>JAESUZ010005374.1:0-2742500 GCA_017311185.1 Proteles cristata cristata
AGGGTCAGAGAGAGAGGGAGACACAGAATCCAAAACAGGCTCCAGGCTCTGAGCGGGGCTTGAACCCACGAACTGTGAGATCGTGACCTGAGCCGAAGTCGGCCACCCAACCGACTGAGCCACCCAGGCGCCCCCCTCCCCCTTCCATTTTGTTTCAAACATATTCTCAGTGGAATCTCTTTTCCCTCTAGTATTACTCTTCCTATCGCACATTTGTATAGTGCTTTTAACTTTTCAAATTACCTTCCTGTCCATTATCTGATTTTGTCTTAACATCTACCCTTGGAAGTAGGGTCTTACTATCTCCCTTGACGTTATTAGAATTCACTCACGGAGTACCTGAGAGAACTAGAACTAAAATCTGAGTATTCTCTGGGCTTGAACAGGAGCACCAGAAAAGTGGAGGACCATTCCCAAGCTGATCGGGTCCCAGAGGAAGCTATTTTACTTTGCTGGTCTGCGCGAACACCACCAGCTAGGCAGGGAATTACAGGAAGTTGCCAGTTTTCACATGTAAAGTGATAGGGACCGGTGTCCTGCAGATTCTGGACCAGCTCAGCTTCTTGTTGCTCTGCGGCCTCCCCGCATTGGGCAGCCTTCGCACTCACTTTAGACAGGCCAGACTCTCCCCAGGCTATTTCTTCTGTATGGAGCGTGGTCATGCCTGGAACGCCAGGACCCCCTTGAAGAGCCCATGGAACCCTGTATTTGACATGGCTTTGGGCACAAACATAAAACATCTCACTCTTGTTCCAGCTGTTTGGAATGAGAGGGGAAAGGGCTCTTTCCAGATTTGGGAGTAGTTGGAAAGAGGCAAGTGTCTTGAATCCCATAGCTTCTTCACCCGAGATGTTTTCTATGTGTTATACTCTTCACGCCCACATGTTGAAGTGACTTTGGAGCGGGCAGTTAAGCTATCGCTTCCCTGACCCCACTATTTTGGTAGCTAGTCCATTAAACAGGGCCCGGTATAACATGTTGCACACAGATAATGCTCAGTAAAATATTTGTTGATGTAATGCCCATTGAACATTTATAACGTACAAGGGCCTGTGCTAATACTTAATACTGGTGAACATTCAGAAGACTGTAAGAATCGATACTTATTTTCAGCCAGTGTCTGGAAAGTGCCCAGGATTCATAGGAATGACTGGCAAGTGTGCATGGTTGCAGTGGGGAGTGAGGGGTCCAGGTTAGAAGACTGATGTGGAAAAGGTGTTTGGAGATGGAATGCCTTGAGTATTTGGGGCGGACGACCAGGAGACTGGCTTGGGTTTAGTTGGGGCCCCGCTGTCAGTACTCTCAGTGCCTTGCTGAGGGATTGACATTGTGCTTGGGCTTTTGAAATTTGAAGGTTTTTGATCAAGGAAGTGGCCTGGGGAAATCAGTGAGTTGATCAGATTAATTTGGCAGCGGTCTGTACAATAGCTCAGGGAAGAGGAAGAAGGGAGCCAGGGGGCTAACTTGGACAGTGGCTTCCAAAATTTTTTGACCACAACTTGCAGTTAGAAATACCTTTGAGGGGCTCCTGGGTGGCTCAGTCGGCTAAGCGTCGATTCTTGATCTCAGCTCAGGTCTTGATCTCAAAGTCATGAATTCAATCCCTGTGTTAGGCTCCGTTCTGGGCAGGAAGCCTACTGAAGAAAAAAAGAAGAAGAAGAAAGAGAGAGAAGGAGCGAGGGAGCAAGGAAGGAAGGGAGACCTTTGTTATTACAGTACACAAAAGCATAAACTTCAAATAAAAGTTACACATAGTATATGTGTGATGCACTCCTTTATTTTCTGTTATGTTCTATTTCATTTTTAAAAGAATGATGCATTTCAATTGATCCCATGTCTAATTTTGGTACAGTGTGTCATATCAAACATTGAAATAACGTGTAACGGTTTGCACAATTGATGAGTGACCCCATTTAGAAAGCACTGATCTATGTGTTCATTACAAATATTCAGACTATAAGCTAATAGCTGTGACTCTGGCCAGCTAAAGATAGTGTTGTTGGTTTATTTGGTTGTTTTTTATGGGTTATAAGAAATACAGAAGGGGCAACTCTGAAGAATGCCAGCCATGTACTTTATAAGAACTTAATCCATAGATGTGAAAACCATCATCACTGTATAGAAAAGAAAACCCAAATGGACAAAAGCCTGTACCAAGAGGTTGGTTTCTTAGTAATCAGGGAAAAGCAGATTAAACCAACAGTGAGATGCCACTTCACAGCCATCCAGCTGGCAAAGATTTTAAGGTCTGGCAATGCCAGGTATCTAAGGATGAGGAGCAGGGGGACCTACCATCCACGGGCAGCAGGTGCAGGGTGGTGTGGGGGGTGGAGGGAAAAACTGATACAATTCAGTCACTCTGGAGATTTCTATAGGTTCCTCAGAGAAACCTGAGCACTCCTGCGGCAGGAGAGTGCAGGGGAATATTAGTTGCTTCATTGTTTGTAGATGTCCAACCTATAAAATGTGCCCTTTATATTATGAAACATGTAGTCAAAATGAATGAAGTACAGCCGTATCTATCAACACAGATAATTCCCAGAAACGTAATGCTGGCCATGAAAAGTTCATTTCAAAGTGATGCGTTCAATTTTGTACTATTTTTATAAAGTTTAGGCCTGTAGAACCATCCTGTATTACGCTTATGGATTTAAACACATGTAGGGAAAGTGTGGGAATAATGCATACTAAGTTCAGGGTGGTGGCAACCGCTAAGGACATGAGGAGAGACAGGAAAGGGGATCAGACTGCAGCACTCAGCGACCTTCGACAGTATCTGAGCTGTTGCCTGACGCTAACAGTAAGATTTGAAGCACATGTGGCTTAATATTAGAAACTTGAAAACAGTTGTTGAATACATGAGTATGTATTGTGTGTTCTAATTTTCTGAGTGTTGACAATATTTTGTACTACTCTCTGTTCACTTTTGTCGTGCCTAGCCTGACTGCCATGACGACTAGGGCTGACCTCACTGCTCATAGCAAGACTATTGCCTCCTGTGGCCAGTAGGTGAGGATGACCCAAGAAAGTGGGCCTAGAAGCAAGTTTCTGAGTTTCCATCTCAGCCCTCCTCCTCCTCTTCCGCCCTGCTTCCAAACCTTCAGCAGATAAGAGAAAAGGTAGACTGAAAGCTCTTTGTATAATCCTTGGTTGGTAAGAGACAGAAGTGAGAACGAGGTTAGAGATAGTGCCTCAGAAGCTAACCAGCTGGTCTGGTGCTTTGCAGAGTCTGTCGGCATCTAAGGCACCATTCACCCATCGGACTGGGAAGCAGGCATCTGAGGCTTCCCCAGCTTGGGGAGTAAGCAGGAGCAGCCTTTCACCTCAGAATGCCTTCTGCTTTCCTTTTGTAAAACGAGAGAACCCATCCTCTAAAGAGCTGCAAAATAAACTACCTCTCTCCCTGAATTGCCTTCTTTTCCTCTCTTTTCTTGACCTTTATGTGCCCCATCAGCCTTCAGACTTATACTACTTAGGAGGAAGTCTCCATTCGTTGTAGGCAAATGGATTAACTTGGGCCGGGAAGGGGCTGCTTGCCCTCAAAACAGAAAATCATCGTTTCAGGTTCCATAACCGTCCTTACCTCTGTGTTAACTGTGTGCGAGCCACCCCCTCGGGCCTCAGTTTGATCTTCCTCATCACATATCATCACCACTGCCTTTACTGCAGATACTTACAGGCTGCCGACCTACCTACGTCAGGATCTGTTTTAAGCACTAAACCGATTAGGCCTTCACGGCAACCCTACGTTTTTGTCCCAGTTAGGGACAGGAAGGTTAGGGAACTTGTCCGAAGCCTCCCAGCTGGCGGTTGGCCAAGCGAGGACTTCAAGGCAGGCAGCCTGGCTCCAGAGAGTGTCCCCTGTCCAGCGCACTATCTCCAGTGGGGAGCACAGGGGTGGACCGCTTTCAATGCGCTGATGGATTCGAAGCACCCAGCCCAAACCAGCAGTAGTAGATGCTCCATAAATGGTCACTTTAATTGGACAGTTTCTACGATGTCATGTTCTGGGAGATCTCACTGACCGTTCTGTGATTCATTCTGTCCAAACTTCTCAGAGGGCAGCCTGGGGAGCAGTGGGGAAGAAGGGATCACTGCTGAGCTGGGAGACTGTTCTGGTCCAAGTGACAAATCAGCCAAGTCACAGAGTCATGCCTTTTTATTTTTAAACACACATACCTCCTCGGACTGGTAGCGAGTCAGGGGAGTGTTGTGTGTGCTCCGTTTTAGATCTGGCTAATTTAGGGGAAGGACTGTTGGGCGCAGGGGGAGGGGGCTGCGGTCAGAGGTGCTGGAAATGGATATTTTGCAGCTCAGTTTGTTTCCCCTTGTGATGGGGTCTCTCCCGTCCTTGCTCAGGCTGGGCCGTCCCTGGCTGGTTGGCGTCGTGGCCAGCTGGCCCTGCTTAGGTGGTCTGCCGGCCCGACCCTCTGTTCTCTCTCCCAGTGTCAAGGTGGCGGTGGCCTTGATGGGGCCTCACACCAGGGAAGGCAAGGACCCAAGGACAGGGTAACAGAAGGCCAGGGTGGGGGAGGGGCTTGTCCTTCCAGCCTTCAGAAGCTGCTGCCTCTCGCCCACCTTCCTGCTCTTGCCGAGACAGTGACTCAGGCCCAGACCACTCCCCGGGGAGCCAGGATTTCAGCCACTATCAGCTGCCGCCTACTCTTTGCTCAGCCCTCCCTCCCTCGTTCTCACCTCCTTCACCTCCTCCCTGCCCCCCAAACTGTGATCCATCCGAAGGACGTGGGGTGGCATAGACTGAATCATTTCAGGGTTCTTGCCACCCCCAAGCCAGGCCCGGAGCTCATTCACATTCAGTAGAAACAAATTCCAGAGGCCAAGGTGAAGACCAGGGAAGAACGTGGAGGCTTCAGCTTCTTTCCGCTCTTCTCTGTAATGGAAGCAGAGGACTCTCCACATGAGGCAGAGATCTGCTGGGGTGACCAGGGGATCCCCACCCAACTGCCATCTGGGCCTGCCTCTTGTCTCTGCCTCTGCAGCCGGTGGGGGGGAGCAAAAGATTGAGAAACCTAGCAAATTGAAAATGCAGAAGAGCTGTTTTTGTAAATAGATATTACACAAGAGCAGGACTTTTTTGGGAAAGGTTTTTTACTGAGACCGACAGAATTAGCCAACTGGCTTCATGCTGCTAATAGAGATATTTACTGTTTGAGAAAGTGTATTTGTAGCTTTGGAGAACATCCTGTTGACTTTTCTTTATTGTGAAAGTAAATCATTCCCCCTTTCCCTCTGTACACATAGAACTTTTTCTCTTTTTTTGAGGTGGGGCACTTTGGGGGTTGGAGAAGGGAGCGCTTGAGAGAACTGCTTTCTCCATTCTGTTGCTCAGACCAAAATATCCCTCCTCCTGCCCTCCGGTGCTCATATTTACGGAACAGCAAGTGGAACCAAGTAAGGAATCCTACTCCAGAGGCCAGGAGCTCAGAGGCCTCTTGATTTCTTCCAGAGCAGAGACATTCTGTGGGGAGCAGCCCCGTGTTCTCTCCGGGCCTCTGCTTACCCGCCCGATGCCAAGGGGAGAGCGTGAGGAAAGCTGTGAGGAGGGGAACAGCGGTCTGAAGACCCGGTGCCAGCCTCGACCCACAACTCCAGCTGGGCTGAGGAGCCGCTGCGCTGCTGCTGCTCTTGCCATATGCTTTCCAGAGCAGCTCTTTGTCCCGAGGAAGTCCCTGTGTCCCAGCAGGACTCTGGAGCCACCAGGGAAGATCGGGGAGGCAGTGACAGGAAGAGAAGAGCTGCTTGAAGTGTAGCTGTTTGGCTCTTTCTTCTCTCTTTCCCCTCACCACCTTTCACCCCTTCAGTGGCGGTGGGGCACCCTCCCCAGCTTTCAGGCCATTTCTCTGGCAGAGGGGAGCATACCTGCCATTTGGCAGCCTTGGAATAAACTCAGGAGACTCTTCTCCCTTAGTATTTCCTCTTAAGCCCTTTGAAATGTTAGTTTTCCCTCAGTCCACACTCGGATAACCTCACCAGGCTTTACTGCCAACGCCAAAGGCCAGCTCCGTTTCCTCTGTCTCCTTGAGTGTACTTCCCCGCCAGCAGTGGCTGGGGATACCCTTTATAGCTTTCGTGTGAGTCAGATAAGGACTGGGAAACCCGAAGATGGTGGTTTCTTTGTTCTTTCTAAAGCCTTATCTGAAAGGAATTTTTTTTCAGGAACCTTAAATTAGAGTATGGTATTATATAGAGCCCTTGGGCCATGTACTTATTTATTTAGTCATTTATCCAGTGCTTACTGTGTGCGTAAAACTAGACCGTGAGCTCCATGAGCTGATAGAATGAATCCGTCTTGCTCATCCTGATATTGCTAGAACCTAGCAGGTTTCTAGGTTTCTAGGCATAAAGGAGGCCCTTGAGGAATATTTACTGGATATGCATTCAGTGAAAGGTTGAAAATAACACTGTACCTTGTACAGTACTTACAGGAGTTGCTGAGAACCTTAACATTCAGTCCCTGCACTTGAGGGACTTCTGTGGCATAATCAGAAAGCAAGGTGTGTACACAGCAAAGTTAGTTAGCCTGACCCTTTACTGGTAAGGAAGCAGCGGCTCAGTCTCAGGAAGTACATTCGCACAGGTCATCACAGTACTGGGTCTCAGAGCAAACTTGTCATCTGCTGCATGCTGAAAAAATCACTGTGATATAATTCAAAAATCCCATCTTTGTGCCTTTTAGGAAAGTAGGAACAACAAGGTATTTCCTTATCATTAGAAGCCTTTCTTCTGACTGGAACCAGTAGCTTTCTTCCTATTTAATAATAAAAGATCAGATCCGAATCATTCTTACTGAAGTCAGAAACATTTTTCTACAATTTCCGGCCAGTGCTGTAACACAAGACAAGAAATGGGTATAAAATATTGGGAAAGAAAAGGGAAACTTTATCATTATTTTCAAGTGATATGACTGTCTGTTTAGAAAACCTAATTCTGTTTTTTTTATGCCTATCCAAGTTTCTCAGACTTTACAAGCTTAAACATATAGGTGTGATGAATGGTTTCAGACTAAATGATTAATATCCAGTAGCTTCCCTGTGTACCAGGACAATAAAATGAAAAGGAGAATTTCACTTGCAATACAACCAAAAATTTAAAGTCCCATGGAATGTACCTAACACCTATGTAAGGCTAAAAATGTCACGAATAAGTGTTACTTTGGGATGTTGATAGTCAACAAAATAAAAGTAGAGGGCTTAAATGGAAAAATTCTTAAAACTAAAAGACATAAACAGACTTGAATAAATGGAAAGAAATATCATGGTCCTGGATGAGCAAATGTAGTACTTGTAAAAATGTAGGATCTTCAGAAGTTAATCTATAAATATAATGCATTTTCAGTAATAAGTATCTTGATTTTGAAGGGGGGCACACAACCTATGATTCTGAGGTTCATCTTAAGTAGTAACACATGGTCCCCTGGGTGGCTACGTCGGTTGACCGTCCACCTCTTGATTTCAGCTTAGGTCATGATCTTGCAGTTCATGAGATTGAGCCCTGTGTCGGGCTCTGTGCGGAACCCTCTTGGGATTCTCTGTCTCTCTCTCTGCCCCTTTCTTTCTCCTTCCCTCTCCCTCCCTCTTTCTCTCTTTCTCTCTCTCTCAAAATAAATAAGCTTTTAAATAAATAAATAAACAAACAGACAAATAAAAATTAAGGCAAATTAAAGTAGCCAGTAAATTACCTGAAAATGAAGTGTAACGAGAAGGGATCTGTTTGTCTAGATACTAAGAGCATCTATAAACCGAAATAAGTGAGTCTGTGTTATTGGCAAAAGAGTAGACAGGTCTGTGGTATGGAATAGAAGTATTTAACCGTAGTAAAATAGTTTCTCAGAGATAATTTATTTTTTATATTGTGTTAACTAAATAACTGGCTAACCTATACTCAAACTCTAAATGGAGTGATGATTTAAATATAAAAAATAAACCACTAAAATTCATATGAAAATGCCAGGGGCACAGAATAGCACAAACAGTCTTGACCAAGTTGGAGGGCTCAATACTTTTCAATCTCAAAACTTAGAACAAAAGTTCAATAATTAGGATATTGTGGTACTAGCATAACGATAGACATGTAGATCAATGGAGTAGAATTAAGAGTCCAGAAATAAAGCTTTACATTTACAGTCAGTTGATTTTTTTGTTTTTGTCTTTGTCTTTGTTTTTTTTTTTTTAAATGTTTTATTTATTTCTAAGAGAGAGAGAAAGAGAGACAGCGTGAGCAGGGGAGGGTCAGAGAGAGAGAGAGGGAGATACAGACTCTGAAATAGGCTCCAGGCTCTGAGCTGGCAGTCAGCACAGAGCCCGACGCGGGGCTCGAACCCATGAACCGCGAGATCATGATCTAAGCGAAAGTCGGACGCTTAACCAACTAAGCCACCCAGGCGCCCCTGTCTTTGTTTTTTTACAAAGATGCCAGGACACTTCAATGGGGAAGGAATAGTCCTTTCAACAGCGTCAGGATAACTGGATTTCCATATGCGAAATAATGAAGCAGGACCCTTACCTCACATTATATACAAAAATTAACTCAAAATTGATCAAAGACCTAAATGTAAAAGCTAAAACTATGAAATTCTAAAAAGAAAACATAGGGGTGAATCTTCATGACCTTAAATTTGGCAAAGAATTCTTTGATGTGATACCAAATGCACAAACAACAAAATAAAAAATGGATTAGACCTCTTCAAAACCAAAAATTGTGCTTCAAAGGACACCATTAAAAGAGTGAAAAAACAACAACAACTCACAAATGAGAGAAAATATTTGTAAATCATACATTAGGTTAGGCACTTGTACCCTGAATAGATAAAGAACTCTTATAGCTCAACAGTAAATAAAAGATGGGGTGTCTAGGTGGCTCATACAGTTAAGCATCCAACTTCAGCCCAGGTCATGATCTCATGGTTTGTGGGTTCAAGCCCCCGCATCAGGCTCTGTGCTGACAGCTCAGAGCCTGGAGCCTGCTTTGGATTCTTCCTCTCTCTCTCTGCCCCTCTCCTGCTCATGATCTATCTCTCAAAAATAAACAAATGTTAAAAAAAAAAAAACCTTAAAAAAAGACAACCCATTTTTAAAATAGGTAAAGGGTTTGAATAGATGTTTCTCCAAAGACCTACAAGTGACTGATAAGCACATGAAAAGATGTTCAGCATCGTTAGCAATTACAGAAATGCCAATCACACCACAATGAAATAGCCCCACACCCACTGGAATGGCTAAAATAAAAAAGACAATGACAGCATTGGTGAGGATGTGGAGAAATTGGAACCTCCCTACCCTGCTGTGGAAACATAAAATGGCACAGCCTCTTTGGAGAAGTCTGGCAGCTCCTCAGAAGGGTAAACATGGACTTACCATATGGCCCAGCAGTTTCACCCCTAGCAGTAGACCCAAGAGCAATGAAGACATATGTCCACACAAAAACAGGTGCACAAATGTTCATAGCAGCAGCATTCATAATGGCCCAAAAGTAGAAACAACCCAAGTGCACACCACCCAGTGAATGGATAACTGGATAAGTGGCTAAATGGGATCTATCTCTGCAGTGGAATATTATTCCATGATAAAGAGCGGTGAAGGACCGATACGTGCCACAACATGGATGCTCCTCGAAAACGTTTTTGCTGAGTGAAAAAAGCCAACACAAAAAGCTACTTACTGTATAATTCCATTTATCTGAAATGTCCAGAATAGGCAAATCCATAGGGACAGTACATTAATGGTTTGCCTGGCGCTGGAGGGAGAGGAGAAAACGGGATGGTGGGGAGTTACTAATAGATGTGGGGTTTCTTTTGGGGTGATGAAAATGTCCTAAAATTAGATCATGGTGGTGGTTGCATAGCTCTCTGAATATACTAAAAACAGCCACATTGTACACTTGATGAATGTTATGGTGTATGGATTATACCTCGATAAAGCTGTTATTTAAAAATTAATAAAAGCCAGCTTCCAAGCAAAGATGACAAATTGAATACGTACGGCTAATTTATCTCCCTCACAAATCCCACAAAAAAGCACAGTAATGTGATTTTTTTTTTTAAGGCATAGATCTACAAATTCAGGGAGAGTAGAGACATCAACAGCATTTGGGAATTGGATTGCAGTTTCATACAACTGACTTAGTTCCAAGAAAGCCAGATCCTAAACTGGCATTTAGGACAGCCAAGAGCCATCATGACTTACGTCACAGAATCCTCAAAGGGTCAGTAATCGGTGGCACTAGGTACTTCTAGAAGTGGAGTGAAGCCGAGCACTTGGGTCAGAAGGACTGGTTGAAAGCTGTTTCTGAATAAGTTTAGAGCCCTGCCATCTCCTCCCAACTCCTGTGTCCCTGGGAGACTGTCCCTGCCTCACCCTAGCAAAAGAATGAAGGGGCCCCACCCCTTGGAGAGTATGAGACAGGGAGTTCCTATGCTAGGCACTCAAAGGTGGATTTACTGTGTGAAAACTATTTAATAAAGTTTAAGCTCCAGGGCCCTTGCTTGCATGGACCTTATCCAAGGCCCCGGAAGGAACCTTAGCTATTGTGTTCTCATGATCCTGCAAACATCAAAAATGTATTTATACCGCATTCAGTTAAGAAAGCCTCTTCCTTCTTTTTCTACTTGATACCATCCCTCATGTCAGGCAGCTTTGGAGTAGCCTAGGCCTTTTTCGGGATGTGACTGGAGGATTGAGTTGGGAATATGCTGGTTTACCTGCAATTTATAGAGTTGTATGCCTTTCACAGTGTTATATAGATCTATTGTATCAGTAAAGCTGGAAAAATTTTTTTTAAAGAAGAAAAAAAAAACTAAGGGAAAAACTGAATGAAAAATAACAGAACACAAAAGAAAAGTGACAAAGGTGGGCAGTTAAATTAAGAGATATTATTCTGAAATCAAAGTGCAACAAAACATTTTCAAATTTTACTAAAACATTAGTAATTCATTAGGAGAATAAGATCAGGTTTAAATAGCAATGGTTGGATAATCTAGTTAATAAAGAGGAGAAGCAAATCATATGAACCCATTGATAAAACATTTAAAGTTCTTAACATGAAAGATAATGAAGATGACAAAATTCATGGTGTGCCCTCTTCCAGGGACATCAGCGACAAGCTGGTTATCCCCACTAATTCAGATGGTGGCTAAGAGTAGTCATTACAGGGGCGCCTGGGTGGCTCAGTTGGTTAAGCATCCGACTTCAGCTCAGGTCATGATCTCGTGGTTTGTGGGTTCGAGCCCTGTGTCGGGCTCTGTGCTGACAGCTCAGAGCCTGGAGCCTGCTTCAGATTCTGTCTCCCTCTCTCTGACCCTCCCCTGCTCACACTTGTCTCTCTCTCTCACTCAAAAATAAATAAAACATTAAAAAAATAAATATTAAACTTCTGTGGTAAATGCAGGTAAGAGAACTATAGAATATTTTTTAAACTAGAGTAAAATGAGTGCTTCTAAAATGGCTACACAGGGGTGCCTGAGTGACTCAGTTGGTTGAGCATCTGACTTCAGCTCAGGTCATGATCTCACAGTTCATGGTTTCAGGCCCCACATCGGGCTCTGTGCTGACAGCTCAGAGCCTGGAGCCTGCTTCGGATTTTGTGTCTCCCTCTTTCTCTGACCCTCCCCGGCTCGCTCTCTCTCTCTCTCTCTCAGAAATAAATAAAACCTTAAAAATTAAAAAAAAGAGTAGTCATTACACAAGAAAACTTGAAATGTGTCCTGAAATCTTACAGTTCATTTATGAAAGAAACATGAGATTTTCCTAAATTTTATAGCAAAATTTTTATTATATTTACATATTACTGGCAAGCTAGAGAAAAAAAAAAGCTTTTCTAAACTTTCAGAAATAGAAAACAAATTTCAGTCAGCCATACTGGAAGAAAGGCTGAATTACCTCTCTTTCTCTCTAAGAAAATAATGTTACCCACCCGGTGTCACATGAAGAGGCAATCATAGACTATGCAGCCAAAAAATGCAGGGAAATGAATACAGAGGTGTGTCAGACAGATGATTAATAAAAAATTTTAGGTTACTCTTGATCTTCTGATGCTCATGTTATTTGTCAGCTTTTATAACTTGTAATTTATTATGATCTTTTCTCTGTCTAAGCAAACACTTGCATGCCTGTTTTAATACTTTTTAGGTTTTTTTTAAGATTTTATTTGTAAGTATTCTCGACACCCAGTGTGGGACTCAAAGTTACAACCCTGAGATCAAGAGTCATAAGCTCTACCAACTGAGCCACCTAGGGGCCCCATCCTATTTTTATATTTGTAAATTTGTGTTGTTTCTCTTTTAAGGGGCATACAAAATCATGTAAGCTTCAGGCCCAGAAAATGCAGATCCACTGTAAGTCACAGATCTGAAGGCAGGAGGGTAAAGTGAAGGAATTCGTGAGGAGTGCCGAGGCAACCCTTCCCCTCTCCCATGACCCCTTCACGCATGTGCACATGTGACCTCTTCTACTCACTGAGCTCTCGGAGCACCTGTGCTGGGCCTTTACTCCCATGGTGAGATGCTAAAGAGTTTTCTAGGAAATTTCACCTGCCCAGGAGTAAAGATACTGACATCACGGGCTCCCTGCTACACAGAAGATGGACAATATCTGAGCACTCACAGCTTCTAGTCAGCTGTCTTGTCTCCAGTCACGTCTGTGAGCAGATACCCAAGAATTACCCCACACCCAAGGGGAGTGTTTAGCATGAAAAATGGAGGCTAAAGCAGAAAACAACTTGAGAGGAAACTGAGACTGAAGGAAGGAAAAAGAAGCTTTTTGTAAATCTATCATTAAGATCACCAGAGAGAGAGGGCATCCATGAAATAAAACAAGATACCATTTAAAAAAAAAGATATCCTGAAATTAAAAAGAACTCTCAGAAATTAAAAATATGATAGCAGAAATAGAAAACTTCACAAGTATTAGAATATACAGAATGTTGAAAATAAAGACACTGGAGAAGCAACCAAGTTGGGTCAGCATTGGAATTACAAGAATTTCAGAAATAAGTGGGGCGCCTGGGTAGCTCAGTTGGTTAAGCAACCGACTTCGGCTCCGATCTTGATCTCACAGTTCGTGGGTTCAAGCCCTCCATTGGGCTCTATGCTGACAGCTCAGATCCTGGATCCTACTTCAGTTTCTCTCTCTCTCTCTCTCTCTCTCTCTCTCTCTGCTCTCCCATGCTTGTGTTCTATCTCTCTTTCAAAAATAAATAAACTTTAAAAATAAAAATAAATGAACTTCAGAAATGAGAAACAGAAAATGAGGGAAGACACGAGCCACAACAAGGTTTTTTCAATCCCAGAACAAATTGCCAAATTACAAATTGCCAAATTGAAAGAATTTGGTGCGTACGCCAGCATAGTGGGTGAAATTAGATCCACAAGGTGCATCATTGTGAAAGTTTACACCACCAAGGACAAACATGATCCAAGAAGCTTGTGTGAAGAGGGGGTGGGATGCCTACAAAGGATAGAAATCAGAGTGCTTTAGCCTTCACCGCCACAGTAGCACTGGGAAATGAGAAGCCAGGGAAGCAAAGTCTGGAGATTCTGAAAGAAATGAAGTCCAACCTACATTCTATACCCAGTCAGACTAACTGGTGTGAGGCAGAGCAGAAAGATTTTGGTTATGCAGCATCTCAAAAAGTGGTCTCACACACACTTTTCCTCTGCCCAGATGAGGAGTAAACCAGCAAAGAGGAAGGCCCGGATTCCAGGTGTCAGAATTCCTATGAGAGGCAGAAGGAATCCACGGGAGGCAGGAGAAGGGCAAGCCTGGGCCTCCAGCTGTACACCAGGGGCCAAGGCGACCAGTCCTGCCCCGAGCAGCTCAGAGGCTGCCGCAGGCACCGCTTCAAGAAGTGAATACCTGATATGCATGAATGTATTGAGAGTAAATTTAGATGATAAATACATAGAATATTCAGCACATGAAAAAGAAGTGACAATTTTAGGAGCAAAACCATGCAGTGTTAATAGTTACCTATTGCTGTGTAACAAATTACCCCACAACTTAGTGTCTGCAAACAAAGGTACCAGTTTCTGCAGGTCAGGAATTTGGGAGTGGCTTCGCTGGGGGGCTTGGCTCCGGACTCTGCAGCCTTCTGAAGGTTTGGCTGAGGCTAAAAAATCTGTTGGCTGCCACATGCAGGGAGGGCATGGAATCACATTATTCTCCTAATAGTTTACTTAGTATTGATCTAACCACAGCACAACTGTATCAAGAAGATGCAGATGTGCCTTTGTGTAATTGGTAGAAGCCCGCAAGAGGTTGGTCGGTTGGTTGGTTTCATTAAATCTTCCCCTTCCAAAAGAAAAAGCCAGTAGCTAGTGCCTAAAACCTAACAAGAGATAGAAATAGAAGCATTTTTATTTAGAGATGCAAAGGTGGATATCAAAAAAGCCAGCAGAGGGGCACCTCAGTGGCTCAATCAGTTGAGCATCCAACTTTGGCTCAGGTTATGATCTCGTGGTTCATGGGTTGGAGCCCCACATCTGGCTCTGTGCTGACAGCTCAGAGCCTGGAGCCTGCTTCAGATTCTGTGTCTCACTCTCAAAAAAAAAAAGAGGCCAGCAGAGTCAAAAAGTGCTTGTCTTGGGCAAGTGAGATGAGGACAGGCCCTCGTGTTTCACTTAAGAAACCTTTTTGTCTTATTAAACTATGTCCACATGTAACCTTGATAAAAGCAAACTCAGATTAATAAAAGGAAACCAATAAAATAGATTGAGGTGAATTTCTATATGTGGGGGGTGGGGGGTGGGTGGCAGTTCTTCAATATGACACCAAAAGAGTACAATGTAAAGGGAAAAAAAGGTTTGGTAGATTTGACTTCATACTGATCAGCAGTTTCTGTACCTTAAACACACATGCACAAAAAGGAAAGGTAAACACTAAGCCAGGAAAAAATATCCTAATAAACAGGCGAAAGGGCTAGTGGTAAGACGTAAACTATCTCAGTCTTTTGAAAAATGTAAACTGTCTCAATCTCCCTCCAGGGCAATTTGGCAAACATATCAAAGCCTTGGACATGTATATATCCTTTGACCTAGCAATTTCAATTCTAAGAATTTATCCTATGTGACTAATCCTTGATGTACACAGAGATTTAGCTATTAGAATTCTTAATAATAGAAGAAAACATTGAAACTGTTGAAATGATCACCAGTAAGTGATGTGGATCACAAAAATAAAATAGAGGGTAGATTATTAAGTACTAGGTAGCTCTTACAGGTCAGGCTGACGACAACCACATCTTGGCATATGGAGGCCTTTATGATATGTTTCCTTTATTTTTTTAAAGTTATGTAAATATGCATATATACACATGTCTATGTATACACACAGATTCAGGGTGTTACTGTTTCTGTGTGTGTGTGTGTGTTTCCATGTTTTCCAAGCGTTTGACACTGATCAGGTGTTATTTTTGTAGTCAAGGAAAAAAACGAGATTTTTTTTTAGTTTATTTGAAAAATATGGAAAGCGCAAAGAAGAAAACAGTAATCACACTCTTACCACCCAGAATTAACCACTATTAACATTTGGCATATTTGCTTCAGATTTTTTTCTTTCTGTAAACTTTTAAAATATAATTAACACCAAAACATTAGCCTTGGTTATCTTTAGATAGGAGACTGTGCACTGTTTTGGTTTTTTCCTTCCCTTTCTCTCTCTCTCACTTTTCTGTATTTCCCAAGTTTTCTCTGATGAATATATTTTACTTTTCAGACTTCAATTAACTATAAAAGGTAGACTATCTTTCAATGCCAAATGAAGTCTTAGACATTTAGAAGAAGGTTAGCAAGGTGGTAGACTTGCGAACAGCTTTGATCAGCCTGGGAGAAGGGAAGGCATTCCATGTGGGTGGAATGGCCATATGTCCCAGTTGCCCTGGACAGTCCAGGTTCCTTGCCTGTTGTCCTGCTGACATTATTAGTGGCGTTTTGCACTCAGTCAACATGATACATATAACCTGTCATTTGTGCAGAAGCACAGGTCAGTACAAGCCTCCTTCCTTCTGATAACGCGGCCCTCCTCATTCCTTGTATTTCCAGTCTTTTCAAGAACAGTGAGCCCCTTTGAAATCCCACAGCATTGTAAGGTTAGGTATTTTGATCAAATGATTTTCCTTCGTTCCTTCAAATAAACATAACAAATTCATGGGAAAGAGTATGAAACCATGAGTAGCAATAGAAAAGTGGATTGTTTACTCCTGGTTCAGTTGTTGAACCAGCAGAATGACCCTGGGCTAGTCACTGGACCTTTCCAGATTGGTTTTCTCATCTACAAAATGAGAGGGTTGAACTGGAACAATTTCTATGGTAACTTGCAATTCTAAAAATACTGCGATTCCAAATTAAGATTTAGAGAGACTGTGGCACCACAAATAATGGCATCTAAGTTCCTGATTCCTTTGTAGCTAGTCTGTAGTACTAGATTCCAAGTTAGAATCATTTTGTAGACCACTCGGAGAATTCTGCAGAATTCTCATCGTGCCTCCATGTTCCTGGAAGAGAGATTCAGTTTAGAATTCAAGTTTTAGGTGCACTGAAGGGACCCCCTATTCCATCTCCTTTGTTATAGAGTTTAAGAAACAGCTCTGGGGGCACCTGGGTGGCTCAGTCCATTAAGTGCTGACTTCGGCTCAGGTCACGATCTTACAGTTTGTGAGTTCAAGCCCCTCATCAGGCTCTGTGCTGACAGCTCGGAGCCTGGAGCCTGCTTCAGATGCTGTGTCTCCCTCTCTCTGCCCCTCCCCCGCTTATGCTCTGTCTCTCTCAAAAATAAAATAAACATTAAAAGAAAATTAAAAAGAAAGAAACAGCTCCAGAGAGATTGTGATTTATTCGCATCACAAAACTAGTCAGAGGCAGAGACCAGTTTTCTGATTCCTGGTCTAGAGCTTATCACCCGCAACATGCTTCGTGCAGAACAGGCTCAGTCTTCACTCAATGCCACCAGGACCTCATTTACACTGTCACCAAAATAGTCCTTGAGGGCACTTGTTCACTGTCCAAAACCATTGTGTCAGTCAACTCCAATCCCTGATTTTGGGAAAAGTAACTGGGGACACGAGGAGGGGACTACAGGGCTCAGCTCCCTCACCCTCTGTTCTTTAGATCTGAGGAAGGGAAAGAACAATTTTGCCCTTTCTCTCCTTTTTGGTTCCAGAGTTTACCTTTCCCCTGCTAATTATGTAGCCACTGATTATTTGTTTATAGAAGCCACGTGAATCAGCCAGCCCCCAAAGGGTTAATGCTCCCAAATTACTGGGCTGGGTTAACAATAAACAGGATGTCCTCCAGAAATTAAATTTAAACCTGTGACTCAGGCTGGCCCATCCTCTGCCGGATCGTTGTCTGGGGTTATTATCGGTGGTTAATTATACCATTGGGTTTAGCAACAGTGTTGGTCAGTTTGGGCCAAGAGAAAGCAGGCTTGGGCAGAAGGGGATGGGGGGGGATGGGGAGGCGGGTGCAGTGGTGGAAGCGGGAGCTTTGAATGGAGGGACTGCAGCGCCCTGAGCACTGAGAGAAGAGTGGGAGTGAGCTGTCCCCTCAGGCTCTCCTGCTGACTCCCTGTGCCCTGAGCTGATCCCAGGAGAGCTTCACTCACTGCTACCTTGAGGGCCTCGGGGAACCTCCGTTTCTCCAGCAGTTGGCATGCGCCCGTGTTTGCTCCTAGCGGGGCCACACTTCTCAGAATTGTAGAATCAGAATTTCCCCTGCCTCAAGGAAACTTCTGAATTATCCAGTCTAACCCTGTCCTTTTACAGAGTGGGCAATGAATCCCAGGGCAGGGGTTACCTGCCGGAGGGCAGCCTGCTCTTCAGAGGGCGGGGTGGGGGGAATGGATAGGTTTAGAGGCTAGGTCCTTGACGCTCCTTCTGTTATGCTAAACTGCCTTCCATTTCCAAGTGGGGAACGTGAGGTGCAGAGGGCAGACCTGGGCTAGATTCAGATTCCTCTTCGAGCTAGCCACATTTCAGATGTGTCTTCACTGGAAATAGCCCAGCTGGACTGGGCCTTTAATGCCCTATAGTTTGTCATCTCTCTCCAGCCACGTGAGAAGTCCCTCTAGAGAGAAGTAGTGAAGCGCCTGATAAAGACGATAAGTGGTTCTCATGGTGTTTTTAAACACTTGCTTTCAAGGATGATAGCTGCCCAAGCGAGCCTGTAATTCTGACTTTGCAGCTCCTCGGGACACAGATTCACAATGACTGTGTGGTATCTCCCCTTCCCTGCCCTCACCTTTGCAACGTGTTTCAACACCGGCTACTAGTAGGAAAGATGCTCTGGGGCAGAAGGTGGTGCCCAGGACTTCCATCTGACACCGTCCATGGGAAGATCACCCTCCAGAGCCCAGCCTGGACAAGCCACTGGTGCTTTTTACCCCTCTGGGGAAAAGTGGCCTTGGCTTCATCAATTATTTTCAGCTACATCCTTCCCCGTTTCTCCTAAAATCCCTCTTTGATTCTTTCTCTCATAGGATTCCTTTCAAGATTGGGCAGCCCAAGAAACAGATTGTCCCCAAAACAGTGAGTAACCCGATTCTTTCCTTCTGAGACCCCATCTGTCTCCCAGGATCTTTGCAGAGAACCAGAGCTTTGACTCAGCACATCATGGGGCTAGGAGGGCAGAACCTGGGCCACCTAATTCCCAGCCGTTTTGCCTTGGGATCTCACTCAGACTGGGGCTTGCAGGGGCCTCCTGGCCTGGGACGTTTTCCTTCTACAGATCAGCCTGGGTTCATCCCCATCCTTGGGCAGGTGGAGGAGGTGGGTGACCCACTGCCTCCGCACAGCCCATCTGTACAATCTGGTGTGGCGCTCTGCACTTTCCTAAGTGGGCTCCTGAAACCCAGGACATATCCCAGGCCGTTCTCTCTAGCCACCTGCGTGAAGACCAGGAAGCTTCTCCGGGAGGCCCCGGCTCCCTTTCTCTCCCCTGCCAAAATTACTCTTAGCCAGGACTCAGAGTTAGCAGGAGGGCGTGATTGAATCCTACCCCCTTGAGAGCCCACAATTTTTATCTCTGTTTTATCTCTAGAAACAGGAGCAGAATCACAGATTCTTAGAAAGTTAGAGCCGGAAGGCCCTTTACAGATCATCTAGTCCAACCTGATTTTCCTTACAAGGAAACCAAGACCCACAAAGTCACTGTGACTTTCTCAGGTTGTGACAAACCTAATCCTAGGGGCACCTGGGTGTCTCAATCAGTTAAGCACCCAACTCTTGATTCCAGCTCAGGTCATGGTCTCAGGGTTGTGAGATCCAGCCTTGAGCTTCTTTCTCCCTCTCTCTCTCCCCCCCACCACCACATGCGTGCTCTCTGAAACACAACAACAATAACAAAAACCCTAATACTGACCTAACTAAAATTGGAACTCAGATGGGAGTCTCTGTTCAGTGCACATCGCACTGCCCTGTGCTGCCTCAGTCAGGCTGTGACCGTCTCCCGAGGCTTGGGAATTCTAGTCAAGAATGGCCTCTTGAACTCCCTCACCCCCAAATCTAAGCAGGCTCTTGGTTTTACCGTGGGAAACCAAAAGTGTACGGTGTCTCTCATTACGACAGCTTCAGCAACTGTCAGCCTGATGGAGCCCCTGATGGTTCTCTTTGTCTTAGTAACCTCAGCCCTCCTTGGCTCAGAACTCAGAACTAGTTCAGTTTGGCAGGAAGGGAAGTTCAGCACACATCTGACCAATGGCCCAGTCTTTGGAAAATCCAAAGGCAGCCACTTAAAAGGAAATGGGCTGCGTTCCTCTTTCAAGTGAAGGCAGGCCGAGGACAGACTGCAAGTTTACCTCCCATGCAGAGGCTGACCATCTGTGGAGGCTCTCAGCTGAAGCGCAAAGAATCTGGGCGTGCAAGTGCTGGGCTCTAGCTGGCTACAGGAAGTGGAAAGGTGTGGCTTCGTGTCTCCAGAGTTTAATCCAGGGCAGATCTGAAAGGGAAGTGGTTTTGGGGAGGGTCTTTTATTCCCAGCACTCACTACCAGAAAACAAACAGACAAACAGAAAACACTCCCAACACCCTTACCTCTGTAGAGATAGCCGTTGTTCTCCACAGAAAAGGATAGGTTAGAATTCAGTTTCTAGCTTCTTTGCCAGTTTGTTGACAGAAAGATCTCTGGGTCTTTTAAAAATCGGAGGAGTGGCAAGGACTCCCCAGAGGGACAAATGGACAATCCCAGCACCTATGGACCGCTCTACAGACAGCCCCATGGATGGGCCCACGGCTTCCCTCTTCCCCTCCTCACATCGGTCTTGTTTGGGATGGAACTACAGTCCTGTGATTTCTGGAATCTGCTCCCCCAGTCAGACTGGGCACCAAGTAGTGGTTAAGAAGCCAGATTTGGTAGGTTTCCTGCTCGGGTTCCCACCGGCTCTGCCACATGCTATATGTGACCTTGAGCAAGGCCCTTACCCTCTCAGAGCATTGGTTTCCTCCTTCATAAGTGGGGATCCTAGTACTTATGCCACTGATGCGTTATGAGTCTTATATGAGATCATGTGTATGAATCATTTAACACAGCGTCCAGCATATAGTGACTATCTTATGGGAAGTAGTTGATTGGACTCTTTATAAACCAGCAAGGACTCAGCCTGTTCCAAGCAGCCGGATCCCCTAGTACACGGAAACGGTAGGCCGGGCCTTTGATCTCTCACAAGGAATCAAAGCCGAGTTGGGGTTGGAAGAGAGTTACTTCCTCCCTCAACTCCCCAGAGGCACTGAAGTATAGGGAATGAGAGCCTGCCTCTTCGATCTCATTCTCAACCGCACAAGCCCCTCCAGGCCCCCATCACAGGCCGAGCCTGGGCAGCTGTCTCGGCCGCTCTGGCGGCTGCCCCCAGACAGTGGTGACGCACTGCTGTTCTTGCCCAGGCACCGTCGGGGGGGCAGATGTGGCTGCCTGCAGACTGGAAATCATGGCACCCCTGTCATGGGAAGAAACGCTCATGTTATCTTCAGGGAGTTTCAGAAGGTTTTTGGCTCAAGGTACCCAACTGTCAGACACAAAGAAAGCATTGTGTGTTTGCTCTCGCTGTTCTCCTGCATCCAGGTTATTAACACGAATTCCGTTGTTGTCAAGGCTCTGGCGAAGGAATGGCATGTTCTCTGCAAGGACTGGCCACTGGAATGGAGATAGAGGGACAAAGCCTTGCCCACCTCCCAATCCAAACCCTCTGCTTACACCCCTCCTGCTTCTCTGGTCCCAGAAGCTAGCCAGAGCGTGACGGCATGGCCAAAAGCAGCTGCTCCCCTGTCCATAAGCTTCGAGGACGGAAGAGCTCTTGGAAGCAGAGGTCACCCTGGGTCTCGCACACAAAGGAAAGCATGCTCTTGGATTCCTAGCTAGGCAGGCACGCCAGGGCAGAAGGGCACCCTGCCACGTCGGACCTCCACTTGAGAAAGATCTCCACTTGCAAAGTGGAGAACTCTCAGCTTCATTTAATCTTGTGGTAACGTACCAAGGGAATGCTGCTTTCTGCCCTGAGTACCCCTCAAGAGGGGCTTCCGCGAACACCCACTGTGCCCTCTGCCCCAGCTCTGATCAGACAACACGGCTTAGCTGCGCGGCTGGAGCCCTGGCCCCGCCTGTCGGTCTCCTTCACTTCACCCCATGTGTCAGTTTGCGTGGGACCTCAGCTCACTCATTCATTTAATAAATACTGACTCCCGCTGTGCCAGCCTGACCTGAGGCACTGGGGATAGAGTGGTGAGCAGCACAGTCTCACCCCTCCACCCTGAGCCTTCGAGAATGCAGGGAGCAGCAGGCTGTCTGGTGTTCATTCCCCCTGCGCTAACCTCGCTGCCCAGCCCGGTCCGCCCACCCTGACCCGCTGACAGCCATCCACATGTGTTTGCACTTGCATTGTTGACTGTGGGCTAATCGCCTTTTTGGCAGAAGCATCAAGCATTCAGAGATGTTCAGATCTTTCATGTTTGGCTGTTTCCCTCAGAATGGAGATACCTTGACTGGGACTCCAGAGTGTCTCTTTATTATTCCCTTATCCATTATCTGAGGGGCCAGAATCCTGGTGGTGTTGCCTTGGATCTTTTCCCAGGGGAGGAGAGTGATCTTGAGAGCAGCCCACACCTGGCTGCCAGAGACAGAAGGGGGACACGTTCGTGAACGTCCCAGGCAGTCACATGTCTGTGAGCAGCAGCAGAAGGACCTGAGCCCCACCCCGACATGCTTGTCAGCTGCCAGGGTAAGACCTCAAGCAGCTCACCAACCAGAATGTTCCAACCCAGTTGGAAACCCGCAGTCGCTCGCTCTCTCCATGCAAGTCCAAGCAGTCGGAGCCGTGGGACCAGGTGCTCTGACATCCCACACATGCAGCAGCACACTTGGGGATTGCAAAAGAGAGCGCCAGGAGCCAAGGCCATAGCGCCAGTGGGTTCACAGGCGCGCTCCGTGCCCGCCTCCCTCTCAGGGCACACACTGCATGTTCTTCGTCTTGGGAAAGCTAGACTCTGACCAAGACATCCTTAACTTCGTCTTTTTGGAAAATAATACTTTTAATATGTAAAGACCCTGCTCAGCCATCACATTCTACCAGGTTAAAGAGGTGAAGTGTCCAGTGAAGGGAGACCCAGGTATAGTCCCCGGGCACAGGATTCAGGCTTAGCCCAAATCAGCATTCACCTAGCTATCAAACGACCCCGTGCTTTGCCAAAGGGTTACAGAATAGTCTGCACCCCCAGACTGCTCTGGGCCCTCCAGGGCTGCAGTGCATAGGAGAAAAACGAGGAGGCCCTGTCTGCAGGCCAGGCACTGAGCTCTGTGCTCTACACAGACTGTTCGGTGATCCTCTAGACAAGCCAACGAGACGGACACCACTACCCCATTTCCTCGGCAGCCACCGGACATCTTCCCCGAGAGGGGACGAATGGAGTTATCCCACTCCTCTAGAAAAGTACCTGGGACTCAGAATATTAGGTAGTATTTTTAATGCTGCACAGCTGGTATCGGAGTCCATCTGTCATCCGTCTCCACTCGGTCCTGTCCACCATCTTCCTCGATGATGCTGGTGGCGAAAGGGCTGGATGGCCCCAGTGCAGGCTTGCTGGGCCCTGGTGAGGCCTCGCTGCCCCAGAACAAATCTCCCTCCTGCATCACTCCAGATGCTCTTACGGCCTTTGGCTGAGACTTTGATTCCTGCCCAGCTACACGGCCTGTGGGACAGGTAGCACTTTAAGCTTTTATCAGTAACATACGCCTTAGTGAAGCAAAGTGTAGTGAAGCGGGAACGAAGTTTGAATTTCCTCTTAAGAGCAGCTTTTTGATGGATCGTAAGGAAGGCGATGATGAAATGTTAGGTTCCTGGATGGAGAAACAGGGGATCAGTTGAAAAGAGGCAAAGACTGTAGGATGGGGGGAAACCAATGGTGAATTTTACTTCATGACTCTGTGCGTCAAACCCCAGGTGCTGGGGTCAGAAAGTCAAAGGACACGTGGTCATCCCCTGGGACCTTAGCTAAGTAGGTTCTCTGGGCCATTCTCTCACCCCCGTCCTCCACAGCGCTTTGGGTTATAAGTGTACTTGTTTCCCCCACCCAGGACCCACATCTGTTTGTCACCAGAGCACCCCTTGCACCTGGCAGAATGCATTGCACTTAATAGGTGCTGAATAAACGTTTGTGGGGCTACTGAATGTCATTTTTTTTAAATGTTTTTTTACTTATTTCTAGGAGAGAGAGAGAGACAGCATGAGCAGGGGAGGGTCAGAGAGAGAGGGAGTCACAGACTGAAACAGGCTCCAGGCTCTGAGCTGGCAGTCAGCACAGAGCCCGACGCGGGGCTCGAACCCACGAACCGCGAGATCATGACCTAAGCGAAAGTCGGACGCTTAACCGACTAAGCCACCCAGACGCCCCCTAAATGTCATTTTAAAAAGGGGGGCGGTGTTGAACTAGGAGTCTGAATTCTAGCCTTGCTTTGCCTCTGACTAGCCCTGCGTCCTTACATAAATCATTCCCCGTCTCTGGGCTTCATCCTCTTCGTTTGTAACATGAAATAATTGCCCTCAATAATGTTCTGCCATTCCGTGACTGTGTTGAGTTTACCTAAATGCACATGAGTGTGGGGTCCGTGGGGTTTCAGAATGCTCCTTCATGGGGCACCGTGACAGAACGGTGTGCTGGCAAAGAACAAAGGGCCTTGACCCTTTCCGGAGCTGTGGGCTCTGTGACCTTCCTTGAGCCTGCCGTGAGAGCCTGCCGTGAGAGCCTGCCGTGAGAGCAAGACCAGGGTTTAGTGCTCTCACTGGCAGGCATCTCAGGGAGCAGCAAGAAGGTACCTTTCTTAGTCGTGGCTTTAATTGATCAGCAGATACCTTTTCCCCCTTTGGTAGAATGCTCATTGAGAGCATGGGCCTTGGATGGGGCACCTGGGTGGCTCAGTCGGTTAAGGGTCCGACTTTAGCTCAGGTCATGTTTGTGGGTTGAGCCCCGTGTCAGGCTCTGTGCTGACAGATAGCTTGGAGCCTGGAGCCTGTGTCAGATTCTGTATCTCCCTTTCTCTCTGACCCTCCCCTGCTCATGCTGTCTCTCTCTCACTCTCTCTCAGAAATAAATAAAACATTTAAAAAAAAAAAAAGAAAAAGAGCATGGGCCTTGGAGTCAGGCTGGCTATGCCCAGATCTCCACTCTGCCACTCACTAGTCATGTGAGCTTGTGCAGCATACATCCCCTCTGTCCTGGGAGCTCCTTGGTGCTGTGAGGGCCACAGTGCCCGTGCAGTGGTGGGGGAGCGTTCACAGAAGCACACGGGGAGCACCCTGTGAATGTTAGCTGCTCGTACGTGAGTGCCTCAGCCCGGAGCTCAGCACGCCGGCCCGGGGAGCTCTTGCTGCCTCTGCAGAAGGGAGGGAAGGGAACCAGGACAGGCTCCGGTCCCCTCCTCTCTGCTCTCAGATGCCATACACCTCACAGGCCACTCATCTGAGAGACCATTGCCAGGGACCCGTGTGACAGATGGAGAAGTTCTGGCACTGGACATACAAGTGACTTTCTTGACTCCACCTGACGTGCAGGTGGCAGACCTGGGATCAGGACTCACACCCATCTGATGTGAATCTTGCTGGCATTGGGGAAATCGGATAACTTATCAGGAATTTTAAGGGAGCCTCTCCGGAGTCAGTAGTAATAGTATTTGTGCTCGGTACTTCCCACCCACAGAGTGTGCAGACAGGATCTTTCCTGGTCCACCCTGAACCTCACAGTTGGTAGGCCCTGTGGGGAAACCAGGGCCGGGAGCGGGAGGGGACCTGCTTGCTTCCCCCCTGCGAGTCTCAGTCACATTCCGAGCACCTCACCTGGCTCGCAAGGGGAGGGTGAGGAGAGGGAAGGCATCCCAGCGCCTGGCTCCCTGTGGTGGAGGAACAGAGCCACAATCCGCTGCTACTTGCCTGGCTGGCCCATCTGGGAGGGGAGTCTTGTGCCCTAAATCAAACACTTAATTAATTTGGGAACACAGGGATACTGTGTCGTTAATGATCTGCTGGTGCTTGTATGAACTGGACCGTGTTGTTTGCTGCAGCTGGGGGGAGGGCGTGGAGGGAGTTTCAGTAGGCTGGCAGATTTTTTCCAGCGTGTTGTCATTTCTCCGATGATTGAGTTATCTCTTTGGTTACAGGTGGAGAGAGATTTTGAAAGGGAGTATGGAAAACTCCAGCAGTGAGTGTCAAACCCCAGAAGGATGGAGGCTGGCGGGGGCTGGGGGTGGGGAAGCAGGGCAGGAGCCTTCCACCGGGTCTCAGTTCCCACAGTGCCCCTTCCGGCACCGCCATTAGTGGGCCGCTCATCTGTCCCTTAAGTGCCGCCAGAGCCAAGGGCAGCTCAGTTCACAGCCTGCCAGAAATTCTCCCCCAGCTGACGGCTATGTGACAGTCGTTAACTCATAGCCTTTGGGTGCTTGGCCTCGTGCAGAGCCAGCAGTGGCCCTTCAGTCCGCGGGAAGACTCCCCACACAGCACGGGTCCCTTCTCCTGGCAGGCCTCCCAGGGCGTCAGGCCAGGCCTAACCCAGGTAGATAGGAAGGAAGGAGGCCGAAGCCAGCTGGCGATGCCAGGTGCCCAGGCCTGTGCCCCTGCCTTGCAGGCTGGAAGAGCAGACGAGGAGGCTGCAGAAGGACATGAAGAAGAGCACTGATGCTGACCTGGGTAGGTGGCATAGCCCAGAGCCGGGCTGGGCCTGGCCGGGTCACGAGTGGACCTCTGTCCCTCTGTCCCTTCAGGGCTGGCTCCTGTGGTCTGTGCACAAAGCCTCATGTCACCACTCATCCGGAAGACATGGGTGGGTCTGAACACGACTGTCCCTGGCATCCCCGGACTCCGTGTGCAGTGAGCCAAGGGTCTGATCATGGAGTCCATCTGTTATTTGTTTTGTGGGTAGTTCCCAGTTACCTGGGGGACATCCTGATCGTTCTCCACTGCCTTTCTAGTACAGGAGAGGCTGGGACCAGTTGCCTCCTTTACTTGGTGCTGCTCCAGACGACTGTGCTCTCAGAGCACAGATGAAGGGAAGGTTGTGTTTTCATAGCAAGCAGCTTTGGAAGCAGCAGAACATCAGGGATCCATGACATGGAGAACGTGGTTTCCCTGTAAAGAAATCAGAATAAATGGAAGAGCCCTAGGGCCCAGGGCTCCTGGCCTCTTCCACCCCCATCAGAAGTAGCATCTGAGCAGAGAAGGTCCTCGCAAAGCAGTCACAGTCGGTGCGTCAGAGTCACCAAAGGCCCACTAGGAGGTAGATTGCCCAGCCCGCCCCCAAGCAGTGCCGAGGCAGCTGACCCAGGGACCCCAGTTTGAGAACCACTGCTCCAGACAATTCAGGGGAGTCAGCTGCCAGGACAAGATCCAAAATCCCATCCTGTGTTCCCAAACAAGATTGTCTTCACGACCAGCCCCTGTTAGGTCTTTGTCAAACCTTACATTTTGAGGTTGCATCAGGGTTCCAGAGACCGATGTGTTTAAGACCCCCGCTCTCTGTAAGGTTCAGAGACCACCAGCCTCCCAATTTGTGCCGGGCTGGCCACGCCCTTCCAGTCCCAGTGGAGCCCCGATGGCCCTGCCCTGCACCCTCCCATAGGCCGGTGAGGCCTCCAGTGGGATTCCACACTGTTAATTGACTTCAGATGGTTCGAACAAAGACGGAGGCAGAGACCTGAAGTGTGAGGCTTTAGGAAAGAAAAGGAAAATCGGGAAGGAAGTCTCCCCTGCCCTAACTTTTAACGTTTTTTTCCCCCTCAAATATTAAAAAGCAGTGGAAGAAATTTTTCGAAAAAGTCTCCAGTGTTGTCCAAGCTTCTGTCTTTTAATTATACTGTCTGCGACCATTTCATGATCCAGTCGAGTTACACATGATGTTTGTTCACAAGCCTACAAAGTCACTGCACAGATTTGAAAGAGGGTTCTTGGCTACATTGCCTCACCATTTCTGGGAAGTGTACATTTCCAGGCTTCTCCCATATTGTGCCCATTTGCTGGGTGACCACCACGGGCTACCTGATTCAAGAGAAACCCAGGACAGGGCGCCCCAGCCAGTCACCCTCTGTGGCCTCCTCTGCTGGCATATGGAGGAGCCTGAGTGAGGAGGGACCCACTAGGTTCCTGTTTCTCCCACCGGAAATGGAGAGGTGGGCCCTTTCCCCAGGAGGGCTAGGGCTGGGCTGGGGCTCTGCCCCCCTGTATGGAGCAGCAAGGCAGGGGCACATCTGTGTTAACTGGAGTGGACCTATTTCATGGATTCAAAGACATTGTTTCACTTCTAACATGACAGAAACCAACACACCGTAACCCTTGATAGGGTTTAATGGGCAGCATTGTTTTCCTTCTTGGTGGTTTATACAGTGATGGTGTGTGACCATCCTAAATTCAGTGGCATAAAATAGTGAGGAATACATTCAAAACCTTTTCTCCCTTGAGACTCTCAAGCTGGTAGACACTGTGGAACAAGCATGCCCCTTCTGCATTCTCTCTGCCTGCCCCTCTAGAATTTTTTTTTTCCCCAAATAATGGAGACCCGAAAACTTGTATGAGCCGGAGAACTCCAAAGCTGCTAATAGATCTCCGCCCTGCCTTGGAGCTGCCATCTGATTTCCAGGCTCCCCACATGTCAAACAGGGTGTTGGAACATGTGAACAGGCCACGGCAGGGCAGTGGCCTCCATCCATGGGGATATGGTACCAGTGAAGACCTTTAACAACATAAGCAGATACTGCAGCAGAGCCTTGTGGGGCCTGCCCACAGCTGTCTCCAGGCAGATCACCAGGAGAGGAGCGGGCAGGGCAGCGGGGGCCCAGGGTCTGGTCCTGGCTTGGCAGTTGCAGCTGTTTGACCTTGAGGGAGTTAAAACCTCTTTGGAGCCTTCCTCATCTATAAAATGGAGCCAAAATACACTGCCTGCAATGTCTGCTGGGTTGGATGAGCCCTGAATAAAACCGTGGGGGCATGGGAAACCCTGCAGAGGCAGGATGGAAACCTGTCAGCGGCTTTGAACTTCTTGGTCCATTACGTGCAAACGAAAGTCTAGAGGGGCAGGAAGAGACTGGAAAGGGGCCACGCTTGCTCTGTAGTGTCTGTACCTGTTCCAGAGGCTCAGGGAAAAGAAGTTTCTGAGTGTATGTCACTGAAAGCAGGGATTGCCTGATTTCACACCAAACCCGGCCTCGGTTTGTCAATAAAGTGCCATTGGAACAAAGCCACCCATTCTTTAGGTGTTGTCTGTGGCAGAGTTGAGTAGTTGCAGCAGAAACCATGCAGTCCACACAGCCTGCCATCTTGACTTCTAGCCCTTACGGTATATTACCCTCGTCCGTGAGGGAGTCCCAAACCAAGCTTCACGTCCAAACCGCCTGGAGAGTTTCTTTAAAATACATATTTCTGGATTTCAGACTTACTGAGTGAGACTCTTTTGATCTAGAAGTAAGTAGTTTTTACGGCTTCCCGCCCAAATGTTTCTGTTAAAATCCAGAGTTTGGGAATGAAGTGATTGCAAAGGGTAAACTGCTCCGAAGGATTACCCAGAGCAGCCTCAGATGGTCAGGAATGAAGGCTGTCCAGGAAGGACGAGTGACTTAAGGCTCTGTGGTACTTGGGGGCGGTCAGGGTATGGCCCCTGGACTCAAGACCTTGAAGCCTGTCCCTTCATAGGTTCACCGAGCTTTGACTTCTTACAGCCTTGTCCAAATCTGCTGTGAAGATATCCTTGGACTTGCTCTCCAATCCCCTCTGCGAGCAAGACCAGGACTTCCTGAACATGGTGACAGCCCTGGACACGGCCATGAAGCGGATGGACGCCTTCAACCAGGAGAAGGTAACTGGGGTCTCACTCTCCCCCTTCCCATGACTTCTGTCTGGGTGGAGCGCCCGTGCAGAGTCCTACCAGCACTCTGGGGCCCTTGTGTCACAAGCCCCGTGAGCTCGTTCCTGGACCTGCTTCAGTGCCATGTGCCTCCTGTGACTCCCATGAGTTTGTATTGCTCACTGTGAGATCATGAGGAAGACTCTGCTCACCCGGAGCCCCCCCACATTCTGTCGTTGCCCACCCAGCCTGCCCCCTGAGCAAGGCTGCCAGCAGCCTGCAGTTAGCGCTGGCGGGAAGGGGACTGACCCGGAACAAGAACAGTACTCCCTGGTGCCCTCGGCGTCTGGGCCGTCATCGTCCTCTCTGCCTCTCTCCAGCTGCAGATCAGGGGTGCCCCCTGACCCATCTCGTCCCCGCCAGGGCTCTCAGGACAGCCCTGTCAGCCCCCTTTCTCAGGAACGTGGAGCCCCCCCTTTTAGGAAGAGTCCGACTTCCCCTCAGGTTTGATTCATTGGATCTTTCTTTCAACAGGTGAACCAGATCCAAAAGACCGTGATTGAACCCTTAAAAAAGTGAGTAACGGCCATCTGGGGACCACAGGCCTCAGGGAACTAGGCCGGGGCACTTACTGGAAAGGCAGGCCAACTGGCCGACTGGGGACCGAATATCATTTCCGGCAGCCTAGGACCCCACACTCACAGGGGGTGACTAGAAACTCAACAGGGACGCTGGCAATGGGATCTGTGGCCCAAGGGCTGCCACTCGCAGTGGCCCCGGGGCACTCAGTGAGGACGAGGCACTTGTGATCTGCTGCCACAGACAGCCTCTGCTCGGTGGTCACTTTGCCATCGTTCCCTCTGTTCCCGGCTGAGAGCCAGAGGACCCGGAGCTTGCTGAACGAAGCAAGCAGAGATCTTGGCCAGCCCTCAGCAGGGACGAGCAAGGCCTTTCATCTCCCCGCCGCACCGGGAGAGCAGCTGCCTGCTGCACTCGGCTTTGGAGATGTGGGGGTGGCTGCACATGGGGAAGGGCGCAGCAGCGGGGTCCTGCCTGGGAAGGTCCCCTGACTCGAGACCCGACAGGGTCAGACATTCTTCTGTGAGGCTCATCTTGTCTCAGGCAGGCTCTGGGCAGCGATCAGACAGGCCTTATTCGCCGGTCCCCTGGGGTGGGGGGGGCTCAGGCAGGAGCATTGCCTTGAAGCTCCAGATCACTTCATCTTCCCCCCTTGCCTCTCCCAAAGCTCTGACCTAGAAAGGCTCCCGCTCCAGCCCAGCAGCTGCACTTTATTACCTCTTCTGTGGTGGTCCCTGGCAGCTGCCTCGCCAGGCCTGGGTAATGAGGCTCTGCTAATTACCATTAAGCCTGGATCGGGGCCCAGAGGGAGATGAAGAGAGCAGGTTTGGGTCCTCTGGCCCCTAGCTTTGGGGTTATTGGGCTCTTCACTCCCTGTTCAGGTCCAAGGGGTGGGGTCAGGGGAAGCTCTTCCCTAGCCAGGCTGTCTAGAGGCTCAGCCATCCCTCTGTCGCTGGGCCCCTTCCCCTACCCCCTGCTCGGGCCCAGGCTGCAGGGTCACATGAGGAACTGGGTGCTGAGGAGGTGAGGCGCTCAGGAGGGAGGTGGCAGCAGGGGCTCCATGGCAGGTGGCTTTCTGACTGGGTCCCCAGGACCGAGACTTTGCAGCTGGGTGAGAAGGGCCATGGGCAGAGCAGACCCTGCCCCTAGGGTTCCAAGAGCTGCCACAGAGGCTGCCGTGGACACCCATGGCTGGCAAATCTAGGCAGGGGACACCAGCTCAGAGAGCTAGGGGACTGACTCCAGTCTTGATTTCACAACCAAGGAGGCGGCCTTGAAATCTGATGCTTGGCTTCTAGAGCCAAATGGAGAGAAATCCCGGCTGCTTCCCACCGCCCCAGCAGCCCACCACCTGCCAGGAAGGTGGGTGAGTGGCACAGGAGGCGGGCACCGTCTCCGCAGCAGATCCGCTGACCTCTGCCTGAGCCCCCCGGGCCTGCCTGCCCGCCCGGCTGGCTTCTCCACCCCATGGCCGACACGCAATCTCCCCCAACCACATAAAACCGGCACTGCCTGTTGCCGCCTCTTGCCGGGAGAGAAGCTCCCAGGGACCCCAGCACCGGAAACAGGAAACTGCAGCTTTCCTGTCCTCTGATGAAGAACATCAGCACATGGCCACCCCGCCGCCCCCGGCCTCCCCCCAAGGGGCTCGGCCTCTAATCCCCCGGTCTCTGGGCTGCATTCACATGGTCGGATGGGGATGCTTTCAATTTCCCTTTCCTGGTGGGTGGAAGATCCCGGCTGTGTGGGCACAGACTGCGGAATGGCAGGCATTCCCCACCAGGACCGGCTGCTCCCAGCCTACCTCCCAGCCGGCCTCTTTCTCCCTGCCCCCTTTCCCTCCTCCCTCTCGCTGCCTCCTCACCCCACTGCTTACACTGGCGGGGTAGGGGGGACAGCTTGGTTGAAATTTAGGGCAGTCACCTGAGCAGAGCTTTGGCAAGGGTGTGGTGTAGGCCCAGCCCTGTTCTGCTTTCTCTGGAGGGTGGACACAACACAGATTTTAGGAGCTCATGACCCAATGCGGAAGCCATGATGGTGCTCTCTGGAGGAAAGACCCGGATAGTTCCTAACTGCTGAGGCGGCCCTTTGTGGTGTAGGGCAAGTGCTGGGCGGCTGGTCCCATCCGGCCCCCGGCCAGCCCATGGCCCTGGCCAGGGCCCCGCTCCTCCGAACCTGTTTCCCCATCTGTGGGGGAGAGGCCTGTCCCCAACCCTGCAGTGGCTCAGTCCGCATTCAGGAAGAGGGAATGGAGGTGTCCCTGGCTAGAGCGGTAGGTTGAGCCGGTATGGAGGGTGGAGTCTGTACTGGTCCAAGGCCTTCCGTGTCCCTGCTAATTGGGGGAAGCAGGGACCAGAGCAGAGGGGGTCTGACTTCCCAGCCTTCTTTGTGGCAGCCCAGTGGAAGTGTAGACATCATGCCTCAGGGGAGAACTGGGTCCCCCTCTGTAGGGCCCCCAGGGGGCGTCAGGTTGGGCCCAGGCTCTGGGACCAGCCTATGCCTATCCCCACCTCTCTGTCACCTTCCCTCCCTGACCGGAAGGTGGAGGAGAGCCCTGGGCACCCCACACCTAGGGCTGTCGCCACATGAGCTCCTGTCCTCACACCCCAGCGTGGTGCTCACACTGCCCAACATGTGGGACTGGCGTCCCTTGTGTTGTGTCTGCCTGGTTAGTGGGGAGGTGGGGCCTCAGTGGAGCATTAACACAAGCCAGGGACTGCAGAGCCCTGGGCCCCCACTCTTTCATCAGCCACCTCAAACACACTGTTGGGTCTCCTTGTCTGGCCTCAGTTTCCCCACATTAATGTAAGAGGAGCATGCCACCTGCCTCTACCCAGGGAGTCCCAAAGCCCTGGGCCCAAAGCCATACAGGTGCCAAATGACTCAGGACCCATGTACGGTGAACTAAGCCAGCTGAGCCTTCTGAGACCTCTTGGTGTGACCAAGGGGGCCATTTGGGGAAGCAGAAGTTGGCATGGTGAAGAACCGGTTTTCCTGGAGGGTCTAACAGCAGCCGGGACCAGTGTGCACTGCAGGGCACAGGTGGTCTTGCTTCCAGAAGGCCGAGGAGCATCCTGTAGGCACACCCACTCCTACACTGCCTGTCGCCGGGGTTGCCTGGCATTGCATGGAAGTCTGTGGTCCTGAACCTGTGCCATGCTCACCCCTCTGGGCTCAGAATTTGGCTCTCGGGTGGGATTCCTGTTTCCTTTGTAAGCTGATCCAGTCCTTGCATTTAGTTGGCGCTTCTGTGCCTTTGATCCCAGCCGTGGGAATCCACCCCAGGTGACAACTGAGGGCAAGCAAAGAGACAAGTGCTCTGGGGTCAGAGGGCAGCCAGAACGGCTCGGCCACCAGCGTGGTGGCCGTCCTGCCTGGCACCCGCAGAATGCATCCGTGGTGCCGCCCTCTGTCCACCTGCCGCTTCCTGCCCCATTCTTGTCCTGTTCGTGCACTCTCCTCCCAGGCCGCCAGCAGCATGGAGGGCAGAGGCCCAGGCACTGAGGCCACCTAAGCAGGCCACTTCTAATGAGACAGTGAGGGTGGCCGCTGGTGACCCCTAGTCTGGTTGGGGTTGACAGGGCATACGTGGAGGTTTCCCAGGCTCCATTGCACCTGCTTCCTTGAGTCGCAGGCCTCTCAGCTGCTGGGCACACTCCCAGGAAGGGAGACAGGCTCACCTAGTAACAGACCCTGTCAAAGCTGCCGCCTGAGGCACGAACAGAGAGGCCAGACCCTGCCCGTGGTCTTATGTGTTGAGACCTACCGGGGCTGGGGGACCTTTGTCCTGAAGGTACCTGCTCCCCACACGCAGCTTGCATGGCACCAAGGAGGCCTCCTCTGCTGGTAGACCAGTCGTTCAAATATCGATTTGATGACTGATTTGTCTAAGGGCATGTCTTGCCCACTTCTAGTCTTTCCAGTTAGGTAGTGAGCCCATTAGGTCACCCAGCCAGTTAGAAGGACTTACGTAGTGCCCTTTCTTGGGGATAAGCCTTTTGTTTGACCAGAATCTACTGCCTGCGTCTATAGCCTTGGCTGGGGAATTCAGTGCTTTGGTCAAATTTATGTTCTCTGTTTTCTGGCAGAAATATTCATTATTCTTATGTCACGGGCACACTTGATTTGTTGGGGCTTTTAAAAACCAAATTCGTGACCATGCTCCTTTGAGAGCCACACTTGGAAAATCATTCCTCCCGTGGCATCTGAACTACCTGCGGACTGCCCGGGAGCTGACGGGCGCCTCCGGCCCCAACGCTGGGGAAGGGGAAGTCCCCACAGCATGTCGTCTGGGCCATTCGAAGAGAAACCCATTCTTCCCCTGGCCTCGAGTCGCCCTCTCTGTGCGTCTCAGCCCAGAGTAACCACTGTGCTGCCCTTTTCCGTGGCTGCGGGGCCAGATCTGCAGGGTGGATGCCTCCTGCCGGCTCCTGCCCCGTAGGCTTTGCTCTCAAGGAAGCTGCCCCATCTCCTCCTGTCCAGTTCCAGAAAACCTGATTGCAGGCTTGCCTGGCCTTCTCCAACGCTCCAATCAAGGGCAGTCCGGCATCCCCGCCTGGGATGCAGTCCTGCCCAATGTCTGTCTCAAGACCTCATTGCTCTTCCCGGTTAAAGATGACATTAATCACAAAGAGGATGCCCACAGGGGCCAAAGGGTCCGCTGCTGCTCTTTGTGAATGGCCCTCTCCTCAGCATTCCCTGTGGTCCTTTTTAGTCCCAGTTTAATCCCAGGGCAACAAGATGTCCTTGAGTCCTTCTCCTCAAACATCTGGTTCAGCGGTTTCGCCATTTCAGCGGTAGAACCAGAGAGTTCCTGCTTTTCTCATGGTCAGCTGGTAGAATTAGGCCCAGACTAGGCAGGTGTTGACTGCAGTTGTCCCATGAGGTGGTGGGGAGGTGCCAGAGAACTGGGACGCTTGAGTTCTCTGTGGGACAGTCACTACCTGGTTGTGACCTTGAACAAATCATGTCCCCTCCCTGGTGTCATTTTCATTGATTGTGTTAAAGGAAGATGTTGGACAGATTATTCCAAAGAGTCTTCATCTCTGCCATGCTCTGTGACAGGTCTCTGTCACATGCGGGGTCATAGGAGATGGATGGGGAAGGGGCAGCGGCCATACCAGTGGCTTCCTTGCATTCCTGCCCCTGTGGCTCAGATCACTAGAGTGACCCTTAGTCCTGCTTCTTTCCCATGGTCTTACCCTTTCCTGGGGCCAAGGCCTTATCTGTCTTACTCATGTGATGTCCCCAAGACTTAGAACAGGGTCTGGCACTTAGGAGGCACTCAGTATGTATTTCTGAATGGACACCGAGCTGCCGGGCTGCAGCCCCAAGGACAGCCTGTATCCAACTGGGCCGTGTCCCGCAGGTTTGGCAGTGTCTTCCCGAGCCTCAACATGGCGGTGAAGCGGCGGGAGCAGGCCTTGCAGGACTACAGGAGATTACAGGCCAAGGTGGAGAAGTACGAGGAGAAGGAGAAGACGGGGCCAGTGCTGGCCAAACTCCACCAGGTACCAGGAAGCGAGACATGGGTGTGGACAACGGGCCCCATGGGTGACACGTGGCAAGTTCCTCCTTCACCTGGGGACCAACTCTGGGGCTATGAGACCAAGACACCAGATGTGATACTGCCCCCACCTCCCCCAGGATACACATCGTGCCCCCAGCATGAACTCCGGATAAGCCACCAAGAGCTGTGACACCCAGTGTCTTGTCCCCCAGGCCCGAGAAGAACTTCGGCCCGTGCGGGATGACTTCGAGGCCAAGAACAAGCAGCTTCTGGATGAGATGCCGCGTTTCTACAATAGCCGCCTGGACTACTTCCAGCCCAGCTTTGAGTCCCTGATCCGAGCGCAGGTGAGCCGGCTCCCTACCCTGCCCCCACTTGCTCCCCTGGCAGGCGGTCCTGGGATTCACAGACACCCTCGTGCCCGTCCCCACTCCCCAGCTAGGAGCATGGCTTAGCCATTCTCTGCGAGGCCGGCAGTGCCGCCACCCTGCCCCCGCCACTCTGGGGACTTGGACTCTGAGCGTTTGCTGGACTTACCACCTGGGCTCCCACGTTGAATGGCTTTTCCCTCAAGTTCTCTCTCTCCTCTCACTGTACCACCAGTGGCAAGAAGAAAGCCGCACAGTCAGCACCTCACTTTGGTGAGCAGGTTCCTGCCTGGTGCGCTCAGGCCGGCCACAGAGGCCTGCAGGGTGAAGGCCCGCGCCCCTGCTTCCCCACTCCAGCTGTTCCTCTTCTCTAGGCAGGAGACCACAGGCTCTCTTGACTTCCAGCAACCCTTGGAGGCGTCCCCACCCCCTGGGGAGGGCCATGCTCAAGGCCTCTGCTTGGGCGCCAGGCCACCGTGAACCCAGGCAGGCTGGCCTCTGGCCGCATGTACCTGGCGGTGCACGGGGTAGGGGCCGGGCGGCTGGAGGGTGGGAAGCAGGGTATGAGGACACAGTGTGCAGCTGCATGTAGCTCCTGCTCTCCTCGCCCCCCATTCTTCAAACTGTTAGCAGGGATTGTTCTCCCCATTGGTAAAAGAGAGGAGATGAAGGTGCGAAGCCATGGTCTCCGCCATGTGGGACCCCTGCATCAGCGTCTCGCAGGCACGCAGCACCCTGCCACCTTCCCCACGGTTCCCCAGCAGGTGACAAAGCTAAAGGCTTGTCCACCTCCAGCCCACTGCTGTGCTTGGCCTGTGTGTCTGGCGCCCCCCAGTGGATACACTCGTTCCTTGCAGCCAACAAGGGGACAAAGCCAAAAGGCCTCCCGGCGCCCAAGGGAAAAGCCTGATCCCAGGCCGCCGGCCTCTCAGCCTGTAGAGCACACCACAACTCGTGGGCTGCACGCCTGTGCTCAGAACCCCGAGCAGGACTGATGTTGGAGCCGAAGCCTGTTAGTGACCATGTCTTTGGCCACTAGGGAGGAATGAGGCAGAGCACCAGCATGCACGAGTGGGGGGGCTCCTGTACTGCCTCCAGAGCACTGCCCCCGGAGGTGCGGGCTTCCTTCTAGCAGCTCAGCCTAGGCTGTGGAGGAGTGTGTGTAAGGAGCCCTGTGCCTTCCCTATCCTGTGCCGCCGCCACCCCTGCTCGCAGCCTCCTGTATGCTACCCTGCCCCTCCATTTGGTCGCTCACGGGAGGAAGCCCCAGGGTGCCCACACTGGAGCAGGCTGGGGGCTAGGGATGCCCTGTAACCAGGCAGCGGGGCGGGGGGCTGTTGGCTGTTTACTGCCTCCTCAGCACCAGCCTCCCCCCTCCCGGGGCTGTTGTTGCCATTAGTCACTGGAGAAGTGAGCATTCCTAGTGACTCAGCCTGCGCAGTGCGGCTCTGGGGCAGGGAGTGGGGGCAGGGCAGGCCATCCCCTGCCCTCTCCCAGCCCTAGTCCATGCCCCATCCCCTCAGGGGACAGCAGCATTTGGAGAGCCTCATTTAGCTCCCCTCAGCCCAGGGGAAATCCTGCTGTGGGGAGCTAAATGGGAGACCTCTCCTCAAAAGCAGCTGAGCCCCGGCCCTGCCACCAAACCTGGCGCTCAGCCTGGCCTGGCCAGTGATAGCACTCCGCTGTCTAGAGTGGAAACAGTGTCCGAATAGTTGTGAATCGTGGGTCATTTTCACAAAAGTGTTTGCCTTTGGTCATGAGATGGAGACTGAGGCAGCAGCCCCTGGTCTGAGCAGCTCTCTGCCATCAGAGAGTTGCTGATGGGTCTCCCCATCCTCAGCGCTCCCCCACGCCACTGCCGCAGGCCTCTCCCATCAGCCCCAGTGGCTACGCACATAGGGACATAGGAACGAGCTGGTCTGTGAGCCCTGCTTTCCAGCCAAACAGCCAAAGTGTGATTAATGGTGGGGAAGGACCAGAAGGCTACAGAGAGGTCACCTTTCTCACCTTTACCTCTAAGACAGACTCTCGGGGTTCTGGGGGCCAGCCATGCCCCTCTCCCATGGACAAATGTCTAGCTTCACTGAAGCACCTCGGGTCAGGGCCCTGGCTTCCCGAGGACTCAAGAAGGGTCCTGCCAGTGCTCCTCAGCCAGCCTCGGGCTGCGCAGTCCTCCTACACCTCTTAGCACAGACCCCGATGCCTTTTGGGGGCCTGGAGGGCTCCAAGGTCAGACCCCCGCCCCCGCCTCATCGAGACCCCCTCGCTCCCCTCCTCCTGCCATCCCAGCAGCAGCAGCGGACACTCCTGGAGGGATGGAGGCTGTGGCTTGTGTGCCTGCTTGCCCTGCAGTTTCAGAAGATGGGCCGAGAGGAAGGGCAGTGATGGGGGGAAGGTGGAAGGCAGCCCCCTCCACCCAGCGTGAGTGCTCTGCTAGAGGGAGCAAGCAGCGCGCGGGGCTCTGGGACGCTCCCAGGGGGTGCAGTGCTGAGGGGGCTTTGTACCCCAGGAGCCCAGTACCTGCCAACCTCCTTCTTCACCCCCGCCTCCAGGTTGGGTACTACTCTGAGATGCAGAAGATCTTTGGAGACCTGACCCAGCAGCTTGACCAGCCCGGCCACACTGATGAGCAGCGGGAGAGGGAGAATGAGGCCAGACTGAGCGAGCTCAGAGCCCTCTCTATTGTGGCCGATGACTGAGTCCCCGCCACCCTTTCGAAGACTCCTGGGATACAAGCCAGCCTCTCTGGTCTTTGCCCTTGTCAAGCTTAGGCTCAGGCAACAGCCAGCAAAAGGCCCTCCCCCGAGAGAAGTATGGGGCCAGCAGTGGCCCCTGTTCTACCTCACTCGACTTCTGCAGGGAGCCTGGCACCAGGAGCCCCAAGCAGGCTGCTGTCTCCCCACCTATAGCAAGAGCCCAGGCGGGTAAACAGCGCAGAAAAACTGCAAGGGCCTTGTTTCCGAAAGAACCGTCCAAAGGACAGCCTGGCCTAGGGCCCGAGCAAGCGTCCAGCCTTCAAGGACACAGCTCTGCCCGCTCACCTGAGGTCTCAGCCTTGCCTGCATGGTCGTGATCACACCTACCTCCAAAGACCCACCCTGGGGCGTCCACCCGCCCCCTCCCCCTTGTTGCCTGTACCCTTCAGACTCCTCTGTTCTGGGAGAGGCCCAAGACACTGCCTCTCCTCTAGCCCAGACTTCCAGAATGACAAAAGCTGGCTTTGCCCACTTCTTGCCCTTAGGTCAGGGGCAGAGAAGAACCCCAAGCCTTGTAGGTTCCCTAGGAAACCAGACTCCGCGCATGTAAATAGGCTTCCAGCCACATAAAATGTCACAGCCCGGGTCACAGGCTCAAAGCAAGAACAGTGGGTTTGTCTCACCTGCATATTTGGAAATTTTATTTTTTCAAGTAAAGTTTTCAATAAACTTGCCAGCTGTTTACTGTGCCGTAACTGAGAGGAGAGCGCCACCGCACGTTTGAGTTGGGTCGCGCTGCCCTCTGCTGAGCTGGCAGCACCCCTGCAGCGCCGTAGTCCCTCTTGACCAGCAGGGGGCAGGACCCAGCACACCCAGGGCTCCTCTCCCCGCCACCCCGCTGCACCTTCTGGAGGTGTGCCACCCCCATCCAGCAGAGGCTGGGCTCAGGACTAGGAGGAAGGGGGCAGCACAGGCAGGCCCAGAAGAGGAAGAAGGGAAGAGCCATGGAGGACACTTAGCCTGTTTTTGACTTTGGTTTATTTAAAAAACAAAAAGCCAAAAAAAAAAAAAAAAAAAAAACCAACTTTATATACAAAGTCAAACTGAAATCACGGATTATGGAAAGAGGCGAGACTTCCGGGGAACAGGGAAAAAGGCTGGGCCAGAGCCAATACCACATTCTGAACACGGGGAGGTGCTGGTTTCTTCTGGCAAGTCCGGGGTGGCTGGAGCACGGTGCTCTGGCAGACACAGCCCAACAGCAAGAGTTCGCTAGCACGGACTCCATTTCTGCCATGGCCACGGGAGACCCTTCCCCCAGGAACCTGCTCCTGTACCTGGCAGGACTTGTGCCATCCAGAGGAAGGGCTCTCACCCCCCGCCAGAGTCCACGGCTGCTGCTTCAGTTTATTGGTATCAGACCTTGTGACATACTCGAAAAGCCTTTTCCTCCCCTGTCTTATTCTAAACTGGAAGAGGACAGGAGAAAAGTCAGCACAAGACTAAAGGGCCCCAGGAGAAATCCCAAGGTGGAGGGCAAAATGACATTCGAGGGGTGCAGAAGGTGTTGGATTTAGTTGTTGAGTGGAACCAGGGTTCCTCACGCATCCGTCCCACACAGCACAGACCCCACCCTGATGGCCTGAGCTCCTCTCCGGAGGCTGAGCGTAGAGTCAGCCACCCCTGCCTGTGGCTCGCAGGTCCTGCTCCAGCTTCTTTCTGGAACCAAAAGCGCTCGAACGTCAGCAGGCTCCGTCGCTGACCTCACGGGAGGGCAGCTCCTGCACCAGGCCCCTCAGTTGCTAGGTGCCGGCTCCTCCTTCTCTACCCAGCTGTCCGCCTGGAAGAGAATCAGGACTCGAGGAGGAAGGGCCGAGATGCGAGCACTACCAGCACTTCCTCCTGGGAGACCGGCCTGCAGCCGCGACCCACCGATCCCCCAAGAGCCGTGGGTGGAGAAAGCGAGGCGGAAGCCAGGCAAGGGCAGGAGGGCCGCCATGCTGGTCGGCTGTCACCCCAACCAAGCCTTCCGCCATGACGGCCAGCTCGCGCTTCGCGGCTCACCTTCTCCACCATCCGCTGCATCTCCAGCTGCAGGGGGGTCAGGCGCCTCCGGAACTCCTGGAGCAGTCGCTGCAGCTGGCTCTTCTGCCGCTCGGCTGTCCGCGCCGTCTCCTCGGCCTCGGCCAGCCGGCTCCGCAGCTCCTGCATTTCTGCCGCCAGTGTCTTGTTGGTGACTTCAGTGGCTGAGAAGCGGTTATGGCTCTCCTCTGGTGGGGAAAGAGCAGAAAGACCGCTGCTAAGCTAAGCAGTGCTGCACAGGGCGGTGCGTAAGGAGGGATCTCCACACACACGTCTGCACGTCCCACGCGTGCCGGGTCCCCGTGGCTTCAGACCACTTACCCAGCTTCAGTTCCAGTGTGTGAATCTTGTTCTCCAGGTAGAGCCGTCCGCTGTCCTGCTGCTCCGCGCGCTGCAACAGGTTCCCCACATTGATCAGGCTGCCGTTGTGGGACACCAGGCCTTTGTGTTCTGTGGGGGCGGCGCCTGGCTTTGCGCTTTTCCCAGAAGGAGGTAGCAGATCCAGGTTTCCTAGAAGGGACCAAGAAAGAGGTTGAAAGAAGGGTTCTCAGGGGAAAGCAGCGTGCCCCGCCCATCCTCTATGGAAGGCTACAGGCACCAGGACGCACCAAAGAGCACCTCCTCGGGAAGCCCACTGTCCGTGCCCTCTTGGCGGCTGTACTGAAGGCTCCGGTACTGGCAAATGTTCTGGGTCACCACCCTGCTGACCAGCTGTTTGGCCTACAGAAAACACACGCCCCAGATACCCACTGATGAGAAGGTGCGAGCCCTTGCCCCCATGCCACACAAGCACCCAGAACTAGAGCTCTCTGCGCCACGTGCAGGAATCCGGTGCGCACACACTATGTTAGGGGCGGCCGTCTCGGAAAGGGCGGAGGGCACGGGAGAGAAGGCACCTGCTCTGCACTGAGCCGGAGCCCAAGGGTAAGCAGGATCCTCTCCAAGTCTCGCCGGTGCAAGTAGCCACACCAGTTGGCATCAAAAAAGACAAAAGCAAGGAGACAGTCCAAAGGGAGCACAGCAGAGGGGTCCAGCTCCTTGGGCTGCAAGAGAAACAAAGATGAACAAGATCTACAGAGAGTTCTCTCAATGGCTGAAGCACCCAGGATGTAGCCCTCTGAAAACCAAGCTGACCGAACAACACCCGCAACCCTTCCTCCTGGAGACAGGCCCCTGGGCCACGTCCACACACAGAGGAAGTGAGTGCGCCCCTAGGTCCGACACCTCAGTCACATTCAGCCAGATGGAGATACTGAAGTGCCCCGGATATTAGGAACATACCGCTCCGGGAGCCAAGAACCACATTCTGTCTTTTGTCAACCAGCATCAAATGGTACAAGTTCCCCTCTCCCAGTAGAGAGTCAGAGGCCTTACTAATGAAATAAGCCTCGCTGAATCATGTGGGATGGAGAAGAGGGCTCACCATGTCCTGAAGAGAAGAGAACTCCATCTCTGATTGGTTCGAGGCAACCGACCGGACCTCAGAGTCCTCCAGCTTGGCCCCTGCTGCAGAAAGCCTGCAGTAAGCCTGGGGCAGGGGCCACATGGGCCCAAATCCCACAGCTGTAACAGGACGGCAGTCCGGCCACAGAGCCAGGAGGCCGCTGTATGGTGCTCGCACGTACCAAACTCCTCCTCTCCGTCGTCCCTCAGGAGCAGCAGCTCCGGGTCAAGCGCCATCTCACACAGATCCTCAGATGCCTCACCCCGGGGTTTCTCTTCTTCCTCTCCCCCAGAAGATGGAGGTTTGGGCAAAAGCCCATCTTCCTTCTAGAAGCAGACCACGATGAGAACGGTCATCTCTAACTGCTAACGCTTAGAACAGCCAACATTTGAGTATCAACCGTGTTCAGGCACAGTGGTAAGGGCTTTGTACACACACTCCCATTTACTGCACTTCATTACGTGGGGTTCAGAGCACACCAGGGCGGCTCCCCGGCACCTGGAGTTTTCTTTGGGAGTCAGTCTCAGTCCCGGAAGAAATTATACGTTTACTTGATGGCATTTAGGCAAGAAATAGACCCACGTGCTTTAGAAAGGGTTAAGGAAATGTAGCGCTCTAGCTAGCCATCAAGTAGCCCAAACACCTGTCCTCCCCACAGCACTATTTACTGAGGCTTCTGTGCCGCCCTGGCGGGTCACCCATGCCACCGGGCCGCTTCCCCTCTCCTCAGCACACCGCCTCCTGGCTGTGCAGCCATGTGGGAGAGCGAGGTGCCCTGCTCCTGAGGACGTGCCAGGGTGGTGAGGCGCACACGGGCTGGGAGAGGAGCCCCGTGAGGCCCCCAGCAGCACCTGGTACTGTGCAGCCCTACTGTGTGCAGCCCCAGGGCCCGTGCGGGCGCAGAGGTACTCACCGGTGGGGTGTCTGGCTCGGCGGCCGTGCCCTCACTCTGTACCTCATCCTTGGACTCCTTGGCGGCCTCTTCCTTGACTGTTTCTTCTTCCTTGGCCGCCTCCTCCTTCTCAGGTTCAGGTGGGGCCACAACCTTTTCAGGAAGGCTCAGCAGCATCTTATAAATCCTATAGCCAAAATCCCTCTGCAGCATCTCCAGAAACAGTTCAGCCAACACCATCACCTGGTAGAAAAGTCACCAGGGGTCCATGAGCATCAGGAAAAGGGGAATATTCAGGCCCTGCCACCCAGCCTCCCCAGACTCCTGTGCTTACTTCAAAAGAGATCCTTTCTTTTGGCCTCCTGTCCTCCACAATACTGTGGAGGGACAGGTTTACACAGCCAGGGCGAGCCATGACAGCGGGCTCTAGAGGGGGTGGAGGGGCCTCTGGGAGATCAGTGTCCATGTCCTGCTGGGCAGTGGCCTCTGGGTTCTCTGCATTCTGTTTAGAGGTGTCTGCTGCTTGCTCTGAGGCGTCAGCTGTCTGTTCCGTAGGCTCTGCTTCCTGTGACAAAAGTCAAGAGCGGTGACCACCCGGGCCCAGGGGTCAGGGCACCTACTTGCCCCCTTGTTTGTAAGGCTCGGTCTTACCACGGACACCTCTGGGGGTGGGGGAGCTGCCTCTGCGGCTTTCTGCTGGCACAGGGCCTCCCACTCTTCCAAAGTAGGCATGATGGTCCAGACGTCTGGCAGGTACACCACCACAGTCTGGAGCCGCCTCGGGGGCCCCGGCTGCAGGTACTGAAACTCAGCGAAGCGCCACCTGCTCACAGTAAAGGAAGGAGGAGGAACTGACCCATGACCTTCACAAGCAAGTGCCTCAGTTTCCAACCAACACTTAATGAGCACATACTGCATACGAAGCTTTGAAAATACAAAAACAAAAGACCTCAAGTCCTCAGGAAATGGTTCATCAATGGGGAGACACAAATAAGCAGACAATTACTATCCAAGGTGCTACAAGCAACAGGGACCACTAATATGGCAGAGGGATCACATCTGATGAGCCTTGGAGGGTCACCTGCCCCTTAACACACATACACATTCCTAGTCATGCTCATGACCAAGGTGACCATTACGGAGGGTCAGAGGGAGCAATGAGGTAGGACTGGGGAACAGAAGAGAGCTAACAGGTCAGAAAGGCACAGGAACTTGACCTCCTAAACAGTCTCACCAATACAGTGGGTCAGCCACAGACAAGCCTGGGGCAGCCACTCACCACTTTGTGCAGGTGCTCAAGTCAATGCCGGTCTGGGCTTGTGCACAGCGGATAGCAGTGCGGACTAGCACCTGTGGGTCGCCCTTGGGGTCGAGGCCATCCAGAGATGGAGACCACTCACCCCCAACCAGCACCGCCTCTTCTTCTTTTCGGCCCAGCAAAAACTACAAAAATGGATCCGCGATTAAAACAACAACAACAATTACCTGGATTTCCCACCGTGAAGCAGCCTACCCCCCTGGGAGTAAAAGCAGCAGGATGTAGTGAAGAATCCACCACACGGGGTGGGAACAGTGGAGGGGTAGGTCTGTGGATCTGTCTACTCATGAACATGAACCAGCCATGTAACTTTTTCTGACAAAACATCCTGAGCCGTGCTGTCCTGGGGAAATGAGTGGTAGTGGTGTTTCAGCTCTGAGACTCCAGGTTTCTACGAGTTCATGACTACAAGCCAAGCTGCTGAAAACCTGACAGGGAGGGCCTGGACATTACCAGCGACTGCATCCTGCCTCACGGACGTCAGCTCTTACCTTAATCTGCTTCAAAGGATGTTCTGGTGTCTCCCTCGGCTCAGCCATGTCATCCACAAAGAGCATGCAACAACGATACAATTCCTCCAGTCCCGGGGAAGAGAGCAGCAATACCTGTGCAGAGGCAGCGTGAAGGACACACCCGAGAGCTTTCTCAACCTCCAACAATGGGATAAAGTGGCAGGACCTCAGCCCACTCACCTTGGAACTATAAGTGGGATCGCTGTCTGCAGGGATGGGCTCAGCACCAGTGTCTGGAGCTGGCTCCTTCTCAGAAGATACCTGGATACGGCTTGGATGATGGAGGGAAAAGGGCTGGCTCAGAGGGAAGGCTGACAGCCAGCTCAGACACACAGCCAGAAAATCTGAGGGAACCAGGAGGCTGCGGTAGCGGCGCTGGAGTTCTAAGAAGTCACAGGTGGGGCTGTAGGAGGAAAGCAAAGGGATCCAGACTGAGCAAGTCTAAATTATTTTGAAAAATGGAACCATATCGTGAGTTTAAGCCCCACGTTGGGCTCTGTGCTGACAGTGTGGAGCCTGTAGGATCCTCTGTCCCTCTCTCTGCCCCTCACCTGCTCTCTCTTTCAAAATAAATAAATAAACAAAAGTAATAATAATAAAAAATGAAACTATAAAAGACTTGGAGGGGAAAGGGCAAATTATTTTCTAATCTGGGAAAGAAGACATCCCTGAAAAGGATGGATGAGATTTGACCACCAAAACATTTCAACCTTTCATAGTAAAATAAAGTCCAACTGGGGAAGAAAAAACAGAAAAACATTTGCCAACCACGACAGCTCAGGCTCACCGTCTTGATATGAGGAGCCCACAAATGACTAAGAGAAAGTTGACAAGTCTGAGAGAAAACTGACATCAACAGATACTTAACAGAAAAAGGAGACTTAACAGCCAGTGAAAATATGCTCAATCTCACTCATAATTGAAGAAATGCAAATCAGAGTATCACTTTTCACCTATGAGACTGACAGAGATCGAAACGTTTGACAAGCTACCCTGGCCGCAGCATGGGGAAACAAGTACTTCATGCCCCGCTGGCAAGAACATAGGTCCACACAGCCTCTTGGACAGAACTGGCAATGTATGTCCAAGTTTAAAATCAGCCCTTTGAGCCAGCTACTCCATTTCTAGGAATTGATCTCAACAGAATACTTGCTCCTGTTCACAGAGATATTTGTAGAAGACTGTTTATTACAACAATGTGTTAGGACAATTAAAAAGTGAAAACGGAGAACTGGCTAAATAAAGCATCTGTCCATATTCAATGGAGTATCGTGTAGTTACTGAAAAGAATGCAACCAATCTAACAAATGTTAACATGGAATAAATTCCAAGATGCATTAAATGAAAAAGCAAATACATACAAGAAGTACATACAAGAAGTTTCCATAGATGTTCCATAAATGTTCCATAGATGTCAAAAAGACACACTATATGTGGCAAATTGTTCACAGTTACATTCTGAGGAGGCTCTACACGCACCCCTCGCCATGATGTGGGGACCACACTGTCTTGTGAGGCAGGTGGGTCAGCATGGAGCACAGGAGAGGCCCTGCCTGGCCCCATGGACAGGAACTGGTGATGCCAGGTAGAGAGGTGACAGCCTCTTTCCCTCCCACCTTGAGGAGGGGGTGACAGGAGGCTGCCACCTCACCTCAGCCTGGGCTTAGGTGAACTTTGCCACGGGGGCAGTGGCTGGAGCCCTGCCTCTCCACTGCTGGCTGGAATGTGGAATCACTCATCTGCCTCTTAGTCAATGAGTTGCTCAGTGAGACAGGTAGGCTTGGGGGCCAGAGTCCTCGTACACTGTACAGCACTTGAAAAAGGATTCAGAGATTCCCTGGAAAACGAGTCCCAGGGTTCCTACGATCTACAGTTTCTACTTGAATAGAACTGGTATTGGGTACCTGATTCTGAATTGGTAAGTCTTAGTGATAACCTGGCATAATTATTTCTGGCAATCAAATCATAGAAGTTCTATCAGGGAACCCATGTAAGTGGTGCCATGATGGTCCAAATCTGAGACTGAGAAACTAAAAAACTCACATTAAAAGAAACAAAAAGGTCCCAAGCACATGACCCCATATAAACCACTTTCTCTTACATAGACTCTATCTCATTTCCACAAGAAACTGTTACCAGCTGCAAACCTCACCCCCCACCCCGGCCTTGCCACTCACCTGTCCACAGTATAGGGAGTGAGATGGACCCGGTAAGGAGGCAGGTCATGCCTTGGTTTCTTAGCACCCCAAGGCTCTCCACCAGCCCGCTGTTTGCGTTTCTTGGAGTCATAGTCATCGCTGGAAGTTGGTCCATCACAGGAAGGAAGAAACCACACTGTTACATTAAGATTCAGTACACACTGGCCTAACAAGAACTGGAAACGATCTGAATCCCCAACATCAAGGAAATGAATAAAGAAGCCATGCTAACAGCCATGTGACACAATTATAAAGTTATTAAAATGGATATTTAAATACTTACGATAACAGAAAACCACCCATGATAAACAAAAAGACTAATACATGATAATATGTATACAGTAGTGCCTCAACTGTGCAAACTAAGCTTTTAAAAATTGAAAAGAAATAAAGTATTGGGGCGCCTGGCCGGCTCAGTCCATGGAGCATGGGACTCTTGATCTCAATGTTGTAAGTCTGAGCCTCACATTGGATATAGAGATTACTTTAAAAAAAAAAAAAAGAGAAAGTGTAAATGAAAAACACCTCTGACTGGTAACACTTATAATTTTATTTTTTATATTTTTCTGAACTTTAAAAATTGCAGTGAACATAATTTTTTTAAATAAGCAAAGGTTTTAACTGATTTTTAACATGAGACACATATATGCTACCATGCAAAGGGTTCTATAAAGCAAGTTTTATTAAGAGGCCATTCTCGTAACAAACCCTCAACAATACACATTAAAGTAAAAAAACAAAAAACAAAAAACCACTCAAACCCTTTGATCCAGTAATTCCACTCTTGAAAATTTATCCCAAGGAAGTTAATTCAAAAGAAAAACAGAGGTTATAAACAGTGGAAAAAATTCAAACCAAGAGTAAGAAAACCACACTCATATCCAGCAACACCTGAACTTTTATAGTAAATAAATACAATAATCATACAGCCGTTAAAACAATCATGAGGATTACGCTGCAATATGGAAAAAATGTTTCATCACCTTAATCACAATGTATAAAAATAATTTGGACTCTAGGGCACCTGGGTGGCTCAGTTGGTTAAGCCTCTGATTTCGGCTCAGGTCATGATCTCTTGGTCGCAAGATCAAGCCTCTCCTGGGGCTCTGCCACTGATAGCGTGGAGCCTGCTTGGGATTCTCTCTCTCTCTCTCTCTCTCTCTCTCTCTCTCTGCCCCACCCCCCTCACACGTGTGCATGTGCACTCATTCCCCCTCTCTCTCAAAAAAAATTAAATATTTAAAAAATAGTAATTTGGACTCTAAAGTTAAAATTTAATTTTTTTAAGTTATAAAAAGTATGCTCATATATAAAGACCACAAAAGAACAGGAAAAAAATTGTGGTAATTTCTCTTTCCAAAATTATTTTCTAAAGGTGTTTAAGAATGGTTACCTTTTAAAGGGAAAGAGGAAATGACACATTTTTATACTATTTTGTAACTTTATATAATAGCATGTACTACTTTATACATGTCTATTATACAACACTTATTATAGTATCACTATGTTATGGAGTCAATAAATAAAAGTAGAAGAGGGGTGCCTGGGTGGTTCAGTTGGTTAAGCGTCTGACTCTTGACTTCGGCTCAGGTCATGATCTCATGGTCGTGAGATCTGACTCCTACTTAAGATTCTCTCTCCTCTGCCTCTCCCTTCCCCAAAAAAGAGAAAAACCTTTAGACCATTAAAAAAATGGCGATTTGGTGAGGGGAAAACTCCTGTGTCTAGAAAGAAGTAAAATCAACTGGCATGTAACTGGGCTGCCTGCAGTCTATTTACCAGAAGGCCTCTGCTCTTCCCTTCAGACCTGCCTGCACGGTTTCCCTTGTCATTATAGCCCTGAGCATCTGAGTTCATTACATTTAACACAGAGGTTTTCTTCTTTTCTCTACGTGCCTGGCTCATTTCCCTGCTCATTAGCATCTCCATCCAAAAGCTGCCTTCTAATCTTGCCTTTACGGAACGTCAGCTTCCACATTTCTCACAGAGTCATTCTGACAGCCCTCTCCAGCTCGCCCCTGACTGCAGTGAACTCTTTGGGAAATGCTGTCAACCCCTAGTGAAACCGGACGTCCCACTGAATCCTGGAATCAATGGCCAGTTTTCTCTCCTTACTGTGAATCGTCAGGAACACAGCGGACAGCAGTACCAGTGGGAGACATCTCTGTAACCTCAGCAGGGTACGGAGATGGCATATCCCGCTGGGTACACCTGTCCAAAAACCTCAGTAGTTCAGTACTGGCAGTCCAGCGGAGACACTGTTCCCTCCATCCCAGAACCTGAAATTTAACATAAAACTTGGCTTCCAGCCAAAATGCTAACGTAGCTCGACTCCTTTGTAAACTTGTTGTCCCAGAGTGCCTGAACTCCTACTGCCCCTCTCCTACTTTGCAGATTGACTAATGGTGTATCTCCCTGCCTTTCCCTAGAAACCATGACACTGAAGCATTATGGAAAAAGTAATGGCACACAGGCCTTGCACAGGGCTTAGCATGTCCAGGACAATCCAATGCATATGACTGTACAGAAAGACTGAGTTGGAACCTAAAGCAAGAAGTCAATAGCAGCCATTGATTTCCACCCAAGCTACATTATCCCTGAGGGAGCTTGCTGTGATTTGGTAATGAAGCCTTCAATAAACTCACAGAACGTGAGATGTAGAAAGTCCCTGGAAGCTGAAGGCCAGGAAATGCACAGGGACAAGGGGTGTAAGTGTGTGCAATATATATACTGGTCACTTGAGAACAAGACGGTGTTTCATGTAGTGGGGGGGCATAGAGAACAATCCTAGATCTACAACTAGACCATCCTCCTGGTTAGAAATCATAATGGCCTAGCCAGCCACAGGGAGCCACCACTAGCTTCAGCGGACTACGTCCCTCTGCCTACACTTTTTCCCTGAGTTATTCCGTGCTCCTTTTAAGAGTTCACATTGGTGGGGCGCCTGGGTGGCTTAGTCGGTTAAGCGTCCGACTTTCGCTTAGGTCATGATCTCGCGGTTCGTGGGTTCGTGCCCCGCGTCGGGCTCTGTGCTGACTGCCAGCTCAGAGCCTGGAGCCTGTTTCAGAGCCTGTATCTCCCTCTCTCTCTGACCCTCCCCTGCTCACGCTGTCTCTCTCTCTCTCCTAGAAATAAATAAAACATTAAAAAAAACTAAAAACAACAAAAAAAAAAGAGTTCACATTGGAGTTCATTCTCAGCCTTCATCACGTAATAATCTACTGGCATCGGGGATCTTCCTCATCAGTAGAGTTCTCATTTCAAAAACGAAATTGAATATGAGAGACTTTTTTGGAGTGACGAAAATGGTTTATATCTTAATTGGGGTGAGGGTTACATGAGATTTTCCATTTGTCAAAATTGTCTGGTTGAGATTTGTGCATTTTCAACCTATATAAAATTTGCCATAAAAGATTTTTTTAAATCTTACAAAAAAACAAGTTTAAGGCAGGGAGTAGATGGAAAACACTGATACTTATTGAAGCTGGATGGTAGGTATATGAGGGTTCATCATCTTTTTATTTATTTTACTTCTGTTTACAAACTTCCATAATAAAAAATTAAAACAAGGAACAACAGAAGGACTAAAACCAATCTTAAGCAAACTAGTCCAGAGCTTAACTCTTTTTTTTTTTTTTTATATTTTTATTTATTTCTAGGAGAGAGAGAGAGAGAGAGACACCGTGAGCAGGAGGGTCAGAGAGAGAGGGAGTCACAGACTGAAACAGGCTCCAGGCTCCGAGCTGGCAGTCAGCACAGAGCCCGACGCGGGGCTTGAACCCACGAACCGCGAGATCATGACCTAAGCGAAAGTCGGATGCTTAACCGACTAAGCCACCCAGGTGCCCCCAGAGCTTAACTCTTAAGGATATAAACAAAATCTTTTAGGGAGAGAGTAAGGCGGGATAAGGAACACACGAGCCAGAGAGAACAGGCAGCATGCTCAGACAGTCCTTGAAGCTCACAGACAATAGATGGCCTAGGACACCTCCAAAGCCCCAAATCCACTCTGCCAGCTGCCCAGGGGCCATGAGTCTACCTGCATGATCCAGGCACAGGCCTGGGCTTCTGGGCAGAGTACAACATACACATTCTAACACTACACTGCTGCGTAGTGTATATAAAGAAACATGTTTTCTATAAGAAATTAAAACCTATACTACAATGTTACTTTTTTTGGACAATTACTATTTTCTTAATAGTTTCGATTTTTTGACACCTCAATCTTAAGGACTAGAAATAAAAGGGAAAATTATATATTTTTAAAATACAATATGGTATTTCGAAAGATGAACTGCATCAAATCCCTGCTTGCTGAACCAGTTTATAAAGTTCTAATATTTGCACATACACCTCAATGCATTGGCCTATTTCAGGGTGAAGAACCTAGCTAGAAAGAGAAATCTAGCTGCGGAAAGAGAACAATAACGTCAGCAGGTGGCAAAGAGACACTGCTCCTAGAAACAAATAAAATATCTTCCCTGCTTAACCATTCTCTTACCTTCGGCCTGGATCCAATCGTCCGTGAGGGCCCCGAGCAGGAAATCTGTTCAGGTGGCTCAGATGAAGTGTGTGGGATGTTTGGAAGAGACTCAGAGCTGCAGAGAAGAAACGGCTGGTGACTTGCAAACCCTAAAAATCCACCCAACTTCCCTGTCCCTTTCTTCCAGTGACAGAAGTACCCACTTCTATTCTGGGAGCAACACCTGAGAGTTACAGGCCCATTCAGCCAGAGGACCCTGTAAAGCCAAATCCCAACCTCCACACCACTGGTACGCACGCTTCTGAGGAAAGAGTGGGGGAATCCGGTGAGGCTGGAAGATCAGCTGGGGCTGAGCTCCCAGAATCCCTTGCTTCTGGCCCAGGGCTGCCACGTGTAGTAGGGGAGGTGCTGGGGATTTCAGCAGGGGCTGCAGAACAGTAACCAGGAAAGTCAGGGTGTCCCATAGTTGGCCTGCTCACCACCTTGGAAAGATGCAGCCCCACCCCTCAACAAAAGTAAGGTTCTTGCCCAGCTTTCAGGCCACAGGGGCTTCCCTCCCTCCCCTTTCTAATGCACATGCTGAGGAAAGATGAATACCTGGTTGGAGAGCGTTTGCACCTTGACAGCATTCCAGGGCACTGCCTGGCCTGGGTTGTATGCAGCCTTCACCAGCACCTTCTCACCCAGCTGGGGCAACCGGCCCTTCACCACACTGCCAGCACACAAGCCAGGAGACCCAGTCAGGAGAGAGACCCTGGCCAAGCCACCTTGACTGCCCCTGTGAGGCCCTTCCCATCAAGATTTCTCACACCTTGCATAAAAACAGCAAAGCAATGGCTTTAGAGGGGTCCCGCCAGCGTGGTGACAGAACTGAACTGAATAAGCATTTCCAGAAGGGGACTAACCTCAAGCCTACCTTAGCTGAAAAAAGACCTCTTCATCCACCACCCCAAAGTAGTCATGCAAGCTGGTAACAATGCCAGTGAAGACCCGCTGCTTCTCCCCACCCTGTAAGAGAATAGTGCAGTTTGAAAGTCATAGAGCGCATCTGTCCACACTCCACCGTTAGCGTCTCCTGTCCAGCTGAACCGCACCGGGTTCAACAGAGCACTGCATCAAGGTTCACGTGAAGGAGGCATACGTGTGTAGTAGTTATAATTCTGTTGTGGGGGCGTGGGGAGGGGGATGGATCACGCTGATTCTGAGGTCATAAGCTTCCAGGATTTCCAGTTCTCTAATTCCAAGAAGCACCCTAAAGACTCCCCTAGAGCCAGAACTTAGGGGTGTCTAGGAACCTCCATCCTGGCCCAGGCCAAGAGTGTCAGGAAGGATGAACATAGCGATACAAGAATGAAAGCACCAGGCACCCATGCGTGCTGGGATAGTCTCAAGCGTTGAACCTCACTAGAAAAAATGGCCAACCTACCTGAAGGTGCCTGGCATTTTGGGACAGGTCTGTGGCCACAGGAGGAGTGAGCAAACCAGGAGGAGGGCCCAGAAGAGATGTTGAAGCTGCGCCTATGTGGACAGAGAAGCAATCTCCAGGAGGTGCGCCTACCGTTTTGAGCACCAGAGTCAGCCAGAAGATACCGTGGACAAAGTGGCTCCAACCAACTCCTCCACTGGGTTGGAGGGTTTCACTGACCACTGCTGTGCTCATCTCCTATTTTCCTACTAAACGCTGGCAGTAAATGACACTCCACCCGGAGTAACCCCAAAAGCCACATTTTAAAAGACTATCTCCAAAGCTCACACTACTCAGTATGAAGCCAAGCAGGGATAAAGGTGGTCACCTGAGAAGTTGCGTCCCCCTGGAAGCGGGTTGATCCGCTGGCGCTTAAACTGGGACATTGGGAATGCTGTCCTCTTTCAGAGTCTTAGAAAAAAAACCTTTAATCGGAAAAGAAGTTAAGTTAACAGCCTACAGGGAAATTTTCCATCGACCTCCCCGCAAAAGTAACATCTTAATAGAGGTGAGGTGGGTACCGAAAACGAATGGAGGTGGAGAGAACATGAAGAGGAGCAGTAAACGAGAAAATTACATTGTTTCAGTATGCCCTCACAATAACTTGGTGGTGGGTAATACTGTCGAGCTATTTGAAAGAAAAGGAAACTGAAGCTCAAAGACATTAAGAGACTTGCCCGGGGTCACAGAACCAGTTAGTGACAAAACTGAGACTCGCACCCAGGTCTCCCAACAACTTAGCGCTCCTCTCACGACGCCGCACCACCCGCAGATGCTTGGGGGAGACGGGGGGATTGGAAAGAGCCCCGGTGACATTCATTCATTCAAACACATCCGCCAAAATGCTCCACGCAAGGCCCGGAAAAATGGAGGAGACTGGTGCCGGAGGGAAGGTGTGGGCCCTCTCCCCGGAAGCCCGGCCCGTTGTTCCCTGGACGGGCTGGTGTGAAGGTAGCCCTGTGGCTCGGCCGAACGCGAATCCGCCAGCTCGCCCGCCCGCCCTCCTGCTCCCGTGCTCCCTGGGCCTCCGCTCCCGCCTCGGCAGCTGCCGGCACCGGGCCTCCCGGGCCGGGCCGCGGCGGGGCCACCGTGGGAGGACGAAGGCGCGCGGTCTCTCCTCCTCCCGCCCGCCCCCAGGGCCGAGGCCGTTGCCAGGGAGACGGGACTTGCAGTCCGAAGGGGGGCTCGGCCCCTTCCGCGGCCCGTGCATCATTGCTGCCCGGCCCTCGCAACCCCTCGACCGGGAGAGGGGCGAAGGGGCAGAGGGGCGGCAGGGGGCCCCCCAACCCACCTGCGGGCCAGGGCCGCGACACCGGGGGGACAAAGACACCCGGAACCACCACAGCCGCTGCTGCCGCCACCACCGGAAGCGCCTCTCCGGAAGCGCGACCACTGGTCGGAAGCTGCCACTCTCCCGGATATGGTCCCTCCCTCCTCTCCACCGACTTCTCCCTTCCCCCAACGCCGGCCTGCCATCCCGCTCCAACTGTGGAACGGAAATGCACCTTCCCCGATCGTACGCGCGTGAGGAAGCTGGGCCTCCGTGGTGTCCTCGTTTAAGTGTCCCATTAGAAAAGTAGGCTTTAGAGCTTTGGTTCCTTGTCCAAAGACAGCAGGAGCTGGACCCCCAAATAGAAGAGAGCACCTACCACCCCACATCTGGCCTCATTCTGGCAGACCCCAGGGCTGCAGCCACAAGAGAACCAGCCCCTCCTGAATAAGGGAGGAGGGTGCCTGATCAGGGCCATTTCTAGGAGGCAGTCCTGTCAGATTTAAGCCAGCGACCTCATCCCTAGCCCTGCCCTTCTATTGACAGCATCCCCACCCCACCCCACCCCACCCACACAACCTCCCCTCCTGCCCTCTGAATATCTACAGGAGACTAAACTTTTGCCCTTTCTCAATTAGCTAGGAACCTGCCAGACTGTAGTAAATAAACCACCACAACATTTTGGTAGACATTTATAATGTTCTCAGAAATATTTCCTTTAGGGCCACCTGGGTGGCTCAGTCAGTTAAGCACCCAACTCTTGCTCAGGTCATGGTCTCACGTTTGTGGGCTGGAGCCCTGCATCAGGTTCTGCTTGGGATTCTCTCTCTCCTCTCTCTCTCTCTCTCTCTCTCTCTGCCCTTCACCCCACATGCACATGCACTCTTGTGCTATCTCTCAGAGTTTCTTTAAAAAAAATAAATAAATAAAAAGGAACCATTTCCTTTAGTCCTCACAAGGCTGGAAGGTAAGGTCAGGAATTGGTGCCCCAATTCCCAGGAAACCTGAGACTTCAGTGAAGTGACTTGCTTCCAGCCTTGCTGCTAATCACTGGCCAGTTTAGTCTCCATTAGCTACTCCAGTTCTCCCTTATCCTCTGGCCTTCCCATCATCCTTCCAGCTTGGGTTCCTTCCAACACCCGTACCCTTCCCCTGCCTGGTCACCTAACATTCACAAAGCACTCTGAGACAGTTTCATCTTGTTTTATCTTCATAAAAAGACTGTGAGGTAGGTAGGTAGGGCAGTTATCATTAGGCCATTTGGGCCTAATCAGTAGGCCATTAAGTAGGAAGCTATGGCTCAGAAAAATTAAGGGATTTTGTCAAGGTCTAAAAGCTAGTATGAGTCTCTGGTTTCAGCTCGGATGTGTTACGGTTATTAGGGACCAAAGCAGCTAAAACAGACCTTGAAGCTCACTCTGCTATTCTCCATGTTGTCCCTGACCTTTCTATTCCAGGTTCAGTCTTCAGGGGCTCTGCTCCACAGGCAAGACTCAATGCAGAGGAACCCAAGAGAGCTCCCATCTCTGTCCCAGGGCTGCCCATGAAGATATGAGGAGGAAAGCAAGACTCCAAATCAGGAACTGCCCTCTGAGGAATGAATGTCAGTTCCATCCTCTACCACACCCAGGCGGACCCTTTGAATGCATAATTCAGAAGACATGGTTGGCCCCAGCCAGTCCACAACAGTGAGACTTGCAGAGATACACGTATCATTTTGCATAAATACACATCTGCGACATGCTAGGCCCCAGCAGATCACCAGGCCAAACATGCCCCATGGACTCCTGGCAAATAAGTTAGTTCACATTGTCTAGGCCCAGGGATTCCTGGCAACCAGCAAGGTGCCCAGGGGCTGCCGCACCCTGGGGCTCTCGGGGGCAGGGCTCCTCTGCCAGGCTGCCCAGAGGAGAAAGGTCCAGCCCTCTCCTCAGAGAGAAGGGTGAGCATCAGCAGCTTTTCCTGGCAGTGCCCAGAAACAGTTAACAGGGCAAAGGGCGAGGAAGGTGACTTCACTGCATAAGCCTCCACCCAGGGTCATGTCCCTGCACCAGGAGGTCTCAGCATACAGAAAGGTTTTTGGCTCGTTGCTTCTTAACCACAAATGATGGCATAAAGGTCTTCCGGAGGGGCTGCCATGGAGGTCTTTCAGAGACGCCCCTTGACTCCATCCTGTGAAAAAGGAAAGGAAGCGTTAGGCCAGGAGGAGAAAACAAAGGTAACAATGGCCCCAGAGTTGATGGAACATTGCTAATCTGCCCCTGGGAGCCAGGCGATGTTGACGTGGTACTTCTTAACCCCACAGAATTATTCTACATTATCCCCCATCATCTACTGTGGAATCCTTTGCGTCCCAACCTTGCTCTCCCAACAAATCTGGGAAGTGGCCTAGGGTTCAGCTGTGAGGGCTGAGGTCTTTTGCTGGGCTTGCATGAGGGGGAGAATTTCTCATGTTCCAGTCCGGGCTCTGTCACTGACTCACCATGCATGGAGACTCGGGAAAGCAACTTCCTCCTCCAGCCCAGTCCCCATCGTCCTCATCCGTAAATGGGATGCTTTAACTACTTTCTGTTTCTTCCCCCATCCCTCGCCAAGACTATCTACAACTCTCAGATTTCAAAGAGACAAAAAAAAAAAAAAAAAAAAACCCACCCACAGATGGCACTACTATCTCAGCTTTTTTGCTTCATCAGGCTCCTTCTTTTGCCCTAACCTGGGCTGGGCCACAGGACTCACCTTGGGGCAGGGCCATCAGGAGGGGCAGGGGACTCAGAGTGTTTTGAGCTTCTCCAACGGATCCGGTTGAGCAGGACCTTGACCTTGTTCCAGTGGAAGAGATCCCGCTGAGCATAGGGTGAGGGGATCACACTACAGAGCTCCTCCCCACAACATACCCCTGACCAAGCTCCCAGAGATAGCAGTCACCTCAACTAGGACTGCTGCAATCAGGAATTCTGTCATTTTCCCAGAGTTTCTGGCCTTCAGGGCATCTACAAACCCAACCACCCCATATCCCCAACTCCACCCTATTACCTGCCTCCACAAATACCCATCACCTACCTTGTGTCCCTGGGAGGATGGGAAGATATGAGCTGGCTCTGCTGAAGCTTCTAAAAGCCTGTGAGCGTTGGCACTGGGAACCCCTACCTTTAGGAGTGAAGCTGGTTTTGCCCCTTCAGAAAGAAAATCAGATTATCCAGGGCCAGAAACAAGAAGCCACCCATCAAAACCAGGGCTCAGTAGGGCTGCCCGGGCCGGGGCGGGGTGGGGTGGGGGGAACGGCGGGTGCCTGGGTAGACAAGACACATAGGGAAATACAATTGCCCCTCACCTATCTCCTGGGTCTGGCTGAGCAGTTCTTGCACCTCACTGCCTGGGGCACAAGAAGGTGGAGGTGAAGGGGCCAGGGCTGGTGGCTGGTGCTGCCCCTCCTCCTCCTTCTTCTCTGCTTCAGGATCCTGTGCACAGGAGAGAGGGGTACTCAAGACCTGACTAGATGGCTGAGCCTGTTCTGAAGGCAGCCCTGGTTGCAGGGGTCGCAGCCCTCCTCTGCCTCCCCCACTCACCTGCGGCTCACTCACCCCTGGGGGCCTCTGCATCTGCAGCTGCAAGTAGAGCTGCTGGAGCCTTGCCATTTGCTCCAGCACCAGGCACAGGTGTTCCAGATAGCGGAGCCCCTGCCCTGGGAGACAGGCCCAGGCCTCGGGCCCCAGGCCCCCAACCTGTGGGACAGAGTGAGGTAAGGAAGACTTCTGGACTCAAGGAGACTCCCATCCTAGGCAGACGGGAGCAAAGAGGCCAGGGAGAGGAGCCCCCCCACCCCCGCCACCCCCCCGCCCCCATGAACTGGCTCCCCAGTGCCTCCATACTGCCCACCTCCATACAGCTGCAAGTGGGCTGAGGCAAGAAGCCGGGACACAACCCATCAATCAGAGGCAAGGAATGCTCCACCCCAAGAAAGCGCCAAGGAGAAGAGGTCAGGGAGGCCCCACCAGCCAGCAACCCACCCCTCCGTGTAAAAGGCCCATTTGCATCGCTCTCTTCACCCAGCCCTGAGAGTTGGTACTCACCACCTCTGCTCCTTCCAGGCCTGCCTCTGGGTCAGTTTCTGCCTCAGTGGCCTCCTGTTCCCCTGCTCCAAAAAGGGGCATTTCCAATTCAGGCTCGATTGGTGGCTTCAGGGAGTAGGGGTGTTGTGACATGCTGACAAGGGAAGTCGGGAGCTGGTGGGACCGCTCCAGCACCTGCTCCAGCTTACGGTTGGCCAGGAGCCGGCCTAGGTGGGCAGAAGTCTCCGTGGCAGCAAGAGCCAGGGGCTCAGGATTCCCTGTGGGCTCAAAGTCCAGAGAATCCTGAGAAAGGCCTGGTGAGGTGGCCAAGGGGCTGTCCCCAACCACCATCTCCACTCCTGAGTCCCGGGAAGCCAGTTTGAGAAGTGGCTCCTGCCTCCTGAGGCCTCTTAGCTGGCCATCCCCTTTCCAGGAGTCCAGGGAGCAAAGTTGAACAGCGTCCGGGATCCGTCTGTAGGTGCTGCTGACTCCAGGTACTACACAGCCGTGTGCCAGGTCCTCGCCAACCCCATCTGCAAGGACAGTCAGTATCAGGCTGGGCAGGCTGCCCCTAACACCCCATCATTCCTGGAAGCTGGCAGCATTCCCAGGGGAGGAGTGTCCTGGGCCAGAAGTGAAGGGAGGGGCCAGGACTGGACAGCCACAGCCCCGCCCATATATCTCCCCATCCCTGGCTGGGAGAAGGTAGGACGGGTTCCCTGCACAAATAGTCTTTGTTAACGATCACAGACCCAGGTTACGGGCAAAGCCTTGCACGTCCTATTCATCAGCTCCTTATACGGCCGTCCTCCTTTGAGGGAGTAGCCGCTTTCTTCTGGGGAGCCCTGGTGCTCTGGCGCCCAGGGTCAGCCTAAGACCTCCAGGTCGTGACTGGGGAGCTTCAGTCTCTTCGGCTACTCCCCACCGGGCAGTATGACTACGACCCTACCCCCACCCTCAGGGAGTCGGGAAAGGGCACAAAGCGGGAAGCCTGGGGTCCAAAGTAGCCTCAGGATGCAAGATGAAGTTTCTCCTAGAGCTCCCGGGAGAGAGTAATAAAATAACAACAGCTACGACCATTGCGGGCTTCTGTTCTTTTAAATGAGAAATAGTGAAGATTCTGCGGAGGGGTGGAAAAAAGAACCCCAAACGGGAACTGGTAGGGGGTAGCTGGTAGGAGGAGAAGCAGCCGCAGGCCCTCCCTACCCACGCGCTGGGCCCCCAACTGTAATAATGATGCACAAACTACGGCTGGAGAGGATGGAGGGCCGCCTGCGTCTCGCCGCCGGCCACGCAGGAGAGCTGGGGGCCAGGCCAGGCCCCTCTGGCCAAGGAGGTCGGCCTGGAAGTCTCCTTCGGGAACGGGTCCGCCGCCGCCGAGGAGGCTTTTGGACCTGCCGGCAGGGGCAAAGGCTAGGCGGAGAAGGATCCAGATGGGGAATTGGAAGTGGCGCCCGGAGGGAGTGGGATGGAAGGTGGTGGCTGGTTTAACGCCCAAACCCAGAGAGTCTCCAGAGTGCGAGGCGCCGGCACTCAGCGCGTCCGAAGGGCGGCGCCGAGGACCGCGCGGCGAGGCCGGGCGCCTCGGGCGGGGTGTGCGGGCTGGGGCAGGGGACGCCGACCGGGGCCCGGGGCGGGAGTCGGCTCCAGGGCAGGAGGCCCGGGCCGGCCTGGGGGTGGGCGACTCACCCCGGCCGCCGAGCGGCTCCACGGCGAAGACGCGCCGCCGGCCCAGCATGGCCCAGCTCCCGGCCCCGACGCGGCGCCCCGGCCGCGGCCGCTGCAGCCGCCCCGCGATCCCGGCCCGCGTCCCCCCGCCGCTGTCGGGCGGGCGGCTCTGCACGCGCGTCCGGCCCCGGCTGGGCGCGGCCCCCGGACACTCCCGGCGGGGGCGAGGGGAAGGGGCGGGCAGGGGGGAGGGGCGCGCAGGTGTGCGGGCGGGGGGGGGGCGCCGAGTGGGGCCGCGGGGGGCAGGGGCGGGGGCGGGGAGCCGGGCGGCGCGGGGCGCGCGGGGGAGCCGAGGAAAGGCCTGGATGTGGGGTCCTTCGGGCCCCGGGCTGTCCTACGCTCCCGCCCCCCCCCAGCCGAGGAACGGAGACGTCCGCCTGGGGACGCTGCCCGGCTCGAGGTGCGGGGTTACCCGGCACCCCCCACTCCCGGTTCACATGCTGGTCTGTCTTCCTGCCGCCGAAACGAAGCCAGGGATGGGGGTGGAGGGTCGGCGGCGACTGGACAGCGGCGCGGAAGGAAATGCAGCCCCACGTGCTGGCTGCACGGTCGTCCCCGCGCTCCCAGCTGTGTGCCTGGGGCAAGTCCCTCAGCCATTCAGAAACCTGACGCGAAAAAAGGGGGAAATGATTCCTGTCCACATGGAAATCCTTTCCAACTGCAGAGCGCCTTGTGACTAGATCTGAATCTCCTCCTCGCCCCGTACCTCTCCCGCACCCGAGCACCCTAAAGCTGGGGCCTGGGGGGACTTCAGGATCTAGGGAAGCAGCCTGGAGGCGATGGAAGTGTAAATACTTCCCTGTCCCCCACCCCCAGCCCTCTTTGGGTCTGTGGGATTCCACTAGCCCCCGCCCTCAAAGGCCCCCAGCCTGCTTTCAAGCTGGTGGCCTAGGAACTACCGAAGGTGACACAGCCTGGTGACCAGAGGGCTGCTGGCCTCTAAGGAAACCTCATCCTTCTGAGGAAGGTGCCCGGGCTGGAAAAATCCCAGCAGGACCCAAATCCCCCGGAGGCAGATAAGGGGACTGGTGGACGTGCAAACTTGCACCTGAGCCTCTGGGGGAGGGGCTGGAACCGGAGCCCTCGGGAGGAAGCGGCTGTTAACTGGGAGGGAGAAAACAGTCTGCTCACCCCTTTCTGCTCCGAGCTCCTTCATGCCCTTCCTCAAATACCTTACACAGAAGCCTTCATCAGAGAGCCCCAAACTATCAGATTCCAACTGTAGAAGATGGGGAAACTGAGGTCTATAGCCAGGTCTGAGAAAGAATGAGAGCCAAGTGCCCGAATGACCTGCCATCTCTTAACACCTTGATTTTCAGGTCAAGCCCTTCCCTGCTAGCCAAGGGTCGTCTGGTTGCCTCCTCCTAACCCTGTCCCCCTAGACAGCACCCCCACCCATCCCTCTTTCCCAGATGCAGACAGGGAAACGGAGAGCGCGCGGCCTGGCAGGAACTGCCTGATGCAGGTCCAGCAGGATGTGTGGCACCAAGCCCCTCAGGCAGTGTCCTCCGCCGCCCCAGGCCTCCGCGGGTCAGAGTCGGAGGGCCGGCCTATCCGGTGGCTTCCTTCCCCCAAAGTGAGATGGTAGGGAGGTAAAGGGAGGGAACCTTTGTTAGATCTCGCCCTGAATTTCGAGAATGTGGGGCCAGATTCCAAGCAGTCTCCCTGGTGACTCTGGGGCAAGAATGCATCTGGAACAGGAAGCCCAGGCAGCAGGAATGTGGTGTCTCAGCACAAGGCTTTGTGTGGCTCAAAAGAACGCCCACCCCCACCAACACACACCCAAGCACACTCCCTTCCAGGCCGGGCGCTGCGCCGCCCGCCCCGCATGTAGATGTGCCTGGGCCCTAGCGGGGTCCCTCCCTGGGGGCCACACCCTCCCCTCGCATCTGCCTCCTGCGGCCCTGATGAGAAGCGGGGGGTGTGCCCAGAGCGCCACCCAGAGGGCTCTGTAGCCCTGCATGACCACCTCCCACTCTGCCTACTACCAGAGGAGAATCCTTTCCCTTTGAGTGATGCTTGAAGCCACACCCTCGCTGCCCACCTGATGGGTGAGCAGCTGCCCTGAGTTCCTGAGACACATGGTGGCTGAGGAGAGTCATTCCCAGGGCTGAGGCCAGGAATGCCCAGCTGCCCCTCAACTCTGTGGGGGAAGTCCCAGCTTCAGGAAGCACATTTCCTGCAAGCTCAGCGCTGAGCTGTGCCCTGTGGGAGGAAGGGCAAAGCCAAGAAGGCAGAGGGAAGCTTCTGCCAGAGTAGAGATGGCTGGGAGCCATGGTGACCTCCCGAGTGGCCTAGAAGGCAGCCTCTGGTGATGGAGAGCAAGAGCCCCCTACCCTATACCAGAAATTCGGATTCAGACTCCAGGTTCCTTCCCCAGCAGTCCCACCCCCACCTGCTTACCAAGTAGGAGTCCTTGGACCAGTTACTTTCCTCCCTGTCTGCAGTTTCTTCATATATAGAACAAGGAATACCTACCAGAACTATGAGGATTAAAGCACTCAAAACGTCCGTGCTGTTAGAGTTACCTACTTTGTAACTTAGGAACAGTCACCTTCCCATCTCTAACTGAAGGGGACTGTATTAGATGTGCTCTCTGGGAAACTCTAAGTTGAATCTGTCATCATTTTTGAAGTTATTCCCCAAAATGTTGAAAAAAGTAAAGAGGACACAGCACTGGGTAAATTGCAGTCATATGATTAAGTGGTCTCTCGGGGCGCCCAGGGTGGGGGTGGGGGGTGCTCTGTCCGTTGAGCGTCCGACTTTAGTTCAGGTCATGATCTTACGGTTCATGAGTTCCATCCCCACATAAGGCTCACTGCTGTCAGGGCAGAACCCACTTTGGATCCTCTGTCCCCATCTCTCTGCCCCTCCCCCACCCATTCTCTCTCTCTCTCTCTCTCTCTCTCTCAAAAATAAACACACATTTTTAAAAATTAGGTGGTCTCTCCCCCCCCCCACTGGGTCACAGGGGTGGGTGCTCACAGCTGGCTTGGGGCGGGATTGAGGGCAGGGGTAAAAGATCAAAGATGGCCCCCAACCTTGTTTGACAAATGGGTTTGGCTAATAACTCACTTCTCCCAAAGAAGTTTGCTCCCAAGCTCAGGCTGGCTGTGTAGCCACAGAGCACTCTGAAACCCTCTGACCCCTGGGAGGAGAGCTGCCAGCCACAACTAGAGAGGTGGATTTCCAGCCTTCAAAAGGCATTCAACAACTCACAGGCATACCCATTTCACAAGGGTCTCCATTCCCTACTTCTTCTCCTCTGCTCCTCAGAACATCGCTGGCCCCAATGTTCATATCCAAACCCACTCTTTCCAGCCTGTCACTTCCCTGCTTAAAATTTTCAAAATGTTTTCCGAACCTCAAGGTGAAGTTCAAACCATTTCTTCTGGCATTCAAAGCCACCCTCTCCCTTTCCAGTCTTCTCTTGGTACCTCCTTCAGCCACTGCCCTAAACTCAGCATTCCACCTGCACTCACCCCTGGCAGTGGGCGTCTGTCTCCTGCACCTGCCCAATTCCTGGTCCTCCTTACACACAGATAGATGGCCTCTGCTCTGAACTCACAGGGCACGCCTCTGTGTGCCACATCCGCTCTTAGCACTCATTTTCATGTAGTATTATTTCATTCATGCCAGCTCGGTGGCTGCCATTTGATTATTACTTGAGGAACATCTTTCTGTATTCTTACTGTGCCAGGACCCAAGCGTTTACAGAGGGGTGAATTCCCCTTTGGCCGGCATTCTCCCCGGCCATGGGCTACAACTGACACTAGGTGGCGTCAAGGAGGCTACCCCTTGCGGACCAGAGGTTCCCGCCCCACCTACTCCCGAACCACAGGAAGCCTTGATCTTTTCTATGAAAATAAAGGCAGCCATCCAGGCAAAAGGTGAGACAATTAAATCAAGGTGTAAATTATATCAACAGGTGCCTGAGGAATCAACACAGTCTGCCAAGATTTCTTCCCAAAAGAACCAGATAGCACAAACACCCTCGGAAGCCCAGCTTTGATCTTTTCTGTGAAAATAAAGCTGAGGCTGTGGCCCATTCCTCAGGCTGACTGGGGAACAGCATGGGTCTGGAACACCCATGCACCCTTCTGAAATGTCCTCTGGGATTAGGGCTGGAGGTCGTGGGTGAATCAAGCCTAAAATCTGGTAGGGGACCACCACCCCCTGCTTCAGCTCAAACATACCTAACACCAGCCACCCATTCTTTTTGTTCTGGGTTCTTTGTTTTTCAAAGCAATTACCACTGAAGCCAGCAGGGTCTCCCAAGGAAGGGGGCACACAGACCATGCCTGGCTTGGATGCGAGGCCCTTGGTGGGGGGGGGGGTCCTTCAAGGTGGGGCTCCTCTGGTTTATGCTTCCAGGCAAGGCTAACCTACAGCCCAATTCAAGGTTATTGCTGGTGATTGTCTTTCTCAAGTGGGTGCAGACAGCCTGGGTGGGTGCAGAAGGTATTCTGCACGTTGCCCCCTCTCCTGCCCACCTGACTCATCTGGCCAGGTCAGCTAGCCTGGCAGCATTCACCCCAAGTAGAGCGAGGGGCACGGAGTGCCAGCCCAGCCACTGCGGTTGGACCCTAAGGTTGTCACTGAGCCCGGCCTGGACAGCATGGACATCCGAGTCTGCCTCCTCTTTGTTCCTCGCCCTCCTCATTCCTCCTTTTCTCCAGGCTCCCGGTGAGAAACTCATTCCTCTAAAGTACCTGGGATTATCCCAGTAAAACTGGCATCTTTATAAAAGGGTCCAGCAGGGGCGCCTGGCTGGCTCAGCTGCTTAAGCATCTGACTCTTGGTTTCGGCTCAGGTCATGATCTCATGGTTCATGGGATCGAGTCCCGTGTCAGGCTTTGCACTATCAGTGCAGAGCCTGCTTGGGACTCTCTGACTCTCACTCTCTGTCTCTCTCTCTGTGCCCTTTCTACTCACACTGTCTCTGTCTCTCTCAAAATAAATAAATTTAAAATAAATGAATGAATGAGTGAATGTATGAACGAACAAAGCAAGCCTTTTCAGTAGAGGGCATCATGTGGTGAAGCACCTGGTAAGGTTTAGGGTGGTGAAGAATAAAAGGGAAAAGTTATGTCGATAGACTCTTTACCCAGTGGTAGAGAAGTTCATCCCCAGGGGCGGAGGCAGGGAAGAAGAGGAAAGAGCTACTTTGTTTCGACCACGTATATATATTTATAGAGCTCATTGCTGAAAACTTTACAGAGTGAATACCTTTAACCTCTGACCTATCCCTCTCTTTCTACATATTTATCTCTGTATCCCACCCTGCTTAACCCCTGTTGCACAATGATATGAAATGCAGGGCCCACCTCACACTTTGGTGCACAACCTGTCCTACAAGGGGAAGTGAGTGTCTAGCAGAGGCCTGGGATGGTGAGGCTGTCCTCATCCACAGCCCATCACAGGTCCCAGGCTCCAGCCTCACCCAGCCTGGAGGAAGGGACCCCATTACCCACCGCCACCCTTACGTGCCAACTTGCAATTGGCATGGCCCTGGCACAGAGGTGCCCACGCAGTCGAGGGCAGGCTGAGAGCCTAGCCGGGTACTCAGGCATGGGAGCTGAGGGTGGGGGGTGAGGAGTAGCGCTGACGGGCATGCTTCTCGCAGTATAGCTCGTCTCCGACCCAGAAGTGCCCACGCATCTTCAGGTTCAGCCCACAGTCCGCACAGGTGTAGCAGCCTGGGTGGCGGTACCGCCCCTCCTGGATGCGCACAGCCTGGTTCCTGCGGGGGCAATGGAGAGGGGAGAGCCATTAGCCTGGGGGATTGCGGGGCAAGAGCATGATGCTGCCATTCTCATTCCCAGGGAGCCTAGTTCCCCACCAGTTCCTGGCCCAGAGTCAGGACCTGGAAAGATCCCCAAATCTCAGACACTGGACTCCCCAAGCCTTCCTTCAGCAATCTCGCTTCAATAACCCCCAACCACCACCTCCAGGACTTTTTTTTTTTTTTAAGTTTATTTTTGAGAGAGTGAGAGAGAGAGACAGAGCATGAGCATGTGAGGGGCAGAGAGAAAGGGAGACACAGAATCCGAAGCAGGCTCCAGGCTCTGAGCGAGCTGTCAGGACAGAGCCTAAAGTGGGGTTTGAACCCACAAACCGTGAAACCATGACTGGAGCCGAAGTCAGAGGCTCAACTGACTGAGCCACCCAAGGGCCCCCAGGAGTTCTAATTTAAAAAAAAATCAGGGTGCCTAGGTGGCTCAGCCAGTTAAGCGTCCGACTTCGGCTCAGGTCATGATCTCACAGTTCATGGGTTTGAGCCCCGCATCAGGCTCTGTGCTGACAGCTCAGAGCTTGGAGCCTGCTTCAGATTCTGTGTCTCCCTTTCTCTCTCTCTCCCCCGCTTGCACTCTCTCGCTCTCCCTCAAAAATAAATAAATGTTAAAAAAATTTTTTTTTTAAATCTTTGTTTAAAAAAAAGTCATTTCTCCTTTACACAAAGACAAATACACTCCGTTCTGAATTTTATGGGTCCTCTGTGGTCCTCTAGATGTGGTCCCAGACACCAGGACCCCAGCGTTGCTTCACCTGGGGAAGAGCTGGAAGTGCAAATTCTGGGGCCAGAGACCTCCTAAAGAGGAAACTCTGGGGTGCAGGCCAGCAGTCCCTCTAACAAGTCATCAGGGGCTGTGCAGCTGCTCTTTGAGAACCACCATATACAAGGCTTTCCTTGTGTCTGCATAGCAGGCATGGATAGTATCCCATTCTGGAGCTGAAACAGTAAAGCCCACAGAGGCTACAGGATTTACCTAATGTGAGTCATCTGACCGTCAACATTGCATGTAAGAAATTTATGGTGGGGTGAGGGGGGAGTGGACTTTCAGCAGTTTTCCAGAGAATGTGGCTTCATTTTAATGCCACCCAGTGAGACAAGTGAACCTACCTCTGGAAAATTCATCCCTTTCCTAAGGGGGTGAGGAAGGGGTAAGAGCAAAATTTTCCAGGAGAAGGCACTGCATCTAGAGGCAGATCTCCAAGGTTTTGAGATTATTGCAGAGGAATCAGAAGCAGCATTTCTTATTCCTCCCAGGAGGGAAGAAGAAATCAGGGAGAAGGAGACACAGTAGGAAGAAGCTAGCAAGGCATTTTAAGAAGGCTGAAAACAGGGGCACCTGGATGGCTCAGTCAGTTAAGCGTCTGACTTCAGCTCAGGTCATGATCACATGGTTTGTGGGTTCAAGACCTGTATCGGGCTCTGTGCTGACTGCCAGCTCAGAGCCTGGAGCCTGCTTCAGATTCTGTATCTCCCTCTCTCTCTGACCCTCCCCTGCTCACGCGCTCTCTCTCGGAAATAAATTAAAAACCTAAAAAAAAGAAGGCTGAAAATCACCAGTATAACCCATCACAAAACTCCTGGGGAAACACCCCCCTCCAGGGTCCCTGACTGGTGGTTCTTCGCAGACGCCTCCGGAGGGCCCATGCCCTGCCCCACCCCGCGCCACCCTGCCAGGCTGTGCCTGCCTCCCAGGCTGCCAGCACTCACACAATGCTGGTGCTGCACTTCTCACACGTGTGGAGCTTGGGGGGAGTGGCCAGGGCCCGGGAAGTGGGCTGGGAGGCCTGGGGGCTCAGCGAGCTGGGCAGGAAGGCCGTGTCACCTGGGAGGGGTGGAGACAGACAGACACATCAGAGCTCACCCACAACCGCAGCACCCAGGCTGTATTTATTCATGCACACTTACTTCTCCAGCACAGCTCCGCGGAGACTCCTAAAGCGGCTCCTATGCAGACCTCTGAAGTGACACTGAGGGTGAAGGTGGGGGTTCAGGGAGCAAGGGACTGATCGCCGCAGTGCCTTGGCTGAGGCTCAGTTAGCCCAAGCTAGGGCAACCTGAGGAATGTCTATGCGGCATCTACCCAGGCCCACTAAGCAGGCATGATATTAATTAAAAGATGGTAATAATAGATAATAACAGCGCCACAATACCTTTATAAGGTTTTCAAAGGGTTTTTATGGGCACTGTTGCATGTAAGCCTTGGAACACCACTAAGATGAAGCGCAGATGTTACTGGGGGGGTATGGTCCCTGTTTGCAGCAAGGGCTCCAGGACTCCAGCGGGGAAGTCACTGACCGTCTGTACTCCCCTCACCCCTGCAGCCTCTCCCAGGGCCTCTCCCGGGGCCTGCCAAGGCCTCAGAGTCATGATGGACAAGGTCTGCTCCAAATCTTTTCACCCTGACCCCAGTGAACACCCCCGGAGCTAAATGTCAGAGTTGGAGCCAGCCACCAGATACTGTACTGGTGAGGCTGCTAATCCCGTAGTCCCGAAAGTCCCACCCTCTGCCTCCCGGAAGCCACTGCCCAGGCCAGGCTTCCTCATCTCTCCCCTGGACTAGGCCAGTGCCCCCCAACACACACACACAGGACAACGGCAGCACTGACCTCACCTCAAGAGCTGGGTGGGTCTCTCTGTCTGCCCTCAGCCTCCACACTCCGCACACACTGACCCATCAGACAGGCACAGTCAATGTCTGTCAAATGAACAACTGAATGGCTGGCACGAGCCCATATCTTTTACTCGCTTCAGCATCTGATGCACTGCCTGGCATTATTTCACCAGCCCTCTTGGGTTAGGGCACTCCTCAGCCCGGCACGTGAGGCCAGGACTTAACCTCTGAGACCACCCTCCATTTGGCAAGGTCCCGCTGTTCTCTCACTCCCACCCCAAAGTCCTCCAGCTGCCAGCCACGGCATGCCACAGCACTCCCTGCCACCCTCGTAAGGCCACTTGTTAACATCTTGATCTTTCTTCAAGGGTTAAGTCAAATGCATCTTCCTCCACAAAGCCCACCCTGGAGACCCAGCCCCCACAGGCCCCACCACCCACCTTTTTCATTCCCCTCTGATCCCAGCCAGCACCTCTGGGTGCACCCCTACAACCCCCACCAGGTTGAAAGCTCCTTTAGTGCAGGGACTCCCCTTGGTGCCTGTTCCATGATGAGCACTTAGGAAATACGTGTTCAATATCTCTTGTGGTCAGGGTCCAGCGGTATCCTGCAGGAATCCCCTTCCTGCACCCAAGCCCCCCAGGGACTCACCTCTTTCTTCGGCCTCCAGGGCCTCCTGTAAGAGCCGAAAGGAGCTGGACTGCCGGGGGGCCACCCGCCCCTCACGATTTTCCTGCAGCATCTTGTAGACTTCTGAGTCCTCTTCCAGAAGGCAGCTTCTCCCCTCGGAGTCCACACTGCAGAGACAGGAGCGGCAGGGAGTGAGGATCCTTTCCCTGGTATGAGAACCAGCAAGAAGGCAAGGAAAGAGTGTCCGGGGGAAGGAACTCTGAGGAAATTCAGAAGATTCAGAGGAAAGCCAAATGGGCTTAAAGTGGCCAGGGACCTCCCCCCCAACACATACATCCCTCTCTGGAAAACCAGTCTGTCTCCTGCCCTTCCCAGGCCCTCCAGGATTCCACCCCACCCTCCCGAGCCGAGCTGGCCAGTACCTGAGTCTGGGACTGGAGGAGCGGGGACCCGGGGAAGGCGGCAGCACCAGCACAGCCGAGTCACCAGCCGTGGCGCGGGTGAGGCTGGCCTGTGGGACAGAGAGGCACCAGGGGAGGAGTCAGTGGCTGGAGCCTTTTGGCCAGCACACCCGTCAGGGCTGCCAAGCCCAGCCTGCTGTTCCCCAGGCCGGACACCAGAGGGCCCCCGGTTCTTGCTGACCAGCAGGCCCTCAGCGAGGGCCCAACACCCCAACCCACCCTCAGGGCTCGAGGGACTGCTTCTGCTCATTCCCAGAAGGAGAGAGGGGCCAGCACCCAACTATGGCGATGTGACGTTTCTGCAAGGATATTAGGCAAGGGGAGAACAAGCAGAGAGGAAGGAAGCAGAAGCTTTTGCAGTAAGAAGGAAACACAAAGGGAAGGAGTGAAGGGCCCAAGCCCCCTCTTGGAGTTAGGGATGGGGTCGCACAAGGGACCTCTCTCCTACACACACTTCCTCTCCTAAGAGGGCCCGGGATCTGGGCTGACCAGCCTCTCCTGGCTGCCCTGGGAGGTCTGACTCTGCCGCAGGGAGCCTTAGGGGGCCAGGCTCGTTCTGGACCCGCACCCCAGTAGCAGCGCCCCCTGCCCAGGTGTGCGCTATCCATCTTGGGCTCTTTTCACTTGCTGAATACCTGGAAATCTTGCCTTCAACCTCACTGTTGCTCTGCCTTCTGGCCTGCACCTCTGCTCCCTCCCCTTCTACCCTTCCCTCTGTCCCTTGCCATCCCCCACGGAAAGGGGAGCCTCAGAGACAACCAGACAGGCCACCAGGCACTAGCGGAGGGCACATTTCCCTGGAAAGCCAACTTCCTTCCATTTTAAAATTCAAAATCAAGGACAAGTTATGGGGTCAACTGATACAACTGCATGGATTTTAAAGCTAAAAACAGAAACCTCAGAGTTTTGAGAAGAAAGCCCTAGGCCCTCACTCCCCCCACCCCCTTCCACCAGTCTACATTCCTCTTACACGTGGTGGCATGCGGTTACCTGACAGAGGGTAAAATAGTTTCCTCAGGAAGGACAGTCAGCACCAGTTACTTAAGAACGACATCCCATCCCACTGTCCTCAGCCAGCATGTGCTCTGCAGTGGGGGGATGGGGGGGCGGGGGAGAGGCAGCTCGCTGGGAGAAATCTGCCCAGGCTTCCTCTGTAAGCCAAATTCTCATGCCAGCCAGAGTGAGGGGTGCTGTCTTCACATCTGCTCGCCAAGGCGTGTACCTACCCAGAGGTGACAACTTCCAGTTTCCAGAAGGGTACCATGAAGGCTGGTGGTGTCCTGTGTCTTGAGCTCAGTGCAGCCTCAGCCAGCTTGAAAGCCAGCAGCAAGGTCACGGCCACACCATACACATCATCCATAGTCATCTCTAACTCCCTTCCTCCCTTCAGACGGCTCTGCCCTGGTGGAGAGGAGCCCAACTCCCTTACTGGGTGGGAGCAGCTCCATCTCTTTCCTCCCTCCCTCCAGGGACACCTGCCTGCACAAAAGGAACCTTTCATCTCCAAGTCCAGAAAAGCTGCTCATCTGCCCATCCAGAGCTCATCTGTGGCCAACACCTCTCAAAATGTGTTCTGGTGAACACAGGGATGTTAATAAGTGAGTGGCAGGTTGGGAGAGGGGTTGCCAGGAGAAATTCTATAGTTAAACAAGTTGAGACAATTAATAAAATTAAATCTGTTTCTCACGGGACTTCTTAGAGTCTTTAAGGTGCTACAAGTACACAGTGACTCCCAAGAGGGAGGTACGGGACCCTGGGGTTCCCATGCCGTCTGGCCACAGCCTCACTGATAGACCAGAATGCAAACTTCACTGGGGTAGGAATATCTTCACTGGGTTATCCACCAATGCATCCCCAGAGCCTGGAAAGGGTGCCTGACACAAATCAACTGCTCAATAAAAATTTGTTGAAGGAATGGCCTCGGAGCCAAAGAAGGGAATCTGGCACATGGGGACTGAGGCCCCGAGAAAGAGAGGCTTATCCGAGGTTAGATGGTAGAGGTAGCACTAACCCAAGTCTCCCTGCCACCGGCCCCAGGGCTCCCGTTTATGCCACATGGGTGGTCCTCAAATCTTTGCAGGCATCAGATCCCTGAAGGCTCCTTAAAACACAGACTGGTCCCCTGTCCACACCCTCACCCCTGCATCTGAGTCAGTAAGTCCAGGCTGACGCCTGGGAATCTGCATTTCTAACAGGTTCCAAGGTGCTGCTGCTGTACCACCAGCATCTCCCCCCTTGCTCAAGTTTGGGACACCACAAGGAGGAAGGCCAAGATGGACGGGCCCTTTCCAGCCATGCCCTGGGCCAAGCACATTCCCAACTGGTCTCAGCCCAAAGATCTCCCAGAGAAGCCCCCCCCTCCCCCATCCCCGCCCAGGGCCCAAACACGCCAGGTCTTGCTTACACATTGCTTTCCCGTCTCCCTGGCTTATCATTCTCTAATCTAAACCCTACCCAGTCCTACCTCTGACGTCCAGCAAAATTCCTGACAAAGCCTTCTCAGGCCACCCAGCCCACATTCGTCTCTCCCCTCCCAGAATGCCTCCTGCTTTCATAATTAAGACCACACTGTTTGGTGCTTAATTGTTCCAAAACTGCTTTACATGTTTGTCTTATCTCCCCAACTACATTTTAAATTCTTTAAAGACGGAGATCTTACTGAACGCATTTCTATGCCCACATAGCCTGGCAGGCCACCCGGTGGGTCCATAGCAGGCCACTGGGGTGCCCCTAGTGTGCAGCCCCCCGTGGAGCCCACTCCTTCCTTCTCCAGAGCCCCCAGTTTCTAATGCCCTCCCCCAGCCATCTCCAAAGGCTCTGCTTTCTGGAATGCAGAATCAACTAGAGGTAGGATTCCAGCAGCTGGGCCTCATCTCTTTCACCCCAAAGGCTGGACATGCCCCCCACCAACTCTGCCCCCAGCAGCTGTGGCCCAGGACTGTTGGCCGACTCACTCCCTCACTTCCTCACCACCCCTGCCCTTAGAGAGGAGAAATACCAAGGGGGGGGAGGGGGGAGGGAGGCTGTCACTAGTTCACAGTGGGACCTGGGGGGGACACCCAGGGTAGAAGGGCAGGGAGAGGAGCAGACAGAGAGTAAGCCAAGTACAACTTGAGGCAGAACCACAGCCCCGCTGGTGGTTCTCGGGGCTGAGTCAGACAAGGAGGAAGGGGGATGGGGTGATGGGAGTTGGGGGCAGGCATGGGGCTTGGAATGGGGAGGAATGTGTTCAAGAGATGCAGCCAGAGCCAAAGGGAACCATCCCAACAACAGCAGCAAAACTATTTCAGCCCTGGCCCAAGAGAAACAGTCAGGAAGGGAGGAAGCGAGCAGGAGGGGAGGCAGCAAGTGGGAGGACAAGAGGTAGAAGGCCACCTGGGACTGGCAGGGCAGGACCCGGGCGCAGGAAGTGTGGCCCACCACCAGACACAGTGGCCTCCTGGCTCAGGACAGGGGCATGCTTGTTGCTAGGAGATGAGGCGCTGGCTGCCCAGGTGGGACCAGCCATCTGCAGCCGGATGGGTGGTTCTCTCCGCCCCCACCGGGCATCCTCACCGGTCGGCTTCCGGGGTGGCCCCCGTAGGAAAAGCGGTCAGCAGCAGCCGGTCCCGGAGAGTGTGCCAGGCTCTGGAAACTGAAATGGGGGAAATGGACCGTGTGTGCACCGGGCATCCCACCCACCCTGCCTCAGGGAGACGGAAGGTGCCCTCAGGCTCCCCTTAACCCAGCTACTCAGGCTGGAAGGCCTCGCCCGCACCGTGTGGCCACACGCCCGCCCCCTGGGCTCACCTGCGGCTGACAACAGCCTCTCCAGTGAGGGTCTGCGGGCTGGTGGGGGACAGGGTGGAGAAGGGGCTGCCCGGCTGGGGGCTGGAAAAGACTGGGCTGGAGCAGGAAGACCGCAGGGAGGACTGGCTGTCAGTGTGTGTCCTCATGGGGCCCTGTGGAGAGAAGGACTGAGAAGCGGGCACCCGACCCCTAGGCCTTGCCCCTCAGGTCCCCCCCACTCCAGGGTGCTGGAGTTCCCAGCAGAAGGCACCATCCTACCTGGAAACGAGTCGCCAGCCCTTCCACAGAGCTTTCCCCATTGGTCTGCAGGGGGGAAGCAGCCCGAGACCTGAGGAGAGGGTCGGGGGGAGGCAAGTCACAGGGGTCCTGGCCCCCCACTACAGGGCTAAGCACTGTAGACTGCAGTTGTTCCCACAAGATTCTAAAGACTAGTAAAACGTTCAAAACATTTGGACATCAGGCTGTCAACTTTCAACTTTGCCAAATTCAAAACAAACAACCATTGTTAACAACTACTAACATTTCTCAAAGGAATGGACAGTTTAGCATCAGTATGTAGAATTTCAGCAAAAAGTTCAATAAATTCAATTTTGTTAAAAACTCCTCCTATTACCTCTTGTCTTTCTCTTTCTTTTCTTTTTTTAAAAATTTATTTATTTATTTTGAGAGGGAGGATGCAGGCAGGGGAGGGGCAGAGAGAGAGACAGGAAGAGAGAATCCCAAGCAGGCGCCATAGGCACTGTCAGCAGGGTTCAAACTCATGAACTGTGAGACCATGACCTAAGCCATAATCAAGAGTTCAGACATTTACTGACTGAGCCACCCCGGTGCCCACCCCCCTTTTTTATAGTAATCTCTATGCCCAACGTGGGGCTCAAACTCACACCCCCGAGATGAAGAGTCATATGCTCCACTGACTAAGCCAGTCAGGTGCCCCTCTTTTTATTTCTTTTCCTTTCTTTCTTTCTTTCTTTCTTTCTTTCTTTCTTTCTTTCTTTCTTTCTTTCTTTCTTTCTTTCTTCCTTCTTCCTTCCTTCCTTCCTTCCTTCTTTCCTTTTCTTTTCCTTTTCTTTCCTTTCTTCCTTTCTTTCTTTCTTTCTTTCTTTCTTTCTTTCTTTTGGCATTTCATCCAGACTTTGTCATTGGTCATCATCAGCTTGTAGATCAATTTTGGGAGAGATTGCTCATTTCAGATGAATAATTCTTTATCTTTCACCCATGGAGAAACTTAAGCCTAGAGAGGGCAAGTGACTTTCCTAAAGCCCAGCAATGGCTGGGCCAGCTGTCCCCTCTCCTCTGCCCAGCCGGAGACTGTCCAACACCAGCTTTGCTGCTGATGGTGGGAATACCTTGGAGAGGATCATTCCTGGTCCCTTCTTCTTCTTCATTTTTTTTTAAATTAATTAATTTATTCTTGAGAGAGAGAGAGAGAGAGAGAGAGAGAGAGGATGTGTGCTGCATGAGGGAGGACAGAGAGAGAGAGAACAAAAGAGAGAGAATCCCAAGCAGACTCCACATCGTCAGTGCAGAGCCTGATGCAGGGCTTGAACTCATGAACTGTGAGATCATGATCTGAGCCAAAATCAAGAGTCAGATGCCTAACCGACTGAGGCACCCAGATGCCCCATGGTCCCTTCTGAACACTTCTCCATCAAACGAAGGGTGGAACAGACCCCTTCCTGCACGACCTGGAGAGCCGGGGCAACAAGCAGGCCTAGCCATTCACCAAGCACCAAGGCCGCCAGCAAGAGAAGAGCCCCAGGAGACCCCCTCCAGAGCCCTTTCCACTGGAGCCTTGAACAGGAAGACACTGGAGGGCTGGGATGCGCTGAGGGTGGAGAAAGAGCCTGCCGTGTCCCAGCCCCACTATATGGTTCCTGGTTATCTGGCCACTTCTAGAGAGGTCAACAAGAGCCTCAGTCACCATACACCACACCAGCCTCAGCCTCCCCAGGGAGGGGGGTGCGGGATCAAAGTGAAGGGAGCTCGGGCCTTGGCTCCAGTCCAGAGCACCGCTTCCTGCTACAGAGCTCTAGGTGCTCAAGAGGCCTGCTGAGGTGGGGGATACTAGAAGGGCTTAGGAGCAGGCCAGGCAAGGGAAAGAAGATGCACAGAGTCTTGACCCGGCCAACATGGAGCTGGAGGCTCCGAGGGACTCAGCCAGGCCCACTCCCTGATGGGCCTGGGTCCCTCTAAGAGGGACCTAAGAGGAAGTGGTGGTGTCGGCAGTTCCCTGCCCCTCCCCAACCCCTCTCTGCAGTCTCTTGTAGATTTTGGTCCCCTTCCAGTTGCCATGAGGTACTGCTCTCCACCCTCCTTGTCTGGGTCCCAGTCCTGCAAACACTCATGAGTCTGAGTGGCCTGAGGGAGTCACTGAAGGTGCCGGGGCATTGTGGGAGCCAGCTTCTACAGCACTGCGGGACAGTAGAGGTGAGGAGAGGGCATGGAGCCAGGGCCCAGAGAGAGTGGGAGAGGGAGGGCAGCAGAGAGGCAAGAGGTATCTGACTCAACTTCAAGGCCCGCCCTGAGGGTTCTCCTGGCTGGGGGATCTCCCAGCATTCCTGCCCTGTGACTCACTGTGATGCCCCACCCCAGGGAGCCACCTGTTCCCCCCACCCCCCAACCCAGGCCTCTGGGCTGAAAACCCAAGCCTGGGAATCTGCCTTCACCAGCACAGCCTGGAGAAGCAATGGGGAGGGACAGAAAGATTCTGTGGGGAGTGAGCCCCCAAGCCCCTCAACCTACACCCCAGGATCTGAGCAAAGACTGCCCCCTCTTGGAGGCAGGGGCCCAGGAGACCCAGCCTAAGGCACACCTTTCCCCTCTTCAACCCACTTCATGCCCACACCCTGTACCCTGCACACTTGGGAACCAGTCAAACCCGGGCATCCAGGTGGCTGATACCAGTCTGCCCTGCCCACGGCTGCATGCCCAGCCAGGTACAGGGACACCCCTCAGCCCACCCTGCCGTGGGTCCAGAGCCCAGACCTTCCACAGATGAGCCGGAAGGGCCCAGGAAGGCCAGGCTGGGGCTGAGAGCAGGGGGTGAGGGCAGCCGCTGTGTAGCAGGCTGGCAGAGGGGAGGCGAATGCTGGCAGGCCCAGCAGAGGTGGAGGGCCTACCGGTCTAGCTGCAGCCGCAGGGGTGAGGGGCTCTGGCGGATCTTGCTCTGGGCCTCAGCATGAAGCATACCCTCGGCACTCTCCCCGTTGATGGCCACGATAATGTCTCCAGGCCGGAGGTCAGCAGCCTCAGCCTTGCTTCTCTCAGTTACCTGAAGGGGATGAGGAGCGAGTGGCCAGAGCCCCCCCACCCCCACCCAGACAGTGATGACTTTCACATAGGGATGGAGGAGAGAGGATGTCTCTCTGTCCTGCCCAAGAAACACAGAAGCAGGTCTGAACCAGGCTGGCCTGTGTCCCCCTTTGTCTCTGCACAGCAGTGCCTGCCCAGCTCAGCAGCTAATCCCCTCCAAAAGCTGTAGTGGAACCCCACCCCCCAGCCCAGCTCTGACACTCTAACAGGGGCCTCCAGAAGAAACGGCGGAGATTCAGGGACTGTGCTTGGACATACTTTTGGATAGAGAGCCCTGCCCGTGCACATCACGCCATGCAGGTGGCTGCCTGCACACGGGCCTTCGGCATGAATGCTCCCTGGCCTGGGCCTGGGTCAAGAGGAAACTGCTAAGCACTCAGGGCTCCTGTTCCCGTAACCTCCCCAGATGGCTGCCAGCAGGTATGGGGTAGGTGACCAAGGAGAAAAGAGCAGACCCTGGGCTTGGCTCCCTTTCACTCCCTAGAAGTCTGTTCCTAAAGAGGTCACCACATCCCCAGGGCAACAGGGCCCCGGTCCTCCCCAGGCTAACACTCCCAGAAGCAGGACCTATGGCTCCAGAATTAAGAAAGTAAGGTGCCTGTGGGGAACAGGTAGACAGGGTAGAGCCTAACTTTGGGGGTACCTCCTTAGCTCCTCGAATTAGCCCTTACCTTCGTCACCATGATAGGCGTGTGGAAATCCCTGCCCCCAGTGATCCGGAAGCCCCAGGGCCCTGGCCCCACCACATCCACTGTTAGTGCCATATCTGAGGAAGAAGGGATGGAGACACTGTAAGGTGGCAGGGGAGGCAAAAGGGAGGGGATGACAGGTCCAGGGAGCAGCCAGTCAGGGGCTGGGGGGTGGGGAGTGAAGAGGAGGGTGGAGGAAGTGACTAACTCCCTCCCTCATCCCCCAGTTTCACTTCCTCCCACCCTGGGAAGCCGTGACTCTGAGTTCCCCCTTCTCTGCCACCATCTTCAGCAAAGTGACTCCCCAAAGGCAGGCTGCGAGGGTGCCTCCCAGGGGCTTGCTGGAGAAGGGGGCGGCAGGAGCGGCAGGGGCTGGCAGGTGGTAGATTGTCATCTTGTCATCGTTTCCTGCCTCTGCCCCTCCCCCACCAGCAAGGTTAAGTCCCACCAGTGCTAGCTTCCTGTCCCCAAAACTAACTGCACAAGGTACTTCCTCCCCACTCTGGGGGAGGGCAGCACTCTGGGAACCAGAGTGACAGCAAACGAGGAGGTGATGCCACCCCAGACTGTTCCAGTAGGTGGCTGGATGGGGACTGGCTCAAGGTCTTCAGAGGGGCCTCCTGGCTGCCCGTCTGGCCCCTGGCAATGTGGTCCAGGTAGGCAAGACTGGGCTTCCCACCTCCAGGGGCCTGCTGCCCTCAACAGCCCCGGCCAGAAGGACGGACTCATCTGCCACGTTGGGCACACCCACCCCCTGGCAATGGCCAGCAAGCTGAGCTGACTGATGCCACCTCCTAGCTGGGGCCACAGGCCTCCCATCTACTGCCCACTCCGCTGGGCAAGGGAGTGTCCTTGCAGACCCAGCCCTTGTAGGATTTCCTGAGCCTCTAGTTATGGAGCCAGGAGCCAACCCAGGCAGGAAGCTGCAATGCCAGCCTGGGCCACCACCCTGCCCAACACCCACCCTGGGGCTGCCCCTGGGGAGGCCCAGAGACTGCAAGTGCTGTCAGTCAACATCAAGAACACGAGGGCCCCTTCCAGTGTTTAGGAACCTGGGGAGAGGAGGCCGAAGCAAGAGGGGCTGTCCGCCCTCTCCACGGCCGTTGGCTTCCCCTTTTGCCCAGGACTAGCCCCTGACCCTGCCTAGGTCCCCAGGTTGGCGCTGGCGGTTCATAGACGCTTTGGATTCTCAGACCTTTGAGCCTGCCTGTGGACTCCGCGCCCGGGGCCCCGCGGAGGTGCCCAGCTCGTCAGCCCGGCTCTCCCAGTTCTGGCACCTTCTACGCACCGAGGCAAAGAACCACGGGCGGGGGGCCGCAGGAGGAGCGCCCGGGACCAGGAAAGCCCAGCACGCGGGGCGCAGCAGTGTCTAGGAGAGGTCCGGGGAGAGAAGCCGTGGGCGGAGGAAAGAGCCGGGCGCAGAAAACTGCGCAGAGGGGACGCGGCCGCGCAGAGCTGCGGAGCTTCCCGAAGCTCGTCGGCCGTGCGGAAGGTGCGCAGGTGGGCGCGCTCACCTGGCTCCCGCTCACCTGGCTCCCTCTCACTCGTCGGGCTGGGCGGCCGGGCCCGGTAGGGAAGGGAAGGAGGGAAGGTGCGGAGACACCGCCGCTCCCGCCGCCGCCGCTGCCGCTGTCTGCCCGACTCTGGGGAGAGCCCGCCCGGGGCTCCAGGACCTGCCTCCGCCCATGTGATCCCGGGGCCGCCCCTGCCGCCGCCCCTGGCCGGGGAGGCCGCCTCCTCCGCGCAGCCCAGCCCCGGCGCTGCCACCTGGTTCGCGCCCTGCTGGGGGTGGGCGCGGTTGGGGGGGAGGGTCTCTCCTTAGAGCCCCCTGCAGACTGCGGTCGTCCTCTCCGCGGTGCCCCCTGAGGGCGCCCGGGAGGCGTTCCGGTGACGGGTCGCGAGTCCCACTTCGCCAACAGCTGAGACTGGCGCCCCCCTGAAGCTTCCCCAGGATGGCCGCGCCCACCCGCCTTCGAAGGGGCCCTCGAGCACCCCCACACCCGGGGCCCGGGCGGGGGAGGGCCGACTGGGTCTGTCTGCGGTCCGCTTGGCTCCTCCGCCCACTCCCGGCTCCGACACTGGCGCAGATGCATCCCCGACACCCACGGATCCCCAGCCGGGGCCGCCGCTCCGACCTCCTGAACTCCGTTCCCCAACGGCTGGCGGGCTGGCCAGTCGGTGACCGCAGACTGCTGGGGTTTTCGGGCTGCCAAGAGTTTCCCTGCTTGAGATGCCCCGCAAGCCCGCTCCGCTCAGGGAGACGTTCCAGGCCAGAGAGATGGAGAGACTCCCGGCTGGCGCGCGCTGGGCACTCTCCTGGGCTGATGCTCTTTCCATTTGTAGCTGGCCTCCCCTCACCCTCTCTGCTGCCCTGCCTGGGGTGGGCCAGCCCCAACAGTCACCACTGGCCTTCGCTAGCCCTCTGCCAACCGCCTGGAACCCAGGCTCTAGGGATCCGGAGAGGACAGCCAAAGAAAGGCCCCAGGAACCAGCTCAGTACCATCTGGCAAATGGTTCCCCAGAGCCATACCTGGCAGCCCTCACCCCGGAGACCTCAGGGCCCACCAGAGCTGGCTCTGGCATCTCCCACTGGCCTCCAGTCTGCACTCTCTCTGTCAGGCTGGTCTGTCTGCAGGGAAGCACACCTGTGGGCACAGCTGTAACTTGCCTGCCTCAAGCGTGAGTCATTCCCTCCAAGTTCCCTCTGCAAGGAGTGCCCTCACCACCCTTCTCACCAACCTATGCCCTGTGTCCCATCCTCCCCTACACTCACAGACCCAGAGACTCTAGCCCTCCCTCCCACAGCCTTTGTTCTCAATGCCTGTAAGCGCTCTCCTACCAATCAGTCCAGGGCCTCCTGGAATGATCACTTTGCCTGGCATGTCTGCTCTACCTCCCCAGCTAGACTGGAAGCCCTTCAGGGAGCAGGCAGCTGCAGGACAGGCAAGCACAGCCGTGGGGGCACACAGACCCAGCCTCAAATGCCAGATCTGCCTCTTATTGTGGGGCTTGGGGTAATTTCCTCAGGTTCCCCACAGGTAAAAAGAGCACAATGCATAGCCTCGTGCTGTGTAGACTGTCCCCTCATATAAAGCTGCTGGCTTGCAGGTTCCTCTTAGGGCAGGGTGGGGGGACTGGTTCACTGCTCCATTCCCAGAGCCTAGCACAGTGCCTGGCACACAGTAGGCATTCCGTAGATATTAAGTGAATATTGTTTGAAGTGACCGAATGGGTTAATTTCCCTTCCTTCACCCCCAATTTGTGTCAGGGCCTGTTTTGTACCTCTTTGTGCTCCTGACTTTGCCCTAGTCTCTAGAAACATCTACAGGTTAATCTATAGGATTTCTGCTCTGTGGGCCGTGCATTCACAAAACTCATGACAAAGAGTCGTCTGACCCAGGGACAGGATCCTGTGGAACAGAAGGGAGTACTGTCCTGCTCTAAGCAACTCGGTGGCCCTGGGCAAGTCATGCAGCTCACCTCTCTAATGGCATGAGCATCCCCAGTGGCCTACAGCCCTCTCTGACTCTGACTTCGCAGGTCCCCCCACCCCTCAGGCCTGTGATCCTCCCTTCACCTCCTGCCTCACCCCAGGTCAAGGCACAGAAGTGGTCATTGTACAGGCAAGGCTGTCATGGCAGGCAGCCCAAGGGCGTAGGGTTGGCCTGCTGCGGAGGTTTCAGGGATCCATCAGAGGGTGTGGATTTGGTTTCTGCCCCAGGGAAAGGAAGTCACAACCCTGATGTCTTTGATGAGGGCATCAGGGAATGTGGAGAAGCTTGGGCAGGGGATGAGGACCAGGCCAGTGGGTTCCTGGAGAAGAGTCATTTCCACGAGAGGGTCTGGACCTGCCAACTTAGAAGTAGATCGTGGTGAGTACTGGGGTGGACAGAACAGATGGTGTGTATGTAGGTCTTGTTCTTCCAGCTGCTGTTTAACCAGCATTGCGGTCCAGGCCACTCCCAGGCTATGGCCCTGTCATTCACAGGTGTCCCCCACCCCTGTCCTGACAGAGCTGAGGCACCACCACCTCTTCCCACCCACAGGCCTGGAAGACAGGATTGCCAGGAAGTATATAAAGGAGGCCTGACCTGGGGCGGGCCGCGGGGAAGTCCTTGACTTTGTGCACAACCTTTCTCCTCTGGGACAAGGGCTGCCTGGGCATTGGTACACTTTGTACAGAGAGGTGGCAAGAATCATTGGATCTGACTTCACATTTTATAATGATGTGGCCCAGACAACTTAATTTCTCAGCCTCAGTCTCTTGTCCCATAAAATGGAATCATATACTTGTCACCCAGACGCTTATGTCAGAGCATACACGTGTAGCACCGCATGCCCCGCTCAACTCCCAGCAGCTGCCAAGGGCTGGACTTCCCTTTCTTGGCAGAGCAGCCAGGCCCAGACTGTGCCACTGCTGTCGCCCTGCAGGATCCACCGGGCCCCAGGACTCTGAAACCTTGGGCGAGAACAACTGCTCTGGCTAAGCTGTGCCCCACCACTCCCAGCTTCCCACAATCGATTGCTCAAAAACCCGAGCTCAAAGAAAGTAAACAAACATGTGAGAGCTTCAGTGTGGAAATGAAGCACACAGAAGGAAAACATTAGGAGGAGAACAGCTAGAAATGTCATCTAGCCCAGCAACCCCATGGCCACTCTGGAATCAAAACAGCCTGCACACAAGGCCACATTCAGCTCCCATCTCTGGTTTCTCCCCACACTCAGGCCTCGCCCTGGGCCCTGTGACGTGAGTTCTCTCTCAGCGCTGGTCTGCTCGTCAGACCTCCATCTGATCCTGGGGGCTGCCCCATTCTGCCTGAGGCCTGGGGGCTGAGATCTTTAGAGATAATGATGGTGCTTTTCCAGCCTCCCCTTGCACATACACACTCAGCATCCCACCTGGTTCCCAGCACAGCCGACTACAGAAAGAATTCCCACAACCCCAAGCAGAGGAGCCCTCTTCCGCCCAGAAGGAAAAGGACTGGCAAGGTCCCTGGTATCCAGATTTATTTTACATCCTCTTCCAGGGGGGACTTGGGGGCTGGAGGAGCTGGGGAGGCAGGCGGACAGCACACATCAGTTCTCCAGGAAAACACTTGGAGTAGGCCAGTCGTCGGAGGCCCAGCCCTTCCTGGGCACTGCAGCCGCAGGATGGCACGCACAGCCCAGGCCCAGGGCTCGGCGGCCTTTGGGAAGAGGGTGCCTTCGGGCAAGACCTCTCACCAGGCCTTGGGCACTGAGGAGGTGCTGGGTCCCTCTCCCACCTCACTCCCAAGCCCAGCTGGAAGCAGGAAGGCAAAGGGGGCGGCAGGCAAGCCGGGCTGAAAGAGGAGGACTGTCCTCCAGGCAGAGGCGGCCTTTGGTCTCTGTTAGGTTAGGAAGCTGGTCCTTGTTAGAGGAACCCCATGGGGGTGAAGCCGGGAGCTGGTCCCTGTTAGAGGAAACGCCATAGCAGGGTGGGGTGGGGGGGCTCTGGGGTCTGGTCTCAATAAGGCCTGGAAACAGTCTCCACTTCAAAGCAGACCTCTATATTTGGGGAGTGGGGTAGGGGAGGAAATAAAAAGGCTGTTGGAGGAATGTTTGTGAGTTGTGGGTGGGAAGCAGTCCAGGGGGCTTCGAGGGGGCTCCAAAGAATGGCTGCTGGGGTTGTCTGCGGATGCCAGCAGCTCAGGTCCTGGGGAAGGAGGATGGGGGTGGGGGTCCTCTCTCCCTCCTGTAAGTGCCACTGCTCCCCACCCCATCCTGGCTCGCCTCTGAGTTGCCACGGAGACCGCTCACACCGGAGCTACATAATTTCCAGGGAATGTCCCAAATTTCTGGGTCCTCCGGGAGACACCTGAAAGAGAAAAAGAGAAAAGGCATTTCCCCCCAGACTTCTTTATTTACTAGGAATGTAGGGGTGCAGGACCTCCTCCCTACTGGCAGTGCCCGGAGCTGCAGGTGGAGTCCCTGTCCCAGGGATGAAGGATGTGCTTTCCTCATTTCTGCCCCCTAGTGGGCAGCTGGGCGAAACTACACTTCCTAAATTCAATGACTCTGAATTTGAGTACTCTATAGTGTATAACTTTGCACACAGCATTGAATTACCCAAACTTCCTCAGGAAAGTAAGGAAGCAGGAGGATGAATTCAGAGCTTAAATATGAGATTTAGCAGACCTTAAATCTGGAGGAAACTTACTGCTCTCACCTTCAATTTATTTTTAGAGAAAATTTCTTTTTAATTTTCGTAATGTTTATTTTTTGAGAGAGAGTCAGAGTGCAAACATGGGAAGAACAGAGAGAGAGGGAAACATAGAATCCGAAGCAGGCTCCAGGCTCTGAGCTGTCAGCACAGAGCCTGACATGGGGCTCAAACTCAAACCCACAGACCATGAGATCATGACCTGAGCCAAAGTCAGATACTTAGCTGACTGAGCCACCAACGTGACCCTAAAAACAACTTTTTAAACATGTATTTATTTTTGAGAGAGAGAGTGAGAGAGACAGAGAGTGAGCAGGGGAGGGGCAGAGAGAGAGGGAGACACAGAATCCAAAGCAGGCGCCAGGCTCTGAGCTGTCAGCACAGAGCCCGACATGGGACTCAAACTCACAAACCTTGAGATCATGACCTGAGCCGAAGTCGGATGCTTAATTGACTGAGCCACCCATGTGCCCCACCACCTTCAATTTATTTTTTAAAAATGTTTACTTATTTTGGGAGAGACAGAATCCCAACCAGCCTTCACACCCAGTGCAAAGCCTGATGCAGGCCTCCATCTCACCACCATCGTGACCTGAGTCAACATCCAAAGTTAGACACTTAACCAACTGAGCCACCCAGACATCCTTCACCTTCAACTTAGAGATGTAACAGGCAGGCAAGGCCTAAAGAGGAGGCTGAGTGAATTCCCCAAAAGTACTTAGGCATAGAGATGGGAATAAAATCCAGGACTTGGGTCTGCTACAACCCCAAAGAAACCCATGATCTGGGGTGGAAAAGGAGGAATGCTAGAAGACGTAGGAATATATAATGAAAGTAAAGTCCTGAACCTTCTTCCTGTCAGGCTGGTATCCTGACTGACTCCCTTAAGAGCAGCCTATGCTCACCCTGTCCCCAGGCCTTGCCGAGACTGTTCCCCGACCTGGGATGCCTCCCCTAATTCTTCCCTTGTCCTTCAAGGACTAGCTCCCCCACTTCCTCCAGGAATCCCTCCCTGTCCAAAATGATAACCACTAGTCACATGTAGCTGCTGAGCATTTGAACTGTGGTAGTGTTACTAAGACATTGAACTTTCTAAGTCTTCCCTCTAAAAGTACTTGTGGCTTATACCACAAAAGTCGTGCTTTTTCTTCTTGTCTCTATTTGCAAAACTTTATTAGTAGTTAAAACAAAAAAAATTCAAAAGCAGGGGCACCAGGATGGCTCAGTCAGTTGAGCATCTGACTCTTGATTGCAGCTCAGGTCATGATCTCACAGTTTGTGAGTTGGAGCATCGGGCTCTGTGCTGTCAGTGTGGAGCCTGCTTGGGCTTCTCTCTCTCCCACTCTCTCTGCCCCTCTCCTTCACTCTCTGTCTGTCTCAAAATAAACAAATAAACTAACTAAATAAGTAAATCAATCAAAAGTGTACAGAGTAAAATGACAATGTGCCCCCAAGCCCACCCCTCCGAGACAAGCACCATGAACACGTTAGTGCTCTGTAATCGCTCATGTGTCAGAAACTTGGTCAGCAGTGAGGTGCTAGGATTCAGATGAGAAGCGGTGGGTTTCCAGGTCAAGAGACTGCCCCTGGGGCCACCCTTGCCCAAGCAGCCTTGCCACCCTTTAGGCTCTGCAGCCTGCTGCGGGAGGGGCTCGGCTGCTCACCACTCGCTGGGGACGGCCCCTTCCTCTGAAGCTGAGGCCTACATGGCCCTGCCCGCTCTGAGGAAACAGGCTGCGTGAAACCTGCTGAGTTGGTCACCTTGGACCAGGCCAAGGCCTACTTGAGGCTTCCTGCGTTAGCCCTTTGCCTGAGCTGCCCTAGGACCAGCCCTAAGGACCAGGCTCTTTCTCTACTCCCTCTTGTGGGCAGGGGAGCCAGCTGCTAACTGAGGGTGCGGGTGCGTATACATGGGTGTGAGACTTGGTCCTTTCCATCAGAGACAGGTGTGTGGTGGGAAGGACCAGGGCTGTGAGGGTCAGGAATGCTGCTGCCTTGAGTCCATACTGGCTTCATCAATGACCCTGGGCTCATCAGTTGGACTGCAGATCTTTCCTGAATAGACACTGGCAGGCAGCCACAGCCCACCAAATCTCCCCAGGGACCCCAAGATACCCCCTCTGACCTGTCCCCCAGGTTAACCCCCCAGAACCCTGAGATATTCCCCAGCTATCCTGCCAGGGACTCAAAGATACCCCCCCCTTCCGGTCTGCCCCTCAGCCCATTCCCCCTGGGACCCAGAAACACCCTTCCAGCCTGCCCCCCAGCCCACCCACCAGGCCCACATACCCACAAACCAGCCATCATCACACTGCTGCATGACGTCCACCCGATCCCCCTCCCGCAGCTCCAGCTCATCTTCATTCTGGGGCCGGTACTGGTACATCGCCCGATACCTGTGGGTGACAGACAGCACCATGGCAATCGCTAGAGCCTGGCCCCTGCCTCAGATCAGGCCCGGAGAGTCTAACCCAAGTGTTGCCGTGTCCTCTGAATTTTCCAGATGATCCCACTGGCCCTTGGCCCAGCTCCTAGAATGGCAACTCTGTCTGGCTTCAGTGCATCCTTCCCCAGGCCTGCTCCCTGCGTTCCAAGCCCTCCCCACCCCAGCCCCTCCTCCTCTGAGCTCTGAGCACCTTCAGGTCTGTTCTAACAGTTCCCACACGTTACACATACATGCAGACCTCAGGGCTGGAAACACAGTGAGGAGATGGAGGCCAAAGAGCAGAGTATGGGAGGCTTCCTTTAAGGCCATACAGCTGACAGGGACAAGTCCGGACCAGCACAGACAAGTGGCCCCCCAGCAAATCATCCATCAGTGCCCAAGGCAGGAGTTTACCAAATCCATCTTAGTGAAGAAAGGGCAAGCTACGGGGTAGGGGGGAGGGGCATCACTGTGCTTAGCACTGCCTGCCAAGCAACACTCCACCTCTGACCAAGCACCCCCAGATGGTACTCACGGGGTCCAGTGTATCTGAGTGGTGTTGGGGGAGGTCCCCAGGTCCAGGGAACGACTGGAGCCTCCAGGATGGGACAGAGCTGGCCCAGGGGTGCTGAGACCCTGGAAAGGCAGGTATACGAAAGCATGAGGAAGGGGAAGTGCAGGGGCCCTACCACTTTACTGCTGCCCCTGGCTCCTCCTCCATACCCCCATGGCAGAGAAGTCTGTCTGAGCATCGCACTTCACAGGGGCCAGGAAGCTGAGGCCAGCTAGGGTAGGTGGCCGATTCTAAATGTCAGCACAAAGCACGGGAGGCGCCCCGGGCTCACATCAGTTCGCTGAGTGAATGCGTGAGCGCCGGAGTGAGTGCACTTGTTTGTGGGCTTGTCAGCATGACGACCAATGGTATCTTCTACCCATCAGCTACTATAAACTTTTAGTTCAAACCCACCCGAGGACCCTCTCCAGGGGGAATTATTATCCCCATTCCACAGTGGAGAGAACCTAATTCCAGAGAGGGTATGTCATCTGCCTCAGGTCACACAACAAGTGAATAGCAGACCTCTGACCCCCCCATGACCCTGTCCCAGACACTGATATAGGCAAATCACAAGAGTGGAGTCTATTGAGTCAGGAGGTCTGGGCTGGCTTTGGGGTCACACCTAAGGCTGCCTGGCTGGCTGCCCCAGGCCCCCCTGGGCTGCAGCTCAAAAGTCAGAACCAACTTGAGAGATCTGCGGCCCATGAGGCCAGGGTGGCTCTGCAGTGCAAGGTTCTGCCCAGCTATCCCACTGACCTGTCCTGGGGCAGAGTAGGAAGGAATCCAAAGGATTCCATCAAAGGAATGGAGAAAATTGTGTGGGGAGCAGTGACTGGCTCTCTAAGCTGAGGCAGGACACCTCACCTGGTTCTGGGCTCTGGGCTCCTGGGTGGGGAAGGAGAAGCCAGTGCGGCGCGGGGATGTCCGGCTCCCGCAGTCAGGATCGACTGGGCTGTGTGGCGTTAATGGAGAGCTGGAGTGTCGGGCCAGACGGGCGGTGGTCAGGCGTGGAGATGCAGGGAGCTGGGGGCCATCGTCGCAGATCCGGACCCGGGGATCACGGCACACCTGCACATAGCTGGCAGGGAAGATGCCCTGGCGCCCTGTGCCGGAGATGCGCCCCTCATACCAGTTCTCGTTCACCTTGCGGATCAGGCAGATGCGCTCCCCCTGGGGGTGCAGGAAGGCATCAGCATCTGTAAGGCCCTCCTGGGTACCTGCCCCTGGCGGTGCCCATGAGGGCTGTCTCATTTAAACCTAATGCCCTGCACGGAGGGATCAAGTTCAGAGCAGGTCAGCAGGTTATGCAATCACATAACTAAAAGATGGTGAAGTCAGGAGTCAAGCCCAGGCTGCCTGGGCTCTTCCCACAGCAAGCCGCACTAGGCGTGGATTGAGTCCTGCCTCTTTGGGAAGCCTATGTGAAATGTACCCCTCTGCCTCCATGGCGCCCTCTCCCCAGAGTTCCAGTCACCAGGGAGCCCAGTGACTCTGCCAATTTCAAGTTGTGTGGCCTTGGACAAGTTACTTTGCCTCTCGGAGCCTGGTTTCCTCACTGGTTAAGTGGAGATAACAATCATGTTGCTGTGAGGAGCATGGGAGGTCAGTGGCAGGCTCATAAGAGGCAACAAACTCAATAACAAACTCCCGCCAGTGCGTCCTCAAGCCCACATGCTGACTGACGTTAGGTAGGGCCGCCCTGGGGAGGATGGTCCCCAGCCATCTCCTGCCCCCCACCTCTCTTCACCCAGCCACCTCCTCCCCCCTCTCTCCCAGGGGCCAGCACTTCTGGAGGACTTCACTAGGGGCATTCATGGTCTCTGCCCCTAAAATCAACCAAAGTTAAGCCAGCTCCCTGCTTTCTAGGACTTTCCCAAACTTCCTCAATTATGATCTATAGTAAAAAATAACTTTCTAATAACAACCCAGTACACACACACACGTACATGGGTACATAGGTAAGTTGCCTAAAAGTTTGATAAAATACCCTTTCTACATGCAAGGCACTACAACATTTCTATTCTGTTCTTCTAAAAATGCTGATGATGATCCGCACAGCCTACCAACCTACAACGGAAAAAAGTACAACTACTCTAGAAGTTTCAAACTTTTGAAAAACTGGGCTAAATTAAGGGAAACATATGCAAAGAGATTAGAAAAAATTTTAAATACTGGGTGAACATGTGTACACTCGACCCCCTAAAAACATGTTTTTTACTGCACATATTTACCCATGTCTTCACCAGCCCCTATCCACCCCCCCCTTCCTGCCTGGCCGCACCTTGCGGAAGGACAGCTCCACCTCCAGATCCCCCTTGAAAGTGTACTGGGCCACTGCTTCTCCATACTCCAGCACCTGGTAGGTGGGGGGCTTGATGGGCTTAGGGATCTCATCTGCAGGCAGAACCTACCGGAAGAAAGGTCATGAGACTCAGCCTGGACATCAACTAGGCACAGACCTGAAATTCCCAGGAGGGTAAGGGAACAAAGAGAAGATGGTATGGGCGATGTGCCCCAGAAGCCAGCGACGATACAGACACCAGACTCAAATCTGAGGGTAGCCAGAGTGAGCACAGCCAAGGGGTGGTTAATGCCAGAAGGCTACTGGAGGAAGAATTTCCCCTAATGGTATGTGGAGTAGGCAGTGGCAGAACAAAGATGGAAGCCAGTCCTAAGTGACAGTTTAAATTGGAGCACAGAAGTAAATGAAGAGTTCCAAAAGGCAGTGAACGTCTTGTAACCTGGTCTAAATGTGAGGATCTAACACCACTGCTGAGAACCAGGTATCCCTCTTCTTCTCCCTTCTACCCTCCCAGGTGCCCAGAATCCCCATGTTCCCTTTGATTCACCCTACTCATAAAAATACCAAGAAGCCAGTAAACTATTTCATACTAAGATGTAAATGACTAATAACATGGAATACTGTGTATACTTTATGGAGTTTCAGAATCAGAGAGACTGTTCTGAAAGTAAGGGAGGCCTACTGATACTAATCAAATCAAGAACCTGAATTAAACAATAACCCAATCCATAGGTCAAAGAGGAAGTCACAAAGGAAATGAGAAAATAGTTTGAGTTGAATGAAAAGAAAAACAACAACAAAATATCAAAACCTGTGGGGCATAGTTAAAGCAGTGCTTACAGGGAAATTTATATCATTAAATGCTTAAGGAAAATAAGGTTTTATATATTTTGTTAGGGAAACTCTACCCCGCAATGTGAGACTCGAACTCACAACCTCAAGATAACGTGTCACATGCTCTACCGACTGAGCCAGCCAGGCACCTCTGGATCCTGTGCTTAACCACTTGTCTCTGAACCTTACAAGCACGTCTGTCAAATGGAGATGACTGATCTATTCTCAGGTTAATGAGAGGAACAAGGAAGGTAAGATAGACGAAGAAAGTGATGCAAGTCTATGTGATGTGATTAGGAAACTGTCACACGCTGCGTGCTTGAGAGAGATGGATGCTGAATGGTGAAAGTCTGGGCTGGCGGCCTCTCGTGCAGGAATGGGGCCATTTGGTTCTCCTCCACGGGCTGGGTTCTACCTTTAGTCCTCATTTAAGAAACACGTCCCGAGTACAGGCAAAGCACTGGGTGCAGCCTTGTGCGGGCCAAGGGCACCAATGAGACTGACCTGGCCCCTGCCCCTGGAGTTCAGTTTTACCTACTAGGAAGCCTGTACGATGTGCGGAAAGCAGTCAGCTCCATAGAAGGGCTGTGGAGGGACCCGTGGGTCTGCAGGCTAAGTCTCTGCAACCCATCCACCCTCCCAGCCCCGCTCCTGCTTGCTCTCCTGCTTACCTCCACGTAATTAGCAGGGAAGATGCCCAGCCTGCCATGGTGCTCCCCCTCCAGCCAGTTCTTGTCTACCTCCTTGTGGATGTAGACAATGTCACCCTTCTTCAGAGTCAGCTCCCTGCAGGCCAGAGTAAGGACATCCAGCAAGGCGAGGCCCTCCCAATCCTTCCCTTCGGACCTTGTCTAGTGCCCGGAGAGTCTCCTCCACCCTCTGGGGAGGCCACGCAGCCCTGTCCTCCCCTCCTCCCATAGGGTGCAGAGATGTCCTGGGCGGGGGAGGAGACAGAAGGGCACTTACTTGGGGGACTGTGCCTGGAAGTCAAACTTGAGTCTGGCAGCCTTCCTCTGGGCAGGGGGAGAGGACAGAGGGAGTCACCTCAGTCAAGCCGGCGGCCGGTCTGAAACAGCTATCACCGCGACGCACCCCAGACCCCCCCTGCACCCCGACCCTGTGCTCCCACCCCTCCTTACCTTCTTCTCTTCCTTCCTGGCTGGGCTGCCCGCTCGTTCAGAAGCACTAGGGTCTGTGGAGAAGCGCTCCCTCAGCTTGGGAACGCCACGTCTGGGGGGCGGGGTTGGGATGGCGTTCCGTTCCCGCAACCCCAGGACAGGGACCCGGGGAAGCAGGGGGCTCTAAGAACTTCCTGCCTCCCCGCCCCCACCCCGCCCCCTGGGGCGCCAGCATAACTGGCGCGTGGTGCGGGCGTCTTGGGTGAGAAGAAGAGCTGGTCCTTACCTCGGGCCGAGGTAGGGTAGACAAAGTCCCTGCGACCTAGGAAGGGGCTTGTTCCATCCGCCATTCTGTGGGGGCTCAGGGGCCGGGAGGAACCCTGGTAAAGTGCATTCGGGGAACTGGAGCTCCAGGCGGAGGCCGGGCTGCGAGGGACACAGCGAGTGAGCCACCTGTCCGGGGCCTCACACCCTACGCCACTCACCCCTGCCCGCCCAAATGTCTCCCCGCATCTCCCGCCGCCTTCTCCCAAGGCGTCTCCCACGTCCCGGGCTCTGAACAGGATGTCCTACTTCCCCAGCGGTCGCGGCCGGGAAAGGGTGCGGCCTGGGGCCGCGGGAGGGCGCGTGGGAAGCGCGAGGCTCCCCCGGCCTCTCTCCGCCGCCGGCCGCGGCCACCCGGTCCTCGGGCGGGGACAGCGTTCCCTCTGCGGCCACTGGCCGGCCTCCAGGCTCCTCCTCCCGGGCCCTCCGCGGGGCTCGCCCCCCTTCGCGGCGCGGCCGCCCCCTCCCCGCGCCACGTCCGCGGCGCCCCGCCGGGCCACTCACCGCGCTGGAGGCCGCGGATCCCGGGACCGTCGGGGCACCTGGGAGCTCTGTGCAGGGAGACGGGGCGCAGTCAGGGCCCGGGACGCCGGGGCCCCACGGCAGCCGAGGCCGCCGCCTCCGGAAAAGTTTGCGGCTCGGAAGGGCGGGAGGGGTGGGAAGGGGCAGGAGGGACGCGGGGTCCTAGAGTCGCCCGCGCAGGCGGGAGGGCCGGGAACCCGGGAGGAGCCGACGGGTCGGGGGAGGAACCGTGCGGGTGGCGGAAGAGGGGAGGCCGGCCCAGGAAACCGGGGCCGGGTAGGGGTTGGGGTCCCTGCGGGCTGAGGTCCGGGGGAGGGGGGCGGGGCGGGGCGAGGCCGGGGCGGGGAGCCCCCGGCACCCGGACGTCAGGCTGACGTGGAGTCGGCCTGGAAGGATTCTTAGGGGTCATTTGGAAAAGTCAACGCCCTGCATTTTATAAAGGAGCGAGCAGACCGGGACGAAGTCCGTCCAAGGTCGCGCTGGAGGCTACACCTCTGGTCTGCCTGCCCCTCCCACCCGCGCTCAGCTGCTGCGGGCTCCGGGTCCCAGAGTCACTCAGAAGGGGCCTGGGCGGCCGGTACCTCGGGGGATGGCCGCCTGGTCTCAATTGACCGAAGGTCCTTGTCCAGCTCGGCGCTCAGCTTGGCCAGCTCTCTCTCCAGCAGGACCTGGGGGCGGGTTGTGCAGAGAGACTCGGGCAGTGACTGGGGGCGGGGAGCGCGGAGCGGTGGAGGGCACAGTGCGGGAGCGCTGATGGAAGGTCAGCTGTGAGAAACCAATGGGCAGCAGGACAAAGCATGCAGTGCTTGGGTAAAGGGCAGGCTGCCTGTCTGTGGGCCTGCCCGGAGCTGTCTCAGGGTATCAGGATGGCCCTTCCACAGCTTCTCACTGGTCGCTCCCATCTGACTGGGCTGCCTAGTCCCTACTCCCAAGATAGTCCCTTAGTACTTCCTGATTGTGTCTTTTGTTACTTCCCTGCTCCAGAGCCTGTAAGGCTCCCTGTGTCCTCTCTAATCAACTCTTCTGTGGCTTTCCACAGCCTGTACTCCCCCTGCTTTCCCTCCCGCTGCCCTGCTAGCCTTTGCCTCTGTGTCTCCCCAACACCGGGTGCCCTCTCTCAGCCTAGCCAAGCTCTCCCAACTCTTGAAAGTCCAGCTCACCTCCAAGAACACTTCCTGACAAGTCCACACTGACCACTCACTTCTCCGGTCCTGCTTTGGTCAATAGACATTTATTCAACACATATTTGAGTGTATACTGTATGCCAGGCACTGTCCCAGGTGCTGGGGGTACAGAGGTCAGCTCTGTGGGACTGGAGAAGGTCAGAACTTTGGGTCGCTGGCCTTTGCCCACGGTCAGGGAAGCCAATCCCACCCAGAAGTCTCCTTCATTTGTCCCCCAACATAGCTGTCTCCCTCCTCCACCAGCCTGTACTGCAGTACTCACCTCAATGGGCTGGGAGGGCTTCTCGACAGGGTCATCCACTAGCGGTTTCTTGGGCTGAGGGTGGGAAGGGTAAGTCGGAGAGGTGAACGCATTTTCCAAAATGCACTAGCTAAGGAGTACGTCCACTCTCAGAGGGCCAGGAGGACACTCACCCTCTGCCCAGTCTCCAGTTCTTGCAGAAACTGGTTCCAAGAATCTTCTGTCCAGACATTTTCAGCTTTCTCTTGGCATCTGGACACCTGCATGGAAGTAGGTGGGCATCAGCTTGAGTGGGAGGGGAAGTACCAGGACACTGTCCAGGCTCAAAAAGCAGGCTGGTGGCCGCTGCCTCACCCCTGCGCCTACCAGTGCTCTCCTAAGGATTCTGGGCTGCTTTGGCTGCACAGGACAGGCCCCAAACTGAGAGGGCATTATCCATGCAGTCAGCAGAGGGGACTGGCTAAAGGGCACAGCACCGGGGGCAGTGTGGGGAGGATGCTGGGCAGGCTACCTGATGTGGGGTCTGGTGTAGGGAGGAGGATGCTCCACGATTACAGTTGAAGGTGCTTCTGGAAAACTCTTCAGAGACGTCCCAGCTTCTTCTAAAGACAGGGAAGACATTTCTTCAGTTTCCTTTTAGGGAGACTGAGGCATACGTGAGAAAACAGCCCTGCACATACACACAGCGCTCCTCACTACTGGCTCCAGCTTGTGAAAGCAGTGTTACCTAGTGGAAAGTTATGAGCTCTGAGTTCAAATGCCAGCTCTGCCACTTAGCTGTGACCTTTTGGCAAGTGACTGAGCTCTCTGAGCCTCAGATTCGATACCTATAATATGGGAAAGTCTTCCCACCTTCATGAGGGTGTGGTGAAGCTGTAGCTAGCTCTTTCCTACTGGCCTTGGTGAAACACCCTGCATTCATGTTTAGTCTGGCCCCGTGGCTGGGGCTATGCATGTCTGTGCAGCTTCGATGAAGATGGCCTTTCCAGCTGTCACAGCTGAGCGGTCTTATACACGTGCCCGAGTGTGGGACCACATCCTAGTCCAAGGAGAACCCAGGGCAGGGGGAAGAGCCTCTGGCCTTGACTCAGGAGCCCCGGGTAAGCTCTTTCTGTTCCCTCGGCCTCAGTTCCCTAAGCGTTCTGGATTCAGTGATGTCATCTGTGAAACCACTGCAGCCACCAAGGCTCCACATGGTCACATTGGCTCTAGTTCCCCTCCAGGGCTCCTTTCTTGGCTGGCTTAAATGTCCCAGCCTCTGTTGAGTTTGAATGTTTCCACCAAGTGGAATCACTGTACCAAGCTTATCAAATGATGGAATGTCTGACTGGAGGGTCAGGATTTATTTGTATCATTCTATTCCCTATTTTTGAAATAATATTATTAGTAATAACAGTGGTAATGAGAACACACCATTCCTAATTTAAGGAAGCTCTAGTCATATTTAAGCCTGTATATTAGTAATATTTGTGGGGACTGGCTATGTGCCTTGATCCTCGCAACCACCCTGTGGTCCCCACTCAACAGATGGCTGAGACTGGTTAAGGTGCCCAAGGTCACATGGCTAGCGGCAGCACAGCAGCTTGAATCCAGATTCCATGTTCAAATCTTAAGCTCTTAGCCTCTATCTTATTGATGATGCCAAGAGCCACAGGCCAGTAATGGCCATGGTAGTGAGGGTAATCCCTTCCTGTAAAGGAATAAGAAAAGCATTGATTTCGCTCTGAGGCAGAGCTCCTGATTCTCAAAGTCTGGTTGAGCCCCTCCAGGCCCCTGGCAGCCTGGGCTGGGCTTGTGGTTTGTGCAGAGCAGAGGAACTATGCTCTTCACTTATGTGGAAGGGCACCTCTCTCATCCTCATCTCCCCCGACCTGGGAGGACACTTGGGCTCTTCTGCACCCCTTGTCTTCTCTCAGGCTGTGGAGTGAATGGCCACAGGCCCATGCCTCGCTGTGGGCCACTCCACTCCACCCCATATGACCCATGGATCTTTGGTGTGACGAGTTCCCACAGCCAACCACAAAAGAATCATAGGCATTCCTGACCAGGAATGGAAGCAAAGTGCACCCTTCCCGCCATTCCCCTTTGGCCCCGGCTGGGAGGAGGGTATCTGGAGTGGTGGGGACCCCAAGAAGGGGCAGAGCTATGGGATAGGGTGGAGGGAGGGGGGCACGGAGAGGCTGCACCGGCCATGGCCACCAGGGGGTGCCAGTCCCTACAAGGAAGCCCACACCCCTCTGCAGCACTTGGGCCCCTTTCCTAGGATGGCTCACCCACTCAGAGAAGAGGCCTGGCCTGGCCTGGCAGCCCGTCTTTGCTGGGGCCCTGGATGTCTTGAGTCTGCAGAGGCGGCACGGGAGGAAGCCACTGAGGGTGGGAGAAGACAGGCCAGGGGAAGTGAGAGCTGAGCTGGAGGACACCTGGATGACCACTGGCAGTTCTGGCGCCCACGCTCACACATGCTCTTGGGTGGCTTGTGGGAACAGGGTTGGGATGTGCACCAAGGGCTTCACACTCTTTATTAAATCTCCACAGCTCTGGGGTAGGTAGTGTCCCCATTTTACAGATGAGGAGAGAGAAGCCCAGAGAAATCAGAGCCAGGGCTAAGACATCTCCTGGATGGTGAAGCTAGGGCTCTTCGTTGCCACCTACCAGGGAACTTGGAGCTCACTGGAAATGGGCTCCAGGCACTCCTCAAGTTGAACGAAGCCAACTGGGGAGCCTCAAAGCCAGGCTTACAAGATGGGCAAACACAGGCACTGAGTTGGGGTGGGCCACCCGCACCCCCTCACCTTTGGGTGATTCCTCAAAGGTCCAGTCCAGCTGCAGGTCTGCAGGAGCAGAAAGAACCAGATCAGGGATGGGGAAGCAAGTGAGGACAGCGAGCCTTGTGAGGCCGCATCAGCTGCTCCCAGCCGTCAGGGGACGAGGGGCTGAGTCAGGGCCTGAAGAATGTCCCGAGGGAGGGAAGGAATTAAGAGGGCAGTTCTCTGGAGGGCTTGAAATGCCTCTGGCAGACTTTGGGCCTGAGTGAGCCAACCCAGGCGGTGGACTTGCCCAAACCTCCCCGTGTTCCCACACACACCCTTTCCCTGACCTTTGTCAACCGGCCCTCACCGTGTCAGGTTGGGGCAATTCCACCTCCCCTTCTCCCTCTTTCCCTTTCTGCACTCCCTTTCTGAGTGCCTGTCCTTCCCCCTTTTGCCCAGACCCTCTCCTCGTGGTGCTCATGACTTTCTGGGGCCTCCTGGGAAATCTACTGACCAGCCAACCCACTTGACCCCCTTGGCATGCAGACGTGCCACAACAGTACTTGTCTTAAATGCAAACCAAAATGCCTCCCTCCAGCTCCCATACGTCCCCCAGCTCCTGGACTGTTTTGCTTTCCTTTGCAAGAAACAATTGTCCATCATTAGCTCACTGCTCCCAATTCCCCTTTTGGTAAGCAGGATTTCAGCCCCAGCATGATTGCCCCCAACTGCTCTTTTATAAAAAAAAAATATTTTTTTACCATTTATTCATTATTGACAAACAGAGAGAGAGACAGAGCGTGAGCATGGGAGGGGCAGAGAGACGGAGACACACAATCCAAAGCAAGCTCCAGGCTCTGAGCTGTCAGCACAGAGCCTGACGCAGGGCTCGAACCCATGAACCATGAGATCATGACCAGAGCCAAAGTCGGACGCTTAACCGACTGAGCCACCCAGATGCCCCTATCCCCAACTGCTCTTATAAGAGAAAGAACCCAGTGACTTCCATGTTACCAAATCAAAATGGTCAGTGTAAGGGGTGCCTGGGTGGCTCAGTCGGTTGAGCGTCCGACTTTGGCTCAGGTCATGATCTCACAGTTTGTAAGTTTCAGCCCCGCAGTGGAGCCTGCTTGGGATTCTTTCTCCCTCTCTCTCTGCCTCTCCCCTGCTCGCACATTGTCTCTCTCTCTCAAAAATAAGTTAATTAATTAATTAACTTTAAAAATAAAAAAAAATTGCCAGTGTACTTGACCCATCAGCAAGATCTGTCACAGTGGATCGTTCCTCTTGGAAAGGCCTTTTTCACTTGGCTTCAGGAAGACAACTGTTTTTCCACCCTGCGGTGCCTTCTTTGTCTGCTTGACTGACTCCCGCTCATCTCTCAAACCTCTGAACATCCAAGTGCCTGGGGACTCAGTCCTTGGGTCTCTGTCTATTTCCCCAGGTGATCCTGTCTAGTCTTCTGGCTTTAAACAAAATATCATCTAATGCGGGGATTCACATTAGAATTCGTTGGGGAGCTTTAAATCAAAATATCTCTGAGTGAATCCCAGGTATTTCCATCTGTAGCTTCGGCCTCACCCCTGAACTACATACTTGCATATTAACTGCCTGCTTGACATCTCCAACCAGGTGGACCTCATCTAAAACTGAACTCCTCTTAGACTGTACCTGTCTCAGTCTTCCCTGCATTTATAAGAGGCACTCTTGGACTTGCTCGGGTTTCAAGTCATCCGCGACTTCTTTCCTTCATGCCACATCCATTCCAGGCAGCACATTCCCACGACTCTGTCTCCAGAACCCCACAAGGCCCACTGCTACTGCCCTGGGCTGAGACACTGCCGGTCTCTAGCCTGGCTTAGAGCCAGGCCCCCTAAGTGGCCCGCTGCATCCTGCACCCTCATCTCCTCCCCACCTGGCAGCCTGCGTGAGCCTTCAGATCACGTCACTCCTGTGCCCAGAACCTCCCAGTGGCTCCTCAACTCTTGCAGAGTAAAAGCCAAAGTCCTGATAATGGCCCTAAAGGCCCTCCGTGACCAGATCCCGTCACTCTGCCTCTGTCTCCCTCCAGTGCCCCTCTCACTCCAGTCCAGCCTCTCCTTGCTGTTCCAGGATGGCCTGCTTCTGCCCCTCCGTCTCTGCTGCTCCCCACCCCGGCTGCCAGGCTCCTCTCCTGGCTCTGCAGGGCTGACCCCTTCCCTCCCTCAGCTCTCTGCTCAGATGCCACCACCTCTCAGGGCCTTCCCTGACCAGCCCACACTGGTCTTTGCTCCCTTGCCCTTACCACAGTCTGCCATATTAAATATTTATCTGTTTATTCTGTGTCTCCCTCTGTCTTCAGCTTCACTGGGGCAGCGACATTCTTTTTTTATTCCCCGTTTTATCTTCAGCACCTAGAATAGTGCTCGACACATAGTAAGCGCTCAATAGGTGATCAGGGGCTGATGTGACAAACGGGTGACTGCATGGTTTCCCAGAACTTTCAGAGAATACCACGGACAGTGTCTGGTCATCGTCTCCACCCCCACTCCCCAACCTCCTCCCCCAAGGACAGAGAGGACTTTGGAGGCTCCAACCCTTTGGCCTGTTTAGGACCCCTCACCACAGGGCTTGGGGTGGTAGAGAAGACCTCCCTGAGCAGTTAGCTTCCCTTTTCTGCCTGTCCCCCCTACTCAGGCAAGAAAGGGGCCCTAGTAGGGTGTCTCACCCGGCATTTTCCGGTGAATCTGCTGGAACATTCTTCGGTACCAGTCCCTGGGGCTGTCAACACTCTAGGATCAGAAAAGACAAAGTGGGGCCACCCTCTTAACCTGAAGCCACAGGAGTTTTTCCATACTGGTCATTTCTCTGGCCACTTGTGAAGTCCCAGTGGGTGGACTGTGGTGATATGTCTAATAACGATAACTTCATGTAGCACATTACATGTGAACAAGGAATAGGGAAGGCTCGCCCTCTGCGATGGCCCCGCGGCTGTGAGTTTTGGGGTGGTCTCTGTTTTTCCCCTTTGCTTTTCTGTATTTCTGATGTTTCAACAACAAACATGTATTTCCACATAACGAAAAACAAATGCAGTAACATAGGGGTGGAATGGCATTTCACAGCCCCTGCCTCACCGGGGGCTGAAAACAGCTGTGGGAGGTATGTTACCAAGTTCAGTTTCAGGTGGAGAACTGAAGGCAGGTGGCTGGCTCAAGACAGGCATGGAGTGGAAGAAGGGCAGGCGCCTCAAGCCCGGGCCCTGGATCCTTCCATGCCTGCCACCGTGTGACGCCTTCTCACTCAGAGGACTCTCGCTGGCTCATTCAGCCCCATCATTCATTCAGTGCTTGTCCCAGGCCCTGGGGCTATGAACAGAGGGGATCCCTGCCTGGCTCAGCCCTTACAGCAGGGCTCGGCTCCTCTAAGGACCGGGGGGGCATTCTAGATCCACTTTCCCCTCTACAGACCACTGTGCAACTCAGACACACAAAAGCACCTGTAATTTTATGTGGCTTATGACCCCCCAAAACCCAGCATGGCTGAGCCCCTGCGTGAGTCTGCAATGGTTTGGGTGCATTCTTTGTTGCTCCCATTTTGATTCACAGAAGTGGATGGAGCTCAGCGTGGGTCCCTGAGTCCCAATCCCTCTGGGGCCCCAGCCCTGGACTCACAGATCGGGGGGCAATAGGCATGCCGCTCTCATCCACGGGCCCGATTCCCTCATACTTGATCCAGCGCTTGTCCCGATGCTTGTTGTCCTTGGTCCACGTGGCTGACCAGTTGTGGGGGTGCTGCGAGGCGGGGGTCTTCTGGCTCGCAGGAGGCCGGCTCCCAGGACCTGGCCAGGTCTGATACCAGGCAGGGTCTGTGGGGAGTGTGAGGCAGAGCATTAGCAAAGGGCAGCGGTCCCACCTGGACTTGTTTGTCCCTCTGCTTTTCACAACACTGACCCTGTGGGTGCAAAAATTTAAACATCTCCTTATTTGTTTGAACTGATGACTTGGACTCTACAAACTTCCCCATCCCCGGAAGGACCACAGGCCTTTGTTTATTTTTTAGTTCAAGTGAATGAGAATGGATTTTGTCTTGAGAAATCTGGGCCCATGTCCACCCTGTCCTTTCCTCGGGCTGTCCTAAAAGTCTTCAGAATGAGGGCTGGGAATCGTTGCTGACAGAGAATGCCGGGGACAGTCCCAGCTGGGAAGGCAGCAGGGTGTGGCAGAGAAGGGTGCAGGGGACAAAGAATTCAGGTGCCAGCTTGCCACCTACTGGCTGTGTGACCTGGGGCACAGGAAGCAACCTCTCGTACCTCAGTTCCCACTTCTGTAAAATGAGGGTAATCATGGCAGAAATCCAGGGAGATCTAGTGGGTGTGACCGTGCCTGGCACAGTGCCTGACACACATGCACAGGGCTCTCTCTTTTTTTTTTAATGTTTATTTTTATTTTTGAGAGAGACACAGAGCGCAAAGGGGGCAGGGGCAGAGAGAAAGGGAGACACAGAAGCAGAAGCAGGCTCCAGGCTCTGAGCTGTCACCACAGAGCCCAACGCAGGGCTCGAACGCATGAACTGTGAGATCATGACCTGAGCCGAAATCGGACGCTTAGCCGACTGAGCCACCCAGGTGCTCCTCCAGGCTCTTGATAAGGGACAAAAACTCATTCACCAGGCATGGCTACTGTGTCCTCAACTTCCGGAGAACCTTCAGCCCCCAAGTCACCAGTGTAGCAGCAGAAGGGCTTCAGGCCTGGAAGGACCAGTGTTTGAATCTCAGCTCAGCCTCTGCAACTGAACATCTCTGAGACTCAGGTTCCTCACCGGAATGATGTTGACAATTGTACCTTACCTTTCCAGGACACCAAGGGGTTAAGTGAAATAAAGCTTACAAATGTGTCTTTTCAGTGTCCTATACGCTCTAAGTGTTCAACAATTGTTTGTCAAATGAATAAACTACTTGACACAGACATGCCTCAAGGGGATGCTCAAGGAAGGATGTCTCCCTCCTCAGGAGAGGGGCCCTCAGGGTAGACCTGCACCCAGAAGGTCCCAGGATCTTCTGGACCCCACGGCCCAGGCTCTGGTGACTGGCAGGAGCCCAGGAACTGACAAGCTCTCAGAGCTGCCTCCCCAAACTTCTGTTTGGCTGGTGAGCTCAGACTGGAGCAGCCCCTAGGCCCTGCTGTGGGGTTTGGCCCCCACTCTTTACTGCACACTTCCATCCCAAATCCAAGCTATGACATCGTCCACTAGAGGTCCCCCAGCCTCCCAAGGCTGTGTCCCCTGCATACTTCCTTCCCCTGGCACTGGGGTACAGAGGGAGGGGAAGGGATGCGTCAGCCTGCTCTCCCACATCACATTTTACACTCACAGGCCACCAGCACTCGCACAGCGAAGGGTGGCTAGCTGAGCTTGGAGGCCCAGGACCTTGAGAGCCTTCCCATTGCCCTCCGGGCCCTCCTGCCCATCACAGGATGGTACCAGGTGGCAGGGCCCCCGAAGCTCTGATTCTCCCCAATCCCAACATGGGGCTCCTGGAGCAGACCCACCTGGCTGCCGGGAAGCATCTCTCCTCGAGGGCAAGTACCCATTGCACACGGTCCTGGGCGCAGGGTCATGAAACTGGAAATTAAGGGTGTTGGAGCCACCATTCCGGATCACAGGCACCTGTGGGGAGGGGCCAGGAGCAGCAGCTCAGGCCCGAAGTTTCGCAGAAGGGCAGGAACCATGGACGCAGTTTACCCCATGGTGAGCACAGGAGGGCCAGCGTGACCCCTTTGCAGGTAGCCAACAAAGCTCTCTAGAGCTATCGTCTGCTCCTTCCTTCCATTCCTTCAATCCTCCGTGCTCCCCCACCTGTCCTTTGTGGTCCCCATCAACTCTGGGCCCACAGTAGCCCTCTGCTCACTGTCTCACTCACCCGTGCCCCTCGGGAGGATGATCCCACATGGGCCCGGAGGTTGCCAGGGATGAAGTCGTCCAGGCTGAGCCCAGCGGGGAGGCTGCAGGGTGGGGCCTGCATGCTTGGATCAAGGTTGGAGGGCTCCGGCTGTGCCAGCTGCTCTTCTGTGTGTCCTCTGTGGGGAAGGAAGGAGGAAGGGAAAGCCCTGCTGGGCTCTGTCCGGCTGCCTGTGCCCTCTGGGCTCAACCTTGGGGTGGGGGGTTGGAGGGGACAGCTGTGGGAGGGGGTCAGGCCAGCTGGGTGGGAGCTCAAGGACCCAGGAAACAGGCCTCTGCGGGCACTCGCCTGCAGGCTGCCCGTGCCGGCTCCCAGAGGCACAATGGGCTGCTTGTTAGGCCCTGGGCAGGAGCTCCGGGTGGGAGTGGGGGAGGGGGAAGCCAGGCGAGGGGGAGGGGAGGTTGGCCAGGAGCAGGCCTGCTGGACAAAGCCTTGGGCACACGGGCCTGCTGGCCAGCCCCTGTGGGGCTCTCACTGCTCGGTGCAGCCCTCTCCCCCAGAGGGAAGGCTAAGGGAACTGGGGCAGCGGAGGGCCTGGGCACTCAGGACTTTGTTTCAGTTCCCCCTGCCTCCTCCAGTCCCTCTGCTTGCCAGCAGGCACAACAGGTTACTTGGGCTGCGGGAGAGGCCCTCAACGACAGCAAGGCCACCCGCCCACTGCTCATCGGTGCCAAGGTTATGGGAGGGGGAGAATGTGGGGGCCCTTCCAGGCAGCAGAAACCACTCCTTCTGAGCTCAGAGGACTATCAGCTCCCTTCTTTGGCCTTCTTCCCTGGGAGTGAAGCCTCCGAGGGCTCAGGGTGCTGGTGAGGGGTGGGATGGAAAGCAAAGCAGTGGATAAGAGCAAAGTAGGGGTTGCTTATGATGGAGAGGTGGTGCTGAGTGCCCCCCACACACACACCACTTTCTTTTACACCACCAGGCTGTTTGTTTTTTTTCCTTAAGATTTTATTTTATTTTTTAAAAGTAATCTCTACATCCAACATGAGGCTTGAAATCACAACCAAGAGTTTAGCCTGACTAACCCAGCCAGGCGCCCGTATCCTACAGGCTGTTGTTTTTTTTTTTAATTTTATTTTTTAACGTGTATTCATTTTGAGAGACAGAGCAAGAGTCAGGGAGGGGCAGAGAGAGAGGGAGATACAGTATCTGAAGCAGGCTCCAGCTGTCAGCACAGAGCCCAACACGGGACTTGAACTCATGAACTGTGAGATCATGACCTGAGCCAAAGTTGGAGGCTTACCAGCTGAGCTACCCAGGCGCCCCTGTACTGCTTTTTGAACAGAGGGTCTTCCCAAGCCTGACTGGCCAGCCTAGTTCTTCTGCCCCACGCAAAGTTTCGGTCAGGGGAAGGAGACTCCAGGCACCCAGGAGATGGAGGTGGTCAGGCCGCCCAACAGGGCTGTCCCTCCTCACCTGTGCTGTTGGACTGGACCAGAGCTGGGCCAACCTCCACTGCCAGGGCTGGAGCCATTCTGGCATTTGCGTTCAAGTTAGGTTTGTGTGTGCCTGTGGAGCTGGGAGGCTCATGAGAAGGACCGGGGCCTTGTGAGGTGCTGTGTTTGTGTGTGGTGGAATGTTAGCGCAGGGCTGTGATTTTGACATGTGGGAGGTACTGTGGGAGCGGGAGGTATGTGAACATGGGGGGTGTGGGTACAGAGGGATGCCAGCTGAAGGGTAGTTGTGGGGGGGTGCAGCGGGGGTTCATATGAGCAGCACGAGGCCTACGGAAACTAGAGGGGATGGAGATACAATAGGGGGCTGTGATTACCCCTGTGCCCTATTTCAGCTCAGGCCGTGGGGGCTGGAGGGTACAGACAAGGCTGGTGGCAGGCCCCTGTCTGTGTTCTGAGTGGAGATTTCTTCTGCCATTTGCAAGACCTACTGGGGACAATGCTCTTGCATGCCCAACCCTGGCTGGGAGGGGGGGGGCGGGGTGAGGGCTGAGGCTGGAGGAGGGGCAGCTCCCCAGCTGGATCCAATTAGGACTCCTACCAAAAGCAAAACATGCAGACACACCCCAGTTCCCGCTGTTCTCCCTCCACTTGAGGGGGAAATTGAGGCAGGGGTGGGGGGGAGCAGGGGATCCAGAGGCCTGGGCAGCCTCTAGCAGCAGCCCCTCCCTTCCCAGCCGACTGCTTGAAGCCAAGATGCGAGCTCAGCATCTGCAGTCCCAGCCATCAGCTGACCCAGGCCTCCTTCCCCCTCCCGTGGGCTCACCCTGCTGTGCTCAATGAAAACTGCCCTCTGGAAGGGAGGTCCCCCCACAGCATCCAGGTTTTCAGGGATGCCACTCCCCAACACTGTTGCCTGTGGCAGGTGCCCTCTAGGGACAGGCAGGGGTGGGTAGGGAAGAGTGAGCTGAATTTTTCTCTCAGAGGCTGTGCCAGGAGACACTAAGAGCGACATCTCATAGGGAGATGGGGGCATGGAGGCACTGGCTCTGCGTCTGGCAGAGGACAGAGCGGGTGCCAGGAAATCCCTGGGTCCTCCCGCAATTCTGGCGGTCCTTCACCTCAAGGGCTGGAAGAGGTGAAGTAGCTCCGCTGTTTGTAGTTGGCAGGCTCCTTTGCACCTCCAAGTACGGCCGTGACCTTGGGGGCTTGGCCCTAGGCGCTTTTCCAGGTATTTTCCAGCCTCAAGTCCAGGTGGACAAGGGCAGGTTTTCTCGAATTTCGCCTCTTCTAAATTGAGGAGAGACTTCTTCACCTCTTTCCCCCCCAGAGTTGGGGACCAGACTTCAAGGGGAGGGGCACTCTGCCTTGCCTTCGGGTTGGGCACGGGTCCCTCCCCGCCTGCGAGCCCCCGCCTCCTCTGCGCCCCCTCCCCTTCGCGGCACCTACCTTCCCCAGCGAGCAGGTGGCGCGGACCGAGGACGCCCGGGAGGGTAGGGGCATCTCTGCCCAGTTCCTGCCTGGTGCGGCCGCGGCGGGCCCTCGAGGAGGGAGGGCAGGGAGAAGTCCGGGCTGTGCCGCCCGCCCTCGTGACCGGGTCAGCACGGGCTCCGCGAGGCAGGGCGCGCGAGGAGGAAGAAGGGGATCGACGGGGCCGAGGGCACGCGCAGGGAGGGAGGACCGCGACAAGCGCGCGGGCGGGCGGCGCAGTCGGCGTCCCTCCAATCTGGGCCTCTCCAGTCTGCGGGGCGGGGGCTCGGGCCGGCCGGCCGGGGCGTGCGAGTGCCCTTCGTCGGGGCGCGCCACTGGGACGCGGTGGCCCCCTGCCGAGGGGGCCGGGCGGCCGCGGGCGGCGCCGGGAGGGGCCGCCGAGGGTCCCCGGGGAGCCCGCTCTGGTTTCCCAGCTGCCTTCCCCAGCCCCCACCGCAGGGCTGGCGTCGGGGCGGAGGGGGTGGGGTGGCGAGGGCCACTCAGAGTTTCCAGCGACATTTCCAGCGTTGTGGGAAGGCAGCCCTGCACGGCGGAGCCAGGACAGAGGGCAGGAATGATTAAAGATCCCGGGTCAAGCCAGGAACTGATACCGAGCCAGCAGCCTCAGAGACAGGACCGAGATGCAGACAGGCTGGGGCCGAGATAAGGGCGCCCCAACAAGTGGAGTGGCTCAGCGAACCGAGTTAAGGTCCCGCCGCCTCCCTCCCTCCTTGGGGAGAGAGACTTTGTGCTTTCGTAAGCGCGCGTCCAGGCGTGTGCAAACAAACCCACTCACACAGGCGCGCGTGCACCAGCAAATGGGCGGATGCTCACACACGTGCAAGCACTGCCCGAGGGCAGCAGCGGGAGGAAATCCGCCGTAGGGAGCTGCCCCGGGGGCGCGCCGCGCCCCTGAAGAGGATGAGGGCGGGGTCCCTTTGGCAGGGATGGGGTTACCAGGGTCTTGGTGTTCCCATACACCGTATTTGTTTTGATTTTGCTGCTTTTCCGCTGTTCCCGAGGCTCTGACACCAGTCCCAAGAGCCCGCGCCCATTGGCTCCCTACCCCTCTGGCCATCCCTTCATTCCCCTCTTCCCCAGGCCTCTGTGTCCCCACAGAGCGTGTGGATTTTACTGCTAATGGAAAGACCGGAGTAATTCTTAGCCCTTAGCTTGTCTCTGGGACCCCAGGCCCCAAACCAACCCAATAGCAAGCAGTCACTGGGCCATTTCGGATCCATTTTGGGAGTAATCAATTGTAAAAATAAGAAAACATTTATGCGTGCCTACTGGGTGTAAGATTGCTGCCCTGAGGCCACCATGCACTTTAGAGTGTTTTCCAAGCACATCATTCAACTCAAAAGCTGAGAAGGGAGGGAATGGAGAAAAGATGAAAAAAAATTTTTTTAATCCCACCATTACTGATGCTATTAGCTTTATCTTTCCTCAGTTCGGTTAAAAGCTCTATCCCAGCATGGTGAACCAGCCTGAAACAATATCGCATGTGAAAGAGGAAGGAGGGATGGTTTAGGTTGTGGAGAAGCTTGAGAGAGACAGGCATGCTGGCTAGTTTCCAGTGCCTGCGGGGCTGCCACGTGGAAACTGACTGCACTGGCCGAAGTGGGGGGGGCCCTTGGGTGCATACCTGGAAGCAGATCCAGGGTTTCCCAGGAAGGACTTTTAGAATAATTACAGGGGTTCCAAGTCTATCGATGATTACAGGGCATCTTTATAAAAGCAATTACTGCCCTGACAGGCACCTAAACGGGGTCACTTTTAAGGCCCCTCCCGACAATCTAGGGTTCTCCAGGAAAGATGAGGGGAGGGACGGGATGGGTAGCCCCTGCCCACAGAAGACAGCTGCAGAAAGCATTCTGGGACTTCTTGAGGACAGGCAGCAGTGCATTTTCCTGCCCCTAAAGCTTGGATACTTGCTTACCCACCCTGGGCCCCATCCTCTTCTCTCCCTCAGGAATAAAATCTATGCCCATTTCCCTTGTCACCAGTTATTTTTTCCCACCTGTCAGGATCCTTGCGACTAAGAAGGCCCACATCTCTTTCATGTTCTTCCTTGTTCTCCAAAGATGGTGAAGCTGAAGATCTTCCAATTCCAGAAATCCTGGCCATACCCTCTCTCACCAGCAGCGAGCGTCTCTTATTCTCTAGGGCTCTGACCTGGACTCCAAGATAAATATTTAATGTAGACGGTGCAGCTGAGCTGACAAAGGTCCTTACTTCCTGTTTCTCACAAAGGGAGGTAGCCATCAGGAGCTAGCAGTTTCATCTCTATGGGAATAGGGAGTCCAGTAAACAGCTTTGTAGGAGGAGGCCAGGTAGGTCCCACTGGAGACCTGAGCCTTTCTCCCGAGCTGCTCTGACTTCTCTACCTGTCTACTAGGCCCATGCTCTTGCTGGGCTTATCGCCTCTCTCAGGTCAGAACCGGCTCTGCCCTAGAGCCAGTGGACATCACTCTCCTGAGCCTTAGGCCCTGTGCTTGGACCAAGGAGGAGCTATAATAGGATCCCTGCAGGTTTGTTCCCTGGTGGCCATCCAGCCTCACAGCAAAGAGGAGGAGAGACTGGGGGGAGCACAGAGCATAAGGACCTTGACTGATTGCTCCTTTTCTGCCCACATTTGGGGATAAGAATCCCTCATAGGAAAAGAGGAAGATTAAGGGTCAGCGGTGGTTTCGGAGGGAGTAGCAAAGTCCAAAGATTTAGCCAAGAACCAGGTGTCTGATTTCTCAGCTCCTCCCTCCAACCTCAGTTCTACTTGCTGCTGGCCCAATCCTGCAGACAGCTGGCATGGTTTAGGGAGAGGCTGAGGATAGAGAAGGTTGTCCCAGGTGGCCGGCTGTTGTCAACAACAAAGAAATTCTTTTCATCCCAATACACTGTCTCCTCTGGTGACTCCCTTAGCTAATAGGGACCTCCTTCCCTGTGACTCTTCCCAGTCTCTGGCACTGCCTTCTGTCAGGGGGCTGCCTCTGCCTTCTCAGAGTCACCTGAGCCATAGTAAACACAGTTACATAACTACTATGTTTTTCCTAGCTATTTGATCCTGGTCAGGAGTATGCCCCACCCCCCACCCTGATCCTCGAGCCTGCCACCTTTTGTTCTGTGAATTATCCCCTGTGGCACCCATGTCAAAAGGGATCTGTCCATGCCCACGACCCTGAGTAGCCAAGAGACTCCCAACAGATGTGGCTTTTCACATGGAGCCTCGGAAGAAGAAGGTGGCTCTTCATACAGGAATATGGGTCACTCTGAAAACCAGCCTGTGTCACCAAGAGGAAGCATGTGGAAAGAGCCCTTCAGTAGCTTCTTATTGTAAGTAAGTGAGCAGAGTGTTGTTTTAGTTCTCAAGTGGGGAAAAAAGAAGTCAGGGATCCCAGAAGACATACACTTGAGGTCCCATTTCTTGAGGAGGATCCTTATCCAGTACTGGGAGCCTGGCATTTGAATGTCACACTCAGATCCACCCTTGAGCAGCTAAGTGGCTTCCTGGCCATGTGCCTCAGACCTCCCACATTAGGCAAAGGAAGGGTATCTGCTATTCCTTCTCTTCTCCTTCAGAGCCATAAACGCTAGTATATTCTTTGGTTAGGCTTTGAGCAACTTTTTTTTTATTTGTGCTCTCAGAAGAGTGTTCTCTTCCTGCCAGGGGAATGGAGCCAGCAGACCAGAGTGAAAAAATACCCACCACAGGTCAAATATGGTCAGTGCTGGGGCCGGGCGACTGGCGTGAGTGAGTGGACCCTCACGGGAATGAGAGGAGGCTTCCAGACCTGCCTTGCACAGACCTCCCCCCTAGCACACACAATGGAACAGGCGGCATCTATTCAGGGTCCTCCGAGTCAGTGCCATCCCAGCCCCAAAGGCTATGGGAGAACTCACCCTTTTGTCCAACTGTCTAGTCTATATTCACATCAGCGACTGTTCTCTCTCCCTCCTTTTAGAGATGAGTGAACAAGTGTCATGCACAGATGTGGTGCCTTTGAGAAGAACTGAGCTGGATGGACCTCTTTTAGTTCTCAGCAAAGAGAGAGCAAGCAAGTGGCTGTCAGCTCTTTAGAAAGCAGATTTTATAAGGGACAGATAAATAAATGATGACCTCAGAGGGAAAATCCAGCCAAGTTAACTCAGCCACAAAGAAGGGCACACAGACCAGGAGCTGGAAAACTAGGTCTACATCAACCTTCTCTCCTAGTGCAGGTAAACTGAGATGAGGAAGATAAGACGGTTGATATGCTGATCAGAGCACAATTTTATGGTGTCCACTGGCCTTCAAACAAAGTAGAACTTTGTCTTCCCACCCCTTGAATTGAATTCTGTGATGAACCCTCCACTGAACTGCACCAACATTAAAAAGATGGTCTAATTTCCCACTGTTATTAATCTATTAGACCAACATTAATTAGTTTCTCCCTAAAACCTGCAAATCAGGATAGAAAAACCAGAAAGACCATATAATTATGTAAAGCAGGTGGCAAGGCAGGGATTGAGTCTACATGTAGTGGGAGGTAAACATGAGTTTGCATTTTAGTTAATTTCCAGGATTTTAAATAATTTTTTCCCACAACTCTGAAAATAAGGGCAAACACTGCCTCATTTTACTAAAGGTTTAGCTGCGGTATAAGGACATGGCTAAGTCAGGATGCTATTGGGAATAACAAAGATCACAAAATGCATACCCAGCTTATTCGAAATTAGAAATCTGGGCTTGTTTTTCGGCCTGTAAAGTGCACTGTGGCCCTCGATGTGGCCGCACTTAGGGTAAAACTGCGCTGCTTAGGGCTGGCAGGGCCTGAATTTAGACTTTCTGCCTCAACTGCCCGAACTGATGAAACTCCTTCAGATGCATTTTCCTCTCCAAGGGCCCTGGGTGCTTTCCCTACCCTCAATCCTCCATTTATTTTTCCTTCTGAGTCCACAGCACCTTGGGGTATTTCTGCTTTTCAGAGGAATCAGAAGGCTGGTCTTACACTTCCTTTTCTTGTTAGTCCAGCTCCACGTTCAATACCTCTCTGGCTCCTTTGATTTTTCCCAAGATGAAACTCAGGTCTATTATTAGGATCATATGCAGAGTTATTAAATTACTCCAATGAAAATTATTTTTAACATCTTTTGTAAAGACTGTACATTTTCTGGGATGTCCTACAAGTAGTGGCCTCAGCCAGAGAAGCCACAGAAGGAGCTGGGACTTGAGTTAGTGATGGGCAAAGTGCTGGGAAGGAAGCTGGGGCAAGGCAGTGGATTCTGAGTCAGACAGTACACTGCAGCCACCAAAGCCTATATAAAACTAAAGGAAGGGCTGAAGAGGTGAAAGAAAGAGGTCTTTTTTTATTGTGAGGAGATTCCTTCATCAGAAACCAGACCAGACATCAAACACCAGGCCTTCCCTTGACTTCTGGAATTATTAAATGGATAAGAGCCAAATATAAGTGCCTCTACCAGGAAATAAAGGAAATAAAGACACAGGAAGCCAATAAAGTTATCATTTAATTTTAACAGTGCTTTTTGTTTTTAAAGATGACTTCCAATTTACAATAAGAAAGTTTTAACAAATTAATTTCTTGGTCACAAAAAAGACTTGTTCACTTCGGCCAAAAAATAACATTTCCACCATTTTCTTTAACATAACCGAAAGCAAGGAAAAGCCAGTAATCTCTCAACACAAGCACATAATCTATCATTCAGAAGAGCCTTTTAAAAAATGACATCACCAGCTACTCTCCTATGTCTTACCACCTCAAGAAGCAAAACCAGGATCCTTTCTTGGAAAATGCCTGCTGACATTTCTATAAGGAAGAAATACTATTGGTCACAGTGCATTGAGAAAGGGAAAGTAAGGCGCTCATGATGGCATCTTCAAAGAGGTTCTCTGACAGACCAAAAAAATGTGTCTTTAACTGCCTCAAATCAAAACCTGCGGTAGTCCTTGTTACATGCACTTCCACTTTAACATGCAAAACAGAACAGAACAAGTTATTTGGAGATAGCTATGTCAGGAAGTGAGAGGAATCTGGGCAAGAACTTACAGGAAGGCAGTGTGCATGGCCCTACTTTAGAGCTGCTCGGAGGGATGGTCCACACCCATGTCCTTGCTTCTTGATCTTAAGCCACCTTGACTTGTCATTGGGTGTAGAAGGGGAGAAGACGCATAACCCTGTCTCAGACAAAGGTGTTATTTAGCAAGCCTTGCCAAGGTTGCTGGGGCGTGAGGTCAAGGCCTCCCGGGAGGGAATATCCTCTCCAGTATCATCTTTACCTTTGTGACTGCATAGACGAAGGCAGCTAACCCTGTCCCCATTCACTCTGGCTGGCTAGACATGGGCAGGGCAGGTCACAAGTCTCAGAGTAACACAGATTACCTTTTTCACACTGTCAATGGCACAAAGCTCTACTGTTAACACAGTATACAACTGCACAACTCAAGGATAACAACCCTGTTTTTCAACTATACACCTTTCTTCCTCTATACACATCTGCTCTCTCTTCTAGCTTTCCTATAAGCGTTTGATCACAGCAGTGCTTAAGAGGGACTGTGGCAACACAGTGCTTTGGAACTACCCTCCAGGTCATCCAGACCCTCCTCTGGCTCTTGTTGGGGCCCCCAGGCTGTCCTTTACTCCCTCTTACAGCAGACTTCGGGAAAGCTGTGGACCAGGTGCCAGCAAGGTGGTACCTATCCATTGTTATAACTACAAATGATTTACAAAATTGGAGTCTCCCCCAAAACTGGGGCTTTGGGTTCACCTTCCCTCTGAAATCGGTTCTGCCTTGGTGTGAAAAACTGAATAATGCTCTGAAAAAAGACTTGGGTTCCACTGTTACTATAACAACAATAATAAATACTGGGGATTCTAGAATGATATCGTAACAAGTCTTTATGGGTTGAGGAATACATTTCAATAGAAAAACTGGAGGGGAAAAAACTGGTAATACAAAGAAAAACTATAAATTAATCAACCTGGGACAAGATCTTCATAAATGATTTTAACTTAAATGGTTAATTCTCAAGCTCTTGAATTTTATCTTTATAAAGTATAGTCAAAAATTCTGGAGATCGGCTACAATATTTACATTAAACAAAGGAGGGTGGAGGGAAGTGATTTTAGCCTTACTCCTTCAGAGAGGCTGGACAAGACTCTGGAATAATGACCATGAGCAGTAATCCCAGCTGTGTCATGTAAGCATGGTTTATAATGTTCTTCTTATAAAGGGCAGCTACTTCAAACTTTCTGTTTTACAATGACTTAGAAGAGAATCTGTGGGACAATGACAAGGCTGAAGGCCTCCAAAGCTATCTAATTTTAACCCCCCTCACCCTTGCTCCTTAATGATATTAAATAATAATATTCTGTTGACAAAACAAATGGAAGGATTTTTTTCTTTTCCTATTTTGAACAGTATCAGGAAGTCTAGGTACCTAAGTTATTAGGATACGAAATCAGATCTTTGCTACTGACAGGACCTTGTTTCACTGAACTGCAACTGTTGTGTAGAAACAGAAAAGGCAATGTAAATATAGATAAAATTTACCAATGTTCCTGGAGAGTCTCATTTTCTATCCCTAGGCTAAGGAGCCAGATCAAGCCCTTCAGAGCGTGACAGTATCTTGTCACAAAAGGCCAGTGGATCAGCAATGTCTGGACCCATAACCACCAAGTGTTTGCCTTGAGGTTTTAAAAGAAACTGAGGCTGCTTTTGTTTTAGTATTCCATTAAACACACACACCCCTTGGCTTACTGGGTTGTTTTTGCTCTTAAATATTCAGAACACAGAGATTTAAAAAGGATGTATGTTCTAAACTTGTGTTAGATGAGTTTTTAAATTTTAAAAAATGGTCACCTGATGGATTTGAATTCATATGATGTAGACATAAACACAACTGGAAAAACTGGTCCTTGGGAACTGCCATTTTAAAATGATATTTCAGTAAAGTATACAAAAGAGTCCTCCAACATGCCTAGGGAATGTTTTTTCTCTTTTTCCCCAGATGAGAGAAGTTGAAGAAAATAAGTCCCTATGGACCTTAAAGTAAAGGAGAACAAGAGAAAAGTATTTTTAGTATCTTTAGAGCACGCAGGGGGACGATTTCATATAACAGAAGATGCTTTGAAAATGGGAATACTGCAGAGCTCTGACAGCAGTTAAAATGTTTGTTTGAAATGATGGCCTTAGGCAAACCCAGAACAGGCAGCCAGCCATCTTGGGAGCTGCTGTTTAGATGAAAACATTCGAAAACATGTTAAAACCCTCCAATGAAGTCTCAAGTGAAGAACAAGTCCTCGTATCACAATACATCTATATCCATATATACCCATGGTATACATACAGATATGGATATGGATATAGATATACTTCTCCAAGGCTCATGCCTTCTAAACCGCCTTGATGGGCACCTGGGTGGCTCAGTCGGCTAAGTGTCCACTTCAGCTCAGGTCATGATCACAGTTCATGGGTTTGAGCTCTGCATCGGGCTCTGTGCTGACAGCTAGCTCAAAGCCTGAAGCCTGCTTCGGATTCTGTGTCTCCCTCTCTCTCTGAACCTCCCCTATTCATGCTGCCGCTCTCTCTATCTCTCTCAGAAATAAATAAAACATTAAAAAATTTAAAAAAACCCACCTTGAGTCATAGGTGCAAATACATATGAAGTATAGACTGACAGTCTCACTTTCAGAAGCTATCTGTATCACAGAGATGTACATTTAACCACACAACTTTCTCAACTGCTGAAACACACACCCCAGCTTTCTACAGAACATAAGAAACACCTTTATCTTTAGAATTCAGTAAAATTTGAATTTTCAAACCTAACTTCCTTGTTGCTTTATTTTCAACTCTGATTTTTCTTGAATCATGACTTCTTACCCCTCTGGCTGATCCCTCAACAGTTCCCAGGGTACCCGTAAAATACATCCCCCCCACCATTTTTTTTTTTTAAGTATAGTCGATACACATGATACATCTCAGGTGTGCAACTCAATGATCTGACAAGTAGATACATTATGCTATGTTTACCACAAGTGTAGCTACAACTGTCCTGTTACATGCTATTGCAGTATCACTGAGGATATTCTTTAGGTTGTGCCTTCTACTCCCATGACTTACTCATTCCATAACTGGAAGGCTATATCTCCCCTTCACCCATTTTGCCCACCTCTCACCCCCCCTTGCCCTCTAGTAACCCTCAGTTGTTCTATGTATAGGTCTTTTGCCATCCCTCCGCCAAGGAAACTTGCTTTACTCTACAACTTGTTTTTGAGAAGATAATGAAGACACTTCTACATAATCATCCTTTTTACTAGTACAGTATTTTTTTTGCTTATAAGGATTTGTAATAACTATTTTACTACTTGCTTGCTGACTGAAGCCCTTAAGAGTGGTTTCTTCGGGCTCTGTGCTGACTGCCAGCTCAGAGCCTGGAGCCTGTTTCAGTCTGTGACTCCCTCTCTCTCTGACCCTCCCCTGCTCACGCTGTCTCTCTCTCTCCTAGAAATAAATAAAATATTAAAAAAAAGAGTGGTTTCTTTCTGTGGATTATGTATGTGTAATAACAGCTTCAGCTAGAAGAAAAGGAGAAAGGGGTAAGGAACTCCCGTCCATCAAATCTGTCATGTGGCACGACCTTCATATTAGATGAGATTTCCAAAACAGGGGTCCCTTCTACAGTCGGACTGGGGGAGGGGGAGTATGAGGCTAGCAGGTGATGAATTCCCTCTCTGAATATAAAGAAATGACAGTTGGTAAAGGGAACTACTCAAGACTTTGTCTCCCTCCTTTCACAGGTTTTACTCATAATCCAGTAAGAGGTCTTTTATCCTTCCTATCCTTTTTATTAACAGCAATCCATGCCATCAGATTCCAAGCCCAAAATAGTTTGATCTGTCATAAACTGGGAACTGTTAGCAAAAGGTACAGGGAAACAGAGATAGATGGGCTAAATCCTCATTCTTCTAGTCAAATTATGGGTTTTTGTTTTGTTTTGTTTTTTAGAAAGGTTTCTGGTGTCCTTTAAGCTTACAACATTAAGTACTACTCTCTCAGGTGCTTGCTTCAATGCTGGACTTCTACATCCCAAATGATATTAAGAATTGTGTAAATGTGCACTTTGGTGTAGTATTGCCCAGGCATGGACACTCACTGCAAAGTTGAAGGATGAGTATTATGCCATGGCACCCGTCACCAGGCTAAACCAAAAATGGGAGCCCAAGGATCCCTGAAATTTCTTTCACTCACTGGTGTTACTTGAAAAACTAAGAGAAGACAATTCAAACACTCTATGCGAACACTTGTTTTTGTCTTCCAAGATATGTTGATGGAGACTGACATACAGTTCAACCTAATGAGTGTCTAAGGTGGAGAAACATCTCAGTAATTCATACAGAAAATAGGAAATCCTTACTCATCCAAAGCCCTTTAGCAAGACTTCAGTTCATAAGGGGATCATTCTACCCTAGTCAGTTTCGTTTACCCCAGTTGGTTTTTAAATTGCTGCCACAGGAAAACAAGGACAATGGGGAGAACAGACACAGTAGCTGATACAATGGCATAGAAGGACACAAATGTCTCTTATTGTCGAAAGTTCTACAGAGGACATTTATAAAATATTTAGAAATGCAGCTTCCTTTGCACTTGGGTAAATCACCTGGGCTTCAAAACTGAAAGAAAAAGGATCTGCAAACAGTTAAGAAACCTCCAAAATTCTAAGGGGAATTTAAACCCCTTGGAAGAACAGATTTTGAGTAATTCTCAGAAAATCTCTCATTGGTTTCTATTTTGTCTTACTAGAACATATTAGAACATATTCAAAGGAATTGAGAGTCCAGAAGAAAGTAGGTTATATGGAAAGCATTCCTTGGCCCTCAAAATCACTGGGTTTGGGTTATTTACTTAGATGTTTGACTATAATCAAGTTTTCCATAAGAAGAGAAGTTTTAGCCAGTGAAATCCAAGCAATCTTCTTCAATAGTACCCTGTAGAAAGGGAAAATAAAAAAACCCTCTTGTGTTTGAAAAACTATTATTAGTCTGAAATGAAAGATATCACCTTTCAAAAGAATAGGAGAAAAAGCTGGCTAGTTCAAGTCAGAAGCCCAGGGTGGAGGTTTCCAAGGCCCTTTTATTAGGGGAAGGTCCCCTTTGTAGTACTTCACATATGTATCAGACAATCAGATCAGTTCCTAAAACTTAGGAAGGGAAAAACAAAACAAATGCACTTTTTATATATATTAAACATAAATTAAAAACAATTTATAAAATGGTCACCTTTCTTACAGCATAAATGCAAAGTGTATATGAATGCACCTCCAGGTTTAAGTTGTTTAAGTTGTTTTGTTTTCCAATAATAAATAAAATTTGTTCTTAAGTTTTGGATCCACCTGTGCCACAGCAGGGCTCTGTGTCATTGTTGGCTCTTCTCGCCCTGTCGCTCCTGTGCGCAGTGTTGGACTGTGCCAGCAATCTCATTGGCCCATCAGGGTACTGGCTGTCTTTTCGGGGTGGCATCCGTTCGTTAATTCGGTCCAGTCCTCGGGCTTCTTCAAAACTCCGGATCCTATGCTGAAGCGAAAACCCTCTGATGGCTACAGGAAAACAGGAAAGGGAGGAGCTCAGTTAGGCAGCAAAGCAACAATCTTAAAGCATTTTAGCACACAGCAGCCTCCTAGAGAGCGCCACACAAGGTTGGAGCACACATCTGGTGAGGGTAATAGGCAATCTGTGATCTGAATCAGACTGGTCTGAAGCTACTGCTTCCTTCGGGCCCAGAGGGCAGCTGAAACAATTAATTAACTGTGTAATTAATTGGCAGAAGCACACCTGACAAATGGCTAACAGGTTCGTTTTTAACCACAATACATTAGAAAAAGGGTTTCTTATGGGTCTAAAACATGCTTAATGTCAGAAAAAAAGGCAACACTAGAATAGTAGAGCAAGTTAAACAGAGAAGTTAACTTTAGCACAAACACTGTATTGGCCACAAAAAAAGTAATAATAAGAGCTCATCTTTTTGTTTGGAAGGACAGCTTTTTGTCTTGCACAACCAGGAGCTGAACATAAGTTAAAAGCCATCTAAAAAGAGCTTCTGGAGATCTTCCTTCTAATCAAACTTTTGTATCACCAAGAAAAGGCATTCCCATTTTGAATTCTCTTACTTAACAGAACAATTAAATTTATAAAACGTTTATCAGTTCCTAAGATTTCCATTGTCAGATTCATAGATGATTTGTTACTTGAAACTCGTTTTCTTAGAAACAAAGATAATTTAGCTTGACTGCCTTAGGGTAACCTCAGAAGTGAATCCAAACTAAATCTTATCTACTTTTGCCTCTGCTCTTGATATCCTTTAGAATCATTAGATAAAGAGGCTGACCTGTTTGAGTCTCTAGTAATCAAACAGAAATCACTTCTATGTGGAGGGGCTACCGGATTAAACCACTTGATCCCTCATGACCATTTGCTTAAGCTTCAGCCATTGCATTAAAACTGACGGAGCCCAAGGGCACCTGGGTGGCTCAGTCGATTGATTTCAGCTCAGGTCATGATCTCAAGGTTCATTAGATCGAGCCCTGCATCAGGCTCTGTGCTGTCACTGCAGAGCCTACTTGAAATTCTCTCTCTCCTCTTTCTCTGACTCTCCCCACCTCTCTCAGAAATAAAAAATTAACATTTTACAAAAATAGAAAAAACAAAAACTGATAGAGCCCAGAGAGGTTTTTAGCTGTGGAGAGGGTCATTTAAATTAACACAAGTAGAGGACACAAAGGAAACACTCTGTGAGCATGCGTAGAAATGCTTATTCCTTTCCTCACTGTTACAGTCCTGGTGATGCAATAATAGAAGATTTCAAATGTTGACACAGCTCTTTAAAACTAGTAGACAGACATATGATCACATCTAACACAGGAATATGGCCATACCTTCCCGGGCCTCTACCGCTTCTACTGTGGCTGTAAGAGGCAGGAGCAGTGGCATGCAAAAATGAAGACAGAAAAAGAGTGAGTAAACCAACAGCATTGCTGCCAGGATAGACATCCCAGGCTCCCACCTCAGCCTATTCCCACCGGTAACAAAAGTCAACTAGAGAAGCGAGGGATTGCTGTGAGAAACTGAATTGCGGGGAAATGTGAGGTGGGGAGAGGGCCTATTACTTCTGACATTTCAGGTGGCTCGGGAACCTTTTTAACTGATGGCATCTATAGCTAAGATAATGGGTCAGTCTAGCTGACTGTAAGAAACCAAGAATTATGTTGCTTTCCTTATTTCAAATAGCCAGCTGCTAATTTACATCTTGACATTCACATATCAAAATAGCTTGAGTCAAATAATTTAACATTACAATTGTTCTTTAGTTGCTAACAGCTCAGATGATATTAAATGAGCTGTTGCTGGAACAGTTATTTAAAACTACTCCCTACTGCTCTTAAGCAATTTCTGTGGGGTCCAACTGTCCTTTTTAATTACTTAATAAAAAAATGAATGGCCTCTGAATACAGACGAGCATTTGGAAGGAATGTGGGTTATAAGTGAGTGGTTATTTCTTGTCCCAGGGGTGGAGTACTAAGCTGGCAAAGGCATAAAACTGCTCAATCACGGATACAAATTCACCTGCCATCTGGGATTAGAGATACAGCAGAAGCTGACATTTCCAACCCATACGGCTTCCATTCACTGTGTACAAGAGCAGGCCAATTACTAAGGCCCTCTTCCCCTTCGGTGATGGAAAAGGAAGCAATTTAAAAATTAGTGCCAACAGGTAAGTTTCCTAGCACCATCCTTTTAAAACAGTTAAAAACTCTACTATATGAAAAGATTACAGGTTGTAGCAAGAAAGATCCTACTAGAAGAACCCTCTCAGTTCCTCCAGTACCAATTTTAAAAAGAAGTCAGGAAAGAATAATGAACAGTAACAGTCTGCTGTTCCTGAGGTTTTATGTATCAACAAGAGAGGAGAAACTGGAAGAACTGACAGTTAGCTTCCTATCATAATGTGAAAAATGGAAACTTGGAATAAATTCATCAAGTGCTTAAATATGTCAACCATTTGTAGGCCTGTGGTAAAGCAATGTCACACCGTCCCTAATCACCTCAAATAGAAGAAATAAACTTTCACAAGAAAACGACAGTGCCTTCAAACAGTACATCACTGAACTGATGAACCAAGTGCAGCCTGAAACTGTATAGAGATTGTTGGTCTAATTACAGTGAAAAGGTATGTGGTAAAATGTGTACTAGTATTACACTGTTCTGGGTCCTCCTAGAGCTGCTTTTTGCAGCTTTTTGGGTATTAAGATGCTAGCCTGCGGGGCACCTGGGTGGCTTAGTCGGTTAAGCATCCGACTTTCGCTTGGGTCATGATCTCGCGGTTCGTGGGTTCGAGCCCCGCGTCGGGCTCTGTGCTGACTGCCGGCTCAGAGCCTGGAGCCTGTTTCAGTCTGTGACTCCCTCTCTCTCTGACCCTCCCCTGCTCATGCTGTCTCTCTCTCCTAGAAATAAATAAAAATATTTAAAAAAAAAAAAAAAAGATGCTAGCCTGCATTATAAGAAATAGTCCCATAAAACTGAGAAACTGATTTACTTATTTATTTATATTTAATTTATATATTTTATTTTATTTATTGAAATTTTATTTGTTGAAATATATTTCCTTACTGAAATATAATTCATACACCATAAAATACACTTGTTTAAAGTGTACAATTTGATGATTTGATATAGAGTTGTACAACCAACATGACAGTCCATGGTTAGAACATTTTCATCACCCCAAAAAGAAACGTATTTACGTCCCGCCTCCCTTCCCCTGATCCTAGAGCCAACCAATAATCTACTTTCTGCCTCTATAGATTTGCCTATTCTGGACATTTCATATAAAAGGAATAACACAACATGTGACTTTAGTGACTGGCTCCTTTCATCTGGTCTAATATTTTCAAGGTTTATTCATGTTGAAGCATGCATCAGTATTTCATTCCTTTTTATGCCTGAATAGTATTCTGTGACTGTCCACCTCATCAGGTGATGGGCAACTGGGCTGTTTCCACTTATTGGCTCTAATGAAAAATGCTGCTTTGGGGCGCCTGGGTGGCTCAGTCAGTGGAGCATCTGACTTTCACTCAGGTCATGATCTCACGGTTCATGAGTTCAAACCCCACATTGGGCTCACTGCTGACCGCACAAAGCCTGCTTTGGATCTTCTGTCCCCCCCTCTCTCTCTGCCCTTCCCGCACTTGCACTTTCTCTCTCTCTCAAAAATAAATAAAACATTAAAAAAAATTAAAAGAAACAAAAAAGCTGCTGTGAACATTTGTGTACAAGTCTTTGCGTGAGTATGTTTTCATTTCTCTGAGGTATTTAACTACAAGTAACGGCTGGTCATAAGGTCAACCATATGTTTGATCATCCAAAGAACTCCCAGATTGGTTTCCAAAGTGCCGCATCATTTCATATTTCCACTAGTGGCGTATGAAGGTCCCAATTTCTTCACATCCTCACCAAAACTTGTTATTATCCTACTGGGTGTAAAGTGGCATTAACTGTGGTTTTGATTTGTATTTCCTTAATGTCTCATGATGTTGAACAACTTTTCACATGCCTGTTGGCTATTTGTATGTCTTTGGGAAAATGTCTATTCAACTTTTTTGCTCATTTTTAAATTGAGTTATTTGTCTTTTTATTATTCAATTATAAGAGTTCTTTATATTCTTTAGATAGCAGTCCCTTATCAAATGCATGATTTGTAAATATTTTCACTCATTCTATGGCTGGTCTTTTCACTTTCTTGATGATGGCTCAGTTTGTAGCACAAATATTAATTCTGACACAGTCCAATTTATAACTGATCTGGTTTTTATTTTATGGTCTTTGTGAATCTTGTTCAATTCTTGGCACTCCTCTTTATTTTGTAAGCTTGTAGTAAAAGTTGTGGCTCTCTATTGAGTTGTTTTGTTTTGTTTTCCTTTGGGTTCCAAATTCTCAGCTTCTTTCCTTTCCTTTACTTCCCTGTATTATATGTGTACTGTAACTTACTCCAATCCCTTGTGGAACAAGGTAAGACATAAATGAATGAGTGCTATTAAGGCCATATGGGATAGTTTGGTTGAAAGGTCTCCAAGTAAAGTTATGGCAACAGTAGGGTGAGGGAGAGGGGAAAATGAGTGATGGGCATTGCGGAGGGCACTTGTTGGGATGAGCACTGGGTGTTATATGTAAGCGATGAATCATGGGAATGTATCCCCAAAACCAGGAGCACACTGTACACACTGTATGTTAGCCAACTTGACTATAAATTATATTAAAACATAAAATAAAATAATATCAGGTTAATAATTTTTAAAAAGTTACAAGAACAATAAAAGGTCTTTTTTAGCTAATGCTCCCGTTTGCCAATGAACCTACAGATCTGAGATTCTGACGAGAAAACAACAAAATAAATTCCGTTCCTGTCAGTCAGTAAGATAGATAAGGAGCTCTAAAAAGTTGGCTCCACCTTTAGTTCTGTTCTTATACATTCCTGAAGATGTCCATCAGTTTCAAAAGTATCAACGAAAAACCCTATTTGATTAAAACACTAATATTCCAATTAGGAATGAAGAGAAACAATATACTTGGGACTGAGAACAGAAAGCAGATCAAAGATTATAAACAAATCTCCAAATGACACGTCTACAAAATTCTCTTCGTTATTCATCTCTGATTTGCTCTTTCAAGGTCTAGATTAAAACAACAACTTTGTGGATCAGCATGTTTCCAAAACTTTTCAAGTAAGGATGTAGAAAACACTCCCTTTTTCTTCACCCCTGGTGTTTCCGACTAATTCCAACCTACCTGTCAGAACTGCTCTCGGAGCAGTTCACCTGACTAATTACCAAAGTAACGGTGGGTAGTATTTTCCCTTACAAGAAACTGCACATTTATTTGAGAGAAAAAATTCAACCTGAAATAGTTTACTGATCCTTTCTATGAAACTGGTGAAATTAAGAAAATTAGTTATATACTTCCAAGGAGAAAATGTTCATTCCTCCTAAATAGCTAAACTCTAACATTTCAGTATTTAATTTGAAAGAGGAGAAAATCAATCCTATAAAAAGAAAGGGGAAATGGGGGCTTGTTCCTAGTAATCAATATAAGTGGACTTTCCACAAAATGTAAAGGATTCTTTTAAGTAATGGGACAAGAAAAACTTAAATAGAAACAATTCAGTAAAACAAGAGGGCAAAAAGCAGTGAAACTCTAGTTTAAGTTGCTAATGCTTCAACTCCAGTTTTTGTGTCTAGAATTAATGGTCTTGCTTGCGAAGATCTGTGTCTTTTCTGACAAACATCGATAACTCTTCATTCCAGGGTTCCATACAGCTCTCTCCTTACAATCCAGCATCCACACACTTTTTAGAACAGACACTCTGATGGATAGGTGACTGTGGCAGTGGAGTAGAATACAGCTTACAGGCAGAGGCAAACACCCTCTCTGAGACATTCTAACACCCAAAACTTAAGGTATGAAACATACATTAGGTGAGGCATATCATGTGCACAAATCTGAAGTGTACGGCTCTATAAGTTTTTATGTACAAATACACTTGTGTAACTACTACCCAGAGAGTGATACAGGCACCACCCCCACTTCTCCAGAAGTCCCCTCTGCTCCTAAGGGTCAATTAGTCTCCCACCAGAGGAAGTGCCATTCTGACCTCTATTAACATTTGGCTAGTTTGCCTATTCTTGAATATACTATAAACCAGACAGTCTGTGCCATTTTGTGCCTAGCTTTTTGAGTTTACCATGTCTGTGACGTTCAACCGTGTCTCTGCATGTATTTGTAATGTGATTTTTAATTGCTGTGTAGTATTCCACTGGATAAATAGACCACATTTATCTATTCTACTATTGCTGAACATTTGGGTTGCTTCTTGTTTGGGGCTATTATGACTAAAGCCACAGTGAACATCCGTATGCATACCCTTTGGAGGACATATGCGTGCACTCTCTTCAATATATACCAGGTCTTATTGCTGGGTTACAGGGTAGGACATGTTTTTGCCCAACACTTTTCCAAAGTGGCTGAACCGATTTACAAATACACCAACAACGTATCTAGTTCTATTATCCACAAAATTCACCAACACTTGGTGTTATTAGACTTTTAATTTTAGCCATTCTGGTGAATGTGTAGCAGCATCTCACTGCGGTTTTCATATCTATTTCCCAGATGAGTGACCTTATTAAGGATCTTTTCATATGCTCATTGGCCATTTTGATATCCTCTTCTGTGAAGTGCCTGTTAAAATCTTTTGACATTAAAAACATTAGTTGTGTTTTTCTTATGGAGTTCTGTAGTTCTTCATATATTCTGAATTCAAGCCCGTTGTCAGACATACATATTGCAAAAAAATCTTCTCTCAGTTAATGGCCTGCCTTTTCCCTTTCTTAATCATATATATTTGTAAATAGAAATTCTTAGTTTTTTTTAATTCTTAGCTTTATGAAATTTAATTGATTTTTTTTCTTTTAAGGTTAGTATTTTTTGTGTCCTATTTAAGGACTTTTTATCTACTCCAATACTCTCCATACTTTCTTCCAGGAGTTTTATTGTTTTTTATGTTTCATATTTAAGTTCATTCATTTTGAATTAATTTTCATGTAAGGAGAGAAGAGTCAAGATTCACTTTTCTCTCAGATGGATGCCAGATTGCTCCATTATCATTTCTTGAAAGAAGCCCTAATTTTAAATTGTATGTTGACTGCTGGGTAATGGGACCACATCTTCCATGAAGCCCGTATTGCTCAGACTCACCTGTCTCAATAGTCTGCTTTCCTCCTGAGAGGACACCTAGAGGGAGTGTCCCTGTGGGTGTCAGGCCCTTGAGAGTCAGCACACTCTCACTCTCTTCCCTGCAAAGGAAGGTGAAAGTCCTGCATTAATGCCCTGTGTCTACCACTCAGCAGTTCAAAGATAATAGAAGGAAGTTAAGAAAAGATGCACAGAGATGGAGGACAGTTCTCCTTCTTCCTACCCCTTCCCTGACCTAAAAAACAGATGTTTTATGTAAATATTCCAATTTTAAACAACCAGCCAGTTCTTGCTTTTCAGTTACAGGTACTTAATAGCCAGACACTGTTCTAATGTTTCCCATATACCATCCCACTGAATCCTCCTAATAACTGTGTAAGGCAGGTCTTATTATCACTCTATTATAGACAAGGAAATTGAGGCTCCAAACTATACAGCTAAAAAAGAGGTAGAGCCAGGATGTGAACACAGGCAATCTGGATCCAGGAATTCACACTAAATCACTCCATTCACTATATGTAAGCTTATACCAAAGGAATGTTTGCCAAAACATTTCTAGTCACTTTAACATACAGGTCAGATTCAATCTGCACTCAGCTCTGAAGTCCTATCCAATCATACTAAACTTTAATTCTAAAAAACTGTTCTGAAATCAACTTCTGATTTTCTCTCAAAATACTTTTATCTCACACTGTAATGACAGATTCATCCTCACCGCAGAATTGAAAAGACCCGTGCCATCTTCCCAATGGCTCTGATTTTATTCTTGATGATCTCCTTTCGAACTGTAGTGCCTCCTTAAAGAATACAAAGAATAAGCGAGTTAAAAGACTGTGTTAACAAAGTTAGTTGTTAACCATGCAGGATGAAGTACCTTTCTAAGTTAAAGAAATTATTGTTTTTAAAAAAGAAATCAAGGCCTAAGTTTGTTTAAACAAACAAAAATCCCAGGAAGTTCTAAGGAGCAAGAGAGAAAACAACCCAAAAGAAGGGGGAAAAAAAGACGGAAGTAACAATGGAGGGGTCACAACACAGACAGAGTGAATGGATCTATGAAAGGTAGGAACTTATTTGTGGTTCCGAAATGTAGAACACAGCAAAGAATGAAATATACACATATAAACTAAGACAGTTGCTACAGCAAAGATCTCTTTTGAGAATGCTGTGGGCCACCTTAGGATGCAGGCTTTGGCCTGCCAAATGGCAAGTGATGATTCAAGCACTTGTCTCCTGCATATATACAGCTAGCTCTCCTGAACTTAGTGAGGGCTACTTTCATTCTATAATCCTCACTTACTCACAGTCTGGTGAGTTATTTCCTACCATAGACAACTGTGTGGTACAAATTATGATGATGGGTAAGGTCTTTATAAAGCAACACCAAAAAAGTCACAACATTTTACAGCCTTTTCCCATCTAAGATTCAGGAAACAGCTCACGTATGAGAAGCCAAGGTCCAGGCATGCACCAGGTGACCACATTCAAAAGTCAGAAAGAGAAACTCTCCTTCCTCACCCCTCCAGCTCTCAATATCCTGCCGAATTATACAGCAGGTCAAGAGAAAACACTTACATTAAAACAGAAAGGGAGGATGGAGAGCCTGTCCGAAATTACTCAACTACAACTAATAAAAAGGTCTAATGAAATTAAGAAACTGTGTGTGACAGACAGCAAGTATTAAGCTCTTAGCACATTTTAGTCGGATACCTTTCCGATAGCTTGAAATGTAGTGATCTTCAGGGAGAAGAGACACCAAGAAACAAGGAGATGAAGATAGAAATATGAGAAGAGAAATTTAAGTTTACATGGAAGAGAGAAAAAAAAAATCAAAGTGAAATGCAATGAGAGAAGCAAGCTACTTTATCAGCTCAGAAGAGACATCCTTGGTATCATGATAGAATATTAAATTATAAATTTCTTGTCAGCAGTTTTCCATTTCTTAAAGTTTTTACTTTTACTTTAACTCACATCTATTATTACCCGACATACCCTATCCCCACAATCATGAAAATAAATTTGACAAAGAAAAATATATTATTTGGGAAACAAACAATGCTGAAAACAAGGGACAAAAAACAAAGGACAGAATGAACAGCCTACAAATCTCTTAGTAAGAGCAATATGTTTTTGTTTAATGGATTCACTATCTTCCTATATCTTTTTGGAGATATTATAGTTTTTCCTTTTTTAAGAAGTTTTATATGTTCTTAAGAATCTTAAGCTCATTCACGTTGCTTTTTGCTGTTTGTGTTGTTTAACTCTTCAAGATGTTCCTGAGGTGGATGGTAATCCTTGGTGTCTGCTCATGATTAAAATGAGGGCCTAAAAGGCTCTGAGAGTTGCCGGACAGACTGCAGACTTGGAGCTTCACCAGCTGTGATCAGGGTGAGCCTCTTAGGCAATTCTCTTTATCAGTATTGAGGATGCACACAGCCGCTTAATTCACTGGTTTCGGGCAAGGTAATGATGTCCACAGTTGTATTCCTAGTCCAGAATTCTTGGGTTTACACTTTTTAAAAATTTTTTAATTAAAAAAAATTTGTTAATGTTTATTTATTCTTGAGGGAGAGAGAGACAGAGTGTGAGTGGAGGAGGGTCAAAGAGGGAGGGAGACACAATCTGAAGCAGGCTCCGGGCTCTGAGCTGTCAGCACAGAGTTCAACGTAGGGCTCGAACTCACAAGCCACAAGATCATGACCCGAGCCAAAGTCATACAGTCAACCAACTGAGCCACCCAGCTGCCCCTACACTTTTTTTTAGAGACTAGGCTTCAGACCTAGAGGAGAGGCAATTGCCCAGTGGCAACTAGCGGGGTAACTGTCTTTTAAACAGCTTCCAGCTAGTCTTATTTTGGCTTAGTGCCCATCCCCTTAACTCCCTTAACCCACAGTCCCCAATTCTAGAAACTGGCACTACCAATTTCTTTGCTCTTTGAGGCTTCTGTGCTGAAATTCAGTATTCCACATAACTTTAGCTTTCTTGAATTAGCTAAGTGAGGAACACTAATTCATTTGTTTCCTAGCTTCTAAAAATTCCTACAAAAATCTCTGCATTTTTGTAGCTTTATCACTTTTTTAAACCTTTTTTATTGTGAGGTATGATAAACATACAGAAAAGTACACAAAACAAATGTAAAATGTCTCTCTCTCCCCAAAGAAAATCATTCTCTTGACCTTTACTGAAATCACTTTCTTGCTGTTCTTTATAGTTTTAGCATGTAAGTGTGTGGGTATCCACAAGCACTATGGCTTTCATTGTTTTTGAACTTTCTGTAATTGGAACAATCAAAGTATGTATTTTTGTGTCTGGCTTCTTTTGCTCAACATTATGTTTGTAAGATTGATCCATGCTTTGCCCATTGTAGTTCACCGTCATTACTGTGTACAGTTCCACCATATGAATGTGCCACAATTTTCCTTTTTACCATCAGTGGTTATTTGGTCTAATTCCAATTTTTGGCTATTGTGAATTCAACTACTGTGAATATTCCTAAGCATTTGTCTTTGCTATTTCTGTTAGGTCTATCCTAGAATTAGAACGCTCAGTTACAGGGTACGTATATGTTCAACTCTGGACAAGTTACACATTATCTACTACAGTGGATGTACAAAGTTATATTTCAGTGTATGAGCATTCCTGCAGCTATACATCCAGGCCAGCACTTGGTGTCATCTTTAATTCATCTTTAATTTTAGCCAATCTGATGGGTGTATAGAATCATCCAGTGTGGTTTTATTTTGCATTTTCACAATTACTAATGTGGATGGATATCTTTTCATATCTTTACAGGCCATTTTGATATTCTCTTTTGTGAAGTGCTTGTTCAAGTCTTGTCCAATTGATCTGGATGGAGTTCTTCATATATTCTGCAAGCGAGCCCTTTGTTGACTATGTTGTAAATACTCTCCCACTCTGCACCTTGACTTTTCACACTCCTAATAGGGTCTTTTGATAAATACAAGTTCTTACTTTTAATGTAGTCCAACTTAACAATAGTTTCTGTATGTTAAGTGCTTTTTGTGTCCTGTATTTAAGAAATTGTCCTCTACCCCAAGGTCATGAAGATATATTTGTATTATAAATACTAGAGGCTTTATTGTTTTGCCTTTCATATATGAAGGTATTAATCAATCTGGAATTTATTTTGTGTTTGAAATATGATATGGGTCAGGTTTAGTTTTTTCCCAGATATCCCCAAAACACTTATTGAAAAACACCATCATTTCCCCTTTACTTTGCAGGACCATCTCCGGTGTAAATCAAGTGTCCATAAATGGTGCAATTTTTCTGGATTCTCTATTCTGTTTCAGTGCTCATCTGTCCTTGCACTAATAATTCTAATTACTCTAGCTTTATAGTAAACCTTGATATGTAGATCAAGCCCTCCCACCTTGTTCCTCTTCAAGACTTAAACTATTTCCACACTAATTTTAGAACCTATCCTTAGCATTTTCATACAAATTTTAGAATCTATCCTCAGTATTTACATATGAATTTTAGAATCAAATGGTCTATTAATAGTTGACTTCATACTGAATCCACAGGTATATTATTTGGGAATAACACAGCTTTACAATATTGAGTTTTCCAAAAATCAACATACATTTTATTTCTTTCCATTTATTTAGATCTCCTTTAATTTCTCTAATTAAAATTAAAATTTCTCTAATTTGTTGCTTAGAGGTATCACACACCACCTGGTAGATTGTTAGGAATGATATTGTAAATGGCATCTTTTATTAAAATTTCATTTTGTTTGTTGGTGGTAATAGAAACACACAAATGACTTTTGCTTATTAACTTTGTATCCAGCAGCTACATGCACTTGTTGATTTTAATAATCTATAAATTCTTTTGAATTTTCTCTGCATACAATCATATCACCAATAAATAACGATGGCTTTGTTTCTCTCTTTCCAATCTTTATATCCTATGTTGCTTTTTCTTGCCTTCTTATATTGGGTATAACTTCTAATGTGATATTGTATGGAGGTATTAATAACTGGCATCCTTATCTGTTCCCAATCACTAAGGAAAGCTTTCAACATCTTGACATATGAGGTTTGCAATAGGCTTTTATAAATGTTTGTTAAAGAATTCCTCTCTAAGCCTAGATTAATAGATCTATTACAAAAGAAGGATGAATCTTACCTAAAGCTGTCTCTACATCTACTATGATTTTTCTTTTCTTAATGCAGTGAATTATACTGATTTTTTTAAATAAAAATTAAAAAAAAATTTTAATGTTTTATTTATTTCTGAGAGAGACAGAGAGACAGACACAGCATGAGCAGGGGAGGGTCAGAGAGAGAGGGAGACACAGAATCTGAAACAGGCTCCAGGCTCTGAGCTAGCTGTCAGCACAGAGCCCGACGTGGGGCCTGAACCCACAAATCATGAGATCATGACCTGAGCCAAAGTCAGACACTCAACCGACTGAGCCACCAAGGTGATCCTGTAACTAATATTCTTAACTTTTTATTTCAATATATCTATTTTCCTTAGGTATAAAGTACTATTTACCCTTTTGTCAACTTTTTGAGATAGATGCTGATTTTCTGCCTTTCTTCTTGTCCAAATATTTAAAGCTATAAATTTTCCTCTAAGCATGCCTTTAGACACATCCAACTTTTGTTTTCCTTCCCAAGTTTAAATCAATTTGAGTTTAAGCACTGATTTTATACTACAAAATGTAGTATAAGGTGAACTAAATTTACAATTTAATTTGTTCATGGAAATTGCCTTCAAAAAACACTGCAACTAAGATGTATGTAAGATCTTATAGGCATTTTGGAAGAAGTCACCCAGAAGCAGCTGCTTTGTCATTAAGCTTGACCACTTTCACATCTCTTTTGGTCAGTTCACCACAGTCACAAGAGGTGAGAGTCACCCGGACCTTGCTGTACACACTGAACCATTCTGGGTGATTCATCTCTGCTTTAAGGGCAACTCAGGACATGAAGCCAAATGCCTGATTAAAATTTTTGAAGGAAGGGCATCTGGGTGGCTTAGTCAGTTAAGCGTCCAACTCTTGATTTTGGTTCAGGTCATGATCCCACGGTTCTTGAATTTGAGCCCCAAGTGGGCTCTGCTAGTGGCACGGAGCCTGCTTGGGATTCTCTCCCTTCCTCTCTCTGCCCCTCCTCTTCACACATACTTTCTCTCTAAACAAACAACAAACAAACTTAAAATTTTTGAAGAATTCTTTGTAGATGGCATCTCTTTCACTTAATTCTGATCATCTTGTTACTTTAAGGTCAAGTATAACTTAATTCCTTTCTTCTGCTGTCAACCAGTGAGCATCTGCTGATATGGCCACAAGGTTTAGGCTCCAGTCCCAAGCCCAGGCCTGCCTGATGTGCTGGCTGTCCTCAAGTTTAATATGTACTACTTTTCATTGTCATTCAGCTCAAAATACTTTCAAATTTTCAATGTGATTTGCTATTTGACTCACTGGTTATCAAGTATGTATGTGTGTGTGTGTGTATATATATATGTATACATATACTTAAAATTTTTTTCAATGTTTATTTATTTTTGAGAGACAGAGAAAGACAGAGCACGAGCAGAAGAGGGGTAGAGACAAAGGGAGAAACAGAATATGAAGCTGGCTCCAGGCTCTGAGCTGTCAGCACAGAGCCCGATGCAGGGCTTGAATCCTGAAGTGAGATCATGACCTGAGCCAAAGTCGACGCTTAACTGACTGAGCCACCCACCCAGGCTCTCCATATACCGTTTTTTTTTTTTTAAAGTAAGCTCTAGGTTCAACATGGGGCTTGAACTCATGATGCTAAGATCAAGAGTTGCATGTTCTATCAATTTGAACCAGCCAGGTGCCCCTAAAAGTATATTTTTAAATTAAAGTATATTTTAAAAAGTGTATTTTTAAATCTCCTAAAATTATGAGGGTGTTCTAGATTATCTTTTTGTTACTAATTTATATATTAACTGAATGTGGTCAAAGAACATAGTCATTATGATTTTAATCCTTTGACATCTGAAACTTGCTTTTATCTCAGTACATGGTCAATTTTTGTAAATGTTATATGTATTTGAAAAGAAGGTATTCAGCACCCATTGAATGCAGTGTTCTTTATGTCTATTAGGTCAAGTTCATTAATTACACTGTTCTAATTTTCTATAATCTTTCTAATTTCCTCTGTCTGCTTATTCCATCAATTACTAGAGATATGTGTTAAGTTCTCCTCCTACTTATTGTGAATATTTTTTTTCTCATTATACTTCTGTTATTTTTCACTTTATATATTATGAAGCCATATTATTTAATTGCATATACACTTTTAATTGTTACATCTTATTTTTCAGATTCTACTTCATGTAATATTAATCTATCTATGACAACTTCTCTTTGGTTAGTACTTGCATGATATATTTACTCTTCTCCTTTTACTTACAAACTTTCTGTATCCTTATGCTGTGATCTGTCTCTTATAAAACATAAAGTCTGGGGTGCCTATGTGTCCAACTCTTGATTTTAGCTCAGGTCATGATTTCATGGTGGTGGGATCGAGCCCTGCATTGGAATTCTCTAGCGATTCTCTCTCTCCCTCTCTCTCTGTCCTTCCCCTGCTCGAGCACATGCTCTCTCTCTCAAAATTAATAAGCTTAAACGAACAAACAAACATGGGGCACCTGTGTGGCTCAGTTGGTTAAGCGTACGAGTTCAGCTCAGGTCACAGTCTCACAGTTCAAGGGTTAGAGCCCCGTGTCTATCTCTGGGCTCACAGCTCAGAGCTTGGAGCCTGCTTCGGATTCTGTGTCTCCCTCTATCTCTCTGCCCTTCCCCTGCTCGTACTCTCTCTCAAAAATGAATAAACATTAAAAAACAAGCAAACATAAAATTTTAAAAATCCTACTTGATAATTTGTCTTTTATCCATTTATATTTCATAAAATTTCTGGAACATTTATCATGATAATTTATTCTATTTGTCTTACTGTTTTATGTACCTTCCTTCCTTTCTTGCCTTCTGGATTATTTTTTATCATTCCACTTTTTCTAAAACTTAAAAGTTATATACTTAAAAAAAACCTCTCTTTTGAAAGTTACTCTAGATTATAACATCCATCTCTTATTTACCAAAGTATAATATAGTTTTGTCTTAACTTTTTAAAAGCTTATTTATTTATTTACTTGGTAATCTCTACACCCAACTTGGGGCTTAAATTTACAACCCCAAGACCAAGTTGCATCTTTTCTGAATGAGCCAGCGAGACACCGTCCAAGTATAATTTTAACAGGTACTTTCCTCTTCTCTCCAGGTGATACTTTCAAATTTTCAGTGTGATTTGCTATTTGATTCATGGATATCAAGTATGTATGTACCTCACACACTTTACCTCTCATTGCCAATTATTACTCATTGTCATATGTTTTAACTGTCTTTTAAATCTAATACATTATTATTGTTTTTTAAATATAATTTACACTCATTTGATTTACCCACACAGTTTCTACTATTTTTACCCTTTGTTTCTTCTTGAATCTCCAAGCTTCCACCTGGTATTTTCCTTCTGCTTGAACAATATTCTTTAAAATTTCATTTAGGGGCATCTGGGTGGCTTAGCCAGTTAAGCATCCGACTGCAGCTCAGGTCATTATCTCATGGTTCATGAGTTTGAGACCATGTTAGGCTCTGTGCTGATAGCTCAGAGCCTGAAGCTTGCTTCAGATTCTGTGTCTCTCTCTTTCTCTGGCCCTACCCCACTCTCAGTCTGTTTGTCTCTCTCTCAGGAAATGAATAAAATTTTAATGAATAAAATTTTTAAAAATTTTATTTAGTGTGAGTCTCTTGGTAATTTTCTTAGTAAACTTTTAAAGAGAGGGATATCTGAAAAATGCTTATTTTCCCTTCCTTCTTGAAAGGTATTTCTGCTAGGCATAGAACTCTAGGTTACCAATTATTATCTTTCAGTGTTTTGAATATGTTATTCCATTGTTTCTTGCTTCCACTGTCAGTTTAATTGGTCTCTTTTGAAAATAATCTTTTTCTGGCTGTTTTAAGATTTTTTTTCTTTGTCATCTAAAGTACTTTTACTATGATGTGTTTAAGGTGTTATTTTTTTGTATTCATTCTGCTTTGGTTTACAAAGCTTCTTTGAGTTTCTTTGGCTTAATGTCTTGACAATTTCAGAAAATTTTTATCCATTCTCTCTTCAAATAGTGATTCTATCCCTGACTCTCTCCCCACTGGGACTCTAAACACACAGATGATAAGCCTATTCACTCTGTCTCTTAGGCTTTTTCGGGGAAGGGCGATATTTTATTTTTTCTTTTCAAGATTCATCCATTCTTGATTGTTTTTTCTGACCTCTTACCTAGTTCATTTATTGTCTGTTTAAGCTTTATTATATCTGTTAATTCATCTGTTCACAGTTTTAAAATTTATTTTACTTTTCCTTCCTACCCATTTTCTTTTGGTGCTTCATCAACTCTGCTACATCTCCTTTTGTAATTCACAATTATTTGCCAAATTTTTCAACCTAGAAATTTTTTAGTTTATTTACTTATTTTGAGAGAGAAAGAAAGCACAGGTTGAGGAGGGGCAGAGACAGAGGGAGAGGGAAAGAGACAGAGAGAGAGAGAAAGAGAATCCCAACCAAGCTCTGCACTGTCAGTGCAGAGCCTGAGGCAGGGGTTGAACTCATAAGCTATGAGAATGTGACCTGAGCTGAACTCCGATGCTTGACCAGGTGCCCCTTCAATCTAGTTTTTATGATCCTGAACACAGTAAGCATTGTTTTGGTTTGGTTTTTAGCATAGTTATTTTACCTTAAACATTTTTATTTATTTTTGAAAGGGAGAGAGAGAGAGAGAGAGAGCAGGAGAGGTGCAGAGAGGGACAGAGGATCCAAAGCAGGCTCCTCACTGACAGCAGAGAGGCCAATGAGGGACTTAAACCCAAGAACCCTGAGATCATCACCTGGACCTAAGTAGGGCACTCAACCAACAGAGCCACCCAGGCACTCCTGGAATAGCTATTTGAAAGTTCAGTCTGATAGAGCCTATGTCTAGAAAATCTGGCATCTGTTTTTAATTTTTACTGTTTCTGCTGGTTCTCATTCATGTTGTTGTATCTCCTCATATGCCTAGTTATTTTTGGTTGTGAACCACACACTGTATTTGAAAGACTATTTGTAGTAATTTAAGGTCCTACATGATATTATCTTAGCCTACAGAGGTTTGCTTTTGCCAGGTGCCTGGGGCTACATTATTTAAATTTCATTGACTGAAATGATTTGAAGGTAAGCTGTAGTCCTGTTGAGGGCTGTTCTATTTCCAGTTCACCCTTACCTTTACGTGGATGTGACCTTCTGGGGTCCCAAACCAATGAGGAGAAACTTACCAGCACTCACATCATCCTTAGCAAGCCATGAGCCCTAACTTTTTAGCTTCTATCAAGAGGGCTGCTCAACCTCTTAGCCCCTCTTTTGAAATTCATTAATATCTCCGGGAGAGAAATAGTCCCAAATGTTGGTTTTACCTCTCTGGATTTATGCCTTTTTCCAGATCTCAACCTGATAATTATTTTACTTTGTTAGCTTTCTGAATGCCTTTAAAGCGAAATTTAAAATACTGTGTGTAGCTTTTGCAGTGATCTGAAGTCAGGGTTGATTTATACTATCTAGTCTGGCATTGCTAACGTGGAAATCCTTAATTTATATCACTTAAATAAAACCAAAATTGTACTGTGGTTTTAATGTGGTTTCAGGAATGGAATTAGAGGTGTGTTCAACTCACCGTTATAACCTAGAAGGTCATTCTTTGTTTTCTTTCAGAAAAAAAATTAAAAAGCATGTATCAACTCATATCTTTACACCCTGTGAATGACAGGATTCTATTCATTTACTTTTGAACTTCACAGAATATCCAATAAATTTTCCATATGAGCACTGATAGCACTACTCTGTTCTTTCTTTAATAGTTGCACTTCATATCACTCAATCTAACTCAACAAATATTTACTTTACCATGCTCACTGCACTATACTTAGCTTTAGGGCTATACTGGTAAACAAAAACTGTGTCCCAGCACTCAGGGAATTGACAGTTGAGTGGGAGTAAAATATATTAATCTTATAGTAATATATATAAATGCACAATTACAACTCCATCAAATGCTAAGGAGAGGTACAGAGTGATATGAGACAACATGACAGGGGTACTGGACAACATGACAAGGAGGTCAGAAATGTCTTCCATGAGGATGTTACAATAAGCTGGACAAGAGCTGATGAGAAGAGAATGGGACGAAGGAGGCTTGTATGAAGAAAATAATATTCTTTTTTTTTTTTTTTTAATATTTTTATTTATTTCTAGGAGAGAGAGACAGCGTGAGCAGGGGAGGGTCAGAGAGGGAGATACAGACTCTGAAATAGGCTCCAGGCTCTGAGCTGGCAGTCAGCACAGAGCCCGACACGGGGCTCGAACCCACGAACCGCGAGATCATGACTTAAGCAAAAGTCGGATGCTTAACCGACTAAGCCACCCAGGCGCCCCTGAAGAAAATAATATTCTATGTGGAGAATCTATCATATGGATATATCATAACTGAATTACCTATCGCTCCCCAGAGGGACATTTAGATTGCTTTGAATCTGTTGCTATTATGACAATCTTTTAATATATATTTATAATTATGCAATATATATTATATATACATTTGCATTCCCTTAATATATATATATATGCAATTTTTGGCATATTTTATAAGCATATCTTTGTGATCATCAAGAATCCATTCTTAATATATATAATAGAGTTCACAATAATTTCCATTTCCACTTAGATTTGAATATAAATTCTACTAGATCTATTTCTTACATATTTCATATTCCCCTAACTTAAATTCTTTATTTTAATTTTCTCTTGTTGGTACTAGTTCCTGAAGAAGAATTGGTTCCTTATAGTGATCTTTTATCTCATACATAAAAGTACTCGCAAGCTATGCTCCATCTGCTCTTCCCGTTCAGTGTGGAATCTAAAACATAAGTATGTTTAAGACTCTCCTCTATCTGCCCCAAGTAAGCTAGGCTTTCCCACACATAGATAATTTATCCTAACAGTTCAGTGAATCACTTTATTACAGAGCTTGGATAATGAGACAGCCAGAGGTCTGAACTCAGGTACCACCATCTTTCCAAAATCTTCTGCATTCTCAGACAAGTTAGGGCCTAACTTTAAAATCAAACCTCCCATAACACCCTAGGGGAAAAAAAACTTGGCTACATATATAAAAAAATGTTACTACATAAAGATCCCTCACACTCACAGGCCAATAAGAAAAGCAAAAAACAAAAAAGTGCACATAACCCAGTAGGGAAATGGGCAAAAGGTATGAATTGACAAATTCACTAAAGAAAAACACGTATAGCCAATAAACACAACAACAAAAAAATGTTCATGAGTCATCATAAAAATATAAATTAAAATATAAAAAACACCAAACTATAAAAATTATACTAAATAGTATTGGAAAGAGCACTGTGAACTTTGCACCACACACAAAAAATGTAATCTAATCTAGTACAACCTTTCTGGAGGTTATCTGTATCTGATTTAAATTATAAGTACTGATTGACACAGATATTCAACTTCTAGAAATTTATCCTATGAAAATAATCAAGAAAATGTTATTCTCAATATCCTAATATTGCTTCCTTTCTTTCATACCACATATCAACATCTGACTTGCCCTTATCAATTGTTTCCCTTTTCTCCACTAGAATATAAGCTTATTATATGCAAGGACCTAAACAGTACTTGCCATATATTAGGCATGTAATGAATACTGGTTGTTGACAGGATGTGTAAAGATTTATCTCTAAGAATTTTCCAAACTGTAGGGTTTTAAAATTAAAATGTTAGAAAAATCCAATATCCAACAGCAGGGGATTGATTAAAACAAAAAATCATCAATAAGGACAACTATGTAACTGTTAAAAATCAGTCTATAAAAGGGGCTTCTGGGTGGCTTAGTTGGTTGAGCGTCCGACTTTCGCTTAGGTCATGATCTCGCGGTTCGTGGGTTTGAGCCCTGCGTCGGGCTCTGTGCTGACTGCCAGCTCAGAGCCTGGAGCCTGTTTCAGTCTGTGACTCCCTCTCTCTCTGACCCTCCCCTGCTCACGCTGTCTCTCTCTCTCTCTCCTAGAAATAAATTTAAAAATTAAAAAAAAAATCAGTCTATAAAAAAAACTGTGGGGGGCGTGGTGCCTGGGTGGCTCAGTCAGTTAAGCATCTGACAACGGCTCAGGTCAGATCTCATGGTTCGTGGGTTCGAGCCCCACATCAGGCTCTGTGTTGACAGCTCAGAGTCTGGAGCCTATTTTGGATTCTGTGTCTCCCTCTCTCTCTGACTCTCCCCCACTCATGCTCTGTCTCTCTCTGTCTCAAAAATGAATAAACTATTTTAAAAAATGTAAAAAAAACAAAACAAAAAAAATTGTAGCGGCACCTCGGTGGCTCAGTCAGTTATGCGTTTTGACTCTTGATTTTAACTCAGGTCATGATCTCATGTTTTGCTGAGTTCGAGCCCCACACTGTGCTCTGCATGTACAGTGCAAAGCCTGCTTAGGATTCTCTCCCTCCCCCTCTCTGTCCCTCCCCTGCTCGCGCACGCGCTCTCTCTCTCAAGATAAACATTTTTTAAAACACTGTAAATGTTTGTGATACTATTATATGACCTCATTTTTGTTAAAAAGAAAAAAACGGGGAAAATATATGCAAAGATAAAAGATAACACAATATTACATCAAGATGTAAACAGCAGATATCTATGAGATGGCAGGATTATAAGTAACTTTTTTGTTTATTTATGGTTTCCTGTATTTTTCAAATTTCATTTTTCTGGAATGAACATAATTCTTTTTTAGTAAGACAAAGAAAATTATTCAAAACAAACTAAAACCAAAACTTCTTCATTTCTAGTTCAAATGAGAAAAAGGCAAGTTTACCTTCAAGTTCATCTTCAGAAATCAATTCATCATCAGAGCATATGTTGAGAACGTTAACCAGCATCTCTGTGACTATACGAGAAGACAAAATAACCCAAAATTTATACAATTATTAAGGTACTTTCTCTACAATGATGTGGCTGTCTAAACATACATGTTAAAGAAAACATACATGTTAAATAAACATAGACAAAATAACTAGTCATTATTCTATTAAGAGTATTTGTAAAGAGTAGCATTAAATTTAGACCTTCTGGTTTATACAGAATTTGGGGAAATTACTTGCTTCAATAAAAGTCCAGTCTTGAAGATTCTATTGCATTAATTACTTGATTTCATGAGACTGCTGTCCAGAGACCTTTCCCCACTGATATGTACATGAAATGATTTCTTCCCATTTTATAAAGAAATTAAGTCACCATCTCTACGTCCAACAGACTTGTTTTATATTTGCGTAGCTTATTTGTATAGGTGCACAAATAAAATTCTAAGGACAATATTTCCTTTTTAAATGTCTTTATCACTGAAGAAATCCCTGAGAGAATGGTGTAGTGACTTATGTTATTTTAACATCTTGATCATAGTAGGAGAGCTATTTTAAGTTGACACTTACAATAAGAAGAGCATAATCGACTAGAACTTCAATTTAAAAACTAAGTACCATTTAAAAACCTTTGTAGAAAACAAAGAAAATTTGAAAATACTTCTAAAAACTTTAAGAAAAACATTTCTGAACCATCGGGGGACTCATGCTAATATAAAAGTGTACTCCATCACTAATGAAGACAAATGATGGTCCAGATGCTTTAGTTCCTTACCTTTTTCCCCAACAAAAGGCAAAGACCACGTAAAAACGTCCATAAAGTTTGGAAGCCAGTAGGGGTGTGGAGAACAGTTAAACTGCCTGATATTCATGACATTGTTTTCATATTTTAACACAGCAGCTAAAAAGGAAAAAGCAAGAAAATCTGGCACAGAGGAACATAACATGGCAACTGGCATGTTTCATACAGCTGCATACCTACTAAATAGAACTCAGGAACTTACTATCCATTTGTAAGTTCAGGATTCGGTATTTAAGAGCAGACGGAAAATCTTAAAGCTTTTTATACACTGAATTCTTTTAAGATTTATCCCAAGGAACAAAGTTACCTGAAGATCTCATATAATAAAAGTACAAAAGAAACTGAGCTCTGAAACTTCAAAGGGTCATTGCACAGTAACCATCTATAGAAATCTCAGGTTCCACATTAGAAAAATGTTGTCATAATTTCCACTTATAGGCCAAATGGTTACAATTACAGCTCTCTTTTGAAGGCAAGTATTTTTCATTAAATGAACACAGCCTATTTTGCTAGTTATTATCCAGAGCCAAGATTTTATAAACTCTGGGAGTTTATAGCATAGCAATTATCAATTCATAGTGGGGGATACAGATAGTGAACCTCGAGCAATTTACAAGGCTCAAAAGTAAATTAAATAATCTACATATATTTAGAGGATTAAAAAATAGCCATCTCTCCTTATAGCACAGTATACTGCTAGTACTGTATAAATGTTTAAATTAACCAGTTCATGTATTTGTACACATACTTTGGTACCAAACTGATTTTCTTTATATTTTATAAGTTTTAAAATCCAATTTCCGGGACTTCACCATGAACACAAGCACTGTAATGTTGTTTGGCATTACTCTCTTTACTCTTATTGTGATCATAAATATAATCGGGTATGAAGTACTCCAGAAATGAGATACAGGTCATTTCCTGATTCTTGTTTCTTTGCTTATTAAATGATTGCCTGGTGTGCTTAAAATTTAAGTTACTGGATGTCTAAAATGTATGCCATGGATTATAAAGAAAATACATGAAAGGAAGATTGTTTGCTCTTAGAAACCCAACACTGGATACAATGTTTTCATGTACATGTATTTTATTATGCATATATATTTTATTCAACAATTCCTTCAATCTACACAGAAAAAAAGAGGTGGAGGTGGGTCTTTACAGTGCAAAATTATAAATGAAAGGAAAAAAAATTGCTTTTGGGTATGTTCCCAGTGGAAACAAAAAAATAGGAATAGAAATCTTTAAAAATCACTACTTAAGGATCTTTCATATAATTCTGGAACTAAGAATTACTTGTTGGTACCAATATGCAAGAAAGAAAAGCAACAGATGAAGAAAGAGAAGAAGAAAAGGGGGAGAGAATTGTCTTGTAAGACAAGAGGTCTTGTCTTTCAAGAAAAGAGGTACTTCTGTGGGGAGTAACTAGGTACCAGCAGACATTGGTTCAGATGCCACTTTTTTTTTCCTAAGAAAAAAATTTGAGAAACAACCAAGGAAAATAAGAATGTTTCAAGATAAAGTTACCATTATGTCAAAGTAAAAGGAATATTCCAGTAAACTGGACTGTGACTTTAAAAGTTTGCTAAAGGAGGGGCGCCTGGGTGGCTTAGTCGGTTAAGTGTCCGGCTTTCGCTTAGGGCATGATCTAGCGGTTCGTGGGTTCGAGCCCCGCGTCGGGCTCTGTGCTGACTGCCAGCTCAGAGCCTGGAGCCTGTTTCAGTCTGTGACTCCCTCTCTCTCTGACCCTCCCCTGCTCATGCTGTCTCTCTCCCAGAAATTAAAAAAAAAAAAAAAAATTTATAAAAAAAAAAAAAAAATAAAAGTTTGCTAAAGGAATAATCAAGATCAATACAAGGTTAAATGGGCCAAAAATGAGCTGATGTTCAGTGAGCCAGGAAAATGACTGCTGTTTTGGGTGGCATGTTTCAGTTATGCACACTGATAAATCCACCATGCAGTCAAGAGACACTCTTACCAGTGAGGTTTAAAAAGGGAGAAGGGACAGTCTTCATCATAAACATGAGGACTATAGCCACTAAGTGTCCTTGAAGAAGTTACCAATACAAGCAACACATAACATTCATAATGGAAGAAACCAGAACAAAACTAAGTCTCTATTGAGCATATTAGGAAGAAGGAAATAAGAAACAACAGAGTTAGGGAGAAGCTGAGTGTTGTGGCTAGATAGCTAAGATAGCTAAGACTCAGAAAAGAATGACAAGATGTAAAGAACTATGCGGCTGGGAGAGAACTTAAGCCAAAGAAGTGTCTTTAAAAATGAATCAGAAGCCACTGAAGGACACACTGAGATGAAGGATTCAAATCAGAGGGAATGAGATGTGCCATTCCATAGTTTCCCTTTACACAGGCTCAGTTTACGTAGTGAGTATACTTGGACTGCTTTTAAACCTGACTCCCCACCTGCATATACAAGGTATGACTATAAAGTAATGAGACTTAAGAAACCACCAACTACAAACACACCAGACCTTATATATGAGATGAGTGTGGTCCTTTGACGTAGTCATACAAGGCACAACAACTGTAAAATGTTATAGTATTATAGCAATGTAGAGGTTCACGGATGCTTTTTAATATTTTTATTATTCCAACTTATCTTCAACAACTCTATATGGCAGGCATTTTAAAGATTCACTGAGGCTCAGAGAAGTTAAGTATCTTGTTAAATGTGAAATTAAGTGTCATGTTTACCGTGGATTGAAAAGTGAAGCAGGGCTAGACTAGATTTTCTGACTCTTAGCTTATCAGTGCCCTTTCCAATACACCTTGCTGCCTTACCGTGTGTTTAATCCAAAGATACTGCCATTACTCAAAACTCTTTTGGAACTCCTCTTGTGGAATTGCCTCCAGACCCATTTTATAAGCAACACAAGAAAAACCAGTCTCATTACCCTATAATCATACCTTGTTTCTGACCCCAAATGGTATCATCTAGCTTGATCACTCACCTTATTCACCAGTCTTGACTCCGAATAACTTTTGGCTGTTCCAAAAATCAAATCCACCCTCAAAGGACGAAGGTTTCCCATCACTGAGGATAATCAAAAGAATGTGTCGCAGACTCTGAAGGCAATGCCAAAAGAGGAGTTCCAAAAACGTTTTGAGCAGTGGCAGCATTGTTGGAATAAGCGTGTAGCTTCCCAAGGTAACTACTGTGAAGGGACAATACTCACCTGGGTATATACGCTCTGGCATGTTTGTATTAAAGTCCTATTATTTTATAGCCATACTTCATAAACAACGAAATAGTTACAGAGGGTGTCACAGAGGACATTACAGAGGAAGTCTGCCCTGATACAAAGCTTACAATTTAAAAATTAATTTAATTTTAATTAAAAATTAAAAGTTAATTTAATTTAAAAATTAAAAAAAAAAAGATTTCAGGGCACCTGGCTGGCTCAGTCAGTAGAGCATGTGACTCTTGATCTCAAGGTCATGAGTTCAAGGCCCCGCCACATTGGGCATACTTAAAAAAAATTTTCAATAGGATAAAGTCTTAGAATGAGAATTTCTGGATGAAGGCATATGTATATTTAATCCTCTTATTTTTGTATGGGAAATAGGGGTTTAGAAAAATTACATGACAGACCTAAAGTCACACTATTAGTTTCTGGCAGGGATTGGACTAAAATGATTCTTCTTAATTTTCTATGGTATTCACTCTGCCTGTACCATTCCTGAAGAAAACCAAAAATAGCTTAATAATTCACATTAAAACACCAAACAGCAACATTTTATTGAGGTACTGTTACAAATAAATTCACCAAAACTAATAATTTATGGTGACTATTTTGACTTGAACCCAAAGTAATTTATTCATCTTATATTTTGATTCACGAATACAAATCAGACCTATTATTTATTTATAGAGCTCAATATTCCTTATGAAATGAAAACCAAGCAGTAGCCTAAATTGTACACTTTTTGGCCTTTGTTTCGACTAAGACCTCTTTTCTTTTTATTTAAAATGTATATATTTTAAAACTACACACACACATGATTAAACCAGAGCTCTCACATTTACTCACAAATTCAAACTCAAATATCGCTGGACTCCTTTACCTTTATTGTTATAGACATCTAGGTAATTGGGGGCAGAGAAAATTGTTATGAGTGATGGAAAGCCTGTTGTTTGGCTCTTCCTGTACATTCGATACCTGGAAGAGAAATAATAGTCTGTCTGTCTTAATACTAAAGGCAAAAACCCCGCAGTGGTATTTGGTATAGTGTAAATCTAACTTACCCAGCATCTTGGGCTTCATGAGCTCTGATTATTGATAACAAATTATTGTTCTGCAAGAATTCACAAACTGCAGGGTAACTGGAAAAGAAAATTAGAAAATATAATAATTCAGAACTTTTTAAACAATTGTTTTTTTTTAATAGGGGGAAGGGGAAAAGTCAAGATGACGTTAGTTGAATTTGTTTCAAAACTACAGGTTTTTGACATATCACTGGACTTTTATCAATGTTTGTTTGTTTATTTATTTATTTATTTATTGGAGAGAGAGAGAGCAAATAGGGGAGGAGCAGAGACAGAGGGAGACACAGAATCCAAAACAGGCTCCAGGCTCTGAGCTGTCAGCACAGAGCCCAATGCAGGGCTCAAACCCACGAACCTCAGGAACCTGAGCTGAACTTGGATGCTTAACTGACTGAGCCATCCTGGTGTCCCACCACTGAACTTGTATTTATGGCTTAGCAATCATCACTGTTTTTCCACTTCATGAATATAACTCATTCCAGATCAAATATACAGATAACAGATAACCTTAGGACATAAAAAGAGTTCCCCTATCTTTTAACTGTTTTTGTCTTAATCCATAATAATAATAATACAACACCAAAACTGTTCCTCGTGTCTTGATACAAAAAAAAAAGTACCAGGGAGAGAGAGAGAGAAGGAGAGAGAGAGAGAGAGGCAGACTCTGTGTGTGTGTGTGTGTGTGTGTGTGTGTGTTGTGAGTGAAAGAGAAAGACATTAGTTGCTAAAAACTGAACATACAATTTTCAAATTGTCAAACTGTTTGAAAAGTTAAAGAATCTACTTATAGCTTCATAGGTAATATCTATGCCAAATTAATATTATGCAGGAATATTTCAGGAGTAAATGGAAATATTACACCCAACCATGTTCTAATGAAAGGTCTGATATTTACATTTGCTCCTAACATTTTCTTTCAGAATTGTTATCTTTCTACATTTTCTTTCAGTATCTTTCTACCTTTCTACACTTCCTATCTTTCTGATAGGAAGAACTGGAAAATACCAAATTATCCTGGAATTATCCAATTATTATTTATTTATTTATTTATTTTGAGAGAGAGAGAGACAGAGAGAGAACACTAGCGGGAGGGGCAGAGAGAGAGGGACAGACAGAATCCCAAGCAGGCTCAGCACTGGCAGTGCAGAGCCCAGTGTGAGGCTTGAACCCATGAACCATGAGATCATGAGCAAGAGTCATGAGCTGAGACCAAGAGTCGGATGCTTAAACAACTGAGCCAATCAGGTGCCCCAATTATTTATTTTATGTTTAAATCTTTGTTATTATGCTCATTAGAAAATATTAACTTTTAAAACAGATTTTACATTCACATGGTATAAAACTGAAAGATACAAATGGTTATAAACTGAAATGCTCTCCTCTCTTTTTTTAAGTTTATTTATTTCTTTTTAGTAATCTCTACACCCAACATGGGGCTCAGACTCTTTTTTTTTTTTAAATATTTTTATTTATTTCTAGGAGAGAAAGAGAGAGAGACAGCGTGAACAGGGGAGGGTTAGAGAGAGAGGGAGACACAGACTCTGAAATAAGCTCCAGGCTCCGAGCCGGCAGTCAGCACAGAGCCCGACAGAGCCCGACGCGGGGCCCAAAACCACGAACCGCGAGATCCTGACCTAAGCGAAAGTCGGACGCTTAACTGACTAAGCCACCCAGGCACCCCATGGGGCTCAGACTCTTGACCCCAAGATCACTGAGTCAGCTAGGCACCCTTAAATGCCTTCCTTCTTCCTATGTCAGCTTCCAGCTACCCTAGATGCAACCAACATTCCTAGTTTCTGTGAGTTCCCTTTAAAAGATATGCCTGTAGGCATACCTTGGAGATATTGTTTGTTCTGTTCCACACCACCACAACAAAGCAAATACCAAAATAAAGCGAGTCAAGTGAATTTTCTGGTTTCCCAGTGCATAATAATGTTTACATTATACTGTAGTCTATTGAATGTATAATAACATTATGTCTAAAAAACAATGTACATACCTTAATTTAAAAATACTTTATTGCCAAAAATACTAACCACAATCTCAGATTTCAGTGGCTTTAATCACTGATCACCATAACAAATAAAATAACAATAAAAAAAAGTTTGAAATATAGGGAGAATTACCAAAATGTGACACACAGGGACATGAAGTGAGCAAATGCTTTTGGAAAAATAACACCAAGAAAAAAAAAAAGAGAAAAATAACACCAAGAGACGTGCCCAACACAGGACTGGCCCCACCTTCAATGTGTAAAAAATCTCAGTACCTACGAAGCGCAATACAGCAAAGTGCAATAAAATGAGGTATGCCAGTATTTTATATCAGTATACAAAGGTTGGGTTTTTTTTTTTTTTTCTTCTTTAAAAATAGCTTCATTGTGTAGTCTGGCACATTCCATTGACTGAATATACCACAAGGTATTTAACTAGTCTTCTACTGAACATCTAGATTGTTTTAAATCTTTTATCATAAATAATACAGCAGTGAGGGGCACCTGGGTAGCTCAGTTGGTTAAGCGTCTGGCTTAAGCGTCAAGATTCGTGGGATGGAGCTTGCTTGAGATTCTCTCTCTCTCTGTCCCTCCTCCACTCATGCTTTCTCTCTCAAAATAAATAAATAAACATTCAAAAATAATAATAATACAGCACTGAATAACCTTGAACTGACCCCTGAATAATGCAGGGAGTGCTGCCTTCTCACACAGTCAAAAACCTGTGTAACTTTTATAGCTGAGTAACTGTATAACTTTTTTTCACATGTATACCTCTTTTTAAGTAGGCACCATGCCCAATGTGGGGCCTAAACTCACAACCATGAGATCAAGAGTCGCAGGCTCTACAGACTGAGCCAGCCAGACATCCCTGGTGTATATAACTTTTGACTCCCCAAAAACTTAACTTCTGGCCTGTTGACCAGAAACATTACCCACAACAGTCAACTGACAGATATTTTGTATGCTGTAGGTATCATATACTGTATTCTTATGCTAAAATAAGCTAGAGAAAAGAAAATGTTGTTAGGAATATCATAAGGAAGAAAAAATACATTTATAGTGCTATATTATATTTATATTTAAAAATCCATGTAGGAGTGCCTGGGTGGCTCAATCAGTTAAGTGTCTGACACCTGATTTCAGCTCAGGTCATGAGCTCGTGGCTCTCATGATCTCTATGGTGGGAGCGTAGAGCCTGCTTGGGATTCTCCCTTTTTCTCTGTCCCTTGTCCATCCTCTCTCTCTTAAAATAAATAAATAAACTTAAAAAAAAAATCCGTGTATAAGTGGACCTGCATAGTTCAAATGCATCTTCTTCAAGGGTCAGCTGTACACACATTTTACACATTTGCACATTTACATAATTGATTCTTGTTATTTGCAGTAACTATGTTCTATGAAGTTGTTGCAAAAACTGGATTGGCCAAAATTGAACCACTGCTTCTACAGAAAATACATACTTAGGGTCCTGTGAGCCTCTGGTCACATATTCATTAACCAATCAATATATAACCTTGTTTTATGTGTGTTTCTGTGGAAGGACATCTTATGTAATACATACTGTTGATGCATTAACATGGAACTCATGGACAACAATGTCACAAATCCTTTCTGAATTAGGTTTATATAACCTACATGTATTTTCTCTGTAAGGCACATCACAGCCTTCTTATACGTAGAAAAGCTAGATAGCACTTAAGCACTATGCTTGGAGGCCATTTTACACAGCAAAATTGCCAACAAAGAATGTGAGAATTGTTACACTAAATGGATCACAGAAAGAATGGTATAATGATAGTCTTACAGTATGAAAGTTGAAACAAGAAGGCAGAGCAGCTCCTTGTTAGCCTCAGTTAGGAACACACATGGGGTGACTTGAATTTTGCATCACTCTGCATGTGTGCATGTCTGTGAATGGCCACAAAAGTGCTGTGAGTGGTGACTTTGTGGTTATAAATAATTCTCTGTAAGTAGGCAAATTTACAGCTCAGAATTCATAAATAACGAGGATTGACTTATAGCTATAGGATTACATTTTATAAGTAGAATTTCTGGTTCAAAGGCCCCAGGCATTTATAATTGAAAGATACTGTCAAGCTGATCTCCAAAGATATTGTACCAGTTTATATTGTACAAACAATAAAAAAGAAACTATGCTATTTATTTTAAGCAATATAAAGAAAAGTTTAAAAAAATTTAATGTTTGTTTATTTTTGAGAAAGAGAGAAAGAGAAAGAGACAGAGCATGAGTGGGGGAGGGGTAGAGAGAAAGGGAGACACAGAATCCAAAGCAGGCTCCAGGCTCTGAGCTGGCAGCTGTGTGGAACTCAAACACCACGAGATCATGACCTGAAGCTGGACACTTAACCAACTGAGCCACCTATACGCCCCAAGAGAAGTAAAATTTAAATGATTCATAAAGGAATAAGACAAGGTTGCTTAGAAGAATGTAAAAACTATGGCAATTTTGAGGCTCTTTACTTTTTGTATGTAGTTTTCAATTCATGAATGTATTATCTTAGGCACTTAACAGATTTTTTTTAAGGGGACTACATACATGCATTACTTGTCACAGTAAAATATTGGAACTAAAAATATTTAGACTTCAAACCTCCCTCTATCTTCCTATTTTTGAATAGCAGAACACAATAAAAGCTCACACGTGAGATTTAAGACAACAGTCAACTTCCAGGAAATGTCCTGGGCTTAGTTCACAATGTCCTGTTCTTTTTATATCTTTGCCTATAGCAGTGGTTCCAAAAGTTGGAGAGCTTTTAAAAAAATAACAGGATTTTCCTGTCTCAGCTCTACTCAATCAGAATCTCTGGGGGAAGAGTCAACAAACCTTTATTTTTAAGAAAGCTTATAGATGATGTTTGGGAACAAATAATCAAGATCATTCAGAGTCTAAAAATAACATTTAAGCCCTGCAAGACACTCTGTTTGATCATGTTCGGTATATTACACTTAGGTGTCATGAGGGTACTCTTATATGAGAGCACAATTAAGATATAAAAAACTGGGGCGCCTGGGTGGCTCAGTTGGTTAAGCGTTCGACTTTGGCTCAGGTCATGATCTCAAGGCTTTTGAATCCAAGCCCCACATCGGGCTCTGTGATGACAGCATGGAGCCTGGAGACTGCTTCAGATTCTGTGTCTCCCCACCGCCCCCACTCTGTCTGTCTGTCTCTTTCTCTAAAATAAATAAATGTTAAAAAAATTCTTTTAAAAAGATATAAAAAACAAAACTTTGAGCACTAGCTTACCTGTAAAAATAAGAGCACCCTCGGACAGTGTTGTGGGTATAGTGCTCCAAGGTCTTCTCACTGCCATAATCCTCTGAGGGATCAGACCAAAGCAGGTCACACACTGGCCCAAAGGCAGGAGGTTCTTTAAACCTGTCTAACTAGAAGACACACAAGAGCCAAAAGAAGAAAAATCATGAAAGCAAAAGACCTTTTGGAAACTGGTATGTGTCAAAAGCCAAAACCTCCCACCCACAAGAACGTCTTCAGAGAAAAGGCTGCAAGCCCCTTCAAGAACTGTTCCTTTAGGAAGAAAATGAACATTTAACAAGTTTGGATATACAATTTTTATTTTTGTTTTTAAATAAATTTTTATAAATATCCCTGTCATCTAAGAAAAGGACTCCTTTACATCCTAATCTTAAAAGCAGTACTCATTTAATTTGAATGTGAAATCAACCACTATAGAGATATACTATTATTGAGAAAGACTATGGAAAGTTTATTTCAACTGCCTAGGTAAGCTAAGGTTACCATCAGAGTAGGAAATGTTTTACAATGGTTCTGTTCATTGTTTACCTCATTCCAACAGAGATTTCCAGTTTTATTTTGTAAAGGACTTTCCATTCTATGAAGTGGAATCCTTCACTATGAAGTGAAGAATCCTTTCCATTCTATGAAGTGGAGGCATTTCAACGTAAGTTATTAATTTAAGCCTTTAGTCACTGCTGCTTTGGTTAGCAGCATAAAAACCAAGACAAAAGGAGTAACTAAAGCAGCTGCGGACTTCTACTAAAGCGAAAGGAGAGCATTTTCTTAACACAATTGGTTCAGAATTGCAAATCTCAAGATTTACAATGTAAAAGAGAAATTCTGGTTACTTTAAAGACCGTAAGGCAGAGATCTAGGCGCACCCTCTTACCCCGAGGACAGTAACTGTAATTCAGAGAAAAGTTTTAGAAATAGAAAAATCGTTAATTTCAGTACCTACACAGACAGGTTAAAGAATACAAAGGTAGAGAAAAGAAGATGGTAATGTAGACAACAGAAATGAAACAGGATCGACCATCCTTTTAGAAGTCGTGAAAATAATAATCACCAACTCACACAAGTACGGCAACCTAAACTCAATCATTTAAAATGTCAAAGTCAAGAAATTTCAGAGCTAGAAGTCCTCAGACCATCCATTATAACTTCCTTACTTCCCAGAGAAGAAAATGTGACTAAGAGTTAAGGGATTTGGTCATGGCTGCACAATTAACTGCAGGAGAGGGATTAGAACCCTGATGTCCTTCCTTTTGTACTGCTACACAATTTATTTAAAGTCTCAGGGCTGTACTCAAAATATGTTATGTTTCTACTTGGCAAAAGTACAGATTTCATTAAAATTTACAGAAAATTCCTGAAGACATATAGCAAAATGTTAACAGTAGTTATCTCCCAGTAATGACATTATAGATGATTTCTATTTTTTTTACTTTTGATTATCAGTATTTAAAATTTTTGAGATAGAGGAGGCATATTAGCTGACTGCAAACAAACAAAAACCAAACCTAAACTAAGAATATATATACTCCACGAAACTAATGAAAGATTACTTACTTTCCTAATGTCATCTAAACTAGTAATTTCAGGTGACATCCCTCCATGTACACACAGGAACTGCTGGTTTAAGAGGGCAGCAAGAGGAAGACAGTCAAATGTCTCCATACACGCATCATATACCTGTTCAGAATATTTGATTCGACCTATCAAAAAAGGAAAAACAATCAAAGGAAGAAAAGCTAAAATTTATCAATATAGGACAGAAAATTATGAAGCTACGTCAAAGCCATTTATTTCAGGCAAATTTGAAACCACAGTCATCTTTATAAAAATATTCTTGAGAAGTTGTGGATAAAAGGTAAACAAAATCTCCTCTAAAGACAAGTGTGACCTTGGATTAACTTTCTATCTCTTTTGCCCTGGAAACTTGATAAGGTGAATGTCAGCTGTGTTATTAGGCAACATTGCTTATGATAAAAAAATCACTCAATTACCTGGTGGGAAGCTATAGCTTTGGACTTCTGAGTCGGATGACTCAAGGTATGTCCCTGTGGGACCCTGGAATCTATACCAATAAAGCTTCTATGGGAGATACTGGCAATTGTGCTATATGAGGCTTCTAATCCACAATGGCTTCCTTCTCTGCACAATGTGGATGTTGTTTCCCTGTACCTGAACTGTGACTTGGAGGGGGCTGGGGAAGGGGAAGGAGGTGAAAGTCAGAAAACCTTCAGACTGTTTACCCACTCCTATGAGGACTACTCCACTGAAAAGGGAAGACTGGCCCTGCCCCCTTCCTGGGCTGTATCCTCCTAAGTAGATAAATGCCTGGGTGGCTCAGTCAGTTGGGTGTCTGACTTTGGCCTAGCTCATGATCTTGCCATTCCCAAGTTCAAGCCCTGCCTCGGGAGTCTGGAACCTGTTATGGATTCTGTGTCTCCCTCTCTCAGCCTCTCCCCCATTCTCTCTCTCTCTCCCCCAAAAATAAACATTAAATTAAAAAAAAAGAGTAATCAATAAAATATCAGTAATCTTTGCTCATGATATTTAAGGTCTTTAAGCAAATTTTGTCTTGATTCTATTTTATGTAAAAATGCTCATCTTAATGAACTGTATTTTGATGCGGTTATTGTGTTAGGGCCAAAATACTCCAGTGGGCCGAGGGTAGGGTCTCCACAATTATCTAGAAAGAATCCATCATGAACTAACAGGTGGGAAACTGAAAGATGGCTTTAGCTTAAAAAGAAAAGGAATATTTTCTTCTTCTCAGCCTTGGATTTCAGAGTCAAGCCATGCTTGGAAGTGCATGTTGGTAGAGAAGGACAGAGGTCATACAGGCAGGCAGCTCTACAGAACCAAGTTCCTTCCCTTCCAAGATTCTGTGAAGATGAGACAGAGCCTACAGGACCTAGAGGCCAAAGCTACAGCAAGTCAGTTAGACTATGCAGTTGATAATTTTTTGTGTATTTCCTTCCTGTGTTCAAGTATCAGAGCCTGGTCGTGGCAAGGTTTTGGAGAATAAAGTGAAGGATGATGGTCTAGAGTTGGGCCAGAGTTTAATGCATGGCTGGCGTCCAGACACATCTAGAGAGACATTCCTAAAGGGAAGGTATAAACCATGGGACCATATTTGAGGTTATAAAGCTTTGTATCCCTGAATGTGAAGATTTTCTCTATCTTGCCAAGATTTGAGGACATTAAGGGAGTTTGTGGGCTCCTTTAAAAACTTTCAGAGCATTCTCTATTACCATGACAGCAGTCAAGGTCATCTTTTTCACAACATATGCTAACTCTATTATGACAGCCGAGTTAATAAGAGCCAGATCTTAGGCATCTTTACATCTCCTTACAACTATATCCTTATATTCTTTTTATTTGAACACTGTTAAATTTTGGCTGTTATGAAAGTAGATTCACATTGGCCATAAAGTCTATGAGAAAAAAAATCAAACAAAAAAACCCTTTCATGTAGGCAGTGATTGATTTTTTCTCCTGAAAATCCTTGTAGCTAGAGCTCTCTCTTTTGTCAATGTCAATAAGAAATTCTCCTCTAAGGGGGCACCTGCCGAACTCAGTCAGTTGAGTGACTGACTCTTGATTTCAGCTCTGGTCATGATCTCATAGTTTGTGGGATCAAGCCCCGCACTGGACTCTGCACTGACAGCACAAAGCCTGCTTGGGATTCTCCCTTTCCTCTCTCTGCCCCTCTCCCCACTCCCATAAGCATGCATGCTCTCTCTTTCTCTCTTTCATAAAATAAATAAATAAACTTAAAAAAAAAAAAAAGGAAATTCCTCTGTAAGAATCTTAAGCTTGCATATAGATGGGAATTCTTTTTAACTGAAGTATAGCTGACATGCAATGTCATATTAGTTTCAGATGTACGACATGGTATTCAACAATTCTATACAATATGTGATGCTCGCCATGGTAAGAGTAGTTACCATCTTCATCATACAGTTATTACAGTATTATTATTTTTTAATATTTATTTATTCTAGAGAGACTGACAGACAGACAGACACACAGAGGACGAGCAGGGGCGGGACAGAGAGAGAGGGAGATACAGAACCCAAAGCAGGCTCCAGACTCTGAGCTGTCAACACAGAGCCCAATGAGGGGCTCGAACCCACGAACTGCGAGATCATGACCTAAGCTGGAGTCAGACCCCTAACTGACTGAGCAACCAGGCGCTCCTAGTTATTATAATATTATTGACTATATGCTCTATGCTATACTTTTCATCCTTGTAACTTATTTATTTTCTAAATGGAAGTTTGTATCTCTTAATCACCTTAACCCATTTGGTCCATTCTCCCATATTTCCCCTCTGGCAACCATATTTGTTCTATGTATTGATGATATTTGAGTTGGTTTCTGTTTTTGCTTTGTTTTTCAGGTTCCACATATAAGTGAAATCATATGGTATTTGTCTTTCTCTGTCTGATTCTCTGATTCATTTCACTTAATATAATATCCTCTAGGTCCATCTATGTTACCACAAATGACAGGATTTCATTCTTTATTACGGCTGAGTAATATTCCTGTGTGTGTGTGTGTGTGTGTGTCTTCTTTATATATTTATCATATTTATCTATCAAGGGACAATTGGGTTGCTTCCATATCTTGACTACAGTAAATAATGCTGCAATAAACATAAAGGTGCATTTATCTTTCAAATTAGTATTTTTGTTTTCTTTGCCTAAATACCTAAGTGATGGAACTATTGGATCATATGGCACTTCTTTTTTTAATTTTTTAAGGAAACTCTATAGTGTTTTCCATACTAGTTGCACCAATTTACACTCCCATCAACAGTATCCAAGGGTTCCCCTTTCTCCCTATCTTTGCCAACACTTGTTATTTCTTGTCTTTTTGATCCTAGCCATTCTGACTAGTGTGAGGTGATATAGCTCATTGTGGTTTTGATTTTCCCATGATGAGTACTGATGCTAAACATCTTTCTATGTGTCTGTTGGCCATCTGTAGGTCTTCTTTGGATAAACTTCTATGAATGACTCAAAAGAATTCCTTAGCCTACTTCCAAAAGGATACCAAGTCTGGAGAAAGATGGCAAGCAATACAGTGTCTTAATTCTATTTTGTACATTAAAACAGGAGGCTACAGAAGAAACAAGTGTTGGTGAGGATGTGGAGAAAAAGCAACCCTTGTGCACTGACGGTGGGAAAGCAAACTGGTACAGCCATCTGTGGAAATCAGTATGGAGGTTCCTCAAAAAATTAAAAATTGAACTACCCTATGATTCAGTAATCGCACTACTGGGTATTTACCAAAAGAATACAAAAACACTAATTTGAAAGGATATATTCACTCTTATGTTTATTGCAACACTATTTACAATAGCCAAATAATGGAAGCAGCCCAAGCATCCATCAAAAGATGAATGGATAAAGATGTAATACACACACACACACACACATACATACATACAATGAAATATCATTCAGCCATAAAAATAATGAAATCTTGCCATTTGCGATGACATGGTTGGAGCTAGAGAGTATAATGCTAAGTAAAATAAGTTAGTCAGAGAAAGACAAATATCGTATGATTTCACTCATATGGAATTTAAGAAACAAAACAAAGGGGGAAAAAAGAGAGACAGAGAGAAACAACCAAGAAAAAGACCCTTAACTATAAAGAACAAACTGATGTTTCCAGAGTGGAGGCGGATAGGGGGATAGGTGAAATAGATAAGACGATTAAAACTACACTTATCGGGGCATCTGAGTGGTTCAGTTGGTTGGGCATCTGACTTCTGCTCAGGTTATAATCTCACTGCTCATAGGTTCAAGCCCCACGTTGGACTGTATGTTGACAGCTCAGAGCCCAGAACCTGCTTCAGATTCTGTGTTTCCCTCTCTCAATCCCCTCCCCTGCTCGTGCTCTGTATCTCTGTCTCTCTTTCTCTCCCCAAAATAAATAAACATTAAAAATTTTTTTTAAAAAAAGAGTACACTTATGATGAGTACTGAGTAATGTACAGAACTGCTGAATCACTATATTTTACACCTGAAATTAATATAATGCTACATGTTAACTATACTGGAATTAAAATAAAAAATCTAACAGTGTTTTTTTAAAAACCCAGGAGATGAATCAAATTAAGCAAAAAGAAGTTAATGTTGTATTAACACATGACCAAAATAGTTTACAAAATGTTATTTTCTTTAAAAAATTTTTGAAGTTTATTCATTTCTTTATGAGAGAGCATGGACACGCATACAAGTGGGGGAAGGGAAATGTGTACATTTATTCTTTTCAACATCCTTTTGTTTTTTACGTAAATGGAAGCATATGTACACTGCTTTGCACTTGCTTTTTATACTTAAAATATTTTGGAGGACATCTTTATATGGAGAGCTTTGTAATTACCACAATCTAACCATACCCATCTCTTACTACCAAAAATAATACTGTAACTAATGACAAACAATATTTATTTAAAAAAAAAAATCTGTCCAAAAGACAAACTGTCATAACAATACTGTTTTCTCTTTAATGTTTATTTTATTTTTGAGGGACACCATACGTGGGGGAGGAACAGAGAGAAAGGTAGAGAGAATCCAAAGCAGGCTCTCACTGTCAGCACAGAGCCTGATGCTGGGCTTGAACTCACTAACCCCAAGGTCATGGCCTGAGCCAAAATCAAGAGTCAGACACTTAACTGACTGAGCCACCCAGGCACCCCTAGTTTTTGTAAATGTTCATTTATTTATTTTGAGAGAGAGCACAAGCAGGAGGGGGGCGGGGAGGGAGAGGAGAATCCCAAGCAAACTCCATGCTACCAGTGCAGAGCCCCATGTGGGGCTCGATCCCAGCAACTGAAATTATGAACCGAGGTGAAATCAAAGGTCAGTCACTCAAATGACTGAGCCACCCAGGTGCCCTGAGAGGAATGTTTAAAGACCCCTGCAATATAAAGCAATTTAAAAACTGATGTAAGAGGGGTGCCTGGGTGGCTCAATCAGTTAACCCTCTGAATGCAGCTCAGGTCATGCTCTTGTGGTTCATGGGTTCAAGCCCTCAGGTTGGGCTCTGTGCTGAAAGCTCAGAGCCTGGAGCCTGCTTCAGATTCTGTGTCTCCCTCGCTCTCTGCCCCTTCCCTGTTCGCACTCTGTGTGTGTGTGTGTGTGTGTGTGTGTGTGTGTGTGTGTGTGTGTCTCTCTCTCTCAAAAATAAATAAACATTAAAAAATATTTTTTTAAAGAATTGATGTAAGAAAAGAACAACTTCACCCTTAGAAAATATTCTAATTCCCTTAGAAATATTCTCAGGACTGCAGCTGCACAATCTGGAACTAAGCATCACTTAGCAGTAATTATAAGGTGCTGATTCTAAAAGCCATGGTGACCCTTTACGAGATCAGCTTATCAGTGAAAACAAGCAGCACACATGCTCCTTGCCTATAAGAACAAAATTTGAAATTATATTTGTGTACTTGTTCCAAGATTTATTCACGTTTCAGCTGCAGCATTAGAATGAAACAGGAGTATCTCTGTAGGCAAGAGAAGAAAAGAAACCTAGTTTAAAGCATGTGAAAAGCAAATAAAAACTTAAGATAAGAAATTCTGTGAAAAATGAGAACACTTAAAATGTTTCCCAAACCTATTGTTCCATCTTCTAAAAATAGTCTGAACCTATTTATACTAGTCAAAAAAAAAAAAAAAAAAAAAGAACTCTGATAAAACAGAGAAAGAAATGGATAAAATGTTGCCTAAAAAAACCTGAACCTTAATTCAGAACAGAGGCATCCAGAGGCAGCTTTCTTATTACGTATCTATTGTTAAACACTAATCATTCCAGGGCCTTTGTCAACTGCTTGATACGCATTATTTAATTTTCCCAGGTAAAGAAAGAGAAGTGTAAGGAGTAATATCCCCATATTTGGCCTAGAAAAATAATGCAAAATAGCTTCAATTTTTCAACTATTTGGTGAAGTGGTTCTCAAATGACAAATAGCAGAAATTTTCCAAGCCTCTGGAACAGGTGTGCTAAGCCAGCTGCATGGAGGACAATTATCTGGGGTCTTTAAAAAGCCTCTTATATGCTTGGGACCCATCCAAGTGATTTTGAAGTTACCAGGTAAAAAATTTCTTATAGTAGTAGTACACGGTGGTGATGAAGGACAACTCCATCCAGCAGCAACCACAGGAAAATACAAAATCAAAAATACAAGTCCTGCTGACTCAAATCCCCACAGATAATCAGTGCTATCAATTTCCTCTGCTCACTATATATATTCCCCGTGTGTGTGTGTGTGTGCGCCCCTCCACATTATATATTTTTAATTTACAAAGGAGTACATCTAGACCCACCTTGCTCTTTCAACAGCTGCCTAGTATTCCATTCTTAAAAATATATTATCACTTATTTAAGCAGTCCCTTATTGATATTTAAATTATCTCTCTCTCTCAAGAGGGCCTGGGTGGCTTGGTTGGATAAGTGTCCAACTCTTGGTTTAGGCTTAGATCATGATCTCACATGAAGCCTCGCATCAGGCTATGTGCTGACAGTACAGAGCCTGCTTGGGATTTTCTCTCTCCCTCTCTCTTGGTCCCTTCCCCACTTGAGTGGTATACAAACATGTGCATGTGTGCTCTCTCTCTCTCTCAAAATAAATATTTAAAAATAAATAAGCTTGGGGCAACTGGGTGGCTCAGTTGATTAAGTTGGTTTTGGCTACAGTCATGATCTCACGGTTCAAGGTTTGAGCCCCACATTGGGCCCTGCACTGATAGTGTGGAGCCTGCTTGGGATTCTCTCTGTCCCTCTCTCTGCCCCCCACCCCCCATGCTCTCTCAAAATAAACACATAAACTTAAAAAATAAATAAATAATTAAATAATTTAAAAAATAATAAATAAATAAATAAATGTGTTGTTTCAAACAGCTAAATTTGTGGTAATTTGTTATATAGTGTTTTAAAAACCTATATAATCCAAAAACAAAAATACCTACATAATCTGCAAGATAAATTGCTGGGTCAAAAATTTTTACAGAAATTCCAAAATTGCTGTTCAAATACTTTATAGCAATTTAAACACTCACCGACAGTAGATCTAACTTTTAAGAAAAATTCCTTGTTATTACCTACCGACTTGAACTGTTTATTCTAATAAGTCCCAAGGGCTGGAATGATCTGTATTTTGCCCACTTGTAGCTGACTGTTCTGTCAGAGGAATTTTTTCTAAGTGTTCATTCTCTAAAATTTTTATAAGAAGAATGACCTTTCCTTTCAGGATCTACTAGTGGAAAGGCCATCATTACAACTGTCAGTTTCAGTGTAGGAAGCTACAGTAACAAGAGTTAATGTGAGCATATGAAACACTAAAAAGTTGTATTAATTAAAGGAGTTTGGGGATTAAGGATTGGATAAACTCTTGAGTCTCATAAAACAAATTTAAAAGTTGTTTTTTTTTAATTTTTAAAAGTCTATTTATTTATTTTTGAGAGAGACAGTGTGTGCAAGGAAGGGGTACAGAGAGAGGGAGACAGAGAGAATCCCAAACAGACTTCACACTGTGACAGCAAGGAGTCTGATGAAGAGCGTGAACTCATGAACCATGAGATCATGACCTGGGCTAAAATCAAGAGTCAGTCACTTAACCGACTGAGCCACCCAGGTTCAGTATTTTTCAACTTTGAATATTTTGAGGGAAATAAAACTTTAAATATTTAATAATACATTCCTCCAAGATAATCGCTGGAATAGGACACAAAGTGAAATTCGATCAAACCATCAGTTACATGACATTAAAACATTTGTATATATTCAGTATTACTTGAGGAAAGAAGGAGATTTTAGAGGCAGACAATACCCTAGAATTTAGTACTGCTTCCTTATTTTATACAGAATATACTCAAATTTTAGAAATCAGAAAAGGTAATATTTTGTGGCTTTTTATTTCAGTATTTTCCTTTCACTTTATATAAAAATATAAAATTTCATTAAAGTATCAACTGATATATAATCTTTTTGGAGGGCTATTTAGAAGATGTATCAAAAGCCTTTAAAATGTTCATGCTCTCTGATTTAGTAATTCTCTTCTGAGAATTTGTGCTAAGATACAAATCCTAGATGATCATTCATTTAACAAATTAATTCAACCAATATTTTTAAACCTCTCCTATGAGTTATTAGATACTATTCTGGAAAAATAACATGTCCCTGCAATCATGGAATTTAAATTACCACAGGAGAGAAAAATGATAAACAAATAAATATATTTTTTAAGTATAAATTTGATTTTTTAAAGGATGTTAAATAAGAAGTTTTCAAATGATTATTTATTTTTGAGAGAGAGAGAGAGACAGAGTGTGGGGGCAGAGAGAGAGAGAGAGAGATGCAGAATCCAAAGCAGCCTCCAGGCTCTGAGCTGTCAGCACCTAGCTCAGCACCTAGCTTGATGCAGGGCTCAAATTCGTGAACCACAAGATCATGACCTAAGCTGAAGTCAGACACTTAACTGAATGAGTCACTGAGACACCCCTTAAATATAAATTTTATATAAAAAATATTAAAAATTCAGGCATTGATGGATTCCATTAGAAAAAAGACAAGTTATGAGAGTAAAATGATGAGATAGTTTAATTTACAAAAAGCAACCAGGGAAGAAGGTCTCTAAGGAGATGATAAGAATGAAATAAGGATGTAGGTCTTATAAGCAGACAGCTATCTGGGAAGACAAGAAAGGATAAGCACAAATGTCCTGGGACAAGTTCTCTCAAACAAGCCCAATTTAGTTACCATCACACTGAATGTTAAGAGTCAATTGTGAGTACCTAGATTCTGGTCAAAGAAATCTGCCAGGATTTTTGTTTGTGTTTTTCTCCCAAATGGCTAGCAACGTTTTGACTTTCAAATAAATTCCACCTTTAATTATAAGCTTTTTTTTTTTTTTTTTACCAGTATAGTATTATTTCTAGTTGGAAAAAACAGAAATGACATACAGTTGTTACTAAATTGGCTACATACATAATAGTGCATTAAAAGATGGAATACTTTTAAAATATTAAAATAACATTTTAAAATCATGTTCAAAGATATTTAATGATACTTATGATATTTATTTTATATATATTTTTCATTACATACAAAGGGCAATTTATTAAACAGTACATATAATAGTCCAATTTTTTGAAAATATGCATAGATATATATGTATTTGAACTATTTCATGATAGGTTTTAATATATACAGAAAAGAAGACTGTATCTCAAATAGTGAGATAATAGTTAATTATTTTTAAGTGGTGTGACTGCGGACAACTTTTGCCTTCGCTGGACTTCTCTATGTTTTCCAAATATCCCAAATGTATTACTTTATATAATAGGGAGAAACCACAAAAGTTATTTTCAAAATAAATGTCTTAAAAGGTAGAATCTTGGTTCTTACCAGAAAATAAATAACAGGAACCATCTGAGTTCCATTAGTTTCTTTTTTTGGTTTATGTTTGATTCATTTTGGGACTGACAAAAAGGTAACTAAAAATGTTATGGGGGCATCTAGCTGGCTCAGTCAGTAGGCTCAGTCAGTAGAACATGGGACTCCTGATTACAGAGTTGGGAGTTCAAGCCGGATGAGGTAGAGTTTACTTAAAAAATAAACCCCCCCCCAAAAAAAAAAAAGATTCTGGAAAAATGATCATACTTACATTCCTGTTTGAAGGTGAAATATTCTGTAAGATGCCTGCATTCATGATTTCCTCGAAGCAGAAACACTGTTTTGGGATGATTAATCTTTAAACTCCATAAAAACAGCACACACTATAAAAAGACAAACATAAGGATACATTTTTATTTGTGACCATGACAACCCACAAAGACAATTTCAATTCAAATGCCTTGTTGTAATGGCATATCTAATTGCTATTCCCAAATTAAACATGAAACCTTCCAGCTTTTTGAAAGTGACATGCTGTTGCCCTAGACTCTGACAGAACATGGAGAGTAGACTTCATAGATTCCTCTGCTTAATTTCTATTAATTCCTGTGGTTTATCCAAGCATCTAGAACTCTGTGACAAATTCACCCCATATATATATAGATATAGATATTTAATGAAGAAACACCAAACTTCCACTAAATAAAGAACTAGGCAAGGATATCTACTAACTCTGCTACTATTCAACATTGTACTAGAGATATTAGCTAATTGAGTTACACAAGAGAAATCCATTAAAAGTTAACAATCGGTAAAGAAAAAAATAACTCTATTTGAAGATGATATGACAGTATGTCCGAAAACTCCAGAAAACTCAATGATTAAGCTAACTCAAATAATAAAAGAATTCAGTAATATGGCAGGATATAAGATTAATATACACAAACAATAAGTAGGACACATAGTAGAGAAAACTTCATTTACAATAGCAGCAAAGACTAAACACACAGGAATAAATTTAGTAAGAAATGTGCAAAATTAATACCAAGAAAAATTTAAAAACCTCCTGAAAGACACAAAAGTAGGCAACAACAAATGGAAAACATTCCTTGTTCTTGGACAGGATGATTCAGCATCAGTTCTTCCTAATTTATAAAACCACTGCAATTCCAATACCAACAAGTTATTTTACAGAGTTAGACAAGTTGATACTAAAATTTCTGTGGAAAAATAAACACGCAAGAACAGCCAGGAAAAGAAAATACCACTGAAAAAGAGAACTATAATGGGAGGAGGGAGGCTAACCCTACTTGATATTAAAAGATACTATAAAGCTTCTATACTTGGGTGGCTCAGTTGGTTGATCATCCAACTCTGGCTCAGGTCATGATCTCGCAGTTCAGTTCCTGAGTTTGGGCCCCACATCCGGCTCTCTGATGTCAGTACGGAGCAGACTTCAGATCTTCTGTCCCCCTTTCTCTCTGCCCCTCCCCTACTCCTGCTCTGTCTCTCTCTCAAAAATAAACATTTAAAAATTTTGTCATTTTATTTATTTGCGAGAGGCAGAGAGAGAGAGAGAGAGACAGAGAGAGAGAACACATGAGTGGGGGAGAGGAGCAAAAGGAGAGAGGGAGAATCCCAAGTAGGCTCCATGCTCAGCACAAAGCCCAATTCAGGGCCGGATCCAATGACCCCGGATCATGACCGGAGATGAAACCAAGAGTTGGACACTCAATCGACTGAGTCACCCAGGCACCCCCAAAAATAAATAAGCATTTTTTTAATCTTAAAAAAAGAAAGAAACAGTATTACTGGCACATACAGGAATAAATAAACCAGTGGAATAAAACAGTCCAGAAATTAATCCAAGTACATACAATATTGGTATATAATAAAAGTACCATCCTAAATCACGGGGGATAATGATGGACTTCTCAATAAATATTCTGGGACAACTGGTGCCATTTCAAAAAAATTAGATCTATATCTCTCACATAATTCATAATGAATGACAAATGGATAAGGGAGATAAATGTATCAAAATGAAGTCATACAAGTTCTAGAAGAAAAAGTGGTGAGTTCTTTATCCTTTAATGTAGGGGAAAACTTTATCACTAATGACGAAAAACCAGAGGCAAAAAAAGATATATTTGAATATATACAAATAAAAATAATTTGCACAGTAAAAAAATATGGGAAAAAGTGATAAAACTACATATTCATTTCACTTTTGACCATCTCTAGAAGATACACTTCCAACAATAAGAAAATACATATGCACAAAGTTGCAGTATTGCTTATAATAACAAAATTTTGGAAACAACTTAAGTGACCATATATAAGATAGAAGGCTGAACAAAGACAATAAAGTACCATGAAGCTATAAGAAAGGGGGGGGGGAGAGAGAGAGAGAGAGAGAGAGAGAGAGAAAGAAAGAAAGAAAGAAAGAAAGAAAGAAAGAAAGAAAGAAAGAAAGAAAGAAAGAAAGGAAAGAAGGAAAGAGGGAGGGAGGGAGGGAAGAAAGAAAGAAAGAGAGAGAGAGAAAGAAGAGAAAGAAAGAAAAGAAAAGAAAGAAGAGAGAGAGTTCTATAACTGATTTGGAACAATTTCCAAAATATACTATGAAGTGAAAAAAAGCAAAGTACAAAAAAGTATGCTCCTGTTTCTTAATAAACAAGGGATAAAAGAGATCCACACATATTTGCTCATTTGTTCAGAAGAAATACAGGAAGGATAAATCAGAAACTAAAGAGATCACTTACCTACATTGGGCACAGAAGAAAGGGGTAGAAAGAGGCACTGGGAATACTTTAAGAAGGATGAGGAGGGAGCTACACTTCTCAAAGCATATCTTTTTGGAAAGCTATGATTTCTAGAACAACAGTAATGTTTTCAATGTGCCCTCCCAAACAGGTAATCAACCAGCATGTGAAAGAAACCCAAAATACAATACAAACAGTAATAAACCTAATTGTATTATAAATGGAAAACAAAGCAACAAAGAAGGGTATGGGGGAAAAAAGAATGCAAGTAACTTTGGAAAACAGCATTTTGACTGCATACTACAAGGCTAAAGACACAAAGAAATATACACAAATACTGTATCTCTAGTTAGTAAATCTGTTTTCACAGCATGAGTTGGCTGTTATATACCTACTTTGTGGGTATACTAGAATTGAACAGACAAGTGAATATATTATAGATCATGAGAGTAGGAAAGGGGGAAGTTTAGGCTGAACCTTGTGATGTTGGACTAAAATCAAAACTCACATTTTTTAAGATATATACAGATAGACACAGAAAAAGATAAAAATGTAGGCATATGTGCAGGTTACTATGCTTATATGTATTTCCTACCTCCTGCTGAAAGGGCCTAGAACCCTTAAAATCACTATCTGTATTGATTTTATGATTACAAATAAATTTTAGCAGGGAGGCATATGTGCAAATAAATATGGAATCTGCAAATAATGAAGATCAATCATATATACTAACAATGAAATACACATATTGATGAAGTTTTAGGGTGATGGTTGGGGTGGTCTGGAGCCAACAGCCAAGAAAGAATTCTTGAAGAAGTCTTTGGTGCAAAAAGGTAATTTTATTGAAGCACAGGGACAGGACTTGTGGGCAGAAAAGCTGCACTGGGGTTGTGATGGGTAATTGATTATATGATGACATACCCTCAGGTTATTAGGGGGTCAGGTATAGAGTAAGTCTCTAAGGCATTTTGGAAGCAAGGTTTCCAGGACTTTGAGGGGCTAGCTGTTGCTAGGGAAATGCCATTTATTACTATTTAGTAAAACCTTAGTCATGAGACTCTTCAGATGAATGGGGGGGAGGAGGGCACTAAGCTTGGAGTATGATTGCCAGCATATATATTGGGGCACTTGAGATAAAGGAAGTAGATTTATAGGATCCTAGAGGTTGGGATAATGTTTAGATAAGATTCTCTTTTGCCCCTAGCAAAATGTCATCCTTGAGGCAGCTGGGCTCCTAGAGGGAGGTCACTGCCGGTTTCAAGGACTTGTCAATAGGCTGCAGGCAATAGGGAATTTAATTTTTCACTTGCCTTAGTTTCCCACATCACCATGGGTAGCCAGGAGTGTCTGAGGAATAACACACATACCCCACCTAGGTGGGAGTGAGGGCGGGGGTGCTGCTAGCTTGCCACACACTCCCTCATCACATATCTCACACGCGGTCTCAGAACACAAGCAACAATTGAGAGGACTATAGTAAGAATCAGATGATAAGTGTAGTTGGCTCTTTTGACATACCGAAAAGTAACTCCTAGTTCAAGCAGATAAAAGTAATGAACGTTAACAGGGAACAATACAAAAGAGAACACATTAGTTTCAAGTATATACTACAAGATAGTCACAAAGGGGTGCCTGGCTTAGTTGGTAGAGTATGTGACTCTTGATCTTGAGGTCATGAGTTCAAGCCCCATCTGGATATAGAGATATTTAAAAAAAAAAAAAAGATAGTCACAAAAATCTACTAGGTTATCTCATCACAAATGGTCTCTCCATAAATTCCAAAGAATGAATATGTCCAGGTTATGTTCTCTAATTCATTATATTAATAAAATCAATAACAAAATGTTAACTTTATTTAAAAAAATATCGTATGACTGGAAACAAAAAAAACATACTACTTCATTGTCTCAGGGTTAAAAAGAATCTTTAAAATATAAAATACCAGATGATAATAAAAACATAAATCTTAGGGAACCCAGATTTAGAAGCACATAAAGGGCAAATGCACATGGATAAGTACATTCATTTTTTAAAAACAGATATGGAAATATGTTGGTAAATGCTTAACCTGTATCTTAAACATCATATAAGAAACTCTTAACAGTGTTTATAAGAGTGGAATGGCTAACATACAGAGATGCTCAATTTCGTCAGTAATTGGAAAAATACTAATTGAAACAATAAAACACTATTTTATACCCATCATTTTGGTAAATGTTAGAAAATGAGATAATACCAAATTCTGGAGAGAGGGCTCTAAGGAAATATACACTCTTAGGTGCTACAGGTAGGTGTATATTGGTACAGCTATTCTGAAGAAGAATTGTGATTATCAGTTCAAGTATGAAAGTATGTACCCTTTTTTCTGGCAATCCCATCCTTTTTTTTTTTTTTACCGTTTTATTTCTGAGAGAGAAAAGAGATAGCGTGAGCAGGGGAGGGTCACAGAGAGAGGGAGACACAGAATCTGAAACAGACTCCAGGCACTGAGCTAGCTGTCGGCACAGAGCCTGACGCAGGGCTCGAACCCACAAGTCGTGGGATCATGACCTGAGCCGAAGTCGGACACTCAACCAAATGAGTCACCCAGGTGCCCCAATTCCATTCTTGTATATAAACCACAGAGAAACTAAAACATGGGACCATCAGTAGATTTATATTCTTTTTTTTTTTAATGTTTTATTTATTTCTAGGAGACAGAGAGAGAGACAGCGTGAGCAGGGGAGGGTCAGAGAGAGAGGGAGTCACAGACTGGAACAGGCTCCAGGCTCTGAGCTGGCAGTCAGCACAGAGCCCGACGCAGGGCTCGAACCCACGAACCGTGAGATCATGACCTAAGCGAAAGTCGGACACTTAACCAACTAAGCCACCCAGGTGCCCCAGTAGATTTATATTCTTATGAATATTTATCATAGCAGCATTCACTGACAAAAGAAACTAGAAGCAACCTAGGTGTCCACCACTGAGAACAAAGAACTAAAATGTCATAGATGTATACTGTGGAATACGATACAGAAAGCAGAAAACAATCACTGAGAGACAGCAACCTGGAGAGATCTTAAAAACATCATGATAGATGAAAACCCCATCAACAGAAAAGGCCACAGTAGTGATTCTCAGCTTTCAGTTACATTCATCTCAAGGGGGTGCATTAGCATCACATGGGAATTTGTTACAGATAGAGATTTTTAGACTCCAGGAATTCTGGGGTGGGGCCTGGCAACCTGTTTTTGAACAGGTGCTCGAAGAAACTGATGTATGCTTGAGTTTGAGGACCACTGAACACCACTATGTTTATGTAAAATTAAAATGCTTTATCCACCAAAACCTTACATATTATAAAATTAGTGTAATGTATTGTACTGTCTTCTGAGGCCTATACTAAATATAACAGAAACATATATAATGACTAGAGGGAGAAAAAAATAGAGATCATAGATAAGAAAAAAAACCAGAGAGGGACTTTGCAATGACTAGTAATAAATGTGTTATGGTCTGAACAGCTTGATTAAGTTAACTGAGATTTCCTGCCTCCCCTAAAAAAGGCTTCAAAATTCTAAACCCCGATGCTTCTCGATATGCCTAACCTAAGTCACCAATGTCTCTTGCCCATGCTTACTGGCTTAGATTCCTAACTGGCCTCCCTATACCCACTCTTAGGCTTCCACAGTCAGTTTATCACGAAACAGCCAGAGTGACTGTTTTAAAACATAAATGTGAGGGGCACCTGGGTGGCTCAGTTGGTTAAGCGTCTGACTTTGGCTCACTCAGGTCATGATCTCACAGTTCATGGGTTCGAGCCCCACATCTGGCCCTACAATGACAGTGAGGAGCCTGGCGCCTGCTTCAGATTCTGTGTCTCCCTCTCTCTCTGCCCCTCCCTGCTTAAGCACACTCTTGTGTGCTCGCTCTCTCTCTTTCTCAAAAATAAACATTAAAAAAAAATTTTAGTAAATAAAAAAATAAAACATAAATGTGAATATGTCACTCCCACCTCAAAACAATCTCTAATAGCTTCCTATCACAGCCAGAATAAAACCCAACTCCTTACTATGGTTTTCAAGGCCTGATATCATCTAACCCTTGCCTATCTCTTTGACACATCCCCTACATCTTCCCCCTCCTCGTTATTCCATCTAGCCAAAATGGCCTTGTTACTACTAGGGCCTGCGTTAGGCTTGCTCCAGCCTCGGAGCTGTTATACTTGATGTGTCCTCTGCTGCAATGTACTAACCCCTCTCGCACCCCCCACCTGGTAAGCAGGGCTCATTCCTGCACGTCATTCAAGTTTCTCTTCAGAGGTTAGTTAGCTCCTCAGTAAGTCTCCCATAATCTTCATCTAAATTAGCTATCCTAGTGGGCTCTTTTAGCCCCTAACCCTGATTTGATTTTCATAACACTAAATAAATACACAATGCTCCCCCTTTCACTAGAAAACACAGTAAAAGACTTGGCTTTCTTTTGTTCATATCCATCCCCAGAATTTAACAGTGTTTCTCAAGAAAGGTACTACTGAGATGTGAAAAGCATGATCCTTTGTTGTTTAGGAGTTTCTACATATGGCAGGATGTTTGTTTCCCTGGACCCAGCTCATTAAATGTCAGTAGGGCCCCGGCACCTGGGTGATTCAGTGAGTTGAGCATCGGACTCTTGATTTCACCTCAGGTCAAGATCTCATGGTTCATGAAATCAGCCTCCACATTGGGCTCTGCACTTGGCATGGAGCCTGCTTAAGATTCTCTCTCCCTCTGAGAGGTAAACCATGAGAGACTCTTGAATGCTGAGAACTGAGGACTGATGGGTGGGGGCGGGGGGGGGAGATGGGTGTGGAGAGGGCACTGGTGGGGATGAGCACTGAGTGTTATAATGGAAACCAACTTGACAATAAACTATTTGTAAAAAAAAAAAAAAAAAAGATTCTCCCTCTGCCCCTCTCCCTTGCTCACCCTCTCTGTCTCTCAAAAAAAAAAAATCTCCCTTAACCCTTTCTCTTATTGCAAAATCAATTAAAAGAAACTAAAATTGGGGCGCCTGGGTGGCTTAGTCGGTTAAGCGTCCGACTTTCGCTTAGGTCATGATCTCACGGTTCGTGGGTTCAAGCCCCGCGTCGGGCTCTGTGCTGCCTGCCAGCTCAGAGCCTGGAGCCTGTTTCGGTCTGTGACTCCCTCTCTCTCTGACCCTCCCCTGCTCACGCTGTCTCTCTCTCCTGGAAATAAATTAAAAAAAAAAAACATTAAAAAATTAAAAAAAAAAAAAAAGAAACTAAAATTTAGCTTCCCTTACCTCAGAGTAAGTAGTTTATAATAGGCACAAATGAAGAAGGGATGTCAAAAAGCCCAGAAATAAGTGAAACTTTAGTATTTCGTTTTGTCAGTGATATTTGAATCAGTCTCTGGTGTACTAATCAAAGCCCACATTGCTTCAGGAAAGATATATGCTTGCTCTGGGCATGAAAAAAGTCATCTTGCCTTGAAGCTCAAGGAAAGACATGATTAACCACAGAAAGGAAGTAAAGTGAAATAAAGTTCTGTGAAAACAATTAGGCAATAAATATCAAAAGTCTTTAAAATGTTCATAGTCTGGAACACCTGGGTGGTTCAGTCCATTAAGTGTCTGACTCTTGGCTCTGGCTCAGGTCATGGTCTCACTGTCATGGGATAGAGCCCCATGTCAGCTCTGCCCTGACAGTGAGGAGCCTGCTTGGGATTCTCTGTTTCCTTTTCTCTCTATCCCTCCCTCACTTGCTTGTGCACACACATGCTCTCTCTCTCTCTCTTTCTCACAAAATAAATAAACTTAAAGATAGAATATTCAGTCTTTCATCCAATTCTTTTACTTAGAAGAATCTAAACTAAGTAAATATCAGAAATGCTATTAATTCAGAAAGATATTAACTATAGCAATATGCAGAACAGAAATAACTAGAAAACATCCACTTACAGTACAAGGGATAAATACCCAATTACCTACTGCTTAAGCCATAGACATTTAAGTATCTCATGAAATGAGAAATGTGGTTTCCCCACTCTTCCTTGGCACTGTCTGCGGAAGTGGCAGTCATCTGTTACTCGGCATCACAGATGCCCTCAGACCTCTAGTGAAGCCCAAGATTGTTAAAAAGAGGACCAAGAAAGTTCATCTGGCACCAGTCAGACCGATATGTCAAAATTAAGCGCAACTGGTGGAAACCTAGAGGCACTGACAACAGGGTGCACAGAAGACTCAAGGGCCAGATCTTTGATGCCCAACACTGGTTACAGGAGCAACAAGAAAACAAAGCACATGCTGCCCAGTGGCTTCTGGAAGTTCCTAGTCCACAGCGTCAAGGAGCTTGAAGTGCTGCTGATATGCAACAATTCTTACTGTGCAGAGATTGTTCACAAGGTCTCCTCCAAGGACCTGTGAAGCCATTGTGGAAAGAGCAGCCCAGCTGGCCATCAGAGTCCTGAATCCCAATGCCAGCTGCGCAGAGAAGAAAATGAATAGACAAACAGCTTATGTGCACATCATATTTGTGTTAATAAAACCATAAAACTACAAAAAAAAAAAAAACCTCTGGAGGCAAGATGTCCATATTTAGTGCACCAGCTTAGTGCTGTCAGCAAGAAACCATGTCCTCTTTCCCTCTATGATCTGTAATTTACGGGCCTGCTTTTCATCCTTAGCACCTCCTCATGATCACAAAATGGCTGCTACAATATACACACCCACATTTGAAATGACACAGTTAAATAGGGGTCCAGAAGCTTTCACCTTGCAGGAGTCTTTGCATTTGGAAACGAAGGGTTTCAAAGTGTGTGTTTGCACGCGTGTGCACGCGCACACACACACACACACACACACCAAAAACACCCAGCAGAGTTCCCTTTATATATTACTGGGCAAAACAGAATCCCATGTTAATCCCTAAACCAATCAACGGTGACAAGGAGTGGATGTGTATGACTAGCTCAGACCACTCAATTCATTTCTTGGGGCTGGGTTAAGGGCTTCCCCTTCCTGAATTCAAAGGTTTTTTCTGAACCCTCAATCTCACTTATCTGAACAAAATAGAATTTTGATAGTAAGGAAGAAGGAGAGAAAAGATAGGCAGCAAACAGTATCTACAAACCACATTATCCAAAAATAAAGAACAGTGAAGTAAACTGTGGTATTTTTACTGTTAACCACAGAGGAAAGTGTTTTCAATACAATGCTGAGTGGGAAAAAGACTACAACAGGAAATGTACAAAATGATTTCAATTTTCTTTAAAAAAGGATAAATACAAATGTAAAAGAAGAAAAAGGACTGCAAGGAAACCAAGATGTTGGGGCGCCTGGCTGCCTGAGTCAGTGGAGCATGCAACTCTTGGTCCAGGGGTTGTGAGTTAGAGCCCCAAGTTGTAGAGATTACTTAAAAATAATAATAATAAATCTTATATAAAAAAAATAAGATGCTAACAGCGATTATATCTGATTTATAGATATAAATTGTTTTATAGTCTTATAAAACAATTTTCTTAGTCTACATTTCCCAATTTTTCTACAAAAATGAACTACTTACAGCAACAAAAAATGTAAGAAGGACTCCATTACCTGATTTTCATCCATTTGACAAAAACATCATACTCATGTTTATCAAGGACACTGGTAAAAAAATTGTGTTCAAGTATACAGCTGGACTAAGCTGTAGCCTACAGAAGTTTATAACCTTAGTGGTTTATAAGTAAGCGACTTCCAACTAACACTACCTACACCCTGAAGTTTAGTTGTTTTTTTTTTTTAATGTTTTATTTATTTCTGAGAGAGAGAGAGAGAGAGAGAGAGATCAGGGGAGGGTCAGAGAGAGAGGCAGACAAAATCTGAAGCAGGCTCCAGGCTCTGAGCTAGCTGTCAGCACAGAGCCCGATGCGGGGCTTGAACCCATGAACCATGAGATCATGACCTGAGCAGAAGTCGGACACTTAACCAACTAAACCAGCCAGGCATCCCTGAAGTTTAGTTTTAAAACTGGCAATAGCATTGTCACTTTAAATTTTTGATCCATTTACCTCTTAAGCTATTCCAGAAAAATCCTTTAAGTTAGTCAAACATCAAATAATAGGATAAATACAAATACAAACTATGATTTATTAACATTCATTCATTCAACAAATACTGATTGAGTGCCAACTATGTGTCAGTTACTATGCCAGAATGGTAGGTCCTAGTATGAAGAATACTGCAGAAAATTAAATAAGTACTTTTATACTACATTAAAAAATGTATTTACAAGTGCATCTTTTCTAACAGTGTCAGCTCCTATAGAAAACATTAATCTTAAAAACAAACAAACAAAATAGAGAGTATAAATCTTATTCATTATTTTATCCTCAGAGCATGCCATAAAGTTGGCAATCAGGAAACATTTGTTGATGAATGAGGAAAAAATACATAACAAAAAATATTCTGAAAAAAAATTCTGAACATAATATATGCGTACAAAAATTATTATGGATATTTTCAGTGTATGCTTTACTGAATATATTGATACATTGAAACTATTTTTAAATATGTCAGCTAACAACCTGAAGATGATTTGGCATAATATTATCTTTTTAAGAAGGTGTTTCATTAAATATAATGACTAATTAAAAATTCAGTAAGTTCTGGGGTGCCTGGGTGGCTCAGTCAGTTAAGGGTCCAACTTCAGCTCAGGTTATGATCTCATTGGTTTGTGAGTTTGAGCCATATGTTGGGCTCTGTGCTAACAGCTCAGAGCCTAGATCCTTCTTCGGATTCTGTGTCTCCCCTTCTCTCTGCCCCTCCCATGCTCATGCTCTGTCTCTGTTTCTCAATAATAAATAAAAAAACTGAAAAAAATACAGTAAGTTCTGTATTCTTCTCTTCAGCCGCTAAAACCTCTTCATGCTGGGGTGTGTGGTGGCTACATCAGTTACACATCCAACTTTGGCTCAGATCATGATCGCATGGTTCATGAGTTCCAGTCCCGCTCTGGGTAAGCTCAAGCCGGGCTCCAGGCTCTGTACTCTCTCTCTCTCTGTGCAACTTGTGGAATTCTCTCTGCCCCTCACTCACTTGGCTCTCTCTATCTCTATGTCTCTCTCTCTCAAAAATAAATAAATAGATAGATAGATAGATAGATAGATAAAACCTCTTCATGCTAATCAATACCCAAAGAAGTAGGGAGAGGGGAAGGAGGGTGATGGGCGTGGGGGATGACTCTTATTGGGATGAGCACTGATTGTTATATGAAAACCAACTTGACAATAAACTATTTAAGAAAAAAAATTTTTTTAAAATACCCAAAGAGGGGCGCCTGGGTGGCTTAGTCGGTTAAGCTTCCGATTTTCGCTTGGGTCATGATCTCGCGGTTCCTGGGTTCGAGCCCCACGTCGGACTCTGTGCTGACTGCCAGCTCAGAGCCTGGAGCCTGTTTCAGTCTGTGACTCCCTCTCTCTCTGACCCTCCCCTGCTCACGCTGTCTCTCTCTCTCTCCTAGAAATAAATAAAATATTTAAAAAAAATAAAAAATAAAAAAAAATAAATAAAAATACCCAAAGAAGTAAACATTCAATGTGTCTTTTAGACATCCATACTTTTGACTGTCTCTTGAAACATGATGTGAATAGGAATTAGGAAGCTTTTCTTTTTTAGACTATGCTTGCTTCCCTTTTTATTTTGTTTTATTTATTTATTGAACTATAAGTGACATATAATATCAGTTTTTGGTGTACAACATAGTGATTCAACAATCCTGTATATTATGCAATGCTCACCACAATAAGAATAGTTATCACCTGTCACCATATGAAGTTATTACAGTATTTCGACTATATTCCCTGTGATGTACATTTCATCTCTGTGACTTGTTTATTTTATAATGGAGGTCTGTACTTCTTAATCCCCTCTACCTATATTGCCTGACTTCCTACATCCTTTCCCCCTGACAACCACCAGTTTGTTCTCTTGTTAATACATCTGCTTCTGTTTTGTTTGTTTATTTATTTTGTTTTGTAGGTTCCACGCTTGAGTGAAATCAAAAGTATCTGTCTTTCTTGGACTTATTTCTCTTAACATAATACCCTATAGGTCCATCCATGTTGTTGCAAATGGCAACATTTCATTCTGTTTTATGTCTGAGTAACATTCTACTATATTTTATCCATTATATAGATTTACTACATCTTTTTTACTCACCTATAGATGGGCACTTTTTTAATGAAAAAATTTTTAATGCTTATTTACTTTTGAGAGAGAGAGAGACAGAGCATGAGCAGTGGAGAGGCAGAAAGAAAGGGAGATACAGAATCCAAAGCAGGCTCCAGGCTCCAAGCCACCAGCACAGAGCCTGACTCAGGCCTCAAACTCACAAACTGTGAGATCATGATCTGAGCTGACATCAGACGCTTAACTAACTGAGCCACCCAGGTGCCCCTATCAATGGACACTTAGGTTACTTGGAACAGTGAAGCATTTCAATGATACAGTCTACAAGTATCATCTCCACTCATCCCAGGTACCTACATGGAGAACTTGGTAATTTACTGAACAGTAGGGAAACAAGATTATTTTCTTAGCTTTTACCATTAACCTTTGTCCTTATAGATGACACTAAATTAATGTGAGGCACTGGCATATAACTCTGAACTTCTCTGATTCATGAGTTTAGACACCACATGTTTAACTAAAGAGTTTCTGCCAGCTTTAGAATAACCATTGCCTCTTTGAGCACTAGGTCAGATAGTTGATTTGGATTTAGAAGTGATGCTGCACAAATAAAACTTTAACCACTAGAAACACACTTAGTACACTGAGATCGTCACACTATGAGGGAGAAGCAGGACTACAGACTACAAGAACAGCAAGCGCATCTCAATTTCTCATCTCATGCTTACTCTGGGCACATTATAAATTCAATTACCTGCACTATTTCAAAAATTACTTTCCTTTTATTTGCCAATCATGTACAGCTAAATCAATTGACATTAAATATGAATATGGTCCACTATACTCCAGTCTTTGCATTATGCTCTAAAATAATTTTATCTTTTATACAGAACAGCTTATACTTTAATTCCAATCATTTTTCTCATCATTCAGTTTTCAAAATACATGTAAGGTAAATTTTGAGTTCTCATTAATTTTAATCATTCTTTCCTTCAATGAATTAACATTTATTAAGTGCTTACTATGCACAACAGTATCAAAAATTATTCCTACAGTAAACTAAGTGCCTGCTGGCTTAGCATTGGAAGTTTATCTAAGGGTAAATTATAGCCCACCAGCTTGTTGTTTTAGAATTAGTGTCTGCTAATTCAAACCCTGTTTAGGGTGAATAGCGATTTATGCCTTTTATATACAGCCTATATACTATCTTCAAAGAGGAAAGATTGGTAAAAATTTAACTTACCTGCAAGGCTGGGTTTAATATAGCCCCTTCTATATGTCTATCACATATAGAAGCTACAAGAAGGAACAGAACATTCTTATAGCAATGAAAACATTTTTCTAGCACCTTAATTACTGGAAGTCACAAGGTTTGTAAATTCTCATTTATAATTTCTCATTTCAGTGAGAACTCATTCAGCGTTCTCATTTTAATTTCTTCTACCAAAGAATAGAAAGAAAAGTTCTAAAAAAAGACAATGATAGTTCCAACAGTTTAATTTTTACCTCTATGCTGAAATAGCCTCTGTCCACATAGTCACCCAGAAAGAGGTAGCGAGTGTTAGTAGGTGATCCTCCAACTTCAAACAACTTCATCAAGTCGAAGAATTGTCCATGAATGTCACCACACACTAGGAAAAAAAGGGCATAAGGTGAGGTGAAAAAAGGAGCAGTACATCAATAAGGTCACAGTTTAACTTTTAATTTAAATCACTTTAGATTTTGACTGGACTGTTTTATAATTGTAGTCAATCTATCAATACTATCAATAGTCCTACAGGAAGTATTAGATATTTTAAGTTGAATTTCTTCAATGAACAACAAACAATCCTAAGACTACCTCATAATTCCTAGAAAAATTATCACACATTTTAGTTGGTTATTTGTAATCATTTTTCAAACAAGCTCAAATCTAAATGCCACCCAAATACTTCTCATACCTGTGATTGGAGAATCTAGTTCTATCATGGTCTTCTCCTGTCTCAGGATGGCAGCCCCATCATTGATTATCTTTAAGGCTACTTCTTCTTCCAGTCGCCCTTCCTTCACCAAATGGTTTTTTAGAACATCAATTTTAGGTTTCCCATTCTCAAATACTTCTTTCAAAGTAAGCCGCTGGGTTGGAGGAAAGGGGACAGCTAGAAAAAAAGAAAAAGTAATTCAAAATTTATTAAATGTATAAAGAACTATATACCCCTTTTTTTTATGTAACAAAGTAAACCTAACACATCACCATGATTTCACATCCACAGCACCAGAACCATCTGGGAGAAAAAAAATCTAAGATACTGTATGTTACAGATGATCAATTCGAATTTTTTAAAAGGCCACAAAGTCAAAGTCAGTGTGTGGATGTATGAATTATAATGTTTTACATATAAACATCAAAGACTTGAAGCTGATTCCGAAAATAAACTAAAAGATAAAGGACTAGATGATATGGTATCTTTTATTCACAGAAAATGTATTAAAAATAAAACTGTGGTTAAAGAAAATGAAAGGAAAGAAATTACAACACTAAAGGGCATTTATTTTTCCCAAGAAGTGACCTCATGGAACCGTGTTTTAAATATCTGATTTCACCTTCTGATTGGGGCAATCATAGATATATACATTATTATTAAAAGGTAGCTGTTTAAAATATTACTGATAACAAGCAAACCACTAACTGGATGGAGCTGTTCCTGAGAATTACTTGCTATAGTAACACAACATAAACTTGAGAAGAACAGATAAAGAAGATCTAGTTAAGTTTTCTAATCTGGAAATGCTAAAAACTAACTTCAGTTTAGGCTGGGTATAAAGTTAATCTAAAATCATGGTGAATTACCAACTTGAACAGAAAAAAATAATTTGACATTTCAAAATTGACCATCATCTCATTTACCTACTTTAAAATGTGTTCTAGGGGGCGCCTGGGTGGCTTAGTCAGTTAAGCATCTGACTTCAGCTCAGGTCATGATCTCATGGTTCGTGGGTTCGAGCCCCGCATCAGGCTCTGTGCTGACAGCTAGCTCAGAGCCTGGAGCCTGCTTCAGATTCTGTGTCTCCCTCTCTCTCTGACTCTCCCCTGCTCACACTGTGGGTCTCTCTCTCAGAAACAAATAAAACATTAAAAAAAAAATTTTTTTTTAATTTTTAAATAAAATTTCTTTAAAAAAACTAAATTGAGAAGCGTCTGGCTGGCTCAGTCACAGGAGCATGCAACTCTTCATTTTAGGGTTGTGAGTTTGAGCACCACATTGAGATTACTTAAATAATAAAAAACTTTTTTAAAAAGTTGAAATCTACAGGCACTATAAAAATTCTAGACTTGAAAATTCTATGGTAATATTTATAAGTTCTTAGCCACAACTTGACTCACTTAGGTGACTAGTCAAAGCTTATTTTTAAAAATGTAGCTAACCAACCAGCAAATATTACTTTGAAAGAGAGGACCACATATATCCCAGTTTACCCAGGACAGTCCTAGATTTCCACTGCTGTCCTAGCATACTTGTTAACAGCGCCCCCTTTCACTCTCGCAAGTATTACAATTTGAAGGATAAGTCAGTTTGTGTTATTCAGATGTAATAACAATACATTATTTTAGGAAAATAATCTACTAAAACAAACAAAAATTAGATACTATGATGAATGTTTTATTTATTTATCTGATGAGTCTCTAAGACAGAGTGAAAGGTAAGTCCTAATCAAATTTACTTAAATTTTCACTAAAATGTAATGGCAATATGGTTGTTTAACAACAACAAAAATCCTTTATAGTTTAGAGATTCTTACAGAAATATTTTCAGATGAAATTATATGTTATTTGGAATTTGCTTCAAAATACTGGGAGGACAGGGAATAAGCAGTGGTACAGATGAAAAAAAAGACTGGTAGTGAGTTAATAATTGTTGAGGCTGGATGATGTTCACCTGTAAGTTCGTAATGCTATTTACTGCTGTAATAAGTTAGAAATACTTATTATTTAAAAGGTGTGAAAGTTGCCAAAACTCAGAGTATGTCTTTATTTTTTTTAATTAATTAATTTCTTTTGAGAGAAAGCGAAAGAGAGTGCCTATATGCACGCAGGCATGAGCAGCGGAGGCGCAAAGAGAAAGGGAGAGGCAAAATCCATGGTCAGCACAGAGCCCAATTCAGAGCTTGATCCCATGAACCGTGGGGTGATGACCTGAGCCTAAATCAAAAGTCAGACACAACCGACAGCCATCTAGGCACCCCTAAGAGTATAAGTCTTAGAGAAACTTTCTTTAGAGAAATTTACATGAGGTTCAATAAAGAGATATACTTAAGGGGCGCCTGGGTGGCTCAGTGGGTTAGGCGTCTGACTTCAGCTCATGATCTCACAGCTCGTGGCTTCAAGCCCCTCGTTGGACTCTGTACTGACAACTCAAAGCCTGAAGCCTGCTTCAGATTCTGTGTCTCCCCCTTTCTCTGTCCCTCCCCGGCTCGAGCTCTGTCTGTCTCTCTCTCTCTAAAATAAATAAACATTGGGGCACCTGGGTGGCTTAGTCGGTTAAGCTCCGACTTTCTGACTTTCGCTTAGGTCATGATCTCGCGGTTTGTGGGTTCGAGCCCCGCGTCGGGCTCTGTGCTGACTGCCAGCTCAGAGCCTGGAGCCTGTTTCAGTCTGTGACTCCCTCTCTCTCTGACCCTACCCTGTTCACGCTGTCTCTCTCTCCTAGAAATAAATAAAAAAAAAAAAAACATTTAAAAAAATAAAATAAACATTAAAAAAATTTTTTAAAGAGATATACTTAATTGTATGTGACTTCAGAGAACCCCCAGTCCTATGAAATATTGATCCAGAAAAATAAAGAAATAGAAGATTCCACATTTAATCATTTCCCTTTTCATACCTAATTTGCCTCTTTTTTGGTTTTCAAACTCTTACTCTCAATTTCTAGCTAGCCAATCTGACCTTCTCCATTTTGAAATGAACCCCATAAAAAGCCTTCTTGTTTTTAATCCCCACTTTGTAAATAAAAGATATTGGTTAACAAGCTAAAAAGAAAATGAAATAATATAAAGTCAAATATGTTAGATTTGATGAAAAAGGTATTATTACAGAGACAGTACCAGAGACAAGAGATTCACAAAATATTACTTGACTTCTACCAGTAGTACTATAACCACTAATAAAAACAATTTTCCTCCAATACTGTTGTAAACAGGTAACAGTTTACAAAATAGGAAACTATTTTTCTTCTGTAGCATATAAGTTATGTAACAGGTGCCAGCAACCTAAAGAACTCCTGAGAAAAAAATTTAGAAAGATATTTTAAGATATTTTTTCTTTCTTTCAAAGTCTCTAGTTACAATTTACTTAAAACAAGTAACCAAGTCACCTAGTTAAATGAAAGCGAAAGCAAGGTTGAAATGGATCAAGGGGATTATGCCCAGCTAAGAGAAATGGGACACAGCTGATCCAGGAACACTAAGGAATTAAGATTGGCTTGAGACTATATACATAACAGAAAGTTCTAGAAGAATCCTAAGTTTTTAGGTAAGGGCAAATAAATTCAATTTCCTTCAAATCAGAACAAAAGAATTTTCCACTTTAAAGGAGTGGTCCTGCCCCACCTCAAGTTACTTCTAGCTATGTTTAGAAGCCCTGAATTCCAACTTCCAATTCCTTTATTAGATAGTTGTACACACAAATCAGTTGAGGTTGACTCACAGAAGAGTGGGAACAGCCACCATCTTAAGAAGACTAAAGAAAATCTAGCTAGGGGCGCCTGGGTGGCTTAGTCGGTTAAGCGTCGGACTTTCGCTTGGGTCATGATCTCGCGATTCGTGGGTTCGAGCCCCGCGTCGGGCTCTGTGCTGACTGCCAGCTCAGAGCCTGGAGCCTGTTGCAGTCTGTGACTCCCTCTCTCTCTGACCCTCCCCTGCTCATGCTGTCTCTCTCTCTCTCCTAGAAATAAATAAAAAAAAAAAAAAAAGAAAAAAGAAAATCTAGCTAAGTTTGGTCACGATAGCAAATAGCAGGAACTTTCCAATTAAATTTTAAAACTCTATTTTTAAGGGTGCCTGGCTGGCTCAGTTAAGTATCTGACTCCTGATTTCACCGCAGGTAACGATCTCATGATTCACGAGATTGAGTTGGGCTCCACAGTGTGGAATCTGCTTGGAATTCTCCCTCTCCCTCTGCCCCTCCTCTACTCATGCTCGCTCACTCTTTTTTTTTTTTTTTTAATGTTTTTTATTTATTTCTAGGAGAGAGATAGACAGAGACAGTGTGAGCAGGGGAGGGTCAGAGAGAGAGGGAGATACAGACTCTGAAGTAGGCTCCAGGCTCTGAGCAGGCAGTCAGCACAGAGCCCAACGCGGGGCTCGAACCCACGAACCGTGAGATCATGACCTAAGCGAAAGTCGGACGCTTAACCGACTAAGCCACCCAGGCGCCCCCATGCTCGCTCACTCTCTTAAAGTAAATCAACTTAAAAATAAGCTCTCAAGTGAAATTTTAAAACTCTATTTTTAGTTTTCTAATGTTTACTTTTGACAGAGAGCGAGTGTGAACGGAAGAGGGGCAGAGAGAGAGGGAGACACAGAATCTAAAGCAGGCTGCAGGCTCTAAGCTGTCAGCACAGAGCCTGATGTAGGACTTGAACTCACAAACAGTGAGATTATGACCTAAGCCAAAGTTGGAGGCTTAACTGATTGAAGCACCCAGGTGCCCCAAAAATTCTATTTTTAAGAGATACACCCCAGGTGCAGTAACCATTAGTCCAAGTGTGCCTATTAGGATATTTCCAGATTACTTATCTGGTCTTAATGTGATTTAATAGCATCCTCTTTTACTCTCAAGCATCCTAATTTAAATGACCTATCCAGGAACAATATTCATCAGAATTAGCTGAGGTGTTTGTTTAACATGTAGATTCTTGGGCCTCAGACTGGTAAAATCAAAACTTTTAGGGATCCTGCAAAGGCATCTGCATTGTTAACAGGCATCCCAGGTTAGAGTGAATCAGTAAAATGGTTAAAGGGAATTCCAAGTAAAGACACAATTAATCTCAAATAATCTGCACCTTCATTCATCAGTCATCACAAAGTAATAGTTTACAGATCTTCATGTCCTTTTCCTCTGGCTCTACTGTGGCCACATGGAAACAAGGAGTTCAGAATTTCTGAATGAAAAAAAAAGGGGATCTAGAGTTGTGCTTTGTAAAATACTTGTGGGAACTGCCTCACTCCATCCTCCAACCTGTCAAAACCTATACTTTGTAAAATGCAATAAAAATAACTAGAAAAATGATCACATGCTTAGATGTTGTGCCAATGTCAAATTGCTATTAAGGTTCTTAAATGCTTGGGGCACCTGGGTGACTCCGTCAGTTGACCTACTGACTCTTGATTTTGACTCAGGTCATGATCCTAGGGTCATGGGATCGAGCCCTGAGGAAGGCTCCATGCTCAGCATGGATTCTGTCTTTCTCTCTCTTTCCCTCCCTCCCTCTGCCCTTCTCCACATGTACGCTCGCTGTCTCTAAAAATAAAATTAAGACGTTTTTAAATGCCAAATTTCCATTCTTACGACAGTTAATAACAGTTTGTGAACGAACACTAATCCATGGACCACACTTTATGGAACACTGGTTTAGGTAAACATGGATTTAGGGGAACAAGAATAGGCCTAGAGTCAAAATTTGAATCTATGGAGGTTCCTGGGTGGCTCAGTCAGTTGAGCCACTAAACTCTTTATTTAGGCTCAGGTCATGATCTCGCAGTTCATGAGTTCAAGTTCCACATCAAGCTCTACACTGACAGTGCAGAGCCTGTTTGAAATTCTCTCTTTCTGCTCCTCCCTCCTCTTGTGGGTATGCACTCCTTCTCCCTCAAAAATAAATAAATATTAGGGGTGCCTAGCTTAATTTGGTTGAGTGTCCAACTTCAGCTCAGGTCACAGTATGTGAGTTTTAGCCCCATGTCAGGCTCTGTGCTAACAGCTTGGAGCCTGGAGCCTGCTTTGGATTCTGTGTCTCCCTCTCTCCCTCCCCCTCCCCCATGCATTCTCTCTCTCTCTCACTTTGTCTCTCTCAAAAATAAACGTTTAAAAAATTAAAATTGGGGCTCCTGGGTGGCTCAGTCGGTTGAGTGCCCAATTTCGGCTCAGGTCATGATCTCACAGCCCGTCAGTTTGAGCCCCATGTTGGGCTCTTTGTTGACAGCTCAGAGACTGGAACCTGCTTTGGATTGTGTGTGTCTCTCTCTCTACCCCTCCCCTGCTAATGCTCTGTCTCTCTGTCTCAAAAAACAAATAAATGTTAGAATTTTTTTAAATTAAAATAAATAAACATTTAAAAAATTTGAATGCTGTGTATGTACACATCTTCAAGCCAGAGTTTACAGATTTTATTATGTCTAATGTACACAAAAGAGGATTTTCAGCTGACTTCACTATTCACTTCACAGTGAATGATAATCTTTTCTAAGAATCCAAGTCTCTGACAAGTTCATTTCCCACTGTTTTTAATGGCACACAGAATTTCACTAATAAAAAATACAACAAAACACATCTGCAAGCAGATGAACAAGCTGAAGTTTTGACTTCAACATCTTATCCTTGCTTTAAACTATGAAGCATATGAATGTAACACAGAGTTTCAGTTCTTGCATCCTTTCAAATTTTATATAAACTAGTCAACACCAAGCACAGAAGTTTCTCTTCTTCGTTTCTGTGGTTGTATGTCACCTCTTTAAATGTTCTATTTATGTCTAAGAATGCAATGTCTAAGCATAATTTTTCAAATTTCAAGGAAAATGTACTTAAATGATTTTCAAGGCTAATAAGTAATTGTTCAAAAAATTAAAATCAGCATTTTTATTTTTTTAAGTTTATTTATTTTGAGAGAGAGTGCAAGTGAGAGAGGATGCACATGCTCAAGTAGGGGAGGGTCAGAGAGATAGAAAAAGAGCATCCCAGGCAGACTCCACGCTGTTAGTGAAGAGCCCTACGTGGGTGGGGCTTGAACTTGCAAACTGAGATCATGACCTGAGCCGAAGTTACATGAAGTAAGCATTTAAAAATATTTTTTTAATGTTTATTTTTGAGAAAGACAGAGTGTGAGTGGGAAAAGGCAGAGAGAAGAGAGAAAAACACAGAATCGGAAGCAGGTTCCAGGCTCTGAGCTGTCAGCACAGAACCTGACTTGGGGCTCAAACTCACGAACCAAAGTCAGATGCTTAACCAACTGAGCCACCCAGGCACCCTTGAAGCAAACATTTTTAAATGAAAGAATCAAAATGTCATTAGTGTTAGCATTCAAGTTACTTACTGCTTAATTGGTTATATCATATCCTAATCTGGGGGGAGAGCAGTCCCTTCATCTTTAATACAGATCTGCTATTTTATAAACTACAATCCTTACCAATGAGAAAGGAGACTTAACAGAGGGTTGAAGAGTCTCAAAACACCACTACACAGTTAAAAAATTTTTTTGAACCAAAAGATCACTAATCCAGAAATGTAATGATTCAGAGGCAATAAAACAACAGTATTTTTTTTTGAAGAGTAGAGGAGGTACTTGTTATTCAAAGATGATTGGTACTAAAAGGCCACTTAAAGTGTATCCACATAACAAAAGAAACATACACAATAAGTTGTGGGGGAAAACCATTTGGCATTTTTATCTTTAAATATGAAACTAAGAATTATGAAAATGTTTCATTTCATAATTAATACAATTTACAGCATGATCATAGAGTTGTTTTACAAATACAACCAAGGATTTTATCATAAAACTTCTAAAAACTGATTAGCCTAAATTCTTCATTGACTCTTAAATCCAACAGCCTATTTAACCTCTACTTGGATGTTTAATAGGCATTTAAAATTTAACATATCATGGAAACAATGTAAAAGAGGACTGATGGATGGATGGATAAAGAACTTGTGGTATGGGGCGCCTGGGTGGCTTAGTCGGTTAAGCGTCCGACTTTCGCTTAGGTCATGATCTCGCGGTTCGTGGGTTCGAGCCCCGCGTCGGCTCTGTGCTGACTGCCAGCTCAGAGCCTGGAGCCTGTTTCAGTCTGTGACTCCCTCTCTCTCTGACCCTCCCCTGCTCACGCTGTCTCTCTCTCTAGAAATAAGTAAAACATTAAAAAAAAAAAAAAGAACTCGTGGTATATATATATTATTATATATAATAATAATAGATTATTCAGCCATAAAATATGAGGAAGTCCTACTATTTGTGACAACATATATGAGCCTTGAAGGTATCACGCTAAGTTAAATAAGTCAGCCAGAGAAAGACAAATACTGTATGATCTCACTTATATGTGGATTCAAACCAAAACAAAACTCACAGAAAAAGAGAAGAGACTTGTGGTTACCAGAGACCAGAGGCAGAGGCTGGGGTGAGGGAGGTGCAAATGGAGGACTGTGATCAAAAGATATAAACTTCCTGTATAAAGTAAAAAAGTACTAGAAATGTAATGCACAACATGATAACCACAGCGAATACTGCTATATGATAGACAGAACAGTTGTTGAGTAAATCCTAACAGTTCTAATCACAAGGAGAAACTTTTTTTTTCCTTTTTCCCCCTTTTTATTGTATATGTATGAAAAGATGGATGTTAGTCAAACTTACTGTGGTAATCATTTCAAAATACAGTAAAACCTTGATTTATGAGCATAATTCATTTCGAAAAGATGCCTGTAACCCAAAGCACTTGCACATGAAAGCAAACTTTAAAAACCATTGGCCCAGTTGTGATCATGTGATATTGGGCATCATAACTACTTATACTGCAAGACATTGCTCATTTATCAAGTTAAAATTTATTAGAAATGCTTACTTGCTGTGTGGAACACTCACAGAACAAGTTACTCACAATCCAAGGTTTTACTGTATATCTAAATCAAACCATCATGCTGTATGCATTAAACTGATAGAGTGATATATGTCAATTATTTTTCAACAAAACTAGAAAAAATTAACATGTCTAAAATTAAGCTTATCATTTCCCAGATTGCCTCTAATCTTTTCCATATAAATATATGGAAGCATCACTAAACCCAGTTGCTCAGACCAAAACCTATAGGATCTTCCCTTAATCCTGATTTCCCCAGTTTTCCCCAAATCCCAATTTATCAGCAACTCTGGCTGATTTTATCTTTTTTTTAATGTTTACTTTTGAAAGGGTGCAAGCGAGGGGGGGCACTGAGATGGGGACAGAGGATCCATAGCAGGCTCTGCACTGACAGCAGTGAGCCCAATGTGGGGCTTGAACTCATGAACTGTTAAGATCATGACCTGAGCTAAAGTCAGAGGCTTAACTGACTGAGCCACCCAGGAGCCTCTCTTTTTTTTCCTTTTTTATTTTTATTTTTTATTTTTTATTTTTTTCCTTTTTTAAAGTAAGCTCTGTGCCCAACATACGTCTTGAACTCATTACCCTGAGGTCAAGAGTCACATATGCCACACCTGAGTGGCTCAGTAGGTTAAGCACCCAACTTTGGCTTAGGTCATGATCTCACAGTTTGTGGGTTCAAGCCCCACATCGGACTCTGTGCTGACAGCTCAGAGCTTGGAGCCTGCTTCAGATTCTGTATCTCTCTCTCTCTCTCTCTCTCTCTCTCTCTCTCTCTCTCTCTCTCTGCCCCTTCTCCACATGTGTTCTATCAAAAATAAATAAACGTTAAAAATTAAAAAAAAAAAAAAAAGAGGCATATGCCCTACCTGATCTCTACCAACTGAGCCAGCCAGGCACCCCTGGCTGATTCTACCTCTAAAATATACTTTAAATTCGGAAAGTCTCCAGTTAGCCTTCATTTATGTTGGAAGCACAGTGCAGGCAAGAGTTCCAAGCACACTGAGTTTCTGTCTTTTGGAAGTGGGGGAGGTTTTCCAGGGTGTATATTTTTTTAAGGCAGTCTTAATTGCTTTGAATAAATATTCCCTAATAAAATAAACTTTGGATTCAATAATTTTTAACACCTCCATCACTACTACCTTAGTCTAACTAACTGTCTTCCAGATTACTGCAACAGTTTTCTAACCAGTCTCATTTTCCACTCCTCTATTCCTGGCCTTTTACATCAACTGATGTGACCTTTTCCCCCCAGCTTCATTGACACAATTAACACATAACAATGTGTAAGTTTAAGGTGCACAGCTTGTTGATTTGTGACAAGAATGTTTAAGGGGCACCTGAGTGGCTCAGTTTGCTAAGTGTCCGACTCCTGATTTGGGCCAGGTCATGGTCTCATGGTTTATGGGATCAAGCCCTACATCTAGCTCTGTGCTGACAGCTCAGAGCCTGCTTGGGATTTCTCTCTCCTCTCTCTCTCAGACCCTCCCCCCCACTCTCTCTTTCAAAATAATAAACATAAAAAAATAATTTTAAAAACTCATGCAGTGGCATATTTAAAAAATAAAAAGAAGAGTGGTGCCTGGGTGACTCAGTTGGTTAAGCATCAGACTTTGGCTCAGGTCATGATCTCACAGTTCTGGAGTTCTAGCACTGCATCAGGGTCTGTGTTGACAGCTCAAAGCCTAGGGCCTGCTTTGGATTCAAAGTGTCTCCCTCTCTCTCTGCCCCTCCTCTGCTCCTGCTCTCTCTCTCAAAAATAAATAAACATTAAAAAATGTTTTTTAAATAATAGGAAGAAAATGGGTTGTCCTATATTTTCCAAGCTATTACCAAATGAGAATATTTATTCACTTATTCCAGGGAAAACATTAAAGTAGATACATTCTCAAATGTTTCAAAATAATGTAGGGTGCTATATTAGAAGTTGCATAAACTAAATATTTTCTGATTAGCCAGTTGTTAAAAAAAAATCAAGATTTTTTTCTTCTAATAAACAGAAGGGATAAAAATGCAAAAATAAATCATCCATGTAAAGAATGCATTTTAAAAATACTTGATTCAAAACAAAATGTCAAGTTCCCAGTTTAAAATGAGGACATCATGGTACTAAAGATTTTCAAGTCTAGCTTTTATCCACTTTGAAACCTAGACTCAGAAGTCTAGGTTGATTTCAAGATTATGCAACTCTTGAGATCAAACTTTCCCTCATGTGCACATCTTCCATTTCAGTTCCTTCCCAATTCCAGGAAAGGTGTTTCTGGAATGATTTTTTTCATCCCACTGTTCAAAGAGAAACTCTCTTGACATGGTTGATGACCACATCCAAATTACATTTTGGACACTCTGCAAGGAAAATTACATAACAAAATATTTGTCTTTTCCTTCCCTCTCTCCTCAAAAGCAGAAGTACAGTAAGTAATAAACTATTTTCATTGCCAAGCAACTCAAATAATGATTTTCTGTATTATTTAAAAACATAGCAAGAGGGGCGTCTGGGTGGCTTAGTCGGTTGAGCATCCAGCTCTTGCTTTCGGCTCAGGTCATGATCACAGGGCTCATGACTGCACTGACAGTGTGGAGCCTGCTTGAGATTCTCTCTCTCCGTCTCTTTCTGTGCTTGACCTGCTTGTTCTCTCTCTCTGTCTCAAATAATTTTTTAAAAAATCACATAGCAAGAGAGCCCAGTCTAGGGGCACCTGGGTAGCTCAGTCAGTTGAGCACCAGACTCTTGATTTTGGCTCAGGTTACAATTCCAGAATCGTGGGATCAAGCCCGAGTTGGGCCCCATATAAGTATGCTTAAGATTCTCTCTCTCCCTCTGCCCTGGCTTGCAGGTGCATTCTCTCTTTCTTTTTTTTTTTTTTTTAATGTTTTTTATTTATTTGTAGGAGAGGGAGAGAGAGAGACAGTGTGAGCAGGGGAGGGTCAGAGAGAGAGGGAGTCACAGACTCTGAAACAGGCTCCAGGCTCTGAGCTGGCAGTCAGCACAGAGCCCGACGCGGGGCTCGAACCCATGAACCGCGAGATCATGACCTAAGCGAAAGTCGGACGCTTAACCGACTAAGCCACCCAGGCGCCCTGATTCTCTCTTTCTAAAAGAAAAAAATAAGAATAAAAATAAAAAAGAGAGCCCAGTCTGTCAGTGTTTCAGCAGAAAGACACTGCACTGAGAACTGATATCAGTCAGTACCTTTAGCTGAGACATTTTAGCATGACAGTCAGTATAAGAAATGAGAAGAGGTAAGAGGAGGCACATAGTGCTCTGTTTTACTAAGTCTAGAATGTTCTTTCAAGAACCTTTTTCAAAGCATTTTTTTCTCCTAAACTGCTGTTCCCCACAGGGATGCCAGAACCAGGGGCATCTCGTCCCAAGGAGCAAGAGGGAAGAACCAATGGAAACACTGATGTCCCTAGCCCACTGATAATAATAATAAACAAAATATAGTGAAAAAATCAGCTGTCAGGGACCCATAGGGAGTGAATTCATTTGGGCAATGGAGTTTTTTGTATTTTTTTTTTCTATTTCATTAAATACTGAATTATGAACCTGTATAAATACACATACACACACACACACACACACACACACACACACACAATTACAAGCATATATAAAATTTAAAAAATAAAAAGCACATTTATGAATCTAAGGCCAACTTTACAGAATCAGTGAAGTTGTTTTTAATGGTTAGGACACAAAAAAAACTACAAGGCAATAAGTAATATGTCAAATGCCTCTCATTTAAAATCTACAAGTCTTTCAGTATTAACTCTACTTAAAAATAAATCCATACAGGGGAGCCTGGGTAGATCTGTCGGTTAAGCGTCCGACTCAATTTCAGCTCAGGTCATGATTTCAGTTGATAAAAAATAAAAATATTTTTTAAAAATTTAAAAAATAATAAATCCATATAATAGGATCTAATCTGTAACTAAAGAATGCATTAGAAAAGGCACTAAGGAAATATACCCAAGTATTAGTGCTGGGTACCATGATTCTAAATTATTTTATTTTTCTTATTACTTTCCTATTTTTTTAATTTTCTCCAATGACTATATTATTTTTATTTTTTAAATATTTATTTATTTTGAGAGAGAGAGTGCACGTTCAGGAAAGCGGCAGAGAGGGAGAGAGAATCCCAAGCAGGCTCCACACTATCAGTGCAGAGCCTGACCTGGGGCTCAATCCCATTAACTGTGAGATCATGACCTGAGCCAAAACCAAGAGCTGGATGCTTAACCGACTAAGCCAACCAGATACCCCTGTTTTACTTTTATAATCAGAGAAAAACATATACTTAAGAAGTCCGTATATATAATTATTTCATATACTACATGATAATAATGATACTCTTCTAACTGAACAATAAAAACCAGAAAAAAATGATGAAAGTATAAGGAAGAGTGTTTGGACTACAGATTTTTTTCTATCTGCTTTGCTCTACATTTGAGTTTTTCCAAGTTTTTATAAACTTTATTGAAAGAAAAGTATTAGACACTAAGAGCAAAAACAAACAAACAAAAAACAATCCCATTGGCAACCTTACCTCTGTTATTCAGTTTTATGCATAAAGACTTTTCTCATATCACCAGAGCTATATCCCAAACTGCCTCTTACCAGTAACATTCGAAAATTCAACCTCAAACATAAGTTACACCTGTAAACCACCAAGAGTTACTAAGATGACCCAGAGGTTTATGCTTAAAACATTAAAAAGACATTATGGTAGGCCAGAGGTAGGCACCGCAAGATTCCTGGCCCATGACATACACACATCTTGTCCCAGTTACTCCAACAAGCAGTAATGTAAGTATTGCTGTGAAGAAAGTCTGCAAACATAATTAAAGTCCCAGGGGTGCCTGGGTTGCTCAATTGGTTAAGTGACCGACTTTTGGTATCAGCTTCGGTCATGATCTCACTGTTCATAAGATCAAGCCCTGCATCAGGCTCTGCGCTGGCAATGCAGACCCTGCTTGGGATTCTCTCGCTTTCTCCTTCTCTCTGCCCTTCCCCCACTCTCTCTTTCTCTCAAAATAAATAAACATTTTTTTCAAGTCCCAAATCAGCTGACCTTTTTTTTTAACTTTTTAAAAAATATTTTTATTTATTTCTAGGAGAGAGAGAGAGAGAGAGCGTGAGCAGGGAAGGGTCAGAGAGAGAGGGAGACACAGACTCCGAAATAGGCTCCAGGCTCTGAGCTGGCAGTCAGCACAGAGCCCGACGCGGGGCTCGAACCCACGAACCGCGAGATCATGACCTAAGTGAAAGGCAGACGCTTAACCGACTAAGCCACCCAGGTGCCCTCAAATCAGCTGACCTTTAAATGAGATTATCCAGGTGAGCCTGGCCTAATCACATGTAACCTTTAAATCTGGACCTAAAGGTCCGATATGTAGGATTTCAGAGATTTGAAGCACGAGAGCGATTTCATGTGCAAGTTCTGCATTGTTGCCTTGAATAGAGAAGGCATTTAGCAAGGAATGCAGGTGGTCTCTAGGAGCTGGGAGTGACCCCCTAGTTGACAGCAAAATTAGGGACTTCATTCCTACTACCACAAGAACTGGCAACAACCTCAATAAGTTTAAAAGCAGATTCTACCCCAGAAGCCCCACATGAAAACTCAGCCTGGTGGATACTCTGATTTCAGCCTTTGAGACCCTGAGCAGAGAAATCCATGTCTCATAGACTCTGACCCACAGAACTTTGAGCTAAAAATGGGCCACTGAGTTTGTGGTAATTTGTTATACGGCAATAGCAAACTGATGCAGGGCACCTGAGTGGCTCAGTTGGTTAAGTGTCTGGCTTTGGCTCAGGTCATGATCTCACAGTGTGAGTTCAAGTCCTGCATCAGGCTCTGTGCTGATAGCTGGGAGCCTGCAGCTTGCTTCAGATTCTGTCTCCCTCCCTCTCTCCCCCTCTCTCTTTCTCTCTCTCAAAAATAAATAAATATTAATTTTTTTTTAAAAAGAAAGAAAACTAATGCAGAATTCTTTCAAAATTATTTTCTCTGTCCCTTCAACAATTATAAACACAGTTTTAAATACACAAGAAACTAACACAGGCTGTCTCTTAGAACAGAAACAGAACCCACACCTTATGACTGTACTATGACTCATAAAACAGATAAACTTAACCAAACCACAACATGCAATACAGACTATTTATGCTCAAGCTTTTTGTTTTTCCATTTTTCTCCTTTATCTATTTCACCCATCCCCCACCTATCTCCTCTCTGGTAACCACCAGTTTGCTCTCTGTATTTGAGTCTGTTTTTTTGTTTGTTCATTTATTTTTGAACTCCACATACAAGTAAAATCATATGGTATTTGTCTTTCACTGTCTAACTTATTTCACTTAGCATAATACCCTCTAGGTCCATCCATGTTGTCTCAAATGCAAGATCTAATTTTTTATGGCCAAGTAATATTCCACAGTATGTACATATATATGTATACGTATATAGACATACACATACCCCACATCTTCTTCATACATTCATCTATTGATGGACATCCAGGCTTAGACTGTTTACATATCCTAGCTAATGTAAATACTGCTGCAATAAACACAGAGATGTTTATATCTTTCTGAATTGGTGTTTTCATTTCTTTTATGGGTAAATTTTATGGGTAAATTCCCAGTAGTGGAATTACTGGACCACATGGCATTTCTATTTTTAACTTTTTGAGGAACCTCTATACTGTTTTCCACAGTGGTCACATCAATTTATACTCCCACCAACAGCACACAGGGTTCTCTTTTCTCCACATCCTCACCAACACTTGTTATTTCTTAGGTTTTTGATTTTAGCCGCTCTGACACGTGTAAGGTAATATCTCATTGTGGTTTTGATTTTCATTTCCCTGAAGAACAGTGATGTTGAGCATTTTTTCATGTGTCTGTTGGCCATCTGTATGTCTACTTCGGAAAAATATCTATTCAGGTCTTCTCATTTCTTAATCAGATCTTTTTTTTTTTTTTTTTTTTTTTTTTGGTTTTGAGCTCAAACTCATTTTAACACCAGATCCTTCAAATCCATATGTTCCAAGATAAGACCTCACATGAACTAATTTAATACTAATTGCACAGACACTAGATCTGATCTAACACTGAACTTGATGAGTTCTAGCAACTCATCTAGTGCACAAATTCTAACTAATCCTTGCTCAGATTACAAACTTCCACCCTAAAATCTAACAACACTCCCTAATCTAACAACAGTCTCAATGAGCAGCCTTTTCTAACTGTCCTCCCATTTTGAGTTCCTTTGGTTCTCTCTGCTCGTTGCAGCAGGTTAAAAAAACCTAACTTTCTTTTTCTTAACTACAAATAAATCCTGGGTGATCTTTGGTAGGTGGTTTATGGGTGTCCAGCTATTTATCAACTGGTGTTTCCAAGATTCAGCTGACCTCCTGTTTCTGGGGAGACATAGGACTCTGCCATAGTGCGCACATATGTGACCACTGATTTCTACCTTCTCAAGGCCACCCTGCCTGTGACAGTGAGGTATCAGAGCCTCAGTAATTTTGTTGAGCACTTCAGGATCGAGGTGATAATTGGGTCCTCTGACTTTAAGTCTTATCAAGTATACTCTTCATGGGTGATGTCTGGCTTCTACCTAATTAACAGCATTCCTATCATCTGCCTGCTTGCTCAGTATCCTTTTTTAAGTAAGTTCTATGGCCAACATGGAACTTAAACTCACAACCCCAATATCAAGAGTCACATACTCTACCAACTCATCTGGGCAGGTACCCCTTCTTCAGAATCTTGAGTGTCATGCATCTATAAGAGGAAGTCCACAGCACAGGACAGACATAGACCTAATATGTATATCTTCCAGACAGCTCCAAAGGCTGACAAGTCCAGGAGATCTTATCAGACCAGCATCTTTACATGAGCTTTGTACTGGGTCACATTTCCTAAAACTTCCTAAGGACTTCCTTAGTCCTTATGATCTTGACATAGATTAGATAGATAATAATTAGATAGATAGAACCTCTGTCTGCCTGGAGCTGACGTTCTGCTAAGTCATCAAATGATGACAACCAATCTTTGGTGTCACTTCATGTCTTCTGGATATAGGTGGTTGCAAAAGTGCCATCCTCATCCATTACTGTAGGTCACATAAGAAAACCTTTATCCTTGACAATCACCACCTATAGGACTAATTCTTTAGACACTGGCAAGGTGAATAATTTACATCCAAAACTAAAGGGGAAAAATTTACTTGGTTACTAAAGGATAATCCAAATAGATATGGTATATATAGGACATTATTTTAAACTTTAATAGTAACTCTTGTTTGAGGTTTTGTTTGTTGCAAAAACCATGTATGTGTGATCTTCAGGGTCTTAAATGCTACAATCAGATATTATCATGCCAGATGATTTTTTTTTTCACAAATAGTTTATTGTCAAATTAGTTTCCACGTAACACCTAGTATTCATCCCCACAAGTGCACTCCTCCATGCCCATCTCCCCCTTCCCCCCACATCCATCAGTCCTCAGTTTTTGTCAGCATTCAAGGGTCTCTCATTGTTTGCCTCTCTGCCTTTCCCCCACCATTTCCCCCCTTCTTCTCCCCCTTGTTCCTCAGTTAAGTTCCTCCTAATCCTTCTATACGTGCAAACATATATTTGTCCTTCTCTGCCTGACTTATTTCGCTCAGCATAACACCCTCAAGGTCCATCCATGTTGCTACACATTCATGCCAGATGATTTAACAAATGATCATCTAAGAAACAGAACAAGGTCCTGGTGTTTAGAGAGGACAAAATTCCTACCATCAAAAGCTTGATAAACATTCACAACCTATCTAACAATAATATAGATCTTGACTGATCACTTCCCCTAAATGTTAAATCCTCCAGCTTAGGAAACTAATTTGACAATAAACTATTTGTAAACAAAACAAAACAAAACAAAATCCTCCAGCTTAGTAAATAAATGATCAAAAGCAAAGACTAAGAATTGAAAGAGAAACCACAAATTGCTCACACTCAGAAAAATACTATGACTTACAGAACAGATAGACTGAACCAAACTAAACCACACTGTGCATCACATACTATCCAAGCTCAGATTTCTTTAAACATTAGCTCATTATGTTCCAATACCACAGACAAATTGATCTAACTAGAACTTTTCGGGGACTCTTGTGTACTAAAGATAAATCACTGACTGTTCTAGTAACTCACATAGATTTTGCCAATCCCCGCCCAAACTACTAATTTCCACCCTAAAAGCACTCTATGACTAACCTTAGCTCCTAAAACCCTGTGTATCTTCTTTGCAAACTCCCTCCTTCTGAGATGCCCCACAGTTATTCTGGTGTTTGTTACTCCTTGCTGTAGCAAGATCACTAAAAACACATCTACATATTAAAGCTAACAATAAAGGGCAGACACTTTTTTTTCCCAATTTAAAAGGCATTTCAACTCTAGGCAATATTTTATTTATCTTTTAAGTAATCTTTGAACCCAATGTGGGGCTTGACACGACCCCAAGATTAAGAGCTGCATGCTTTTCCAACTGAGCTGGCCAGATGCCCCAACTCCAGACAAGATTTCATTTTACTTATTATTTTAACATTTTATTTTTAAGCAATCTTTACACCCCATGTGAGGCTCAAACCACAACCCCGAGATCAAAAGTTACATACTCCACCAACTGAGCCAGGCAGGTGCCCCCAAGCAATATTTGAAACTAAAGTTTATCTTCCTAAAGCCAACTATTAATCCCTAGTTCATACGGAGTCTCCATTTATTTCATTCTTTCAGACTTTCAGTACAATTTTGCAACAGCCTATTAACTTACAATCTCATTTTAACCAAGATAAGTTATTTGCACTAATTAGGGTATAACTTCCATAGCTTCATTTTTAAAAAAATAAGCTTTATTGAGGTTTATTTAGGTACAATAAACTACATCCACTAAAGTATTTAATTTGATAAGCTCTGACACATGTATTTATTTGTCAAGACCACAATCAGGATCAAGATACAGGACATCTTCATTACCACCAAAAGATCCTCTCCTCTGCCTCCTGGCACCACAACCACTGATCACTACAGTGATCACTACAAATAAATTTGGACTCTTTTAGGTTTACATAAATGGAACTGCCCAGTATATAGTCATTTATGTCTGGCTTTTTTCATGAAGTATGATGTTTTTGTGATTCACCCATGCTATTGCATGAATCAGTAGTTTGCATCTTTTTATTGCCAAGTAGTACTCCATTGTGAGGATACACCATATTATGGTTATCCATTTACCTGTTGGATATTTCCTAGCTTGGGCTATTCATAACCAATGCTGCCATAAACTTATATGTATAAAGCTTATGTTTCCATTTCTTGTGGATAAATATCTTGGTAGAATGCCAGGGTAGAACAGGAGGTGTATTATTAATTTTCCCAAGTAGTTATACAACTTTACATTCCCACCAGCAGTGTGTGAAAGTTTCACTTTCTCCATATGCTTGGCAAAACTAGTAATTTTTAGTTTCAGCCATTCTAATGGGTGTTTGGTGGTATTTCCTAGTAGTTCTAATTTGCATCTCCCCAATAGCCAATGATGTTGAATATCTTCTTGAATGCCACTGGCCAGCTGTATATCTTAATTTGTGACTTAACTGTTCACTCTTTATATCTGTTCAAATCTTTATTGCAGATTTACTCAAATCTGCAAATTTTTAAAATTCTGCAGATTGTCTTCTTACTGACCTATAAGTTCTTCATATATTACTGATACAAGTCTTTTGTAAGATGTGTGTGAATATTTTCTCCCAGTCTGTGGGAGAACCTTTTCATTTTCTTAATGAACCATATTTAGAAGAACAAAACATTTTAATTTTGGTATAGTCCAATGATCAGGTTTTATGGTTCATGTTTTTTGTGACCTAAGAAAATTTTGACTACCCCAAAGTCACAGAGATTTCTCTTTGTTTTTTTTTTTTTTTTTGGAGTTTATAAAAATATAAGTTTTAGCGATCCATTATTAATTACTGTTTGTATAGGCTGTCAAATTTCATTTTTTTCCAGTTGTTCCAACACCATTTGTTGTCAAGTCTTTCTCTTCACTACCTAATTGCTTTGTGAAAAATTAACTGATCACTTTTATGTATGGGTCTATTTCTGGGCTCTTCCATTCTAATGATCTATATGTCCATCCTTTCATGCATATCACACTGTCTTCCTTATAAGTCTCCAAATCAGAGAGTCTGAGTTCAACTTTGTTCCTCCTTTTGAAAACTAGTTTGCTTATTCTCAGTCTTTTACATTTCCATATAAATTTTATTTTTTCTAAAGTTTACTTATTTATCTATACACCCAACATGAGGCCTAAACTTAACGACCTTGAAATCAAGAGTCACATGCTCTACCTACTGAGCCAGCCAGGTGCCCCTTCATATAAATTTTAGAATCAGTTTACCAATTTCTATTTTAAAAATCCCAGGATTTTAGGGGCGCCTGGGTGGCTTAGTCGGTTAAGTGTCCGACTTTCGCTTGGGTCATGATCTCGCGGTTCGTGGGTTCGAGCCCCGCGTCGGGCTCTGAGCTGGCTGCCAGCTCGGAGCCTGGAGCCTGTTTCAGTCTGTGACTCCCTCTCTCTCTGACCCTCCCCTACTCACGCTGTCTCTCTCTCTCTCTTCTAGAAATAAATAAAACATTAAAATAATAATAATAAAAAAAATCCCAGGATTTTGATTAACATTGGATTTATCTATATATCAGTTTGGGGAACTGACATCCTAACAATTTTGCATTGTCTGATCCATGAACATGATATAAATCTCCTTATAGTTCAGTCCTAAATTTCTCTCAGCAATGTCTGACAGTTTTCAACAAAGAGATTTTACACATTTTTGTCACATTTATTCCTAAGTATTTTATGGTTTGGGAGAGTGTTCCAAGTAAAAATTTTAAAAATTTCATTTCCCAATTGTTTGCTGATCATATATAAAAATACAATTGATTTTTGTATATTCACCTTATATCCTCTGATTTGACATTCAATATTTTACCATTAAGTATGAATTTGTGATATGTTCTTAGATGATCATTAGTTGAGGATGTTTCCCCTACCTTGTACCTAGTTTTCTGAAAGGCTTGTTTAAGTCATGAATGGGTGTTGAATTTTTGTCAAATGGTTTTTCTGAATTTATTAAAATAATCATATTATTCTCCTTTATTTTGTTAATATGGTAGATTATACTGATTTTTTAAAAAAAATTTTAATGTTTTATTTGTTTCTGAGAGAGAGAGAGACAGCGTGAGCAGGGGAGGTTCACAGCGAGAGGGAGACCAAGAATCTGAAACAGGCTCCAGGCTCTGAGCTGGCTGTCAGCACAGAGCCTGACGTGGGGCTCGAACACACAAACCATGAGATCATGACCTGAGCCAAAGTCAGACGCTTAATCGACTGAGCCATCAGGCTCCCCTATACTGATTTTTTTTAATGTTTATTTATTTTTGAGAAAGAGAGAATAAGTAGGGGAGGAGTTGAGAGAGAGCAAGGCAGAGGATCCAAAGCAGATTCTGTGCTAAGAGAAGAGAATCTGATGTGAGACTTGAACTCACAAATCGTAAATTATGACCTGAGTCAAAATCAGATGCTTACTAACCAGCTGAGCCACCCAGGAACCCCTATACTGAATGACCTTCAAACCAACTTTGAATTACTGGGATATATGTTACTTGGTAATGATGTGTTACTCTTATAATTCATACATACAATTTGCTAAAAAAAAAAAAATACATTCAATTTGCTAATACAAGTTAGTTAAAAAAACTCAACGCTGAATTATTTATGTTGTGCTAAACTTGTTAAAACTACAGTATCCACAAAGCCTTTTCAATATAGGTTTTAGATTTCAATTTTCTTAACTGGATTTGCAATAATAATAATGACCATGTTTGTGTGCTAACTACACAACAGGCATTATGCTATGTGCTTTATATATACTCTCATTTAACCTGATAACACTCTATGAAGTATTATTTTCTCTATTTGATAGATGTGGCAACCAAGGCTTAGGAAGTTAGAAAATTTGTCTAAGATCTCACAACTAGCAACTGGAGGAGCTGGAGTTTGATCCCACAACAGCTGATTCCAGAGTCTAAGTAAGCTCTTATCCCTCTTTTGCTATACTGCTTTACCAAATAATCTCTAATACTTTTTCTTAATATATAAATCAAAGTGATATAACATAGGTAGGAATGAAAATAAGCTCTCTGAGAGGCCACTAAAGTTTAAGTACAAATGAGAACTATGTAGACATAACACACAACAACTATGCAAAATATACTATCATGGAACAAAAGGATTTTACACAATTCTAGATAGATAAGCTATAACTGTCTCTTTTACCTTAAGAAAAAAAAACACATAACAAAGTGACAGTAAAGTGATTATTAGTGGTCATCTTGAATCCACCCTAATTCTCACACAAATATACAAAATCATTCAAAAACTTCAGAACTTCCAATGTTAATAACGAAGAACTTCACACTAGGATTGCATAAGGAGTACTAAGCCATTTGTGGCTCTATCATAAAAGAGAACAGAGATTTAAAAAAAATAAATTACTAAATTTACCATTTTAGTGCCAACTTCAATATGTGAAACCTACACACACTAAGATTGCACTGTTCTTCATAATAATGAAGCATTTTATACTCTTATCATTCTACCTACTACTGCTGACCTCCTTAATTTGTTTTAAAAACAGCAAACTTAGAATTCACTCTTTCTCTCTTTTTAATAATCAGAAGTAGGAAAGACTGGGTACAATCACCAAATCTTTATGAAAGTTTTTTTATGAAAGTTTCTTTGTGAAACTGACATTTTACCTTCATCTGCAATTTACAATTCAAGTCTAGTTATCCAGTGTCATCCTTGTAAAAGCTGAAAGACTTATAACTAAAAAACAAAACATTCAATAACTGAAAAGATCTAAATTTCGATAGCCAGCCTTCCTGGGACTGGATAATAATATTTGTTAAAGTCTAAAGTTATGAAATCTATAGGAGACAAAGAGCTGGCAGGGTCCTTTAAGTAAAATTCAAAAATAATAGGGAAGTGGTTATATTCTGAATTAAGTAATTCAGTATTTATCTGGCACCTATTACATGCTCACACTGTATAAATCATTTATAGATCATACAATTTTAACACACAGACTCCACCTTGAAGAACTGTATGTTCATTTTTTTTTTTTTTAAGATTTTAAGTAATCTCTGCACTCAACATGGGGCTTGAACTCCCAAATCTGAGATCAAGAGCAGTAGCATGCTTCACCAGATGAGCCAGTCAGGTGCTGCATGTTCTATCAAAGTAGACAAAATAATTCACACAAGATTTAATATGAACACAAAACACTTAAACAATACATTGCATGGTACACGCTCTTAGTATGGAAGAATATAAAGGGGATGTCAGTCGTGGCTACAGAAATCAAGGAAGGACATCAGAAACTTGAGACTTGAGCGAGATCTTCTCAAAGTTCCAAAGACACTTCCACACTTTTTAGGGATTTGTTATAGTAGCACTCCACTCTTGGCACCAAAAATAAAAGGTATACTAAGAAGAGAAAGAAAGAAATTCCAGACGTACATGTAATATACTGCATGTATGGGTTTTTAAAAAATCTTTTTAAGTGTATTTATTTTGAGAGAGTGCACACACGAGCAGGGGCAGAGAGGGAAGCTTGAGAGAATCCCAAGCAGGATCTGTGCTGTCAGTGCAAAATCTGATGTGGGGCTCAAACTCACAAACTGTGGGATCATGACCTGAGCCAAAGTCAAGAGTCAGATGCTTAACCCACTCAGGCACTATGGTGCTCCTCTATGGATATTTTTAATGAAATATTTCAAAAATAATTTTACATAAAATGGTATAGGAAATTATATAATATAAATACTATAAATGTTGCTACCTACCCATATATCTACCATGTATACTTATTTAAAATATTAAGTCTGCCATGTCTGCTTCAAATATTTTTAAGAACTAAAATTTTGCTTGGGGCGCCTGGGTGGCTCCATCAGTTAAGCATCTGACTTCGGCTCAGGTCATGATCTCACGGTTTGTGAGTTCGAGCCTCATGTCAGACTGTGCTGACAGCTGAGAGCCTGGAGCCTGGAGCCTGCTTCAGATTCTGTGTCTCTCCCTCTCTCTGCCCCTCTCCCACTCATCCTCTGCCTCTCTCTCTCTCTCAAAAATAAACATTAAAAAATTTTTTTTAAAGAACTAAAATGTTGCAAATATAACTGAGCAACTTTCATCTGATTTCTTCCTCTCAGAGGTTATTACTACATTTGAGTAGTTGTATATCCTTCCCACATGTATATAATTTGTTACAAATATGTCTATATACAACATAGTATATTTTAAATTTTGTATAAATGGTATCATACTGTGCATCCTTTTGTAAGCAGTTTTTTGGGTAACTTACATTTTTATATTCAACAATGCTTTCTAGATTTATCTAGAATGGGGCCACAGAAGCCACTTTTTTAAAACTCCATAGCTGATTCTGATTGGTAACCAGAGTTGAGGACCATCATTCTAAGCCTATATATACTCATACAAGAAACTTTTAGTGCTCTCAAACTGCTAACATATTATTGAACTCAAGATGCTGAGATCAAGAGTCGCATGCTTTGGGGCACCTGGCTGGCTCAGTCAGTGGAGCATGCGACTCTTAATCTTGGGCTTGTAGGTTCCAGTCCCACACTGGGTGTAGAGATTACTTAAAAATAAAATCTTTAAAAAAAAAAAAGTCACATGCTCTACTGACCGAGCCAGACTGGTTCCCTGCTGATACATTTTAACCTAGCTTTTTTTTTTTCTAAATTAAAAAAAAAATTTTAAACATTTATTTCTGAGAAAGAGAGAGAGAGAGAGAGAGCATGAGCAGGGGAGGGTCAGAGAAAGAGGGAGACACAGAATCTGAAACAGGCTCTAGGCTCTGAGATGTCAGTGCAGACCCCGAGGTGGGGCTCAAACCCAAGAACCATGAGATGATGACCTGAGACAAGATCAAGACTCAGACGCTTAACTGACTGAGCCACCCAGGACCCCATAAATAATATTTTTATTTGAACACACTAAACAATTTTGAGTTTCTTGAAGGGGTTGGGGGATGGATGTAGCTACAAAGAGGCAGTCACACAGGAGTCTTGTGGTGAGCTACACTGACCATGGTGGTAGTTATGCAGGGCTACACAGGTAAAATTGCATAGAACTACACACACATGCATGTGTGCACAGGTTCATGTATAACTGGTGAAACCTGAAGAAACTCATCGATTATGCCCGTGTCAATTTTTGGTTTGGTACAGTGCTGCGGTAGTGTGGGATATTCACATTGTGAGGACAGAGACCTAGGGGAGGATGGTCAGGACCTCTCTCTGCACATTTCTCTGCAACTTCCTATGAATCTATAATCTAAAAATAAAAACTTCATAAAATTTTAAAACTAAGTTTCTAAAGCACACTGAAAAAATTCTGCAGCCTCTTTACAGGCAAAATCAGTTCAATATCCTGCTACAATATAGATCTACTACATAAAGGATATTTTTAGGTAAATATACCTAACATCAGGTGCAGATGTGCATAAAAGAGAAAGAAAATATTGGTGATAACCACTTTAATCCAGCAGCAACTATGAAAGATAAATCTTAAAAGCTATTGGCCTATAAGCTTTATTTTTAGATTATTGTGTGGTCTTAACCCCCCTGGGACACTAGGATTTACCTAAATAGCCATCTCTGTTCACTACAAATAACCCTGCTTTCATTCCTATTTTAAGCTAGCAAGCCTGCCCTACTTTTGCAGATTTATTTCCTAATCTACTCACCTGCTTTTCCAATCATTAACCGGTTAAACACCACTGAAGAGGTTATGTTAAATATTATTACTGAAAGACATACATAGCTTTCAGATCCTTTCATAACCTATTAGAACAAGTAATTTTATTTCAATAATCTGACACAGCTCTTTGAGATCATTCCCTCTATTCTTTGATAGTCCCAGAGCACACTTTCAAAATATTAGGAACTAGCCCTCCCAGAACCAATTAAGTAATAAACACTATCAATGATAGTCTGATGGAAACAGTAAGTTTATAGTGACATTCATAGGTTTTTAATAAAACAGCATATGCAACAGTCAGAAATAACTGGCTTCCTTTTATGGATATATCCACCAATTAAGTACTTTTATTACTCTGGCCACTCACTAAAACTTTTAATTTACTTAATGGTTTTTTCTTTTAATTTTATTTAGTTTTTTGTTTTATCCTATGTTATTTTTAAACCTCCACAAACCCTTAGGTCACAAGAACACAATGTACCTATTGATACACACAAAAAACACAAATTAAGTCTTACCTCTTTAGGCTACTAATCAATGGCCAAAGTTTAAACTTGAAAGGATTATCAATCTGTAGAGTGAGGGAGCAAACATTTCATACCAGATATTGTCTACCATTTAGATGTCTGCTCTTCATGGTGGTATTAGTCCTAGAAAGCTCCACACTTGTAACTTCTGTGACACTTGGGGAGGCTATTATATGCTATAGTGAGTACTTTTCAATGCTGTATTTAAGCTTCTAAGTATAAAAAGAAATGTATTGCTTGTAGAAGGAATTCATCAAATATGTTTATAAAGTTATGATTTATAAAATTCTATCTATACTATAAAAGGAAATCTCCTTTTTTTCCCCTGTTTGTTTATTTCAGGGGGAGGGGAGAGCACAAGCAAGGGAGGGGCAAAGAGAGAAGGAGAAATAGGGTCTGAGGAGGGCTCTGCACTGACAGCCTGATGCAGGACTCAAACTCACGAACCCTGAGATCATGACCCAAGCCGAAACCACAAGCTTAATTGACTGAGGCACCCAGATGACATGCCCCAGAGGAAATTTTCTTATAAGCATCTTAGGTAAATTCTTTCAAAAACTCCTAAGGAGACTATAGTTGGAAAATATAAAACACAACACTCTTAAACATTCATTTCACATATGCCACTTAAAGTCAAACAGATCTGCTGTCAAATCTCACTAAGATTCAAGATTAACTCCTTTAATAAAGAACAGCTAACATTTATTAAGCACCTACTATAGATACTAGGCTAAGCACTTTACATACAATATGAAATGCAATCTTTAAATTCTGAGGTAGGTACCGTTATCCTTCATTTTAAACTCAAAGCAAGGAGGGGTGCCTCAGTGGCTCAGTCACCTAAGCATCTGCCTCTTGATTTCAGCTAAGGTCATGATCTCACAGTTCGTGAGATTGAGTCCCACATCGGGCTCCACTCTGACAAGTGCGGAGACTGCTCAGGATTCTCTCTCTCCCCTTCTCTCCCTGTCCCTTCCCTGCTTGTTCTCTCAAAATAAATAAACTTTAAAAAAATAAAAAAAATAAATGAAGCAAGGAAAATAAATAGCAAAGGTATCAGAGCTAGTAATTAGCAGAGCTTGTGCCCTTTTCTACACTGTCTTCCATAAAATAAGCTTCTTATGCTTTCACTTAACTTAAACATTTACTAAGCACTTATGTGCTAGGCACTGTATTCAGCATTAATAATGCATAGTTCTTGCCCTTGAAGAGAATAGCTTAATGTAAATAAATAAAAATATTTAGAGAAATGTGAAAAGCAATGAGACTGCTCATAGGAGCAATATCTAACCCTTCTTTTACATGTATATATATAATTTTGTGGGTTTTAAGTTTATTTATTTGAGAGAGGGAGAGCGTGCATGGGGCAGACAGAGTCAGAGGGAGAGATAGAGAGGATCCCAAGCTGGCTCCGCACTGTCAGCACAAGGAACCCAAAGCAGGACTCAAACTCAATAACTTGCAAGATCATGACCTGAGCCAAAATCAAGAGTCGGACACAGGGCACCTTGGTGGCTCACTTGGCTGAGCGACCCACTTCAGCTCAAGTCATCATCTCCTGGTTCATGAGTTCGAGCCCCACATTGGGCTTCCTGCTGTCAGGCTGTCACCACAGAGCCCACTTCAGATCCTGTCCCCCTCTCACTGCCCCTCCCCTGCTTGTGCTCTCCCTAAAAATAATTTTTTAAAAAGAGTCAGATACTTAACCAACTGAGCCACCCAGGTGCCCCAGTTTCTAACTCTTCTGATGATGATATCAGCTAACATACAGTGAGCACTTACTAGGCACCTATCACTGAGGTTTGTGGAGTTTATTTAATTCTTACAACTATCCTATAAAGTGGGTTCTATTATTCCTTTTCTTCAGATAGGGAAAATGAGGAAAAACAAGATTAAGTATTTGGCCCAAGGTCCGTGCTGCTACTAAAAGGCACAGAATTTGAATTCAGGTATGTCTGACTTCAAAGCCCATGTTCTAAAACCATTATTCTAGACAGGATCTTAGTAAAGGAGGAAAAGCTTCTCAGTGTCCTCTTGGCTAAATCTTGAAAGAGAAATAGGAGCTGGTCAAGTTGGGGCATAAGATTCTACATAAGAATAATACAAAGAACCCATTCACAGATATAAAATTTCATGGAGGGGCGCCTGGGTGGCTTAGTCGGTTAAGCGTCCGACTTTCGCTTGGGTTATGATCTCGCGGTTCGTGGGTTCGAGCCCCGCGTCGGGCTTTGTGCTGACTGCCAGCTCAGAGCCTGGAGCCTGTTTCAGTCTGTGACTCCCTCTCTCTCTGACCCTCCCCTGCTCACGCTGTCTCTCTCTCTCTCCTAGAAATAAATTTAAAAAAATATATAAATAAATAAAATAAAATTTCATGGCATTCTAGGGACCACAAGCAGTAGTAAAGTTAAGTTTGGGGACAGGGGCATGAAATGAGAGGAGAAAGTAACCCACAGTTTAGTGTGAGGAGAACTATACACCAACAAAGTTTAGAGTTTATCCCTTGGGCAAAGCAGGCTCATGAAGGATTTCAAGCATAAGAATAATCCTTTACATCATCTACAGATCATGATGGCAACATGGACATTAGATTACATGGCCCTAGCACCAGGCTACTCCAATGATATAAACAAGAAGTCCGAGAGCGAGATGAAGTAGAAGGTTACGTGCAAACCAGAAGTCCACACAACTGAGTCTGGAAGAACTGGATGCGAAGTGAAAGGGACAGGAAAGGGTCTGGCCTGACTCCCAGGCCTGTCATCTGAGCCAGTGACTAAATGGGTAAGTGGTGTGATTAACAGGGATGGGAAATACATTTGGAAAATCCTTTCTATCTCCTCTGCTTATTAGTGCTTTTTAATATTTATTTTATCTCCATACCACCTTTTCCCACTTTTCTCATAATCTCTTCAATAAAAACAGGTCTGTCTCATTTTCACAATATCTATTTGTATGATGTTTCAATTGTCTCTAATTCTTTTTAAATTTTTAATGATTTATTTACTTTTGAGAGAGAGAGGAAGAGAGAGAGAGAAAACAAGCAGAAGAGGGGCAGGGAGAGAGGGAGACACAGAATCCAAAGCAGGCTCCAGGCTCTGAGCTGTCAGAACAGATTACATCGCAGGGCTCGAACCCATGAACCGTGAGATCATGACCTTAGCTGAAATCAAGCCTGGATGCTCAGTCAACTGAGCCAGGTGCCCCAAATTTTATTTTTAAGTAATCTCTGCACTTAATGTGGAGCTTGAACTCACAACTCACAAAAAAATTAAGAGTTGCATGCTCCATCCACTGAGCCAGCCAGGTACCCCTAGTCTTTTATTTTCTTATGGGATTTCAGTTTTTCAAAATACAAAGCTGGGGGGGCGCCTGGGTGGCTTAGTTGGTTAAGCGTCCGACTTTCGCTTAGGTCATGATCTCGCAGTTCGCGGGTCCGAGCCCCGCGTCGGGCTCTGTGCTGACTGCCAGCTCAGAGCCTGGAGCCTGTTTCAGTCTGTGACTCCCACTCTCTCTGACCCTCCCCTGCTCACGCTGTCTCTCTCTCTCTCTCTCTCCTAAGAAATAAATAAAACATTTAAAAAAAAAACAAAACAAAATACAAAGCTGGGGAGAGAGAGGCCTGGGAAAGGCTATCATCATATTTAAGAATTCAGTACTGTCTTAGGGAAAGCTAAAAAGAAGAAAATTTTAAAGTGTATTAAACCTGATGTGAAGTAAAGGTAACTTGTTTAGCAGAACAAGGGGTTGTTTCAGTTACATGCACTGGAAAAACATGCAGTAAGAATGGAGAAAAACAAAGTGTATTTGAATACGGAGTAGGCAGGGTGGGTAAAACTAGAAACCTCAAAAAATTGAAAGAGGTAAAACAAAGAAGGGGAGGAAGAGAGATAGCTGAAAACTACTAGGGCAATCGACATTGATTCCATTAAGGGAAAAGCAAGATTATTTTGATCGCTATATGTTTTTAAAAACTCAAAGCTTAATTGGCTTATAAATGTAATTATAGATAATTGAGGGGCACCTGGGTGGCTCAGTCGGTTAAGTGTCCAACTTCAGCTTAGGTCATGATCTCACAGTTGGTGGGGGCACAGAGCCTGCTTAGGATTCTTTGTGTGTCTGGGACTCTCAGTCTCCCTCTCCTTCCCCTCCCCCCCATGCAAACTCAGGCTTTCTCCCTCTCTCTCTCAAAATAAATAAATCAAAGCTTTTTACAAATTTAATCAACATATTTTTAAAAAGTAAAAGAATAGTAAAACGAATACCCATTTGCTCCTTACCCATTCAACATGGTGAACATTCTGCCACTTTTGCTCTCTCTCAACAAATACATAATTTTTTTTCTGAATCATTTGAAAGCAAACTGCTGATATCATGACATTTCAACATAAATACTACATCAGGTATCGGCTAAGAACGTTCTCCTTTATAAGCACAATACCGTACCATCAGACCCAGACATTTAACACTGACATATTATCATCTATTATATACTCCATACTCAAATTTCCCCAGTTGTCTCCAAAATGGCCTGAAGAGCTTTTTATTTTCCCAATCCAGGCTTGGCAATACACCTGGCTATCATTTCTTTTTCAGTTTCTTTCATCTCGAACAGTCTCTCTGCCTTTTATATTTTATCACCTTGGCATTTTCGAAGAGTTCAGACCGGTTGTCTTATAAAAGTCCCACAAACTGATTTGTCTGTTTGTTTATTATTACTTGATCCAGGTTAAACATTTTTAGCAAGGATTATACAGGTAATTCTTGAACAAATTCTTAAATTATCACCCAGTGTTTACTTCATTTGTTTTATTTCAGTCTGTTGGACTAACACTGTCTAAACTGCACAAAATCTCATGAATTGTTCATATTCAATAAATCTAATAATGATCAAGGAAAATACACATTGCCATGGCCAGCTTATACAGCGTATCTTTCTGTCACCCAACCTAGAGATTCTAGTTACCAAGTTGTATCCTCTTCATAATAGATTCAAGAAACAGATTTTTTTTTAATTTTTTTAATGTTTTTATTTATTTCTAGGAGAGAGAGAGAGAGAGAGAGACAGTGTGAGCAGGGGAGGGTCAGAGAGAGAGGGAGTCACAGACTGAAACAGGCTCCAGGCTCTGAGCTGGCAGTCAGCACAGAGCCCGACGCGGGGCTCGAACCCACGAACCGCGAGATCATGACCTAAGTGAAAGTCGGACGCTTAACCGACTAAGCCACCCAGGCGCCCCAAGAAACAGATTTTTTGATAAAAATCTAGTTTGCACCAAATAAATGAAACTAAAAGTACTCTCTGCATGTATCTGAATAATTAGGTAGATAATAAAAATACCTAAGTCAGATATTACCAAGGATGAGCTGAAATTTTCACATCTCAGTTTTGTAATTTAAACTGTAGCTAAGAGGCACCTGAGCAGCTCAGTCAGTTAAGTGTCTGACTTTGGCTCAAATCATGATCTTGCTATTTGTGAGTTTGAGCCCCACATTGGGCTCTGCACTGCTAATGTGGAGCCTGCTTGGGATTCTCTCTCTCTCTCCTCCGTCTCTCTCTGTCCCATCCCCACGTGTATATGTGCACATGCTCTCTCTCTAAATAAACTTTAGAAAAATAAAATAAAATGCGGCTAAAATTTAACACAAAAACTTTAAAGCAGAGTATAATAGTCTATTAATGATAGCACCAAAGGACGATAATGATTACCAGACACCCCTTTATTTCCATTTTGTTCACCAATTAAGTAGCAGCAAAGCTCCAAAATGACTACAAATACCAAGAATTAGTTGAGCAATTTTGTCTCATAGATATGTCTAAAAATTAGCTTTTTTTCCCCAAAAGTCTACTTTAATGGTAAGATATTTTATTACCAAATACCACTTCAGAAAGGTTTTCAATTAATTCTTTAATCCACCTTAAGTACTGAATCCTTAGCATTTTTCTCTCAAATGATCCAAAAACATTTTTTAGTATTTTTTTGAGAGATAGAGTGTGAGCAGGAGAGGGGCAGAGAAAGAGGGAGGCAGAATCCAAAGCAGCCTCCAAGCTCTGAGCTATCAGCTCAGAGCCCAACACAGGGTTCGAACTCATGAACCACGAGATAATGACCTGAGCTGAAGTTGATGCTTAACTGACTGAGCCACCCAGATGCCCCAATGTTTATTTTTGAGAAAGCACACATAGGCATGAGCGGGGGAGGGGTGGGGAGGGACAGAGGATCCAAAGCAGGTTCTGTGCTGATAGCAGAGAGCCCGATGTGGGGCTTGAACTCACAGACTACGGGATCACAACCTGAGCTGAAGTCCAATGCTTTTTTTTTTTTAATTTTTATTTATTTCTAGGAGAGAGAAAGAGAGACAGCATGAGCAGGGGAGGCTCAGAGAGAGAGGGAGACACAGACTCTGAAATAGGCTCCAGGCTCTGAGCTGGCAGTCAGCACAGAGTCCCATGCAGGGCTCGAACCCACAAACCGCGAGATCATGACCTAAGTGAAAGTCAGACGCTTCACCGACTAAGCCACCCAGGCGCCCCACTGAAGTCCAATGCTTAACCAAATGAGATACCCAGGTGTCCCCCCAAAACATTTAAGTTTTATTTATTTACTTTGAGAGTAGGGAAGGAGCAGAGATAGAGGAAGAGAGAGAATCCTAACCAGAGAGAGTGGGAAAGAGAATCCCAGGCACCCCCAAAAACATTTTTTAACTTTACTAAATGTGGTAATATATTGTTTTATGGAAGAAAGTTTTATTACCAAATGTCTGTTATAAATAACGCTTAAACCACAACCATTAACAAAGAGGTAAAAAAGAACACCTTATTCCTGCTAAAAAAAGAATTAAGTGTTTACATTAAGATGTGCTTACCAAGGTTTGAGACTTCCACTGAGAAGGATGAAACTCAAACAGCATAGATTCCCAATGTTTAAATGGTGTGGTGGCTTGTTAATTACAATGGTAAGCTAAGTCTAACTTAAATAGTGTTGACAAATTCAACAGATATGTACTATATGACTTCTCCACATTAAATATTTATACCTGAAAATGTTTCATCTAGGTTGGCACTGTATCAAATGATTGAAAATATAAAGGACCAAAATATGAATACAAGCACTTTCAAACTGTTCATACTGACTGACATCATCATGAGTATTTAGGTAAAATTATAATATTTATGTTAAAATAATATAAAACATATGCCTAGTACAAGCTTTAATATATGTGATCCATTCTCCTTTGAATTCAAAATATACTAGCAGATAGAAATACATAAAAGGTATTAAGAGAACTTGTTTCTGCAGAGAAGGAATATGACACTTTTGTTTTCTTCCCTTTCTGCCTTTCAAATTTTATAATAAGCAGGATTAAGCCTGTATTTAAAAGAAAAAACTTGGGGCACCTGGGTGGCTGAGTCAGTTAAGCGCCTGACTTCAGCTCAGGTTATAATCTCACGGCTCTTGTGTTCGAGCCCTGCATGGGGCTCTGTGCTGACAGCTAGCTCAGAGCCTGGAGCTTGTCTTCAGATCTGTCTCCCTCTCTCTCTGACCCTCCCCTGATCACACTGTCTCCTCTCCCCCCCTCAAAAATAAATAAAACATTAAAAAAAAAATTTGGGGGCACCTGGGTAGCTCAGTGGGTTAAGTCTCTGACTTCCGCTCAGGTCACGATCTCACAGTTAATGAGTTCCAGCTCCACATCAAGCTTTGTGCTGACAGCTCAGAGCCTGGAGCCAGCTTCGGATTCTGTGTCTCCCTCTCTTTCTGCCCCTCCCCAGCTTGTTCTTTCTCTCTCAAAAAATAAATAAAAAACAATTTTGAAAAAAATTTTTAATAAATAAAAGAAAAAAAACTTGGGGGGCACCTGGGTGGCTCAGTTGATTAAGCGTCCAGCTCTTGGTTCTGGCTCAGGTCATGATCTCATGGTCTGTGAGATCCAGCCTCTTGTCAGACTCTATGCTGACAGTACAGAGCCTACTCAGGATTCACTCTCTCCTTCTCAGTCTGCCCCTCCCCTGCTCATGCATGTACACATGCGCTCTCTTTCAAAATAAGTAAATAAACTTAAAAACAAAAAACCTTGGTAAATCCATTCTCCTAGTCAAAAAAAAAAAAAAAAAAGCACGAGGAGACAAAGAGCTGTGGAAATAAATGAGGAATAGGTACCAGAGACTGAAACAGGGTTCAGGGTATAACTTGAAAAAAATAACAATTTCTGTCTATACTATTTTAAAAATCTTTTAAGAAAGCCGTAGTCACACTATTCCAATTGGCAAGATATTAAAGAAGCAGTAGCCTCCACTGTGTGCTACCAAGGGTACAATACATTCTGTGAATATACAATATACTTGAATTCCAAACGAATGGGAGAAATATATCCACATCTTACTGAAATGAAGTCAGACTTTACTGTAAAACATCATTTGGCCACCAACAGTGAATTCTCCACATCTGTCATGTAATTCCTGGTAAAATTTCCTTGTTGCTTCTGAAAAGATTCAGCCCAGGGGAAAAAAACTGTTTTTGTAACAATCACTGTCAAAGAAAAAAATTCTCTCAAACAGGAAAAGAAACTTGAAACTAGAGGGGGAAAAAAATTCAAGCTGAAAGATTTTCACAATTCGGTCTGAGTTTATGGGGTTTTCTGCTCTAGATACCAGTTACCAGTAGTGACACCCCAATGCATATTGGCTATTCTAGAGAGACTCAGAACTGTTACTTTAAAAACAAAAAAGAGGGACGCCTGGGTGGCTCAGTTGGTTAGGCGTCCAACTTCATCTCAGGTCATGGTCTCACGGTTTGTGGGTTCAAGCCACGCGCTGGACTCTGCTGACAGTTCAGAGCCTCGAGCCTGCTTTGGAGTCTGTGTCTCCCTTTCTCTCTGCCCCTCTCCAACTCACGCTCTGTGTGTGTGTGTCTCTCTCTCAAAAATGAATAAACATTTTAAAAACAAAAACAAAAAAGAAACAAATGAGCACTTACTGGCATACGTTGCAAATGGCTCTCCATAAACATTTAATAAATGAGTGAAATCACAAGAATTCTTATATTTTTAAACAAAAAATTAACACCTTTAACTGCTAGGGAAGAAACCAGCTGCCAAGAAAGTACTAGACAGAACTGTACTGGTCTCTTCACTTTCTTTCACATGGGATTCCACCCAGATATCCTCTAAATCGTAAGAGAGAATGGGGCACGTGCCTGGCTCAGTCAGTAGAGCATGGGACTCTTGATCACGGTGTTGCAAGTTCAAGCTCCGTGCTGGGTATAGACATTACTTGAAAATAAAACTTAAAAAAAAATAATAATAATAAATTGTATAAGAGGTATTTTCAGTTTCCTAACTTATAATTTTATATACTTTCTAATTCTGGTATTTTTCAAATGTTAATGACTTCTCTGCCTACCACTTCAGTAAAAACTGATCTATTATCAAACTACTATCATGTTTCATAATGCTACCTTGTCTTTTTTTTTTTAAGCCAATTTATTTATTTTGAGAGAGAGAGAATAAGAGAGAAGGAGAAGGGGAGAGAGAGAGGGAGAGAGAATCCCAAGCAGGCTCTACTCAGTCAGCGCAGAACCAGGCATGGGACTTGAACTCACGAACTGTGAGATCATGACCTGAGGTGAAACCAAGAGTCACACACTTAACCCACTGAGCCACTCAGGCGCCCCCATAATACTACCTTGTCTCAAGCTTTTCATGTCAGTTATATCATTTGCATGGCTCAGGGGCCTGACAAAGAAGGTATGATTAACCCTGCTTTGCAGATGAAATTGGAGAGAGAGAGAAAGAGAGAGAAAGTTTCAAGGTCACAAGTAAGCTTCAGAGACAGTAAAATCTAGGTTTTTCTGATCGTCAGTCTAGTCCTTCATTTTAGGAAAGTTGCTCTTCAAAGGACACTTAAAATCCTAATCACTCCCTCCTAGTACCCACTCTTCTCTAAGATTTGTTCAAATTAAACAATTAAGTAGACTTTTAAGTTAACAGGAAATGACAGAATCAAAAATAACCCGGGTGTGGTCTCACCTCTGAAAAAGATTTCCAGCTGTGAATAAATGCAGACAACCCTAGCGAGGCAGGATAACATCCCATCAGAATTTAGTAACCAGCACAATGGATCTTAGCTATATTATATACAGTGACACCTTACTTTCTGAGAACAAACCTCAACTATTTCAAACTCTGGAAAACTCAGGAAAAAAAAAGCAACATAAGTCACGGAGAAGCCAAAATTGCTGTGGTCAAGTTCTTACACTAAAGTAGTTTTGTTTTTTTCATGTGTATTTATTTATTTTGAGAAAGAGAACGAGAGCTCGGGGGGTGGGGGGGGGGGGAGGTGTCACAGAGAGAAAGGAGACAGAATCCCAAGCAGGCTCCATGCTCAGCTCAGAACGCAACAAGGGCCCCGATCTTACTGCCTCACAAGAGTCAACTGCTTAATGACTGAGCCACCCAGGTGCCCCACACTAAAGTTTTTATATATATGATAAATCCACACATTTCTAAGGGCTTGAAACTATTATATTTCATGTATTTAAGTGTAATCTTAAAAGTATACAACATGCATTAATTTAGAAGTTTGCCAAAAAACAAACTTAAATATTACAGACTAAGAGGGTGTTTTCTTAACTATAAGCACGCCTACCAATAACACAGCACCTGCCTTTTAACTATGTTTTATTTTCCTTTGCTTCTATATTTAAAGGTCTTGAGAGGGTTATTTTAAAATCACTTTTGTGTCTTATCATGGAAATTACATGCCACAATGGCGATCAGAACTTGATATTCCCGAAGGTTTGAGGACTGCCACTAAGTTTCACTCAGATCCTATTTACTCTGACTTGACACACAATTCTGGTTTATCTGGTTTCCCTGCCTTCTTCAGCTTAGAAACAGCAGATGAGAAGGGCATATTTTGACAGACAGACAACAGTACTGGAGAAGATAAACTAAAAACAGACAAAAGCATTAAGTGGTACAGCAGTAAGGAGTCATTTTGGTACAAGGAGAAACTGCCAACACCCTTATACAGCAGAATGCACCAGCCATGTTCACAGCCAGGACAGAAATTAATGTACACAACTGACCTTGATTTATCAAAAAAGGTTATGTTTCATATATTCTTTACATTAAGAGAAGGTTTATACTTTTTATGGGGTATATACTACCAAAAAAATGACATTAAAATGGTCAAAATATCTAACAGTTAAAGGGCCAAATGTCAGTTATATGAACAATTCATTTAGAGCCTTAATAATATCAGACAAACGCTGATCAATCTCAAAAACCCCACTACCTTTACTAAACAATACTAGTGTAGGTACCTGGGGTTTTTGATCATCACTTATGATCTTGGCTTTTTAGATGGTAAAAAATTAAGTTACACACTAAAATTATGTAGTGTAGAAAAATCAACATTTACAATGATTCATGTTTTAGGGGTGAAAATATAAGTTAAACATTAAAATTCTCTCCCTTCACTGAATATTCAATAGACTTTTCTCCTTAAAAAAAACATATGCATTCTTATCACCAATCTTACTTCCCTTTCTCCTTCTAATTACCAAAATGAAAAATAAAAGTATTTTAATAGTTTTCCCCCTCGTACAGCTAACCCCTTTATCGTGAAGCCACTAACACGGCTTGCCGAGGTATCCGCCCTTCTTATAAAATCGTGCTTTCAAACCGATTATTAAAACTCAGGAGAGAAGAGTTGTAGCTAAGTGTCAAGACTAAACAAAGGTGCATAAATCAGTAGTAATGTTTAAACTAGTATTCCTAGTTTAAGAATAGAAACAACGATGTAAAATCCCACAAGTATTAGTAAGGAACAGTTTAGTTTTGGTTAGACCTCTGAATCAGAGTACATCCTTCTCCAAGTCTCTGTGGTCAAAAAATAAAACACCAACATCACGTCAAGAGATCTGTAAATCGCTTTCACACATCACAAAATGGATTTATTTGTATTTATTTCACCACATTGTTTCTTTTAATAACAACAGTGACTTGTGATGATCTGCAGAAAGTGGGCCAAAAGGTACGCGTAAACGTCCTTTAAAGAGGTGGGGGAGGGGCGAGATAATCAGATCCTAAAAGAAGGGGAGCGGCAGAAAGACCGGACTTGGAAGAATCTACTCCAGTCCCTGCCGACACCACCCTACATGGCTTCACCCCATGAAAGACGAGAAAAGAGGAATCGTTTCTTTTTAAAAAGATGGGGGTCCTGGCCCTTTGAGGTGGCGGGAGAAGGCATCCCCACTCCACCTGCAAGTCCGACACGACCGGAGATAAATTAGCTATCTCCACCTAAGCTACGGGTCAAGGCGCAACAGAAAATGCCCGGGGACCCCGCGGGGAGGGGATCCCCCTCCCCCGTCCCATACCCCCTCCGGGTCCTCGTCCAGCCGGACGGAAGCTGCCTGGGTCACCGCCGCCCCCTCCCCTCCTCGGCTATACCCCTCCGTCTCCCGCCGCCGCCCGGCCGAGGGCCGTTCCCCGCGGGTGGACGAGGAGGGCCTAGCCCGCCCGGCACCTTTGATGACGCGCTCGGTGGTGGAGAGGTTGAAGTTCCTCCCAGACATGGTCCCCTCAGCTTCCTCCCGGCTCCAGGCGACCGCCAGACGTGCACCTCCTTCTTCGTGTCCAGCGGTTTCAGCTCCCCGGGACCAGTCAGCCCGCCGCGCCCCGGCCCCTCCGGGCGGCCCAGGCACCAGAAGGAAGTGGCCGCGGCAGCCCGGCCTCGGAACCTCACTGACAAGATGCGGGCCCACTGGCTGCTCCCTCCAGAGGCGCGGAGTCCTCAGCGCCGGTGGCTAAGGGAGGCAACCGGGGCGGCCGCGGCTGCTCGCGGCCCGGCCCCGCGTGTGCGCGCGCGCGCCCCCGCACGCCGCGCTCCCAACTTCCCGGCGGCCCACGCGCGCGCCGCCGCCTTGCCGAAGACTAACGCGCGGCCCCGCTGCCCTGGCCGGTGCGGCCACCTGACTTCCCGCCCCGGGGTCGTCGCCGACCCGGGGTTTACGCTCCCTCCCGAGGCCGCTCGCCACGCTCGCGTGCTTCCTTTCAGCCCTTCTGCTTCCAACGGTCTGTTTGCCCTTCTCCTCAGCCTGCCCTTCCTGCAGCTGACTCCCTGTGGGCGGGCTGCCTGCCGCCGCCCGGACCCGCAGCACCTAACACCAGCCCCCGGGTCCTGCACGGAAAGCCTCGGCGAAGCAGCGGCCATCTTGTGACCCGGCCGCAGCGACCCAGCAGCAGCTCGGTGGAGGCGCGAACCTGCTGTCACCCTCACCTTGGGAGCACCTTGCCGAGAGCCCTTGTCTTCCCAGACCTTCCCCACGGGAGAGGCCCTTTTTCTTCTAGTCATCCGCCCACTCTGTCTCTAGGAGTCCCGGACAATTTGCCCACGCTCCTTCCCATAGTTTTTCCTCCCCGATTCACCAAACCCATTTAAGCCCCGATTTCAGTTTTCGCATTTGTTGAGTGCAGTTAGTATTGTAAGAAGTACGTTCGTGTCCATGCTAGTGCCAGTCCAGTACTTGGGAGGCCTCAGATTCCAAGTGGCACGAGACCCGGCCTCCTCACTTCCTTGCCCCGTCTAAGAGAAGGGAGGGCAGCCCCTCCAGGGAGCCCCTGGGCCAGACCTCCACTGTGCAGGGAACTGACCTTATAATTAAGTTCCCTGCTCCACTAGAAGCAACCTTTCGTCCCCTTTGACAGAGTGACACAAGCACCTGCTTGCCCCACTCATGCTTCCTGTGGAACACCGTGGGCAAGTCTCTTAACAATCTAGCCCATCTCTCGGTTAAAATCCGAACTTTTCTTTCCTTAAATAGTAAGCCTAGAGTAGAAACTACGACTGTGTTCCCTCAGCTTCTGGCAAAATCAAAAATATTTTGAGTTTAGCAATGATAATGTAATAATATTGAAACTGAAATCCAAGGAAACAGGCAAACCAGTCTTAACATATCCTCTGGTGGCTGATAAGTCATTTGTGATTATACACATTTAAGTTACATAGAATTAAAAATTTGTATATTCAACTACATGGCAATGAGAAAGAATGAAATCTGGCCATGTGTAGCAACATGGATGGACCTGAGGGTGTTATGCTGAGCGAAATAAGTCAGGCAGAGAAGGACAAATATCATGTTTGCACGTATAGGAGGATTAGGAAGAACTTGACTGAGAAACAAGGGGGAGAAGAAGGGGGGAAATGGTGGGGGAAAGGGAGAGAGGCAAACAATGAGAGACTCTTGAATGCTGACAAAAACTGAGGACTGATGGATGTGAGGGGAAGGGAGGGATGGGCATGGAGTAGGGCACTTGTGGGGATGAGCACTGGGTGTTACGTGGAAACTAATTTGACGATAAACTATTTGTAAAAAATAAATAAATAAAAATAAAATATATCCAGGACACACACAAGAAAATTTGAATATTCAGTTCCTCAAGTGCATTTCAAGCGCTCAACTCTGTGGCTAGTGGCTACCTTATTGGACATGTTAGCATAGTACATTTCTATCATAGCAGTAAGTCTTTTTGGACAGCTTCTAGCTAAAAGATTATAAGGGTTAAAGCCTAAATCTCCATTAATATAGATGTATGTAATGGGAGGAGATCTGGGGGTATACGTTGGAGGCATCCCTTGAATTATGCCTGGCAGTTTTGACCTAAGGCCATTCATAGCAACCCCAATAAGGTAGGAGCACTTTAGACACTGGATTTAAAAAAAAAAAAAAAAAAAAAGGGCACCCTGGGTGGCTCAGTTGGTTGAGCATCCGACTTCCCCTCAGGTCATGATCTCACGGTTTGTGGGTTCGAGCCCTGTGTTGGGCTCTGTGCTGATAGCTAGCTCAGAGCCTGGAGCCTGTTTCAGATTCTGTCTCTCTCTCTCTCTCTCTACCCCTCCCCTGCTCACTCTGTCTCTCTCTCAGAAATAAATAAACATTTTTAAAACATAGACGCTGGATTTAATTTGGTACTGTTTCCTTGGGTCTTGACTTAAGGCTTTCACCCAAGAGAATTGTTCAGGTATCCTGAGGAAGTTCTTCATTTAAGAAGTAATGAGTGGGGCCCCTTGGTGGCTCAGGTGGTTAGGTGTCCAACTCTTGGTTTTAGCTCAGGTCATTTTTTTGTCTCTTTTTTTTTTTTTAAAGCTATCTAATTTTTTTAATTTAAAAAATGTTTATTTTTTAGAGAGAGAGAGAGCGCATGCGTGCACAAGCAGGGAAGGGACAGAGAGAGAATCCCAAGCAGACTGTCCTATTAGTGGAGAGCCTGCTATGGGGCTCAAACTCACCAAACCTGAGATCATGACCTGAACCGAAATCAAGAATCAGATACTTAATTGACTTAATTGACTGAGCCACCCAGGCACTCCTTGGCTCAGGTTATGATGATCTCAGGGTTCATGGGTTTTGGGCTCTGCACTGACAGCAGTGGAGCCTGCTTGTGATTCTCTCTCTCTCTCTCTCTCTCTCTCTCCTCTCTCTCTCTCTCTCTCTCTTTTTCTCTCTGCCCCTCCACCGCATATTTACTCTCTCTCAAAATAAATAAGCAAAAACCTTAAAAAAGAAAGAAAGAGGGAAACTTGTGTGGCTCAGTCAGCTCAGGTCATGATCTCACAGTTAGTGGGGTCAAGCCCACATGGGGCACTGCACTGACAGGGTGGAGCCTACTTGGGATTCTCTCTCTCCCTCGGCCCTCTCCCCCTGTTTGCACTCTCTCTGTCTCCTCTCCCTCTCTCTCTCAAAGACAGATACATAAACATTAAAAAAAAAAAAAAAAGAAAATCTTAAAAAAAAGTAGTTACATGTAAAAATAAAAGAAAAAAACCTAGAAGAAAATGAAGAACTTACCCTACTTGGTTTACTGCGGTAGCTCCAGAGCTAATAGATGCCAACAGATCTGATGATCCCTCCCCCCATTTATCAGATCAAAAACAGCTTAGTTAATTCAGATAAGGACTCTGTAAGCTCAAAGGTACTGATGGGAATCACAAAGGAATGTTATGTTATGACTACTTGAAAAAGATAAACACAATTAAAAGGCACAAAACCAGAAAGACAATTGCATCTCATAAGTCAAGATAAAGAACTTTGACTATTGAAAAGAGCTCTGCAAGTGTGGGTAAAGGCCATTAACAAAGAATTTATAAAAGACTAAACATTAAAAATGTTCAACTTCAGAAGAAATTTAAAAATTCAATTTAAAACAAGATGCCATTTTTTTCACATAACAAATAGGAAAACATTTTGAAAAGGTGACACTGTCAGTAGAATTACAAATGAGCACAACTTCTCTAGAAAGCGATTTATCAGATCAATAAAGAAGAGATTACATATGGCCAATGAAAAGATTCAACATCATTAGTCATCAAGAAAATGTAAAAGAAGAGACCACTTCACTAGCTTACTAGAGTAGTTGTAACTAAAGATTCTCAATACTGGAGTGTCTGGCTGGCTCAGTGTCTTTTGATTTCAAGTTAGAGCCCTTTAAAAATAAATAAACAAAATACAACAGTTTTTTAAAAAGATTTCCCTAATCTTTTTTTTAAAAAGTTTTTATTTAATTTCTACACCTGACATGGGGCTTGAACTCATGACCCAAGATGAAGCATCTCATACTCCCCAGACTGTGCCAGCCTGGTGTCCCACCAAAAAAAGGATTCTCAGTGCCAATTGTTGGGCAAGGGTGGGACTTTCCCATGTTACTGATGGGAAGGTAAAGTGCTATACCTACTTTGGAAAACTGTTGGGAAGTTTCTTATAAAGTTAAATAGACACCAACTCTATGACTCAGTAATTCTGTTCTTAGGTGTTTTACCTGACAGCAGTGATTATTCAAACAATGAAATACTACTCAGCCAATAAAAGAAACAATTACTGATACATACAGCAATATGGATGACTCTCAAAAACATTATGGGGCAGCATTCCTCCTCATCAGAGAAATACAAATCAAAACCACACTGAGATACCACCTCACGCCAGTCAGAGTGGCTAAAATGAGCAAATCAGAGAACTCTAGATGCTGGCGAGGATGTGGAGAAACGGGCACCCTCCTACACTGTTGGTGGGAATGCAAACTGGTGCAGCCCCTCTGGAAAACAGTGTGGAGGTTCCTCAGGAAACTAACGATAGAACTCCCCTAGGGCCCAGCAATAGCACTGCTAGGAATTTACCCAAGGGATACAGACATGCTGATGCACAGGATCACATGGACCCCAATGTTCATAGCAGCACTCTCCACAATAGCTAAAACATGGAAAGAGCCTAAGTGTCCATCAACAGGTGAATGGATCAAGAAGATGTGGGTTATCTATACCATGGAATACTACATGGCAATGAGAAACAATGTAATCTGGCCATGTGTAGCAACATGGATGGACCTTGAGGGTGTTATGCTGAGCAAAATAAGTCAGGTAGAGAAGGACAAATATCACATGTTTGCACGTATAGGAGGATTAGGAGGAACTTAACTGAGGACCATGGGGGAGAAGAAGGGAGGAAATGGTGGGGGAAAGGGTGAGAGGCAAACCATGAGAGACTCTTGAATGCTGAGAACAAACTGAGGACTGATGGATGTGGGGAGGAGGGGGGAGATGGGCATGGAGGAGTGCACTTGTGGGGATGAGCACTGGGTGTTATATGGAAACCAATTTGACAGTAAACTATTTGTTTAAAAAAAAACATTATGGGGAACAAAAGAAGCAAGATACAAATTAAGACATACTATATCATTTCATTTTCTTAGGAAAATGATTAAATGATATATGATGTTGGATGGAACATTATGTATTAAGAATAACCAACATATTAAAAAATTTTTGGTTATCTCTACATCGCATGTGGGACTCGAACTCACAACCCCAAGATCGGGAGTAGCATGCTCTTCCTACTGAGCCAGCCAGGCACCCCCAAAAAACAGCATATTTTAGATTATGAAAGTATTTTGTTTTTGTTTTAGTTTTTTGTTTCTTATTTATTTTTGAGACACAGAGAGAGACAGAGCACGAGTGGGGGAGGGGCAGAGAGAGAGACACACACACACAGAATCCAAAACAGGCTCCAGGCTCTAAGTTGTCAGCACAGAATCCAATGCGGGGCTCAAACGCACAAACCGTGAGATCGTGACCTGAGCCAAAGTCGGACGCTTCACCGACTGAGCCACCCAGGTGCCCCTACAAAACTATTTTGATATCATGAGAAAAGCCTCAGGAAATAATAAAAATGAAAAAGCTAGAATATAATAATGTACAGTATGGACCCCCTTTGTTAGCAAACAAGCAAATGGATGCATAAAAAGGCTAGAAAGAAATATTTGTCCATCCAATAAACATTAATCAAATGCCAACTGTGCCTGCTGGCCGTGTGTTAGGTGGTAGGATACAGCGATGAACTAAAACTGAGACAGTTCAAACCCTCATGGAGTATTGCCTGTTGTGGAAAAGAATGTTAACAGTAGTATCTCTGGGTGGTGTGCCTAAGGGTGACTTAGGAGAAACAAATGAACAATAATTTCTGTATTTTATAAGTGTTCTATAGTGAGAAACGCTACTTTATAACTAGATGAAAATAAGGGAAAGAGCTCTTTTCTTTCAAAGGCTTATTGTCCTGGCCTATTTCCAGTAGTGTTACATATTCTTTTGCGGGGCTTTCTGACTGATTTCTCTGTTCAGAGCCACTCAGTGAAAATATGAAAAGAAAACTCTAATTAAGCTCCTTCCCAAACATTTTTTTTAAATAAATGAGACTTAAGTTTATTGGTAGCGGTGATGCTTTTAGTCATGACATTAATAGCAGAATGTTCTATTTCATTCAGCTTGCACACCCACCCACCGGGCCAGGGTGTGTGGTATTTTTATCTAACTAGCAAATCTGATTCTCTCTCTTTTTGAGTTCTGCATTGGTCAGGATCGACTAAATATTAGAAGTCACCAAGATCTGGGGCACCTGGGTGGCTCAGTCGGTTGAACATCTGACTTCAGCTCAGGTCATGATCTCACAGTTTGTGGGTTTGAGCCCCGTGTTGGCCTCTGTGCTGACAACTCAGAGCCTGGAGACGATTTCGGGTTCTATGTCTCCCTCTCGCTCTGCTCCTCCCCTGCTTACGCTCTGTCTGTCTCTCAGAAATAAAATCACCAAGATCCATGTGTAATTGGCATTGCTACTAATCTCTTCAAATCTAGGTTTCCATTTACAGAGCTTGTGAGATTTGGTGTATTTCCTTATGAAACTCCCTAAGCACCTCATAAGGCTTAATTAATGACCAACTCTTCTGAGAAATCATTATGAATGCTTTTAATTTAACATGCACAGGGAATTCTAGTTCCCATTCTTGTATAAAAGTAACCTGGTTTCAGTTTCTATTTGTATGGGGCCATTAAATATTAAACTTCTGAGGATGCCTGGGTGGCTCAGTTGGTTAAGCATCCAACTTCAGCTCAGATCATGATCTCACGATTTGTGGGTTCTGACCCCATGTCGGGCTCTGTGCTGACAGCTCAGAGCCTGGGGCCTGTTTCAGATTCTGTGTTTCCCTCTCTCTCTGACCCTTCCCTGCTCACACTGTCTCTTTCTCTCACTCAAAAATAAATAAAACATTAAAAAATAATAAGTAATTAATAAATAAATATTAAACTTCTGTGTTAAATGCAGGTAAGAGAACTATAGAATATTTTTTAAACTAGAGTAAAATGAGTGTTTCTAAAATGGCTATACAGGGGTGCCTGAGTGGCTCAGTTGGTTGAGCATCTGACTGCAGCTCAGGTCATGATCTCACAGTTCATGGTTTCAGGCCCCACATCGGGCTCTGTGCTGACAGCTCAGAGCCTGGAGCCTGCTTCAGATTCTGTGTCTCTCTCTCTCTCTCTGTCCCTCCTCCTTTTACACTCTGTGTCTCTCAAAAATAAATAAACTTTAAAAAATATTTTTAAATGTCTACACAGAAAAGATCTTCTATAGTGTATAATTTCTACAGTTACATGAAAAGCCCTGCATAATTTTTTTTAAAGCCTCTGTATGCCCAATGGGGGCTCAACCTGAGATCAAGAGTTGCATGCTTACTGACTGAGCCAGCCAGGCTCCCCAGTTAGTAATATACGGCATAGACATCATATACTGTGTTACATTTAATTCATATCTTCCTATGAGTATGCTTAATTTTGATTAAATTACCTTGGTATGGAATCTCCACAATCTTAATATCTAAAAAAACTAATTCAAGAAAAAAAATTTCTGTTTTTGCAATGGAAAAAACACAGCCCAAAGCAACATCCTAATTATAATAGCCTGATATCAAATTGGAATCTCACTAGACACTAGTAAGTAAAGTCTCCTTATGAAAGTTCCGGTGACTGTGTAATGTGTAATACGTATTTACGGGTTGATATTCAGGACATTTTGGGGGGCAGTGTGCAAACTTTTAAGCTGTGTGTTATCCCATGATCTTCCTGGGAAGCCCCGATACTATGAGAACTGTGATGTGACAAGGAGCCCCAAAGCTGCCATCATTCCCTATTACTTTTGTTTGCATCATTACAAAGCAGGAGATAATGGTGACCATCATTATTGGCTACGTAAGACAATCGTTTAGGAGAACAGAATTTAATACCTCTCTCACACCTGGGCCCCAGTGTTCCACAGGTGAGATGCCAAGGGAAATGGCACTGGCATTCATCAAGTTGCTTGGGCCAAAAATGTAGAATGAGGGGGGGTAGGTAAGATCCCTCACAGCACATATCCTGTCAACCGACGCCCCCTACAGTCCATTTTCCCACACAACAAATCCTTCCAAACAAAACATAAATCTGATTTATGTCATTCCTCTGCTTGAAACCCTCAAGTGCCTCTTCCTTTCCCCAAAGTGGCCTGACTCTTTGTCTACTTTGAACTCAGTCCCAACCTCTTTCCCCATGGCCGCTGCAGTTCAGACATGGTGGCCTTGTTTATACTGCGTATACTAGAGTTAATACAAATTGGCCTCACACAGACCAAGCCCATTTCAGTCCCAGATCTCTTGCACGTGCCATCGCTTTCGCTTAGAACATTCTCACAAAGCTGCCTCCTCACTATTTATGGCCAGCTCAAATGTCTCTGATTACGGCCAACTCTTAACACCCCCTCCTCTGATCACTGAGCTAACTAAAGCTAACTAAGCCCCCACCACTCTCTTACCTCATTACCTTAATTTATTCGTAGTGCTTGTTTCTTTGTATCTACCCTCACTCCTTAAGAGAAGTGCCTTCGTCTTTCCGTTCACTGGCACTGCTGTTGTCATTGCTGTGCCAGGCACGAAGTCAGAGCTCAGTAATTTGTCGAATGGGTGAATATTTTACCCTTGTCCAGAGCAGAAGTTCTTTTTTACTTTTTTAGGTTTATTTATTTTGAGGGAGACAGAAAGAGAGCAAGCAGGGGAAGGGCAGAGACATGGAGAGACAGAACCTCAAGCAGGCTCTGCTGTCAGCAAAAAGCCTGTTGTGGGGCTAGAACTCACAAACTGTGAGATCGTGACCTGAGCCGAGATCAAGAGTCAGACGCTTAACCAACTGAGCCACCCAGGTGCTCCTTCAGCAGAAGGTCTTAACCTGTGGTGCAAGGATTTCAAATCATTCCCTCCTCATCCCTCACCCAACTGTAAATGAAATGAAGGGGCTTAAAACAGTTGCAAGTGCCTTGGGGAGTGTGTGAGAGAAATTTTGGAAAACCTTTATTTTTCAGATTCTCAGGGGAATCCAAACAACAAAATGTTAATTACCACTGGTATACAGTTGTAATTTATAAAGCACTTTCTTACACACGGAGTTCTCCTTCCGTTTATGGAGATAGATGGGACAGAAATGGTAGTTTCTACTTGATAGATAAAGGCATTAAGGGGCACTTCACATAGCCAGTCAATAATGGAATTGACAAATCCATTCTGTTTTTTAAAATTTTTAATATTTTACTTATTTCTGAGAGAGAGAGACAGCGTGAGCAGGGGAGGGTAAGAGAGGGAGAAACAGAATCTGAAAGAGGCTCCAGGCTCTGAGCTAGTTGTCAGCACAGAGACTAACACGGGCCTCGAACTCATGAACTGTGAGATCATGACCTGAGCCAAAGTCGGACGCTTGATAGACTGAGCCACCCAGGTGCCCCAGACAAATCCATTCTTTTGGCCGAAACATCTTATACACTCACATGAAGACAAAGACAGAATCCAGAATCCTGGGCTCGTAGTTTTGGATTCATTCTTGCTCATCTTCAGTGGCTTCAAAAAGCACCGAACTTAACACTTTTCTAAGACTTTCTTATTAAACTAGCATATGAGGCTGCATTAAAATTTTCAGTGAAACATTATTACCATCAGCTAGATCAAGGCAGTTTTCAGGCAAAATTTTAGTGTATGAACCAAGGAATGCAAAATAGCTTTCTTAGGCTGAGTAGAGCATAATTAGGAAAATCAGTTTGCAGGAATAAATATAACAACCCTTAAAACCAAATGAAAACAATGTTGAGATCTCTAATGTTTCAATTTTATCTACTCTTTTAGTTAGGATACACTATTGAACCATCTATCTTGAAAAATCAATTTAATCTTTGTTTTAAATCAGTTTTTCCAGGGGCACCTTGATCTAGCTGATGGTGTCTCTCAAAAATGAATCAATATTAAAAAAATTTTTTTAATTCACTTTTTCCTTTTCTGGAAAAACTGACTTTTCTCAGTAGGCTCCATGCCCAACATGGGGCTTGAAGTCACAACCCTGAGATTAGAGTCACATGCTGTATGGACAAGAGCTTTTTAAATGTTTGTTTATATTTGAGAGACAGAGCACAAGTGGGGAGTAGGGCAGAGAGAGGGAGACGCAGAATCTGAAGCAGGCTCCAGGCTCTGAGCTGTCAGCACAGAGCCTGACACAGGGCTCGAACCCACAAACCATGAGATCATGACCTGAGCCAAAGTCAGACACTCAACCGACTGAGCCACCCAGGCGCCCCAGGAAAATCTGAATTTAATCTTTTTTCTGCTCACACAATTTTCAAGAAAGGTGGTGGTGGGGAAACTACATTATTTGGAGAATTAATACAAAATGTTTAAAACATGTGAATTAAGCAGCCTGAGAGATTTCTTCTCAGGGGCCACGTCTATAGGATACAGTCAGCCACTGGCTTCAAAAGAACTTATTTTATTAACCTCGAGAAGTTATAGGAAACATGCCACTTGAAAGAATTTCCTATTCTGGGAAGATACACTAGATCAAAGAGACTTTTCTCCTTCCTCTCTAGCATCTATAATTAAAGGCCTAAACCTTCATTTTAGGTTTATAACAAGAGGTCTTTATTGAATTAGTTGCTTTTCTATCCCTTAAAACCCACAGGGTTAACATCATGTTTGGAAGGAATTTTCACTTAACTGGCTTGGGTGTCATTCTTAGATCTTATTGCATTTAATAATGTTAGTCAAGAGGCGCCTAGGTGGCTCAGCCGGTTGAGTGTCTGTCTTCGGCTCAGGCCATGATCTCACGGTTCATGAGTTCGAGCCCTGTGTCGGGCTCTGTTCTGACAGCTTAGAGTCTGGAGCCTGCTTTGGATTCTGTGTCTCCCTCTCTCTCTCTCTCTCTCTCTCTCTCTCTGACACTCCCCTGCTCACACTGTCTCTCTCTCAAAAATAAACATTAAAAAAAAAAAGTCAAGTGCTCGCTTCGGCAGCACATATACTAAAATTGGAAAGATACAGAGAAGATTAGCATGGCCCCTGCGCAAGGATGACATGCAAATTCGTGAAGCGTTCCATATGTTTGCACGTATAGGAGGATTAGGAGGAACTTAACTGAGGACCATGGGGGAGAAGAAGGGAGGAAATGGTGGGGGAAAGGGAGAGAGGCAAACCATGAGAGACTCTTGAATGCTGAGAACAAACTGAGGACTGATGGATGTGGGGGGGAGGGGGGAGATGGGCATGGAGGGGGGCACTTGTGGGGATGAGCACTGGGTGTTATATGGAAACCGATTTGACAATAAACTATTTGTAAAAAAAAAAGAAAAGTCAAGCAGGACACATGTTCTTCCCCTGGGACCTGTCCCTCTCTTGTGTCCAGTCCATGCCTCCCAGGTAGCCTGAGTACAGCACAGGTCTCAAGGAGGACACCCCCACCTTCCATGTTGGCAGCTGCGGAAGGGAGAAGAGCAAATCTGCCAGCCAGCAGCAGCAGCGTGGTAGCAGATGACAACCACCGATGTATCCAGATTTTCTCCAGTGAAGGCCAGTTCAAGATCCGCTCTGAGACTTGAGAGCATCACCTGGGCAGCTGCAGTGCCTTATAGCTGCAGCAGAGGACACCAAAGGAAATGGCATTGTGGCCAACTATGACAACCATTGGGTCAGCACCTTTTGCCCTGAGGGTAAGTTTAAGACGAAGATCAGAGCTGGCTACCTCACTGGCCCCCAGAGTGGCCACCACATTATGGATGACAGGTTCTGTCTTTACCTTCCAGTCCAATGACACTTTGTAGGGCCCCATTTTGTAAACAAGAACGTGATGTAGTAAAGGATTTCCAGAGTCATTCAGTGAGGGTGAACAGTGCCAGTGGAGAGTTCCTTTTCAAGTATGGCTCCCTTGGGAGTAGCTGTGGCCTCGAGGGACTGTGTCTGATCCAAGTATTCGACAGCTCCTTCCGGTCCCAGATCGACAAGACTGCAGAACCAGCGTAGGGACCAATGGGACAGGCACTGGCCACATGGTGGTGGCTTTGGCTGAGAACCACTATTTAAGATCCAGTATCTACACAGGGGCCCTGCCTGGCTCCTAGGGATGGACTGAAGGGTGATCAATCGAGAGGGTGTGGCCAAGAGGTGGGCTAGACCTGGCAGCACCGAATGTGGGCTGATTGTGTGCCCAGTTCCTTCCCTCTCCCCCTTTCCAACACCAGGGTTGCACTTTTTGTATTTGGTTCTTACTTCGGTGACAGAGTGGGCCTGGACTATGGTCCAAGGATGTGTGCAGAGTTTTACCACGCTGCCCACCCTGTCCCCGCAGTCTGCATCCTTCCCACCAGCCTGGGGCCAGAACAGCCTCCTATTCTCTGGTGCTCTCCCTACCACCCTATACATAGGGTGGTAGAGACAGCAGTACCCCACTTCTCATATTAAATGTGTACACACACACAAATCCAAGTGCAGGGTGATACATATTTTGAGAGCACATTTCACAGAATTACTTCATCAAAAGAGGTCTTGTCAGGGGTCTCCACTAGGAATTGCCTGATGTCTTTCTAGGATGCATATAGTATTTGTAAAAGCCCATATGGATTATTGCCTGGGTTTATTCTTAGTGTTCCAAAAAAAACTATAAGCAAACCACAAACAGAAAAAAATCCAGAGCCCAGTGGAAGAAGGAACTACTTCTTGGCTTGTGATTGCCAGAGTCAGAACACTTTTGGGTTATTCCTTAACTATAATTGATGCTACCATGGTGGAATTCCACCTACTGCCAGGGTCAAAGATTGCTGTTATACATGGCAGACAGTCCCTGTTAACTTCTTTCCTTCATTTAAAACAAACTGTGAGTGCGGGCACCTGGGTGGCTCATTTGGTAAGCATCCAACTTTTGATTTCTGCTCAGGTCACGATCTCAGTTCATGAGATTGAGCCCCATGTGGAGCTTTATGCTGATAGGGCAAAGCCTACTTGGGATTCTTTCTCTCCTCTCTCTCAAAAATTATTTAAATAAACATTTAAATAATTCTAGGTTGAAAATAAATAAAAATAAACGATGGTAGGTTCCTCGGTGCCTCCATCAGTAGAGAATGAAACTCGATCTTGAGGATGTGAATTCAAGCTCCACGTTGGGAGCTATTCAACCATGAATAGGCATGTGGCAACAAGGGGCTGTGATGTTGTTAAGAAAAATGATTTTTTGGCCAGCAGCTCTAAACATACTTAGCCAAAGGCCAATAAGGACTGCTGGATCTTTTCCAACCACTGTAAATGGAATGAACATTAATCCATTTTATTCCAGAAGGATGAAAGGGATTCCCTTCTGCTGGGATTTGAACCTGTCATTCTTCATAAGTTTAGGTATTTCACACTAAATCATTAAGAGCACAAAATCTTTAAAATAGATGAGCATTGGGGCGCCTGGGTGGCTTAGTCGGTTGAGCGTCCGACTTTCGCTTAGGTCATGATCTCGCGGTTCGTGGGTTCGAGCCCCGCGTCGGGCTCTGTGCTGACTGCCAGCTCAGAGCCTGGAGCCTGTTTCAGTCTGTGACTCCCTCTCTCTATGACCCTCCCTTGCTCACGCTGTCTCTCTCTCTCCTAGAAAAAAAAAATATTTAAAATAGACGAGCATTGGGGGATCTGGCTGGCTGGGGCATGTGACTCAATCTTGGGGTTGTGGGCTTGAGCTCCATTGTTGGGTGTTGAGACTACTTAAAAACTCTTTGTCCACATTTGGTGTCTTTATTATTTCTTTCTTTTTTTTTTTTTAATGTTTTATTTATTTCTAGGAGAGAGAGAGACAGCATGAGCAGGGGAGAGTCAGAGAGAGAGGGAGACACAGACTCTGAAACAGGCTCCAGGCTCTGAGCTGGCAGTCAGCACAGAGCCCGACGCGGGGCTCGAACCGTGAGATCATGACCTGAGCGAAAGTCGGACGCTTAACTGACTAAGCCACCAGGGCGCCCCGGTGTCTTTATTATTTCTTGAAAGGGGTTTTGCTCAAATCACATCTCAGCATCACTGAATGATAGTGTGCTTCTAGAAGCAAGGCAATAGAAAGCATTCCCCTTCCACCAAAAATGTCCTAAATGGCCTAGCTGGTTAAGAACATTACAAACAATGGTCTAAGATCTAAGTCTTAACTTCATGAAGGACTTGTTTACTTTGCTTAGCTCTGTTCTATCTAGGTCACAAATTCATCTCTCTCAAACTTGTTTCTAATTGAAGGAGGACCAGGGGTACCTGGTTGGCTCAGTTGTTAGAGCATGTGACTCTTGATCTTTGGGTCATGAGTTTGACCCCCACGTTGGGCAGAGACATTATTTAAAAAAATAAAAACTTATGGGGCACCTGGATGGCTCAGTCGGTTAAGCGTCTGACTTCGGCTAAAGTCATGATCTCACAGTTCGTGGGTTTGAGCCTCGCGTCGGGCTCTGTACTGACAGCTAGCTCAGAGCCTGAAGCCTCCTTCAGATTCTGTATCTCTCTCTCTCTCTCTCTCTCTGACCCTCCCCTGCTCACACTGTCTCTCTCCTTCTCAGAAATAAAACAGTAAAAATAAAACTATAAAAAAATAAAATAGAAACTTAAAAATATTGAGAATAAAAAAGTAGAACTGGGTAATAAGACAAAGCAAAACCAACACCAAAGACAGAAAAACATCAATGGAATAGCTGCCAGTGGAAAAGGATTGTTTCCACAGACCTTTGAGACATTTTTTTTTTCCATTCATTCTTCCTATGTGGCAGGTGATGAAATCACAAGAAGAAACCAGATACAGCCTCCACCCAGTAGGAACTTGGTGTATGAAGACAGATTACAACGCAAGTCCAGTGACTGAGATACATACAGGGAGGCACCAGTGCCAACCTGGGAAAGCTCTCCACAGGAGACACTAAAGCTGAAGAACGGAGTGAATGTCATTCTGAAGAACTCGGGCAGATCACAGACCCATATAGTAGCTGGTGAATGCAACTTAGAAGACTAGCATGAGCTACACAATTCTTGAGGTTTAAATAGTGGAAAGGCTGAGCAATAGGCATTTGGGATTTCCTAGTGTGGCAATGAGGTCACATCAATTCTTTTACCTTACAGCTCATTTCTTTTGTTGTGGAAGAAAAACAACAGTCCCTGGCTCTACGACTAAATTGGAACAAGAACAGGTTTAAAATTTTAGGTCCCAGGACAAGATTTTTCCCTGTTAAGAGATATAGGAGGTGTGGCCTAACTGAACCAAGCATACGCTACGAGTTTCAAACCCTGGAATTACACATGGGGAAACAGCGTTGATAGAAAGTTCTTAGGAACAACAGTCTTCTATCATACAACATCAGTGAAGTCACAGGCTCCAAAGAAGATAAGTTAAAAAATTTTCCTCCCTCCCCCACCTTCCTGGTTTTAAGTAATCTCTACATCCAACATGGGGCTTGAACCTACAACTGCCAGATCAAGAGTTGCATACTCTATCAACTGAGACATCCAGGTACCCCCCTAAATCATTTTAAAGTAAGCATGTTATATCCAAGCTTCCTCCTAAAATTCCCTCTCCAAATGTACGGCAGGACAGTAAAACAAAGCTTTAGAAATCAGTGAGACACCATCGCCACCTTGTGTCCCCCAGACTCCATTACACCCGCATTCCTATAAAAGATCACTCGGGGGATTCGGCAGTACAGAATATAGCTTTATTTATAGAATCTTACAAATAAAACATTTACAGTCCACATAAGTTATTTTCTCTTCTAATTTATCTCATAACACCTGAGTTATTTAAAAAAATACTGTGATGGAACTGCAAAACTGTAAAAGGAAATATGAACAATAAAAACCTCACTTTTCTCTTTTGCAAAAATCAGACAGCTTTTCGTCTTTTAAGCAGATTTCCAAAATACTACTATCTCTTTGGAAGAGGACTTACTAAAAGCAGGTCTTAGGATACCCAAACAGAGACACATTCTTTTTTAAACCCAGGGTGACGGACCAAACGAGGGAAAGCCCTAAGCTGACACTAGACATGAAAGATGCTGAACACCTCTGGGGACAAGGACAGAAGACAACTTGCACATCAGGGCAAGAGTAAGAAGCAGCACAACGCTGCTCCGGGGTCACTGCTCCCGCATGGGACATGTGCTTTCCTTGCTGACGTTGGGAGCTGGACATCTGGGGAAAGGCGCTGAAGATGCCAAATGCCAGGGGCAAAATGAGACATCACAACCTGCTACTCCTCAGACTTCTAATAAATACAGATGCTTAAAACAGCAAATCCAACGCTTAAAAGTCAAAAAGGAATCGCCACAATTTTCAACGCAAGAGGCAACTCTGCGGCAACATTCACTCACTTGTAAGATCCGAGTGTCCCCACCCCCACTTGGCCTCTGGGCCAATACAGGTTCATGAGAATTTCCCTTGGAGGCAGCTGTCTCTACAAGGAAAGTTCTTAAGTTAATATGGATGTGCACGGAAAGGGAAAGCACCCTACTACTTTGTATTTCATTTTAATTTGTTAAAGATTATATTGTCAAGCTCTTCTCCTAAAACTAGAAACCCACTAACTCTAACTTAATATTCTACTCCAAGAATAATGGTATCTGTTACAAATGGCAGATCTATAGGGAATGCTAAAATTATAAATTTCATCTATCAATGTGAATTAGGGAAAGAAAAATCTCGTAAAGTCTTAAAGCTTGAGTGTTATTTGCTACTAGCTCCTGAAAGCAATGTCAGACACTGAGAAAAATAAAACAGAAAAGACAAAGAACTGTTTTAAAACAGTAACAATGATAACAAAAAAGTTAGATTCCAACACTCAAGGAATTGGTTCTTTGGTAAAATTGGACCATAATCCTATCAGGAGTCTGTCCTGATATTTACTCTAGAATATTGAGAACTCAAGTTTTCCTTCTTCTTCTTCAGCCCATTCTCAAATCTATCAAAGTCAACAAGTCAACAGCAAGAGAAGGAGACAGACTTACAAAACATCACCAGCAATTTTCCCCACTCATACTCTTTTTCAAGACTATTCCTGGTTTGAGGGCCATTTCCCAACAAGAAAAAAAAACAAAATAGATGCTGCTTTTAATTACTGTGTAGTGGAAAGTCTTCCTGTGTAAGAACAGGAAAACTCACAGGTGTTGGCCATGACCAGGACTTGTCAGTCATGCATACAAATCAGTCAGTGAACACAGCCCCTGGGCTGCAACTGTGGGCACCACTAAGAAAGGCTTCTGGAGAGACTGGCTCCCCAAAGTGGCTAAAGAATCTCACATTATCAATATGATAATAATAAATCAATTCACCTAGTGAACCTGGAGATGAGCTCCCCTTGAAGCCAGAGTTCTGAGGAGAGGGCTCCACAGTGCCTGAGGCTGGCCTACAGTCTCTCGGACAAGTCTAAAAATCCATCTTCTGAAGAGGGTTAGAGCAATTAATATTCGATTCGGTACAGGACCCGGCCTTTCTTGTTCAGGGTGAGGAAGGAAGGGGAACCCAGGCCACGCCATTAACACGCACTCACAGCGTCATCAGGAATCCCCTGGTCTGCAAGCATCTGCCATGCCCCACCCAAGTTCCAGACCTTCCATCGCAGAATTCTATTGCTCGTACTTTTATTTGTGTAATGAACAGGTCCTAAATTGTGCCCACACTGATTCCATTGTTGATCACCTTTGTCTAAGAAGCCCATAAGCTGCACTCCAATTCTACAAGCAAACGTGCCACTTTGCAGTGGAAGTGTTGACCGGGGAAGGGAAATTTGTGCAGTCTCCCCTCAAATATAAGATTGTAGATGTGCTCCGAATGTGCTTCTAGGGAGGCAGCTAGAGTCTCTCAGAAGACGGGAGAGGGAAAGGGAAGGTGGAAATGACAGCAAAACCAATGGATATTTTGCAGGTCTCCGTTTTCCACCTTCCATTCTGTCAGTGTCTCTGTGAAAGGAGGGGAGGTCCAGGCAACGGAACCCGCACAGCAGCTTACTCACCAGCAGCGAGCGCTGGCTCACCCGTACGGCCGTGAAGAGCCAGCTGCAGCCACATCAACATCGCATCCCGGGGGGAACAAGTAACTGTCAGTCATCAGTTCGACTCATGCCCCTCAACCCCGGGATGATCCTTGCCTCCTCTCTTGCCCTACACTTGTGGTCTAACTCACAGGTCTCTTTGAGAAAACAGGCAACTGAATAGACCTTGAAAAAGCAGGAGGGATTCTTGTCTCCTCTACCTTTTCTGTAAAAACAGGTGAATTTATTAGAAAATGGGTCATCTTGAGGTCTAGGACACACATTTAGATTCACGGGCCCTTAAACTACAGATTCACCTCCTGATATTTCTAACCATGTCATGAGCACTGGCTATATTTTTGCATTGTAGGACAAGGATTAAAAAATCTCTCAGTGCTGGTTCAAAGAGAAAGAGGCCAGGGTAACCGGAGGAAAAATTTAGGCTTGTCTGCTAAGTAAGCTGCATTCAGGTTCCAGGGTCACTCTGAGAAGGGGGAGGAAAGGCAGAGAGGCACTACCTAGAGACTGGTTACCAGGGCAGCTTATTCCTAGGATTGAGCATGTTTAAAAACAGCTGACATCTGAATGCGGGAATACAGTCTGTGTCACAGTTTTTAATACAATTGCCTCTTCTGAGGTGCGTCGTGGTTGCCGAGTCCTCGGGCCAGGGATTGGGCAGCCACGGGCCAACTTCCAATCCCGCCGGCTCCTGGCAGGGCCCTACCCGATCTGGATCTGCCCTGAATACATAGTGAGGACCAGCATGATGGTGAAACCGGTCAGGAGGCCCAGGTTCTGGATGACAAAGGGGATCAAGATGCTGCCGTTCCTTTCATCCTCCTGGCAGACCTCGTTCATCTCAGGGAACTGAGAAAGAGGAGGAAAACAAGAGAGCTGCAGTTTCTTTCTCAACCTGGTAAGTCTGAGATGACTCAGCAAGAGTGAGGCAGTATTCAGAATCATTGTTAAGATATATACCCTAAGAATATTTATGTTAAGAACATTAACATGATCGCCATGTGATTATAACTTAATATATGTTATCTACCATTATATAATTATTACATAGACTATGTAATTAAGATCTATGACTATTGACAAGCAATAGCCTTCACAGTGTTTGCTCATGGTGGCCACCACTACTTTTCAACTACTGAGGTAAAACAGTATTATCCATGCATGTAGCCCTGGAGAAGTCTAGATGCTGGCTAAAAATTACTGCTTTGAGGGGTGCCTGGGTGGCTCAGTTGGTTAAGCGTCTAACTTCGGCTCAGGTCATGATCTCACGGTTCGTGGGTTCGAGGCCTGCGCCGGGCTCTGTGCTGACAGCTCAGAGCCTGGAGCCTGCTTCAGATTCTGTCTCCCTCTCTTTCTGACCCTTCCCTGCTTTCTCTCTCTCTCAGAAATAAATAAAACATTAAAAAAAATTTTTTAAATTACTGCTTTGATAAAAATAAATTTTTTTGCTGTGGATTTTAAAAACACTTCAGAAGATCTTTTTGTTACCAAAATGCTGCTGATACCTCTTTGGGAAACTGAGCAACTGTGGAAGGAGCCAGAGCTGGGGGCTGTAAAACTGTCAGGACTCAAGGGCCCTGCCTCTCACCAGTAAGTCAGGGGACGGAGAGCAGACCTTCTCATTCAAGTAATGCAGAAAAATATCCTAACCATGGGGGGGGAGGGGGGGGCGGGGGGCACTCCCCACAAGAGAGGAGAGAATCTAAAATGCTTCCAGGGAGTGAGGATGGGTCATGGTGGTGAGCACTCTTAGCACTGCAGCAAAAGTATTATTTTCGAAGGATATGGAAAATAATTCATGCAAACATGCCAAAGAATAGGTCATGCCAACAAACAAGAAATCAACCTCATTATACAAAAGATGTAACTAATCGGGTATTTCCTTAGCCACCTCAAAGCCACTTAAAGGGCTACACCAAACGTTAGCGAGTACAGTATAATGCATGCTTTCAGGCACCGCTGATACTGGCAATATTCATTAAGGCCTGTGGGGTTGGGTTCAATCATCTTCGATAATAACATATGCTAATAAGTTTTTTTGTCCTTTAAAATCTAATGTCCTCTAAATGAGTACGCTTAAATCCTGAGGCAAAGTAATGAAATGTTTTTCATCTTTTCAAGAAAACAACTGACTAGGGGCACCTGGGTGGCACAGTCAGTTGAGTGTCCGACTTCGGCTCACGTCATGATCTCACAGTTTGTGGGTTCGAGCCCCACGTTGAGCTCTGTGCTGACAGCTCAGAGCCTGGAGCATGTTTTCAGATTCTGGGTCTCCCTCTTTCTCTGACCCTCCCCTGCTCACACTGTCTCTCTCTCAAAAATAAATAAAACATTAAAAAAAAAAAAAGAAAACAACTGACTACTTTAAGTTTTTATTCTCTCTTATATGCTGGGCCACATTCACACATGGCATGAGGTAAGTCAGGCTTTTTACAAATGGTATTTTGATAGATACTGGATTGTGTCTGTGCCATATTTGTGCCCACTCTTTTAAGGACAATGTTATATTATGTTCATTTGGGTAAACTGTGATTTGACAACTGATTTAAATAAAATATTTGGTTCACTTAGAAAAATAAATAAAATCTAATGTCCTCTTAAAAAGCATTGAACTATACACCTTAAATAGGTGGACGGTATGGTATATGAAGGATTCCTCAATAAAGCTATTATTACTAACAAACTAACTCACATCCCCTTAGCTGCCTCCTCTCTAATGAATAACCTAGTGCAATTCTGCCTTCATGGCATGAACTATGGGAGACTTACCATATCAGCCAGAGCAATATACAAGAACATTCCTCCAGCCAGTGCAAAGATCCAGTTGGCAGAGAAGTGGCTGCCAGCCAGGATGCCAAAGGCCAGACCCACGTAACAGCAGCAGGCAGAAAGGAAGTTGAAGAAGAGGGCTTGCTGGATACTCATCCCAGCATTTAGCAGGATGACAAAGTCTCCTAAAGCAGGATAACAAGAGGGAGCGGGTATGGAAGAGTTATACCAGGTCATGGACAGACAGCACAGTGGGGACAGACTGCTTGAACTATGCATAACATCTGGGTGAAAATCAAGACCGCCTCAGACATGAGAGCACAGGGACACGTCTAAGGCACCCCTCCTCTTCACCTCTTCGCCTCTAGGAGTGGTCTCCATCTGCAAAACTAGCTGCCTACTTTCAGCCTAGAGGCTTGAAAATAATGCACAGGGTTTTCAACATAGCTAACCAACTAGCAGTCACTAGCAATTGCTCTTTTGATTGACAGTGAAACAGAAGATTTTTCCTCACAACTATACTGAATGGTATTTTTAGGAAACAAAATGGAGACTGAGAGAAGTTAAGTAATTTACTCAAAGTCACAAGCCAGTGAATTGGCAAAGGCAGGACTTGACCTTGAGTCTCTTGAGTCTCCAAAGTCTAGGCCTTTTATACTCTTGCTCTGCTAAAACTAACCCTCCTAACCCCAGGCTCCTCTACTTCTTCCACCCGCGATACCTCTAACAGACATCTCAGCCTTTGAAAGATTAGTAAGATGAGGGGTGCCGGGGTGGCTCAGTTGGTTAAGCGTCCCACTTTGGCTCAGGTAATGATATCATGGTTCCTGAGTTCAAGCCCCACATCAGGCTGTGTTGATGGATCAGAGCCTGGGGCCTGCTTTGGATTCTGTGTCTCCCCCTCTCTCTGTCCCTCCCTTGCTCATGCTCACTCACTCTCTCTCTCTCTCAAATATAAATGAAAAATCTATGAGGTGGGTATTATTAACCCCATTATAGAGGTGAGGAAATAACCACAGGACATGGGCTGGGAAGGGAAACAAACATCCCAATAAAAATCTTCATCATTTTCAATGATCAACTTTCCACCATTAATTCAATACTAAGAATTACTGGTGAGATTTCACATAGCACAGAGAATGTGTTAAGTAGCTACAAAAAGCAGTATGAAGTCGGGGGCAGGGGAATGGGACACATCAAGGTGCTTGCAGGGGATGGTGACACTGCAGGCACTTACCTAGCTCATGTGGGAACTCCTCACAGAGGATGGCCACTGAGGTACTGATGCCTTGGAACACAGACACGGTGAAGGAGGCACCGATGGCCAGGCCATCGATGAAATTGTGGAGGCCGTCGCTCAGGGTGATCATCCAGGCCAGAGTGCCAATATCAGAGTAGCGGACACCTTTCAGCCAGTAACAGGCACTCTGGGAAGCCTGCAGGTCCTACAACAAAGCCCATAACAATGGCCCCCAGGTCAAAGGACGGATGATGGGCCCTTCAAGGTAGGCCCGAATCATCAAGGCCATTACTGGTTAAAGGCCAACAGCAGATGGCCCACTGACCTGGACAGAGAGTGAGCCCACAATGACCTTCTCATCCATCATGGAGGCCTTTCCATCCAGCTCACTGCTGCAGTGCTGAGGAATCATATGGTCCAGATCCCCATTCTGCAGCTTCTCAGTCACCCCCTCCTCCTGGTCCTTCTTGGAAGGAAGGGTCTCAGAGGTATAATGGCTGTGTCCATGCTGCTGGAGGAACCACGGAGAGGGGTCAGCATGACACTCACCAAAACCGCAAAGCTTCTTGAGCACTCATTCTGGTTGATACTCCCAGCACTGGGAAGACCTCATTCCCACCATCAGACAAAACATAAGCAGACAATACACATAGACACCAAGGGAAAGCTGTCACAGAAAGCTGAACTAAGGTGAATGTAAGGGCTTGCTGTAGGACAGAAATTTAAACAGTGACCTCAGGGCCATCACATGGTCCAGCGGGGTGGCCCTGCTCACGAGGTTTAGAGCTCCTCTTTTGCACTGGAAAATGTTATTCCATTCGGCAACTGATCACTGCATGCCAGGCACCAAAGATACCTTTTTGGAACTAACTGGCAATAATTGTTCCTCTGTTCTCTGTGGTGGTACTTCCTACACAATGGCTATATACCAAGCCACTCTTTCATCTCCTAAAGTATAAAAGGTATATAAAAAAGATAATCTAGAATAAAACAAGGGGATAAATTGCTGCCTAGCAAAAGGCACTGGGCCAGATCTGGCTTCTGGTCTGTCCTCAGCCTTTGCTAATATCCTTGTGAGGCGAGATGGGAGATCGACTCCTGAGGTCTGTCATTTGTAATCCACTACTGGGGGACTGGGGGAACACCAGGTAAGCTCACTGTATCCGTGACGCCACTACCAAGACACATATTCATTTCTTCGATGGCTGCTTTCCTTACAAGCATTGCCTTTACCAACAATTAGGCCTCACCTCATTTTTCTGCTTAAGAAGCATCTTCAAGATCTTCTCTGTGAAAAAGAAAAGATAAAAGCCCCCAAACACCACCGCAGACTTGGAGACATAATAATCTTCCAGAGGGTTGAAACCAAAAGCCTGTGGACCCAGGAAAACAAAAGGAGTTTAAGAAAATAAAATCTCCATGGGTCCCTCACCCCCCCGTATCTTAGCCACTTCCTTGATTCTAGGAAAGGAAAGAGATATACTAATTGCAATAGCTCTGCCACCTATCCCTTCGTGTCCTTCCAGCAAAATCGAACCCTTGACTTTCCTTCATGCCATATTACCAGAGCCTATTAGGTTCACTCTAGCTTATTTTCTGATGCAAAAGATAGGCCCCCTTTAGAATTTTACTCCCAAGAGGAACAGCCTTGGATATGGTTTTCTGCTTTTAATTAGGACTCTGTCTTCATTTTTCCTTTGCTACAAGGGCAGAACCTGCCTGCAAATTCCATACTTAAGGAGACACTTGTGTTTATTTCCATCCTTATCTAATGTCCCTGGTTGATCTGCCTGTAAACACAAAGAGCGATGGTGTAATTATACTTTCTAAAATGGGAAATCCATTCCCCAGTTAAATAGTAAATTGCGGCATCTTCCTGACCACAGACCTCCCAGTGACCACAAAGCCAAGAAAGCAGACTATGTCACTGCACATGTCAATTTGGGGGTTTTTGTTTTGGGTTATTTCTGGAAGCTTCACTTATTAAGGGGGACAAAAAAGAATCCATCGGGAAAAGGACTGGAGCAGGAATCAGGTGAAGCCCATTCTCAGTGGTGGGGCCTTGGGAAGCTGCCCAGTGACTTGCTCCCTCCATTTTCTGACAGGAAGTGAGCCTCTCAAATAAACCAGCCTTCTTGTGAAAAGGTCAAAGATTAAAGTGAAAAGTGACCATAAGTACTAGGAACTCTGGGCTGCTTAAAAGAGGTTTTCCCTTTCTGTTTTAAAGGGACAAAATGCATCTCCACTCGCTTGTGTAGTTTTCTAAGAGACATAAAGGTCAAGTTCTAGAGTAGAAATGACACACACAGGTTACATTTCCAGAAGAGGCAAATCATCTGAAGGAAGAGTGGAGTGAAAACTGTCAATGAACAATTCTCCACAGAAAGCTACAAGGGATGGCAGAGTACAAATGCATGGCTTTAGCACGTCTAAAACCTGGCCTACAGGATACATGCTCTTGTTCTCGATTAAATGGGTAAAACACTATTTTTCTAGACATCAGCTGATCTAAGAAATCAAATGAGAAAACACAAACCCACATCTTGGAAAACATAAGGTGCTATCAGAACGTGGCATCGTCTCTGGGCTTCAACCCTGGCTCGGCCCAGGCCTGTCAGACCACCCATGAGGAGACGCCTCCTGCATACTCTCATTAGCGAGTCTACTGCAGAGATTACACCAGATCAGATGAATCTTCTCCAAGGCTGCCTGCCAAACGTTACAAAGACTAAGCTCCTCCTGTTCTGTGAAGATGTTCTCACTAACTCAGGCAAAGGGGCAAAGGTGCCACCCATGTATGTGAAACCAGGCCATTTTATTTAGATTACCTTTGTCCCCAAACAACCTACTGCGGAGAACCAATCCTTTTATTGAGATCTAGGGATTCCGTCGGTTTTTCTGTGTGTGCCAGCAGCCCCAAACAGGGAGCCGTCAAGTCATCTAACTGCACTACTTTTCACCCAGCGGTCAGAAAGCATGTATGAGGCACCAGGCGCTTTACAAATATTAACTCATGTAGCCCTCACAACACCAGCGTGGGGTCAGTCCTATCTTTTCCTCCATTTTACATATGAGGAAACAGAAGCACAGAAGTTCAGTCACTTGCCAAAGGACACAGAACTTGTCAAGGGTAGAGCTGGGATTCCAACCTAGCTCCCAAATCTATGCTCTGCTGCCTCCTAACTCATGACTCAATCTCAGCTTCACTTTCCAAAAGGAAGGGACTTCCTTCCGATGCCTTGTGTAGAAGTGAGGGGTGCTCCAACAGTGCCCCACGGTCCCCCCCCGGAGACCGACCAGCATGCTCCTGTGTGGAGGCCCTGACTTGCCATACCTCGGGGATGAGCTGGAAGAGGGCGTTGGAGTAGAGGGTTCCAATCGCCAGAGCTATGAAGTAGAGCAGCAGCCTCTTGTAAAATGTCTTCTTCATGAAGGGCACCACGCTGGCCCCCATGAGGGAGCAGAGGGAGATGACGGTCACACAGAGGAGACCATATCCCCACACTGCCGTTGGGGGAGAGCCAGCCCCACCCAGGAAAGGGAGAAGGGCACACGCCCCATATCACAGCGACCACCATTTAGGGGAAACATGGGGTGGAAAGGACGGGGAGGCAACGAGGAAGGTTTTGGTGGATATTAACAGGGAAACAAAAAAGGAAAAATCAGAGAGACAGGTAGGGAGGGAGAGAGAAATAGAAAATTTGTTAGTGATTCAAGTCTGATGAAATTTCCTTCAATCAGTTCAGAAGAAATGAGGAGGAATTCAAGGTGGACTTGGAACCCCATGGCTCCTGCGCCAGCTGCCGCCTTGGGTGGCCGGAGTGACACCTGGAGGTGCACCTGGCAGCTGCCACGGCTGAAGGGCAGGGCGCTGCCTCCCCACACAGCTGAGGTGTGCTCAGGCCTATCCACGGGCTGCCCATGGCAGAGTTTGGACTCAGGGCTCTCTTCCATAGGAAACAAGATCAAGGAGACAAAGAGAGCTCACTGTGCTGCCATGTTTGCTTTTCACATCCGGCCTGTATTATACAGGCACATATGCTTCCCCCTGGACTTGGTCTGGTCTGTGTGAGATACAACCGAGTCAGATGTGCAGGGCACATGGAGGGAGAACCGGCAAAACCCAACGCCCGTACACCTCAGTTTCTTAACTTCTCAGGTTTGTTTGCCTTAAGTTTGTTTCCATTGGCTCTGAGAGAGCTCCAGCATGGAGGACAGAGTTCCAAGATCACCTTGTCACAAAAAATATTTCCTCTATCATTCCCCAGTGTCACACACTCCAGGTAGGACAAAACTGAGCCAGGATGAGGCACTCCCCTGGGAGCCCCAGGGGCGGAGTATGTACAATTACTGTATTTCCATTTAATAGGCAATAAGGCATTTCATTTTGAATCTTTAAAAAAATTAATAAATTCAATTTCTGGAGCTGAAAAAAAAAAAAAAAAGCCCAAGATGAGGCCTCCCCTAGGAAATGCTTGTTAGATTCATGTGGAATTCTGAGATAATGTGGAGATGGTGACTCTTAAACCAGATTTCTTCTCTCACTTGGAATAGGCAAGGCCTGGGGTTTCCATCTGGCATCTATTCTGGTAAGAGTCTTTTGATTGGCAAAGGCTGGGCAGCCACTGACACAGGCTCTTTAGGAAAGGCAGCTGCCACCAATCCTCAAGGGGGTCCCCACACAGTCACCCCTACTGCATACGCACAGCTCCGCCTGAGCTGACAAAGGGGGCGGACTATCAACTTGGGTTTTATTATTATTTTTTTTTTTTAGCTCCTCAGTGGTCACAATTAAAAAGGAAAATTAACAAATATTTCAAAATAGTCAAGTAAGGGCACCAGGAAGTCAGTCCTATCGCAGGAAAAAGTCAAGATGCAAGGTATGAAGCCCTGAGCACCACTTTCTTTATTTTGGAATTTTAATTTCATTTGTTTTCATTAAATAGTTTTTGTTCTGTTTGGCTCTCTATACTATGAATTATGGCCTACTTGGGAGTGGGGAAAGGATCCCTTGCTTTTCAGGCCACTTCTATTGACTGGGTGGTAACTTCTTTTCCTTCCACCTCATCCCAGACAGATGCTCTCTTGGTGGTCACACCTCAGTAAGGCCAGAGCCTCTACTTAAAGCAGGGACAGGGTACCAGGGCTTGGACAGTGACCACCAGCTGCAGTGTTCCTCCTGAGCACCACAAACAGGGCAGTGGGAGGCAGGGACTGGGGGAGGCTGAGCGCTCTGTAACAGAGAGGGCACATGCGGGGAGCCTTGCATCTGACATCACCTGAAGAGGCCACAGGCCAACCTGGGTGCCCTGGGAGGGAGAGAAGTCCCTTGAGGTCCACAGTCAGAAGTCATTTGTGCCCCTGATATGAGGGAGAAGTGAATGTTCCAGGTGGCAGTTGTCAGGAGCCTCGGAACACAGGGTGGGGGCAGGGCTGTCAAGTAGGGGGCGCAGCTGCTGGGCCCCCAGGGAAAGAGGACGCGCAAGTTTCTGTTCTACTGCACCTCTGGGATGAGCTGGAAGAGCGCGTTAGAGAGCAGCGTTCCAATGGACAGGGCGATGAAGTAAGTGAGCACACGGCTGAAAAATGCTTTCTCCGTGCACGGCAGGACGAGGACTCCCAGGAGAGAGGCCAGGTTAATCAGTGAGACACTGAGGAAGCCAAAGCCCCACACTGTGGAGGAACAAGAACAGACGGGGGCCTCCATTACTGAGGGTGGGGGTGCTCTCGCTGCCTGGGGCGGCCCGTTCTCAATTCAGCTACCATCAGGGCAGACAGAGGGCACCAGCCCATCAGTACGTTAGCGGTTGAGTCCGTCTCTTGCTGGGTGTTGTGGAAAAGCCTAAAAACAACCCAGCAAAGTCACTATCAAAAAGAGCTTACCTTTTACATGGAGAGGCAAGTGAAAACAGGAAAGTTTAAAACAAAACAAAAAAAAAAATAGGAGTGAAATGATGATAGCAGGAAACAACAAAGGCAGCATATGCTAGGTACCAAGGGGTGGGCAGCACACATCAGTGCGACAGGGTTTCAGAAGGGCAACCCAGGTCCGCGGGAGTCACAGACATTCACACGCCATGGTGAGTCCACTGCGGCTGGAGCCCTGGAGCCGAGGTACTGGGCAGGGTGGGGGAAAGGATGAAGTGGGCTGGGGGGCACTGAAAACAAGAACAAAAACAAAAACAAAAAAACCCAAGGCCATTGGTCCCTTGTAGCTTAATAAAAACACAAATGAAAAAAAATTGCCAAAAAAACCCCAGACTGGTCCAAAAGCCCAACACTGAGCATTCACCAGCCGGGCCACCCGGGCTGACAACATGCTGGAGCAGTCTTGGGAGTGCAGAAGGGTCAGTGCAGTCATGAGTCCGATTCACTCCCCTAGTGGTGATGAGCTGGTCACTGGCAGGAACTTCCACAAACGGCACCATCCATTGGCCCAGGGGTCTGCGTGAACATGAGCATGGCCCAGGCCTCTGCCTTCCTGTCCCAGCTCACCTTCAATTGCGCTTGGCTTCCCCTCTTCTGTCTGCTCATTCTCCTCGTTCTCCTGGTTCTCGGAGGAGCAGGCTCGGGAATCCAGCTGCTGGAGGATGGTAGGGCAGAACTCCTGGAACTCACTCTTTCCAATCCGTGACTGGGTGCTGAAGTTGTGGGCCGCAAAGAGGTCTCCAGAACTAAAGCACTGAGACAAAGCGGGAGAGGCAGGAAGCCTCTCAGAACCCAAAGTCACACCTTGCCCCTTGTAGCAACCAACTCAGCCTTCCAAGAAGACAAAATGAAGATGCAACCCGTCCAAATTATGGGGAGTCTTGGAATAATGCCTAGGAATTCGAGCCAGGTAGTCCCTAAACTTGAAAAACTGATAAGTAATCTCAGAGATCAGCCATGCAGTGAAAGTCATACACCTTCACACACCCATTCATACAGGGCTGCCCAGAAGGTCTGGGAATTGCAGTTGAATTCCAATCTTTGTGACCAGGGTGTGGTTTGTAGAAAAAACAGGATTCTACTAGAATACCTGAAGATACGGCTTCATTCAGATACCAAATCTGGCTGCACATCACAATAGCCTGAGGACCTATTCTATTAAAATGCAGATTCCAGATACTTCTCCAGAGCTGTTAGTAAGCACTGGCATCTAAAGAGGAACATCACCCCCCAAGACCCTATACGTGGTGTTGCTTCCAGCCTGAAGAATGTGCTGGCAGAGATTAGGGAAGAAAGGAAAATCTAAAGGTTCAGTGTACCCTGGAGCAAGTACGGGCTGGCCACAGAACAGGAAACAGGAACGCTCAGTCGCCTTGGGAGGCGTTAGGTTAGTATTCTCACATGCCGTTCCTGTGAAAACACTGCAGTTTAACTTCTAATTATACTTTATACACTTACACATCAGTCTTTATCTGAGGTGGTTTTACATGGATTCGTCTCTAACAGCTCTCTGGGTGTGGTGACAAGTGAGAGCTCCTGGGCCTACAAAGCTGAGGGCTGGACTGCGGTGACCCCAGAGCTACTGCTGCTGTGCCAAGGGGTCTGTAGGGTTGGTGTGCGACAGCCTGTCAGGGCAGCCTTCTCCCCGACTCAGACATTACCAAGCCTGTGGTTCCACGTCCCGGCTGCCTGGCCCCCTGGCTGTGTGCCTTCTCCAAACTGCTCTCCTTTGGGCTGAAGCCCCTGGATGCCTAGCCCGTGAAGCTCCCTCGATTCCTCTCGTACACCCTCCCCTCCCTCTCTCATTTCTGAACCCTATGAAGACGGTCCAGCCCACAGGACTTAACACTTCATGCTATTATCAGATGACTCTGTTCTCAGTTGGTTAAGCTCCCCGTCGTGACAGCAAACTCTTCAATATGACTCATTTTTCTCTTTCTCACAGCACAGGGAACAAAGCAGATATATAAAGACACTGCTGGCTGACTTACATTTGGCTGCCACAAATAGCCTCAGACTAGGATTAGCAAAGATGATATGAAAGAAAGAACAAAGAATCCAGAGCCAAAGGACCTGGATCTCTGTCCTGAGCTCTCCAGGCCTCACGTGGGACCCTCAGGATTGCCTTCTAAACAGTGAAGACTTTCCACGTGCACCCGAGGTAGTGCGAGGCTCGTCTGGGACTGCGGGCAAAGGGTCTTGTACGCTGTAAGCCCCATGAGAAGCGCTAGCTGTCAGGGAGCTCCATCTTGCCAGCAGCTCCAGGTGATCCCAGTGCAGCTGCGAGGAAGCTTGTGGAGGGCCAAGAACCCCCACTGACAGCTCCCTCCCGTAAGGACTTCAAAACAGCCACTTGGGAGGACAGGAGGCGCTGTTGGAGGACTTAGACTGACTCACTGACCCAGACAGCAAGGGGAGGGAGAGTTGGCCCCTCTGCTCTGCCATCAAGGCTCGCCTGCCCCAAGCCACTTGGGCTCCCCATGCCTAACAGAACTGTGACCCTAAGGGGGCAGACAGTACTCAGCAAAGCCGAGAGAGAGCCTTACCGTCGAGAGGTTCCTCTGTCCCTGCAAAGGCTGGGTGATATTGTCCCGGCCCACGCCCACATCTAGGTGGTTGAGCAGGGCCTTCAGCTCCTGCAGGGTAAGGCTGTCCCCCTCCCCGTATCGACGCAGGAGGTCCTGCAGGAAAGAGGCTGCACTGATGGCTGGCGTCCCTGTGGACACAGCGTGAGCTTCGGGAAGAGCAGTACTCCATAAACTGAGCAGGGTCAGCAGGAAGCAGTGAGGGAAGGCTGGGGGTAGCAGCTGCATGCTGGCAGAGAAGCCTGTAAGAAGGAAAAGCAGGTGAGTGAGAGGCTCCAGAAACCGACCCTTTCCTCTGGCTTCCCCACCAGACGTGGCAGCCTCACTCTGGACAGCCTTCTCTCCCCATCTAACCTTTTACCCTTCCCTAATGCCTCTGCCAAGCTGTTGATAAAAACACTTCTTTTCAAAACATAGAATAAAAAAATAATAAAAGGACAAATTCAAAAGGTTTTACTAAACTTAAAAAGTTAAAACACTACATGATTATGCTTAAAAAGTTATCTTTTAGAGATTCAGAAATAATCGTGGATTAAACAATATCTGGAATTTGCTTCAAAATAACAAAGGAGGGGGTATTTGCCTTGGGAACATAGATGAGACACAACCAGTCATCAGGCATGAGTTAATAACTCATGAAATGGCTCAATTAGGTGAATGGGAATTTATTATACTATTCTACTTTTTTTTTTTTTTCAAAGTAGGCTCTATGCCCAATGTGGGGCTTGAACTCATAACCCCGAGATTAAGAGCTGCATGCTCTACCAACTGAGTCAGTCAGAAGCCCCTATACTATTCTACTTTTGTACATTGGAAATTTCTCCAAAATAAAAAGTTACCTTAAATAAACAAAAAAACCAGGGGTGCCTGGGTGGCTCAGTTGGTTAAACATCTGACTTTGGCTCAGGTCATGATCTTACAGTTTGTGAGTTCAAGCCCTGAACGGGGCTCTGTGCTGACAGCTCAGAGCCTGGAGCCTGCTTTGGATTCTGTGTCTCCTCTCTCTCTCTCTGCCCTTCCCCCACTCCGGCTCTGTCTCTGTCTCTCAAAAATGAATAAAAAACGTTAAAAAAATTTATTAAAAAACAGGGCGCCTGGGTGGTTAAGCATCCGACTTTGGCTCAGGTCATGATCTTAAGATTCATGAGTCTGAGCCACAAATGGAGGTCTCTGCTGTCAGCACTGAGCTCACTTAGGATCCTCTCTCTCTCTGCTCGTCCCCCACTCGTTCTCTCTCTTTCTCAAAAATAAGCATCAAAAAAAAAAAAAAAAAAAAAAAAAAAACCCTACAACTAAAAGAGGGGGAAAAAATAGACCAGGGGAATAAATACACCATCAAACATGACAAAGGTTTATTTCTATACTGCCTAAATTAGAGAACAAACATGAAAAAATACCGAGACACTCGTTTGTTAAGAATAGAAACTTAAGGGGCGCCTGGGTGGCTTAGTCGGTTGAGCGTCCGACTTTCGCTTAGGTCATGATATCGCGGTTCGTGGGTTCGAGCCCCGCGTCGGGCTCTGTGCTGACTGCCAGCTCAGAGCCTGGAGCCTGTTTCAGTCTGTGACTCCCTCTCTCTCTGACCCTCCCCTGCTCGCGCTGTCTCTCTGTCTCTCCTTGAAATAAATAAAACATTAAAAAAAAAAAAAAGAATAGAAACTTAAGGGGGCAGGGGATGGGCAAAACAGGTGAAGGGGATGAAGAGGTACAAACATCCAGCTATAAAATAAGTAAGACACAGGGATGAAACGTACAGCTTGGGGAACACAGTCAATAACTTTGTAATAACTGTATACTGACAGATGGTGACTGCACTTATCCTGGTGAGCATTGTGTAATGCATATACATATCGAATCAATTATGTTCCATACCTGAAACTAATATATTATATGTCAACTACTGTTCATTAAAAAATAATACAAATTTTGTGGAAACTAATTTGACAATAAACTATTTGTAAAAAATAAAAAAAAAAAAAAATAATACAAATTTATGGGGCGCCTGGGTGGCTTAGTCGGTTAAGCGTCCGACTTTCGCTTAGGTCATGATCTCGCGGATCGTGGGTTCGAGCCCCGCGTCGGGCGCTGTGCTGACTGCCAGCTCAGAGCCTGGAGCCTGTTTCAGTCTGTGACTCCCTCTCTCTCTGACCCTCCCCTGCTCACGCTGTCTCTCTCTCTCTCTCCTAGAAATAAATAAAAATATTTAAAAAAAAAATACAAATTTAAAAGACGGATAGTGTTATATTGCTGCTTATTAAAACAGCAAAACAGATGAAAAAAAGACAAACCTGAATGTTAGGTTAAACAAAAGAGTAAGATACTGCTGGTGGCTATATAAATCATGAGACTCTTGAAGTTATATGATAACAAAAGCATTTCTTAAATCCTTTGAATTATTAAGTTTACCTTTGGAATTTATACTAACAGAAGCAATCCAAAAATAAAAAGGCTGTAGGCAGAAAATTATGGTCCTGCAAATTATATCCATTTCATTGAATAGTATGCAGCTATAAAAATGAAAACCTTGAGTGTCATGTTAAGCAAAGAAGCAGAACAATTATGTAACAAAAGTAGGAAGTGAGAAGGTCAGGGAAACATTTTCTTTCGTTAATCATTTCCTCCATATAGTTATAATTTAATTAGTGAATAAACAAATACCAGGTGGGGAAAACGAGCCTCCAGACCCAGGAACTTCATCACTACAGGTGTTTCCACACCTCCCAGGCTCCCAGGGCCCTGGCATTCTTCTCACTGGATCACTCCACCTCAGGACCTTTGCTTGTGACGGAGGAGCCAGAGCAGGGTGGTTAAGAGCAGCCTTGTTTGGTGTGCATCCTGGTTCTGCCGTTTACAAGGGTTGCGATCTTGGGCAAGATATCTAAACATTCTAGAGTCACAGTAGTGATACAGGGGTGCCTGGCTGGCTCAGTCAGCGGAGTGATCTCTTGATCTCAGGGTTGTGAGCTCGAGCCCACATTGGGTGTAGAGATTACTTAAATAAAAATGAAAAAGAGTAGTGATGCCGCTTACCCTGGCCTTTAGTGTCAGGACGACCTGGCTTAAATTTCTGTACCACTGCTGGCCAGATACGTGACCTTGGGCAAGTTACTTAGGCTCTCTCTACCTGTTTTCTCATCTATAAAATGGGTACACACTTCTCTGGGTTATTGTGAAAATTTAATGACATGAGCTACAGCAAGTCACCAAGTGCCTGACCTACAGAAAGCACTCAATCAAATGTGATTTGATTATAATTAGCAGAGTTCCTCCACTTTGACTCCCTCCCAGCCCAGATACGAGCTGTTAATGGAATTATCGGGAATATCTCTGTGGCTAACTTTACTCTAGCCCTGTAGCACACACTTCCCACAGGTCTCCCCAACAAATATACCAGGCGACATTTCAGGCTTTAGCCGCTACATGTGGAGCATGTACAGAATCTGGAGACAGAAAAATATCCCTCTTCAATGGAATGTACTTTAAGTCATACAAAGAGATGGATCAGCCTTCAGCATAAATGGCAGTGTGCAAAGTGTTACTTTAAGACTAACAACTCTCAAATCTACACTGAGAACCAGAAGTTAAATTATAGTCAGCAGGTGGGATCTTAGGCTGAAATGGCTAAAATCCACTGTACCAAGAAAACTGTCCTCTACCTGGCCACATTGGAATCTATCTGAGGCAAGTGTTGTACTATCAGAGTGAAGGAGAGGAGGGCCGAACAGATTTAGCAAAGGAGAGCAAAGAGATGATGAGGTCAGCACTCGGTATCACCAGAACCAACACTGCTAAGCACCTGACAGTCACGGATTCCTTGAAGAGAAGCTGGGATACTTATCTTCACCTAATAGATGCGGAAACCCAGTTTCAGAGATTAGGAAACACGAGCCATAGCCAACAAGTCAAGTAGATTAAATTTTTCATGAACTGAAACCAGTCTGAATGACGGGAAAGTCAGTGCACTCTGCGCCACTTCCCCGCTGTATGGAGACATAAAATATGCACCCTGGGTCCCCTTGAAGGTCCGGAAAACCCTGTAGGTCTCTAGGCAGCTCTTCCAAATTTTATTTATTTACTTATTTAATTAAGTAATCTCTGCATCCAACGTGGAGCTCGACCTTACAACCCAGAGATCAAGAGTCGTGTGCGCTACCGACTGAGCCAGGCAGACACTAGCTCTTCTCAATTTCTGAGTGCCAACAAGAACCCCAAGTCCAGGCATAACATGCACTGAAGACCTGTGAGAGGGACCCCGCAGGTACATGTTAGAGGCCAGCCTGTGTTACAATCACTTCAACAAAACAATGGTCCCCACTTTAACGGTATTTCTCAAATTTATCTGTAGCAACTTTAAAACATTCAGAACACACAAACACAAAATTGCTTCAAGTGTGAAACAGCCCACATAACTTGAGTAGCTTTGCCTGGCTGGGCATTCATGTCAAAGTAAGCATTTGCAATAACTATCCATTCCCTGCTAACCCCACAGCCTTCGGGGTGGCGGGGAGAGCCTCCTGAAATGCACAGGCAAAACCTCCTGCCTGACCTGACACTCAAGACATGACCCACCTCCTCCCCCCTCTCCCCCAGAGAGTCTAAAAACAACTAGGAGGGCAATTCAGAAGTCCTGGTCCAGGGATCTTGGAGTTGCTAAAGACACTCCAAATCCAAGTGATCCTGGCTTTTTGGCAGACACAGAAGGGGAGCTTTCTGCTCCAATGGAGATTTTTTTTTTCTTTAGCTACAAGTTATTCTTAGAAAAAAAAGTTTATAGAAGATTCTCTGAAGGAAACAAAGGAGAGAGGAAGAGAACCCATACAGGTCTTGATGAGGCTGGAGGGTGAAGCTGGGCAGGGGTCTTCATGGTGTGGGCTCAGCTGCGGAAGGAAGCCTGGATCTACTAAGGCTGTGGGAATGGGAGGGCCCCTGGGTGGACCCCCACAGTCCTCCCAGGGAGCCAAGCCAGCTGCCCTCAAGGACACCTTCCAGGAGTAATAAGAAGAGCAAGCAGGGCAGGGCATGAAAACAAGCTGGAAAGAGACAAAGGCTCGAATGTGCTCTTGGCTCAGAGGACCAGGCTCTCCCACTAAAGAAGTTGGAGTCTCTCCACTCCTTTGTTCACTTGGCATGGGTTCAAAGAAGTAAATTATTTTAGTGCCTTTAGGTCTGCCTCCAAGGCGCCAGACCCAATCCTCGTAGAGGGAAATAAAAATCCTGAGAGAAAGTCAGCAAGAGATGCTTGCTCTCAGATCCTCTGTGAAACTTCAGGTTTCCTTACCATCTCGGCGGCTCCTGAATCAGAATTCCACCTGCCTGCCATCCCTTCACTGGGTCCAGAAGTACCTCATCCTAAAAATGACACTTCTGTCCGGTGGACATAGTTTAACTGCCTTACTCAATATGCTGCTGGTTATCTATGCCCACCTTTCGCTAGGAGCAAAAACATTTACTTCTGGCTAGAGCAATGAAGCAGTGACTAATGATGATGCTTGGCGCGGAGGGTGACCATCGGGACCCAATGGGCCTGGGAGTGCCAGGTCTCCAAACATCCACTCCCTTCCTTGACCACTGGCTGGCAAGAGAGCCCTCTGTTCTCAGTCTTTCAGCCTCTGGGCTGCGGAATGAAATATGGGAGACTGAATGCTCCAGAGACATGAGTGAGGAACAACTGTTTCTGAGGCCACTGATGAGCCACAGGAATTGGGTGACAGATGTTGTCTGTAAACCCAACTACTTGGGCCTATTCTGTGCCCCCCTCAAGGCATGGGCAATGTGGAAGCACAGCAAATTACAAAGCTAGAACTTCTTTTTTTAATGTTTCTAAAGAGAGGGAGAGAGACAGCGTGATCAGGGGAGGGCCAGAGAGAGAGGGAGACACAGAATCCAAAGACAGGCTAAGACAGGCTCCAGGCTCAGAGCTGTCAGCACAGAGCCCGATGTGGGGCTCGAACTCATGAACCGCGAGATCATGACCTGAGCTGAAGTCGGATGCTCAACCGATTGAGCCACCCAGGCACCCAAATCTAGAACTCTTACGCTGAGGTCTTAGCTATAGGTTGAAGGGTAGCAATCAGAGGAAGGGCAATCTCAGCTGGGTTTTTACAGAGCTCTTTACTTAAAATTGAGAAAAGGTTGATTTTCTATAGAAAAGAAAGACAGAAAGAAAGACACCAACCATGGGAGTTTGAGGGTTGTGAGGGGAGGTGTGGCTGGGGGGAAGGGGAAGCTGTGAGGATAGAAATGATAGCTCCCCAGAACCCTTTACTGCCTGGCCTTAGTGAATCACCCTAAGCTTTCCCCTCAACTGTCTTCTCCCCCACCTAAAATACAAAGGATGTCAAAAGAGGTGTCTAGCTCTCTTATGTTCCTCTTGGGGGCAGACAGCAAGGACTCTCTGAGAGACTGTGACCTCAGTACATTCAGGGCTCCAGGCCCAATGTCCCAACTGGCTACAAGGCCATTCCCTGCCCCGCCGAGGGATCTTCCCCAGTCAACAGTTCACTTCTGTAGAACACCTTCAAATAGATCGGTCTTTCTCCAGTCTCCACCCCCCACCCCATTCTAAGGCGGCGACCCAGTGGACACTCCCCACTAATGGTTAACTATTGCAGATGGGTCCAGGTGAATCAAGGGGGCAACATTCCTGAGCCTCCACTGGGAGAGATGTGCATAACCCTGACACTTGCAGACAAAAGACAAAGTCAGGGGGAGGGGAAGAAGGGGAGGTCTTGAGGAATCAACCCATTCCCCTCCACCCCCCACCCCCGACGGTCAGTCTTCATTGGTCCAAGTACCAAAGAAGTATACTTCTGGCTTTGGCAACAGAGGGACACTGGAGCTGGTACTCCAAGCAACGCGTGGAGCTCACTAGATGTTTCCTCAGTTCAGAAAGAGGAAAATAAACCTGCAGAGTTTTGAGTATCAATATAAAGTATGTCAAAACATTAAATGAAAATAAAAACTTCTGAGTGAAGATGGAGAAATGAAATGGTATCACAACTTTCCTTCCCTTGATCATTGACATTTGAGTACAAAGGGGCGCCTGGGTAGCTCAGTCAGTTGTCTTCTTGATTTCACTTCAGGTCATGATCCCAGGGTCATGGGGTGGAGTCCCATGTCCAACACCGTGCTCAGTGTGGAGCCTGCTTGAGAGTCTCTCTACCTCTCTCTGTCCCTCTCTCCCATTTTTGCATGCACTCTTTCTCGAAGATTAAAAAAAAATTTTTTTTAGTAAAAATTCAGGAAAAAAGAAGATACCAACAGCAACCAAACACAGAGATGGACACTGAGTAACTTCAAAACCAGAGGCAAGTTAAGAAACGCAGGGGACACCCTCCATGGCTTGTCTCCGAGGGCTGGTCCGGCCTTCACAGCCACAGCAGGGACAGAGGAGCCGGAATTCTCACTGGCCTCCCCCAAACCTGCAGAGGCAATCAGCTGCCAATTCTTTTTCCTCTTCAGTTAAGGAGTAGTGGGAGAAGTTGCTGGGAAACAAAGAGGTGACACTAGAACGAGAACAATGAGACTCTCCTAGAAGGGAAACCAGGGCCCTAAGGCCACATACTGAACAGGGACACGACCCAATTCCCAGTGAGTATTCCTCCCCCTCCAACATAAGTGGAATGTGCCTCCTGGATACGTGGGTTGAGCCACGCCACAGGGCTGCTACCCAAACCCAGAGTCTGGGCCAGAACCATCTCCACCACCACATCACCTCTCCACACTCCCTACAGGCCATAGAGAACAGGTTAGGAATACCCAGTGCTCACCACTGCTGTCATTGCCATGGGGGATGGGTGGGTGGGGGAAGAAAGTCTTATTTTAGAGCCGACAGAGCCCAACAGCACAATGGGAACAGCAGGTGAACCATGCAAAAGACAAAGATGTCAACGGGCGCCTGGGTGGCTCAGTCAGTTAAGTGTCTGACTTCTGTTCAGGTCATGATCTCACGGTTCACAGGTTTGAGACCCGCATCAGGCTCTGTGCTAATAGCTAACAGCAGGTCTGGAACCTGCTTCAGATTCTGTGTCTCCCTGTCTCTCTACTCCTTCTCTGCTCACACTCTGTCTCTGTCTCTGTCTCTCTCTCAAAAATAAACATTAAAAAAAAAGACAAAGATGTCAACCCAAAGTAAAACATTAACTCCAGAGAAAGCAATTCCTCACAACCACTTCACACTGCAGAATACTTAATTAGAACATTAATGCAATAAAATCAGAGCTCAAAGATGAAATTATAAAATAAAATGAGATCAAAAGGGAGGCAGGCTTACTTAAAAAAAAAATCACTAAAGAACCAATAAGTAGTTTATCATGAACAGAGAACAGAATTCTGCCAATAATCTAAAATAGAAATACTGACAAAAGAATGTCTGAAATAACCACAGTGAATGTAGAAGGAAAAGACAGATTAAAACAAGTAATGAGGGTGGATCAAGTCAACTGAGTGCCCAACTCTTGATTTTGGCTCACGTCATGATTTCACGGTTTGTGGGATTCAGCCCCATATTGGATTGGGCTCTTCGCTGATCCTGTGAGACCTGCTTAGGATTCTCTCTCTGACTCTCTCTCTACTCTTCTCTCCCATTTGCCCTCTCTCTCAAAAGAAAAAAAAAAACTAGGGGCACGTGGGTGGCTCTGTCAGTTAAGCGTTTGACTTCAGCTCAGGTCATGATCTCAAGGTCTGTGAGTTTGAGACACGCATTAGGCTCTGTGCTGATAGCTCAGAGCCTGGAGCCTGTTTCAGATTCTGTGTCTCCCTCTCTGCCCCTCTCCTGCTTGTATTCTCTCTCTCTCTCAAAATAAAAAATGAATTAAAAAAGCAATGAGGAGTACCTGGCTGGCTCAGTTGGTGGAGTACGTGACTCTTGGTTTCTGCGTGTGAGTTCAAGCCCCACACAGGGTGTAGAGATTACTTTAAAAACAACAACAACAACAACAAAAACACTTAAAAGTCTGATGCAGAATGCCAGATGAGAAAAGTCATCTTCAGGGAGACTGGGTGGCTAGGTCCGAAGCATCTGACTCTTGGTTTTGGTTCAGGTCATGGGTTGGGAGTTTGAGCCCCTGTCAGATTCTGCGCTAACAGCCTGGAGAATGCTTGAGGATCCCTTCTAACCCTCTGCCCCTTCTGCTCTCTCACTCTCAAAATAAACAAACAAACAAACAAACAAAAAAAGACATTTTCAGGCATCTCAAAGAAAAATTTTTCCCAAAAATATTTTACTACAAAAATTGATACATATATTGGGGCGCCTGGGTGGCTCAGTCAGTTGAGTGTCTGGTCATGATCTTACGGTCTGTGGGTTCGAGCCCCACGTCAGGCTCTGTGCTGACAGCTAGCTCAGAGCCTGGAGCCTGCTTTGGATTCTGTGTCTCCCTCTCTCTCTGACCCTCCTCCACCTGCACTGCCTCTCTCTCTCTCTCTCTCTCTCTCAAAAATAAACAAACATTCCAAAAAAAATTTTTTTAATTGATACATATAAAACTTCTCTTAAGTGGCATAAAATTCAGACAGCCCTCATCTTCCCCAGAGCAACCTTCAGTATCAGAAGAAAATGCAACAATGTTTACATCAAGAGAGAAAGGGAGAAACCCACAGACATTGTTTCCAGCCAAGATGTCACACAAATCTGTAAGGACAACAGGTAGAATTTTTCAAGCATGAAAGATGTCAGAGGCTACAGTGTCCTTCCCAGAGTGAAAAAAAACAGAGAATGAAATTAGCTAATTAGCAGAGAAATAAAAATAAAGATCACAGGAATGCAGAAACCATGGTAATGCACTGACGGTAAACAAGAAATAAAGGTTGAGCGTCTGACTCTTGACTTTAGCTCAGGTCATGATCTCATGGTTCGTGAGATTGGCCCTGAGTCCAGCTCTGTGTTCAAAGATCAAGGCCTGCTTGAGACTCTCTTTCCCTTTCTCTCTGCCCCTCCCCCACTCAAAACATTCTCCCTCTAAAAACAACAAACAACAACAACAAAAACCACGGGGATTATGGCTACAGGACAGAATCTAAATGTTATAGAAATGGACAAATTTACTACTAATAATTAATACAACCAAAAGATGAGGGGTACCTGTGTGGCTCAGTCAGCTAAGCCTCTGGCTCTTAACTTTGGCTCAGGTCATGATCTCACAGTTCGTGGGTTCGAGCCCTGCATCGGGCTCTGTGCTGACAGCTCAGAGCCTGGAGCCTGTTTCAGATTCTGTGACTCCCTCTCTCCCTGACCATCCCCTGCTCACGCTGTCTCTCTCTCTCTCATAAATAAATAAAACATTAAAAAAAAAAAAACAAGATGAGTGGGGTACTGGGTGGCTCGAGAGGGTAAGTGACCAACTCTTTTCTTTTTTTTTTAGTTTATTTATTTATTTTGGGAAAGAGAGAGAAAGAGAGACAGCACAAGTAAGGGAGAGAAGGAGAGAGATTGAGACAGAATCCCAAGCAGATTCTCTCTCTCCCTCTCTGCCCCACTCTTGCTCTCAAGATAAACAAACTTAAAAAAAAAAAAGTGAAAATACTAATGTTTTCATCTTTCATAGCAGAGTCAATAAATACTGTTTAAAATGGGTAATTAGAAGGGCGCCTGGGTGGCTCAGTGGCTTGAGTGGCTGACTTTGGCTCGGGTCATGATCTCAGTCTGTGAGTTCGGGCCCTGCATTGGGCTCTCTGCTGCCAGCACAGAGCCCACTTTGGAATCTGTCTCTCTCTCTGCCCCTCCCCTGCTCATGCTCTCTCAAAAATAAATAAAACATTAAAAAATATAAAAATAAAGTGGGTAATTATAGATATGACTCACAAAGTTTTTTTTAAACCTCCTTTATGATATAATTTCTTGGCAAAAAACATATTTCTTTAAAGCTTAATAATTCCTTTAATTTTGCTAGTCTCTTTTTCTTCTGTTATACTCAGGGAAACTTTAAATACTTTTTTACAAGATTATTATTTCTATCTGCTTGTATCCATGAATATGCCTGGAGGATTACCCAGAATAGTATTCATTTAATAGTAGTGATGACTATTTGAGTGGTGGGATTTGGAGTATTTGTTTTTATTTTGTTTTTTTTTACTTCAACTCATTGATGGGACGTGGGGTATGGCAATACAAGAAAACACAGGTGGTTATTTTTATAGTCATGGGGTTAGGGAGAACTTCTAAGTATGGCACAAAACGTACAACCTGTAAAAGCAATGATCAATACGTCTGACTACAAACACTGCCTGGTGTTCTATAAATAATGAGCATAACTCCCAGGATTCGCGGTCAAACTAATAAGGATACAGTGGTCTGTGTACGAACCAACAGACCCACTTAAAAAAACCAGTCGTCTCACAGCCTGGTGCTCAGGTAAATAACAGCCCACTGGCTCTCTGGAGGTGAAAGAATTTTGCGGAAAAACAACCCAGTCCACAGTCCTCCCCAACCACCAAAAGAACACCATCCAAGAAGCCACTCTCCTCCGGGGCAAGCTGAAGCCCCCTCCCAAGTACAGGTCAAACACTGGAGCCAGCAGGCAGCCTTGCCCAAGAGGCCCAGGACTCAAAGAGCCCATTCTTCTGCCCCCTCCGGCCTTCTGCCTTCCGCTTTCTAAAGGTAGTCTTCTCTTCTCCCAGCTCCCACTACCAGGACCTTAGCCTCAAGCTTTGGCTCAACCAAGGCCACCCAGGGTGGGAGATTTCCGCAAACAGTGCAGGAGGTCTGGGGGCAGGGAGGAGGGTGGTGTTACCTGGAGGCAGTGCCTTATTTACTTCCCCCAGGAAACCCCGTCGCTGGGAGGGGCAGGATGAGAAAACTTCAAAAAAAAAAAAGAAAAAAAAAAGAAAAAAGAAAAAAAGAAAGAGGACACAGAAGCAGGGAACAAAATTAGAACCAACGGTCTGCTCCACGTTGTCGAGTAATATTTACTGAGCCCCCACTGTGTGTGTCAGTGCCTGTAGAGGGAGACCGGGAAGGGCAGAGCCTAGTGTCAGGGCCCGGCACAGACAGCTGGGGGTGGGGGATGGGGGGTGGCTGTCGGCTGATTTAGCCACCTGCTGAGCCCTGAGGGGAAGGAAATGATAGCCAGGTCCAGAGGGCTGGACCAGTAAGGGAGAAGGGGAATGTATTTGCCAGGCTCCACGGTTCAGCAGAAGTCTTCCAAAACTAACTGAGTCACACAGCCTGGGGAGGAGCAGCCAGCTGGGGCTTCCCCATCAGAGGCCAGGGCAAGAGTCACCGCTGTTCTCATCATCCATACATCACCACTTCCCAGACACTCAGTTGCAAAATTCTGACCTGTTGTCCCTTAAGTCCACTCCTGTTTGTCAGGCCATGGGGCCCGGCATGTGGCTTAGGAAACATGCTGCTCACGTCCACCACTTACGTCACCTGCTTGGAGCAAAACTCCCCAACTTGTTATTCATGGTCAAATACATAAGAAAACTATATGATGTAGTGGCCAAATCACCCCACAACATGGTAAGTTGGGCAGACCTGGGTTCAAATTTGGGGCCTGCGCAACACAATTAAGCTATGAAATATCCCACCTCGCAAGGCACTTTGGTAAATGAGAGAGCTTAAGGGTCACAGCTTTAGGTCTGTTCCTTCTGTTCCGTCCCCAGAACTCTCGGACCAATCCTTACCCAGAGCTGACTCCTGCCTTTTCTAAGAAGGCACCTCAATTATCTCTTCTTCCAGGAAGCTGTCTTGGACCAGTCTTTGGGGATTCTTTTCCAACTACTCTGGACTCCTCGTTATCTGGTCTCCCAGGGATCCTTCCCAAAAGATTTTTGTTCCTTGAAAGCAAGGAGGGCCCCCTTTAGCCCTCCCCAGAACACAGTGCCTAGACCAGTGAGGGGCAAACGAGGAAAAAGCAGAGGATTTCTGCTGGAAGGCATGCAGTCATGACTCCTACACCCAGATAGGAACGGGGAACTCAGTGCTGCTATCCACAGACATCCTGTCACCCCAACCTGGGGCCTTCAGACACCATCTGAAGTCAGTGGTTAACACTGCTTACTCTCTTCCAGACTAAACAATCCACATTCCTTCAATTTCAGTTATATTCATTGAACTAAAAGCTACCTACATCCATCAGACTCAAAAAGTGAGTCTAAGAGTTAACTTATTCAAAAATTTTTTAATGTTTTATTTATTTTTGAGAGAGAGATAGAGACAATGAGAGCAGGGAAGGGTCAGAGAGAGAGAGGGAGGCACAGAATCCAAAGACAGGCTCCAGGCTCTGAGCTGGCTGTCAGCACAGAGCCCGACACGGGGCTCGAACCCACGAACCGTCAGATCATGACCTGAGCTGAAGTCAGACGCTTAACTGACTGAGCCACCCATGTACCCCAAGAGTTAACTCATTCAAGAAATATTCATTGCAAAAAAAATAAAAATTAAAAATTAAAAATTAAAAAAAAAAAAAAAAAAGAAATATTCATTGCATGCTGGCTTCATACCAGGAATAGTGCTAAGTACTGTGGATGCCTGGTACCTGTCTTCAGAGCAGGGAAAGCAAACAACTCAACACTTATAAGAACAATGATGACAAGGTTTACCTGTTGTTCAGGATACAGTTAGTCAATTTAGGCAGAAAGGGGTTTTGTGTACCATATTAAATGGCTTAGAGAGTCATGGGAAGAGCTGAAGAACATTGTGCAGGTGGAGGAGCTACTCCCAGTCACAGTGCAGAGACAGACCACCGAGGAGTAGCTGCTGCTGTTGCCATCAGGTAGCTACGGCATCAAGAAGCTGCCTGCTCCCAAATTATGTCACCCCTGCTATGGTCTAACACCAACAAAATGGATGTCCTGGGGTCCATCCTGAGGAAGAGGAAAGCCATGCACTTAAGGATGGATCGAGTGCAGTCAATCGGCAAACCCAAGTCACAATGGCAAATTTTAGTGCAAGGATGCCTGGCAAGCTTTTGATTCTCTACATTTGGTGGGTTGGACCATCATTTATTATCCAGTAGTATGCTTGATAGTGAAAAAAGGCGCCATTAATAAACACAGGGGGAGAACAGGGATAAACCACAGGGTTGCCTTAGCATGGACGCCTGGTGAGGAAGCCAGTGCACACCACTCACCATAGATGAGGACAAGGGGGAATCCATAGAACACAGCGGGGCAGCCAGATTTAGTGTCAGAGATCAGAGGAAGCCTGCGTATTATTATAGCAGAGACATGAAGGACATATAAATGCAGGCCAGGTAAAAGTAAAGGGGGTGGGGGTGAGGCAGAATGTTCCAGAAATGTAGCCAAGGTTGGAAAGACTCAGTGAACACAGTGCATATAAGGACTTCAGAGTCCAGTGGGGCCAAGGCAAGGACAGGCCTGTAGGCCACATGAAGTTGTCTAGACCTCATTTTCTGTAGAGACGTGATCAGATCTGTGGCTTTAGCTTACCAGCCTGGCTGCAGTGTGGAGAAGGGGCTTGATGTGGTCAAGAACCAAAGCTGGGGGACCAGAAGGCTCTCTGGTGTCCAGATGGGAGAACACAGCCCTCAGTTTGGTCTAAAGAGCCAGGCTTCTCTCTCCCTGTTTGAACACAGCCTGGGGTGCTTCCTCTGCTGCTGCAGCTGCTGACCTCACAGTTTTCCGTTAGAGAACTGAATAGACTCCTCTCTAGCAGCTACCAAGGGAGGAACAATCCACATCACTGTCCTCAGAACCAAAGTATCAGAGTGAGCTCAAGACCAACCCACCTACTGCCACCATTTTCTAAATCAGGCTGAGATGAGGCTGCTTAACCGTCCTGCTGTCACAGGAGGGCCATTTGTAAATGCTAATTCCAACTCCCTGGCAGCAATGCTGTGGGCAGAATTTGCCACCAAGGGCTCTGACTAGAAGTCTCTTATGCTGTCGTCTTCCCAAAATGGGTTCAGAATTATCCTCTGAGCCTCAGACTCCGTCTGGGAGGTGACGTGGGCCCTTCCCAGACAGTGAGCCTTTATAAGACCCTGAGCTACAGCCAGCAGAGGCACACTGGGTTTCCCTGGTGCAGTGAAGCTCTCTCTACTAGAGCCAGGTCCTAGGCAGCTCCACACTCCTCTGTGGGAGCCTATCTTTGCCCTGAGGCCAGCTGCTCCACTCACCCCTCTCCTTCAATGTCCTGCTGCACCACTACTTTGGTCTTCACGACTCTTCCATCCTCAAGCCAGCTCAAGACTGACCTCTCAAAGACTCTGACCATGCCAATCTCTGCAGCTCAGATGTTGAATTGTATGTGATTTTCTAGAAAAGTGGTTCTCAAAGTGTAGTTTCTGGACCGGCAGCATCACCATCAGCTGGGAACTTGCTGGAAATGTAAATTCTTAGCCGCACTCAAACTTGATGAATCAGAAACTCTGGGGTGAGGCCCAGCAACCTAGCTTAAGAAACCCTTCAGGTGATCTTGATGCACCCTAAAGTCTGAGGACCACTGCTCTCAAAGCAAGATCTAGAGCTTTTGTTAGAGTTCCAGATTTCTTCACCAAAGAGGGTAACCCCTTCCTGTCCAGCTCCTGCTCCTGCACGTGACCAGATGCCCCGGGAGAAAGGCACAGGCTCCATCTGGGGCTTTAGATTTCTCAGTGACCATCAAAGAAATTCGTTTTCAGCAGAATAATAAACGAACCTTATTCTCATGAGAAAGGGGATCATTGGGGGAAAGAAAGAAAAAGCCCATATTTCCAAATCGGGGAAAGTGGCAGGAAAGGGAGGGACACTGAGTAATTACATTCCTGAATCATAATTTCTCCATTTTCCCTTCCACTGTCCCAACTGACCGCATGGCTCATCGCTGGCCCAAGGTTACTGGCAGTCACCGTCTGATTACTGAAGCAAAAGTTTTACCACATCCTCTGCTTCCTCACTGTGGGCCTCGCCATGTGACCAGAATGCCCCTTTGCCTACGACTCCTGAAGAGAAACCAGTGCCACTCACAGCCTCATGCTATCTGCTTAGACACTCCATCCCCTGCCCTCCCAAGCTCCACACCATCTTACCTGCTGCTAGAATGCTACCTTTTGGTGCTTCCCTCCACCCTACAGCACGTCAGAGTTCAGTCCTCTGCCTGTAGTTAAGAGTCCGTGCAACTAAGCTCTAGCTTTTCACCATAGCCTGCCTTTATTCTCTGGCCTGGACCCTGGGTTCCACCCAGAATGCCCTGTCCCTGCCCCACTTTATCCCCGCACCTCCCATCTCTGCAACCCACAGGCTAGGAAGTCTGACTAACATCTGGTATAAAGGGCCTGGATGTGGTTTAAAAAAAAAAAAAAAGGATGACCTGCAGGCCAAAGTTCCATCCCTGACCCACCCCAAATCCTCCCAAGCACAGGCCCCACCACCCGTCTCGATGGTGTCCTCTTCTAGAAGGCCAGGGTGGTTCTAATGCTTTCGGCTAACTTCCCAGGTCTTTCATAACAGTCCTGGGTTGCTAGGACCTAGAGAAGTATTTGCTGCATGAATATGTAAATACAAATGCATATGGTATGCAGATAATGCCGCCACCTTTTCTAGAGATTACAGAATGGCTGGGACAGACTTTACTGACCGCCCATTTACAGCCATGGAGTCAAGGGTAGGAGCTGGACGACTGTCTTTCCCAAAGCCCCCTCTGTAAAGGAGCAAAGGAGAGCATGAGGACCTGACCCTTTTCCCTCCAGATGGTCCCTTCTCTGCCAGAGCTCTAGAGGGGCTGTCAAGAGCACACACAGATGGATTCCAGAGTAATGGCAGCCAGGCTTCTGTCTCATATCACACTCACATACAGACCAGGGCCAACAAGACCCAATGGCACAGCTCCTTTTCCCCAGGTTAAAATACCCGCAAGGCTGTGGGTACAGAAGCAGTCTGGGCATCACAGTACAGAAGTGACTTCCTATTTCTATTTGCCCTTTCACTCCCCTACGTCCTATAAACTGCTTGCCTATTAAAAAGGGATCAACATTCTGACCAGACTTAAAGGCTTACCCCTCTCTGGCCAACCCCAAACCCAACGCCAAGGGGCAATCAGACTGCCTCATGGAAAGGGTTTCTGATTTTAGCCTGTAATTCAGACATGCTGTAGGATGGGTGACTTTCCACTCCAAACAGAGCGAAAAGGGAGTAATTCTTAAGGCAGTGCTGTTCACAATAACAAAAGCCTTGGAGGCAACCCCAAAAGCCCATCTCCAGGAGTGGATGAATAAACTAACCAATTGTCACAATGGAATAACAGACAACAAAAGTGAGTCAGCTATGGCTACATTAACACTGAGTGTACTTACAAGATGTTCATAACAACTGCCTTGCGAATACCACTCATTCTTCCAGCCCTCTCCCCTCCAGGAAGATTTGGAAGGACTCTCTGAGTCTGAAGACACTACACTGTAAACTCTCTGAGGTTAAGAGCCCATTCCAGTTTTCCTTGTAAAGCTCATGGAGCACAGGGAATGAGAGTGGAAGAAATATTGAAATGCTGGTCAAAATGAAATGAAACCTCTTAGCCAGCCTTCCAGATTCCACTGGGCACATACCTCCATGCTGTCAGTCCTTTCTTAAGTATAACATACACACATGCAAAGTGCCCAAATCTTAAGTGGATAGTTCAATGAAAGAAATCATCCTTTTAAAGTAAAAATCTGATCACAGCACTTTCTTTGCTTTAAAACCTCTGATGGCTCTCCAGTACAAATGGAATAAAACCTAAACTCCTTTCCCTAGCCTGTAAATCTCTGTGTCCTCTGGCCCTTGCCAATCCCATTGACATTTCTGAGGCCTCTCATTCACTAGGATCTAGCCACCCCAGCCTTCTTTCTCTCCCTTTAACATAGCATATGCATTATGACCTCAGGGCCTTTGCACTTGCTATTCCCTAGGCTTAGAGTGCTTTCCTTCTAGATTTTCATAGGTCTCAGTTCAAATGTCACCTCTACAAAGTGGATGGCCATGTAGATTCAAAAGGAAAAAAAAAACAACCACATCCAGTCATTCAGAATCCCAACACACGGATTTGGTTTCTTCTTGGCATATGTCACTATCTGTAAAAGTCGTCTTTCTCTTGTCTTGATTACATATTTATTTTCTGTCTCTTACTACTACACTGTAACTCTACAGTGGCACAGCCTCCAGGTCTATGACCCTCTCAGCGGGTGGAGGAATGAGAAGCTGGCACTAAGTCAGCCGCCAAAGAATACCTGCTGAATGAAAGTGTTAATTTCCCCGCTGCCAACAGTTTAGAATTGTACTGTCCTTCGGTCTCTATCCACAGCTGAACTATTAACAACTTTAGGGACTGGACCCCTTCTCCTATAGCTTAACTAGAGATGAAGACCCCTAGAGAGCCCGAGAAGTTTGTCTGGAGCTGGAATATAAAACATAAGGCAGAGAAACATAAATTGCAATGAGGGATCCAAGAGGAAGGTGGTGGGAGAGAAGCAGGCACAGGCAGGCAGCCTCCCTTCTCTGCAGCCCCATAGACAAACGAGCCAAGGATGGGCAACCATCTGATAATCCTGCCGAAAATAACACGTTAACTTTTCCCCCATGGCAGGGGAAGAAAAGGACCTAAGGAAACTCCACAAGTACAGGCTGTTTCTAGAATTTCTCAGCTGCTGATGGAAACTGTGAGTCTCAGCCTAGTTGCACATAACCTCTCAACGTGCCAACTGCACACATCCTGAAATGCTGGGGGAGGGGCTCATGAGCGGCTGCCAAGAGGGAGTGGTGTGAGAATAGTCAAGGTCACAAGCATAATCTGGCCAGCAGAGCTGTGCACACACCATGGTTTGCCCATGGTCAAGGCCTCTGCCGTGGGAGGCATCCCCACACAGTGTCTGCTGGATGCAGGGGGTGATTGAGGAGGGAGGTGCAGGCCTAGGACACAATCTCTGTTCCTAGGGCTGGTCAGGTTATTCTAGAAGCCACTTTGGCTAATGGCCCAAGTCTGGAGGAGTGGGTGACTTTGTACTTTCTGCATCTTTCTGGGAAAGGTGATGACAACAGTCGTGGCTTACTGCCCCTGGAAACTAACCAGGAGCCTGGTATCCCAAGAATTTGCCTGGCTTCTCGTATGGAACATCTCCAGCACCAGAGAAAAATGGTCAGCACTGAAATATATACTTGCCAATCAATGTCACCTGGGCCTGGGATGGCAGAGCATGAGACATGCCATCGTGAGCAGGAGGAAAGAGGTGGCCTAACAAAGAGCAAGGGATTTCAGGGCCTAACACCTCTGGCTCAGGCCCTGGAGGAAAAAAGAGCCAGCTTCCCCAGGCTGACATGGCCCCACCTCGCTCCAAGCCTCACGTACCCTTGTGCTCTAAGAAAACTGGAGTCCACAGGGCTGGCTGGGAGCCCTCTGGTTTCCAGGAAAGGATGAGCGTACCCAACAGTTCAGCCTGTTCCCCATGATTTACAGGGCTTTCTTGACTAGCAGGACACAAAGAGACCCCACCCCCTTTCCTCACAAACCAACCTTTCAGGCTTCCAGTAAAAAAACAGCTGTTGGGTCTGTCCTCCTCTCCCCAGCTTTGGGAGGACAGCTCAGCGATCCTGGGGCAGGGGAGGTGGTAGTGGGGAAAGGCCTTCGGGTGAGCTGACTGCCTCCTCCCTCAACCTCCACCTGGTAGCAGGGCACATGGGAGAGGCCCTAAGGAGAAAACGGGGTCTTCTCAGAAGGGAGGGAACCAGTGAGATCCAGAGTAGGTTGTCCCCCAGAATGGTAATCAGCAAATATTTGTTAAGAACTTACTACATGATGTGCTAAACCACCCTTCGGAAGGTTTTAGTACTCCTAATATCTCTGTATAAGAATGCCTGTTTCCTAAGATTCTCACCAATGCTGACTACTAAAATAGTATTCTAGGGGCACCTGGGTGGCTCAAACAGTCAAGTATCCGACTCTTGGTTTCAGCTCAGGTCATGATCTCATGGTTTCATGGGTTCGAGCCCCACATCAGGCTCTGTGCTGGCAGCGCGGAGCCTGGAGCCTGCTTAGGATTCTCTCTCTCCCTCCCTCTCTCTCTGCCCCTCCCCCACTTGCATGGTTTCTGTCTCTCTCCAAATAAACTTATAAAATATAGTATTCTATCTTTGCGAAATAGGTTAAAAGTCATTCTTTTAATTTGCATTTCTCTGATTACTAGTGTAGCTAAACATATTTTCAGGTTTATTAACATTTATATTTCTTCTTTCACAAACTGTTACTCTCCTTTGCCCATTTTTGCTATGATTCATTCATCTTTGTTTTCACTGGTGTATTGTTCACTGACTGATAAAAATATTACCCTTCTGTCGCATATTACAGACAGCTTCCTAATTAATCATTTGCCTTTTGATTTTGTTCATTGGTTATTACTGACAAATTAAAAATTTTTATTTATTTATTTATTTATTTATTATAATAAAATAAATTATTTTATCTTACTTTATTTATTTTTGAGAGACAGTGAGCAGGGGAGAGGCAGAGAGAGAGAGAGAGAGAGATTCTGAAGCAGGCTCCAGGCTCTGAGCTGTCAGCACAGGGCTCAAACCCATGAACCGTGAGATCATGACCTGAGCCAAAGTCAGGCACTTAAGCCACCCAGGCGCCCACTGTCGGTGCAGAGCCTGCTTGGGAGTCTCTCTTTCTTCCCCTCCCCCACTTAAATGCTCTCTAAAAAATAAATAATAAACTTTATAAAATAGAGGCAAAATAAATACATCACACATTTCCTTTAACGTTTCTGCTTTAGGTAGTATGCTTGGAAAATCCTTCCCCAGGCTGAAATTATAGAAATATATACCTGTATTTCCTTGCACTTATTATTATATATTTTTAACGTTTATTTTTAGTTTTGACAGAATGCAAGTGAGAAAGGGGCAGAATATCTGAAGTAGGCTCCACACTGACAGCAGTGATGTGGGGCTCCAACACAGGAACCATGAGATCATGAGCTGAGCTGAAGCTGGATGCTCAACCAAGTACGCCATGTATTTTCTTGCATTTACAAAATGTAAACCTGTCCTCTACAATTTGATTTGGCACAGTGTAAGAAAGAGAATTTAATTTTAAAATTAATACCCAATTATCCAATATTGTTTAAGAGCCTATTCTGTTTATAGACCTCAACCATAGAGTCTATAAAAAATAAAAGAACAGAGATAAAGTCCAATACAGGTGGCTGTTCTAGCTAATAAAACACGAGTGCCATCTCTTTCCCTTCCTCCTTCCTGCTCAGAGGGACAGGCTGGCAAGCGACAAGAACAAAGTCCTACCTGCAAAAGGATGGCGGAGCAGAAAGGTACACAGAGGAGAGCCTGGGACGCTATAGGCAGCACAAGTAGGAACATGTGTCTCCAACGGCTAAAAGCCAGATGCTTTACATGTTATCTGCCAAACCGGCATGGATTGGACTCTGATTTGCATCCAAACACCCCTGTAACTGATCCACAATTCTTTCTTCCTTAATTTTACAATAAAAATTGCTAGGATTTATTGTTGTCTGCTAGGCACCGTGGCTAAGCAATTTGTCCTCATGCTCATTTAACCTTCTCAACAAACTTAGTTATGATGGATCTACAGGACTTCCCTAATTATAAAAGGATCGAGGGCAGCTTTGCCGAGTAGGAAAAGACACTGCATGAAACTCCCTATTTTGGAAACAGAATATTTGCTCAAAATCAGACTGCAACTAGGAAGAAATAAAGTCATTATTTGCGAAATTCCTACACATATTGAGGTCTGGTTTTAGATGTTTCTATTTTGTTCTGTTTACCTGTCCTGTGCCAATGTCACCAAAAAAACTTTTTCCTGGTAAAGCAAATCTAAACCCACTACTTTCTTCATTTTTTTTTAATTTTTAAAAGATTTTATTTATTTTGAGAGGGGGTAGAAGAGAGGGAGAGAAGGAGACTAGCATGGAGCCTGATGCAAGGATCTACCTCACTACTGTGAGATTATAACCTCAGCTGATTATCAAGAGTTGGACACTCAACCAACTGAACCACCCAGGAGCCCCTAAAGATTTTATTTTTAAGTAATTTCTACACACAATGTGGGGCTCAAACTTATAACCCTCAGATCAAGAGTCACATGCTCTGCTGACTGAGCCAGTCAGGTGCCCCACTACTTTTTTCTTTTCTTTTTTTTTTTTTATGAATATTTTTATTTATTTCTAGGAGAGAGAGAGACAGCATGAGCAGGGGAGGGTCAAAGAGAGAGGGAGACACAGACTCTGAAATAGGCTCCAGGCTCTGAGCTGGCAGTCAGCACAGAGCCCGATGTGGGGCTCGAACCCACGAACCATGAGATCATGACCTAAGCGAAAGTCGGACGCTTAACCAACTAAGCCACCTAGGCACCCCTCTACTTTTTTCTTTAAATTGTTTTTTGCTATTCACATACATTCATTCTTTCAGGAAAAAAAAAAAAACAAACTTGTTAAGTCATCTTGTCAAGTCCCAATACTTTCCTTTGGGAATTCATCCTATAGAAATCATGCTGAAAGGGGGGGTCCTTGGATCTATGGACTATACAGAAGCGTACGTTCAACAACGTCAATCTACTGAGTGCTAACTGTCCTGGGCATAAAGAATACAGCAATAAGCAAGATGGAAAAGTCCCTACCCTCAGACTGTGCATTCTTGTAGTACTTGTAATGGTAAAACACCGCAAGCCATCTGAACGCACAATAGGGCAGCCTAGCTGGCTCAGTCAGAAGAGCATACAACTCCTGATCTTGGGGTCCTAAGTTCAAGCTCCACGTTGGGTGTAGAGATTGCTTAAAAATAAAACCTTAAAAAATATAAATAGGGGCACCTGGACGGCTCAGTCAGTTAACTGTCTGTGTTCGGCTCAGGCCAGGATCTCATGGCTCAGTTCGTGAGTTTGAGCCCCACATCGGGCTCTCTGCTGACCGTGCGGAGCCCGCTTCAGATCTTCTGCCCACCTGCCTCTGCCCCTCCTCTGCTTGCATTCTCTCTCTCTCTCAGAAATTAATTAATTAATTAATTAATTTTAAAAAATAAAATAAATTCACAATAGAGAGGGACTGCTAGAATAAGATACCATAATCCATATAACAAAATATGTATAGTTTGAGCACAGAGGTCAGAAGTTTCATTCAGCGTCAATCTTGAATCTGCTTTTACTAGCTTCAGGGCTTGGGTCAAGTCAGAAATTCAAGACTTATTTTCCTTATATAGAAAAAAAAAGCCTACTGACAGTGCCTCCTGAAAAGCAGATAAGAGAAGTAAATGAGGAGCACCTGGGTGGCTCACTAGACTAAGTGTCTGATACTTGATTTTGGCTCAGATCATGGTCTCATGGTTCTTGAGTTTGAGACCTGCATGGGGTTCTGCCCTGACAGCGGAGCCTACCTGGGAGTCTGTCTCTCTGCCCCTCCCCACTCATGCTCTCTCTCATTCTCTCTCTTAAGATAAATGGAAGGAAGGGAGGGAGGGAGGAAGGGAAGAAAGATAGGTAAATTAAACACTGAATAAAAATACAAATATATTGTCCAATACACAATTCAATAAATATTAGCGATTTGGGGAAAGATTAACATGGAAAGATGTTGATGATATGTTAAGTGGAAAAAAATAAAAAGAGCCTGTAAAACTACAGGCACAGACATTTCCTTAAAATGTATACTCACAGAAAAAGACTAAAATGCACAATTGTTATCTCTTGATGGTGGGTTTAATGATAACTTCTGTTACCTTTTTATTCATCTGCATTTTCTACAATGAACATGTGTTACTTTAACAAGAAAGCTAATTGTAGGAGTCCAGTTAGGAAATGAGAAAGGATTAATGAAGACCAGGTGGAAAGGCTTTTCCCTCCCCTTCGTAAGGATCTTCACTGAAAAGTGTGGAGATGGATTGCAATCCTCCTCTGCCCTGGGCTGAACTACATCTGTGCATGGTTCCCTAACCTGGCCGCCCCAGTGAGCAGGGCTTTAACCTCAGTTCTCTGGGATCAGAGCTTCTTGGGCGAGATCTAGGTACCTGTACATCTAGTTCTGAGAGATCATTTCAGGACTGCCAGACTAGGCACAGACTAGTTTTAACATTCTGATTTATCTCAACTCTTTGAAGTCAGGTCCCCCTCCTCTGCCAAATGGGTCCCACAATCTCTGCCCTGTCTATCCTACAGGGAAACTAGCACTCAGTGACAGCTCCTTGCACAGGCAAATTGTTGGGATTGCAAAGTGTCTGGATCCCAAGAATGAAGAGCCTCTTAGGGCAGCTTCATAAATGATACTTGGCGGGGTGCCTGGGTGGCTCAGTTGGTTGAGCTTGGCTGACTGCGGCTCCAGTCATGATCTTGAGGTCCATGAGTTCAAGCCCCACTTCGGGCTCTATGCTTGACAGCTCAGAGCCTGCAGCCTGCTTCAGATTCTGTGTACCCCACTCCCACCCCTCCCCTGCTCACACTCTGCCTTGCTCTCAAAACTAAATAAACATTAAAAGAAACATTTATATAATTTATACTTGGTTCCCAGATCTGTGTCAACATGACAGGAGCAGGAAGGCCGAGGCCAGGCCCTTGTCTCAACAGCGAGGCCTGCTTTCTGTCTTGGGTCTAAAAAGAAACCTCCCTTTTCTTTTGCAGCTATGAATAACTGTCTACAAAGGACATTTCCCCCATCTTGAATACTATCCCCCCAATCCATATCTACCTAAAACCTCAGAATGTGACTTTATTTGGAAAATAAAGGGTCTCTGCAGATATAATTAGTTAAGGACCTTGAGATGAAATCATCCTGTATTTAGGGTGGGCCCTAAATCTAATGACTGGTATCTTTACAAGATAAAGGAGGGAGATTTGGACAGAGGGACACAGAGAAGGATATCTGAAGATGAGGGCAGAGATTGGAGTGAGCCAAGGAACACCTGGAGCTAACAGAAGCTGGGAAAGGCAAGGAAAAATGCCCCCTTTGAGCCTCGCCTGGGGTGGGGGGAGTGCGGTACTGCTGACACCTTGATTTCAAACTTCTCGCCTCTAGAACTGGGAGAGGGTACATTTTCTGTCGTTTCAAGCCACCACAAATTATCAAATTTGTGATAATTTGCTAGAGCAGCCATGGGAGACAAATATTTTGGTGCTAGAATTAAGGCCTGATCACTTTTATCTGGAGTTACCTTGGTGTGGTGAACAGAATTCTGAGATGACCCCTAGGAACCCTCACCCTTGCTGTGCTGTGTGGGCACAAACTGCAAACAGGAGATATCACTCCCGTTTTTATGTTACATAATCTGGCAAAAAGGATTTTGCTGGTGTCAGCTGACCAAATTCATTGATCTTAAGACAGAGAAATTACCAGGGCATCTAGGTAGCTCAGTTGGTTAAGGGTTCAAATTCAGCCTGAGTCACAGTCTCGCTATTCTCAAGTTTAACACCGGCGTGGGGCTCTGTACTGACAGCTCAGAGCCTGGAATCTTTCAGATTCTGTGTCTCCCAGGGGTGCCTGGGTGACTCAGTTGGTTAAGCGTCCAACTTTGCCTCAGGTCATGATCTCACTTCGTGGGCTCGAGCCCCACATCGGGCTCTGTGCTGACAGCTCAGAGTCTGGAGTCTGTTTCAGATTCTGTGTCTCCCTCTCTCTGACCCTCCCCTGCTCGCATTGTCTCTTTCTCTCTCAGAAATAAATAAAAAAATAAATAAAATAAAATGAAAAAGAATCTGTGTCTCCCTCTCTCAAAGAAAAATAATAAAGTAAACATTAAAAAAGTTGAGAAAAGAGTAATTACCTTATATGACCAGAACTAATCAGGTGAGTGAAGGCGATAGGTTCATCCTGGCAAAAGGGATTTGAGGCATAAGAAGGAGTCACCATGGGAGAAAGAGTAATTTTTCCAGTGCAGAAGTCTAGCAGACACCAGTTTCACCAACTGATCCAGGAAAATATTACCAGTAATAAGACATTACTGGCATCATGAATGCCCTGATAGGATGATCTGAAAAGGGTGCAACATCATTTTTGTGATATTCTTGCCCCAAATGCAACCCCATTCTAAGAAAAAACACAGGAACTGTTACACACTAGAGGAGACTAAGGAGAAGTAACAACTAAATGCAATGTGGGATCCTGGAACAGAAAAATGGCATTAGCAAAAATACTGGTGAAATTTAAATAAGGCCTGCAGGTTAGTTAACAACATTTGCCAATGTTAAAAAAATTTTTTTTTCCAACGTTGATTTCCTGTTCTTGATAAAAGCACTACAGGGTGAGGGATAGAAGGAACTGTTATATTTTTTTGCCACTTTAAATCTAAAATTAGTTCCAAATAAAAGGTTTAAGAGGAAATGGTGGCCTAGGTTATTATAGAGCCATAAGACAGACTAAATACTTAAGGAGAAATTTTGATGCCAAGGTTGGGGGGAGGGGGTTGATAAGACACCCAAGTGAATCATGAAAAAACAAGTAAAAGGAAATGTGAACTATGTTAACAGAGGTTGCCTCAGGGCAGGATTACAAGCTTTTTCTCCGATACTACTTTATACTCTTCCTTATAGTAAGCATGCATTACTTTTTATTTTTTTAAATGTTTTATTTATTATGAGAGAGCACAAGCAGGGGAGGGGCAGAGAGAGAGGGGGACAAAGGATCCGAAGTGGGCCTTGCACTGATAGCTGTGAGCCCAATGTGGGACTTGAACTCATGAACTATCAGATCATGACCTGAGCCAAAGTCAGACGTTCGACCGACTGAGCCACCCAGGCACCCCGAGCATGCATTACTTCTGATAATCAGAAAAAAAAATTAAAAATGTTTTTAAATGTTTGTTTTTGAGAAAGAGAGTGTAAGCAGGGGAGGGGCGGAGAGGGAGGAGGGCAGAGGATCTGAAGCAGGCACTGAGAGCAGCGAGCTGGATGCAGGGCCCAAACTAAAACCAAGAGCCATGAGATCATGATCTGAGTCGAAGTCAACCCACAGAGCCACCCAGGTGCCCCAAAAGTAAAATTTTCAAAGATACTCAACAGTTGCTTGGGGAGTGCTATGATCAAGGCTTTTAAGGTAGAGAGGGCTGTGTTAAGATGGAATAAAAAGATGTTCCCTGCCTCTGGAGCACCAGGAGGAGGCAGGAGGTCGCAGTGGACTGGGCAAAGGATGTAGACGGGAGGCCACAGAGTTGCTCTAGGGAAGAGCAGGCTGAATTCCAAGAGAGAGGGCGGACTGCTGAAACCAAGCAGTAAGTCTTTGACATAGAAACAGATAAGTGTTCTGGGAGAGTATGGATACCTTAGACCCCAGAGCCCTCCAAAACCCCTGGATCCAACCTAAATTCCCAGCCATGTCTGTTACCTACTTTTCCCTGTATCAGCCTCTGCCCTAAGATGATCACCCCTACCTCAGGATAATACATCCTTCTGCCATTATGCACACAACCCTCCTCTCTCCAGGACTCCTCTTCCTGTTCTTTCTCTGCCGCTTTCAAAACTTGGCTTAATTCCACCTCCAGGAAGCCTTCCCAGACCACTCCTGCCTTAATCATTTCACCTTCTCCCAGCCTGCTTAAGTAGCTCACTTGTTCCACTCAAGATCACTTAACCCACAAGATCGCACATAAACTTCCACGTGTCCTCAGCACATCTCCACATGGGTTTGCAAAGCATCTTCAGATCAGAAACAGAGTAACTGGCTTGTCCCCCCACCCCCCCAATCCTTCAGCAAATTGCCCCTCTGTGGTCACCAGTCACAGTCACATTTACCAAGTCTGTTGTGCCTATGCCCAAGCCTCTTCACGGTGGTTCTGTTTGTTTTTGTGGTTATAACTGAAATAAACAGCAACTGAAATGTAAGTGCAAAAAGGAAAAGGTTTGATTTCTATGAAAATTAAGTGATCTAGAACAGCAATTCTGAAATTCTGGTCTTAGAGTACAATCTGAGGTCACTGAGACAGTTCCAGGAGGGCTGTCAGGTAAAAACTATTTTTATTCTAATAATATTAAAATGTTAAAAGCCTTTTCACGCTCATGTTTCAGAGGCTACATGAAGTGTGGTGAATATAGTGGTCTTGAGTTTTGTAGACATTTCCAAGGTAGAAGTTTAGGGTATAAATATGTGTGTTTTCAGAGATTAACTCAGTTTGTTCTTAGGACTTCAACTGAATATTTACCAGCAAGCTTACATTATACCTATTATAATCTCTGCTATCTCATTATCTAATAAATCACTATTTTGAAATCCTACAGATCTGCAAAGAAATGTAAAAACAAGGCCATTCTGTTTTCTCCTTTTTTAATTTTGGAAAATAGGTATTTCCATTAAAATATGCTTTTTATGTTAACATGTAATGATCTTATATTTATTATTAAATGAATTAACTTTAGTTTGTTTTAATTTTTAAAACAGTAAATATCAATAGACTTGACACATCCACAATAGACAATGTTAAAGAACCCTAGATCAAAAAGCCTGAGATATCCTTTTACCCAGCAATCCTGCTTCTGAGAATTTCTTCTAGAGTCATAATTACACACATAGGAAATGTCATTTGAATAAAGTTACTCATGGCAGCCTTGGACATAATAACAAAACAGACAAAATAAGGGAAACAACTGGACTTGGAAACAACCCAAGTTCAGGGCTGGGGACAGATAGAGGTGACCCACGTACCTTGGTTAAAAAATTACTGGGGCACCTGCATGGCTCAGTCATTTAAACGTCTGACTTTGGGGAGGAGGAGTGGGCATGGAGGAGGACACTTGTGGGGATGAGCACTGGGTGTTATGTGGAAACTAATTTGACAATAAACTATTTGTAAAAAAAATAAAAATAAAAAAAAAAATAAACGTCTGACTTTGGCCCAGGTCATGATCTTGTGGTCTGTGAGTTGGAGCCCCGCATCGGGCTCTGTGCTGACAGCTCAGAGCCCAAAACCTGCTTAGGATTCTGTGTCTCTCCCCTCCCCTTCTCTGCCTCTCCTTGCCCATGCTCTGTCTTTCTCTCAAAAATAAATAAATATTTTAAAAAATAAATTACTGCACTTCCATTTCCCTAATATTGTGCAGGTGTAATAAAAGAATGACCCAAGTGTTCAATGTAACCATATGGAAAGATCCAATACAGCTGCTAGGCAAAACAAGCGAGGTGCTCAACAACAGGTCTAAAGTGCTAACTTGAACATTTGTAAAAAAGAGGGGCAGGGATACAATGTTTCACTGACTATCCCTGGGTGTGTGTGTGTGTTCGTGTGTGCCCACATTGCTGGTGTTTAGCCTTTTGATTTTTGAACTATGTGAACATATAGCCTAGTGAAAGAAATTTAATAAAAAAGGAAATGTGAGCTTGCAGGTGATATGTATAGGTGTGATTTTTATATACAATTTGCAAGTTTCATTAGAGTACTTACAAACCCAAAGAAATGGACTCTCAGCCCTAAATCAGTTTTGGTGAATAAAGAAAAATACATGCATATGTTTTTAAAGTAATATGAATTGTTTAAAACGTGGTTTGTTTTAAAACTCCCTATTTTAAGCTGACTTTTAACTACTAACACTGAATGTCTTGACTAAGAGTCCGTAGGGACCCAAAGGTAACAAATTCAAGACTGTCACCTTCTTGTTCCATCAAACTCCAGCACTCTCCTGGGCCTGATGCTGGAGGAAGGTGGTTAGGAACAGTCAGATCTGGACTTTCCTAGGCAGGGAATGTGGTTTCCCACAGCTGGGCGTGCCATGCTCTCTCCAGGCTGATTCTGTGGCCACTCTCCTCCTGCCTTTTGTGGGGGGGTCCCAGAGAACCCACAGGGAGTTGTCTCTGGGAGCCTTGGTGGCCACAGTATGGGTACGTCTCAGAGACATCACGGCGAGGCTGCCTGGCTGATTCCCCCCGAGTGCACAAGGCCTCTGGCTGGCAGCAGACTCTGAACTCCTTATCTGCTGGCGTGCCGCCAATCTGCCAGCCTTGAGGTCAGAAAAGTCCCACTGTAGACATCCAGTGAGTCCTGGCTGGGGGCCCCTGCAGCATGACCCTTCCTTCCGCACCCCATCCTCACATGTCTCAAGGCATTCTGGAAAGAGAAGCAGAAGTCTCCTCCAAAAGAAACTTCTATCCACACAAGCAAAGGACCTTCCTTCCCCCTAAATAAGCACAGGGGATAACTGGCTCCTTCCTCTTCACGTTTTTAAAGAAAAGACAAGAATCATCAGCAATTTTATCATTACACTTAGGAATAAAACGGAACCTTTCTTTGGTCTCTCCATCAAGCTTCTTGGTCAAGCAATGTGACTCGGGAATACCAATTAACCTCTCTAGACCTAGTTTCTTTAGTTGTAAAACAAAGAGACGAGACTGGAAGATTCCCAAAGTCCCTGCAGTTCAACATCCTATCGTCTGTAGTTCTGCAAAATGCCTAAGCACTACTTTCTTCAGGCATCCAGCACAAATAGGTTGAATTATTTTAGCCCAGTAGGGAAAAGGAGGTCCCAATTCCCAGATGTATACAATCTATTCACAGCAGGACCATTTAGATCCCAAGATCCTGTGAATATTGTACAGATTCAGGTTCCTCTGGAATAAAGTGGGTTTGAGCAGGTAGGGAGAAAGGAAGACTGAGAAGAGTTTGAAAAGAAAACCACCCCAGTGACTGATATATACCCAGTGCCCCCCCCCCCAACTTAATGTTCTTCCAGCTTATTATCAGTACAGAAAAGGACTACTTCTATTACCTGAAGAAATCAGAGTAGCCCCAAAACTAAAAGTGGGAAAAAAATCTCTTTTCCTTTTGCCCAATGATTCTATGGGACAATCTCCAGCAGGGAACAGAAAAGTGGCCTACCCAGAAAGGCAGGGAAATTGCATCCATGTTCCTAAGGAGGAGATGAATCAACACTAAGTCTGAGCTCATACCACTCCTACAACCCAACCTACTTAAAAGCTTTGGGGACCCCTAAATAATCCACCCCATCCCACACAGATGATGACAAACCTCTACCGTGTCCCAGGCACAATCACCACATGCTTCACGGCAGGGAGAACAGGCCCACAGAGGTTAGGAAACCTCCTGATGGAGAGTGCGGAGCCAGGATTTGAACAGATTCATCTGGCTCAAAAGTCTAGAATTTTCCCACCACCTCACACCATCTCTAGTAGAGCCCTGTCTCCTCTGAACTTAACTGAATGCAACAGTGTGGCCTCTCTTGCGTTGCTACCTTATTCTTCCTGTCTGGATGTTCTCTTTCCCCATCGACAGTCTACAGGAGCCAGGCCTCCTCCCCTCTTTGCACCTGGCAGTGGCCACTGCAAGAGCTGAACATAGACCAGGCCCTGTGTACTGACGAGCCACAGGGGTGAGGATGAAGTCTGCGAGTCATAGAACTTGCAGTTCTTACTCCTCTTGCCTAAATGACAAGGCCAATGGTTCCGGTTGGTGCCCTTTAGTCATACTTGCAAACCAACGGTAGAAGGAGCACCACTAGTCTATCTCCTGGTTACCACACAATATATGAAAATTCAGCTCTGGGCCTCCAACAAGAAATGGAATATGTAGCTTTTAAGAAGTCCAGCCTATAAACGTCACAATTCTGGACACTGTCTTGCTTCATCAAGTTCCTCTCAGTTATTCTGGCTCTTGTTTAAGAGTTAAGGATTAATCATAGATGTTTTGGGTAAAAGATCTATTCTGACCTTAGCACTGACGCCTTCCCAAGGTCACAGGGCAAGTTCGAAGCAGAGCTAGGACAGAGACCAGGGTAGCTAGGCCAGCCCCCAGTACATACTACCACACCACTTCCCAGCAGCCTGCCCACGTGGCCTGGGGTTCCTGGGGAAGAGAGACTCTAAAGACAAATCCAGAGCCAGGGTGGGTCCAGGAAGGAAAGTCAGGTGCAAATCTGCTCCTACCGTTCCTTATGCCCCCAGTGAGCACTCTGCCGTCATCAAATCATGCCTGCACGGTCCCGTTGGACACCCAGGCCCTGGCAGACACTAGATCCTCAAAATTGAAGCCACAACCCCGAGATGGGAACATTTTCTTGACTTTAATTGAACTTCCGAATCATAAGCTGAAACTGCTTGGATTTTGTCCCATTGCCCTAACCCACCAAGAGAGGGCAGCCTGAGCCGTATCTCCCAACTTGGTCGGTAGGACCAAAAATAGCTAAAAAACCGTGCCCGCGGCGTAAGCCAGGTCAGGGTTTAGTATACCGCTCCAGTACCATTCTCCAGCTCCTGCTACTAGTCGGCCGGAAGATTGGAGGCATTTTTTCTCCAGCTGGTAGGTGAGCTGGCCTAGGTAGGAATACAGTTCACAGAAAGCAAAGTCCGGAGACCAGTGTCCCATCGGAGCTGCCCCAAGAGCTGCCCACCAGATTTGCCCATCTACTCCCTCTGCTTTTTCTGACTTCTTATCTGCGGGCTCCAGGAAGCCTCTCGGCCTTTTAGTACGGCTGTCTACGTGCTGAACACCCTTCTCTAGCTCCCACATCCCGCGATCTCCAGTCGAAAGGAGTGCAGCTGCGAACCCCCTCCCCTCACCACAAAGTAACCCCTATCGTGGAACCGCGGCCAGGTGTCGCCTTCATCCAGCGTCCAGGCCCATGTGCTGGTCCTCCCGGCCGCCTCCCTGCTCTAACCCGAGGCTTCAGAATACGGAGACGGGCTCCAGGTCCTCGGCGCGGCCAGGCCCCCATTCCCACCCTCACCCCCACCCCCACCCGGTGACCCCAAGCGCTGGAGGCGCACCGCTTCTCCGCGCGATGCCCCACTATTGAGCACTGCGCGGTCCAGCCGATACGCACGCCCTCCGCCCTCACCTGAAGCTCGGGCGGACGCCACCTGGGCCCCACGGAACCTCACAAGCCTGGCCCTCCGGCGGCCCGCAGCAGCAGCGGCAGCGGCAGCTCGGTCTGCGCGTCCGCGCTGGTAGCCCGCGTGCCCTCGCCCCCCTGCCTGCGTCCGTCCCCGCCACGACGCGCATGCCCCGCTATATAGTCTGCGCGTCAGCGGCAGGGCCCACCCCCGTCCCTGGGCCCCGCCCCACCCTCGCCCCACCCTGCTCTCCCCAGGGCCTGCCACGTGGGTCCCCGGCCCGCGATAGGGCTACGTGCGCGAGCTATTAGCCCGCCGCCCGCTAGACCCGGCCCACCGCCGGCGCCTCGCCCCCCCAGGTTGAGACCCAGCTCTCCCGGATCCGGGAAGCCGGACCAGCTTCATCTTGCAACCGTTCTGCGAATTCCGTTCTTCATTCACTGAGGCCCATAGACTCCTCCTTACTTTGGAAACTCCCATTTAGACCTTTCCCTCTCCACGTGGGAACCTTTTACAACCCGGCCTCTATCCCTTAGCAGTAAGACTCCTACTCACCTAATATGTATGTCTATATTTTAACACTTGATTAATGTAAAAAGCTTCTCAACCTCAAACTCAGTTCTGAGATGTACCCTAAAAGGAGGCGCCCCCATAGACAATGTTTCTTCTGCATATTTCAAGCAGCCAAAAGAACAAAAATTAAAACAATTTCCTGTTCAAATTCCAAATAAATCATACTAGACTCACTTTTCAATAAATGTCGCACAATCCTCCCCCTCCCCCCTCTCCCAAATAATCATGCTCTCTAAGGGAACTACATTTCTGAATCCCAATCGGGGAGAAATGTTAATTTTTGGGTGAGGCGTGTCCTAGGAGTCTCATCCGTCGTGGGACAGTCCTATTGAGATGGATATCAGGTCTCGGAAATGCAAATTTCTTGAGAAAATAAACCACACATTAAACTCCCATTGTTCTACTCTGGTGGACATCACGATTATTTCCTCTACAGCTCAGCCAGCTGCCACCTGGATCTAGGGGACCCAAAGGAAAGGTCTTCTAGCAGAACTGTAGCCAGTTAGTATCCAGGTCCCAGTCCTAGCTCAATGACTGGTGCCTGGCTGGCACTTAGTGTCTCTGTGAATTTCACAGGGAAGGGGGCCCACATCCCATGCTGCAAATTCTGGAGAGAAGAACCCTCCTGCTGGCAGTGCTAATGATGATAGGAAAGCAGACAATCCCTGGAGCATGTAGCAGGGAGAATCCAGAGTTCAATGGCAGCTTGTTCCTAAGGACTGGGTTGAGAGGAAAAAAGAAATTGTTGAAACAAAGCCAGAGCAAGCCAGATTGTTTATGCCACTCCTGAAGAGACTAGCTGGGCCCTGGTTTTTCTGAAATTGAATTATTCTCATCCTGCAATTACAGTGCTCCAGTTGGGGAAGGGGCGGGGTGATAGTCCTCTCATTTTCCAAGTGATTTCAAAGTAATGCTATCTCTTGCAGAATTTCCCTCAGAGCCCCTTCATCTTTGTAATAACTATGTTGTCTTTCTTGGTTAAACTCACGAGTATTTTTCAGACATTATGTCATCCATTGGGACTCAATTCCATCACCAATGGGTTGTCAGAAATGGTCCAGTCTATACCACTCCTTCCTTTTCTTAAAGTACTGGAAAGGGAATAAGAAGTTCACCCAGAGATTAAATCAAATAAGAATGCTTCTAACACATCCAGCTCTGAAAAGTTACAAAGACTACAAATGCATATTACACAGGAGTGTTAATATCTTCTTGAACCTGAAGTCCAAAAACAATCCCAGGGCTTTTCCAGGCAAGGTGGCAGCACTACACATGGGAGAATAAGGCAAGAAGGCTCCCGTCAGAGACAGGAGGAGGCGGGACAAGACACCCCACCACAGGGCCTATGGCAGCATTTCACTTGTTTGCAACCAGACTGAAGGGTAGAGTTGCCAAAGTCCACCAAAGCTGATAAGCTATCAGTAATCCATTTGGGGAGTACAATTAATTATTAACATAGTTAAAATCAAAAGGTTTTAACTCTTCATATCCAGCCCCACACAAAATTCTTCAGGTGAACCCTAAGTCTTTCCTTGTTGCTGAGTAGAACTCAATTTTTTATGCCTGGTGCCAATATATTTCTCTCTGCATAATATACCTTTTTCCTCTTATAAGCCCCATTTCCACTTGTTAAAATTCTGACTTTTCAAAGCTACTTCCCTTCAGAAAGCTTCTTGATTCTTCTGTGGCACATTTGATCTATCCTTTCAAACTCTTTTGACTATAATCCACACTAAAAAATATTTTACATGGCAACTCCAGTATAAATAACAATATAGCAAACAAATGTTTTCCAAAATTTCCTTAGTACAATAACTTGGTTTGTGAATATAATTCGTTCCAGAAACATGCTTGTAATCCAAAGCCCTTGTATATCAAAGTGAATTTACCCACAAGAAATAATGGAAACTCAGATGATTTGTTCCACAGTCCCAAAATATTCATATAAAAGTGATTACAATACTGTAATATAAAATAATCAAGAAAATACAAAACATAAAGAAAAATGAATTAACCCACACTTACCTTTGAAAACCTTTGTGGCTGATGTGAGGGTTACTGTGTAGGACAACTTTCACTATCACTAACGGAATCACTGCTATCTATTGGCTCAATGGAATCTTTCTTTTCATGCACTTTAATAGGGAACCTATTCAATGACACTTGCTTCTGCCTCCTTTTGAGGATTTCATGGAAATGTGACATGCATTGTCATTAAACATATTCATCACTCACACTGCTACAGCCTTATTCGGGTGGTGTTTTTTTACAAAATTTTGCAGTTTCCCACATTCTACACATCTCCCTAATATCATTGTTTTTTAAATTTATTTCTGAGAGACACAGCGTGAGCAGGGGAGGGTCAGAGAGAGAGGGAGACAGAATCTGAAACAGGCTCCAGGCTCTGAGCTAGCTGTCAGCACAGAGCCCAATGCAGGGCCTGAACCCATGAACTACGAGATCATGACCTGAGCTGAAGCCCAACGCTTAACTGACTGAGCCACCCAGGCGCCCCTGCCTAATATCATTTGAAGTGAGGGATTCCTCCACCTTTTCCTCCTCCTCCTCTGCAGATGAGATGCAGACACATAAAATCTTTTGCAATTTTGGCCATTCGCACACTTCCTTTGTACTTTTCAGTGATTTCCTACTTCCACCATAATCATCTCCTTCCTCTTATTGCCTTGCTTTTCAACCTTTCTCTTCATGAGGGCCATTATATACCCTTGCATGGATGCTGACTATAGTACACATACTATTAATAAGCACTTGTCATATACTATATTTAATGTAACTGGAAATAAGGCAGCAGAGGAAAGGGTCTATATCTGCAGGCAGCCTGACCTAGAATGAAGCAAAGCATTCTTAAGCTTACTCTTGCATGGAAAAGCCAAGGACTCTCCATAGGTGCTTTGAAGTGACAAAAAATACACTAGTGCCAGTTGCAGGCACCTTCCAACATTCTGAAACTCACTGATTTCTGCCAAACACTGCCAACACTGAGACTAAGCATCAGAGTTTGGAAGACAATCACTCACAATCCTACAGTGAGAGAGAGAGGGAGAGGAAGAGAGAGAGAGAGAGAGAGAGAGAGAACCACTACTGGCTCAGTTGTGATCATGTGACATTTGCATCACATACTGCTCGTATTGCAAGACATTACTCATTTATCATGTTAAAATTTATTAGAAATATTTGCTCATCTTGCAGAATACTCAGAATAAATTACTCACAATCTAAGCTTTTACTGTATATGTAATGTACTGATATTTTATATTCTACTTCAATTTCTTTTAATTTGGACAGAGAGAGCACACATGCATATGCATGTGTGCAAACAGAGGAGGGGTGGGGGTGAGGGACAGAGAGTGAGACAGCGAGAGAATTCCCAGCAGGCTCCACACTGTCAGTAAAGAGCTAGATTCAGGGCCTGAACTCACAAACCCTGAGATCATGACCTGAGCTGAAATCAAGAGTCAGCAACTGAGCCACCCAGGTGCCCCTACTTCAATTTTTAAAAAAGTGATAACAAGCCCACTAAATTGATTTCAGGACCCATTACTGGGTCATGACCCATAGAATTAAAATATTTTATATGGTTCAGGCACCTGGCTGGCTCAGTCAGTAGAGCATGTGACTTCTTAATCTCAGGGTTGTGAGTTCAAGCCCCACATTGGGTGTGGAGCCTGCTTAAACACACACACACACACACACACACACTATGGTTTACGGTATTTGCATTTTCCCCTTAAATTATTTCATTTTTATTTCTAACTTAATTTGACCTTAAACTGTCTGGATTTTCAAAGATTTCTATATAAATACCTGCATCTCCTAACATAACATCTTGCGTATAAGGTAGTCTCAGCATTTGATGGATGAAAGAATAGGCCAGCTCGCTTAAAGTTTTAAGTTGGATATTTAAGGGAACTAAGCACAAAAACCTGACATTTTTATGACTGCTATTTCCCTTTTGACAAGGTACCACAGCTACCAGCCCAAAGATATGCCGATTAACCATAGCTGAAGTGAATGGAACAGCCTTGGGGAAGAAGCCAGAAAAATGAGACCCCTGCTCTGAGTGTGTATAAAGTGGGACTGGAGACTCAGAAAATCAAAACTCACTCTGTGGTTTCTGTTGACAAGTCAGGGTGGGCCAAAGATCCCCTTTCTACTCCCCAGCTCTCAAAACAGTTGAAAGAGACTGAAGAGAGAAACCAGTGACCAGGTAAAATACTTTCAAGGGGAAAAATGAGTTTTCCATGTTAATTAAAAAAATTTTTTTTACTGTTTATTTTTGAGGGAGGAAGGGAGCAGGAGGAGAGAGAGAAAGAGAGAGAGAGAGCGAATGAGCGGGGTTGGGGCAGAGACAGATGGAGACACAGAAACCAAAGCAGGGTCCAGGCTCTGAAGTGTTAGCAGTCTTCCACGGGGTTCGAACTTACAGGCTCCAACTCATGGGGTACAAGATCATGACCTGAGCTGAAGTCAGAGACTCAACCAACTGAGCCGCCCAGGTGCCCCAAGTTTTCCATGTTTTGGCACGATTTAATGAATTTAACAGGATCAGAGGGAGTATAAGTTTCTGGTTTACCCAAAATCATGTCAGAGGACCAGCACTCCACACTCTGTCAACCAAAAGAGCTAGAATCCTTTTAGCCTCAGTCATTTCTGTTTTCATCTAATGCTTTCAGCAGACAAGAAAGTCAATTGGTAAAAATAACACTTAAGTAGAAAGTTAAAGATAGGAATTTTCCCATTTCATCTAAGATAGTTTGTTGGCATACAATTGTTCATAGTATTCCCTAATAATCCTTTTTATTTATCGGGTCAGTGATCCCCTCTTTCATTCCTGATTTTAGTAATTTAGGAAGGTTTGCCCATTTTTTAATCTTTTCAAATAATCAACTTTTGATTTTTGTTGATTTTCTCTTGTATATCTATTTTCTGTCATTAATTTCTGCTTGAATCTTTATTAGAAAATACCATTGTTTTTGCCCTGGCCCTTGCATGAATGTTTAGCTGGGAACAGAATTCCAACTTGATGCTGTATTTTTAAGTTATTATTCCTTTTGTGTTAAGCATCTGTTGTGACTGATGATAAAGTCTGCTGCTAGTCTGACGAACTTAAACCTCTTAACTGTTGCTAAGATTCTGTCTTGGGGTTCTATAGTTCCACTAGCGTACATCTAGAAGTCAATGTGCTTTTCTTTATCCTCAGTTTCTCCAGGCAGAGGATTGATATTGGTCTCAAACTCTGGGAAATTCTATCTTTCATACTGTGTCACTCATTCTAAGCTACAAGAGCTCCTATTAAACAAACATCAAACTTTCTCATTTTTTCCCCCTCATCACTTTTCTTGCATAGTTCCCATTTATACCTCTTTGTGCTCAATTCAGTTGACTTTGCACTGGTTTCTGCAGGGCTTAGGGTCTCTCACCAGTCTGAGCCAACTTTCAAAATTTTTGTTTGATCCTTCCACATGCACCTAATATAAATACAGCCTGCACATACCTGCATGTGGCCCAAGCTTTGAGATTTCTCATAAATGCCTTTTTACCCCTGAGTTCCTTGCTGGAATGGGTGGCAGGGATCCTTGACTCTCATAGATTCCAGCTCTCTTCATCCAGGAGATTTCAGTCCTGCATTCCTATACCCATAGGAGACCATAGGGTGTGAGACCATACCTTCTATCCTTAACTGGAACAAGAATCCTCAGGGCTCCAACTCCTGCATTTTTGTCTGTATCCCTGGAAGCTGTGTTCGAATCAGCTATTACCACTCTGGCTTCCCTTTCTTTCTTTTATCTCGATATTTTCTTTCCATTTTCCCTTCCCCATTCCCCTATTCTATTTCCCTCAGCTATCTAACCAAAGGAGAAAATTTTTTTTTCTATTTTGGCCAACATTTGTCAGTATGGTCAATTCAGTCTGCTATGTTGCCAGAGGTCTCCCTACTCACTTAAAAACATTTTATTTCTTAGAGCAATTTTAGGTTCACAGAAAACTAATGGAAAGTAGAGATTTCCCATGTACACACAGCTTCCCCTACTACCAATATCCCCCACCAGAATGGTACATGTTGTCACAACTGATGAACCTACACTGATACATCATACATAACAATCACCCAAAGTCCATAGTGTGCATCAGGGTTGACGCTTACTGTTTCACATTCTATAGGTTTGGGCAAATATATAATGACATCTATCCACCATTACAATATCATACAGAATAGTTTCCTTGCCTTAAATATCTTCTGTGCTCTGCCTGTTCATCCCTCTCTGTCCCCAACCCCTCATCTTTTCACTGTCTCCATAGTTTTCACCTTCTCCAGAATGTCCTATATTTGGAATCACACAGCATGCACCTTCGCAGGTGCATGTCTTTTCACTTAGTAATAAACATTTAAGTTTCCTCCATGTTTTTTTGTGGCTTGATAGTTTTTTCCCTCCTGAACAATATTCTATTATCTGGATGCACCACATTTTATTTATCCATTCCCCTACTGAAGGACATCTTGGTTGCTTCCAAGTTTTGGCAGTTATGAATAGAGCTGCTATAAACGTCTGCATGCAGGTTTTTGTGTGGACCTAAGTTTTCAACACATTTGAGCAAATAGCAAATACCAAGGAGTATGATTGCCAGAGAATATGGTAAGAATAGGTTTAGTTTTTGATGACTCTGGCTAAAGAGCTATCTATTTTATTTATCTTTTCAGAGAAAGATTCTGATTTCATTGATCTTTTTTTTTTTTTTTTTTCTTAGTTCCTATTTATTTTTGCTCTCATCTTTATTATTTCTTTCCTTCTACTGGATTTCAGTTTTGTTTTCTAGTCCTTAAGGTGTAAAGTTTGGTTGTTTATTTGAATTTTTGTTTTTTGAGGTTGGCCTGTATTGCTATAATCTTTCCTCTTAGAACACCTTTTGCTGCATCCCAAAGATTTTGTACTGTGTTTTCATGTTTCTCTGTGCATTTTTATAATTTTCTCATTGATTTCTCCTTTGACCCATTCATTGTTTAGTAGCATGTTATTTACCTTCATGAATTTGTGTCCTTTACAGATTTTTTTCTTGTGGTTGATTTCTAGTTTCATAGCATGGTTATAAAAGAAGCATGGCAGGACTTCAACCTTCCTGAATTTAAGGCTTGTTTTGTAGCCTACCATGTAATCTTTTCTGGATAATGTTCCATGTGCACTTGAAAAGAATGTGTTATTCTGCTGGAATGTTCTGAATATAGCTGTTAGTTTCATCTGGTCCAATGTGTCATTCAAAGCCACTGTTTCCTTGTTGATTTTCTGTTTGGGTAATCTATCCATTGATATAAGTGGGGTGATAAAGTTCCCTGCTACCATTATATTACTATCGATTACTTCCTTTATGTTTGTTATTAGCTGCTATATGTATTTGGGTGCTCTCATCTTAGGTGTATGAATACTTAAAATTGTTATATCTTCATGATGGATTGTTCCTTTTATCATTATACAGTGTTCATTTTTGCTAAAAATTTTTTTAAACTGGTATAAAGCACACATAACCTTTGGCACTTTAACCATTTTACTGTCTTAAGTAATTTTGATCCCCATGCGGAGGTTGAACTCACAAGATCAAGGGCAAGCTCCACAAACTGAGCCAGCCAGGCAGCCCCTCGACTTTTATTAGTCTTTCTTTTAATGTCTATTTTGTCTGATAACAACTATTGTTATGTCAGCTTTCTTTTTACTCAATTTGCATGATAAATGCTTCTCCATCCCTTCACTTTCAGCCTGCAGGTATCTTTAGGTCTGAAGTAAGTCTCTTGTAGGCAACATATACATGGATCTTGCTTTTTTATCCATTCAGCAGCTTTACCTCTTTTGGAGTATTTGTAAAAAACTGCCAAACAGTCTTCCTATGTTGTTGTACCATTTTGTAGTCCTATCAGCAATGAATAGAAGTATCAATTATTCCACATCCTGGTCAGCATTTGATTTTGTCAGTGTTCTGATTTTGGCCATTCTACTAGGTGTATATCTTGTTTTAATTTGTAATTCTGTAATGACATCTGAGGTTCAGCATTTTTTCATATACTTATTTGCCAAGTGTGTATCTTTAATGAGAAGTCTATTCAGGTCTTTTGCCAATCTGGTTGTTTTCTTCTTATTAAGAGTTTTTTGTATATTTTGGGTAAGTCTTTTACCAATATTTTTGGCAAATATTTTCTCCCAGTCTATGGTTCATTTTCTCATTCTCTTGATTTCCCTCATTTTTTAAGGAAACAAAATAAATCTAGACAGGAAAACTAAGAAACTCAGATAAAGCTAGACATGGAACTACAAAGTGAAAGCAGGGTCTTCTCCAATAATCTCAAATCACAGAAGTTTCAGGCACAATTTTTTTCAATGTAGAAAGACAGTCATTTATAAAACTGTTTCCTTTTTCACATCATTCAACAAAATGTTGCCCAATAAAAAGCGCCCTATAACATTATACAGAAATTGGGTTCTGTCTAGGGGTGCCCAGATAGTTCAGTTGGTAGAGTATGTGACTCCTGATTTGGGGTCATGAGTTCAAGCCCTAAGTTGGGCAAAGAGCCTACTTTTTAAACAACTGGTTCTCTTAGGGCACATGGATGGCTCAGTCTGTTGAGCTTCCAACTTCGGTTCAGGTCATGATCTCACAGCTCTTAAGTTTAAGCCTTGCATTGCTTAGGACTCTGTGTTGACAGCTCAGAGCCTGGAGCCTGCTTCGGATTCTGTCTATCCCTCTCTCTCTGCCCCATCCCTGCTTGTGCTGTCTCTCAAAAATGAATAAACGTTAAAAAAAATTTTTTTTTTTAGGGGCGCCTGGGTGGCTCCAACTGTTGAGCAGCCGACTTTGGCTCTGGTCATGGTCTTGCAGTTTGTGAGTTCGAGCCCTGTGCTGGGGCTCTGTGCTGACAGCTCAGAGCCTGGAGCTTGCCTCAGATTCTGTGTCTCTTTCTCTGCCCTCCCCCTGCTCACACTTTGTCTCTGTCTCTCAAAAATAAATAAACATTAAAAACAATTTTTTTTTAAATTGGTTCTCTTGAGAATGAATTCAAGAAGCACCGCACCATTTCAGAAGGGAGTTCCTAAATAAACAGAAAGAGATGTAGTGGTTAAGCAAGCAAGCAAGCAAGCAACCAGGGTCTTTGGGGAAGGTATTTTAAAGGGGTATAGACACACTGTAAAGTATACGGAAAGAAGGGCAAGCATTAGAATAAGAGGAGAGGAGAGGCCACTCTTGGAGCTAGTTCTCACACTGGCTAATAGAAATTGTCTGATGGGAAAAGAGATTTGAAAAATAAAACAGAGACACACACATACCCATGCATATCCCTCAACTGTCCCAAAAGTAAGACTATTAATGTCTTTTCCGAGAAATCTTACTACCAGATCACAGTGAAATTACCTAATAATACTGGAGCTGCACCTTGCTTGTTGAGCAATAAATCAGTAATTCTAACAAATGCTACAGCTCTACAAAGGAAAAGAACTATATTAACACATCAACAGCACTATTTCAAACACAACTACATGTTTATACAAATTTGTTTTTATTTATTTCCCAACCCACAGCCCAATCATTGCACATTAAGAATGAAAAACAAAGCAAGAGAACAGGAATAAAAAGTGAAGAAATTTCTGTCTTATATTCAAGCATTTGTCTTTTCTGATTATATAAGAGAAAATGAGTAGGAAATGCAACTTCAAAAGAGAAATTCAAATGCTTCCACAGAGCATCAGAAAGCTGATCTGTTAAACGAGAGATCAGTGGTCCAATTTGTTCGATTCAGTGGGTTTTAAATTCCAGGCTTTAGCCCTGCCCTATGTCCCACACTCTAAATGAAACTAGGAGTGCACTTAAGGACTATCAACACTCAAAGTCCCTCAACCCCTGTAGGGCACTGCAACAAACTGAAAACTTGCTTGCTTTTATTCTTTTAAGGGGTTTTAGAAGCTAAAGTTCCTCTTCTCAGACACTATCATATAAAATGGGAATTTCTGCTTTGTCCCCTCCCTGCCATCATACCAAAAAATAAATATATACAAATTTGAAAAGGGTAAATAAAACTGGCTTTTAAAACCAGTTAAAGCAAGTTAAAACTGAATTAACCCTGAAGGAGTCAGAAGATTTTAAAACAGGGAAAAATAAACACACACACAAAAAAAACCCCACAGGCATAGTGACAACTTTCTAAGCTGAAATGTCTGGACTTTGGCAGGAGTGCCGTGTTTTCCAAAGCTGACTTCTGGAAATCTTAAGCTGGATTCAGAAAAGTTCCTAACAATATGAGCCAACAGACAGGAATAGGTTATTGAGCAAGGGAAATGAGTGATTCCATTTACAAACACATCAACGAAAAGAAAGCCACACATCCGGGAGAAAGGTTTAAGAAAGATTCACTCCATCATGAATCTTCCTAGCTGTTGAATTTCACTGTGTTCTGATTTTTAATTTAAAAGCAGGAACGTATTAAAGATCAATAACAAAGAGCAAATGTGTGTGTGGGTGGGGGAGGCGGTGTAGGAAGAAATCAACATGGTACACTGTAAAGCAACTAAAATATACAGAAAAAAACTTCATCTGGCCTTTCTCAGGAGGCCAAGGAATGGCTAAATGTCCCTTTCAACGTTTCAAAGCCAAATCAAGGCACAGGTGTCATTAACTCAATCCCCAGACAAGATTAGGTCAGTAGGACCTGACTACGCCACCAACTGGTTTTACTACATGCCTTTCACACTTGCCAGCAATAGCAATATCTAGAAAAACTTTGCCTCACAGGCCTTTTTACCACCCTTCTCAGTTGCCCAAATAAAGTAACTCTGAACTTTGAGAAGCTTGGAATGACTTCATTCATTATCACCTCTGGCACCAGAAATAGGAAGTGTTTAGTAAGCAAAATTTACAAGGTATAATTGCTGCTTCTGCAGGTTTCCACAGCTCATGTTGGCTGTGGGGGCTTTTAAAGGTTCCCCGGTATTCACCCCTTCCATCTATGCAGGACCAGTACTGCCTCCACTTGCTCTACAAAGGCAACAAAGCAATTTCCAGCTGATGTTTAGAAATGGAACTTACTTCTTTGTGTTATCACGTATAAAAGAGGAAAAAGAAAGAAAAAAGATGAACTTATTCTACCAGGTTGGTAAAAACAAATAAACAAACAAAACCCACCAACATAAAAACCCCTGGGTTCCCTGCTGATCCTGCCTGAGTTGCAGCTGAGTTCAGAAGTTTAATCTCCCTAAACACCCATATTCTGGCTGTCCAGTCACAGGAAGAACAGGTTCTCGCACAGCTGGATGGCTGGTTCATGATGTAAGATCTGTCCCGACAGGAAAGCTAGCTTGTGGGCATACTTGCAGGGAGCTGGGACTCTGATGGTGCCAGGCCAGTTCCAGTACATGTGGCACAGCTTGAAAGTCAACCTGTAGGCCAAGAAGAAAATATGAGCCAAATCATTCTCCACCTTCAATTTAGAACATGATGAGGTACTAATTGGTGTATGACACAAAGCATACTTTCCAAAAAACTGGGGAACTAAGAAATACATGATGTACCTTTTGGGAATCATTATTTTTAAGTGAATTACTTCATTTCTACTATTTATAAGTAAAAGGACATGGGTAAATTCCCTCACTTTAGGGGCCCCCATTTTTTATTGAAACAAGGAAAACAACAGAATTTTTCTTTTGTTTTTGCCTCAAGAATAGGCTGAAGCCCAATGACATTGGGTATAATCTGAGCCCAATGACATTGGATCTCAAAACTAGATGTATGTTGCAATTATCCAGAGTAGTTTCTTTTTTCTTTTTTAAAAAAGGACGGTCTCATGGGGCGCCTGGGTGGCTTAGTCGGTTAAGTGTCCGACTTTCGCTTAGGTCATGATCTCGCGGTTCGTGGGTTCGAGCCCCGCGTCGGGCTCTGTGCTGACTGCCAGCTCAGAGCCTGGAGCCTGTTTCAGTCTGTGACTCCCTCTCTCTCTGACCCTCCCCTGCTCACGCTGTCTCTCTCTCTTCAGAAAAAAAAAAAAAAGGACGGTCTTGGGGCACCTGGGTGGCTTAGTCGGTTAAGCGTCCGACTTTCGCTCATGATCTACGGTTCCTGGGTTCGAGCCCAGCGTCGGGCCCTGTGCTGACTGCCAACTCGGAGCCTGGAGCCTGTTTCAGTCTGTGACTCCCTCTCTCTCTGACCCTCCCCTGCTCATGCTGTCTCTCTCTCTCCTAGAAATAAATAAAAAAAACATTAAAAAAAAAATTTAAAAAAGGACGGTCTTTTAAAAAAACTCTTTGGGGCACCTGGGTGGCCTGCTTCAGATTCTGTTTCTCTCCTCTCTCCGCCTCTCTCAAACTCATGCTTTCTCTCTCAAAAATAAAGAAATAAGGAGCACCTGGGTGGCTCAGTCAGGTGAGCGCCTGATTTCAGCTCAGGACATGATCTCACAGTTCGTGGGTTCAAGCCGCACTTTGGGCTCAAGCGGCACACTGGGCTCTGTGCTGACAGCTCAGAGCCTAGAACCTGTTTCAGATTCTGTGTCTCCCTCTCTCTTTCCCATCCCCCACTCACACTTGGTCTCTGTCTCTCTCTCTCAAAAAAAAAACATTTAAAAAAATTAAGTAATAAATAAAATTTAAAAAGTGTTTATTTGAGTGAGAGAGAGAGAAACAATGTGAGCACTCGTGCATGCAAGTGAGCAGGGGAGGGCCACAGAGAGAGAATCCCAAGCAGGCTCCTTGCTGTCAGTGCAGAGCGGATATGGGGTTTGATTTCCACATCCTGTGGGAATCATGACGTCAGCAGAAATCAAGAGTCAGATCCTTAACCAATTGAGCCATCCAAGCACTCCCAGAACAGTTCTTAAAATACGAATGTCTTAGAATGCTTGGGGTAAAGCCTGGGAACTGTTGTTTTTTTTTTTTAACTCTTCAAGTAATTAAAAAAATTTTTTAAATTTTTTTTTATTTAAAAAATATTTTTTAACATTCATTTTTTTGAGAGACAGAGCATGAGCGGGGGAGGGGCAGAGAGAGGGAGACAAAGAATCCGAAGCAGGCTCCAGGCTCTGAGTTGTCAGCACAGACCCTGATGCAGGGTTTGAAACCACACCGTGAGATCATGACCTGAGCTGAAGTCGGCCACTTAACCGACTGAGCCACCCAGGCACCCCTAAATATTTTTTTTAATGTTTTATTTATTTCTGAGAGAGAGAGAGAGAGAGACAGCGTGAGCAGGGGCGGGTCAGAGAGAGAGGGAGGCACAGAATCTGAAGCAGGCTCCTGGCTCTGAGCTAGCTGTCAGCACAGAGCCGAACATAGGGCTCGAACCCACGAACCATGTGATCATGACCTGAACCAAAGTCAGACGCTTAACCAACTGAGCCACCCAGGTGCCCCACTTCAAGTAATTCTGAAGTATACAGGAATTACCAATCACTCTTCAAAAAATATATAATTATTATAAAGACATAAAAAAACTCAAAGGGTAAATATTCCAGTTGGGGGCAGTGACCCCATCTTAGCTAGCTGGCCATGATTAATTATGAGAAAGAGTAAGTTATTGGTTAGCTCACCTCTGCATGTGATCAGGGCTCAGGTTTGCAGTGTTGAGAACACAGACGTAATGGGTAGGAATGCCACAACCCTGCCGTACATGATGGGCAAGAAGGTAGAAGTCCACCCTAGGAAGGAAAATGTACCAAGGAATGATATGGTCAGATTTGGCCAAAGAGAGCTGAAAAAGATCATGGTGATCATTTTGGTTCCTTTACCTAAAGCTGAGAGGTCAAATGACTGGATCAAGGATACACACAGACCAAACCCTATTACAGCTCAGGAATCTGGGCTCAACAATATATGGTATTACAGGGGTACCTGATTGACTCAGTCAATAAGAGTGTGTGACTCTTGATCTCAGGGTTGTAAGTTCGAGTCCCACGTTGAGTGTAAAATTACTTAAAATTGTTATTAAAAAAAAAAGAGTGATAGCAGAAACTACCAAATCTGTGTGCAGAAGGTTAAAAGCATACATAATCTTAGGAAAAGAATGTGCATTCAATACATTATACTTAAGAGGTAAAGATTTATTGTTGGTTTGTTCTTCAATTGTTTAGAAAATATTTTAAGACCATCAAATCTGAGGCTTCCATTTCACATCTCTCTAGGCAACCTCCGTATTCCAATACCCAGGGAACAATTAACCCCTCCAACGTATTCTTACTGAAATATATTTTCCCCACTTACCACTCACAGCTTGTTATGGTATGATCTACCACAGTCCCAGGGGAGGGAGTCACAAAGTGCTCAGTAGCAGCCAGGTACAGATTGGTACTGATTTTCTTCTGAACTACAAATACTACCATCTTGGGCTGATAATTCTCAAAAGCTTCAAAACACTTCTGTAGCTGAGGAATCTCATAGTTGGCAACTGTCTTTAGTTGGCCATCAGACACTCCATCACGGTACACCACAATCTTCTCTGGGAGACAGTGGTTCACCTGAAACGACACCCTGCTGAGGTGAACTATGGAGTCTGGGGTTAATGACCACAGGCAGTGAGAGGCTCACTGAGCATACAGCTTGGCAATCTGGCAGTAGATCTTTCTCACTGCTGGGCCCAAAGCCACCATGTCAGAAGGGAAGGGAGGAAAAGTTTCTAGTCATTTCTAGACTTCCTTAGGGTAGTAAAACAGACCTCGTACACCAAAAGCGTTATAAACTATGAAAGCAAAATAAGCCAGTGATGAGTCACATACATAGGGCACATAAACAATATGAACAAAAGGGCACATAAACAATATGAACAAAGTTAAAAGAAATGGTAGGAAAATTATGGGGTGAATCAACCTTCCTTTGACTTGAATTTCACAAGAATTACCACTTAGGCAAAGAACAAGGTGAAGTGCTAGAGAAATTCTAACATATGACTGCATATCCCACAGATCTATCTTCTTTTTAAATTTTTTTTTAATGTTTTTTATTTATTTCTAGGAGAGAGAGAGAGAGACAGCGTGAGCAGGGGAGGGTCAGAGAGAGAGTCACGGACTCTGAAACAGGCTCCAGGCTCTGAGCTGGCAGTCAGCACAGAGCCCGACGCGGGGCTCGAACCCACGAACCGCAAGATCATGACCTGAGCGAAAGTCGGATGCTCAACCGACTAAGCCACCCGGGCGCCCCTCCACAGATCTATCTTCTTGTTCAAGAGAATAAGCTATTCTATTTTTTTTTTTTTCTGAGAGAGAAATTGAGAGCAAGTAAGAGACAGAGAGAACGAGAGCACTTATGTACGTGAGCAGGGGAAGGGCAGAGGGAGAGGAGGAGAGAGAATCTTAAGTAGGTTCCACACCCAGCTTTGAGCCTGACACGTTACTCTATCTCACAACCATGAGATTATGACCTGATCCGAAATCAAGAGTCAGACACTTAACCAACTGAACCACCTAGCTGCCCCTAAGCTGTTCTACTTTAAACAAGAAGTTCCCTGGGGAGCCTGGGTGGCTCAGTCAGTTAAGTGTCTGACTTAGCTCCAGGTCATGATCTCACGGTTCGTGGGTTCGAGCCCCACATCAGGCTGTGCACTGACAGCTACCTCAGAGCATGGAGCTTGTTTCGGATTCTGTGTCTCCCTCTCTCTCTCTGACCCTCCCCTGCTCATGCTGTCTCTCTCTCTCTCTCTCAGAAATGAAAACATTAAAAAAAAAAAAGGGGGGTACCTGGGTGGCTCAGTGGGTTAAGTGTCTGATTTCAGCTCAGGTCGTGATCTCATGGTTCCTGGGTTCGAGCCCTACATCGGGCTCTGTGCTGACAGCTCAGACCCTGGAGCCTGTTTCAGATTCTGTGCCTCCCTCTCTCTCTGACCCTCCCCTGCTCATGCTGTCTTTCTCTGTCTCAGAAATAAATAAAAAATATTTAAAAATAATAAAAATATAAAACAAAAAAACTAGAAGTTCCCTGACAAGTGCTTTAGTTTAATCCACAGTTCATAAGTGGTAGTTTGAGTCTAATCAAGTTGTATAGATTATTCACAATCCCCCTCAAACACCTAAATTAGTACTGAATTAAATATATACACAATATACATTCTTTATATATTTATTCTTTTTAAGTTTCAATTCAAAGAATCCTATTTTTTTAAATGTTTTATTTTTTTGGGGGGGGAGAAAGAGCATAAGTGGGAGAGGGGAAAAGAAAGAGGGGGGACAAAGGATCCAAAGAGGGCTCTGCGTTGACGGCAGAAAGCCTGATGCAGGGCTCAAACTCACAAATCATGAGATCGTGACCTGAGCCGAAGTCAGACACTTAACCGACTGAGCCACCCAGGCTCCCCAAGAATGTTTTTTTAAAAAAATATTTATTTTGAGCATCTAGATGGCTCAGTCAATAAGTGTCCAACTTTGGTTCAGGTCATGATCTCACAGCTTGTGGGTTCCAGCCCTGTGTTGGGTTCTGTGCTGACAGCTTAGACCCTGGAGCCTGCTTTGGATTCTGTCTCCCTCTCTCTCTGCCCCTGCCCTGCTCACATTCTGTCTCTTTCTTTCTCTCTCAAAAATAAACAAACATTAAAAAAAAATCTTTTTAAAAAATGTTTATTTTTGAGAAAGAGAGAAAGTGGGAAAGAGCCAGAAAAAGGGAGAAAGAGAATCCCAAGAATCTGCACTTACAGAGCAGAGCTGGACATGGGGTTTGATCTCACAAACACAGATCATGACCTCAAGTGAAATCAAGAGTCACTTAATCAACCTAGCCACCCAGGTGCCCCCAAAGAATCCTTTTCAAAAAAATGTTATTATGTGTTTTGAGAGAGAGAGAGAGAACGGGCGCGTGTGTGTGGACATACAAGTGGGGAAGGTACAGAAAGGAGGAGATAATTCAAAGCAGGCTCTGGGCTGTCAGCACGGAGCCCAATGCATAGCATGAGCCCATGAAATGCAAGATCATGACCTGAGCAGAAATCAAGATTCAGAAGCTCAAACGACTGAGACAACCAGGCACCCCTCAAAGAATCCTTATTTATTTTTATTTTTTAAATGTTTTTATTTATTTCTGAGAGAGACAGCATGAGCAGGGGAGGGTCAGAGAGAAAGGAGACACAGAATCTGAAGCAGGCTCCAGGCTCTGAGCTAGCTGTCAGCACAGAGCCTGATGTGAGGCTTGAACCCATGAACTGTAAGATCATGACCTAAGCCAAAGTTGGACGCTTAACCAACGGAGCCACCCAGGTACCTCAAAGAATCTTTTTTAAAAATAATCCCCTAGAATCTTACTGAAGTTAAAGTTCAGAATTTCAAATATTTTATAAATATGACTTTTTTTTGAGACACCCCAAGTACTACATTTACAAATGTGTAATTCATCTTCACAGTCCCAAACTGGAATTATTGCTCTTGTTTGTATGACTTTTCTGTTATTGTGTTGTCTTTGGCTGTCCAGCATCTATTTTACCATTTTTTGGTAAGAACATTTAGTTTCCTTCTCCCCTTAGTAGGATAAGTCTGCTGGGACTATGAGTCGAGGACCTTCCCCTAATTCAGTGTTTCTCAACATTGGGGATCTATGGAACTAAATTATTATGTACTGGGGGCTGACAATGTTTACCAGTATTCCTGGCCTCTACCCACTAGATTCCAGCAGCAATTGGCCCCACTTATAACTAAGATGCCCCTAGACATTGCCTACTGGGAGGACACAACTGCTGCCAGCTGAGGACCACTGCACTAACCAAAGGACATAAAGAGGACTCAAGTTATGCCTACATAATGTGCCTCCTTGCTCTGAATCTTGAGCAGATAATGAAAATCACTTGGAGTTTGGTCCCTCTGTGGTTTGGTCTCTTTAAATCCCTGCTTCTGGAACTCCAGAAGCTATCCTGATTCCTGTCCATTTTCCAGCTTGATATTAAACCTTCTCACCAATCGTCTGAGACTCTCCAGGATTTTACCAATTAATTCTCACTTTGCTCAAGTTAACACATTTCTGTGACTTCTCAAAGACCCCTTACTGATATACTATGTTAAAAGGTAGATACCAGGGGTACTTAGATCAGGAAGAAATCATCATTTCACATAGAAGGAAAAGAGAGTGTAAGTATAATGGATCTGAGGTGAGGAGACCTAGGATTGAGTCTGATTCTGCCATTCCCTGGCTATGATCTTGGAACACTGTTTCCTGAGTTGAAAGATGGAAATAAACCACCACCTTACGTTCTTGTCAGAGTTGTTAAGGAGGATAAAGTAAAAAATATACATAGTTGACTCTTGAACAACATGAGATTAAACTGTGTAGGTCCACTTACATGTGAATTTTTTCAGTGTAGTACATTACTATAAATGCATTTTCTTTTTTTTTTAATTTTTTAACGTTTTTATTTATTATTGAGAGACAGAGACAGAGCATGAGCATGGGAGGGGAAGAAAGAGGGGGAGACACAGAATCCAAAGCAGGCTCCAGGCTCTGAGCTATCAGCACAGAGCCCAACGTGGGGCTCGAATTCACCAACCGTGAGATCCTGACCTGAGCCAAAGTCAGATACTTAACCGACTGAGTCAACTAGGCGCCCATGCATTTTCTCTTCTGTGTGATTTTCTTAATAGTATTTTTTTCTCTAGTTTACTTTGTTGTAAGAATGCAGTATATACTGCCTTTACATACAAAGTATGTGTTACATCTACTGTTTATGTTATTGGTAAAGTTTCTGGTCAACAGTAGGTTATTAGTAGTTACATCTTTGGTAAGTCAAAAGTTTTACAGATTTTTTAAAAAAATTTTTTAACGTTTTATTTATTTCTGAGAGAGAGAGAGAGGCAGCATAAACAGGGGAGGGTCAGAGAGAGAGGGAGACACAGAATCTGAAGCAGGCTCTAGGCTCTGAGCTAGCTGTCAGCACAGACCCCGACGCGGAGCCTGAACCCACAAACTGTGAGATCATGACCTGAGCCAAAGTCGGACGCTTAACCAACTGAGCCACCCAGGCACCCCATACATATATTTTTTTAAAAACTGTTGAGAATGAATTAGATTAAGGAAATAAAGATATTCCAAAACATCAAGAAGGAACATAACAAGATCAATGGAGTGAAAAATAGAATCAATTCATCTGTAGTATTCACTGACATCACATCTTTCTTTAAAATTAGCTAACCAACTAATGAGTGTAAGATACCATACTTAGCCCTATAATGCCAGCGGAAGTGAAACACATGATTCCTGTTATCAAGGAGCTTAAAAATCTAAGAACAGTCAACAATGGTTACTTTTCTAGGTCATCTAATCCATTCTCTTTATTTCATAAATGATAAAATTAGGGTCAGGAGGTAAGACAAATAACAATATTGAAGCATAAATGTTAAATGTATATTCTTAAACCATTTAAATACAAGAGTAAATAAATGAAACAATAAATTAATGAGTATCTTGAAAGCAGGACTATGCTTCTTTGACTTGTATTGCTTGCACTGAGTACAATGGCAAGGATCAAGTAGAAAATAAATATCTGTTGTAAGCTTGAGATATTCTTTTAGGTAAGGCTCCATTCGTTCATAAAACAAACAATGCCACTACATACACGCAACTGTGTTAGTGTCAGAAAATATAAAAAATTACTTTGATACAATCTAATTGTTCATGGAACTCAAATTAGATCTGGAGAAAGAGACACATAAAGTAAATGTTTGCAATAAATTATAAATAACATAACAACGATGACTTTTGTTGTCTGCAGGGAGAAGTGAACATTATGCCTCAGGAAAAGGTCTAATGAATCAACATATAATTTAGGAAGCAAATTAGGGTAAAAGGTTTCCAGGCAGAACACAAGCAAAGGCCTAAACTGTGGGTGGATAAAGGGTAAAAAACAACTAGAGACTTCTATATTATCAGGCACACATCTGAAATCTACTCTGGCAACCATCTATAAAACAGATCAAAGATGATTAAGAATGGGTATTAGATCACTTCCAGTTCAGGATTTCAAATGAGACAACAAAACCCTTCAGTCTTATGGTAACACCAAAAAAGTCAAAATAATATAAAAATCACACTTAGATATGGGACCATAAAAGACCAGTGGAAGCAAGAAAGCCTCGATGAACTTCAACAGAGAGAGGAGCCTTCAAAATGAGCAGTGAATTTCTGAAGTATCCATGAGACAAATGACAAGAGTGAATGTGGGTGGCATAAAGATGCAGCCTGAGGTTGGAGAAATTTTACCAGGAACAGACAACACTGACAGGATTCTGGGGAGATGGCAGAGAAGGAAAAGGGCTTTCTCTCTCCACCTAGATAACAAATCCACTAACATAATCTGTCTGATGTGAATAACTGGAACTGTGGAGTTTGTTGAAGGCTTGCAACTTCCCAGGAAACAAGTGGATAGTGAATTGTAGTTAATTTCCACTCTCGGTACAAAAGCTGCCCTATACTATGCTCATCCACATTGCAGGGCCCTGTCTTACAAATACTGGGATCTGTTCCTGAGTGCTGCTTCTGATCACAGAAGTGCAGACAAAGAGGCTGGTAGCCATTCTTGTTGCATCTAACTCTCCAGCTGAAGTGACTTTCAGGGTATTTAATGGGCAAGTGCCATTCTTCTCCCACCCTTCATTTTTCTCTTTATCCTTTTTTGGAAGTTAAGACATTAAAGACTAGAACATCCAAAACACCACATACATGTCAAAAATCAGAAAGTGACCATGCATGTCCAGATAAAAGCTCAAAAAACTGAAAGACCTTAAGTTCCAGCACAGTCATAACCTATACTGATCAAAAAATTAAAACAGCACAGAGAACAAAGCCCTGAAGAAGGGAGACAATCTGATTTCCAAAGTTACCACATTATTAGAATCAAGTGTCCAGTTTGCAACAAAAGTCACAGGGCAAACAAAGAAAAGGTAAGTACAGCCCAAAGGAAAACATTAAATCAATAGAAACGGTCATTGACAAAGACCTCATGGCAGTTTTACTGACCAAAGACCTTAAAACAACAGTCTTAAAGGGGCACCTGTGTGGTTCAGTCAGTTAAGCATCTGACTGACTTAGGTCATGATCTCATGGTTCATGAGTTTGAGACCTGCATTGGGCTATGTGCAAGCCTGGTTCGAATTCTGTGTTGCGCTCTCTCTCTGCCCCTCTCCTGCTCATACTCAGTCTCTCTCTCAAAAATAAGTAAACATTTTTTTTTTAAAAAAAGGGGGTTTTCTTTTTTTAACAAAAAACACAATGGTCTTAAAGATGCTCAAGGAACCAAAGGGAGATGTGGACAAAGTAAACAATGTTTGGAAAAAGTGGAAGTATTAATAAAGAAAAAACCTAAAAAGTACCCAAAAATCACTACAAGAGCTGAAAAGTACAGTAACTGCAACTTCACTAGATGGATTCAAATACAGATCTCAGCAGGTAGAAGAACCAGCAAACTTGAGGACTGTATAATGAAATTATTGTTCACAAATACAGAAGACTGAAGAAAGGAGAATAGCGCCTAAAGGACTTAGGTGACACCATCTAGCAGACAATATTTGCATCCTGGGACTCCAAGAAGAAAAGAGAAAAGGGGTAGAAAGAATATCTGAAGAAATAATGACTGAAAACTTCCTAAATCTGATCAAACGAGAATATAAACATTCAAGCTCAATGAACTCCAAGTAATATGAATTCAAAGAGAACCACAATGACATAGACAATCAAATTTTCAAAAGCTGATGATAAAAGGAATCATGGAAACAAGATAGAAGAAAATCACTGCACAAAGAATAAGGCTCAGTACGATTATCAGCAAACTGCCCATCAGAAACTCTGGAGACTAGAACATAGTGGGTTGATATATTCAAAGTGCTAAAAGAGAAAAACTGCCACTCAAAACTTGTACCAGCAAACTATTTCTTTGTCAAAAATAAGAAAGAAATTAAGACATTCCCAGATAAAAGCTCAAAGAGTTTCTTGTCAAGAGACATGCAAGAAATGGTCAAAGGAATCCTGGAGGATGAAATAAAAGACGATTACACAGTAATGTGTAGCCATATAGAGAAATAAAGATTTCAATAAAAGTGAAGTATTATTGTATTATTGTAACAGTGGTTTGTACTACATTTAAAAATTTTCTGTATGATTTATGACTAAGGTAAATTTAAAGAGGGGTGCCTGGGTGGCTCAGCTGATTAAGCATCCGACTTCAGCTTAGGTCATGATCTCATGGTCCGTGAGTTCAAGCCCCACACTGGGTTCTGTGCTGACAGCTCAGAGCCTGAAGCCTGCTTTGGATTCTGTGCCTCCTTCTCTCTCTGCCCCTCCACCACTTGTGTTCTGTCCTTGTCTCTCAAAAAATGAATGAACATTAAAAAAAATAATAAAGTAAATTTAAAGAAAAAAAAAGCAAGCATTAGTCTAAGACCAAGTATTATTTAACTTTGGTTTATAACTCCAAATCTTATTCACAAAATTTAAAGACAAATGTATTTAAAAGGATTATCACTCTATATATGAGGGCACATAATATACCAAGATATATAATTTTATGACATCAACATCTAAAGAGGGAGAGATGGATCTGTAAAGGAACAATGTTTCTATATGTTATTGAAGTTAAACTACTATACATTCAAATTAGTGTTTTAACTTCAGGATGTTAAATGTAATCCCTATGATAACCACATACAAAATAGCTACTGAACATACACAAAAGCTAATGAGAGCCCCCAACAAAATTAACCCAAAGAGATCCACACCAAGACACATAATAATTACAATGGCAAAAAGTAGCAGTAAAGAATTTTACTTTATTAAAACATTTTTTTTAATGTTTTATTTTTGAGAGAGACAGATGATGAGCGAGGCAGGGGTAGAGAGAGTGGGAGACACAGACTCTTAAGCAGGCTCCAGGCTCTGAGCTGTCACTATAGAGCCTGATGTGGGGCTCAAACTCATGAACTGTGAGACCATGACCTGAGCCAATGTCGGATACCCAACTAAGCCACCCAGGTGCCCCTAAAGAGAGAATTTTAAAAGCAACAAGAAGGATGCCTGCATGGCTCAGTTGGCTGAGTGTCCAATTCTTGATTTCAGCTTAGGTTACAATCCCAGGGATGTGAGATTGAGCCTCACGTTGGGGTTCATGCTGAGCATGGAGCCTAGTTAAGATTCTCTCTCTCCCTTTCCCTCTTTTCCCCATTCATGCACTCCCTAAAATAAAAAATAAAATACAATAAAGTAAAATAAAATAAAATAAAGCAGCAAGAGAAAAGAAAACAGTTACATACAAGGAAACCAAGAGTTGGTTTTTTGAAAAAATAAACAAAATTGACAAACCTCTGGCCAGGCTTCTCAAAAAGAAAAGAGAGAGCACTCAAATGAAAACAGACTGATTACAACCAACCCCTCAGAAATACGAGCAATTATCAGGGAATACTACGAAAAACTATATGCCAACAAATTGGACAACTTAGAAGAAATGGACAAATTCCTAAACATACACTCACTACCAAAATTCACACCGGAAGAGATGGAAAACCTGAAAAGACCCATAACAAGTGAGGAAATCAAATCTATTATCAAAAATCTCCCAACAAATAAGAGCCCTGGGCCAGATGGCTTCCCTGGGGAATTCTACCAGATGTTTAAAAGAGAATTAATACCAATTCTTCTCAAACTATTCCAAAACATAGAAATCAAAGGAAAACTTCTAGACTCATTTTATGAAGTCAGCATCACTTTGATTCCCAAGCCAAACACAGACCCAGCAAAAAAGGAGAACTACAGGCCAATATCCTTGATGAATACAGATGCAAAAATCCTCAACAAGATACTTGCAAATCAAATGCAACAGTACATAAAAAGAATTATCCACCAAGATCAAGTGGGATTCATTCCTGGGTTACAGGGCTGGTTCAATATTCAAAAATCAATCAATGTGATACATCACATCAACAAAAGAAAAGACAAAAATTATATGATCCTGTCAATAGACGCAGAAAAAGCATTTGACAAAATACAGCATCTCTTCTTAATAAAGACTCTCGAGAAAGTCGGGATAGAAGGAACTTACTTAAACATCATAAAAGCCATCTATGAGAAGCCCTCAGCTAACATCATCCTCAACAGGGAAAAACTGAGAGCTTTCCCCCTGAGATCAGGAACACGACAGGGATGTCCCACTCTCACCACTGTTGTTTAACATAGTGCTGGAAGTCCTAGCATCAGCCATCAGACAACAAAAGGAAATCAAAGGCATCAGAATTGGCAAAGAGGAAGTCAAACTTTCACTCTTCGCAGATGACATGATACTCGACATAGAAAACCCGACAGACTCCACCAGAAGCCTACTAGAACTGATCCAAGAATTCAGCCAAGTTGCAGAGTACAAAATCAACGTACAGAAATCGGTTGCATTTTTATACACCAACAATGAAGCAACAGAAAGAGAAATCAAGAAACTGATCCCATTCACAATTGCACAAAAACCATAAAATACCTCGGAATAAATCTAACCAAGGATACAAGAGATCTGTATGATGAAAACTATAGAAAACTTATGAAGGAAATTGAAGAAGACACAAAGAAATGGAAAAACATTCCATGCTCATGGGTAGGAAGAATAAATATAGTTAAATGTCATTACTACCCAAAGCAATCTACACATTCAATGCAATTCCAATCAAAATTGCACCAGCATACTTCTCAAAACTAGAACAAACTATCCTCAAATTTGTATGGAACCACAAAAGACCCCGAATAGCCAAAGTAATATTGAAGAAGAAAACCAAAATTGGAGGCATCACCATCCCAGACTTTAGCCTCTACTACAAAGCTGTCATCATCAAGACAGTATGGTATTGGCACAAAACAGACACATAGACCAATGGAACAGAATTGAGAACTCAGAAGTGGACCCAAAAGTATACAGCCAACTGATCTTTGACAAAGCAGGAAAGAATATCCAATGGAAAAAAGACAGCCTTTTAACAGATGGTGTTGGGAGAACTGGACAGCAACATGCAGAAGAATGAAACTAGATCATTTTCTCATACCATACACAAAAATAAACTCAAAATGGATAAAGGAACTGAACATGAGACAGGAAACCATCAAAACCCTAGAGGAGAAAGCAGGAAACAACTTCCTTGACCTCCATCGCAGCAATTTCTTACTTGACACATCCCCAAAAGCAAGGGAATCAAGAGCAAAAATAAACTACTGGGACCTCATCATGATTAAAAGCTTCTGCACGGCAAAGGAAACAGTCCATAAAACTAATAGGCAACCGACGGAATGGGAAAAGATAGTTGCAAATGACATATCAGATAAAGGGTTAATATCCAAAATCTATAGGGAACTCACCAAACTCCACACCCGAAAAACAAACAATCCAGTGAAGAAATGGGCAGAAGATATGAACAGACACTTCTCCAAAGAGGACATCCAGATGGCCAACAGATACATGAAACAATGCTCAGCGTCCCTCATCATCAGGGAAATACAAATCAAAACCACACTGGGATACCACCTCACACCGGTCAGAGTGGCTAAAATGAGCAAATCAGAGGACACTAGATGCTGGCGAGGATGTGGAGAAACGGGCATCCTCCTACACTGTTGGTGGGAATGTATACTGGTGTGGCCCCTCTGGAAAATGGTGGGGAGGTTCCTCAAAAAATTAATAATAGAACTCCCCTATGACCTAGCAATAGCACTCCTAGGAATTGACTCAAGGGATACAGAAGTGCTGATGCATAGGAGCACATGTACCCCAATGTTCATAGTGGCACTCTCAACAATAGCCAAAACATGGAAGGAGCCTAAGTGTCCATCAACGGACGAATGGATCAAGAAGATGTGGTTTGGGGCGCCTGGGTGGCTTAGTCGGTTGAGCGTCCGACTTTCGCTTGGGTCATGATCTCGCGGTTCGTGGGTTCGAGCCCTGTGTCGGGCTCTGTGCTGACTGCCAGCTCGGAGCCTGGAGCCTGTTTCAGTCTCTGACTCCCTCTCTCTCTGACCCTCCCTGCTCACGCTGTCTCTCTCTCTCTCCTAGAAATAAATAAAACATTTAAAAAAAAAAAAAAAGAAGATGTGGTTTATCTATACCATGGAATACTACATGGCAATGAGAAAGAATGAAATCTGGCCATGTGTAGCAACATGGATGGAACCTGAGGATGTTATGCTGAGCGAAATAAGTCAGGCAGAGAAGGACAAATATCATATGTGTGCACGTATAGGAGGATTAGGAGCAACTTAACAGAGGACCAAGGGGGAGAAGAAGGGCGGAAATGGTGGGGGAAAGGGAGAGAGGCAAACCATGAGAGACTCTTGAATGATGAGAACAAACTGAGGACTGATGGATGTGGGGGGGAGGGGGGATGGGCATGGAGGAGGGCACTTGTGGGGATGAGCACTGGGTGTTATATGGAAACCAACTTGACAATAAACTATTTGTAAAAAAACAAAAAACAAAAAACAAAAAAGAGGATAGTAGTATAGTAAATGGAGGACAGAAAAAAGGAATAAAGCATATAGAAAACAAATAGCAAAATGACAGAATTTCTCCCTTTATTAGTAATTACTATAAATATAAATGGATTAAATGCTCCAATAAAAAAACCCAGATTGGCAGAATAGATAAAAACACATGATCCAACTAGAGACTCACTTTAGATCCAAAACACACAGACTGAAAGTGAAATAATGAAAAATGATATTCTGTGCAAATACTAATGAAAAGAAACTAGGGAGATCTATACTAATATCAGAGAAAAGACTTCAAATTAGAAACAACCAAGATGAAGGACATTATATATTAATAAAAGGTTCTAAAACTGTGAGAAGAGCAACAATTATAAACATTTATTCAGTTGATAATAGATCATCAAAATATATGAAACGACAGACTTGAAGAGAGAATCATTTGGGAAATGCAAACCAAAACTACAACAACATACCACCTCACGTCCATCAAGATGGCTAATGTACATACACACACACACAGAAAAAAAGTGTTGGCAAGGATGTGGAGACACGAATCACTGGGCACTTCTGGGGGGGTTGTACAATGCTATAGCTGCTGTGGAAAATAGTATGACAGTTCTTCAAAAAATTAAAAATAACACTTATCATATGTTCAACCAATTCCATTTCAGGATATATACCCTAAAGATTCAACATAGGCTCTCAAAGAGATGTTGTATACCCATGTTCACTGCAGCATTATTCACAATAGCTAAAACATGGAAGCAACCCAGGTGTCCATAGATGGATGGATAATTGTAAGTTCATATACACATACAATGGAATATTATTCAGTCTTGAAGTGGGAGAAAATTCTGCAATATACTACAACATGAATGAACTTTCAGGACATTAAATTAAGTGAAACAAGTCAGTCAAAGAAAACAAATACTACATGATTCCACTTATGTGAGGTACTTAGTCAAATCAATACAGAATAGAAGGGTGGTAGCTCAGGGGCTGGGAAAAGAAGAGAATGGAGATTAATTACGTGCAGGGTTTCAGTTTTACAAGATGACAGAATTATGGAGATGGTGGTGGTAATGACTGCACAACATTATAAATGTATTTAAAACCAATGAACTGTGTTATTCAAAAATGGTTAAGATGGTAAATTTTATACATATTTTACTCAAATAAGAATGTATGGGGAAAAAGGTAAGAAGAGGCCAGGCAAGCTACTGGCAACTGTGGGTTCAGGAAGGGCAGGCTGACGTCTCGAAGATTCCTCCAAATAATAATCACTTTCTCGAGTTAGCACTCCACCCCAATCTCTTCTCAATTCTGCTAAGAAAAGTGATGTTGGAACTGAAAAGCAGAAAGAACTCATACCACATACTCTACAGCTGCCTGCAACTTTTCATTCCAATGGCAATACCTTGGCCCTTTCCCCTTTAAAGTCAAATATTAGTCAAAAACAGTCTAGCCCCATGTAGTCCTAGGCACAGCTAGAATCACATCAACAGCAACAAGGGTTAATCAGAGCAGAGTTCCACCTTCTTAAGCTCAGACCAAATAACTGATGAACTGAACATTTGGTGATTCCTCATTATGAGCTGTAAAGCTGAGGTAGCTTGGTTTTGATTTTCATACTGGCGGAGAAGTAAACACTGGGATTCAGACTCACATACTAGGTTTCAGTGACCTCTGAAACACTGAACTAGAGAGGCCAAGTAGGTAGTTGGAGATAAGACTAGGAGTTCAGATGAATAGCATATGCTAAGAGTATGTCCTCTGGGGTCCCATCTATCTCTACCCGGAAGTCCTTGAAACATTCTAGGGAGTCCATAAAGTAAAAAATATGTTTCTTCTATTACTACTATCACTACTGCTGCTGCTACTACTATACTACCTGCCATTTTCTCTGTAATTCTCTCATAAATATACACTAGAATTTTCCAGAGAGTAAATGATAATGGGATATCACAACAGATTAAAGGTAAGATTATTTACTTGTGGGACACCTGGGTGGCTCAGTTGGTTGAGTGTCCCACTTTGGGTCAGGTTATGATCCTATGGTTTGTGAGTTCGAGCCCCACATTGGGCTCGCTGTCAGCACAGAGTCCACTTTGGATCTTCTGTCCCCCTGCCTTTCCCCTGTGCTCTCTCAAAAATAAACATAAAAAAAAATATTGCATTTTGCTAAACCAAATTAAAGGCTTTCACAAAAATGCAAAACAATGGCTCCCTTCTCACTAAACATTTTAGAAGTAGTTATCTTTAATTTAAAATGTTACATTATTGACCCATGGGTCACTCAGTTGGTTGAGCCTCCAACTTCGGCTCTGATCATGAGCTCCCGGTTCACTAGTTTGAGCCCTGCATCAGGCACACAGTTGTCAGCGTGGAGCTCACTTTGGATCCTCTGTTCCCCTCTCTCTTTGCCCCTCCCCCACTCACTCTGTCTCAAAAATGAATAAACACTTTAAAAGCATTATATTATTGGGGCACCTGTATGGCACAGTCAGTAAATATGCAACTCTTGAACTCAAGGTTGTGGTTCTGGCCCCATGTTGGGCATAATACTTACTTAAAAAGTAAATAACATAAAAATAAAAATGTACTGAGTGTATAGTTTTTCTTATTCTATTTTTATGATATAATTGATATAGGACATTCATTTCAGGTATACAACACTGTTAGCAACTTTCAAATATACAACATGTGATATTTATTAACTATAGTCATAATGCTGTACTTTACACCCATGACTTTTATTTTATAACTTGTACCTTTTGACCTCTTTCAACCATTTTGTCCACTCTCCTCACTCCCCACCTCTGCAACTACCAATCTGCTCTCTATGAAGTTAGGTATTTTATTTTTTTGTTTTTTAAGATGACACATATAAAGTCATACAGTATTTTTCTTCCTCTGACTTATTTCACTTAGCATAATGCCCTCAAGGTCTAGCCAGGCTGTTGCAAATGGCAAGATTTCATTCTTTTTTAATGGCTAAGTAATATTCCATTGTAACACATATACCACAATTTCTTTATCTATTCACCCACTAATGGATAATTAGGTTGTTCCCATACCTTGGCTACTGCAAATAATGCTGCAGATACCACTTTTAATGGTTTATTTTTTCTTCAGATGAATACTCAGAAGGGGAATTGCAGACTCATATGATAGTTCTATTTTTAATTTTTTGAGGAACTTCAATACTGTTTTCCATAGAGACTGCATCAATTAACATTCCCACCAATAGTGCACAAGTGTTCCCTTTTCTCCACAACCTTACCAGTATTTCTTTTCTTATTGTTTTTTAAGCTTATTTATTTTGAGGGGGAGAGGGGCAAAGAGAGAGGCAGAAAGAATCCCAAGCAGGTTCTGTGCTGATAGTGACATAATTAACATAGCAATCTAAACAGTCAACCGACTGAGCCATCCAGGTGCCTTCAATGTTTTATATTTTTAAATTTATTTTTTTTTATATTTTTAAATTTAATTTAAAATAACAATAAGAAGGGCATCTCAGTGGCTCAGTTGGTTAAGCGTCTGACTCTTGATTTCAGCTCAGATCATGATCTCATGGTTCACGAGATCAAGGCCCATGTGGGGCTCTGAGCTGAGCACGGAGCCTGCTTGGAAGTCTCTGTCTCCCTGTCTCTCTGCCCCTCCCCTGTTCATTCTCTCTCTCAAAGATAAACTTAACTTAAAAAACAGTAAAAAAAAAAAAAAATTTCCTCAGTTTTCACTCTGAAGATGGTAATTATTGATAGATATATGCCATATAAACAAAAACCCATTCATATTTAGGAATGTAAAGGGTTTCTTAGACCAAGAATTTAAGAATGCCTGGACTAGAGATATAAATCTAAACACAGATCTTAAATAAAGCCACAGATGAGCTTAAAGCTTGCCTGCAACGCTTCAAGTGGTGGACCAGGAATACTGAGCACCTTACAACTGAAAAGTTGGACAAAGTACATAAACATTCAGGTGAAGGCCTTAGATCTAGGCAGCATCAGTGAAAGAACGGGGGCCTAGGGAAATAAACCAGGCTTCTCTATCTGTTTTTTCCCTAGCAATAGTTGCTGGTTTTGATGATTCTACAAGGGTGTCTAAAAGGCTAGATGGTTTAGAGGTGTTTTCTTTCTTTTTGTGAACAGCTTTATTTGGTTCTAATTTGCTACACCATAAGCTCACCCCCTTTTTAAAAAAAAAATTTTTTTTTTTAATATTTTTATTTATTTCTAGGAGAGAGAGAGAGAGACAGCATGAGCAGGGGAGGGTCAGAGAGAGAGGGAGTCACAGACTCTGAAACAGGCTCCAGGCTCTGAGCTGGCAGTCAGCACAGAGCCCGACGCGGGGCTCGAACCCACGAACCGCGAGATCATGACCTAAGTGAAAGTCGGACGCTTAACCGACTAAGCCACCCAGGCGCCCCTAAAAAAATTTTTTTACTATTTATTTTTTTTTTGAGAGAGAGACAGAGCACGAGTCAGAGAGGGGCAGAAACAGAGAAGGAGACACAGAATCTGAAACAGGCTCCAGGCTCTGAGCTGTCAGCACAGAGCCCAACATGGGGCTTGAACTCGGGAATGGTGAGATCATGACCTGAGCTGAAGTCGGGATACTTAACTGACTGAGCCACCCAGGTGCCCCAAGCTCACCCCTTTTAAGGTACAAAATTCAAAGGATTTTATGTTTATAGAATTTTGCAATCTTCACCACTATTTAATTTTAGAACACACTGACTGATGACCTCAAAATGTAATCTCATACACATTAGCAGTCACTTCACATTGCGCCCTACCCTCTTGGAACATACCAATGTACTTTCTGTTTCTTTGGACTGGCCTATTCTGGACAGAATCGTATAATGTGGCCTTTTGTAATTAAATAATTTCACTTAGCATAACATTTTCACAGTTTATCCATACTGTAGTATGAATCTGTCCTTAACTTCTTTGTGTTGCCAAATAAATTCCACTGTGGGATAGATCAGATTTTGTTTGCCCATTCATCAGCTCATGGACAGTTGGACTGTTTCCATTTGCAGTATTTATGAACAATACTACTATAAACATTTGTGTACAGGTTTTTATGTGGACATGTTTTCAATTCTCTGAGGTATATACCTAGGTGTAGAATTGCTAGGTCATACAGTAACTCTATGTTTAACATCCTGAAGAACTGCCAAACTGTTTTCCAAAGTAGCTCCACCATTTTACAATCCCATCAGCAATGTATGAGGATTCCAGTACCTCCAAATCCTCAACAATGCTTAGTATCTTTTAAAATTATAGCCACTGTAGTGTGAGGTGGAATATCACTGAATGTTAAGAGATTAATTTTAGACCACTTTTTAAGTTCACACAAAAATTGAGGTGACAATACAGAGATCCAGATACTCCCTCCCCAACCTACTGTTTTCCCCCGCTGCCATACATTAGGATGGTAATTTATTACAATTAATGAGCAAATATTGACACATTGTTATTGAGTAAAGTCCAAAATTTATATTAGGGTTCATTTTTTGTGTTGTATGTTCTTTAGACTTTGACAAATGCATAATGCCATGTGTCCATCACTGCAGTATCATATGTAACAGTTTCATAGACCTGAATATCCTTGATGTTCCCCCTATTTATCCTTCCCTTCCTTATACTTCTATACCTCTGGCAACCATTGATCTTTACTATCTCCACTGTTTTATCTTTTCCAGAATGTGCTAGAGTTGGAATCATGCAGTATGTAGTCTTTTCAGATTGGCTTTTTTTCACTCTGTAATATGGATGTCAGGTTCTACCACATCTTAATAATGAACTGACAGCTCACTTCTTTTTACTGCTGAATAACATTTCATTATCTGGATGTACTGCAGTTTACTTTTCCATTCACCTACTGAGGGACATCTTGGTTGCTTCTAAGCTTCAGCAATTACGGATAAACTGCAATGAACACCTCTGTGGAAGTTTTTGCACTGACATAAATTTCCAACTCATTTGGGTAATACTAAGAAGTGCTACTGTGGATGTTACGGTAAAAAGTGTTTTTTTGTTAAGTAGGTTCCACTCCAAACATAAGGCTTGAATTCACAACCATGAAACTGAAGAGTTGCATGTTCTACCAACTCAGCCAGCAAGGCATACATGAGGAATCTTTTTAAGAGAGTTTTGAAAGAAACTGCCAAATTGTCTTCCAGTGTATCCATACCACTTTGCATTCCTACCAGCAATAATGAATGAGAGTTCTTGTTTCTTCACATCCTCATTGACATCTGGCATTGTCAGTGTTTTGGATTTTGGCCATTCTAATAGGAATGTAGTGTAGTGGTAGCTCATTGTTTTAATTTAGAATTCACTAATGTTATATTATATCGAGTATCTTTTCATATTCTGCCATTTTAATAACATTTTGGTGAGGTATCTGTTCAATTTTTTTGCCCATCTTTCTTTTCCTAATATTTGTTAATTTTGAGAAAGACACAGAGAGAACAAATGGGTGATGGGCAGAGAGAGGGGGAGAGAGAGGGAGGGAGAGAGAGGGAGAGAGAGAGACAGGGAGGGAGAAAAAGAAGGAGAGGGAGAGAGATGGAAGGAGAGAGGAAGGGAGGGAGAGAAAGAAGGAGAGAGAGAAGGAAAGGGAGGGAGAGGGAGAGAGAGGGGGGAGAGAGGGAGAGGGAAAAAGAGGGGGAGAGGGGGAGAGAGAGGGGGAGAGAGAGAGACAGAGAGAGAGAGAGAGAGAGAGAGAGAGAGAGAGAGAGAGAGAGAGAGAGAGAATGAATATGAATGAATCCTAAGCAGACTCTACGCTGTCAACACAGAGCCCAATGCAGGGCTCGAACTCATGAGCTATGAGATGATGACCTGAGTCAAAACCAAGAGTCACACAGATGCTTAACTGACTTAGCCACCCAGGTGCCCCCAAGTCTTTTGCCCATCTTTTAATTAGACTGTCTTGAGTTTTAGGACAATTCTTTATCAGACAGGGGGAGTTTATTGCAAATATTTTAGATAACAATTCTTTATCAGACCGGGGGGGGGGGGTATTGCAAATATTTTCTCCCAGTCTATAGCTTCTTTCCATTCTCTTAGTGTCTTTCACAGAGAAGTTTTTAACCTTTTTTTAAGTTATTTATTTTGAGAGAAAGAGCAAAATCAGGGGAGGGCCGGGGAGGGGAGAGAGTGTGCAAGCAAGCGAGGGAGGGACAGAGAGAGAGGGAGACAGAATCCCAAGCAGACACTGCACACCGCACTGCCAGCACAGAGCCTGATGTGGGTCTTAAACCCATGAATCATGAGATCATGACCTGAGCCAGTCAAGTGACGCTTAACCGACTGAGCCACCCAGGCTCCCCTGTTGTTGTTGTTTTAATGCTTATTTTATTTTTTAGTGTTTATTTATTACTGACAGACAGAGCATGAGCATGGGACGGGCAGAGAGAGGAGGAGACACAGAATCTGAAGCAGGCTCCATGCTCTGAGCTGTCAGCACAGAGCCTGATGCAGGGCTCTAACTCACAAACCACGAGATCATGACCTGAGCTGAAGTAGGACTCTTAACCAACTGAGCCACCCAGGCAACCCTTAATGTTTATTTTTAAATATTTACTTTTGAGAGAAAGTGGGTATGAGCAGAAAAGGGACAAAGAGAGAGGTCTTCCTCATAGATTTACCATTATAAAACATCCTCCCATGTCTTTATTAACAACTGTTATCTTAAAGTCTAGTTCAGCCTGGTGTCAGTACAGCCACTCCATCTCTCTTTTGGTTACTATTTATATGGTATATATTCTTGTTTTATCCTTTTACTTTTAATCCACTGTGTCTTTGAAACTAAAATGTGTCTCTTGCAGAAAGCATTAACATGCATTTTCACTTACTCCATTTTCTAATATTTTTCTCTAATTTTTATTTTTTGAATGGAATGTTTCTTTACAATTAAGGTAGTTACTAATAAGGAAAGATCTACATGTGCCATTTCACTGTTTTCCACATGCTTTAGATTTTTCTACATGCTTTATATCTTCCCTCTGTTCAACTGCCTTATATTTCCTATTAAACAGATATTTTCTAGTTCCCACTTTAATCTCTTTTGTTATATTTTTCAGTTCTTTTCATAGTTTTCTCTGGAGATTACAATAAACATATTCACTCAAAAAAGTATCATTTGGTTGACTAATATAAATTAATTCCAGAAATATTAAAAAACTTTGCTTGAAAAAAACAAACAAAAAACTCTGCTTGTATGACTCCATTCCCTCCTCTCTCCTTTGTGCGTTTGTCAAAGTATTATCGTAATACACTGTATGCACATCCACTCACATTTTTTGCTTTATGCAACTGTCTCTTAAAATTGGAGTAGAAAAAAAGTAACAAAAATACATTTTTGCTCTCTTTTGTATTTATCCATATGGTTTATCACTTCTGGTGCTAATGATTTTTTCATGTGGACACAAGTTACTGTCTAGTGTTATTTCCACATGAAAGAATCTTTTTAGTATTTTTCTTCTTTTAATTATTATTATTATTTTTTAAATTATTTTTTTAAAGTTTATTTATCTTTGAGAGACAGAGACAGAGCATGAGCAGGGGAGGGGCAGAGAAAGAGGCAAGACACAGAATCTGAAGCAGGCTCCAGGCTGTCAGCACAGAGCCTGATGCAGGGCTCGAACCCATGAACTGTGAGATCATGACCTGACCCAAAGTCAGTGGCTCAACCAACTGAGCCAGCCAGGAGCCCCTGGCAGTTCTTTTCTTTTCTTTTCTTTTTTAAATTTTTTTAATGTTTTATTTATTTCTAGGAGAGAGAGAGAGAGACAGCGTGAGCAGGGGTGGTTCAGAGAGAGAGGGATTCACAGACTGAAACAGGCTCCAGGCTCTGAGCTGGCTGTCAGCACAGAGCCCGACGCGGGGCTCGAACCCACGAACCGCAAGATCATGACCTAAGCGAAAGTCGGACGCTTAACCGACTAAGCCACCCAGGCGCCCCCCGGCAGTTATTTTCTTTAAGCACTATATAGCTATTATTTTATTATCTTGGGGCTAGCACTTTTTCTTTGCACAAGTTAGCTTTTAGTCCATTTGTTGTTCTTTTAAGGTAACCTTTCTTTTGTTTTCTTTTCACTGTTCTTAACAAGTATGTGTATGTATGTCTGTGTATTTGTCTTTCAAGAGTTTTACTGGGGTGCCTGGGTGGCTTAGTCGGTTAAGCATCTGACTTCAGCTCAGGTCATGATCTCGCGGTTCGTGGGTTTGAGCCTCATGGCTCAGAGGCTGGAGCCTGTTTCAGATTCTGTATCTCCCTCTCTCTCTGGCCCTTCCCTGCTCACATTCTCTCTTTCTCTCTCTCAGAAATTAGAAAAAAAAAAAAAAGTTTTATTATAATGTGCCTAAGTGTACTTTTGTTTTTATACATCCTACTTGAGATTTTTTGGGTATCTCTGTATTTGTGATTTGTTACTTTCTATCATAATGTTTGGAATATTCATTATCATTGTTTTTTCACGTGTTTCTTCTGTTCTATACCCTCTTTAACTTCCCTCTGGGCCATTTGTGCATGTATTATATTTTAACCCTATCTCTCCCATGTCTCTATATCTCGGTGTTTCAGTTTGATATTTTTCTTATCTTTCAGTTGACTTTTTAAAAATGTTTATTTTGGGGTGCCTGGGTGGCTCAGTCGGTTAAGTGTCCGACTTTGGCTTCAGGTCATGATCTCACAATTCGTGGGTTTGAGCCCTGCGTCAGGCTCTGTGCTGACAGCTAGCTCAGAGCCTGGAGCCTGTTTCAGATTCTGTATCTCCCTCTCTCTCTGACCCTCCCCTGCTCACGCTGTCTGTCTCTCTCAGAAATAAATAAAACATAAAAAAAATTTTTTTTAATGTTTTTGAGAGAGAGAGAGAAGAGAGAGTGCTCATGTGCATGTGCGCACAAAGTGGTGAGAGGCAGAAAGAAAGGAAGACAGAGGATCTGAGATGGGCATTGCACTGACAGTAGAGAGCCCTATATGGGGCCTGAACTCAGCAAGTGTGAGATCAGGACCTGAGCCAAAGTCAAATGCTTAACCAACTGAGCGATCCAGGTGCCCCATCTTTCAGTTGATTTTTTACTGCACTGATTAAGTCTAAACTACTGTTTAGGAAAAAAAAAAAAACTACCCATTTTTATGCATGGAGTTGTTTCCCTACTAACCCCTATTACCCCAGAATGGGGCTGTATTTAGAGTCTGAGCTTTTAAAGCGGTTATTAAGTTTAAATGAGGTCACTGGAGCAGGCTCTAATCAAATATGACTAGTGTCTTTATAAAAATAGGTAGGATATTAGGGGGCATCTGGGTGGCTCAGTTGCTGAAGCGTCTGACTCTTGATTTCGGCTCATGTCATGATCTCATGGTTTGTGGGACTGACCCTTGCATGGGGCTCTGTGCTGACAGAGCAGAGCCTGCTTGGGATTTTCTTTACTTCTCTTTCCGTCCCTCCACCACTTATGCACACATGTGCTCTCTCAAAATAAATAAATAGGGGTACCTGGGTGGCTCAGTCGGTCGCGTGTCCGACTTCAGCTCAGGTCATGATCTCACGGTTCGTGGGTTCGAGCCCCATGTTGGGCTCTGTGCTGACAGCCAGCTCTGAGCCTGGAGCCTGTCTTTGGATTCTGTGTCTCCCGCTCTCTCTGACCCTCCCTTGCTCATGCTGTCTCTATCTCTCTTTCAAAAATAAATAAAACATTAAAAAAAATTTTTTAAATAAACTAAAAAAAAAACAACCCCAAGATATCAGGACACAGATACACACAGGATGAAGACAATCATCTATAAGACAAGAAGAGAAACCTCAGGAGACTCCAGCCCTGCCAAGAAACATTAAAATATGGCCCATTCACATGAAAAAATAATAGTCAATATAAACCCAGATGGTATTACTGGACAAGGATTTTATTTATTATTTTTTTTAATTTCTGAAAAGAGAGAGAGAGAAACAGCGTGAGCAGGGGAGGGTCAGAGAGAGAGGGAGATACAGAATCTGAAACAGGCTCCAGGTTCCAAGCTAACTGTCAGCACAGAGCTCGATGCAGGGTTCAAACCCACGAACCGTGAGATCATGACGTGAGCCGAAGTCAGACGCTTAACCGACTGGGCCACCCAGGTGCCCCTGGACAAGGACTTTAAACCAGTATTTTATTTTATTTTTAAAAAAATTTTTTAATGTTTTATTTCTGAGAGAGAGACAGCATGAGCAGGGGAGGGTGAGAGAGAGAGGAAGATACAGACTCCGAAACAGGCTTCAGGCTCTGAGCCAGCTGTCAGCACAGAGCCCGACGCGGGGCTCAAACCCACGAACCATGAGATTATGACCTGAGCTGAAGTCGGACGCTCAACTGACTGAGCCACCCAGGTGCCCCTAAACCAGTATTTTAAATAAGTGATGTGAGCCTTAATGTAAACAAATCTCTTTCTACACACACACACACACACACACACACACACACACACACACTCTACTGATTCTGTTTCTCTGAAGAACATTAATATAGAATAAGCACACAAAAAGAGGACAAGAATAGAATTAAATGAGAACAAAGTTTTTATGTATTACTGAAATCAACTTGGTATTAGTCTGAACAAGGTTGTTAAAAATTAATATGCAGAAAAAGCATTTGCTAAAACCCAGCACACTTTCAACATAAAAATACTCATCAAATTAGGAACAGAAGGAAACTTTCTTACCATGATAAAACAAGGTTATGGAAAACTTGCAGTTAACATATACTCAATATAGAAAGACTTAAAATTATTACCTACTAAGATCAAGAATAAAACAGGACGCTTGTTTTCACCACTACTATTCAATGTTGTACTGGAAATTCTAACCACAGCAACTGTACAAGAAAAAGAAATAAAAGGAATCCAAACTGGAAAGAAAGAAGTATGACTATCTCTATTTGGAGTTGACCTGATTCTATAAATAGAAAATCTCAAGAATGATTTTTCAAAAACAGTAAGTCCTAAACCTAATAAATTAAAAAAAAAAAAAATAGTAAGGTTGGGGACCTGGGTGACTCAGTCAGTTAAGCATCTGACTCTTGGTTCAGCTCAGGTCATGATCTTGTGGTTTCAGGAGTTCAAGCCCTGCACTGGGCTCTGTGCTGGCAGTGCGGAGCTTGCTTGGGAGTCTCTCCCTCTCCCTCTCTCTCTCTGCCCCCTCCCCACTCAGACTGTCTCTGTCTCTCTCAAGATAAATAAACTTAAAAAGGAAACAAATTACATTTATAATAATATCCAAAAGAATAAAATTTCTAGGTATAAATTTAACAAGGGAGGTGAAATACTTGTACATGGAAACTATACAATGTTGCTGAAAAAAAGGAAGACCTAAATTAACGGAAAAGTATTCTATGTCCATATAAGACTATATACTACTAAGATGGCAATACTTTCAAACCAATCTATAAATTCAGTGCAATCCCTATCAAAATTCCAACGTTTTTTTGTTTAAAAAGTGGAAATTTCATATGAAATTCTAAGGGGCCTGAACAGTTAAAACAATATTGAAAAATGAAAATCTGGAAGACTCACACTTTCCAATTTCAAAACTACCTAAAAAATAAAAGACAAGGGCGCCTGGGTGGCTCAGTCAGTTAAGTGTCCGACTTTGGCTCAAGTCACGATCTCACGGTTAGTAAACAAGTTTGAGCTCCGCATCAGGCTCTGTGCTGACAGCTCAAAGCCTGGAGCCTGCTTTGGATTCTGTGTCTCCCTCTCTCTCTCTGCCTCTCCACTGCTTATACTCTCTCTCTCTCTCAAAAATAAAAATAAACAGGGGCGCCTGGGTGGCTTAGTCGGTTAAGCGTCCGACTTTCGCTTAGGTCATGATCTCGCGGTTCGTGGGTTCGAGCCCCGCGTCGGGCTCTGTGCTGACTGCCGCTCAGAGCCTGGAGCCTGTTTCAGTCTGTGACTCCCTCTCTCTCTGACCCTCCCCTCCTCACGCTGTCTCTCTCTCTCCTAGAAATAAATAAAACATTAAAAAATTTTAAAAAAATAAAAATAAAAATAAATAAAAATAAACATTAAAAAAAACGATCAACATTATAAAAAACAAGAAATAAAAATAAACAGTAATCAGAACAGTCTTGTATGATAAGAATGACATTTAGACCAACAGAATTTAGAGTTAGAAATAAACTATGAAATAAACATCTATGCCCAACTAATTTTTTAAAAGTGTTTATTCGTTCTGAGAGAGAGAGTAAGAGAGCACATGCACATGAGCAGAGGAGGGGCAGGCAGATTTTGTGTCTCCTCCCTCTGCCCCTTCCCCACTCGTGCTCTGTCTCTGTCTCTCAAAAATAAATAAAAAACATTAAAAAAACAACAACAGGTCAACACCATGACGTATCATAATAAAACTGGCAAAACACAAAGATAAAAAGAGAATTCCGAAAGGGACAAAAGGTCCTTGGCCTACAAGGGTAGACACATAACGTTAGTAGCAGAACTGTCCACTGAAACTTGCAGGCCAGAAGGGAGTGGCAGGAAATATTCAATGTGCTGAATAAGAAAAATATGCAGCCAAAAATCCTTTATCCAGCAAAGCTGTGTCATTCAGAATAGAAGGAGAAAGACACACCTTCCCAGACAAAAACTAAAGGAGTTTGTGACCACTAAACCAGCCTTACAAGAGATCCTATGGGGACTCTGTGAGTGGAAAGCAGCAAAGACTACAAAGGACGAGAGACCATCACAACAAACATGAAATCTACAGATAACAGAATGGCACTAAATTAATATCCTTCAATTATGACTCTGAATGTCAATGGACTAAATGCCCCAATCAGAAGACACAGTATCAGAATGGATAAAAAGACAAGATCCATCTATATGCTACCTATGAGAAACTCATTTTGTTTTATTTATTTATTTCTGAGAGAGCAAGAGCGAGTGAGTGCAAGAAAGCTGTGCGTGCTGGGGAGGGGCAGAGAGAGAGAGAAACACAAAATCGGAAGCAGGCTCCAAGCTCTGAGCTGTCAGCAGAGAGCCCAATGTAGGGCTTGAACTCACAGACTGCAAGATCATGATCTGAGCCGAAGTTGGATGCTTAACTGACTGAACCACCCAAGCAGCCCTAAGAGACTCATTTTAGACCTGAGGACACCTGCAGATTGAAAGTGAGGCGATGTAGAACCATCTATCATGCTAATGCACATCAAAAGAAATCCGGAGTAGCCATCCTTACATCAGACAAGCTAGATTTTAAAGACTGTAAAAAAAGATGAAGAAGGGCATTATATCATAATTAAGGGATCTATCCATCAAGAAGAGCTAACATTTGTAAATATTTATGCCCCCAATATGAGACACTCAAATATATAAATCAATTAATCACAAACATAAACAAACTTATTGATAATAATACCATAATTGTAGCAGACTTTTAATACTCCACTAACAGCAACGGACAGGTCATCTAGGCAGAAAATCAATAAGGAACCAACAGCTCCAAATGACACACAAACCAGATAGCCTTTACAGATATATTCAGAACACATTACCCTAAAGCAGCAGAATACATATTCTTCTTGTGTGCACATGGAACATTCTTTAAATAGATCACATTTTGGGTCACCACACAGCCCTCAACAGGTACACAAAGACTGAGATCATATCATACATATTTTCAGATCACATCACTATGAAATATGAAATCAACCACAAGAAAAATTTGAAAAGCCCCCAAAATACATGAAGGTTAAAGAACATTCTATTAAAGAATGAATGGGTTTACCAGAAACTTAAAGACGACACTAAAAAATAAATGGAAGCAAATGAAAATGAAAACATGACAGTCCAAATCCTTTGAGATGCAGCAAAGGCAGTCCTAAAAGGAAAATACAAGGTGATTTAGGCCTATCTCAAGAAGCAAGAAAGGTTCCAAACATACAACCTAACCTTGCACCATAATAAAGCTCAAAACCAGCAGGAAAAGGGAAATAATAAAGTAATAGAGATTAGAGCAGAAATAAGTGATATAGAATCCAAAAGAAACAAAAAACAAAAATTTAAAAAAAGTAGAACAAATCAATGAAACTAAGAGCTGGGTTTTTGAAAAAATAAACAAAACTGATAACCCCAGACTTCTCAAAAAGAGAGAGGACCCAAACAGATAAAATCACAAATGAAAGAGAGAGGTCACAACCAACGCCACAGAAACACAATCAATTTTAAGATAATACTATAAAAATTATATGCCAACAAACTGGACAATCTGGAAGAAATGGAGAAATTTCTAGACACACACACACTACACCAAAACTCAAATAGGAGAAATAGAAAATTTGAACAGACCCACAGGCAGCAAAGAATTTGAATCCTTTATCAAAAAATCTCCCAAGATGGCTTCCCAGGGAAATTCTACCAGACATTTTATTTATTTTTTAATTTTTTTTGTTTATTTTTGTGTGAGAGAGAAACAGAGCATGAACAGGAGAGGGGCAAAGAGAGAGTGGGACACAGAATCCAAAGCAGGCTCCAGGCTCTGAGCTGTCAGCACAGAGCCTGACGTGGGGCTTGAACTCACGAACCAGAGATCATGGCCTAAGCCGAAGTTGGCGCTTAACCAACTGAGCCACCCAGGCACCCCTCTACCAGACATTTAAAGCAGAGTTACTACCTATCCTTCTCACACTATTCTAAAAAACAGAAATGAAAGGAAAGCTCCCAAACTCACTCTATAAACCAGCACTACTTTGATTCCAAAACCAAAGACCCCACTAAAAAGGAGAATTACATGCCAATATCCCTGATGAACCTAGATTCAAAAATTCTCAAGATATTAGCAAATCGAATTCAACAGTACATTAAAATTATTATTCACCATGATCAAGTAGGATTCATTCCTGGTCACAGGGCTGGAGCAATATTCACAAATCAATCAACGTGATATGTCACATTAATAGAAGAAAGGGTAAGAACCATATGATCTTGTCAACAGATGCAGAGAAAACATTTGACAAAGTACAGCATCCTTTTTTTTTGATAAAAATCCTCAAGAAAGCTGGGATAGAAGGAACAGACCTTAACATCATAAAAGTCATATCTGAAAGCCCACAGCTAATATCATCCTCATTGGGGAAAAACTGAGAGCTTTCCCCCTCTGGTCAGGAATACAACAGGGGTGTCCACTCTCACCATTGTTGTTCTACACAGTGTTGGAAGTCCTAGCTTTAGCAATCAGACAACAAAATGAAATCAAAGGCAAAGAAGTCAAACTTTCACTCTCTGCAGATGACATGACAATGACACTCTACATGGAAAACCTAAAAGATTCCACCAAAAAAATGCTAGAGCTGATTCATGTATTCAGCAAAGTCATGGGACATAAAATCCACATACAGAAATCAGTTGCATTTCTATTCGCCAATAATGAAGCAACAGAAAGAGATATCAAGGAATCAATCCCATCTATAATTGTACCAAAACCCATAAAACACCTATGAATAAACCTAGGCAAAGAGGTAAAAGACCTGTACACTGGTAACTATAGAAAGCTTATGAAAGAAAATGAAGAAGACAAAGAAATGGTAAAACATTCCATGTTCATGGATTGGAAGGACAAATGTTGTTAAAATGTCAATATTATCCCAAATCAATCTATACATTCAGTGTTCCTATCAAAATAACACAAGCATTGAGCACAGAGATAGAACAAATAATCCTAAAATTTGTATGGAACCATGAAATAGCCAAAGTAATGTTGAAAAAGAAAACCAAAGCTGGAGGCATCACAATCCCAGACTTTAACCTCTATTACAAAGCTGTAATCATCAAAACAGTATGATATTGGCACAAAAACACATAGACCAATGGAATAAAACAGAGTTCCCAGAAATGGGCCCACAAATAAATGGCCAAATAATCCTTGACAAAGCAGGAAAGAATACCAATGGGAAAAAGTCTCTTTACCAAATGGTGCTGGGAGAACTGGACAGCAACATGTAGAACAATGAAACTTGACCTCTTTCTTACACCATACACAAAAATAAATTCAAAATGGATGAAAGACCTAGATGCCCGGGGGGGGGAGGGAGGCAAGATGGCGGAGAAGTAAGGAGCTCCGTACTTGCACTCGCGCCCATACATCACACAGAAAAGATCTGAAGCCATTGGAAACCATACAAAACCTGAGAGACTCTGAGAAAAAGGACGCAGAATCCACTGAGAAAGCCTTCTAACGTGAGTGCGAACCGGGAAGGTAAAATCGGGCTGGGATCGGAGCCTCCAGGGTGGGAGGCGATCCCCCTCTACCCTCTACGGGGAGTGAGAGGGGAAAAGGAGAGAGTCCGAGACAGAAAAATCTCCGCTCGGTGCATAGAAAGACCGTACTTGCCAAATACCTGCACACCGGGTCCCCTCGCGACAACTGGTCCTGGGGGAGGCTGAGCACACAAACTGCTTCTTTGTGCCGCTCCTGGAGGTTGGGTTTTAAAGCGGCGCGGGCGTGCCAGCCGCCATTGTAGCTCCAGGGCGGCTGGGATCCCTGAAAGAGACGTGCAGACACCGGGCGTCCGCGCTCCTGGCTGGCTGGAACTCGAGAGGGAAGGCAAAGAGCTAAAAACTGGGAAATTTGCCTGTGAGTTCGTGTTTCGGGTGACGAGCCACAGAGAGACCCGGTTTTCCTCACTCCAGCGGCGGCGCGCCTGCCGCCATTGTAGCTCCAGCGCTGCTGGGACCCCTGAAGGAGACGCACAGACACCGGGCGTCCGCGCTCCTGGCTGGCTGGAACTCGAGAGGGAAGGCAAAGAGCTAAAAACTGGGAAATTTGCCTGTGAGTTCGTGTTTCGGGTGACAAGCCATAGAGAGACCCGGTTTTCCTCACTCCAGCGGGCTCAGGCTACGCGGACCCGGCAGGCAAGCCCCCGCGCATGCGCACCAGAGCCGACCCAGAGAAGGAAGCAGCGATCCTGACTCCGCCCCCAGAGCTCAGCAGGGAGCCTGGAATAGCCCGAGGGGGTTGTCTGGGAAGCTGTGTCTAAGGCAACTTCAGCGGGGCGCGGACTGGGATTTGGAGATTGGAACTGGTCTGGGTTGAAGAGTGCAACCAACTTCGGCTGCGTCCCCGGAACGGGGAGTTGACACGCCAAAAAAAAAAAAAGCGAGCTGCAGCGCGGGGTTCAAGAAGGGACTGGAGCACCATCACTCTCCTCCCCACAATCGCCAAGGCAGAACCCCCGCCTGAGGCATCGGATCACGCCACGCCCATCCCTGCCTGAGAGGTGCCCTCCTCCCTTTTTTTTTTTTCTTTTTCCCTTTTTTTTTCCTTTTTTTTTCTTCTTTCTTTTTTTTCCCCTTTCTTTTCTCTTTTTTTCTTCTTCTTTCTCTTTTCTCGCTTTTTTCCCCAAAACACTGACCTGATTAACTCTGGTTGCCAGCTTGCTTAAACAATCACAAGTCCATTCTGTAAATGTAAATTCTACACCTACCGACTTTTTCAGCTATTTCTCTCAGGAGTAATTAGACTATATAGTTTCTCTGGATAATTCCAGCATCCTTCTCTCACCTATCCAACCATATTCTACCCTTTACCTCTTTGAAAAAAGTTTCTTATCCCTTCTGCCTGTTCATTCTATTTCAAAATCTGCCTTGTCTCACCCTGCCTTCTCTCTTTTTCTCTATGCTCTTCAACCAGCGCTGCATACACACGGCTATTTAACTGTAGCTGGGAAATCCAGGTATATGCTTTAAACCGTTCTTTGTCCATCGGTTTTCTTCTTTTTTCCTTTTCTTTTCCCCTTTTTGACCCTTTTATGTATTTTATGCTCCCTATTATTCGCCCTCCCTCCTCCGTCTTTTCTATTAACTTTTTCGTTTTCCCTCTCACTTTGCATGTTAGTTGAATCAGCCTGTGCGTTTGTGTGCTCCTGCTCCCTGTGTGTTTGTCTGTCTGTTTTCTTTTCCAGGGCTACCTCAAGAAACAAGCTAGAGTACACAAGGTGAAGAGTCCCAAATATCACTACGAATAGGAAAATAAAATAACTAAGGTCCCAACAAGAGAGACCGAGGGATACCATTCAAAAACAATCTCTGAAAGGATAGGCCCTGGAAAGTCAAAGAGTCTTCTTGGATATAGCAGCGCTCATAGAAACAGAGAGCATAACAGGTCTTTAAAACCAACAAGAGCCGGAAAGCTAACTAAAATGACGAAACGAAAGAGCTCTCCTCCAAAGAAACTCCAAGAAGAAATGACAGCTAATGAACTGCTCAAAACAGATATCAGCAGCATAAGTGAACAAGATTTTAGAATAATAATGGTGAAATTAATAGCAGGGCTTGAAAAAAACATAGGCGACATCAAAGAAACTATGGCTACAGACAGAATGGAAAATAAAAATAGGCATGAAGAATTAAAAAATGCGATAAATGAGATCCATAATAAATTAGAGGCCTCCAATGCACGGATTGAAGAGGCAGAAAGGAGAATAAGTGATTTAGAAGACACCATTCTAGAAAAACAAGAAGCTGACAAAAAAGAGACAAACTGATCCAGGAACAGGAAAGAAGAATTCGAGAGCTCAGCGACACGGTCAAACGCAACAATATCCATATCATAGGAATCCCAGAAGAGGAAGAGAGAGGGAAAGGTGCTGAAGGAGTCCTGGAACAAATTATAGCAGAGAACTTCCCCGACTTGGGGAAGGAAGTCAATGTGGAAATACAAGAGGCTCAGAGGACTCCTCTCAGACGTAACTTGAATCGATCTTCTGCACGACATATCATCGTAAAAATGGCAAAATACAAGGACAAAGAGAGAATTTTGAAAGCAGCTAGGGAGAAAAGGGCCCTCACATACAAAGGGAAACCTATCAGAGTGGTGACAGATCTATCTACTGAAACTTGGCAGGCCAGAAAGGAATGGCAGGAGATCTTCAATGTGATGAACAGTAAAAACATGCAGCCAAGAATCCTCTATCCAGCAAGCCTGTCATTCAAAATAGAAGGAGAGATAAAAACCTTTCCAAATAAACAGAAATTGAAAGAATTTGTCACCACTAAGCCAGCCCTACAAGAAATCCTGAGGGGGATGCTCTGAAGGAAAGGTTGCAAGGAACAAAGATACCAGAGACACCACCACAAACATGAACCCTACAAAAGATACAAAGACTCTAAACCCACATATTTCAATAATAACACTGAATGTCAATGGGCTGAATGCTCCAATCAAAAGACATAGGGTAGCAGAATGGATTAAAAAACAAAATCCATCTATATGCTGTCTACAAGAAACTCATTTTAGACGGGAAGATACCTTCAGATTAAAAGTAAGGGGATGGAGAAATATATATCATGCTACAGGAAATCAAAAGAAAGCCGGAGTAGCGATACTTATATCAGACAAACTGGACTTTAAATTAAAGACAATCACAAGAGATGAAGAAGGGCACTACATAATAATTACAGGGTCCATCCATCAGGAAGAACTAACAATCATAAATGTCTACGCACCGAATATGGGAGCACCTAAATATCTAAAACAATTAATCACAAACAGAAACAAGCTTATAGATAAGAATGTGCTAATAGCAGGGGACTTTAATACTCCGCTTACAGCAATGGATAGGTCAACCAGACAGAAAATCACTAAAGAAATAATGGACTTGAAAGATACATTGGACCAGATGGACCTGACGGATCTATTTAGAACTTTACATCCTGAGGCCAGGGAATTTACTTTCTTCTCAAGTGCGCATGGCACATTCTCCAAGATAGATCACATACTGGGACATAAAGCAGCCCTCAATAAATATAAAAGAATAGAGATCATACCATGCACACTGTCAGATCACAATGCTTTGAAACTTGAAATCAATTACAGGAAGAAGTCTGGAAAACTTCCAAAAACATGGAGGTTAAAGAACACCCTTCTAAAGAATGAATGGCCAATCAGGCAATTAGAGATGAAATTAAAAAATATATGGAAACAAATGAAAATGAAAACACAACAATTCAAAATCTATGGGATGCGGCAAAGGCAGTCCTAAGAGGAAAGTACATTGCTCTCCAGGCCTATTTCAAGAGATTAGAAAAAGCGCAAGTCCAAAATCTAACAGCTCACCTAAAGGAACTAGAGGCAGAGCAACAAGAATGCCCTAAACCCAGTAGAAGAGAAATAGTAAAAATTAGAGCAGAAATAAACAACATAGAGACCAAAGAAACAATTGAACAGATCAATGAAACCAAGAGTTGGTTTTTTGAAAAAGTAAACAAAATTGACAAACCTCTAGCCAGACTTATCAAAAAGAAAAGAGAGAGCACCCAAATAGACAAAATTATGAATGAAAATGGACTTATTACAACCAACCCCTCAGAAATACAAGCAATTATCAGGGAATACTATGAAAAATTATATGCCAACAAATTGGACAACTTAGAAGAAATGGACAAGTTCCTAAACACACACTCACTACCAAAATTCACACGGGAAGAAATAGAAAACCTGAACAGACCCATAACGAGTGAAGAAATTGAATCAGTGATCAAAAATCTCCCAACAAATAAGAGCCCTGGACCTGATGGCTTCCCTGGGGAATTCTACCAGACATTTAAAACAGAATTAATCCCAATTCTTCTCAAGCTATTCCAAAAAATAGAAAGCGAAGGAAAACTCCCGGATTCATTTTATGAAGCCAGCATCACACTGATTCCCAAGCCAGACAGAGATCCAGCAAAAAAAGAGAACTACAGGCCAATATCCTTGATGAATACGGATGCAAAAATTCTCAACAAGATCCTTGCAAATCGAATCCAGCAGCATATAAAAAGAATCATCCACCAAGATCAAGTGGGATTCATTCCTGGGTTACAGGGCTGGTTCAATATTCGCAAATCAATCAATGTGATCCATCATATCAATAAAAGAAAAGATAAAAACCATATGATCCTGTCAATAGATGCAGAAAAAGCATTTGACAAAATACAGCATCCCTTCTTAATAAAGACTCTCGAGAAAGTTGGGATAGAAGGAACCTACTTAAACATCATCAAAGCCATCTATGAGAAGCCTTCAGCTAACATCATCCTTAACGGGGAAAAACTCAGAGCTTTCCCCCTGAGATCAGGAACACGACAGGGATGCCCACTCTCACCACTGCTGTTTAACATAGTGCTGGAAGTCCTAGCATCAGCCATCAGACACCAAAAGGAAATCAAGGCATCAGAATTGGCAAAGAGGAAGTCAAACTTTCACTCTTCGCAGATGACATGATACTCTACATAGAAAACCCGACAGACTCCACCAGAAGCCTACTAGAACTGATCCAAGAATTCAGCCAAGTTGCAGGGTACAAAATCAACATACAGAAATCGGTTGCATTTTTATACACCAACAATGAAGCAACAGAAAGAGAAATCAAGAAACTGATCCCATTCACAATTGCACAAAAAACCATAAAATACCTCGGAATAAACCTAACCAAGGATACAAGAGATCTGTATGATGAAAACTATAGAAAACTTATGAAGGAAATTGAAGAAGACACAAAGAAATGGAAAAACATTCCATGCTCATGGATAGGAAGAATAAATATAGTTAAGATGTCATTACTACCTAAGGCACTCTACACATTCAATGCAATTCCAATCAAAATTGCACCAGCATACTTCTCAAAACTAGAACAAACTATCCAAAAATTTGTATGGAACCACAAAAGACCCCGAATAGCCAAAGTAATCCTGAAAATAAAACCAAAACGGGAGGTATCACTATCCCAGACTTTAGCCTCTACTACAAAGCTGTCATCATCAAGACAGTATGGTATTGGCACAAAAACAGACACATAGACCAATGGAACAGAATTGAGAACTCAGAAGTGGACCCAAAGTATACAGCCAACTCATCTTTGACAAAGCAGGAAAGAATATCCGATGGAAAAAAGACAGCCTTTTTAACAGATGGTGTTGGGAGAACTGGACAGCAACATGCAGAAGAATGAAACTAGATCATTTTCTCACACCATGCACAAAAATAAACTCAAAATGGATAAAGGACCTGAACGTGAGACAGGAAACTATCAACACCCTAGAGGAGAAAGCAGGAAACAACCTCCTTGACCTCCACCGCAGCAACTTCTTACTTGACACATCCCCAAAAGCAAGGGAATCAAGAGCAAAAATAAACTGTTGGGACCTCCTCAAGATTAAAAGCTTCTGCACAGCCAAGGAAACAACCCAGAAAATTAATAGGCAACCAACCGAATGGGAAAAGATAGTTGCAAATGACATATCAGATAAAGGGTTGATATCCAGAATCTACAAGGAACTCACCAAACTACACGCCCGAAAAACAAACAACCCAGTGAAGAAATGGGCAGAAGATATGAACAGACACTTCTCCAAAGAGGACATCCAGATGGCCAACAGACACATGAAACGATGCTCAGCATCGCTCCTCATCAGGGAAATACAAATCAAAACCACACTGAGATACCACCTCACGCCAGTCAGAGTGGCTAAAATGAGCAAATCAGAGAACTCTAGATGCTGGCGAGGATGTGGAGAAACGGGCACCCTCCTACACTGTTGGTGGGAATGTAAACTGGTACAGCCCCTCTGGAAAACAGTGTGGAGGTTCCTCAAGGAAACTAACAATAGAACTCCCCTATGACCCAGCAATAGCACTGCTAGGAATTTACCCAAGGGATACAGAAATGTTGAGGCATAGGAGCACATGTACCCCAATGTTCATAGCAGCACTCTCCACAATAGCTAAAACATGGAAAGAGCCTAAGTGTCCATCAACAGATGAATGGATCAAGAAGATGTGGTTTATCTATACCATGGAATACTACATGGCAATGAGAAACAATGAAATCTGGCCATGTGTAGCAACATGGATGGACCTGAGGGTGTTATGCTGAGCGAAATAAGTCAGGCAGAGAAAGACAAATATCATATGTGTGCACGTATAGGAGGAGGAGGAACTTAACAGAGGACCAAGGGGGAGAAGAAGGGCAGAAATGGTGGGGGAAAGGGAGAGAGGCAAACCATGAGAGACTCTTGAATGCTGACAAAAACTGAGGACTGGTGGATGTGGGGGGAGGAGGGGTGGGCATGGAGGAGGACACTTGTGGGGATGAGCACTGGGTGTTATGTGGAAACTAATTTGACAATAAACTATTTGTAAAAAAAAAAAAAAAACAAAATGGATGAAAGACCTAAATGTGAGACAGGAAAACATCAAAATCCTACAGGAGAACACAGGCAGCAATCTCTCTGATCTAGGCCACAGCAACTTATTATTGGACATGTCCTTGGAGGCAAGGGAAATAATAGCAACTAGGAACTATTTGGACCTCGTCAAGATTAAAAGCTTCTGCACAGGAAACAATCAACAAAACTAAAAGACAACCAAAAGAATGGGAGAAGATATTTGCAAATGACATATCAGATAAAGCATTAATATCCAAAACTGATAAAGAATTTACCAAACTCAACACCCAAAAAGAAAATAATCCAGTAAAGAAATGGACAGAAGACATGAATAGATGCTTTTCCAAAAAAGACATCCAGATGGCAAACAGACACATGAAAAGATGCTCAACATCACTCATCATCAGGGAAATACCAATCAAAACCTTAATGAGGGGCGTCTGGGTGGCTTAGTCAGTTAAGCGTCAGACTTTCGCTTAGGTCATGATCTCGCGGTTCGTGGGTTCGAGCCCCGCGTCGGGCTCTGTGCTGACTGCCAGCTCAGAGCCCGGAGCCTATTTCAGAGTCTGTATCTCCCTCTCTCTCTGACCCTCCCCTGCTCACGCTCTCTCTCTCTTAGAAATAAAAATATAAAAAAAAAAAAAAACATAATGAGATATACCACCTCACACCTGTCAGAATGGCTAAAATTAACAACATCTGTTGTTGAGGATGTGGAGAAAGAGGAGCCCTTTTGCACTCTGGTGGGAGTGCAAGCAAACTGGTGCAGCCACTCTGGAAAACAGTATGGAGGTTCCTCGAAAAATGAAAAACAGAACTACCCTACGACCCTGCTAGGGTTGCACTACTAGGAATTTATCTGAAGTATACAGGAGTGCTGATTCAAAGGCACACATGCACCCTGAAGTTTATAGCAGCACTATCAACAATAGCCAAATTATGGAAAGAACTCAAATGTCTGTCGACTAATGAATGGATTAAGAGGATGTGGTATATATATATTCAACGGAATATTACTGAGATATTAAAAGGCTGAAATCTTGCCATCTGCACAACTGGAGGGTATTAAGCTAAGTGAAATAAGTCAGAGAAAGACAGATATCATATGATTTCACTCATGTGGAATTTGAGAAACTTAACAGATGAACATAGGGAAAGTGAAGGAAAAGTAAGACAGAAACAGAGAGGGAGATAAACCACAAGAGACTCTTAAGTACAGAGAACAAATTGAGGATTGCTGGAGGGGATGGGGAAGAGTTTAAATGGGTGACAAGGATTAAGGAGGGCACTTTTCGGGAAGAGCACTGGGTGTCGTATGTAAGAGATGAAATCACTGAGTTCTACTCCTGAAGCCAAGACTACATTGTATGTTAACTAACTTGAATATAAACTAAAAAAAATAAATAAATAAAAGGAAGGTGTTAGAACTTGGTGACAAAGTAGTATATCATATAGGTCTCCTTAGAGACAAAATTCAACTTCTTTTTTTTAACCTTATCTCTAACACTGAAAACCATCAAACTACTTAAAGACAGTGTGGGAAACATTAATTTGAAAAGAAACAAGGTGGGCGCCTGGGTGGCTTAGTCGGTTAAGCGTCCGACTTTCGCTTAGGTCATGATCTCACGGTTCATGGGTTCGAGCCCCGCGTCGGGCTCTGTGCTGACTGCCAGCTCAGAGCCCGGAGCCTGTTTCAGTCTGTGACTCCCTCTCTCTCTGACCCTTCCCTGCTCAAGCTGTCTCTTTCTCTCCTAGAAATAAATAAAAAAAAAATATATTGAAAAGAAACAAGGTGGAGTTCTAGTGACTGACTATAATTATATGAAATTATTAAATTTCTTGCTGTTAATCTCCATGCAAAGGGCTCTGACCCTAAGAAATGAAAACCACTTATCAACACTTCCTTTGATGTACTGGCCAGGGCAAAACCCAGTATTTTGCTTGCTCATTGTGCCAGACCCAATATCAGTTTAATGACAGCAATTCTCCATGGTTAGCATTCCTGGGAGTCCTAGGGGTGATTACAGGGAGGCATTTGTCTTGAACCAAAATGAAAAGTGCCTAATAATAGCCATAAAAAGCTGAGTAAATTCATAAGCTTTAATTGCTGAAATTTACCCCCCACTTCCCTGATAAGGGCATGAATATTATGTCTATAGGCATCAGGCTGACAACCTGAGAAATAATCATTACTTACCAAACAAAATCAAAGCATTTATCTCTTTAAGCTGTTCTGTACAAGTAGAAGCCTGAAAGCAGTCCCTTTGAGCTGCCTCTTCAGCAATGATTAACTTTTCAGTCTGTTTAGGAGATTCACCTCCAATATGGGATCCCTCCCACTAAATCAGACTTCCTCTTAAAGTGGTCAGATAGGCAGTCCTTAAAAACCCTGAAACTTTAGAATTTCTGTTCCCCTTACCTCATAAAACTTTTTTAAGGAGCCCACCAGGCACAGCTTTAGGCTATCCACAATCTCCTGATGAGGCATCTGGAACACAACTCGTGAATACCATTTCGTGAGTGTGCTGTGGAGGAGTCAGTAAAGAGAGAGAGATCAACACACACTCACAGAGGAAGACCCATGGTCTGAATGTAAGCACTCAGGCACCTCTATGCACCAATACAACAAGTATCTAGTAAATGTATTTATGTTACAGGTAAAAACACACGTTAATATGGGGAAAGAGATATATGTAAGCCATACACAGAATGTAAAAAGATAGGCGTAAATGTGGTATTTGATACAAAACTGCTTCCAACTGAAAAAATTTCAGATATCCACCAACAGAGAACTAGCTAAATAAATTGTGTTCTGGCATACAATAAATTCCATGCAGCAGTTAAAAAGAATTGGTTGAGATTTCTTTGTATTGATATAAGAAAGTATCTGCAATATACAATTTAAGTACATAAAACAAGCCAAGAAATAGTATACATAGCAATATGTCATTTTGTCAATATACATGCATCACCTATATGTGTTACTATGCACATGAGTGAGAATTTGAAAGTATATATACATCAAACCTTTGGTGGTGGTCAATAAAAGATGGTCCACGAGGAACCTTCACTTTTTAAATTTATGCAGATATCTGCATGATCATGTCTTGTTTTTAATCAGAACAAACAAAAAAAATCCCTCATTCCTGGTGGGGGGAAAAACACCAAGACAGAGCCCCCATTCTGAAGATGATCAGACCACAGCTGTGGCAACAAACTTCCAGACCTGACAAGTTTGCTAAATAGACTGCATAAGCTAATAGGAAAATAAAGGAGAAAAGATGACTTTAGTATTCTTTTCTAAAGTATACTTTTACTATAATACAAAATACTCAGAAAGTATTTGCTGGATTTATAATAAGATTAGGCATCAAAATGAGGTAACCAGACAAAATGGAACTGAGTAGACTTACAGATTGATGCTTGCAACAAAACCAACCACGGAGCGCATGCCTCGGCTGGGGTCATGGTAAACATCCATCCCAATCACCATTAATTGTTTCTGGGTTAGAAAACAAAAAACAAACCAAGAGATCCATCATCTTATCTTTAATTACTATCTGAACCCCAAAAGCAACATATAAAAATAAACTCTGGGAAAGGAAGAGAGAGACTGCAATCAACTTGACTTTTTTTAAACACTATGAACAAGTCAGAGATCTAGAACAAGGGTCAGCACACTTTTCCTGTAAAGGACTTTACAGTAAATAACACTGGGCTTTGTGAGCCACACAATCTCTGTAGGAACTACTCAATTTTGCCTGTCATTACAGCACAAGAGCAGCCACAATTAGTCCATAAAGAAGTATGGCTATATTCCAATAAAACTTCACTTAGGGACAATGAAAATGGATGTCCTATAATTTTCATGTGTCAGGAAATATTAGTCTTACTTTTACTGGTTCCAACTATTTAAAGTTATAAAAACCACTCACAGCACGTGGGTTACACAAAAACAGGCCATGAAGCATTTAGACCACTAAGCATGGAGAATAAGGATAACTCTATAAGGAAAATTAGGATAACAGCTAGGTAGGAGTCTGTCTGGAGAGCTAAAGTGACATGTAAATTAAATGAAGACACATCTCAGTATCACTCACCAGAGGAATATCCACTCCCCAGAGCTCACCACCCAATTTACAATTAATCTGAAGTAAAATTTTCTGGGCCACACTCCGAAGCCTGGTTGGTTGACCAATGGTTCGGACGTTGATGACCTAATATAAAGGGGTGTGGGGAAAGATGACACTATCAATCTGTCAGATGATATAAACACGTCTGAAGTAAACACTATATTTGTTTAAGAAACCCCAGTTATCAGGCAATACACTATGCATGACTAGCTCTAATTCTAGGATTTCTATACAGGCATGTGGACACACACAGACATAACACACATCAAAACAAAAAAACAACCAAAACCCAAAACTTTCAAAAGGATCTCACACAGAAATAAAAAACAAAACAAAACAAAACAAAACCTACTTAGGATAAACAGCTTTCCCCTTTCAGAGTGAAGTCCATACTCTCAGAACCCAGTCATGTGAAACCACCCAGCAGCTCAACTCTCTGAACCAACAAGAGTACTCATTTGGGAATATAAAGGCAGCATTTACAAAGAGCATCTGCTTTTCACCAGGTTACTCTAATAAGGGGAACTTTCCACCAGGGTTACACGTGATGACTTCTAATAGTAACCTCAGTCTTTTTGAACATCTGTATGCCTCTTTTCAAAGCCTCCAGGGAAGCTACTGAGTTCCCATATATGCCTCCTGCCCAGCTCTCCACTCACCTGTGAGGGCACAGGAGCCTGCACACAGCATAGCTTTTTAATGGCCCCATAGAGATCGTCACGTGTGCCCATGATGATGCAAACAACCATCTGTATCTTCCCCTTGAGGAGATAAAGTACATATAAATTAGGCTTTGGAATTCTCAGGGGACCTTGATGGGGCTACAGCTGTGGGCAGTCTGAGAGCCTGTAGAGTCACAGGACCTTTAAGGCCGTGGGGGACTGAAACAAAGAAGGCAGACACTCCATCCCCAAACAGGTTCTTGAACCTTTGTTGGGTTCAGGGCTTCTTTGCAGAGATATGGGATATGATACTATGAATTATCTAGAGCTGGTCCTGACTACCTGACTTCTTCCTTAGAAGATTTAAGATGCCTGTACAAGGCAGGCTTAAAATTCTGCAAGGGTTACTTATTAGTTGCTTTCAATTCTCTAGAATGCTTTTTACCACTCTCTTCAGTAAACTAAGCACCCTATCACATTTATACCACAAAACTGAGGAAACATGGAATGCAATACCACAAGAAAACATTCAGGGCCAAGTACAAAGAAATGAAGCTACTGCCAAATTTTTAAGTGGCTTTTCCTAACTTTCTGGTTAGGCGAGAGAATGATATTGCCAACAGCATATCTCATATAAGCATTCCTGACCCCTCATCATTTAAGAGATCCAACATTGGAAACACAGGATCTTTCAGTCTGAATAAATGAAAGTAGCACTTAAGTGAAACGGAGGTGCCAATCCTTTATACCGGAAACAGCCATTAATGGTAAATCACTTCAGAATAATATTGAATCAAGATTAGTGTTAGATTAAGACTTCTCATAGAACATACATTCCAGCAATCACATCAAAGTACTTCCAAAGTCTCGTAGAACACAGACTGCACACTGGGAGCCTATGGGCTGGATCTGTCAAACACATGTAGCTTTTTAGTTCCTACAGTGTGTTACATGTTTGTTTTCTTAAGTAATATTTAAACACACGGAAGGGCACACACATACAAATCCAGATTTTTTTTGCTTCTACTGAAAAACAAATCAAAAATTCATTTGATATTGCTGGGCTTTTATCTGCAGTCATGGGGTTGATTACTCTCTTTAGTTCACTACAGTCCCCTCCTAGCCCACTACACTTGTTTGCGTTGCTCATCTGGCTCCTGTAGACATCTGTGGGATAATAAATCATAATAAAAAATTAATAAGACTAAATAATAAAATAATAAATAATAAAACAGCATGTCCTAAAGATGACAAAGAGACAGCAAGACCACTAGGATTTAAGTGTAGTAAAAATGAATGAAACTGCTATCCATGCTGCATGAAAACTGTTGGCAGTACACTCCTGAAGAGAATGTGGCAAGTAGTGAGATGGGGGAGTTGATACATTATGCTGGGTTATTCTTTTGAAAGCAGAGCAAAATTATCAATGATCAGGCCCAGGTGGGTAGCCACGGCAGACTACAATTAGCATGGGAAACCAGAAGTAAATTACAAAGAGAGAACATGAGGGTGCTGCTCTGGGTGATAACCCACTGTGGGGGACCAGAGAGAACCCAGAAAAATCCAATTCTAGTACTGATCTCACAAGAATGGACTCTTCAAGTCAAAGACTAATTACTTCCCAAAACTTTTGCTCTGCTTTTGTTCCCTCCTTAAGCTTCTTCCTCCGTTCTGTGTACAAACAGATAAGAACTGCAGGCCTGAACTACTGAGTTATGAGTGCTATAACCTGCTCAGCTACAATGCTCCAAATCAGCTATCAGGACCAAGCTGATGCCCCAGAGGTACCAAGTTCATCCCCAGAGCAATACAAATCTTAGGCCAGACCAGACTGTGACAGTGCAGTACTGAATTGTGCAAAATAGCACCGGGCCCAAATAATGGCTTTCTGAGCGCAACATGTTCTATATAGATAAAGAAATAAAGTTAAGTCAGCTATTCTGTCAATTATGTGAAAAAAAGAACACCAGAGTGAGTGAGACTGCCAACATAGAAAGAGAGAAACAAAATTAACCAAAGGGCATAAAGACTACTAGGTTCAGTATTTCATGTGTACGTGAGTAAGACACAGATTTCTGAGCATCATAAACAGCAGACTGATAAGCAAGATAATTTAAAAGCAAGTAGTCAAGTATTTTAAAACAAGCATTCTATTAACATACTCGGATTAGTTTATTACCTCAACTCCTAGCATGGACTGAATGGTTCTGACATAGGTCTCTATTCGATCATCCTTTAGTTCAACCCAAGCTGGTGGGCTCATGCACATACCAATGGGGCCAGCTATCTTTTCCAACATATTAACCAGTTCTCGGGCCTGATCCATTGCTCTCTTTGGGTAAAACAGTGCCCAGAAATGCATGGGGACCTAGAAATAACCAAAGCTATTTTTAGCACCTTTCACAACTTAAACACTCCAAACTCACACCCAGGAGATATTATTCTAGAGAAGAAACTACTTATAATTCTCTCTTGCTTGAGTCCTTTTTTATCTAATTCCTATAACTAACATAGATGTGAGTGATAAGTAAACTGTGGCACACTCTCACAGTGGAATACTATACACTTGCAAGTACACTTTTCCTTTAAATATATTTCAATAAAAAGTTTTAGAACTTTTGTGTACTTTATGCACAGCCAAAAAGACCAGGTTAGCCAAAAACATCTAAAAATAATGATACACGATTTTGTCCTTTAGTTCCCTTGGTGGGGGGGACTGTTTTAATTACTTCTTTCATGGATAAAAACGTCTTCCACAAACCCCCAAGGAAAAGCTGGGAAGATAAAGGAAAATAAATGGGAGACTGGGTAATAGGCTGGCACTATATGAATTACCACAGCAATCTGTTTCCTTTTCCTAAGTCTATGGCCAACCAAAGTGCTTATCTCTAACAACTCATCAATTTGCTCTATTTGAAGGACCCCTGTTTAGCAGATAATTCAGGATGGTAATTCAGTTGGTACTCTCCCTCAAAAAGAAGACACTGAATCATTCTTGCTTTCTATTTTCCACATTTTTAGTAATGCTGGTCCTCTCTTCACCACCTCAAAAGTCACTTACAGTCAAGATGGAAAGGTCTCTGGTTACTTCCTTAATCCAGTTTAGTTCCTGAGATGTGATGAATGAAGTATTTCTTAAGTTAATTCTTTCCATTGGCAGAACACGTCCTTCAATCTGTAACAGAAAACAAAGTACCTATGACATGAGTCATCTGCAAACACACTTTAGGAAAAAACACTGACACTGTTCTCTCTTGGGCCTGGTCAATTCCACTGTATAGACCTGTCCCTGTTATAACCCCTGAGAATGGCACAAAAATGAAACTGCTGGCAGTGAGTCCAGGTCAATAAAACTCTGGACAAATACAGGTAAAACTTTTATAGTCAAGAATCTTTAATTATTGAAGTTTCCAACATGGTTTCCCAAGAAAAGGATTAGAAAGCATTATCTCTTTAGTAGACAATGCATCTAAAACAACTATAATTTCAAGATAAATAGGAAAATAGTTTTTAAAAGTATTTTAAGGGACAAATTTAAAGTACAAAATTAAAAGTAAAATTTCTTTTTTAATTTTCTTATTCTTTCAAAAATGTTTTATTTATTTCTGAGAGAGACAGACAGAGTGAGAAGGGGAGGGTGAGAGAGAGAAGGAGATACAGAATCTGAAGCAGGCTCCAGGCTCTGAGCTACCTGTCAGCACAGAGCCTGACATGGGGCTCAAACCACAAACTGTGAGATCGTGATCTCAGCCGAAGTCAGACACTTAACCAAGTGAGCCACCCAGGCACACGTAAAATTTCTTTTTTTTAAAGTAACTTTTTAAAATTTATTTATTTTGAGAGAGAGAGTGTGCATGTACACATACATGCAGCGCAGAAAAAGAGGGAGACAGGATCCCAAGCACGCTCCATGCTGTCAGGGCAGAGTTCAATGTGGGGCTTGATGTTATAAACCATGAAATCATGACTTGAGCCAAAACTAGACGCTTAACCAACTGAACTACCCAGGTGCCCAAAAGTAAAATTTCTCAATAAGGCTGAACATAAACTACTTATAGTACTTTAAAAGTAAAAGCAGGCAGGTAAAGACATAAATAAAACGAAACAACAAATTAAAGTTAGGAAAAAGTCAATCAGATCTAAATATCCAAAGACAAGAAGATAATTAAGTTGACAATATAACAACATGATGAACTACTTTGCAAACATTAAAATTACTTTTTTTCTATAATTTATTTTTTATAATTTACATCCAAGTTAGTTAGCACATGGTGCAACAATGACTTCAGGATTAGATTCCTTAAGCAACTCTTACCCATTTAGCCCATTCCCCCGCCCCACAACCTCCAGCAACCCTCTGTTATCTATTTTTAAGAGTCTCTTATGTTTTGTCTCCCTCTGTTTTTATATTATTTTTTGCTTCCCTTAAGTTTATCTGTTTTGTATCTTAAAGTCTTTATATGCGTGAAGTCATACGATAGTTGCCTTTCTCTAACTAATTTTGCTTAGCATAATAATCTCAAGTTCCATCCACGTAGTTGCAAATGGAAAGATTCATTCTTTTTGATTGCCAAGTAGAACTCCATTGTGTCTGTGTATACGTTTGTGTCTATATATATATATATATACACACATATATATATGAAAGACATCTTCTTTATCCATTCATCCATCAGTGGACATTTGGGCTCTTTCCATATTTTGGCTATTGTTGATAGTGCTGCTATAAACACTGGGATTCATATGTACCTTCGAAACAGCATACCTGTATCCCTTGGATAAATACCTAGTAGTACAATTGCTGGGTTTTCCAGAGTGGCTGCACCAATTTGCATTCCCATAAAATCATTTTCTAACCACATGTCATATGATCCTATTTTTACCAAAAAATAAATCGTAATGTATGCATCATAAAAATTTAGTCAGGGGCATGTGGGCGGCTCAATTGGTTAAGCATCTGACTTTGGCTCAGGGCATGATCTCACGGTTCATAAGTTTGAGCCCTGCATCAGGCTCTGCAGTGCAGAGCCTGCTTGGGATTCTCTCTCTCCCTCTGTCTCTGCCCCACCCCAACCACCTGAGATCCCTCTTTCTCTCTCAAAATAAATGAACTAAAAAAAAAAAATTTGAATGTTTACACTTAATGGTGATGGTCTCTGGAAATGTATAATTATAGAGGAATTTTACTTTCTATGATCTCTACTATTTGCTTATTAAAAAAATACCAGAGGCAGGGTCCCTGGGTGGCTCAATTGGTTGAGTGTCTGATTTCAGTACAGGTCATGGTATCGTGGTCCATGGGTCTGAGCCCTGCATTGGGCTCTGTGTTGACAGCTCAGAGCCTGGAGCCTGCTTCGGATTCTATGTCTCCCTCTCTCTCTGTCCCTCCCCTGCTTGCACTCTCTCTCAAAAATAAACATTAAAAAGTTTTTAATATGAAAAAATAATAACAGGGGCGCCTGGGTGGCTCAGTCAGTTAAGCATCAATTTCAGCTCAGGTCATGGTCTCACAGTTCGTGAGTTCAAGCCCTGCATCAGGCTCTGTGCTAACAGCTCAGAGTGGAGCCAGCCTCAGATCCTGTGTCTCCCTCTCTGTCCCTCCTCTGCTTGCACTCTGTCTCTCTCTCCCAAAAATAAAATTCATTAAAAAAAATATTTTTAAGTAACCACCTATTTTATCTGTAATCAAAAGAAACTGCAATGATTTAATAACTATCATCAAACTCTAAGGAGCAATGTCCATATTACCAAGAGCATATGAATCAAATTGATATGAAAATAAAAACTTGTTGAACCTTTCTAGAAGGCAACTGGCAATATACAATAAAAGTACTAAATAATTATTTAGTACTAAATATACAATAAATATAATATACAATAATAAATAAATATACAATATACAATAAAAGTACTAAAAATTATTTATTACAATAAAAGTACTAAAAACATAAATGTCCCCTGACCTAATAATTCCACTTCCATAAATTTGACGATGAAAACAAACATGTACAGAGATTTAGTTATAAGGCTCTTCACTGAATAACTATTTCTAACAGGAAAATACTAAATTCAATTTGAATGGAAAAGAAAAGGAAATTGTTAATAAACTATCTAGCAGCCATTAAAATATTCATAAAAATATTAAATGACATGGAAAAACAGAGGGGAAAAAAGGAAACGATATGAATACATGCTATTTGTGAGTATGCATAAACATGTAAGCATGCACAGGTACACACACACAAATCCAATGAAGGATATGTACCAAAATATTAACAGTGGTTATGGTCATATAGCAAGATGAACTTTTTTCTTCTTTGGTTTATGTTTCCTATGTCTACACATTAATACTTAATAACATAAAAACATTTTCAAGACATAATGTTAAATAAAAGATGTAAAAACGTACACAATATAATCATAACTTTGTAAGAAAAAGGTTTATCTAGGGGCACCCGGGTGGCTTAGTCGGTTAAGCGTCCGACTTTCGCTCAGGTCATGATCTCGCGGTTCGTGGGTTCGAGTCCCACATCGGGCTCTGTGCTGACTGCCAGCTCAGAGCCTGGAGCCTGTTTCAGTCTGTGACTCCCTCTTTCTCTGACCCTCCCCTGCTCACGCTGTCTCTCTCTCTCTCTCCTAGAAATATAAAATAGAATAGAATAGAATAGAATAAAATAAAATAAAATAAGAAAAAGGTTTATCTCAAAAAATGTGAAAGGAAAGGAAATATACTTAAGTATATTTTATTTTATGTTATTTTGTTATGTTTTTTATTTTATTATTATTTTATTTTTTTGAGAGAGCCCCCATGAACAGAAGAGGGGCAGAGAAAGAGGGAGAGAGAGAATCTAAAGCAGGATCCATGGTCAACTCAGTACAGAGCCTGACAGGGCTTGATCCCACAACTGTGAGATCATGATCTGAGCTGAAATAAAGAGCTAGACACTTAACAAACTGAACTACGCAGGTGCCCCTGAAGTTATCTTTTGTACATATCTAAAATAAATCATTGAGATACCATCTTTGAACGATGAAATTACTGATGTTTTTATTTATGTTTTCTAAAATTTCAGTATTTTCCTTATTCACTATCCATTACTTTTTTTAAAAAGAGAGAGAAATTTTTTTTTAAAATTTTTTTAATGTTTTATTTATTTCTAGGAGAGAGAGAGAGAGAGAGAGAGACAGCGTGAGCAGGGAGGGTCAGAGAGAGAGGGAGTCACAGACTCTGAAACAGGCTCCAGGCTCTGAGCTGGCAGTCAGCACAGAGCCCGACGCGGGGCTCGAACCCACGAACCGCAAGATCATGACCTAAGCGAAAGTCGGACGCTTAACCGACTAAGCCACCCAGGCGCCCGAGAGAAATTTTTTTAAATTTTAACATTTATTTATTTTTGAGAGAGAGACACAGTGTGAGCAGAGGAGGAGCGGAGAGAAAGGGAGACACAGAATCTGAAGCAGGCTCCATCCAGGCTTCAAGCTGTCAGCATAGAGCCTGACACAGGGCTCGAACTGTAAGATCAGGACCTGAAATGAAGTTGGAAGCTTAACTGACTGAGCCACCCAGGCACCCCAAGAAAAAGAAATTTTTTTTTTTTAATTTTTTTTTTTAATTTTTTTATTTTATTTCTAGGAGAGAGAGAGACAGCATGAGCAGGGGAGGGTCAGAGAGAGAGGGAGTCACAGACTGAAACAGGCTCCGGGCTCTGAGCTGGCAGTCAGCACAGAGCCCGACGCGGGGCTCGAACCCACGAACCGCGAGATCATGACCTAAGCGAAAGTCGGACGCTTAACCAACTAAGTCACCCAGGCACCCCAAGAAATTTTTAACAAGAGTCAATTCAGAGTGCAAGAGAACTATAGAAAAGACAATTATTTTGGTATAACCTCAAAACAAAGATGAAAATCAGTAATAGCTATTGTTTACTGAGCACCTACTACATGTACTGAAGATGATAATCATTCAAATTTTTGTAACTCAATCATTATCCTCATTTTACAGATAAAGAAACTAAAATATGCTATGCAATTTGCTCAAGTAACTAAGATGGCAAGTAGTAGAATTGAGATTCAAAGCCAAATAAACAGATACCAAAGGCCAAGGACTCCACCATCTCATGCAGCCTCTGCCCTATGGATCATGCTGCAACATAGGAGACTCAAGCAAACTGCAGGCAGAAAGGGCCATAAGAAAATTAGATCATGTAAGACTGAGACTCTCCATGCCTACAGAAAGAATGACAATAGTATATTCAAAGAATCACAAGTTACTTGCTGGAAAAGGAAAAAAAAAGAAAACATATAGAACCTTAAGAATTTTTTGGGTTGTAAAACTGATAATGAGGTAAACTGTAAGTCAATATTCCTTGGGCCATCTGTCTGACTAAAAATTAACACCTTGGAGCCCTTGGAAATACAGAAGAAAAATCTGTAAGACATAATAACAAATTAAGACAAAGAAAATTCAAATATTATGACTAGGACCAAAAAAAAGTGTAATAATAAACCAAAACTCCAAAATAAAGACAAGGTAGGAAGCTATCAGCTAGTTCCACTAAGCTCTTAAAATTGCTGGTCAACACTGGTTCCTACTCTGCTACATCTTCCAGTTTACCTTATGTACATCCTTCTGCAGACAGAGGCCCCAGCGTGCCAGTTCATTGCTAGCTGCCTCATTCTTTGAAATTCTCTGCAGCAAGCATTCCAAAGCATTATGGTGCTGTTTGGGGCTCAGGTTGATCTGCTGGGTTAAATCCTAAATAAAATTAAAATAGAGATGTTGTAAGTATTACTTTCTCCAACATGAAGGAAGTTAAACCCCCAACATGTCTAAAACATTTCCTAAAGAAAATCTCTTTCTCACTGAAATCTGTAGAAATTTTCAAATACCTCCAAGGATTTTAATAAACATCTGTCAGGAATGTGAATGTGGTTTACGGTTAAAATTTTAATCATAAAAGAATTTGAAATGTTATGGCTACTTCTCCCACATGACCTTATCTCTTTCTCAAAGCCATGTTCTGAATTTAAAATTCCTAAGAGAGTCTACGAAACAGGAGCAAAGGGGGCTTGATTACACCTATTTTATATTTCAGAAAAATAGGGGGGAAAAGTGTTCTGTGCCCAGCACAGAGCCTAGCATAACAGAATGGAAAATCACATCCACTCTTATACTTCATGTCATACTACAGAGCACTGTATTTAATGTCCCCATAAGAGACTTTTTGTCCAATGTTTCATCCATAATAGGTGTTTTCTAAATGTTATTGTTGAATGATATCTAGAAAGTATATATGAAGACTGTCAATCACATAAGTGAGTTTTTTATTCTTCTGAGACCAAAGAACTGTACAGTTGTTGTTCCCTGTGAGGCAGTCATTAGCAACAGTCTACAGGGCTATACAGATAACTCTGTGATCATAAAGTCATTAGGTGACTAGACTTGTAAGGAAGGAGCCTTGACCTATGTAAGAAACAGAAGGAACAAAAGTAAACATGAAAGAAATCTCTTACAGGAATGTTAAGCTTCACTTCAGGCCCTTCATGATGTTACTGAAAATAGTCTATGGCATCGGAGACAGGAATGGGTCCAAGGGTAACACAGACAAGGGCTGAAAAAGTGAAGCAGCACAGTAGCTCAAGTGTGGAAAGCCCCAAGCGCTGCAGGCAGAGTGGAGGTGAACCACTCTGGCTCTGGACTCATGCTGCTGCGCACGTCTCTGCTTCTCAGCTATTTCCTACAGGGACTGAGCCTGACACCTCCTGGACACTCCAAGCCCCACAAGATAAACTTCTATCCTTTCACGTCAGCCTCTGGCTTGTTGATTGCCTTTTGCTACATTATCTCCTCCACCACTTCAAATAGACTGAAGGCTTGTAGCAATGCTAGAAAAACTCAGTGCTCTCAAAGAACCTCACTTATGATCATATAGGCAGCTTACAGTCATCTATCTGGTGAGGTTTAAAACAGAGATATCTGGGGGTACCTGGGTGGTTCAGTCGGTTGGGCATCCGACTTCAGCTCAGGTCATGATCTCACGGTTCAGGGGTTCGAGCCCCACACTGGGCTCTGTGCTGACAGCTCAGAGCCTAGAGCCTGCTTCTGATTCTGTGTCTTCCTCTCTCTCTGCTCCTCCCCCATTCACACTCTGTCTCTCAAAAATGAATAAACGGTAAAAAAAAAAAATTTTTTTTTTAAAAAACAGAAATACCTGTTTCCTTTTACCTTACAATCCAATCATTCCACTGTTCTAACACTCTTCGAAAGGGAGATGTGATCAGCTTTTTCATAGTGTGTGGGAAGGGACATTGGATCATGTTTTACAGAAAGGAGAACTGGAGCCTGGAAGAACAGACCTGCCCAGGTGATAACACAAGCCTGCCCAGGTCTAGCTCAAGCTGCTATCAAAAAGGCCTTCCATTCAACATGGGCATTTCTCACCTTCATGGCTCTGAAGTCTTTCTTCATCTTCTCAGGGATTCCAGTCATGAACGAAAGCTCAGGCAGCAGCAGGATTTCACCTTTCAGCAGCTTTGAAGAAGAATGGAGAGGAAAAATAAGGCAGTAGAAGATGGTCTTGTTCCCCTGACCTAAGAGACATGCCATATCCAGGGCTTGGCCTGCAGGTACATAACTGTCACACTAAGGAACATAAAACCCCAGAGAAGAGGGCAATGAAACACTACAAGTATTTTACCCTTTTCCCTTCAGTCACAATACTTAGAGCTTACTGTGTTACATAAAGGGAAAAATAGATTTTTTAAATGTTTATTTTTGAGACAGAGAGAGACAGAGTACAAGTAGGGAGGGGCAGAGAGAGAGGGAGACAGAATCCAAAGCAGGCTCCGGGCTCTAAGGTGCCAGCACAGAGCCCCATGCAGGACTTGAACCCACAAACCACGAGATCATGACATGAGCCAAAGTCAGAAGCTTAACCACCTGAGCCATCCAGGCACCCTGGTAAAGGGAAAAATACTTAACAGTCAAAAAGAGAAGAAAAACTAGAAGAAGACAATCTGTCCCTCTTGGGCCTCCAGACAAGCTAAGGCGGTATCTCCATCTCAACTAACCCACTGATCTTCAGCTTTCCCACTTAAGACAGAGGAATCAGTATGAAGGCACTTTTCCCTGCCCCCTAGCCCTGTTTGCTAAATGTCTACAACTTCCCTAATGGATGCAGTGCTTTAATCTCTAGCAGCAAATTCTCTTTCTTCCTTAACCTAACTTGCTCATATGGATACTCAGCTCCTCATTACGGGGAGTTCAAAAGCAAATCCTAGCCTTGCTCAGCGTTCTCCAACCACACTGTGACTCTGCTCCACAGTCTCCAACACCACAGATGAAGAATGTAAGCTAGAAGTACAAATCTGATGCTCCCCACTCACCATCCCTTGGTTATTCTGTCTCTCACTTGGCCTGTGGATCAGCAGTGGCTGGTCCTCTTCCTTAATTGTGATCCCATAGTTTTTGCTAGAGCAGGGCAGAGGCAGGAAAACATTACAGAAGCAGCACCACTACTCTTATGGCAACAGTCTGAGCCTCTTAACTAGCACTGAGGTACACAATTTGAGTAATACCCTTGTCAAGGATCCACTAGAAACTCATTATGCATATTATGCATATATTTATAGCTAGAAAAGGCAGGCTCAAGTTAACATTGCAATTAAATGCAAAAGAAATCATCAAATAGTCCAGGGAAAAAATTGCTTAAAACTGTATTGCTTAAAAATTGCTTAAAACTGAAAGGCTTGGGCAACTAGAAAGGCAAAATAACAGTCAAATAATTAATGACTCAAATTTCATCTCTCCAACCAGACTTCTAAACCAGCAAAAGAAATATAATTCAAAGTCTTGGCATTAATTTATTAGGTAACTTCCAAATGTACTAAAATAAATGAAATTGTAAGGGTAGCATATTCAAATCAAATCCCACAAACAAGTTTAATCTTAGGTACATTACCAATCCAATTATTTTAAAAGTGGCCTGCTGTATGCTACCATGGAACTCAATATCCTGCTAGAGAATGGTAGACTACAATTCCACACCCTCTCGAAAGCCCAAGCCCAGTCAGTGTCTTCTTTCTACCTGTAGTATTCCAAGAATGTGATCTCCTTCCCATCAGACATTGTGAAGCTATCTTTTGGTGTCTTATTCCAATCCACATCATCAATGCGATAGGTACGATTATTGTATCGGGTTATAACAATATTGCCAACCAGAAGTTTAGTGCACTCATCCTGGAAGTTTTCTTTATTCTGCTGGTACACGGCATGCCTTTGGAAAGAGACAATAGACTTTTGAATCATACCTGTACATGCAGAGCACAATGAAGGATAGGGGATACAAATAAGTACCTCAGGGGTATGATCACAGCTAGATAGCACCAGAAGGCTCCAGTTGTCTGTTGTAAGAGATAGGATTCTCATCGCTTTTCTTTTTAATATTACCAAAAAAAAAACCCCCAAATCAATAAAAAATAGTGAAAAAATAAAAGTTGAATTAAAAACAGCAACTATAAAGTAATAAAATTCAGTTTGCCTTCAAACATGGTATTTAATCTTCAAAATAATGATTCTGTATCATCACTATTAGGATAGTCTACATTGGAACAACAAAACATTCTTTCAACTATATTTGCCCTTTTGAGCTAATGGAAAGGATTACAAGTACCTATCATTATACAGCACTGGTGAAGATATTAAAGATGCAGATGAACAGACTCACCACAGATAAATGTACCCTCATGGTAACCTCAAAACAGTGCTGTGAACAAGCCAACACAGGTAACTCATAGAAGGCAAGTCTGAATATGCCCAGGGAGTCCAGGAACGTTTACAGAGGTAGCTGATACTTGAAGGAGCAATCTGCCAAGCAGAAACACCAGGGCAGAGGAATAAGTGACACTCCAGGCAGAGGCAGCAGTATGCAGGGGACAAACAGGGATCTGGGATGGGGAGGGCAAGGAGGCGGAACAGGGACAGAAGATGGTAAGCATGGCTGAAAATAGCAGGGACCAGATGTAAATGTCCTTGTAAGTCAAGGATCAGAGCTTGGACTTTTTTCTGTGGGTCAGTGTCACCCAGGGTATATTCTTCAGGAGCACCGGTCCCTTGAGGTTGCAAGGAAGTGTGGAAAAGGTTCTACAATCAAAAAAGTTGAGTCCATTCTGCATATAAGCCCTGTTTAGAGATTCACAACATATAAGAAACACACCTACTTAGCTTGATTTACCTCCAATGTATTTAACGACAGATTCCTCCCACCTTTTTCCTTTTTACCTCACGAATGAACATTCAGTTCATTACCACTCTGAGTAACTGGCGTCCTGCAGAACTCTCCCTAAGAAATACTGTAGTATGTGATGAAGATCATCAGACACCTGAAGTCGTTCAACATGATGACAGACCCAGAGCCAAAGTGCCTGGGTTCAAATCTTGTGTCTTCCACTTACTGGCCTATGAGATTTTGAGTGAGTTACTGGTCTGTGTGCCTTGGTTTCCTCATGTGAAAGTGGGGTCAGTGAAAGAACCTAACTCATAGTGTTGTTGAGAGAACACAATGACTTTATATTTAAATGAAGCACTGAGATCAGCGCCTAGCAAAGATAAAAGAACTGTGTAAGTGCTTATAAATATTATCTCCATCATCATCATTAGTGCTTGATACATGCCAGATGCAGTGTGTGTGTGTGTGTGTGTGTGTGTGTGTGTGTGCCTTATAGGTTAAATACAAGGAAAAGATGACTATAAACACAGTTCACTATATATGTATGTAGTTGTGGAAGTCAAAAGCAACCACTAGCATAGAATCTATATTCAAATACTTTTTAAGCTGAAATTTCTTTTCAAACTCCTTCATGACAGTTTTTAATATTCTCTCACCAAATCTGTTTCCCCTAAACATCTTTTGCATCAGAAAGGGTAGGTGGAAGATGTGCAGGAGGGAGGCACAATTAAGAAAAAGCTAAAAATGGACTAAGGAAGACAAGAGATAAAGAATATAGATCTATATCTTGTTAGTCCAATATTCAACATCGAAAAGTAGATAAAGGGGCGCCTGGGTGGCTTAGTCAGTTAAGCGTCCAACTTTCGCTTAGGTCATGATATCACGGTTCATGGTTTTGAGCCCCGAGTCAGGCTCTGTGCTGACTGCCAGCCCAGAGCCTGAAGCCTGTTTCAGAGTCTGTCACTCCCTCTCTCTCTGACCCTCCCCTGCTCATGTCCCTCTCTCCCTAGAAATAAAAAAAAAAAAAAAAAAACATGAAAAGTAGATAAAAATCAATGCTTTTATTTTATATTTTTATTTATTTTTTTTTTTTTGAGAGAGAGAGAGAGACAGCGTGAGCAAGGGAGGGTCAGAGAGAGAGGGAGATACAGAATCTGAAGACAGGCTCCAGGCTCTGAGCTAGCTGTCAGCACAGAGCCCAACGTGGAGCTCGAACCCACGAACCATGAGATCATGACCTGAGCTGAAGTCGGATGCTTAACTGACTGAGCCACCCAAGCACGCCAGAAATCAATGGTTTTAAACTGTACCTATTTCACTTTATGTTCTCTCCTAAGATTAAAATTTTTAAAATCATGCTGAAAACAGACCAAATAACAGAAAAACAAAAAGTGAGTATACGCCATATAATTCCACTTACAGAAAATTCTAGAAAATACAAACTAATTTCTAGTGGCAGAAACCAGATCAGTGCTTGCTGTCCATGGAGGGCAGAGGAAAACAAAAGTATAGAGAGGTCTGAAAGAGACATGAGTAAATTTTGAGTGGGAAATGGATATGTACATGTCTTCACTGTGATGTTTCATAGATATGTAAGTATGTTAAAACTCATAAAATTGTATCCTTTAAATGTATAAGGTTGATCGTGTCAACTGTGCCCAACTAAAACTGAAAAACGAAAAAATTAACCTAATAGAATAAAAGATCCAGATGAGACTGAAATATATGTTAAAATTGAGTGTCCAGTGATCTCTAGTGGCATTTCAAGTTAGTGAGGGGAAAAAAGTATCATTAAAAAATGGATATGGGGGCGCCTGGGTGGCTTAGTCGGTTAAGCGTCTGACTTTCGCTTAGGTCATGACCTCGCGGTTCGTGGGTTCAAGTCCCGCATCGGGCTTTCTGCTGACTGCCAGCTCAGAGCCTGGAGCCTGTTTCAGTCTGTGACTCCCTCTCTCTCTGACCCTCCCCTGCTCACGCTGTCTCTCTCTCTCTATACTAGAAATAAATAAAACATTAAAAAAAAATACATTTAAAAAATGGATATGAAAACTTGCTAATCATTTACAAAATAAATCCTTTATTAAGTTAATGTTAATGTGTAAGAAATTAAAAAATAAAACCAAATGATAACATAAACTTTCATAAGCTACTGGAAATTAAAAGAGAAATCATCACAAACTTTGGAAAATACAGTTTTGCAGCCACATTAATCAGTAGCTGTAAGATCTAGTTAAAAAAAATTTTTTTAAGTCATTTATTTTGAAACAGAGAGAGAGAGAGAGAGAGAGAGAAAATCCCAACCAGGCTCCTCACTGTCAATGCAGAGCCCAATGCAGTTCTTGAACTCAAGAACCCAGAGATCATGACCTGAGAGAAATCAGATGCTTAACCTATTGAGCCACCTAGGAGCCCCCTAAAATCATGTTTAATGTTTATTTACTTTTTTGGGGGGGAATGAGCAGGAGGGGCAGAGAGAAAGGGAAAGAGAGAGAATTCCAAGCAGGCTCCACACTATCAGAACAAACATGAACTGTGAGATCATGACCTGAGCTTAAGTCAGACAGATGCTCCACCAACTGAGCCACACAAGCACCCCCATATGATCCAGTTTTTTTTAATGTTTTTTTTATTTATTTCTAGGAGAGAGAGAGAGAGAGAGAGAGAGAGAGAGAGACAGCGTGAGCAGGGGAGGGTCAGAGAGAGAGGGAGTCACAGACTGAAACAGGCTCCAGGCTCTGAGCTGGCAGTCAGCACAGAGCCCGACGTGGGGCTAGAACCCACGAACTGTGAGATCATGACCTAAGCGAAAGTTGGACGCTTAACCGACTAAGCCACCCAGGCGCCCCCATATGATCCAGTTTTAAACCTGTTTAATATATCTATATCAAGTCAGCTCAGAAAACATACTCTTGCAAGCTATCTAACCAATGTCACCCCCTTGTTTCTGTAAATTGAGGAACACCTTAATCCGATAAGCATCCCACAGAGTACTAATCAATCAACAATAGACTACTTGAGCAACCAGGCCTTCACTTTCTACTGCTTGCCCCTCTGCAAGGCTGCATTCCTGAACCCTATACCTCTCCAATATTCTATACAACGTCAGCAGTCTCTTTATACTGTAATAAGCAGGAAGTCAGCTTTTTCTTTATTTCAGATAGAACAAAAGTCTCATCATTCTTTGACAATTCTGGGGGTTTCACCAAGGTAACTATGGAAGCGCTTCCTCAGCAACAATCTAGGAGTTTCAGATGAACAGATGCACTCACGGGGTGGGTCTTTTGTGCTTAATTCCATTTGTCCTCAAGATCTGCTGTAGTGAGTCAATCCCAACAACAAACTGAATGTTGAAAAGCTTCATTAGGCTTTAGTTGCCTGTCTAATGACCTTTCAGGTTAGAAGTCATTGTTTGGCAATCCCTATCAAAATAACATAAGCATTCTTCACAGAGTTAAAACAAAAAATCTTAAAATTTGTATGGAACCAGAAAAATGCCCAAATGGCCAAAACAATCTTGAAAAAGAAAACCAAGGCTGGTGGCATCACAATCGGACTTTAACCTATATTACAAAGCTGTAATCATCAAGACAGTATGGGATTGGCACAAAAACACATGTAGACCAATGGAAAAGAACAGAAAACCCAGAAATGGACCCACAAATATATGGCCAACTAATCCTTGACAAAGCGGGAAAGAATATCCAATGGAATAAAGACAGCCTCTTCAGCAAATGGTGTTGGGAAAACTGTACAGCAACATGCAGAAGAATGAACCTGGACCATTTCTTACACCATACACAAAAATAAACTCAAATTAGATGAAAGACCTAACCATAAGACAGGAAGCCATCAAAATCCTAGAGGAGAAAGCAGGCAAAATCTCTTTGACCTTGGCCACAGCAACTTCTTACTCAACATGTCTCCAGAGGCAAGTGAAACAAAAGCAAAAATGAACTACCAGAACTACATCAAGATATAAAGCTGCTACACAGTAAAGGAAATAATCAGCAAAACTAAAAGGCAGCCTACAGAATGGGAGAAGATATCTGCAAATGATATATCTGACAAAAGGGTAGAATCCAAAATCTATAAAGAAAATTTATCAAACTCAACACCCAAGAAACAATCCAGTGAAGAAATGGGCAAAAGACATGAAAAGACACTTTTCCAAGTAAGACATCCACATGGCTAACAGGCACATGACAAAATGCTCAACATTACTCATCATCAGGGAAATGCAAATCAAAACCACAATGAGATACCACCTCATACCAGTCAGAATGGCTAAAATTAACAACTCAGGTGACAACAGATGTTGGCGAAGATCCAGAGAAAGAGGAACCCTTGTGCACTCTGGTGGGAATGCAAACTGGTGCAGCCACTCTGGAAAACAGTATGGAGGTTCCTCAAAAAATGAAAACTAGAACTACCCTACGACCAGCAATTACACTACTAGATATTTCTCTAAAGGATACAGGTGTGCTGTTTTAAAAGGGTACATGCACTGTTTATAGCAGCACTACCGACAATACCCAAAGTATGGAAAAAGCCCAAATGCCCATCGACAGATGTATGTGATTCAAACAAACACAATGGAATACTACTCGGCACTCAAAAAGAATGAAATCTTTCCATTTGCAACAACGTGGACGGAACTGGCCTGTATTATGCTAAGTGAAATTAGAGAAAAACAAATATCATAGGACTTCTCTCATATGCAGAATTTAAGATACAAAACAGATGAACATAAGGGAAAGGAAGCAAAAATAATATTAAAACGGGGAGAGTTACACCTGGGTGGCTCAGTTGGTTAAGCGTCTGACTTTGGCTCAGGTAATGATCTTGGAGGTCTGTGAGTTTGAGCCCCCATCATACTCTGTGCTGACACACATCTCAGAACCTGGAGGCTGCTTTGGATTCTGTGCCTCCCTCTCTCTCTCTCTGCCCCTTTCCTGTTTGCACTCTGTCTCTCTCTCTCAAAAATAAACAAACATTAAAAAAATCTAAAAAACAACAAGGAAGGGGACAAAACATAACACAGAGAACAAACTGAGGGTTGCTGGAGGGGTCTGGGGGGGATGGGCTAAATAGACAAGGGGCATTAATAATGGAGGACAATTGCTGGGATGAGCAATGAGTGTTATATGTAGGAGACGAATCACTGGATTCTCCTCCTGAAATCATTATTGCACTATATGCTAACTAACATGGATGTAAAATTAGAAAGAAAAAAAAAGGTCATTGTTTGGATTCAAGTCTTTGTTTTGAGGGAATACCATTTGAAAACTATTTTTGCCATTAACTTGATTATCTCCATTTGCTTACTTTGCTTTTGCTATTATTTGTCTAGATGCATAAAGTCTTCTCTCAGATGTTTTTGTTTTGCCCTGGATTTCCTTGTCTCTGTTAAATGTACTAGAGTGTTCTATAGAGAATGCATGGAGGCATAAACCAGATAAGTCCAGATAACCAAGCTAATCCACTTCAGAAACATCATAGTTGGAGGTCCATTAGTCCAACAACCAATTTGTAAAAAAGCAAGTGGTCAAACATTAGGAAGGTACTTCTTGTCTTGGCAATTTGTGAAAGAAGATCACTGTGTTTATTTAGTTCAAATTCCAGGGTCAAAGATAGTTGCGTCACTGATTTCGTGGCCCTTCCTATCTGTGGTTGGAACTTGAAATAGGATTCACAAACACATATCCTTAGACAACTTTAGTGCTTCTCTTTCTTATTTGTCATAAGTTTGCCTATGTCAAAGGTCTGAAACTCTCCTTGGAAGAATTTCTGCTTCCAATATAAAGGTATACCATAGCTGTTCTGATTCTGGCACTTTCCTTAATAAATGTAAAATCAAAAATTTGAGTTAAAATTACAATGTGCACACAGAACATTCTCCAGTATATATCATATGCTAAATCACAGAACAAACCTCAATAAATATAAAAGGATAGAAATACAATACAATCCTGCTGTCCAACCACAACAGAATGAAATTAGAAATCAAAAACAGAAGAAATTCGGGAAACTCACATATATATGGAAATTAAATAACTCCCTCCCCTAAATAATCAATGGATCAAACAAGAAATCACAAAGGAAGCAGAAAATATTTTGAGTTAGATATAAATGAAGATGCAACATAACAAAATGTACGGGATACAGATAAAGCATTACTTAGAGGGAAATTTATAGCTGTAAAAACCTATATTAAAAAGAAAAAATATCCCAAATAAACTAACCTTTCACACCTCAAGACACTGGAGAAGAGCAAACTAAACCTTACGTATGCAAAAAGAAGAAGAGTGGGAATTAAGGAAACAGAGAACAGAAAAATAAAGAAAATCAATATCAAATACTGGTTTTCTGAAAAGGTCAACAACACTGACAAACCTTTAGTTACACTACCTATGAGAAAAGGAGAATCAGATTTCTAAACTCTGGAATTCAAGAGGGAACATCACAATTGGGCTTAAAGAAATAAAAAGAATTATAAGAGAACACTTTGAACAGCAATATGCTAACAAATTAGATCACCTAAATGAAATGGACAAACTCCTAGAAAGACACAAGCTACCAAAACTGAACCAAAAATAGAAAACCTGAAAATATCTAATATGTACAGAAACTGAGTTAGTAATTTAAAAACTGCACACAAAGAAAAACCAAAGCCCATTTGGCTTCCCTGTTGACTTTCTACCAAGCAATCAAAGGAAAATGAATTCCAATCCTTCACAAACTCTTTCAAAAAACACAAGAGGAAGGGAATACTTCCCAACGCTTCCTATAAGAACAGTAATACAGAGATATCAAAATCAGGCAAAGGCATCACAAGAAAGATACAGATTTTAGGAATACAGACAAAGGGGTGCCTGGGTGGCTTAGTCAGTTGAGCATCCGACTTCTGCTGAGGTCATGATCTCATGGTTTGTGGGTTTGAGCCCTGCATCAGGCTCTGTGCTGACAGCTAGTTCAGAGCCTGGAGCCTGCTTCAAATTCTGTGTCTCCCTCTCTCTCTGACCCTCCCCTGGTCACGCGCGCTCTCTCTCACTCACTCGCTCTCTCTCTCTTTCAGAAATAAACATTAAGGAATAAAGACAAAAATCCTCAATGAAATACAAACAAACCAAATCCAGCAACATACAGAAAAAAATTATATACCATGAGCAACTGACATTTATCCCATGAATGCAAGGTTGATTTAACATCCAAAGATCAATTTAAAAAGGACTTTTTATAAAGTTTATTTATTTGGAGAGAGAACAAGCAGGGGAGAGGCAGAGAAATGGGGGAGGAGGGACAGACAGAGAAACAGAGAGAGAGAGAAGTCCAAGCAGGTTCTGCACTGTCAGCACAGAGCCTGATGTGGGACTTGAACCCGCGAACTGTGAGATCATGACCTAAGCTGAAATCTAGAGTTGGATGCTTAACCAACTGAGCCACTCAGGCACCCTAAAAGGAAGATTTTTTTTTAGTGTTTTTGTTATAAAAAACAATTGACAAAACCCAAGAGTATTTCATGATAAAAACACTCAATAAAAAGGAATAAAATGGAACTTCCTCAATGTGAAAAAGGGCATCTAAAAAAACCTAAAAAAAACCTCACAACTAACATACTTAATGGTTAAGACTGGAAAGGAAACTGATTCAGCACTATTTTCAAAATATATCCGGGGAACACCTGGGTGGCTCAGCTGGGTAAACTTCCAACTCTGGCTCCGGTCATGATGTCCTAATTCATGGGTTTAAGCCCTGCTTCGGGCTCTCCAAAGGCACTGTGGAGCCTCCTTGGGAGTATTCATTCTCTCTATCCCTCTGCCTCCTCCCCACTCATGCTCTGGCAGTCAAAAACAAACTTATATATATATATGTATATATATGCATATGTATATATATGTGTATGTGTGTGTGTACATATATATGTATATATACATATATATATGCTTATGTACACACACACACACACACAAATAAAACCAGGAGCCAACCACTTCTCACCACCTCCACTGCTGCCATCTTCATGTCATCACCGAGACTCCTGGTTGGTCACCCCACTTCTATCCCCACCTTTTCAAGTCTCTCCTCCACACAGCAATGGGAGGAATTCTTTACAACTCAGGCCACATCATGTTACTCCAGCCACAAGTCCTGCACTTCCCTCAAAGGAAAAGCTAAAAATCCTTACAGTAGCCTTTAAAGCCCTATACTGCCATTTCTTCCGCCTTCTCCTTCCTCCCACCACTCTGGTTTGGCTCTGCTCTTGCCATCCTGGCTTTCCTGCCACTCCCTGAAAACAGCCAGGCATATTTGGTTCTTTTAAATGACTATCACAGCTGTCTCTCTGGCAACAAGTCCCTTCGACCATATATTCACCTGACTAAATCCCTCGTCTCCTCCAAGTGTTGGCTCAAATGACTTGGCCACTCTAAAATTACACCTCTCCAACCTACCCCATCCCACCCCTGGTACTCCTGATCTCTCCTAACCGATGTTCTTCTTTTTCCTTCCAAAGCTCTCAACACTTCTAGTACACTATACAATTTGCTTATGTTCATTATTTATTGTTTACGACTGACTACAATGTAAACTCCACAAGGAGAAGGATCTTTCTTTATTATATTAATGGTACATCCCAAGGCTCTGGTATACAATTGGAGCTCAAATGCACACTGAATCAAAGAATCCATTTATCAGATAAGCAAAGATTTACAAGCCTGATAATACCTAGTAGCTGTACACAGCTGGTGAAAAAATGAACTAAAGTCTTCTAGAGAATAGTTTGTCAATGTACATTTAAGTATTTTTAGTATATATTTTTAAGCCTCTATCATGTTCAGCCCTTTCATTAAGTGATTCCGTTTCTAAGTACATAGCCTTATAGAATCACCCATGAACGCAGATTTATCTAGAAAATAGGATTTCATGAAACCATTACAAATTGTACACATCTGTACTTACTATAGTAAATGATTCAATATAGTAACACATTTAAACAAAAACCCAGGATGCGTGTGAGGTTTTTCTTAAACTTTTTTTAATGTTTATTTTTGAGAGATAAAGAGAGAACATGCAAACACATACTAGCGGGGAAGGGGCAGAAGAGAGGGTGAGACACAGAATCCAAAGCAGGCTTCAGGCTCTGAGCTGTCAGCACAGAGCTGGAAGCAGGGCTCAAACTTGTGAGCCATGAGATCACGACCTGAGCCAAAGGCAGACGCTTAACCAACTGAGCCACCCAGGCACCCCAGGGTGTGTGTGTTTTAAACCAAGCCTTCTTAACCAGAGAATTAAATACAATTCTTCCTCGAAGTACAGCAAGTCTCCATTTAAATACCCACCTCAGCAAGACTTATCAATAGAGCACATACATTCATTAACCTTAATTAGTTCTACAATTTAAAATCCAAACAGAACAATGGCCAATCTATATTTATTACCAGCTATTACTAAACTTTTCAAAAAAAAAAATGTTAGCTTGTTAAAAGTAGATCCCACCATTCACTCACATGACATCCAGCACTGAATCATTCCGAATGACCTTATGGGAGACATCAGCTAGCAGAAAAAGACCTCCATCTGTTCTTCGGATGCTAGCTGCATAGCCTGGCCAGATCTGCAACCTGAAGAGAAAGGTGAACTTTATCTTACGGTTCTAAAAGGGGCACAGATAATTCTCTGTCCCCATTTGAAACAACTGAGTAAATAACACCCTTCTCCCTAATAACAATGGAAAAAGCACCATGAATCAAATTAAATCAACATCATTGTGAACATAACTAAAAAAACTAAATTATGGGAATGGATTTAACTGATAAATTGTATTTACAATCATAAAATACCGTCAAGATTTCTGTACTAAATATGGTACAGATACAATGAAAAATTTCCAGAACATTCAAAAAGTGAGGAAGAGAAAAACACCACTGACCTGTGTTGCTGTAGAACCATAGCACTTGTAGGGTCATAAAAGTTTCTCCCCACAAGCTTCATATCTAAAAGTTTCATTACCCTGAAATAAAGAGCAAATATAGATCTTCTAGAGAAGAATCCAAAAAGTTAAGCTCTATTCCTCTTAGCTATATTTTCCTTTTGAAGCCCGAAGTGCCAAAAATTTTGATGCCCTTTGCACAGTACAGCTTTATTTTTTTCTAACTTTTTTAAAAATATATTTTTATTTTTTATTTCTAGGAGAGAGAGAGAGAGAGAGAGAGAGACAGCATGAGCAGGGAAGGGTCAGAGAGAGGGGGAGATACAGACTCTGAAATAGGCTCCAGGCTCTGAGCTGGCAGTCAGCACAGAGCCCGACACGGGGCTCGAACCCACGAACCGCGAGATCATGACCTAAGCGAAAGCCGGACGCTTAACCAACTAAGCCACCCAGGCGCCCCTGCACAGTACAGCTTTAATGCTAAGAACACCCTTGCCAAAAGAAAAAGAAAAATTAATGAAGCATTATCCTGGGGTATATACAATTGACAACAGCTTGTCTTACTAGGTAACCAAAAACTGAGTTGACTTTCCAGGTTCAATTTACCTTATTTTTCACTGTTAACTACAAAGAATGCAAGAGAGTCAATTTCTGTTTGTAAAGATCACTCTGGCATAGGAAGTTATGTTTGTCCTGGTAGTTCAGCTTATTAGGTAGAAATCAGGTTCTGTGTTTCATTTAAAAAGAGATGGTATAGGGGCGCCTGGGTGGCTTAGTCGGTTAAGCGTCCGACTTTCGCTTAGGTCATGATCTCGCAGTTCGTGGGTTCGAGCCCCGCGTCGGGCTCTGTGCTGACTGCCAGCTCAGAGCCTGGAGCCTGCTTCAGATTCTGTGTCTCCCTCTCTCTCTAACCCTCCCCTGATCACCCTGTCTCTCTCTTTCCTAGAAATAAATAAAACATTAAAAAAATTTAAAAAAAAAAAAAAAAAAAAAGAGATGGTATAGGAATAAGTTTTAATGAAAATTTGGATCTTATAAAAAGTTAAAAACTTATGAGCTGTCTGTATCCAAAAACTCAAGGGACCTAGAAAAAATTCCTCCAGCAAAAATTTTTGTACACTACCACTTTGAGTAGCCCCATCAGTAACACCATTAAATTATGCAATATAAACACCTGCTTTTAAAGTTCCTGAATGATTCCAAAAGAACCCATCCCACTACCTACCTTCACTGTACCCAAATCTGGCTAATCACTTGGCATAAGGTTTGAATAAGTTAGCCTCAATACCATCCATTTATTTATTAAATGTTTACAAACTTATTTCGATAGGAACTGTAGTATACCCCAAGCTTCTTGAAAAGCACTGTTACAAACACAAGACTACGATTAAAGAAAATAAGCTGTTTTCTCACCGACGGAAAACAACATTGTAGAAAGGAATGCACAAATCAGAACAGGGCTCCAGGATCTTTGTCAACTGAATCTTAATGCTGATCTCTGCATCGTCAGTTTTCCTTTGACTTTTCAACTCAAGGACCTAACAAATAAATATATGCAAGTAAAAAAAAAAATGACAAAACTACCAAGCCCTAATCTAATCCAATGTGTTCTAGAAAACACTAAAATACCTTAACTATATTTTCTACTTTCCCTTCACTGTGCTTTCCACACTGGGCAAAATCACAGCATGACAACAAGGATTTAAGAAAGGATTTGACAAGAGAAATTAATGGAGAATTGACTAGCAATAGATCCCTTTGCATCTAAAATCTTAAACCATTCTCTATCACTGAGTTCACAGGCTTCCAACCACTCTTCTTATTTAAGAAGGGAGTTCTCGGAGAATGCAAATGAAAAAGTGTCTTAGTTTGACATTTCATTGTTACAGAGAAGTCTGTTTTCCCTCTAAGAATAGAAAAGAACAACTCAAACGTCAGGATGTCTGTGACTTCCTACCACTCAAAGAACCAGAACTCTCTTAGGTTTCATTCCAAAATATATTTCCTATTTGGTCTCACTTGTTTCTGAAGCTTAATAGGCAGATAGAGAATGGATCCATCAAAAGCAGTAACGTTGCCGGTGACAGCTTGATGGTCCTTCAGCATGCCAAACCTCATGCTTTTGCACTCCACATTGGGGCTAGAAAACAAAAAGGATTTTACTTCATTTTGCTCAAACAGCAGCCTTTATTACCTCTCTAATAGGTCTGTTAGAGAAACAAGTAATCACTTGTAACTACTGCTCCATCTAGTGGTCATATTAAAAATTCAATACAGTTTACCTGACTACAAAAGGAACTTCAACTCAAGAATACCTGCCCATGGAAAAAAGCCCGCTACCCAAAGACAACTGCCTTGGCATGTCAGCGCATGTTTTTCCAGATTTTAGACAAGAGAGTCAGAAAACTTTTTCAGTAAAGGACCTGATCACAAATATTTTAGGGTTTACAGGCCACATGGTCTTTGGTATAGCTACACAACTAGACCAACATGCACCAAAGCACCACAAACGATATATACACCAATGACCCTGGTTATGTTCCAGTAAATTCTAGTTTATTACAAAACAGGTGGTGGGCCAGATTTGCCCTGCAGGCCAGCCATAGTTTGCAATCCCTGCTCCAGAACCTGCAGAGATACACACTTTAAAAAGAACTTTTTAAAAACATGATTTTATGGGGCACCTGGGTGGCTCAGTCAGTTGAGGGTATGACTCATGATTTCAGCTAAGGTCGTGATCCTGGGGTTGTGGGATCCAGCCCCAAGTCTGGCTCTGCACTGAGTGTGGAACCTACTTGGGATTCTCTCTCTCTCACTCTCTCTCTGCCCCTTTCCCCCACTCGCACCCTAAAATTAAAAATAATAATAATAATAAAAATAGGATTTTACTCTTTTTTTCACTTGTGGCAATTTCTACTTTTTATTGATTCACTGTCACAAATCTTACAACTTTGAAAAGCTCCAGTAGCTACTTTGACACAATAACTGTCCCATTTCATCTCAGTAACACAATCTCTTCTCTAACTGCAAAGTTTAAAGAAATCTAGGGCTTAAAAGAGTGAAGTGTGTTCAAGTACATGATGAAAGATTAAAAAATTAGGGTTGCCTGGGTGGCTCAGTCAGTTAAACGTCCGACTTCAGCTCAGGTCATGAGCTCACAGTTTGTGAGTTCGAGCCCCACATCAGGCTCTGTGCTGATAGCTCAGAGCCTGAAGCCTCCTTCGGATTCTGTGTCTCCCTTTCTCTCTGCCCTTCCTCTGCTTGTGCTCTGTCTCTCAAAAAGAAACAAACATTAAAAAATATTTTTTAAATAAAAATTAAAATGGTCTTTCTGGACTTCTGTCACATAATACAAGGAAGCCACAGGATGACTGATCCACTATAATACATCTTCTCAGTATCCTCTTAATGGCCTGGCATCCTCTTCATATTGTGGCTTTAAAGGTCCAGATTTACAATCTTGAAATTTATAAAATCCATGTCTTTTTCACTGTCCAGTCAATGCAAAGACCTGTGAAGACTCAGACTCCTTTCCGCTTCATGAGCATTTGTCAATCTATTTCCAGAGAAAGGGTTCTTCCCTCTTGTTAATACTCACTCCTTTCCCTTACATTCCAGAGCAAGCCTAGTTCCACTATGCTCCCTTCTTAGGGGTTCAATTTCACCCTCTTTTTTAGTTCCTTCTCTTCATCTGTAACATGTGCTCAGCTTTAAAGCAATCATTCTAGTATTCTCTTTAATTATCATTGCATTTCTCATTCCTCTTACACACGTTTTAAATAAGTGGCCAACTTACTGGCTATTTCCCATGGCCTATGCTCTCCTTGGTTGTTTTCTTCAAGTTTTATAAGTTTTGTTTGTTTAGAGAGACAGAGAGAAAGAACAAGATGTGGAGGGGCAGAGAGAGAGGGACATAGGATCAGAAGCAGGCTCTAAGCTAAGAGCAGAGAGCCCAACAGGGGGGCTTGAAATCACAAACTGTGAGATCATGACCTAAGCTCAAGTCGGATGCTTAACCAACTGAGCTACCCAGGTGCCCCTCCTTGGTTCTTTCAGTCTAGTTTTTTCTCCATAACCCTAACAAAGCTACTAGAAAATCAACAAGAGTGCTCTTGAAAATAAATTCAGTTAACTTTTTTTTTCTGTGGCCAAAGTCTATCATCTCCTCATCATTTAAAGGAGGCCTTTCTTTGGTGTTTATAATCTATCTTCAGGGTATTTCCTCCTAACTGTTCCTTTCTTCTCTCTTACACTCCACATATTCCTCTTGTACCAATTAGTGGCTGTGCTTCAAAAATTCAGTTTTCCATCTTCCTATTTTCTCCCCAAAGATACTCCAAAACATCATTTTCACAATTCCAGCTAATAATCTTCAGCTAATGACTCTCCTGAGATTTTAAAAGAGAACATAAACTAAAATGAATTTTTAATTTTCAAGAATGAGAAACCCTGAAGTTATTGATATAATATTAAACTTATTTTCTATGATTTTTCTCTCTCAGATCTTTTTAAATGTTTATTCATGTTTGAGAGAGTGTGTGTAAGTGGGGGAGAGGCAGAGAGAGAGGGGACAGAGGATCCGAAGCAGGCTCTGCATTAACAGCAGCAAGTCCCATGTGGGGCTCGAACCCATGAACAGCGAGATCATAACCTGAGCCAAAGTCAGCACTCAACTGACTGAGCCACCCAGGCACCCCTTACTCTCATATTTTGTCATAGACCGTCACTGGAGAGCCATCATGGTAGGAGACTTATGCAAGGAGGATCTGGGTTTTGTGAGGTGTGGGTCTCACACCAATGGGGGAAAGGGGTCTCTCCTTAAGACAAGGAATACAAAGTTATACATACAAAATAAGTTAAAAGATTATGCAAAGGGTCTATGCAGGTAAAAGGCCCTGCACTTAAGCTTCGTTGACTACACAGAAAATCCTTACAGGTGCATAAAATGTAAAAAAAAATAAAATAAAATAAAATCTGAAATGGTAATATAGCTAAATATAAATAACGTTAACCTTAAATTTATCACAAGGACTGGAGTTTGTATATTATTGTAGGCAAAGGTTCATTATGAATCACACAGAAAAATATTCAATTATACCAGGAAAACTATTTCATTACTGCTAAGAAGTGAATACAGAGAAAAAAGCTGTGAATACCTGAAAGTCACATGATACTGATAAACTGCTTCATTATGACACTGTATTTTGATAAGATTCAATCCCAAAGATTGAGGTGTACCTTTTGATCCTTGCTTCACAAGAAGCTCTCTGAAAAATAAACAGAAGTACGCATATATACCCAAAACAAAAATGCAAACAACTCATGCCACAAAAAAAATAAATAAAAAGAAAAAAATATTGAAGGAAGTAATATTTCACACTTAGCTTACACAAGACACTCAAAAGCAGGCTTTGAAGGCTAGAAGCTAAATTCTTAGTAGTCTCTAATTAGAGACTTTGCTCCAGTAACATAAATGGAATAATCTAGGCCAACTAACTAAGAACACAAGAATTAGTTCCACTGAGTAAGAAGAACTGCTCCAATATCTTTCCTAGATGATTTCCTTATCTTCAGTGTGACAAAGAATTGGCTATGTCTGAATTGAGAAGGGAATGAAAAATCACTTGAATCCACTCTCTGATACATGCTTCCTATACCATCAACCCATTTTACTTCAACAGGAATTGTCCCACCTCTTTGTCATTCCCTCCACTGGCAAACAAAACAAAAACAAAAAACCCTGCAGTAGTTACCACCCACAAAGGAGTTTAGACACAATTTACAATATTATGGGAAGGCCTCCCCCCACATCACTGCCAAGCAGAGAAGGCAGTGCTCCAGACTTACTTCTTCTGTTCTACAGCCCCAAGTAAAGGGTGATCCAGAGAGTGTGGTGAGGATGAGGGCAGAGGTGATAGTGATGACGGCTGGGCAGGATCCAGAGAAGTCAAGCTGAGAGCGGCAGGAGCCTTGTATACTCCTCTGCCTATACCACCAGCTGCCCTTCCAAAAGGGAATAAAGACACATCTGAACTTCCTCTTCCAAGCATTCTGAAACATTGAGAAGAGAAGCAAATCAGGATTTTATTAACCATCTACACCCCATCTAAATGACTGCTCCAAGTCTACATTCTTTTCCTGGAGGTGTCAGCAACAGGGACCCAACCTTGGGATTCTCTCCAGATCCATGTAGGCATCTACATGACTCATTTTGCTAATTTCTCTTAATACTGACTCTCAGGGCCAACTTTCATGGCAGAATTGAGGTGGAAGTTAGAATCAGCCACGTTAAAAAACCACACAATCAAGTTAACTTAACAGAGCAAATGAAATCATAAACTGCCCAGTGGAGGACTACTTTTTACCCTTTTCCAATGACTGCCTGGATAGGGGCTCCTGATTACCTTACAAAATGTCCATTCTTTAATATAAAACCATGCGTTGTTTATAATACAACCCTTTCCAGAGTTTCTCTCTGGACTTACAGAGCTATTTCATCTGAATTTGACACTTACCCTAGAAGGCAACTGTACCCACCTATTCCAACCAACACAGGTCTCTGCCATCTTGCTATCCCCAGCTGCCAGCACTGAAGGATCCAGAAAAGTGGGATGGGGATCTTCTTTGTCCTTACGTACCATACTGGTAGACAAGCCTCGACCTAAAATGCCTCTACCTGAACGGAAGGGCCAAAACCCAACTATAACTGTGAGTTGAAGATACTTTAAAGTACAATTATTTTTCTGAAGATAAACTGTATGAATTTAAAAACAAACCAACCATACATACATACCACATTTTTTTTCAAATTAGTTTTCCACATACCTAGTGGAGACATTTCCCGTTTCAGAGGGGTCTGAGACACTGTTTCAAGGCCCAGTCCTCGGAACATGGAGACCAAACCCACACATTCCTATGAAAAGAGTAGAGTTATTCTAAGATATATTTCAAAATTCTAAGATACAGAATGTATTTCATTTCTAAGGCGAATTAACAGTGTTATTTCAATGACTGGAAGTAATGCACATTCCGTAACAAATGTAGTGAAGTGTTTAAGAAGATGTAATAAAAATGTTTCTAACAACAAAAAAAACAAGACACCTACTGATGGTTTTCTAACAGTCTTTGTAAATAATAAAAATCATCTTTGAATTCTATACATACTACAATAAAGGAAAAAATGCTTTATAAAAATTTTTTAAGTAGCTTTAATAAACCCTTTAAAAAAAGAAAATGTTTATTTACTTATTTTGAGAGACAGTGAACATCCATGTGTGTGCAGCAGATGGGAGTGGGAGACAGAATGAATCCCAAGTAGGCTCTATGCTCAGTATGGAGGCTAATTCAGGGCTTGATCCAATGACTGTGAGATCATGACTTAAGCCAAAATCAAGAGTTAGATGTTTAAGTGACTAAGCTACCCAGGCACCCTAATAAACACTTTTAATAAACACTTTTAACTATGTCATATTAGATTTCCAAGCATATATATAGCTACTGTCTATGATTTGATGGTACAGTTTAACAGAGTGCAATTCTTCTATTTTATTTCCTATACACCCAAGGTAAGAGGAAACACATAAACTAGTTAATACATTTTTTGAAAAACTGGATCATTTAAAAGTATCTGAAGTTTGTGTTTTTTTCTTAACCTCCAACAAAACTTGCTCCTGTTTTCCTGCAGCAGTTTTGAAAGGTTACTGCTGTTACACTTGTTAGAGCTGCCACTTATAGACCCAAGAAAATCATCTAAGTAAAAATACATGTCATCAATTTCCTTCCTACAGAATATTACATTTGACACTGTCAACTCTTAAAATTGTCATAACTGCGTATCAGCTTCTTCCTATGTGTGCTAACTTCTTATTATTTGAGATTTCTTAATTACAAACACTACTCTTAAAATTACTATATAATTAGGAGATTAAGAATGCACATACATGCAAGCGTATACATATTAAGAACAATGGCTGAAGATCTTTAAGATTTGGGCAAGGAGCCTTCTGGAAGGAACCTTCTTAACAATTATTACCTCAGAAGCAGGAGTGGCTGCTAATATCACAGAGCCAAACCCAGCATGAAAATCTAAACACTTAGAACAGAACAAAAAACTATTATCATTAAACCTGTCATTTATGTATATACATTTATACCTATAGAAGCTAGAGGACTAAGGCATTTACCCAACTCTATTTAGCAGTCTTTATGAGGCACTTTTTCTAAACTCTTGCAACTTCAGGATTTTAAAGATGCCTGGAATGCAATTACTTGTTAAAGAAAAACCGAACCCAACCCAATGAACCAACCAAAAAAACCCAAACTTTTTTTTCATACAGGGCTTCAGTTTTCTAAGCACTCTGAAATCTGTTATTTCCTGTGACGATAAGCTGTACTGCCACATCTGCATCCAGACATGGCCTTACCCTTTGCGCTGCCCCACTCCGGGGGCTTGGTTCCACCGGCTTTCCAAACGCAAGGCCTCTGCCTGCAGGTCCTGCCCTGCCCAGTGTGGAGTCCAAAGGTTTAGGAGCTTGCGGCCAACAGCCAGGCATCCGCACACACTGAGATGGGTTCACAGAGGAGCCCCGGAAGGGTGGTCGGACAGGATCCATTGAAACGCTGCAGAGGACACTGGTGTCGATCCTATTCTGATAAATTACCTGCCAACATTTCATTTTATAAAGATTAAAGAGTCCCAATTGTTTTCCTTTTCCTTTAAGACAGGTTCACAAAGCATTAAAAACATAGCTGGGGTTTTTTTTGTTGTTTTTTAGAGACAGTGCGCGCGTGCGCGCGCGCACACACACACACACACACACACACGCCAGGGGTGGAGGAGGAGAGAGGGAGAATTTTAAGCACACTCCATGCTTAGTTAGTAGCCCAACGCAGCTCAATCGCAGGACCATGGGATCATGACCAGAGCCGAAATCAAGAGACAAACTCTCAACTGACTGAGCCACCCAGGTGCCTCCGAAACACATTTTATTAGGTCAGACCAGTAATAAAACAAGCCTCCTATAACATGTTCACTTCAAAAGGTCTATCTAGCGCAGAAAATTTTGAATACTCTCTATCAGCAAGCCCTTAAAAGCCAAATTCTCCTTAAAGGTACTTGTATTTTCTACCCAAATAGCCTCTCAGAGAACTCAGTCCTGCCAGTTAACTACCTGTTGCACAAGGAAACACTTTTCATGTATGGAAAGGATTTTGGCTTATGAGCAAACTCATAGTTAACATAATCATATCACAAAATTATTCTGTCAGTAAATATTTATGGGGTTTGCTCTATTTTTGGCCTCTCTTTTCTCTACTAGACTTGTAATTTTTTTCCCAATCTACTTTCCCATTAAACTATTCCATCTCCCCTTTGATCTCCATAGGTGCTTCTCTGAATCTTCACCCAATTCTTCTCTATAAAACTCTTCTTTCAAACCCTACCGGAACTGAAGTCTCTAGGATGCAGACCCTTCTGCTTTGAGCTTGCAATACCCGCTGAGTTTCACGGGTGACATTTAACACTCTTTTCTCATCTCGGTAACCAGGGATAAGTCTCTTCCTGGCTCCTCAAATCTCAGGACCATTAGGCCTCTTCAAAATCACTTTATAATCTACAGAAGTCAGGACTCCTTCTTTAAAAAGCTTCCTTCATTGCCCTGATCCACCCCTGATCCCTGAAAAATCCTTAAGTGAGAAGCAAACCTCTTCTTAACTTTTGCAAACTTGCCTTAAGTATTAGCTACAAGAAACCAGGCCATCATATAAAGACTGACAGAATTTCTAAGTCAACACTACAGGTGGTTATAGTTCAGGATCTGGCAAAACAAAAAACACCAAACTTCTAATTTTTAACTAAACTTATAAATGTAAAACTAAAATGGCAGGATATACCTCCCTTCCTTAAAGGCTACAATAGTTCTCCCCTTTAATTGTTTAAACTCCTTTCCAGTTGCCCTGGGCTCCTTGCTAACATCTTCCCAACACCACCCAAAGAAATCATCTGTCTAACCAGCACACACTGAGAGGTGCTATAATACCTACAAATTACAGGATTTCTGGAATCCTCCTCTTTCTCCACCCTCCCTCATGTCCATCATCACTTCTAGGGATTCAGGCCCCTATTCCAGAATGCCCTCCCTCAGTAGAGACTTTCTCCTTTGATTAGTTAGCAAAGAGCTGGCTGGTTAGAAGGCGTGATAGGGACAGGCCCCAGGTCAGGCCTACCTTCCCCACGTCTTCAGGTGCAAGCTCTGGGCTGGGGAATTAGGACTTGGGGGCTAACCAGAAGGGAGGCTTCTGTAGGCAAATCCTACCCTCTTCCACCAGAGAATAAAATCCTAGTCCCAAAACCAATAACTGCCGGGGTTCCCACTCACCGTTTGCGTCTAAATAACTCTCATGCTCTCCTCTGGCCACAACTACTCCCACCTTTTCCAGTTCCTGTGTTCCTCCTACACACCCAGCCTCAAATAACGACTTCCTGGCCCGGGCCCCAACCCCAGCCCCACCAGGGGACCCACAGCCCCTCGCGCCTGGGACTGGGGGTGTTGAGGGCAGAGGCTCTGCAGTGGGCCGGAAGGACCCCCTCCCGCCGCTCGCCACCTCTAGCTTGAGCGAAAGCCCATCCGGCCTGCAATGGGGACCAGCTGGGCCTCTCTGGTCTTCCAAACCGGCGTCTCGTCCACTCACCAAGCTCCAGCAGTCACCAGGATATGCCGGGCCTCAGGAGATCCCGGCTCAACTCACCTGACACGCCGAAAGGCCCACATGCTGCAGACCAATCTCCCGTCTTCTCGCGAGGCCTCAGGGGCTGAACCCATTGGCCAAACGACGTGCCACTCACATGATGCAGCCATCTCATTGGCTCTCGTCTGAGAAAAGAACCTCTCCCTTTCTAGCAGCTTCGTTCTACGGCAGGTTCATCCCCAAAGAAGAGCTTGAAATAGGGGTCTGGATGTTAGGGGTAAACCGAATTAGAGGTGTTATGTTCCTAATGTCTTGACTCCGTTCTGAGGGCAACTCCTGTTTAAAAAAATTTGCTCATAATGAAAGCGACTTGCTCCATCCTTCCCAGGGAGAGGATATAAGAATATAGGTGATGAATAGAGAAGAGTAACTTGAGTTTACCTTCAAACTCAAATTCTCCTGATTATGTGATCTCTGTGCCTCACTTTCTCTATATATAAGATAGGAATAAAAACATCCATTCACAGGGTTTCCATACATGGAACTATACATAAATGAGATGATGTATATAAATCCCTTACCATAACAATATTGCCTGCAATAAATGTTGCTATTATTATTTATTGATGTTTGAATCTGTAAGCCAAGAAAAGCTTTCTCCAAACTACATAAAAGTATTGGTGGTTAATTTTGCAATTACAGAGTATTTCCACCCAAAGAAATAAAGATTTCTCCCCCTCTCCAAACATTTTGGAAAATAACTACACCCTTACCTAAACCGAGGTTTTCTGAGATGGATGGGTTCACTCTTCAAGAAACCTTGGCTGATTGTGCTGAGACATGCAAATACTCTGCATGAAATAGCACTGGAGAAGCCTTTTCCAAACCTCAGATATTTCATACCTTGTTTTAATCCACACATTCAAGGAATCTCCTCTTTTTCTCAAATCAGAATAAAGTTTCAAAATTATTGGAGCAGGATTTACAAAGCAGATATTTACAAATATCTACTCTTTGTAGATATTATTTGTTTAATGTCGTAACATTATAAATTCTTCTACCCTACTACCTTCCTACCGTGCGATGTTAAAATGTTATGTTCTAATAACATATATAGTGGGCAGACTTTGGTGCCCAGGCAAACATTTAGTAGCAAGTGCACTCAGAAACAGTAATACAAACTGTTTTGTAACCTTGATAAAGTCCCAACTACCTGTCCTTTCAGGTACTTTCACCAAACGTCGCATGAAAGATTTATTCCATACCCAGGAAACAATATTTTAGGGACAGGATTCAGCAGATCTTCACAACAACAATTTCCAGATAATGTTCTGAAGCTGTCAGTTTGGGAATCTAAACCAAGAGCACCATTACAAAGCAATAATGGTAATATGTATTATAAAGGGCATATCTAGGTTCCTTGTCATGCAAGAGTAGGTGGTCTCTGTACAGTGTTTCTGGCCAATCCATACATTATGAATACTACTTATTTCACCAAAGAAAAATCTGTATAGTCTGTTTTGAATGGACATAAAGATAGTGTGGACATCTGCTCAAAAGCTAATCAGTCTTTCCTGGAATTTATATTCCCCATCAGGGTACTTCACTTGTTAATTAACCATACATAGGATATCAATTAAAAATAGTACACATAGGGACGCCTGGGTGGCTTAGTCGGTTAAGCGTCCGACTTTCGCTTAGGTCATGATCTCACGGTTCATGGGTTCGAGCCCCGCGTCGGTCTCTGTGCTGACTGCCAGCTCAGAGCCTGGAGCCTGTTTCGGATTCTGTGTCTCCCTCTCTCTCTGACCTTCCCCTGCTCGCGCTGTCTCTCTCTCTCTCCTAGAAATAAATAAAACATTAAAAAAAAAAAAGTACACATAGATCATACTGTCTTAAGTAGTTAAAATTAAATTATCTGTGATATTTTCATAACACCAAATTCCATCTACTTAGCCCTGCCAGGGTCTAAAGCTCAGGATGAAGATGACCCCATAACTACATGCAATCTGGATTTTCCCAGGCAATCATGACTTCAAATACTCTGGCCCTTTGTCCTCATCACTACTTCCATTCTGACCACATTTCCAGATTATTTTTGTTTAGAAACTAAAGTCACCACAACCACAGCATTATTAAGGGCAGAAAATTACATTGCCTTTTGGGTCTAGAAACTACAGGGAGGATTTAATTGGAGGTAGACCTATGTCTGTAGTACCTCTGGGTTTCAGGTAGATGTAAATACACATCCTCTCAGGAGAAATATAGCATCAACCTGATCCCAAATGTCACATAAAAAGTATCAATAAATATGAACTCACAAGAAAAATAAATAAATTACAAAACACATTAGGATCAATAAAGTAAGTGAACAGTTCTTTTGTTATTTGTAATTTAAATCTAAAATACACATGAGTGAACATATAAACACACACACACACACACACACACACACACACACAGAGATTAGGCTCAAAAAGAATACAAAACAATCCAATAAAAAAATGGGGGACAAGCAATTTGAACTGATGTTTCACCAAAGATGATATACAAGTGGCTAGTAAGCACATGGAAATATGCTCAATATCATTAGTCATTAGGGAAATGCAAACTAAAACCACAATGAGATATCATTTCACACCCACCAGAATGGTTATAATAAATAAGACGGATAATACGTGTGATGCTTAATTTTTTTTTAAATGTTTTATTTATTTCTAGGAGAGAGAGACACAGCATGAGCAGGGGAGGGTCAGAGACAGAGGGAGTCACAGACCGAAACAGGCTCCAGGCTCTGAGCTGGCAGTCAGCACAGAGCCCGACGCGGGGCTTGAACCCACGAACCGCGAGATCATGACCTAAGGGAAAGTCAGACGCTTAACCAACTAAGCCACCCAGGCGCCCCTGTGATGCTTAATTTTATGAATCAGTTTGACTGGGCCATCTCTGGGGTGCCTAAAGATTTGGTCAAACATTATTCTGTGTTTTGGATGGGATTAACATCGGAACTGAGAGACTGAATAAAGCAGACTTCCCTCTCTAGTAAAAGTGGGCCTCATCTAATCAGGGGAAGGGCTAATTAGGACAAGAAGTCTGACTCTCTCTGGAATAAAAGAATTCTTATTGCTTTCGAACTGGGATATCCGCCTTATCCCGCCTTCAGACTGAGACTAAAACATTGACTGTTTCTGGGTCTTAAGCCTATCAGCCTTTAGACTGGAACAACACCATATATGTATCTTAATGGTTCTGTTTCTCCAGAGAACCCTGGAGAAACCTGGAGAACCCTGACTAATAACAAATTTTGGAACCATGAAGGGGGCTACTGTAACAAATACATAAAGGTATGTGTTTTTTTGTTTGTTTTTAAACAGAGAGAGACAGAGCATGAGTGGGGGAGGGGCAGAGAGAGAGGGAGACAGAATCTGAAGCAGGCTCCAGACTCTGAGCTGCCTGCACAGAACCCAATGCAGGGCTCGAACCCACGAACCGCAAGATCATGACCTGAGCCGAAGTCAGACGCTTAACCAACTAAGCCACCCAGGCGCCCCTGTAAGTGTTTTTGAAACTGGGTGGTTAGTAGAGATGGGAAGAGTTTTGAGGTACATGCTAGAAAAAGCCTAGATTGCCCTGAAGAAAAGTATTGGTAGAAGTATGTTCATGGTGCTTCTGGTGAGATCTGGGACTGAAGTGAGGACCATATTATTGGAAACTGGAGGAAAGGTGATCCTTTTTATAGAGTGGCAAAGAACCAGGCTGAATTGTGCTCTAGTGTTTTGTAGAAGGTGGGGCTCATAAGCAATGAACTCGGATATTTAGCTGAGAAGATTTCTAGGCAAAATGTTGAAAGTGAGACCTGGCTTCTCTTCCTGCTTGTAGTAAAATGTGAGAGGAGAGATATAAATTGAAGGAATGATAGAGGTACCTGGGTGGCTCAGTAGGTTGGGCATCTAACTTTGACTCAGGTCATGATCTCATGGCTTGTGAGTTCAAGCCCCATGTCAGGCTCTGTGCTGACAGCTCAGAGTCTGAAGCCTGCTTTGAATTCTGTGTCCCTCTCTACCTCTGCCCCTCCCCCACTCGTTCTCTCTCTCTCTCTCTCTCTCTCTCTCTCTCTCTCTCTCAAATAAACATTAATTTTTTTTAATTGAAGGAATGATTAAGCAAAAAGGAACTAGAACTTGATGATTGGGAAAGTTCTCAGCTTACCCATATTGCAAAAATGGGAAATCTTTCTCAGAAGAGAAAGGGTGTGGCTAGACAATCCACTCCATTAGGAGATTATCTAAGATTAACTATGGAGTTAATTAGCTATCTCAGCAAAAGCTAGAAGTAAAGATGGGATTATAACCGGCAGAGACACTGCCAGTTTGGACCAAAAGGAACAGAGCCTGGATGAAAGAAAGGGAGGCTTTTGGATTTCTGGGACTCTAAAAGACAGGACAATATAGCTATTCAGTGTGCTTTATCCTTTAAGGAGAGGAAAGAATAATCCCAAAGGTGACTCAGAGATGTCAGGGCTGGGACTCCCACCCAAAGCTGGGAAGCAAAACGGTTTCTTCTTCACAGGTTCACGGCTGGAGAGGACTATTACCTCAGGATGAATCAAACATGATTTAGATGATATCCAGATGAGACTTTGGATTGGGAATTAACGCTGGAATGGGTTAAAACTTTGAGGGGTGGGGTGGGTATTGGCATGGGATGAATGTGTTTTACATGTAAGAACCACATGCATTTTGGGAAACCACAGGGCAGGAAGTCATGGACTGAATTTTGCCATCCCTAGATTCATATGTTGAAGCCTGACCTCCACTGTCACTGCATTTAGAGACTCTACAAAGATAATTAAGGTTAAATAAAGTCATGAGGTTAGGGGCCCTACTCTGACAGGATTAAGCAGAGGAAGAGACACCAGAGATCTCTGTTTCTCTCCATTTGAGCAAAGAGGAAAGTCCCTGTGAGGACAGAGCAAGAAGGTGGCTGTCTACAAGCTCTTGCCACAAACCAAATTTGCCAGCACCTTGATCATGGACTTCTAAGCCTCCAGAACCGTAAAAAATAAATGTCTGTTGTTTAAGCACCGCCCTCACCACTCTCACATTCTGTGGTATTTTGTTATGGCAGCTGTATCCAACTAATACAATAATAAATGTCAACAAGGTTGTGGAAGTGTACGTGCCTGACATTAAGCTTTTGATTGCTGAGGCGCATTTCAAAGAGACTATCTCAAATACACATCTTGCCAACTAAATAACTAGATAAGGAGCCAGTCTGTCTTCATCCATGAAGTTCCTCTTTAGAAGCCTTGTGGAAGTCTGACTTCTTGAGGGCCCCTGTCCTTCCCACACCCTAACTCCTGCTCTTATGTTTTAAATTCACCAAAGAGTAAACCCACAAAATCCCAGCACCCCATCTTCGATCCTAAGAAAGGTAGATGCTCAGGTAACAACCCCCATACACACACACACCTTGTCTCCCTCCTTCCTTTCTCTCCCCTTGATCTTGCTATGTGGCCCTCAGGCATTTTGTGTACCCTCCAGGACTTGTGAATAATAAATTTTGTGGTGTGGTTTTTTTTTTTTTCCTCCGATGGTTGCTGCTGAGATGCGTCTTGTAATCATAAGAACCACAAGGGTTGGTCCAGCCACAGCATTGGCTCCGGTCAGGGAAATGTCTGTGGGGGCTCGTCACAAGCAGTACAGTGAATGCCAGGTGAGTACCCCCAGGCATTCCTAGCTGATAGCATCACTATCAAGAGGCACATGTAGCAAAACCAGAATCCTCACACATGGCTGCTGAGAATGCAAATTGGCGTAGCCACTTTGGAAAACATTTGGCAGTTTCTCAAAAAGTTAAACCAAAAATTTCACTCAAAACCAAAAATTTCACTTCTTGGTAACTACCTAAGAAATGAAAACATATGTCCACCCAATGCATGCATGCAAGTACTCATAGCAGCATTACTGATTAGAGCCAGAGTGTAAAAACAACCTATCATCAACTGGTGAATGGACAAAATGTGGTATATCTAAACAATGAATAAATGCAGCAATAAAAAGGAACAAACTATGCCAGATGCCATGGATAAACCTCAAAAACATTATGTTAAGTGAATTAAGCCAGACACAAGAGACCACATATTGTATGATTCCGTTTACATGAAAAGTCTAAAAAAGACAAAAGTGTAGAGACAGAATGTAGACTAGCAGTTGCCCGGGGCCAAGAGCAGGAATGAGGAGGAGCTGTTAATGGACCTAAGGGATCTTATTAAGGTGATGAAAATGTTCTAAAATTGATTTATGGCGATGTCTGTACTACTCAATAAATTTACCAAAAATTATTGAATTTTATACTTGAATAGGGTACATTTTATATATGTAACATAGACCTTAATAAAGCTTTTTAAAAAAACACACAGTAAGAAACAAGCAGATTCAGACCCACAAATATCTCACAACAAGAATCACTAGAGACAATATAAATAAATCTGTAATATGTTTTAAGAAATGAAAGTGGCAATTAAAATCACAAGTTGAGAGCAAAGTCTATCAAAGTTGACTAGGCAGATTTGAAAAAGAACCAAAATTAAACTTCTAAAAATGAATACTATAATTATATAATAAGACTATATAATATTTTGAAATTAAATATTTGGTGGGAAGATTATACATGGGGGTAGACATGGCTGAGGGGGGCCATCATGAATTACAAGAATAATCTGCAATAATTACCCAGAATGTGGCACTGATGGAAAATATGAAATGGAGGTTGAGATACATGGAGAACAAAGTTACAACAGAATTTGAGAAAGAGGTAATATAGAGATACGAGTTAATGGCTGAGAATTCTTCAGAATTGATGAAGGATGCAAATCTTAAAAGTTTTTTAAAGTTTATTTTTGAGAGAGAGAGAGAGCACAAGGTGGTAGACAGAGGCAGAGAGGGAGAAGGAGACAGAGAATCTGAAGCAGGTTCTAGGCTCTGTGCTAACACCTCAGAGCCTGAAGTAGGACTCGAACCCACGAACTGTGAGATGATGACCTGAGCTGAAGTCAGACGCTCAACTGACTGAGCCACCCAGGCACTCCTGAAGGATACAAATCTTAAGAATTAGAAAGCCCATTGACAATAAACTATTTGTAAAAAAAAAAAAAAAAAAAAAAAAGAATCAGAAAGCCCGGTGAATCTAAAAAAAAAAAGTAAAAAGAAATCTACACTTAGCACATCATACTACATACATATATCACATTGTACTGCAGAGTATCAAAGCCAAAGAAAAGATCTAAGAAAAAAACACATTCCCTACAAATGAAAGAAAATGGGCTCAACAGAAAAAGCCTGGAAGACAGTGGTATAATATATCCATAGGCCTAAAAAGTTAAGGAGGGAATAAACCCAAAACACTGTCAACCTAGAAATTGCACATCTAATGAAATTTTCTTTCCAGAACAAGAGTATAATAAAACATTTTGAGACAAACACAAAGAGAGATTTACCTCCAACAAACTCTCTCAACAGAATTTCTAAACACTAAAATGAAGAAAAATGATCCCAAAAGAAAAAGATGAGATGAAAAAATGAGTCATAAGGAAAGTAGTTGGCTGAACAAAGTAATAATAATAATGTCTGATAGGTGGATAGCTTAGCAGAAAATCCTCAGAAGGCAGAGCCTGAGATAAAAGTTGAAGTGCAAGGATTTTATTGGTGTGTATGTGATCTTAAGGGAACAAGAATGAGTGATGGAGCAGTGATGTAGGGCAGGAGAGTTCATTCAAGGATACATGATTAATTTGGCCACCACTACAAAGGTCTGGTTGCTCCATCCCTCAGGACCATTTGAGAAACCATATGAAGTACATATCAAGACTACCCATCCTGGGGGGCCTTGTAGGTTCAGTAGGTTTAACTGTCCAGCTCTTGATTTTGGCTCATGTCACGATCTACTGGTTGTGGACTTGAGCCCCACGTCGGGTTCTGCGCTGAGCATGGAGTCTGCTTAACATTCTCTCTCTCTCAGGGGTTGCCTGGGAGACTCAGTCAGTTGAGCATCTGACTTTGGCTCAGGTTATCATCTCCTGGTTCAGGAGTTTGAGCCCCACATTAGGCTTGCTGTTGTCAGCCTGTCAGTGCAGAGCCCACTTTGGATCCTCTGTCCCCCTCTCTTTGTTCCTTCTCCACTTTTAGTCTCTCCAAAACGATAAACATTAAAAAAACAAAAAGACTCTCTCTTTCGGTACCTGTTTGGCTCAGTCGGTTAAGCACCGACTCTGGATTTCGGCTCAAGTCATGATCTCACAGATCATGAGTTCGAGCCCTGCATCGGGCTGTCCCCCTCACTCTACTTCTCACCCACTTGTACTCTTTCTCTCAAAATAAATAAATAAGCATTTAAAAAAATCCTCTTTCTTCTCAAGATAAACATTTTAAAAAGTGCTTCCCTCTCTCTCCCTCCCCCACACACTCTTTCTCCCTCTGCCCCTTTTGGGATTCTCTCTTCTCTCTGCCCCTTGCTCAGTTTCACCACCCCCATCCTCAAAAAAAAAAAAAAAGGACTATTCATCCTGGGTGGGGTATGGGGGGATGTTACCAGAGAGTAAGGGGGATGCATGTATCCATTGATTCTCTTCTTTCCCTTAGTCAAAGGCTCACCTTAAGGAGTGTTATACTTTCTAGGTACACCATGCCAGGGGAGATCATGTACCCATGTTTTTCTGTGCTTTGGCATAAACACAGATGCCTCAGGGGAGAAGGCAGGGGATGGACAGGGCAAGCCTGAGGCTAGGAATTATCAGATTGCAATTGTGTAGAGCTAGTGAGTTCACCACAGAGCTGGCTGTGTAAAGAGAAGTAAGGCCAGAAGAGGATCCGTAATGAGGCATAAAAGGTGTCCAATACACTGAAGTTAAAAAAAAAAAAAAGGTAGAGCCAAGAGATTAAGAAAAATAACATACAAGTTAAGAGGGAGGTAACTAGAATTACCTCTAGTTCTAGAGGAGAGTAATAATAATTAACTCTACACTTTATAAGTATGCATATCAAAACTTCTAAAAATATTTTTATTGAAGTATAATTAACATACAATCAAAATTTTTTTAAATTGAGGTACAATTGACATGAAACATTGTATTAGTTTCAGGAGCACAGCATAATGATTTGATATTTGTATACATTGTGAAATGATCACACAATAAATCTAGTTAACATTCATTACCTTACATAATCACAAAAAATAATTTCTTTTTCTTGTGATGAGAACTTTTAAGTTTTACTTTTAGGAACTTTCTTTCTTTGTTTTTAGAGAGAGAGAATGTGCACATACAAGCAGAGGAGGGGCAGAGGTAGAGGGAGAAAGAGAATCTCAAGCAGGCTACATACCCATTGTAGTGTCTGATGCAGGGCTTGATCTCACAACCGTGAGATCATGATCTAAGCCAAAGGAATCAAGAGTCCCACACTTAACCAACTAAGCCACCCAGGCACCTCCCCTGCTTTTTAAAGTAGGCTTCACAACCAGCACGGAGCCCAAGTCAGGGCTTGAACTCACGATTCTGAGATCAAGACTTGAGCTGAGATCAAGAGTTGGATGCTTAACCAATTGAGCCACCCAGGTGTTCCTCTCTTAACAACTTTCAAATATGCAATACATATTATTAACTATAGTTAGCATGCTGTGCATTACATCCCATGACTTATTTATTTTATAGTTGGAAATTTGTACGTTTTGACGCCCTTCATCCATTTCTCCCAGCTCCCACTCCCACCTCTGGCAATCACCAGTCTGTTCTCTGTATCTATCAGCCTATTTGTATTTTAGATTCCACATATAAGTGAGATCATATGGTATTTGTCTTTCTCTGACTTACTTCACTTAGCATAATATCCTCCAATTCCATCCATGTCATCATAAATGGCAGGATTTCCTTCTTTTTTATAGCTGAATGATATATATATCTGTATATGGAATTTCTGGATCATATGGATCATGTGGTAGTCCTATTTTAAGAATTGTTTAAAGAAATAAAATGCATATACTTCCAATTGGTGGGAGGAAAAATGAGAAAAACTCAATCCGAACAAAAAAGGCAAGAACAAAGAAAAATAAATCATAGAAAAAACCGGACAAAGAGAAAGCACAAATTAAATGGTAGAAATAAATCCAACAGTGTTAGTAATTATGATAAATACAAATGGACCGAACTTTCCAAGTAAAAGACAAAGATTATTGGGGTAGAATTAAAAACCAATATCCAGGGGTGCCTGGGTGGCCTGGTCAGTTAAGCATCTGACTTTGGCTCACGTCATGATCTTGCGGTTCGTGAGTTTGAGTCCCACATTGGGCTCTGCGCTGACAGCTTAGTAAAAATAAATAAAAAACAAAATCCTAAAAAATAAAAAACAAAAAAACAAAACAAAACAAAAACCAAAATTCAATGATATGGTGTTTAATAAATATTAAACAGAGATAGACATAAGAAATAATAATAAAGGCTGAAAGTCAAACTCTAAAGAAAAAAAGAAAGAAAAGAAAAGCTGGTGATGCTGTATCAATTTTAGACAAAATAACTTTAAGGCAAAAGTATTGTTAGACAAAAGGTGGGTCAGTTAGGGGTGCCTAGGTGGCTCAGTCAGTTAAGCATCCGACTTTGGCTCAAGTCACAATCTCACCTCTCATGGGTTTGAGCCCTGTGTCGGGCTCTGTGCTGACAGCTCAGAGCCTGGAGCCTGCTTCAGATTCTGTGTCTCCCTGTCTCTCTGCCCCTCCCCCACTCGTACTCTCTATCTCAAAAATGAATAATAAAAAAAAAAAGTTTTAAAGTGGGTCAATTAATGTCAGAGGACTCAGTGAGTTTTAACAATTCCAAATTTATATGCATCTAGTAACATAGCATCAAAACATATAAAACAAAAACTGATGAATACAAAGAAAAATAGAAAAATCTTCCGACAAACTGGAAGTTGACAACATGTGTATCTCAGTAATTGACTGATCAAGTAAACCAAAAAAATCAGTAAGGTTAGAGAAGACTTGAATAACACAGATCACAGGCTTTATCGGTTTTGTTTATTTGCTTGTTGTTTAACAAATATTCATATGGAGTTTAATATGTAGCAAGTTAAAAAATTCTGTTTTTGTTTTAATGTTTATTTACTTTTGAGAAAGAAAGTCAGCAAGAGAGAGGGGGAAGGGCAGAGAGAGAGGATGAAGATGGCGGGGGGGGGGGGAGCGGGGGACAGAGAATCCTAAGTGGGATCCATGCTGACAGCAGCAAGCCCGTGGAACTCACAAACTATGAGATCATGACCTGAGTTGAAGTTGGACACTTGACTGAGCCACCCAGACACCCTGCAAGTGCTATTCTAAAGAATTTTTGTCAAGAATTGGAAAGAAAGGGTTATGATCTGAATACCTTCCAGAGTCAAGGTAGTGTCACTGATCACTTCAGCTAAATTCAGGGACAAATTTCATAGCACTTTTTCTAATAAGACAACTCCCATCATGAAGAGAACTCCCCATGGGATACCACACAAATAACACGCTAATTATCTCCCAGTAATAAAAGACAGGCTCATTTTGAAGAGGTGTCTACAGTTGTCTAAGAGCCACATGATCTACTAATCATGTTCTCATACTCTTTTATTACTCACCCGAAAGTACAAGTCACCATGATTTGGGGAGACAGGCAAATTAATGTGTTTATGGTGCTCCTGGAAAAAAAAAAAAAAAGCATGGTTTACAATTGCTGGACCCCCCCTAGTAGGACCCTACATCAGTCAGGGGTACAGGCTGACAGTATCTCCAATGTGGCCTCCCAGCACGATTATAATCCTTAGGGTTCACACTGTTGTTAAAAGAATTGAATCTAATTCTTGTTTTTGGAGGGACTGCTAGAGGGCAGTCAGTTCACCCTCCTCTACTTGTCCACACCACCAGCCAAATGGCATTCATCCATCCATTCATCCATCCAATGGAATGACTGGTCAATGCTAGGGGAATGATGGTGAGATCTGGAGGTGCTGATGGGTGTTCCGTGTGGAAGGGGAAGAAGCTAGGACCAGCCCCTGCTCTTTCCTATAGACCCTAGCTAAGATTAAAGAGAAAGGTGACCAAACGGAGGCCACAGCTATCTTACAGGGGAAGGCCAATGCAGCAGTAAGTTCAATGTCAAGGGCTTGTGACAGGTGGAGAGAAGCAGGGTGCTTTCCTTTGTGGGGAAGCCCAGAGGTAGTTCTGACAGACAAAGTTCATTAATGTCTCACCCTCTCCCACGCCTTCCCGGGGACTGAAGTGGTCTCTCCCTGGTACCTAATTCATTATTCTCCCTCCATTGTTTCCCATTCCAGTAACTGTAAACTTACTATTTGTCACACCAAGACCATTTGTCCAGAACAATCAGGTACAAGATGGACAAGGGTATTTTTATAAAATTTAACCTGTTGTGTTACTAGTGTCTGAGTAATTTATTTCACAGCAACTCAGGACAAAAGAAACATCTGATAATCCTATGATTAGTTTGTCAGGTCCCAGTATCTTAACACATATTTAGGTTGTCATAGCTTGCAACCATTTGAAAAAATAATACATGTAAATTGAAAGAAAAATAATACTTTAATTCTATTTTTAAGTAACCATAATTATTTGCTAATGGGATGTTCTAGGTGCTGTACAAATTCTCAAACTTTGGAGTCAGATTTGATACCACCGTACTCATTCCTTGTTCCGCACTGATATTCACACAGTACGTGCGTGCTTTTTATCACAGCAGCGGCAGGAAACTCAACTTTGCAAAGATATGACATTACTAAAAGGATAATACTCTAATGCTGGAGCCATGATCTACCTTGTACTAGCAGTTCACACAGTCTCCTACAGATGTCGAGTATCACTGTGTTTCCCTTAAAATAGTCTACAGTGTTCCATGGGTTTACTGCTACAGCACCCTGGAGTGCCTCATGATACAGTTTGGGGAACTGTGGGTCTAACATAGAATTGTCTACTCTTAGGCACAAAATTCTTTGGCGGGGGGCATTCAAAATCAGACTGTCACATTTAGTTTTCCTTACTAGTGTGAATGTTAACAAACCTCACAACAAATTAATAATTTAAAAACTTTCGAAGCATTAAATTTGAATCCCCTAGGCCCCCTTTTGGCTGGGTAGCTACCAGAAGGTAAAGCTACCAGGTCTGCCAGGGTTGCCTTCAGTAGAAAGAAACATTATGTGCATGAAGGAATCTCAAGTTCTCAAAGTAGGCCTGTGTACCACCCAACCTTTTCATCCTAATTAGTACTCAAGGAGTGGTCAAAAAGAAATGATTCCTTTCTAAATTTAGTGACCACACTGCCTTAACTAAAATGCCTGGATCAGGAGGAGGTGATGGAGGTAGTGTCAGAAACTGTTTTGAGCAGGGGTGCCTGGGTGGCACAGTTGGTTAAGTGTCTGATTTTGGCTCAGGTCATGATCTTATGGTTCGTGGGTTCAAGCCCTGCATCAGGCTCTGTGCTGACAGTTCAGAGTCTGGAGCCTGCTTTTGATTCTGTGTCTCCCTCTCTCTCTGCCCCTCCCCAACTCAAGCTCTGTCTCTCTCTGTCTCAAAAATAAATGAATATTTTAAAAAAATCATTTTGAGTTGATTTCTGAAGAATCCATTCCAATGCTCAACAATCACAGATGCTTGTGGATGGTGGATAGTATGGAAAATCCACTGATAAATACCTTGAGTGGCTTGAGAGCTCACTGTGATCAGAGGTGCATCATGGTCAGACTGCAAATATCTGGAAAGCCAGAAATATAACAAATATCAGTTTCAAGTGCTACAATGGTCTAGCCAGAGTCAATTGATTGGACTCAGCACTGCAGCAACATTGCAACCTACAAAAATTATCAACAGTGGTGAGCCACCACCGGTGGCCCCAGGAAGGGGTCAAATGTTCAATGGACTCAACTGTCTCACCCAGTGCAACAGGCCTCCCTCATGGAGAGACAAACAGCTCAACTTTTATTATGAGCCACAGGTCTGCCATGCAGTAATAGCTGGTGCATCTGAAATAGAGTCCTTTATTTGGTGCCCAGTCTATGTTGGTGGGTGTGCTGCTTGTCTGATTTAATGATGGGTCCATGCAGCAAAACTGGGTAGTGAAGGCTCAGTCTGCAGCCTCCAGTTGGTCTCAGAGAATGGACTCTCACCCTGGGCACCTACATGAATGATCCAAACAGCTCCATCAGCATCCAGGATTTATTCCCATGGTTCATGGCCCCAAAGAGGGAAGTCTTTAATCTGCCAGTCTGTAGTTTTCCAAGTGGCAGACCAAACAGCTAGGGCAGTGTTAACAGCCCAAAAGTCAGTAAAATGTAGGAACATTCATCAAGGAGTACTGGCTGGAGCTATGAGGACTGCTTTGAGTTCTGCCCACTGAGAGGAGTGACCACATCTGTTTTCCATTCCATGTAGCTGGCACCGGTGCCAACCAGCCACAGCAGTCCAGAGGACACCATGGGTTTCAGCATAGCCAAACCATCTGTGAACCACGCCCAGGCATTTGGGGCAGCCTCTGTGGATTGAAAGCTCCACTGAGTGAGTGGCTTTGCTTTAGCTATGGAGTGGAGGATAACATTTTCCCCAAAGGGATAGATGCCTTTTCTTCATGTAAAGCTGAAAATTCCATTGAGGCCAGGCAGCTCAATATAAGTCAAGCAGACTTAAATATACCATTTACATCACAACAGTGAGACTTGTCAGGCCCTTTCCCACATTATTAGTTGTCACAAGGCCGCCACAGGTGTGTGTTCTAGTAATGTCAGTTGTTCAGCTTTGACAAGAAGTCAGTAGAAGCTAAGAACTGCTTTTCAAAAGAGGTGTACCTCCTAGCCACATTAGGGAGGAAATCCCTCACCCAACATGGGGTGCCTCCTAGTGAAGGCGACCTCCTTGGAAAGTGATCAATCAGGAAAATGATCAATCAGAGAGAATTTTAGCTCAAAGGGGCCTTAAGGTTGCGATGTCCCCCAAAACACTAGCACTTCCCTGATGCAGCATTCCCGGCTGGTCTAATCCCTTTGGGCATTTATGAGCAGTCACAGTACGTTTACGCAAAACACCAGTTCTCAATTACATACTCAGCAGTGAAAGCCATGAGAACAGTACACTGAATTGGTCCAAAGCCCTGCCCACAAGGTCAATGAGATCCTTTTTTCTCTCTGGAAAAGTGAGAGACATTCTTCCCTTGGGAGGAAGAAAGGAGACTTGAAAAGTCCTGTTTTGCTCTTGCTCAGAAATGTGGCTATCAATTCTTTAGCACACACGTACAACCTACATAATCATCATCATTCCTTCATTCTTACAACAAACATTCATTTGGTGCCTATTATACACAAGGAACTATTTCAAGTTCTGGGGATACAGTAATGAACAAAACAGCCTCTACTGTCACATAGCTTATGTTCTAGGGGGAATATCAAAAAAAAAAAAAAAAAAAGAAATCAATAATATGTCAGATGGTAGTAAATGTTATGGAAAAAAGAAATCAGGAAAAGAGGCATAAGGAGTATTGGGGATGGGACTTTACTAATTTATGTAGAGTGATCAGGTTGTTGTCTCAAAGACCCAAAGGAATGAGGAAAAAAGATGTGAAGATGTCGGGGGAAGTGGGTTCTAGGTGGGGGAGGTGGGGGTGGATAATGCAAAGACCCCAAAGTTGGAGTCTGTCTGCTCTGTTTCAAAAGTGGCAAGGCCTGTGCGGCTGGAGTTTAGTGACTCGGGAGGGTAGGACACGAGGTCATGGAGGACATGTGAAGGTCCCTTGAGGTCTTGGTAGATTGAACACACTTGGCTTTTACTCTGAATGAGGTGGAAAGTGGCATGATGTGGCACATTTCACCAGGATCTCTCTGGCTGTGTGTTGAGAACAGACTGGGGCTGGGGGCGGAGTAGAGGCAGGAGGACTGTTTAGGAAGTAATCATGAAATCCCACAGGAGAGAATGTTAGATTGGTCAAGAGTGATACCACTAGAGATGTGGTGAGAAGTGGTAACATTTTGGGGAAATTCTTTTTAATTATGATTTTGAAAAATATAACTACAACACCAGCTTAAAAAGTAACAATTATTGAATATTATCAAATATCTAGTTAACATACAGATATACCAGATTATCTCATGTATTATTTTTACATTGGTGAGAAATGGTAAAGATAAAGCTGATATTAAAGCAGTGAAAACAGAGTTATTCAGCAACTATTGACAATAGGGAAAAGAGCTGAGCTCCATTCTGATTTGTGAAGAGGCGACCGGGCACTTTAAAGGGAGAATGAAGGCAGGGGGGTAGAGTAAGGCCTCATGCTGCAAATTACAAAGGGTTGGTCACCGTAAATGTGATTAGGCCAGCAGTATCTGTTAGCGGGCAATGATAGAAGCTAAGAACCTATCCTCCCAGAGACTGGGAGACAGAAGCCCTCTTCTTCCTGATTATATTTTTAAGGAAGGCTTTCAGGTCCTTGAGACAGAGTTGGGAGTTACAGAAGATACTCATACAATTCAAAGGGACGGAGGAAGAATTCACAGTTGTAAGCCCTTTTTAGCGAGTGCTCTAAGAGATGGGGGTTGATGTCAGGTATTAGCTGGAGCAAAGAGCAATTTTTTTTTTTTTTTTTTGACAGCTCTGAGCTTTTCTAAACAGGAACTCAAAAGGGGCTGGGTTGTCCCAAGAATGAGACCTTCAGATGCTAGATGCCAAGTTAAAATTTGGTCAAGAGTCTTAGGGCAGGGGTTTGAAGGCAGTGTTCATGATGAGAGTTTTTTGCAGTTCTCAGAATCCAGATCAATTAAGGTCCATATATTGTAACTGATCGATATTCTGTCCTAAATTTCTTTTAATCTATAGGGTCCTCCTTCATTCCTCCCTTTTTCCCTTTACAGTTTGTTAAAGAAATGGAGTCATTTGTCTTGTAGACACAATCAAGATTTTGCTGACGAGACTCTCTTGGGTGATTTTAATGTTTCTTGGTTCCTGTATTTCCCCCAAAATGGTAGTTAGCGTTGAGTTGCCTAGTAGACATTCAAGAAGAGATGGGAGAGTGGGCAGTTGGATATAGGGCTGGGGGCAGGAGAGATCCAACTGGTGATAATAACTGAAAGTCCTAGACACAGTTCGAACCATGATCCTGGCTGTGATTGCTGAGGGGATGAGAGGACAGGAGAAACCCTCTAAGACTCAAGCCCCAGGCATTCCCATGTTTAGAGGTGGGAAGATGGGGAAGAAGAGACCAGGAAGGGTGAGGAGCACATCCGACATGAGACAAGAAGGAACAGTTAGGGCAGTGACTCTAAAGCCAAGAAAAGAAGGTAGGTAAGGAAGGAAGGAGTGCTCAACCACCGTGTCAAACGTAACAAGTAAGGATTGCAAATCTACTACTGAGTTTGGTAAAGATATCACTGGCAACTTTGAGAAGATGGGTTCAAAAGGGAATGGATGAGAGCAAGCGGAGACAAGTAAAGACAACTCTTTAAAGAAGTTTTACTAGGGCGCCTGGGTGGCTCAGTCGGTTGAGCATCCGACTTTGGCTCAGGTCATGATCTCACAGTTCGTGGGTTTGAGCCCCGTGTCAGGCTCTGTGCTGACAGCTCAGAGCCTGGGGCCTGCTTTGGATTCTGTGTCTCCCTCTTTCTCTGACCCTCCCCTGCTCACATTGTCTCTCTCTCTTTCAAAAAATAAATAAAAAACATTAAAAATAATAAAATTAAGAAGTTTTACTGCAAAGGAAAGCAGAGGAAAAAGGTTAACTGGAGGTCAACACAACCTTGAAGGAAAATTTGTTGTTTTCAAGATGGATTCATAAGAGACTATTTGTCTCCTGTGAAAGTGAGCTAATAGAACAGGCAATTAGGTTATTGTGTAGGGGAGTTGCTGGGGCAATACCCTTGAAATAGGCAAGAGGGGACAGAATTGAGTGCCCCAGTGAAGGGTGTGGTCTTAGGGAGGAGCAAGACAGCCCATCCACAGTAACAGGAGGTGAGGTTGTAGACCTGGACACAGATGCAAACAGACCCATAGATGCCGTAAGGGGAACGCGTGTTCTGAGTCCTTCTGGATTCTTAGAGAGGCAGGGTTGTCAGCTAAGAGTGAGAAGGGGAGAGGTGTTGGAGGTTTGAGGACACAGAAATAGGGATTAGGTGGTCCTCTCTGGGGAGTGAAGAAAGTTCAGTGGAAAATGTAGTAGATCATTGGCCTTAAAGTGAGATCATCAGCTTGGCTGGGTATTTCTCCAGCCAAATTTCAGCCCTCAGGGGAAACTCAGAGTAGGCAGAGTTTTCCCTTTACCTAAAAGTGGGATTTTGTGCAATAAGACAGGAGACAGGGGTAAAGACATTGAGAGCATAGGCAAGGAAGTGGTTATAATAACCACACATGGTATCTACACAAACAATTGAGGGTTTGCTTATGCAAGTGATGTGCCTTGAAAGTTCTTCTCTGTCACAGTTGGGACGGGCAGTTGTTCAGTTATCAGATGTGACAGAGGCTGCTTGTCATTCCTCAATATCCTGTTTCCTTCTTTCATGATCATAAACCTTAACTTTTAGGAGTGTATATGCTCATTCAAGAGAAAGACCACATTTCTTAGCCTCCTTCAAGACCAGGGGGGGACTACGTCTCTACTTTCTGGACAAGAGTATATCATCATCAATATTATGAGACAGCTCCTAGGAATCTCCCTAAAAGAACTGACATACACCCTGTCATCTGGCAATGGGTGGGGAGTATGAACTTTTCATTCATCTGGCTGCCTAGAGTGGGGATGCAATGACTGGAGCTCTGGTTTCCAACTGGGAACATGAGGATGAGGTTCACACCCTAGACATCACAGGGAGATAAGCTGGAGGAACCCTAGGCCGCTGGGACTTTGTGGAGTAGAGCTGCCATACCAGCTCACACTGTGCATCTTTACAGTTTTATAAGAGAGAAATACAATGTTGTTTAAGCTACTGTTCTGGGAGGGGGCTCTGCTTCTCATAGCTCAATCTAACCTTCACTGATGTTTGGGGGGATATTTTTAATGAAAGAAGCATAGCTATTTTAAATATTTCAACATGACACTTACACATTTATCTTGCCTACACTTAATTCAACAGCATTTTTAATTGACTCGCCTTTAATAAGTCTTCCCATAGCAGTTACCTTAGTTTAGAAAGAAGAACTTTGTTTTAGCACTTGTATTTCAACAGTTTATATAATACTTAGTTACATATTTAGTTTATTTTTTCAGAAACACTTTCTCTTAGCCCTCCTACTTTATTAATTTATGCAATGTTTAATTGAATTACATGATTACAACAGTGAACACTGCTGGCAAAAATGAGCTGAGTAAACCACAACTGACTTTGGGAAGCATATCGCCAATTGTGGAAGCAGTATGTACTTTCCATTATCAACCCTCTGTGATGTTTGATGGAGCGAGAGAGAGAGAGAACATTAGTTATCTATCCAGACAACCAGTTGAGTATAGGTCAGATCTGCTCCTCAGCATCTTTTAACATTTCCATAGGTTGTTTTTTTGTTTTGTTTTTTTTAAGTAGGCTTCATGCCCAGTGTGGAGCCCAACACAGGGCTTGAACTCATGACCCTGAGATCAAGAATTGAGCTGAGATCAAGATTCAGATGCCCAACTGAGTGAGCTACCCAGGCACCTCCTACATCTATATAGTTTAACACAGAAACTTGACTATACATTTAACTTTACAAGTGTGCAACCTCCTCTTACACACTTTGATATATAAGAGGCCTGTGAATGGATATGAGTATTCTGGAGGTCAGTATTTACCAAAGTCTTAAAGATGTTATAGAATTGGCTCGGCAAAGCCATTCACTAGCCAACCACTGAAGGATCCTAAGAAAATAATTGAGGCATTTGCAAAAGAATTCCTATGGTTATGTTGCCCTAGGGAAAGGTTTAAGAGCCATGCTCAGTACGGCTAGTTTTAAGTACTAACTACATTTTCATTTGGAATATACTGTGTTGAAGGAATGAATCAGCAAGAACTTTAACTTTGGATGGAAGCATGACATGGTCACAGAAAGCTTTTTTTAAAATTTTGGATCCTTACTCCAACTGCAGTAAATACAGCTTACCAGCTCTCTCATGCCACCTGATTATCCAAGGTTAGAAAGGGAATCCCACATTTCCCCGGATCTCTTGTGCTGTGGTTCTGGATGTGAATTAGGCTCTACCAATTGAGATATGAAAGGGGGAAGTGCAGGCCATCTTGCTACTCCTTTGGCTGTTTTCTGATACCAGAGCTGTGGAATCTGATTCTTCTGTTTCCCTCACATCTCACATCTACTCTATCAGCAGACCAAGCTGGCTCTACCTTTGAAAGAACTATCTAGAGTCCGAGCACTTCCAGGCACCTCCACCATTCACACACTGGTCCACACTACAACCATCTGCTACCGGGATGACTGAGCAGTCTCCAAATTGGTGTCACGGCTTCTACCTTTGCCCCAACACAGCAGCTGAAGTGAGCCTTTTAAAACTTAGACAACGCTCGCCATAGCAAACCATTTCACTTAGAATACAGTCAAACCCCTTACAGAGGTCTAAAGCCCTGGCTATCCTGGTCTGTACACCCCACAACTCCTCTTGCACTGGTCTCCCAGTGGTTTCAGCTCTAGCCAGCCGCCTTTGCTGTTGCTGAATCTAGCTGTCCTCACCCCCTACTGATCCTGCCAGTTCACAACCTCAAATGACACTTTCTCAACTTCCTATGATGTGTCGAGGTACCACCTGTAGACTCCCCTTACCATTTAAAAAATATCACACAACATACTTACGCTTGTCTGTCTCCCTCACCAAAATGAAAGTTCCGGCAGGAGAGAGGTCTTTCTCTTTCATACTGATGTATCCTAAGCTTGAGCTGTATCTAGCACTCCAGAGGCACTCCGTCTGCATGGGGTTTTTTCTGCAGGTGTTTCAGGGTCCAGTCTTTTGCTCTGTGGCTCTTCAGAGACAGCTGAGACTGGGGATTTTGTGATCACTGGACTGCAGCATGCAGTGTGTGCTGTTAACTCGACAACTCTATAGCCAGATCTCCACCCTCCCGACTATGGTGGAGGTCGTAGCTTCTCTGCTGGTCAGTTCTCTGGTGTTCTGATTCCTGGAGGCTCAACCTATTACTCCTCCAGCTTTCCAACGAGTCTATAAACACTTGTTTTCCTGTTTTAAACCTTTCTGCCTAGAATAATTGGAATGAGTTACACAAACATAAATTGAAAATGGGTGAAAGAGCTAAACGTGAGACAGGAAACCATCAAAATCATAAAGGAGAACACAGGCAGCAACCTCTGTGACCTTGGCTGAAGCAATTTCTTACTAGACACATCACCAGAGGCAATGGAAACAAGAGCAAAAATGAACTGTTGGGACCTCATCAAAATAAAAAGCTTCTGCACAGCAAAGGAAGCAACCGACAAGACTAAAAGGCAACCTACAGAATGGGAGAAGATATCTGCAAATGACATATCTGAGAAAGGGCTAGTATCCAAAATCTATAAAGAACTTAGCAAACTCATAATCAAATAATCCAGTGAAGAAATGGGCAGAACACATGAATAGACACTCTTCCAAAGAAGACATTCAAATGGCCAACAAACACATGAAAAGATGCCCAGCATCACTTATCATCAGAGAAATACAAATCAAAACCAAGATGAGATACCACCTCACGCTGGTCAGAATGGCTAAAATTAACAACAAAAGAAACAACAAGTGTTGGCAAGGATATGAAGAAAGGAGGACCCTCTTGCACTGTTGGTGGGAATGTAAACTGGGGCAGCCACTCTGAAAAACAGTATGGAGGTTCCTCAAAAAGTTAAAAATAGAACTACCCTATGACCCAGCAATTGTACTAGTAGGTATTTACCCAAAGGATAAAATAATAGATTCAAAAGGGTACACACACCCCTATGTTTCTAGCAGCATTATCTACAATAGCCAAAGAGAAACCAAATGTCCATCGACTGATGATGGATAAAGAAAATGTGGTGTCTATATGCGATAGAATATTACTCAGCCATGAAAAAGAATGAAAACTTGCCATCTGCAATGACACAGATGGAGCTAGGGTATACTATGCTAAGTGAAATAAATCAGAGAAAGACAAATACCACATGATTTCACTCATATGTGGACTTTAAGAAACAAAACGTGAACATATGGGTGGGGGAAGAAAGAGGGAAACAAACCATGAGACTGCTATAGATAGAGAACAAACCAAGGGTTGATGGAGGGAGGTGGGTGGGGGATGAGCTAGATGGGTGATGGGTATTAAAGAGGGCACATGTTATGATGAGCACTGGGTGGTGTTGTATGGAAGTGAATCACTGAACCCTGCTCCTGAAACTAATATTGCACTGCAGGTTATCTAAAACTTGGAAGAAGAAAAAAAAAGAATAATTGGAATGGTTTTTATTTTTCCACTGAACCCTGAAAAGGACACAAAATACAGCTGTCAGGCCATTGATGTTTAGGACTGACTGAACTAGATGTTAGATGTAAATGAGACAAATGAGAAAGCCCAACCCCTGCCTCAGTTCTTGAGGAGTTGAACTTGTGACTGCTCTAATATAAGGGAAGAAAAGAAACGCTTCAGAGAAGCTAAGTCAAAGGTTGGGCACACAGGGGATTACAAGAGTTGACATTCTCTCTCCGTGTTTTCAGAGGACGCCCCTGAGACCCCACCACACTCCAGTCTCTGTCCTCTATTGGTACAACTCTGGCAGCTGAACCATGTCCAAGAGGAGCTGTTAACACCACATCTGTCATTAGCTACAGCCATCTGAAGAGGGCAGATGTCCAAACCCTGCCCTAGGACGGCGGTGGAAGCACCAAATGAACGGGCAATTGTGCACAATACCTTAGAAATAAGCCTCTTTTCCTTTAAAGAGCTAAGTGTTAGGGGATCAATTCAACTGGACCATGGGGGTAAGTTTAGGACTAAAAGATCCTATCTTTAATTCGTTCAGCTAGCTCAGGCATATCTTTTTTTTTTCTTTCTAATGCTTATTTTTGAGAGAGAGAGAGAGAGAACGAACATGAGCAGGGGAGGGGCAGAGAGAGGGGGGCACAGGATCTGAAGTGGGCTCCACACTGACAGCAAAGAACCATGAACTCATGAATCATGAGATCATGATGTGAGCAAGTCAGATGCTTCACCGACTGAGCCGCCCAGGCACCCCTACCTCAAACATACCTTAAGTAAAACATGTTCATTAACAAAGAACTCTGTTTACTTTCAAGTAAGATAAAGTACATAAGACAGCATATTTATATCATTATATAGAATATACACAATTTTAGAGCCTGAAAGAACATGTACTAAAATGTTAAAACTGGTTTATTTAGAAGAAAAAGTAATTAAACATTTAAAAAAATTTTACCTAGATATACTTCAACTCTTATCATTGCTGCTTCTTCCCTACTAACAAAACTGTCTCAGGTTAACAGGATGCCACAGGCCAGGAGACAAACTGATCCACTCATCCCTCTCGGTCAGCGCCGCATCCTAGAGTCGTTATGTGGCCCAGCTCTGTCACAGACACCGGGGCAAGTCTCTTTGGGCCTTGGAAGCGTATTCCTCCCTAAGAGCACAATGAGAAAGTTCCTTTACTGCTGTTTACTTTGCTTCTTGCTGTGTCTTTGGACTGTTATTTGAAGAAATGGCACTGTGTAGCAGCCACTTTGCAGTACTGAAGCTAGCAAAACAAAAGGATCTAAGAAAATCTTGATAACATTGTGGCTACCACCCAAGTCTGGAGCCATTTATCTCTAGACTTCTCCTTATAGGTGATAACATCCTTATTGCTTATGTCACTGTCCGCCGAGTTTCCTGTCACACTTGTGCTAATCTCATTCTGCAAGACACATTTTTTCATCTGGCAACAAATAAATCCTTTATGGTGTTTGCTTTGGCAGCACATATACAAATAAATGCCTTATGTTCATGTGATTGAAAAACGACCCTATTAAAAGTCTACTATGACCTCGTTTTTATAGAAAATGAGTAAGTTTTTATAGAAAACTGAGCTTAGGGAGGTAAGCAATTTTCCCCAAAGTTCCTGGTGGAATTGGATTCAAACCAACCCTGACTCTAAAGCCCACACTGTGTCACTTACTCACAGTTAAAAAATGAACAAGTCTATAGCTCTCTCTTTTATAATCAGAACAAAATGCCTACATGCAGATACAGGTAGTAATAAATTTGCATGCATTTGCAAACACCCATATGAATTTGCCTTTAGGCTTTTTACTCCCCTTATTTGCATGTATAGTAGAAATGTATGCTTCAGAGGCTTGGTCAAGAAAGTAGACTTGGGGGACGCCTGGGTGGCTCAGTCGGTTCAATGTTTGACTTCGGCTCAGGTCACGATCTCACGGTTCGTGGGTTCGAGGCCCGTGTCAGGATCTGTGCTGACGGCTCAGAGCCTGAAGCCTGCTTGGGGATTCTATGTCTCCCTCTCTCTCTGCCCTTCTCCCACTTGTGCTCTCTCCAAAAAAAATAAACATTAAAAAAAAATTTTTTTTTTTTGAAAAGAAAGTAGACTTGGGGTGCTTGGGTGGCTCAGTTGGTTGTGCATCCCACTTTTGATTTCGGCTCAGGTCATGATCCCAGGGTCATGGGATTGGGCCTGTGTCAGGCTCTGTGCTGAATGCGGAGTCTGCTTGGGATTCTCCCTCTCCAACTGTCCCTCTCTCTCGCTTGCACATGCTCTCTAAAATTTAAAAAGACAAAACAAAAACAGACTTGCTTCATGTTTTTTCCACACTTTAACTGATGACCGCCATTTTGTGTATCAGGGATATAGACACTGCTCATGGGGATTCTGATGCAGGATCATAGTATTCAATCCCCAAGATACCTGAAATGGAGAATGTGAAAGTGGTACATGCTCTTCCTCAAGCTTTCTTAGAAGTCAAAGAGCTAAAGACTACAAGATACCAAACAGCTAAGGAGGCAGCCCCTTTGAGTTAGCCCAGTAACCCAAAGCAGAAGACTATTTTTGAACCAAAGAACAGAAGAAAAACAGAGGATTACAATATAGGTCCACTGGCTGTGCATTAGCTATCTAAAAGAAGGCAGCACTTAAGTCCAGAGAATAAAAACTCAGCATTATACGAAACAGAACTTCCACAGTACATACCTCCACAGAAGACTTCTGTCCCGTATAACGAGAGACCAGAACAACACTACTGACAGAGCTCACATGACCTCTTAGCTACAGAAGTAGAAATGTTCAATTACCCCTCATAGCTTCTGGCTAGGCAGTTTGAGGGGCTCAGCACAGGAAAACCCCAGCTCTCATGAATAAAAAAGACTTGAGAGACAGAAAGGTGAGACCAAAGGAAGGCATATCAATCCAAAACCTCTGGAGCCACCAGAAGTCAGGAGGAGGCACTCTTATGAGCCTGTGTGGCCCACTGCTATTCCAGAGGTGGTTGGCTAAACTCACAACCTGGGACCACAACGTCACCCAAAGGTAAGTGTATGGTGCTGGAAGGAGTCTCTGACTTTACCCCTGGTAGAACCTATAGCCAGCATCTCACCACAGTGAAAAGGGAGCTGTGACATCAGCATCTAACAGCCACAGACACTGCTGCCTTCCCTAACCCCAAAGACGGAACCTCAGGAAAAAACCTGGCACCTGTCAACAAGGGATGAGGGAAGAGAAGCAGCTCCTCCGAGAACACATTGGAAGGATCAAGAGTGTGATAACCTAGTAAAAGAACAAGATCACAGACCCATGAACTCAAAGGCCATTGTGACCAGCTGGGCTTGAGATGCAGACCTGGTGATGGCAGGACAGGAGGCAGAGAGTGGCCTGTCAAATTCAAGGCTTTGAAGTGGGAGGTCATCTGTCAAGTGTCAAAGAGGCGGCTCTTCAATAAATCCCTAATTTCTGTCTTATCAGAGGTTGTTTTCAGCAGTATTTGAGTGTGGTTTTAATTCTCTGAGTGGTCACAGGATTCTGTTGGGAATATTTAAATGGAAGTTAAAAGAGTACTGCTACTTATTGGAGGAGCTGGGGGGAGATGGGGGAGAAGTCCTAGGACCACAATGTCACGCAAAGGCAAGCATAGGGTGCTGGTAGTCTCTGACTTCACCTCTGGTAGAACCTACAGCTCATACTTCACCACAGTGAACAGGCAGCACTTGACTAACAGTACGCAGGAGAAAATGGGCAGAGAAGGGCCTGAACCTATACCTTCAGAGCATCACGCCCGGGGGGACAGGAGGTACAGCCAGAAGGCAGGGACACAGCAGCTCTATTCACTTCTCTCAAGAGATTCTTGGAACCTCTATTTTGTTTGAAAACAGACTCAGGCAAAGGGAAGGGAAGCTAACATTTATTGAGTGCCTACTGTGTATATCTGGCCTTGTGCAAGGAATTTTCATCTACAACATTCCATTTAATCCTCACACCAACCCTGTGAGGTAGGTATTATCCTCATTTTTGTCCCATGAGGAATATGAGGCTCAGAAAGGTTAGGTAGTTTGTCCAAGGTCACACAGCTAGTAACTGATGGAGCTGGGACTGAGCGCGGAGTCCCAGACTCAAAAATTCCCTGCTCTCTCTCCAACACTGCTTCTTGGGAAGGAGGAGGGAGCAAAAGCAGCAGCAGTCTTTATGCTTCCTACCCTGAGAACAAGACAGTCAGCAAGAGAAGGAGCCTGGGCTTTCCCACAGACTGTCTCCTCTCTACCTGGGGAGGGCGCAGTCCTTTGAAGAGATAAGACATAAATATAAAAATAAATAGAAGAGACAAGCCCCCCAGCAGCGAGGATGTGCAGGATCCATGCTGTGGGAAGGCCACTGTGCCATTCACAGCTGCTGTGGGAGGGAGTCACGTGGGCCCTGTGGAGAAAACTGGGACAATGGCCGCCAAAGGCTGGAGTGGGTGGGCTAAACAGGCCCCTTCTGGGTCGCACAGATTTGAGAACAAAACGTCTGGAGCAGGCAGCAGCCGTGGGCACAGTCACCATCATCCTCCATCTGCTCATTTTACCGGTGTTTGTGATCCAAGAGGGACTCAAAATCGGGGGAACATACAAGTTTGTGCTTTATGTGTCCCAGGACTGTCATCTCACCGGTCCTGCTGTCTCCAAGGCCCACGGACACCAGCTCCTGCCAACCAACAGAGACAGTGTGGAGAAACAAACCAAACAGCTCATTACTCAGTGCTATGAATCTCACATGATAATCCCCAAACCCTACAGGCTCTCACCTGCAGAAAGGAGCAGGCGGTTCCCATTGTTACATCTAAAGTCACCTTGCCCAGAAGGAGCTGCACCTTCCCTGACTTGCGGATGAGCAGCTTGCCAACCTGACCCTCTGTCAGGTCAGCCAGGGTACAAGCATTCTCCGCCAGCCGGGCTTCCTGTGGAGAGAATCGGGAGATGGGCACTGGGTAAGGAGCCGCTTCCTCCATTCTTCATGGATGAAACCTTTTCCGAAGGAAGGCAGCAGCAGCGAAGGTTAGAATGAGCTCCTCAAGAGGGCCTTTTCCCAAGGCTGCCTGCCATTGGCTGAACGATAAAACCCAAAGCAAACAGAAAAACAAATGGACAAAATATTGATAACTGCTGACATTTTCTCATTTGTGTATGTTTAAAATATTTCATTGTAAAAAGTAAACACATGTAATTGGCGTTGAAGTAAAGAGCCCCAAGCCCCTCACGGGTAGAAAGAACAAATGTGTGTTATTTTGGCATTTCAGCTTGGGTGGTACACTTTTGCTTCCCGAACAGGTCATTGTCTCCCTTCCTGCCCTCCCCCCCGCCCCCACTCCTGCCCCTGCATTTTCACAGAACTCATTCCTGAGCATACCCGGTCTTTCTCCTGCTTTATCACCACCATCTGTCCATCCTCGCTCTGCACCTCGGTCTTGATAGGCTTGATGTCCTGAGTAGGCGGCTGGCCGGGGAGTGTGTCTGGCAGCTGAAGAAACAGCAACTCTTCATCCTGGGTGAGGCTCAGCTCCCTGAGCAGTTCTGCCACAGATACGTCCTTTGGAAGGCTCGGGGTCTTTCTGGCTGTTCTGGGAGGAGCCTTCATCTTGGCCTCCTCCTCCTCATCCCGGGGCTCCTCTTTCACTGCCCAAGATAACAAATGAAAGAGCTATCAAGTGGCCACCCTGTGTGTCATCTCACTGCACCCATCCCTTCATCCTCATCTGCTTCACTGTCACTCAGCTAGGAAGCTTGAGGGAATCACTGGTTATGAAGAAGGATCCAGGAGTTGTATGACTTCAAAAGGATTATCTGAGACTGACCCACAGATCCACAGCAGCATGAACCCTCTGAGAGTGAGAACTTACAGTATCTGTTCAGGTCATGCATTTTACAGTTAGAATGTGGGGAAGGGGACGCTGCTTATTAGTCTGGGAGCTTCATTCCTAGGGAGGATTCAGGTAGGCAGGGGGCGGGGGGGGGGGAGGGATCCACAGGAAAGGAGATGAGACGTTAATGGACACAGAGTACCTTTCACAGCAGGTACGTCCACCTCCATGTCCTCTTCCTTGGGGCCACCCAGCCAAGGTTTAACATCTGGTTCCTCATTCTCTTCCTTGAAAAGCCATCCTGAGTGAGCCAGTGGCAGCTGAACAGGCATATTTCGAGTGTCATTCCTCAGCCCAGGGTCATCAATGAACTACCAGAGAAGAGACAAGGGGTCACATGGTCTGACTAGCATACATGCAGGTGGACTGCAGCCCACCTCAGCCTTTTCTAACTGAAGATTCCTGCTGCTCACAGGCTTCCAGGACATTAGAGAGTTCTTCTGCCACCAAGCCTGGCTCCCCAGAAGCCCATTCCTCCCAGCCTGCCGGTACCTACATCATCCTTCTCCAGCATGCGCAGGATCTGTTTTGTTTCTTCATCTGTCTCCCTCTTCTCTTTTTTGATGTTGATGATATGAGAGGGCCCCATGTCTGACACATCCACGGTCTTATCCCAGTTCCCTGTGGGAAATCACTCGGTTCACCAAAGGTATGGAAGAAGCCAAGAGCAAGGAAAACTAAACTAGGAGAAAGGAAATTTTATTGCCCTTGCCCTTCTCTCAGGAAGTCTGAACTGAAATCCACTGATTCCTTCCTCCCGGGACCCCAGCAGCTTGGTACCCTTTTTCTTCATCATTTCAGCGGGGCCCTGCTCAAAGATGGAGTGGGACTGGATCACTTCTGGGCGGCCCCGTCCCCTTCCATGCCCGTCTCGCTGCCGGTCTCTATCCCTGTCACGCTTTTCCTTCTTTATGGTTACTTCTTCCTTGGGCCTGGAAAAGAAAATGGATTAAGGAAAACTGTTCACTCACTCCACCTCAAAGAACTGGTCTCACTCTCTCATACCACTCTACTCCTCTACCTGAGTGGAGAACTAATGAGCCAATAACTATATCGGAAGCAGAACCCAATCCTAAGTCTGGCACCTTTTCTACTTCCTTGATGGGGCAGCAATCTTTCAGTTTGCTTTGCTTTACCTTCTTGCTTGAGAAGAACTATATTAGAACTACGACTCAAAAGTTGAATTAGAGACTACTCCCAATGTGGACTTCTTAGTACTGCCTAAAAGCAAAAGGTTATAATACAAAAGAACATAAGTGAAAACCTGATACATCTTTGTCTAAACTAATGGCTCTCAACTCTGGCTATAAAAGATAATCACTGTTTCATTACAAAAAAGTTAAATAACCATTTCTAGAGATAGACTTCTAGGCTTCAGTATTTTTTTAAAACCTGCACATTAGAAATACCTGGGAGCCAGCGCTGAAAGTCACCAGTGAAAAAAACTAAATACACACATTTAGATGTCTGAGCCACATACCTAGTTACTTCCCAAAAGTCTGAAATTCAGAGCAAGTAAATAAGGAGAAAGTTTTTAGAAGGCCCAGCTACTTACTCTTCCTTGATTTTCCGACTGATGATATTTGGGGTGAAGGTTTTCTGAAAGTAAAATATGGGAGTCACTGATTTGGTAAGTTCTGATCCCAAAGTACAGAGAAAAATGAAAACTCTCAAAGGGCATCTTGTATGGGCCAAGACTACCACTCTACATTCCACACTGTTGCCAGTGATTTACAGAGACAGACATGTGCTTTAAGAAGGAGGAACATCATGCCATAACAGGGGGCTTACAGAACAGGGTACCAAAATCCATCGAGCTAGCAGCCTCAGCTTCTGCCGTCTGAAAAGAGAGCCCTCGGGATTTCTAAAACTTATTTATCTAACCTCACTTCTTGTCCTCAAACAGCTTTACCATTGATTGTGCTACCACTGAGTATCACAGGAAAGAGGTGTAGCAGCAAGGCTCAAGTAGGAAGTAGGCCAGCACTCACAGATGATAGAGTTAGACTGCCACTAGCATTTCCCAATGCAAACAGTCTTCCAAAACTGGCTGCTTTAAGCTTGTTATCCACCCACCTCCTAATTTCAGGGGTATCCCTATATCTAGTCATAAACACAACAAAAAAAGTCACAGAGCCTCTTAGGCTATGCCTAGGATTCATTACACTCTAGATCAGAGTTGGCCCATTAGGATCGAAACTCTAAACTCTTAATACTTGAAGCTCTAAAACTGCAGGGAAAATTTATGCCTGCTGGCTTTCATGGGTTTCTTAAAAGTATCTAAAACATATAAAAGAAAGATAAATAAACAATGCTCAAGTTGCTTGGGAACCAATTAGTATTCTCAGCCCTTCAGCCACCTCTGAGAACGACGTCAACATCCTGTACCCAGTATCTAGACTTAAAGGTAGGGCAGGCTCCCTAGAATTTGTTGGCCAAAATCTGGGTACAAGATTTGTTAGGCCCCAAGCCACACCTGGCACAAGGTGGGCCTTACGTGAACATCGGTCGAACCCCAGGTCCTGGAATTCAGGACTAGCCAGTAGTTGGGTTTCTTTAGAAAGGTGCCGTCGGATACCTTCTTAACTCCTCCGAGGGTGAGGTCCCTGGAGCGGATGGAGGGAAGACGACCTGGGGTAAGTGGAGGCGCCGGCCTCCGCCCGATAAGACCCCTGGCCCCAGACAGGAGGGGTCGAGGTCCTCCCGGACCACTCGGCTCGCCTGCGGCGTTTCCTTGCGACATGTTGCCTGAGAGAAAAGGAGGAAAGGGGCTGTAAAGTCACTTAAGGGGGCGGACACGCGGACCCTGGGCGGAACCCCGCCCACGTGGTCTCCCGCCCCCCCAGTCAGTGCGTCCCTCCCTTTCCACGTGGCAAAACTCCCCGGACCACCCACTTAGAGCGCTTGGCGAGCCCTCTGCCCAGGACCCCGGTCAGGCACGAGGCAGAGACGCACCCCAGCGCCCCCGTGCTGTGGCTCCACACCAGGCGCGTCCCGACTTCACCTCCGACGCGGCCCGCAGCCGGCCCTCAATCTCTTCGCCCGGCGGAAGTCTGCGTGGCAGGACCCGGGCGCCGCCATCTTGCCGCGGGGCGGAAGTGAGGTCGGTGGGCGGGGCCGGGCCACAGTATTTATCCGGCTGCGCCTCGCTCCCCTCCGCCTTCTCTTCCCGGTTCTTCCCGGAGTCGGGAAAAGCTGGGTTGAGAGGGCGAAAAAGGAAGAGGGGTCTAGGTTACCCTGCGGTGTAGCGCTCGGGGGTCTTGGCCCGGGCGAGTGGGTAGAGGCGTCCAGCTAGGGGTCTGGGGGTCTTGGCACCAGAACGACCTAATATAGGGATTCACCGTGGTGGAGCCTCTGGGAGTAGTGGGGTCGCGGCTCCGGACCCCGCGAGGGTCCGAGAGCGAGATCCGGACCCTGGGTCGAGGATCCCTGGGTCGGGGCGAGTTGGCGGCTGCGCCCTCGATGATGACCTTGGAGTGGTCATTGTACTCTGGGCTGCAGCCTCGCCCTCGCTCGGGGCGGAGGGGGGGGGGCTCCCTTCCCTGGGGGTGGGGGTGGGGTCCTGTAGATGGGGCTGTGGGCTCAGCCCTAGGGCAGCTGTGGCGGACTCTTGTTCCAAGCCCAGAACCTGAAAGACGAAGTCTGATCGACTGGGAGGCAAGAGTTTAAAGAACTTTTATGATGACTCCGACATTTTAACAAAAAAATGCCTTTACTGTTCTCCCCACCCCCCGAACCATGTAAAAACCAGTTAATATTGCGGAAAGTTTGAGGGAAGGGAAACATTGCTACAATTCCACATAGAATACTACTATTAAAACTTTTGTAAAATATTACAATCCCTTTCGTAGAGCTGTCGTATTGTACTACAATTTTGAATCCTCCCTTTTGAAATAACATTTCTTTGTTGCTACATCAAATAACTAATATAATTCTCAATGGCCATGTCATGATTTGTCTATTTTTCTATTTGGACTCTTAGGTTGTCACCCTCACTCCCACCCCTCACCCCTGCACTCCCTGTTGTAAAAATGCTATAGTGAACATCTGGTGCACCTAACGTTTTTTTCTTCTTTTGGATTATATCCCTAGGACAACTTTTTTTTTTAATGTTTATTTATTTATTTTGAGAGGAAGAGAGATAGAGCAGGGGAGAGGCAGAGGGAGAGGGGGCGAGAGAGAATCCCAGGCAGGCCCTGTGCTGTCAGTGCAGAGCTGGAAGCAGGGGGCTGGACCCCCACCAACCCTGAGATCTTGACCTGAGCTGAAATCAAGAGTCCTTTGCTTAACCAACTTAGTCACCCAGGCACCCTTCCCTAGGACAATTTTTCAGACTTGTAATAACTGGCCAAAAGAAGATGTACTCTTTTTTATTATTTTTATTTTTGTAATGTTTACTTTAATTTTTAATCTTTATTTTTGAGAGAGAGAGAGACACAGAATCTGAAGCAGGCTCCGGGCTCTGAGCTGTCAGCACAGAGTCTGATGCAGGGCTCGAACTCAACAAACCATGAGATCATGACCTGAGCTAAATTTGGACACTTAACCAACTGAGCCACCCAGGCACCCCTGTACTCTTTTTTTTTTTTTCTAGGAGAGAGAGAGAGAGAGCATGAGCAGGGGAGGGTCAGAGAGAGAGGGAGACACAGAATGCGAAACAGGCTCCAGGCTTTGAGCTAGCTGTCAGCACAGAGCCTGACAGGGGGCTCGAACCCATGAAACGTGAGATCACAACCTGAGCCGAAGTCGGACACTCAACCAACTGAGCCACCCAGGCGCCCTGTACCCTTTTCTTTTTTTTTTTTTTTTAAGTAAATTTAGAAAATGGGTATACGTGTGGTTTTAAGAAATAATACAGAAATCTCCCCCAATAGAAACATATCACGAAACTATAGTACAATATCACAACCAGAATATTGACATTGATACAGTAGAAATAGAAGACATTTCCATCACTCCAAGGAGCCCTTTTTATTGCCTTTTTATAGACACACCTCCCTCTTTCCACCCACACTAATCTGTTTTTCACTTTTATACTTTTGTTATTTCAAAAGTGGAACTCATTCAAAAATGGAATCATACAGTATGTGACTTCGGGAGATGGCCTTTTTCACTTATTCATTGTAGCATAATTCCTTGGAGATTACTCAAATTGTCACGTGTATCACTAGTTCATTCCTTTCTCTTGAGCACACAGTTTGTTGGTTAATTCTCTCTTTTAATATTTTTAATTTTTTTTTTTATTTTTGAGAGAGAAAAAGAACATGAGTAGGGGAGGGGCAGAAGAGAGGGAGACACAATGCACAAAGCAGGCTTCAGGCTCTGAGCTTGATTCGGGGCTCCAACCCACTAACCATGAGATCATGACCTGATCTGAAGGCAGCCGCTTAACTGGCTGAGCCACCCTGGCTCTTTGAAGGACATTTGGGTTGTTTCCAGTTTTTGGCTATTAAAAGTAAAGCTGCTGTGAACACACATGTACAGGTTTTTGTATAAACATAAGTTTAAAAACATTAAGGGGTACCTGGGTGGCTCAGCCAGTTGAGCGTCGGACTTCAGCTCAGATCACGACTTCACAGTTCATGGGTTCAAGCTCCATGTTGGGTTCACTGCTCTCAGTGCAGAGCCAACTTCAGATCCTCTGTCCCCAGCTCTCTCTGCCCCTCCCCACTCATGCACTCTCTCTCAAAAAATAAATAAGTAAATAAATAAATAAAGTTTTCATTTCTCTGAGATAAATGCCCATGAGTGCAATTGTTTCGCTGAATGGTGATTGTATGCTTAGTTTTATAAGAAACTGCCAGAGTATTTCCACAATGGCTATACCATTTTGAACATTGTACATTTTACAGTTCTTCATCAGTATTGCTAAATTGTTTTCAAAAAGGGTCATACTAATATGCATCACCACTAGGAATATATATAGAACATAAAATATATATTTTGTCACATCTTTTTTTTAATGTTTTATTTATTTTTTGAGAAAGAGAGCATAAGCAGGGGTAGAGGGAAAGAGAGCGGGGAACAGAGGATCCAAAGCGGGATCTGCTTTAACAGGCTGACAGCAGTGAGCCCAACACCGGGCTCAAAGTCATGAACCATGAGATCATGACCTGAGCCTAAGTTAGATACTGAATGGACTGATCCATCCAGGTGCCCCCACATCATTTTGAGTATGGGCTCTTAAGATTTTAAACTTTTTTGCCAATTTCTCAACATATTAATATTAAATTAATATTTTTATGTCAATTTCTACCCAGACTTTTTTGATCTTCTTTTCTCCATATTGGCTTTATGATAACCAAATCCAACCAAAGTAAAACTCTTCCTGTCCCCTACAGAGCTGTACACAGTACCCCTTACCTTCTGACTGGAGCACTAGATGAAATTGCTTTGATTTCCCTGGGCTCTGAGGTCAGAGACCTTTTAATATCTCCTAGGTTTTTGTTTCATATTTTTTTACAAATATACTTATTCATTGTAGAAAAGTTGGGAAATTTTAACAAGCACGCAAAAGAAAATGAAAGTCATCTGTTACATACTTGAAGTATTAAAACAAGTATTTATTACTTGTAGTAATAAAACAACTGTTTTATGAATGTGGATTTTTTTAATGTTTTTATTATTATTTTATATTAGAAAAAGCGAGAGTGGGGGAGAGGCAGAGAGAGAGAGAGGATCTGAAGTGAGCTCTGTGCTGACAGCAGAGAGCCTGATATGGGGCTTGAACCCACAAACCGTGAGATCGTGACCTGAGCTGGTTGGACTCCAAACTGACCAAGCCACTGAGGCACCTCTGTGCATGTAGATTTTTTAAAATTGAGATGTTTTACATTTGGTTCTAAAAGCTGCTTTTTTTCCATCTTAACAATATACCATAAACATGTTTTGAGTCATTGAATATTCTTCTAAACTATAATATTTTTTTATTTTAGACAGAGAGAGCCAATGTGCATGGGGGAGAGGGTCAGAGGGAGGGAGGGAGGAAGGGAGAGAGAAAGAGAGAGAGAGAGAGAGAGAGAGAGACACTGATTCTCAAGTAGGCTCCACGTTCAGTGTGGAGCCCAACACAGGGCTTAACCCCATGACCCTGGGATTATCACCTGAGCTGAAACCAAGAGTTGGACGCCCATTGGACTGAACTACCTAGTGCCCCAACTTATAATTTTTAGTAGCTAAATAGTACTCCACATTGGTATTTGCACCATAATTTATTTAACCAGTTTCCTTCCTGCAATGCTGATTGGATTTCCACAAAATTTTTCACCCCAACAGGACAAGAGAAGAAGGCCTTCTATCTTTAATATTTTGGGGCTTGCTTCCTAACAACAATTACTGTAATTTCCCATTAAGAATATTCTCCAGTGTTCCCTCTAATTAGACTAATATACTTTTGGCACCATTCTCCTTTCTTTATTTGTTCTAACACCTACCTCCCTCTCCATTTTCTTCTGAAGAGTGTACATTCTTTTATCTAGACTCAAAAGTAACTTGTAAACCGTCACCAGCTGAACCCCATGCCATTGCATCTGTGATTCTAGCAGATCTTATTATTAATAACATTTTATTTCTACATATTTCATAGTAAAGGCAATAATCTCATTCTTGTCTGATAACTTAATGAAATTAATAATCAAACTCAAAAGCAAATATAGTGTTTTTGGTCTCAGTGCAGAATTCAGAAGGTATAAACAGATTCTGTCAAAAGCCTGTTTCTGTGAACTCTTGATGGGCATTTGAAACACAAAATGAATAAGGAACTGTTTTGGATATGTATCTGTAGAATAAAAGGAATGCGTGGTATGAAAATGTCATCCAAGTCCAAGCCATTGCATGTTCTCTATGAGTAGTTTATCCTAATTTGTTTGCATCATTTTGCAGACCATTATTTGCTGGTTCGTCCTTGTCTCTTTGACCTCTATACATTGGAGAGCTCTAGGATTCAGTCCTCAGACCTCTTCCCTTTTTTCTCTATACTTTCTCCTTTGTCAATGGTTCAGTTTCTCAGCTTCAAGCCCTGTGCTGAATGTTGATGACTCCCCACTGCTTATCTCAGTGTGGACCTTTCTGAAGTCCAGATGTGTATCTCTGCTTATCTCACCCTTCACCTGCATGTCTGCAAGCCATCTCAAACCTATGTCCACACACATACTTTTTTTAAAGTTTTTTGAATTATTATTTTTTAAATGTTTATTTATTTTTTAGAGAAAGAGACAGAGCACAAGTGAAGGAGGGGCAGAGAGAGAGGGAGACACAGAATCCAAAGCTCCAGGATCTGAGCAGTCAGCACGGAGCCCAGTGCGGAGCTTGAACCCACAAACTGTGAGATCATGACCTGAGCCAAAGTCTGATGCTCAACCAACTGAGCCACCCAGGTACCCATAAATTTTATTTTCCTTTAAGTAATCTTTACACCCAACATGGTGCTTGAACTCAAAACTCCAAGATCAAGATTCCCATGCTTTACTGACTGAGCCAGCCAGGGGCCCCTCACACCCAAACTTTTGATGTTCCTCAACTACTTAAAAATTTTTTTAATGTTTATTTATTTTTGAGAGACAAAGATAGAGTGTGAGTGGTGGAAGGGCAGAGAGAGAGAGAGAGAGAGAGAATGAATCTGAAACAGGCTCCAGGATCTGAGCTGTCAGCACAGAGCAGCACAGAGCCTGATACAGGGCTCAGACTTGGGAACCGCGAGATCATGACCTGGGCCAAAGACAGCCATTTAACTGACTGAACCACCCAGGCTCCTTCCTCCTCAAACTACTTTAAAGTGTTCCCCATCTCCATACATGCCATCCCTCTAGCAATTCAAGTAAAAATTTTTGCAGTTATTCTTCACCCCTCTCTTCACTCCTCTCTTTCTCTAGTATGTCAGCTTTTCCAGATCTATCTAGAATCTTACCATTTATTAGCACATTTACTGACATCCCACCCTGGGCCTGGCCACCATCTTTTTTTTTTTTTTCTGTTATTATTAAAAAATTGTTTCATGTTTGTTATTTTTGAGAGAAAGGAAGAGAGAGAGGGAGAGAGAGAGAGGCAGAGGAAATGAAGCAGGCTCTACAGGAGAGCCCAATGCAGGGCTCGAACTCATAAGTGGAGATCATGACCTGAGCCAAAGTCAGACTGCTTAACCGACTGAGCCACACAGACACACCTGCTGTGATCATTTTAATAGCTTCCTAACTGGCCTTCCTGATTCCACCTGAGCCCCCTCTGTCTAGTCTCAATGTAGCATAATTAACGTATTTTCACATCAGGTCACATCTCTGCTCTAACCTTCCCAGCGGCTTCCCATTTCAGAGTAAAAACCAAAGAATTTAGACTGGACTACACAGTGTGGCCTACATAGTCTGTCCCTCCACCCACCATCTCTCTGTCTTTAACTCCTACCATACCCCCCTCACTCACTCTGCTCTAGTTGCAGTGGTCCCCTTGCTATATCTGAAACAAGCTGGCATACTTCCTCTCCTGGACCTCTGCTCCTGCTACCTGGAATACCCTTCCCCCACATAATTCTGCATAGCTCCTCTCCTCTCTTCAGTCAGGTTTTTTTTTATCCTTTTTCAAGGAAGCCTTCTCTGATAGCATTATTAAATATTGTATCCTCCCCCACAACATTCTCTTTCCCTATTTACTGACTTCTTTTTCTCTATAGCAGTACATTTTCTCTAATATATTTAATATATGTTTTCTAATAGACTACAGAGTTTGTCCATATTCCCCCCCAAATAGAAAGTAAACCCCATAAGAGCAGATATTTTCCCCCTCTTTAACTACAGTATACTCATTGCCTTAAACAGTGTCTGACACAGACTAAGCACCCAATAAAATTTAAAAATTTTTAAGAATGTTTTATTTGAGTGACAGAGAAAGAGAGAGAATGAATGGGGGAGAGGGAGAGAGAGAGGGAGACACAGAATCCATGAAGCAGGCTCCAGGCTCCGAGCTGTCAGCACAGAGCCTAATGTGGGGCTCAAACCCGTGAACCACAAGCTCATGACCTGAGCAAGTTGGACACTTAACCGACTGAGCCACCCAGGCGCCCCCAACAAATTTTGTTAAATGAGTGAATGAATTTCAGTTTGTGTTGAGACCAAGTAGCAAATCTGGATGTGCACTGGAGAAATAAGTGGACTGACTCAGTGATTCAACATTAGCACCATTGACGTAAAAGCTATCTTTGCATTGCATGTCTATATGTCTTCTCTATAGGTTCTCTTTATGCAAGCTCCTTAACAGAGTAAGGAGGTAAGCAGCAAATAATGAGTGGAGAGAAGCCTTTGCAGCATGGCAGCAGTTTCTGTATCCACTATGTCTAAGACTTGTCCCTGGTATCTTGCAGGAAGTGCCCAGTGGTATTCCATAGCTTCTACATTAGGCTCATCCCCTCAGGTGTAACTAAGTGACTATTTCAGGACCATGGAGTCATCATATTAGTCTTTCCGCTTCTCATTTGGGCTGTGATTCTTTATTCGTTGCTCTTGGTCTTTGTCCCTTCAAGTCCCTTTTGCCCCTCCAACATTTCATTAGTGTCTCTTCTATAGCTTTTCAGTGTACTTAAATATAATTCAGCATTTTCCCAGTCTTTTTAAAAAATTTTTTACGTCTTTATTTTGAGAGACAGAGAGCAAGCGGGGGGCAGAGAGAGAGGGAGACACAGAATCTGAAGCAGACTCAAGGCTCTGAGCTGTCAGCACAGAGCCCGACACAGAGATCGAACCCACGAACTATGAGATCATGACCTGAGCTGAAGTTGGACGCTTAACCGACTGAGCCACCCAGGTGCCCCAAGCATTTTCCCAGTCTTAAAACTGTTAAGTATTTAAGTAAAAAACAGCTAAAGCACTTTAAAAGTTGAAAGTAGTGAGGGTTGTGAGAGGTCTAAACATAATTTCAAAACAATAAAGTAAATAAGCACTGAGAAATCCACACAGTTCTTATAAATAGTCACTGCCCTCCTGTCATTGCCAACACATGTCGACGAACAAAGTGGTTTTTATGAGCTGTCTGGATGTGTTTGCATTCATTGGCCCTTGAGATCTCCACATTTAGTTCAACCATGGGGAAATACACGGTAAACATTTTCAGTCTTTAAAAGGCACAAATAATATTAAGACTGTAGCTCTTTTTTCCGTAAGGCCTCTATCTATTGCCTCAGACTCTATTTGTTCTGTGTCCTACCATAAAGAAACCAGCCTTTGCGCTCAGGCCTGAATTTAAATCTAGTTTTACTTCTTTTGGACTGAGTCCCATTTCCCACCACCAGCCATTTCAAGATGAGATTGAAAGATCCACCTCGCAAGGTTGTTATGAGAATCCCATGCCTAGGGTCTTGGCGCTTAATAAATGCTTTTGTTATTATTGGAGTCATACTTTAGATATACTATTAAATATGGAAACTTCCAAGTATGCACAGAAATGCCGAGAATAGCTTGTTGGACCTCCAAGGACCCAGCTTCAACAATTGTCTACCGATACCAATCTTGTTTCATCTTGTTTCACCCCTTTCCCCCTTGATTATTTTGAAATAGGTCACAGATATCATGTCACTCATCCATAAATATTATACTAGATATCTCTGAAGGATACATTCTTTTTCAAAATAACCATAAAATACCATTATCAGTGTATCATTCCTAAAAACTATCAAATACCCCCTTAGTATTCAAATTGCTCAATTGTCACACAGGGTTTGTTTTTGAACAATTTAAGTCAGTATCCAAATAAGGTCCATATCCTTTAATATTTTATTGGAAATATAATTAAGGAATGGGAGGAGTTTTGCTGTAACAATGTGCATTGTAGTGTTGTTTAGAATGAAGAAAAATAAAATAATCATAGAAGAGTAGGTGATTAGCTCCAAAAAAAAGTGATGTGACCTGACAATAGAGCATACACAGAAATTTAAAACAATACTGTAGGGGCGCCTGGGTGGCTCAGTCAGCTAAGCGTCCAACTTCGGCTCAGGTTATGATCTCACGGTTCATGAGTTCGAGCCCCACATCAGGCTCTGTGCTGACAGTCAGAGCCTGGAGTCCCTTCTCTCTCTCTGCCCTCTCCCACTTGCACTCTTTCTCTCTCTCAAAAATAAATATTTAAAAATTTTTTTAAAAACCGATACTGTAGAAGGACTATGTATTGAACAGAAAAGGTATTGGTGAGTGAAAAAGGCAGGTTATAAAACAGTATTTATACTTTCTATTTTTGTTAATAAAATATATATCTCACATGCCTATTTCTGAATGGTGGGGAAATGAACAATTTTAATTCTCTCCTAAATTTTAGAGTTAAAATTTCTCATTATTCAGTAGTGATCATGTATTACTTGTGTAATAAAAAGTCATTAAAAATAAAAATGCAGCAAAAGTGCATCTTGGTGGTTGGTTGATTTCATACAGAGTTACTTATATTCGGCTTGTTAAGCTTCATTCTTACCATGCGCTTTCTCATGTGATCTGCAGAGAAGTCCTCAGAGGCAAGAAGAAGCAGAAGCCCTGAAAGGCTTTGTGCTTTCACCTGATGCCAGCACACAGCTCCACAAAAGCTCATTCAGATGGCTATTGTTCGCGCTTGGGACACATGATCTCATGCAGTCTCCACGTGCCATCCTGGGAAGGTGGGAGGCAGAGGTATGCTGGGGCTCATCTTCCTTTAAAGGGGAGAACCGAGTCACAGAGAACCCGACTTTTCCTCACACCACCCCTCGGGTTAGTTGTAGGGCTAAGTTTGGGTCCAGATGTCTGGTGCTGGTCATAGCCATGAGATTACGTTTTGCATCTCTTCAAAATTGCAACATTTCAGTGTAGGTGTGCAAGGGGCAGGCCTACTTCTGTTTGGTGAAGGGAGTGCTTAATCCTGTCTCAGTGTAACACACCACACTGCATTTTGTGGTTCAGGATCTGACCCAACTTGCTCAGGTTCTCCACACCCATTTAGGGAAGGATTGGCTTCTGCTTGTCTTTGCTTTCTGTGAAATATTCACGTTCTATCTGTTGTCACCTCCTCTAACCTTAACTGCCTGCAAATGTCTGCAGCCCCCAGGTCCTGTGCACTCAGCTTATGCCAGGTTCTGTGGCACTCTGAAGCCCTCAGCCAGGACCTGCGTGGTCTGTCTGCTGTCCCTGCACCAAGCCCTCCCCATTCCCACAAACGCTCCTGCTTCCGCGGTCTCCTCTTAGTCATGCTCCACCTGTATTCAAGCTGGTTCAGACTTCTTCTCTGAATCCTTATCTGTACCCTACAATTTAGTTGTATATTTCTTGTTCTCTATGTGCACCCTTTCCCCCTAAAAGACTGTGGGCTCCTTGCAGGCAAACATTGTCAATAACGAAGGCAATGATAACATTTTTGATAGGTGCCTGTGTACCAGGCCCACAGCTCAGTGATTTACATAATTTCTCACTCAATGGTGACAGTATTTATAATCTCACTTGACAGATGAAGAAATCGAAGCTCTGAGAGGTTGAATAACTAGTCCAAGATCACCCAGCTAGAAAGTGAGAGAACAAGAATTTTAATCGTCTCTGTTTGATGGTAAAGCCCATGCTTTTCCACACAGCACACTCTTTGTCACTGTTGGTTGCTTGATTCAGATTTCTTGAGTGTTCTTTACAGTGGCGTCCCTGGGGTTTTCCTTTGGTGGTAGAAAAGCCTCCTGTCAATAAGAGAGCAGATAGTACTCTCCCTGGCCCAGATGGTTGGCTGGGATGAGAACACTCCAGGCTTTCTGTGTGTTCTTCCCACCCCCTTTCTTGCCTCTGCACACCCTTCACTGCCCAACAACTCTCTCTTGTACCTTTCCCCAGGGACACCTAAGCAGCCAGATGACTCTCCCTAAATGATTGGGGATCCCTGGGACTGCAGGTCTGATATCTTTTGATAGAGTTGGTAAGAAAATGGAGGCATGGATCAGCCAAAGTCCCTGAGGAGAGAATCCAGACTGAAGACAGAACCAACCGCCTCCCACCCTCATAGACCCCATTTGAACCCTTTCCCTTCCCCGAGTCAGAACCCCTATTTAGGGGCTCCCAAGCCTTTGGGCTCAGCTCCACCCCTCTCCCAGCATCCTAAAGTTTGGGGGCTGCATTCAAGTGAGAGATTTCCAAGTAGGGGTGTGTTAGAGGGACTTCTTCTGAGGGCAGCTTGTCCTGGAAAAACAAGGAAAAAGTGGCAGCCACCGCTGCTATCTCTGAGGACATCAGGGTAGCTTCCCGGGAGACCTTGTGCCCTTTCCCCTCCCACCAGCCCAGGAGAGCGAGCGGCGGCGCGATCAGGGACCGAGCTTGCTTATCGTCACCTGACGCTGGGCAGCCACTGATCCCATTGGTGGAGCCAGATTCGGTCTGGCTCTCTCGTTCTTTCTCGCCTTCTCTGCCTCTCTCTCTCCTCCACGCTGCTTTGATTTCGCTCTCGCCTCTCCTTGCGCTCGGCTGGGAACATCGCCTCTCTGGGGGCAGCAGCAGTGCGCTGCGGAGCCGGCAGGAGCTGCCTGCCTGCGGGGCATGGAAGAAGCCTCTTTGGCAGCCTCGAGAGGAGCGAGAGGAGCGAGCGAGCGCCGCTGTCTGTGACCCAGGCATCGCCGCTGCCCCTCTCCCCGGGGAGCACATCCACACAGAGGTCTCTCCCTTCTCTTCCTTCCAGGTCTTCCTCTGCAGAGCCGGGTGGCGCCAGGTGAGTGCCATTTCTCCCCAGAGCATCCTGCTGTCAATTCTGAGAGAGACTCAGGTGGCAAGGGGCTAAGAGCTGAGGACACCAGGGGCCTGCCACTGCCCACGGTAACCACCTGAATGGCTAGGGCCAACGACCTTGTCCCCCACTCCCCAGGGCCTTGGCAAAGAGGTTAACCCCCGGATCCAGTCCCCGGGGCACCATAGTCAGTCACCCCGTGACCATTCTGCTGCAGTCAGCGATGCCAACAGGGACAGTGGGGTGGGGAAAGATTTCCCTCTGGCTTGCGGGTGGCTTTTCTGGATGGGCATGGGCAAGGGGTATCCGTGTGTACGGCATGTATGCATGCTTGCGAGGAGCCTGGAGGTTTGCTTGCGTAGATAGTTCTGTATGTACACACTTAAGCTCATGTATGGGTTTCCACTGCTGTGTGGCATGTTTAGGAACATACATTTCTTGTACACGTGAGGTATGTAGGGGGGGATCACTTATCTGAGTAGCCTCTGGGTTATGTGGGTGGGGGCAGTATGAGGCAGTATATTTATGGGGTGGACATATCACTTGTCATGTGTGTGGGAGTACATGTTGAGGGAGGGAATGCATGCAACCAAAGCGTTTCCAAGTGGAGAGGGGCAACTCCAGAGCAGAAGGAGGTAGGTAGGTGGAGAGTGTGGGCAGAAGCTACTGTCTGTGGGCAGCCCCACATAGGTGTGCAAACCTGTCGGCATGGGAAGGATCAGGGCTGGCAGAGTGTGGCTAGAGACAAACCACGTTTCCAGAGCCGGGGTCTTTGAGCCCGGAGAAGACTTGGGACAGAATCTCAGAATATGGGCAGAGGTTGACATGCGTGTGAGTACACATGTGTGTTTAAGCAGGCATATGGGTTGCGTGCCTTCTGTGGAGGTAGCACGTGCCTGTGGCTTTCTTTTCCCCCCAAATATAGCTTGTGAGAATGTGTGTCTGTACATGCGTGTGCGTGAGCCTGTGAACTTGAACATGTGTGGGTCTGTGTGGCGCTGACAGCTTGTAGAAGGAAAACTGTGGGACATTCTTAGAATGTGGAAGGTGGCAGAGGTACCTGAGTGCGTAGGTGAGTGCGTGGCATCAAGAATGTCCTAGGAGGTGTGTGCAGCCTGTGTGCAGCAGGTGTGGGTGGGCACATTTGGTGCATGTGTTCGTGTGTGAATACGTGTGTACGCATGCATGTTGGCCTGCCTATGTGTGGGTGTGTAAATGCTTGTCTTGGCCATGTGGGTGTTTCTCCCGTCCTGTCTCGACCTGCCCCTCATGCCCTGACCTTCCCCAGTCACCTGGACATGGAGAACTGGGGCTCACACCCAGCCTTGGTCCACCCTGGCTTTGCTGTTCTCCCGAGTGTCACTTACGACTCTCCCAAACTCGCATGGGGGAGTAATCTCAGCTTTTCTAAAACTGTAGAAAGGAAAGGGTGAGCCAGGTCCTGGAGACACCCCCCTGCAAAGATGGCTGCCCCGTCTCTGGGAGAGATGCTGAAGAGAGGACTACTGAGGCAGGAATAGGTGCCCACCCACGGGATGGGCATAGACTGAATTTCCTGAGGATGGGAGGGGGTGGCTCAGGCCCTTTCTAGGCTGGGAGTATGTCTGTGTTGGTGTGTTGTGTTGATGCGTGTGTGTGTGTGTGCATGTGGGTGCATGTGTGTGTCTCCCCCGGGGAGATTTTCACAGGGAGCCCAGAGGATAGCAACTCCCCAAGTCTCCACATCTGTCCCCATGAATTGCAAGCTGGTTTATTACCATCCAGTTGTTTACCAATCCTATTCTGCTTTATTTTTGGGTGAACCTGGTAGCACCCCCATGCTTGTTTGCCATAGGATTCTCTGTGCACAAGCCACCGGCATTTGGCTGGACTTCACAACAGGCAGGCTCATGCTTTAGGGTAGGAAGCTCAAATTAAACAAGGGCTCAGGGGACAACCTGGGATAGGTAAAAGCCATCACCCATATTCTTCACCCTGTGCCTGCCACTCAGGCAGCCCACGGATGAATTTAGAGGTACCAGGCTCCACAGCAGGCTTAATTGACAGGAGAGTGTGGGTTGGATCTTTTGGAAGCTATAAATAGAAGTACCTGCTTTCGAAGGCACAAGGTACCCTCACCCTTAGCGCCTGGGCAAAGAGAAGAGAAGAAGCAGAAGGGAGAAAAGGAAACCACATTCCAGAAAGCTGAGGTGTGCTTGGACAGGGCTTGAGAAAGAACCAGGAAAGCATGAGCTCCACTGGGCGTTAAGCAAATGCCCGGGAGCAAGTCCAACCCACGTTCATGTTCTTGTCCCAGAGATAGTCCCTCCCCTCTCCCTCCCCCTTCTCCACCCTGTTCCCCAGACCTTGTGAGCCAGGCCATAGTCAAGGACAGAGTCAGCTCTTCCTAGTGAAGGCGCAGGTGAGTGACCGTGCTATGGTCCTTTCATACCTGGAAGAGCAGCCTGGGTAGAAGAAGAAAGGTGAGAGGAGAGGAAGGTGAGAAAAAATGCAGTTACATGAAAGGGAAGGATAGAAGGAAGAGAATTAAATAGCAATAAAACCATGTGCACCTATGCATATACGCATGCCACACAGGTCACATGCACACACACATGCATACATGAGGGGACACAACCTTGGCTTAATGATAAAGAGTTTGAGCTCTGGAGTCAGACATGAATTCAAATCATTTTCTAGGATGCGCGACCTTCAGCAGCTTAGTACCCCTCCCCTCAGTTAACTCATCTGTAAAATGGGGATGGGCGCCTGAGTGGCTCAGTCAGTTAAGCGGCCGACTCTTTATCTCAGGGGCTTGAGTTCAAACCCCGCACTGGGCTCTGTGCTGGGCGTGAAGCCTGCTTAAAAAATAAAATAAAATAAATAAAATAAAATAAAATAAAACAGGGATAATAAGAGTACCTACTATTGTGAGGTTTGCATGAAATGATGCTTGTGCAGTTACTACCACATAGTCAGCCTGCAGTAGATGTCAAAGGTAAATCAAATCATTTAAACAAGTCAAGCACCAGAGGATTGGCTAAAAGGTAAGAGTGATAGTTGAGAAGTTATGGGTGGAAGAGGAGCTGTGGCCCATGCTGCCCCCTCCCGCCACCAATGTATCCAAGTGCATCTCTGTGGCACTGGTCTCCTCCGTGGGTGCTTCCTGTCTCTCCTACGCCTCATACAGCTCTCTCCACCCCCACCCCTTTCTCTTTTCACGCCTGCTGGCTGAGGCCCCCCCTCCTCGGCTCCATCTGCTGCAAATCTGTCCTGCCTGGCGTTTGCAGCATTCCCACTGCCTTTGCCACCTGTCAGGTGCCGTCTGCTCTGCAGACCCCTCTGAGGAGAGCCAAGAGCCCCCCGCAGGGGACACCGCACCCCACCTTTAGTCTTACCCCTCCATGCTTCCATGCAATCTTCCCATCAGATTGGATGAGGTAGGTGTAATCCGTGGATTCCCAAGGCCCCAATTTGCAAGGGATGCTGAGAGCAAGACATTCCAGAAAATTCGATGTTGGGGAGGAAGGTGCTAATTCTTCCTCTCCCGTCAGTCTCCACTGGAGCCAAGCCACAGGGGAGCATGGAGCTGCTGTCCACGCCCCACAGCATTGAAGTCAACAACATCACCTGTGACTCCTTTCGCATCTCCTGGGCCATGGAGAACAGTGACCTGGAGAGGGTCACCCATTACTTCATTGATCTTAATAAGAAGGAGAATAAGAACTCCAACAAGTTCAAGCACCGGGTGAGTGGAAGGTGTGCAGAGGGCCTCTTGTTTACACCCCTCCTTGAAGGAGGCAGGGTGATGGAACGTGTGTGGACAATCACCGAGAATCAGAGAAGCCTGGTTCAGACTATCCTGTGTAATCTTAGGAAAGATCTTTAACCTCTCTGAGCCCAAGTTCCTTCACTGGTAAAAAGGGCATAATAATGCCAGGCCCCGCAGGTTTGTGAGAGGCTTCGGTGAGGTAATGTTTGCGTGGTGTCTGGCTTGGGGCTCAGACACTGTGAACACTATTATCGACATCATGACTGGGCTTCAGAGGGGTCAGGAAGACCTGGAGGGGGCCACAGACATCACACCTGAGGCTGGCATCTCAGGATCTGACAAAGCCCCTGACTCAGAAAGCAGCTTTGTTGTTTTGTTGTCAACTTATGTGGGCCTGCGTGGGCGACACAGGCCCTGGGTAGGGGTGGGGCCCTTTGCTTGGTCCTCAGTGACACCTCTTAGGCCCCTGTGATACTCTCTGGCCCTGGCCATCTGGACTATTGGTGGCTGGGTTTAGGAAAGGAACATGAGAGAGTCCTCCACTGGCTGGGGTGTCCTTTCCCTGGGTCAGAGCGGTGTGGGGGTGGGCGGGAGGAAGGCTCCCACCTTCTCGAGCTGGCAGAGATGAAGGGGGAAGAGTGAGGTGGGAAGGAGCCGGTTCCCACGACGACTGTATCATGTGGGTTACTCACCCTCTCTCTCTTTGGAACTGGCTCTCCCGATCTGGGTGTCTTTTGGCAGGCCAGTTGCCACGGTGATGTGAATGTTCAACACCACCCCCTTAACCCTCCCCCCCAAAGAATAAGGATATTTTCCCTTCCTCCCTGGCTCTCAGCATTTGCCGTTGCCGTGGAGACGGCACTGCAGTGTGCAGAGCTCTTGAAGTCTCCCTCGAAAACGGAGGTCTTGCCGCCCTCAACTTTTCGGCCTCCACCCCTGTGGCCTTTCTCCCTGGTTCCCAAGAGGATGGGCATCAGGGGACGTTGATGAGGGGTGGAGGTTGGGGGGTATCTGTATGGCCTTCCCAATGGCCACTGCTTGCTTCCTCAGGAAAATGGTGGCCAGGGCACCGAGCCATTGAATCTTGGAGATTTTGGCCCTCCTCAGGCAGCACAGGGGCCATCCAGGGAGTATGAGTTCTGGCAGAACGCCAAGATTGGGCGTGACCCCCAGTTTGACTCTTGGCTCTCTGTCTGCATCCCATTTCTCAGGATGTCCCCACCAAGCTTGTGGCCAAGGCCGTCCCACTGCCCATGACAGTGAGAGGCCACTGGTTCCTGAGCCCCCGCACGGAGTACAGCGTAGCCGTGCAGACCGCCGTGAAGCAGAGTGACGGAGAATACCTGGTGTCCGGCTGGAGTGAGACGGTCGAGTTCTGCACTGGGGGTGAGGTCCTGCTGTCCTGCTGGGACATATGATCTTGCTCCAGCACACACTGAGGAACACCTGCCGTATACAGGCACCATGCTCAGGCTGTCAGGGAGATACACATGGATGAGACTCGTCCCGCCCCCAACAAGCCTGCAGTCTAACACAGGGGCTAGACTCGAGCACTGCTAATTGTGTTGACAATACCACTTCCTACAGGGATGGAGTTACTTTGCTGGCTTGGGGCAAGCATAGTTTTTTGAATTGTGGCAAAAAACACACAAGCACAAAGTTTCCCATTTTAACCATTGTTAAATGTATAGTTCAGCAGTATTCAGTCCGTTCACACTGGTGTGCGACCGGCCTCCAGAGCTTTTTCAACTTCCCAAACTGAAAGTCTATCTGCATTAAACAGCAGCTCCCCCTTCCCTCCTCACTTCAGGCCCCAGCAACCATCATTCCACTTTCTGTCTCTGTAAATTTGACTACTGTTGGTACTTCATGCGAGGGGAATCACACAGTATTTGTCCTTCTGTGACTGGCTTATTTTGCTCAGCATAATGCCCTCAAGATTCATCCATGTTGAGCATGTGTCAAAATACCCTTCCTCCTTAAGGCTGAATAATAGTATGTATGGACCACATTGTTTATCCATCGTCAATAGATGGATATTCAGTAGGTAATCACATTTGCTCGTCTTGAGGCTCCACATAGCCTGGGAAAATGACCCCTATTCCATGGTCCTGCAAACCTCTCAGCAGAATTCAGTTGGCAAATTCCAGCATGAACAAACACCAGGCTTATGTGTACTTGGTCGTAGATGACCCGCGATCTGCCCCACAATATTCCATTCCTTTGGTGTCCACAGTGAGAACTGCTCCAGATCTCTCTCTGTCACAAGGAAGAGGCAGGGAACATTCTTAGCCCTGGGCCTCTGAAGCTGCTGGCTCCATCCTCTGCCAAGGTCTATGCCCCAAGTCTCCTTGACGTGCCATTCTCTTTTGAGTGGTGCTTTTTCTTAGCTCGGCTGCAAAACCCCACTCTCTGGAGGTGCTCCCACTCCTTGCGGGGAAAGCCTCTTGGTTTACCCCAGAACTCCACACGTAGTGGGAGTTTAATTCAAACCAGGGAGCTGGGGATGGCTGCAGTCCAGTCCATGCTACTCTAGCCAAACCCAGCACCCTGGCCAGGGCTGCATCAGCAAGGAGGAAAGGGCACCTTTTTCTAATTTGTACAAAGGCTCTGTCTTGGCTAGCAGCAGCCCTGCCTGGGCCCCAGGGCCCCAGACTCTGATCCTGGCCCTGGCAGGTGTCTAATCTTATCATCCTGTTTCCAGCCTTCCCTGCTTCGCCTGGGGTGTGGAAGCAGTCACTGCCTCAGACCCCGGTCCGGCTAAACCTTCACTTCAGGGCTCTATGGTCTCATCATGAGCCCCCACCTGTAATTTCCACTGGCTTCTACAGCCTCCTACTGGGTTTGGGGCCTCCCTAGGGGACCTCAAATCTCTTCTCTCTTCCCTCTCATTCCTTCCTTTGCTTGCTGGTCCTCTTCCAATGGGGATGGCCAGTGATTACAGCTCCTCGGGCCCCCAGCATGATTGTCTAACTGGGCAGCCCCTACCCCTTTCTGACTCAGAGACCTGAGCCTCTGGCAATGAGGATGCAGAGATGATGAGGACAAACAGCATCCAGCTGTCCATGTTCCCAGCTGGGCCACCTGACCTGTTCCTTTGTGGTCCAAGGTGCTGCAACTGTTTGGTATCTCCTGTTGTTCTGAGGACAGACGTGTGCTAACATTCAATGTACACGGTGGGTGAGTGTGGGAGGCTGTGATGCCCAGCCTGGCCCTGAGCTTACCAGCCTGGACTCTTGCAGATTATGCCAAGGAACACCTGGCCCAGTTGCAGGAGAAGGCTGAGCAGATCGCAGGCCGCATGCTCCGCTTCTCTGTCTTCTACCGCAACCACCACAAGGAGTACTTCCAGCACGCCAGGTACAGCATGGCTCCTAGCAGGGCCTGGGTCTCTCCTTCCTCCCCTGGCTCTGCTTTGCCCACACAGCCCTGGCTGTCTGACACCACCCCCACCTTGTCATTGTCAGACCAGAGTCCCCATGGTGTCTTATCACAAGCTGGCTCTGAGGGGAGGGCTGGCTGTTTGGGATTGGGCTCCAGGGAAGGAGAAGGCTGTCCTTGGGATGGGGCTGCCTGGGGGAGTCATGCTAACTGGCCTGGGTGAACGAGATCTTGGGTTTGCTCCTCCTTTGGGACAGTTCCTTTCATTGGGTTCTAATGCCAAGGGTCAGCCATCTCTCCAGTTCAAGCCCTGGGTCCCAGGGGGAGATGGTGAGGGAAGCACAGAGCGACAGGTGTCCATGAATGAAGGGCATAGTTTTCCAATTGGCTGCAGAGCCTGGAGACTCCAGGAAGCTGTCTCCGGGCACTTTGGGGAGGGGGGTGCTGACGGGTTGTTAAAGAAATCAGGCCGAGTCTTGGTGGACTCCACACCTATTGAGCGGCTTCAATTTTATTGCCTATGGACCACCTACATATAATTTCCTTCGGGGAAGAAGAAGAGGGGCTCTGTAGTCCAAAAATACTCAATTCAATTAATGATCTGGTCCAACCCACTCAGCCTACAGATGGAGAGCCTGAAGCATAGAGAACCAGTAGGTCACTAGTTGTTTGAGACATCCAGGACCAGGCAAGGGTGAGGCTGGGTCTGGGGCTTCCCATCCTCCCCAAGCCTGCTGACACTGCTCCAAGTCCATGTCCTCCTAAGGCTGGACTAGGGCAAGCTGCTACTCGTACTGTCTTTGTCATTGCATTCAGCTGAAGTGGGGCGTTCTGACCCTACCCCAGGGCAGCGGGGAATCAGGAAGGTCTTTGGTGTTTGTACTAAAGAAGAGAGGCAGTGAGGTGTGTGGTGAGCGCACTGGCCCAGTTTGAGCTCCTCTTTCAGCAAGTGAGAAAGAGTCAGAAAGCACTCATATGTGCTAGGATATAAAGATGAATAAAGGCAGGGTCCCCCCCCCCCTTGAAAACCTCAGAGTCTATCAGGGGGACAGTACAGACAGAAGGAATGTAATGAGTATGTGTAATTGTTGAGTACCTGATGCTCCTGGAAGATTTTGGAGAGCAGGGGATACCTATGCTGGGCCTTGATGGATGATTAGGAATTTGCCAGGCTAGGTGGAAGGAGGTGGGAAAGGCAGTCCAGGCAGAGGGAAGAGCACTGCAAACGGACAAAGGCAGGAAAGTTGGGGTTCACATGTGGCTGGAGGATGTTACCTGTGGATGCAGGGGTGGTGGGAGATGGGGTTAGAAAGGCCAGATCAAGATGCGCTTGCTTTTCTTGAAAGTCCCACTAAAGGGTTTTAAACTGGGCAGTAGTAGGTTCAGACGTCTCCTCTGCGAAGGAGTAGGTTGCATCAGCCCTTCTCCCGGGCTCTCCCTGATCTCACATTCTGGAATGTTCTATTTGTGACTGATGGAGGCGGCAGTGGGTGGGAGAGCTGGGTGCTGCGCTGGCTCCCTTCTCAACCACACACAGCAGCCAAGCCTCAGCCCAGCTAACCAGCGGCATTTTCTCTTCCCTTTGGCATTTTCCCTGGGGTGTGGGTAGGACCCACTGTGGGAACATGCTGCAGCCCTACCTGAAGGACAACAGCGGCAGCCATGGCTCCCCAACCAGCGGCATGCTCCACGGCGTCTTCTTCAGCTGCAACACAGAGTTCAACACAGGCCAGCCGCCTCAGGACTCCCCCTACGGCCGCTGGCGCTTCCAGATCCCTGCCCAGCGCCTTTTCAACCCCAGCACCAACCTCTACTTTGCGGACTTCTACTGTATGTACACAGCTTACCACTATGCCATCCTGGTGCTGGCCCCCAAGGGCTCCCTGGGGGACCGCTTCTGCCGTGACCGCCTGCCCCTCCTGGACATTGCCTGCAACAAGTTCCTGACCTGCAGCGTGGAGGATGGGGAGCTGATCTTCCGCCATGCCCAGGACCTCATCCTGGAGATCATCTATACCGAGCCCGTCGACCTGTCCCTGGGCACCCTGGGGGAGATTAGCGGGCACCAGCTCATGAGCCTGTCCACTGCTGACGCCAAGAAAGACCCCAGCTGCAAGACCTGCAACATCAGCGTGGGCCGCTAGGGACTCCTGGGGAGCTGGGGGGCTAGGGAGAGACGACAGGCAGGGTGGCGATGTGGCGTTGGTTCAGGGAGCTGGCTTTCTCTCCCCTGTCCCCGGCTCCCTCCGCGCCACCGCCTCCCCCTTCCCCAACCCGCAGGCGTTCGAGGCAACAGAGGGTGGTCCCCTTGGTAAGCAAGGCGTATTCAACTTCTGGCTGACTTATAAAGGCTTCCTAGCCTGGATAGGTTGGTGGAAGAAGGGTAGATTTCTGGAGATTTTCCCCATTCCCGGTTTCCCCGTCCTGCTGATTCTTGCTTCATTCCGGCCTACACTTAACAGAGACTCGCAGCCTGGGGGCTTTCGCTGAGCAGCCCACCCTGGCCAAAGCCACGTGTAGCTTGCCCGCCCCAAGAGGGGCAGCAGAGAGTTGCGGGGTGCTCCTCTTTAGCCCCGCCCACCCCACTCAGGGCCAACCACAGAATGCCCCTCCCCGCTCTGCTGGGCCGGGGACCTCCCACTCCAGGCCCCGCCCTTTCCCTCTATACATAGTCTCTTGCACCGCTCTGCCCCCCAGCTGCACCTTGACTCCCAGCACCCTCTTCCTGCATGGGGAGAGCTGTCCCTTCCTTTCTCCACCTGCCCTCTAGAAAGGGGCCCTCTTTTTCCTCTTGGCTTTTTGGGGGCTCCGGGCTGGTGGGACTTTTCCTTTCTTACCTTGAGATGATATATACCCCAGCATACCTTCTCCCTTGCTCAGAGCACTGAGGTCTGGTTCCCCCAATGGCAGCCACTGGGGTTGAGGAGGGGGAAAGAGACCCCTGAGACCCAGAGGTACCCCTTTTAGGCCGGGAGTGGGCAGCCTCACGCCCCAAGGGGACCCAGTGTGGAACTAGAATTGAGGGCTTTCCCTAAGAGCCCTGGCACCCTGCCTGACTGTGTGCTTTGCTCGCTTGCTCTTTGCCATGGTGCCGTGACTGCACTGTGCCTGTGTGTGACCAAGACTGTGGCTTCCTTGCCACCGCACCTCACACCCCACCCACTGGCACTGTCTGCTCCCCACTGCGAACCAGTTGGCAGAGAGCACCTTCCCAGGGGAGTTCTTGATGATGTCTTCCTGGGCCTCCCAGCATTTTTGCCAATTTCCTACTTTTGTACGGGTCATGAGGGTGGTGAGGGTGGACCCCGGAGATAAGTGGACCAGGTCAGGGGGCGGTCGGGTAGAGGTGTGGATGGAGGCGGCTAGCTGTTTGGGGGATAATGGAGGTGATGTCAGGCAGAGGACAACAGCTCCCACAGTGACAGCCGGATTTCTGTGATGAAGTACAGAAGGGGCCAGCAGGCCAACAAGGCCATATCTCAGTAAGGGCGCAGGTGGGACAGCTGGTTGCCTCTTGTGTAGCCACAGGGAGTGGTGTGGTCAGCTGTCTCTGTGGCACAGAGCAGGTCTGGGGGCCCTGGGAGATGCATGGAGGAGAGGATATGGGCCCCCAGGCCTCTCCCCCCTCTGCTGACAGCATTGCTGTGGGGGCGGTCCACTGCTCTCCCCTGGCCCTGTGTCTGTCCTGAGCTGGGGGCACACCCGCCTGTGTTGTGCTTGCATCAATAAACCACCATGGCCTGAGAGCCCTGACTCTCTTTGGGCTCTGGGAGGGGTAGTTCTGGCTAGGCAAGTTGCACAAGCACAGAGGAACTCAAACGGGGATGCCCCCCAGGACAAGACATCTGGAACTGTCTCCAAGGGTGTTCCAAATCTTGCTGTGGGAGGCAGAGTTCAGAGAACAGAGCCATATCTCTAGCTCGGATGGGACTTTGAAGGGCTTTTGGTACTTACGAGCTTGCACTTTGCAGAAGGGGAAACTGAGGCTTCTTAGAGGAGAATCTGTAGCAGTCTGGAGACCTAACCAAGGTCCCCTGTTTGGAACCCTTCCCAATGCAGCAGCCTGACACTGCATCAACCCCAGATGCTACTGAATTTCCCTCCCCCAGAGCCCAAATGTCCCCTCCCCAGCAGGGCTCCTCATTTGTAGATCTGAGTCACCTCTGCGTCTATTATTATGGACTTATTAAAATGATCCTCTGCTAGAGTAGGAAAGCTCCAGAAAAATTAGAGTCACCTCGATGACACTGCCTGGGCTCAGGGCCAAATGAACGTGTATGTGTCATCCAGAGCTTGGGACACAGCCTCCTTGGGCTAGGGGATAGCTGAAGGGCAAACGACCACTTCCTGAGGGCCGATTATGGGCCAGGCATCCGGCCAGGTGCTTTCACACGCATCAGCTCATGTAGTCTTCACAACGGCTCTGTGCTGTAGTATTCCCATTTAATAGATGAAGAAACAAGGCACAAAGAAGTTAAAAGGCTTGCCAGGTAGGTGACAGTGCCTAGATTTGATTCAGAGACTGGAATCTTCCCATTGCACTTTCCTGTCTTCTCTCGCGTATGCCAGGGGCCACGTGGGCAGTAAGACATGGGCAGGCCCATCTGAATACGTGGCCCTCTCAAGGGTCTCCTCCACATGTCTCCTGGCTAACCAACGCTGCACCTCCATCCCAAATAACACCAGGGGGGGCTGTAGAGTCACAAATGCCAAGGAGCCTTCTTTTAAAGTAGTGGGCAGCACCAGTGTCCAGAATTCCACAGATGGGGAGTGGCTTCCAGGGTCCATCCTTCCACCTCTGGTCAGGACACCCCCACCCCACCCCAGAGGGGTTCTCGGAATCCTCCAGAAGTGCAGGCTTTCGTCTTCCTTTTGTGAGCCCTCTGGGTTTCTTAGGGAAGGATTGGCTCCCAGTGTCCTCTTAGTGGGGGATGAAGGCAGCCAACTGAGGTGGGGGTGGGGCCACACACAGGTTTCTCCAGAGAGCCTGCTTCTCCTTCCTCTCTCCAGATGGCCACTCTCTGGCACACCGCCAGCCCTGTGCTGCTCGAGGCACTCATCAGAGCTGGGTCAGGGCACTCACTGGAATCCGCCCTGGGGTCCCTTCTGGCCTGTGTCTCTCTAATCCGACCTGGTGGAGGGAAAAGAGGTCTACGTGCGAATAGGCGCGCACGCTCACACACACACACACACACACACACACACACACACACACACACACACACCACCTCCCTATGCTGGAGTTAGAAGACACACTTTGCTGCCACAGAGAGCCACAAGGTGAGGGACTATCCTGGACTACCCTGTCCAGCCCAGGGGCCCCAAGTTATCCCCACTCCTGTACAGGCACGGAGGGGAAAATGAGGCAGTGGCCACCAAGGGGTGCCTTCAGATTACAAGTCAGGTGTTCTGCTGTGCAAACACAAACACATAGATAGACTCAACACATACACATGGCCACTCACACTCATGCCTCCAACTCTCTGTTTCTGTCTCCTCTGCCTATTCTTTCCCTTCTGGGGTAGCAACTTTCTTTTGATGTTGAATGGATGAGAGTCCCCCCCAAGGTATCGGGAGGGGAGGTGCCAGTTCTAGGGACCCTCACAGTTTTGTATGGTTTGGGTATGTGTCTCTTCTCTGTGTTAGGGAAAGAAGTGGCTGGGGTCCGGAGGAAAGGGATGAGGAGGGACCATTCCCCCAAATGGAGGGAGGCCTTCAGGAAGCTGAGCTGAGGTGATTGGCTGTAAAACAGCTTGGCCACAGCATCTGGAGGAGATTGGAACCAGATGTTCTTGGGATGGGGGAGGGGAGGGTATCGGGCTGGGAGGAGGCTGGAGCAGGAGAAGCAGGCTGGTCAGTGGGAGGCTGGATTGGGGGCCTCGGGGCTCTCTGGGGAAAACATCTGGCTGCCCTCTCCCCGCTCCCCAAATCAGACACTACTATTTTTGCAAACTGGAGCAGCAAATCTTTTCACAGATTCTAGAATCGGCCTGTGTGTAGGGACAGTCAAGCACAGGGTGTGACTTGGGAGGTGCCCAGAAAGGCTACCAGCTAGCCAGAAACGTCTCCTGCTGCCCCACAAGCCTCTGCGGGCTAAGCATTGCCTTCTCTGGCAGGAGTACATCTGCCCTAAGCTCCTAATGCTCAGCTGGAAACTAGTGTACCCAGGAGTTTTCTTTTTGCATAGAAAGAGAGTAGTCCAGGAACTGGAAAATTGTCTGGCAGAGGAAAGGAAAAGAAGGCCCATTTATGGAGAGCCTCCTATTTGCCAGGATCTCTTCGAAGGGTATCTCATTCCTTCCTTGAAACCCTGTGACGTGTTATCATTCCATGTGTCTAGATGAAGAAACTGAGGCTCAGAGAGGTTAAATGACTCACCCAGGGGGACACAGCCACCAAATGGTAGAGCTTGTATTCAAAACCGGCTATGTTTGCATGTAAGTTTGTGACTTTTTCATGACAGAGAAGTATATGGAGTTAGGGTTAGGGGGAGGGAGGGGAAGGGAAAAGGAGGAAAGAAACAGTGAGGCAGAGGTACAGGGCATGTGACTTTCCTTCTACTATAGTTGAACCAAACTTGGCCCTAGAAGCCCCCCATGTCCAGCCCCCCATGAGGAACCCTGCCTTCTGGCTGCTTGGAGACTGGACCCTGAATCTTCTTGTCTGTCTCAGCAGTGGCAGGAGGCTTGCTGGGGAGGGGTCACAGACTTGGGAAGTAGAGGAAACAGCTGGCCAGTGCCACTGGGTAAAGCATGGCAGATCCAGGTCTCCTGAGTGCCAGGCAAATGCTTTTGTCATGTCCCCTGAGGGCTACATGGGTACTCCTGGAAAGACAAGCCGAAAGCTCCAGGGTATATGCTTATTTCGACCTGGAAGAAGTCTGGGGAAGATCCATCCCAACTCGTCCACTACTGGCCGTGTACTTGGGACCAAGGGGGCCTTCAGGGGGGCCCCCAAGGGCTTGGAGACAGTTGTGGGAGCAGGAGTATCTTCCCATGGCACAGAGTCAACTGAGCTGATGGGCAGCCACAGTGGAGTGTGTCTAGTCTGGAACCCTGAAGCTGGCGGAGGGTAAGGGTGGGCAAGACATTGAGAGCACATGAATTAAGTTCTGGAATATATATTAATGGCCTGCACCCTGCTCCTGAGCAGCCTCTACCACCTGGAGGCAGCCTCTGAAGATAAGCCCTGAGAAGACAGGGAAGGTCCACCAGCATGGCTCCTAAGTCCTTAGAGGTATCTGGGTCTATGGTGGTGATGGAGTCTTGGGACAGGCCTCTGGGGTGGCTGCGTGAGTCAATCCTGAGCTGCCTCTAACTGTAGCATTGCTGTTCACAAAGCCCTTGTTTGGAGTGAAGAACTGGGTACTCGCTGTGGGCTGAAGCTCACTCTCCACAGTTTGGAGGGGGTTCAAAGCCCCTGGCTCCTTCTGGGCATGTGGCTCGTGGACTGGGAGCAGGGCCCTCTGAGCTTTAGAGGGCCCTAGGCAGCTGGTGAGGAGAGCTGTGACCACCGACTACAAATTCTGCTGTGAAGAAGTGGATGCCAAGGGGGTTGGGAAAGTGTCTGGGTGAGATCCAGGCAGCTCCAATGGTTTGCGGGCCTTTCCATTCTACTCATGGTCCTCCAGGCTGTCCTGAACACCGAGGTCAGAGGAGCTGGAGGCAGGGAGGGGTGGCTATGACATCACAGCCTGTGACCTCACTGGAGCAACAAGCAGGAAACTCTCGGGCCATCACCCCCTCCCTTGCAGGACCTCAAGGCCTCATCTGCTGTCAGGATGGAAAAAGAGGGCTGTACCCTGACAGTTGGAGCAAGCTGGCTTCCTGGAAGGAGAGGGTCCTGCATACACATCAGATGCCAGCAGTGTGTCTGGTTTCCACTACTGCTTTCTGCTTAAAGGGCCCATCTGGGGTATACCATGCCATACTGCTGCCTGGGGGTAGGTCCCCTCCCACAGTCTAGAGAGAGCATCTGGCGCAACATGTGCTTCTGCAATAGGGAGGAGCTTGACTCCAGTAAAAGACCTACAGACCCACTGAAGGATCTCAGGGATCCCCGGGGGTTGGAGCAGGATGCCTGGCCCTGTGAAATCTGCAAGAGGCCAGCCCAGGCATAAGAACCTGGGTCCTCTCTCTGCTTTCTTTCCCTTTGAGAACCATGTAGAGAAGGGGGAGAGGGTCCTCTGAATGGAAGGTGCAGCCATGTTGCTTCTCTCCTCCTGGTCTCTGGGAAACAGGTTTATGCCTCACTGCTGTCCAGAGAGGGAGGGGGAAATGGCAGCGGGGAGGAGGCCAGACAAGACATAGTCTTGGGAGAGGGGGCCAGAGCTGGAATGTTTGCTCAGTGGCTGCCTAGTGTCTGGCTCTTGTTTCCATGAGAAGAGATGGACCTGCAGGGGGCCAGCACTGGGTGTTTGACCTTCAGGAAGGCAGAGTTTCAGGGCCAGTTAGTGGATCTGTTCAGGCTGATGCCAGTTTTCTGGCTTCTGGTGAGCTCCGCTGGGTCACCCTCCAGCCCACCCACCCCTTCCCTAGTTAGAGACAGAAGACATGGATGGACACCAGCTGGACAGACACACGCCTATCCCCTTTTACATACCTCCCTCCTCCCCCCACCCCCAAACAGCCTTTTTACAGAATGTTCCACTCCTCTCGTTGTGTGGGAGTGTGATGAGCAGTGCGTGTATGCGGTACGCCTGTAGGCTGGAGTGTGCGAGGCGGCTGTGTTTGTGTGTGCCCGAGTGTGAAATCACACCCTCAGGGGTCCTGGAATCGAGGGAAGGAAGGGCAGCCAGCGGGGCCAGGTGTCCTGGCTGTGGGCTGGTCCCAGACACAGCAAGCCTACACATCTGGAATGAGACACCCCCCCCACCACACACACACACCCATGTCCCAGACAGCATCTGGCACAAGATACTGGCTGTAACACTTTCCGTTTATTGGCCGGGGTGCCCTGATGTGGCTGACCAGCCTCTGGGCCTGAGAGAAGCCCCGTCTTGTTTCCCCACCCCCTCTCCTGCAGCCCCGCCATGGTGCATCCTGTGGGACTCCTATGGAAACTCACACCCCAGGAAGTGGGGAAATGGGGGCTCGAAAAAAACATTTCAAGGTTGGAGAAGGGGTGGGAAATGCACATTACATGAAGATATGCCACCGGCTATACACAATACAGCGCACTTAGACAGGGCAGGGAAGATGGGAGGGTCTGCTGACAGACGCTCTCCCCACCAGGCCAGGCCTCCAGAGAGGAATGGCCACTTCAAGTGTCTCAGTGAAAGCTCTGGCTCCCTGGCCCTGGCCCCTTGCTCTGGTGGGGGCAAGGAGGAAGGGATCATGGGGAAGGGGCTCATGAAGGAGTCCAGTTCCCCTGCCTCCTGAGGACAGCCTCACCTGGCCCATCGGCCTGCAGGTCCTGGTGCCTGGGGGATGGGGACAGGGTGCCCACCTCCTGCCCACCTCCCACTGTCCAGTCCAGGTGACTGAGGGCAGTAGGCCTCCCGTCCCTGCCCCCACGTGAGGGCAGTGGTCATTTCCTGCTGTGCAGTGTGTCCTGGAACTTGGTGCTGGTGTACCGCAGGTGGAAGCCTTTTTTGGTGATGGTGTCATCTGAGTGGAATTTCACCAGGACAGAATCTCCTGCTGAGTACACCTCCTCGGGAGGCTGATGGAGGAAAGGGACGGGCATGAGGCTGAGGCTGCTGTTTTTCCTCCCCAAGATCCACAGCTCTAAGGAAGGTGGGTGGCTCGAAGACATTCACCAGATTCCCCCAGCCCCTTAAAGCAGGAGGAAGACTATTGCCAGCAAGAGTTTAAGGGGGTGCCTGGAGGAGGGGGGAAAGCAGGGGATGGCGGAGCTTGTCTTAAGTTCAAAGTCATACTTCATTCTAAACCCAGTGCTGCTATTAACGCTGGTATTAACGAGTTAGTTGTGAAGTCTTAGGCAAGGCACTGCCCGGCTCTGAGCCTGCCTTCCCTCAAGGGCAAGTAGGAGTAAATGTCCCCCCTCCCCCCACCCCTGCTTTCCAAGCTCAGAAGGGCTGATGGGGGTTGTGGGAGGGAGCAAACGAGAGTGTGGTTGTGAATGGATTTTGCAAAGGGAGTGGGTTCTCTGAGAGGCTGCCTTCTCACTGTCTCAGCTGCCTCTTGGAGAAGATGGGATAGCTGGGTCCTCCCGCAGACATAGCTGCTGCCGTTCCCATCCCATCCTCCCCCGGTTCTGGCCACGGTCTCTGGCCATGGTCGGCTGCAGGCGATGCCCCTGCCTAGCTCCTGCAGGCCCCTCCTCACCTCTGTGTGCAGGCCCTCAGAGTGAGAGCCGCCCGCAGAGCCTCAGCACACGGATGCCCTGGCTCTCAGGGCACAGAAAGCATCATTTCCGAGAACCTTGGGGACATTTCCAGCAACCTTGCCAGGAAGCCCTGACAGGACTGGGTTCCTTCCCCAGGTTTCCTCCGGTTGGCTCCAGCCTGGTGGAAGTCTCTGGAAGAAGCCACCTGGGGACACCCAATTTGGTGTGTGGCTCACTGGAATGTGCCAGATCAAGGGAGTTACAAAGGAAAAAGTGGGGAGGTGAGTGCTGGCTTGCCAGCCAGGGGATTCCAGAGTGGTGAGCCAGGCAGGCAAGGGGCCTGTGTGCTCTGCTCCTGCCCCACCCCCACCCCTATCTCTCCCCGCTATCCCAGCCCTAGGAAGCCTGAAGCTCTGTCCTAAGGGCACATTCAGCTGGCGAGTGCTGGGCCCAGTAGATGCTGTAGCTGCAGCTCCAGGAAGGAAGTTTAAGGCTTCCTAGGGTGCCCAGGTTACACTGGAGCATAGCCAAGAGAGAGGTGAGGGACCAGAGAGGTGAGGAGCAGCAGAGGGCATGTGTGTGTGTGTGTGTGTGTGTGTGTGTGTGTGTGTGTGTGTGTATGCACATGCATGGGTATGTAATGGAGAGGAGAAGATGGCGTTCTCTAAAAGGGGGAAGGATTCACAAAAACAAAAGAAGCCACAGCTCTGACTGAGAGGAAAAGAAATCCACCTTTGTGGTTTTCCTGTGGCTTGGGTTAAAATCAAGCAAACTTTTGCCCACTGCCTCTGAAAGTGCCATTTTATGGACCCAGAAGCAATGCTCGGTGTCTGCTTGGACAGTGGCACCAAGGACTGTGGGACCAGCTGGCCTCCCACCAAGAAGGGAAACTGGCAGCGGGAGAGATGAGGGCGTTTTTATGGCTCAGCCAGATGACTGGTTAGCACAGTTCAGCTCAGGTCCTAGGTCCCTGGCTCTTGCCTCAACCTCTGCCCCCGACCCTGGGCCTTGCTTTTGGACTGGACCAAGGGCTGAGGGGGGCAGAGGGAATTCCATCAGCCTCTCTAGATGCAAGCTACCCTGTAGGTCCAAATAAACTGGTGCTGAGCAGGCTCGGGTCAGGGCAGGGCCTGTCCCAGAGGCTGCAGAAACCACAATGTTGGCCAAAAAAGGACAGAGTTTCCTGGGTGGGGATGGCCCCGGGCAGGGCAGGCCTCTGTGAGCAGCCACCCACCAGGCAGGGTCTCCCAGCTCCTGCAAAGGGCCAGGCGTGCACTAGCACCCATACCGGCACCCCATGCCTGCAGAGGCATGGGCGCTGGGTGGGGGGGCGGGGTCTCACCCCTGAGCCGCAGTAGCGCCCCAGTCTGGGGGCTGTGCTATCATAGCCATCGAAGAGCTCCATGTAGTCGTAGCCACAGTCTGTTTCCTCCTCCACCTCGAAGGTCTGGAACACCAGCTCCACGCCGTAGCCTTCCTCTGCCACGATGACCCACTCGCAGTCCACTCCCCCAGGGTAGTTGTTGTCACCAAACTGGGCGTGGGAGTAAAGATCCTTTGTCTTCACCTCTGCCCGAACCTGGCCTCCACACTCTGCGGGAGGAACAACAAGATCGGCCACCACTCCCGGAGCGTGGCCAGGGACCAGGCATTGCGTCTCACCATGCTGAGCCCTCACAGCTAGCTGGAGGGAGGGCCACATGGCTAGTGGTGAGTGGGTTTGGACCTGGCCTGGGACGTGGCCCAGAACAAGTGCTCTGCTGCTCCGCCTCTGGATACATGCCCACAGAGGCCCGGGGACACACCGGGTTGTTAGGTAACTCTGAGCTGAGGCCCTGGGGAGGGCACGCTTGTCAAAAGAGAACACTGCTAATTTGCTCCAGCTGATGGCTGTCATGGAAGAATGTGGGCCCTGTGTTGCCAGGGCTTCCATTCTTAAGAGGGAAGAACTACATCTGGACTTTCTGCGAAAACTCTTGATTTTTCAATGTTGGCTCACATTTTTAAAAAACACAGTGTGGGCCAAACAGAGCAGCTCTGACGGCCTGATAGAGTTCCGGGCCTCCAGTCTGGGACCCTCTCTGGGAGGGGCAGATGAGAGCATGCAGGACAGGGTCCTCAGCATCCACTCTCCTTTGGAAGCTCTCTGGCCTCTAGGATACCTGGTGCTTATGTCTCCCTGGATGGGTCAGGGGGGGATGGGACAGGGTCTGGGTAAGGGACTGAGCTACAAGGAAGGACAGGAGGCTCTGGACCTAGTAGTCCCGGGGACTCCCCACCAGGCAGCCCAAGACCCACAAGGAGCCTGTGAAGCCCCCATCTGACACCCTTGGTCTGATGTTCCCGGCCTCCCATGTCAGGCTCCAGCCTTTCTCTGCTGTTGCGTTGTTTCCACTTCACTGCCGTCCTGTCTTTATGTACCCATTGCTCAGGCCAAACAAAATGACCTGGAGTCACCTGTACATGCCCAGAGCTGTCCTGGAATTGTGGCTGTGCCTTGGCTCCTCCCCCCGCTGGAATGACCCAACCGACTCCTGCTCAGAGCTAGAGCTTATCACATTTTGTCTCATGCTATAACTATCTGTGCACGTCCCGTCTAACCTCTGGACAGTGAGCTCCTGGTGTGTGGGGGTGAAGGGCTCACGTCTGATTCATCTCCATGGGCCCCTCCGAGTCTTGCATAGAGCCGGAGCTCAGTAAATGGTTGTTAGATAAATGGACAAATGATCGCTAAGTGAGCCCCTCAAGGGCTGAGATGTTTGTCCGCTTCATTTTTGTGGCCTGCACTTAGAGCACCGCCCGATCATACATGTTGTGTGTTAATAAGGATCTCTAGATGAGTGACTTTCGGGGTTGGAATGTGGGTGGGCTGCTGCACAGTCAGGCGTCCTACCACTGGGGACTGTGGGGCTTCCCTCCCCATCCCTGGATTCCCCACCCACTGGCGTCACTGCCCTCTGTTTTTTCCGGCAACTTAGAGGCCCCTAATCGGAACCTCTCCCACTCTCCCTTTAGTGCTCACTCCCTGCTCCCCTGCCCGGCCCTCAGAACACAGTCTCTGTCCACCCAGGCCACAGCTCTGTCCATCTGTGCCTTCACATGCTCTTCCTACTCCCCCTGTGAAACTCCTGAGCCTGGGCCTACCTGTGAGAGCAGGATTGCAGAACCAGACAGCGTGAGGACGCTGGGCTGGCCTGAGGGGGCCTCACCTGTGGAGTGGGATGCCTGAAAGCCCTTCCTCTGGACGGAGTTGTCGGAGTAGAAGCGCAGGAACATGCGGCTGCCCGTGGCCAGGACAGGCTCTGGCTTCTTGCTCCCACAGAAGCGGCCCAGGACGGGGGCCTTGGCGTCACGGCCATCGTATACCTCCAGGTGGTCATAGGCACACTCAGGCTGGGACTCGATATCCATCTCCACGAAGGTCTGGAGGCCAGGAAGGAGGACAGCAAGTTCAGAATTTGTCTGGGGGACAGCAGATGGCCCCAAATCTAGGCCTCCAGACCCCAGCTGATGGGGACCAGGGAAGTGGCCCCTGCCAGGGGTACTGCTGGCAGCATGAAGGAAGATCCAGGAATGGGCAATGGCAGGCACACCCCCAGTGTGTACTGGGACTGGGCCTCTGTCCAGACCAGACTTGGGGCTCACAAGGATCCTCACAGGGATGACAGCCCTATGGGCTCAGCCAAGCCACCAGCCTGTGGTCTGCATCACTCTGGTCAGGACCTCCGAACTACACAGAGCTTTGGAACTGAAAGGAAACAGGTGACAACCTGATGGCATGGAGGAGCAGGGGTCCCCATGCAGGTTGGGGTGCGGGTACCTTACCAGCTTGACCCGGTGGCCAGGGGTGCTAGAGATAGCCCAGGTGCACTCCTTCTTGCTGGGATATTTGTCAGGCCAGTTGGGACTGGTGATGGTGCCGCTGGTGGATGTTACCTTGTGGTCGCAGCCAGCTGTGGGGCAGTGAGGGTAAGGGGATCAGCAAGGACCCCAGTGCTCCAATGCCCTCTGTCAGGAAAGGAAAAAGCCCTTCCTCCTGCCCTCCTTGCTTCTTTTTCTTGTCTCCCACCTACACACTGATGGAAGGCTTACATATTACTTCTTTTCTGTTCAGTTACCCATGGCCGGGGAAACCTAGCTGCTTGCTTCCAAACGAGGCCTGCCTGGCAGCATCCATGAAAGCCACCCTCACGGGCACCCAGTGCAGATCCCTCAAAGAGGCCTTCTGGTCACACCCCCTCTGCCCTCCACAATGCTGTCATCCTCTGGTCTCCTGCCACACTTCCACATTCACAGAAGACTTTGGCACCTGACTCAGTTCTCTACCAACTCCTGGTGCCATCCTAGGTGATGTCAGCAAACTCTAGCTTCTCTGTCCCTGATCTTCTCAGCTCTATTGGTACTTACCATCTTCCTCTCAAGCCGGGCTTGCTCGTGACCTTAACCTAGGCCTTGCCTGATACTACAAACACATCACCTCTCTGTGACCACTTCCTGTTCTTCCAGGGCGCTCAGACCCTCACTGTCCTTTCAATACTTTTTCAGCTTTAGAGAGGCCCTCATGGTCTTGATCCTTCTGGTTTCTCTGAACATTTCCTCCATGGTTGTCTTAACTTGCTTCCCTATCTGGCTGGACCACATGGCTGATCACCCTGGCTGCTCATCTACATACTGTCCTTCTACTATGCCCTCTTGGAAAACCCTATCTGTGGCCCCAACCACTGAACACTCTTGGATCTGTTCTTCACCACCTCCACCCTTCGCCTCCTCAAGAACGGCTCCAAGTCTTTGGCCCTCTCAATTCCCATCTCTTCCCTCTCAGAAGATCACCTCACCTCCTGCCTCCCTGAAAAAAATCAGGGGCTCAGATATGAAGAACTTCAACTTTCCAGCCCCTCCCTGCAAACCTACCTTCCCCCTTCCTCGTCACCAAAAAGGAGTTCCTCCTTCTGTGGGTTGGAGCTCATTGCCACCCACCATCTGGGTACCCTTGTATCACAAATTATCTACCCTCACTCTCTGTGCCATCTCTGCCAGCCTGTGGACCTTCCTGAGCTTTGACCCATCCTGAAGTAGGTCCCCCATGGCCCTACATTCCCCTCCAGCTGCTGCACATCCTTTCTTCTTTTCTTCTCAGCTGACCTTCAAGAAAACTTGCTATTACCCCATTCTCACTGTTTATGGCTCCTTGATCCATTGCAATATGCCTTCCCACCTCTGAAAGCATGGCCTCACAAACAAATTTAAAAGCTGATGCTCATTATTTATTATCATCCAATCTGACAGGTTCCTTGGGGGATAAACGGGTGGCCAGGGCTCTGTGGGCCACGGAAGAGAAAGGGATGGCTAGGTGCCTATGGTCAGCAGCTCAAAGAATGAACGCACAGCCACGAGGCCCTGAGAGCAGTATGCAAGCTGCCCAGAGGCTCTGTGGATGCAGGTAGAGCTCCTGGCTCTCCACAGTGGACCTGTGGGCTGTGTCCATCATCCTTCGGTGGTTTCCCGAAGCCACATTCACTGCTCTCCTCCATTTCTACACAGGTCTTCAGGGCCCTCTAATTTCTCTGTGTATGCCCACTTCTCCCCTGGCTAGACTGCAATCTCCTTGGGGACGGAGGGACTCCATTTTTTTTTTTTTTAAGTGAGCCCTATGCCCAATGTGGGCCTCAAACTCATGACCCTGAGATCAAGAGTTGCATGCCCTACCAACAGACCCAACCAGGCACCCCAAAGGGACACTCCTCTTGAGGGCCCTGCTGAACTTTGCACAGCCTCTGGGGAGGGGTCAGGAAATACTGATTTGTAATTCACTTATCATTTGAGTGTGGAACCACAAGCGCTTCTAAAATAACTCAGAGCTACGCACAGGCCGTCCACCCTGGAAGTCTAAAACCTCTCGCAGCTATCTTGTTGATGTCAGTGTACTCTTTTTCACACACAGAGAGAGATGTACTTTAGACAACCACAGAATAGGGCCCCTCCAGCTAAAAGATGTGGAGTCCCTGTGAGTCAGGAACTCCGTATTTGGGGAGACTAAAGTGATCGGGTTAGAAGCTCTTGAGTGTCCGTTGGGTCACTGCTGAGGGCTTCAATTCTGTTTATTTTAGCCTGGAGTTTATTTGTTTATACCTTGGTTGTCCACCTAAGAACAGTGAGAAGAAGCATTTGCCAGGCACTGTGCTAATTATTCAAGTGAGATCTGTAAACCTTAGTATGCTGCAAGGCAGATACCATTGTTAGTCATCTCGTGGGTGAAGAACCTGAAGCTCAGAGAGGTGCAGTGATTCACCCAAAGTCACACAGACGTTCAGTGGCAGAGCCAAGTCTGTGTTGTGCTGCTGGGATAGTATGTCCCCAGCAGGCAGGGGACACAATGGAATTAGTGATTTGGAACAGGCCAGTGTTGTAGCATGTCCAAAGAGGTATCAGATGATGTTGGGGATGATAGGAGAGCTGTTTTCAAATATCTGCAGGGCTTTACTGTCTGGGAGGCGGTGACTCTGTTCTGAATGTCCCCAGGGGTCAGAAGTGTGACCAGCAACAGTTGACATACATGACTGTGCTTGCTATGAGTGTGGCACTGTTTGGAGCACTTCAGAGAGCACTGTGCCCTGCTGAGGTAGGTCTATCGTTACTTTGTGTCACACAGGAACAAGCAGAAGTGCTCAAGGGCATGCAGCTGGCTAAGTGGCGGGGCTGGGCCAGGCAGCTTGGCTGCAGCCTGTGCTCTCAACCGCTGTGCCATCTTGCCTCTCTGCCACAGGAAGGTCATTATGAAGACAAGGACTTGCGCATGGACTTTAAGAAGCACTAAGATCAGTCTAAAAAAGCAGCCTGGAGACAAGTACGAGCTCCTCCTCTCCTAACATGCACAAGGAGACACGGAGGGGTGGGTAGTTTGGATATTTTGAGGATGGAAGAATCTGTGGACGAGGGGGGAGCAAAACAAGGTAACCTCCGGGAGCACCCATGACCTTGAGTCTACACTGAGCCAGATGGAGATGGCACCGGTGCCCTTGCGTCCCCATCCCCAGTCCGTGGGGGCCCGCCAGCCCCGTCCTGGGGGCTCCGGGCGCTGCACTGGCAGCGCTTACCTTCCTTGCAGTCGTGTTTGTTGTCATGTAGGACGAAGCCGCTGCGACACTGGCACTCATAGCTGCCGAAGGTGTTGACGCAGTCTTGCTGGCAGCCACCGTTGTCCTTGGAGCACTCGTCCTTGTCTGCAGGGGAGCAAACAAGGCGGGCCAGGTCTGTGCAGGGCTGAGGTCGGGGTGATCACCCCATGGGAAGCGGGAGGCTGGCTGGGCTTCCTCCCCCCGGGGGGCCAAGGCCACAGTGGGGTCCAGGGCAGTGCAATCCAGCGGAGCCAGCTGAGCGGCCCAGCTATGGGGAGAGAAAGCAGAAGTGGGGTGGAGGGAGGGCTGGGGCCTGGAGCTGACCAACATGGGCACCCTCTACCATTACCTGCTTACTGGACAGACGGACAAGTGGAAAAACAGACACATGGACAAGCAGACTGCAAGAGAAAGGAGCAGGACGCGGGGGTCCCTCTTTTACTTCACAACAGGAAATGTCACAGACACCATCAAAATGGGAGGGGGTGGGGGCAGGGAAGGTCCCCTGTCCATGGGAGGGGAGGACAGGGGAGAGGAGAGCACCAGTTCTGTCCGGCCAGAAGGAGGCAGGCCGGAATGGCAGAGCGGAGGTGGGGGGTGGTCGGGCACTGAAGCCCCCATCCCATTCCGTCCAAGGTGAGGTTCCTGAGTAACAAAGGGTCCGGGAGGCCTGGCAGGCCTCACTGGGGGGTCCGGTTTCTTTTCTGCACTCGGAATTTGAGCTGGTGGGGGCGTCCCCGAGGGGGCTGCAGAGCGGGCCTCTTTTCTGAAACGAGAGAGAGAAGGAGAAAAGGGACCAAGGGGTGGGGGTGGAGGGCAGGGACCAGGGAGGGAGAGCAGTGAAAACCAGCCCGGGGGCCCGGGAGGCAGATTCACGCACAGGGCGGTGCAGGAAGGCGGCAGGACACACATGCAGGACGGCCATGTCCGGCGCAGCCAGGTCAGAGGAAGAGCAGGTAAAAAGAGGCACAGCGACAGGGGCAGATAGGGAGAGAGCCTGTGGCAGGAAGAAGGCCAGGAGGGGTGGGCATGAGGCCCGCACACTATGGAGGGAGAGAAACCGTCTCCGGTAAAGGGAGCAGCCCATGGAAAGGGTGGGCCTGGCCGGGAGCTCCGAGCTCTCACTCTGGCTGCTGCAGCTGTCGGGTGTGTTTAGACACCCCCCCACACCAGCATGCCCACAGACACGGGATCCCCTCGGGGATGTGCGGCTGTCTCATCGTGGCAGCACAGACACTGGCCCACAGTACACACGCACAGGACACACAAGCAGACACAGATACCACATGCGCACACATCACTGGCCAGCCACCCACCTGTGTGCATGTGTACATGGGACACACACTACTTCCTCCCACATGTGTGTGAGGAAGTGTGCACAGGTACAAATACAGAGGTACAGATGCATATGCCGGCACTCGGGCCAGTCCACGGGTACAAAGACACACAAACGCAGAGACCACAGCTCATCAGCAGACCTGTGGACTCAAGTGTGCTCACACGTGCAGCTGCTCAAGTTCGGGTCAACCCACACACACACTCCCATGAGCACATGCACGCAGAGAAACACATGGTTACAGGCATGTGTTTGTCACTCCCACATATGCTCCAGTCTGTCTGTGGTCACTCGGAGGACTGTGTGCTTGGCACAGAGGCAGGCGTTCAGGGAAGGTGTATAGACTGAATGGACACCCAGATTTCCAGAGGGGAATCACGAGGTAGAAAGATGCCCGCTGGCGTTCAAATGGGCAGGTGGGGTGTGTGACAAAGGGGGCCCTGTTCCTGGTCTCTGTCAGTTAGAGGGGCCTGAGCACTGCTTCCGGAAGGTCCTGCTTCTCCACTCCATTCTCAGGTGGGTCAGACCCCTTGGGGCCCGAGGAACTCAGGGTCAAGAGGTGGGGTCCCCAAGTCCCTCTCCAGGGCCCCTTCTCAGTTACAGCCTCACAGGAGATCCTCACTGAGGGGCCTATGGAAGCTGCCAGCCCTGCAGGAAGGTGGGGTGAGGGGCACCCTACAGCCCAGGAACTCGCCTGTGACTACACTGGGAACTTCAGGGGTCCCAGCTTACAAATGGAGCAAAGACTTCCCTGAAATGTTTTGAGCCCCACACCTTCCCCATAGTCGCACCCTAAATACCTAGTACAGTGTCTGGCACGTATGAGGGTAAAAGAAATACCTGCTCAGTGAACGAATGAGTGCATGGGCAAGTGGGTGGCTGAATGGATAAGTAACAGAAAAGTGAGTCCTGAGGAAGGCCTGCTATAGCGTCCCAGGGCAGGGCTCTGGCATGGGCGGGGGTGGGAGTGGCAGCCTCACAGCCTCACCTCAGAGCCGGGGAGCAGGTTGCAGGAGGGGCAGGAGCAGGGAGGGTGGACACGGGCCCGGACAAGGAGATGGCACTCACCCTCCAGTGCCAAATGCCCCAGAAGGTGGCTGGGGTCAGACTGAAGGTCTTCAGGCTCTTTCTTCTCCTTCTTGGCTTAGGGTCTCCTCGCTGGGTGTCCCAAAAGTCCACAGAGCCCCCCTCCTGGGAGGCCAGAGTCAGATGCCCCATGCCCTGAGGGCTGAACCTTGATGCCCACTGGTGAGGGTCCTCTGCAGGTTTCTTAGGCAGCAGGGCACTGCATATGTGTGCGTGTGCGGCTGTGCATGTGTGTGTGTGTGTCTCTGTGTGGGGCCGAGGGGGCAGGCGGCCCCATGTCAGGCCAGGGCAGGGCAGTACCCAGGGGTGGAGAAGCCTGGGCTCTAGCCTGACAGATGTGTCGGTCCCCCTCCCACCTCTGAGAGTGGAGCAACAGAGGGCAGAAAGAGACGAGAGTAAGCAGGTAATGGTCTCCCCAGGGCTCAGCCCACCCCTGAGTAGGTGTCACATCCCGCGGCCCGCTGGTGAGCACCCTGTAGGAGTTCCAGGTGGGCATAGGGAAGAAAAGGATTCGCATTGCAAGGGGAGGGGTCTCAGCAAGCAGTGGGGTAGGAGCTGTGGGGAACTTTAAGCAGAGCAGGATGGCTGGCAGTGACAAGCTGGGAACCAGTGCAAAGGGGCAGGGCATGGCATCCAGGTGGGGCAGGCAGGGGTGCAGGGAGGTAACAGGGGGCTTGAGGATGCAGGACCCTGGGCAAAGAAGGGGGACAGGGAGGCAGCGTGGACTAGGCCATGGGCTTCCTGCCTTCCTGCCACCCCACGCCCGGCCCACCAGGCCAGCTGGGGATCAGGATCCCTGGGCTACTCCCATACAAAACCGGCTGCTCCAGCCACTCCCTCCACCTTCCGCTCCCCCCACTCAAGTTCATGGAGTTTCCACCCCACACTATCAATGTCCCAAGTCTAAGTGCCTCTGAAAGACCACCAGTCTTGCCCCAGGATGAAGGTCTGAGGGAAGACTAAAGCAGGGGACAGGTCTCCTGGGACCCCTGGAGGCCTAGCTCAGAGAGGCCGGCTACGTTTTCGGCCTCCCAAGAATGGATCCATCAAAGGGACTTATCTCAAGCCTTACATGGGGCAGCTCTCAATAAACATATGCTGGTTGGATCTGAGTCCCCCACCCGTGGCCTGAGGGCGAGTGGGAAGGCTTTGGTGTTGAAAAGAGGGAGGCTCCTCATCTTCTCTGAAGCTCCCCCCCAACCCCCCGGCATAAACCCATTTGGCATGTGTAGGGTCTGATTAGAGATGTGGCCACTGCCCAATAACCTGCCCCACACAGTCTCAGACAAACACCCTCCTCCTCTGCATGCACCCCATGTTCTCTGGCCATGCTGAACTCCGTGTTTCCAGGGCCTGCCCTCCCTGGGGCCTTGGCATGATGGCTCCTGAAACCTGGAAAGCCCTCTCCTTTCATTTCTTCATCCCTATGCTCTGCCCATCCTCAGCCTGGTTCCCATACAGCCCAGAGGGTTCAGGAGTACTGGGGTTCAGGAACAGACGGGCTGGCCTGGTGGTGGAGGGCTAATGGGGGGAGCAGGAGACAGACCCTGCTGGCCTGGTAACAGGGAGGGCCAGAAAGTGCAGGGGGAGAGTGGCAGGGAGGAGGGGTGATGGGCTCACAGCGGGGGAGTCCGGGTTACCTGAGAAGAAGTGGGCCTTGAAGCCCTTTTTGGAGACGGTGTTGTCAGACTTGAACTCCACACGCATGTTGTTGTACTGGGAGGTGATGACCTCAGGCTTCTCGGAGCCACAGAACTTGCCATGTAGCTTGGAGTCGGCCGTCAGCCCGCTGCGCACTTCCACGAAGTCATACTTGCACACCTGCAGGGCAGTGCAGCTCCAGGCTTGCCTCCTCCAGGAAGCCTCTCCTGACCACCCCCACCTGGGAAGGTTCTCTTTTGTCCCTTTGTCTTTAATCACCCATCTTACATAATCTAACAACTCAAAAAGGTGCCAAGCCACCCCCACTGGATCCTCTGCACTCCCCACACAAGCCCTGACTGAGTCTTGCCTTGCTGCACATTCCCACGTGTGCTCCCTGACCTTCAAGCCCTCCTCGCCGACCTTCCCCTGCTTCCTGGAATTGGGAGCAGTCTCTCCTCTTCTACATTCTTTGGGCATTTCATATGGAAGGAAGCAGGCACCAAGCAGAGTTCCCACGCTGCCACAGACCTTCCTGAGTCTCCTCAGCCCTGGTGGGCACTTACATCATTGCCTTCGGTCTCAAAGAAGTCGAACTGCAGGGAGATGCGGTACTGGGTAGGGGCCACCAATTGCCAGATGCAGTTTTTGTTAGGGGGGTATTCCTTGGGCCAGCCTGGGCTGGTGATGGATCCATTGAGCTTGGTGAGGAATCCACCACAGGCAGCTGTGGGGACAAAGAAGGTGGCATCAGCCGCCAGGAGTCCCCACTCTAGGTAAGGGCCAGAGGTAAGGGTACATTAAGGAGAAGATGGGGATGGGGTCTAAGGGAAGCAGGCAGGGTGAGGGGGGCACCTTCAGATTATGCGGAATTGGGGAGTCGTATGCATGAATACTCTCTACTTTCTCAGAACCCCTGCTGAGAGGGAGGAGGGGAGTGAGGGGCTCAGGGAAGGCTGGGCCTGTGGGTAGTAAGGCCTGGAGGCAGGGAGAGGAAGGTGGGCAGAGAAAAGCTGCACAGCAAGCCCAGGCTGAGCCGAAGGCAGCTGGCAGGGAACGCTCTGACCTCAGGGGCAGGTAGGTTTAGGGAGAGGCTGTAAAATCATTGCCTGTCTGAGAACAGTGGTTTCCACACTGGGGATTATGACCTTCAGGGGGATGACAAAATCAATCAGCAGGTCATGATCAGCATTTTAAGTGAATAAAAAAGAAAAAAAATACCAGAGTGCATCACAGCTGTCAGTGTGTTCAGGGGGTTGCAGGGCTACCATATAAATGTGATCCTTGTTGGCAAGGAGTGAAGAAAGTGTTAGGGAATTCAGGCTTTTCCAGGAAGGTGTATGTCCAAGGGCTTAAGAGATCTGGGCTACAGGGTCCGGGCCCTGGGGCTGTGGGGTGGGGGGGGCCACTCACCCTCACAGCGGCGCTTGTCCGGGGCCAGCTCATACCCAGGGTCACAGCTGCACTTGTAGCTGCCCAAGGTGTTGAGGCACCGCTGCTCGCAGCCCCCACGGTTGGGCCGTGAGCACTCATCCACCTCTGCCAATTGGGAGGAAAGGGTGTCAATGACTGCCAGGCCAGGGCCTGCCTCCTGCACTCTGCTTGGGAGTCAAGTCCAGTGTCCCTCAGGCTTCCTGAGACCACCTCCAGCCCCACTGCAGGGGACAGGAGTCAGCTGTGGACCACTCAGCTTTGAGGCTGTGGCCCTCCGTACCCCAGCCAGCCCCCCAACTCAGTCCCAGGGGTTCCTATTCCCGAGATCCCCAAAGGGACAGGTAGTGACCTGAAGGAGGGGACAGGTAGACCCCACAGAGCCTTTCTCTGACCACAACGGCTGGGCTGGTGGCCACCACCCTCTATTGGTGCCTCTTGTGTGTCAGTCCCTGGTCTTTCTTCATTTATCCTTCGATCCTGACATGACCAGTGATGGAGGGACTGTTACTATCCCCATTTTTACAGATGAGGAAATAAGGTTCAGACAGATTACCTGCCCACAGTCACACAGGTAAGAGAAATCCACGCTGCCTTGCTTCCTCCCTAAGCTTCTACAGCACTCCCTGGCTCTATGCCTCCTTGGCACTTCTTCTACACAAGTCTTCTACACACTTTTGGACTTTAAGGCAACTCCTGAACTACTATTTCAATTCACAGTTGAGCACCTACCACGTGTCAGCTACTTTTACATATGTTTGTCATTTACTCAATGAGATATGCAGTTTTTCAGTGCAGTTGACCTCTTCTCCCCAGTTAGGCCATAAATTCAAGGACAGGGTACCAGGGTCTATGCATCCCTCATAGAATCTCTGTGTAGAATGGGTGAATAAAGAAGACATGGAGTCACCACAGCAGTATTCACAATAGCCAAGATGTAGAAACAGCCTAAATGGTTACCAACAGGTGAGGATAAAGAAAATGTGCCACAGGATTGGAAGAAGTAACACACTGTTACAATGCCCATACTACCCAAAGCAATCTATAGATCCAGCGTAATCCCAATCAAAACACCACTTTGCACAGAACTATAACACATGATCCTAAAATGTGTATGGAACCACAGAAGATTGAAGCAGCCAAAGCAATCTTGAGAAAGAATAAAGCTGAGGGGCATGCTCCCATATTCCAAACTGTAGTGCAAAGCTATGATCAAAAACATATAAATCAAAACAGTATGGTACTGGTACAAAAAGAGACAGATCAATGGAAGAGAGTAGAGAGTCCAGAAAAAAAAAAAAAAACCCTCATGTATATATATATACTCAATTATCCTATGACAATGGAGGCACAGTATACAATGGAGAAAAGACAGCCTCTTTAATAAATGGACAGATCAGACAGTTACATGCAAAAGAATGCAACTGGACCACTTACTTACACTATACACTAAAAGAAACTCAAAATGGGTTAAAGACTTAAATATAAGACCTGAAACCATGAAACTCCCAGAAGAAAACTGAGGGAGTAAGCTCTTTGGCATTGGTCTTAGTGATATTTTCTTTGGCTCTGTCTCTTCAGGCAAGGACAACAAAAGCAAAATAAACAAATGAGACGATGTCAAACTAAAAAGCTTTTGCCCAGTGAAGGAACCATCAAGAAAATAAAAAGGCAACTTAATTGGAGAAGATATTCACAAATGTTATATGAAATAAGTGGTTGACATCCAAAATATATAAAGAACTCATAGAACTCAATATAAAACAATAACTATTGATTAAAGATGGACAGAGGACCTGAACAGACATTTCTCTAAAGAAGACATACAGATGGCCAACAGACACATGAAAAGATGCTCAGCAGCACTCATCATCAGGAAAAATGCAAATCAAAACCACACTGAGATATCACTTCACACCTGTCAGAATGGAGAGTATCAAAAAGATAAGAATAACAAGTGTTGGTGGAAGATGTGTAGAAAATAGAACCCTTCTGCATGTTGGTGGGAATGTAAATTGGTGCAGCCACTCTGGGAAACAGTATGGAGATTCCTCAAAAAATTAAAAACAGAACTACCATATGATACAGCAATTCTACTTTTGGGCTTTTATCTGAAGAAAATGAAAACACACCAATTTGAAGAGATATGTACAACCCCATGTTCACTGAGGCATTATTTACAGCCAAGATATGGAAGTAAGTAAAGCATCCATCAATAGATGAATGGATAAAGTAGATGTGGTATACACAAACAATGGAATATTACACAGCCACAGAAAAGAATGAAATCTTACCATTTGTGACACCATGATGGACCTAGAAGGTATGAGGCTAAGTGAAATAAGCTAGACAAATACTGTAAGATTTCACTTATACGTTGAATCTAAAAACAAAACAAATGAACAAACAAACAAAACAGAAACAGACTCATAGATACAGAGAACAAACTGATGAGTGCCAGAGGAAGGGGGAGGAGGGATGAACAAAATAGGTGAAGGGAATTAAGACATGCAGTTTTCCAATTATAAAGATAAAACAAGACATGGGGATGTAATGTGCAGGATAGGGAATATAGTTAACAGGGTTGTAACAACTTTGTAAGGTGACAGATGGTAACTAGACTCATTGTGGTGACCATTTTTTAATGTACATAAATGTTGAGTCACTATAATATACCCTTGAAACTAATAGGATATTGTATGTCAATTACCCTTCACTTTAAAAAATGCATTAAATACACACAGTGGAATAAAAATGGATGAATCTTATGGACATTATGTTCAGTAAAATAAACTAGTTACAGAAAGACAAATACTGCAGGACTCCACTTACACAAGCTACCTAAAATAGATTCAATCAATCAATCAATCAATCAATGATGGTTGCCAGGGGTTGGGGGAGGGAGAAATGGGGAGTTGCTAATCAATAGGCATAAAGTTTTCGTCAAGCAGGATGAATAAGCCCTGGAGATCTGCTGTATGGCACCCTCCCTTTGGTCAGCAACAGAGTATAGTACACTTACAAATGCATTCAGAGGACAGATCTCAAGCTGCGTGTTCTTACCACAACAAAATATAATTATAAAAATTAAAAGAAGAAATGGAGGAGATGGAATGGCCATGGGGGTGGGCCGGGTAGGGAACAGGGAAGGAGCACCTTTGAAAAAGTTGACAGCAAAGCCAGCTTTGTTAATGGATCCGTCAGAGACGAATTTGAGCCAGAGGCGGCTGGAAGTGCTCTTGATGTCATCCGGCTTCTCGTAGCCACAGTAGCGCCCGATGAGGGTGCTGGTCTCACTGTGCCCGTCACGCACCTCTAGGTAGTCGTAGGCACAGCTGTCGTGGCGCTCGATCTGAGGGTCGGGGGCTGGATCAGCTGGAGCGGCTCTGGTGGCCAAGGCCCAACACCGGGAGGCCCACAGACAGGGGGAACGAAAGGGTCTCCAACCTACCTCAAAGGACTGGAAGGTGAGGCCCACGTGGAAGCCCTCAGACACCTGGATCCGCCAGATGCAGACTTTGCTTGGCCGGTAATCGTCAGGGTAATTGGGCGACTGGATGTGGCCGTTGTCCTTCTTCACATCCCCCCCACAGATGGCTTTGGGGGCACAGAGTGAGGTCAGTTAGAATGCTCTGCTCAGCTCTCTCCCTCCTTCAGTCCTTCCTATGTTTCCCCAGCTTCTTAGTGCCCCCAGGCCTGGACAATCCCACCGGGGTCTCTGCTTCCTCCCTCATGCACCCTGAACCTTGCCCCTAGGGTGCCAGAAGCAAGCGTTGGATCCCCAGGGATCTCACACCTGACTCCTCCCTCGTCATTCTTCCTCAGTACCTTCATAGACGGCAAAGAAGCCCTTCCCGACCCAGTTGCTGCTGCTGCGGAATTCCACCCAGAGACGGCTGTCGGTGGAGACAATAGGCTCGGGGAGTTTGCCCCCACAGAAGCGGCCTGTGCAGACAGAGTGAACAGAGGGCAGTGAGGCCTGAAGTGGGTCCCTCTCCCCTCCCTGCTCCAGGGCTGTCCCTCCAGGAAGACTGTCCCACCACTCCAGGGGCTCAGGGACTCTGGCCTAGGTCTGCACTTGGCACCCAATCTTAAAACCTACCAGTTGGCCTGAGTCTGGTCTAAGGTCCACAGAGTACTAGACTTCTACAGGATTTTATGCACTTGAGGGATAGAATATGAGTTCTGGGAGAAAAGGGGACTTCTCAGAATAACAAACTGTATCCGTGTTTTATTTACCCTTTTTTTTAAGTAGGCTTCATGCCCAGCACTGAGCCCAATGCAGGGCTTGAACTCACGACCCTATGAAGACCTGAGCTGAGATCGAAAGTCAAACACTTAACCGACTGAGCCACTCCCCACCCCTATTTACTTTTTTTAAAGAGCACATTACCATCATTACTTTTCTTATTTGACCTTCATGCAAAGAAGTAATAAACAAGAACGAACTCAGCTTTCTTTGCACGTTACAAAAGTTTTCCTTTGACCAAATGCAAGAGATGCCAGAGGACCCAAACAAATATTAGAATCTAGGGACTGGGTCAGAAAATGTCCCCTTTGAAATAAAACCTGACAAGAATCTGTGTAAGCAGAGGAGGCTGGCCATTTGTGGAATTCTTTGTAGTGGAGAATCAACTAGGGATGGTTTGTGTGTTCTGAGTACGATTGGGTGTTTCCTAACCTTCAGCAAGGGACAGAGGGTGCTGACCCAGGAATGTAAGTTATGAAAAAGAAACTGTAATCTTGGAAATGCTAACACATCTGCAGGAGGAAGTGTTGTAATGACAACTGCTTTGGGTGACTAATAAGAAATATTCAAATATCAGAAACCAGGGGGAAAGAGATGGTTAGTAACGGTTTGTCATCCTGCTTCAGGCACAGGCTGTGGAGCAAAGGTTCTAGTGCTAATAAACAGTCCTGGGCTACTTAGGGTTATGTGCAGATTGGAGGAGAATTCACACAGCTCCTCAGGCTTGATGCAAAAGCCTCTCCTGGCCCTAACTCTACGTCCATTAAAATACCTTCTGTCCTGTGGTTCTGACTACTCATCCCCCACTTACTCACCACCCCCCACCACCAAGGGACAAAGTATCCTATGCAAACAAGTTTGTGCCAGGTAGGTAGCCCTCTGTTGGTGTGCCAGGCTGCATTGTGGGTACTCTTAAGCCAGACCTTGCAGATAGAGAAAACAGAGCCTCTGTAATTGCCCAGAGGAGGAGAGCCTGGAACTGTGGAGATGTGCCTGTCTGTCTCCCTCCATCAACTTGTATGACTCCCTTGACCCACACACTGAGAGTCACCTCTGAGGGAGGCCCAGAAGCCCACGCCAAAGACCCTAAGGTCCAGACTGGGGAAGGGATTAGCCCAAAGTTATACACTCAGTGATGGAGTTAGCAGGCACTAACTCTACCAGGACTCCTGATTCTCACACCAGATCACCCCTGGCCAAGCTTTGGGTTTCAGGGGAGGATAAAGATAATATAATATGAGTAGGTGTAAGAAGGAATTAGCCACATCGAACTGAAAAGTGTTTGTACAGTGAGGGAGACCATCAACAAAATGAGCAAGCAATTTACTGAATGGGAGAAGATGTTTGCAAATCATACATCAGATAAGGGATTAATATCCAAAATATATAAAGAATTTACACAACTTAATATCAAAAAAACAACCCAATTAAAAAACAGGCGCAGAGGACTTGAGTAGACATTTCTCCAAAGAAGACATACAGATGGCCAACAGACACATGAGAAGATGCTCAACATCACTCATCATCAGGAAATGAAAATGACAACCACAACCTCACACTTGTCAGAATGGCTACTATCAGGAAGACAAGTTAAAAAAAAAAAAAAGTCAGAAGGTGCCAGGGTGGCTCAGTCAGTTGAGCACCCAGCTCTTGATTTTAGCTCAGGCCATGATCCCAGGGTCATGGGATCAGCCCCGCATCAGGCTTCATGCTGAGTGTGGAGCTTGGTTAAATAAGACAACTGATAACAGGTTTGAGGAAGTGATGATATGGGAACCCTTGTACACTGTTGATAGGAATGCAAACTGGTGCAGCCACTCTGGAAAACAGTATGGATATTCCTCAAAAATTAAAAACAGAGCTATCAGGGCGCGCAGTGGCTCAGTCAGTTAAGCATCGGACTCTCTCTCTTTTTTTAATGTTTATTTATTTTTGAGAGAGAGAGAGAGAGCACAAGAGCACACACAGGATCATGAGCATGGGAGGGGCAGAGAGAGGGGGAGACAGAATCCAAAGCAGGCTCCAGGCTCTGAGCGGTCAGCACAGAGCCCAACATGGGGCTTAAACCCACAGTGAGATCATGACCTGAGCTGAAGTCAGACTCTTAACCGACTGAGCACCCAGGCACCCCTAAATGTCAGACTCTTGATTTTGGCTTGGGTCATGACCTCATGGTTTGTGAGATCGAGCCGTGCTTTAGGCTCAGCACTAACAGTGTGGAGCCTGCTTGAGATTCTCTCTCTCCGTCATTCTCTGCCCTACCCCAGGCTGAAAATAAATAAATAAACTCAAAATAAAAAAAAAAAAGAATATGTAAAAAATATAACTACTTTATGATCCAGCAATTCCACTTTTGAGTATTTATCAAAAGAAAATGAAAACACCAATTCAAAGAGATATGTGCACCCTCATGTTCATTGCAATATTATTTACAACAACCAAGAGATAGAAGCAACTGCAGTGGCCCTTAGTAGATGAATAGATAAATAAGATGGGGGATATCCATACAATAGAATAATTACTCAACCATAGGAAAGAACAAGATTTTGCCATTTTTGACAGACCTAGAGGGTATGACGCTAAATGAAACAGACAAAAATACCATATGATTTCACTTATACATGGAATCTAAAAACAACACAAATGAACAAACAAAACAAAACAGAAACAGACTCAGATACAGAGAACACACTGATGGGTGCCAGAGGGGAGGCGGTGGGAGGTAGACAAAATAGGTGAAACAGATTAAGGGACACAAGCTTCCAGTTGTACACTTGATCTTAGCCAGAAGGCTGAGAAGTGATACAAGCTTCCAGTTATAAAACAAATCAGGCACGGGGATATAATATACAGCATGGAGAATATAAGCAATAATATTGTAATAACATCGTATGGCAACAGATGGTAACTACCCTTATCATGGGGATCCTTTAGTAATGTATGAAAATACTCCATCACCATGATGTACACCTGAAACTAAGAGGGTGTTACATGTCAATCAGACCTCAGTTTAAAAAAAAGAAGGCTCCACAGAGGAGACAGGGGGCAGGCTAGTGGCTTACCTCGGAGGGGTGCCTTCCTCCAGAAGCCGTCTCGGACCTCCACGTAGTCATACCAGCACAGGCGGCTGCGATACAGGTCCATGGACGTGAAATTCAGAATGATCTAGGGGAAAGAGGAAGAGAAGAGGGTTACGCAGCTCCCCACCAGCCCTGTCTGCCGGCCCCATGATCACTGCCTGCCTTACACTGCATAAATAGTGAAGGGGCTCTTGGCATAGGGATGTCACTTCTCTCCCCAGGTGTCACCAATGACATCCAGCTTTCACTGATAACTCAGCCGTCACTTAACACACATGGCCTTGCTGAATATCTGTACAAGACCAGAGGTCTCAATTTACTGATCCCCTTAGTGAGGAGCCCACTGCTTTGGGTTAAGCAAACCCACCTCTCCTCCTGGTCAACTTAAGTAACACCAATCACAGCACCATTAGAGGAGTGAGGTCTTGATGATAGGAAGGGCCCAGGGTGGCATGTGGGTACTAGGGGCTCTGAAATGGGAATGAAATGGAGAGGAGAGGCAGAGGCAAAGAGACGGGCTGAGTCACCCGTCATCACATATTTATCGAATGCTGAATCCAGGCAAGGGGTCGTGCTAGCTGCTGAGGGGAATACCAGATCCGAATATTTGTGAGTGGGTTAAAGGTCTGTCCCTGTCAAGGGACTTAGGATTTAGAAGGATAAGAAATACACATGGAAAGATCACTGAGTGAAAAAACTCAGACTCCACCCACATGAGCCTGGGTTAGAATTTCATCTCTGCATTTCTGTCTGTGAGTCCTTGGGTAAATCACCCAACCTCTCTGACCTCAGCTGTCATGAGCATAAAATGAGTAAAGAGCACCTCACCCTGAAGTAGCATCTCATAGGTACAGCCACTGCCCTAAGCGCCTCTTGTGTATGAACTCATTTCAGCCTTGAACTCATCAAATGGTCACGTAATACTGGAGGAATCTTTGACACCTTGGTAAGTACCAACTCTCCACAGCAGGTGGGCATATTAACAGGTAGAGAGGTGCTTTCCAAGAGGGAAATCACTTTAGTAGTTTCCAGAATGTGCCCCCAAATCCCCTTTTGTATTTAGAGTCCAACAAGCAGGAACGGTTCACGGTGACCTGAGAGGTGTATACAGTGGACACATAAATGGCCCAGGGGCCCACCTGTTAGGTCTAGCTGGCTTCCCTCTGGAGGAAAAGGGGACAAGAAGATCCATCTCCCCTCTAGCTCATTGCAGAATTAGAGGTAGTCAGAGTGGAGGTGAGAATGAAAAAGATCCCAAAGCAGGCACTGGCAGTTGCAGTCTGTACCCTGTGTCACTGCTGTGATGGTCGATGGTCAGAGAAGAAGGCTGGCTGTCGGTCACTCCCTGACACTGACCCCTTCAGAATTCTTGGTGATTTCAATAGCCACCTAGACCACCCTTCCCATTTCTAGGCCTCTCCATTCCATGACTTCCTCTCTCCACTCTTCTCGGCCACACATGGCATGGCATGCCCTAGACCTTGTTATCATCAATAACCATGCATCCCCCATAAGCTCAAGTTCGAGCACCCCACTGTCCATCCACGAGCCCCAATCTCTCCTCGTTCACCTGCTCTATACACCTAGTCCAGCAATCCTTCCAGTTCATCATGACCCTCAACCTTCTGAGCCTATGGGGTTTTCCCACCTTCAATCTCCATGTACTCACATCGGTCCTTGCCTGGCTTGGAACCCATAGCCCATCCTACCTCTTTTCTTCTGATTTGTATATGAGCTGAAGTGTGTTGTATTTGGGGAAGTGTTTATGAATTGTGGCACTCTGAGATGAAATCGAGCAATACCAGGTTTTGAAAACTGCACCATCGTACTCTTGATGTACGTAATCTTGATGATTATTATAAGTCATCATTGAGTGTTATTCTCGTTCTTATAAAGATACAAGTCCTGGTATTTTGAAAAACTGAAGTTGAGAATCTGTTCTGGCTCTTACTCTGGAGACAGTGTGCCCATTTCCAATAGTTCATCTTTCTAGAAAATGACCAAAGGAGAACACAGACCAAGTGGCAAAGACCTGGGGTAGTCACCTCACTTCAAAGCAGATCCATGGTCCATCTTTATCATCATCTCCTTGTGTAGGACCTCAACTCTGTTTTTCCTCTCTTCATTGTATTCACCTGAAAACCACACCCCTGCTTAAATCCAATTTTCTACCTACTCTGTGCCTGCTCCCAGATGGCCGGAAGTCATGGCTAGAGGAAATACACCTATGTTGATCAGCGCACTTGAAATTTAAGACCACTGACCCCACCCGGGTCCTTAGTGCCGCCAGGCACACCTTTTACATTCTCCTCCCCTTTACTCAAACCATCTGTTTCCCTTCTTAAACTCTCAGATCTGGCCCTACCATCTTCTTTTTCCAAGATTAGTTCAATAGTCCTGCTCTTGATCTTGACTCCCAGCAGAGCAGAGCTTTCATGATGTAATTGGATCGTATCTCCCCACTGCTCAAAATCTTTTAATGCATGTTCCTCAGAGTGAAATTCAAAGTCCTTACTTACCATGTCCTCTAAGGCCATTTATGATCTAAACCCCTGCTATTTCTTTTACCCCTTCTCCTACCACTTTCCTCCTTGCTTACTTGGCTCTGGCTGCATGGACTCTGCTGGTCCTCAAACACACCAAGCCTGCTCCTGCCTTAAGGCCTTTGTACTTGCTGCCTAGAAGCTGTTCCCAACTATCTGCCTGATGTGTTCCCTCACTTTCTGTCCATTTCTACTCCAACTCACCTGACATGAATCAGGCCTTCCCTGACCATCCCACATGGCACAGTAACCTTCACCTCACTCCTTTACCTCCTATTGTTGATTTCCTTCATAACAGTTATCACCCATCTGACCTATCGCATTTAGTTTTTATTTGCTTGTCTGTCTCCCCTGTTCCCCTAACTCTGCCAAAAGGTAAACCCTATAAGGACAGGAATTTTATTTAGTTCACTATGGAATCTTTGGTGTGTGGCATGTAGTAGTTGCTTAAGAAATATTTCTTGAATAGAATTTTCCTTTTAGGAATCTACTTTACAGATACACTTGCCCAAATATATAAAGATCTAAGTTTTGAGATATTTACTGTAGCATTTTTGGTAATAATAAAAACTTGGAAAAAACTTATATGAAACATCCATCAACAGAGACCTACAGGCGATGGCTGAGAAATCAAGAGAAATGGGGATGACAACATGTTAAGCAGCCATGAAAATGTCTGAGCTAGAACCTGATGTGCTAACATGGAATAATGACCATGAATTCTTGCTGAGTGAAAGGGCAAGTTACATAAGGCCACATATCCATACACATATGCATGCACACATACTTAGAAGAGTCTAATAGGACATACCAAGTGTCACCAATGTTTAGCCGACTCTAGGGCGTGTGATTTGGAGGCGAATCCAGGGGAGAATATTAATATTCACTTCTACCGCATGAATTCCTATATTTTGCAAAATTCTTACAACATGGATATGTTACCTTTATATCCGACAAACAACAAAAACATCTTTAAGGAGTTGCTGGCTGGATGAAGGAATGCAGACGGCTGAGTGAGGGCAGTCTGTCTCCTAAACTTACTCCCTTCACCACTGTTCCATGAGGCCTCGGATCAGTTTTGCTCAGCAGCTAACAAGAACCTTCAGCATGCTTCTCTCTGTCCTCAGAAACTACGCTGGCTGTGTCCAGTGGGGATGGATCCACATCCGCCTGAAGAACCACGCCCACAGGCAGAACCCCAAAGGACCCACCCAAGACTGCCTACCGGGCAAGAGGAATCAGTGGTCACCTCACTCAGGAGGAAGAGACCTGTGCTGGCGGTTAGGGGCATCCTCCAGGAAGGCACACCATGGCTATATTGAGACTAGAGATGTCTAATTAAGAGTTGTAACAGTTCTGTAATGTGGAAACAGCTGTGCTCTGGTGGCAGGGGCACTGCCCTTTGCCAAAGAAAGCCTGGCAAGCTCTACCACTTCCTGGCTGGTGACTCGGGCCTGTGGCTTGATGTCTTTGGCCTTGGTGTCTTTGTCTAAAAAGCAGCGGTAATCATACAGAACTGGGGGATTAAATGAGAAAGGGTGCAGAGTGTCCACAAGTGCACCCCGCATATGGGCAGTACCCCTCGCATTTGTTAGATGCTCTCAGGGAGCAATTGGGACAATTTGTTGACCCCCAGGGACCCACAGTCTGGCTTCAGTCTGACTTTGCTGTATGACCTTAGGGTCATCATTTAACACCTTTGTGCCTCCATTTCCATACCATTTCCATATTTGTACATAATAGTAATATAATGGTAATAGTATCAACCTCATAGGACTTAGGAAATTAAGTTATTATATGAAAAGTTTATAACATTGACACATGTATGTGTCATACATATGATATATACATATATGCCACACATAAATAGTACTATGTATGCCAGTCAACAAAAGTTAATTTCACTATTAGAGTAGAGTTTGCTTAAGATTTTGAAATTTGAAATGGTTCATACCAGAATCTGGAAGTAGAAAGAGGCAAAGTGGGGGACCCAGGAATTCGACCAGGGATTACTCATTTAATAGATTAAGATGATAGATGATACTGGGCACCTGGGTGGCTCAGTCGATTGAGCATCTGACTCTTGGTTGTTGGTTTTTTATAATGTTTATTTATTTTTTGAGAGAGACAGCACGAATGGGAGAGTGGCAGAAAGAAAGGGAGACACAGAATCTGAAGCAGCCTCCAGGTTCTGAGCTGTCAGCATAGAGACCGACGTGGGGCTCGAACTCAGAAACCGTGAGATCATGACTTGAGCTGAAGTTGGACACTCAACCAGCTGAGCCACCCAGACACCCCTCGACTCTTGGTTTTATCTCAGGTCATGATCTCATGGTTTTGTGGGATCACATCCCCTGAGCTGTCAGCCCAGTGTCTGCTTAGAGTTCTCTCTCTCCTTCTCTTTCTGCACCTTCCTTGCATGCACACGTGCGCTCTCTCTCTCTCTCTCAAAGTAAACATAAAAAAAAAAACTGTAGAATGATTGTAGCAGCTAACATTGATGGAATTCCTACCATGTGCTAGGCGCTGCACTAAACACTTGATGTGCATTACCTTGTCTAATCCTTGTATCAACCACATGAGGGAGGCACAACCACCAGGCCCACTTTACAAATGGGGAAACAAAGGCATAGAGTGGTTAAGCAACTTCCCCAAGATCATGCATCTAGCAAATAGCATGGCTGGGAGTCAAACCCAGGCACTTGGGGTCTTAAACTTACACCCTTAAACTTACACTCCACATGGCCTCCCCAGGTCTGCCAGTCAATTTTGCCTAACAGCTGCATGAGGGTCAACTTTCCCTTCACCCTCAGAGCCCCACACCCTTCAGCACTGGGAAGCAGGGACTTCAGGGAGGGGTCATCTCCACCCAGCTGGAGGTTTGGAGGTGGGGTCGGGGAAGGCATTACAGAGGAGTGGCATTTGGAACTTGAAGAATAGGCAGGATATCACAAGGCAGGGATGGGAATGAGGGTGGACACTGACAAACCCAAGACATTTTTAGTGCTTATCTTTTTGTCTTGTCTGCAACAATGGACCGCGATCTCCTGAAACCACTTTCCTGCTCTTAAGAGGCTGGCTTTGTGCTTGGGAAACACTCTAAATCTTCTTAGGAGCAGCTGGAATGACGTGCAGGAGAGACATGGGAGTCCTACAAGAAGCCTTCCAAAGTGACTCTTTCTTGTTTGACATATCCTTGCCTTGCATAATGGTATAAGATAAAATTTCTGTATCACTCAGGCTTCTGGCAATAAGCAGAAAACTAGAGGGCAAGTAAAAACAACCTCTCAGCACAAAAGAAACATCAAAGTCCACCCACAAACACAGGCGGGTTTATTTAAGGTTGACTGTTGAAAGAGTGTAAACTTTGGAGTCAGACAGTCCTGGATCTGAATACTGGTTCCACCATGACTGCCTGTGTAAACTTGGGCAGATTTACCGATACCCTCTGAGCCTCGACTCCCTCATCTACACTGAAGGGACGACAGCACCCACACCACCAAACTGATATAAGCTGTCTTAATACTTTGCCCGAACATAATGGGTAAACAGCAAAGAATGGTTGCTATTATTTCGTGACGCTATCCTCCCCTGGGTCCCCAGCCTCTGCAGGCCCTTAGAGGGTTCCTGTCCCCCAGGGTTCCATCTTTGACTCACTTACAACTCTACAATTTCATCTAGAACCATGAGTGAATTTTACTTTTTCTGTTTTTGCAGCTATGCATCGATGAGTTTGAAAATTTACTCTGTAGCCTACTTATCTCCCTGGAGCTCCAGGAAGGCCTCTGAAAAAGTATGGGGAGTCTCCTGGGAGTTGTGGAGGGAGCAGGCCCAAGGCAAAGAGAGGCTCCTAGGGCAAGTGCATTTGTCTACTAGAGACTGGGGCCAGCCCGTGCTGGAACCGCAGGGAAAGAAGCTGACCTGACCGAGGCTGCCATATCCCTGCTGCCTGAGCAAACTTCCTGAACAGGGAGGGGAAAAAGCAATGCTCTACCCTACTCTGTGCTCCTTGGGGCTGGGGACTCTCTTGTATATCTCCATCCCTGATGACGGGCATGTAGTGGGCACACAGGTCTCTGGAAGGGCACTTTAACAATTGCTGATGTGGGACAGGCTTTAGAATACACAGTATCGAAATCACAGACTTTTGGGGAGCCTGGGTGGCTTAGTCGGTTAAGCGTCCGACTTTCGCTTAGGTCATGATCTCGCGGTTCGTGGGTTCGAGCCCCGCGTCGGGCTCTGTGCTGACTGCCAGCTCGGAGCCTGGAGCCTGTTTCAGTCTGTGACTCCCTCTCTCTCTGACCCTCCCCTGTTCACACTGTCTCTCTCTCTCCTAGAAATGAAAAAAAAAAAAAAAAGAAAAAGAAATCACAGACTTTTGTGTCATAATCTTTGGGCAAGTTACTTAATTTTTCCAAGTTTGTTCTCTCATATGTAAAATGGAGACAACATTAGCACCCAGCCTAGAATGTTGTTGTGTTAATTACAAGACATAACACATAAAGAATTTAACACATGCCTGGCCAATCATGTACTCAATAATTTTAGTTGTTTTTATTGTTATCTGCTGTGAGATTTCCAAAGACTGAAGCTGTAGAGACCTTTGGCAGAGGGATAAAGCCAGGGCATGGTCAGAACAAGACAGCAAAAAGGACAGCAGTTTTTAAGTTAGATTTAGAACAAGAAAAAGAATAAGGAATGGATGGGTTCACTTTAAAAAAAATTTTTTTTTTTAATGTTTACTTATTTTTGAGAGACAGAGAGAGACAGAGCATGAGCAGGAGAGGGACAGAGAAAGAGGGGGACACAGAATCCGAAGCAGGCTCCAGGCTCTGAGCTGTCAGCACAGAGCCCAATGCAGGGCTTGAATCCACAAACTGTGAGATCATGACCTGAGCTGAAGTTGGACGCTTAACTGAGTGAGCCACCCCAGGGTGGCTTCACTTTTGAAGGAGGATGATAGAATGTTAACTGAGAGAAATGACAGAATCTCTCAACCCTCAATAAAAGTCTATTGCAAAGGAGAATGGTTTTCAAATTGCAAAAAATAAAATTAGCATAGTTTGGAAAGGGAATGGAAACTCATTCATATTGGAGGAGAATCAGTGAGCACCTCTTTAAATTGGCTGTTGCCTCTAGGCTCAAAAATGACATCAGAGGACATTCAAATAACTTACAGATGTGATCAGTGTCTGTAATCTTGAGAACTCAGAACAAAAGCTTTGCCAATTTTCAAAAGGGGTGTGTGTGTGTGCGCACATGCACGTGCGTGTGTTGGAAGAGGGGTTTGGAGTGAATTCTGGGAATCACAACTCACTGAGTTGAATGTCAATCCCCAATTAAACAGATGGCCTGCTGCCATTTAGAAAAGAGACACTTGATTATTAGGAGCCAGTTCGGGTTCACTTGAAACAAAGCACATCAGATAAATGTCATTTCCTTTTTAAAAGGTGTTTCTCCAACTGGTGGCTTTGATTTGGTAAAATCCATCTATATATTCAGCATTTATGAACTCCTTCCTATATCAGGGATATAAAGATGACAAAGGCGTGGTCTGAGAAGCTCACTTCCCAGTCAACAAGGTGATGACTCGTGGCTGGATGGTTAGTGATATTAAGTGGTATCATAGCCAGTGGAATAAATCTCCCCAAAGTCTACAGATGAACAATGTCAGCTCAGAAAGGGATCTTGGATCTGCTTTGATTCATGTCATGTTCAATGTTTCAATCAAAGACCAGTTTCAGAAGACCCAGAAAAGACATGCTTATCAAACGAGCTCAAGACAGAGTAAGAGAGATGGCTACCTGCTGAATGGTGGAATTCAGATTCCAAACGGTCTTGAGAGCTGTTGGAATGAACAATGTGACCAGTAATAAAATCTAGTCAAGCTCACGACTGCACTAGTACATTAAGTACCATGTTCCAATCAAGAGAAATAAAGTCTTAAAGTTAACTCTTGGGAACAATAAAAATGCATGGAAGGACACTGAAGGTAAAGGGGTGAGTGAGAGGTCCAGATACCACGTGAAAACCCTGTGGATGGATCTGAGAAGCCCTTGGAAAAGTGCCTCTCCAGTAGTAAGTCAGCCCCTCCTCAAGGTAGTGCTCCATCATTCTTGTGCAGTGAGTGGGTCTATGTTTCCCAGGTAGGTCAGTCACAGCCACAATCAACTATGCTGTCTTACTCTGGGGTCCTGGCAGAGGAGGGGAGGCTCAGTTACCTTCTCTCCAGGTGTGACTGAGATACGCCATACGCAGTGCATGTGGGCAGAGTAGCCATTGGGGTACTCAGGGGAGGAGAAGTTGCCTGTGCTGTCTTGTAGGGTCTCTCCGCAGGCTGTCAAAGAAAGGAAATGACTGAACTGCTGGCTGCAGATGCCTAATCCCCCCAATCTCCTGGCTTCCCACCCTGAACTCTGGCATCCCTCAGGGGAGAGAACAGCTAAGGAGAGGAGGGAAGTCTGGGATGGTCCTGTCCCTTTAAGATCCACTCCCTGCTCCTCACATATAAGCCCACACCACTGGACCTATTTGGCCTAGTGCTGCAGGATGCCCTGTTGTCAAGGCAACATGGCTTCCAGAGTTAAGGTCAAGCTCCTTTGGTGGGCCTCATTCTACCTCAGTCCCTGAGAATTCCTCTGCTAGCCCCCTTTACTGCTCCTGCTGATCTATTTTCCCAGACCCTCGGAAGGTACGTGACTTAGCCACCACCTGATCCCAGCCCCAGTTTGGTTCCTTAACTTGGCAGAACGTTGCCTCTGCCTGGGTATCCCCACCCCCACCCCCAGGCAGCCGCTGTCCTTCTCTAAGACTTACAGCCTTAACCTCCTCAGCCTCAGACCCTGGCCTCTGCCTACCTCAGGCCGTGTCCTCCACCCTTCCCTGGTCCATCCCTCCTGCCCTGACCTGGGCACTTGTAGAGCTTGCGGGCCTGGGCGATGTCCCCCTTGCTGAGCCGGGTCCTTTGGCCAATGGGAGGTTTCACCCCATTGACCTCGTACTTGGGAACAATGGTGTCCAGGAAGATGCCCCTGAGGAGGAAAAGCCCGACCTGGGTGAGAGTCTGATAGGAGGGGTGGTGTGCCTGTGTGTACCTAAGGTCATGACCCTGCCAGAGCCCAGACATTCCTCAGTAGGGTCAGGGACGGGTGGAGATTGCTCACCCTGTCATTATGCTGCCCACTGACCAGCAGCCACCCTGCTCCGTGGCAGCCACATGCTGGAGCCTGGGGGAGCCCCAGGAATACTCTGGGAGGTCAGGGACACAGGCTCTGTGTGCCCTGGGGACCTAGTGGTGTTCTGGCTCAGTCTGGGTCTGATCCCCAGCCTCAGCAGAGCTTGGGACCCCCGGAGATCATGTCTCTAGCCTTACCCAGCCCCTGCTTCTGTGGCCCCTCATGCTGGTTCAGCTGTGGCTGAACTTCTCCCAGCACTACCAAGGCAGTGCTTCATCTGGCTGGCACAGGCTGCTTTTGACAGGTTCCAACATGGTCAGACCAGCTTCTGGGGTCAGTCCCACGACTCTCGATCCATCCATGTCCCCCTGCCCAGTTCCTGCCTGCTAAGTCCTGGGTGTTTCCATCTGGGAGGAGCAGGACGAAGGGAAAAAGGCAGCCCTCTGCCTCCCCAGGGCCCCTGACTCACACCCAGCTGGGTGGAACTCAGCAGGGGGTGGGGTGGGATGTGGTGGGAAATGTCCAGGGGAGGTCTGTGGCTGTGGGGGGGGGCAGGATGACCTCACCACCCTTCCTTGGTCTCTGTTCCCTCAGGTCTAGAGGCAGGGAGACTGAGGAGGGGCACTGTGTGTGAGACAGAGCAGGACTGCAGACAGAGGATGAGGAAGGAGCCAGGCATGGGAAAGGCCAGGCGTGGAAGGGGAGCCTGGAGAGGAGGAGGGAGGGGCTGTTTCCCACACTCTGCTAAGGAGAAGCTGCCATGTAGAGGCTGGGCCACTACCTCTGGGGGTTCTGGTTATGATTTTGGGGAATGCGGGCCCCAGGGAAAAGGAGTGTGTGCACTCGTGAGCAGAGGAAAGGGCTGGGCAGGGCAGGAGTCAGCCTTTGTGAAAATTAGCTGGTTATAAAAAAGCAGACTGATTAGAAAGGATGCTCCCAATTAAAAAATGTGCCTCTTTCGGCTGACAGATGAGGGAAAAGCTCAGCTCCCTTGACTTATACAGTTCTGAGCCACAGAATATACATATGTGTCGGGCAGAATGGCTGGACTTTAGCCTCCTGAGCCAGGTGGCCCAGGGATGTAGAGTACTGACTATGCTTCGTGAGTCCGGGCCCTGCCATAGACCCACCATGGAAGATGACAGCAGGGCAGGCAGCACCCAAGGGTCTTCTGCTTGGGGCTGGGGCCACCCAGAAGCCCACTCTCATCCTTGGTGACTGCCCCAGCAGGGCAGCCCAGTGCAAAGTGAGAGCCCAAAAAGAATGGCTTACAGAAGGCAGGATTAGGCTGCCCCAGAGGTGTCCAGGCCTCATCTCTCACCTGGAGAACGTGTTCCGGGCATAGTGCATGATACTGTCAAAATCATAGGTCTCCCCAAGGGACTCCACCTCCTGGAGTTCCATCTTCAAGAAGTTATACTCCTGCCCTGCGAAGACCAGGAAAAAGGTGTGGGGGGTGGGAGGGGTGGGGCTGTGTAGCACACAGTGCCACCTTTTCAGGGTGGGGAGTAGGGCCCCTTAGTACTTGAGAGGTATCCCCCTACCTGAGGGTCCAGGGAGCAGCCAAGGGAAGTCTGGGGGGTAGGGGCAGGTCTCTAGAAGAGTCGGTCCAGCAGAGGGGCAGGGCCAACGAGGACTGGCTGGAGGGAAGGCTCAGAGAGTATGGGAAGGAAGCACCCATTTCCAGAACCACAGGGAGATGAAAGCAGGGAAAAGTAGAGGAGGCCTGGGGAGGGATGAAGGAAGCAGGAAGGGAGGGGAGAGGGGGTAGCCAGGAGAAACAAGAGAGAAAAAACCCTTAGAGGTGAAAACAGACGGAGGGGAGAAGACTGGGTAAAAGTGAAGAGAAAGGCTGAGGTGGCATGGGGGATGGGCCAACTCTTCCCCTCCCCACCCCTCCAAGGCCAGCTGGTCTCTGGGCTGCTCTGGATGCCCTCTGTGTCCAGGACCAAGACCTCTCCCAGCCCCCAACAGCTCCACAATGGATCTGCAGTCTCTGAGCTGCTACTGGCTGGGAGCAGATGCCTCAGGGGCAGGGTCTGGACCAACCTGGGCCCTGGGCAAGGGCTGCCATAACAGTGAGTTGACCACAAGCTATGGCTCCAGGGAGCAGCTCACACCCCTACTAGAGGCCCTGGAATGGGGGGGGGGGGAGGGAGGGGAGGTGCAGCACACAGCTAGGCACTAAGGTCAAGGTGCATACCTGGCTGGATGTTTTCACGCACAATTGAGACGTGTCGGTCCCGGTCTGGCCGTGTGTGCTCGTGCCAGAAGCCGATAACGTGGCCCAGCTCATGGACAACGATGCCAAACTTGTCACAGTTCTTACCAATGGAGATGGCCTGTGGGCCCCCACCGCGGCGACCCACGTAGGAGCAGCACCTGGAGGGCGGGGCCAGCTCAGGGGGGCGGTCCCGAGCTGGGGGAGTGCATCCACTCAGGGGCCGGGCGAGGCTGCCAGGGGGGTGAGGGAACGAGGTACAGGGGAGGGGCCTGAGCGTGGGATGCCCAGGCTGTGTGCAGGGGTCACAGCCACACCAGGGGGAACTCCTGGGGACAGATGATACAGGATCGCGCCCAGGTTGGGCAGCAGCAGTGCCCAGGGCAGAATGTGGGTTGGGGTGATGGCCGAGGGTGCAGTGCCCAGGGGCCCCTGCTCACCCGCAGGGTCGATAGGTGAATACAATATAGCTGTCCTCATCAGTGCGCTCCAGGAAGGTGACACAGGTATGCTTCTCCCAGTGCCTCATGGCTTGCCGGAAGACTGCCCTCTGGCTGCCTGCCAGGATGAAGGGGGCCAGGCTGTCACAGTGTCCAGATGGGCCCACCTCCACCTGCTGCCAGAATGTCAGCCTCTTGTTGGACAGATAGGCCCAGAGTACCACTCATACCACTACACATGACAGGGCTGCCCCGAGGCCAGACCTAGACACAGGCCACTCCCTCGGCCCCACAGCATCACGCTCACCAGTGAAGTTGCCCCCAATGACAAAGGGGATGACTCCATCGGGCCACACTCGCTCTGGTCTGGATGTGGCTGCTCGCCGGCTCCTGGACCTGCTTCTCCATCTCCCACGGCTTCTCCTCTGTGGCTTCCCACTCGTGCTCTGGCAGGTGGGGGTGGAAGAGTTTCCTGGCATTGGGAGAGGAAGACATTGATAGCAAGTGAAGGAATGGGAGTAGGGGGAAACAAATTATACTCTATCCATATTTTGGGGGGATTCCATATTTGTCCACTCACCAAAACTTATTTATAACCCAAAACCAATAGCCTTAGCTCTGTCATGGTCAATCACTGACATGCACAGAACAGTGAAAACCATGAGTCACCCCCATACCCAATTGAGGTTGAACAAGGTGATGCTTCGCCTTCTTGTTTCAGCTCTCAGATTGTAAATAAGTATCTTTTTCATAGTCTATTTAGTGCCACATTTTTTTCTGTATTTGGTGACTTTTTGTTGGTGATTTTGCTATTTAAAATGACCCCCTTCTGCCCTGATAGTACAGAGGCACTAGAGGGCTGTCCAGTGTTCCTAAGTGTAAGAAGGATCTGATGTGCCCTATGGAGAAAACACGTGTGTGTTAAATACACTTCGTTCAGTCCCCTGAGTTATAGTGCTGTTGGCCATAACTCAAAGTTAATGAATCAACTGTGTATTAAATAAGGGGTCTTTAAAATTTTTTAAATATTTATTATTTTTGAGAGAGAGAGATGGAGAGCAAGCAGGGGATGGTCAGAGAGAGAAGGAGGCACAGAATCCGAAGCAGGCTCCAGGCTCTGAGCTGTCAGCACAGAGCCTGATGCAGGGCTTGAACCCACAGACCACGAGATCATGACCTGAGCTGAAGTGGGCCGCTCAACTGACTGCGTCATCCAGGCGCCCCTAAATAAGGGGTCTTTAAACAGAAACATACGTAAGGCAGGGTTACATACTGATCAGTTGGTGAAAATATTGTGACAAGAGGCTTTCTGGGACCTAACCCTCTATTTCTCCTAGGGGTGATGAATGGCTTGGTATTTGTTAATTCAGTGTTTGCAGTGACTTTATAGGACATGGTTATTCTAGAACTCTATTCATAACTACCATGGATAGCGAGAATGTATGAAAACTGAAAAAGAGAACAATGGTGTACTAATTTCCTAGGAACTGTGAGGAACTTGAGACTAGGAAATGTTCCCTTCTCATCTAATAAAACTTCCTTCTTGTGGAGCATACAGAGCTTGAGGTCTTTAAATGTTCCCAAATACACGATCTCATTTGACACAGTGGCTCTCTGGGATGTACTGTGCAAGTGTCACTGTGCATTACTCAACAGACAAGGAGACTAAGGCCAAAGATTTGCCTCAAGTCACCTGGTGTGTTAGGGGCAGGCCCAAGTGCTTCAGTTCCTCCCTTCTGTTTGAACCACGTCTGCAGGTCCCCTCTCAGGCCAAGTAAGCCCTGCTAGTCATCAAGCCACCAAGTCCCCCTACAATGCCAGCTCCTCTCTGGGGGAGTTTGACCTTTACTCCACGGCTGCCCATGCCAGGATCCTCCCTCATGCTGGAGAGGACAACTGCCAGAGTGTGTGCAGAATGGGCTCTAGGTGAGAATCCCCATCCTGTGGCAATGGGAGGGCTCCCTGTGGACAGCACTGTGTTCCAGAGCAGTGACAAAGCTGGACAGTACTGAGCCAACCCAGGAGCTCATTCTTCCTATTCTCTCACCCATTCACAAGTGCCAGGTGGGTTGCTAGGTGCTTGGGCCACACCCAGGGATAAGAAGGACCCATCCCTGACCCTGAAGAGCTTTGAGTCCAGCTGGGGAGATAGACATTTAAAAAATCATTGAAATATGGTTCCATGAGTGAGATACTAACACTGTAAACAGAGAGCAGAGAGAGCACAGCAAATGGCTGTATAATCATGCCTGTGGGATGATCAGGGAAGATTTCATCAGAGAAGTTCTTGAAATAGGCTTTGAAGGAAGTGTAAAAGCTTGCAAAGTGGGAGCATGAGGAAAAGTTGGGAGGGATTGGGGTGTTGAGCAAAGAGGATCAGATTTGGAGTGAGAAGGCTTGGGTTCCTGTCCAGCTCTGCCACTGACCAGCTAAGTGATCTTGAATGAGTCACATTATCTCCATGAGTCTTAGTTTCTATATCTGTAACGCAGGACTTGTCCTGATAGCTTACCTTTGAAGGTGGTTGGGGAAAAGTTAGATAATGCTTCTGAAAGTACTTTGTAAACTGTAAGCAAAAAGAATGTCAGTTCTTTCCTCCTGGGTGTGTCTATACTTGCTGCTCCTGTAGGGAAGGGACAAAGATATCCCAAGGGAAGACAAGCCATTATGCTGGGTTCAAGCTCATGGCCTCTGTCCTGAGAGGGCCTGGCTGGGAAACAGGGAGGTTGCTTGTTTCTCCAATTCTGGAACCGATTTCTGGGACCTAGAAGGGCCCGCCTGTACCCAGAGTACCTGCAGTTTTGATGGAAGACCTGTGGGTTGCACGCTGCCTGAGATCCGCAGCCTGCTGCACCTGGAAGGCCCTCAAGTCCTCCTCATCCAGAGCGATGTCCCCAAGGAAGGCAGCTAGAGAGAAGAGACAGGGCCTGGGAAGTTAATCGTCCTACCCAGCACTGACAGCCCCAACCCCATGGGCACTACCACTACCCCCACAGCAACGTCAGTCTTCAAATGCCTTCTGAGGAAGGGGGCCACAGGGGACTGGATTTGAGGATCCCTGGGGAGACTCATGCTCACTTCTGAGTTGAGAATCTAGCAAAGCTGATGCCCACTCCCTACCAGAGGAAGACATGGCCATGTCATTTTCCCCATCACTTGGTAGCAAATATTTGGTAAGCACCACGTGGGCTAGGTACCACTCGAGTGATTAGCAAGATAGAAGAGGTTCCTGCTTGGGGTACCTGGGTGACTCAGTTGGTTAAGCGTCTGACTCTCGATTTTGGCTCAGGTCATGATCTCGCCATCATTAGATCAAGACCCAAACTGACAGCGAGAAGCCTGGTTGGAATTCTCTCATTCTATCTCTGCCTCTCCTCAGCTTGTGTTCTCTCCCTCTCTCTCTCTCCTTCTCTCTTTCTCTCAAAATAAATAAATAAACTTAAAAAAAAAAGAGGTCCCTGTTCACATAGAGCTAACCTTCAACAATACATAACTAAACAAACACTAAACTCAAGAATTCCAGATAGTGATGAATGCTATGAAGGAAACAGAAGGGGGTGAGATGATAGAGCATCTACTCTGTGGGCCCATAACCTTGGCACCGCTCCGAGCCTGTGGTATTCACTCAACAAATGCCATTTCAATTAAATTGAGGGGAGGCTGTGAATAAAAATTGGAGCAGATAGGCCTATTAGAGAAACCAGGACACTTAACGGGAGCTGCCCAGCTAGGAAGAAAAAGTTTAACGGTTCTCAAGTGACTCCTATTCTGAGCCTCAGGGTCCCCTCTCTGGAGGAAGAAAGGCCTGGGGGAATAGAGCCCCCTGAATAGACATTTTGATTCTGGGGAGAGATGTTTCTGGAGAGATGAGCTAACCAATCTGCCTGCCTTTTGAGAAGCCGGGAGCAAGAGAAAGCTGTAGAGCGAGTGCTATGGAAGGAGCTCAGAGGCTAGATTCAAGCTGAGCTGGCCTGGGGGAGGTGCAGAGGCTGAGCTGGATGGAGGTGGGGCACAGAGCAGCTTCCCTGAAGCTCCACCCATGGCAACATCTGCTTCTCATCCTGACTGCTACACAGGCCTGGCGGCAGCATTACACAAATTATTTTAACCTTGAGGCCTTGCACACAGGTTTCTCCTCCCCAGATGGCCCGCTGGGTGGACACACACACACACACACACACACACACACACACACACTTCATCACACAGAGAATCAGCCACATGGGTTAGTGATCCTATGGACACTTGGTGACATCCACAGCCATGCCCTCAAACACAGAGCTATGTGAGTCACAGAGACGACCCCCCGCCCCCCAAGCAGAGCCTGCACCACCCTCGCAGGTAGAAGGCACTCCAGAACGCTTATTCAAGTGAAGTATCACATCAACATTCTTTAGATCTGCAAACACATGCCCATAGATATATACTCTGACGGGACCTTCACCTGCCTGAATCAACAGAACGTGGGAGTCCCTCAAGCAGTGATCTAGGCCAGTCTTCCATTTTACAGATATGGAAACTGAGGCCCAGGAGGGAAATGGTCTCCCACACTGCTAGTCACTGGATAGTCTGGATTGATTCCTACTCTGGCTCTCACTGCACTCAAGTTTATTACCTCCGTAGAGCCATATACACAAAGACAGACACTCGAACACACACATCCACACACAAAAATACAGTCCTAGACTGTGTGTTCTAAAAGAACACACATGCACAAGCTCCAACACACACAAACTAACTACAAGCTCTAAACCCACAAAGCCAGTAATGGTAGCAATAATGACGCCTTATGTTAATGTTGAAATCTATGTGGTGCTTCCCAGTTGACAAAGTGCTTTCCTGTTAATGAATTCACTTAATCCTGGCCCACTGGGGATGTGCCCGTTAAACCATACTCCACCTCTGCATTTGCCTGTGCGTGTACAATTACAAATTGCTGGAGAGATAACCAAGTGCCTAGATTCCAGCCCACCTCCCTGACTTTAGTGATGGGCTTACAAAAGGAAATGAGTTGCCCAAGGTCACCAGGGGGTAACTGGTCCAGAATCTCTTCCGTCACATGAGAAAGATTCTTTTCCGTAAAACATCAGCCTTGGTGGCCTTGGCTCAGCAACTGATGGGACAGCAGCAGAAGACGTTTCTTAGCTGACATGCAAAGATCATAGGTTCAGAGGTATACTCCGAGGAGGCAGTGGTGGCTTCCTACGTTGCCAACATTCAGACAGGCACACTCATGCCACATGAATAACCCCACACCTTTGCACAGACATGAGCACCTCCAGTCTCATGTGCCTACAACCATGAGCATTATCATATACATATGTGGCTGGACATTTAGACTCGTCTCTGCACACAGCAGCAAAAAGCAAGGTCTTTGTAGTTAGACCTGTTTTTGAATCCCAGCTTGGCTAGTATTAGCTGACATGTCATATAAACTCCACTAAACTTCAATTTTCTCCTACGTAGAAAGGAGCTAACAATAGAATCTGTCTCCTAGAATTACTGCATGAAATAAGGCACATAAATGAAGCACCTAGCACAGAGTACGGAGCATAGTAAGTACCCACTAAACGGCCACTATGAGTATTACTCCAGTAACAGCCCCATACACTCATGATCTGCTCTCTACTTTCCACGGGCACATTGGTTCACCCACATTGGCCTCCCAGCTGAGTGAAGCCCCAGAGTGCTCAGAAGCAGAATCTCGAATTCCAAGTACAGAGGCCACGGAACTGTGCTGGCCTGTGAGACCAGGGCAGTGGGGGAAGGGAGCAGGGCAAGTGGAAGGCGGGAAGGCCCTAGGATGGCCGCAGAGCTCTTCTGCAGAGTGGGCGTCCTGTGGTGGGGATGTCATGGCTGAAGAATGTGTGGGAACAGAGTGGGGGTGGGGAGAGACTCGGGGTGGGCAGGAGAGCCTTCTGGCCGGGAGCTGAGCTTGAAGGCCCTCCCCATTTGGGATTCCTTCATGGGGAAGCTAGGGAATCTGGATGATGGAAAGTCCAGGACACCTCCCCCCCAACCCTTACCCGGAAGGAAGCCCTGAGGTCAGGGTCAGGGTAGTAGTTGTTTTCAACACAGGATCAAAAGTTTGTTTTGTTTTCTGGCTGTAAACCAGCCAGGAGCACTCGTGGCTGCTCCACTGCCAGGCTGGGAGCAGGAGAGGAGAAAGAGTGAGGTGGACCTCATGTGCCCATCCTGTAGCTAGGGCTCTTGACTCCAGAGTCTCCTCCCCCAGGGTGTTGCAAGGCATCCCCTTCTGGGGAGAGGGAGAGGAGCCTCACTTGTGTGATGGAGCCCCAATGCCAAGTGTACCAGGTATACACATGGACCATCACACAAATGCAAGCTTCTAGCTGGGGGAGAACATACTTAAGCTCCCACAAACATGGGCATGTACTTAATCACAGCTATATGCTTATACCCTGGTGCGTGTCTGCATGCACCTTTACATGTACTCAGGAGTACCCAAATGTGCAATTGAATAGACTTGCTCATAAAGCAGGGGTGCACCCATAAATGTGCCCAAATCCCATCTTTACTACTTCCCTGTGTAAGCCCAGTGTGGTCAAACATACAAATAATTGCATGTGCACATCTCACAGGCCATACCCCAAAAAGAGAAGGGTACCCTTAAAAATGGATGGGGGGCTGAAGAGAGAAAGAGACAGAGAGATTAACTGATTCCCCTGGATATCCTTAGGATGTCCCTAGTAGTTTGAGTGACACATTCTACTCACTCCCTGTCTTCCCCTAATACCTTCTCCCCAAATCTCTGGAGAAACTAGTATTCTTGAGAGTTCCTTCTTTCTGGGGAGTCCCATTGGTTCCCCTCCATCTGGAGCCCAGGGAGACTGTCTTTTCCTCCTCCCTTGGGGCACCTAAAAGAGAAGGTGACTCAGGGAGCAGGGGCATAGGTGGGTAGGTGACTCATTCAGAGTGTCTGGAGGGGGAATGTGGTCTGGCAAGAGAAGAGATTGCTTCTCAATCCGGAGCCTGTGACCTACTCCTCTAAGGTCCCTTGAAATCCAAACCTGGGCCACAAGGCCCTGGGCTGAGGACAGTGATGAGGGTTTGTGAGCTACTACCACACCTCACCTCCTAAAAGCAAACCTCTAGGCTGCCAGCTGAGGTCAAAGGAAGGTCCTGACTGGTTCAAGGGTAGTCCCCATGTGCTTCTCTGCTTATGACAGCAACTATGTCCCAATTCCTGCCTCCGGGGTCTCTCCCAGAGTCCTGAGTCATGGCCAAGTCTCCTAGGGCAGCCAGACAGAGCTGGGAATCTTAGGGAAGGACCACCCCCCCCACCTTGATGGTTTGGCATCCTATCATACAAGAAATCAAGGCTGATTTGCAGTCTCCCTGGGCAAGGGGGAGAGAAGGGAAGAGACAGAGAGACAGAGTGTGTTATATGTGCATGTGACAGCCTGCACACCAGAGTACAAGCTTGGAACCAGCTCTCAGCACACACATAAGCCAATGTGGCTTCCCACCTATTGTTCTGGTGTTGCCCAAAAGATCCAGAAAACTCTCCAGGGTATCAAGGGTGTTAATTTTGCCTTACTGCCCTCAAGTTTGCCCTAACTCTGACAGTAATGGCAGGAGGTAATGTCCAATGAATGGGCCTGGTTATCCTGAAAGATCACAGGTGAGCCAGGGGAGTCAACACGACTTTCATTCTCGGTACTCTGTGTGCCAGGAGGAGAAAAGGAGAGAGCTGGAAAGGATCAAGGGAGAAGAGGGAAGTAGACATATTAGGTGCATCCAAAGGAGGTAAAGCCAGGTACACCTGCCACCAGGGCTCAGAGAGGGCACGAAGACACAGCAACACAGAGAAAACAGCCTAGGGACCTAAGGCTTGAGGGTGTCCGTGTGGGGTCTCAGGGAGTCAGGGCAGTCAAGGCTGCACTAGTCACACCGAGGAGGGAAGCCCGATCTGACCCTGAATCTTGGCCTTGTCAGGCTTTCGGGCCCTCTCGGCCACCACCCCCACCCCCCAGGCCTGGCCCAGCTCCCCACCAGCCTCACTTCACCCTGGTGCAGAGCTTTCTCCAGAACTCTTGTTTGAAGTTCCAACTCAGCCAGCCCCGCCCTAGCATGAAATCTGAGACTGGGGATAGAGCCCTCAGCCTCCTGCTGCCTCCTCCAAAAATCACTCCAAGTCCAACCAGGAGTGAGATACATCAGACTTCCCACCCCTTCTTTAAGGATTTGTCTCCTCCATGAGGACCCCCTAAACCTTCCCAGCCTGCTGCAATCACTGTTTCTCTGCCACTGTCACTGCTGGGACTGCAGAGGGACAAGAGGCTCCTTGAGCCTTTAAGTCCTTTCCTTCCAAGGTGGCACATCACCCATCTTGATTTGTGCTGTTGTTTACATGTCCGTGTGTCTTGTGCGCCTACTAGACTGAAAGCTCGTTGAGGGCAGGGGCCATGTCTTACACTTTTCTGTATTTTCCACATCAAGCCCAGGGCCTAGCACATACTAGCATTCAGTACATGTTGACCAGTTGAATAAATAAGTGATACAAGGACAGGGACAGGGAGAACACTTCCTTTCCCTGAAAACCAAGCCCATTCCTCAGGGGAAAAAAAAAAAATGAAGTGAGAATGTGAGGCACAGAACACAGGGCAGAAGGCAGCAAACATTTATTAAGTGCTTACTGTGTGTTAATCTCTAATAAGTGTTTTATATACGTCCTCATATTTAATCCTTACCACCAACTCTACAGACAGATGTATTATCAGTTCCATTTTACAGGTGAGAAAAGCCAAGTTCAGAGATGATAATTAACATCCCCTAGGCGGTAGAGCTAATGAGTTGTGGGTCCAGGATTGACACCTTAGGTCTGCCTGCCTCCAAAGGCCAAGCTCCATCTGCTTTAGCCTCATGCCCACCCCAAGCCCAGGGAGAAAGATGGTGGCTAATGCCTGGGTCACCCACAGCCCAGCAGGGGTGGAAAAGGGCTGAGAGATTTGGCTTCTCCTCCTCCCACTAGAAGAAGGGTCTCCTTTGCAGCTTGCTGTGATCCATCCACCCAAAGTGGGGAGTCCAGGGTAAGGACTAGAGTGCCCCAACCCCTTATGCCACATACAGGCACTCCTAGAACCCTAGGGACTATGCCACTGCCCCTGACCCTGGCTATGTGGAGACAGGCTGAAATCAGAGGCAGGAAGTTGAAGAAAGGTTCTGGTATCTTATGCCCTGTGTGTTCTCTTGTCCCAGGCAGACTGTTCAGGGTCATCTGATTAGGCAAACGGCCTGAGTGCCTGGCCATCTGGTCACTCCAGGGGCAGGACCCCTCTGGGCCCAGCAGGAGTGAGGGGTTACTTGGGGTCTTCATGGACAAAGAACACACACACACAAACACACACTCCGGGGGCCTGACCTCAGCTAATTAGCCTCCAGTGTCTGTGAACTGAGAGAGCTGATATACAGTATTTGAGTTCTCTTGTGTTTTTCCCCTTTCCACCCTAACTTGGCCTGTTAGGTCCCTCTGGCACTTAAGGGCAGAGGTAATTCCCCCTCCCTGGCTGGCTTCTCTAACTTTGACAGCTCTCTCCTCTGTCCCAGAAGGTTGCTGTGTTTGGTGGGGTGACCATGGGATACCCAAGGAGCATGATATCAGAGGAGCTCTTGAAAAACTTTCTTCTTTCTCCTGGGCTGGGTGGGGGCCTCAGGAGAATTGCTCCTCAGAGATGCGGACCTCCCGCACCCCCTGGGCAGACAGATGTGCAGCCTAGGGGCACTGGATGGAAAGACTGGCTGGAAAACACCAACGTCCTGGAGCCCCAGATAGGGGAGAAGGGAAAAGTGCACACACACACACACACACACACACACACACACACACACACACACGGGAGTTTGGCCAGAAAAGTTTCCTGCAGGAGGAAAAGCCTCCTTGGCCGCAGGTTTCTCCCTGGACCCAAAGAGCTTTCCCCAGGAATCCTCTGGGAAGAGGAGGCAGCGGCAGCAGCTTCCACAAATAGCAGCAAAACTTCAGTCCTAAAAGTCCCCCAAACTTCCCCTCCCTCTCTCCCTCTTTCTTTTGTTCCCCACTGCATTGCCAACCAGGCAGCTCCCGGCTTCCCACACTGGACTGTCCTCCCCCAACCCCAAACCCTAAGCAGCCCGCGCCTCCCCGCCGGGCCTGCCCGCGCCCCATCCCTGGCGCCCCAGCGGGTCGGCGGGGTGGGGGGCGCCTACCCGCCTTGCAGGGGTCTTTGTAGTTGACGGGCTCCGAGTCTTCCTCCTCCCCCAGGTCATAGGTGTAGTCGGCCAAGTCCAGTGGCCCGCCCGGGCGCGCGAGCAGCAGCAGCCAGAGCAGCAGCGGCAGCGGCAGGCGGGCCACGCCGGTCATGCTGGAGGGCGCGGCGGCGGCGGCGGCGGCGGCGGCGGCAGCGGAGGGCGCGGTGGCGGCGGCGGGTCGCGCCCGGACGCGGGAGCCGGCGAGAGGGGAAGCGGAGGACTGGCGGCGAGGGGAGGGCGCTCCCCTCCGCTCGCCCGCGCGCTCCCTCCCCGCGCTACCCCCCCACCCCCGCCTCGCGCGTCCCTACCTCTCCCCCTTCCCTGTCCTCGCCCCCCTCCTTCCTGTCTCCCGCCCCCTCTCCTGCCCGGCTCCTCGGCTCTCTCCCGGCGCCTCCAGCCTTCTCCGCTCCCTTCCCTTCTTTCCCTCTTTCCTTCTCTCCTCCCTCCCGCTCCCCCGTTTTAGGGAAATGAGCTCGTTGGAGGGCGGGTTTTCGCCTGGAGCTCGGCCTCCCTCGGGTCCGGGACGGTGCACAGCCGGGTCGGGCCGCGCGCCAGCCGGGGGCGGGGAGCGCGGACAGCCGGCCCGCCCCGGGAGGGGGCTCGGCGGTCCGGGAAGCGGGGCGGCGGCCCGGGGAGGGGGCGCCGGGCCCCAGGGTGCGGGGCCGACGGCCGTTCCCGCGAGGTGCCCTCTAGCGGCGGCTGGTCCCGTGGGCGCCGGGCCCGAGCCCTGTCCCGGGCAGAGGGACACGCTGTCAGGTCACTCCCGGGCTTCTGCTCGCCTCTGCCTCCTCGGTCTTTGACTGCGTTTCTCCGCCCGCCTCTTTCGGTCTCTGCCTTTCTCGGACCCTCGCTCTCTCCCATCGCGGTCGCTGTCTCTCTAGTTCCGTCTTAGGTCTCTGACCGTCTCTGTCTCTCTTCTTCCCTCGGGACACACCACTGGGGGGCGCCTCAAGCCCGTGGATTGCCTAGTCCCCTCGCTACTGCCCCCAGTCCCAGTCACTCCTGGAAGCAGTGGAAGGGGGAAACCCCCATTGCTTCCCAAGGTCTTATCCTTCCCCTTGCCCACCCACCAAGAGCGGGCCCGAGGGCACGTGTGAGATCGAAGAGGCGCACTCTTCGTTTTTCAGTCGGGTTGCTTTATTTTATGGTAGTAGCCGCCCTGGCCCCAGGAGCCGCATCTCCTCTGCCCGTCCCCACCTCTCCCCACAGCTCCCATTTCTCCAGCGCCAGTGTCTGCGGTATGGGCGGGAGTAGCTTCCTGCCTCTCTGCAAAAGACGCTTTGCTCATGGATCTTTCCTGTCCACTTGGGGTTTCCACGGGCCCTGAGAAGCAAAGGAACACTGTTTAATATGTGAAGGAGTGGTACTGGGAGGGGGTGTCTCTGAACCTTCCTTCCCCTGAGCTCCCTAGATGACCTGGCTTCAGTGGATCCTCCCTGTTGCTTGGTCAGCTGACATGGGGAAGTGGCCCAAGCCTTCCTGGGCCACAGCTGCTCAGTGCCCTGGCAGTCACACCTGCTCACCTGAGGGGTTCTAGATGTAGTAGAGGGGCACTTCACGACACAGGGTGCTCACTGTGGTGCCCAGGAAGTCCAGGTCCACGGAGGATGCTGAGCCAGCATCTCGGCCCTCCTCCTGGCCCAGCTTAGAGGTAGACACTGCAGGCTTGACCTGGAAAGAGCACCTGATTTGGAGTCTGGGAACTGAGTTTTTGTCTCACCTGTGGCTCCTATTGTGGGGCCTCAAGCATGTGAGATTGTCTCTCTGAGCCTCCTAAAAGCCTTGGTTTCCTTACCAATATAGAGGGGGCTGTGCTGGAGTCAGAAGCCCCCAAGTGTTGAGGCTCAGCTGAGGACAGCAGCTTGGCACCAGAGCGAGGCTGGGGAATAGGAGGAAGGAGGTGTGGTACAGGTGAGTCTGGAGAGGGGCACTCACCTGGCAGCGCTCTACAGGTGCAAAATAGCTGTCATTTCAAATGTTCCTCTGAGCAACCTACTCCTCTGCACCCACACACGCACCTGGAAGTTCTGGAACTTTCTCGTGAGAGCCTCGAGACTTGGGATGTTCTCCGGAGCCATCTTCATGATGTAGCAACAGGTTCCTGGGGCTGGCTTATAGGCAATCAGGAGCTGAGGACCGAAACCCCAGAGTTCATTCAGGAAGTCCCTGCCTTGCTCACTCCTTTTTTTTTTTTTTTAATGTTTTATTTTTTTTTTTAGGAGAGAGAGAGAGAGAGACAGCGTGAGCAGGGGAGGGTCAGAGAGAGAGGAGTCACAGACTGAAACAGGCTCCAGGCTCTGAGCTGGCAGTCAGCACAGAGCCCGACGCGGGGCTTGAACCCACGATCCGTGAGATCATGACCTAAGCGAAAGTCGGACGCTCAACCGACTAAGCCACCCAGGCACCCCGCCTTGCTCACTCCTTAACCCTGACCTTGGGCTACCTCCCTCTAGGCACCGGAGGGAGTCTTACTAGAAGCTGGGGATCAGCCTGGGGAGGCAAAAGGGTAAGGGGCTGGGGAGAGATGGATGTGCATGAAATGACAGAGCTGGGTGGGTCTAGCAAAGTCTCACCATTGGCCCCCATCCCCAGCATTGGGAGGTCCAAGTATACCTACCCGCTGGTAGTCATACACTACAATGCCAGTGGAGCCAATGGAGAAGGTGGCAGTGGTACCCACGCGCTCACTCAGGGCCAGGTGCTGCTGGGCTTCTGGCCCCCCAATGCTCATCTCTAGGACCTGGGGGAGGGCACAGGGTGGACTGGTATTTCTCTTTCCCCACTCATCCATTTGGCACCCATGTCCACCCTCAGCCCTCTTTACTCAAATGCAACCCCTTCTTCCCTGAGAGCTCAGAGTGGCTGATAAGAACAGGCTGTCAACACCAGCAACAAGCCTGGTGGAACAGCCCAAGCCAGGTTTGCCACCAGGTTCATGCTTCTGTCCTTTCTTGAGGCTCCCTTGCTTCCTCCCCTCCAGTCCCCTTGGACCATTCATTGTCTACTCAGCCCATCCGGCCCCTCTGTTTGGCATGTCCTGTATCCACTGCCCACTCCATCCCAGGCCTGCTCACCATCTCGGTGTGTTTCTGGCTCATGTGAAGACCCATTAGCAGAGCCCCTACAATCACCACGACCACAAGGACTACCACCACGACCACGATGAGGAGGCGTTTGAGGCTCACAGGGCAGCAGGGGATGCTGAACCGGCCCCGGGGGGCTGCTGAGTAGTCCTGACATGGTGGGACAGGCAGAGAGACAGGTGTGAGATCACGAGGTTGGCCCTTCTTCTCCCTGCACGAGCTGGACACCCTCCCACAGCTGAACACTAATGCTATGGACATGGAGAAGAGGGTGAGATCAGAGAAGGCTTCTTGGAAGAGGTGGCCTGGATTCCAATAGAAATGCTTAGACATGAAGTCTAGCATGAAGAGACCCAAAAGAATCTGCTTTGCTAGTCTCATCTGCTGTTTCCTCCAGACCTCTGGCACCCCAACCATGCCCAGTCCCTTTCTGTTTCCCCCAAATAATCCACGCTGTCTCACACCTCCCTCCTTTATATTTACTACCCCTTCTTCCTGCAATGCCTGCCTCCTCCATCTAGCGAGCCCCTACCTATCTTTCTGGAGCCAGTTCAAATGTCATCTTCTCTGTGAAGCTTCCTTGACTTCCCAAATAGTGGCTGCTTACACAGTGCGCTCTCTGCAGCCCTTTCCACTGACCACCGTGGTGACTCTCGCTCAGCCCCTCACACTGGTATTATTGGCTGCCACGTCTATCCCCAAAGGATTGTGTCTTGGTGGTTGGTGTCCCTGCCCTAACTCAGCACAGTCTTGGTTAGTTAAGTGAATGAATCAAGAGGAGGAAACAGGCTCAAGGAGGTTGGAAGAAGCAGGACCCAGCTCACACACACTTCTACACACATGGTCACACTCACCGGCGGGCTCTCAATCAAAACCTCCTTGCTGCCCACATCCATCTTGCTGCAGGCACCTTCCCCTCTCATCTCCCAAGTGTGACTAGCGTCTTATATGTGCCAGTAGGGAGAGGGGACAGCAGTGAATGACCCAGGCCCCTTCTGCCAGCCAAGCCCTTGAACTTGAAGCCTGTTTGTTCCTGGCCCTCCAGACCTCACGTCCCGATAAGCCAGCTGCAAGAGGGCCTAAGGGCCCTTGGCTGTGGCACATGAGTCCTCTTGGACCCAGCAAGAGCAGAGCTGGGTGCACTGAGCAAACTTGCCCTTGGGCATCTGCGCTTCTTACCGTGGGTGTCTTGCTGGCATTGGCCACCTTTCTTGTTGGCACCTGCCCCTGCAGTCTTGTGGCTTTCCCTGTTCTTCTGCCAACTTGAACCTCTCAGGCAGCCAGGGGTCTGACCCGATGGGGAGTCCACCACATTTCCCAACAGAATTTCCCCCCTGCATAGGGATGAGCTCCAGGGACGGGAGTGAGGACGCTGTGCCTGGGGCCCGGAGAGACAGTGCTGAAGGCAGGTTGTGCTTTGGCATCCCTGTTGGGCTTCTTATATGGCCATTTTCAATTTCAAGTATGCCACCTGCCTGGCCTCTTCCAGCACATCTGTTACCTAACCTCAGAATTGCCCCTGGTCATTCTTTTCCTAAGTCTGAAAACTATGTCCCCTCTGGCTATAAATTCAGACATACTAATGTGTGGTTTTTTTTTTCCTTCTTTGCTTTGGGCTTGTTTGTAGGCTGAAGGCCATCCCCTCCGCCCCTGCGCCCGCCCCCCCACCACCACTGGTTTTTTATTTGCATTTATTCTATTGAATTTATTCCCAGGTCATATACTCTTGTTTCTCCAGTTTCTTCTGGGATATCTTTCTCATCTGTGCAACTCCCTCTTCTGGTTTGAGAAACGTCTCCGTTTCAGTAAGGATCACCTCAGTGTGGCAAGGAGAGCTCATGCTGGGGTTAATCTGACCATGAGCACTGTGAATTTAGTGGCTCATTTTGGGGGCTTTGTTCACCTGGATGTGCTCGGTGACCAGAGAAGCTACCTCTAAACCCTTAAGTTCAGCATTACTCTCTACATTTTCAAGCAAGCGCAGTAAAAATTCAGCACTCCTTTTAGGCCACTGACCCTGTGTGCAGCCCCACCGTTTGGCCTGGGCACACATCAGCTCCTCCATTATGATGATGGAACAGCACACATTGCTTCTGTAAAAAAGTGACATTCTTCAGATACTTAGTGGTTTTTCAGATATACATGCCCTTGATGACTTGAGAAGTCTCATGAGTGTTCTTAAAATGGATGTGAAGATTTGAACCTCTTGATTTGATTTTGTGGGATTTTTTTTGCATCAAGTGAATAGTAACCATTTTCAGAGATTAAGTTGAGGGCTTTTGATAGCAGATTCCACACCTGACACTTCTTTCTTATACCCCAATAGCCTTGCACAGGGTTGGGTGTGGTGACTGATAGGGTCCCAATCCCCTCTTCCTTGAATCTCACCTGCTTGGTGCTGCCTATGACCCTATTTCTCTGTGCTCCTCTTTTTATAACCTTGGATCCTAAATTTGCCTTGGGAATGCTACTCATGCCAGTATGATCCACTTTCTAGACCTTCTCCTTCTCCCTTCTATCTCTTTACCTCCTTCCTCAAAGCCACTTCTTTTGCTTTGTTGTACTAAACCAAACCTACTAATGGCTGCATCCTTTCTCTTGGGCTCCCCTCCACTTTCTAGGCCAGGTGGTCTCTACAGTCAATGCCTTTACCTTGGAACTTGCATAAGTGTATAAGTCAGAGCCGCACCCTCACTCCTCTAGGCCTAACTCCCTTATCCTCCTGACAGTTTACCTCCAACACTTCACCCCAGTTCCTGTCCCTGCCCTGGGGGCTCCCTCACACCTTGGTCCTGCCAGTCAGTCATGGGCTGACCCCTGGCTCTCCAGCACTGGCAGGCTGCCCTTCCCCACAAGGACCCTCTCTCCAGCTGGAGGGCCTTCCGCCTCCAGGTTGCACAACAGCATGGCATCTGAGCCAAGAGTGCCTGAGAAGCTCAGGGAAGGAGAGAGGGAAGGGAAGAGAGTGTTTGCTCCCACCACCCTCCAGTAGCCCCACTACCCCTTTAAATATTTACCAAAACCTCTCGAGGCAAGTGTCCTAGGAGGAGTGAAGCGGGGAGGAGTCCAGGAAGAAGGGGGAAGCATCCTCCTCTCAACTGTGTGTAGCCTCAGCTGTGTGCAGGTGCCAGATGCAAGAGACAGCAGCCTGCAGTGCCCACCCCTGCCCGCCCTCGGTCGTCCAGACAACGCTGGGATGGATTGGCTGACTCACATGCTCTGGGCCTGAGCCAGGTGGGCAGCAGGCCAGTGGGAGAGCCAAGGAGGGCTGCAAGCATCTCGGGGTCCCTGCGGGCATCTCAGGGGGCCGCGTGGTCCAGCTGTGGAGCTTGTTCTGAGCAGGCGCTGTGCGTAGGGCTTGCCATCATCAGCTGGTGTGTGCTCTCAGTTCCTCAGTCTCCCCTGCAGGCTGCCCTCCGGCTGTAATTCTCACAAGCTTTATGGTGTTTCCTTTTTTTTCCCCCCACTTGTTTTTGTCTGTTCAGAGATTGGGGAAATAGGTTGCCCTCAAGTTTCATAAGGGGAGTCCAGGTGCTAGCACGGACCCCTCGGGCACTGACCCAGCAGAAGTCTTGGGGTCCTCGTCTGCCTTCTCAGGAAGTGAGGAGGGACCTTTAGCTGAGCATGCATAGCTGTCACCTCACCCCCCACAACAGCCCTCTGCTGTAGACGTCTCCCGTCTTGGCCTTCACTTGGGCCATTTCTCCTCCCTGGAAATCCTACCTTTGATGCCTCTCCACCTCTGTAGGGTCACCCACCCTAAAAGGCCAGACAGAAGCCAATGGCACCTGCTCTATGACCTCACTGCCCCAGGCTATGCTGCCCCCTCCCTCCTCCAAGATCTCCCATCCTCCTGCTGCCCTTTTCACCTACTGCTTTGTGCCCACTGCTGTTCTCCTCAGCTATGTGGGTGCTTTTTGTTGCCCTATGTTCCCCAGCACTGGCCTGAGACCATGCTCTCCCGAGGATTCTTTGTACCTGCTGCAGGGCAAGGAGCATGCCCACAGCCAACATGTAATTATATTCAGTGGTATAGGCAGATATGAAGGGGCCCCTGGCGAACAGCCAATAGTTCGTTCCTTCACTATGTGGACGTCGTGGTGCCTCACTGGCCAGCTCTGGGACCCCGAAGGAGTCATTCTGCCTTTCTAGGCTTTAGTGTGGACAGCTGTGAAATGAGACCAGTCTGCCTGTCCTGTTCCCCTCTCCAAGCTGTTGTGAGGATCCAGTGACATCATCAAGGATCCAATGACATCATCAAGCCAATCGTCATGATTATCATCATCTACTTCGCCCCTTCCCAAGGCACCTCCTCTCATTAGCCAACAGTAGGACCCAGGCTCCTCCTTTTTGTCTGTCTCTGGGTTAATTCCCTCTGGGAGAACCATGGGCGATGGTGAGCCTTATGGCAGCCACCCCTTTTATGTGTGCCTCCTCTTTTCCTCCTTGATCTCCTCAGCTGCAAGGGCTGGGACGAGATTCACTCTGCCCTTTGTGTGCTGGGCAGAGCCGTGCCAGGGACGGGTGCGGGCGGTTGCCCAGCTGCCCCAGCCACGCTCCCCACCCCCATTGCTTGTCTTCCCACAAGCTGGCATGGGGAGGGCAGCACGGGCAGCTGTATGGGCAGTGGCAAGTGAGCATCAAAGGGAAGGGACATCCCTGGTTGAGAGAACATGGACATAAGCTCTTACCAGAGAGGCCCCTGCTGGCGGAGGCTGGGGACAGCTAGGGACACGTCTTAGACCCACGGATCTTGATCTCAGTTTTCTGGCTTGACGTGGAAAGAATACTACAAGGAGCTCCAGTCAACCTGACTTCCAGTCTCCCCTTGTCCTGCACCTGTGAACTTTTGGTACAGTCAGTCCCATACAAAGGCACCAGGGAGGTTATAGAGCAGCAGTTCTCAAACATTTTGAGAACATTCTTCTTCTTCATTTTTTTTAAAAGTATATTTAGTTTTTGAGAGAGAGAGAGAGAGTGTGTGTGTGAAAGCACACGTGTGAGCTGGGGAGGGGCAGAGAGAAAGGGAGACAGAATCCTAAGCAGGATCCTGACAGTGCAGAGCCCTGTGCAGATCACGACCTGAGCTGCAATCGAGTCAGACGCTTAATCGACTGAGCCACCCAGGTGCCCTAGACCCCTTAAAATTCTTTTAAAAATACTGAGGACCCCAAGGAGCTTTTGTTTATGTTATTTTAAATGTTAATTAATTAACATTAAGTATGTTATTTTAAAATGTTAATTAATGAATGAAAATTGCGATAAACTCATTGTATGTTTTAACATAAATAATATAAATTTTAAAATAAATTTATTTTACAAAACAAAAGAAATTAGAAGCAAGAATGTCATTGTCTTACATTTTTGCAAATCTCTTTAATTTCTAGCTTAAAATTTTTTTTAGTGTTTATTATTTTTGAAACCCAGTGAAACAGAGAGCCAGCAGGAACAGGGCAGAGAGGGAGACACAGAATCTGAAGCAAGCTCCAGGCTCTGAGATGTCAGCACAGAGCCTAACGTGGGGCTCGAATCATGAACTGTGAGATCATGACCTGAGCCAAAGTTGGATGCTCAACCAACTGAGCCACCCAAGTGCCCCTAATCTCTGACTTACTAGAAGATATATCACGTAGCCTCTAGAAAATTCCAGGATACTTTCGTGAGAGCATGAAAGTGAAAAGCTAAGATTATGTTTTAATATTATTAGGACAATTGTTTTGACCTCAGCGACTTCCCGGAAGGTTCTCAAGGCCCCCTGGACTCCCTGGACCACACTTTGAAGACTCTTGGTATAGAAGTACAACTGTGAACTTTGGCGTTGGGCACTGGTGGGTTGAAATCCCTGTTCTGTTGCTTTCTTCAGGTGCTATCAGCCTCACTCCTCTTACCTGTAAAGGGGGGGCTTCCTATCATCCTCAAAAGGTTGTAAGGATCACATGCCTAGAGTACACAGCACACAGTGGATGTGACATCTACTGTGGAAAGCTTGGCTGGTTTCCTCCTAGTTTGGGCCTCAGTTTCCTCATTTGTGACAAAGAGCTGGACTGGAAAACATCCAAGGCTCTTCCCAGCTTCCACAGTCTGTGGTTGGGTAGTGAGATATGTTCCAGAATTCCACACACTCCCACTCAAACTCAGTGTCTCTTTTCCCACAGAGACACACAGGCGCATTCTGTTCAGTGGCTCTTGGAAACACATATGAACACAGATGCACATACACGGCGCTTATGACACACCCATGAACTCCTGTTTAGAGGATGTGTCCCCTAAGGGCCACGACAGATATCCAGGCATACAGAGCACGTGGATTCACAATGCAGAAATGCCCGCACGAGGGAATATGCGCCTGTGTGCACGTGCCCGTGGAGGCAGGTGTGTACGCGGGCACAGTCATGCCATCATAGGACGCACATGTATACCTCGCACACCTGCGCTCACGACAGACGCTCTGGGTGCCAGAAACGCAAGCAGATGGCCCCAGAGACCGCCGGTAGTGCACACAGCGGGCAGGGCCACAACCACTTCTTTCTTTGGCTACTCCCAGCCCGGGACTCCCCCCCGCCGCCCCCCTCCGCCCTGCGCGCGCCCCCGCCGCAGTCCGCGTCCGCCCCCGCCGGTCCTCCCTCGCTCGGCCTCCGGGCCCGCGCAGCTCTCCCAGGCCGGCTCGCGAGAACGAGCAGGGGAGGGGACGGAGCCCGCGGCCGAGGACTGGAGGACTCGACTCTCCGCAGCGGGCAGCCGGGCGCCTAGCTGCGGCAGCGGCTGCCGGCGGCGGCGGCGGCGGTGGGCCGGGGGTGCCAGCCCACGCCGGGTGGCGGAGAGCCGCGGGGCGGGGGCTGCGGCCGGTGGCCCGAGGGAGAGCTTGCTTGCAGTCAGCATGGCGGGGCTGCGGACCAGGCGGGGCTCTGGGCTCCGGCTGCTGGCGCTGTCCACGCTCGGCTTCTGCCTGATGCTGCAAGTCAGTGCCAAGAGGCCCCCCAAGACGCCCCCCTGTCCGCCCAGCTGTTCCTGCACCAGGGACACCGCCTTCTGCGTGGATTCTAAGGCAGTGCCCAGGAACCTGCCCTCCGAGGTCATCTCTCTGTGAGTGTCCTGGCTTCTGAGGTGGGGGAGCTGAGAGAGGGAGGAAGGCAGGAGCCGCTCTGGGAGTGGATGGGAAAACCCTTGCTCCCCCTCTACAAAGTGTGGGGAGCAGGAGGTCTCCAGGGGTCCTCAGGACTGGAGATTCAAGGCGTCATCCAGGTTGGGAGTTCTGTAGTCATGCAGGCTCAGCAGCCATGGCTGGGGACAACAGGAGTTTATGGCCAAGAATGAATCATCACCACCAGCAGCATCAATGAGACCTACTGTGTGCAGGGCTCTGAACATGGGGGGACGGGTTGTTTACAAGAGCATGTGGGCCCCTGCCTGTGATGTCACACCAAGGGCAGAAAGGCTTTTTGTGGGGGGAGGGAGGGTGGAAGCGGGGGGAGGGGCAGATGTGAGATACACCCACACAGTGCCCTGTCAGGGGAGGGACGCCTGCCACTGGTCTCCCATCCACCCTGCACTGGGCCAGCCAGCCCGTCACTTGCAGTAAGTGGCCTCAGAGACTGGATGGGCTGTGGTCCTTGAGAGCAGGATGCTAATCCCCCACCCCCATCCCAGTGCCCCATCCCTCCACAGCACCTAGCACACTGTGGGTGTTTGAATGATCTTGAAGGTGTGGGTAATGGAACCTTCTTCTGGCTGAAGTGGAAGCTGAGCCTGGGGCCACTGTGTTCAGGGAGGCAGTAGAGGAGGATACTGAGATGGAAGGTAATGAGTTTATGAGGGGAGAAGAAAGATAGCCCTAGGTGGAGGGGACCCAGGCGGGTGAAATGGGTGTTTTCCAGGGCAAGTGTGCAGAGAACCATTGCCCTATTCACCTTGTGAGCCCCGCCCTCCTCCGCACCCCCCCCCCCCAGTCCCTGCAAAATCTCCACAGTACTGACTCAGGTGTCCTTTGCAGGACGCTGGTGAATGCTGCCTTCTCAGAGATCCAGGATGGAGCGTTTTCCCACCTGCCACTGCTGCAGTTCCTGTACGGACAGGGCTTTGAGGAAGGGCGGGTAGGGGGTAGGGCAGTGGAAGGGGCCTACCCTGGGCTGCGGGGAGGGGTGCAAATGCATCTAGCCATTTAAGATGCAGGTGTCCCTTACTTTTGCTGGATGGGCTAGCCACAGAAGGTGCAGCAGCATAGAGTCGGGAAGGGTGCAGGGAGCGGCAGTGGGGAGAAGGAAGGTGGGGGTTCCCTGCAAAAGCCAAGAGTGGGTATTTGGGGCCCAGTTAGGAATGGACTTGCCTCCTCTGGAGTTCCCAAAGGAACTGGGGGCAGTAACTGGGGCTGGTGCCAGAGGATGGACCTGCAGGGGAGAGGGGTCATCATAGAGACCGCTGATCCCAGGAACCAGGATTTGAAGAACGAGTGGGGATTGAAAGGGAGGGAAGAGAGGGTGTGGAATTGTGACAGGGGCTGTTTCTGTTTGGAGCCCCAGTTGCACGAAAGGGCGCCTGTGAGTTACCCCACTCCTTTTCACTGTGGGTTATCCTCAAACATACCACCAGTCTGAGGGGGACAGAGTGAGCTGGGGTGAGGGTGGGAGGCAGAGAGTGGTGACGGAGACAGGAAGGATGCAATGGGGAAGGACCCAACCTGACCGACGAGATCTGCCCCTGGCAGTTTCTACCCTCGAAGAAGCTTCTGGGACCAGAACAGACTCCCGGCTGGTCTCGCTGTTGGGCTGCTCTGGGGCTCCCGGCTGGTCCTGAGGTGGGATGGCAGGGCAGCCAGACCGTGAAGAAGCCCCAGGGTGAGGCAGCCGGCTGGGGGCTGGCACAGTGGGCACACCCTCAGGAGCTCTAATTCTCCTTCTGTCTCTCCAGGTTACTCAACTCCAACAAGTTTACTCTGATTGGAGACAACGCCTTCACAGGACTGTCGCACCTGCAGTACCTGTGTGTAGCAAGGAAGCCAGAAATGGGAACTAGAAGGGAGGAGGGAGCCGGGACCTGTGTGGGCTAAGAGGGGAGGTCGAATGAGGAAGGCTCAGGGAAGATGGGGGGAGTGGAGAGCCCTTGCATCCTCTGACTGCAGGACCCGAGAAGAGGGTCATTTCATCCATCCCTCTGCCTAAACCATCCTGCCTGGATGCCCTGTCACCACAGGCTTAATGTCTCCAGAATCAGAATGGAAGCCTGTCTTAGGACCATGGGCAGGAATCTGGATGGAACAGAGGAAAATAGCTGGTTGGGGGTCTGGGATGTTGGGTGGCATCTAAGACAAGTTCTCATTTTCTCCAGCTTCATTGAGAACAATGACATCTGGGCACTATCCAAGTTTACCTTCAGAGGACTCAAGTCTTTGACACACCTGTGAGTATATCATGTACATATGCACACAGGCCCAAAGGCTTCCTCTCCTGTGGCCTAGGGCCTTAGGTACAATCTTCAGGTGACTCAGGGTCTCTGTTGCAGGTCGCTGGCCAACAATAACCTGCAAACACTGCCTAGAGACATCTTTCGGCCCCTGGACATCCTGAGTGACTTGTAAGGCTGAGCCCTATTTCTTTGGACAATGCCACAGAGGGCACATCCCTGGAGGGAGTGGTGTGGGAGCCAGAATTGGGAAGATCATGAGGTCTTGAGAGGCTGGGAGGCCTTGGGTTTGGGGATGCTTCCTAGAAGGCTATGTTGATACACATGAAGCAATATGTGTACATGGTTTTTTTTTTTTTAAGTTTATTTATTTTGAGGGGGGAGGGGCAGAGAGAGAGGGAGAGAGAGAATCCCAAGCAGGCTCTGTGCTGTCAGTGGGTCTCAATCCCACAAACCATGAGATCATGACCTGAGCTGAAACCAAGAGTCAGGTGCTTAACCCACTGAGCCATCCAGGCGCCCTAAACATGTGCTTTTTAAACATATGTTTGATTTGAACCTTCACTGAAGCCTATAGCATAGCCACAATCATTAATCAGTATTTACACAAGAAGAAAACCAACCCAGGATTGCGGAAGTTCTGGAGGAACTGAGATGCAACATAGTTGTGCAGGTTCTACACTGCAAAAGGCCCCTGACCTAGGAGGCAAGTAGGGACTAAAACTCACCCCCCACTCCACTGGCCAAGCACGTGTCCACAGGGGTGCACCTACCCCCAGGGGAACCTTTCTCTAATCTGTGCAAAGATGCGGCGTGAGCAAGCAGCAGTGGCCTTGATTATACCTACTTCTAAAAACCCAGGGAGCCTGGGTGGGCAGAACAGCTGGGAGCCTGTTCCTCTCTGTGTTCCCTCTGTCACCCTCATGATCCAGGGACCTGCGAGGCAACTCACTCAACTGTGACTGCAAGGTGAAGTGGCTGGTGGAGTGGCTGGCACACACCAACACCACGGTGGCTCCCATCTATTGTGCCAGCCCGCCCCGATTCCAAGAGCACAAGGTGCAGGATTTGCCGCTGCGGGAGTTCGACTGCATCACCACGGGTAGGAGTGCCCCCAGCAGCCCTCCCCAGGGCAGCCGCACAGGCACTGCCAGCACCACCCCCGACGCTAGCCTTGCAATCCAGCGACCTTATCACCCAACAAGCTCTTACTCTTCTCCCCACCCCTCACCTCTTGTCCCCGCAGATTTTGTGCTGTACCAGACGCTGCCCTTCCCAGCAGTGTCAGCCGAGCCCTTCCTTTACTCCAGCGACCTCTACTTGGCACTGGCCCAGCCAGGTGCCAGCGCTTGCACTGTCCTCAAGTGGGACTATGTTGAACGGCAGCTTCGAGATTATGATAGAATCCCAGGTACCTGCCCCCGGTCTGGCTGTGCTGGCCCCACTGGTAGGGGTTGGGGAGGGGATGGGCTTCATTGTTCCTCTCCGGTGAGTTCCTATAGGTAGAGGGATAGATGAGACTTGGTCTCTGCCCATAATAACTTTCCAGTCTTTGGGAGAGAGGCCAATATATACATAGATAACATCCATATAATAGATGGGTGTGAGGAGGGACATATGTACCTGATGCTCTGGGACCACAGAGTGTACCCTGGACAATCAAGGAAGGCTTCCTGGTAGAGGGGATGCCTGAGCTGTCTTGAAGATGAGGGAAGGGAGTCAGAGGTGATGTCTAAGTGCCTGGCTTAAGTAACTGGGTGGGGCTGGTAAACCAAGGAGGAGATAGGAGTGGCTAGTGAGCTCAGTTTGGGATCCACTGAATTTGAGCGGAGTCTAGAAGGCTGAGGGACACCTAGCTCAGAGAAAAAATGTGGAAAGGGTGTTCTGGCAGAGAGAACGACATGAGCAAATTCAAGGTGTGCAACAGTTTAGTGTATGAAGGTGTACATGTGTAAACCACAAGCAGCTCATATGACTATACCATATGGTTCCAAGTAGAAAGAGGCAGATGAGACCCAAGAGAGGGTCATGGACAGGTTTTGAGCAGAGTATGTGAGCCAATCCAACCTGTATTTTAGAACACTATCTCTGTATGTGGCATGGAGAGTGGCTTGGCATGGGCTGAGTCATGTGGGCACACTATTAGGGGGATCTGCTGGAGCCTGGACTGGGGCAATAGCCGTGGGGGCGGAGAGAGATATTTAGAAAGGAGGAGCGAATTGACACAAGATGAAACAGAAAATTTAAATTGCTCTGTATCTCTAAAAGAACTTAAAGTCCTTATTAAAAACAAAACAAAACAAAACTTCCCTCAAAAGGAGATTCCAGAGCCAGATGGTCTCCCTGATAAATTCTATAAAACATTCATGGAAGAATAACAGCAATCCTACACAAACTGTATTAGAAAGCAGAAGGGAGGACTGACAGGACTCAGGACTAATCAGTTGTGGGTGAGTGATGGACAGGGGTGTGTTGGGGATGGCTCTGGGTTTCTGGAGGTGGGTACTGGGTGGAGCCACAAACTGAAGCTGAGAATGCAGAGAGGGAGGAGGACCACGTTTGGGGGCACATATGTACTCAGTCATGGTCAGCTGGAGAGTGAGGTGCCTTTGGGTGTGTGGGCAGGGAGGGTCTGAGCTGCAGCTCAGGTGCTGGGGGAATCTTCAGTGTCTGGGCAAGTGCACCATGGCTGTGGAAGGGATTTGGGGGTGACTGCCAGAGCCTGGAGCTCAGCATGGGCTTTCTTGGGGGGAGAGGTGGGGAGGAGGAGAGTGGGGGAAACATTGCTGGGAAGGAGGAGAGGTGAAGACTGGAGACAACAGACAGGTAAAGTGTGGCCCCACGTGTTTTGGGTGCCTGAGAAGGGGTCTGGTTGTTGAGTAAAAGTACATTTGTGTGGACATCCTCATACATAAAGGCCCTTTCAAAAGTGGGAGTTCTCAGGAGAATGCATTTTCATACGCAACTATCCAAACCTCAAGCTGTCATTTTCTATACCTTGGCTCTATCACCAGGCTGTGGACAGGCTCCGACTCTTCCTCCTTCCCCTGCCTGGCATCTGGTCAGCCAGGTAGCTTTGGGCAAGGCACTTAGACTCTGAGCCTGCTTCTGGGCAAAAGAATAGGCTCCGTTTCAGGGTGATTAATTGAGGAACTGTGTTCACACATGGCACAGTGACTTCGCACAATAAAAATTCAATGATGACATTATGGATAAACAACTGGTTGATATCTGGGGATACCTATTCTGTGCTCAGTGTCAGCTTATATTTAAACCCTGGGCACAAGGGCAGAGGAACAGTGATGCTGAGACAGATTATTAGCTGTGAAAAGTGGGTGAACACCATGGGGAGAGATACCCTAGTGGAGAGCCTTAGTTCTGGCCCAGAATTGGAGGGGACTGACCCCCTTTCCTGAGGGCATGGCATGGGCCGGGGGCCTGTGGCTGCCTGACGCTGCCTCATGCTGCTTCCTTCCACCCTGGCAGCCCCCTCAGCAGTGCACTGCAAGCCAATGGTGGTAGACAGCCAGCTGTACATGGTGGTGGCCCAGCTGTTTGGTGGATCTTACATTTACCACTGGGACCCCAACACCACACGCTTTACCAAGCTACAGGATATCGACCCACAGCGCGTGCGCAAGCCCAACGACCTAGAGGCTTTCCGCATCGACGGCGACTGGTACTTTGCTGTGGCTGACAGCTCCAAAGCAGGTGCCACCAGCCTCTACCGCTGGCACCAGAATGGCTTCTACTCCCACCAGGCCCTGCATGCCTGGCACCGTGACACTGACCTGGAGTTTGTAGATGGCGAGGGCAAGCCACGGTTGATTGTGTCTAGTAGCTCCCAGGCACCTGTCATCTATCAGTGGAGTCGCACCCAGAAGCAGTTTGTGGCCCAGGGTGAGGTGACCCAGGTGCCCGATGCCCAGGCTGTGAAACACTTCCGTGCCGGGCGGGACAGCTACCTGTGTCTCAGCCGCTACATCGGTGACTCCAAGATCCTGCGCTGGGAGGGCACCCGCTTCTCTGAAGTGCAGGCCCTGCCCTCCAGAGGCTCACTGGCCATGCAGCCCTTCCTCGTGGGTGGCCGCCGCTACCTGGCGCTGGGCAGCGACTTCTCCTTTACGCAGATCTACCAGTGGGATGAGGGGCGCCAAAAGTTTGTGCGGTTCCAGGAGCTGGCCGTGCAGGCCCCTCGGGCCTTCTGCTACATGCCTGCTGGGGATGCCCAGCTGCTTCTAGCCCCCAGCTTCAAGGGACAGACGCTCGTGTACCGACACATAGTGGTGGATCTCAGTGCCTAGAGGGCTGCCGAGGCCTCTGGGTTCCTCGGGCGGCCACTGGAGGCTGAACAGAAGTCTCTGTGTGAGCAGCATGTGTGCCCGTGTGAAGACACATGCAGCCAACCTGCGTACATGCCCTCACGTACACCCTGTGCACCCCCTATGAGCATGGGCGCACACTGTGGACTGGCCCAGGGGAGCCACTAGTCATAATCAGCATGAAGACTTGTATATGCACCAGGCAACCCAGCAGCCCTGTGCCCTCTCATACGTGGACACTTGTCGGCCCCACCCCCCACCCGAAGGCCTCCCTTAATGTGCTGCTTTCCCCATGCTCTGGCCCCAGGGAAGGAGTAGGGGAAGGGGGGACAGAGCCACCACCCACCCCTGTTTTTCAGCGAATCCTTCCCATTCTCTGGTCTCTCCTGTTGGTGCTCCAGGTGTCTGTTTACCTACTCGTGCTTCGCCCTGCAGCCCACAGCCACATCCTTCACACTGCTGGGCTCCCTCACCCATGCTGTATTCCTTCTGCATGCACACGCGGACACACGCGCATACACCTGTTGACACTCCCATTTCTGTGTGCATACATGCAGGTACAGTGCTGCCTAGAGAGGCTCTTTCATCACCTTGCCTCTCTTCTTGGAGAAGACACACAGTACCTGCCCTCCTCTGCTCATCCCTGGTGTGCCCACCCTATAGCTGATAAGGATGGGAATGGTGGTGCCAGCCTCTGGGCACCAGCCTGATCTCCTGGGGGCAAAGCCCCTTTGCCCAAAGCAATAACAACAGAAGACCCTGACCTCTTCTTAGGGCTCTCTGTTCTTACTGGGGTTTCCTGCTCTGATCCTGAATCCTGCTCATCTGTGGACAGAAGACCACCCAGATAAAAGCCTTTCAGCTTTTCTTTACTATAGCTGCCGAAGCTTCAGACCATCCTGTCGTTCAGCCCCACCTTTGGGATTGGACCTTGAGCTGTGTAGGCTCCTTTAGGTGGGTCCAAGAGCTGGCTGAGCCAGGGACACTGCAAATATGAGCCAACTGGGTGGGTGCCAGAGAGCATCCTGGGGATACCGGGACCTCTCCAGTCCACAGAGGCAGGCCCCAGGTGCATTGCCTTTTAATGCAAGCTGAGTGGTGGAGAGGGTGAGGGTCTTGTGGGAGCAGCACCTGGGAGCCAAGCTTCTGCTGCCCTCTGCTGTATGCTGCGAATAGACAGGTCTGAGATAGAGGCTGGTGGAGAAGGCATGAATGGGGTGGGGAAACCACCCTGTGCCCAGGCTATGTGAGGGCCTGCTGGTGACAAGATGCTCAGGGGCACTTGGGGGCAATGTTATGACTCACTGCTGCAAATAAAAATTTCCCACCCCATCGCTGGCTCTCAGGCATCCAATGGCTATGGTCAGTGGTAGCTGTTTCATTGAGAACAAGGCCAGGGCTCTGCTCTCTGTCCCTGCTGTTCACAGGGGGTCAGGTGGAACATTAGCATTCAGACTCCCTTCTTCTACCTTCTCTTCCCTTGGAGGAGCGAGTGAGCACCCTAAGGTCAGCTGGTGCTGGGGTCAGGAGTTCATGGTGATGACACTCAGATGCAGAGCAAGTGTGACTAGTCTCCACCACCTGTCGCTGACTCATGACCCAGGCGTTTCTTCCTGGAGCTCACAGTCTTGGGGCTCACTGAGATTGGAGTCAGTCCCTCTGTTAGGCCAACTCCAACCAACATGGCCAAAGACAAACTCAGCAGTCCCTCTCCACTCCTCTCCCCTCCCTCCATTGCTGTCAGCCCTTGCCCTGGGTATAAGATTTCACGAAAGTTGACTGATTTCCCTGGCCTTTGATTTCTCCTTCTGTAAAGTAGATAGTAAAACCTACTCTGTCAGTTCTTTTTTTTTTTTTTTAATGTTTTATTTATTTCTAGGAGAGAGAGAGAGACAGCGTGAGCAGGGAGGGTCAGAGAGAGAGGGAGTCACAGACTGAAATAGGCTCCAGGCTCTGAGCTGGCAGTCAGCACACAGACCGACGCGGGGCTCGAACCCACGAACTGCGAGATCATGACCTAAGCGAAAGTCGGAAAGTCAGACGCTTAACCGACTAAGCCATCCAGGCGCCCCTATCAGTTCTTGATTCTGCCACTTACTAGCAGGGGTGGCCTCAAACCACTTAGCCTATTTGTATCTCAGTTTTCTCATCTATAAAAGGCAGATAATTGAGATACCTACCTGACAGGGTTAGTGTGAAATGTAAATGCATTAAATATATAATACATTAACATATGAAAGGCCCTTGGAATAGTGTGTCTGTCACAGAACTATGATTTGTATTGGTCTTTAGGATTATATGAGATACAGAGGTGGCTCAGAGAAGGGTGCTTGGTGGGAAAGAAGTTTGATCTTTGGATGGGGCGCCTGGGTGGCTTAGTCGGTTAAGCGTCCGACTTTCGCTTAGGTCATGATCTCGCAGTTCGTGGGCTCGAGCCCCGCGTCGGGCTCTGTGCTGACTGCTGGCTCAGAGCCTGGAGCCTGTTTCAGTCTGTGACTCCCTCTCTCTCTGACCCTCCCCTGCTCATGCTGTCTCTCTCTCTATCTCCTAGAAATTAAAAAAAAAAAAAAAAAAAAGAAGTTTGATCTTTGGGAAGAACTGCTGTCTGTGGCTGAGGGTTCCCTAGCCATCAGTCTCAGAGCCCCTGTGCCCTATGTCTTACCCATAGCCTCAGATGCCCAGCCAAGCCTGCCCCTGACCACTCCTCACAATGGAGAGTCTCACAGGTGACATGTCTGGGTTTCCACCTCTTCAAACCACATTCATGTGTTCTTGGCTTAGCAGGTGCCACTTGGGATGCCCAGCTGCACTGTCCTGGGAATTCCTGTTGTGCTTTTTCAAACAGGGAATGGACCCTCACGCTGTGCCAGGAAGAAGTTGCCAGGGAAAGTGGGTTGAGTCTCTCAGACACATTGGCACTCTGTTGCCCAGCAGAAAGATAAACATCATTCTGACTGTCGCTTCCCCCCAGGACTCCTTCTAGGTGTGGGAGACACTTCTCTCCCTGAATGCCCAGCTTTCTGCTGTATGTCTGCCTGGTCACCTGCCCTGAGGTCATCTGTGTGTCCAGAGAGTTGCTTAGCAATCCAGTGTATCTGGGTGACTGTGTCAACATCTCATGACCAAAGGCTGTGGGAGGCAGAGTCCACTCACTCTGCCAAAGACAAGAAGGATGACACCCCTCAGCTCCCAGCCACACACCCCTCCGTGCTGAGTCCTGCTCTTGGGAGCAGACCTCTGATGTCTCTTAGATTTCCTAAGCACAGTTAACAGGACCAGGAGTCTCCGAGTAAGAGGCCTTCCCGGCTGGGTAGCCGTAAAGGGTACAGGAGAGCTCTTTGCCAACAAGTGGGGGTAGATGCTGAGGTCAGGTCAGGTGACTCTGGAAGGCAACTGGGGAGGAGTTGGTTCTGTCACAGGTACCAAAAGACCTAAGGTGCACATGCACACAGTCAACCTAGCACCCTTTCCTCCAGGGGAATGGGTGTCCCTTCCCTCTTCTGCAACCTCCTTGCTCCTTCTGAGCTGGCACCCTATTGAGTCTGTCCCATCCTTCTGCTCCAAGGAGACAAAGATGTGTCTCCTTGATTAGCCTCAATTTTCACCTCAATCACAAGGTCTGTGCCTAGAGATGGATGGTGGGATCCTAGCCCTTGGCATCTCTTGTCCTTCCAACATTGGGTGGGAGCAAGGCCCAAGGTGAGGGGGTGGTTAGATGGGAAGAGCAGGCCTCAGGGGAGTTTCTCCCGTGGGTCAGTTTCACTGCTAGCTCTCACACCCAGCAACACCAATAAAATTGATGATAGTAATTAAGAGTACATAATTAACACGAGTATATTTATTCCCAGGAAGCCTCCTTTCCCTGGCCCCCATCATTACCTATTCCATCCTTTCCATAGGTGGTGGGTGTTAACTATGGCTCTAATAAAAAATAATAACTGCCAAAGTTGTCCACCTCCCTGGCTCTGGGGAACTCTGCTGTCTCCTTCACCTCAGCCCTATAAAGCAGAGAGGAGGCAGCGCAAGGTCCAGGTAGGCGAGGCAAGGTCCCCATTGTCAGAAGGAGGAATGGGGTGCTACACAGAAGAGGTACAAAGAGTGAAATCCTATATACAAAGTTCTAGAGGCAACAACTTTTGCTGTCTCTTTTGAGCTCCCACCTTCTTCCCCATATGCACCTACCCTCCCCCCCGTCCCCTCTCCCAGCTGCTTTGTTCCCTCTCCCCTTTCAGGCCTGAGCTCAAAAGACTGATAAGCCAAGCATTACCATTCAGCAACAAATGCCACCAGGTGACGTTACTTTTCATCCCAGAGGGAATGTATTTCCTGCATGGTAAAAAAAAAAAAAAAAAAGGATCTTTGTAAAGGTCAAGACCCTGCATACAAAAATTTGCTACAAAGTGGCAATTGTTGATATAATTAAGTTCTCAGGGATTTTTGTGTTCTAGACTCCCAGGAACAGGGGGAATTTCAGGTTTCCGGTGAAGAAGGCATGGGGCAGCAGGTGCTTGGGGCTCTGCCGAGAATCTCTCAAATCATTATGGTCAAACCACCCAAGTAGGTGGGCTGTGGAGAAGTAACTCAAAAGTAAACTCCTGAAGCCCGCTCTTCAGGGTGAATCTCATAGGGGTGTTGAGCCCCTCAGATCCCCTCTCCCTACTACCTCCAGCTTTTGCTCTAGGTCAACTCAGCGTCTTTGAGGCACTCACGCATCTCCTGACCCAGTGGGGCAAGACCTAGATTTGTCCAGGCCTAGCCTCCTTCCACGCGTGCATGAGCCTGGAAGCTGAGTCCTGCACCCATCTCCTACCCTTTCCCATTTTACAGAAGGAAAAGACTAGGCAAAAGGAGGAAGCCAGTTTTCCGAGAAAACAAAGTTCCTTCTTTTCCTTCTCCCCTCCTTTTTGTTGCTGTTTCCCGCCCTCTAATCATTGCCATTAGGGCGGCTACTCAACCTACGGGCCGCATCCACAAGTAGGAGGTGCATCGCCCCTTTAAGGGGCAGGCCCCTGCCCTCCCTGACCTCGTCCCGCCCCCTCCGGGGCCGCACTGCGCCTGCGCCCAGCGCCGGAGACCTGGGGTTGGGCAGAGCCCGGTTCCGTGCAACTTTCAAGTGAGTTGCAAACTCCGCCCCGAAGCTGGAGCCGGTGGCCGAGAGCACTGAGACTGCGGGGACCCGAACGAACGAAGGCCGTGACCGCCACCCGCGGCCTGGGACGCAGCAGCGCCACGAGGGGAGTCGAACAGCTAGTTCTCCGTAGCAGGAAGTTCGGGTCGGAGCCGTAACTGCCCTAGGAGCGCGGCGAGGCGGCAGAGCGCGCCCGCCCTTACCGGCTTCCGAGTCGGTGCCTCCTCGCCCCGGGCCTCCCCATTCTTCAGGCTACCCGCACTGCAGAATTAGGGGGCGGCCGGCTCCGCCTCTGCCAAGGGGCAGCTGGAGCGCCCCTCTGGTTCCCGCACTTCCACTGGTTACCCCATTCCAGCCCTGCGTGAGCCTTCCTCTAGGCATCTTCTTGTAGGGGTTCTCCCTTCGTCCTGAGGCTGCAGAATGGTGTCCTGGATGATCTGTCGCCTGGTGGTGTGAGTATGGCCGCTTTCATACCCCCTTTACCTCCAGGTGCCAGGCCGCCCTTGAGGTGGAAAATGGGAACGTCTGGTGAGAAAGAGGGGCTTTCAGTGCCCGCAAGGGTTAACGGACCTGCGGGTCTACGCGTGGCATTGGGCACCAGTGCTTCCACTCTACTCCCAAAGCCTTCTTGGCTCATGGCGAATCCCCTCCCGCAGTCACATACACTTCAGACAGGAGTGTGGGACAGAGAACCTCACACCAGCCTGCAGCCCCTTGGCAAACAAGGCGTTGTGGCACGTTGTGGGCGGAGATTTCAGGTGCCTGCTTCCGTCTGAGTGGTCACCTGACTCCACCCTGGCCTCAGCCTCCCCACTCTGTCCTACTCTCACCTTTCAGTACTCCAGCACTTGGCTCCAAGATCCCTGTCTGCAGCCTGGCAGTGCCAGGTCTGGTGGCCCTGGGCCTGATTGCGTGTCCATGGGAGGGGACAGCCTGGTCCTCTCACCAGCTCAGAAGCCTGCTTCCCACCCACCTGCTGTGTGTGCTCCCCGCTCAATCATGCACCCATAGGCCACTGGTGCAGGCTTAGGCAGGCTTGGACTGTTTGTAAACAGCAGGGTGGGGAGGTGGCCTCCAGGGCACTGACTCAGGCACAGGTTGTGCAAGCCGATCGAGAAGAACAGGGTAGGCCTTCGCCAGTTCACACCTTTCGGGGAAGTGGCCACCTGGTGGGGGGCAAGAGGGACATGATACCCCTCATTTTCCCCTTCTGTTTTCTAGGCTGCTGTTTGGGATGCTGTACCCAGCTTATGCTTCCTACAAGGCTGTGAAGACCAAGAACATACGTGAATATGTGAGTGTGGCTGTAGGCAGGAGGGCTTAGCTCAGGTTGGATGGGATGACAGACAACCTTGGGGGTTATGGTAGGCCTTGACAAGGTGGGAACGGTCTGAGCTGGCCAGCCCTTCCTCCAGGAGCATAAGCAGGTGGGTGTGTTTGGAGGGCAGGCTCTGAGGGTGCCAATGCAGAATCTTGTGGGTGAAGCTTCTTGGGGGTGGGTACAGGAATGAGTGGCAGTTTCTCAGAGGCAGCTCTCTAGGGCCAGCCAGGTGCCAGGAGAATGCAGTAGGACAGGCTCTCTGGAATCTCTGGGTCAGCCTGGGACAGGGGAGTCAGCTCTGCAGGTTCAACTGTTGGCCTCTGACACCCCCCTCCCTCCTAGGTGCGGTGGATGATGTACTGGATAGTCTTTGCACTATTCATGGCAGTGGAAACCTTCACAGACATCTTCATTTCCTGGTATGCATGCAGGCGGTCTGTGGGCTGTGGGGAATGATGGCCCACTCTCAGCCTGGCTCCCTAGCTGATCTTGCTCCCGCGGGTGCTTTGACAGGTTCCCTTTCTACTATGAGATCAAGATGGCCTTTGTGCTATGGCTGCTCTCGCCCTATACCAAAGGGGCCAGCCTGCTTTACCGAAAGTTTGTCCACCCATCCTTATCCCGTCATGAGAAGGTACCTTGTGGCGGAGCCAGGGAGGGAAACATAGGGGTGGGTGTGAAGGAAAGAGCCCTGGACATGGGATTCAGGATGCTGGGTGATACCACGGTTCTAATCTGAACCCTGCTGCCCTTCAGCTGTGGAACCTTGACAGAACCTAGCCTTCTTCCTCTTCTGTGATAATCAGATGGGGGCACGGGTGAATGAGTAGTTGAGGGTGTGAAGCACCAGCTGGAAGTTGTGTTCGGGTTGGTGGGAGGAGGGTGAGCATGGCCATTCACTGAAGCGTGGGAATGTCTGCTCTTGGTGTGGTTGCCAGTGCACGGTGGGGGGGGCGGGGGGGGCAGGGAGGCATGGCACATACTGGCTTCTTTGGGGGCTGCAGAGGAGGAGTGACTCCAGCTGTCCACCTGAGCTCTCCCCCCTTCCCTGCCCCCTACAGGAGATTGACACCTGCATCGTGCAGGCCAAGGAGCGCAGCTATGAGACGGTGCTCAGCTTTGGGAAACGGGGCCTCAACATTGCTGCTTCGGCCGCTGTACAGGCTGCCACCAAGGTGCCTTGAGCCCCAACCCTCCAGCAGTCCTCCCAACCGCAGTGCCTTTTGGACAAGTCCAGCTCTCTATCAGGGAGCCGAGAGATTGCAGCTGACCATGCCAGGGAATAGGATGAGAGGTGACAGGTGGGGTGGTGGCGGGAGCATGGAGCTGGAAGTTGACTTCCTTGGCTGGGACATTGACCGTGAGTGGTTGCTCCTGCTCTCTGAGCCTTTGTTTCCTGTGGTGCCACAAAGGCACAGGGCTAGAAGGTTATTGAGTTGCTTTTAGTTCTGAGGCCTATGCCCCAGTGATTACCTGCTGGTCAGCCCTTGATTTTCCTGAGCAGTTGCCCTGACTCAGACCCCTTCCTGCTAGGATCCCCTGCCCCATCCCTCCAGATAATGCAGTGGCTCCCCATTGCTTACAGAGTCAGGGTGCATTGGCCGGAAGGCTGCGGAGCTTCTCCATGCAGGACCTGCGCTCCATCCCTGATGCCCCTGCCCCTGCCTACCATGATCCCCTCTACCTGGAGGACCAGATACCTCGCCACAGACCGCCCGTAGGTAAGTGGACAGATTCAGAGCTGTTCTGGAAGGAATGCCTCTTCCATGCAAGCTGTGAATTTCCCAGGGGTTAGAAGAAGGTCTGTCTTGGCCTTGGGCCTTCAGACTATGGAAATGCCTAGCTTTGCCGCCCTGGCCTCCCTCTCCTCTATACAGGGTATAGGGCAGGCGGCCTGCAGGACAGCGACACTGAGGATGAGTGTTGGTCAGACACAGAGGCAGTCCCCCAGCCACCTGCCCGGCCCCGAGAAAAGCCTCTGGGCCGCAGTCAGAGCCTGCGTGTGGTCAAGAGGAAGCCGCCCATGCGGGAGGTCAGTAGCACAGAAGGCGCAAGGGAGGTGGGCTGTCCAGGTACTTAGCCTATACCTCTCAAGTTGTATGTGCTCTCTCCCCCAGGGCACCTCGCGCTCACTGAAGGTTCGGACGAGGAAAAAGACTGTTTCTTCAGACATGAATAGTTAGGGTATTTAGAGCCTGGCTCAGTCTTACCTCTTGCCTTGTGGAGCACCGGGCACTGTTTGGAGGGGACCTCTGGCTGCATGTCTGACCTGCCTGCACCAGCTGCTCAGGCTCTGCCCACCTCGGCTCCTGCTGCTGGCTAAGGGCCGGGTGCTTCTGGGGGTACCAAAGCAGGCTGGGCCCAGGATTCTATTTATTGCCTTTCTCATCCTTCTACCTTCCTGGTGTGTGGGACCAGAGCCCTTTTCAAACCTCTGCAGATGAAACCAAAAGTCCACCCAGCTGTGTTCATTCCTTCCTGTCCTTCAAAGTACTTGACAGCCTCCTCCAAAGCCGTGTGTGTGTGTGTGTGTGTGTGTGTGTGTGTGTGTGTGTGTGTGTCCTCGTACGTTTTACATTGGTGAATGAGGTCAGGTTTTTGCAAGTTTTGGTAAATAAATACGTAAAAGTGGTCTGTTTGTCCTGGTTTGTACTCCTGGTCGTCACAGCACATATTATTAAACAGCCTGCTACAGGCCAGTCCAGGCCTAGGAAAGGAGCTCAAAGGAAAGACAGACTGCCAGAGGGGCTCAGTCTTCTGGGGGAGGTAGCCATTAACATATAGTTGTGATGTAAGTACTGTCTTGTCTGAGCAAGTACCATCACCGGAAGTTCTTGGAGACCTCTGAGAACATAGATGGGGGACAGGGGAGGGGTGGGGGGGAACAGCCTGAGGGGTCAGAGTCTAAGATGACTGCAATCAGGAGATGGGGTTAGACCTTGATGGGAAGTAGAAGCCAATGGGAGCAGAGGTGTGGAGGGAGCTCGAGCAGCACAGTAATCCCATAGGGATTAGCTGGCGCTGTAAACAGATTAGGCCTGGGGAGGCCAGTTTCCTCCATGGGCCTGAGGGGGTCTCTAGGCAGCCCTGGGGACACGGAGTTCCCATAAACACCCAGGATAATGTGGGGAGCATTGCACCTCTTTGGAGTGGCCGCAAGAGGGCAGCAGCTGCCAGGGTCTAGGCTGCCCCTAGCTTCCAGGTCAAGGAGGGTGGGGTTGGGAGGCTGGCCAGAGCCCTGCCCTACAGGAGCCTGGCCGCTGGCTGGCTGGCTGAAGAGACGATGCAGAATTCTGGCCTGGCCTCCAATGGCCCTTTCTGCTGTTCCTTCCTGTTGTTTGTGGTCATTCGTCCTGTCTGTCCCATCCATGGAGTCTCCCCTGTTCTGAGAGCCAGGCTCTTTGCCAGAGCTCACTCTATACCCTCTCCTCCTCTAATCCCTGGGGTAGTCAGGACTGGCTTTGGCCCTCTCCTGCTCCTGGGTGCTGGTCTCACTGTGGTGTCCCAGGGCTGCTCCCCTAGCCCACCTCATGCCTGCTCTTCCTTTCCACTTTTGATTCAGCAAAGAGGTGGGTGGGAAGAAGGGAAATGGGGTGGCAACCCGGAGTGACCTGAGGAGTGTGGATTAACTCTTGGTGTGGAGATTATCCGGGTTTTATTTGGGGAAGGCACTTAATCAGTCGGGGTGGTTTAGCTCCTCACATATTGGTGTTCAATGACTTCCTATTTAGGCGTTCCCTTGCATCACAGTGTTGCCTCATTTCTTCATTCAAAAAAATCTCTGTTGAGCATCTCCCAGGTACCAGGCATGTTTCAAAATACTCAGGATACCGTCTAGGAAGAGCTAGCACCTAGAATGTGCCTCCACAGCAGGTGCTGGTCTAAGCCCCTAACACACATTCACTTGATCTTCACGACAATCTCCTGACGTAGGTACTATTATTATGACATCCATTTTACAAATAGGAAAACAGACACTGAGAGGGCAAGTGGTTGGCCCAAGGTCACACAGCTAATACATGGCAGAATTAGGCTTTGAAGCAGGCAGCCTGGCTCCAGAGTCAGTATGCGGAACCACTGTGCAGGACTAAAGTAAATGAGGCAAGAAGAAGGAGACAAGTGCATGGCAAACATTAGTTGTGTGCCTGGCCTCGGGCTGGGCATTTTATAGAGATGATTTCCTTGAATCCTCCTGAGAAGCCTGAAGGGAGGGGCTAGACCCATTTCACAGATGGAAAAACAGAGACTTGGAGAAGTGAAGCAATTTGTCTCCAGTCATGCTGCCTGTGGGTGGCGCCCCTGTCTCCTGAGGCAAAGCTTGCCAAGAAGTTGTGGTGGTAGACACGAAATGGCAGGATCCACACTCCTGAACTGGAGGAACAAAACAGAGGGATGTGGGGTGAATGGGCAATGAAACAAAACCTCAGAGGAAGGGGGAGGCCTGAAGTTATGGGGTGTTGAGGGAGCTTTCATGGGAGCCGGAGCTTCACCTGCCCTCATTCCTAGAAGGGCTTTGAGTGGGCAGCAGAGTCTTTTGGGCCCCTGAGTTAAAAGGGTGACACTTTTTCAGGCCCAAGATCTCCACCTCCATCCCCCTCATCGCCAGCCTCCTTGCTAGCCTGGCTCCCCACAGCTCCTGCCTTTTCTGACTCCAGAAAGCACAAGTTCACCCCTTCATCCATGTCAGCCTCCAGGCCTTTGCTGCAGCTGTATGACTCTCCTGCCCTCTGAATGGTCTGTCTTTCCCTGCTCCCTGTAGCCTTCCTTGGAGACCTGCTTTCTCCAGGAAGCCTTCCCTGACTGGCCAAGCTCTCCTCAAGCTATTAGAGTTCCTGCTCTCTGGCCAGCTCACTGGTCCTGGGCTCACCATGGGCTGTGTGGGTGTGTCCGTCCCCAGCTGGCCTCCCCTAAACCTGACTGACTTTGTAATCCCCACCCCATCCATCCAGACTGCCCCATAGATCCGTGCTGTTCCCCCGACGCGATCTTCCTCCTCTACCCAACTCTCTGTCCTCTCCCTATGTGCCCCAGGACCCCGCTCAGACACCACCAGGAAGCCCTCTGTGAGCACACACACCCCTGCCTCCTTAGAGTTGATTGGTCACCCAGACCACACCATAGCTGTTCTTTTTTTTTAATTTTTAATGTTTATTTTCGAGAACGAGAGCGAGCATGAACAAGGGAGGAGCAGAGAGAGAGAAGGTGACACAGAATCTGAAGCAGGCTCCAGGCTCTGAGCTGTCAGCACAGAGCCCGATGTGGGTCTTGAACCCAAGAGCTGTGAGATCATGACCTGAGCCAAAGCCGGACACTTAACCAACTGAGCCACCCAGGCGCCCCTTGCCATAGCTATTCTTACACGAACCTCTCTGTTTTTGCCTTGAGCACATCCTATTTTCTCCCTCATTCACTGTGACTTCATAAAGGACAGACTTGCAACTTACTCACTTTTGAATCCCAGCCTGGAACAAGTGGTGGTTTAGCCAAAGTGAAATATCGTCGTATGTGTGTGGCTCAGTGGTGAAGGTCCACTTGTCTGACTTGTGAGCATCACTTCCTCCGTGAAGTGGGACTTCCCCCCACTCCCCCGGGGTGGGACTGGAAGCACCTCGTACTCATTTCTTAACATGCCAACTCCCAATAGTCACCCCGCAGGGCCCAGCATGTAAGAGGCCCCAGTGAATGTTTTCTGGTAAAAGAACAAAGGCACTAAGTGAGTATAAACTCCTAGAGGGCAGGGGTGGCCTGTGCTTTCATGTTTGTGCACTATATCTCCTTGGTGCCCATCACAGAGCCTTGAAAATGCCAGGGCCTCTCTAACACACGTTTGCCAAACGCCTGCTGCTGCAGTTACATGGATTTCAAGACATTCTGAGGCCAGAGGGGAAGGGGCAAGGAGAACTCCAAGTTCTGGGGCATTTCTGGCCAAGCATACACGTGATCCTAAGACTGGAGCTTTGGGTGTGGGCTGGGCTTCCCTCAGAGCCTGCCCTGTCCCTCTGAGAATCACCGAGACGGCTGCCGGCACTGCCTCCCTCTGCGTGGGGCTCCTGGCCCTAGGGCCCACCCTGCTCTGGCTTGCCCACAGCCCTCAACCTCCTATTACCCACTAGTATGCCCAGGCAGGATCAAGGCTGGGCTTCTGTTCCAACTGATCTAGAGCACAGATGTGCTGGGCTCTATGCTGGGCACCGGTAGGGAGATGAGACAGCCGAGGCCAGCCCCCTTGCAAGAACATACTTCCGCTTGGCCTGGATACTAGTCCCCCTTGGTTTGTGCCCAGGGCTTTCTCTCCGGCTTCTCAATCCGCCTTGCCTGCTCGAGGGTCTCCTCCATTGCCTCCCAGTTGCCAGGTGCCTGTGGTCCTGAATTCCTGGCCTCCTCTTTCCAGCCTCTGCACTGCCACACCTACCTTTGGAACTTAGGCGACTCCCCTCCTCTCCCTGCCTCTTTCATGTCCTCCTCCTGTGGCCCTTTCATGTCCTGGTCCCCCTTTCTGCCTCTGGCCTCCAGGTGCACTTGGCCCCCCTGTCACTTACTGCTATTCTCGGGCTGCAGATAGTTAGCCTCTTGTTTCAACACAATCTGGCCCAAGCTGAGTTGGGGAGTTTGGGCTGGCACTGCCCTGCCCGTGAGGGGGTTGACAAGAGCACCCAGGTTCTTGCCCCTTGTCCCTGATAAACATCAGGGATAATGGCTGGGTAGGGGGGCAGAAATGCCAGCCGGAGGCTGATGCCTACTGCTCAGGAAATCCTGGGGGCCAGAGCGGGGTTGCTAGGCAGAAGGTCTTGAGCTTGGGGCAGAATGAGGTAGCTTTCTCTACAGGGGTGGTTAGATGCAGGGGAGGGGAGGGTGGGGGAGGGAGGAGGGGCACTGGGGAGGTGCGGGCTGAGAAGAGGAATTAGGTCAGGGATGTGGGTGGGTGGGCACGAGGGGAGGGGGGCATCTGCTCTAGAGCTTCCTCCTGGCTCCAGAAGCATCTCCACACTTCCCTTCCTCTCTCCCCCTCACCCCAGGTCCTGGGAGAATTCTCCCTGGTATTCCCCCTCCCCCATGCCCCCCGGTCCAGGCGTTGCCACAAGGGTGGGGGGCAGGGTGGGGGGAGGCCAGCCTCAGCTGTCTGAAGGATGGAGGGGCTGGGGAAGCAGGGCTAGGTGCCCAGACGGCCGCGTGTGTGGGAGGGGATGTCCTCAGATGCCCTCCACCCGGCAGTCCCCGCTCTGACGTGGGTGCCCCCCCCTCTCCCCGCCCGGATTAGTGGCAGCTTGGCCTGACTCTCCGGGGCTCCTTCCCCCGCCCCCGCCTGCTGCCCTCCCCTGGGCAGGGGGCTGTTCCACCCGAGGGGCACTGTGCTTGCCCAGGTAAGGGGCTCTGGGGACAGCGTGAGGGCAGCTGGCTCGTGAGTGCTGCTGTGCTTGTCAGCATGAATGTGTGTATCAGAGTGTGTGTGTATGTGTGCTCGTGAAGGCTCCGTGTGAGCCTGGGGTGGGCCAATGCGCATCTGGGGGTGCTGGTCAGCTTGCCTTTGTCCACGAATCCAGCATTGTGTCCCCGCGTGTGTGGCTTTCCTTCTGTGTTTGTGTCTTTTGTGTGTCTCCTTAGATCTGCTCCGTCCTCAGGCACAGAACAGCCGGCTATAAGGGCTCTGTGGGCCGGTGGCATGGGCTGTGTGTGGAGCAAGATGGGGAGCTGGGTGAGGGTGGAAAGGGCCTTCTCCCCCCACCCCCATGACTCCCTGGGCATTTCGGGAGCCTATCCTGAGAGTCCTGTTCTTGTCCAGAGACTTGTGACCTGACAAAGCAGACAAGGCAACTAGGGATGAGGTGGGGGGAGTTGTCTGTCATACTCCCCTGGGACAGTCCCCATCTCCTTTAGGGATGACAGCGACAGGCCCTCAGTACCCAGGACAGCCCAGGGTCCCACCCTGCCCTACCCAGCCTCTTCTAGGCCCTAAGCCGAAGGAATCTCCCCCTAGACTCTCCCACAAGCTTTGGCTGCCAGAAGACACAGATGGGGGACCACAGGCACACCCCAGTCCCCCATCTGCACCGTAGAGCCAGCCTGGGGGAGGGTCTGGGGCTTGGGACCTTGGCATTGCCGTCCGCATTAGACACTCCGTGATCATTTCCCCGGGCACATTCAGGTCCAGGCCACCCCTCAGGGGAGCTGGGGGAGGAAGGGAGTGTTAATAACTCAGTCATGTAAACAACCCCTACCAGCCTGCCCTGCCACAGAAGCGGCCTCTGGGGGGAGGTGGAGGGGCTGGGTGAATCCATGCCAACATGACCCAAGTTCCGCCCGGTGCCCCTTCAGGGCTCCTCTTCTTAGGCCCCCTCTTCTTCTCCTCAACTGGTGAACTGACTGCCGCCTGTCTTTGTCTCTCGGGAGGACGGTTTGCTCCCAGCTCTTCATGGCTCCTCTCTCCAGGGATGTTAGTTATGTCTTGGGACCAGGCTAGAGGCATCTGAGAGCTCATCCCTTGGTTGGGATGGGGTGGGTGGGGTGGTGCTGCCTCTGTCCCAGGCTGGGTGAAGGCAGGCCAAGGATGGCTTCCATAGGGAGGCAGGGGAGGTGTGGGGTGGGAGGTGGGGGCCTGAGGGGAAGGGAAGCGCCCGTTGGGCGTGTGGGTTTCTATGTGTGTCTGAATCTGTCTGTGTGTGTTTGAATCTGTCTGTTTGTGTCTGTGCTCTGGAACCACCCCCGCAGAGGAGCCGGGATGCTTCCTCGGGTGGAGGGTGCCCTGCTTTCCCATTTCCTCTCCTCCTCTCTGCTCCCTCCCAGGAGCCACTCCCATGGGCTGTTCTCCAGTGCCGGGCCTGGAAGCACTAGGCTCTGGGATGGGGCAGACCCCCAGAACACCAGGCTGGAGCAGGTGTTGGGGCTCATCTGGTCCCACCTCCTTTCTGGACACTTGGTGAAACCCAGGTCCTTAGAGCAGGGACAGACCAGAGCCTAGGTCTCCCCAAACTGCTAAGGCAGACACGGTGCCTGCTATTGGGACCTGGAAGGGGGCTTGAGTCAAAAATGGTGAAGAGCAGCTTGGCCAGGTGACCATGAGGTAGGGCAGACCTGGGCCAGTGGGGTGTACCCATGTGCCAGAGCTGACGGATCACGAGCAAGTACGAGCAAGTGGTCCAGCAGGCACAGGGTCGGCTGGCCTGGGTCAGGCGCCCATCACTGACCCGTGAGAACCCGACTGCCCCTGCCAGCTCTGGCACTGCCCCCTCCCAGCCGCCCCGCCCTAGCACCCCGGGGGGCACCCCGCCCCACCGTGGCCTGGTCCGGCCCCTCCCGCCCTTTGCTCCAGTTCCCGGGCTTGGCACCTATAGTGGGGGTGCTGCCCGCCTGCCAGGCTCCGGGGCCGGGCCCACGGGAGGGTGGGGCGGCTGGGAAGCTGGCACGCTGCCCGGGGGGAGCCTCTCTCGGCAGGCGCCCGGGTGCCGCGGGGGGGAGGGGGGAACAAAGGGCTCATTCTCCCCGTGCGCAGCCGGTGGCATCGCCGGGGCGTTGGCGGAAGCCCCCGGGGCCCGGGTGGGGGCAGGCCCAGGCGGTGCCGCCGAATCACGGGCTCCTGTTTCCCGCAGGGTGCTGGAGGAGGAAACCGGCGGAGCAGCTTCCCCACTCTCAGTTGCGCGTCTGGCGATGGCGATGAGAGGTCCTGCTGCGCTGTCCGCCGCGCTCTCCCTCCATTAGCCGCGCTGCGCTGTGCTGCGCCCTCGCTGGTGCCTCTCTCCTGGGACCCGGGATCGGGGCCCCCTTTCCAGGCACGACCCCCTCCCCCGGCCCTTCGGCCTTCCCCCCCCGACTCGGCCGTTTCCGACCCGGGGCGCACGTTCCCCCCGGCCCGGCTCCCACTCTCCCTCCGGGGGCACCCGCTCCCTAGCCCCGGCCCGGCCCTCCCCGCGGCGCAGCACGGAGTCTCGGCGTCCCATGGCGCAACCCACAGCCTCGGCCCAGAAGCTGGTGCGGCCGATCCGCGCCGTGTGCCGCATCCTGCAGATCCCGGAATCCGACCCCTCCAACCTGCGGCCCTAGAGCGCCCCCGCCGCCCCGGGGGAAAGAGAACGGGAGCGCGCTGAGCGGAGAGCGGGAGAACGTGTCCTCACTCGCCGGCCGGGAGGCCCCGGAGCCGGCCCATGGGGAGCGGGCGCCCGGCGCCGGCCACGACGACCGCCGCCGCCTGCGCCGTGCCCGGCCTGCGAAGCCCAGGTAAGCGCCGAGAGGGGGCGCCAGGGGCGGGCCTTCTGGGGACACTCGTAGCGGGGCATTTCTGAGCCAAGCTTGGGCCGCACGCAGCGAGTGAGTTCCCTGTGCTTCTCCAGTGTGCTTCTCCGGCCTGGGCCACAGATCTAAAAGTTAGGATGCCCGACGGGCCTGGACCGCGACGCAGTGGTGGTCCCAGAAAACCTGAGTGACCTCTGTCACGGCTCCCTGGGTTCCCTCACCTTTCTCCTGGGGCTTCAGCCAGCCGGCAGAGGGGGCCCTGCTGGGAGAGCGCCGAGGCTCTGGTGCCACCTGTCATCCTGGTCCTTTGCACGCACGTTCAATTTTCCCTCCTTTGCCTCTCTCTGGGGCCCAGCCCGCTTTCCCCGCCTTCTTCCCTCCCCCTGCCAGGCTGCAGTTACCAGCGGCCGCCAGCGGCCCTGGCACTGCCTGCTGGACTGGAGCGGCTTGACCCATTCCAGCTGAGGCCTCTTAATCCGCCTCTCCTGTGCTGGCTCGCTCCTTCCCTTGGGGGCGGTGGTGCAGATCCCAGCCCCCAGCAGTTGCCCTGGGACTCTGCTTCAGAAGCCAAGAAACCGTAGAGAGCTGGGAAGAGACACACTAAGGGGCTGCCCAAGTGTAGGGAGAGATAGCAGCCAGCAGCCCTGCCTGGCAGCTCTCCCCTTGACTCCAGCCTGCCCTGCCTTCACTTCCCAGCCCTATAAGCTTGAGTGGGGCTGAGGGGTGGGTAGGCAAGCAGCACCCCCAGATCTACAGACTGCAGTGTGGGAAGAGGCCTCTGAGACTGCCAGTTTCCAAGGCCTATTTTGCACAAGGGCACACTGAGGTCCAGAAGAGTGATATGACTTGCCCAAGGTCATGTAACAGGTGCTGAGTCAGGGCGAGGACCTAGCCTTCTTGTCCCCTAGTACAGTACCTCTCACCGAGCTCATCTTTTGGATTCTTCCGCCTTGCCCTTCCCTATGGCTCGTAACCAGGGTCCAGGCTCAGCAATGCAAGGACGTGTCCTCCTAGAAATGGCAGTCTTTGCTGAGGGGCTCTGGCCCAGGTGGGTTGTCAAGTCCCAGGCATTTTGGGCAAAGGGGTGACTTCCCCACACTTGAGCATCCCACCCAGGCAGGTCCTTCGAGTCGCATGTGGGCAGGCAGTGTAGAGTCTAGTTGTGGGTTGGCACTTGCCTTACTGGTTTGAGCTGCCTTGGCGCTGCCAGGGCGGTGCCCGCTCTGTACCAGGTGGTAGGGTGCTTGGGGCACATGCCTAAGAAGCTCATGCTTTGTTGGTTATGCTCCAGGGACCCCCTCTTGGAGAGCCCCATGAGGGCAGGAGAGTAATGGAGAGTTCGCCCAGCTTCCTGAAGGACACCCCAGCCTGGGAGAAGATAGCCGCTGAGAATGGCATTGTGGGACAGGAGCCAGATACCCTGACTCGAGATGGCCTGCGTCGTGGGGCACTGTGCCTGGGAGAGCCTGCCCCCTTCTGGAGGGGTGTCCTAAGCACCCCAGACTCTTGGCTTCCCTCTGGCTTTCCTCAGAGCCCCAAGGACACGCTCCCACTGTTGGAGGGAGAAGACCCCCGCAATGGGGAGAGGAAGGCCCGCTGGCTGGGCAGCAAAGAGGGGCTGCGCTGGAAGGAGGCGATGCTTGACCACCCACTGGCACTCTGTGGCTCAGCGTGCCCGCCTCGCTATGGCCCCCTGATTCCTGAGCATAATGGTGGCCATCCCAAGAGTGACCCTGTGGCCTTCCGGCCCTTGCACTGCCCCTTCCTTCTGGAGACCAAGATCCTGGAGCAAGCTCCCTTCTGGATGCCCACTGTCTTGCCACCCTACCTAGTGTCCAGCCTGCCCCCAGAGCGTCCATGTGACTGGCCCCTGGCCCCACACCCCTGGGTGTACTCGGGGGGACAGCCCAAAGTGCCCTCTGCCTTCGGCTTAGGCGGCAAGGTGAGTGATGGAGCAGAGCGGGTAACTGGGGCTCAGGCCACATGAAGTAGCTCAGTGATCCCTGAGCAGCCCTGCCAGGGCCACACGAGTCTGCTCTTCCATTCTGATGAAAAGATAAGACAACACCCAAGTAGTCAGCTCAGACGGAGTCAACCCCAAGCAATTCCTCTTCTGAGCAATGCCATCTCATGAAGCCTTCCTTGCCTTTGGGCCATTTCAGGGATTGACTCACCCATTGTCCACCCAGAACAAAGCCCTGGGAACTGAGACCTCAGAATGTATGGTCTTGTCCTAGGGTTGCAGGGCAGACAAGGCTGTCTGGGAGTAGGACCTGAGGGTGCCCCATGGCCTGTGTCTACGGTACCTCCCCCTACCCCAGGCAACCCACCCACATGCCTAGGAATAAGGTTTAAAATATTTTGAGACCAGTATGGTATCGGTCATCAAACAATCCGAAGAGATCCAGGAGGCCCTTTGGTTGTGGCAAGCACTAACCTTTTAGTTGCTGGATTTGTGCGGAGGTCTGAGAAATCCTGGGGAAGGACCTGGGGGTCGCCAGGGCGGTGGGGAGGCACTTAGGGAGCAGTGCTTGTAAACCAGGATTGAGTTCAGTGTTTTCACAGCCCTTGAGGCCACACAGGCGCACACCTGCTAGTTGTCAGTTCTGCTCGTCCTTTGAAGCACTGGAGATCAAAGTCAGCACTAGCTCCATCCCTTCTCCTCTCTTTAGGGCTTTTACCACAAGGATCCAAGTGTTCTCAGGCTGGCAAAGGAGCCACTGGCAACTGTGGAACCTGGGTTGCTGGGCTTAGCCCCTGGCGGGCGTTTCCAGAGAACCGGGGAAGTGGAGCGTCCTTCATTCCACCAGAGAGACGGAGAGGCAGGAGTCGGCAGGCATCAGAATCTTTGCCCATTTCTCCTGGGACATCCAGATGCTGTTCCCCGGACCCCCTGGCCCACGTGCCCCCCAGGCCTGGTTCATACTCTTGGCAACGTCTGGGCTGTACCAGGGGGTGGGGACCTTGGGTGCCAGCTGGGGCCACCAGCCACGCTGCGGTGCCCCTCTCCTGGCCCTCCTACCACGCAGGTGGGCTGCTGTCCATCTCACCCACCTGCTAGAGAGGGAGGGCCTGGCCCTTGTGGGAAGTGCCAGGAGGCCCTGGAGAGGGGCACCCTTGGGCCCAGTGAGTCCAACGAGGAAGCAAACAAGAGCTCTGGTCCCAGAGCCTGCGTACCCAGCCATCACACCAAGCTGAAGAAGACATGGCTCACGCGACACTCGGAGCAGTTTGGGTGTCCAGGTGGCTGCCCTGGGGATGAGGAGACCCCATCCGCCCAGCTGCAAGCCCTCAAGAGGGCAAGCAGCCCTGAGGTCCAGGGAGCAGGTGGCAGCCCAGCTGCCAAGCGCCCACCCAACCCTTTCCCAGGCAGTGCGGGGCAGAGGGCCAGAGGTTGGCAGGAGATGCTCGACTCATCCTTTGGGAACAAGATGGAGGCAGAACAGCATAATGACCACGGAGGTAAGGGTGCAGGGGGCCCTACGTGGGAGGGGGCAGCCAGGACTGGGGCTTTGCGGGGAAGTGGGGTCATTAGGGGTGTTTATGAGTGGATCCTCAAGTTGTCTGGTTTCCCACCAAAATGTGACAGTTCCCTGTGAGTTCCTCAGCATCTGTAGGCCAGAGCCTTTTAGTAAGTGGTTTCTTCTTCCCATCTGCTTCCTCCCAAGCTGTGATGTGTTGGTGGCAGTATAACAACATGGTTCAGAGCATAGGCTCTGGAGTCAGAGTGCCTGGGTCCTGGCTTTGCTGATTGGTGCTATGTGACCTTGGGCTAGTTACTTCACCTCTTTGTGCCTCAGTTTGTTCATCTATAAAATGGGATAAAGATGACATCTACGTCATAAAGGCTGCCACAAAGATGAAATGATATTCACATAAAGGGCTTTGGAGAATTCCTGGCACTTTATTGAGTAAGGACTCAGTAAACATCCATCTTTGTTTTTAATTTAAAAAAATTTTTAAATGTTTATTTTGAAAAGAGAGAGACAGAGTGTGAGCCGGGGAAGAGCAGAGAGAGAGGGAGACACAGAGTAGGCTTCAGAGTAGGCTTCAGGCTCTGAGCTGTTAGCACAGAGCCTGACGCAGGGCTTAGACTCAAGAACCGAAAGATCATGACCTGAACTTATTCGAGCGCTTAACCGACTGAGCCACCCAGGCGCCCCACTAAACACTTGTCTTTGTGATCACTTGTGCCACATAAACCCGCCTGGCAGATTATCCCTCCTGAAGGACCCCTTGTCCTGCCCCAGGAACAAACAACTATTCCCTTGGGCAACAGGATCATGGAAACTCAGTTTGGACCCTGCCAGTGTTAGGACTTTGGGCACATCCTGACCCCCTTTGTCATGCTGTGCTCTTGATGGAAGGTGTCGGCACTGCCGGCCCTCACCTCAGTTTCTTGGCCTTCAGGATGCTGGGCCTGGATTGCAACTCTCAGTCGCCTTGCCCAAGCACCCCTGCACCTGGTGTGGGTCTGTCCACACTCTCGCAGGCCTCTGCCTGGGCTGGGAAGCTGTTGGCCCCCTATCCCTTCTTGGGTTACTGCACCTGTGGTCTATGTTGAAACCCTCAGGCCTTCTCACCTTCCGGCGCCCTCTGTCCCAGGCCGGGATTGTCTCCGCATGCTGACATGAGGCCAGCAGTATTGCTAAGCCCATAGCAGAGCAATCCAAAGTCTACACTGACTGAGGGACGCCTGGCTGGCTTAGTCGGTAGAGCATGTGACTTGTGATCTCAGGGCTGTCAGTTCAAGCCCCACGTTGGGGCAGAGCTTACTTTAAAAAGAAAAAAAAAAAAAGATATAACAAAGTCCACACTGACTGGATCTTGTACTTGGGTCAGGATACTCATCCCACCTGCTCCAGCCTTGGGCCTAGCACAGTAGACCCCTCCTCTCAGCCATCAGCCTGTGTCATTCTCAGACTCTCTGCCCAGCCTTTTTGTGAAGTTTCTGGCTGCCTGGTTCACTTTCACTAGCTCCAAATCAGGCTTAGTAGACTAGGGCCTGGGGGCTGGGCTGGCTTTGCATGTGGTTGGGCCGGGTGCTGAGGCCGGGCCCGGGCTTCACACAAGCCCAGGAAGTCCCTGACAGGCTTCATTGTCTCCTCAGGCCCCCAAGATGGTAGGGCCAGCCTCCAGGACCCAGGGCTTCAGGATACTACACCTTGTTCGGCTCCCCTGGCATGCAGGGATCAGTGCCAAAGCTGTGCCCATGCGGCTGGAGAGGCGGGAGGGCTGGCCTGCCATTCCCAGCAAGTGCCGAGGTGAGCCTGTTGGCCCCGCGTGCCCCCAGCATCCTCCCAGTGGGAGCTCCCTCCTTACCTTCCTGTGCCCTGTCTCCAGATTGCCTCTGAGAGGAGAGCAGCATCCGGAGGAAGACTTAGCAGTCGACTCTGAGGAGGGAGGAGGGTCTGGCCCTGAGGCCCAGCTCAGCAAGGGCCTTGCCAAGCATCTGCTAAGTGGTTTAGGGGATCGACTATGCCGGCTGCTGCGGAGGGAGCGTGAAGCCCTGGCCTGGGCGCAGCGGGAAGGTGAGCAGGACCCACCGGGCAGCCAGGAGCCCGAGAGGGCTGGATCCTGTGGTCACTGTGCTTTTACAAGGAGCACGCGGTCTGCAGAGTGTGGGCCCCTCCTGCTCCTTAGCACTGTCCTGAGAGCAGCTCAAGGAGAGCTCCTGTACCACTTTGCCCTTATTCCTGGCTTAGGCTCCTAGTCGACCTGAGTTCTGAAGTTTCTGGACTGGGTGAGGGATGTTGGGAGGGTGTGAGACCCAGTCCAGTCCAGCTGCCTAAGGGCTTCTGGGTTTGCTGGGGAAGCAAGATTGAGAGCCAAGTACCTGTAAGAGTTCTGGAAGGTGGGGCCCCTCCCTGCGTCTCAAGACTCACGGGCCCTAAGAAAGCTAGTAGGGTCTGGGCTGAGGTGAAGAGACCAGTGGGAAGCCAGACATTCAGTCCCTCCGGGGGCTTCAGGCTCTCCCTCCTGCTCCTTCTCTCAATACTGTGTGTGCATTTGAAAATGTGTGCACACACCTGCAGCAAGGTCACAACCTGGGTAGGGGCCTTTTGGTGGCTCCCTCCTGTCCCAGAGAGTCCAGCCCCCTCCCCCTTTCCCCAGGCGGGCTAATAGCCTGCCGCTCCCTCAGCCTGGATTCCCAGCACTCCACATCACCCAGCAGCCCGGCAGCCCGGCCTCCTCGGCTCACCCCAGCTTGCCCAGCCCCTCGGGCTTTGGCACTTTTTGTTCCTTCTGTCTGGAATACCCTTCTCCTCCCCTTTTCCCTGATGAATGAACACTTACTCATCACTCAGGGAGCATTTGTCAAGCTGCCCCGCCATCCCCACCCTGGGCCTTCTATCCCTTTCTGCTTCTCCAGTGCCCACCTCATGATGCCATGGCCATTGCCCTGTTTATGGGCCCATCTCCCCTCTTGGAATGTGAGTGCGAGGAGGGCAGCTCTGAGCCCTGACCAGCCCTGAGTCCCCAGCACTCAGCCCCACACAGGACGAGGTGTCTGTTGCATGAGTAAATGAGCGTGTGCTCACTGGCATCCTTCCACCTACCGCCGAGGGCTTAGTCAGAAACCCCAGGCGAGGGAAGGGGTGGCCGCCTAAGGTTTCCTCTCCTGGTACAGAGTCCCTTGCAGGATCACTACCTCGGGAAGGAGGGAGGTGGGTGAAGGAATGTGTTGGAAATGGCGGGGACTGGTAATTCAGGGCTGATGGGGAAAGCTTTGGGGCACGAATTGGGGAGGTGAGGCCTGCTGCCCCTGGGAGGGTTTTCTGGAGATGGTGCTGTGGGAACTTTCTTTCCAGAGGCTGTCAAGGAGGCGGGGTTGTCTGCAAGGGGCCTGTCTCCCTTCCAGGGTGGCCCCACAGTGGAAGCTGCGCCGGCTCCTCTCCATCTCTGCCTGGAGGTCCTCAAAAGGGCCCTATGGCTTCAGCCTCCTCTGACCCTGTTCTCTCCCGTGGTAAGCAGGCCAGGGGCCGGCCAGGACAGAGGACAGCCCAGGCACACCACTCTGCTGCAGCACCTGCCACCGCGGACTCTTCAACACCCATTGGAGATGCCCCCACTGCAGCCACCGGCTGTGTGTGGCCTGTGGTCGCATGGCAGGTGCCAGGAGGGCCAGGGACAAAGCAGGTAGGAAAGGAGCTGGTGGCTGAGGGCGGGAGGGCAGAGATGGGGGCCTCCAAGGGCTGCTCTAAGGTTTGTGGCCATTTCTTGGCTGCCTCTCCCCCAAGAAAGCCTCCCTCCCCAGTCCCAGCCTCGGCCACCATGGCTCAATGCTCCTTAGAGCAGACTTTTCCCTCTCCCCAGATCAGAGGGCCACGCCTGTGTCCTTGCCCACCCTTAAAAGAAGCCGAGTGTCTACTCTATGCCTCCCACTTTGCTCAGCTTGCACCTTTTTAAACCTTACAGCACTGTGAGGTGGGTATTATTGCCTCCATTTTTCAGATAAGAAAAACTCAGAGAGGTTAAGTGACTTGTTGAAGGTCACGCAGCTAATAAGTGTTGGGTCCAGGATGTAGACTCACATCTTCTGACCCCAAGTCTTACTCTTTTCATGGTTCTCAGGTTTTTCTCCCTTGGCTCCACTCAGTCACTTGAGGGCTTAAAATGTCCCAGTGTCCCAGTAGAGATAGCCAAAAAGAATTGCAGGGTCAGAAATGTTTCAGAATACTGTATTCTACATGATCATCTTGGATTCTGGCAACACAGATCAGATATTGATCAATATTCTGCAAGCAAAGATCCTATGTCACTCTTGAACCCAAGTTTCCCAGAAAGCCCACATTTTCTGGATTGTTGAGCCCCTTGATTTAGATATCATGCCCTTGTCCTTCTTCTCTGACTTTAAGCTGCGGTTCCCTTTGGTTTCCTGACCTGCACCTTCTCTCTTCCTACCCCACAGACTCTCAGGAGCACTCCACAGAGGAGTGTCCTCAAGAGGCTGGGCACACTGCCAGGTCCCTAATGCTCACCCAATTTGTCTCTAGCCAAGGTAAGCCATCTTGGAGGAGTCGGGTGTGCAGAGGGCGGGTCCTGGGGAGAGAAGCTTCCTGTCTGGATATGCCTCAGCCCAATCCCATGCCCTCTTGCTTGGTGAGGCCAAACAGCACAGGGACAGCCTCCTGTCCACACTCACCACCAAACTCCATCTCCCTTCCCCACTCACAGCTTTGGCAGAATTGAGCACCGCCATGCACCAGGTTTGGGTCAAGTTTGACATCCGGGGGCACTGCCCCTGCCAAGCCGATGCCCGGGTGTGGGCCACTGGGGATGGGGGCCAGCAGGTAAGAAGCAGGGCATGGGACAGGTGCCAGCATGAGCTGGTTGGCCCCAGGATTGGGCAGTGTGTTTGGAAGTTACTGACTTCGGCAGGGTTTGGCCCGTATCTTTTGATGAGGAGGAAGGGTATGGAAGCTGGGTAAAATCAAGCTACTTCTCACCTTCCTCTGGGGATTGGGATCTATGGATTGAGCTCTAACATCTGCCCCACCTCACTCTCCCCCACTCAGAGCTCCTACCCACCTGTACGTGTTACAACTTAGCGCTTGCAACATCACACAAGAGCTGCTTGCTGATGGGTCCTGTCTCTCCGCTCACCAGGCACGGGCTCCTGAAGGTGGAGTTCGGGCCCGCCTTCCCTGTATGCCTTGTACTTAACACAGAGCAGGCACTCAGTATGCATTTTACAAACTTTTTATAAAATTCCTGCTTTTATTATAAAAATCATCCATTCAAGAAATAGTTTATCGAATGCATTTTGTGTGCCAGACCGTGTTACATACCCATGATGAAAAATACAAGCAAGTATAAGGAAGACAACAACGGCCCTATAATGTCACCATGATCATTTTGTCATATTTCTTTCCAGGCGCTTGCCTATATATTTGTTCAGTCTATTCTTGTATATCTTAGATCATACTGTGTGTGGAATTCCGTAAGCAACTTTTTCCCACCTAATGTTATATCACATAATATTTTGCTCCTTGTAAACACAATTTTAGGATTTATAAGAGTCTGTTGTTAATACTTGTGGGTTGAGTTGGATTGAGCTGTGTTTGCCATTTTTAAATCTCTGGTTGGATTGGGGGGTGGTGGATGGGTTTAACAGAAGGAGCCGACAGAGAAAACTCCCCCAGTTCCACAACCTTCTTGCAACGGGGCCACCCACAGGACCAAGGACATCAAGGAGGGTGAGAAGCTCCCCCGGTCCTCGCTCACACTGTGCACTGGGAGGCTGGGCTAGGGTTGGCGCCCCCAGGACAGATCAGAATTGCTTTAGCCAGCAGCCCCCACCCCATAATCTTCCTCACTCTTCTCAAGTCATTCCAGAGGAAATAAATCTAAATACAATCTAGGACAAGTCTCCCCACCCCTCTCCAGTCAGACTCCCATTGTGAGCCCCTCCTTTGGAGAGGAGCAGGAGCTGCCGGCAGGCGGCGGGAGAGAGACTTGGCCTGCAGACCAGGGTAGGGCTTGTGGGCAGTGGAGCCTCGAAGGAGAGGGGAAGCCTCTCACCATTTTCCTCCTTGCCAGAGACCGCCAACTCTACCGAGACCCCGGCAGAGGACCGTGCCGGCCGAGGGCCACTGCCTTGTCCCTCTCTCTGTGAACTGCTGGCCTCCACTGCTGTCAAACTCTGCTTGGGGCACGAGAGGATACACATGGCCTTTGCCCCCGTCACGCCTGCTCTGCCCAGCGTGAGCAAGGGCACAGAGGGAGGCCTGGGGGCCCGGGGACAGAGGCTGGGCTAGGCCTCCCTGTGGGGTAAGGCAGGTCCTGAGTTGTCCTGCCCCTCCATCCTTCCCTTCACACAGGACGACCGCATCACCAACATCCTGGACAGCATCATCGCACAGGTGGTAGAACGGAAGATCCAGGAGAAAGCCCTGGGGCCGGGGCTGCGGGCTGGGCCAGGCCTGAGGAAAGGCCTGGGCCTGCCCCTCTCGCCAGTGCGGCCACGGCTGCCTCCGCCCGGAGCTTTGCTATGGCTGCAGGAGCCCAGACCTCAGCGAGCCGTCCACCGCTTCCAGGAGCACTGGAGGCAGGGCCAGGTGAGGCTCCTCGCCTCCCAGCTCCCCGTTCTCATGGCCTTAGTTACCCTCAGGGCCTTACCGCCTAGGTCCCGGCAGACCTGGTCCGTCACACGGAGGGGGCAGTGGGGTTGGTCCCCACACTGGTCTGGTGTCCCCCACAACATGCTCTGGCCTGGGCAAGTTGGGTGCCTGTCCGTTCTCTCTACATCTCTCTTCCTTTTCTCACTACAGCCCGTGCTGGTGTCAGGGATCCAGAGGACACTGCAAGGCAACCTGTGGGGGACGGAAGCTCTTGGGGCACTTGGAGGCCAGGTGCAGGCATTGACCCCCCTCGGGCCTCCCCAGCCCACAAGCCTCCGCAGTGCAACGTTCTGGGAGGGATTCTCCCAGCCTGAAAGTAAGTGTCCCTGATGTGGGTACGGGGAGCTGGGAGACTGAGCCAGGGGGCAGCGGAGTCCCACGGTGACCCTGGGGGCAGCTGGAAGCAGAGCTCCGGGCAAAAACTAGACTGTCTTGTTGCCAGGGGGCCAGGGTCCTCTGGACAAGGAGGTTCCTCCCCCGGCAAATGGCATGTCTCCTCCTCTAGTTCGCCCAAAGTCAGATGAGGGCTCCGTCCTCCTGCTGCACAGAGCTCTGGGGGACGAGGACGCCAGCAGGTGTGTATAGTACCAAGGGCTGGCCCCACCTGCCGAGCCTCTGCCCAGCCCCTCGCTGTCACTTTCCCTCCTTCTTCACCCCCGCCTCAGCATTCCCCGCTTGCCTCTTGGAGTGACCCCTCTAGTGGTGGGCTCTGAGGGCACCTTGGGGGCCTGGGTTGAGCCTGCTGGGTACCACCCTGCCCCCTTCAGGATGGAGAACCTGGCTGCCAGCCTGCCGCTCCCAGAGTACTGTGCCCGCCATGGGAAACTCAACCTGGCTTCCTACCTCCCAGCTGGCCCTGCCCTGCGTCCACTGGAGCCCCAGCTGTGGGCAGCCTATGGTGAGTGCCACCCCACCTTGCCCCTGGTCCCATTCCTGTTACCTCTGGGTACATGTGTGTCTGTGCCAAAGTCCTGGAGCCCGTGCCCAGCTGTCCCTTTTCTGTCTCCATCAGGTGTGAGCCCACACCGCGGGCATCTGGGGACCAAGAACCTCTGTGTGGAGGTAACTGACCTGGTCAGTGTCCTGGTACGTGCTGAGGCCCCACTGCCTGCCTGGCACCGGTCACAGAAAGGTGGGTCCTGGGCCAGAGGCAGGGGTGGGGAAATCTGCAGATTTCGATGTGCTGTTTCTGCCTTCCCTGGGTCCTCCTGAGCTGTTTCTCTTCCATAGACTTCCTCTCAGGCCTGGATGGGGAGGGGCTCTGGTCTCCAGGCAGCCAGGTCAGCACTGTGTGGCATGTGTTCCGGGCCCAGGACACCCAGCGCATCCGCCGCTTTCTCCAGATGGTGAGGAAGGAGCAGCGAGCTCTCCTCTTCCCCTAAGCTGCCCTTGTGCTCCCAGAGAGTGGGGGTGCTCAACCCCAGAAGCTCTTCCTGTTGCATGTGCCCCATGTGCTCACTCTCCCTGCTCCCTCGGTGAGCTGGACAGCTTTGACTCCCACAGACAGGTACAGAGAATGCAGGCTGGGACCTTACGAGTTATGTGCTGGACATGCAGAGAGAGCAGGGGCTGAGGAGGGACCTCATGATGGAATGAGAGCAGGAGCTGTTGCAGGCTAGGCACCTGGGTACATGATCTCGGTTAACTGTCACAATCACCCTGTATGGCAAGCACTGCTGCTTTCCCATTTTCAGATGAGGAAACTGAGGCTGAGTGGTAGAGCTTATGGCTGTTCCCACCTCCAGGTCACTACACTACACCTCCTGGGGGCAGGCAGCATCCTCTGCATAGGCTGGGGTTGGAAGGGGAGCAGCTGGCAGAGGGCAAAGGGAAGACCCTCTGAGATGCCTCCTGCTCCCCTGTCCATGATCTACACCTTATGTGGAGGTGCTTTCTGGGGTGCTAGCACGTGAGGGCTGAAGAGGCAACATGGTAGGCAGAGGGAAAGACTGGACAGGATGAAGGGTGGGGAAAGAGAAGATGAGAGGGTGAGCAGGGGGCAGGAAGCTCCAGGGGGTGGGGCAGTGGAAGGCAAGTGTTAAGGTTAGGATAGGCACAGCAGCCCGAAGTCCAGCTGAACTCTGATTGTTCTGGGAGAAAGACATCCACCAAGTGTCACCCCTGCTAAGGCGTGCGTGCACACGCACACACACACACGCAGATGTTAACCTGGCTGTCCACCACCACCGTCCTGCCCACAGGCATGCGTATCTGCAGACACATCGACAAACACACACAGAGATGTACACACAGATGCTGGAACACGCAGAGGGAGCAGGCAGAAGCATACCTTCATACACAGACGGCCTCATCTAGTCTGGGTGTGGTGCCTCTAGGCAGTCTCATATGGCCAAACCTGATGATTCATGGAGAAGGTTTGAGGGGCATATGCTCACTGGGTGGCCTGGGAACACTGATCTAACTCCAGGATGGACCCTGAGGACAAAAGAGCCTGGGCGCCTGCCTGGGGCTACCCTAGGCAGCCCAAGCCTGGCACACCAGCCTCCGCTTTCCCCATGGCCCGGTCTTGGAAGCCTGAGTCCTAAGTCCAGGGACAATTGCTGAGGTCCTGGTGAAGGAGTGGATTTGTCTAGCGGCCAGTTGGAGCATGATGCTGGCATTGACCCCTGCAGCTATCCCTTGGGCATCTCCTTCTCTGGCCCCCACGGATCCCTGTCTGCCCAAAGAGCTCCCCACTCTGGTTGGGCTGACGAAGGCCTCCCCATAGCCACACCTGTTCCAGAGGCATCTGCCTAGCAGGCAGGCCTGTACCTCCACTGGGCATCAGAACTTCCGTGTGGCCTTTGCTGGATCTGGGATCTTAGAAGAATCTGATTAATGCTTTAGATCATCTCCTCAAGGACATACAGCTATGTAGTCACCTACAACTTAGCACGCAATTCAGGACGTTCATGGGACTCCAGGTCAAGATCTCCTCATGTAGACAGTTTATGAGTTGGGATTATGCAGGGTAGCTTTCTGGGTTTTGGAGAAAGGACCAGGGACACAGTGCCTATTCAAGGCATCTAACCCCAAGAAAAGTGGGGGTTTAGACTCCCAGGCTTAGAGTCCCAAATCCTTTCCTCTAAGCTCTTTCCAGCCAAATCTCTGTTCTGCCAACTTGAGCAGCCCCGGTTTCTCACCACCCAGCCCTTTCTCCCACCCCGATGACCTCCTCTGCCTGCCCCTCAAGATTTGACGGCTTCAGCTCTTGGCCTTTGTGCCCTGGCCTTCAGGAAGTCTGTGCCCCATCCTGCAACCCTGTTCTTGTTTCTCTGCCTTACTCATTCCACCTTCTCTTCTTTGAGGTGTGCCCGGCTGGAGCAGGCAAGCTGGAGCCTGGCACCCCGGGCAGCTGCTACCTGGACGCTGGCCTGCGGCGGCGCCTACGGGAGGAGTGGGGCGTGAGCTGCTGGACCCTGCTGCAGGCCCCTGGAGAGGCCGTGCTGGTGCCTGCGGGGGCTCCCCACCAGGTGCTTCCCCAGCAAGTCAAGGGCTCAGCAGAGAGCTCAGACTATGAGAAGCGGCAGGAGCAGACACCACAGTGATACAGCGTCCCCCAGCCTGCTCCATACTCGCCCCTCCCGATGCCCTGAAGCTAGGCAGGGCGGGAAGTCATGCCCCATTGTAAGGAAGAGGAGAAGCTGCGCAGTCTTGGAGTCAGCTAGCCAAACTGAGCTTCTTATCCTCGGTTGCCTACCCTCCTGTGCCATCTCTGGCATCCCCTTGGCTTGGTTTTGGCCTCCCCCTTTGAGTTGCCTGGTGCTGGATCCAGGGCCTCTGCTCTCTGAAAGCTGGGTGGGGGTCATTATGGGAGGTAGACCTCAGGGAGAAGAGGGGCAGGAGGAGGGTATGTGAGCCCGAGTCTCCACTGACCCTCTGCACACCTCCTGTCTGGCACAGGTGCAGGGCCTAGTAAGCACAGTGAGTGTCACTCAGCACTTCCTGTCCCCGGAGACCTCTGCCCTCTCTGCTCAGCTCTGCCACCAGGGACCCAGCCTGTCCCCTGATCACCGCCTGCTTTATGCTCAGGTGAGTGTGCCACTGGCCAGGAGGGCAGTTGGGGAAGCATAGCAGATCCACTCTGTGCCAAGCAAGCAGCCAGCCTGAGCCCAGGAAGGGCACTCTCTCAGTGGGAAGAGCCCAGGAATGTGACTGTAAACACCTTTTCCTCTCTTTTTCTCCTAGATGGACTGGGCTGTGTTTCAAGCAGTGAAGGTGGCTGTGGGAACATTACAGGAGGCTAAATAGGGGTATCCCCAGTGTCTCGGGTAGGCTGGGGGGCAATTGCTCAGTCCAGGCACAGCTTCAGCAGAGGATGATGCTGGGGAACTTGGGGATTTTTAGAGTCAATCCTCAAGCACCACTCTGGGCATAGGCAGCGCACCCTGTTCCCCGCTCCAACCTGGGCCCTTCAGCCAACAACCACGGTACGTTTGGAGCTCACACTGGCCCTTCGCAGGCTGGCACCTGCTGTCCCTGCATCCCTTGCTATGGTACCAGGCCCACACTGGGGATGGATGACTCCCGCCACACCCTGCCCCCTGAGCCCAGGAGACAAACAGCCCTGCCCTGGGGGACCTCGGGAATCATTCTGGCTTAAGCAACACCTTGTGCCGCCTCATCCCCTACTGCCCCACCTGTGCCCGTGCTCTGCTTACACCACCCGCATCTCCACTGGGCTCCAGGTGGCCCTTCACACTGCAGGCATGCTGGACAAGGCGCCACCGAAATCCCGCCCTCTTGCCAGAGAACAGTGGGGTGTGCTGAGGCGGTGGCATCAGGACACTGCCCAGGCTTGGCTGGAGGGAACGATAGGGGTGATGCCCTGTCCCTGCTCCCTCTTCTCGCCTCCCTCCTTCAGGATTTCCATTAAAGTCTGTTCTGTGAATGCTGCTGGAGTGGTTGGCCCTGCTCCTGCGGGCCACATGGACTGGGGGGAAGGGGGGGCGGGGGCAGGGAGCAGATGAGGAAGTGGAGTGGGACGGGCGTGGGGGTCATGACAGGGACTTCAAACACCCCTGCCTGCTCTTCTTCCTGGGGCCTGGATCCTTTTCCCACCGAGGAGCGGATGGAACGTTCCAGGGGTCTTCCCCTGAGGATGTTCCTGACAGCAGACGTGGGCAAGGCAGAGCCCTGGGGGCAGCGGCGCGGCAGCCTTCCTGGGTGCACTGGCTGCAGAGCCCCGGAGCCCCAACACGCATGCGCACTTCAGGCCACCCCAGCTCTCCTGTCTGCCCTGACCTGGAGCACCGCGAGTGTGGCCCAGGAGAACCCTTGCCTTGCCGTCTGCCCTCGGTGCCCGTGGCTGGCCCCAGGCCCGCTACCCGGGGTCTGGCTTGCTGCCTGAGACAGTTGGCAGCCCCTCCCCACCCCCAGGGCCCTGCGGCCTGACTCTGCCTGCCCCGCTGCCCTCGTACATCTTAGCGCCAGCACTGTCCAGCTCTTGTTATACTAAGTGTTCCTGCAGTGGCTCGGGGAGTGGTTTGTTGTGTGTGCTTTTTTTTTTTTTTTAATGAAATAAAATTTTTTATTATAAATGTAATATACTTTCAGAACATTTAGAAAATAGGAAAAAGTCACTTGCAAGCTCACCTTCTCTCACCCCCGCCGACCCAACCACTATTAGCATTAATTGTGTATTTTCTTGTATTTTCTCTAAGGGTTTCATACATGATTGATGTGTTTTGTACTTGATTTTTTTCCTTTTCACACTGTGTTGTGGTCACTTGCTGCGTGGCTGTGTAACCTTCATTTTAAATGGCTGCTTATATTCCCTTCTGTGGCTTTGCTGTGATTTACATAACCATCTCACACTTAAAAAAATTAGGTTTCTTCATTGTTTGCAAAGCAAGATTATTTTCATTTTTTCACCGGATAGAGAAAAAAGAAAAAATGAAGGAAGTCCTACACTTTACTCTGCCACTGTTTTCATTTAATTGATCTCATTTAATCCCTTATCATGGTTTAGAGGTAGATATTATTTATTTATATTTTACAGAAGAGGAAAGAGGCAGGCTGGGGTTGAGTCACCCAAGGTCACGCAGCAATTTTAGTGTCAGGATTGGGATTTGAACCAAGCTTCCTGACTTGAGTCTCGTTTATATTAGTCTCGGCCCTTAATGGACTTTGCAGATGGGCTTGCTGTTCTGTCCTTCTGACATACACACCGTACAGCTGATCATGTTCCAAGTGGCACTGTGCGATCCGTCGCCACTTACACCTCACCTAGTACAGCTGTGTCCTAATGTCACCCCAGAACCCCAAATGCAGGGTCCTTCCTGTGGGAAGACAGAGATGGCCCAGTCACCAGGCCTCTCTCTTCTCCACAGAACTCTCTGCCGCCTCCCACCTCATGCAGTTCATAGCACCCTCGAGGGCACATTGGATCTGACTCTTGCAAACTACAGGTGGACCAAATGTTCTAGGACTGGCCCTGGGCACGAAGCCAGTCCAGGTGGGGACTGACCCTGAGACATCTGGGGGCACTTGGTGGCACTCTTCCTCATGGAGGCTCAGCTGGCCCACCCCAGTCCAGCGCTACCCTTGGGGGCTCTGCTTCTCCCAGCACCCCTACTGTCCACTGTCTACTCCAGCCCCTCTCACTGGCCCAGATAACACAGAAGCACAATCCTCAGCACCGGAAGTGACTTCCCCATGTAGATTAGCAGTGCTGCCTTTTTCTTTTTTCTTATAAAGTGCATTTTTGGAGTTTTAATTTTGAAATGATTTTAGATTCACAGTCGAGTCACAAAGGTAGTACAGGAAGTTCCTGATTACCCTGCATCCTGCTTTGCTTCATGTTAACATCTTACACACACATGGCACAGTGATCAAAACTAAGAAATTGTTATTGATACAACACTATTTAAAAACATTTTTTTCAATATTTATTTTTGAGAGAGAGAGACAGAGTGTGAGTTGGGGAGGGGCAGAGAGAGGGGGAGATAAAGTCCAAAGCAGGCTTCAGGCTCTGAGCTGTCAGCACAGAGCCCGACGTGGGGCTCATACCCACGAACTGTGAGATCATGACCTGATCCGAAGTCGGATGCTCAACCAACTGAGCCACCCAGATGCCCCTATTGATAGAACACTATTAACTAAGCAACAGACTTTCTTGGGATTTCACCAGTTTTCCACTAATGTCCTTTTCCTGTTTCAGGATCCACCTATGCCTGCATGTTGCAGATGGCCTAGAAGGGAGATGTGGCTCCCCCAAAGTCATTCAGCCAGCTAGTGGCAGAGCACGGGCTGAGCCAAACCTCCCCCTCCCTGTATACCCTGGGCTACTGCCCTCCTCAATCTTCTGCTTTGCAGAGGGACAGCATTTGTTGCTCTGGAAAGGCCTCCAGAATCACAGACACCCTGCCCCACCCCGCCTGCCCATCCCGGGCCCTGTTTCCAAGGTGGCCTACACTGCCTTCCTGCATGTGCTCACATGCGCATGTGTGTCCACGTGCTCTGAACTGGCTGCCTCAGGCTTTGCTCCTGTGGATGCTGGGAGTCCTGTACTATGCAGTCTACCAGTTTGGCCATGCTTGTCCACCATGCTGGGAAGCCCTCCCCCACCCCCCACCCCCTGACCAGCCAGTGGCTCTCTGGGAGTGGAGGATACAGAGCAACTTTAACTCAGAACTTTCTTTGTTTCTGGCTCTGGAGGCTTCTCCCTCAGACCCCTTCCTCCCTTAGCTTTTCCTGTCAGTCTTAGGGCCTCTGCTGTCTTAGTCTGGTGTGTGCTGTCTTCCATCCAATGCCTTGAGAAAGCCTAGTTTCTGCTGTCCCCCTCCACACTTCCAGAAGGGCTGGGTACAGCGCCTGGAGGGCCCTCTGCCTGCGCAGCCCTTCTCAGTTTACAAGGGGCTTTCCTGTTGCCTGTGTGCTCCTCACCACAGGGGTGATTAGGTCCACTTAACAGGGGAGGAGTGCTTTTCCCAGTGATAATGGGGGAGGGGAGCCGTGGTTTCTTGCAGTCTGCTCTTCCAGGCGGTCTGGTGTTTATCTTAGGCTGCCTCTGAGGCTCTCAGAGCTCTGCCAGACATGACCTCATTCTCTCTCAAATCATCCCTGGGAGGTAGAAAGGAGTCTGGGACCAATGCTGTTCCCACTTCACAGATGTGAAAAACGACCTGTGGATACACACACACACACACACACACGCACACACACACACAACTATGTTGACAAGTTGCTTCACAGTCCTGGGGGCCTGGCTCGGGATGGGGCTGGGGGCAGCAGTGTTCATCAAGTACCTGAAAAGATCGTGGGCCTGGCAGGGACATTCCACCATCAAATGCAGGGTCCTGTCTCCAGGGAACTGCAGCCAGCTCTCTACATGAGAAGGGCCTAAAGAGGGCAATCTGGTGTGACTGGAATTCCTGAGGGTATAGTTCTGTGGCGGTTGTGTAGGCATATTTCATGACAGCTTGCCTTTGTGTGGCAGCAACAAGAGCTGTGGCCAGAAGGACTCACCCTGAGGGCTTGGGCCGCCTGGTCATGGTGACCCACACTGAAGAGTCTATAGAGCTCCTCCCATGACATCTCACCTTCCCAACAACTCTGTGAAAGAAGAGCTAGTATGAGCCTACTGTACAGATGAGGAAACTGAGGCCAACAATTTATCCAAGGGCACAGAGCCAGCCAGTGAGCAGTGGCCAGACATCTGCTTCCAAGTGCAATGCTTTGTCTGTTCCACCAAGCCCCCAAAACGAAGGTACACAAAGCCAGCAGGCAGGGAAAGGGGAGAACCAGCTGAGGATGAGAAGCCCACAGTTGGCTGGCTCCACAGTTTCACTCCAGCTGGCCCTGCCCTACTGTCCTGAGAGTAGGTAAAGGAAGCTCTGAGGAGGAAAGGTCAGTCTGGGAGAGAAGTAGGAACTCGCCAAAACAACCCACACCCTGCTCTCAATATGCCAGGCCACCAGGCCTGTGAGTTGGGTGTGTGTATGAGGGGGGTGGGGTGGCAGACAAAGGAGGAGGAGCAGGACCTGGTCCCTGCCCTCCCCACGGCTTTCGGTCTTCAGTGGAGGGGCCCCTAAACCTGTGTGGGAAATGCAGTGGCCAGGGGGCCAGGATATCGATGAAGGCTGGGCTGGCTGATTCCAGAACCTCCTTCTAACCCCAATCCCCTCCTCCCATCTCCAGCCACAACTTGACCATCCCAGCCCTGCTCCCTCCCTCCTCTGAGCACCTGTCACACCTCTTGACCAAGCCAATCATTTAGCGCAAACCCTCAGATGACTTTCGATTATACGTTTACGTCCACCTTCCCAAGGTCAGATTCTCCTCTGAAGGCAGGAGCTACTACTGCTCCTCCTGCCACGGTAACATGATGTACATTTCTTGTGAAGAAAGATTATTTGGGAAGGGTTCAATTCGGGTAATACCATGGTATGTGTACGACCACAGCTGCACAGTGGAAGTCCAAGCCACAGCCCCGGGCCTCTGTGATGTCATCGGCTTGTTGTGACGTCATCGTCGCTGGCCACTGTGGCGCTCCGCAGCCTGCAGGCACGATGACGTCACCGTCCGAACTCGCGCAGACAAGTGCTTGCTGGAGAAATTAGCGAAGCTGGCAGCTAGAGACGCCGGGAGAGAGGCGGGGGAGGGGGGTAACTGATCAAGAGGCTGAGGCCGATGCGGCGCCCACACTGAGGGGACCCGGCTCCTGGACCCCTTACGGACTGGCCCCGCCTCTCAGTCGCTGACGCGAGCCAGCCAATCCGGGAAGCCCACGGTGACGCGTAGCCTATCAGCGGACAGGGCTCGCCGGGCGCTTCCGCGTTCGCGAAAGCTCCCGGCCTGAGTCGGCAGGGGGAGGGGGCGAGGGCGACTGACCGCCGTCTCAGCCGCATCGCAACCCACCCGGTCCGACTCATCTGCGGTCGCCCGTCCGCCGCCTCCCAGGGGACCCGATGGCCTCGGAGGGTCTGGCCCGGGCGCTGGCGGCGGTGTTGGGGGGCCAGGGGCTGCCTGTGCACAGCTGTGACTCGGAGCCGGCCGAGGAGCCGCCAGCGCCGGTCCGGCTGCGGAAGAACGTCTGCTACGTGGTGCTGGCCGTGTTCCTCAACGAGCAGGTGAGCGTGCGCCCGCCGGGCCCAGCGCCTGGCCCTCTGGAGCGCGCAGCCAGTCCCGGTGGGGACAGAGGATCTACCGACAACAGCCACCGCTTCTTAGTGCGTGGTGTTTCCCAGTTTTGCAAAGCACCTACACTCACACTTACATCTGAGCTTTGTGCAGCCCATCCCGGAGACTGTACCTATATACCGAAGAGGGATCTGAGGCCCAGGAACCTGTTTATTTCCTCCTACTAGGCCTCACTGTCTTGAGAGGAGGGCAGTCTTCTTTCCCCAGAATCTAGCGTAGTGCCCGCTACGGAGTGGGCTCAGATCTATCCAGTGCTTCAGACACCTCCTCTGGGTCCCATGGACAGTAATGGCACAACCTGCACTTACACTTAGACTTTCTGCCCCACCGTGTGATGTTTTTTGTGCTGATCCCTGTATAAGTTGCGACAACAGCTAGAAGGGGCCAGGGCTGTAGGGAGGAGTTTATGGCGTAGGGCCGGGGTCTGTGTTTCAAAGCCTAGGCCCCAGTGTGAGGTCCCTCCACGAGGGGAGGTGGGATGTCTACTATTAATACATCTACAGACACGAGTCAGCGGAGGACACATGGCAAACCTCACCGTGGGGCCTAATCCCCAGCCCCTGAAACAGCTCTCAGGAATCTTAGCCCTTTTCTGAAATGAAAGTCTGAAAGCAAAGAGGGATACATTGCGCAGCGAGACAGCTGCAACCCCCACGCACACAAGGGCCAGTCAACAATTTGAGGTATCTGCCAATAAGGGGGTGTTGGGTGACTCTGTTTGAGATAGGATCTAACCCCAGGGCAAGGGAAGGTTCCCAGCCCAGCTGTGGTGGGGGTGAGGATCCTCTCTCTCCCCTTAGGATGAGGTGCTACTGATCCAGGAGGCCAAGAAAGAGTGCCATGGGTCCTGGTACCTACCCGCGGGGAGAATGGAGCCTGGGGAGACCATCGTTGAGGCACTGCAGCGGGAGGTGAAGGAGGAGGCTGGGCTGCACTGTGAGCCTCTGACATTGCTGTCTGTGGAGGAGCGGGGCCCCTCCTGGATCCGCTTTGTGTTCCTCGCTCGAGCCACAGGTATTGGCAGGGGGCAGTTTACACCTTACCCCCAACTTATCCTCTGGTGAGATGAGCCCCTAATTCTGTCTGGCATAAGCCTGGCATCTCCAGATTCCAGCCTGAAGATTTGACTCCTAGCCCCCACAGCCCCACGACCCTGGGTCAGGGCTAGAATACCTGGGTGGCCATTTACTCTGCCAGGCCCAGCATTTCTCTCAATAGAGCCCCTTTCCCCCACCCCATCCTCGACACCCCTTGCAGGTGGAATTCTCAAGACTCCCAAGGAGGCAGATGCGGAGTCCCTGCAGGCTGGCTGGTACCCACGGACCTCCCTGCCCACTCCGCTGCGAGCCCAGGATATTCTGCACCTGGTGGAGCTAGCTGCCCAGCACCGCCAGCAAGCCAGGCACCCTCTTATTCTGCCCCAGGAGCTCCCCTGCAGTCTGGTCTGCCAGCGGCTCATAGCCACCTTTACCAGCGTCCAGACAGTGTGGGTGCTGGTGGGCACAGTGGGGATGCCTCACTTGCCCATCACTGCCTGTGGCTTCACTCCCATGGAGCAGAGGGGTGGCATCAAGATGGCCATCCTGCGGCTGCTACAGGAGTGTTTGACCCTTCACCACTTGGTGGTGGAGACCAAGGGGTTGCTTGGACTGCAGCACCTGGGCAAAGACCATGCAGATGGCATCTGCTTGAATGTGCTGGTGACTGTGGCTTTTCGGAACCCAGGTATGCAGAGGGAGCCCCCAAAGGTTCGGGGGGAGAACTATTTTTGGTGGAAGGTGATGGAGGAAGACCTACAAAGGCAGCTCTTACAGAGGCTTCGGGAATCCTCTGTTGTTCCAATCAACAGATAGAAAGGTGCCGACTCTGTACAAAGAGCTGGGCAACTGTGCTCCCCCACCGGGCTTTGCTTTCCTCTGAGGGAGGCAGGAGGTTGGCAGTCGGGGATCTGGTTGTGTTGGGAGCAGGCAGTTCTCCTAGTTGTCAGGGGAACTTCCTTCTCCATGGAGCTGGTCCCTACATTGCACCGAAAGGACAGTGCCTTTAACAAGGAGCCAGAGCTCAAGGACCTAATTGCCCCATGGGCACGAAGAGAGCACTCCTCCCTAAGGGGATGGATGTGAGAACCTTCTGAACCTGAGATGGCTACTGGTCATCACGAACCTACTCTGTCATCTTCCATGCTTGCCTCAGTAAAGGCCTGCATCGGATTCTCAGGCACCTAAACACGGATTGGGTACTGAGGGAGGTCATTCCAAGGGAGTGGGCCCCTTGCTGAGTAAATATGTGTTACTTACTTTGCCTTCCTGCTTAATTGTCTCTGTGGGGAGGGAGTGAACAGGAAGAGGGGACCGCAGCAAAAAAGAAGCTCCTCCCTTTGTCCTAACCCCCCCCCACCCCCCATCTTCCCAGACAGCAAGCTGGCATCTCCCACCACAGGTGACTGGGGCAGGCTGACTTCCCGCCGTCCACTGTAGCGTCTGTGGCCCACTGGGGCTCTCTCTCTTGTCTGCCAGGGTGGGAGGTGTCCACATCCCCTCCAAAGTTTGAGCAGGGAGAACACCAGAAACTCCAGGTGGCAAGGAGCTGTGAGAGCGGCCTCTCGGCAAAGTTTCATCTCCTTGGGCTTCCCTGTTCCCCTCCCTGCATCGCTCTGCCGACTTCCAGGCCCCTGCCTCTGCCTTTCTACAACTCCAGCCCAACCCAGACCAAAACCTTTTATTCATTTCCCTTCAGCTCAGCAGAATCTCGATTTTAAAAAAAATTTTTTTTAAAGAACTTTACTAAAATTTAAGGGGGGAAAAAACACAGGAAGTGAACAAAGAAAATATATCGTGTGCTACTCACCGCATGTAATACAGGTCTGTGGTTCTGAGCAAGGAAACACTTGACGGGGCTTCCCTTCTGAGGTAACTCCACTCTGACACCCAAGGCCCAGGATCACCTGGAGACCCCCTTCCCATCCTCTCTTGGCTGCCATCTTAACTTTCTGGCTTTTAGGCTGTGGTAGGAATCCTCTTCCCCCCTGAGGACAAACATGTCCCACATGATGGAACCAAACCCTTTAACTCTGGTTCACTTCTCTCAGGGTCTGAGGGACTCACCAGTCCATATCCACGTCGAAGGGCAATCTTTGCTCCCACTTTATTTAGCCTATAGTAGTTTTCAACCCTGGGTGCCCATTAGAATCACCCGGAGAGCTTTAAAAACAATGCTGGGCCAACCCCCAGAGACACGGCTTTCACTGGTATTGTGAAAAGCAAACCAAGTGATCTGACATGCACTGAGGTGAGAGCCACTCAACAGCCCTCACCGAGTTTCCCACTTGTTCTCTCCTGGAGGTCTCTCAGCTACCCCTCCTGAGCACATCCCCACACACATACATCTAGGGACAAAGTTTTTATACTATGAAGTCCGCTAAGGCATTCGTACAACTCACAACATAAACACTTCAAAATGAGACCTGCATACAGACGCTTCAGAGGGCCCGTTCTTTCCCAGAGTCTCTGAGGCCGGCTGGCTCTCAGCTGAAGGTAAGCTGGGCAGAAGCAGTGTGGCTTGGCCAAGAGAGAGCCTGGTTCCTGGCAGGCGCTGAGGAACATCAGATTTGCGCTGCCAGAGCCTGTCTCTATTTACCACCCGCCCCCCAGCACACCACCCTCCTCGGCTCTAGTGCTGGAAGAGGAATTTGTCGTTCCTGGGGAGGAAGATGGGCCTGAATGAGCAGCGGAGGCCTGCGCAGGAGGACACAAACAGTGGAGAACGGGGCAGCTGTGTCCACGCAACCAAACCATTTATTGCTGTGTTGTCTGGGGGGACGCAGCCTGAATGCTGAAGGGGATGGAGGAGGGGAGTATCTGTAACTCCCGAATGCTCAAACGTTTTCTGACTTGAAGAGTTCAGACCCAGTTTGCCCCGTGAGCTCTGCTCCCGTCCCATGCCAACACCCACGTGTGCGCACACGCATGCACACGCATGCACGGTGTCCTTCACAGCAGCGGTTAAGGCCTCCCCAGCTCGGAGGAATGCAGGAGAGGGAGAGGTCACTGAGTTCCTCCTCTTTCATGTCACCTCCTGGCAACCTGCGGCCGGCTTCTAGAAGTGGCATAGGCAGGAAAAGGAAGCGAAAGGGGCTCTGGCCTGCTCCTCCTTGCCCAGGAGCGAAGCCAGCAACTGCAGTCCTGCTGTGAGGTAATGCCTGGCGCCGCCTGTGTGTTCCAGCAGGTTGAGACAGATTCAGGCCAGGTGGGGTGGCAGCCCCAGCCATGAAGGGCATGCAGGGAGAACAGCACTACAACTGGCTGCCTGGGCCCCAGCAGCTCCCCGCTAGGCCTTGGGGGCTTGGGGTCAGGTGGCCATCCTGGCCTCATCTCTCCCCTCGGTTCCCTCGCTCTCCAGGAAGAGTATTCCATCAAGAACACTGTGGGCTGGGTGAGATGCTGAGGGCCAGGCCTGGTCTCTGATCCCCTCTGCCCAGGTGTCGAGGACCTGCTGAGACGGGTTCAGAAGCGCCAGAGAGAAACCAGCTGGAGCTGGAGCCTGGCACCCAGCCCCCCACTTCCCAAGCCCTCTCCCGCCCTGGCTGCAGTTGCACCAAGGCTCTCATTAGCAGCTGCCCCCGCCTGGGTGCGGAGCATGCTTTGGGCATTTGCCATGAGGTGGTTGGGAATTTTGCAACTGTCTCCAGAGGGCCGGAAAGGGAGAATGGGCTTCCCCTGCCATCCACTGCCCCTTCACCACAGGTGAAGCCAAAAAGGCAGGAGACAAAAATGTCAAGTCTCAGCAGCATCTGTGGTACCTAGCAAGACGGAGACCAGGCTCCTGTGCCCCCATCTCTCTGGCCTACAGTCCTGACCAGCCTGAGAGCCATCACTCACTCCCCCTGTGCCCCTGGAATTGAGCTACAGGTCTTGGCCCTGACCACACATGGTCCGTAGAGACAGGTGATAGGCACAGAACACACGAGGTTTGGGTCTGGGTGCTCACCTGACATTGACCTAGCTCCCCTGAGAAAGCCCCGAGGACACCATACTGTCTGGGAGGCCACCTCTTTTGCTCCGTGGCTTCTGGTACCTTGGAGACCCACTCCCTGAACCCAGTCTGGTGTGACCGACAGGCCAAGGTCTTCTTGAGTTAACCTGGGAGTGGAAGCCCAGGCTTCCTCAGAGGCAGAGACACCTGGGATGTAGAGATGGAACCACGCTCCCACCCTGGGAAGCGGGAGGTGGCGGCAGTGCCAGGTGGGAGGCAGCTCTTGGGCAGAGGTGTGGACAAGGAGTCCCCTGTCCGGTCCTGCTCTTGGCTCAGACGTGCCCTTCTTGGGGAGGGGGGAGGTGCAGGTGAGGACCGTGTGGGGGGAACTTGACGAAAGCGATGGCAGCCAGCTCCTTGCAGAATTCCTCAAGAACCACCACGCCCTGGAGGAGGGTCTGGTGGTCCAGCCTGAGGGAGACAGCATGGGGGTCATGGCTGGGAGGCAGCAGGAGTTACCCAGGACGACACCCCAGGGTCCGTGAGGCACATCCCAGTGGCAGACACCTCTGAGGGAAGACGGAGCTCCACAACAGGCCCTCGTCACCCCCTGGCCTGTGCTCCTTCCCTTGGGCACTCTGCCTTCCCAACCCAGGGTCTGTCCTTGGACACCCACTTCCCTCGGTTACTTACTGTTCCCCAGGGACCTGACCCATCAGCTGCTTGCGTACCAGGAGCAGTTTGCCTGGGAACTGGGGTACCCTCTGAATTCTCTGCATCAAGTCCCCGATCACCTAGAGCAGGCATGAGGCAGGACTGAGGTAGGGGCCAGTGACAGTTATGCGGGGTCCCCCGGTTCTGCTGAACCGCGGCGAGGTGGGGGTGTGTGTGCCTGTTTTTTCCCTTGGCGCTGGCCAGGATGCCCACTCCTGTAGCCCCCAACCCCCTGTCCTTCTGTTGCCCTCCCTTCCTGCCCCACCACCGGCACACGCCCTTCGGGTCCGGCATCCTTACCCTGACAAGCACAGAGAACAGACTCCTGCAGCCAGGGGCCAGGTTGATGTAGGGATCCAGCAGGTACTCGTGGATAAGGGGGTGGGGGAAGAGGGCTAGCCGGGACAGGACTGAGGTCACTTGCAGGTTCAGGCTGTATGGCTGTAGGGAACACAGTGGACAAGCTGAGGGTTGGCAGGGGGCGGTGAGCATTTTTGCACTCCCCCAGCAAGGCGCCTGGCCAGTGTGAACGTGTGCGGGGGTGGGAGTCTCACGTGATGTGTGTGTGTCATGGATTCCCTGGGGCTGAGGGCCAGAGCATGTTAGGGCGTGTGGAGCAAAGGCAAGACGGGGCTTCCCGCCTGGAGAACGGTGAGGAGTGGGGGTGGGGGAAGGAGAGTATGGAGCTGGAGACCCAAAGAGGGCTCGACCCCCGGGGTCAGGCCACTCTCCCGGACTCCAGAGGCACCTGCCTGGAGTTCTCCTGTGGGCCCTCACCCTGTAGCCAGGGCCAGTCCCGTTGTGTACCTGTTCCAAAATCCGGGACATGCGATCAAACAGCATTCGGAGGAAGTGACCTTCAAAGAAAGGCCGTTCGGGCTCATGGGGATCCAGGGGTGTGGGACCCAGGGGCCAGCCCCAAGGGGCAACTCGGGAGCTGCACTCCTGGAACTGAAACAGAGCGAGAATTGAGGACGTGGGCCCAGTGGTCAGGAGGCACCCGCAGGCAGAGGGAGCCACGTAGGGAGGGTACACCTGAGGCTCTTGGCCGGAGCAGGGGGCACCTTGGGCAGATCACAGAGGGAAAAGGTGGAGTTTATCAACACCATGGCTTTGAGGGACGAGAAGTGGACATTGGCAGAGGCCTCAACACTCACCAGTCCATAAGCGTCGTGGACGTACGTGTCATAGCCGGTCTCCTCTAGGAAAGCCGAGGTCTTGGCTTCCTCGGGAACGAGGCAGAGGAAACTGAGAGACAGGACCCTAGGTGTGGAGGGGCTCTGCTGGGCTGCCCCGTCCTTCCCTGCCCCATCTCCAGCCCCGAAGGAACACTCCCTCCTGGGCTGCACCTCACTGGGGCTATGGCCAAAGACAAAACAAACCTCAAGTGACTTAGATTTCCTGACCAGCTCCCTACCTGTTAACGATCTCGGTCACTGCTGTTTTGCCATCCGAGTTGGTGGCAGGGGCTGGGGGAGGCTTTGCAGAGGGTTGAAAGCTGGAGTTGAGGAAGCCGTCCGTGAAGTAGGGGTCTTCCTCCAGATCTCTGTGGCCAGAGCAGACAAGTGGTACGAGGGAATAAGTGGGGAAGTGTGGGGGTACTGAGGCCATGGTGGGTCGTGGGTGGCCTGAGGCTTCCCAGAGGCACAGGGTTTCACTTACACGGTGTCCTCGTAGCTCTCGGGCTCAGGTGAGCCCCGGGCCACGTAATGGCGGCCTTCGAGGTTGCAGAGGACCAGGCTGCGGATGACCTGCTCATGTGGCTTCTGGAGCAGCTCCTCAAACAGCCGCAGCGTGGTGATGCTGATCTGGGTAAGAAAGGGTCAGCAGGACCCTGCCTCTAGGGGCACCTAGGAATTGCTCACTCGGAAAAGAAAGACCAGACGGCAGGTTTGGGGGCAGTGGGTGGATGCTGGTCTAGGAGCCGGAAGTCGGCCTGGTCCTGGCTCTGTTACTAATTTGATGCTTGCTATCAGGTGAGCCAACCGGCTTTTCTGTGTCTCAGTTTCCATGTTTGAAATATGGAACATCGGCCTCACCTAGCTCAGAGTGGCTGTAAGCCTCAAACAAGCCAGATGAATATGGAAAATATATATAAAGTCACATGGCAAGTATGCGATCACAGAAAATTACTATGTGACAAAGGCAGTCTGGCTGCCATGACCGTGTCACTGTTGGGAGTGGGCAGGAAGTTTCAGCGCCTCAAGGTAAGCTAAGGAAAAGGGGAAGAAGCACGCAGGAAATCCCTTGGGTAGGGGCTGGTGGGAGCCCGTAGGCCAACGCCCCCCCACCTCACCTCATCAGAGAGGTGGTCGCAGTGCCCGATGAGGTGAGCGCACAGGGTGCGGGGGCCATCCTCGGGGGCTGCAGGCTGCGGGTCAGCACCCAGGAGGAACGCCACGGCCTCTTGCAGCAGCACAGGGGAGCGGAGCTGGCGCAGCATGGCCGTGAGCAAGGCGGTGGAGGTCAGGACGCTCTGCTCAGAACTACAGGAAGAGAGGGGCACCTGGGGGCTTAGTCAGTTAAGCGTCAGTCCGATTCTCGATCTCAGCTCAGGTCATGATCTCACGGTTTGGTTCGTGAGATGGAGCCTGGTGTCAGGCTCCGCGATGACAATGGACACCTGTCAGTGCAGAACCTGCTTAGGACTCTCTCTCCCTCTCTCTCTCTGCCCCTCTCCTGTTCGCTCGCGCTCTCTCTCTTTCAAAGTAAATAAATAAACCTAAAAAAAAACTACAGGGAAAGAGCCCTGAGCCCTGAGCCAGGAGGGGAAGGTGAGACCAGAGGGGGGAGCTAGGAGCCAATGAATGTGGGGGTGACAGTACCCTTTCCTGACTTCCTTACATCTTGGCTGTTATTTCTCACTCCCTAGCCCTCCTGAGGTCCTGGAGTCTAAGAGCCGGAGGCCTTTGTCAGTGCATGTGGCCCTGAGCCACATGTGTGTAAGGGGGCCAGACCTGGCAAACATTAACCATGGAGCCCACAGACCCATGTGACTCTAGCCAAGGAGGTCCCTGGCCTTAGGGACAGAAGTGGTTTGGGGGGGGGTGGGGCAGCTGGATCCAGACCATGGCCATGCCCAAGGGGACTGGACATAAGCTTACACATGCAGGAGGTGGGGCTGCAGAATCTCCACGAATAGCTTCTCAGCCACAGCTTTTGCCAAGGCGTCTGCAACCACCTAGGTGCCAAAGAGCATATATTAAGCACATTTTCCCTCCATGAGTGATTTCCACTGAGAAATAACTGTGTCCTTGCACAGTATCTAACATAACAGGCAGACCCGGGGCCCTGCCTAGCTCCTGAGAGACCTACTTGTTCCTCAAGGTGGATGCAGCGAAAGGAGTGGGGTGAACCACAAGGGACCCCCACAGAGAGCCTTACTGATATCCGCCCCTGCTCACCACGTGTGCCTCGGAGATGAGGTGGTCGCAGTAATCAAACCAGCCCAAAAAGGCAGCCAGAGCCTCCTTGCCAGGGAAGGAAGCCTCATCAGACGGGGCACTGGGCAACCTGAAGGGGGAAGCAAGAGAGGAGCTGTGAGGCCTGCCTCAGGCACCTTCTCCCAGCAACAGGTGCAAAAGCAAAAGTAATGTTTCCCTAGAGACAAAGGCCTCAGGTCCGAGAAAGGCTGCACCCCCAGGAAGACGGCGGCCAGCAGGGGTCCCCAGCCCTCCTGGGAAACCATGGAGAGGGAAGAGAGAGGGCAGGGAGGGCTGCTAGCCACTGAAGATGGAGCCCCGCTCGGCCTTGCGGAGCGCCTACCTCCAGCTGATGCCCTCTAACACGGCAATGTCTGCGGGGTCCAGGAAGGTGGGCATGGACTGGTACAGATGGCAAAGGTACTCGACGATGGCAGGGCAACAAGGGCTGCTGTGCACCAGGTAGGCAGCGGCTGCCGGTGAAGCCACACTCAGCAGGAGCAACAGGTTCTCCTGGGCTTTCAGAGCCACCCGACCTTTCTAGGAGTAGAAAGGGTACAACATCAGGGAGATACATCTGAGCCCCCAGGTCCCCTCCCAACAGTTCACCCTCCGCACCCCTGCCCACTCTGTCTCGGCAGCTGGCACCTTGCTCTTGCACAGCCCGATGAGGGAGGTGATGAGGTTGCTTTCCCCAACTCCTCCATCTGGCTCCTCCGTCTCAGCAGGCAGCTGGGTGGTCAATGCCCGGGCCCCACAAGGACTCGTGTCAGAAGCCTTGCTGTGGGGGTGGTCCTTGTCTTGGACACTGGCTGCCTCTCTAGCCAGAGTGGTGGGTTCTTTGGATGACTTCTTCCTACTGACAATCTTTTTACCCTGCAAAGAAGGTTGGTTGAGACAAGCTCATGGTGCAGACCATTCCCCATGATGCCCCCTTGGGAATGCAGGCTGCACACTGGCTGGTGGGGCCTCAGTGTGGAGCTGCAGAGGAGGCTGCCTAGGTGCCTGAGTGCCTGAGTGCCTGCTCCATCCTCTGCTTGCTCAGAAGGGCCACGGGAGTCTGCCCTGGGACCTGGGCCCTCTCACTCCTGTTCCCCACAGAGGTGCTCACTTCCAGGATGTAGGTGAGCAGGGCTGGATCCTGTTGGATCTTGGAGCAGAGAACGGTGGTAAACTGCACCTCCTCCTTTTCTGTTTGGGATCCAGGAACTGTCGCACCAAGTCGGAGAAGCTTCTAGAGGGGAAGCAAAATAGAAACAGAGGGCAATGGGGTTGCAGGGAAGAGAGAGGGCTTGGCCCTCAGCCACCCCTTGGTTTCTTGGTCTCTCACCTGCACAGGCCTGTGGACGTTGAGGTAATGCAGGAGGGGGTGCTGCACCTGGGCCAGAACCTTGGTGAAGAACTGGAGTACCTGCTGTCGCATGCCTGGGGGGTACTGAGAGTCAAGGAGCAGAGTGCCCATCAGAAACGAAGCCATGCCCATTGCCTGGAATGCTCCTCCCTACGAGCCACAGCACAGTCCTCCCTTCTGTCACTGCTCAGAAGGCATCTTTTCTGCAAGCCTCATCCCTTCATAACAGGCATACCTTAGAGATACTGCAGGTTTGCTTCCAGAGCACAAGAATCAAGTGAGGATTGCAATAGGTGAATATCGCGATAGAGCAAGTCAAATTAATCTTTTGGTTTCCCAGTGAACATAAAAGTTGTGTCTACACTAGACTAGTCTATTAAGTGTGAAACTGCATTATTTACAAAAAGCAATGTACGTGACTTAACTTAAAAACACTCTATTGCTAAAAAATGCTAACCATCATCTGAACTTTCAGCAAGTCATAATCTTTTTGCTGGTGGAGGGTCCTGCCCTGATGTCAGTGGCTGCCGACTGACCAGGGTGGTGGTGGCTGAAGGTCAGGGTGGCTGTGGCCATTTCTGAATATAAGACAACAATGGACTTTGCCATGTTGATGGAGTCTTCCGATTTCTTTGCAGCCCGCGATGCTGTTTGATAGCATTTTACTGTTAGCAGAACTTCTTTCAAAATTGGAGTCAATCCTCTCAAGCCCTGCCGCTGCTCAGTCTACTGAGTTTATGTCATGTTCTGACCCCTTTGTCGTCATTTCAAGCATCTTCACGGCATCTCCACCAGGAGTAGATTCCATCTCAAGAAACCACGGTCTTGGCTCATCTAGAAGGAGCGACTCCTCATCCGTTCGAGGCTGCTCATGAGACGGCGGCGACTCAGTGCCATCGTCGGGCTCCTCTTCCAGTCCTAGTTCTCTCGCTGTCCCCCCCACACACACCCCCCGCAGTCACCTCCTCTGCTGCAGTCTGGAGCCCCTCACTGTCCTCCATGGGGGCTGGAATCAAATTCTTCCCAACTTTTGTTCGTATTGATATTTTTACCTCTTCCCGTGAATCACAAATTATTTTTTTAATGTTTATTTATTTTTGAGAGAGAGACAGAGAGTGAACAGGGGAGGGTCGGAGAGAGAGGGAGACACAGAATCTGAAGCAGGCTCCAGGCTCCAGGCTCTGTAAGCACAGAGCCCGACGCAGGGCTTGAACCCACAAGCCGTGAGATCATGACCTGAGCCAAAGTTGGACACTGAACTGACTGAGCCACCCAGGCACCCTGAATCACAAATGTTCTTAACGGCACCTAGAATGATGAATCCTTCCCAGAAGGTTTCAATTTACTTGCCCAGATCCATCAGAGGAATCCCTGTCACGGCAGCCATAGCCTTACAACATGCATTTCTTAAATAATAAGACTTGAAAGCTGAAGTGATCCACGGGCTGCAGAATGGATGTTGTGTGAGCAGGCACGGAAACCACATTCACCTTATCATCCATCTCCATCAGAGCTTGTAGGTGGCCAGGTGCACTGTCAGTGAGCAGTGGACTTAAAATATTCCTTACGCCATGTTGTAAGCAGCAGTGCAGTCATTCAGACTTTGTTGTTCCATTTACAGAGCACAGGCAGTGGATTTAGTATCATTCATATGGGCCCTCGGCCTTCCAGAATAGTAAATGAGCACTGGCTTCGCTTGAAGTCACAGCTGCCTTAGCCCCGAAGGATGGGATCAGCCTGTCCTTTGAAGCTTTGAAGCCAGACATTCATGATCCCTCTGTAGCTATGAAAGTCCTGGGTGGCATCTTCTTCCAGTAGAGGCTGTTTCACAACATTGAGAACCTGTTAATTGCTCAGTGTGGCCATCCTCATGAACCATCACAGCCAGATCTTCTGGAGAACTGGCTGCAGCTCCCACACGAGCACCCGCTGCCTCACCTTGCACTCTGATGTCATGGAGGCGCTTCTGTCCTCAGCCCCTGGGAGCCAACCTCTGCCAGCTTCCAACTTTCCTCCTGCAGCCTCCTCACCTCCCTCAGCCTTCACAGAGTGGAAGAGAGTCAGAGCCTTATGCTGGATTAGGCTTTGGTTTAACAGAATGTTGTGGCTGGTTTGGTCTTCTGTGCAGACCACTCAGGCTTTCTCCACATCAGCAATAAGGCTGTTTTGCTTTCTTATCATTCATGTGTTTGCTGGGAAGCACTTTAAATTTCCTTCAAGAACTTCTCCTTTGCATTCACAACCTGGCTAACTGCTTGGTGCGAGAGGCCCAGCTTTTGGTCTATCTCAGCTTTCAACATGCCTTCCTCACTAAGCTTAATCATTTCTAGCTTTGGATTTCACGTGAGAGACATATGACTGTTCCTTTCGCTTGAATACTTAGAGGCCATTTTGGGGTTATTAACTGGCCAAATTTCAGTATTGCTGTGTTTCAGGGAACACGTAGGCCTAAGGGGAGGGAGAGAGATGGGGAAAGGCTGGCTGGTGGAGCACTGGGCACTATCTTACATGGGCAGTCTGTGGTGCCCCCAATTACAATAGCAAAGATCACTGATCCCAGATCACTATAACAAATATAATAACCAAGTTTGAAATATTACCAGAATTACCAAAATCTGACACAGAGACATGAAATCAACAAATGCTGTTGGGAAAATGGCACCAATAGACTTTCTCAACACAGCACTGCCATAATCCTTCACCTTGTAAAACATGCAGTGTTTGTGAAGCATGATCAAGGGGGGTGCAATAACACGAGGTCTGCCTGTATGAAACCGGCCTCCCCTGCACTGCCAACTCCCCGTCCCACTTTATTTTTCTCCATGACCTTGTCATTGTTGAATACACTGCATGTGGGCTCCTCTGGTTACCCATCTCTCTCTGACTAGAATTTTCATCTGTTTTCATCACCAGCACCTGGGACCCTGGCTGGCACATGGCTGGTTCTTAGTACATCTTCGCTGAATGAATGCTGACTGAGTAATGGGAACATCTCCTCAACCTAGGTGACAGGAGCTCAGGTGGAAGAGTCTGGAACACAAGGGCTCCAGTTTGGGTGGAAGGTTCCAGGGGCACCCCAGGGTCCCGCCCACCTCGGCCTTGCCCAGCGTGCACAGGGTCTCCAGGATCTTGTGCTGCAGCAGGTACTCCAGACAGGGACCCGCCTCGCCAGCTGCTGTCTGCTGCCTCTCCTCATAGACCAGGATGTCCAGCATCTGCCTCAGCCGCCAGGGAATATCCGTTTTCTTGACAGGGGTGTTCTCATCTAATAGAGATTCAGGAAACGAGGGTGGGAGGGGGTGAAGAGAGGCCCTCTGGCTTGAGGGGTCAAGCCCACAGTTCCCCTGGAAACGGGGGAAGGGGCAGAGGGAGACGGAGGGTAAACCTGAAGTAAGGCCGGGTTAACAATTTGCTTCAAAGACCAGAGGAAATGGAAGTCAGCACTTGGTGCCTCTATATTTAAAAAGACAAAAGACCTTTTGGGGACACCTGGGTGGCTCAGTTGGTTAAGCATCTGACTTTGATCTCACAACTTGTGGGTTCAAGCCCCACATCAAGTGCGGAGCTGCTTGGGATCCTCTCTCTGCCCCTCCCCTGCTCACTCGCTCACGCCCTTAAAATAAATAAAATAAACATTAAAACATAAAAAAGACAAAGACCTTTTGGATGAGGACCCAGGATGCAGCCCTCTGACTGGAAATGTGTGCATACTCTAGTACTTTCTCAGAGGGAAGTGGCATCATTTTTTCTCCAAGCCCTGGGATGTACAGAATGGTACACTGCTCAGGCTGCAGGCCAGCTCTGGGCCAGAGTGAGAAGCCATGGGCTCAGGGGTCTCTGTCACATAATGTAGAAGCTGTCTTCTAGCAGCTTCCTGAGAGGTAACTGCCTCTCTTTACACTCACAGGAGGCAGTACTCCGTTTTTTTACAAGGCAGAAAAAAATCCATGCACGATCACGGGTTCAGAGGCAAAGCTGCTCCACTGAGTAAAGGTCTTCATGGAGAAACTGGGCTTTCTTAGTCAGAGTCTCAGACAGCGTTCATGTAAAGCAAGTTTTGATGCTCTGGGACTGGCCTTGGAGCACCCCCTAGCTTTTCCCGAAAGCATTGGCTTTTGAGCAACTTGGCTCACCTCCCCCACCTCTGTACCTCTGGTCTAGGCACTGTTCAGGAAATGAATGGATTGGGCTCAGATGAAACAAGTGGACCTGAGCGAGTTCTGGATCTTTTCCTACTGTCCTGATAGACTGGGGGCTCTCTGTTAACAGATGTTCAGTCTAAAAGGTACGGACTTCATGTTAAAAAATAAGTAAGTCCTGGTATGTCTGGGTGACTCAGTCGGTTGAGTGACTTCGGCTCAGGTCATGATCTCACAGTTTGTGAGTTCAAGCCTCGTGTTGGGCTCTGTGCTGACAGCTCAGAACCTGAAGCCTCCTTCAGATTGTGTCTCCCCTTCGCTCTTCCCCTCCCATGCTTATGCTCTGTCTCTCTCTGTCTCTCAATAATAAATAAAAATGTTTAAAAGTTAAAAAAAAATAAGTCCTGGGAATGTTAAGGACAGCATGGTGACTATAGTTAATGTATCGGATATTTGAAAACTGTTAACAGTAAATCTTAAAAGTTCTCATCACAAGAAAAAACTTGGTAACTATATAGGGTGATAGATATTAACTAGGCTTATTGTGATGATAATTTTACAACATATTCATACATTGAATCAATATGTTGTACATTAAGTTATATGATATGATGTTACATCAATTATATCTTAATAAAAAAAGATCTTCAGTTTAATTTTTTTAATACCTAATAACATTTCTGATTCTTTTTAAAAAATATTTATTTATCAGGAGAATGCAAGCAGGGGAGAGACAGAGGATCTGAAGCAGGCTCTGTGCTGACAGGCTGACAGCAGCAAGCCTGATGTGGGGCTTGAACCCACAAACTGCAAGATCATGACCTGAGCTGAAGTCAGATGCTCAACTGACTGAGCCACCCAGGTGCTCCTCTGATTTCTGTTTTGTTTTGTTATGTTTATTTATTTTGAGAGAGAGAGAGAAAGCAGGGGAGGGGAATGAGGGAGGGAGGGAGGGGGAGAGAGAGGGGGAGAGAGAGAGAGAGAGAGAGAGAGAGAGAGAATCCCAAGCAGGCCCTGAGCCGTCAGCATAGAGCCCATTGTGGGGCTCAATCTCAGGAACTGTGAGATCACAACCTGATCCAAAATCAAGAGTAAGACACTCAACCGACTGAGCCACCCAGGTGCCCCAAAATATCTTCAGTTTAAAGCAGTTGTTCTCAACTGGAGGTGATTTTGCCCCTAGGAACATTTGGCACTTTTTGGAGACATTTATGGTTATCACAATGGGGAGGAGGTCCTACTGGCATCTAGTGGGCAGAGGCCAGAGCCAGAAGCACCCCCACCCCCCAACAAACATGATCAAGTCCAATGTCAACAGTGCCAAGATTGGGAACTTGGTTTAAAAGGACACTTAGGGGGTCCCTCGGAGTGTCCAAAGTCTGCTTTTTAATTTCTTGGGCTGGCTCAGGCTGAAAATAAAGTCTTTAGGAAAGATGTAGACTGGAATCAAAACCTAGTCTGAACCAGGAGGTAGAAAGCCAGGGATGCAGGACAGGTTTACCTGGCCACCAGCATGTATCTGTCAATACCAACATATAGACTACAAAGCAACCAAACAGATTCCACCTCTCCGTAAGCCATCCTGATGGGCTCAGATTGCTGGAGGCTCTCAGCTGGGAGAGAAGGACGCAGGCATGTTACATGCCTTGGCTTCATTTCTCCTCCTACCAGAGGTTTCTATAAGGGAAATGCCCTCTAAGTCAGCTCAGGGAAAAGCAGAATAGGTACTTGGGGACTACAGACCAGGACATCTGCCAAGCTGGAAGCTAGAAGCTAGTAGGGCTCAACCTCTGCCTTGTAGAGTCAGGCCAGTGAGAGGCCCAACTTCTCACTGGCCACTTCCACCTCACTCAACTCCTCTCCCAAAAGGTCAGGGTGGGGCCATCCCCCAGTCTGACCTCCTCGGCAACAGCTGTCACCTTGTCCAGAACACCCGCATCTCTGACTTGCATAGTGACCCTGCCCACACCTTCCTCCCCACTCCCTGCAGGGGACCCCCCGCCCCCCGCTAGGGTGGGCAGGGGAGGGGGGAACCAGGCCCCACCTGTGCTCTCAATGTAGTAGTGCGTGATGCCCTTCCAGTGCTCCACGAAGGCCTCCAGCAGGTCAATGCTGGGCTCCCGCTGTGGAGAGAGCAGAAACACAGCCTAAGTGGCCGCCACACAGTGATCACGGGCTCTGCTGCGACCATCACCCATCAGAACAGACGTTCCACCGTCTACCAAGTGTTGGGTCATCGCTAGGCTCTGGAGGAGGCACTGTGATCCAGGTTCTCAAAGGGAACCCAGGACAATCTTCGGCAGCTCTCCTGGACCCCCTCTCTCCTGGAAATGCTGTACTCCTGCTACATGTCATGATTCCACAGTCCCTGTCCCGGAAGAGCTAAGAATGCTGGTGGGGGAAATAGACCCAGAAACAGATCCCCTCACGACAGTTATGCTACAACAGAAGGACACAGAGGAAAACAGTGGAGCGTCCCCGAAATGACAAAATAAAAATGATACACTTGGAAAACATGGGCAAAGACAGGTCCTAGTCAGTCTGAGAGCCTGCAAAAATCTGTGTTCAAGGCCACTGAAAGGCTTCGTTTAACCAGATGGGTAACGTTAGCAGAATATTAATAAAGTGCCTTACCCACAACATGCTTGCATCTCTTATCCAAGGCTGCAAGCTGCTGGAGGAGTTAGGGGTACACAGCCTGAAGCCCCAGGGAATTCTATTTCTGCTAGGAGCAAGCCCCAAACCTTCCCCTTTTCCAGAAGTGATCTCTCCATCTCTACACGGGAAGTAGCCTTGAACTGGTAACTGCTTTCTCTGAAAAGTCTAAAAAAGAGCATTTGTTCCCTTTTCTTGCAGAGGAAATGATTACAGGAGAAAAATGTAGTCAAATAGTCCCGTATAGCAGGTGCTCATTTCTACCTCTCCATCTCTGCTCAGGCCACTCCTTTATCCCGGAAGCCCTGTGTCCCCCTACACTTGCCCAGATCCTAACAGTCACCAGTGAGGTCCAGCTACGGGCCACCAGCTCCACAAAGGCCTTGCCAGAGTTCTTGGACAACATCTCTCTCTAACCTCACACTTTACAACATCATAGAACCGAGTGTCTACTCCTTATTCATTCAGTATCTTTTGAGTGCCTACTGTGTATAAGACGCTATGCCAGACATTCTAAGCAATACAAGGATGTTGAAGACCCAGTGCCGGGGAGAAGAGACTATAAAACCACCCTGAATAACTCAACCACAGGAAGTTGTATAAGGACACAGGAGAGATGGAAGTTGATCTCTGGGAAAAGAGCATTGGAACAGAGAAGGCTTTACTGAGGTTACCCTTGAACTAAAACTTGAAGAACAGGGTCTGAGTGCAACAGTTTGAGATAGAGGAAAGTTGTTTCCTGAAGAAGGAACTCCACACACAGTGTCTGGGACAAGGATGGGCTGATGAGTGTATGTACATCAAGCCACCAAGTCAGGCTTGTTTTTTGCAGGCATTGGGGGACAGGTCAATGACATCTTCTGAGCGGTGTGCCAGGCAGGGTCATCTGGCGGTTTTGTATAGGAGCTGATGGCAGGAAGAATGGTCGGAAGGCCATTAAGACAGGAGAAAGAAGCACTAAAACACTGAATCAGAGGCCCTGAAATCCTTCCCCCAACCGTTGGCTGCCCAGACAACCTTGTTTTCTTTCAAAGTAAGCTGTGAGGAGCATGACCCTTATTGGAGTGGCACCTCTAGTAAGTCATTCCGAACACACCTGCCACACGAAGTGATTGCATCTTACCACGTCCTGTGTGATACTATTATTGTTGGATTAGCGCTCACCTCTTCTACCAAGCTGTGAGCAACCTGAGGGCTCGGGTTCTGTATTTTCTATCTCTGCCTGCTCCTAAAGGGCTCTGCACATAGTGACTAGTCTTTCATACATACTAAATAGCTCAGCAAACTCCTTAACACCTCTTTCCATAGTTTCTTGCCTCTTGGAAAGCCCCCTTGCCCTTGACCAGCACTATCCTTATCTCACTTTTCTGTGATGGGCTCTCATCTAGCCTCAAAATTCATTGGTAGTCTCCTAAAACCTCGAGCTGGACTCACCCTAGAAAAGAACAATTGGGTAAGAGGAGAACCGGAAGAACACAGACTTTTAGCAAACTATAACAGACTGTCACAACACAGACTGCTGGAAGAAAGCGACAGGATCGGCTTCACCTGAATCTACTATTAGCCATCATAACTCTAAAGAAATTGTACCACATGATGATCTTTACTATCTTCATTAATGATAATAAAGAAGGTGGTTTTTTTTTGTTTGTTTGTTTTTTAAAGAATCAGAAGGATCGCTATTCTGTTTTGTCAGAAGAGGGCAGGAAGGAGCACTCTCCCTCCTTATAACAAGGAGTCAGGCAACTTGCTGGGGACCTGGGGACCCAGCCAGGGGAAGGGCTATGCCCTGATCTGGGGTGGAGGGCAAAAGAGAGGTTCCTATTTCTCCCGACAGCTCCATTGGGTCACCCAAACTTCTGGAGAATTGTCTATATATTGTATACTCAGGGGTGGAAGATCACCTGCCTAAAAATATCTCCCTTGACCACCAATACCTTCTCCAGCCACTGATGCAGAAATTCCCGCATTGGAAGCATTATAATTCACTTCTCAAAACTAAGGCTCTCTCCGGCCCACCCAGCCACCCTGTGTATGGAGCTTTCTCTGAGAGGTATGAAGCAGTGTGTCACATCACTTTCTAAGTGGACAGCCATTTTGATTGGAGACAAGGAGGAGTGGAAGGAGAGATCATTTTGGAACCCCTCCCAAGGTGGGCTGCCCAGGAAGTGCCTGGACTGGGAAGGGCAGGGCTGGGGACAGGTGGGCGAGGCGCAGGGGGGTGGGGGGAAGCTTTTCACTTTCTTGACAAATCTCATGAAGGCTGAGGCTGGTCCCATGTGCAATAAACTCTGTTTTGGGGCGTGTGTTGAGGAGAAAGGAGGTGGAGCACCAGGCTGTTTCTCCAGAGCAAATCTGATACAATATACTAAACCCATCAATTAGAGGGGGACTTCTACTTTGAGGCAAAAGAACTGTTAACTCTACAGATTCTTGGCAGGGTTACTTTAAACAGAAGGCCTTCAGCCTACCCTATCTACACTGCACTTTTATCTCGCTGAATGAAGTGAACCCGCCTCTGACCAGCCTTCAAGCCCAACAGAAAATGGCAAAAACACAAACTCTTCCTCACATGGCTGCCCCAAGGCCCCACCACCCCGGCGTCTCCTGACTCAAGGTCAACCTGGCCCTGCTGGTGTGTTGCGCGATAACATTCCGTCCACAGCCCCTGGGCCCTGCCGTTTCCTGGGCCAGGCGCCCACCCACCTCTGGACTGTATATATATCTGGACCATATATATAGTCAGGGGGGCTTGGCCCGTCTGGGCCGGATCTTCTCAAGTGGAGGCCGAGAGACAGCGCCTGACTAAGGTCCTGGGATTGTCTGGAGGCTCAGGAAGAAGGCAAGGGACGTCTATTTTTCAAGCTCAGGTGACCAGGAAGGGAGGAGCGTGGGCCGAGGAGGAAGGCAAACAGCTTGGGGAGGGGACTTTGGGGAAGAAACTATCGGGTGACGAGGGAGCCCTCTGGCACAGAAGAGTTGGGGAACTGGGAGCGAACTGGGAACGCGGAGCAGGAAAAAGAGACAGGAAGCCATTTGGGGAGAAGGGTTAGGGGCTGGGGCGATCTGGAGAAGGGCTGGAAGTCGCGCGATCGGGAAGGAAGCCACGCGACACAGGAGTGCTGTGCGGGAGGGGCGCGACGGGGGAGAGAGGAGGCCCGGGAAAGGGCGCCGCGGCCTGGGTGGGGGTCCCTTCCCCGAGGCGGGCCCGCGTCCTCCGCCCGCCCGCCCGCCGGCTCCTCCCCCGGCCCCGTGCCCGCCCTTCCGGCCTAGGCCCCGCGCGCCCCGGCCTCCCCGGCCTCACCGCCCCCACGGCCTCCTGCAGCAGCGCCCCGAGCCGGCTCAGCATGTTGGCGGCCCGGCCCGGCTCGGCTCCCGGGCGGCGGCGGCGGCAGCGGCGGCGGCGGAGCTCACGGGCGGAGCGCGGCCCAGGAGGCGCGGCGAGGAGGCGGGGCCCTGCCTGGCCCGCCCCACCCCGGCCCGCCGGGGGCACCAGCTGCCGGCCGCCCCCGGCCCCGGCCAGGCCCGCGGTCGGGAAGGAGGCCGGGCGCCGACGAGTCCCGGTCCGGGAGGGCAAGGGGGACGCCGAAGCCCGGCGTCGCAGCGGAGGGGCGCCTTCAAGTGCCGCCGGGGCCCCCTGGGGAGCCAGGTGGCGGCGAGAGGGGTGAGCGGGACCGGGAGGTTTCTTCCAGAGGCTTGAGAAGGTCTGTGGGTCCTGTAAGTCTCTAGCCGCCCCTACCCCCGCCTCCTCCCAGCACAGTAGCCACTGGCCGCGTGTGGCTGTGGAGCACTGAAACAAACGCACTAGTCCTGAGATGTCCCGAGGGTCAAGTACACTTCCCATTCTGAAGACTTACTACACAAAGAAAATGTAAAATAGCTCACTGATGATATTTTATGTTGATGACCTGTTGAAATCGTAGCCTACTAGATATAATGGGCTAAATGGAGTATATTATTGAAATTAATTTCACTTGTTGCTTGTTCCTTTAAGTGCATACAGCACTGGTGCAGAGGTTCTGCAGAGGAAGCAACCACTGGCCGGGTTGCTCTTCTAGCAGCACCAAGGAAAGAAACAAAAGGTGGGTCTCCCATGTTGAGGCGCCCCCTACCAGGGCAAGGTGCGCCCAAGAATTACACAGGCAGAACCTTCAACAAGAGCAGGGTTTCCGGGACCATCCGAGCGACAACTCTGCCACTTTAAAGCCCATTTCCCCTGCCACCTCCACCTCCCAAGTTTTAGGAATGGAAAGCTCTTTCTGAGGAGAGGGCTGATATCTGTTCAAAATGTTTTTCTACTGACCACTGACATCTGATGAGAGGGTGAGGGGTAGCCTCTATCACAAAGCTGGAGGACCTAGAGCCTGGGGGGTCTTGAGGCTTCACCGCACTAGCCCTGCCTTTTGGGCCCCATTCACCAGCCAGGCTGAGGTCCAGGAGACAACGACCTGTCCAGAGATGGCTATGTACCCTGGAGTGGAGCCTGGAATCCAGGCTAAGTCACGAGGGGTGGGGACAGGATTCTGCCCAGCCCAGATAGAGCTAGCATTTGGATCTCAATTCTCTAACAACTGCTTGGGAAAAAGAGACGTTTTAAAATAGTACGTCTGCAAATGGGCCCCTGTGAGTAGCCCTATGGGAAAGGAGAGGAGGCTTTCAGGCCAGAATGTATAAGAACAAAGGAAAGAAACAAGCCTGTTTTGTGTATGGAGAGGCCACTTGGAGAGCTGGAGCCCTGAGTCCAGTCCTGCACTGTGATTTTCTGGGCTGGCTTCCTCATAGGTAAGGGAAGCAGCTGGATGAATTAAATCATCTTCCCTCTAGGAATTCTGGGCTATAGTGGAAGTACATCAGGAATTCATAACCTTTCATTGGGCTTCACTTTAAAATTTTTATCTTAGAACTTCTAATAAATGTCAATGGAAACGTGTTATATGTTAAAAGTGTTGGAGCCCACTGATGTACAGTTGACTCTTGAATAACATGGGTTTGAACTGCACAGGTCTGTTTATACATACATTTTTTAGATACAGTGCAACACTGTAATTTCTCTCCCTTAAGATTTTTTCTTTCTATAAAAAGTTTTAAAAGGTGTTGTGTGTGTGTTTGTTTTGTTTTAATGTTTATTATTTTTGAGAGAGCGTGCACTTGTGCATATGCACATGTGGGGGAGGCGCAGAAAGAGGGAGACCCAGAATCCCAAGCAGGCATCAGGCTCTAAGCTCCGAGCTGTCAGCACAGAGTCCAATGTAGGACTCAAACTCATGAACCGCGAGATCATGACCTGAGCCAAAGTCAGACACTTAACTGACTGAGCTACTCAGGTGCGCTGTTTTTTGTTTTTTAGTAATCTCTACACCCAATGTGGGGCTCAAACTCACAACCTCAAGTTCAAGAGTTGCATGCTCTTCTGACTAAGCCGCCAAGCACCCCTCTCCCTTGTGATTTTCTTAGTATTTTCTTTTCTCTAGCTTACTTTACTATGAGGATACAGTATATAGTGCATATAACATACAAAACGTGTTAATTGTTTATGTTAGTAAGACTTCTGGTCAACAGGCTGTTAGCAGTTAGATTTGGAGGCAGTCAGAAGTTGTATGTAGATTTTTGACTGCATAAAGGAGTCAACACCCCTAACCCCATGCTGTTCAAGGGTCCGTTGTAGTTAAAGTCTGACAGATTAGCTCATTTGGGAGAAGACCTTTGAATAAAGCCTTTCCTTCTGTCAGTTTAAATGAGGGCAGAAGGCTCTTGGAGGGTGAACAGTGTTAAAAGAGCAAGTGACTAAGCCCAGATTCAAGAAGAGGGGACATTGACACTGCCACTCGATGGGAGGAATGAGAATGATTTGTGCACATTTTTTTAAATGTTTTTTATTCTGAGAGAGAGAGAAAGACAGCATGACGAGGAGAGGGTGATACAGAATCTGAAGTAGGCTCCAGGCTCTGAGCTGTCAGTACAGAGCCCGATGCAGGGCTTGAACCCACGGACAGTGAGATCATGGCCTGAGTCATAGTCGGAGCTTAACCAACTGACCACCCAGGCACCCCCAATTTGTGCACATTTTTAAACCACCGCAGTTTTGTAACTACTTATCTGTATGAATCAGGATTCTCCTAATACTGTGCAGCCAAATACAATAAATTAGATCCTACGTGTGATAAAAGGGCACTGTCACATACAAATCTTGACGTAAGATTTTTTTTATTCATCAGAGCTTCTTTGTTCTGACTCATTTTTATCATTAACTATAAAATTCTATTTATAAATGTATTCCAGTTACTAACGATAAGATGTAATTTTCATTTTTTTAATGTTTTTATTTAATTTTGAGTGAGAGAGAGTATGTGAGCAGGGGAGGGACAGACGCGGGGGGGAGGGGGTGACAGAGGATTCAAAGCAGGCTCTGCACTGACAGCAGAGCCTGATGCAGAGCTTGAACTCCTGAACCATGAGATCATGACCTGAGCTGAAGCCAGATGGTTAACTGACTGAGCCCCACATGTGCCCCAAGATACAATTTTTGAAAAAAGGCTTGCAAACTACTAAGTAATCACGAAGGTTTTGTATCTGCTCATGTGCATGTGCCTGCATATGTGTGTGTGTGTGTGTGTGTGTGTGTGTGTGTGAGGAAGAGGCACTGAGAGATTCTCCTAAGCCTAAGATTTTTGTTTTAGGGACCCACATCCACTTCAGGTCTCTCCAGATCTCAGGAACTTAAAATCCTTTAGGTGTTAGCATGCAATCTGCCCACCAAAAGTATTTCCCAGTGGACTGTGATCAAACACTGCCTCAGCATCCCTTGGTGCTCAACACCCTGGGAGCTCCGTGGCCCTGGGTGTGCTGGCGTTGTCACCACCACTGAGTCTCTAATGCTGGAATAAGGTAAGCCCTCCAAAATTGGTTGAACGCCTAAAACTGAGTCCTGGTGTTGGAGACTATTCTGTCTACGCCTCCTAGTCTGCCCCCCAAGCTGCCCTGTGAGAGGGAACTACATAGGGGAAGTCTTGGGTTAACATGAAACTTGGATGTCTGTCTCCATTCTCCACTCATTAACTTGCATGTACCTTCAGGGTTCAGATGAACTCTCTCTACAATTTTCTCATTGGCTAAAAGGATCAAAATGATCTATGCTGTTGACCTCACAGGTTGTTGAAAGGATAAAAGCATGTTGTATCCAATGTATGAGAGCTCCTACAACTCAAAATAATTGTCTGTATTTGAGGGATTCCTTTTTTTTTTTTTTAAATGTTTTATTTAGTTCTGAGAGAGAGAGAGAGAGAGACAGCATGAGCAGGGGAGGGTCAGAGAGAAAGGGAGACACAGAATCTGAAACAAGCTCCAGGCTCTGTCAGCACAAAGCCCAATGCGGGGCTTGAACCCATGAACTGTGAGATCATGACCTGAGCTGAAGTCGGACACTTAACTGACTGAGCCACCCAGGCACCCTTGCATTTGAGGGATTCTTATGCCCTTTGCTTTTGTTTCAGCCAAAGGGAATAGAAACTTGTCTCAGGGGTAGCAGACTGGAATCAGATTCCAGCTCTTAGGTTCACACTCCAGCTCACCTAGCCCTTCTGACTGCACCTCTTCACACGTCCACATCTGGGTTCTGTTCCGGCCAGGTGAGGCCGACCCCTCCCTTCACAAGCACCCACACCTAAAGTCCTTCTGATCTTCCCGTCAGTCTTCACCCCTTCCACCCACTTCCACACTCCAGTTCCCCATCTGCCCCCACGGGAGGCCTTGCCAAGTCAACGAAGACCGTGTTCCCCATCTCCTCCCTCAGCCTCCACTTAGCCAGTGGTCCGCTAGATCTCACCCATTATTTCTCCATTGATTGGTTTTCCCCACCTGCTCTTCACAAGTCAGCTCACCGCCTACTCATACACCATTGACCTTCTCTGTGTTTTTGGCCTCCACATTGAACTGTGAGTATCTTAGGCCCCAGAGGGTGCCTTCATGTCACATGTTGATGAGCTTGACTGCCAAGGTGAGCACTTAGGGTCTCAGCAGAGGACAAGCAGGCTTTCCTCCCAGCTGGCTCCCATATCAGGCTCCAGAGTGTGAATTTCTGCCCTTCCTCCACACCACTGTCACACAGCCCCGAAAAAGAGGAGGCAGATGGACCCCTGCTATGCTAGCTCCTGCTTTTGAGGGCAGTGTGTGTGCTGTCCACCTCTTCCAACCCTATGTACTCCCCATTTGAACCCTCACTCCCACGGATTCCCTTAGCCTGGTGTCACCTCTCCCTCCTTTCCAGATCTGGTGGCTCAGAAAGAACAAATAGATTTGGGGGCCCAGTGCAACCTTTTAATTCCAAGCAGAGTCTCCCTCCCACAGCATTATCACACACACACAGTGGAAAGGGATGCCAGAGCCTGGGCAGGAACAAATCCCAGACCCAGGCAAAAATATATATATAATTATGTACACATATGTTTCTGTAGAGAAGAAAAGCTGGGAGTGTGATTAAAGTCGGGCAGAGAGTTAGGAGAGAAAGCAGCTGGGGGTTGCCCCAATAAATTACATTCTTTAGACAGCATGGTGGGGATGCACGGGGATGGACGGGACATGGTAGCCAGGACACTCAGCCTGGCCTCTCAATCCCATCCCGAGGAGCCTGAAGGCCTGGGTGCTGCCCGGGACCTGGGTGCTAAAAGTCTAGCTGACTTTGCCTGCAGGCTGATGGCGGGCTGAGGTTCTGCAACATCTCCACTCTAAGCCAAGGCTTCTGGGGAAGCCACAGGGCTGGAGCAAGAGGCTTTGAAGCTTAGGGGTCACAGGGAAAGGACAAGGTGAGCTGGAGGGCAGGGTGGCCTCCTTGCTGGAGGCCGAGCTCAAGCCTGCTCCTGCTAAGAGTCAGAGAAACCAGAGGCCCAGATGCAGGGGAAGCTGTCCAAGGTGAGGGGAGGAGGCGTGCTTGGGTGCACACAGGGTCCTGGGGCTCTCCCTGCCTGCCTGGCTGCTTCCCACCCTCACCTTCCTCCTAGCAGGCCCAAGGGTTCGACCCACCCATTGGTCAAGACAGCCAACAGGCCTGACCACTAAGCGCTGCCTTGTTTCTCCTCACTCTCTTGTGGGGACCTTCATATGGGGGTGGTGTGGGGAGAGGGTGCAAACATTAACTCTGTGTGTGCTGGAGTCCAGACTGGGTTTGCCCTGTGCAGTGAGGACCAGGGATGAGGGGAGGAGGCCCCCCTAGCTCATTATGGGGAAGCAAGTTCATGTCCCACAACCCCAGCACTGCAGAGGTCCTGGTTCCTCCTCACCTGGGGAATGGAGCCAACGCTACCTCCGCCCCACCTCCCTGCTCCCCTAAGGGGTGATGCTTTGGGGTCTACGACCCCAGCTCCAGAGCCCTGACGCAGCAGGAGAGAGGGTCAGTTATGGAGTGGGAGGGGTGGTCAGAAGAGAGAGGCCTTTTTCTTGAGTTCGTTCCTCTTCCACAGGGCCAGCTTGCTAAACTCTTCAGGAGACATGGAAAATACTCTTGAGAAGTCCTCAGCAGACAGATGCCTCTGTAGAGGGGACACACAAAGGCAGCTGTGGGACAGGGGCCCAGGGTGGGGCTGGCCAAGTGCCGAAGGGAAAATCAAAGAGGCCCCAGGTTCTCCCCACCAGGCAGGGCAGGCCACCCCATCATAGCCTCTAGGCCCGCCGCACACATTTCCTCTGCATACCTCAAGCCTCATCCGATCCACACCTGGAGGCAGTTTGGTTCTTCCCTTATTGGTCACCACCAGCATTTCGTAGGGATAGATCTGGGGGGAAAGGGGAAGGGGCAGTGTTAGGCTCATCAAGTTTCCTGTTAGTGTGACCCCCTTGATTCCCTGGCCCCTTATCAGCCGGTAGGGGCCACTGAGGCTCTTGCCATTTTTGCCACCCATGTCCCCCAACTTTCCTGCTGCCCCTCCCATCATCGACCCCTTAGTGCATTCGCTTCCCTGGCTTCTGACCCCCCCGGCTGGCTGGCCCGCCCCCACTGCAGTGGTTCTGTCCCCTGCCCACCACCCCTGGCTCTGCCCCTGCCCCTCACCTTCTGCTCCAGCACACAGGGCAGGGAGTTCCCCCGGTCCATCCTCCCCCTCTGGCCCTCTCCGTTCTGGGGAGACCAAAGCCGCAGTGAGCCAGAGTGGGGCAGGGAGACCTCCCCAGCCTTACCCTGGGCTTCTCGAGTCCTTACCACGCAACTCTGTGGCCCCACCCCCCCCACCCCCAACACTGCCTGTCACTTGTCCATGGCTTCTGCTGCTTCATGCGTTCCCCTCCAGAAGGCACTCACCTGCAGGCCTGTGGGAGAGAAGAGTCATTGTCCGGCGGCAGCTTGAAGGTCAGCAGGCCTCCAAAACTGCCAGCTCAGCCTCCCCAACCTCCAGCCACAGCCCTGCCCACATCACAGGCACAGGGCTGCCCTGGGGCCTTCTGAGGCCCCTTTCCCCACTCGCCTGGTACTGGGCGGCCCTGCCTCTCACCTGGGCTTCCAGTCTCACTCCCAGAGGGGCTGAAGTCTGTGGACTGTAGCTAGAAAGGACATGAAGGGATCAGAAGGAAGCTGGAGAATTCTGCACTGTTCCCCCTCACAGGAAGGGTCTCCTGTGACCCCAGGATGCCCAAGTAGCTCAGTCCCTCAGAGGTGCCCAAAGGCACACTCTTCCCTCGCAGTCTGTGATCTCTGGTCTGGGACCTTACCCGGCTCAGAGTGGTCCTGCCGTAGGAGGGGAGAGAAGATGACTTTGATGTTCCTGCATGCAGGGCTGGAAGACAGTAAGAGGCCCTGGTCAGTCCCTTTGGTCTGATAATCATTCCTGAGAGGGCTGCCTCCCTGGCCTCCCCTGCCAGAGGCAGGGCAGTGAAGGGCGGACCCGGGGGGCCCGGGGAACCCCGTTGACTTTTGGCTCCTGCCCATTACCTTCAGCAAGTGGCACTGTGCTGGCAGCTCTGGGCTGTCCCTCTAAACAAACACACATCTGGGCGAAACGCCCGAGTGTTAGAACTGATAGTCAGCCAGTGACAGATGATGAGGCTCACCGTCATAAAATGAAACTCTGGACTACAAAACTATATCTGAAATTTTGTCAAAATGATGGAATCATTATACTTTAAAATTAGCAATGCTAGTAATCAAATTTCAGATGTTTAACGTTACAATACAGAAACGATCGTTTTCTTGGCGCCATCAGCTGCTAGGCTGTGCCAGCCATTAGTCTACTCCACGTTTTTGGCGCGCCTGGCCACCTCAGTGGGTGGAGCATGCAACTCTCCATCTCAGGATCATGAGTTCAAGCCCCATGCTAGGTGTAGAGATCACTTAAAACTATCTAGAGAGAGACTTCACATTTCCAAGATCAAATGTCACTTTGAACTTACACACTTCATAGGATCACTCAGCTTTCTAGCACCACATATTGTTGGTTTTCAGTAACAGGTTTTCCTAAAGAGAACTTTGTACCTAAAATACTTAGTTTGCCCAGATCTCAAAACTCTTTCACGTCCAAATGCTAGAAATCATTGACATTCTAGGGCAATCATTTTGATAAACATTTTTTAAAGCTGTAAGTGTTTATTTACACCCAATGTGGGGCTTGAACTCATGACCCCAATATTAAGAGTCACATGCTCCTCTGACTGAGCCAGCCAGGCCCCCTGACAAACAATTTGTTTGAAGGTTTAGCCTTGACAGACTCAAAATTATAAGGAATTGTCTTCTTAAAACATCCTTTTAAGGGGCACCTGGGTGGTTCAGTCAGTTAAGCATCCAACTTCGGCTCAAGTCATGATCTCGCGGTTTGGGAGTTTGAGCCCTGTGTCAGGCTCTGTGCTGACAACTCAGAGCCTGGAGCCTGCTTTGCATTCTGTGTCTCCCTCTCTCGCTCTGTCCCTCCCCTGCTCACACTCTGTCTCTCTCTCTCCAAAATAAATAAACATTAACAAATTTTTTAAAATACTTCTTACTTTTGTGTAGGAAATTATCTGTTTCTACAATGATCGTTCACTATTGAAGCATTTCATTTCTGTGATAAGTATACACTTATATTTCAAATGAATGGTAGAATTTCAATCTACAAAGCACATCAGAAGATTTTCACTTGATTACTTTTAGAACACTCATTTATGTTTGAAAGTGACCATCTCAACGTTACCACCAAGTCAGAATGACACCTGTTCATAATTCTGAAACTGCTGAGGTTGATTAGCTATGACAGTAGCCTAAGCAGTCATGTGATCACTGGTCACATACGAGTTCAGGGATGCCAAAAATGATGGTGTGGTAGATATCTGGCTATTCAACTCTGCAAGGCCAAAAGGGAAGTTAAAGAGCTAAGTCTGACTGAATAGCAAATTCTGGTAGAACATAAAGATTGAATCCAGCTTTCGGGGCATCTGTGTATCTGCCTCTTTCTTCAGGCCTTCACTATTCTACATTCTCTAACATTCCCTACTGTAACTTCCCACTCATACCAAAATATCATCCTGAGACTTTCAGTGACCCTGTGGATGTCCAAGCACACATGACCCTTATGGCTCCTTGCATCTCACCCCCCAGTGGCCTTCACCTCCGCTCCCCTTCAGGCAGCCCTTCCATGTGGCCACCCCCTAGGTCTTGTCCACATCTGCTGCACATCTGAAGCCTGGGAATCCCACTTTGCAGCCATAGCACCTTCCTTGTTTGAGGCTCACTCGCAGCCTCATTTCCAGCACATCTGTCCATCAACCTCATGGGGACCTCCAGTGTCTTGATTCCCTTCTGCTTCCTCCTGGGACCTTCGACCCGTGGTTGGGTATATAAGTAATTTCACCACCACTCAGCAGCTCACCTGGCCCCTCATCTCTTGGCACCTGCCTTATGAAACTCTAATCCTGGATCAGCCAGCTCCTCTTGCCTGTAGGCCACAGAGATAAAGCCCACACTGAGTGGATGATCATCACTACAGACCGAAAGTCTTGCACCAGTTTCCCTTCCCTGCAGCGGCTAGTCCTAACCTTTCCAACCTCACCCTGCCTCACCCTCCTTCTGCTCAGCAGACAACCTCAGCTTCTCATGTGGCCTGCTCCCAGACCCGAGTCCCCAGCCCTCAGAGAAAGGGGCCTTTCAAGGCTTGCCTCCCACATCCTGAGGCTGGGCCTCCTCCTGAGACCTCCACCTGGACATTGCTAGGGGAGCTCTACAGGGCACGCCTGGGCACCCTCCCTCCTTCTCCCTTCCCTCTCCTCTGTGCATCCCGTTTTCTCTCATGGTCTTACTACTACATACAAGCTGAAGACTCAACTCGCCCTTCAAGCTTCCAACCCAGTAAGACCTGGCTCTTACCTACATGTACTCCAAGCCCAACATGTCCCAAATCAGTCCCTGCATCCTTCACCCAACCCCCTCCTCCCTTAACACCTCAGTTCCAGGTATGTCCCCACTTAGCACCCAAGCCAAGACCCTGATTTGGCTCTCCCTTCCCACACCCAATCAACCACTTAGTCCGGTTGATTCTATCTCCTATGTATTCTCAAACCCGCCGCCTCCCCTCTGGACCTACGTAGTCCTACAGATGATTGGGAAGTGTGGTAGAGTGTCTCCAAAGATGGTTTGCATGGCATCTTCCAGCCTGTGAGCCTCTGTACCACTGCCTTCATCAGGTAATGGAAAGCCTCTCCCCTGCCCGGAGTCTAGGCTGCCCGATGAGCTGCTCTGACCAACAGGATGCAGAGGAATGATGCTGGGTGGCTCCTGAGTTTAGGCTTTTAGAGGCCTCATAGTTGCAGCTTGGGCTTTCTGCTCTCCCTCCCTGTGCTGCAGCCACCCTGCTCTAGGGAAGTCCAAGCCAGGCTCCAGCAATTAGAGGCACAGTACCCAAAGCCCAGGCCACCCTGTCTCTCTGGCCAATCCCTGCCACCCCAAGGCATACTCTGGGCTCTGTAACTGCAGGCTCCTGCAGGCTCTATAAGCTGGCCGGGGTGTTTTCTGTTCCTTGCCTTTGCTCCCACACTGTTCCCAGTGTCCGCAATGCCCTTCCCCCCCCACTCACTCTGTCTTTCTCTTCAAGACCTAGTTTACCCTCCTCCCTGGCCTTCAGCCCCAGGCCCAGTCACAATCCTCTGGAAACACTCACTTTGTGTGCCTCTCATGTCACCCCAACACCTCCCCAAGCTGCACTGACCCCAATTCCCATATCAACTTCCCCGTGGACTGGAAGTTTATTGAGGGACGGGACTAAAGTTTTGACCCTATATAATCCCCAGTGTCTAGCATATGTTAGACACACAATAAGTGTTTGGTAAGTTAAACAAAATTTGCTAATTCTGCTTTACTCTTATTTTATGACTGTATTCTTGCCCTAAGGAATGAGTGCCTTGAGCCAGTGACACGATCTTCTGTCCCTTATGCCGCAGGAGCACAGAGCTGGGCATATGATAGACAAACCCAGACTCTTCAATTCTGGCCTCAAGGCCTGGCCAGGCAATTCGGAGCCGCCTGCATGGCACTCACAGGTATGAAAGGGTGTCCGGTCAGGCAGAGAGCGAGTTTTCCTCCGGATAGGCAATGACTTTTCCATCTCTTCTTTCAAGATCATCTTTCCCAAGTTGGAGGTAACCTGGGGAAGGAGAAAGAAGATGGGTCCAAGACTGCTATGGTCATTTCACATCTCCAAAAGGTTGGGAGCTGGGTATCTGCAGGCAGGACTGGGGGCTGGTTTCCGAGTGGCTGGGTGGAAACACCCCGGAGCCCGTGGGGCCTGTGTCTCCGGTCTGATGCACTGCCACACTGGGTTTGGACACCCTGGAGAGCAAGGAGTCGGCGCAGCTCCGTGTAACTGTATCCTAGCGGCCTCTGCAACCCAGGTCACGTGCCCAGAGCACAAGTCCATGCCCCTGTCAGTGGCCTTTCCAGGACTCCCAACACCCTTTCACCTGCTCTGGAGACTAGTGGCCTGCTCTCTCCTTGCTCCTCTTCCTGTGAACTTAGCCTACTGAAGCCTGGCACTGCAAGGGGGCACCCTTTTCTTTGCTTTTTGACCTTAAGTTAGTGTTCCCCCAAAGCAGCATGAGGTCCATTCAGTAGCGACAACCTGAAGTCCTGGGAAGAAGGGGAGTTCCTCGTATTCCTACGGGCATGACACCACTTTAGTACAGAACAGCTAGAGAACCAGAACTCTTGTCCCCAAGAAGACATGGGCAGGGTGTCTGGAGGGGTAGTGAGATGCTACCTTACTGAGTTCCTCTCTCTGACGCTCCCTGAGAGCCTTCATCTCTTCCCCAGAGTCGTCATCTTCTTCCTCTTCCTCTTCCTCTGCGCCCCTCCTGGATGCCTTCCGCTTCCTCCATTCTGTCTCTGGGGAACACGGGCAAAAGCAGGCTCATTAATCAGCCATTCACTCAACAAGCATTTGTCAGGTGCTAGCTTTGTGCAAGGCAACTGGGTTGTACCTTAAAGAGAATGCTACAAATTATTTTGTAAAAAATAAAATAAAGGTAGAATTTTCTAGCCTTGTGGTAAAGCTCAGTAGGCAACACACACTCACACAACTTAAATTCACAGGGGACTAAGACCTTGTCTCACTCTTTCTCTTTCCCAGAGCTCCTGTCACAGAGTCTGGGAGGCAGACGTCTGGTAAATGTCTACCGAGTAGCCAAATGAATGGAAAGTGATTGAAAGCCTGACAAGCAGGGCCACGTACGCCAAAAGCCATTGGAACGCAGGGAAGAATGATGAGCCAGTAGGGCCATGAAGGACGTGGGGTGGGTATGGGGAGAGGGTGGGTTCATGGAGCTTCACCAGTGGCTGTGAAGCAGTGTCCCAGGCCTCCTTTTCCCCTCTCTAACACAGTGTCCTACCCACGACGGCCAGCGACGGGGGGCATGGCCAATAGTCGGTTTCAATCTTGGCTGGCTGGTTGGGGTCAGGCGGCTGGGCTGCAGGGAACTTGGAAGACTCGATGATGAGGTCCTCGATGAGGTGCTTGCTTTGAGGGCTCCCTCCCATGGACTCTGCAGGTAAAGGTCAGGGTCAGCTCACACCCCCCACCAGGCCACCTCGGGCTCACCCAGCCCCTAATTCCCTCTCCTGTCCCCTTTCATACTTGTGAGATCTCAGGTGTAAACACAACACACAGCAAAGAATACAGAGCAGAGGTTACGTGCTATTATGAAGACCTATTCTCCCATGGCCCCCCAGCCAGTGGTGCGAAGTGGCCCGGGTCAGTGAGGGGAGCCCTCACCTCTCTGCTTGTAGATAGGTGGCTTCTTGTAGATGTTGGAATCTGGGCGGGTTGTCTCTGTGGACAGGGATCAAGAGAAGATGAGAAGGAAGATATGATGATGGTGGGCGAGACCGGGCCAATGAGGAGGCGCAGATGGAATGGAAGAAGGCAGGAAATTCATAGGCTCCTGACAAGAGCCAAGACAGAACCAGAGTTCCTGGAGCTGTCCCTCAGGAGACTGGGACTTTTCCCACTTTCCTGGTTGGGTGGGAGGGAAGGCACGATCCGCCCGTGGTCCTGCCATCAGAGGGTCCAGCCAATTCCGTAGTGAGCATATACCCCAGAGAGTGGGGGGGAGACAGTAAGAAGCTTGGATTCCTGCAGGAAAAAAGAGGTCCCAGGGAAAGGGGGCAGCCACACTGACGGTAAACCTACCAGGATGGTGGAAATGGGGTAGGCTGGTCCGCGGGGTCCCAGTGGTTCTTGGGGCCGAAGCCTGAGAGATGGTTCCAGGGGACCTGCTCTCTGCCCACACCTGCAGAGAAGTATGGTTCACTGAAGCTCCCAGGTCCCCTACCCTACCTTCTCCAACCCACAGAGACACTGCTTCACCTGACTCCACCGTCTCTGTCCCCCCACCCTAGCAGCCCACAAGCCCCCAACCCCAGGGCAGAGGAAGGGTATCCAAGGACTCGACCTGCTGCTGACGTCTGACCCAGGGAGAAAGGGTTAAATGAGGTTCTGGGTCAGACAGACAGATGGACACAGAGCTGGTCAGCGGCAGGATGAGGCCATCCCATGGGCTCTGCATATGTGTGGGGGAGGGGAGCCGGGCAAGTGTCAGGTGTGGGGCAGACTCACCTCTGGGGATGGTGGGGGGGATGTGGATTTGGGTGACAGTGAGCGCTGCGGATGGAGAGGAGGCTGGTCAGAGCCACAAGGGTAGGGGTAAAGCCTCACCCCTAGAGCCCCGGAAGGGCCACTTCATCCCCCGCCCAACTCTGCACCCTTGCCCGGCCAATTTCTGAGCCATCTCTTCTCTCTCAGTCCTTGCCAGTTCCCAGCACTGGCCCTCCATCCTTCTTCATCCTAGTGCTCTCCTGGGCGGAGCCCTCTCTTTCTCTGGATGTAGGAAGAAGTCATGGATCTTGGAGCTGTGTGCTTGTGCTCTGAGGGCCAACTGAAGATGGCTCTGACCCTGTCCTCAGAGCCTAGCACCCAGGGGAAGGAACAGGACCCATAAGCAGCCAGGACAGAGTCTGGGCTCCTGGCAGAGTAGCCCCCAGCCCCCAGCTCAGCGATGACACTACCACTTTCTGGAACACACTTTACAAAGTAGCTGCCATGAGTTATCTCTCACACTTAAATAGCTGGTGAGGTGGAAGGGCAGATGTATTGCCTCGATTGTATAGGAGGGGAAACTGGAACCACACATTCACATAGGTCACTCGGCTAGGAATTCCAGCCTCCTTGTCTAGTGCTCCTAGGGCTTTTGGCAAATTCGCCTTTTCTGTCCACTCCCACCCTTTTCCTCCAAGACCTCTTCCCTCCCCCACCTGCTCTGTGAGGCTGCCATTCCAACATGGCCTCCCCTGCTCTGGGTATGGAGCTTATCCTCCAGCCTCCAGCCTGTCTCTGCCTGTTCTCCACAAATACTGGGATGACCATTGGTTGATTTCTGCCACAGTTCCTTTGCTTGTTTTGGAGTCTGGCCACCAGGAAAGGAAGCATCAGAGGGATTCCACCTCCTACCCGGTGTGGCTGGGGGAGCCCTTCCCCCAAGTCCTGTCCAGAAGGAGCCTCCCACCCCTCACCTCCCGGCTTCTGGGAAGCTCCACATGTTCCAGAAGAGAATAGGTAAAGTGGGGCTCGTAGATCATGAGGTCAGGCCGCTCGATGTCCAGGATGGCCTTGTCCTTGGGGATGGCAGCCAAGTCTTTGTAGCCCAGCACCTGATTGTCCATCTTGGCCTGCAGGGAAATGGGGAAATGGTGTGAATGGAACAGATGTGCCAAAAGCCTCACCTAGAACACTGGCCTTAGGAAGAAAATGGGCAGCCATTTGAGATGTCAGCTCCTACAAGTTAGTAATTCTATTATTTTAATTTTAAGAGGTTAGAGAGTCATTTACAAAATGATAGTCCTTTGCCTAGCACTTTGGGTACAATGAGGCAGGACCAGACCAGGAGAAGAGGGGTGTGGGGAATCTTCTCTGGATTTCTGGGTTCTCTCTACTCATCAGCCCTGGCAGGACCACCGTCAGGGAGGCTCTGGGTGAAGCGGTCCGGCATGTCCCCACCCCATCCCTGCCCCAGCCTGAGGGTGCAGGTGGCTGAGAAGTACTCACCACGATGCTGGAGGGAGAGCCGGGAACACTGGAGCCTCGGGAGGAGCTGACGCTCCCAGGGGAGGTAAGTGGTTGCTGGGGAGAGTGAAAGGCGGGCGGGTGGGGAATGAGCGTGCGTGCCAGGGCCGGGTTAGGGCTGGGCTCTCCTCCGGGAGGAGGGAGGGAGGGCTTCCCTAGGCCTCTGGGGCGCCGAGGTGCGGCTCTGCGGGCAACCACCAGGTGGCACCGTCGACTCCCGACCTGACCCTCGGCAGGGAAGCCTGGCCCCACCCGGTGCCCAGGCCGCCCACTGCGGGGACGTGGGGGCAGCCCCCGCGCACCTTCTGCAGCCGTTCCATGCAGCAGGAAGCTGGCCGGTCGGGTCACCTGCAGAGCCCCGTGCGCGAGGGGAGACGACAGGGCGTCAGGCTCTGCCTGGCTCCTGGGCGCTGCGCGCTCGGGGCCACGAGAGCAGAAAGTGCGTTCCACCGGGCTGTGGCGTCCTCATCCCTCAGTGACTCTCCCGGCTGGTGACCGAGTGCCGGGCCTGGAAGGGGAAGGACGTGCCAGGGAGGGCGGTGGGACCCTAGATCTCCCAGAACGCGGGAGAGCAGGGCGGAAGGGAGCCAGCGCCCTTCAGGGTTCAGGCTTTCCATTCGCTTGGCCCCTGGTAAAAAAAAAAAAAGCTAGCGCGCGTGTAGACGGCGAGGCGGGGGGGAAAAAGCGGAGGGGCTGCACTTGTTTTTGAGCCATTGTTCTCTGGCGGGAAAGGAAATGACTGCAGGGGTCACCCGTTCCGGTGCAGCCTCTACATTCCTGCTTTGTCACACCTGCCATGCCCTGGGGCTGAAGTCCGGCTTCAAGCCCTGGTTCTCACTCTTCTCTGCCTCAGCCAAGGCCTCTCTCCCTGGCTCTGTGCTGGCTCCGGTCTCTCTCCCCACTCAATCCATTGTCCATTGTGCCCCGTGTCTCAAATCCCGGGCAGGTTTAACACCGAGGGACCTACTGAACCTATCAGGTGGACAGATTTGGAGGGGATGAAGTGAAACTGACTTGGCGTGAAATGGGCTGGTCATGGGCTGGGGGATCCCTTGTGGAAACAGGGAGGGGAGTGTGGAGGGAGCCTACATTCTGTGTCCCTGTCCCAGTCCAGCAGGCAGTCTCCCTTGCAGGCATTTGGTAGAGCCCCCTTAGGGGTTGAGGCCACATCCCACCTCTGCACAGCCTTCTCAGAATGCCTATGCCTCTGAATTGCTACTTTGCTACAAGGCAGTGCCTGGAGCTTGAGCAGGAAGGAACCCCAGCCCCCACTGCTGCCTCTTTGTTCCTGGAGAGTTGGGTCTTGTCTGCCACAGGAGATTATGAGTTCCCTGGGGCCACAGTCCATGTCTTCCCCTTCATCACTGATTCCCTTAGCAATCCTCTCATCCCCCCCACTGCCTGTACTGGACACAAAATAACCACTCAGTGAATGCCTGGCTGACTTTCCAGCCATGGTGGCCATGGGCCTTAGAGTGAAGAGAGCTGATGGCTACAGAAGGTACAGGAAAGAGACAGCATAATGTAGGTTGAGAGCATGAACTCAGGACCAGGGTGCCATGGGTGAGTAAAGACTCCGCTACTCAACATCTGTGTGACGTTGGGCAAGTTACTTACTCTCTCTGTGCCTTGCATTTCTCATCTGTAAAATGGAAGATAGTCATAGAATCTATGACTCTGAGTATTAGATAAGTTATAAAATGTGAAATGCTTAAAACATAAATTCTATGTAAAGTATTATCTATTATTATTTCTACTTCCCCAAGGGCTAGTGAACTTAGATGTCTTTTCTGTAGCCATTCTTTACCACAGGGGGTAAGACTGAGGTCATTGGTGCTCCCAATCTTATCACCTGTTACTTTGGCCATCTGGCCATTCTTCTGATCACCCTCTTTCCACCACCAAAACCACCTGCTTGCTGCAAAAGCAGGCCTCACTCCCATGTCCCTGCTTTTGTGAACGCCCTTTCCACTATTCTCTGTCCCCTTCCTTGTCTCCCAGAACCCACTTGTCCTTCAGGGACTGTCCTAAGACCTCCTCTTCTGAGAGGCTACTATTCTAGGCCTTCTCATAACACCTCAGAGTTCCAGTGGGACTGAAAAAAGAGACCCGCATAACTTTGACTTTGATTATATGTTGCCTAATGCTGGAAAATGTTTTTTTCACTAACCAGAATGAGTGCTAACTTCTGGAGGGAAAAACAATAACAATAGGTATCATTTTTAGAATGCTCATGTTAGATACTTTGATAAGCACTTTTTAAAAAAGATTTTATCTTTAAGTAATCTCTACACTCAGTGCGGGGCTTGAACTTACAACCCTGAGATCAAGAGTCGAGGTGCATGCACCCTCCTACACTGTTGGTGGGAATGTAAGCTGGTACAGCCCCTCTGGAAAACAGTGTGGAGGTTCCTCAGGAAACTAACAATAGAACTCCCCTATGACCCAGCAACAGCACTGCTAGGAATTTACCCAAGGGATACAGAAATGCTGATGCATAGGAGCACATGTACCCCAATGTTCATAGCAGCACTCTCCACAATAGCTAAAACGTGGAAAGAGCCTAAGTGTCCATCAACAGATGAATGGATCAAGAAGATGTGGTTTATCTATACCATGGAATACTACATGGCAATGAGAAAAAAATGAAATCTGGCTATGTGTAGCAACATGGATGGACCTTGAGGGTGTTATGCTGAGTGAAATAAGTCAGGCAGAGAAGGACAAATATCATATGTTTGCACGTATAGGAGGATTAGGAGGAACTTAACGGAGGACCGCGGGAGAGAAGAAGGGGGGAAATGGTGGGGGAGAGGGAGAGAGGCAAACCATGAGAGACTCTTGAATGCTGAGAACAAACTGAGGACTCATGGGTGTGGGGGGGAGGGGGGAGATGGGCATGGAGGAAGGCACTTGTGGGGATGAGCACTGGGTGTTATATGGAAACCAACTTGACAATAAACTATTTATTAAAAAAAAAAAAAAAGAGTTGAGGTGCATGCTCCACCAACTGAGCTAGCTAGGAGCCTCTGACAAGCACTTTAAAAGAATGATTTTGTTTCACACACACCCCCAACAACAAAGGTAGATCCATTTTACAGATAAGAAAAGAAAACTGAGGCTCCAAGAGGTTAAAAGCTTTCCAGTCATGAGCTGAAAATGACTGTGTCTTCAGCATTGGCATGACTCAAACTGCCTGCCTAGTACTGTGTCAGATGCATTGTGGGGATAGACTAAAATCTGCCACATGTCTCCAGTCTTTTTGAAATTCTAGAGTCAAGGCTTCTCCAAGACAGGACTCTGGCCATTGGAATCACACTAGGTATTTTGTTTCCATGGAAGACTCTATTCCAGAGCTTTATCCTTCTCTTGCCTTTTTAGCTCTCACTTTGTAATGCTTTTAACTGGGTTTCTAAGGATCAGAATAAACTCCAATACCTATTGAAGAGCTGTTAGTTCTCTTTCACTCCTCTCTGATCTTTACTGTGTTAGCAGCCATTGTCAAACTAGCTATATACTTGGCTTGGCCTTAGAGCCAAACACTCATTCATCCCACCTATTTATCCATCCATCCATTCATTTGTCCACTCATCCATCACCTATTCACTCATCCATCCATCCCACCACTCACCTACCCAGTCACATATTGCTTTATCCATTCATCAAATACTTCCTAAGTGCCTAATTCTCCAATAACCACAGACAACACTCAGTGATAAGCCTTATGGAGAACAGAAAGATGAGTCAGGGGAGCTAAGCTGCCCCTCCAGAAATGAGGCATGTATGTAGATAACTCGCACGCAAAGCAGAAAATCACATGTGCTAGATAAGATAATATAAGGAACCGTGAGAGGTGACAGGGGGAGGGATCAGTCCTGCTGGGGTGTTGAGAAAGGAATAATAAAAAAGATCCCTTAGAGGAGGTATTCGAGGTAGGCCTTGAATGCCCAGTTTGAGTTCATATAAAAACGGAAAAAATGGATTCTTGGAAGATAAAGCAGCATGAGCAAAAGGAGGGACATGGGGGGGGGAGGGCAGGCCTGGATCTGACTAGAGAACAGCAAATATGGCTAAATTGTAAAGCTCATAAGATTGATATATGTTTGGAGCAAGAGGTCAGGGGTCAGAGTATAGAGGCCTCCAACCCAGACCAGGAGATTCAAGTAGTATTTTGTGGGCAAGAGGAGCCATAGAATGCTTGGAAACTTTTTAAACAAAGAAGTGACAGGCCCAAGCAGTGCTTTGAATGTGGCTGCAGCCTGGAAGATGAGCTGGACCAGAAGGGGCACTGTGGACAGAGACCAGCCAGGAAGCTACAGAGGCAGTTCCTGCAGGGGCATGTGAGGGCCTCAACTTGGGTGTGTGGCCCACCATGGAAAGGAGGCAAAGGGGAGAGATCCTAGAGGCACAACGTGCAAAACTGACTTGATCTGGAGAGCCCCCAGGGGAGGGGTCGGTGGCTGGCCTCAGAGGCAGAAGGGGAAGCAGTGAGTTCACTTTTTGAGGTCGAGGTGGGTGCAGTTGATGAGCCCATGGAAACCTCCAGGAGGAACGGGAGGTTGAGGGAGGGGCAGGCTGGAAATAGAGATTTGGGAGCCATCTGACTAGAGGCGGTACTTCGCACATGAGGTTGCTAAAGGAGAAAGAAGTTTAAAACCAGCTTCCTGGGAAACACCGAGGGGACCAGAATAGTCACAGATGGCATGAAAGGGAGAAGGGAAACGGAGTGGCCAGCTCCTTGGGGGCAGGGAGTGGTTATCTGTGTATGTACTGCACAGAGACAGTGCAATAAAAATGGAGCAAAAGGGTGGGAGGGTGGGGCTGAGAAAGGAAGGCCATGGACCCGAGTCCCTGGCCCAGAGAAGGCGAGAAGTGTCGCAGGGAGTGAAGGCTCTCCGGTCTGGTGGCCTCTGAGAGCATTCCCAGAGAAGCGAGGCTCCCATGTCAGAGCTGACTGGCTAGGACATAGGCAAGGGGGGTGTGATGGAGGGTGGGAAGGGGTTGGAGAGTAGCTTTGGAGGAGGCTAGATTGGCTGAAGGTGTTTAAAGAAAGGGGAGACCTGAAAATGCTTGTAGGCAGTGAGGAGGGAAGAGGAATCCCAGCAGGGGAGAGGCAAGTGCTTCGGGCCCAAGCAGAGGGCTGGCTTTGGATAGAAAACTCCAGGGCTTCTGTGGAAGGAGAGGAAAGGAAAAGTTGGGTGTCCACAACATGGAGGCATGTAGCTGGTCCCATTGGGAGGCCATTATTTTCCCAGGAAAAGTGACAGATAAGGCCATATGCAGATCTGACAGGTTGGTGGGCGGAAGCTGAAGGCAGAAGAGGTTTGGTTGGGAGTGTGGATGGCTGAGCCACCAGGGAAAACCGAGAGTTTCCACGTGTTCTGAACCTCAGGCTGAGCCTGGCGGTGGCCCTGGCACCCTCCCCTTGAGCACCAGTGTGTGTGCGCACACCAGTGTGAGTGTGGCAGGGGGGGGTCCAGGACGGGGCAATGACTATATATCAGAGTGGTAAGTGCTCAGGCAAGGAAGGAGGGGAAGGGTCCCAGACGAGCCACGTCACTGCAGTGCACAATTGCCCTGAACCCACACTCACACGTGCACAGACACTGGCCTTCAGACATAGCCACTCAGAAACAGGATTCAAAATAATGATGTATCTGCTCTGTCCCCAGGACCTTTCTAGAGCTGTCCACAACCCCATGGCAGTCCCCTGTGCTGAGTCTCACCCCCTTAGCCTCGGAGGCTCCTCTCCCTTAGCCTGAGCCACATTCCTTCCGGGCCTGCTGGGCAGTGCACAGTGTGTTAGAAAACACACTGACAAACTGATCTCTTACACTCCCAGGGCACTGCATTTTATTTTAGCCCTAGCCTTGAAAAGTGAAGTTCCTACTGGTGAGATTTTAAGGAAAAATGCGTTGGGGTGGAGTCTCTCTCTCTCAGGAGGGAGAGTGAGGGAGGAGGGTGAGAAGGAGGAAAGGAGGGGTTTCTTGGCTTCTCTCAAACCACATCATGCAGGCAATTGCTTACTCCACCCACAAGTGGCCCCCTCCCCCAAAGCTAATTTCCTCCCAAGTCAACACCCACTCTCTCCTCCTCCAGTCCTGACCTTCTCGCCGCTCCATACACACCCGTGTCCACACACACACATGCACATGCACTCCCTCGGACCCAACAACCTCCTATGAATGGACCAAAAGGGCAGGCTGCAGCAGGAAGGGAGGGTGGAATGGAAGGAAAGGGAAGGGAAGGCGGTGGAGGCAGGCAAGCCCAGGTGGTGGAGAGGACTTCCCAGCTGCTCGCTCCCATCAGACACCGGGGCTCCTCCTCCCTCCATCGCCACCCCACCCTCCCCCAGCGAAGCAGCATTGCCTTATCTGAGCCACCAGCCCAGCCCCACCTCACACTGCCCACCAGTGTATCTCCATGGCAACAAGAACCTCTGGGCTTTGGGCTGGGGGTGATAAGACCTGTGCACCCGTCCCAGCCGGCTCCTCCTCCAAATAGGACTAACCCGGCTGTGGCTCCCTGGACTTGTAGAAATGAAGGCTCAGAGGGCAGAACCACAGATGAGGACCTCCAGTCCAGCCTCTGCTCCTATCCTAAGCCAACCACCGCTGGCTCTGCGCCAGTCACTGTGCCATGAACTTTCATAACATCCTCTCTACCCTTCACACAAGCCTTCCCCACTTAGAGATGAGGAAACTTGCCAAAAGCCACCCAAATAGAAGTCAAGCTGGAATTCCTACCCAGGCTTGTCGCAGGTTAAAGACAATAGACACTCTTCTCAGCGGGTCTCTGAAGTTCCTACTTCACTCCGAACTTGGCCCTTGGGGCTAACTAACCTTATATGGTGCTAACCTTACACGGTGGAGCCACCCAGATTCCTGCCCACTGGCCTGGCCAGTAGGCAAGGAGCAGGGAGCCTGGGGGACTGGGCTTTGTGCCCCCTGGGCAGGGTCAAGCCAGGCTGGATGTATGTGGTGCGAAGAGTAAGTGAGTTATGAAATGAGGCAAATGAGTTGTCCAAGAGGGTTGGGGTCAGTGTGGGCAGGAGCCTGGCCCCTTTCCCTTTTTTCCAGTTTCACTCGCAGTGTGACTGCCTGCCTTGCCCCTCCCTGCTCCTTCTCCACTCTTTCTGCTTTCCATTCCCTTTTTCCTCTCTTTCTTCATCTTTCTTCCCTTGGCTCTGTTTCCCTTTCACACTGTCCCGCTCCTGGCCCCACTCCCACAGTTACTGTGGCAACAATTCGGTGCCAGAAATAAAGGAAGGATCCAGCTAGGTCACCGGTTCCCAAAACAGCATCCCATCCTGGGGTGGAGAGGGGAAGAGTGGGCAGGAGCAGACCAGCAGCAGCCAGGGAGGCCTGAGGGTGCGTGCGTGCTTGTGTGTGTGTGCGCGCGCACGCGTGTGTGCATGTGCACACACGCGCGCGCATAGGGGGCACCCATGCTGGCCCTGGAAGGATGTGCAAGAAGAGCAGGACAGGGGGCGCCTGGGTGGCTTAGTCGGTTAAGCATCCGACTTTCGCTCAGGTCATGATCTCGCAGTTCGTGGGTTCGAGCCCCGCGTCGGGTTCTGTGCTGACTGCCAGCTCGGAGCCTGGAGCCTGTTTCAGCCTGTGACTCCCTCTCTCTCTGACCCTCCCCTGCTCACGCTATCTCTCTCTCTCTAAAATAAATAAAAACATAAAAAAAAAAAAAGAAGAGCAGGACAGGGCTCCCACCTCTGGGCCGCGGTTCATGGAATACCTGTCAGCCCTGCACCTGCCTTCTTTTCCCTTCTCTCTTTCTCTTTTTCCCCATCCCCACTTTTAAAGTCCTGTTCTATCTGCTAGGACTAGGGCTGGTGTTCCTCTAATACTAACACTATATATCACCCTCTCACACTCTGCTGAAGCGTCGGGCCAGGCAGCTGGGCCCAGAATCTGGGTCCCAGCCTGAGAACCCACCAGCTCAAGGCCCTGCCCCGTCTCTGCTCCTGATGACACAGCAGAACTGGGCCTAGGCAGCCCCTTCCGCTCTTCCCACTTCCCAATATATCCATATTTTCATTCAGTTTCTCCTAGATCTCTCTTATGTTGATGTATCCTTTCTCTGTACCTTCCCTCTGAAGAGGCCCCTCTTTCTGTGCACCCCCCCAACTCCTCAGGCTTACTTGGTCCTCAGTGTGCTCCTGCTCTGGCCTCTACTTATAGCTGGTCCTGTTGGTACGTTGTGGTCACTCTGGTACAAAGTGGATTGATAGGGCTGGGGGAGATGCAAGGGTCTTCAGTGCCGAATTTAGCTTTCTGAATTCTGAGGGTATCCCTACTCTGATGTTTACACACACGCATGCACACACACACACACACACACACACACCCGGGCTCCAAAGAGGAATCCCTACAGACCTGCACCCCCAGGTGAACAGCCTGACTCAGGTGTTGAGCATGAAGAGAGGCCAGGAGCACGAGGCAAAACTCACATGTGGACAGAGCACTTCGCCCACACAGGCAGGAGCCCACACTAAAACAGTTGCAGAACCCATGCACCCTGCTTGCAAGATCACACCCCCACTCTCCCGGCAAGCCCCCCACACAGTGACACACAGTGCTACTGACACCCACTCACACCCACCCACGCTTCCTCTCCATGCTCACAGCCCTCTCCATGCTCACAGCCACCTCCATGCTCACAGCCACCCGCATCGCGTGCTGACACCCCCTCCCTGAGCTGTACGCCCCCCCTTACCCATTCCGCGGCCACCTCCCAGCTCCCCATTCCCAAAGCACGACTGCCTGCCTTCTCCTACACCCGTGCTCCCCTGACTCTCAAACCCTGGCAACACAGTCCCCTGGGAGGGGAAACACTAGGCGAATCTGCCCAGGGAGAGGGGCTTGGCCTGCTAGGCTGGCAAGGGGGTGCCTCTGGATCCTCACGGGCCTGAATGTCTGCTCAGCCCCCAGCCCCTACAAGCACTTCAGCGGCGGCAGTCCAGGAATGAGCAGGGGTCAGGCCTGCGGCCACACCCTACCACCCAACATCATGCTGCATTTGGTTCTCACTCCAGCCTGGCCAGCCAAGGGCTAGAAAGGGGCTCCTCAGGTCCCTCCTCCCATGGAGCACGCCCCTCACCAACAGCATTCAGGTGTCTATGTGTCGTGCTCCCCCCTCAAAACCTGCAGCACATTAGGAGCAAGGCTGGCAACCCCTTCCACTCCTCCTGTTATTCAGCAAAGAAAGAACAGCTCCCCTGCCCACCCCAGTGCCCACCCCCCAATTCCATCACTTGGACTTATGTCCAGCACAGCTAGGTGAAGGGGGCACTGGGGTGACAGCACGAAACACTCAGCCCTCTTCCTCAAATCAGGCTTGATGAGATCAAACCCAGCTAGTCCAGGAGTTTCTCCTCCGGAACAGGGGCCATAGCTGACCCCTCCTAAGAAGACCCCCCACCCAGAGCCTCATTCCCAGACAGGGGCCGTGGCCCAAAGTGCCCAGAGAGGGGAAGAGAGGTGGGAGACCCTGCCACCTACCTCTTCCCAGACAGTGTCACCCAGATGCTCTGAGGCTCCAAGACTGGGCTGGGCAGGCAGAGGCCCAGGCCCAGATCCCAGCGCTGTCGCTTTTTCTCAAGAGCCAAGGTAATAGGCGTCTCTTCCAGGAACCCAGCCGTGTTTTCCCAGAGCACAAATAGCAAGAAAAAAGCCGGCTTGGGGTAGGTGGGTGGGTGGGGGGAGCTGGCACAGGAGGGGACCTACCCTCTGGGCCCCCACCCCCTCGTCCCCACCCTGCTTCTCCACAGGCTTCTGCTTGGAGCCTGCGTCTGGCGGTCTGGCGGGCGGGCCGCTGGCTCCCCCACTGCACCCTCCCCACCTCCAGCTGATAGCATGTGGCCGGCCTGAGGGTGTGTGTTTGTATGTGTGTGCTCTTCCACCTAGCTCAAAGCTGCAGCTCAATCCGTTTCAAACAAGAGAAGCATTAACCCGGCATCATGACGAAGCAGAATCGGAAGCAGACTCGGCGAGCTGTTGGCCTTTTTCCCTTTCCCACACCCCCAACCCTGCAGCATTCCATGCTCACACACTTTCATTCACACACACTCACAATCACATAGTCAGCCCCTCATAAGCAGAGTTTGAGCTGGGGCAGGGGCAGAGGGGGCTCTACTGATAACTGAGAGGTGACAACACCTGTTTTCTCCCAGCACCTGTATCTCCTACTCCTTGCCTAAGAGCAGCAATGGAGGCCTCTGGGGTCCTGCCTCCCTGGGGTGCTAAAGGGTATAGATTCTCAGGGGTAGGGAGAGGGCAAAGGTGCTGGAATTGGCCACCCAAGGAAGGCTTAACCCCCTCCTGATGAGGGACGAATGGGAAGATCTGAAAAACCAGGTCCTCAGCACAAGAGACTGGGCTGGCCCTTAACGTAATCAGGAACCCTGGCAACTGTGAGAAGAACCCCATCTCTCACTGGGGCAGCTTCATCAAAAGGGCACTTCCTCCTAGGTGGTGCCCAGGTCCCAGCACAGAACCACAGGATGTACCCCCTCTCCCCAACCCGTCTGGGAAAACCTTCACCACTCCCAGACCCTGTCATTGGCCTGCTGGTTTTCTCTGGGTACAGAGCAGAGCCTGGTTATCTTTGACCCCTGGGGGGCAGGGGAGGGAGCCCAGTTGGCTGACCCTGGCCGTGGCCCCAGCAGCCTCTCCACCTCACAGCAGACTTGCCTACCTAGGCAGCCCTTGCTGTTGCCCTGGTAACCACTGCCCACAGCCAGTCAGCTGATGGTATGAGCTGTCCTTGGGGAAATCTAGAATCTGGGGAGGGGGCTCTGGGGTATCTGAATGGAAAATCACAGGGGAAGGTCTTGAGGGGGACAGGTGAGAGTGTGCTCCGGACCTCTTTCTCAAGGAAAAGAGGGCAGGAAGGGACAGATAAGGACAGGAAGGGAGGGGTGTCTCGGTTAGTGGAAGACAGAAGAATGAATTCTGAAGGATGGGCTCCAGAAAGAATGGAGAAATGAAGAAGGCAGGCAGCTGAGTGGCTGAGGAAGGGGAGAAAGAATCCAGGCTTAGCTGCTGGGGAGTGGCTGGAGAGAGGGCCCTGTGGAAAGGAATGAGAAAGACTGGGGATGGGAGAAGAAACATCTAACCATGAAAAAACGGTCGGGACATGAAGCAGGATGGGGTGTACCTTTGGTGTGGCAGGAGGGGCCCAGCCTCGGAGGAGGGGGGGAATCAGGCCTTTCTGGGTAACCACGGCCTCAGCCAGCCTCTCTGCTTTCCTCCCTTCAAGCCCACCCACCCTTCCTGCCCTGGTCCTGCTGCCAAACCTCCAGGAGGCCAAGCACCAGGGCTTTTCCACCTGAGCCCTGTAGGACCCCTGATTCTTCCCACTACCGCGGTTCCTGCTCTGCTCCACTTGCCCCCCACCAGAAAGGTTCCCCCCCCCCAGGAGATTTGTCTTCCGGTGCAAGGGTGACCAGAGGTAGGGCTGGAATGAGCTGGTGCCGGGAAGGACAGCTGTGGACGGGGGCCTGGAATGAGGAAGCTCATGAGGAATGGGTAGGAGTCTCTGGGCCCGGGAGGAAGGGAGCATTCTCCTCTGTGAAACAAGGCCCTCCTCAGATAGAGTGGGGCAAGCCTGGGGAAAGGGCAGGGGGAGGGGGAGGGGAGGGCTCTCCGGTACCTTCAAGGGCCTGGGGCGTGGGGCAGGAGCACGGCAGCTTCCTCGGTGACATACACCTCCATCCCTCGGCGCATCTCCTCTCCGCCTCCCGTTGCCAAGACAACCTGCCGGCTCAGCCGCCGAGGCAGCAGGGAGGGGGGAGGAGGCGGCTGTGGCTCCAACTGCCTCTTCAGTGATGGAGGGAGGCAGCCTGAGGTCTGCCTCGGTGCTGAGGTGGGGGTGGGGTGGCGGCAGGGGCCAGGGCTCCCACTGAAGCTCCCCTCCCAACTTCCATAAGGCTCTGGGGCTGGTTCCCGGGATGGCTTCAGGACAGCCCTAATTCAGGGCCAGAGAGCCACCCTGCCTTGCAGAGGGAGGCAGTGCTGGGCAGTGTCCCCCATTCCAGAAAGCTTGGTGTGCAGCTGGGAAAGAGTGATAGGAACAGGGAGGATGACCTACGTTAAAGGGTCAGAGGGTGGCTTCCAGAAGGAAGGCTGGGGTGGACACAGGGCTTCGGGCCCAGAAGTCTGCCCCCCATCTGACCTCGGCTATCTCTGAGCACCTCCTTCTAGTCCTGAACTCTCTCATTCTCCTTGACCAAGAGGAAAATCAGGGTCTTCCAATCCTGCAAGGCCCATTCTCACTGCCCCTGACTCTATAGGAATGTTCTTCCACAAGGTGGGAGATCCACCTTGGGCAGGAACAGTCTGCCACCAGCCGGCCCTGGCACCAAGGAGACTGCAGAGTTAGGGCTCCCTCTGTCGACCTGGTAGCTGTCAAGGTCATTCCTTACTGAGAGGGATCCTGGGTGTGTGTGTGTGCGTGTGTGTGTGTGCGTGTGCGTGTGCGTGCGTGTGTGTGTGTGCGCGCGCGCGCACTGGTGCTCATAGGGAGGGCACAGCGCCAGGCCAGGAGACCCTTCTGTTACCTGCCTCTTCTCCACCTCCACCTCTTGCCCTACAGTGAGACTTGCCCTGTCGCCAGCCCTTCCTCCTGGGAAGGCCCCAGACTCCTCAAGGCCAGTGCACCATCCTCCCCAGATGCTTGCCTCTCTCCCCTTCAGGCTGCTATAAGAGGCGAGGGAAAGTCTTTCCCTAGAGCCAGGCAACACTGAACACCAGTGCCTACGGTCTGGGCCCTAGGGTAGGTTTTCTGGACATCCCTTGGCCATAGCCATATACTTAGGGGACTAGCATACCTTTAAGTTCAGGAGAGCCTCGAGGCCTTGAGGATTGCCCCTTGCATCCACAACAGGGGCTGTGGCTCCTGCCCCTCTCTGGCCCAGGCCCCAGACAACTAGTTCTTGGCTCCTTTCTGCAGCAATATCTCTGGTGCCAGACGTCCTGACTGGACTTCGGCCTTGCCACCAGCCCCCTCCCCAAGGCCTGTGCAATAGACTTCCCTGTACTCTCTCCGTCGCACTCCGTTGCCCCTTGCCCCGCCCCATGCACCAACCTGCTAGGCAGGGACTCTCCCCCTGTGCCTGGGCCATCTAAACATTAACTCCTGGGGAGGCTGATGAGGGCACCTAAGCACCTAAGGAGAAGGGAAAGGTGACAAAGAACTGGGCCAAAGGAATAAAGGGAAAGATGAGGGCCTGGAAGCGACCCTTTCTCAAAAGACTTTAGAAGTCATGCCCCTCCCCCCCATGGACCCTCTGTTTCAGGCACCCCAGAGCCTTAGTCCACAGTGTGCTGCCACCAGACCAGCCTCTCTCCCAAACCCCAACCCTACAACTGCATGGTCACTCTTCTTCTCAAAGCCCCTGCCACTGCAAAACTCTCTGTAATGTAATCCAACCATTTCCTGCCGCTTCTCCAGGCAAACTTGCAATTTTATCCAAACCCAGGGACAGCTCACCTTCCCCTGAACACGCCTCACATTTTCTTATCTCAAAACCTTTTTTTTTCTTTTTAATGTTTTTAATTTATTTTGAGAGGAGAGAGGCAGAGAGAGAGGGAGAGAAAGAGAGAGTCCCAAGCCGACTGTGGGCCGCCAGCACAGAGCCTGACTCGGGGCTGAACTCAGGAACCCAACCGTGAGATCATGACTTGAGCTGAAATCAAGAGTCCAATGCTTAACCAGTTAACTGACTGAACCACCCCAGGCGCTCCTCAGTTCCAGTTTCTCATGCTGTTTTCCCTCTTAATATTTCCCCTTACATGTCTGCTCAGCTAACTGAAATCCTGCTCATTCTCAAAGATCAGGCAAACCTCAGCCTTTCCCAGTGTCCCCCTGTCCCCACCCCGGGGAGCCTGCACTGCCTGGCCACAAGTGGAGAACATCCCACACACGTGATGAAGAAGGGGTAGAACTTAGACTGTACTGCTCACTAGCTGCGACCACAGATGAGCTAATATCTCTGAGTCTGAACTTTCACACACATGATATACGAATAATATTACCCCCTGAATAAGGGATTACATGTGAGCATATCTCCGGAGTTCTGTACACATTAGTGTCCCTGTTTGCAAGAGCTCCTGTCTCCTTTTTCCCTCTCTTGGAGGGGGGGTTACCAAATGCCACTTTGCTATCTTAGGTATAAGAGAGATTTCCAAATGTCCCAAAGTTCCCAAAAGTGGGTTTATCCCCCCACTTACATTTCAAGTGTGTGAGATCTTGACAGGCGATGGCATAATATCTTGTCCGTCTTTTTTGTCAGCTCAAGGGCTAGCACAATGCTTGTACATTGTAGGGGATAAATAAGTATTTGGATACCTGCTTAGGACCCCTCCCCACCCAAGTCCACCTAGGGATGGAGGGTGGAGGCAGGATTCTGGTTCTCATTCTGCTTGCATCTTGAGGGACTACAGGGTGTGGGGCCAATGACTTGTTTCTGGACCTTCAGTTGGTTTAATTCCCTCAGTAAGTGCTTATTATTCTGTGTACTGTACGGCACTGGGTACTATGAGGGAGGCAAAGACCTACTACTTCTACACCTGAGGCCCTTGCCTTGTAGCACAACCATTACACAAGCACAAATAAGTACAGTTCCAGAAAGCTGTGATAGATGCCATAAGGGAAAGGCAAGTTGGCAGCCAGAGCCACTTGCAGCACCAGAGATTGCCAGTGGCCCCAGAGAGGAGGCAAGTCTATGGAGCAGAGGAGGCAGCAGCGATCTGGGCATGCAAGCATTCTCAGAAAGGTGTGCTGGGCAGTGGGAACCTCAGGAACAGAGATGGGCACAGGGTGCTGGTTGGCTATTAAACCAGAGCTCCTGGAACTCCCTGGAGGGGACTTGTAGGGACAGGGCTGGGAAGGGAGGCTGAGCAGGACTGTACAGAAGTCTTGAAAACCATGCTAAGGAGTCTGCCAGCGATCAGATACCACAGACAGAGCTATGGCTTAGGGTGGGGTAGGGTCAGGGAACAAACTGTGTGGTGTCCTGGAGGAGGTGGGGGTGTCAGGAGGGAGTGACATGACTTGGAAAGCTGCCGTAGTAATTGAGACAGACCCCAGCAAGGCCTGGCAGTGTGGCGCAGTTTCCAAGTGTGGGAGAGAAAGCAGTGGTGTGCAAGGCTGTGACAGCTGACATGCTGCATTGCTGGGACTCAGCAGGAAGAACAAGGAGAGAAAAGAAAGGCAGAAATCGTAGGGAATATTTCCATAAAGAGGATCCGGAGAAGAGAAGGGTCCCAGTGAGGGAATGAAGATGGAGGGAAAAGCTTCGCAGAGTCCAGGGCTGTAACGCTGCGGACAGCCAGGTCTGAAGCTAGAGAGATCACTGGCCACTGAAAGTATGAGGGACTGGGCTCAACAGAGTGATTTAAATAGAAGCCTGCCTGTGAGGACTAGCAAGTGAGTGGATTTCCCCCTCTGCTCCATCTGGCTGTTGGAGGACAGGACAGAGGAGGGGAGATCAATAAGCAGGCTATTCTTAGCTGGAGGTCTTGGTAATCCTAACCAGCACAGGATCTGAGGCACCTGCCACCGCCTCCCTCCACTTTGTCACATCCTCCCTGAGATGGATGCGCTCATCTTGCCCTACGTCTTCCCCCACACTGTCCACCCCCATACGCACACTTGCTTCGAACCTTCCGGCACACAGAAGCAGCCAGGGTTGGCCACAGCCAGGTGCGGGGTGGTCTGTGGTCCTCAGGGAAACCTCTCCCCCCCCACCCCACCTTCCACACATTAACTCTCTTGAGACTCCCATTATCAGAGATCTATTCCTTTGGCTTCTTCCTTTTAGCATCTTCCAACTCACCCCCAGTTCGGAGGGAATGAGCTGAATAGACTTCACTACATAGGATGAGGCCCCCCTAGGTATGGAGCCTGGACTTGGCAGAGGCACTAAAAGGTGTGGGGAGAAGGTTCCGAGCGCCAAGCCAGGACCCAAGGCCACCAGCAGGCGTCAGACTTGCTGGGCTTGGGGCGGGGCACTCTGAGATGGCACAGGCCTTGGCAGCTGCCTTCCTCCCTCACTCTTCCCAGTCCCAGGCCCTCCCCACCAGGTCTCACCTCAAAAAGCAAGAAAGGAAACAGTGAGGGCTTTCTGGAGCCGGCCCCCAGAGGCCGTCTGTGCTGGGGAGGTCAAAGAGAGGGAGGGAGGGGCCGGAGAAAGGCAGAGAAGAAAGCCCAGGCAAGACAAAAGGCCCGGTCCACCTTTGAAGCTGTCTCTAACCCGAGCCAGAGAGGGTGGGGTGGGTCTGAGAGCCAGGCTGGGGGGAGGCAGTCTAGAGTTTTAAAGAATGTCTCAAATTCCTGGGGAAATCAGGGGGATTGTAAGAGCTCCCCCTCCCCAACACACCTCCTTCCCAGCCCCCTGCTCCTGCCCCCCAAGTCCAGACCTCCACACCTGGGGGCCCAACCCTTTGTCCTCAGGTAATTGCTGGGCGTTGCCTCTGTGTTTAAAATCCCATTGAACTCGCCAGTTATCAGCTGCGGCTCCGGACCACCCTCCCTCCACCCCCCACCCCCCCAGAAAACGACCCCCAACACGTCTCCCGCAGTCTTCACCAGGATTAAGGCTCTTTGTGATCGGAAGGGGGGAGAGAAAAAAGCAACCTGGTGCAAAGCAATTATGACAAGCTGGAGGGAGAGAATGTCTGTCCTCGGGCCTGCGGGACCTCCCTCTTGGCTCCTGCCTTCAAACCTGCCCCGAGCCGGGGGCGTCAGACCGCTCTCGTCCTCCCCGAGAGAGGCGGGGACCCCCGGCCCCCACCTCCTTGGACTGCTGCTTCACTCACCCCCCATTACGACTAAGCCAGGCTCCTCCCCAACTGCCCATTTGGTCCTTATTTTTAGGCCATTCTTGGGAGAAGTGAGAAGGGAGGTCTCCCATCCTTTTCCCTCTCTCTCCGTAATCCTTCCCTCCAACAATTCCCAGAAAGAAGAGGAAGGGGAAGCTGAAGCTGGGGGTCCATCTGCGGAAGAGCGGGCTTGCGCGGGGAGACGTGCTGGAAGGGCCTCCTCCTCAACAAGATTACCAGCCGGCGCAAAGGAGGAAAGAGGCGGGCTTGTGGCCTCTTAGTTCCACTCCCCAAAAGCACACCTGGAGGCGTCTGGGAAAGCCCACCCGAGACGCTCCGGGTGGGGGTGGGGTGTCCTCCCCCTCCCTCCCGCCGCGGCCACCCCTCCCCCCGGCCGCGCCCGCCGCCTCTAATTGCGACTTCCCCTCAGGTGTGGCCCCCGCCCCCGCCCCCGCCCCCCGCGGGGGCCCGCTGAACAAGAGGACGCATTCTCGCCCTCTCTACCCCTTCCGCTCGGCCGAGCCCTCCTCCCCATCCCCCTCCTCACCGGAAAAAAGCAATCTGGCTACCCGCGAGGAGGCTGCAGAGTCTGCGGGCCGCCCGGGCGCCGCGCTGGCCCGCTCCGCCGCGGGCGCTCGGGCCTGCTGCCCCGGCCCCGGCCCCGGCGGCTCGCCGGCCCCAGGTTTTGGGTTTGCTTCGCCCCAACAGGTAGCACGGGACGCGCAGTGCCAGCCAGGAAACCGGAGCCCGCGCGGAGGGAGGGGCGCGCCCGCCGGTCCCGGGGCCTGGGCCCGCCCCGGGCAGCCGGCCTCGCGTGGGGCGGAGGTGCAGGGCCTTCCTGGGGCGACCCACGGCCCGCTTCCCCTCCAGGTGGCACTGCCCGCCGCCCCCTGTGCGCGAGCGCGCGCGCGCGGCCCCTCCACCTGCCGAGCCACGCCCGGGCCGGGGCACTTGGCTTCCACAGCTCGCCCGGGCTCTTCTCCGCGCTGCCCGAGAGGCGACTTTGTTACCAGTGCAGTTTGGTAGTGGATCCCTCCACCCCGCCTTCAGATAACCCGTTTGCAGGAAAATGGTTTTATTCTGGGGCTCGAAGTCGGGGATGGGGGTGCAGGCCTGGGTAGTGGAATGTGAAAAATGGCCAACCCTCTTTTATTTTTTTTATTTTTCCTCCTTTTCTTTTTTTTGCTGAAACAAACACAAAAGTCCCTTCCTACAGTCTGGCCAGGAGGAATTTGGAGGCTGGGGGCAGACTGAGGAAGATCTGGGGAGCAGAATTTAAAGAGAGCCACCACGAGACAGTGTCTGCAAGGCTTTGAATCTGCTGCCCTTTCCGCCTGTTTCAGGGAGCCTGAATCCAGGGTAACACTACAGTTTCTCTCCTGGGGGTCTGTCACCGCCCTCCCCCCCACCCCACCCCCGGGGCCTATCCCAGTGCGGGGTCTGAGGCGGCGGCCCTGAGGCCCCAGCCCTGCTCTGTGGCAGTCCTGCCCCTTTTGGCTGGAGGCGCTGATGCTTTTAGGTCCTCAGGGTCCTCCTTGGGGGCTCTGACTCCCCTCCCTCCACCCCAGCCCAGTCTTGGGATTAGGAAGGGAAGGGGATGGGAAGGCTGGTGAGGGGCAGCTGCCCCCAGTGTCCCTGACTACGTCTGGGGCTGTGGCCTCCGAGTGCGCTTGGTCCGACGGGTGGGGGCTGAACCCACAAACTCGAACTGCTTCTGCCTCTCAGCGTGGTTGGGGAAGGGCAGCTGGCCCTGGTAGAGGCGCTTGATGAAGTGGGCCTCTCGTTGGTTCTGGCGGCTGCGGGAAGCCTGGCGGGGCCGACCCTGCCTGGTGAAGGCCATGAACCAGCCCTCATGCCGGGCATTCTGGAAGGCCGTGTAGTTGTTCTCCAGCACAATCTCTGTGAACACGCAGTCCTTGCTCTTCCCACTGGGCTGCGGGGAGGGGGGAAAGAACGAGAGGAGGGGAGTTTGTCCACCCTGCCTGTCTGGCTTATTTGCCTTTTGGGCCTATTTTGTGGGACCAAGGAAGGAATGACAGAAGATATGTGCCCACGGATTTCTGCCTGGTGAGATGGGTGCCTTTGCCAGAGAGGCAAAAGTAGGAGAAAGGAGCAAGCTTTGCTTGGAGTCAGATCTGAACTTAAATACAGGCTTGTCATTTAGAAGTTGTACATCTTGAGCAAGGTGTTTAGCCATGCCGAGCCTGTTTCCCAAGATGTGGCATAAAGATCAAGATTATTGTGCAGTTCAGTGCATACCCAGTGGGCACTCTGTACACAAGCACACTCCTCAGTCTGGGCGAATGGTGCTGCTGGGTGGAGGAAAAGGAAGCAACAGTCTCTGATGAAAAGAAGGGGCAAATATTTACAGATTACAGACTGTCAGGAGCCACACAGCCACCCATTTGACCCTATAGATAACCTTGACACTATGCCCATTTTTATAGATGAGAAGCCTGAGGCTTAACCAAAGTAAGCAAGTATTTGGTTAGAACAGCCAGAAGCAAATGCCAAAGGAAGTGGTCTTCTCCCCCCAGCAGTGCTGGACCTGCCCCTGCAGGGTGGTTACACCAGCAGGCAGGCAGTGTGCATTTGCTAGTTGGATCCTGTGGACCCCACTGACCTTGGGGAAACTAGTGGCCTTGTATGAATGCCCACTCTCAACCCTGATCAGCATTTAAGCCTCAACATAGGGGCTAAAACATGTAAGTGCTAAAATTCTGACTCATTGACATTGGGGAAATACCTCATAAATCAGAGCTGAAGATCCATATGGGTCAGTAAGTGTCCTCAAAGGGCTTCTTGACCCCACAGGGACTCATTTAAATGGAGAAACCAGAGTGGCCTAGTGTTGGCGTATATGAGTAGTCAGTCCTGGCTTGGGCCTAGTAGAGGGGAGTGAGGGTGTTGTGGGGCACGCAGTACCATTGATTCCTTAATCCACTCCCCCTCCTTCCAGGTCTCACCTTTCCAATGAGCTTGCCCCTCTTGTTCATACAGATGTACTTCTCGCTTTCAGCACCCTTGATGCGCACACGGCTTCCAAATGTGTCCGTCTCCACTATGAGCTTGGCTATGATGGGGGAGGGGAAGGAAGACCTCTGTCCATTGGGGTTGCTGGCTCAGGGGTATGGCAGGACCCCCCGCCCGCCCCCCAGTCTGACCTCCGCACTTGGGTGGGGGCCACCGAGAGCCCTCCTCCAAGAGGCTTCTCCCTGTGGGAGCACTGTGGCCCCTGCCCTGGCACAAGATCTGGGGATAGACCAGGTTAGGCCGGCCAGCAGTGTGAGTGGCCTCTGGTGAGGGCTGGGTCTCACCAAACTTGTTGCCGTCCTCCGCGGTGGCAGAGATGCGACGCCCGGTGACCTGCACGTGCTTGCCACTGGTCCGGCTGTAGAGCTGGTACTCACGGATCTGCCGCCTGCTCAGCTGGTCAGTCATGGCGCCCTGGTCCCTCACGTACTGGTTAAAATTAGGAGACGGGTGATTCTCCCCCTTTGCGGTTACCAAGGGAAAAATAGTGTCAATTTGCTTTGGGTGACACCACAACTGGTCCATCCAGGGGAGAGGGGTGTGTAGGTGAGTGTGATGGGGGCAGACCATTTGTCCTGGGAAGCAGAGGTGCAGGGTGAAGGGTGCAGATGGCCATGGTCTTCCCAGGCCAGCAGGTGAGCCAGTCATGACCACTTGGCTCCCCATCTGCCCTGGAGCAGAGAACTGGTGGCTGCCCAGTCTTGGGGGACACTTGGCGATGCAGTGCAGATCTGGAATCATGACTCTGGTTGCTAGATGCAACCTTCACAGTTATGGTACCCAATTCCCATGTCAAAGAGGTACCCTGGATGACCCAGCTGATTAGAGACAGTAGCGCTGTTCTACCTTCTAGGACTGGAGGTTGTCCCTTCTCCAGAACTCCAGGGTCTTGGCTTCATTAGCCAGGATAACCAGAGTTCTCTTTCATCCTCCCCACTGGTCTTTAAGGATCCTACCCTCCAGCACAGGCACACACACACACACACGCACATGTGCGCGCACACACACGTGCATACAGCAGCTGGTCTGTTAGGCTTACCAGAGAGCATTATGGAGGCTCTAAGACCTTTTGTTTAGGCTCCTGCAACACCCCTGTAAGCATTTCTTTTCAGCACCAACTGTGGAATCCTGAGCTCATGCCCATCTCTTCTGCCTTTCCCCCTGGCTGCTCAGGACCCTCAGGGAACCGCGTCCCCCTTTCAGTCAGTGTTCCTCCCGCCACCTAGGGGTGAGTGCCTTCTTAGTGGAGGGAGGTGGAGGATGCAGCAGTGATAGGAGCTATCAGCAGTGGCCCAGGCCCTCCAGTGAGCCGCCTGCCTGTGTCACAATGTAACAGAGCCTCGCGGCCAGTGGGGGCGATACTGCTGTCTGCCGACTGCCCGGTTCCACCCATGCAGGGTGCAAAGCCAGGACCATTACCTTCTTCGAGCTTGTCTCTCCTTACCTATCTGCAACACTGAGTGGGAGAAAAAGACACCACTTCCTGTCCTCTATCTCCAGGAAGGTGCAAACCAGATGACATTTCTCAGCTGCAGGTGACAGCAACCCTTGGCTAAAATGTGTCTATCTCCACCTGTATCCTACTGGCCTGTGTTGGAACAGACTTTCTGTACTCTAGATCGCTAAGGCCACCTTTATCCCAGGCCCAGTGGAAACCACCTAGACAGACCTCGACCCAGATCAGCATCTGTTAGGGGCCACTCTTTTGTTTAAAAATTTTTTTAATGTTTTATTTATCTCTGAGAGAGAGAGAGAGAGGGAGAGAGAGAGTGAGCAGGGGAGGGTCAGAGAGAGAGAGGGGGAGGCACAGAATCTGAAACAGGCTCCAGGCTCTGAGCTGGCTGTCAGCACATGCAGGGCTCAACTGTGAGGGGCCACTCTTAGGAAGAGGGAGGAGCAGGAAGGATCAGCGTTGAGCAAGGGGGCAGTGGGTGAGGGAGCAGCTCCAGGCTGACCCTGTAACCTGCTCAAGGTTAACCCTTCGTGTGTGTGTCACTGCTCATTTCCGACTCCAGCTAGACCACAGGCCAGGAGTGCCACCAGGAGCATCGTCCCCCCCATTGCCTATGAGAGGAGGGTCTGGACATTCAAAGCAGCAAAGTGCACCCCGTGCCCCACCCTAGAAAAACCTGAGGCCAGCATTTGGGGTGAGGGCCTGCCTTCCTGCCAGGGGGTGGGGTCTGGCTGGCCCAGGACCCTCGAAGGGGTCCAGCCTATCCCCAGCCCCCATCTCCTGGCCCAGGTTCAGGCCCTCCGCCCCTCTTGGCGGGCAGCCTCCTTCTGGCTGTCTGTTCCAGGTCAGGAGCAGAGAGGCCCCCCCGAAGCCCCCTCCTCTCCTTGTCCCCCTTCAGGCCCTGCACAAAAGCAGCCCCACGCCCCCCCCACAGCCCACAACCCACAAGTCGCTCTCCCCGCGGGACCTGGCCTGTCCCTTTCATGTTCCCGCTGCAGGGGGACCTCCCCTTCCACTGCTGCAGACAGCTGCTTGTCAGACGGCCCCTCAAGCATGGCTATGGTCCGGCCTGCCGGCCCCCCCTCCAAGGGGGGCGAGGGGGCACTTCAAGGGGGAAAGGACAGCTTTGCCACCTTCCCTGAGTCCTGAATGGGGCCTCAGCCAGGCCATAAACGCCCCGGCCAGCCTCACCATTGTGCTAATTCCCCTTCCAGAACAGGTTGGGCCCACCCCCAGCCCCCTCCCAGCCAGGCTGGGGGCTTTCTTCTTGCTCTCCTTGGATGTGTGAAGCAAAAGGCCTGGAACGGGGGCTAGAGCAAAAGGGGGAAGAAAAAGGGGGGGAGTTGTCTCTCTCTCTCTCCCACCCCCCCACTGCTTCAAAGGCAGCCCCTTTCCCTCTCCCAGAGAAAAGGCATTTACCTTCAAAAAAAGTCCCCACTGGATATGAAGAGAAGCGGGCCTCTGGCCTGGGAAAGCCAAGCGATCTCTCCCCAGAGCGGTTCTGGACCAGTGCATTTTAATAGCTGCACTTTTATGGAGGATCACAAAAAGGGACCAAGCCTCGCACAGGGGGCTGAGGCTTGGGGTGGGGGTGTGTGCATGAGGGGGGGCTGGCATAGCGTGGGGGGAGTGTGGAGATGCAAACCCTGAGTCCTGTCCCAAACAAACCCCTTTGGGCTTGACCTCATTGCCCTGTAGGTAAGGAGTCACCCCGCCCTGGCTGAGCATTCTGACTGCCCCGCTGTCTCCGGGACAGTGACTCCCCAGGACGGGACAGTGACTCCCCAGGACGGGACAGTGACTCCCCAGGACATCTGTGGTGGTGGGAGTGGGGTAGTAAGTAGAACACACAAGTGGTTTTGCATGAAAACCTGTCTTTTTAGGTACCTCCAAGTACAAGCCTCACCTGAGTCATCACCTCCGCCCTCTTCCACTCCAGACTCCATCCCTCAAGACTGGGCTGCCCCATGCATTTAGCCTTGAGGGGAACCCTTGCAGGGGTGGGGGATGAGGGTGAGGGGGTGGGGGGTTGGAGAGAAAAGCAGAAACCCCAGGACACGTAGGGAGAGTCATGGAGGGAGGACAGATACAGACCTCAGTCAATCCCCACATCTGCCCTAGCCCCTTCTACCCGCCTCCAAAGGGTGACACCAGCCCCCTCCCTCAAAACCCATCTGGATCCAGGGAGAGGCCAGAGCCTGCCTCTGTCCACCGAAAGGAGGCTACCCCCACCAGCTGGGTGGGGTGGGAGAGATGGAGAAATGGAGAAAAGCTAGTGGGGGGCGCCCGCCTACCTGAGTTTGACAGCAGAGAATCAGTAGCTGCAAGCACCTGTGTGAGAAGACAAGGCAGACCCTGGTGTGGGTGCCAGCAGCCAACCCAGGGCTAGCACGCAGGCCCCCCTTGCCTCCCCTCGCCCCTCTGTGTGGGAGTCCCGGTAAGATTAGGTCTGCCCCAGGCTGCAAATGGCAACAAAACTTCAGTTCAGAGAGGCAGTGCACTTACAGAGTGAGGTTGGGCAGCAGGCGGGTGGCTCCCATCGCCGGAGAGATTTCTTGGGGCGGTTGCCCCCCTGCCCCCAAACTCAGGAGCAGATATGGGCAGTCCCCAAGGGTAGAGTCCCAGAGAAGCCAAGGTCTCTTCAAGCCACAGGTTTTCAGGGGTGAGAGGAGGAGAGAGAGGGGAGGAGGAGGAGGAGAGAGAAGGGAGGGGAGAAGGAATGGGGGAGGAGGGCGTAATTGGGAGACTGAGGTGTGAGGTGTCCACCTTCCTGGCCAGTGAGACAGCAAAGCAGCCGCTGCTGGCGGGGGCTGCCAGCCTCTTGCTGGGCTACCCAAGCACAGAGGATGGAGCTGTGGAGACTTCTTGATAAGGAGGCTAGCCCCTGTGGTCTCCCACGTTTTTCGTGACCCTCAGACCTAGACTAGAGGGTTCCCCCTCCCTTCCCAGGGCCAGCTCCTTCTGCCCTCAGGTTTGATGCCCCACCTCCCCAAGGGTGAGCGCAGGTATCATTCCGGGCCAGGGGTTGCTGAGTCTGGCTCCGGGGGTGGAAATTCCCAGAAGCAGCCTTAAAAGGAGGAGCCTCCCTCCAGGGGGCAGGCGGTGGGCTTGGCTAGAAGCGGTTGCTTCCCCTGCCTCTGTCACCCCTTGCTCCCCCTCTCTGCTGTCTGGCCACTGGGATGGAGGTGTTAGGGCTGTCCCGATGGCAGCGAATAGTGGGTGCTGCAGGTTGGGGGCCAGGGAGGGGGAGGAAGGTGCAGCTGTGGGAGGACCACACGATGGAATCTTAAAAGCTGGCCTGACATCTCAGAGACAGACTCAGGGGAGCTGGTGCACTGGCACAAGCTACTTTCCTCTGAGCCTCAGCAGTTTTGTCTGAGAGATGGGGGCAGCAGTGCCTCTGGATGCTGATGGACCAAAAGAGATAACGGCTTAGCAGATGTCCAGTGTGTCATATGTTCTGGCCTCACTCACCCTCTTCTCCAGGGCAGCAGCCATCCCTAGGGCCTCCTCCCCATGCCCACCAACCTCTTCACATGGCCTTTGGTACTATCCTGCTCTGTACCATGCGGGTAGGACCCCATCCTACAGACAAGGACACTGAACCATACGGGGAGGGGGTAGTTAGCTCAGAATGGCCCAGCCAGTGAATGGCGGAACTAGGTTCCTAAGGTCCATGTGGATCATGTCTGGAGCCTTTCTGCTGTATCCATGCCCTCCAGGCTGCAGTACCTAGGTCCCAGAAGCTGGCGATCAGGGACTCATGGTTCCTTCCCTACAGAAGGTGGGTGATGGTGACTGTGGAAGGGTGAGCATGCTTAGAGGGATCTCTGAGGGAAGCCTCCTGTGTAGGGTAGTGGAGCTCACACCTCAGCTCTGGGCTCCCTGGAGGTCTCAGTGCCTCCAGGATGGAAACAGAAAGGGAAATGCTGGATGTGGATGTATTTACCTAAAGAGATGACCAGAGGGCGAAACTCTCACCTCCAAGTCTCCTCACCTTCCAGAGCCAAATCAATCCACAAAGTTGTCTGCCACCCCTCCCCCCCTCCCCCAGACATGCCCCAAGGCCACCTCCTGGCCACCTCCAGCTGTCGGGCTCCTAGCCCCGCCCCGCCCCCCCCCCCCAGCGCTGCAGGGACTCAGGGCCCTGCTGAGCCTGAGCTGGCCTGGAGAGTGCAGGGGTAGCTCCCAGTAACTGGCAGAGTCCAGGGCTGGAATCAAACAGAAGGGATGTCAAAACTGGAAGGAGTTTTACAGGTTCTTCATCTGGTCCAGCCTCCTCACTCACTAATGAGGCCCAGCAAGGGTCTCAGAGCTAGTCAGTGGCACAACTCAGACAAGGTGCCAGGTGCCCAGACTCCCAGTCCAGTGCTCATCGTTGTCTGAGCATGCCCCAGACCTTCCCACATCTCTGCTTTGCCCAGGCTGATGCTCCTGACCATTTCCATCTTCCATATTTGTTCCATTTGGGGGCTTGACTTGACTCTGCCCCTTTTGTGGAAATCCCCATTTCTCCTGCTGAGACTGATGCTGGCTGTGGCTCTATTCTTTGCAGGCCTTTGACCTCACCCACATCTCCACGAGCTCCTAGCTCCCAGGTGGAGTACTAAAGGCTACCTCCTCCTGCCCTCAGTCCTGGGATGACAGGTAAGAGCAGATGCAAGAAAGAGAGAGCTCTGCCTTGAGGTTCTGGGGTAGATGTGTGCGCTAGGGGATGGAATGTAATAAGGAGGCAGATTCGGGGAGCCCCATTTAATGCTGTCTGGACTCCAGGACTCTGAGCCTGAGTGCCTGGTTCCTATCAATGGGGGAGGGGCCTGTTGTCAGTGGACAGCCCCCCAGCCAGGCCTGAGTCTCCATGGTAACAGATGCCAGCAGTCAAGCTTGGCCTTGGGGCTCAGCCAGGGGCTGGTGCCAGGGGCCTCTGGGGCATGGCTGGGTAGCCTGTTTCATGGTGAGACATCTGCTCCTTGTCCCTTCCCATTGTGCACCTGCAGGCCTGCCTTTCTGACTCAGCTTGCTCCTTTATCCCCATGGGAAGGCCAGTGCTGGGCTCTGAGAGAGGAGGCTGCATGGAGAGTGTTCCATGGATTTTATCCCCATACCCGGGCCCCCACCTCTACCACCTACAGCAAGTCCCTTCCCTTCTCTGCTCTCAGCTTCCTAATTTGTAAAAAGGAAATGGCTATTATCAGTGCTGTCAAAACTGCCACCATGAGTATCAACTGAGATGGACACTCCATGGAAAGTACCAAGTGCCACAAGAATGGAAACAAGGGGCATAGACCCTTCTATACGGTCCAGACTCAGTTTACCTAAGTTTTGACTGACTCCCTTGACTAGAGGAGATGGAGAGAGAATGGTAGGGTTCATTAACATTTATGGGGGGAGGTGGCAGGAGGTGATAAAGGAAGTGAGAAGTAGCCTGAGCTGGTTGATTAATCCCCACCCCCTAGTGCCAAGTTCAACACCCCCCAACTGAGGCGTCTCACGCCTGCTCCCTCTAACAGCCCAGCTGGTGCAGACACAGAGCCTACCTGCAGACCTGCCACTTGTCACCACCTGCTATGACCCCAGCCTACCATTTTCCTGCTGAAAAGCAGAAGGGCTGGGGCTGGAGCAGGGCAAAAGGCAAATGGACGCTTACAGTTCGGAGCACCTACCATCCTTGCTGTTTGATCCCCATTGCCTGCCAGCATATGGACATCAAATCAGGAACGGCTTAGCTGTTGTGTGCCCTTACGCACAGAGCTATGGCTGAGCCAGGCTGCTCGGGCACTTGACTCGGTGAAGTGAAGGGAAGAAGCACCTGTGTGAATCTGTGCTTTGCTATAACTGGCTGGGGGCTGCCCCTCCCCAGGGTACCGGTTACACCATGGACTTCATTCTTAACTACTGCTTTCAGTTTATGAGACTTCATAGGGCCCTGGCTGCTCTGCTGTCTGTCCCAGTCATTCCAGAGTGGTTCAAGAGAAGAGCTATGGGGCCAGGCTACCTGGTGGTGAACGTGACTCCTCCACTAAGCTCTGTGGCCTTGGGGGCAAGTCGTTTTCACTGGTCTGTGCCTCGTTTTCCAGGTCTGAGAAATGAGGCTTTACAGAGTGAGTCCTGGAAGGCACTCAGTGCCTACCTCCCAGCACGTTTTACGAATCCTACTAACCCTCTTTCTGCTTGCTGTGCCTGAGGCCCATTGCATTGCTTGGTTGCTGCTCCTGGGAGTGTCCAGCCAGCTACTCGTGGAGCCTGCTGCCCTCTTATTGTCAGTCTTCTCCTTTGAGGGACTTTCTCTCCTCTCCTAATAGGCTAATTCCAGGCCAGAAAGGTGCTGCTTCACTCCCCTCAAAGCACTTGGCAGTAACTGAAGCTTTGTTGTTGGCTTTTGTGTTTCCACTAGACTGTAGGGGACTTGAAGGTGAAGAATTTGTCTTGTCTACCCTGGGTCACTGTGGCATGAGGCCATGGTAAATGGTTGCTTCCCAGCCAGAGTCGGATGTGAACCCATGTCCCTTGACGCTCTCTGGGTGACCCGAGGTCAGTGGCTCATTCTCATTTGCTCGAGGGTGGGCTAGTGCCCACCTCTGTGTCCTGGGGTATAGGAAGCAAGCAGCAAGAATACTAGCCTACCCTCCTCAGTCTCCTCCGGCATGAAGAGAAACTGAAGCTGAACAGGAACACACAAGGCTGGTTGCTGACCTTCTGGAACCCATGCCTGGGGACCCTGGAGAGAGGCCAGGGCCATCTCCCCGTTGGCCCACTTTAGGTTTGGCCAGGGGGGCGGTGCAGGAGAGGGCCAGGGAAAAGCCCAGCAGAGGCCCTGCAACTATAACCCCCAGGGGGAGGCCATCTGTGTGTCACAGTGGGTGAGCCAGGCTCCTAAGTGGCTGTGCACGCCTGGGAGAGGGCAGGAGGGCAGAGCCATGCAATGGGTCATTCAGCCCCTTGCCAATCCTCTGTTGCCTCATCCTAACAATTTGTTGAGCCCTGTGCCCATAGCTCTGAGAATTGCCCTGGCAGAACCCTAGCTTGAAGGTTCAGTGTTTACCTGTCCACCTCCTGTAAGAGGCCCTCCACAGCTTCTGCAAGGCCTGCCTCATCTGCCCTGCCTAGGAGGGCTTCCATGAAGGTCCAGGCCTCTGTGCTCCTGCGTGACACAGGTCTTCACACAAACGAACAGGAGCTCACCCAGAACAGGAAGCAAGCCTGGGAGAGCAGCACTAGTATGGAGCCTGAGCCTCCGAGGTGCCAATGGATGTCCTGTCTGTGCATTTGACAATGAACACATGTGATTAGGGCCAGGAGAGAAGACCCCCAGGCTAGTCTGACAGAGGCCAAGGCCCTTCCCAGAGGGGACAGGCAGCTCTAGCCCTTTGGCCCTATACCTGGAAAACCGGCCAGAAGGGAGGATGGACACAGGAAAACCCACAATGGGTGGAGCTCACTCCCTCAGGCCAAGGGTACAAAGTTGAAGCTGGGCAAAAGGTTGAGACCCTTGTGTTTTGGGGACTTTGAGGACATGAGAGGGAGATAAAATAGCAGAATAGAACCCAGCTGGCTGGCTGGGGCGCCTTAGTCCAGGTGGCGGGCCGGCCACCAGGTCCGGGTGTGCTGGCACATGGCCGCCCTCTGCCGGGCATACGGGCTCACTGCAGCCAGCAAGAAGGACAGGCCCCTGGGAACAGATGTCAGAAACAAGGTCCAGGCAAAGCAAACTTTATTGGGGCCCTGAGGTCAGGGCTCTTCCCTCCAGGTCCATCTGAAACTCAAGAGTTGGCATGTGGGCCCCTTGTATTGCCCCCAACAGCTCCGTCACATTCAGACTCAGACGGAGAGAGGTTGGGTGGGGGGCACATGGGGTCACAGCACACCCCGAGGAAGGTCACACTGCATGGTGCTCTAGCTGGCTCTCCCTTGGTCATGACAGCAGGCCACTCCTGGCTCCTCATTTCTTGGACCCCGGCTTTTTAGGTTTGGGTGTGAGTTTGGCCTATGGAGAGAAGGGAGGGCACCAGTGTCCTGCTCCCTCCCTCCGCCCCTGGGAGGACCAGCCCCTTCTCCCAGCACTCACCTTTTTCACAGGACTCTTGTCTTTAACGCTGGGTCTGAAACAGGGTGGGGTGAGGTGGGGGCGGGGGGGGGGGAGATGAGGGTGGGAAAGAGAGAGAGCTTAGCCGGATACCAGTAGCCCAGACCCTCCTAGCGCCCACTGGAAAGCAGGGCCCTAGCCACTTCCAGGAAAGCAAGGGGCTGTGATCTGGAGAGCTAGGAGGCTCTCCATCTGTCCCCTGCCGGGACCACTCTGACTCTCTTATTTTAGCAACAGGTGTTTTCTTCTTAGGCTTCCATCTGCTTTCTTTTATTTATCACAAATAAGTCTTTTTCATTATAAAAGTAATGTTTAACTACATTGCACAAAATATAGCAAACAGAGATTCAATTACTTGTTTTCTTTACCTCCCACCAGTATTAACATTTTGGTGTGTTTCCTTGCAGGAGTTTTTGCTTTTTCTTCTAAAAACATGTGAAATAACAGGATTTAAGATCCTGTTCTTTTTAATTCTATAAACACTTTCCAGGATGCTATATTCTTCATAAGCATTATGTCACATTCCACCGGGAAAATGTGACCCAGCTTAATCTACTATATTGGTAGACACTTAGAATGCTTCCATTTTTCACTACTGCTTGAATAATGCAGTGGTCAGTTTCTTTGTGCATATGATTTTCCCTACATTTTGGACTGGATCCTTGGGAAAGGGTTGCCATGAGTGGAATTAGGTCGGAAGATAAGAATACTTTGATGCCTTCCAGAAAGGCCGTGTGAGCCAGCAGCAGCAGCAGCACACCTGAGTGCTCATACACGTGTACACACGCCAGACTCTTTCTCGCCCTATAGGCCTCAGCTCTAAGATCTCAGCCACGTTAACAGATGGAAAGAGTTACCTCACTGCCTCCTCTTCTTTTTCCACCTTTTTTTTCTGGGAAGCAAACACAAGCAGTATGGGGACAGTTAGGGCGGGGTCCATGGCCAGAACAGCCTCCTGCTGAGCACCTGGTGGGGCCTGAGGCCTCTGCACACTCAGGCACACTCAATTCGGGAGGCCTGGCCAAGGTTTCTGAGAAGCCTGGCCAGGGTAGAAAGGCGGTCCCTCCCTCACCTTGGCAGTGCCTGTGTGCTTATGGGATGCCAGCCTCTTGACTTGTTTAATAGGGGTCTCCTCCTCTAGGGACACATCTACATCGACATCATCATCATCGTCGTCATCGCTGTCATCTTCCTCCTCTTCCTCCTCCTCCACGTCCTCCTCCTCCTCCTCCTCCTCCCAGGATGGGTCTGAAGTGTCTATGATGGTATGAAAGGGAGCAGGGATCCTGAGCTCAGGTCCCTGCCTAGCTTCTGCTCCCTTATTGGTCTTGCTCTCATAGCTGCCCTGGGGAAGCCAGCACCTTCTGCCTCCTACAGACCCTTTCTGGCCTTTCTGGCAAAGTGGAAGCTTGGGTGGGGTGAGAGGTCCGGGACCCCAGACAGTTGGGGTGGCAGGGAGGTGGCAAGCTGTGGCTCTGGCTGGGAGGGAGTCAGAGGAGTGTGAAGGTGGGCGGAGAGCACGAGGGAAGGGAGGAAACGGAAACAGCCGCTAAGGAATTTAGACTCATACTAAGGGAAGTGGAGCCCACCAGGGTTTTTGGGTAACAGTACCCTGATACAGAGGCACAACTGGGCTGAGAAAGATATTAAGAGAGTCGACAGCACATGATTTGCTAGAGTCCATATCACTCCTCCAGCTACGTACTTCACGGCACCAAACATTTTACGTGCAGGCTGGTACTAACAGTCATGCAGACTGCTTCTCCCTGAGGATCCCATTTACTCCTCACAGCGGCTCTTTGAGGATGAAACCAAGTCCACCCCCACCCTCGTGTCCCAGGCAAGAGGACTGTGGCCCACAGAGGACACAGCGGAGAGGAAAGGAGAACTTCCAGTCCAGGCTGCCAGTAGTCACGGTGCCTTTGGAGGTTTTCTCTAATAATTCAAGAATACCTGTTCCATCCTTGGCGCCCTGTGAGGCACTGTAGTCAGACCCTCCTCAGGTCCAAGCTCTGACTTACCATAACATTCCTGGCCACTGAGGAACACAGGTCCAGAGCCAGCCCGGAGCTGGAAAGTGACTGGAGGAGAAAGCTCCAATCCCATCATGACCTGCAGAGGGAAGGACATAGGGGCGGGAGCAGAGAAGATGGGCTCACTCAGGCCTGGCACCTGCCTGGGGGCTGGTCTCCGGCAGAAACACTCAGAATTTATTCCCTAGACCCCAAGTACACACACTTCACAGGTTCTCTGGACCTCACTGTGTTATCAAGCCCTTGGCCCTTCCTGTTGAGGTGGATTCAAATGGAAAAGACTGAATCTGATAATCCTATTCTTGTTAAAAGATCACAGACAGGCTTCTAAGCTGAGGGGCAGCTGTTAGAGAAGTCTGATAGCTACAGATTAAATTGTGTCCCCAAAATTCTTGAAAAATTTTTAATGTTTATTTTTGAGAGAGAGAGACAGAGAGAGAGAGAGAGAGAGAGAGAGAGAGAGAGAGCGAGGAAGGGGCAGAGAGAGATAGAAACACAGATTCTAAAGCAGGTTCTAGGCTCTGAGTTGTCAGCACAGAGCCTGCTGTGGGGCTCAAACCCACAAGCTGTGAGATCATGACCTGAGCTAAATTCACATGTTTAACTGAGCTATCCAGTTGCCCCCGTGGCCCCCAAATTCTTATTTGAAGCCCTAACCTCCAGTGTGATAGTATCTGGAGATGAGGCCTTTGGGAAGTAATTAGGGTTAGATGAGGTCATGAGAGCTGGGCCCTCGTGATGGGACTGGTGCCCTTGTAAAGAAGAACAGAGACTTCTCTCTGTCTCTGTCTCTCTGTCGTGAGGACACAGACAGCAGGCGGCCATCTGCAAGCTAGGAAGGTGGTACCTACCCAAATCTGACCACGCTGGCACCCTGTTCTCAGAGTTTCAGCCTCCAGAACTGTGACAAGATAGATGTGTGTTAAGTCCCTCACTCTGGTACTTCATTGTGGTGGATGAACCCGAATAAGACTAATCAAATGAGAAAAGCAGTCGGGGCGCCTGGGTGGCTTAGTCGGTTGAGCGTCCGACTTTCGCTTAGGTCATGATCTCGCGGTTCGTGGGTTCGAGCCCCGCGTCGGGCTCTGTGCTGACTGCCAGCTCAGAGCCTGGAGCCTGTTTCGGTCTGTGACTCCCTCTCTCTCTGACCCTCCCCTGCTCACACTGTCTCTCTCTCTCTCTCTCTCCTAGAAATAAATAAAACATTAAAAAATTAAAAAAAAAATGAGAAAAGCAGATGCAAAGTTGTATGTACAGTACTACTTTTGTCTTACATGTGTAGATATACATATGAATAGTTAGAATTCTATTAAGTGTGAACCATAATTTCCAGTGGACAGTACGGTTTTTCCTGATACATCTCCAAACTTTCCAAATTTTCTACTGTATCAATGAAGATACTCATATTTACTGACTTCCTATGGTGCCAGGCCCCATGCTAAGCATTTTACCTGCTTTCCTCTTTTAACCCCTCACAACATGTCCATGATGGAGGTGCTATTCCTTTATAGAGGAGGAAACAGAGGCTTAGGGAGATTACAGTTTCTGGCTCAAACAGGAAGGAGATAAGCGAAAACAAACTCTGTAGCCACCAATGCCTAGAAATGCTGGATAAAATGTATTCCAATGTTTTTGCTGCCTGGATGAACAGCAGGACAGAAGGAAAATGCCCCGTGCCCCAGAAAGGAGGGCGCTGTGGCGGCTGAAGGGAAAATGTGCCTGAAAATAGCCCCGGCCTCAGGTTTGAACACACACTTACAGACAGGAGACAGGTCACGGGGCCCGCTGATTGGGGGCTGGGGTCCTCCACAGCTACACGTCAGGAAGGAGATCCAGGGTCAGGGGCGAGGCCAGGGAACTGAAGAATCCCAAACCCACCCACCAGGAGCTACCCTTCACTGAAGGAAGGGAATAGGGAAATGCACGTGGGATAAAAGAAGTCTCCTGTGAGAACCTAAAAGACCATGGCTGTACCTGCCACTCACACCAAGCCTGAATTCACTTGGGGGGCACTGCCAAGCCAACAGACCCCAGGCTCCCAGGCTGGTAAGTCCTGGGGCCAACAGCAGGCACAAAGGCAAAACCACCCTCTTGGGGCACTGTCGATTTTCCTCACACGGAATTCTCTCCGAGAAAACAGCAAAACCCAGAAGATGCCTCACTGTGTAAAATGATAAAACAAGGCACTGTCCTGCTAGAGTGAGCAGAAGGAAATGAGAGGACTGCAGACGGGTGCAGCCAAGAGCCGGAGAGAAAAGAACAACAGTCTAGCAGTTACAACATAGGTTGATGGAAGTCAAATGAACATAGAAGTAGGAATCAGAACCATAAGAACAAAGTATTAGGCATAACAAGAACCAAATGCAACTTCTAGACTGAACAAATGGTCAAAAAGCAGAATATACCAGCAAAGCAAGGATCAATGAACTAGAACCATGCTGTGAAGAAACAACCCAGTACATAGCACAGAGACACAGATGAACAAAATATGAAGGAGAGGCTGAGAGATACGGAGGACAGAATGAGATCCAACATGCATGTAACCACAGTAAGGGACTAGAAACAACACAATCAATGTGCAAAGTGATAGCCAAGAGCTTCTAGAAACAACCAAAGACAAAGATCCTCATGTCCTGGAAACCTAAGTCCTGAATAGAGAAATAAAAGTAAATGTACATCTGCACATCCCATAGTGAAATGGTATATAGCAAAAACAAAGAGGTTATCTTAAGACAAACCAGAGAAGAAAGACAGATTTCCAAAAAAGAACAATAGCCAGACAGACCGAGGGTTTCAACAGCAACATCAGGAAACAGAAGAGAATGACATCTTCAGTGTTTTCAGGGAAATTACCTCTCTGTACAGAATTATACACAAACTATCATGAAGGAATGAGAGTAAAATAAAGATATTTTCCGGCAGAGCCCAATAAGTTCACTACTCCCAGACCTATTAAAAGAGATCTCAAAAAGATGACAGTTGAATTGAGGAGGAAGTGGATACAAGCAGCAGTGGTGAGCAAGCAACTTGGGCAACAAAGACGAGTCCAAGTAAGCATTACTGTAAAATAAAATAGCACTAGTAATGACTCGTATTGAGTGGGTTTACAGCAAGTTGAAGCTAAAACACTGCATGATAACAAACAACATGCTGGTTCAGAGGGTACTCAGAAAAGTTCCCTGGATTGTCTGGAGGAGAGGAATAAAGCATTAATTTTAGACTGCTCTTGCATGATTGTTAAAAAAAAAAAAATTAAGGTTAACTACTAAAAAGTAGAGGGAGATTCTACAGCTTCCAAACTAGTAGAAAGGAAAAGGGGGAAAGAAACCTTAATCTAATAAAAGACAGAAAAAGGAGAAAGAAGAAAAAAATGAAAAAGCAATGAACACAGAAGCACAAAGTACAGGTTACAAATAAATCCAAGTATGACAGTATCACAGTAAACATAAACAGATCTTATTGGCCATATAGATTAAAACAAAGTTTAATTAACTTACTGCTTATATGATACATGCCTAAAACATAAGCACAGAAATGTTGCAGTCAAGATGTGGAGACATATTTGCCAGATGTGGCAGGGGCTTCTCATTGCTTATCCAATATCCATTCTTTCTTTTTTCCATAATATCAGTGCCCTGATATTATTCAAATACAGTACTTGCCATAGACCGTATTCCCCACTTTCCTGTGCAGCTGGCTGTGACTGTGTTACTGATTTCTGGACCAGTGAGTTGTAAGCAGAATTTGGTGGGTGGTGCCTGTGTGAAGCCTCCTTTAAGAGGCAGAGAAGTAAGAAAAGCCCCTTTGGTCTCTGTTTCTTCTTGTCTGTTACCCTAAATGCAAAAGTGCTGGGGTTGCAGCAGCCTTCTTGGGCTGTAAGGTGATCCTGTGGATGGCAGCTTTGAATCAAGGACAAGAGAAAAGAGAAGACTTGGTCTTTGGTGGCTATGTAGTCATCTCCCCAGCCCTGGATTTCTTCTATCCAAGACAGAAATGAATCTCAGATGTGTCTGGGTCCCTGTAGTTGGGTCTCTGTTACCACAAACACACCTAATTAAAACAAATATGAAGCTAGTTGTACCATCTGGTGAGTGATGTTGATAACGGGGGAGGCTGTGTATGTGTGGGGGCAGGTGGTATATGGCAAGTCTCTGCATGTACCTTCCTCTCCATTTTCTTGTACACCTAAAAAAGTCTTTACAAAAATTAAGCTGTCTGTATTTGTTAGGATTAGGCTTGGTAACAAGCAGCAATTAACAGTGGCTTACACAAGCTAGAAGCTTGTTTGTTCATCACAAAAACGAAATCCAGACATAAGCAGTCAGCTGTGGGTATATTGCCCCTCAATCACCAGGGATCCAGGCTCTCTGTACTGTGTTGCTCCACCATTCTTAGTACATGGCTTCCACCTTCTGGCCCAGGATGGCTGCTCACATTCTAGCCATCACATCCATATTCCAGCCAGCAAGAAGAAGGAAGGGATAAAAGTGGTCGCTTGATCTCCCTTTAAGGATGCTTTACCACTTCTGCTTACATTCCATTGACCAGAACTTCATGGCCATGCCTGACTTATTCTTGGTAGTCTGTGGTCAGCTAAAAGTCATAAATTCCATTACTAAAGAATAAAGGAAAATGGATATTGAGAGAAAACTGGAGAACGAATAGCAGATGATGTAAGCTTTAATTCAATAAGCATTTTACGGATAAAGGAGATCATCACATAATGCTAAATTGGTTTACCAGGAAGATAATTCTTTAAATTATATGCCCCAACAACGTAGTCTAAACATCCATAAAACTACAGTTACAGTATCAAGACTGAAGGAGAGACACAAAGATTAATGAAATAGAAGATCTAGAAATAGGGCCACACAAATATGTGCAACTGATTACTGATAAAGCTCCAAAATCAGTTAAGGGAGGAAGGACAGCTTGTTCAACAAATAGTGCTGGAGCAACTGGATGTCCACAGGCAAAGAAATGAAGCTTGACCTAAACCCCACAGCTTATACAACAATTAACTCTAAACAGATCATGGACTTAAATGTAAAACATAAAACCATAAGGCATTTGGACAAAAACAAAACAAAACAAAACAAAACAAAACAAAACAAAACAGAGAACATCTTTGTGATCTTGGACCAGCCAAAGAGTTCTTAGACTTAGCACCAAAAGTCATGAAAGGAAAACTGATAAAATGCATCTCATCAAAATTAAAAATGTTTTGTTCCATAGAGGTTCACTGGAAAAGATAAAACGAGAAGTTATAGACTGGGGCTGAAAATATTTGCAAACTATAGGCTTGACAAAGGATGAGTGTCTAGAATATAAAAAGAATTAGCAAACTTCAATGGTAATGAAACAACCCAAGTAAAAAATGGGTAAAAGACATGAACAGACATTTTACTGAATATACAGATGGCAGACACACGAAAGATGTTCAACATCATTAGCTATTAGGGAAATGCAACTTAAAAGCACGATGAGATATCACTACACATATTTCAGAAAGGCTATGAAAAATAAAGACAATATTAAATGTTGGTAAGGATGCAGAAAAAGTCAATCACTTCATGTATTGCTGGTAGAAATGTAAAATGGTACAGCCACTTTTGAAAACAGTTTGGCATTTTAATAAAGTAAGCATGAAACCACTATATGACCCAGCAATTGTACTCCTGGGGATTTACCCTAAAGAAATGAAAACTTAGGCTGACATAATTTTTTTTTTTACATAAATGTTCATAGCAGCTTTATTCCTAATAGCCCCAGAGTGGAATCAGCTCAGTTATTCCACAGATGAACGGTTGGACTGTGGTAAAGATATACCATGGAATATTACTCAGGAATAAGAAGAATACCATAATAATTTGGATAAAACTTCAGGGAATTATGCTGAGGGGAAAAAAAAGCCAGTTCCAAAAATGTTACAGATGTATGAAACTACTTCTAGGACAAAATTTTATAAAATGAACAGGTGGACAGGTCGGTGATTGCTTAGGGTTGGGGATAGAACAAGAGGCAGAAGGGAGGTGGGAGTGGTTATAGAGAGCAACATGAGGGATCCCTGTTCAGTCTCTTGGCTGTGGTGCTAAATATATGAACTTAGGTAATGAAATCGTATAGAACAAGATGGCTGGGTTATATCAATGTCAACAGCCTCATTTCAATGTTACATTACAGTTTTTGCAAAATGTTACCTTTGGGAAAAACTGGGCAAAAACTCTGTCTTATTTCTTATAGCCCTATGTGAATCTATAATTATCTTTAAAAATTCTAAAAATACAGGGAGCCCAGGTGGCTCAGCCAGCTTAGCATCCAATTTCAGCTTGGGTCATGATCTCATAGTTTGTGAGTTTGAGCCCTATGTTGGGCTTTGTGCTGACAGCTCAGAGCCTGGAGCCTGCTTCATCTCCCTCTCTCTCTGCCCCTCCTCTGTTCATGCTCTCTCTCTCTCTCTCAAAAATAAAGATTAAAAAATTCAATTAAAAATATATATAAAGCAAACAATAAAATTTTAAGAGGAATCCACTGAAAATCCACAATCAAAATAGGAATTTTTAACACATTTATTTTGGTAACTGATATATCAGGGAGACAAAATGTATAGGTTCGAACACCATTAAGAAGCCTGTACTTGGATTTCTCAGTGGAGATGAGAGAAGCAGGGACAGACAGACAGCATGAGAAGGAGAGGGTCAGAGAGAGAGGGAGACACAGAATCTGAAACAAGCTCCAGGCTCTGAACTAGACGTCAGCATAGAGCCCGATATGGGGCTCGAACACACGAACCATGAAATCATGACCTGAGCCGAAGTCGGATGCTCAACTGACTGAGCCACCCAGGCACCCCAAACATAAAAATTAATTTAAAATTTTTGAAAAAAATAAATGTAATTTGCTACATAATTAAGGGGAAAAAATCCCCTTAATAAATGCAGAAAAGAATTCCTGGACAAAACTCAACAACCATTCATGATAAAATATCTCAACAAATTAGAACCAGAAGAGAACTTCGTCATCCTCATATGAATTCCAACATAGTCACACCATTTTACGATCCCACCAACAGTATATGAAGATTCCATTTTTCCCACATCCTTACAATACTTGCTGTTGTCTATAATGATCATGTAATCATAAAATGGTGTGACTATGTTGGAAACTAATTGGCAGTTTCTCAATATGTTATATATGTAAAGCTACCATATGACCTAGCAATTGTACTCCCAGAGATATGCTCGAGAGCAATGAAAACATGTCCAAAGGTTTGTACATGAATGTTCATAATACCATTCATAATAGACAAAAGGTAGACATAAAACAAGCATCTATCAACTGCTGAATGGATGATTTCATATATATCCATATGATGAGTATTATTTGGCAATAAAAAGAAATAAAGTAGTCGGTTAAGCATCTGACTTTGGCTAAGGTCATGATCTCGCAGTTTGCGAGTTCGAGCCCCATGTGGGCCTCTGTGCTGACAGCTCAGAACCTGAAGCCTGCCTCAAATTCTGTGTCTTCTGCTCTCTGCCCCTCCCCTGCTCATGCTCTGCCTCTCTCTCTCTCTCAAAATAAAACCCCCAAACCCTCAAAAAACTATTTAAAAAAACATTATGCTATGTGAAAGGAGTAGTCACAAAAGATCACACATTTTGTGATTCCACTTATATGAACTGTCCAGAATAGGCGAACATAGAGAGACAGAAAATAGATGAACAGTTGTCTAGTGCTGCGGGTGAGTGTGGGAAGTGGGGAGTGACTGCTAGTAGGTATGGAGTTACTTTTGGGGGTGAGGAGAATGCTCTATATTTAGACTGTGATGGTCATACAATTCTTAATTTACTTAAAAACCATCTATATATTGTAATAGGTAAAGTTTGTGGCATGTGAATTATCTTTCAATAAATATGTTAATACCATTTTCAATAGCACCTAAAATCATGCAGTATGTTGGGGTAGATCTTACAAATTTCCAGTTCCCTGAAAACTACAAAATACTAGTAGGAAAAGTTAAAGATGTACATTAGAGGAAAAAGTGAAAGATTTAAACAAATACAGAAACATATGTTCAATTATTAATGACTAAAAATTGTTAAGATGCCATATCACCCCAAAGTAGTCTATAGACTCAATACAATCTCAGTCACAATCCCAACAGACTGATTTTTAAAGAAAGCCTATTTTGAAATCTATATGGAAATGCTCAGGACCTAAAATTGCCAACACAATTTTAGAAAAGAAAAACAAAGCTGGAAGACTCACACTAATTTTAAGACTAACTATAAAACTATGATAATCAAATCAGTCTGTCATGAGGGTAAAGGTAAAAATACAGACCAATGAAAAAAATACAGAAATACATGCATACATACATAGGCAACTGATTTATGGCAAAATGCCAACATAATTGTATAGTGAAAGGATAGTCTTAAAAAGAAAAAGTAGTGCTAGAGCATTGGGTATTAGCTTGGGAAAAAAAAGTGTTTCTCTATACTTACTTTATACCATACAAAAAATTATCTGGAAATGGAGGAACACACAGACTTAAATATAAGAGCTTAAACAACAGCACTTCTAGAAGAAAACTTAGAAAAAGGCATTTGCGACCTTAGTCAGGGAATGGTTTCTCAGGAAAAAAAAAAAAAAGAAAGAACCGTAAGAGAAAAAAATGCCAAATTGGACTTTATAAAAATTAAAAACTTGTGCTCTTCAAAGAAATTATTTTTTTTTAATGTTTTTATTTATTTTTGAGAGAGAGACAGAGAGACAGACAGACAGACAGCATGAGCAGGGGAGGGTCAGAGAAAGAGGGAGACACAGAATCTGAAGATAGGCTCCAGGCTCTAAGCTGTCAGCACAGAGCCCAATGCGGGGCTTGAACCCACGAACCGTGTGGTCATGACCTGAGCCAAAGTCAGATGCCCAACTAACTGAGCCACCCAGGCGCCCCCAAAGAAATTATTATGAATGAAAAGGCAAGCCATGTACTAGCAGAAAATATTTGAAATAAATATTTTTGATGAAAGAATTATATCCAAAATATACAAAGAACTTTTATAACTCAATAAGATATAACTCAATCAAGAATAACTTGATTAAAAATGGGCAAAACATCTAAACAGGCATTTTAAAAAAGGTATCAAATGACCAAACAACAAGATGCTCAATATCACTAGTCATCAAAGAAATATAAATAATAACCACACTGAGATGCCACTATACATACGGCTAAATTTATGAATGGCTAAAATTAAGGTTGACAATGCAAAGAGTTGGTGAGGATGTGGAACAACTGGTTGGAATGTGAAATGGTGTAGTAATTTGGAAAATAATTTGGCAGTGGTCTGTAAGATTTAACATATGCAAGAGGATGGGAGGGGGGAAATAAAGTTTAACATATGCTTACTAATGATCCTGCAGTTTTACTCCTAGGTATTTACACAAGAGAAATAAAAACATACGTGCATACAAATACACTCAAATTTCATGGGAGCTTTATTCATAGTATAACTAGAAACTACCCAGGGTGCCTGGGTGGCTCAGTCGGTTGAACGTCTGACTTCAGAATTTGAGCCCTAACAGCTCTGCTGTCAGCATGGAGCCTGCTTGGGATCCTCTGTTCCCCCCCTCTCTCTGTCCCTCCCTTGCTCACACTCTCTCTCTCAAAAATGAAAAAATAGTGGAAACTAATTTGACAATAAACTATTTGTAAAAAACAAAAAACAAAAAACTAGAAACGATCCAAATGTCTGTTATCTAGTAAATGAATAAATAAATCTTGACATATATATTTGTAGAAGAGAATGTTATTTAGATATAAAAAAGGAGCCTATTTCTGTTTCACCACCAACATGGATAAATCTCAAAAGCATTATGCTAAATGGAAAAAAACCAGGTACTAGAGACTATGTATTACACGAGTCCTTTTAAATGAAATTCTAGGGGCACCTGGGTGGCTCAGTCGGATAAGCGTCTGACTTTGGCTCAGGTCATGATCTCACGGTTTGTGGGTTCGAGCCCTGCATCGGACTCTGTGCTGACAGCTCAGAACCTGGAGCCTGCTTCAGATTCTGTGTCTCTGTCTCTCTCTGCCCCTCCCCTGCTCTCTCTCTCTCAGAAATAAATAAAACATTATAAAATTTTTAAAAATAAATAAATGAAATTCTAGACAAACAGAAGATAGTGAAAGTAGATCAGTGGTTGCCGAATGCAGTGATAGTTGGAAAGAGCTGACGGCAAAGAGGCATGAGATTTTGGTGGGGGGCAGAGGAGATTTTCTCTACCTTGACTGCAGTGATAGTTACAAAATTTGTCAAATGCATCAAGTAGTATACTTAACATTGATGGATCTTATTATATGTAAATTATATCTCAATAAAGCTGATATAAAAACTGACTCGAAGAAATTTAAACATCTAGACCTAAAACTTAAATGACAACAGTTTAGAATCAAACCAGTCCCACAAAGTTTGTTCACCTCCTTACTCACTCATTAGATGTTGAGTTTCTACAATACGCCACAATATACTACTATCTAGGCACTATGGATAAGGCAGTAAATGAAAGAGGCAAAGTCCTTGCTGTCTTGGAGCTTGTATCCTGGCTGGGGAGAAAGACAAGGCACATATGAAAACGGAAGCCAGTGATGGGTTCCATGGGGGAAAAGCGGTTATGGAAGGGTAGGAAGAGGGGATGTTGTCTGTGGTCATGGAGGACTTTTTTTTTTTTTTAAAGTAGGATTCATGTCAGACACAGTGCCCCAGCTCACGACTGAGACTATAGACCTGAGTCAAGATTTAGAGCCCAACCAGCTGAGCCACCCAGGCGCCCTGGGAGAGACTTCTTAGGTGAGATGACGTAAGAGCAAGGGCTGAAGTGAGGGGCAAGTGAATTCCTAGCATGCGGAACAATAAATAAGAGTCCCAGGCGGGGGTAGGTTTGGAATTTTCAGGGTACCATCAAGAAAGCTAGTGTGGTTTGAGCAGGATCAGGGAGAGGAGAGGAGCCAACGGTGAGATTAAGAGAGGTTCTAAAACGTGTCTACCAGGTGTGCCACTCTTAATGGAGAAACATTTAGAAGCATTCCTTTAAAAATATACATATATATGTCAAGAAAGGAACAAGGACATCTACCATTACAATCTTCCCCAATATTACACTGGAGGTCCTAGACAGGGTGGTAGAATTAAAAAAAAAAAAAAAAAAGACACAAACTGTCATTAACAGTGATGACTTATGCATAGAGAACTCAAGACGAATTATTAGAGATGAGAGAATTTCTGGATACACAGTCAATGTGGAAGTCATCAACGTGTCCTGTCTCCAGCATCAGAAGGTTTCAAAACGTGATTTTGAAGAGGGGTTACTTGCCCAAGCTAGTCAAGAGGGAGCTGGGATGGAAACGGGGCTCTCTGACTCCTCAGTCCAAGGGCTCTATGGGCCCCTGGCATTCCCGCAGAACGTCTGTACCCCGCCTTTGTGTCTGTCGACGCCCACCCAGGCTCACCATGGGCAGCACCGACGCCTGAAGAGAGGCGATGGTGACGGGCTTGGTCTTCTTGTCTTCCTGGCCGGCTGGGGGCAGGATTTCCACGAGATTCATCTCTTCTTTGGCTTTCTCCCCCAAGCAAATCTGAGGGCGGTGGGAGACAGGCCACCTCACCGCCGGAGGGCAGCCCTGTTCCGCCTGCGGGGGCCCGAGAGACCCGCCTGCTCCCCCGAGCCGCCCACGTCCCTCCCGGCCGCACGGTACCACCCGCTGCTGGGGGCCGGGGCACCCACCGTACTGAGCAACAGCTTACAGTCCTGCTTCCCTTCCTTCTGCGGTCTGACGGTCCAAGTCCGCCTGTCCTGGTTTAGCTCACAGCCTGCGGTAGGAGGGGGGCGAGGGGGCCGGGCGGGCTCAGGGAGGCTCCCCGTTTCTCCGCCGCCGCCCTCCCCACCCTCCACCCACCGGGCCCCCACTCACCCCAGAGCACGGCTGTGGGCGCCTTCTCGGCCGCGCTGCTCGTGCTGCTGCGGTTCATGACTCTGGGCGCCGGAGCCCGGGTCCCGGCGGCTGTGAGGAAGGGGCGCCCGCGGTGAGGCGAGGCCCGGGTCCCCGCTCCCGCCCGCATCGCGGCCGGCCGCCCCGATTCCGAGCCCCTGGACGGCCCGGCGGCCCGCAGCCAGCCGTGCGGCGCGTCCCGGCGCTTCGGTCGCCCGCGCTGCAAAGTGCTGGGCGCCGTCGCGGTCCCGGCTGTACGCCCCCTGCGGCCAGACCCGCTCGCCAGCCCGCCTCCGCCTCACCCGCCCCGCTCGCGGGGCGCCCCGGGCTCCCTGACTCCCGCCTCCTCGCAGCCCCACCTGAGGGCCGCCGGCTGCAGGCTGTTGAGAGACCCGGGAAGGGGCGGCAGCGGGGCGTCCGCTCCGTCTTAAAGGAGAGGCCCTCCTTTCCCCACTCCGCTCCTCCATTCGAGGCTCTCCGTGCCTCGGCGCACCTGGAGGGCTCGTTAAAGCACAGCCGGCCCGGCGCCGCGGTTTCCGGTCGTGGAGGGCTGGGTGGGGCCGAGGTAATTTGTGTTCCTAACGGGCTTCCAGGTGAGGTGGTTGCCGCGGGTCCGGGACCGCGCTGTGAGCACCAGCTTCATGGCCCCTGGGGAATCACCGGGGCCTACGGGGTGGGGGCGCCTAGCTTGGGCTTGCTTTGCCACCCAGTGGAAGCAACATTAAGGCTTCTTCCTGCTCGACGCCTTCCTTTTTTCGTACCCGCCTCGGTGCGGGCCTTTTCCAAGGCCAGGAGGGCCAGTCTCGCAGGGGTGTGGGCCCCAGAGAAGAGCCCTGTTTCCAGAAGAATAATTTCTCTCACGGACAGGAAGGGGTGGGGATGAGTTAGGACACCAGAGGTCACCAGCTCTGGCAGCTGGTGAAAATACACCATGGGGTACAGTGAGTGACTTCACCAGGGCCAGTCGTCTAACCAACAGCAGTTCACAGGACGCTGTGCGGGGAGGGAGGGTGGCGCAGAGGCTGCCCTTCAGCCTGCCACACCCCCCTCTATCCAGCTCTGCCCTTGTGACCTCTCTGGGAGTCAGAAATAACCAGGGATCTCTCTCTTTGAATTCCTTTTCCTTGCTTCCTCCCCTCGCCCCTTTTAAAAAATGAAGTATAGTTGATCTCATTGCATCTTTATCCTTCCCTTCCATTCTGGAAACTTCTCACCTACACGTAAGGTTAAAGGCTTTTCAACAAAAGTGTCAAGGTAATTCAATAAGGGAAGGATAGTCTTTTCCAAAAATGGTGCGAGAGGAACTGGATATATATCTCGGGAACCTTGATTGGAGCTTCTGCTGTGCAGGAATCAGCTTTTAGTTTTTCCGTTTTAACATGTCAACTTTATTGAGAAATATACAAAAATGCACTCATTTAAGGTGTATGATTTGACGAATTTTGACAAATGTATATACCTGGGTAGCCACCACCACAGTCCAGTTATAATGTCCATTGCTCTCCCGAATTTTCTTGTTTCCCTTTTCAGTCCATATCCTCACATTAATACCTAATTGCTTTCTGACACTGTGAATCATTATGGACGGTTCTAGAATTTCATATAACTAGAATCCTACACGGTCTTTTCATTGGCCCTTTTGTTGAACAAAATGTGTTTTGAGAGTTATTTATCCATATTGTCCTTGTATCAGTAGTTTGTTTCTGTTTATTGTTGAGTAGTATTCCACGACTTGTGTACTCAAACTGCTGGTCAGTTTTGAGTCAACGTGGCTAGGCTATCATACCCACTGTTCCATCAAACACTAATGGTGTGGCTGTGAAGGCATATTGTAGAAGTGATTCACACCTATAATCAGCTGCCTTTATATAAAGATTACTCTCAGTAATGTGGATGGGAGGTTTCCCTGAAAAAGTTCTGCCTGTGGACCGCAGCATCAGCTCCTACCAGAAAACTTCCAGTTTGCTTTTCATGATGCGCTGCCTTGTGGATTTCAGGCTTGTCACTAGCCCCCATAACTGCACAAGCCAATTCCTTGTGATATGTCCTTGACTGATACACCTGTTGATGGCTATTAGGCTAGTTTTCAGTTTTAGACATATATTATGAATAAAAGTGCCATGAGTGTTAGAGAGCAAGTCTTTGCATTGAAATATGTTTTAGTTCTTGTTTGATAAATACTTAGGAGTGGAATTGGTGGATCCTTCTGTAAGCATGTATTAAACTATGTGAAACTGTAAAACTACTTTCCAAAGTTCTGTACCATTTTGCATTTGTACCAGCAATGTATGAGAATTCCGGCTGCCATACATCTTCACCAACGCTTGGTATTGTCAGTCTTCTTAATTTTAGCCATTCTAGTAGATATATATAGTGACATCTGTGTTTGTTTTTGTTTGATGACAAGTGATGTTGACTATCTTTTCAAGTGTTTACCGGTCATTCGTGTGTCTTTTGCAAAATACCTGTTTAAATACTTCATCCATTTTTAAATCGGGCTATTTTGGATTATTCTTACTGAACTGTAGGGATTGTTTATATATTTTGTATACCTGTGTTATGTCATGTATATGGATTACAAAGATATTTTACTCCTGCCTATAGCTTGTCTTTCATTTTTTAAAATGGTGTCTCTTGAAGAGCAGAAAATTTTAAATTGCCAAAGTCCAATGGCTCATGGCCTTGCTTTTTGAAGACATCTTGCCTAACCCAAGGTTGTGAAAGTTTTCTCCTAAGTTTTCTTCTAGAAGTCTTGTAGTTTGAGCTTTTACATCTTTGACTGATTTGAAGTTAATTTATATGTGTAGTGTTAGCTAAGGGTCAGGTTCATTTCTTTTCCTCCTCAAGTGGAACCCCACCCAGTTCATCTAGCACTATTTTTGGAAAAGGCTATCCTTTCTCTATTGAAATACCTTGGCATGCTTGTTGAAAATCATTTAAACATGTACATGTTGGTCTATTTCTAGACTTTAATCTGTTCCATTGATCTGTGTGCCATAGTGCCAACACTACAGTCTTGATTACTGTAGCATAATAGCAAATCTTGAAATCAGGTAGTGAGCTCTCCAAATCTGCTGTTTCAAAAATGTTTTGGCTATTCTAGATGTTTTGCATTTTCACATAAATTTTATTTTATTTTACGTTGAGAGAGAGAGAGAGAGAGAGGGAGAGGGAAGAGAGAGGAGAGAGGAGAGAGAGAGAGAGAGAGAGAGAGAGGAGAGAGAGAGAGGAGAGAGAGACTCCCAAGCAGGCTCCATGCTCAGTGCAGAACCTGAAGTGGGGCTTGATCCCATAACCCTGGGATCATGACCTGAGCTGAAGAAATCAAGAGTTGGACACTCAACTGACTGAGCTACCTACGCGCCCAGATTTTCATATAAATTTTGGAATTAGCTTGCCATTTTCTACAAAAAAACTTTCTGGGATTTTTATTGGGATTCCATTGAATGAATAATTCAATTTGGGGAGAGAGGCCATCACGATTTTGAGTCACCCACTCCATAAACATGTTATGATCTCTCCATTTGTTGAAAGATTTTCCAGGGTGCCTGGGTGGCTCAGTTGGTTAAGCATCCAACTTTGGCTCAGGTCATGATCTCCCGGTTTGTGAGTTCGAGCCCCACATCCGGCTCTGTGCTGACAGCTCAGAGCCTGGAGCCTGCTTCACATTCCGTGTCTTTCTCTCTCTCTGCACCTTCCCTGCTCATGCTCTGTCTCTCACTGTCAATAATAAATAACGTTTAATAAAAAATTTTCCTCTGCAATGTTGTACAGATTTTAGTGTATGTATACTTAATATATATCTTGTTAAATTTATTCCTATATATTTCATGTATTTGGATTTGTAGCAAATAACATATATCTTATTTTATTTTAAAGTTTTATTTTATTTTGAGAGAGAGAGGGAGAGAGAGCAGGGGAGGGGCAGAGAGAGAGGGGGCAGAGAGAGAGAGAGAGAGAGGGAAAGAGAGAATCCCAAGCAGGCTGTGAGCTGCCAGCACAGAGCCCAACTTGGGAGTGAATTTATGAACCTGAGATCATGTCCTGAGCTGAAATGAAGAGTTGGATGCTTAACCAACTGAGCCTCCAGGTGCCCCACAAATAGTACATATTTTAAAATTTCATCTTCTAATAGTTTATTTTTTAAAGTTTATTTATTTTGAGAGAGAGAGAGCCTGAGTGAGCACAGGGGAGGGGCAGAGAGAGAGGGAGAGAGAGAGAATCCCAAGCAGGCTCCATGCTGTCAGCGTGGAACTGGACTCTGGGGCTCAAACTCCCAAACTGTGAGATCATGACCTGAGCCAAAACCAAGAGTCAAATGCTTAACCAACTGAGCTACCCAGGTGCCCCTAATAGTTTTAGTGTATAGAGATAAAGTTGGTTTTTGTATACTGACCTTGTATTCTGTGATTTTGCTAAATTCACTTATTAGTTCCAGTAGCTTTCTGAACCCCAAATCATGACATTTGTGAATAGCGTTTCACGTTTTCCTTTTGGTACCGTGCACTATTAATTCATTCGTTAATTAAGTACCTATGTGCTCTGGTTAAGACCTGAAATACAATGTTAAATAGGGGTGGTAAGAGTGGGTGCCCTTTCCTTGTTTTTGTTCTTAGGGGAAACATTCACTCTTTCACCATCACATTCTGTTGGTAGATGTCTTTTAGTAGGTAAAGGATGTTTCCTTCTATTCCTAATTTGTTGACACTTTTTATCATGAGTACTGAATTTTGTCATGTGCTTTTTCTTCATCTACTGATATGATCAACTTTCTGTTTTTCATTTTGTTGATACAGTGAATTATATTTATTGGTTTTCTGAATTAAAAAATTCTTTTAGAAAAAATTTTTTTTTTTTATATTTTGAGAGAGAGGGAGCGAGAGGGAGAGAGAGAAAGTGCACAAGTGGGGGGAGGCCACAGAGAGAGAAACAATCTCAAGTAGGCTCCACGCTCAGTGCAGAACCTGACACAGGGCTTGATCCCCTGACCCTGAGATAAAGACCTGAGCTGAGAGCAAGCATTTGACTCAGATGCCCCAGGTTTTCTGAATGTTTTAAACCGGCCTTCCATTTCTAGGATCAAACCCATTTGGTCATGATGTATTATCCTTTTCATGTATTCTTGGATTAAGTTTGCTTATATTAAAAACTTTTTTTTTGCATTTATGAGGAATATTAGTCTAAAGGTTTTTTTTCTTTTAACATTTTTGGTTTTGGTATCAGGGAGATGTGTTTCGTAAAACAACTGGGAGTGTTCCCTCTTCTTTTTCTTATGTTTTGTGCGAAAGCAGGGAAGTCTCCTAGGATCTGAGTTCCATTCAGGCTCACCAAGAGCTCTGCACTCATCCCTACATTGTCTCATGCTTCCTCTGCCTTGACTCAGTTGCTGCCCCCTTCTAGAACCTGGGAATCCTATTAGAATCCTCTATCCTTTACTCTTCACATCCAACTGGTCACAAAGTCTGTTGATTCCGACCTCCACCCCTTACCTCCCCAGTCTTTCTCAACTCTCCCCCCACGGTCCTGGTCTTGGTTCAAATCCTAATATTACTCACTAGCTGATGGGTTAAACAAAGAACAGTCACTAGCCTGCTTTGCAAAGTAGCCTCTGGAAACTTGAGGCTTTTAGGATCAAATCCCAACCTCTCTCTCTTCTTTTAATGTTTTATTTTTGAGAGGGAGGGAGGGAGAGGGAGAGGGAGGTTGAGAGAGAGGAGAGAGAGAGAGAGAGAGAGAGAGAGAGAGAGAGAGAGAGAGAGAGAGAATGAGAATATGACAGAACGTGAGCCGGCGAGGGGCAGAGAGAGACAGAGACATAGAATCCTAAACAGGCTCCAGGCTCTGAGCTGTCAACACAGAACCCGGAGGCATGAGGTCATGACCTGAGCGGACTGAGCCACCCAGGGGCCCCTAAATCCCAACCTCTTGTGCCCAAGACATGTGCACTTTTCTCTCCAGCCCTGCAATTTTTGCACCTTCGAGAAAGGTACAAGATGTTTCAGGCTTCGGCTTTTTGCACTGCCTGAATATTATTCCCTGCCTTCTTCCAAACGGCTCGTTTTGTTTGATACGGCTCGGCTTGCGGGGGCGGGGGGGTCGACCCCTTGGCACTCCCAGAGCATACTGAGAGCCCGTTTGCCCACTTCATTGAGTCCTTCCCAGCCATGGACCAAGTCCTTGAACATTATACTCTATGATTAATTACTACCGCAGATACTGGGTGTGAAGCCACACGGTGCTCGTGAACTCGAACCCCTACAAGGCAAACGGTTGGGCAGGGGTCTGGGGACCTCAGTAGCCCAGCTCTGGCTTTCCTAAGAACGTCCCGGGACTACCTAGCAGCCTAAGCCCTCTCCAACTGCAACCCCAAGAACCGCGGAGGGAATTAGGAATAACGACTGCGCTTGCGCAGGGCGGCAGAGGCGGGGCAAGCGACGGCACCTAGGAGATGCGCCGGGAGACAGGGTCTATGTACGCAGGCGCGCCGGGGACGGAAGAAACGCGCGGAACTTCTTCCGGGCCGCGGCGGTTTGTTGGGGGCAGGCGTGCAGGGTAGGGAGTGAGCTCTTTGCCTCTCCTAGTGAGGTGAAGGGAATTGATGTTAACGGCTTCTACCCTTTTCCTTTCGGTATTGACTTTGGCAACGATGGAGTTTACCCCACCCGTACCAGCTGTCGGGGGCTCTGTTTGCTGGGACGTCACCCAGATTAGTTCCAGATACTTTCCAATGTCCACCTACCGTCTGGTCCGGGCTCGTAAGGAGCACATTTTAGCTGCTGAGGGGAGAAATCGGGGCTAGGAATATCCCAAATCTGAGCAGACCATTAAGACTTGGAGACAGGGACAATGGGGAGCGACTTCAGAAAGGGAGTGGGGTTCTATTTTGGGTCTTGGAAAGGGCAGGTGGACAAAGGGCATGGAAATTTAGATTGAGAAGAGAGGGTTCTACAAACGGGGAAAAGGCACGAGGTATAGGATGTGGAGGCAGACGTCTGGTTGAAAGGAAGGTTCTGCTGCAGCATTTATAGTCTGGTTGGTAAAGTTCATAAATTGGCTTTGTAGCACCTGTCCCACACAGCAAGGTGTTAAAGGGTAGCCCATGGGCTTTCTGATAAATAGAAACGATAATGGTCTACTATCTTAACAAGTGGTTTTAGATAGTCTAGTTTAATCCAGTCTCTAGAGGTTGCTTTACCTTCACTGCACAATATAACCAGTCTTTAAGAGCTGAGAAGAGCTTGGGTGTTTTGACTTTAAGAACACTGCTCTTAAATTCACCCACCCTTTTACTCTATCAGACTCTGTATGGTGGCCTGAGCTTCATGAGGCCAAATCTCTTGTCCAGTCAGTTTTTATCTTGAGTTTGTCCTCTAGACCTTGAGTGGACTGAATTTGTTATCTAGTAGCAGGGGCTAGGAGATTGCCCACTTGTCACTCTTCATTCCTTTGTAACCAATAATGGGGTGGTTTGGCCCATAATGCTGTATGCTTAGATCTATTATGAATTGTCTTCATGATTATCAAACAGTTAAAAATATAATTGTGTTGCTTGTGTAACAATGTAAGTACTGTTCACTATGTTTTGGAGTTATTTTGTACTCTTGAGGGATCTTATGGGGAAGACTGGAAATGAATTTGCCTTGCACATGATGTTGTTTGCTTTGGAGTTTCCTTTTCTGTTGCTGAATATCAAAAAGGTATTTGTCCTGAAGAGGATGCTAAGTATTTGATAAATGAATAGGTAGCAAGAGTCAGGCTACCATGAAAACTGTAAGGGTTTTCTGAGGAAGGGGGGCAGTATTCTAAGCTTGATCCCATCCTGGGTTCTGATAACCTGATGTCCCATGGTCTGGCAGCTGATTCGTTTAGTTGACCCACTGCTCCTGAAATACACCAAAGTAGCTGACCAGTGAATTCCAGGGTATGTAAGAAATGCAAGATAGATGTAATGGACCCAGAGACATGCTACAGAGGCAAGAATTCTTAGACATTACCTAGTACTCATTGGTACTAGTATTAATTCTGGTTGGCGTGTACATTTTTATCCTTTCAAATTTATTTTTGAAGTATCATTTAGATTTTATCAGATTTATGGCTTGTGCAGGTTCCCTGTATGCTGTTTGCTTTCCTTTTTTGCCGTGGCACTGGGCACTTTGGCAGCATCAGAAGGCAACTTAGGTGTGTCTGTAGATTTAGCCAAAAATCTCAGGTGGGAGATGGGCTGGCTGGTGGCAAATGAATTGAGAGCTGCTTTGGTTCTTTACTCTTAATTCCTGCTACCTCATGACCCTGGATGAGAGTCCTTACTTTTTAAAATATCAAAACTTAAAATATGACCCTGGGCCAAATCCTTTGTCTGATTTATACTTTAGTGGGAACAAATTACCCTTATTTGGGCCGAGCCAACAAAAAAACCACGTACATACATAATACAATTTAGTCATCTGTAAAGACTTTAGGTGTTTTGTCAACATAAGGTACAGTCTGTGTAAGGAAACGCTGTCTAATGACACCTGACTTGACAACCGCAGTGCCCCAGGATAGCCTAGAAACTAATAAACAACTCTTTTAACTGAGTGAAACCTGCACAGGACTTCTTGGGGGAAAACCAAAGTTTAAAGATAACTGGCTTTCACATTTATTAGGTTGGATCATGGTCAATTTCACTAGAAAAAAAATCTTAATTGGCTTTTTTGGGAGTGCCCCTCTTGTAACGCGTTGTCAAGAAAGGAATAGCTTCACTGTTTAAAAAGTTTAATGTGGTTGTGGAAGATTGTAAGTATGGTGGTTTGTTGTGACTGGACTGTGTTAGGGTTGCACCAAGGAGATTACCATCTGGTGAGTCTGGTGAGTCTCTTGCCTCTAAAATTGTTTTTGTGGTAGGGAAAGGAAGGCTCTGCGATTTTGCTGATCAGTCAACATCTCAGCATAGTTGGGGGAGAGGAGGTTCTTTAAGTACCCGTGAGAAAGTTATTTTTTTATCTCATTTACTACAGAATTAGAATTCCAGATCACTGGGGCTGTGACTGGTGTGTTTTGCATGTTAATGAAGACTGACCATTTTACATTTCTCTTAGGTTTACAGATAGAGTTGGCTAAGATGAATCAATTCTATTTGCCTTCTAGCCATACACACATTTTTGCCTTCAGAAAAACTTAGGACCAAGACACTACCCAGAACACTGAAACCGCAAACACAGGGAGCAGTATGTACATCTAGATGAGGTGGACAGGAGTGGCACTCTAGAGCCTGTGATTCACTGGCTATAATCTACATTAAGGTACAGATACAGTGTTTCTGGCAACTAAGTTCTCTTATACCTAGGTACTGCATAGAATGGGGACGAGAAATAGCCCTCATTAACTACAGGGTGCTTCATCTGAGAATTCTGGCCCATGATGCCTGCAAAGTAGTGTAGTGAAAAAACATCCTTGAAATTGTCAGAGTCTAATGAATGAAGCCCAGCTCACAAAAGAGGACAGGGATCAGGACATTAACAAAACTGGGCTTTCTGCAGTCATTACTTCTCTGCTGATTGCTAGTAGAGGTAGAGTGGCTTCACTTTTATAGCTGTGGACACCAGCACTGTATCTGTATCTACATGTTTCTATCAATCTGCATAGATATATATCAACTAAAACAATCATACTTTTAAAAGAAATGGAGTCAGACTTAGCTGAATGAGAAACAAGCGAATTTTACAAGGGTGAGAGGAACATGTCATCCACTGGCTTTTAAGAATGCGTGTTTCAAACTCTTAGTGTGTTTAGAGTGAGACATGTCCCTATAGACACACTAGACTTGATTGCGGAAGCCAGGTCAGTAGAAACCATTGAAGTTTATTGGCGGTCACAATGCTTACACTGTATGCAGCAAACACCCTTACAAGTCTATCCGCAACCTGATCACGCAAGAAAGGATTCACCACACAGTCGCCAGAGGAGAAGGAAAAAAAAAATTAACAGGCTTGTTTCTGGGGGTAGAGGAGAGAAATAAAGATAAAACCTAATTGATGAGTGTCCCATGGGCAAGAGCTGAACTAGAGATGCGTACAACTAGCAGCAGCAATTGTGGAAAAAGTACAAGGCAAATAGCTTTCTCCATTAATTTTCTTCTGTAGGTTAATTTTTTTTTAATATTCAAAACATTTATTATGGTTTTTATTTTATAAAAATGTATATTTTTAAAGGGGTGGGAGATTGTTAAATACTTCATGCTAGGCAGACCTTGTTATTAAGAACCCCTCCACTGTAGTAACTTCCTCCAGTTCATACATTCACGAGTGCAGGGTACATATATAAATATCCACGCGCACACATCCACACACACTGCCTCAAGGGCTGGGGAAGACTCAAAGTTATCGGCCACAAAATCGGGCCTCTGGTGGACTCATCCAAATCGCTCAACAGGAGAGCAACTGGCTCAATTCCATCTCTCTGGTCTCTACCTTTACAGAGACCGAGAACCCTAAATCATAGAGTTACATCCGACTTATAAAAGCAAGAGGCATCTGTCTGAGGATGAGGATAAGCAAAGTGGGAAAAAGGATGAAGCTAAGAACACCAAACACTTTTAGCTGGAGTTGTCTGTCCCTGCAAGAGGCCAACGGACCTAGGGCAGCATCTATGGTTGAAGGGGAAGGATGGTGCTCCACATGGCTTAGAGTTCCTAATAACAAGGGTAATACAGTAACAGGAAGTGATAATTTTGGGGGCAAGGAAAGGGCATTAAGAAAAAATATACATTTGGAATTTTTACCTTTTTTTTCTTTTTTTTGCCTCTCTACACTGTGTCACTAAATATATCTCTGCACGTTCACACATCCTCGTCCAGTAAAGCTTCAGGCCACCAGAATACACATTTTTTCCTCACTCGCATACACAATCCCTCACATCAGCATTGGTGCACTAGACTCTGTAAAAATTTTTCAGTCACACTTTTTGTTTTTAAACTTGAGTCAATATAAACCTTGTTCAAAATGTTATGAAAAAATGTACATGTTTATACAAGGCAGGTTGTGGCAGGACACTGGGGGTTCCCCCCCTGCCTCCTGGGGTGGCCCCAGGAGGAGGGGCTAGAGTCTCACACATTTGTGTCTCTATCTCCTCCCACCACCCTTCCCACCCAATCCCCCAGGAACCAGCAGCGCCCTGCCCCCTAGTGAGTGCACTCACATCCCTATTCCCTGGGGAAGTAGCCAGTTGACTTTTGCCATTTTCCCCACACCCCTGGAGGAGGGGACCAGGATCAGCCAGGCCCTCTCCCTTGTAATTGTTTGCCCCTCTGGGCCAGACCAAAGGGACGCTGCTCTGTACAGGTAGAGTCCAAGGAGGTGTCAGCTCATCATGTCATTGCTATTCACGCCATAAGTGGAATTCTTCATCGAGTCGTTGACTTCTCGACGGAATGCTGACAGGTTCTGGGTGAACCTGCAGAGAGGATGGATTGTAGGTTGAGGGAGTAGGATGGAAGGGAAAGGTCTTTGCCTAAATCATTTCTGGCAGAGAAGTGGCTACCAAGAGGCAGAATGTATGAATCTGCTTCTAAGGTCAGTTAACCTCAGTCTTAAGACCTTAAGGGAAAGCTGGGCTAGTTTGGCACCCCTTGTCGTAGACTTGGAGATCTGGTCAAATCTGGGGCTTTGAGGGCCACCTTGGGCTCGTGGCAGCACAAAAGGAATCTGGCAGAGGCATGAAGAAAATGAGGCTATCTCATTTCTTCACGCCGGATACCTGTGGTACAGAGATGTGCACTCCAATATGGTAGCTGCTAGCCTCACATGGGGCAGCTGAGCACCCTAAATGTGCCCCGTGCAACAGAAGAAGCTAAATCCAGTTAGATGAAATTTACAATTCAGGTCCCCAATTGTACCTTAATTAGTCTTAAGTTAAAATGCCATTTTTAAAATTAAATAAAATTTAAACATGAATACAGGACAACCTGACATTCAATTCAGTTACTGGACAATTTCTAATTATGTTTGGTATATTTAAATATGGGAATCTACTTTGTCACGTGTAAATTTTGTGAAGTGTAAATACAAATCAAGCATTTCAAATGAATATTTAGCATCTGAATGGAGATTCCCTGTTAATGTACAATATACAGAATCTTGAACACTTAGTAAAATAAAAAGAATGTTAAAATTCTCAATTTTTAAACACAGATCACACATTGGCATGATAATAGTCTGCATAATATTTAACATTCTGCATTGTATTTAACAATGTATTAAAATGAGTTTTGTCTGTTTCTTTTTATCCCCTTTTAATGTGGCTACTAAGAAATTTAGAATTCCTATGTGGCTTGCTTTTCTGTTGGACAGCACTGCTTTCGATGGGCCCTAAAAGACTCCTCAGGAGTCTCCCGTTTCGAGGACTGGAGAAATTGCCTATGACTTCAGCAGGGCTCTCTACACTCACCTGTCTCTGTTTTTCGTAAGAAGATTTCGCTCGATGCCTTCCATCAGGTTTTCAAAACACAGATGCATAGCCTGCTGCTTCTCTGGTGGCTGGCTGTTCACGATACTGTTCCTTAGGTCAGAAAAATACTGTGGGGCAAGGAGTGAGACAGGGTAAGGAGAGATGTGGCTTAGCCCTCCCTCTTCTGCAGGGTGAAGGAATGCTCTCCAACAAGAAACATCTATCAAACAAGAATTATCTATCAAAATTGGGTACCTTCTCTTGATTTAAGCAAGTACTTGCCAGGTAATTTATCTTTATCTTACTTAAAAATCAAGAGTTTAAAATTTGTCAACACTCTTAAGGGTCATCTGATCCAGGTTCTTGATTTTATCTTTTAAGTAATCTTTATACCCAGTGTGGGGCTGGAACCCACAACCCTGAGATCAAGACCAACTGAGCCAGCCAGGTGACCCTGATCCAGGCTCTTTTATAGGAATCTCTAGACTTCCTTATGTTTGTTTGTGGTAGAGCTGAGCTAGAATTTATGCCACAGGTGGTCTGCTCAACAGGTATATTCCCTCCTGGTAACACTTCCTCAGCTTTTACCTATGTCTGAGTTGCTACACATGGTGACTTCTAATAGTTAAGTGATTATGTGCTCATCAAACCATGAACAAGAACATGCTCAGAAAATGGGCTATTTTCCCTCTGCTTTACCATCATGGGGTGCTTCTATCATGTTTCTCACAGTGCCCTGGCAAATGATAGCCAAATGTGTGTCTGCCCATGCTTCTGGCTCTGGGCACCAGGGAGCTGGCTCTCTTACCTTTTCGTTAAGTAGTATCAAGCCAAGTAGAGGCCGAGACATAGACCACTGGTTCCTACAGTCTTCAAAGATGATGATGTTCAGCACCGTTGACAGCATCTGGAAATGCAGAATCTGAGGCAGTGACCTAGTGTGTGGCTACCCAAGACAGAATTATAGATTCCAAACAGAAGAGTTTATTGGGTTGAAGTCCTCTTCTGTCTAGAGTAAACCAGGCAAATAGTTTATGAAGCTTTATTGAAATCTTCTATTAATGATGTGAATTTTCTAAGGTATTTCCTTTCCTGCTTTTTATTTTTTCATTTTTTATTTTATTTTTTTATGTTTTATTTATTTCTAGGAGAGAGAGAGAGACAGTGTGAGCAGGGGAGGGTCAGAGAGAGAGGGAGTCACAGATTGAAACAGGCTCCAGGCTCTGAGCCGGCAGTCAGCACAAAGCCCGACGCGGGGCTCGAACCCACGAACCACGAGATCATGACCTAAGCGAAAGTCGGACGCTTAACCGACTAAGCCATCCAGGCGCCCCGCTTTCCTGCTTTTTAAACTGGTTTGAGAATTCCTTTAAAAATTGACCTTTCCTGGGGCGCCTGGGTGGCTTAGTCGGTTAAGCGTCCGACTTTCCGACTTTCGCTTAGGTCATGATCTCGCGGTTCGTGGGTTCGAGCCCCGTGTCGGCTCTGTGCTGACTGCCAGCTCGGAGCCTGGAGCCTGTTTCAGTCTGTGACTCCCTCTCTCTCTGACCCTCCCCTGCTCACGCTGTCTCTCTCTCCTAGAAATAAATAAAACATTTAAAAAAAAAAAAAATTGACCTTTCCAGTTCACCCTGCTTTTTGTGGGGAATGGGATGGGTCACACAATGATCATAGTAGGCAAAAGCACTTTGCATATAGTTCTCAGGTACTTGTCTGAGAGGAGATCGCTTTTTTTTTTTTTTAATGTTTGAGAGGGGGTGGGGATAGAGGATCCCAAGCAGGCTCAGCACTGACAGCAGGGAGCCCATTGAAGGACTCAAACTCACCAACTGTGAGATCATAACCTAAGTTGAAGTCAGAGGCTTAACCAACTGAGCCACCCAGGTGCCCCAGAGACAGCTTTTATAACATTTTGGGGATGTGAATTATTTCACTGATTCTTTAAAGATCAATGCAGACAAAGGTGAGACTGGTTAAAATTAACTAGTAACTAAAAGCTAAATAATTCCATTGATCCCATTTCCTTATCTATTTTTATCTGGTATATTTTTGCAAATCTTATTTTTGAAAAGATGCTGCCTACAAATAAAACAATGGCAAACATATGGTTTGATCTCTGTGTGGTCAGTTATTTCCCTCTGTCCTGCACTCCTGTTCCCACTTTGCAAATGGAATTAAAGCTTTACAGCTGGGCACTGCTAACTTGTGCCCCGCTTACAGCAATGGGTGAGCATAGTCACTGCTGTAGGAGGACAGTCCAAGGCACAGGGGCTGGTGTGACACTCGGAAGAACAGCTCAGAACCTGATTTTTTTTAGACTGTTTCTATCTGATGATTGCTCAGCAAACTCAAAATCCACTGCAATTTTAAGGTGTAAACTTCACTTCAGCAGCATCATCCTGGTGAGATGGGAGACTCTTCATTTCACTTGGCCTTTCCTGTCTCGCAGAGAGGGTCTTCCACTACAGGACACCCCACACTGCCTCCTAACGCTCATGTTCCTTACCTGCTGGATCATCTCTGGATGCTGCTGCATGATATGCAGAAAGCGGTCACTCTCCTGGTTCAGGGGTGTTGTCCTCTTCTTGGTGCTCCGTGACAGCTGCTTGAAGAGGTATGTCACAATGTGGTCCAGGCAGGAGCAGCAGCCTGTGCATACCATGGTGTCTGGAAGGAAGACGGGCAGGGGTGGATTAGAGCAGGGATATGCAGCTGCTGACGGTGACCCAGGCAAATACGGATTGCTCTTAGCCGAGATTCTGTAGAAGCAGAAGTACCCCAGCAGACTGGGAACTGTGCCCGGTTCAGTCAACGCCTTGTGCTGGGTGCTTCCTGTTAGCCTCTCACCCTTGTTGGATAGCAAGGCCCAATCCTAACTCTGAGAGTGTGTGTGGTGATAGATAGACAATATAAGTGACGATTATCGACATTTATTGACTCAATGTGGTATGGATGTAGGTCTTCATTAAAAAATAACGAATAATTTCGTATAGCAAGTACTTCCACTGTGCCATATATTGTGCTAGTAAGGACCTCATAGGTATTATATCTTATTTATCCTCTTGAGGATTCCCGGAGGTAGGTGATCCATTTTACAAATGAATAAACCAAAGTCTGGAGATCACACTGCTAATTACTGGACAGGCCGTGAGGAGATTCCAAGTGTGAGCCGTAAGCCTCTGCTCTGAGTCACGGGGTGTGGCAGAGCTTTGCACTGCCTAGCAACAGTCCGGGTCTGTCAGAGGCTCCGAGTTCTTGGTCTCTGAGGCATCCTGTGGGAGCTGCGGACTCGTCTGTGCGTTTTACAAAAGGGACACTGCAGCAGAGCTTGCAGACAGTGCTCTGACCATGTGAGGCACAGGCCAGGGCACTGAGGCATGAACCCTTAAGAGAGTCAACCATTCTGTTTCTGTTTATACAGTGGGCTATTTTTAAGGAGCTATAAAACAGCCTTCCAAAGCAGGGTCGGATCCCTTCGGTAGACTGTCCCATTTATGTCTCTGCGTGCTGCTGGAGGGAAATGCATATCAAAGGAGTGGCACGGAGGTATGTGGATGACTCACCATGTAGGCAATCCAAGTCATCCTATGTGCACTTGCAATATATGGTGATTATTCTGAAGTTGGCTTAATCTTTCCATTTACATTTTGCCAGCCTACTATTAAAAAAATGTATTTTCTTCTCTGAACACAAACATACCTATACACATCTACTAAGACTGCTTGAAGGTAGCCCAGGAACAAAAGGGTTGACAGGAACCAGAAGGAGTAGGGGGAAAAACTTGTGAAGCTGGCTGTGTGAGCACCTTCCACAGCCTCTACTGCCGCAGGTTAGAATCCAGACACCCGGATATGACGGGCACCTTCCTGCCCTCCCGCTCTGCCCCGCCCATCTCTGTCTCCAGCTCCACTGCCCCCTCCCCCTTCTCTACTGCACCAGTGTGCCCACCATCTGGATTTCCTGATTCTTTCTGGCCTGCAGATGCTAGTACTTGCTGGACTTGCTGCTAGGAAGCCTCCCCACTAACCTGATACTGCCCATTCAGCTTTTTTGGTTTATGCTTTGATATGAATGCTTTCAGCTAGGTCTTATTTGACCCCCCACCTCCTCAAAACCAGTTTAGGTATTCTTCCTGGTGGCTCTCATAGCACTCAATCCTCACCCGACTACAGTGTGTAAGTAGGTGGGTGTAGTAAGTTGGCAGCTGCCTATGTGTCTGTTTCATCCACCAGATAAAAAGCCCCTAAAGGACAGGGGCTATGTGTTACTAATTACTGTATCCTTAGTGTGTAGCACAGTACTTGGTCCATAGAACAGGGTCAGTAAATATTTGCTGGATGAGAATGTACCCATGAATCATATACTCTGTGGTTATGATTCCCAAAGCAGTAAAGCTTTTGGATCCTGGGGCAAAATTCTCCCTTTCTGTTAAGTGGTAAAAACCAACCAACCCAGGCGCTCACCAAGTGCAGTAAGTCCTTCAGAAATGGAAGAAAGAATATACATGATGACATGAGGTTCCAGGCTTGCAATAAAGTTCATGTGGTCCTGGGTCAGGACTTCCAGTAGTGAATAGTAAGACTGGCTGAGCTTGGGGTAATCCTATGGGAGAAAAGGACAAAAATCAGCTCAGCACTGCGCACCTCCATATGCAGGGAGCAAGATCCTGAATAAAACTGCTCAGTTCCCTTCAGATGGGAAGACAAAAGAGCTAGCTAGAGCTAGCGTAAGCTCTCCACAGTCATATTCAATCACAGTGTTGGGAAAATAACAAACAAAAAAACCAAAAACCCCTAATAAAAACACCTGAACAAGATGAGGTGCTCGGATCTTGTCAACAAGGCTTAAGGCTTACCAGGAGGTCACTATGGGGAATAGAGAGGAGCAGCTTGATGAAGGTCTGTAGAGCATTGTCCAGGGCATCGTCTCCATAGAGACGGAAGACTCCGAAATTGACATAACTCCCACTGAGGGCAGCCTTCAGCATGGAGAAACAGATGGAGATGCCCTTGAGCTTCAGTGCATAGACCTGATCCTTTGGGACCTCTCCTAGTGTCAGGATCCGATTGCCTGAGTAGATAGACACATGGTAATGTGTATTTATTCAACCACATTATAACTGATAGTTTCTGTGACCAACTCAACCCTCTTACTCAAAGGCCTTCACTGCCAGCTGGCACTGTAGTACTGCCCTGGCTATTGCCAGGGCTAGCCTGAGAACTACAATGCATACAGTGTGGTGACTGAGCTGGAATTCACTCCCAGGGTTAGTCTCCTCTGAAGCTCTTACCATACATTGTTATCATCTTGCTCGTTTCTCTGAAGAGTAAAATGCCATTGGGGGAAGAGACATCAAATTGGAGTCGCTGGGATCTGAGCAGAGAACACAGGAACAGAGAGTCAGAGGTATGTTGCTGGAAAACTGGGATACTTCAGGCTTGGGTGATTCTTTTTGCACTAAGATGTTCAGATTACCTATCCTAACATGGAATAGACAAGTTAAAGATATTTAACCTGTGACAGAGCTTAAATCTTGAAGACCAATAGCTAGACTCAAGTTCTGCTTCTCAAAGTGAAAACATTTAAAAGAAACAAAAGTGAGACAGCAGATGAAATTATTCTTGAAATTCTCCATTTTGATTATAGTTTCTACGACAGTCATTTCTTGGTAGTACTAACTCACAGCCCATCAGATACGAATCTACATTTACCTTTATAGCTTTGGTGGCAACTAAGGGAGGGTACAAGCATTGTTACCGCTTTATAAAAGAAAAGACGCAAAGGGACTCCAAGTGCTGTAGGGGAAAGAAGCTGAGGTAAGCATTTTAAACAACTTGAATTCTGGGGCGCCTGGGTGGCTCAAAGGTGGTTTTGGCCGAAGTCATGATCTCAGTTTCATGGGTTCCAGCTGTGTCAGGCTCTGTGCTAGCATCTTCGGACCTGCTTGGGATTCTTGCTCTTCCTCTCTCTGCCCCTCCCCAACTCATGCTTTCTCAGATAAATAAAGTGGGAAAAAAATAAACAAACAACTTGAGTTCTGAGTTCCTGACTGTTCTCCTGACCAGAGCACCTCTTCTTTGGTTTGTTCCACTTTTTAAATGAGCTTCTAGTTGGTCTTTTTAATAACTCTAGTTGGTTAAGGCCTCACACCCAGGATCCTCCTTGATTCTTCTTTCCTTTCCTCCCCACATTAGATCCATCAAGATCTAACTCTACAGGGGCGCCTGGGTGGCTTAGTCGGTTAAGCGTCCGACTTTCGCTTAGGTCATGATCTCGTGGTTCGTGGGTTCGAGCCCCGCGTTGGGCTCTGTGCCGACTGCCAGCTCAGAGCCTGGAGGCTGTTTCAGAGTCTGTCATTCCCTCTTTCTCTGACCCTCCCCTGCTCACGCTCTCTCTCTCTCCTAGAAATAAATAAAAAACATTAAAAAAAAAAAAGACCTAGCTCTACAGTATGCCCTGAATCTATCCACTTCCTGTGTGGTCGTTCTGCGTGCACTCTTGTCCCCCCACAGTCCCATACTTCAGGACAGAATGATACCTAATCTAAATAAGGTAAATGGAGATCATTTTAATCCCATGCGTAAAAGACTCCAGCAGTTTCCCATTTCAATGAGAATGCACGGTTTCCTTACTACTGCTGTCCTAAGTTGCTATACAACTGGGTCTCTGCCTGCCTGTTTGATGGCCTGTTTGACTCATTGTCTACTATGGCCTCCCCTCGTTCACCATGCTGTAGCAGCCAGTGGTATTTTTCTGTCTCAAGTTCCCGTGGGCTCATCCCATCTTAGAGCTCTGATAGTTGTTCTCACTGTTTAGAATGCTCTTTCCCTTTATTTTGCAGGGCTATCAGAATCTTTGTCATTCAGACCCCCAGCTTAAATATCACCTTCTCTGAGAGGCCTTCTCTGACCCTCCTCTCCTTCAATTCCCATTAATTTTTCCCCATAGCATGCACCACTGTTTGAAATGGTTATCCATGCTTGTTTTACTGTCTTCTCCCCCAAGTGTAAAATCTAAGAGGGGAGAGGTTTTGTCTAGCATCACAGCTAGAAAAGTGGCTGGCAAAGAATAGATGCTCTCAAGTATCTATTTTGTAAATGAGGAACTCTTGATTATAAGCTTGACGGGCGGCTACAGCCACCCCCTCAGTAAGGTAGTTTTAAAAATTAATTATCTTAGGAGTGCCACAAGAGGCAGATACACAGACCTGAAATTCTAGTGAAGTCAAGGTGCTGGATTATTGTTTTCCTCCATCCCTAAATTCTTGGGGGGATCTAAAATTTGGTATTTTGGCAGTCTCTCTTCCTTCTTAAGTAAATCTTACCAATTCAGCTGCAATCTGCCAAACAGATACCTCTCTTAAAACAGGGCATTCTAATACACCCAGCACCTCTCAATCAGTCTCTCTGAAATGAGAACGTTGAGATGTGGTGGGCACGGCAGCATTCTCAAGTGTTAACTTATATGTGGGCGGTGAAATCACAATGCTGGTTGCCAAATTCACTTCTCGTGAGAATCAGTATCTTGTGACTCTTCTCAAGGTGACTTACTTCCTGCAAGCAGCTGTGACTTTGTGTGACTGGGGCACCCTTCTTTCCAAGCATACAAAAACTTACACACATGAACCTTTATAGATATTTTTTGCAAATTCAATTAGGAGTGAGTCTTACTATCTTCCACAATCTGCCAAAAACACTAGATAAAGTAATTTCTCCCTAGAATTTTCTCTGGTAAAAGGGCAGCTGTGCCCTCTGAAAATGTCCTCTTGCTTACCTATTGTGAACTAACTCAGCCATGAGCTTGAGCACAGGTGTGGTACAGGCTGGATCATGGTACCACAGCTCAATTGCCCGCTGGAGAATTGGCATGTAGGATGGATATCTGTAAATGAAAAGCTAAGGAAAAAATCTGAATCCAGAAAGTTACAGATTTTAAAATAATCTCTCCTCATTGGCCAAGCACAAACTGACAAGTTAAAGTTCTTTAATTTCCTGCCTCCTGCTTGCTAAACCTTGCAGTCTCTCTAACCAGACTATATTAAAACTTTCGAAGGCATCTAATAATGCGTTGTAATTTACATTATGACTTTCTTCTGAAGAGCATAATGTATTTCATATTGCTATTTATCCTCTTATCCCTTCATGACAAGGAAGCCGCTATTTCTGTTATATAACTATTGGAGAAAAAGAGGCACTCAGATTTGAAATGATTTGTTCAAGGTTATGAATCCAAGAAGGTCAGACTTTCTAGTTCCTAGGAAAGCTCTTTTTTTTTAGTAGATAGAAATGTCTCTTTTTTCTAAGTGTGGCAAAATTCACATGCAGCATCTCCACAGGCATTTTATATCTGGGACCCAGAAGAGAAAGTGGTGGGCAACGACCTCGTTTGTTTCCCCACCTCTCTAACAGGAGCAGGCAGTGCTATGCCATCACATCACTAGGGATGGCAGCTTACCAGACATAGGGCAGGCCTCTGGGGGCAACTCCTTGCCTTCACTGCCTCCCTAATCCTGCCCACCCCCTTCCCCCATAACTACACCGCCCATCCACCCTCCAGTTAAGGCTTGCATGGCACGTTCCTGGTCTGTATTAGGATACATCCACTCAAACAGCATCATGAAGCTGGTCTTGGCATTGAAGGCGAAAGCTATCCCTCTCAGGTCTCTTACTAGGCCAACCAGAGTTCGCTGTAGTAGAAGGCAAAAGCAGGTTAAAACAGAAGAAAAACCAAACCTATAACCTCTTGATGGGGATTTCACAAATGTGTAATCAAATTCTCCCACCATTCAATAAATACTCCTTCCCAGATATTCTGAACTGATCTCTTCCATACTAGAATGGACTCTTTTTTACTTGGAAAATTAGTTTTGTAAGCTTGTTATCTACTAAGAAAAAGCAATGGTTCCTGATCCATCACAGCAAAAACAGAAGCTGATAAAGTTTTAAGACACTAATATGATAAGTTTTAAGTAAAAAGGAGAAGAGCAAAAAAGCTTGATTCAAGAAGAGTTAGAAAAAAAGAGAATAAAAAAGGCCAAAACGTCCACACAAGAAGAGGTGGGAGGACCACATATCATAAAGGTCTGGTGCCACACCTAGTTACAAAGGCATCCGCACTACAGATCAAATGCAGATCCTGCAGGGAGGAAGCAAAGCAGCCTCCATCTTCCCTGCCCCTTTGGTTGGAGTCCCTGGAAATAAGACTGACGTGTCAAAACTTGGGAGGGTAAAGTACACTTTCACAGTAAAAGAGACCGAGGCCTAAGAGGCAGAAACAGTCTGTGCTAGGTGGCCTAGGGCCAGGATTAAGACTCATACTATCGGGACTCTGATTCCAATGCTCTGTTTCTCAGTAGGACTTTTACTGGTCCTGTGAGCCCTGAGCAGCAGTAAGACTGCTTTTGAAAGCTGATAATCATCAATGGGCTCAAGGACACGGGCACATTTGGGTGTCCTCACTCATCTGTCAAAAATGATTACTTCTGGGGCACTTGGGTGGCTTAAGCAGTTAAGCATCTGATTCTTGATTCTGGCTCAGGTCATGATCTCTCGGTTGGTGAGACTGGGCCCCATGGCGGGGTCTGCACTGACAGAGCCTGCTTTTAGGATTCTCTCTCCCTCTCCCACTGCCCCTCCTCCATGGTCTCTCTCTATAAATAAACAAAACAAAACTGACTGTACTTCTAACAGCTTGCTTTAAGCAGACAATTCTGTTCCTAAACTGATACCATAACCTGTATTCAAGTCTAAGACACAGCCACTTGAAAAAACTTATTCCAGGGGCGCCTGGGTCGCTTAGTCTGTTGAGCGTCGAACTTCGGCTTAGGTCATGATCTCCAGGTCTGGGAGTTCAAGCCCCACACTGGGATTGGTGCTGACAGCTCAGAGCCTTGGAGCCTGCTTCAGATTCTGTGTCTCCCTCTCTCTCTGCACCTCCCCTGCTCACACTCTGTCTCTCCCTCTCTCAAAATAATAAACACTAAAAAAATTAAAAACAAACAAAAAATTATTCCATGAGGTGTGACAAAGATGTGGAAAATGCTTGTAGTTTGTGGCCCAAACAGTTCTTTTCATTAATTGCACTAAAGTGATGGGGAAAAGGGTTGCTATTCACTGATATCCCTCAATTATCCTTGGTACTGGTTGGGACTCTAGCTCAAGTTACTGACATGCTCCACACTAACCTCAGCTCGGAAGGGTACCTATCTCAAAACACTGGTAGAAAGAGGGGAGAGAGTTGGACAAAGTGGTGTTGCCCTCTGACTTCCCTGATGGTTTGGAGACAGAAAACTAAGAGGTTTTCTAGAGAGGATGACAGATTTTTTAGAATATTAGGTAAAGCCTGGCATTTGGAGGCAATACTCCTGGCTATTTGGTAACTATATTCAGCCTCAGTGTCATTATGAACACTGCAAAAATCCTACAAATATTAATAGCCTAGTGTCTTCTGGTTTGGTAGAGATCTATAGATATAGAGAGCAGGTGTGTGTAAAGATGAGGAAAGCAAATCAATAAATGACAATTTTGAGAGCCAGAAATCAATAACTAAAAGTAACTTTAAAATTCTATATATGTGGAAATTCACAAACCCTCCTAAATGACTCCTGTCAAAGAAATCTTAATGGAAATTAGAAAATCCAAAGAACTGAATGAAAATGAAAATGTTACAAAGACTATAGATTCTGGAGGCCTATTTCATGACAGTGTTAATATACTTAATGCTATTCAACTATACACCTAAAAATGGTTAAGCTGGTAAATTTTACATTATGTAAATCGACCTGTGGAATAATATGCCTAGATGGACAGTTATAGCCTTAAATGATTATATTAGGAAAGAAGGAAGGCTGAAAAGAAGTTAGAACAATCGAAAAATCCCAAGAAAAACATATGAAAATAAACAAAGAGTAGAGTAGAACTGAATGAAACAGAAAACAGATACAACAGACTTTTTTTTTTGGTGAAGACTAATAAAGTTGACACATCTCTGGCAAGACTGATCTAGAAAAAAGAGAAAGCATGAATATGCAGTATTAAAACTGAAAAGGGGACACATAACTAAAGATACAACAGAGATCAAAAAGGCAATAGGAAAACATACAAAATAACTTTATGCTACTACATTTGAAAATGTAGACAAAATCCTAAGTGTTATGTAAAAACACACTTTAACAGAAAAATAAAAGACTTTATAAATCTCTACTGGTTTGTCGAATTCAAAATCCCAGGAGCCCAAGAGATTAAATACAAAGCAAAAACAGTGGGAAATGTATGGATGAGCACTATATTCTGCAGTGCTTAGCTAATCTAGTTTCTGTGGGGTTGCCCGAAAGCAGAAGCTGGTCAATCAGCGGGTGAAAGACTCACCTTTGCCTCTTGCTCGTTGAAACTATTAGTGCTAAACATCTGGGCCACAGCCTCAAATGCAGCTGTGAGTGGCAGCATGAACTGCTCATACTGATCTTCATCCTCTCCTGTAAGGTAAACAACCCAGGGTGTGACTCCAATACAAAAAATTCAATGCTGTGCATGCAAGGAAAATAAGATGGTATGAAAGATGAGTAGACTTGAGGATAATTCAAGGGGACCCCTTTATCATCCCCACAGGTATGGGTAGTAATTTCAGAATAAAATATATAGAGAGAATTTTTAAATTAGAAAATGGCTGGAAATCATCCAGTCCAGGGATGTCCACATTGTTTCTGACACTGAGCCACAATACCAGAGATTCCTGTGTGTATGAGGTACTGTTTTTATTTACTTCTCCTTAAGTGACAGCTACAGTCAGCTGAGAAAGGACCGAGTCTGGTGTATGAGAACCTGATGAGACTTGTACTGGAATCAGGTGCCTGTGGAGGCTCTCTTCACACTTTTCTCTTTTCATTAATCTTCCATAAACCTGGAAGATTCTGTAATGTTATTTAGTAGGATTAAACTTAAATAGCTCAGAATGAGGAAGATAGTGCTGCGTTTTCAGTCATTAGTTGACCCCAAAGTGTTAATATCACACAGCAGCTACAAAGGCTCTTAAGCTCTGTGGGTTCACACGCGCTAGTGAACGGGGGCATGAAAAGTGTGTTGACAGTCTTGGGTGCGATGCACCTTCATGTGGGTTGGAGGGCCATCTGGCCAACAACATGAATCCAGGACTCAATTCTCTTTAACTTTCAGAGGAGAACTATGAAATAGGTTTTAAAAACACTGCACATCAGATGGAAACTTCTGGTACATATTGTTCTTCTCTTCCAGTTACAGGGACCATTCTAGTATGATCTGTCCTTGGTGAAATCAGACTGTTATTTCAGATAGTTTTGTTACTGATGAAACAACAGGAAAGACTTCCCCACATCTAGTTTTCCATGCTCTAGTAAGAATTTAGAACAAGGCCAGACTACTGTGCGAGCCTCTAGGATTTATTGCAGTACCTAAATCCACCATGAGGAGACGCCCAAGTGCTGTGTAGAACGTAGTCCGACACCGCATGTCTGTCAGATTGGACTGATTGTTAATACCCAGAAATGAAAAGTGCTCGCTCTATTGAAAAAAAGAAGACAAGTTAAAAAGATAAAGACATGGGTCACAGGCGGAAGGCAAGCCAGGAATTTCAGAATTACTGAGCCTTTTCAAGCTAATGGCCACATCATCATTCCTTAAGGGTATGAGTGGGATTAAAAAAATTTTTGATGATTGTTATCTACAACTAATTTATCTTTGTATGAATAATAGTAGGCAGCTTCACCATAACTCAGATCATTTGAATTTCGAAGAGCAGCTCAGATGACAGCAAGTGTGATCTGGCAGTGTGTAGGGAGTCAGGGAGCAGCCTCTGGCTGGGCGGGCACTATGGAACTCAACTGAAACATCCCCCTTATATGGCTAAGGAAGTGTGTGTGGCTGGCTGGAGAGGAGAACCAGGAAGAGGTGCTGAATCACTCACCGTGTGATTGTTCAGCATGAACTGTACCGCACTAAGCTTCACTAGCTTCCTTACACTACTGTATGTGAAGACAAAGAAAGAAGGTCAAGGAAAGTGTGTGCAAATGAAGAATCTTTAATGCAGAATGCAACTTTCTAGGATAAAGTAGCTTCTTTCTCGACTATGAATTGCACACCCAGATTATTTTATTTTCCTGAAGCACCTGAATATAACACTTGTCAAATGGGGGAAAAATGTGTTCTCTTCTAAGCAGTATTTAACTGATCAATGACAGAATATCCAAACCAAACTTCTATCTGTAAGAAAAGAGATAAAACCCAGCAGTTTCCCCCCAAGAATCATGAATATCCTAGGGCAGCTTTTCTCACTGGGGCTTCTAAGAGTGAATTAAGTCCTAAATTCCTGTCCAAGGCATCCATGGGGTGTGGTGAATTAGGTTCTCTCTTATGCATTTAGAATGGCACTAGTTATGTACAATCTTAAAAGTCACTAATTTTTATAGGGTTTAGTCTCTTGTAGACCCCTGACTGTGGAAGCCTGCCTCAAGAGTGATTCAAACTTTACTGCAGACTTGGTCCAGGCCAAGAGGGAATACAGCCACTAATTTTACTGCAGGGCCTGGAATCAGGCTGCTTCTGCCAAAAGGCTGACAATCAAGATGGACTCTGTCATCACTGGGAATGTAAAAATCTTGGCCATAAAGGGTATACTGATCAGACAGATCTGCTTGGTATTTCTGGATCTTAGAGATAACTAGGGATAAATCTATAGAAACTGTTAGCTTGTGGGGTGGCTCCTATTTGGAGTCTGGAACTCTCCCTGGATTCTGTGAGGGTACTGCCTTTGGCTCCTAGGAGAATGGAGGATACTTGAGCACACATAAAGCGAAATTAAAGTGGAAACAGCAGGAGGCCATGATTTCTAAGACTGTGGCAAGCCACAGTTCCCGCAGTGCACAGAAACCAGCTGAGAAAAGGATATCCAATGGAGAGATCATTGAGAAGCTGTAGTGTCTTGGAAGTGATTGGTTCACAGCGACCCCAGTACTTCAGGTTGGTGATGCTGGAGGACAAAAAGAAAAAAAAAAGCAGGAGATACTTTTGATTTGCCTGGTTTCCTTGAGAGTTGGGAGAAGAAGAAAATCATCCATCAAGAGTCACCACACATCTGCATCACCAATTCACAGACATCACAACCACAAAAAATGGGTATAAAATCTCCGTACTTACATTTGGTTGACTAGAAAAATTATCCTTCAGATAATCTTCACTACTTGGTTCCAAAGCTACACTGGCCCATACCCAGGCCCTTGGAATTCTGGGGCACTCCAGGGCTGATTTCTGCAGCAAGGGTAAGAGATTTCTGCGGCAGTGATAACATGCAGACGTATGCAATTCTGCACCTGCGCCATCCACTGTCAGCTGCAGAATTCTAGTAGCCCTTGCTTCCGGGTTCTTGGCTGGCAGAGTCCTTTAGACCCCCTTTGCTTTTTGCATCTTAAATTATTAACCAGCTCATGGATATGAGTGTTTAGGATTGGGATGGCTGGAAGGGGCAAAATGTCACTTTGCACACAGCCCTGGGTAAAATATTTGGCTCCTAGTTGTGTGCTTTTAGATACTGAGCTTCTAAAAAGGGGAAAATGTAAACAAAGGGGGCATAACTTAAAAAAAAAAAAAAAAGAAAAGAAAAGAAAACAAACAAAAGAAGGGCCAATTAGGAGCTCCAACTTTGAAGACAGTTCAAATAGCACTAGATTTTGCAGATTCAAGACTCTCCAAGAGTGTGATGGTTCTTGAGAGGAATAAGCCTGTTTTAAAGTGGGGCTCTCCTCCTGAGGGGGCACACCTAGTGGAAATCAGCACCAGAAAACAAATGCCCACTCTGGGCATCTCTGGCTGCAGGGTGATTGGGTGAGAGGCTGAGCACCTCTGGGGAGGGAGGTCCATTTTGCTAATGCCATGACAGGGTTTCACCAGTGATTCCAGAGGCTAAAGAGGAGATTCCACATGAACAAAATTAAATCCTTGCCTGTACAAGCCTGGAATGCTCTGGGGCCGGGCCATATCTCTAAGCACAGCTTGTCACACACTCAAATGCACAATTTTCTGACGCAAACGATCAATGCTGGAATACCAAGGCACTGGCAGCATAATGCCAAGATCACATTTTACAGTTGCAAGGGACTCTTGCTGATGGCAAGCCAAACACTTACATTTTTCCTATGAAGACGCTTAGGACCATGGTCTCATCATTCAAGCCCAGAACTTCTGAGAGTCGGCGGTACAGCTGGTGTTAAGGGAAGAAAAAGTAATCAGAAAATATGGATTGGAAAAATCATATCCCAGTACTGTTTTTGTCCTTATTGGGGGAAAAGATGTGGGAAGAAAATGGACAAAACTGTAGGGGAAGTCTTTGTTGAAGGGATTAAACTAGTTTCTAAGTATTAGTTGACACTGGATAGATGCTGAACTATCGATAGTCCCCTTCAACCCTGAGATTACAAAGACTGTCAAACCTTTTGCTGTTCTCAATATCAATTCACAGAAACTGAGAATTGCCAATGTTAAGACCAACAGATTTAAAAAAAAAAATTTTTTTTTAATGTTTTATTTATTTCTAGGAGAGAGAGAGAGACAGCATGAGCAGGGGAGGGTCAGAGAGAGAGGGAGTCACAGACTGAAACAGGCTCCAGGCTCTGAGCTGGCAGTCAGCACAGAGCCCGACGCAGGACTCGAACCCACAAACGGCGAGATCATGACCTAAGCGAAAGTCGGATGCTTAACCGACTAAGCCACCCAGGCGCCCCAAGACCAACAGATGCTTTGACTGGCCATTTGTTAAGCATATGGAGCATTAGAGAGATGGACCCAATTCTTTGATGAGTCTCTCAAAATTCTACAGATAAAGAAGAGACATCTGAACTAGCCTGATACTAAAACCTGTATCTGAACTGTTATCGCACGTTTCTCAGTCAGCAATTCTGCAAGCCCAAGTAAGAACAAAGTAGAGCCAATTGAGAGTCTGTTACCTTAGAGGATTTTTGCACCTGGTCCCCAATGTAGATCTTACGAAACTGTTCAAAAAAGCTCAGCATGGCCAATTCTAGCTTCTCGTTACCCGCTTGAGCCAAGCGAGAATCTGTCAGGTTCATCAGCTGGAGCACCCTAGAGGAAGAAGAGTAATGATTCTCTCAACAGCAGGATATCCTGGTCACTTTAGAAAATCCAACCTACCCTCTAGTGGTCATATGTGTCTCCTCTCCTTACCCATCCTATCGAAAAGGCATTCTCTGCAGGCTCTATGCTCTGCTGAGAGAACAAAATTCTCCATTTCTGCCCCCACAGGAACCACAGCTGGAGAATGAATATGAATGACTGGTTAGATGGTTAAAACTTTTAGTCCACTCAGACTGCAGACTGAGTCAGAAATCACAATTTGCTTAAAAATAGTGAGGAAAAAAAAAAAACCCACTGGTATTGATGTAATGGTCTTTCTTGAAACTTCTGTGAGATCTTGAGTAAAGCAATTTATCTTCTGAGTCCCAGTTCCTCACCCATAAAATGAGGGAGACTGGACTAAGCCCAAGGTTCTCAATCATTTTCCCCACAGGGCCATGAAGGGAGTGGATCCATGAAGGACAATGTCCACAGGTGGGTAGGAGCTCTAGGGACCAAGAGCACATACATCACTGTGACCTCATCCCTGTGCTACCTGTGACTCCATCTCTTTTCTCTGAGCCTTCCCCTCACCCCAAAAGAAAGCACACTGGAATGCAGTGTGTAAATACTGAATATCATTACAAGCAAGTCATCTAACATTCTAAGGACATGAGAACAGATAACTATTTTTGACACATAAGTCAATTAGACTCAGGCGTGATGCTGTAACACTCAGTGTGAGAACCAGTGTATAGGACGCTGTTTTCTAGTTATTTTATGGCATATACACACAGTTATAACACCAGGCTGCCGAGTCAGAAAGCTTATTAGCTTTCATCCTTATCAGATCTTTGCTCAGCTCTTCAAAAAATGCCAGTGTGATATGTCATGGAGACTTTTGTCAGGATTAAGGCACCTAAGGGCATATGGGCATCTGATAAGACACAAATAGGGATTTTCAGAATAGGAATTACGGACTGAAGTGTCTGGGAACCAATATATTCTAAGGCATCTTGTTAAAATGTGTTTATTTCTAAGGAGAGCATCTCAAAGTTTAGAAACCTTCAGGCTGGCAGTTCCCCAAGGTTGCACAATACCGAAACATGACCTGCCCTTCCACTTGCATTCTGACAGGAGGGTGCATTGGGGTGTCCAGTGGCTACCAGATGTGTGACATCATGACAGACTGGACGCGGACACACATCTGAATATCCAGCTGACTTCTGGGCCACACATTAAAACAAAGACATTTCTCCTTAATTTTTTGAAAAATATTAAAAAAAACATTATTTTTGCTAACATGTAATGTAATGGGCTTATTGTTATTTTTAAATGAATAAATTTAAACTTTCTCAGTTTTACTTATTTTTTTTTTTTTGAAAAATGATTTTAAGTAATCTCTACACCCATCATGGGGCTCAAACTCATAACCCTGAAATCAAGAGTTACATGCTTTACTCACTGAGTCAGCCAGGCACCCCAGTTTTACTTTTTAATATAAATATCAATAGTTCTTATTTTCTTTTTTAAGTTTTATTTTATTTTGAGAGAGCAGAGACAGTATGAGCAGGGGAGGGGCAGAGAGAGGAGAGAGAGAATCTCAAGCAGGTTCTGCATCACCAGCACGGAGCATGATGTGGGGCTCAAACTCACGAAACTGTGAGACCATGACCTGAGCCGAAACCAAGAGTTGGAGGCTTAACTGGCTAAGCCACCCAGGTGCCCTTTTAATAGCTATACCTTCTGAACAAAAGATCTTTGAGACTCTCCATACTACTTAATTTATTTATCTTTAAAGTTTATTGAGAGAGAGAGAGAAAGAATCCTAAGTAGGCTCCATGCTCTACACAGAGCCTGATGTGGGGCTTGATCTCATGACTGTGAGATCATGACCTGAGCCGAAATCAGGAGTCGGATGCTCAACTGATTAAAACACACAGGGGCCCTGAGATACTCAAAACTTTTTAAGAGGGTGAACGGTCTTGGTGAAAAGGTTTGAGAAGCTTTGCAGTGGAGTACTAAAACATCCTGCCTTTTTATTTGTGTTAGGTGAAATTTTAGAAATCATTAAATGTTCATTTATAGGTTTTTTCAAAACGGATAAGAATCACAGGTACAAAGTAACTTGAAATCCTCTAGGTGGAAAAGTGTATGTCAAGAGATTTGAAAGGCTGCAGAAACTCTGCAATTCCATATCTGGGAATATTTGAAGAACCCCTGTTTCCTATTAGTCTTACTCTGCTATTGCAAAGGTAGTTCACATTTCATTAACTCTGAGATATCATCCTTAAAACTAAAAGATACTCCCTACTCTCATTTTCCTAATTCTGTATCCATCATTTCCTTGCTGAATTACTGCAGATGTTTTCTCACTAAAGGTTGTAAGGTAGAATTTCTGCTATATTTATAAAATGTCTGCAGTTGGACCTGTAATAGTCCTTCACTTTCGTGGGCAATCTGTTTTGTGAGATTACACTCCATAAATGGGCAGGAAAGCACTAACAGAAGCAGGCCAAGCTCCTGTGGTCTGAGAACACCAAGAGGAGGGTGGCAGTCACAGGAGTGAAGTGGAAAGCCTCTGTGAGACCACTTACCGACAGACAAGCTCGCCATCCATAGCATCCTGCTCATCAGTGCTGGCAAACGAAACCCGGCCACCAATCACTGCGCCAATGATGTAAACCAGCCATGTCAGCCTTCCTGCAACAGGAAGAAGACCTATTAGCGTCTGCTCCAACGGTTATTTCATTGAAGAAATTTCCTCATGGTGAGGTTCGTTTCTTACTAAGGGCTGCTGTAATCTTAAGAACACTATGGTAAGGCATAATGCCTAACTTTTCCTACAGGATATTGCTATCACCCCACTCTACTAAGGGTGATGCCAAGGGGGAAATTCATTAGATAATGGACATTCTCCTATCAGACTATGTCATTATGTTTAGACTCTAGTACTTTCTTAAACACATCCATGTAGACAAGATTTCAGTTACTCTTCCCGAGTCCCTTCCACCCCTCCCCGTGGCATTTATTTATGATAGCCTTTCGTGCAGATGCAGGTAACTGATGATGGAAGAGTCCTTTTGGGGTGAAGGCAGGAAAGAGAGGTGGCAATGAGGGGCCCCTGGGTGACTCAGTTGGCTGAGCATCTGACTCCGGATTCCGGCTCAGGTTGAAATCATGAGTTGGGAGCCCTGCGCAGAGCCCCAGGTTAGGTTCTGTGCTGATAGTGGGGAGCCTCCTTGGGATTCTGTTTCCCCCTCTCTGTCTCTCCTTGACTTGTGCTCTCTCAAAAATAAATAAACATTAAAAAAAAGAGAGAAAGAGGTGGCAATGAGTGAAGGGGTACCGGCAGCACCACCTTATATAGGCCACACCTGCCACCTACTCACCCTCCTGCACGGCGATGTCCATGGGGCTTGCACTGGCGCTCTGCAGCAGCTCCTGATAGGACTGGGCAGACTGGTCGAACAACTGCACAAGGAGTGCGCACGTCTTCTCGTACTCACAACGCCCGATCGTGGACAGCTGGTCCAGCTGCTGCTGCACCAGGCCTGTGTCCTCCAGAGGGTCTTCCAGTCCATCCCTGCTCCCAAGGGGGGAAGAAGGTGGCTCTCTTAAAATATGCCATTGGTTTCCTTACCATGGCAGCTCTCGTTCTTCTCCATTTACTCATCACTTCCACCAGTAGAGGCCCACATCCCAACACTCCCTTTTATACGGGAGGAATATATATATATATATAAAGTGGTAATATGGGTGTCTTTACCCTAGCATGTGTCTTCTTTAGATAGATTCGATGTGTTGGTGTACAGCGTTTTGCTCTGAACTCTTGCTCCCTTAACATTCATCTGCTTCGATCTGCTCAGTCCTATGCTTCTCACCCCAGGAGCTCCTAGTCCCTTAGTCTTTTGCTGTTTCTCAACTGTAATAACCTTTGGGACTACAAATATCCTGTTCTCGTGTGAGGCGTCTGTGGCCAGTGTGCTTTGGAACTCAGAAATGTTCAGACTGTAATGAGGCAATATGATGCTTCTACCATATAATATGAACCCTCAATGGACCCTCTGGTGTATCAAAAAAAAAAAAAAAAAAAATTCCTGTAGCAAAATGTATAAATACTATGAACAGTCACACAAAACATAAGTTTAAAAAGAAACTATAAATGAACCCATAACAGCACATGTCAAGTTTTGCCACCAAATGCATTTTGATTCCAAACTAATAAGAAAATTTACTTTCTAGATCTTGGATTTCAGAATTGCAGATGAGGCACTGTGGATCTACAGCAGGTATCTACTCCTCCTAGATTCATAAACCTTGTCATACCACGAGCTCTTTGTGTATTGCTACACTGTAGTGTGACACCCCAGCAGCTGCAGCACTGCCCCCATTACAGCTAGAGTTCACAGCTATGTGTGTACCGTAGCCCACACACTGGGCCAGGACACAGCAGTGTAATACTTCGAACAACCTTGCCCAAGAGCACACAGCTATTAACTGGCTACCCGGGCCCAGGGCCTGCATGGCTGCACGTCTAACCACTCCACTCCTCAACACTGCCTCGCTGAAACCAGCTGAATCCTCAGGAACAGAAACTACGTTGCTAAGAGAATGATGCTTTCAGGGCACCTGAGGGTTCAGTCAGTTAAGTGTCTGACTTGATTTCAGCTCTGGTCATGATCTCATGATTCATGGGGCTCTGCACTGAAAGTGCGGAGCCTGCTTGGGATTCTGTCTCCCCCTCTCTTTCTCTCTGTCCCTCTCCTGCTTGTGTTCTCTCTCAAAATAAATAAAAACAAACAAAAAGCAGAACGATGCTTTCCAGCAGGCTTCACAAATACTTGGATTTTGAAATGATTCAAGTCATTAACAGTTGACACTATCACTCAAGACAATTAAATGCACTTGACTGAGCCAATTAAGATCTGATTTTAAAAAAAGCTCCGACCTTCAGAATCCGAGTAAATTCCCCTGAAAAACAGCCAAAAAAAAATTATACAAGAAAGGTCCCTAAACAAGGAATACCTTCACTTTATATAGGTCATTTTTGGAAGGGTCTAACATTTCTTTAGCTATAGATTTCTGGTCTAGTTAACAGTCAAGGCAGACAGAAACCACGTGTTTCTATAATGCAATCGGCTATCAGCTGCCTAAGATCCTCTTCTAGTAAGCTCTGAATTGTGTCATCTTATTTATCCACTTATTTCTTCAGGAAATTAAAGCACCTATAGCTTACACATAATTCTCATCATCTTAGCTTATAAATGTTCCTCTCATGTTTAAAGGAAATCAGTGGCAAGGACAAACAGTATACTGATATACCTAGTTGTCAAAGACATTATGAAGGGGGACATAATAAGGATATAAGGAAAGACTATTCTTGCAGATGTTATGCTCTTACCTACTTTTCTGCTGATGTGAAAAAACGGCCATTAACAGCATTAGTTCCAATAAGACTCATGTCAAGTATGCTTTTGTCAAGTGGGTGTCTTATTTCTGGCAAGTCCGACACCAGGCGCCTGGTGGGAGAATGCCGAACCCTGTCCCAGGTTCCTTACCTCAGTATGATGTGCACAGACTCCAAACGGGATGTGATGTAGGCTTTGGTGACCTCGGGGGTGTACGTTTCCAGCATATGGGGCTCTGTGGCTTTCACGTATGGCACTGAGGCTGCCAACCGCTGCCACAGGCTCAGGAGATAGTGCACGCTGTTCGGGGCAAATTCCCAGTGCTAAGGAAAACCACAAGAGTAGGAAGTCTATTTCTCATATCTGTACACAATACACTAGTCCCATGCCACTTGACACAAAGGATAAAGGCTTGGGAAAAAAAAGAGGACAGATTTTTATGAGCTTTGTTTTGGGCATGACAACTCATCTAATGTACTTATTAGTATTTCAGAGATTAAGCATCTAATAAAAAGAGCTGTTCTATCCTGGCTATGTAAACCTTCCCACACGGAAAGCCATGTGTAAGTGGTTCTCAAACTTCAGTATCCATGAGGATCACCTGGAGAACCTGTTAGACACAGAGACACTCAGGCTCCACCCTGGACTTACTCAAGCAGAAACTATGGCGGTAAGACATAAGCACCTGCATTTTTCATCAAATGCCCAGAGGATTTTGAATCAAGCCATAAAGTTTGGGAACCACTGCCCTATATTACATGACTAAGAAAAAGAGGTCAGTAACTCTTTAACTCTTCTGTCTAGCTCCCTGTTCCAATCTTGCCTTTTTCAGAGTGATAATCTAAATATTACCCCTGCAGTTCCTACAAGTTCCTCCAACCAAATACTTGCACTTTTGTAATGCAAATGAGCAGGCCATAATAACTGTTCTGCAGGACTGCCCTATACTTCTACTCACTTTGTCCTGAGGGAAAAAAGGGAATATAGGCACACCCACAGGTTTGGTTCCAGACCACGGCAATAGTGAGTCAAATGAACTTTTTGTTTCCCACTGCACGTTAAGAAAGTTATGTTTACGCTATACCGTAGTATGTTAAGTGTGCAATAGCATTATGTCTAAAAAGACAATGTACATATCTTAATTAAAAAATGCTTTATTGCTAAAAATGCCAACCATCACCTGAGATTTCAGGGAGCTGTAATCGCTGATCACAGATCACCATAATACACATGAGAAAGTATGAAATATTAGGAGAATTACCAAAATGTGACACAGAGACATGAAGTGAACAAATGGTGCTGGAAAAATGGCACAGACAGAAGACTTGCTCGACGCAGGGGTGCCATAAATGTTCACTTTGTCAGAAATACAGTATTTGTGAGGCGCAATAAAGTGAAGTGCAAGAAAACGAGGTCTGCCTGTATTCTTATAAGTTTAAAACCAATGAGCCAGAGAAGAGGTTCCTATGTGTAGGAAAGAGAAAGACAAGCAATCAAAGACAAACCTGTAGGCTGGTCACTGTGAAGTTAGCTATCAATCGGATGACCTCAGGGTAGTTTTCCACCTTTACTAATTCTCCCAGTTGATAGTTACTCTTCAATCGGGCCAGTAGTCTGCAAAACTCATGGTAATTGTTTGGGTCTGATAAACTCTGGTGACAGCACAGAAGGAAAATGAAATGTAAAATGTGATTCACTGTACTTCTAGAATGACATTTGGGATGGCATGAGGGGAGGGGAGAATCTACTTTAACTTCTGAGCTACACGTCCTTCCTCCCTTAGAATGACATGGGGTGTCTGGGTGATACACTTGGTTAAGCATCTGACATTGGCTCAGGTCATGATCTCGCAATTCATGAGTTTGAGCCCCATGTCATGGTTTTTTGCTGATAGCTCAGAGCCTGGAGCCTGCTTCGGATTCTGTGTCTCCCTCTCTCTCTGCCCCTCCCCAACTTGTGCTCTGTCTCTCAAAAATGAATAAATGTTAAAAAACAATTAATAAAAAAGAATGACACATCTGTAGTATGTTTAAAAACAATTTTTTAGAGTTGTTTTTAAAAAGCGATGCTCGCATCTATTATTTCATGTATTCATAAAAACCATCCTGTGAGATGAAATTTCTAGTATCAATTAAGAGTCTGAAATGGAAGCCCAGAAGGATCACATTACTTGCCTAAAGTAGCTGATTACATAGCACAAAAGGCACACAACCTAAGGTGTGACAAGTCTGTTTTGCTTACCACTGACCAAAGATCATGAAATTTGCATTTTCACATCTGTCAGATTTATCATAAGACCACTTCAGTGGCAAAGTTAAATAAATGTTTACTTTATTTACATTATATCATTGCTGTTATAATAAATTTATTCATTCTTATATTAGTATGCTTATATATTTTACTTCATACTTAAACACTTTGGATTTGTTTGCATATTAGATGAATGTTTTCTTATATACGTCTTCCTCTTAGCATATTTTGTTCTGTTCATGACCACATTCCTGACACATAGTAGGTGCTCTCTGTAGTTCTTGAATGAATACATGCATTTTAACAGTCTTCAATAAATGGTGCTAGGAAAACTGAACGGCTACATGCAAAAAAAAAGAAACTAGACCACTCTTTTATATCATACACAAGAATAAACTCAAAATGGACTATAGACATAAATGTGAAATCTGAAGCCATTATACTCCTAAAAGGAAATGCAGGCAGTCATCTTCTTGACATTGACTACAGCAACATTTCTTTAGATATGTGTCCTCAGGCAAGGGAAACAAAAGTAAAAGTAAAGTACTGGGACTATACCAAAATAAAATGGTTCTGCACAGTAAAGGAAACTGTCAACAAAATGAAAAGACAACCCACTGAATGGGAGAAGATACTGCAAATGATATATCCAATAAGGAGTTAATATCCAAAATATACATAATGAACTCATACAAGTCAACACCAAAACCAACCTGATTAGAAAATGGGCAGAGGATCTGAATAGACATTTTTCAGAAGAAGACATATAGATGTCCAACAGACACACGAAAAGATGCTCAACATCACTGATCATCAAAACCACAGTGAGATACTACCACTTTACACTTGTCAGAATAGTTAGTTAAAAAAAAGACAAGAAATACTGGGGCATGTGGCTGGCTAATGACTATTAGAGCATGTTACTCTTGATCTCAGAGTCCTGAGTTTGAACCCCACTATGGGTGTAGAGGTTACTTTAAACAAACCAAAAAAACTTGACCCAAAAAGACAAAAAAGAACAAATAGTGGTGAAGATATGGAGAAAAAAGAACTCCCATGCACTGTTGGGAGGAATGTAAATAGCTGCAGTCACTATGAAAAACAGTATAGAGGTTCCTCAAAAAATTAAAAACAGAAATGCCATATGATACAGTAATTCCACTACTGCGTATTTACCCCAAGAAAACAAAAACACTAACCTGAAAAGATATATGCATCCCTATGTGTACTGCAGCATATACAATACAATCACCAAGATATTTGGAGCAACATCAGTGTCCACTGATAGATGAATGGATAAAGAAAAAGTGGTGTGTGCATGGGTGTGTGTGTGTGTGTGTGTGTGTACAGACAGAGGCAGACAAAGAAAGACAAATACCATAGGATTTCATTTATATGTGGAATCAAAAAAACAAAACAAATGGACAAAAAAAGCAGAGACATACCTATAGAGAACAAACTGACGGTTGCCAGAAGGGTTTGTGGGATGACCAAAAATGGGTGACAGCTGAGTGGGAATACAGACTTGTAGTTACGGAGTAAGGCACAGGGATAAAAGGTACAGTGCAGGGAACAGAATCAACGGTACTGCAGTAGTGCTGTGTGGGGACAGATGGCAGCCAGACTGGAGGTAAGAATATCACAGCGTACAGAGTTGTTTCGTTATGTTGTACATCTGAAGCTAACGTAACATTCTGAGACAACTTAAAAAAAAATTTTTTTTAAATACAGGGACAGAACTAAGTATATTTAAAAATGAAATGCTTGTATGGTATTTCCTCATGTAGAGAAGTGGTACTTTAAGAAAAGAAGGTGTTGGCTGAATCTCTGGGACCGAAAAAGACAAAAAGGGCGATCAAGTTACAGAATGTATATATTAGAAAAGACACTTTATCTCTCTTCCCACCTAGAAGCAGCCCTATATACTTAGGTAAATAATGTATATTAAAAAAAAACAACAACCAAAAACCACATTTCTTGAGGGAAAATGACTAGCCCTCTATTTTCCTATAAGTTGTGCATTCTTGAGGTGAGAGCATACAAACCCTTGTTTGGGTGAACATTCTCAAGAAACTGCCTACAGACAGATTCACTTAAACCTTCTGAAGAATGACACACCCACTGCTCTCTAGAATTTCTGCTAAGTGTGGCCTTTGGATGGATTTCCTTATAACTCCTAACAGACAGGCATATACTAATCACACCCCACCCCCCACAGCAGCATATATATGTACGTTAGTATTCGAATAAAAACAAACTCTCAAAAATCTTACCTGTGGATTTTCCAGTATTCGTTTAACACCATCAACGAGATGAGAGAGAAACTTGGCTCTCTCTGCATTGTTGAACAGGGATCTTCTGACTGATGCAATCTGTACTAAGCAGGATAATACCTAAAAGCAGGTGCAATCCAAACACAATTGATTAAAAAGATGATATGGCTATTCCATATTATCTTTTTCCTCCTTTTCCTCTTGTAATATTCTTCTTTACATATGCCACTAATTCTGTTCTTTCAACCCCTGCTATCATTTCAATGATGTAGAAAGGTCAAGGAGGATGCAACTTAGGATACAGGAAATAGCTTCATTAAAAGAAAAAAATCATTAGATCCAAGTTACCATAACAACTAGTTAAATTCAGAATTTAGAAATTCACTTAGGTATTATTCTTTGACCACCCACTGGCTTCTTTGATTCTTGTTAAGATACGTATTTAAGGTTTAAAAATACCATGCAATTCATTGTCTCAGTAAAGTCTTTGATTTGGTTTTCTCTGTTTCATGAAGACTTTGGGCTCATTAGGCTTTGCTGTGTAGTGCTATAATGAAATAACCAAGTTAGATCTGTGTCCTAAAAAAACACCCAAGCTTTATACTGAAATCATTCTACCCTTTCCCCACTATGCTAGATGTTTATATTGTTTGCCTCTCCAGATCTCGATCTTCTATGTTTCTCCACACTGCTCTACTAACTCGGAAGCTGACTTCTGTTAACTAAGTGGAGCCACATTGCACCTTCTTGCCTCTAGTAGGCCTCAACCACCGAAAAAGTTCTAGTAGGAGGTTAAGGGCAAGAAGAGACGGGCACGGTCTCTTGACTCTTGGGTGGGCCATGATTGACAGTGTCCCTACTTCTGCTGTCCAGCCCTCCCCTAAGCCACAGCTTCAGCTCTTTTCAGGATTTCCTCCTCTGACCCCCTAGGGCTCCCCACTGTTGCACCCTCTTGAGGGGGTATGGCACCTCACCACCCCTTGTTGGATTCCCCTAACGTTGCCCACATCTTTACAAATAGTCCTTTCACTAACTACCTCTCTTGACTGAGTTACCTTTTCCTGAAGTAAACTTAATGATACAAACAACACTGTACTCATGTTTCTACTAAAGCAAAGGTCTACATTTGGAAAAGTACCATAATAACCAGGAAAGCAGTCTACTGTAGAAACACTATGCAAAGCATCCATTATTTTCCTGTTTTATTTGTGTGTTTCGTACAGTAGCATTTTACACCAATCTGAATTCGAGACCAATATCTTTTAGGACCTGGATGAACTTTGGGATTTGGGGAGGGTAATTACTGCTGCTTTGAAGGAGAAGTGCATCATTTCCAAGAGCCCTCAAAGGTTGTCCAGGATAGTATACAAATCTGCCTTCCCCTTATAGCTTCCATTTATCACCTATGTAACATGTGCCTGAGGATTTTAAAAACTTTTCTTGGGCAGGATCATCTTCATTTAGACAACACAAGGTGAACCCACCCACTCCAGTCTGTGGTGATTTGAGGTGCAGTTAAAGTCAGATTCCAGATGAGACCCAAAGAGCTTGACATATGCAGCAATTTGTCATTAGACAGGAATAATTTAAAGAGAATTAAGTTAAGACTTTACTGCAAGAACCCTTAGGATACAAGCTTTACCACAAAAGGCTAGATAACTACCCCTACTATTTCTATGCTCTGCTTCTAGGATTTTGTATAACAAAATGAACAAGCATAAGGCTCATTCACCATTGCTATTTTCTGGAAGTAGAGTTTGTTTTAGAAACTGTGGTCCTGACTCACCAGAGGTGAAAATGAAGGAGGGATGGAATGATACAGGTCAAAAAACAGCTGCAGAGTTGAAGAATCTAAGAATGCTGGAAAAAGACAAAGGAGTGCGTTACTGAGTATGTCTGCTCATTGCCAGTGGTACACTTATGGAACTCTGAATCAGCGGACACATCTCCCTGCTTTCCTACCTCCCAGTGTTTACTTCCTTTCAAAGTGATAAGCAAAGAGGGGCTTTTTGTTTCCCTCACTGTTGTTTTTAGAGCACCAGATTTTAGCTCCTCTAAGAGACAAGATTCATTTTTCTGACTCTCAGAACACTTAAGCCAATGTTTCAAGGACCGTGTTCAAGTAAGTTTTATCCTAAAGAACACAATAAGAAGCATAAGAACAAGTTCTTTTCTTTGATTTCATTTTTAAAGCTAGAAAGTAGGTCAAATGAGTAAGATCACAGAGGTCTCTAGGTGATTAATGCAAGAAGGTCAAAGTTACATCCGTTAGTAACCTAGTAACTAAAAAAAGGTTCTCCGAGGCTGAGGGATCTGTAAGATTCCTCCAACAGCCTCTTCCTCACTTTATCAAGGCAGATGCTGACCTTTTAAATTGTCTCTAACAGTAAGCAAGGGGCTGTCATCCCACAGATGCTGTGCAGGGCTGAGCAGCAGTCTGTCCCAGGTGGTGCAATTCTGTTACCTGATCTCCAGCTGGTGGGGATCTGTACTGTGCACAGGTCATCTGAGGACTCGTCAGTAGAAGTGCCGATGAAATCAAAGTTTAGGCAGTTGTGAGTGAGTTTGAGCAGTTGCATGAGCAAGCCGTGCTGACTTTCATCATTCAAGTTTAGATTCTTTCCTGAAGCCTATAAAAATGACCACATAATGAACCCCAAACAATCACTCCTCTCTTTCCAGCTTGTTGCCAGACTCCTGAGAAGGCTGTGAAGCCAGAAAAGGAGGGCAGTATTTCAACTCAATAAAGTGAGGTTTCCCTTGCAAATGATGCTGTGCTTCTATCACCTTAATGTCACTATGAAGATCCTAGATGCTTATTTACTATAAAAACATGAAACTGGTATTTAAAGAAATCCCCCTCTGGACACTTATCCTTTACGTGTTGTAGACAAAGTGACCACATGGGATTCTGAAGCAATGTGGGATGTATGATTGTTCCATTTGCTGTGAGATCCTAACAATTTCTAGACAGCGTCTGTGACATCAGTGACCAACCGGCTAACTGCTTTTGACAGTTATCAGTGGGGAGGAGGCAATGCTCAGTTTTCTCTAAAGCTTTTCCTCTCCAGAGAGTACAACAGCTTTTGCCAGGGAACCTGCCCAACCTGAGGACTCTTTGAGAATTCTGAGGTAGAACAAGGTAATGGAGGATGATGGACATCATTAAATGGGACAACAGAAAGAATCCAAACTCGCTTCTAAAACTTGAGAGACAATGGAAAAAGAGACTAAGAACAAAAACAAAACAAACTCCCCCCAAACCCCGCACAATGAAACAAACAAAAAAATCCCCAAATCAACAGACAGAGGGTAATCCCGCTTAGCTTTCTACAGGGAGAAGCATCCTTACAGATTGTTGTAAACGTATAGAACTCATAGGTGAGCATTTCTTTCTTAGTTCAACTCTATCCATAAATGAACCGCAACACCAATTTTCTGTTTTAAAACAGGTAATTTCCTTATATGATAACTGTCTACCCCTTCAGGATATGATATCTAAATGGATGTTGAAAATTCAAAATCTACTTTTCCTTACAGATGTTGCTTGTTTAGTTGCTGCCTGTAACTCAGCAGGGGGCAGGGGAGCTGGCCTGTTTCAGTATGCTAACAATGCAGGCTGAACCTGCTTTCAGAACACTATGAATCCAAACACCATAAAGCTAACATGTCTTTACTCCATGCAGGAGATTTTATGTGCATATGAAAAAGGCAAACAACAAAGTCCCAAACTCCGTGCTATACCAGATTGCTTGGGATATGTGTTCATTTATTGTGCTTTGCTTAGGGAAATAGCCCTGAAATAGGTCAATTCCAATCCTTTCTCTAATGTCAGTGGTCAGCATGCCACTTTCTTCTATATCTTGGAGAAAGATGGTGATGGTTAAAGAGCTGCACCAACTCTCAAGGGGTCGGCTTGGAGCTGACCCCTAACAGGTCCCCAGTCATTCTCATCCTTTCAAAGGGGACTGGGAAGGAAGACCCAACCTACAAACTCACCTGTTTTAGTAAATTGCAGGAAAGTGTGAAGATATCAAATAATGATGAATCTCGGAAAGAAGACGCTATTTTTCTGTGCTTCGTTAAAGGATGGGTGGTGTCTGCCTGTGCAAAAAATAAACCAATCCAAGTTTTAGAATTAATTGCAAAGAATAAAAATTTCATGCAGACATCAGATAAACTAGGATAAAACTTATACATACAAAAGACATTTTTAATGTTTAAATCACCATTAACTTATGTATAGTGAGAGGATGCAAAGGACAATAAGCTGCGAAGAGCTAGCCAGGATATGTCTATAGCTTACAGACAGAAGACAGAAAGAGAGATGGTATTTCCACTGCAAAGTTTTAATTTCCTCTGCACAAGGAGGTAAAATTTAACAAACTGCTAGCACATATTGCTAATAATTATAGCATATTGTATTGTGGCTTAGTCTCAAAAACAGACAGTGGCAAGGCTTGGGTTTGGCAAACAATCCGCTCAGGGCTAAAGTTACCAGAGAATTTCTAAAGCAGTCATTAATTAACACCCATGAACTTAGGATAACTGACAATAGCTCATAATACTCTCTGCCTTCTCTAACCCATTTCAACATGTAGTTTCTATCCCAGGAGTGAGCACTTATATTGAATGGTTGTATTGGTCTCTCATTTATTCCTCTATTCTTCTCTTTTCAGTCAAACTTTAAAGGTTTCTGTGGTTAAGGACTCTATCATTGACTTCTTTTAGTACGCCCTCTACTCCTGACACATAGGCACTTCAGTAAGTGGAATAAAGGGATTTCAAGGTTACTAAGGGAATTTTTAGTCCAACCACCTACTGAAAGCTTAAATCTCTTCTACAGACCAATCAATTCATTCAAGAGGGGGCTCATTAAAGGAGCTGGCACATTAAAGAATAATGCAGCACTCCCCTGATTTTCTCTCTTTTCTTAATGCTTTATTGATAATCTCTCCACCCAATGTGGGGCTCGAACTCACATGTTCCTCCTACTGAACAAACCAGGCGCCCCTCCCCTTGATTTTATTTTTATTTTTTTAATGTGTGTGTGTGTTTTTTTTTTTTTTATTTCTAGGAGAGAGAGAGAGACAGTGTGAGCAGGGGAGGGTCAGAGAGAGAGGGAGTCACAGACTGAAACAGGCTCCAGGCTCTGAGCTGGCAGTCAGCACAGAGCCCGACGCGGGGCTCGAACCCACGAACCGCGAGATCATGCCCTAAGCGAAAGTCGGACGCTTAACCGACTAAGCCACCCAGGCGCCCCGCCTTGATTTTATTTCTAAGTTCAAACACAAATGGTAACAGAAATATGCTTTCTGATTTAAATCTAACAACCAACCCCCCCAAAAAAAAAACAATCCCAACAGAAAACTGAGTTTTGCACGGTTCAAAATACTCCCCAATTCAAAAGTTTTGCACAAAACTGAAAAAAAAAATTCCCTAATTCTAACCTCAGTGTCACTGTGTCATCATAAATGTCTTGAATATTATGGCATTGCCAGATTATGTATCATATTCTAAATATAATCAGTAATGTTGATAATACAGAAGATAATTACATTAACTACATTACTCACAGTTCTATTTTTCCATTAAGAAAGACAAATAAAATTTTGGAGTTTTTTAAGAATAGTATCAACATTGATGTATTTTGTGGGGCCCAGCTTCAAAGAGGAGAACATTAAAAAAAATTTTTTTTTTAATATTTACTATTTATTTTTGAGAGAGAGAGAGAGACAGAGCACGAGTACGAGTGGGTAGGGTTACAGACAGAGGAAGACACAGAACCTGAAGCAGGCTCCAGACTTTGAGCTGCCAGCACACAGCCCAATGCGGGGCTCAAACCCATGAACTGTGAGAATATGCCTTGAGCCAAAGTTGGATGCTTAACCGACTGAGCCACCCAGGCACCCCCAGAGAAGAGAACATTAACTCCACAATCTCTGTACTTAGTTAATGCATGCTTTCTTATTACAGAGGTAATAGTAGTTACATTAATAAGTTAGTTGTTAAGAGCATAGGCTTTGGAATAAGACTATGTGGGTTTGAATTCAGATACTTTTGTTTGCTGACTGTGACATCTTAGGCAAATTATTTACCTTTACGTGCCTCAGTTTCTTTATCTAGAAAATGGGACAATCATAGTCCCTACCTCACAGGACTACTGTGAGAATAAAATTAGTTAACATAAGTGTTTAGAACGGTGCCTGTCATACAGTAATCACTCAAAAGTATAAGCTATTATTATTTTGATAATGACTGACCACGGTGGGGATGACATGTAACACAAAATACAATATGGACTCCAGATTTTAAATGGCTGTAAGCTGATGCATTTAAAGTAGTACTAACTCACAGTTAAAATTTCTCAGAGTTAATAAAAATGTCTGCATAAATATGCGCCATAGCAACAGTGATGTCAATGTAATTAACAGCTGACAACTGAAGGGTGAGATGTCACAACTAATATTAATACTGGCCTGCTCAGTAACTATAAAATTTTAGTTGGATACAAAAGTAAATGACCACTAAAATAATAGCCAGAGCGAAAGGAAGCCACAGGTGTTTCCTCTGTAGTAATCTAAAGATGTTAGCATTGATGACTACTCAAATAATTATTTGGTATTTAGCAGAATGTTCTATGCATTCTAAAAAGATCACCAAAAAAAATCTTTAATAGCATATGGGAATTGAGTTTTAAATGATTATAAACACACTAATGTATACAGAAGTGGCACACAAATATTCTGGTTCCACTTTTGTGGTCCCTTTTTTGGACTCATTCTCTTTCATTAGCAAAGCAATTCTTTCACTAATGTTTTGACTAAGGACTGTTGCTCCCATTTCTCACAATGAACATTAACTCCAGCAAGGACACCAGCTGATGGGAGGATCAAGTATTCTGGAGACAGAAGGGGATTGGGACATTAAGAATGAGGTAGGTTGCACTACAGAGGAAAACCAACGGAACTACTGTTTCAAAGGGCATTAATCACTTACCGCAAAAGCACACAACTGCCAAAAAAGATCATCCCACACATAGAAAACACCAATACTGAGAAAAAATATGGCACTTACTTCAATGAGGAAGGCTGTAGCACTTACTTGATTAATTTCATTGGTTAGCTGAGATAAAATTGTGACGCCAATGATGCAGTATTCAACACTATCCTGGTAAAAGAAAACATAGGACAGAAGTTGGGGTGTGCAGCTTGGTTTCAGCAATGGCAGTGCACTCATACTTTTGAAATGGCACAAACCCATGTTGCTATCAAAACCGCCTAGTAAGGTATTGCAGTTTAAAACTGTTGCTTGGCTGGGGCACCTGAGTGGCTCAGTCAGTTGAGCTTCCGACTTCAGCTCAGGTCGTGATCTTGCAATCTGTGAGTTCAAGCCCCTTGTTGGGTTCTGTGCTGATAGCTCAGGGCCTGGAGCCTGCTAGGGATTCTGTGTCTCTCTCTCTATGCCCCTCCTCTGCTCATACCTCTGTCTCTTTCTTTCAAAAAGTAAACAAACATAAAAATAAAATAAAACTAAACAAAACCGTTGCTTTGCAGCACACAAAACCTAGCTGCCATGGAGGAAGGCTGCTAAATCTGCCTTCAACATTGAGACCCTTTGTATTTTAAAAATACTCGTAAGTATTACCCCATGCCCATTATACAAAGATAAACTGGCAAAATACCTTTAAGATAAGTGACAAATGAATGTGTAACATAATTTACAAGGAGACTATATACAATAAGAAAAAGACAACAAACCAGATTTTTAAAATGTACATAAGATACAAATAGGAAGTTCACAAAAAAAAAAGGTAGTAAATTAACATTTGAAAATTTTGTTCTGTTCCATTCATAACTCAAATGCTGAGATACTAATTCTTTTAGCTATTAAATTGGAAAAATTAAAAAGCTGAGTTCCCAGGGTGGAGGTATAGACAAACAGGCAGGCACTCTTTAACGTAGGAAACAACGTTTTTTTGAGGATAATTTGGAAATATCTTTGGCAGCCAAAAACGCACATGTCCCTTTGACTGCATAATTCCACAGCTAGGAATTCACCCTTCAAACACACTTACTCCAAGTATGACAGATATACATATTCTAGGATATTCACTGAAGCGTTTATGTAACAGTCAAAGACAAAACTAAACTAAATGCCCATCAATAAGAAATTATTTAACTAAATTATGGTTATTTTAAGATTGGAACAGAGTTTGTCTGTGCTGACGTGTAAACATGTAAAGCTAAGGCATATTAAAGGTGAAAAAGACATGGAAGAGAATGTACAAGAAAATTCCGTTTTGTATAATGTTTAAAAAGTAGATCACTACATACACACATGCATGTTGCTTCTTACATTCCTGTTACATCAGATATACACATCTTACCTGTAAAAACCTTGTGACATCTGTGATTGCATTTCTGAAGACATAGTCATCCTTTTGACAGTCAAACCAGCCCAGTTTTGTGATTCTGGCATATAACTGAATAAGTGCTTGCGTCACAAAAGTCGCCAACTTTGGCCGAGTGGCAAGGTAGTTGAGCACATAGTTCCCTACAAAACAAAAAATGCCATGTAAAACGAGTTCTGCCAGGGGAGGGCAAACATCTTTAAATATACGAAATGTTTGAGAAATGGTAAATTTAGACGATTTCCCCTAAACCTCCCGTAATTCTTGTTTTTATTGTATTCCCTTAATTCTTAATGCTACGGAGAAAATGGGACTTTGAATTTAAGGTCATTAGCTTTCCAATTCCGGATTTTATACTTGTTGCAATGAGGACCCTGGAGCGCGGCAGGCCTGAATGTACCCTAGACAGTTAAATAGCATGTCTGCACAGAATTCAAAATCCTTAACAGTGTTTTTCTCAATTATTAGTGGCAGTAAAGGCTGAACAAAGAAACCTCCTGATGACAGGAGGACTTAAAACTTTATCTAGAAATAATTATATAAGGCCTCACATCTGGAAAAAAACTAGATTCTACATATTTTGTATGCTTAGCAATTTCAGAACATTATCAAACAAACAACACGAATTTAACTATTACTAGCACATCATTAAACAAACTAATTTCTTGAAGGGAAAACCGATAAGTCTCTACTTACGAATATCTATGCGTTGCTCCAATGGTAGAGGGTTGTTTGTGCGTGATACAAGCTTTGTAAGGCATGTAGCTGCCAGTAACTGGGAGTAAGAGGACTGTGAAGAGAGGGGGGAAAAGACTCAGAACTCAATTTTACTGAATTAGTCACTCATGAGGTTTTTTATTTGGGGGTCTGTGCTCAGATTCAAGAAAAATTAATCAGTTTTGCTATTTTCTTTGTTTCTCTGTATTGTAGAGGGTCTCAGGAAAAATGAATCATACACATAGTATGTGTTCATTGAGCTGATTTCAGTTACGGATAAGGCAGTATAAAGTGAATGGCCTGATCAAAGTGAACTCAGTGCTGATTCTGCACCACTTAGAGGAGGGTCATTTCAGAAAGATATTAAGAAAACAGATCTCTTCTTCCATTTAAGCCAAGAAATCTTCTATCAAAAGCCTTGTTATAGTGATGCTTCAGAAAGTTTCAACTCAAAACATTCCTATAGCATACCATTAGAAAGTTAGAAACAAAAAAGCAGCATTAGAGGGAGCCATTACATTACGCTGTATAGTTAACCCCTAAACTTTTATCTTCACAGCAGCATAACTAGCTACCAGACACAGCTTTGCAGAATGTATATGGTAGTTTTAAAGTAAATTTATAACAATTATTTAGGAGAAAGAAAAATTATGCCCTATGCAAGGGAACAGCATTATCATATTCTCACATGTAGATTTTATGAATTTTAACCTAATGGAGAATCTAACTGATCATAATGTATAACAAGAAGCCATGGACAAATTCTTCCATGTGGCTCTGTTATGATAATATCATATAACAGGGACAGACCCAGAAATACTAAAATAATTTAATTAAGGTTTAAGGATAATTCCTACAACATTAAAAGTCCTTAAGACAGTAGGCTATCCATAGGCCCTGCATAATGCCACCAGTTATGAAAAACTTTATGCTTAAGAAAAAAAAAAAACTATAAAAAAAATCACTGACATGTGACTTTTACTCAACAGCCCTGAAAATGGTTTAAACTGCTTACAGCAGGTATGTCAAATCACTAATAATATAAGAGGTTACTCTAACTACGGAATATAGCATATAGCTGTAACTATACATTATAACATCTAAATAGTTTTTACACATAATTCCAAGTGTAATTGGTTGCTCTAAGAAGTCAGTAGAGATTAGAAGGAAGCATCCACTATAATTGTGTTTGTATTGCACCAATTTATTCTAGCCTGTTTTATTTACTGACTGTCAACATGAGGATCTGGAGTTACCAAGGTCAGATATGATACCACGGGGCCCAGGGGGAGTCACCTGCAAGAGCTGGTTGTGCATCTCCCATACCACAAATATACAAATCTAAATGGCTCAATCATAAGACTGAGTGACTGGAAAGAAATACGCAAAACACTACATGCAGAAGCAGAGCAGAGCACTACACAAACTCTGACCAGGCTCTCTGTAACCTTCAGAGGTTTGCTGCTAGTCGGGATTCTGACTGACTCTCTCAGTGCCCTTTCATGATACCCTGGTTGGATTTTTACCCTTCCTAAGACTTCCATCTTGCCCAAAATATTAGCTTAATCAAGTTACGTCTCACTAACAGCATTATATTGATCACCACACTGCCATTTTTAAGCAGGAAGGGGCTGATTCCCTTTCTAAAAACTGTAACTTCTTGTAGTTTTCGTTGTCAAGATTTCCCCTGACCCCTCTAAGGCAGACTGCAGCAGCTCTGGTACAGAGGAGGAAGAGCAGAGATGACAGGGGACTTTGAACGCTGTGTGACACGGGCTATGTGGGTAAGAAAGGTCTGTCTTCTTTGTAAAGGATAAGGTGGTACTTAAGTGTGAGAAACAGGAAAAAAAAAAAAAGTCCCAGAAATTTGATTCAAGATGAAAAATGAGAGAACAAAATATATTTCAGTGAGATTTTCCTGATGGGGCTGTGTGTCCCATCAGCCCCATCGACCAGGCAGCTGGCTATGGTGTTTTTTTCAAAGTGAAATTAAGGAGGCAGAGGCATCTAGAAGAATTAAGGAACAGACCTTATCCCAATCCACCCTTAAACTTAGAATATATCTTCCTAAACCTCTCTGATCCTTCAATTTTCAAACCTTACGTACACTTCCTCTTTCGAGAAGCAGCTGGCACTTGCTCAGGCAATCAGGGCTGTTGGTGAATTCAACCAAGGCTTTCTCTGCCTGCAGTCGAGTGGTTGTGTCCGTTGTTTCATAGAGCTGTTTGCACAGATTCTCGAGTTGGGCCAGGCTCTGGAAAAGATCAGTCAAGAAAGAAATCAGTCTGGCCTGCTATACACACAACGTACTATCCTCAAAGCCACTAGATGGAGATAAGTAATAATCAATGGAGAGAGAGACTTGCTTCTCAACTCTGAGAATCTGGGTGACCTTTATCTAATAATAACTATTTATAGCCTTTTACATATTTTATACCTTAGAAAACAAAATGATAAAACATCTAAAATATCTATACTTTTTAGTCATTCCCTTAAAGATCAATCACAAATGATACATTTTTTCTTTTGCAAATACCAATCCTCCTAAGCTTTTCCAAAAGGCTTTCAAATAAAAATTCAGAATTTACTTGCTCTGCCATCTATTTCAAAACTCAATACTAGAGGCACTCCTGTAAAATTAAGCACATAAACACACAATGTGTCACTAATCTTTATGTAGTTTTAAATATTTTCCCTTTGCCTAGTAGTTATTAGCTTACAATTCTGTGTATGAATAAAGATGGACAACCTCTCTGAGAAAGCTTCAGAATGCATGTACGCACCTTCCTCCCTGGGTCCCTCATGTTTAAAGTTCAGCAGGCTCACTTCTCCTGTTGTACTTTAAACTCGTGCTTCAGCTCCAAATTTAAAGTGGAAGGGTCAAAATAAATTCAACTCTAGCATATGCTCAGACGGAGATAAGACAAGGGGAACGCCCCCAAACAAACCCTTTTCTCCAAATCTTGAAACAGTTCCAAGGAGGCAGGAAGGGGATGGGTGTGTGCTTCAGTCAAAACCCAAAGGGATCCAAATCTACTTCTACTGAACATGGAAGTGTTGAAAAGATGAAAGAAATCAGTACGAGTTCACTTAACTGTCACCTCTCACTGACTGAAGAGGAGGGCAAACATCTGTTAGTCTTTAAAGAAATGGCTTGGACTTTAAGAAGAAATCTAAGCCTTGCTATAGTAGCAAGCAAGATTTGGTTGAAAGAGTTTGAAGGATCCTACTATTAGAAATGGCAATTCTGACAAGAACAGAAATAATAATAATAATAATAAACAAACTGACCTGGGTAAATAGTCTAAAATATATTACACAGGCAATCTGCTCAAGGCTTTCCACAATTATTTAATTTCATTATGGTGCTACTTTAGAAATCACAGCTTTTCCACTAAGCAGGAAAGCCCTTAGGGCAGGATACCTATTTTAGTCAACCTGATTAAGAAATTTCAAACATCAACCTAAAGGAAACAAGAAAGACAAATACTGACACTCTAAGATCAGGAGTCTTGCTTCTGAGAGCACAAAAAACCCGCAACAAGCCCTACTCCAAAACAAAACAAACTAGCCACCCTTAAAAACATCTTGGGACTCTGATTAGCCTTATATTTAATTTATCCCTCTCTGACCTCCAGGAGTCTTACTTAATACCTTCTTGAGTTTAAAAGCACAGACAAAACTGCACTTGCAAAGTCAGATCTCCATAAGTATCTGATTCTTTCACAAGCTTATAAACACAAGGAATAGAGTATTACATTAATTAATTACATATATTCCATAAACATACATGAAAGCGACATGGCTGCAATACTGGCCCACAACGCTGCTGACAAATGAATCGTTTGATTTTAAATATTTATTTGAGAGAGAGGAAGCGGAGAGGGAGAGAGAGAATCCCAAGCAGGACCCCTGCTGTCAGCGCAGAGCCCAATATGGGACTCAATCCCATGAACCATGAGATCATGACCTGAGTGGAAATCAAGAAACCGAGGCTTAAAGGACTAAACCTCCCAGGTGCCCCAAATCAGTTTAATTTTAAATCCCCATGTTCCTAAGCAAGGAATTAAATCTCTTTCACAAGGTTTTGTTTCAGCCTAGCAGGCTGGCTGGGTCCTCCCCCCCAAAGGATTCATTTAGGGGCGCCTGGGTGGATCATTTGGTTGGGCGTCTGACTTCGACTCAGGTCATGATCTTGTGGTTCATGAGTTCAAGCCCCACACTGTGCTCTGTAATGACAGCTCAGAGCCTGGAGCCTGCTTAGGATTGTGTCTCCCTCTCTCTCTCTCTCTCTGCCCCTTCCCCACTCATGTTCTATTTCTCACCCTAAACATAAAAAAATGAAATAATTCATGTAAAAATGGGGAAAATTGTTTAAAAAAATTTTTTTTTAATTTTTATTTATTTCTAGGAGAGAGAGACAGCGTGAGCAGGGGAGGGTCAGAGAGAGAGAGGGAGTCACAACTCTGAAACAGGCTCCAGGCTCTGAGCTGGCAGTCAGCACAGAGCCCGACGCGGGGCTCAAACCCACGAACCGCGAGATCATGACCTAAGCGAAAGTCGGACGCTTATCGGACTAAGCCACCCAGGCGCCCCGGGGAAAATGGTTTTAGAAACAGGTACCACAGAAACCATCAGCAGCCTCCTAAGTCCACAACCACCACACACTTGGAGCTTTCCAACACTCTGAACAGACACTCCCTAAACAGTCATGCTGCTTTTTAAGGTCTAACGACTCTCCTTACTTAAAGTCTCATCAATCAGTTCTGGCAGCTCCCCCAGTGCATCTCTTGTTTATGTTTATTGTAACAAAGTTGTTCACATGACAATGGCTAGGCATCTGTCATGGGTAGTTCCTTACTGCTAAAAACCTACATGCAGGTTATGGTGGGCCTTTTTGGTTGTTTTGTTTTGATCTGCTTTAATTCAGCATACAAAAACATACTGCAGGGTATGTCTGTTAATGAGTTCTCAGCTCAGGAAACAAGTCTGTTTAAAAACCAAAAAAGTAATTTGACCAGTTACACAAACAGTTTGAAGAACTATAGCTCTATTTCTGTGTCTCCAGAAGAACAAATGGGAAACAATTTTGTTTTCCCAAACAATTAGTGAAAACATCTAAAACCCACAGGGTTAGCAGTCACTTTATTTGGGTTACCCATTCTACCCATGGAAGAAGAGGAGAATAAGACATTTATCTTTATGCTCTTTTGGATCCTGATGTTTCCAAAGCAAACCTAACAGTCTTTTGAATAACCTTTTTTGGGATCCTGAATAAAACAATTTATCCTGCAATTATCTGATCAGCTATTAAATTTCACATTTAGGATAGCAACAACACATCACAGCATTTTCCCCTTTGGACAGTAACATCTATATTAAACCTTCTCCCCCTGCCAGTTTTACGGAGGACGTCTATTGCGTGATGCCAGTTCAGTCACAGAAAAGCCTCCAGAGAAGAATGTCTATTTTCTATTCCTGAGTTTGCCAAATGTATAATCCACAAAGAAACTTCCATCTGGTTCCATTGGAACAGAAAAGCACATTTGGGTGAAATACTTCACAAGGCTGGGAGGGTTCTTCCACTAGCAAAGTACTGTTTTAGTACAAGAAACGCAAGACAAACTCCCAAACCTAGACCACACAGATTTCATCAGCAACAGTTAAGATGAAGGTATTGAAATAATGTATCCTCACTAATATTTAGCAGCAGCATTATTTTATATAGTCTTTTATTTATTTATTTTAAATTAAAAAAAATTTTTTTTTTAATTTCTAGGGGGGGGAGAGAGAGAGAGAGACAGCGTGAGCAGGGGAGGGTCAGAGAGAGAGGGAGACACAGAATCTGAAGCAGGCTCCAGGCTTTGAGCTGGCAGTCAGCACAGAGCCCAACGCGGGCCTCGAACCCGCGAACCACAAGATCATGACCTAAGCGAAAGTTGGAGGCTTAACTGACTAAGCCACCCAGGTACCCCTTTTATATAGTCTTTTAAACTGGACTTTTAAATAGAGAAAATGCAGCTCATTTATTCTCACTTTTTAAAAGTTTATTTATTTTGAGAGAGAGAGAGAGAGAGCACGAGCAGGGGAAGGGCACAGAGAGGGAGAAAGAGAATCCCAAGCAGGCTCCACACTGCCAGCACAGAGCCTGACACAGGGCTAGAACTCACGAACTGTGAGACCATGATCTAGGCTTAAACCAAAGTCGGACAATTAACCAACTGGGCCACCAAGCCATCTGTTATTCTCATTTCAATATAAGATGCAACCAACTGAGACTAGAACCCTCAGAATATAATGATTTACCTGAAGAGTTTCCTTTAGATTAGAGGAAAATGAAGACTGTACATGAGATATAAAGCAGAATACCTTGGAATTTATCTAACTTGTAAAATATTGCTTTTTAAAAAGCATAACAGTATATACTTTTAAATTAGCCTCACTGCTGAAAAAAATCATTTGGAGATTTCCAATCAGAGACTAGGATACTCACTTTAAGGAAAGATTTGATGACATTCCCAGTAAGCTGAATACTGAACTAGGAAACAAGCATAACCTTTGGATGACTAGTCAAGATTCCGAAGTTTTCTGCAGGGCACATCCTTAATCTGACAGCCACCAGTACCACCTAAAATGATGAGAAACTACCATTTTATTACAAAGTGTGAAGTATAGGCTCAATCCAGTGAATTTCTCATAAAAAATAGAGTCACCAGTTCAGTATCTGAGTTCTCATGATAAGGATGTCCTAAATATATTTTTTAAAATTGCTGAAAAAAGAAAAATCAGCCACTTTAAACTGCTCATCAACTACATTAATTTAGATCTTTCTTAGCTGGAATTTTTCTGTGTACTAAAAAAACACCGTGTTAAGTAAATTAAAAATGCATACTTTGGGGCACCTGGGTGGCTCAGTTGGTTGAGCATTTGACTTCGGCTCAGGTCATGATCTCATGGTTTGTGGGTTCTGGCCCCGCATTAGGCTCTGAGCTGACAGCTCAGAGCCTGGAGCCTACTTTGGATTCTGTGTCTCTCTCTCTGCCCCTCTCCTGCTTGAGCTCTCAAAAATGAGTAAACATTTAAAAAAATTTTTAAATGTTTTATTTATTTCTAGGAGAGAGAGACAGCGTGAGCAGGGGAGGGTCAGAGAGAGAGAGGGAGTCACAGACTGAGCTGGCAGTCAGCACAGAGCCCGATGCAGGGCTCGAATCCACGAACCGCGAGATCATGACCTAAGCAAAAGTTGGACGCTTAACCGACTAAGCCACCCAGGCGTCCCAGTAAACATTTTTTTAAAAATGCATACTGAAACAGCTAGGTGAAAGATTAAAAAAATTTTTTTTAATGTTTATTTATTTTTGAGAGAGAGACAGTGAGAGCTAGGGAGGGGCAGAAAGAGAGAGAGAGACACACACACACACAGAATCCAAAACAGGTTCCAGGCTCTGAGCCGTCAGCACATAGCCTGACATGGGGCTCAAACTCAGGAACCGGGAGATCATGACCTGAGCCAAAGTCAGTCGCCCAACCGACTGAGCCACCCAGCGCCTCTAGGTGAATAATTTTAAATGTCTATAAGTAAGGTTAATAAAATTGATATACTAATTATAATTTATTATTTATCTCTTCAATGTCATTCTTATTATCAGTAATGAGTACCCAATTATCACAGATATCTTCTAAACTCGTAAAGATACAGTAATAGGTAATTGTTAGGTTAAAAAAGCAAGTGGCAAAGTTGTATGTAGAGTGTATCATTTGTGATATATGTTAGCAAATTCACAGAAGGAAATCTGGATAAATACAAATCAACCAATCATCTGGGATATGCAATTATGGGAAACTGTCAATTTCTACGTTAGGTATTTTTATACCTTTTGAATTTTTGACTATGACCATATATTACTTGTAAGCAAGAACCTCCCCCCTCAACAACTGTATAAATATTTAATAGGGCAAATCTGAGCTACATTCTTTCTAAATTAACTCTTCTAATTAGTAACATATTACAAATTAACAGCTGATTCTGTTTCCAATCAGAATTCATAAAACCAATTTAAACACCAAAAAGGCAAATGCCTATTCCAGTAACGAAAAATTTTAAAAGTATGTCTCTATTACTACTTTTATTTTGTTCCTTCTTGACAAGAAATGCTGTAAGTTTAAATGCTGATAGTTTCAAAAAAAATTTTAATGTTTATTTAATTAATTAAAAAAATTTATTTAAAACGTATTTATTTTGAGAGACAGAGAACAAGCAGGAGAGGGGCAGAGAGAGGAGACACAGAATCTGAAACAGGCTCCAGGCTCTGAGCTGTCAGCACAGAGCCCAACGTGGGGTTCGAACCCATGGACTGTGAGATCATGACCAGAGCCGAAGTTGGACACTTAACCGACTGAGCCACCTAGGCGCCCCAATGTTTTTTTATTTTTGAGAGAGAAACAGAGACAGAGCGTGAGTGGGGGAGGAGCAGAGAGAGAGGTGGACAAAGAACCCAAAGGAGGCCCCAGGCTCTGAGCGGTCATCACAGAGCCTGAGGTGGGGCTCGAACTCACAAACTGCAAAATCATAACTGGAGCCGACATCAGCTGCTTAACCAACTGAGCCACCCAGGCGTCCCAATGCTGATAGTTTAAATAGCCTAAAAAGAACATTCCACACAAAGTTTCTTCTTGTTTATGAAGTTATCTAGAAGGCAATCTTGTGGGCTGAAGCCATTTTGGTTTTACACATATATCAGCAGATGTTATATAGTGCAGTAGAGTCAATGGGGGAAAAGTAGATAGCTTGAATGAGAATATTTATATATGCAAACTACTTATTTTTAAAAGTTAAAGAGGGGCACCTGGGTGGGTCAGTTGGTTAAGCATCTGACTCCAGCCCAGATAATGATTTCAGGGTTCAGTTCATGAGTTCAAACCCCACATCGGGCTCTCTGCTCTCAGCACAGAGCCCTGTTTGGATCCTCTGTTCCTCCCTCCATCTGCCCTTGCCTTGCTGGTTCTCACTCTCAAAACAGATAAACTTTATACACATAAAAAAAGAAAAGTTAAAGAAAAAAAGTTTATAAAACCACTGCACTTTACAAGACATCCAAATGGCCAATGAGCAAAAGAAATGGTGCTCAATCACAATTATCAGGAAATGTAACTTCAAACCACATGAGACATTCATCAGAATGACACAATGGAAATGCCAAGCTCCAGCATTGGTTAGGATGTGAAACAAGAACTCATACACTACTAGTAGAGTCTGAATTGGTTCAAACACACAGCAAACTGGCAGTATCTATTAAAGTTCAAAATATGGATAGTCTATGACCTAGCTATTCTACTCCTGTGTATATAATTAACAGAGATGTGTGCTAAATTCACCAAAAAACCCCCCAAACAAAATAAAAAAACCATGTACAAGAATGTTCATGGCAGCACTCAATGTAAAGCCAAATGTCCATCAACAACAGTATAAATATTTCACTTCTTAATCTGGGTGCTGGTTACACAGGCATGTTCATTTTGAGACAATCCACTGAACTGTAAAATTTGTATAATTTTTGTGTGTTTTACTTCCATGAGAAGCTTTAAAAAAAAAAGATGAATGAATGCTACAGTTTTCCCATAATTCTCCAGGTATTTACTCTATTTCTTTCTAATATTAACGGAAAGGAAGTTTATCATAACCAACAGCTACACTTTAGATTTAGAATGCTATACTTTTATACCAATTCATGCTTTTAGGACCATACCTTCCATCATTTTCTCAAGAAATAAATAAGCTAAGACTTCTGGATGCATCTGGGACATTCTAGGTCTGAGAGTACTAAGAGGCTGAGTAAAAGTTTTTGGTTGCAGATGCTGTGTAATGTCTACTGCCGTGAAAGAAGATAAAAATGTATTTTCAGCAAGTGATAATACTATGTCAGAGGTTTGCAGGCATTAGATAAGGACAGCATGTCTGCTAACATATGAGACTGCAAAATTCTACTTGGCCTCAAAATATTAATCAATTCGAACTTGTAATAAACATGGAAGATCTTTGCACTGTGGGTAATAGGCAGCCAAAACACATGTAAACAAGCTATTTCAAGAAGTAAACAGACAGATTAACTGTGCCTGGTCACTTAATGGTTTATTGACTTATAAACTTGACTCAAGCATTTTCATTGAGTCTGTCACTAAAACTCTGGTTTGGGTTCCTTCTCAGTCACTCCCGGTACACAGGAATGAAAGTTGCAGAGTAAGCTGAATCCTCTAACGTACAGGTTTCAAACTACTGGTGGCCTCAAACCACACATGGACATTTTTGTTTTTTGTCTTACAGTGTGGTTTTAAAGTATGACATAGTTGTCAGTATTTCATAATAATATCTGGTTTTTGAGCTTCTAATGAAAAATTCAAGGATCTGATAACACTGGACCAGCATTTTCAAGTGTCACTAATCAGATGACGTTTGCCTCAGTCAGGCTGTCTTTTGTTCATCAGGGTGCCTGAGTGTCTTTGAGTGCCTTCTCCCCCAGCTCTAAGGTAATGTAGATTTGTCTTCTATCAGTGGCTCACTCCAGCATGTCAAGGTTAAAAAGTAGTGAGCATACATGGCAGTAGATTTTGGCTTAACTCAGGGTACACTTCGCTGAATCTAGTTAAAACCATCTTTTGAGTACAAGGGACAACATAAAACTTAGGCAGAGAGAAGAGTCAGATTGAGAGTTCAAGCAATTTGGATAACGGTCTTTGTGATTAACTGTGCGGGCAAACTTAATCTCCTGAAGCAACAGTCTGCTCATGTGTAAAATAAGTGGATATTATTATATTATCTTAAAAAGACTCTCCAGTTCTAAAATTCTGTGATTGTAATATCCTATTCTTAAAAGTAGCAAGTAAAATTGCTTACTTCTAAAATAGATTTAAAAGTAAGCAAATATTAAAATTAAGATAATCATGAAAGCAGGGCAAATTTTCTTAATGAGAGAATTACACTTAAAAAAATCAATCTGGGGGCGCCTGGGCAGCTCAGTCAGTTAAGCAGTCAACTTCAGCTCAGGTCACAATCTCACGTTTGGGGGTTCGAGCCCCGCATGGGGCTCTGTGCTGACAGCTCAGAGCCTGGAGCCTGCTTCGGATTCTGTATCTCCCTGTCTCTCTGCCCCTCTTCCTCTCATGCTCTGTTTCTTTGTCTCAAAAATAAATAAAACATTTAAAAAAAAAAAATCAATTTGGTAACACTCCCACACATCCCTCTCATGCTAGCATGGGAGCTTTACTAGGAAACCGCTTCAGTGACCTAGCAGAACAAGGATCCTTTTGGAGGGGACGTGCAGTACAGTGTAATGATTAAGACCGTAGATGTCAGACAAATCCCCACTCCTCTATTTATTAGCTGTGGGAGTACGAGTAAGTTACTCAAATCTTTCAAACTAGTTTTCATTTCTTTTAAACAGAAATAATTTACTTCACAAGGCTGTAAAAGTCAGTAAATTAATTGTTAATGACTGAGCTTATTACTGGCTATTATCAATTATACTGGCTACTAAAAACAGCACCTGGCTGGCTCAAGTCAGTACAGCATGCAACTTGATCTTGGAGTTGTAAACTCAATCCTCATGTTGGGTGTAGAGACTACTTAAAAATAAAATATTAAAAAAAAAAAAGAACATTTTAAAAGCGCATGCGTAGGGTTGCCTGGGTGGCTCAGTCAGTTAAGAGTCTGACTCTTGATTTTGGCTTAGGTCATGATCTCACAGTTGATGAGATGAAGCCCTGGATTGGGCTCTGTGCTAACAGCTCAGAGCCTGCATGGGATTGTCTTTCTCTGCTCCCCACTGGTTCTCTCTCTTTCAAAATAAATATATAAACATTAAAAAAATAAAAACGCATGCATAAATGCATACAAAAACTGCACTATTTTTTCTAGAGGAGTTATAAATGCCTTTCCCTGTAGGAGTAGCTAGGGGATTGGGGATAAGTGCTCTTCATTATTTGTGGATTCCATATCTGTGAATTTGTCTACTTGCTAAAATTTATTTGTAATCCCCAAATCAATACCTGTGGCAATTTTACGGTCATTCATGGACATACACAGAATTGTGAAAATTTTGAGTTACTCGACACAAGTGTCCTTTTTGTGATTTGTTTTTTGCTTTTTACATGTTTTTTAGTTTTGTGCTTTTTGTTATTTATTTTTGCCATTTATTTTTCTTTTGAGAAAAGTACTTCATTATTTACAATTTTAAAAATGTTTCCTTATACTGAGAAAGAGGGAGAGAGTGTGCAAGCGCATACAAGGGGGACGGGCAGAGAGAATCCCAAGCAGGCTCTGGGCTGCCAGCATGGAGTCCGATGTGGGGCTCGATCTGGCAAACTGTGAGATCAAAACCTTGAGCCGAAACTAAATGTCAGACACTGAAATGACAGAGCCACCAAGACACCCCTATTATTTAAAAAATTTTAATTAAAGTATAGATGACATATTTGATTTTGTTGTTTAAAATGGTTCCCAAGCATAGTGCTGAAGTGGTGTCTAATGTTCCCAAGCCCAAGAAGGCTGTGTGAAAATGCATGTTAGATAAACTTTACTCAGACATATTAGATATGGTGTCTTTAAACAGAAAGAGAAAAAACAAAAACAAACCAGAAACAGAAAATACACAAGGTTACAGGCTGATTGGCTGATGAAAATATTGTGACCAGAGGTCGGCTAAGAGCAATGTGCCAGTATTTGCAAATTCAGTGTTCTTGGTGACTCAGACAATAGACCCACCATGAATAATGAGGACCAAGTATATTTCTGGCATCATTACGGAGTATTCAGTACATGTTTCCCCATAGAAAGAGAACTATATTGTCACTGTGAGAGGCATTTGTATCAAACAGGGACATTTATTAATTTACATAACTTCCATATTAATGTCTCTAAAACTTGAATTCTTGCACAACCGACTTAAATGTTTGCTGAAACTGCCTATATATTATTTATGCATTGTGATTTTAGTGAAGGAGCAGTAATGAACACACTTGATGGAAAAGATAGTAAGTGTGCATAAGCGTCTGGCACATAATCGGAGCTTCATAAAAATGTCTTGTATAAACGGTTAAGCCTAAGTTTTAAAAGCTTCTAAAGGGACTTGGGGTTAAAATGGCAGGTTGGCCACATATCTAATTGTGTTCCCTCCCAGAGCCCAAATAAAACAACACTACTGGGATTTTTAAAAGTCATAATCCCACAAGGATAGGGAAGACAGTAGAGGACACAAATAGCAAGCTAATTTTGGAATCCAAAAAATCACTGGTAACTGATCAAATGGACTCAATGAAGCCAAACCCCTGACCAGCGAGAAGAGCTGAAAATGAACGTGATTTATACTCCATGCTCAGATATTAAGGTAAAGTAGGGTAGCCAAAGTGAGGAAGAACAGACTGAAGTATTTTTGATAAATTAGATTGCAGATACTTTCCCTTACCCCATGCCTCTAAATGACTGCCCCTCTCTCTGGAATGAAGACAGCAAGCCAGTCAAAAGTGTATCTGAGGATATGGGCACCATGTGGCTAAGAGGTCAATTACACAGGCACAAGGACACAGAATGTTATGGAGTCTTCCTCTCCTAGGTTTCTTCAACCCAGAAACACTAGCATCCAGACAGTACTCTATAGGCAAGATTTGGGAAGATTTTCCCCAAGAAAGGGAATACTTAAAAGATCACTGACATGGGGGTTATCCAACAAATGGCACAGATTCCCCTCTGTGATGCTTCAATCAAACAAGCCTCACTCCCACACTAAGAGCTTCCAATCAGCTCTTTGTAGTCCCTTAATCTTGATTCTTTGCAAATAATCAAGGATTACTAGGAACCTAAAGAAGGTCTTTAATGTCGAAGACAGTATTTAAAACAAAACAAGGCCCAAAATGGAGTCATTTATGCTAGGTCCCATGTCCCCAAACTGAGAATTATAGGTTTGACTCTCCCAGGAATGGAATCTTAAACCAGTCAATCAGGAAATCACCTGATCAGCACTAGTTTGGTAATCTGCCTGAGAGACCCCTGTCTTCATCCCCTAAAGGAAAGTAACTTTGCAATAACCAATCCACTTTTTTGGCCTACAATGACTTCCTTGTTCCCACTTCCTCAAACTTGCCTGTAAGTCTTTCATTTTGTGCAGCAACTCAGAGCTCCTTTCTGTCTACTAAATTGGATCCTGCTTAATTCTAACTAATTTCTGCCCAAATAAACTCTGGCAGGTTTTAATATGCCTCAGGATCTTTCAACAATAGTGATCTAAACAAGCAAACAAAAAGCCGAAGCAACAAATGGAAACTGTGCAGGGAGAAGGAAACTTGAAGAAAAAGAAAAAAAAAAAAAGAGATGGGGAGGGGGTAGAGAGAAGGGGAGGGTAGCTCATCAAAGAGAGAAGAAAATATATTGCCACTGTGGAATAAAAACGGGATGCTCTACAAAAGAAACATTCAAAGAGTATAAAAAGAGGACTCAGAAATTTAAAATATGATAGCAGAGATAAGATATTTTATCAGAGGGTTGGAAAATTGAGTTAAAGTCTCGTAGAAAATAAAAGAACAGAAATGGAAAATTAATAGAGCACAGATAAAATCAGAGACCAGGTTCTGGAGGTCCAACATCCAAGTAATAGGAGTTCCAGAAAGCGAAAACAGAGGAGAGTAAATGAGAGAAAACTATCAACAAAATAATTCAAGTTTATTTCCTAGAACTGAAGAGCATCAGCTGCCAGAAGGAAAGGGTCTAACAAATGCCCAGCATCATAGGTGAAAACCAAGCCAAGGTACATTGCTGTGAAGCTTCAGAAACCTGAGGTTGAAAAGAAGATTCTACAAGCTGTCCAGGGTTAAGGGGGGGATGGGAGTTGGAGATCAAAAAATGAAAACAAAAACGAAACCTATGCCAAGTCACATACAAATGATCAGGAATCAGATGTCTCTGGATATCACAAAAGTAACACTAGAAACAAGCCAAGAGAACATCTGCCAGATTCTGAAGGGAAATGATCAACACAGAACCCCAAGCCTCCAGACAAACAGGGAATCAAGTGTGAGGGTAGAAGGAAGCTATTTCACACAAGTAAAGCCCCACCAACCTATCATCCATGCTCCTATGGAAAGAAAGTGCTTCATATCAAAATATATAAAAGTAAGCATGGAATGCAGAAAATGGGAACTCCCAAAGCTGAGAGACATCAAAGAAATCCCTGGAGGGATGGGGGAGGGAGATCCTAGGATAACTGTGCTATCCATCCAAGCAACCAAGCCTTATTCAAGCAAAGTGGCTCAAGGAACAAGTCTCTAAGAAGACATCACTTAGATCCCTCGAGAATACCTGGGTGAGGATTCTTATGCTATGATTTCACCTTAATCCATGTTGAAGTAAAAAACCCCTCAACTGACAAAGTAACTACTCTCTATTAAACTTCGGAAAGTTTTTCTACAGAGCCATGCAATGTAATCATTTTAAACTACATTCCAAGAACAAAGGCAGTTGTGCAACATTAAAGGAAGGCTTTGAAATTAATACTGCATTGTGTGGTTACTCACAGCATTACTTTAGGCATAAACATTTTGCACCCTATGATTTATAAATGGAGTTGCAATAAGAAAAAAAAAGGAACAATATACTTGGTGTTTGCCACCTTCACTTCCTTTATAAATAAAGTTGTTTGTCTCCCAAATGCCTTTTATGGCACTTGATTCTGTCATGCTGACAGTATTAAAAGATGAAAAGAATGTACTCTGCTATGAAAATGGCTGAGTAAGAGAGTAGACTATGTAGGCCATGCAGATCACCTTACGAAAGGAAGCCAACACCCTAGCCACATGGGAACCCAAATTTGCAGTATAAAACAACATACCTTTAAATTAGCTTTTTTTGCTATATTACCATCTCCCTAAAACCTCTTTTTTTTCCCCTGCAGTGGGCTCTACAGCGAATGTGGTGCCTGAATTCACAACCCCTAGATTGAGAGTTGCAAGCCAGGCATCCCTCAAAACTCATTACAAAAAAATTTTTTTAAGTTTATTTGAGAGAGAGAGAGAGAGTAGGGTAGGGGCAGAGAGGGAGTGAGAGAGAGAAAACCCCAAGCAGACCTCTGTCAGTACAGAGCCTGATGAACCCATAAACTGTGAGATCATGACCTGAGCTGAAATCAAGGGTCAGATGCTCAACTAACTGAGCCACCCAGGCACCCCTAAAACCTCACTTTTAAGAGCAGATCTACACATGGAGAACAATCCTATAATAGTTCAGTACTCTTGTTCAGAATGTTAAACCATGTCTCTAACAATTTAAGTTACAATGATACTGTCTTCTGATATCAGATTTTTTCCTTATAAATTTAATAATGATTCTCACCATATCGCAAGCATGGTCAAACAAGATGGCCTGTTGGTGAAAGGAGCCAAACTATGAGAGTTGTACAGAATTTCACTTCATTTAGTCCTGGTTTCCAAAAGTGATTTGTTTTTGAGTTATTAAGTTACACTATAGAGGCATGCCATTGGGCCAGTGTACATTTATTATTTTAGTTTAGTGTTCTTTTTTTTATTTAGTATTGTATTTATGTTTTGAGAGAAAGAGAGAATATGGGGGCGGGAGCTGAGAGAAACAGAAGATCTCAGGTGTGCTCCATGCAGTGAGCCTGAAGTGGGGCTCAATCCCATAAACAATAAGATCATGACCTAAGCCGCCCAGGTGCCTGTAGTTTTGTGTTCTTAATATCAATTTGGTATAAGATTAAGACTTTCGAGTATTTGGAGTATTTTGTACAGAATCATTTAAAAATATTAAGAGTGGGATGCCTGGTTGGCTTAGTAGGTGGAACACACGACTCTTAATCTCAGGGTTGTGAGTTTAAGCCCCATGTTGGGCATAGAGCTTACTAAAAAAATAAGTAAAAACCAAAAAATAAAGATTAAAAAATATTAAAAATGCTATTTAAACACTGATTGCAGGGGCACCTGGGTGGCTTAGTTAAGTGTCTGACTCTTGATTGTGGCTCAGGTCATGATCTCAACAGTTTGTGAGTTTGAGCACTGGGTCAGGCTCTGTGCTGACAGTGTGGAGCCTGCTTGGAATTCTCTCTCTCTCTCTCTCTCTCAATAAATAAATAAATAAACTTATAAAAACTTGGAATTCTCTCTCTTTGCCCCTTCCCCTGCTCTCTAAATAAACAAATTTATAAAAACTTGGAATTCTCTGCCCCTCCCCTCATGCTCTAAGTAAGTAACCTTAAAAAAATAAACACTGAATGGTATACAATAGAGCAAAGAAAGGGAACAAACACAGAATCACCAATTATCTTAGGCCACCAGGTCACCAAACTTTATTATGTTTTACAATGACTAAATAAATAAAAAAGGATTTTAGGTTCAAGCATTTACACTCAGTTTTTTTTTTTTTAATGTTTTATTTATTTCTAGGAGAGAGAGAGACAGCGCGAGCAGGGGAGGGTCAGAGAGAGAGGGAGACACAGAATCTGAAGCAAGCTCCAGGCTCTGAGCTGGCAGTCAGCACAGAGTCCAACGCGGGGCCCGAACCCACGAACTGCAAGATCATGACCTAGGCGAAAGTTGGTCGCTTAACCAACTAAGCCACCCAGGCACCCCTACACTCAGTTTTATTAACAAGCTATCCAAATAAATATGACTGGCCTGGTATTCAGGGAACTTCAGGAGTCTTAGGGCTTTCCCCCTTCTTTTTATGTTGCTAGTTCTTAGAATTTCCATGGCTAATCGGAACTGCATTTATAAACAGAATCTATTTTGCTTAAGAGAATGAAAAGACCAGCCACAGACTGGGAAGTATCTTTGCTAAACATATATCTGAGAAAAGACTGGTATCCAAGATATACAAAGAATTCTTAAAACTTGACAATAACAGCGCAATTAAGAATTTGGCAAAAGACCTGAACAGATACCTCACCAAGAAGATATACAGATGGCAAATAAGCATATGAAGCGATGCTCCACATTGTATGTTATCAGGGAAATGCAAATTAAACAACAATGACAAATGACTACACATCTATTATAATGGCCAAAATCCAAACCACTGAAAAATCCAAATGCTGGCAAGGATGTAGAGTAATAAGAACGCACATTCACTGCTGGTGGGCTGCAAAATGGTACAGCCACTTTGGAAGGGAGTTTGGCAGTTTCTTATAATACTAAACATATTCTTACCATACAATCCAGAAATTGCACTCCTTGGTATTTACCCAAAGGAGTTGGAAACTTATGTCTACACAAAAACCTGTACATGAGTGTTTACAGTAGGTTAATTCAGAATTGCCAATACTTGGAAGCAATTGGGATGTCCTTCAATAGGGTGAAAGGATAAATATATTGTGGTACATCTAGACAGTAGAATATTATTCAGGGATAAAAAGAAACGAGCTTTCATCGCACAAAAAGACATGGAAGAATGTATTAAATGCGTACTACTATGTGAAAGAAGCTAATCTGAAAAGGCTACAGCTATATCATTCCAAGTAGATGACATTCAGAAAAAGGCAAAGCTGTTAAGTTTCTACAGAAACAGTAAAAAGAGCAGTTGCTGCCAAGAGTTTGGGGGGTAGAGAGGGAAGAATAGGTGGAGCCCAGGGAATGTTAGAGTGCAAAACTACCATGCTTGATGCAGTAATGATAGATGCATGTGGTCATATATATTTGTCAAAACCTACAGAATGTACAACACAGCGGACTTTAATCGTTAAGTATCAATACTGGCTCATCAGTTGTAATGCAAGACATTAATAAGAAGAAAAACCATGTAGGGAAGGATAAGAAGGTATGTGGGAACTAGTTTCCCCTCAATTTTTCCGTAAACCTAAAAATGCTCTAAAAAGTATGTTAAAATATACAGTCTATTAAAAACAAACCTAATTTGACAGTTTAAAAGTGCTACTTTTCCTCCTCAAATTTTACTTACTGGTTTACTAACCAATGTTCTATAATAAAATGTGACATTTTATATCCTAGCTTTCACCCTGCCGTTCATCTGACACAGCAATACAGTGATTAAAATTCTCTTATTTTTTATTTTTTTTTTTAAATGTTTTATTTATTTCTAGGAGAGAGAGAGAGACAGCGTGAGCAGGGGAGGGTCAGAGAGAGAGGGAGTCACAGACTGAAACAGGCTCCAGGCTCTGAGCTGGCAGTCAGCACAGAGCCCGACGCGGGCTCGAACCCACGAACCGCGAGATCATGACCTAAGCGAAAGTCGGACGCTTAACCGACTAAGCCACCCAGGCGCCCCAAAATTCTCTAGTTTAATACACAGGCGTTATAACACCACTATTCACATTCAAAGACAATGTAGTTAACAGTGATTCTCTGAAGCCCTAAATTTTCTTAATTAAAATTTTTTTAATTTATTATTTTTATGATTTAGAGAGAGAGAAAGAGAGAGAGTGAGCTGGGGAGAGGGGCAGAGGGAGAGAGAGAATCTTAAGCAGGTTCCAAACTCAGCGAGAGCCTGATGCAGGGCTTGATTCCATGACACTGGGATCATGAGCTGAGCTGAAATCAAGAGTTGGACGGTCAACGTACTAAACCGAACAGGCGCCCCTAAAAAAATGTTTTTTAGGTAAGTGTATATCCAACATGGGCTTGAACTCATGACCCCAAGATCAAGAGCCACATGCTCTACCAACTGAGCAGCGAGGCACCCTTCTATAGATCTAAATTAGAATCCATACTGTACCTATCTGATAAAAAAAAATTCTTCTGATAGAGATCTACATAAGAAAACTCCTTAAAAGTTAGATTTATAAGATCATTTCGAAAGAATGCTCATTTAAAATAACCTCTTATGGGGTGCCTGGGTGGCTCAGTTAAGTGGCCGACTTCGGCTCAGGTCATGATCTCATGGTTTGTGAGTCTGAGCTCCACATCCAGCTCTGCACTGTCAGTGCCTGCTTGGGATAATCTCTCTCTCTGCTCCTCCCCTACTTGTGTGCACACTTACTTTATTATCCCCTACCACTCAAATATTATACACATATATATAAAAGATCAGCAAAATATATATCTTGCTTTGCCCTATGGGTCTTCTATTTTCTATAGCACAATTCTGGCACATTCTGACAACTGTAAATATTTTCTCTGTAAGTTTCTGCAGCTTAATCATGCATTTGTCTCGGTTTTTATTTTTTTATTTAAAAAAAGTAATGTTTTATTCATTTCTGAGAGAGAGAGAGAGAGCGTGAACAGGGGAGGGTCAGAGAGAGAGGGAGCCACAGAATCTGAAACAGGCTCCAGGCTCTGATTTAGCTGTCAGCACAGAGTCCAACACGGGGCTCAAACCCACGAACTGTGAGACATGACCTGAGCCGCAGTCGGACGCCTAACCTACTGAGCCACCCAGGCACCCTTCAGTTTTTAAAAACCAAAACAATACTCATTTCACCTGAAGAACCAAGGTGCTTGTAAATTTTCACAGATTTGTCACATGCAAACAATAAAATGTGCAAGTAAAAGAAAGTGCAGTGTGTGCAACATTCCAATAAACTTATTTTTGGACAGCCCTTGATGTCTTCATTCACAAACTTGTTGCAGGAAACAACTACTGGTATTTTACCACCTGTGACATCATAAATTGGTATGTGTATTCTGAGCTAAATGCGAAAAAGAAACAGGCAGGCCAAAGGCATTTAGTATCTTAGAAAAGAAGACAAGTGACATCCGCTCAACAGGTCACTAATACCAAGGAGGAACAATGGGGGGATGATCCTGAACAATTTTTATTTAAATCTGTTGAGGGGCGCCTGAGTGGCTTAGTCAGTTAAGTGTCCGACTTTCGCTTAGGTCATGATCTCGCGGCTCGTGGGTTCGAGCCCCGCGTCGGGCTCTGTGCTGACTGCCAGCTCAGAGCCTGGAGCCTGTTTCGGTCTGTGACTCCCTCTCTCTCTGACCCTCCCCTACTCATGCTCTCTCCTAGAAATAAATAAAACATTAAAAAAAAAATTTAAATCTGTTGAGACTGGGTTGGGTTATTGCCAGCCACTCCTATCTTGATTCTGTTGTGTCTGTCACCTTTAAGGATTCTCATTGTTCAACAGCATCAGGATCTGCTCTTTCACAGTCAACACAGGACTCACAGTTAACTACACACTTTATATACTCATAATTAACATAAGATCTGAATGTAAGTTCCAGTACCATGAATACCATAAATGCTCTTCAAAAGTAATTTTCCAAAAATACGGAGATGAGAACATGAGACTCTGAAAAAAACATTAGCAGTAGCTGAAGACAAAAACAAAACAATTGATAACATAGCTGTATGGCTACTGGCTTCTCCAAATGTGATCAAATGCTGGAGGGTTGCATCAATGGCGGACTAAAGAAAAGAAATCTGAATTTGAAAGTCACAAAAGGAGGGTTTTAACTGGAGGTTTCATGGGTAGCTCTGCTTTAGACTCTTTATGTGACAGGGGAAGTCCCTCAACTTGATATATCTACTCGACCACAAGAAAACAGGATCCATTTATTCAACAAGTATGTGAGTGCCTGCTATGTGCCAAGCGCCATTCTAAATGCCTGAGATACATCAGTGAACAAAACAAAGACCCTTGGACTCTTGGAGGTAATACTATAGCGAGGAAAGATAAATCATAATAAACATACTACATTAACTACAGGATATATTAGGTGATAAATACTATGGGGAAAATGGAGCAAGGAAAGGAGGATGAAGAGAGTATATATGGGATGGAGGCAGAAGAGGTATACAGGTTACAGTGTTCAGTAGGGTAGTTAAGGTAGGCTTCACAGAGACGTGAAAAAATGAGCCAAATGTTTAGAAAGTGAGTTAACCAAAGAAGTAAGCACATCTACTCATGACTCCTAACAAGGATTCCCTATGGAAAGACAACACACATGAGAGCCTCAAAAGGGAAACACTATCACTTGGCTGGGTACCTATCAAATGTGTGTTACTCTCTGTGCTACATACTTACACATGTCTCATTTTCTATACAAAGTCAGGATATTAAAATCCTGTTGGGAGTTACTATCATTTTTTTAAAAAAAAGTAAAAGGCAAATATAAACTTTACATGAGTTAATGTATACCAAAAAAAAAAAAAAAAGGAATATATGCATATATAACTATGTATAATTCATCCAACAAATGCTGTATTTTTTTTTTTTTTTAATTAACAAGGGCCTATTGCAAGATACTTCCAAAGAAAGTCCATGTAACATTTGTAGGCTGGTAAAGATAACTTGAAACTAAGCTGACAATCTAGCAGTTGAAATGAAAAACAACAGTAGTAGTCCCAGAAACAGACATGATATAACCTAAGCCTCTTAACATAATCTCACCAACGTTTCTTATTTGATTGAGAGAACAATCTACTCTTCCTTTTAGGAGAACAAAAATCAACTCCTATAGTTTAGGAACATGAAATATTCCTTCACAGAATGGTACTAATGCTAATTATATCTTTAGGCAAGTGTTTCTTTGAAAATGTCCATAAGAGCCTGTGAAACAAAGGAGATTAAAGAAACTACTTCTAAGGATGTGAAATGACTTTTGATCCATTCAGCCCCACTGGAAACAGAAATATTTTAGGAAGTTAATAACAAAAAGCAAACCCATCTAATATGTATGCTTTAAAAAAAAATTCTAAACCAAGCCAAGCCAAACCTAAATCCCAGTAAAAATGACCTTAAAATTACCTTCTGGAACTTAAATCTCTGTTCCTATTTTGGTAATTAGGTTTAAAGCAAAGTGTTCCTAACTATACATTTTCAGAAAGTTAAAAAGACTTCCTAAAATGTAATAAACAGAAGTTCTGTCTGCATCTCCCTATCAAAAATAATCAACAATGCACAGTAAAGTTTAGGACTGAACAATAAATGACAGCAAGACTCAAAGACTCAGGTGGAAAGCTTCTGAAGAACCCTGCCCTTGGCATGAATAAGCTTTGTGAGACCCTGGCAGAGTTAAGAACAGCAGTCGAGACACCTTACTTGTCACAGGGGGAAAGGAAGTCCTGAAGTCTTTAAATCCACAGTTAACATACTTTTTACACCACACCACTTCCCCCACCCCACCCCCCCATCCCCATCACATTGCTTTTAACCAATTAATTCTCAAATGCCAAACCTGTCTGTAACTACTTTGGCATAATGAATGCACAAACATAACTTTCATAAGTACAGCATACAGCAAGAATCTCATAGTTGCTTGTCAGTTTCATGTTATTCAGTATGTAGGTTTTGGAGAAAGGCAGTTATGCTAGCAATTGCCTCTGAACAGGCAATGAACTAAGGATAAAGTCTCGGTCAGCATTTTAGTTACTAGAGCAACAAGTGAATCCCAAAAAACAAAAGTTGGTGAAGCCAGGATGGTTTGTATTACACAAGGAAGAAAAGTGACTTAATTATAAACATGGAAATTAAAACTTCAGTGTGAGAATAGTATACTCATTTTGCCTAGAATGTTAATTGCTGGAACTAGTGTGTCAATGTATGAGATTTTCTGAAAAGTGTAACTCAACAGTTAAATAGAAACCAGAAGCAGAGGGCATCATGAGTTTAGAACACAGAGATTAGCAAAACTTTGAGGTGTGGGAACTTTCGGGGCCCCTTCACTCGCTATTGCTGCCAGAAGCCGCAGGCCCAGGGTATTCCTTATGATGACTCAGACAACTATACATGAGACCACACATTCAGTGTCTATACTCTCTAGGGTACTGGCTTTTTAAAGGATCCATGGAAGAGTCAGATGTTTTCTTTTAAATAATCCCACCATATCCTTCCAGTCTGAGAATACGTCATTACCAGAACCTGAGACATCTTCTGAAATACAAAATATTAAATTCAGGAAGATTTTGGCACAGTTGCTTTGGACAGAATGTTGAATTCTGGCTTACAAATACTCATTTCTTCTGGAAGAGATGAATAAAAAAACCCAAATAACAAACCCAGAAAAGCTTATTTCCCCACCTTGTATTAGCTTGAGCCATGTGAAAATGCTAAATATCCAATCATTCTTTTAAAAATGGTAGTTTTATTTGGTTCAAGGCAGTATATAAAAACACTTTAAAATGCCTTAAAAAAAAGTCTTCAAAGTACTTTGAAATTTGTGTTCTGCTTCTAACTAAGGGCTGGATTTCAATTTTATTTTTTTAAGGTTCTATTTATTTTTTAAAGTAATCTCTACACCCAATATGGAGCTTGAATTTACAACCCTGAAATTAACAGTCGTACACTCTTCCAACTGAGCCAGTCAGGTGCCTCTTGATTTCAATTTTAGATCAATATATTAGGGTGAGCATGATTACAAATTTGGTAAACAAATCTGACTTGAAATCTACCTTTTCTAAAACTACTTTCACTACTTGAAACCGTTTGGTCTCTTTGGTTTTCACATCCACCCATCATGCTCATTCTTTTGGGCTTACAGGGCCTGCTTACCACGCCAGTTTTATGATGCTTGTTCATTTCTTTCTTCTTAAAAAAATTTTAAAAATGTTTTATTTATTTTTGAGGGATAGAGAGACAGCGTGAGCAGGGGAGCATCAGAGAGAGAGGGAGACACAGAATCTGAAGCAGGCCTCAGGCTCTGAGCTAGCTGTCAGCACAGAGCCTGATGCGGGGCTCGAACCCACGAAATGTGAGATCATGACCTGAGCCGAAGTCGGACGCTTAAACGACTGAGCCACCCGGCGCCTTTCTTTCCTCTTTCTTTCCTTTTTTTTTTTTTTAAAGATTTTATTTTAAAGTTACCTCTACACTGAGTGCAAGGCCAAACTCACAATCCTGAGATCAAGAGGCCCATGCTCTATGGACTGAGCCAGCCAGGTGCCGCAATTCTTGTTCATTTCTGCAGATATTCCACACGTGCTTGAGAAAAATGTGTTTGTGTATGTCCATCAAATCCAACCTGTTAACTTCTGCTCACATCTTCTTTAGCTTTATTCTTTTTGGCTTCGGGCCCTGTCAGTGACTGAGTGACTTTACACTATGATAACAGATTTAGAATTTTGCCCTATATTTTTTAGTTTTTACTTTATAATTTTTTTTAAAACATTTTATTTATTTCTGAGAGAAAGACAGCATGAGCAGGGGAGGGTCAGAGAGAGGAGGAGACATAGAATCCGAAACAGGCTCCAGGCTCTGAGCTAGCTGTCAGCACTGAGCCCAACGCGGGGCTCGAACCCACGAACCGTGAGATCATGACCTGAGCCAAAGTTGGATGCTTAACCGACTGAGCCACCCAGGCGTCCCTACTTTATATATTCTGAAGCTATTTCATGAGGTGCATAAAAGTACAAGAGCTAAATCTTGTTATTTAGTGACTTTCTGATCTCCAATGGCTTTTTTCTAACCAGTTACTACTACAAATTTCTCCTGCTACTTGTAGATTGTTTTACTGTTGACGGTATCTTTGATCAAGAGAAGTTCTTAACACAGTCCATTTTATCATTATTTTCCTTTATTATTAGTATTTTGCTTGCCCTGATTAATAAATCTTTTCCTATCCTAAGACCACAAACATATTCTTTTAAAAGTTTTGTTTCTTTTACTTTCACTTGTAAATCTAAAAGCTATTGGAAGTGATTATGTTGTGGGGGTAGTGGTCAAGTATTACTTCCTTTATATTAATATTTTAAAAATATTTATCTATTTATCTTGAGAGAAGTCAGACAGCAGGGGAGGTGCTACCAAGCAGGCTCCACATTGTCAGCGCAGAGCCCAACGCAGGGTTCCATCCCACAAATCAAGAGACCATGACCTGGGCCAAAACCAAGAGTTGGATACTTACCTGACTGAGCCACCCAGGTAGCTTATTTTTAACCCACTTGAACAAATCAGATTTTTAACTATGAGATTACTTAGTACTTGTGATTACTAATGCACCCTGGACTCATTCTTCCTTTTTTTCTTTCTGCTTTTACTTTACTTTTCTTGGGTGGGGGGGGCTAAAAATTTTTTTTGTTTGCTAGTTTTTCAATTCTATTTTTCTTCTCAATACTCTTAAAAAGTCCAAAGTTAGCAATACTTTATCCCTCCTCCTGAATAACACAATGGCCTTAGAACATGAACTACGATCAGTTCTCTATGTTACATTTGTTATTGTTCATTATTTTGGTTTTGTCTTTTTAGTCCTAAAAATTAGATTACTATTATTTCATATGCTTGTACAGATTTACTTATACTTACTAATTTCTTTGCTCACCTTTACTTCTCACAAATTCTAAACAAATTCTTCTTATTGTATATTTCTTTAAGTATCTTTTGTAGAATTTTCTAAAGTAAAGACTTACTCATGGTAAACTTAGTTCCTGTTTATGTAAAAAGACTGACCATGCCTTCATCCTTGAAAGATTTTTTTCTCGGGTATACAATTCTAAGTTGACATTTATTTCTCTCTGTAATATCTTTTGACTTCCAGGTTGCAGTTGAGATGTCTCTCTTCTGTTCTCTCCTTCTAGACATGTTAGATATTCTGTCCTCCAGACCCCTTAACCGTTCATATTTTTCCTGTACTTGTCTCCCTGTGCTGTATTCTGAATATTACCTTCAGATCTTTCATTTCTCTCTCTTCCTCACTGTGTCTAATATACTAACCTATTCCTGGGTTTAAAATTTCAATGGTTATATTTTTAAATTTATACTCTACTTGATTTTTTGTCAAATACAACTTATCATTTTTTTTCCTTTTAAATAGTTTATTGTCAAGTTGGTTTCCATATAACATCCAGTGCTCATCCCAACAAGTGCCCTGCTGTGTCCATTACCCCCCATCCCCTCCTCCCTCTTCCCATCAGCCCTCAGTTTGTTCTCAGCATTCAAGAGTCTCTCATGGTTTGTCATTTTTAATGATCACTTTTTGTTTGATTAAAAAAAAAATTCATTACTTTGTTAGGGCACCCGAGTGGCTGAGTCAGTTAAGCATCTGACTCTTGATTTTGGCTCAGGTCATGATGGCATGGTTTGTAGGATGAAGCCCCATATTGGGCTCTGTGCTGACAGCATGAAGCCTGATTGGAATTCTCTCTTTCCCCCTGTCCTTCCCGTGCTGGTACCTGCATGCACTCTCTCTCTCTCAATATAAATAAGCATTAAAAATAATTCATTACTTTGGGGATGCCTAGGTGGCTCAGTTGGTTAAGCGTCTGACTCTTGGGTTTTAGCTCAGGTCATAATCTCATGTTCAAGGGGATCAAGCCCCAAGTTGCTGTGTGCTGACAACACAGAGCTTGCTTGGGATTCTCTCCTTTTCTGCTCCTCCCTAACTCATGTGCATGCACTCTCTCTCTCCCTCTCTCAATAGATAAACTTAAAAAAAATCATTACTTTGTTAAGCATTTCATACACAGTTTATGTTTTAATTCTCTGATGATTTGCAGTATCTGTGAAGTATCTGGAGGTAGAGAGGGGAGGATGGGTAATCGAAAACTGTTGCTTCTAGTTTCTGCTCAAGCTTATTTACAGGGCCTTTTCTGTGTGTGGGATAATATAATTCATAATTGGCCGATATAAATCTATGGAAATTTTGAGTACCTATGTTTTCTTGTTTCCACTAGTGGCCAGGGAGTGCAACTCTAGCTGTTTTCTAGGGTCCTGGATTTAACATGGAAATTTCAGCATTAGTTTCTTCATTTTGCAGTAGGAACAACTGTTTGGTTTTGACATTTGACTCTAGAGTGACTTTCACATCAATACCCACTCCCCACACTCCAGTTTGAGTGAGTTCATCAAAATTAATTAATAGGGCTGGGGGACTTGGAGATTCCCCTTATTTCTTGCAAGCTCATCAATGCTTACTCAAATTCTAACAAATCTACTTATATGGGGCGCTTGGGTGGCTCAGTCAGTTAACTGTCCGACTTTGGCTCAGGTCATGATCTCATGGTTCATGGGTTCAAACCCTGTCGGGCTCTGTGCTGACAGCTCAGAGCCTGAAGCCTGTTTCAGATTCTGTGTCTCCCTCTCTCTCTGACCCTCCCCTGCTCACACTGTCTCTCTCTCTCTCAGAAATAAAACATTAAAAAAATTTTTTTTTAAATCTACTTATATGATAGTGACAGGGTACTTCAGAAAAATTAGTTTGCCATACTTTTGTAAAAGGCAAAAGATTTATGCGATCTGAAGAGAAATCAGAGTATTATTAGTTTGCCATACAACAGGAAAAGGAACACTATCTTCCTACTCATTTTTGCTCCCAAGGGATTTCATGTAATTTTTTTTTTTTGGTGTAAGTATGTAAAGTAAGTAAATACTATGTATTTAAAAGGAATTATTTTAATTTTAACATTTTACTAAGCATTTTTGAATGTCATGTAGAAAAATTTTAAGTAATGTACTCTGCATTCTGTTAGAAATTTCAGAAGTCCTGTTTTTCCCCCCAAACATGTTACACTAGATCACTCCCATTTTATACCCATGTAGTTTGTCTGTATCTATATGCAGGATGTTACACTTATTTGTATAAAATTTTATCTTGTTAGAGTTGGACAATTTTTCTAGTCCAATATACTGAGATCTTTCTAGCTCCTATTAGCAAACAATATATCCCTTCACCCTGTGTATATGAACAGCCTATTAAATTTATATTCCAGCAGTTATTTGTTTGTATGATAATTACCTTTATTATCCTTTGAGATTAAAAAATAGGAACTATCTTAATTACTTTGAGTTGTTTTTTTTTTTTAAAGTAGGCTTCATACCTAGTGTGGAGCGCATTGTAGGGCTTGAACTCAGGACCCTGAGATCAAGACCTGAGCTGAGATTAAAAGTACAACACTTAACCAACTGAGCCACCCAGGAGCCCCTAAATTACTTTTGATTTTTGAACCCACAAGGTATTCAATTAACTGCATACTGAATGTCCTTAACTAACTTACTGGTAAAAATATTAAACACAATAAGCCCACGGTCAGAGCCCTGAGCCATAAGAGAGACCAGGTACCCAGCTAACAATGGTCCACTAATGAGCACTCTTTGTTATGGTCATGTAATTAGTTATTCAATTAAAAGATTAACAAATATCTGAGACTGTACTAAATTTTACATTTCAGCCAATTATCTAAGGTCTAGGACAATGTTTTGAGAGATTTTATCAAATACTTTGCTGAAATCCAGACACGTTCTGTCTGTAGCATTTCCCTTTACTACTATAGCCTTATCAACTGATCTTTCATGAAGGCTTTTTGAATATTCAGATCAAACTGAGCTCTTTACTACAAGCTTGAACTCAGCAACACAAATTTTTACACTTGATACGCTGCCTGTTTTTCTTTTTTGCTCTTTAATGAGTTTATAAATTATCTTCCCATGACATTTTTTTGCCATTTTAAAACTATTTACCATTTAAAAAGAATTCTATGCACATAATTTAAAAATTCATACAGTAATAAAGAATTTTAAAAGAGTCTCTTCCCTCTATCCTAATCCTTTGTTTCCTTTTCTAGAGTCAACCACTGTAAAAGTTGTTTTTATCTTCAATGAAACTTTCTTTATACCTGCATAGCTATGTATGTGCCCATAGACACAAACACTTATGTTTCTACACACAGAAAAAATGTTCTTACACAAACAGAAACTTACTGTATTTAGTTCTAGACCTAGCCTTCTTAAATTAATAATACAAATGGGTGATTTGTTTCCATATCCACACATATAAATATACCTTATATTTGAAGGGTGACACAGAATCCCTTTAATCTAGTATAGCGATATGTTATACCAATGGAGTGATGCTGAGTGCTCCCTGCATTCCTGAAAAACTGTTTAGGGTCTGGGACCTGAGTCATTTAACATAGTGTTGAACAAATAGCAATCAATCAATAAATAATGCTTTCCTACAGCAGAATGTACTTTATTTATTTATTTTTTTAAATGTTTTATTTATTTCTAGGAGAGAGAGAGAGAGACAGTGTGAGCAGGGGGAGGGTCAGAGAGAGAGGGAGTCACAGACTGAAACAGGCTCCAGGCTCTGAGCTGGCAGTCAGCACAGAGCCCGACGCGGGGCTCGAACCCACGGACCGCGAGATCATGACCCAAGTGAAAGTCGGACGCTTAACCGACTAAGCCACCCAGGCGCCCCAAGCAGAATGTACTTTAAATGTATGATATTTGGGGAGAAAATGAGAAATTTCACCTCTAGTCCCACCCTCACCAGGGAAAACGCAAGAAACAGGAAGTAGAAATCTTATTTCAAACAAAGTAGAGCAATACACACTTGTGAGAGAGATGTATTCAGTTACAGCAATCCAGAGAATAAAGGAGCGTCAGATGATGTGAAACAGAATATTTTAGAAATGCATTGTGTAAATCACCACAGCATACTAACACACACAGCTCTAAATATTTTATTTGATGACACCGAAAGAACTTCCACAAAGCTATCAAGTTCTTAATTTGTGACAAGCCTGGAAAGCCACACTATACCAATTTCTTTTTTTTTTTTATGTTTATTTATTTCTAGGAGAGAGAGAGAGACAGCGTGAGCAGGGGAGGGTCAGAGAGAGAGGGAGTCACAGACTGAAACAGGCTCCAGGCTCTGAGCTGGCAGTCAGCACAGAGCCCGACGCGGGGCTCGAACCCACGAACCGCGAGATCATGACCTAAGTGAAAGTCGGACGCTTAACCGACTAAGCCACCCAGGTGCCCCTATATACCAATTTCTTAAAAATAAAAGAAGTTATTTCATATCCTTCTCAAAAAATAACCAAGCTGAATGGAACAGCTAGTGAGAAACCATGAAGTTCTCAACTTCAGTGGTTCTCAATGTATGGTCCATAAGCCCATGCGAGTTACTGAGATTCTTTCAGGTTTAAGATCCAAGCTATTTTCAAAATAATACTAAGATGTTTATTCACCCTTTTCACTGTATTGACATTTGCACCAACAGTACAAAGGCAGTGCTGGGTAAAATTACTGGTGCCTCGGCACAAACCAAGACAGAGGCATCAAAGTGTACTAGCAATCACTATAGTCTTCATTGTCATATACTTATTTTTAAAAATGGCCAGTTTTCACTTAAGAATGTCCTTGATAAAGGAAGCAGATAAAAAAATATTGGTATTAAATCTCAACCTTGAGGATACAAGTATGCATAAACACTTCTGCTGCATACCAATGGGTTTTCATGTAATAGGCACAGTTCAGATACGGTTTCAGAGTCCACAGCTAACCTTCATAAAACCATTCCTTGTCAAAGAGGTACTGAAGAAGAATACCCATAATTATCTGAAAGGCTATTAAAATTTTCCTCCTTTTTCTAACTACATTATTTGTGTGAGGCTGGATTTTGTTCATACACTTCAAAAAAATGGATGGTAATAGAATGAATGCAGAAGTATCAGAATCCAGTTCTACTTTATTAAGCCAGATGTTAAAGAGAGTTACAAAAAAAAAAAAAAACCCACAAAACAATGCTACTTACTAAATTTTTGTTTTGTCTTAGAACATTTTTTTTCTCAATACTTCTATAAAAGTGTTTATAATGGGCTTGTTATTTTAAAAGAATTAATAAACACATTCTATAAATTTTGTTTTAATTTGATACGGTAAATACTGTAGCTATAAATCACATTAACAAAAGCTCTTTGGGGTCCTCAATAACATTAAAGAGTATAAAGGGGTCCTGAGAACAAAAAGTTTGGCAACTGCTGTAGTTAATGAAAACATCATTTTGGTGAACTCTGTTCCACTTTAGACACAGCAGGACTTACAAACTGCCTGATTTTTCTTACTTAGCAAGAAATACTTTAGAATACTATTTGCTACCTGATACCTTCTCTAATATTGCGAAGTAGGACCTAATAAATTACCATAAGGTGAACACCAGTCAAGTACAGAAATAGAATTTTGCCAACCACCCCAGAAGCCCTTTCTATGTTGCCCCATCCCAATCATAAAATCTTCCCACTCTTGCTGTAAGTAACCTTTTACATTAATCACTTCCTCAACATTTTCTTTTTATGGTATGCTTCCCTGGACACTGCAGTTTTGTTCTGCCCATGTGAAAATTTTCTGGCACCTTATAGGTCTCTTTTAACCTATCGGAGAGCCAGTATACCCTTTGCTTTTGTATAATTTATCTAGGGAATGACCCAGGCTGTTTAACCTACAGAGTTCCCCAGGTTTGGATTTTTTTGACTGCTTTGTCTTGGTGCAGTTCAGCATGTTTCTTTTCTTTTCTTTTCCTTTTTTTGTATAACCTAAAAACTGACAGATGAATCCAGAAAGTAGATTACACTTAGGTTCTGTGCTCCTTTGACAAGACTATAGGAGACACTTAATGCCCAATTTGGTCTTTTTGCGATCTTGGACTCACTGCCTGTTATCTATTCAGTTGGTGGGGGACTGTAAAATGGTGATTCTTTAATTTTATAATTTCTTTTCATTTATTAATTGGAATATATTCATAAAACGATACTCTCCCTCAGCTACTACTTGGTTACCTACATGTTCAGTTCACATAGAAAAAACATGGGAAACACTGGATTCTTTTCCCTTACAAGATTTCACAATAATGAACTGGTCTCCTATCATCCTCTGAAGATGACCAATCATTTTCCTTATTACTTTTAAATATCATAAAGAATAGATTTAAACATGTTTGACTAATCTTGTTGCCAAATTTTCAAACAGCACATTTGGGCCACTAAGAGATAGATTTATACATTAGAATTTAGCTGTATAAAGATCAGCTTCACACCTCAAAAGGTACCTCTCCATAAGCAAAGACATTTTAGTTATGGAAAGGGCTGATAACTAATTAGTTCTTAAATGAAAAAAATTCAGGGTAGATTAAAAAATATTATTTTCTTAATACTTATGTGGAGATAATAAGTTCAGATAAAATTAAAAAGTCTGAGAACTGTTTGCTAATTATATTTTTAAAAATTCTTTAATGACTTCACCTTGATTTTCAAATACAATGAACTCTCTTTAGCTCAGCTCATTAAGTACATCACCATTTGGTCTGGTTGGCCTCATCTCCTGCCACTCTGCCACTAATCTTTTTTGGTGGTATTTAGTTTTAAAAATCCTGTTTTGGTGATGTTGCTTTCCTGATATAATGTTTTAAAAATTATCCATATATATCTAAAGATAGTTCATATTACAATTACTTTTATAAGAGTCTGACTCAATTAACTTCGGCATAACTTCTTTTCTTTAAAAGAAACACCATGACTCAACTGCTGGAAATAATTACTCTCAAGTAATTTTAAAAATCCAAAAATGTTATTGCTTGAAAATCATGGGCACATTCTATAGGCAAAGCCTATATCCATCTATTTTTAAGTTACAAAGATATAACATATAAGGAACAAAATAATAAAAGAACTAGAAATGAAGTTATTCTACTTTATTATCAATATGAAGTTTCCAAAAGGGAGTAGTATCGTGTTCCCAGTGGAAAAAAGAATATGTAAACAAAATCTAAAATGATACAGGAATGAGATTTTCCCAAAAAGGTATTTTCCATACTGCAGGGCAATTATTGTAAAAATTTTAAAGCAGAAGAGATTTAAAATGCCCATGCTCCTTATTCTCATGAAGTACAGACAAGATCTCAACAAGATTCTCAGAAACAGTCTTAGTGTTCCATGAGTTCGCAACGAGAATTTTATGACGACGTTTTTCCATTTTTATGATTGATAAAAAAATAATATTACCATATTTTGGATCATTTGGCTGGTCACCTTAATACCAAGTACAGTTTTATGATTTTGGTGCTCACATACCTGCTAAGGGTTGACTAGTGCCAAGTAGTTATACTTTAATAACTGAAGACTAATTAAAAAGGTGCAGAGGTAGGCTTAATATGTAAACAAGGTATTCTACAAAGTAAAGGTCAAGTTACAGAATAAATCAAAGTCTCCTACTCCTCTGAATGCAGAAAAATGGTGGAAGAATTGGGTCACATGGCACACAGCTATACTCAAAGAGAACTTACAGAAACTTCTTAATGGGTATAGGGTTTCTTTTTGGAGTGAGGACAATGTTTTGGAATTACACAGTACTGAGGTTCCCACAATACTGTAAATATACTGAAACAGTGAATTATGTATTTTTAAATGGTGAATTCATGTTATATGAATTTTACATCAATAGAAAAGGGAGAACTCAGAACACAGAAATCAGTATTACAAGACATCATCACCTAGCATAGTAAATGTTATGCTGCCAACTGGAATCTAACTGATCTTGTGGTTTATTTTAAATTTGTGACTCGTTTATTTTGCATAAATGATAGCCCTGTGGAATTTATGCCTAGTTTTATGTTTGTTAATATCTTTTGCATTAAAACCCAAATAGTTTAATTCAATGTTGGGGACCTGTGACATGCCTTCTGTCCTTCTAATACAGACTGTAGGAAATTCTGAGAAAACCTGTTATGAAAGATTCATAAACACGATCTACATCCTATTTCTCTGAAACTTTAGTAATAAAAAAGTTTAACAAAAATGGGAATGTAACAAATTTTATCACTTCTTTATAAGCTACTCTAAGACCTCTGAAGATTCTTATTTACCCATGAAACATTCCTACTGGCAAAAAGTGAGTAACAATTTGAACACAGCTGTTCAACAAATATACAGTGCTTTAAAAAAGAGGAACAAAGAGAACAAAGAGAGCCTGGGTGGCTCAGTCTGTTAAGCGTCCGACTTCGGTTCAGGTCATGATCATACGGTTCGTGGGTTCGAGCCCCACATCGGGCTCTGTGCTAATAGCTAGCTCAGAGCCTGGAGGCTGTTTCGGATTCTATGTCTCCCTCTCTCTCTGACCCTCCCTTGTTCACACTGTCTCTCTCTCTCTCAGAAATAAATAAAACATTAAAAAATATTAAAAAAAAAAAAGAGGAACAAAGATACCAAGAATCAGGCAATGAGTAACAGAAATTCAGGTTTCCATGCTGGTCCAGGGTACTTCAGTTTCTGTTGATCCTCTACAACTAAACAAAGTTACTAGTAAATAGGTTCTAGTGATTTTAGTGAGACTCTTAGTAATTAATAAACTCAAAAAAGGAATACCTTCCCTGCTTTGACCATGGGTAGGTTGTCAGATAGATGGGGACCTGCAGTGACCAGAACAGTGATGGGAACAGCAAGGAAATATTTAAGAGCTACTTCAGAATCCTAAGCAACTAGACAAGCACAGTTTGAAAAGTATACTAAGGTCAGCTCCTATGAGGTCAGCCAGTAATCATCAGATCCAAGTCTTCCCTATCATGCAAATACTAAGATTGAATCTTCTTGGTAGCAGAGACCAAAAGTCCTTTGCCTGAAACATAACAGATCAAGATGTTTTAAAGAAGAAATAAAAAGTTTAATGACTGAACTCAAGTGTATTTTAGAAATACATTTAATAAGCCCAAACAAGACTGATTGATTCATTCATTCAACCAATATGAATTTATGTGTGCTTTATAGTGGTAATTTATAATCTGCCAATAATTATGTAAATTATACACATTACTGTAAATATTTTCTAGCCATGTTGAAAATTCCAGAAGATATGCAAGTTTAAAATTTTTCGAGCTCTTATTGTGGCAGGCATTTAAAATACAGTTCAACTTTGGAACTCAGATTTGATTAGTCAAAGCCTGATTCTGTCTAGAGTGACAGGTTCACAGGTTGATGACAATTAAGTTTTTACTTTGCTGAGCCTGGTATGTAGTAGCAAGGTACTTACATAGGTAGAGAGTAGCCTAGCTACTCAACATTTACCACTTAACTCTTGATTCATCCTCAAAACCACCCAAAATGAAGTAGTATTATTTTTTTTAATTTATTTATTTTTTAATGTTTTATTTATTTCTAGGAGAGAGAGAGAGACAGCATGAGCAGGGGAGGGTCAGAGAGAGAGGGAGTCACAGACTGAAACAGGCTCCAGGCTCCGAGCTGGCAGTCAGCACAGAGCCGACGCAGGGCTCGAACCCACGAACCGCGAGATCATGACCCGAGCGAAAGTCGGACGCTTAACCGACTAAGCCACCCAGGCGCCCCCTTTTTTTTTTTTAATTTATTTATTTTTTAATGAAGTAGTATTATTTGCCCTTTCAAACGAAGAAACAAAATTCTGCGTATAGAGCAGTTCATGTTCGACACTGGCTCCTAACGGAACTGCAGAAATAAGAGATTCCAGTTTGGGAAGTGACAAGTTAAACAAAGCAAAAACCAGTTTTCAACTGAAGAACTTCTAAGGGTCCTTCAGGATGCTAATGTACACCATGAATTTCTTAGAGATACAATATGTAATTTACCAACTTCTAAGATCAAATGCAATATGTAGTTTCCTTCTGTGTGTGGAATAGGTGACAGACTAGTGAGCCATGAAATACAGTACTCAGCAAACGCTGCTATTGTGATTTCACAACATTTGAAGATTCATGGACGTTTGGGGATTAATCTTTTGAGACTATCAGAGAATATGTATAATCTAATCATGACAGTATCACTAGTTAGGACAGGCATCACACATAATCATTCTTTATAGCACAGAAATCTAGTGACCTGGATGCTATGATGGATTGCAGACTCAAAGATTTAAATAGCTTCTGTGAAACAAGAGGACAAAACCTGTTCTGTTGATTGTATCTTCTGGATGTAAAGAGGGGTCATGGTGGAAGAAATAATTACCAGTAACCCCTAAATGCCTGCTAATCAGGATCACTTAGGGGTGCTCTTAAATCTAGATTCTGATTCAGTAGGTTGAGGCAGGGCCCCAGGTGATTCTCCTAGTGGTAGGTCTGGAAGAAAGAGGGAAGAGTGGAGAGCCTAGTTTGCAAGAGAATAAAACAGAAGGGCAAGATGCCTCCAGCTCCATCTCTAGAAGGGAGTCAGGAAACAGTAAATCAAGGACCATGACTATAAGAATTTGATGTTTAGTGTATACTGCAGGACTGTAAAACTGAAGTAGTTCATTTATGGGTTTGAATTTCTACTCTGTAAGTTAATAGCTGTGTGAAATTAGGCAAGTATGTCCTCTCTGTTACGTATACATGGGTTTCCCCATCTATAAAATGAAACTAGTAACATGGACCCAACTGTGTTGTCATGAGCCTTACATGAGATACTGTGCAAACACACATAGCAAAACGCTTGCTGTGTGAAGAGGGCTCAGTATATACTGCTATTTCTACTCATGACCAGTTCTCTAATGGTAATTAGGAGTAAAGCTATTAGGAAAGAAGAGGCCTATGATGTCATGTCAGGGGAAAACACTGCATAAAAATGTTTTGGCAAAGAAGGCCCCAAGGGGCAGAATAGATAGTGGCAACTAACAAAAATAAGGAAAACAGATTTAAGGCTCTGGGATTTGCAGAAATTGAACATAGAAAGATCCTGTCCATACACAGTCCTCACAGGGACTCTGAATGGGCATGAGAGCAGCCACAGATTCAATTAGGAGGCAGTCTTGATACCTCAGACAACATTTCACATACGTAAAAACTACAGCTCTGACAGTGCATGTGCCCAAGGTTACACCACTGTTAAATAGACTAAAATGTAGAAGCCAAGCTATTTAGTGAAAATGAATATACATACCAACAAACACAGGAATTAAGTCTATTTGTATTCAGTGGAAAAGGAGGAGTGTTGGCAAGAGACCCAGACTTGGAGCTTAATACTGAAGTTTTAATTCCAGCTCTCACTGATTGTGATTTTGGGCAATAAGTTTAATTTCTAACTAGTCTGCTTACCTGGAAGAAGCTTGTACTTTGACATAAAAATGAAAAAAAAATCATGTATTTGAAGATACTTTGCAAATTAGGCTTAGACTTCTGGTTCCAGCAAAATACAAAATAGTTAGCTTCCAACCTTCCTGACATAAACATCTAGCGCTGCTATTTCAATAAGACAAAAATCTATTTAAACGTATGGCTGTGTAACTAAAGAGCAGCGGAAGAAACCAACTATGGCCAAAAGCTAAGAGAACTAAAAACTAGAGAAGCAAGCATGCCCTGTGACTGTCCTGGTACAGATGGGGCATGTTGGCTTTTGGTCTTGATGATCTAAGGGCTTACGTTTTGACATGACCACAAGGACTGAAGATACTCTGCACGGGACAGGGAGCTAGAACTAAGTCCTCAGGGATTCTCTATTCATGCTGGAAAATAAAGCAGCTCAAAAAGAGGGTAGAGTAGGGGCGCCTGGGTGGCTCAGTTGGTTAAACGTCCGACTTTGGCTCAGGTCATGATCTCACGGTTTGTGGGTTCGAGCCCCGCATCGGGCTCTGTGCTGACAGCTTGGAGCCTGCTTCTGATTCTGTGTCTCCCCCTCTCTCTGCCCCTCCCCACCTCAAGCTTTGTCTCTGTCTCAAAAATAAACAAACGTTAAAAAAAAAAAAAAAAAAGAGGGTAGAGTAATAATAATGATACTAAAATACAAGTAAAATATGTTCACCAGATTGGGAGATAATAAGAAAGCTTGTCTACCTTAATCTGCACTCTAAGGAAAAAAAAATCCAAGAATCTGTAAGTAAGGACTGGTGTCACACTATAGCTTAGGAAATCACAAGTCACGAAACTAACATGTAATTAATTGCCTTTGGGCCAATGATGCTTGTGGGCTAGATGGAGTAAACGCAAACCTTTTCTTGGAAGAGGGCATCTCCAATCCAAACCACAGAGGTCCCCTCTATAAATCTCTATTCCAGTTTAGCTCATAAGTTAAGACTGAAAACACATGAAGAAGGCAAGAATCAGCAGGCCAACAGCAGAATTAAAGCTCTAAGAAATTCATGTAAGAAAATAGGACAGCGATGAGTAGATGTTGAAGTAATCAAAACCTTGAGAACAAGACGCTATGAAAAAAAGGGGCAGATTTGAATAAATGAAATAAAACTTTGAGAATAGAAAATATAAGTCAATTAAAAAGCTTCAATCACAGCTAAAGAATGAGTTAGTGAACTAAAAGAGAAATCTGTAGAAACTCTACATAATAGAAATGAAATAAAGACATGAAATATGAGAGTGGTGAAGACACACAGGAAACAGAATGAGAAGATCCAACATATGTCTAAAGAGGCTTCCAGAAGGGAAGACAGTGGATACAAAAGGCAATACTCAGAGAATTTTCTAGAACTGATAAAAACTACAAATCCCCAATTTCAGAAAAATGCAGCACATATCAAATAGATTCATTAAAAATCAATCCACCAGCGCCTGGGTGGCTCATCAGTTAAGCGTCTGACTTTGGCTCAGGTCATGATCTCACCGTTCATGAGTTCAAGCTCTGCATCAGGCTCTCTGCTGTCAGTACAGAGACTGCTTCAGATTCTCAGTCCTCCTCTCACTCTGCCCGCCCCCACCCCTCCCCCCGCTCGCTTGCTTGCTCACTCTCAAAAATAGACATTAAAAAAAAAAAATCAACCCACCTATTTTGTAGTAAAGCATGTAAAACACAGAGAAAAATCTTAGAATGACCACACAATTCATTCTTTAAAACTGGGATACCTGTCAGAGACAAACGTTAAACCAGATGGGATCCCAGGACAAAAGGAAGAAAACATTGATACTGTTCTGGTCTATATGCCCCAGCCAAGATGTATAGTAGTTTTATTAGAGAAACAAGGAGACCAGTAGAATTCCTGACAGCAAAAGACAGAAGACAATGAAATAACCTTTTCAAGGGGTGAGAACAGCAGTATTATTTCTCTCTATTTCTACATCTGGCTATATAGTCTTTCACAAGTGAGGGCTAAATAAAAATATTTCAGACAAACATGGACTGAGTTTCTTGTTCAGATTACTGAAACAAAAACAAAGGATGCATATATGAGAAATAAGGAAATTCATTCCAGAAGGATGGCACAGAGATGAAAAAATAAATTCTATGAACATTATATCAATTAGAAAATGTTGATAAAATGAGAATTTAGAAAATTACAACTCACCACAAATGACTCAAGAAAGAAAAGAAAATCTGAATAGAGCTACTACCCCACCTCTAAAAACCATGCTAGATGGTTTTATGGTGAATAGTACCAATCATGTCAGTACTAACACCATTCTTATTTAAACTGTTCCAGAGAAGTAAGGGAAAAAGGGAGGGAGTAAAGGAGGGAAAAGAAAAGTAGGCAAGCTCTTCATCGGAATCTGAGGCTAGTATAATCTTGCTACCAAAAAAAGAGACGAAGGGAGAGCATACAATGACAAAGGAAAATTATAAGCCAATTTTCATTTATGAACAGTTACAAAAACCTTAAATAAAATATTAGTAACCCAAATCCAGTATGATAAATTTGACAAGTGAATCCCAAAATTCATGTGGAAGAGAAAAGAACCAAGAATAATGGAGCACTTTGAAGAACAAGAAGTGTGGGAGCATACGCTTTACCAGAAACCAAAACTTATAAAGCTCCATCAGTTAGGACAGTATGAGGGGCGCCTGGCTGGCTTAGTTGGAAGAGCAAGCAACTTCTTTTTTTTTAATTTTTTTTTTTTTAATGTTTTATTTATTTCTAGGAGAGAGACAGACAGACAGCGTGAACAGGGGAGGGTCAGAGAGAGAGGGAGTCACAGACTGAAACAGGCTCCAGGCTCCGAGCTGGCAGTCAGCACAGAGCCTGACGCGGGGCTCGAACCCACGAACCCTGAGATCATGACCTAAGCGAAAGTCGGACGCTTAACCGACTAAGCCACCCAGGTGCCCCAAGAGCAAGCAACTCTTGATCTTGGGGTTGTGAGTATGAGCCCCAAGTTGGGTGCAGAGATTACTTAAATAAAACTTAAAAAAATATCAGAGCAGTATGATAATGGGCAAGGAATAGAGAAACACACCAATGGAAAATCCAGAGCACCTGAAAGGAAACATACACTACAGATGTGGCAATACAGGTCAGTAGAGAAAGGGTGAGTGAACTAGACAATAAGCAGGTTGAGAAATTCCATGTGGGAAAAAGTCAATCAGAGATAAAACTGAAAATATGATAAAAATATAAGGTTTTACTTTTTCACATAAATAGCAATATATCCAGAATAGAATGATTTAAAAAAAGGACACTCAATTTTCTTCAAGAAAACAGTTTGACTTCCTAGGAATACAAGAATAAATGTCCCAGCTAGGTGAAACTAAATAACAAGGTATATGTGCACATATACATAAGACACACTAAAACACAACTTTAAATGTGTATGTACATAACTAGTGCGACACTCCTTAGGGGTAACAAATTATCTTGGGGAAAAAGGTGTTCTTTTCAAAAGACAGTCTCTATTTATTAATGCAAATATCCTTATTTTGGTCATTTAATTTCTCAGGACTATTTCTAACAAACAGCTAAACTGAAAACACAGGAAGAAAAAAAAAAATCACACAAATAATCAAGATCTACTTTATGGTGCACTTCCATCTTTTGCTATTACAGCCCCTGCAACTGAAAATTAGAATCAAGATACTGTACCAAGTTTCATTCCTTGCTTTTCCCATTTAATTTATAGAATGAATACTTTAATAATCATTCAAATATCTGAAAATCTGGTGTGAATGCCTACATATCAACCCATCACATTCTTTTTTTAAAAAATTTTTTTTAACACTTTAGGTAATTTAAAAATTTACTTAATTTTTGAGAGACAGAGAAAGACAGAGCATGAGCAGAGGAGGGGCAGAGAGAAAGGGAGACACAGAATCTGAAGCAGGCTCTAGGCTCTGAATTGTCAGGACAGAGCCTGATGTGGGGCTTGAACTCACAAACCGCAAGGTCATGACCTGAGCAGAAGTTGGATGCTTAACCAACTGAACCACCCAGGTGCCCCACAACCCATCCCATTCTAACTCTTCCTCACCTCTGTAGCCCTGTCTCCCCCACCTTTGGTGCACTAAGCTTCAGCTGGCATGGTCTCCTCCAGTTCTGAGGGGAGGTTTCCTCCCTCATGGCCTTAAACATGCCATTTCTTCTTTCCTGGAACACTGTCCCCTTCCTTCTCTTCATAGCTACACCCAATAATAATAATAATAATAAATTGGCACTCTCAAAAGATTTCAGTACACTTTTGCTTCCTATCATTCATCACAATTTGTAAATTTATATTTATTGGTACAATTTCTGGAGTATCTGTAAGTAAGGACCCAAGCCTATTTTACTCTTGCTTTATCTCTGAAATTAAGCAGTATCTGACCCACTGAAGTGAAATATACAATTAAAACGTTTTTTAAACCCATTTTTGTCTAAACCTCCCTTAGGCATGATTACTCATACTTTTTCTTTTTCTTTTTTAATATTTTTATTTATGTCTAAGAGAGAGAGGGACAGCGTGAGCAGGGGAGGGTCAGAGAGAGAGGGAGTCACAGACTGAAAGAGGCTCCAGGCTCTGAGCTGGCAGTCAGCACAGAGCCCGACGCGGGGCTCGAACCCACGAACCGCGAGATCATGCCCTAAGCGAAAGTCGGACGCTTAACCAACTAAGCCACCCAGGCGCCCCTCATACCTTTTCTTTAATTGTGCTAATGTATAACAAAATTAAGATTGTTATGGTTTGAAAAGTTTAAATTCTTACATTACCTCTAAGAAACAATCATATAAAGCTAGCTATCCTATAAAAAGAGGTCATATGAATTTTTAAAATTGTATCATCACATTCTAAGATTCCTTCTAGCTTAAAAATTATATGATTCTAATCCCATTTCATTAACCTGTTAATGGTATCATTCTGATTACCATGGATATGTAACACAATTATTGCAGTCATAAATGAAACATTCGAAATATTCAGCTCTGTGTAAACAAAACCAGTACATTTGGTGGAGAAATGTTAAGTGGCTTTAAAACATTTTCTTAATATACCCACATAAATAAAATGTAATATTAAACAGAAGATGAGCTACTGTTATACATCATTACAATAGTTGTCTGTTTGAAAACAGGGGTCAGGGCAATACTCCATTTTAAACAAACCTGTAAATGTGATTGGGGAACTAATGATTTGAAGGCTTGAATTAGAGGAATTTTCAAATGGTAGCCACATCACTGATTAAACACCAGTAACTATTAATTTCACAAAATCTAGGAAAAGGAGGAAGACATTTCACTTGTTTTTTCAAACCTCAGTAAAATACTGCAATATACGAGAGGCCAATTAATACTTTCTTGCCCTATAGAAATATATACTTGATTCTCTAAGAGAAGTCAATGTATATATTAAATATACATTACAGCCAACTCTCCTTGAATATCCTATTATATATGCTATTTCTTTATATCTTGCATATGCTTATATAGCACAGGTATCAAGAATGAATAGCCTATAGTTTCTGAACCTGGCTGAAATGTCATATTCTGAGATATTAAGAGAGCATCTCCTTTAATTTGTTGAGACTTACAGTCTGACTACTGATAATAAATGGTTAAAAGATCGCAAATAAGAATGAAGGATTTCGAAATAAAGGTGTACAGAGGACAGGGTTTTCACTGGCCTAAAAATTCAGGAGATGGCTTCTCAGTTTTCTTTTCCCATGAGAAAACTCCGACACTGTACATACTCCTTTGGAAGATTAAAGGAAAAAAGGTAAAAGCAACCACATATGTACTTAATCTTGGAACTCTGATTCAAAGAAGGAAAGAATTCAGAGTACCATATTTACCCTCTGACAGAAAATGTAAAAGAATATTAAGTAAATGTTTCTTAAGAAGTTTTGGCACACACACCCCATACATGCTGGTTTTCTGATTCTCTGGAATTCAAAATAATTTTTCCCTTAACAGTTTTGTAAAATATCAATTTGCTTCAACATTACTATATGGTCTATGAAAAATGTTTTCCAAGAACTTATTAAGTCAGCAAATAAGGAGGACCAGGCTAACTGCAAAACAAAAGATTCAGAAGAATTTTCTAATAGAAGAAACAGGAGGTTTTTAAAAAAAGAAGTCTTTTCTGGTTACCCCTCAAACACTAGTTATGATAGGGAAATAAAGAAAAACTAATCTGTTTTCCAAAAGTTGGGGCAACAAAAGAGACCAAGGGCAGATCAAGTAGATTTAGTTTTAGATCCCTTAAAAATAATGAAATCTTTAAGTATTGATGGCCCAACTGGCCGACTAGCTCAGCTGGGGGAGCATGATGGCCAGAGAGTTGACATCATAAGGCTTACGGGAACTCCTGAGAATAGAACTGTCTTCTTTTTTTTGCATTAAACACATGCCAATTTCACTGCTGTTTGTCAAAAGTATTTTACTCCTACTGTTGGTAACAGAATTTGAGACTGTTCCGGAATATAAATGAGAATAAAACAACACGGTTTCACTCAAGTTTTACAGTTTGTTGTAATACTAAGAAACAGGACAGGTGTATATCATGAATAACTAACATCTGAAGGCTACAGAAATGGGCTTTCACTATGATTATGCGAGGTCTAACCCAAGTTGACAAAGGTAAACTGTCTACTGGATATCTTCACTCAAATGTACACCAGCACCTCAAAATCTGTGTTCAAGACTGACCTTTCTACTTCCTCAGCATCCTGTTCATTCATTCACTGTCTGTTTAGTTGCTCAGAAATGTAGAAGTCTGCCTTCTTACTTTATTCTTTCAAACTGTCAAATCCCACCAAGTGTAACTTCCATAATACCAATCTCTCATCCCCCATCCTTAAAGCTGTGACCTTAATTCAAGTCCCAAATGCGTCTTGCATAGACTACTGCTTTATCTCCTACTTTGTCCATATCCACTCAGTCTTCCTTACAATCAATGCAGTGATGCAATTACTCTGTTACTTCTACCTAAAAACCTTCAACTACATACCTACAAATTCCCCATTATGACATTAACAGGTTCTTCATGTTCTGGTTTCTTTCTACCATTAAAGCCTCATTTGTTCTTCTTTATTTCCTAATACAGCAGTGATATTTAATTGTTTTCATTTTCTGGAATGTTCCATGAACATATACAACTTTCCTTATAGTATTCTCTCTCTGCCTGGTATGCTTTTATCGACCTGGAGAACACCACATCTTTTTATTTTTAAAAAATAATTTTAAAATAAAAAAATTTTTAAAAAAATTTATTTTAAAAAAATAAATTTAAAATTTTATTTAATTTTTTAAAAAAGTTTATTTATTTTGAGAGAGAGAGAGAAAGCATGTGCGAGCAAGGGAGGGGCAGAGAGAGGGAGAGAGAATCCTAAGCAAGTTCTGCACTCAACAGAGACCAATGTGAGGCTTGAACCCACGAACCATGAGATCATGACCTGAGATGAAATAAAGAATTGAGATGCTTAACTTTAGACTGAGCCACCCAGGCGCCCCAATTTTATTATTATTTTTGTTACATCTTTTCAGATCTGACTTAAGCACTCACCACTTTAAGAAAACTTTCCTACTCTGGAGCACCTTGGTGGTTAAGTGTCCGACTTTGGCTCAGGTCATGATCACACAGTTCATGAGTTTGAGCCCCACGTTGGGCTCTGTGATGACAGCTTAGGGCCTGAAGCCTGCTTCAGATTCTGTCTCCTTCTCTCTCTGTCCCTCCCTCACTTATGCTCTGCCTCTCTCTCAAAAATAAACTTTAAAAAAAGAGAAAACTTTCCTACTCTCCAACTGACATTAGTATCTCACTATCTTCTATGCATACATGTGTCATATCACCTATTATCACTTTATATCCCTTATTGGCATACATTTCTAGCTATTATGGTCCTTGAGCATAGATGTTGGATCTTATTAACCTTTATATTTCCATTGCTTGCACACAGCACACAATCAAAAACTATCAGCCCAATGAAGTAATGATTACTCCTCTGTGTATCTTAGTTGTCATTTCTCCTACTTCACCAATTCACTGAGAGGATGATACTATTCTAAACAACAAGATTCTGTCAAATAGCAAATAGGGGGCACATTTAGGGTACATATGAGACACATCAGGTCAGTTCAAGGATGTGAAAAGAGCTATGTTTGAAACCAGCAATGACAAAAGTTGTTTAAAAATGAATCTTTCTGGAAGCCTCTAAAACAAAAATGTATCTTTCTGGAAGCTTCTAAAACACCTTGTTACACATTTCCTTATGTCTATATACAAGAACATCAATAGAACACCCATATGCTATTGTCTTAGTGTTAGCTGGTACATTTAGATTCTTACTTCAGCATAATATTTATTTCTAAGATAGATCGTAATGACATGACTAATCAATCACAAAAACTTATAAACATCTCTATGTTAAGAATAACATAACATCTAAAGGTATAATAGTTAGATAATTTTCTTTTTGGCCAGAGAACAACCATTTGTTAATATACTATTGGCCTCCAACTTCACTAAAATCAGTCTTGCCTGTCCCCAAGAGCAGAATCACAGAGAACAGTTGTCAGTGACGTGACAGAAAGCCTTTAAATTCCATCTTAAAATAGGCCACCTTAACCATTTTAACTTAAAACATTTCTGGGTTATTTTAAAAGCTAATGCTATCATTATGAAAACCTTTAAGGACAATAATATTTTAAAATCAGTAGCTGAACGGAATAAGAATTGCTAGTATATCAAGACTTAGCACGTTGAATCAACAATTTCATGGTTTAATACCTTCCTTAATATTCTCTACCTTATCTGTGAAATGGTTTCCAAATACACAAAAATTTTAGGGGCGTCTGAGTGGCTCAGTCAATTAAGCATCTGACTTCAGCTCAGGTCATGATCTCATGGTTCATGGGCTCGAGTCTCACGGTGGGCTCCATGCTGGCAGCTCAGAGCCTGCTTCAGATTCTGTCTCTCCCTCTCTCTCTGCCCCTTCCCGTCTCATGCTCTGTCTCTCTAAGATAAATAATAGATGCTAAAAAATATATATATATGTGAATCTTAGAAGGTTTGTTTCTGACAAGTGCTTTGGGGGAAGAACACATGCTTAGAGTCTCTTATGTTAAAGTCCTTAAAATACTACTTCCTGTCAGCAAATTTTGAATTTCTTTTATGAGTTGACTGTTTCCTCTTCTCACTTGGCTAAGAGACTAGGACATACCCAAGGCTCATAATATAAACAGTAAATAAACTTAAATACCTTACAATATCCATTTGCATTTATATACCTAGGAGAATGAGGATCTAGTTTATTTTTATAGGCACCCAGTAAATTAATTTTATAACCTATATTCCACTTCTGCTTCCATTCCCTTTGGTTCAGTAGCAAGTTTGACTTAGAATAGCACTGTCCAATAAAAGTTCCTGTGATAAAAGAAATATTTTACCTGCACTGTGCAATATGGTAGTCACTTGCCACACAAGGCTAGTGGGTACTGGAAATGCAGTCAGCATGAATGAAGAACTAAATTTTTTTTTTTTTAATTTATTTCTGGGAGAGAGAGAGAGAGACAGCGTGAGCAGGGGAGGGTCAGAGAGAGAGTGAGATACAGACTCTGAAATAGGCTCCAGGCTCTGAGCTGGCAGTCAGCACAGAGCCTGACGCGGGGCTTGAACCCACAAACCGTGAGATCATGACCTAAGTGAAAGTAGGACGCTTAACCAACTAAGCCACCCAGGCACCCCCTAAATTTTTAAATTAAACTTAAATAGCAACATGTGGCTAGCAGTTTCCTTTTTAGTCAGTGGAGTAGAGATCTCAGAATCCCATTGTCAACAAAAAGTATAGTCTGATCTGGTCCCTATCAAACTGGTCTTGGGTTAAAATCATGCTGGGCCATTCCTTCCCCTACCCTTAAGTCAGGCAATAGATCCGAGGAGACAAACAAACTAAGAGTCTGCAAACCTTTTTAGTAAAGTGCCAAACAGTATTTTAGGCTTTGTGGGCCAGTAAGTCAAAAGGTCTCTGTTGCAACTATTCAACTCTGCTACTGTAGCATAAAAATAGCCATAGTCCAGGGGCGCCTGGGTGGCTTAGTCGGTTAAGCGTCCGACTTTCGCTTGGGTCATGATCTCGCGGTTCGTGGGTTCGAGCCCAGCGTCGGGCTCTGTGCTGACTGCCAGCTCAGAGCCTGGAGCCTGTTTCAGTCTGTGACTCCCTCTCTCTCTGACCCTCCCCTGCTCACGCTGTCTCTCTCTCTCCTAGAAATAAATAAAAAAAAAAAATATTAAAAAAAAAAAAATAGCCATAGTCCCAATTTGTTAAGGAACTTGCACAGCTACGTTCCAATAAAACTTTTATTTAAGAACACTGAAATTCACTAAAATTGTATCATGTGCCATGAAATATTACTCTCATATTTTTGAACCATCAAAAAAATGTTAAAAACTGTTCTTAGTTCTCAGATCATACAAAAACAGGCTGTGGGGCTAAACCACCAGCCTGGTTTGCAAACCTCTGAAATACGTGAAGAGTGAGGGAGTGCATGAAGAGATACTCAACCCCCTTAGTCACTGAGGAAATGCTAGCTGAAGCCACAGTAAGACGCCACTAGAATGGCAATATCAAAGGCTGGCGAAGACACGTAACACTTGGAATTCTTAAACACTGCAGGTGAGAAAGTAAAATGGGAGTCACCTGAGAACATGGACAGTTTCTTCAAGAAGTTAAATATATCATAAGCCCTAGCCATTCTTTTCCTAGGTACTTAAGAAAAATGAAAACTTATGTCTTCATAAAAACTTGTATGTGAATATTTATACCCCTTTTATTCAGAAACTTAAACTGGAAACAACCCAAATATTCCCCTAGGTATGAATGGATATATAAAATATTATACATTCATACAATGGAATACTATTCAGCAATAAAAAGTAGCCCTCTACCGATACTACCCAATAACCTGAATGAATCTCAAACTCACATGCTGAGCGAAAAGCAAAAAACAAAGAGTACACAATAAGTTCACTACGTTAAAATTCAGTAAATGCAAACTAATTTGTGGTAACAGAAAGGAGATCAGGGTTGCCTGGGGCTGACGGTTGGGGGAAGACTAGATGGCAGAGTTAGGAGGAAAGGTTTTGTATTTTGATCCTGGTGAAGGAGTCAAAGGTATGTGTTTGTACACCTTAAATGGATGCAATTTACTATACACATAAAGATGACTTACAGGAAAATCTGATTCTACTGGCATCAGATTTACACATAGCAATCTTTATGAACTGATATATTCACTTTTTTTTTTTTTAAATAATTGCTGTTTAATTTGAGATGAGTAAGCAAGGGATAGATAACAAAGTTACTTTGAAGTCTCACGCTATCATCACTTCTTATGGGAAATGTGCCTCTTGTACCTCCAGGGCACATTAATAGTAACCCAAATCGAACAGCTTTGAGGATGGTTTTAGGAATTCTATGAGCCAAAACCTTTCCTGTTAACAACATTCTGATCTCCCTGTTTGGAATACAGATTTTTAAATTAGACTACGATGTAGAATTTCAAGAATTAGTAAATAATCTTTTACAACAGTTTTTCATTTGTAACACCTTTGGGATAATGTCTTTATTTTAAGTACAGTCTGTTAGATTCAATTCTATTTGTTTAAAAACATTTCATTACAATTCTTTTCAAAGCTGGATGAAACGTGCTCATCTCTGGAACATTATCAGTTCAAAATACTAAGAATAAAGAAAAAAAGGTCTCATTTCCCAGTAAGTTTCCTCTATTCTTTCAAATTCTTGGGTATTCCTCAGACAAGTGTTTTTTGTTTTTTAAATGAGAGAGAGAATGTAGGCAGGGGAGGGGCAGAAAGAGAGGAAGACCTAGAATCCAAAGAAGGCTCCAGGCTCTGAGCTGTCAGCATAGAGCCTGAAGTGGGGCTCAAAACCATGGATCTTGAGATCATGACCTGAGCTGAAGTCCGATGCCCAACCCACTGAGCCACTCAGGCACTCCTCTTCAGACTAGTTTTTGACAAGACCTTGACCTTACAGGGACTCCTCAGATGGGTCAATGATAAGCTGATTTAAAAAAAAAAAAAAAAGTCACCTACTAATACAAAACAAATAACATTTCAAATAATTTGTGGCCATACCTTGGGCAAAATCTGGATGAATTTTTTCCAGCCAAGTACAGATATATGAAATACACATGTAGCTACCCAGATTCTTTTCAGAGAAAACTATATGTTACAGCTTCCTAGTGTCAACTTAATTTCATGCTTGACTTTAGACCATGTCCTTCTGGGAGACATAAAACACCAAAATTCAGGAGCCAGTGGAAGTGAATGAGGTTAAAAACCTGGCCCTGAAATGATTTCTGCCAAACGTAAAGTACATACTTTCAAAACTCTGCAAAGAATTCTAAAGAGAATTGAAAAATATCCTTTTAAAAACCCTGCTTTACCCTTTCCTAGCCTTAAACACAACCCTTTTAATCATACAACTGACTCTAGCTTTAGGGAAGATGTCTAGCATTAACTCTCAATTTGGAGACTACATACTTCAAGTACCGTGACTTACCATACAAAGTATCAAGAAGATTAGTATTTGTGTCCAACACAAGTTCATATACTTAAAAGTTAAAAGGCCACCATAGCTATAAGATTATAACTTTCTGCAGTAGCACAAGGGATATTTCATTAATCAAACTGATTTCAGAGGTATTTATACAGGAAAGCATTCTAATTGTTTTCCATCTAACCTTTCTCTAAAAGAGGTTTAAATCCCAGGACTTAAAAATTTTTTTTAAATGTTTTATTTCTTTTTGAGAGAGAGAGAGACAGAGTACTAGTGGGGGAAGGGCAGAGAAAGAGAGAAGAAGACACAGAATCTGAAGTAGGCTCCAGACTCTGGGCTGTCAGTAGAGTCCCAACTGTGAATTGAGAGATCATGACCTGAGCTGAAGTCAGATATTTAACTGCCTAAGCCACCCAGGTGCCGCTAAATCCAGGGACTTTTAAGTGAGAATCAAGTTTTAGTCTACTAGCATCAATATCTAACTAATAAAAGTCAATTCCTTGTCCCAAAATAAATGTTTTTCACTGCTTATTGTCCAACTAAAAGATCTATTTAAAAAAATTTTTTTTAAATGTTTTATTTATTTCTGAGAGAGAGAGGGAGAGAGAGAGGGAGAGAGAGAGGCAGGCAGCATAAGCAGGGGAGGATCAGAGAGAGGGAGACATAGAATCCAAAGCAGGCTCCAGGCTCTGAGCTAGATGTTAGCACAGAGCCCGACACGGGGCTGGAGCCGTGAGATCATGACCTAAGCTGAAGTCAGACGCTTAACCGACTGAGCCACCCAGGCATCCCAAAAGATCTCTTTATTATTTGAGGCATAACAGAACTCAATTTGTGAAAAGTGTTAGAGATGATCAGTTCCTAAGAAATACTCTGGGAGTTTAAAAAACTGGGAGCGAGGACAGAGGAAGGCATATTTAAATCAGATGAAATGGAAATATTAGTATGAACATAAATATTTTAGAAAAACTCACAATACTATAAGTACGGATTAGGAACATGGTGGTTTATTATTTGGGAGAGAATGGTAAGGATGATAACTGGAAATTCTAGCCAGAATGCTAAAAGTGTAAAAGACTGAAAAGATCACCCAATCCAGGCTCAAAGAGACTAAATGAGTTGCTCAATTAAATGGCATAAAAGGATTTAGCAGGATGCCTAGCTAACATATGCTCAATAAATGTTGGCACCTCCCTCTACCCTCCCCCAACCAAGATCCCACACCTGTTAAAGTCTGACAATAAGCACCACTGAAATCATCACATAAATCTTCCGAGAGTTCTCCAGTCTTCCAGAGACACCAGGTCCTTTCATCAGCCTCTATCAAGGAAAATTCCATAACTACTATCTCTGTAATACCTACCTTATAGAGTTGCTATAAGTATTACAAGAAATCATGTAAAGTGGCAAGAAGCTGAAAGTCCAATAAATGCTAGCATAAATTTTCCATGTCTGCCTTCTCTCAAACACATCTTTTCCATGTATGGTAGGTAGTAAGTGTGTGAGTGAGTGTGTGTGCACATAAATGTTTAGGAAGGGGTGAAGGGCCAGGGATGCAAATAAAGACATACTTTAGGACCCAGTTTTGGACAATTATCCTTTCCCCAGTATTTTGATATGCCCCCTGAGTATCAATCTCATTCCATTATGAATTCCCTGCTTTAGTCAGTCACTATAAATGTGAGGGGTGAACTCAGATGTACTGGAAGGGGGGAAAAAGTAATGGGAGTGATAGTCCCCATATTCAAGGACATGTTGAGAAAACCATGGTCTCATTACAAATTCACAACTCAATAACCTGAACTTGTTGTTACCTCCCCAATTAAAATGCAAGGGCCCTGGGCGCCTGGGTGGCTTAGTCGGTTAAGCGTCCAACTTTCGCTTGGGTCATGATCTCGCGGTTCGTGGGTTCGAGCCCCGCGTCGGGCTCTGTGCTGACTGCCAGCTCAGAGCCTGGAGCCTATTTCAGAGTCTGTGTCTCCCTCTCTCTCTGACCCTCCCTGCTCACGCTGTCTCTCTCTCTCTCTCCTAGAAATAAATAAAACATTAAAAAAAAAATTAAAAAAGAAAATGCAAGGGCTCTGAAAATAAGAGATCACATCTTGTACTTCCTTCCATGTGTCTAGATAGCACTAAGAACACAACATTAGCAGATGCTTAGTAGTCATTATTAATCAGCCTCAAGAATTCAATATTTAAAAATTCAATCTCCATGTAACACTCTAGGAACACATACTGTGACCCTGAACTACCCTTTCACATGGGTCAAAAGAGAAACACTTATAAATTAGTTTCTCAAAAAATGTGGTAACATTTTTATCTAAAACGAATTCATCTTTAAATTCTAGTTCTAAAGTTCATGAATGGCCTGAAAGTGCAGGCAAATTTTTGTGTAGGTATGCTTTCCCTCACTGGAGAGCACACAATCCTAATAAGCAAAAACAAAACCAAAGAACAACCCAAAAAACCAAACTCGTCCTGAAAGCTGAAGAAACACTGCTCTATACTGTTCCCCTGGCTTTGAAGTTCAAGTTATCATACACAGGCCTTCCTCAACTTGACCTCTAAAATCATATTAAAAAATCAAAGGACAGGGTAGTAGTAACCCTTAGGAGGATGGATGTGTGGGTAGTTATTGAGGGGGCATCAGAGGGACTTCTCAGACATTGATTACATTATGGGTTTGGATGCTTCCCATCTATACAAGTAGTCACTTTGTGAAAACTCATCAAGCTGAACATATGATTTTTCTACCTGTCAACAGGCATATTTGACTAAGAGGTTTAAAAAAAAAACAGTGACAGAGATGGGTTTATTTATACAAAGCAAGATTTACATAATGTAAAACGTCAGTCCTTAAAAATTATGTGCTAGGAGAGGCCCCTGTGAAACCTCCAGAAAACAGCCAGTGAGGCACAGTGGCCCTCAGTCCAACAGCCTGCAAGTAACTAACTGGCCCCTGCCAGTGATCACATGAATAAGCCTGAAAGCAGGTTCTCCATCCTCAAGCCTTGAGATTAAGTACAGCCCCAGGTGACAGTCCCGCTGCAAAGGACCCTAAACTAGAAGGGTCTAGGTAAACCACTTCCTGATTCCTGACTCCGAGAAAATCTGTGGGATATGTTTGGTGTTTAAAGATGATGCAGCTTCTAAACACTACCTTCCTTATATACATTAAAGTGAACAAAGTAGCCTCAGTGGTTGTACCTACTGGGACATTAGCTTATTGGTTTAAATTGGCAATATTTGCTTCTTGCAAGGCTGTGGTACAATATTGCTTTCAAAACCCAACCAAGAAAAAAGAAAATACAGCTGGTGATTATGAACATCAATTTTTGCATCAAATGGAAGTTAATCTGTCTTTAAGATACAGAACAGGCATCTTCTCAATGCTTCTTTCTTCTACCTCCACCTAAATTAGAGATTCCATTACAATATGTTTTGTGTTTTACTGCGTAAGTGTTTGAATGATATCATACGCATACCTTAATCTTTCTGGAGGCTTTTCTCGTAAGAGAAAATGTACTAAAGTCAGAATTATCATGTAAATATGAATATGTTCTTCTAAAATATAGACATCTTATTTGTATAAATCCACAAAAGAGGGAGATGTGGTGTATGAGGGACTGTAGCTATTCCAGTATCTTCCAACACAAATGTAGCATATTTTGAAATTAATGTATTAGTTCTTGTATCTGTACTTTTGAAGCTTGCCCAAAGAGAGCATCAGAATCTGACATTTCAGCAGTCTGGCTCCTGTGTCTTTTTCAGTTTTGAATTCTCTGCAGTGTACAGTACAGCAAAGGGCCTTGTACACATTAAGCATTATGGTATCACTGAAAAAAAGTTGCAAAAGTTACTGGTTTTTCCATGTAAAACTCTCAAGGTGTATAGAACTCCCTTATCAAAATGGACTATAGATAGCTTCATTTCCTTGCATATTTTTTTTTAAATGTTTTATTTATTTCTAGGAGAGAGAGAGACAGTGTGAGCAGGGGAGGGTCAGAGACAGGGAGTCACAGACTGAAACAGGCTCCAGGCTCTGAGCTAGCAGTCAGCACAGAGCCCGACGCGGGGCTCGAACCCATGAACCGTGAGATCATGACCTAAGCGAAAGTCGGATGTTTAACCGACTAAGCCACCCAGGCGCCCCTCCTTGCATATTTTTGAAAGCTGAAAATACAACTATCAATTTTGCCATAATCAGGCCAAATTTTTACACTGTTAAGTTTTAACCTACCAGTTGTAACAATTCTTCTATGTGACTCCCTAAAGTTACACCAGTCATCAAAATTTAATTACTCTGCCTTAAATTTAAAATAAAATGACTATTTGAGAGGCGCCTGGGTGGCTCAGTCAGTTAAGGGTCCGACCTTTGCTCAGGTCATGATCTCAGTTTGTGAGTTTGAGCTCCGTGTGGGACTCTGTGGTGACTGCTTAGAGCTTGGAGTCTGCTTCAGATTCCAGGTCTCCCTCTCTCTTTCTGCCCCTCCCCTGCTCATGCTCTCTCTCTCTCAAAAATAAACATTAAAAAATAAAATAAAGTGACTATTTGAAAACAGTATCTTCTGTTATTATAGTCACAATGCAGAGCTCAGTAAATTATATTTTAAGACTCTGTGTCAGGCCCAGCATAACAATATAATAAATCCAACAAAACTCCCTAACTATTCTTCATTTATACTATCTTATAATTATTATATATTTAATATACTTACATACTTGAAAACATATATATTATATATTATACATAATATTATATACTCTTTCCTTTTCCTTCAAGGTCCTGAATACCAGCTAGCACTATTAAAACTAAAATCTGATTCTTCTTAGTCTTTTTCATTATCATCACTGTACACTAAGAGCTGTCTTCTCTTTGGATTAACTAGCCAGTAACTGAAGATACTGAATCCTCATTAACTTCATCTAACATTAGATATTAAAAAAAAAAAAAAAAAAGGGAAGGGAGCAACTGAAGATAAATACAAATGAGTTTGATTTTTTTTTTTTAACAGTCAATTTTCTGTAATCACTGCTTGCATGGTGGGTCTTAGATAAGGTCATCAAAGAAAAAGGAATCCATCACAGTAAGTTGATTGCTATGGCCACTCTTCTAAAGAGGCTTGACTATGATATCGACAGAGCTAAAAGATCAAATATTATAATTTTCTCATTACCAATGTTTTGTGACACTTAAATCTTCCATAAAAAACTTCTCTGAAGAGATGTTCAGGAGTTCGGCTTGAGAATCTTATGACATTTGCTTATTGTCAGTAAAACAAAACAAAACAATAAAAACAACAAAACTGCTCACCCTGGTGGTTCAGAAAAGTACTAGACATAAAATGACTCAACTATTTAGTAACACATATGAAACTTTCATATAATCATGGTCTTGCACCTGTAATAGACTCCTTTTTAAACTTCATGTTTCAGGAGTGTTAGGAGAAAAGTATCACTCCTCAAGGCACTTCAGAACTGTCTTTCATCCTTTCATTCCATACCAAGCATCTTTTTCTTGGGAAGGTTTTCTACTGCAATAAAGTACCAGGCTAAAATCTGTGACCTTCCAACACTAAAATTTAGTGTTCTAACAAAGAAAAGCAACATGTCTCATTCTAGAAAGAGAAAAAAATTCTCTCACAAACTTAATATGTTGCAATAAAGCCCACTAATTCAGAGAACACACTACAATTCTTAAAAGTAAAAGAAAACACTGGCTGGCATACTCCACTTTGTTTTGAAAAGTTAAATTTTTACTTAGGTAGATTTTTATTCTTGGGTGGATGAGAGAAAAATATCACCTTACTAAAAATAGGGTAGACCCTCCTTTGAGCCAAAAATATTCAGAAGATTACTTTGATGCATCCTGACTTTTCTCTTGTGAGAAATGCCAGCCTTTTGGGTTCAAGATGTGGGAGAGATATTAAGACATCCTTCTTAGGATTTGTCCCAGGAGATAGAACAGATGTATATTCATAAAAGTAAACTGACTTCCTTTGCTTTCCAAAGCATCATTCAGACAGGCTATCCATTCAAACCACGGTTTGGAATGCTCACGGACACTATTTTATCCCCCAGTAGATAAGAGCACTAGACCCAAAGTGAAATGCCTTTGGTCCACTTTAAGCAAATCTCGTATCAGTTCTGTGCTTTGGTCTGCCTTTAAAAAGATAAATAAATCTTACCTACCTATTCTTTTAGGATGGAAAAACATTTTTTAATAAAAAAAATCACACAAAATCCTTACTGTTTCTTAGCAATGGCTGCTATAAAATTCAAGGCCCTACACTATTACTACCATTATCACCTTGTATCAAGTTTTACTATTTCTGAATCAGGTCGTGATACTGGCTTTAAAACACAAATCTTGTGGTCTTCCATCAGTGATTACAATTTTTAATAATTCTGTCCTGATAACTTGTCCCTCATACTCCAAAGACCTACCCCACCGATCCCTGGACCTGAACATTAGTGCCTTCTCTCCTAATTAAACAACTGATAGATATCATATCACTCTACTACTTGTAGACATTATATCAGGAATAAGATCATTCTTTTTACTTGAGAAATGATACTTTAGAGCATGCAAAATAAGGCGACACTTCTTATGCTCTCTATGCTTCAGAAAATCTGTGCAGTTACCTAGAAAATCTGAAGGCTTCTGACAACAGACTTATATCAATAACTGTCATATAAATATCAGATCTAGAGCATAGACAGGAAAAACTTTACGGAGTTTGCAAGAAATAATCTGCACTCCTCCCGCTACTATTAGGTTTGGTGTGGGCTGTCCTTTCCTAGGGCCTGTGCACTGTCTTTGAAGAAAAGTGGCTTGGGCCCAAAGCATGCCTGGGGCAGCTCTTGAGCCCGATCAAGACCCGCCACAGGAACGTCTGTACCCAACATTACATCTCTCATTTCAGACACACCCCCCTCCACCCCGCGTTTCATAGAAGGTGTGGGCACTCAACTCCTTCACTGTGCATAGGGGGACAGGAGGGCGGGAGGGCCCAGGCCTGAGCACCCATTTTGGAGAATTGGGGAGCTCGGCCTCATAGGCTGTGCGACTAGGGGTGCGGGAGCGAAGGGGGACATCCGTGGGAGGGGGAAGAAGCCCGGGGGGGGGGTCTCTTATATTCGGGGGCGTGAAGAGGAAGGCGGCGGGAATTACTCGGGTGAGCCAGGTTTGCCAACGTGAGGTTTTCTTTTTGTTGTTAGGGCTGGCGGATGTAATGGGGAAGACCCCTCAGGCCACGACCGACAAGGGGGTCTCCCTCCCCTCCCCGTCTTAGGGGGCAGGAGGACTTGCGGAAGGCCTCCTCCCAGCGGGAAGACAGTGACTGATAAGCGATGTAAGCTGTGCGCGCCAGGGCACGGATTCCTGCACCTCCAGCCCCGCGCGAGAGGCGTGGGACCGGGTGGGAGGGGATGGAGGAGGCCCCCGGCCCGGGAGGCGGGAAAGGCCCCGGAGCTCCGGGACGGGCGGCGGCTCCGGAGCCCCGAGTGGCAGTGGCGCGGGCCTGGCGAGCCCTGAGCCGGCTCGAGCCCTTTGGGCCGCGTGCGCCCCCCACTCCCCACTCTCCGCGGCCGCCGCCTCCCCCCCGCGGCTCCTCTCACCTGCACATGATCCGCCATTTTGCTCCATTCATGCTCCTCTCCGGCCCCCCCTCCCCCCCAGCGCGCACCTCGGCCGGGGCCGCCGCTGCCGCCGCCGCCGCCGTCGCCGCTGCGCCTGCGCGCTGGGGCTCGTCGCGCTACGCTCGCGGCGTAGCGCTCGCTCGCGCGCAGGCCCCGGCGGCCGGGGCCGCGGTTGGAGAATGCGCAGCGCCGTTGGGACGGCGTAAAGGCGCGGGCAACGTCAGCGGCCCGGAGACGCGGGGGGTGGGAAGAAGGACTGGGCCGGGGGAGCGCGAAGGGAGGGGGAGCCGGGGGGGGAACAAAGCTTTGTTTACATGGTTTTTAAAGGGGCCGCGCTTGCTCCGGCGGGTGGGCGGGCGGACGGGCGCTGGAGCCGGAGTTCGGGCTGCCTGCAGCTCGGCGGCTTGGTGAGGGCTCCAGGAGGGAGGCTGGAACCTGTCCCCGCCCAGAAGCCAGCACCTGGTGGAGTCCTCTCTTCTCGAGTGTCCTTTCGATTTGCCCCTGGACCCCCGCCCGCCGCACCCGCCACCTCGCAACTGCTCTGACACCACGCCCTGGAGGGGTCTTCCGTGCGCCCGCAGCCGGTATCCCCCCGCTTAGGGTGTCTTGTTTTCTTGTCTGTCCTTCTCCTCCATAAACATTCACCACCACCGCCAAATAGTGATGACAATGGAAACATGCAGAAGGCACAGTTCCAATCTTCACAAATAGATGATTATATTAACCGGTACTCAAGGCTGCCTCCTGAGAGGAGTCAGATGCTGGGAAAGGTGGAGGTAGTGGGGAGAGAGAAAGGGGCTTTAGGACCCCTGGGCTCAGTCTGACTGGGATAGGCATCCCCCTGGGTCAGATCAGGTCATTCTCTGCCTGCTGAGGCCAATTTCATTCTTTTCCACTAGGAATTATCAGTGTTAGATAATGCTGGTTTCTGTTTTCCATTGGTTTTCACTCTGGCTTCCAATGAAGGCCCCCAAATTAGATTTTCGCTGGATTCTGAGAGTATTGGTTGTTTGAAGCAAACACCTGCAATCGAAATGAAGATGGTAGTGAATTTTTTTTTTTTTTAATGTCGTGGAAACAGTGGACTGGTGCTCAGCATTCATTTCAACCTGGGTCCTCCTGGTGTATCTTTCTAGTTTGCAGAGAAAGACACCTGAAAACTACATTACCCAGACTTCCTTGCAGCTAGGGTTCGGTAGGCAAGACTGCCTCTGCCAATTAGATTCACTGGGAGAAGATTTTGGAGGCAGAAGTGAGGCAGAAGCTTTTGACTGTTGCTTCTGGCAAGGCTAACCGGTGGAACGTTGTGTTGTGTTGTGCTGTGTTCCAATGTCCAATCATTAACTCCCTGAGTGTATCGAACAGGGATGGTGAGTCAGGGGCTTCCTGACCTTGGCATAGCAGCTGCAGTGGTATATTCTTGGAGTCACAATTGCAGGGGCAGTCTTCCAAGTCCTTACATGCCTGATTGGGTGGGAGTAACAGCTTTCTGTGGGCGAGGCACCAATCCACTCCACCCCCCCCCCATCCTCCTTCCCACACTTGGTTTTCCCTCTCTCCTCCTTTTATCAGTAAATGGTACCATCCTTTACCCAGTTGCTCAGCTAAAAACCCAGGAATTATCTTGATTCCTAGCATCTCACCAGTCCCCCACATCCAATCCACTTGCAAGTCCCATTTAATCTATATTTAACACATACCCAAATCTGGCCACTTCTTTTCATCTCTACTGCTAACACTGTGGTCCAAGCTACCTTACATTTTTCTTGAGGTCTGATAATAGATTCCAAACTAGTTTCCTTGCTTCCTGTCTTGCCCTGTGATAATCTATTTTCCATACAGTGGCAGAACATTATTTTATTTCACTTTTTTAATGTTTATTTATTTTTGAGAGAGAGAGAGAGAGAGTGAGACAGAACATGAATGGGTAAGGGGTGGAGCCAGAGGGAGACACAGAATCCAAAGCAGTCTCCAGGCTCTGAGCTGTCAGCACAGAACCTGACATGGGGCTCAAACCCACAAATAGTGAGATCATGACCTGAGCCAAAGTCTGGTACTTAACTCACTGAGCCGCTCAAGTGCACCACGCAGAACATTATTTTAAAATAATAAATTAGGGGGGGCGCCTGGGTGGCTTAGTCGGTTAAGCGTCCGACTTTCGCTTGGTTCATGATCTCGCGGTTCGTGGGTTCGAGCCCCGCGTCGGGCTCTGTGCTGACTGCCAGCTCAGAGCCTGGAGCCTGTTTCATCTGTGACTTCCCTCTCTCTCTGACCCTCCCCTGCTCACGCTGTCTCTCTCTCTCTCCTAAAAAATAAATAAAACATTAAAAAAAAATAAATTAAAAAAAAAAATAAAAATAAAATAATAAATTAGGGGCACCTGGGTGGCTCAGTTGGTTAAGCATCTGACTTTGGCTCAGGTCATGATCTCACCAATAGTGAGTTCGAGCCCTGCATTGGGCTCTGTGCTCACAGCTCAGAGCCTGGAGCCTGCTTCCAATTCTGTGTCTCCTCTCTCTGCCGCTCCCCTACCCAGGCTCTGTCTCTCTGTCTCTCTCAAAAATAAATATTTTTAAAAGTTTAAAATAAAAAAATAAAATAATAAATTTAAATCATTACTCCCATGCTTAAAAATCCTTAAGTAGTCTCTGTTGCATTTAGAATGCATTCCAAATCTTTGCTGTGGTCCAAGAAGCCACATGTTCTGACCTTATCTCTGCCGTGTTCCCTCTTGTTAACAGTGCTCTGGTCATTCTGGCTTTCCTCACATTTAGGGTGTTCCTGTCTCAGGGCCTTTGCATTTGATGGAACTTCTGCCTGGAATGTTTTTCCAAATCTTTAAGTGGCTAGTTTCCTGCTTTCATTGACTTCTTAGTTCTGTTGTTATCTCCTCAGAGAGGCTTTTCTTACTACTTCCCTGAGAGTTGTCCTCTGCCCAGATCCCTGTCATACTTGTAGCATTGATCACTGTCCGAAGCTATTTTCTTGCATACTATTTTCACTGTCAGGGTCTCCAATTAGAGCGTAACCACAACGGGTATGGCTCAGTCAGTTGAGCATCCAACTTTTGATTTCAGCTCAGGTCATAATCCCAGGGTTGTGAGATCAAGGCCCTCTGCATGGAGCCTGCTTAGGATTCTTTCTCACAAGTGTCCATTTGTGCATGTGCTCTCTCTCTCTCTCAAAAAAAGAGGGATTCTGTCTTATTTATACTGCATCCCTAGTACCTCTCTGTACATAGTAGATGCTCAATAAATAATTGGAGTTTATTTATATCTCTGTCTCATTCTGTGGTGTGCGGGGGGTCATATAAGAACACAAAACATTTGAAATGTTATGTCAGAGTTAAGTCGCATGATTATATTCTATTATAAGCCCTTCTCAGAGAGTCTTCAGCACTGGGTCTCTCCTTACTTGTACCAGGAGAAGTGAAATAATGGAGAAAGAGTAAAGACTAGAAACAAAACTTGAGAGACTGGTGTTGTGCTCCCTTCTCCACAGTTAGGAACCATTAGGATGAGATCTTTCCCTGGGTCACTTATTTCTTTCCTCCATTCTCCATGCTTCTCAGGCGTGTGCCAGCTTCATGCCCATCATACACTACTTTCCTGCTTTGTGCCCAACACTACCCTTGGGGTAGCTGCCCCATCTGTCTGTTGCTTTGGCTCATCTAATCTCCAAGCCTGCCCAAGGAATCATACACAGTCTCTGCTTCTTCCTTTTTTTTGTTTTTTTTTGGTTTGTTTTTTTGTTTTGTCCCAAAAGACAAGCTCAAAAGCCATTTTGTGTTAAGGATTTAGTTGTTAATCACTGGTGAGAATGATAAAAGTTGCAAAGTTCTTGGAGCTGTGTTCTCTGACCTGCGTGGTTCCTAACTCCTGTTCCCAGTGTAAAGGAAAGGATCCCCTGGCTTATACTGAGGCACATGTGAGGTGTGGTGTGTCCCTTCATTCAGTAAAAGCAAAGAGAAACTAAGGAGCATTCCAAACCCCACTTGTGCCTCAGCATAAACCACTGAGACTCTTCCCCTTATGATGCTTTCTCTTCCCATCATTGGTGCCCGGTAACCTAAGGGCCTCTAATTTTCTACCCCTCTGCTGTGTCTTGGAGCTATGTCTTCTGGGTCTCTGCTCACAGTGTTCACCTGTGGCCAGCAGAAGGTCCTGGGGTTTGTACTTAAGCTGCAGGGAGCCCACAAGTCCTGCCAGGAAAAGTGGAAGGACCTTAAAATGTGTCGCTTATAGCACAAACCCTGATGTTCCAGCTGTTCCGTCTTCTGAAGACAACAGCCACAGGATATTTGCATCTTCCGGAGGCAAGGGGTGGCATGTGGTTGTCTGGAATACCTGGGGCTGAGTGAGGCCTCCAGGTTTTAAAAAGCTTTCAAGTAATCTGGAAAGCTCGGGTGCCCCCCTGTGGTTCCTAGTGGAATGTATCCAATTTGCCTTCAGGGAAAGAGGATTAGAATAAGGCAGAGAAGGGATATCTTGTTTCCCTGCTTCTCAAACTGAGATCTGGCCCACCCGCCAGCTGTATCAGCATCTCTGGTCTCACTCCAGACATACTGAATCAGAATCTGCACTTTTAACAAGGTCTGCACATTCATGTTGGAAAGGCATGGGTCTGGCACCCTCCAAGATGGCCCTGAACGCTCTCCTTTTCTCAACTCATAAGGAGATGCTGATGGCCAAAGACCCAACAACTCACAGGTAATGCTGCCTCTTCTTAGAGTCTAGAGAGATGGAGTAGATCCTGCCCCATTTCCATACTCCTAACCACTTCCCAAGGAGCTTTCCATACAATAGGCATCCGTGGTTTTCCCTTGATCTCTGGATCAACCTGTTCCAGGCAGCAGGGTTGAGTGCCGTGAGCTTTACGTGACTCAGCCCTCTCCTCCCAGAGCTCATAGCATTCATCTTTTAAAGCTGTGTTGGAAAAGCACACGGCATTTACAGCAGATGGCCTAAGCAGTGCACTGCTCTGTTCTCCTTCCCAAGGCAAACAAACCCCTGTGGTAGAGAAAACGGCCCAATTATATAAGCACCCATTATGGGGTTACCCCAAGAATGCTGGTCTAATTCTCTGGTTCCCCAACATTTCTGCACCATGCCCCCATCAGATTGCTTCTCTAAATCATCTGGTTCTAAGTTAAATATTCTCTGGGAATCTTAGATTTCCCCAAAGCAATGTATCTTCTTGCATGGAGTCTGGATTCCATTAGGGGCCAGCAATGAAAAGACCATCAGAATAAAAATCAGGAATCCTGCTACTTTCTCCTGTCCACACCTGTCCTAGGGCCTCATAAGAGTCTCAACAGGCGGGTTCATACGTGCATCCCCCTTTTCCAGGGCTAGATATGATGGCTGGTAACACTGTGTGCCTGGAAACTTAAGTAACCAAGGAACATTTTTGTTTTGGGAACTATGAAGCTTTTTTTTTTTTTTTTAATATAAGAGATTGCTATTGTAACTTAAAAAGACAATCAGATAATCTCCAGATGAAACTCTACTGCCTCTATAATGCTCACAGAGCCTGGAAAGAAGGTGAACTCCAACTGGTTGGATGTGCTCTGGGAGTATAACATGCTTCGGGGGTGGGGGTGGGGGAACGTTCATGTTTCTAGAGTCCCAAGAAGGTGTCGTAAGTGTGTGGCGTTGGCTGGGGTAGAGAGTGCTCCCCTCGGAGTGAAACACAGTTGCAGCTGTGTGTGAAAGTGGTGAGATCTGTCTAATGTACCCTGTGTGCTGGGTGGGTGTATGTGTGGCTAAGCCCTTTCTTACTTACGGAGCTGAGAGACCTGGGTTCCGGTTTGGTGGCCTTGAACACCCCCCTCAGATCTTCCTGAGCCTCTGTCTACTCATTTTTATTTTTATTTTATTTTTTATTTTTTAAAATATTTTTATTTATTTCTAGGAGAGAGAGAGAGAGAGAGAGAGACAGCGTGAGGAGGGGAGGGTCAGAGAGAGAGGGAGTCACAGACTGAAACAGGCTCCAGGCTCTGAGCTGGCAGTCAGCACAGAGCCCGACGCGGCCCGAACCCACGAACCGCGAGATCATGACCTAAGTGAAAGTCGGACGCTTAACCGACTAAGCCACCCAGGTGCCCCTACTCATTTTTAAATTAGGGACTTAGGCTGGCTGATTTCTAAGTTCTCTTCCAACTATGTCATGCTGAACATCCAGCCCGTGTGTGTGAGGGGCTTTTGCTACTGGTTTTACTATTGAACTTGGTTCTGGGTCTCTTTGTTGCTATAGGTCAGCTCTTCCTTGTTTGTTGTGACTCCTCGGCCAGCTTCCGTACCTGAGTTGTTGCTGGCTGTAAAGCTGGAAATTGGCTTTTCAGAAATTATCTTACTCAATGAAAATGCAGGAAGCTTGTGCATGAAACTCACTCGGCAAACACAGAGAGAGAGAGAGAGAGAGAGAGCGAGCAAGAGAGCAAGAGCAAGAAACCACAGGGCCTATCGGTTTGGGTTTGTCATCATCGAGCAGACAAGAACATTGCAGAAAACTCTAGGCAGAGAGGAAATGAACTTGAGAGAAGGGGGAACCCACGGCAGGGAGGAGGGAAAGAGGGCGGGCGTGGAAGGAGAGAACTGAAGTGCAGGGGCACCGTCATGGTGAGAAGATGGAAGAAGTGGCAGTGAAGCAGGGCCCTCTGTATCTTCTGCAGCAGCAGACTTTTGGAAAGGTAAGGGCAAGGCTGGGCCGGGACTGGGCAGAGGGGCTGGGAGGGCTGCTGGAAATTCCTGGGATGAGAGGGAGCCCCCAAATGTTTCAAACCCCGTATGGGAAGGTGGGGACTGTGCACCCCCGCCCCCTCCCCCCCACGTTAGACTCTTAGCAGCCACTGGCTTCCCCAAACAGGCCCCAAACTGGGCTCTTTGCAGATGGCTGTTTGCCAGTGGGGGGGGAGGCTAAATTAGGGCTCTGACTCCATTTCTTGCCTCTAAGGCTCTGTGGCAACATGGGATGCTTTGGAAGGGAATGCAGGGGAAGGTGGGGGGATAACTTGGAATTGCTGCGGAAATTCCTTCTCCCTTTTCCGCCCCAGTGGGATGAGTTTGGCTGGTGTCAAGCTTGAGCTGGGGGTCTCTGGCCAGCCTCCTTTTCCTTCCTTGGCCTCCTCGAATGAGGAAGTCCTCTGTCACTCGGCTGACCCACACAAGGGCTTCTCTGTCTCTCTCATGACCCAACCTGTCAAAGGATGAAGCAGGAAGGTTCAAGAGGGTAGACTGAAGTTCCTGGCATAGGGTTTTCTGTAGGACCTTATACAGAGCAAGAGTGATGGGCTCTGGCCTGGGCCCTCATGCACCCTCTCGTCCCTCCTCTGGGCTTCAGGGACTCACAGGCTTTTTGCCCCTCAACTCAGAATTTGGTTGGGCCTGCCTTGCAGTCTGCCTCTCCGGTGCTCCCTTCTGCCACTGCTTTCCATTCGCTGTCACCGCAGGCCTCTTTCTCGGTTGTGTGGGGCAGGTCTCCAATGCTTGCTAATTCCTAAGGCCCCTGTTATCCTCTCTGACTCCTTGGGTCTATGGTGATCTTCACCTCTCTCTCTGGCCCAAGCGATGTCCCACGCCCTCCCCTGTGGTTCCTTGTCTCCTCGTTGATCACCATCTCTCTGTCTCTGGGTGGCTCCCTCCCGGCACCTTACCTGCCATGCGTCTGGGTTCAGAAATGGCGCCGGTTCGGGGCTATGCTGTATGGAGAGTCGGGCTGCGCCCTGGCCCGACTGGAGCTCCTGGAAGGCCCCGAGAAGCCGCGCCGGGGAGAGCCTGCCAGGAGGGTGATCCGCCTCAGTGACTGCGTACGGTTGGCTGAGGCCGGTGGGGAGGCCAGCAGTCCCCGGGATACCAGCGCCTTCCTCCTGGAGACCAAGGAGCGCCTGTACCTGCTGGCAGCCCCCGCTGCTGAACGCAGTGACTGGATGCAGGCCATCTGCCTCTTGGCCTTCCCTGTGAGTCACCCAGTGGTGCAGAAAAGGGAAGGGGCTTGCACATGGGAGTGGGTTATATGTTATATATGTGTTATATGGGGCACTTGGTACTTGCTGTGGGCAGGTGTTATAAGAGCCAAGGTCAGAATGTTGGGGGCGGTTCCTTGCTGGGGGGCGGGGGGTGGACCCTAATCCAGAATGCAGACAGGGATAGCAGGTTGAGTGTGCTCTGGAGGGAGTCCTGGGTCACAGGTGGGGCTTGCCATTGGTGACAGTGGTGAGACCGTGGCCTCCTCCTCAGGGCCAGAGGAAGGAGCTGCTGGGGCCGGCGAGGAAGGGCAGCTGGCCCTGTATGGAGGAGAATGAACTGTACAGCAGCGCAACCGCAGGTGAGGGGCTGCCTCTCCTCCTGGGGCGCCCTCCCCAGGGTGTGGTGGGGAGGAGCTGTGGGCCGTGGCTGGCCGCCTCTGAGTCTTCCTGCCCTGTGGCTGCCCCCAACCCCGGCCAGTCCCCTTATCAGCTTCTCTGCCTCATTTCCGGGAGTGGCCTGAGGTGGCTGAGCCTGGACTGCTCTGGGTGTCAGGCCTCTTCCCCCACCCCCACCCCTGTGGCTCACTCCCTCTTGCCCGGGCCCTGATGGTGGCAGAGGGCAAGGCTGGGGGATCTGGTGAAGGTGCTGCTCTTGAGCCCTCTGTCCTTGGGGCCTGAGTGACTGTCTGAGAAGAGAATGGTTTTATTTTTGTGGATTTAAGATGTGCAGAAAGCTAAGGGAGCTTTCTGCTGATGAGACAGTCCCTTTTTGTGATGTCTAACCCACCAAGTTGGGCGTGTGTGGGGAGCAGATGGACACAGGGTGACATTCAAGCTCCACCTCACAGCGGGCACTGGATGGCGTCAGCAGTGGGTGGGCTGGCTGCGAGCTGGGAGGGTAAGGTCGGCCGCACCTGCAGCTGTGACAGCAGGACTTGGGGAGGAGGCTGGGTCGGGGTGGGAGAGTAGGTGGAGAAGACAAGGCTGTGGCTCTGGCGACAGGAGCAGGAAGGATGTGGGCACAAGGTTGGGGTGCACGTGGCCAGGGCATGATGCCGACTAGGCCAGGGGGTGGAGGCACCTGCATTTTGGAGAATATGACCTGTCACAGGACAGCTCAGCCTCCAAGACGCAGGCTGCAGGGTCAGGGGCACAGGGATAATGCCTTTTCTGGAGGCCTCTGGCACGCTTATTTAGAGCAGAGTTGAGGCAGGACAGCTGTTTCCCGTGAACTGCCTGATCCCTCTCCCCTCTCTCCCTGCCAGTGGCCCCCCGCAAGCAGTTCTCTGTGACCATGAGACCCACAGAAGCCAGTGAGAGGTGCCGGCTCCGGGGATCCTATACCCTGCGGGCTGGAGAGAATGCTCTGGAGCTGTGGAGTGGCCCTGAGCTGGGCACCCAGCTATATGAGTGGCCTTACAGGTTCCTGAGGCGCTTTGGGCGGGACAAGGTGAGCAGGGGCTGCTGTGCTGAGCAGGTTGAGAGAAAGAACTGTGAGAGCGGAGATTGTCATGGAGAGGGCAAAGGGAGCCCCAAGGAAGAGAGCATGGGAGGCGGAAGGGAAGGCTGAGATAAAAGTCAGCAGAAGAAAACAGCCAAAGGGGAGAGAGCCAGGGGAGGGAGAGAGAAGTTGGAGTGGGTGGGGACTAGAAGGACCGGAGAACAGGAGGAAGTAGGGAGGTCAGAGGAGTAAACAGTGGCTGGTGTTGTTGAGAATGAATATATACCAAGCTCCACACTTGAATGGATGGAAGGGAGAAGGAAGGGATAGGAGAGAGGGCTTTGCTTGTTAAGGAAAAAACCCAGAGGGAGGAGAACCGTCCTGGGGAGAAGCTCTTACTGTTCCTGTGGAGGGAAGTTGGAAGCAACAGATTTGTGGTTGGGAGCTGGGTCTGGGAGAAGCGACTCCATCCTGTGGACCGGCCAGTAATCTCCCTTTTTCCCCTCCACCCAGGTAACCTTTTCCTTTGAGGCAGGCCGGCGTTGCGTCTCTGGAGAGGGCAACTTTGAGTTTGAAACCCGGCAAGGCAATGAGATCTTCTTGGCTCTGGAAGAAGCCATCTCTGCCCAGAAGAACAGCACCCTTCCTGGGCCCCAAACCCAGCCAGCCACAGCCCCTGCGGTGCTGCCCCGGCCAGAAAGCCCCTATTCCCGGCCTCACGACTCACTGCCACCTCCATCGCCCACCACTCCAGTCCCCACTACCCGGCCGCAGGGTTCAGAGGGGGAATACGCAGTGCCCTTCGACGCAGTGGCCCGTAACCTGGGGAAGAGCTTGAGGGGCATCCTGGCGGTTCCTCCTCAGATCCCAGTGGACCCTCTCTATGACAGCATTGAGGAGCACCCAGCCCCGCACCCCGACCACATATATGATGAGCCCGAGGGAGTGGCCGCCCTGTCCCTGTATGACAGCCCACAGGAGCACAAGGGGGAAGCCTGGAGGAGGCAGGCCACAGCTCACAGGGACACCAACAGCCTCCAGCAAGTCTACTCAGCAGGGCAGGACTTCTCTGCTTCTGGCTGGCCACCGGGAACAGAGTATGACAATGTCGTACTTAAGAAAGGCCCTAAGTGATGGGAAACAGAGGAGATGTGGACTTTATTGGATGCTGGTGCTGAAGCTATCCTGTGCCTGCTGGGGCACTGGTCAGAGGCTGGTGCAAAGTAGCCTGAGGGTGACCACAGGCCACCCTTCTAGTTTCTACAGGTTACTTCTCCTGGCCACCGCACTCCAGGGACTTCCCTCTGCACCTTCCAGAGCCCTAGCCTTGGCCTGCCCTAGTCTGGTCTGAGGAGTTGTCCCTCCCAGGGCCTGCTGTGTGAGTCATAGTCCCAAAGCAGGAAGAATGCCCTAAAGAGACGCACCCTCCTCCTACCCCTTTTCCACTTCCTCTTCTGTCTTTCCTAAAGGAAGCTTGGACATTTAGGGCAGAGGACAAATGGATGTCAGCAAATTGCCCTGGTTCCTTGCCTTATACAGGCCTCCTCCCTGCTTACGTCCCCTTCAGGGGACCGCCCTGGCTTCAGGCACTGGGAGGATGGCAGCAGCTTTATGTAGGTTTTGGGCTTCTCTGTGGCATTAAACACATCTGGAATATTTGTGTGTGGCATAAGTGCTGTGGGGCGGGGATGGGAGAGCCACGGCCCTCTTGGGGACAAATGTTTCAGTTGGCCACTGTTGACACCTCCTGTCCCAGCAGCAAGATCTTCTCTGGGCCTAAGCTGGGTCCCACGCATCTGTCCACAGAGTGGGGGAGGGGGGTCTGTGAAAGTCAGGGCACTATGGGAAAGAGGTGCAAGCATCTCTAACCCTTTGCTAGCTTAGAGTCAACACCAGGAACGTAGTGGGGAGGCAGGGTGTATATGTGAAGAGCTGGACTGGAGGATGAGAAGCAGCAGGCACTTACTGAAGCTCTTATGCACTGGAAGTGGGACTAACCAGCTGTGTGGCCTTGGATCGATCCCTTGCCTTCCTAAGACTTGCCTTCTTTGTTCACCATGTAGGGTTCTGAGAACTCTTCCTGCTCTGTAATTCTCCATAGACCCTCAGTATCCCACTTCCGTATAAGTCAGCCTCTATGCTCTGTGCTGCTTCTCCTTCCCCACCAACACCTGCTTTTAGTCCATGTCAATATCACATCATGTCATGTCAATACATTTCTGCTACCAGCCAGTTCAGCCAATGTTATAGAGCATTGCAAGGCTCTAGACTGCCCTGGCGTCAAGATGCTGACAGCCCAGAGAGGGCTGAGACAAGGGCACAGATGTCTATTACAAGTCACTGCATTACATTAATGTGGCACAAGGTAAATCAGGGTCCTGGGGGTCCAAGGGGACAACTGTTCACTGGGGGCATCTGAAGACCTCATCTGGAAGGTGGATCTTCAAGGATGGAATGTGATGAAGAATAAGGAGTGTGTGAAGAGAGCATCGTGGGTAGATCAATGAGCATAAGTGAAAATGTGGAGGAAAGTATGCATATGCTCGGGAAAGAGTTCCACATTCAGAGTGTATGTAGGGAACACATTCAGAGTGTAGGGCCATCTAGTTGGGAGGGCAGGGTCCAACCATGTTGTTGGGGGAGGGGTGACAGAGGAAGGGGGGAATGACAAGACTTTTGAGCAGAGAGTCCCATAAGAGTGGTGCATTAGGGCCATAACCCCAGCAGCTCTGTGGGAAATGGACTGGGGGTAGGATGGTTTGGGGCTGACTTGGAAGAGAAATTCAGAAAATATTGGATTCAAAAGATGTTGAGATGGAGCCTGCAGATCTTAGAGTCATGTTGGGATCCCAGAGAAATAGAGTTTCTGGAAAGATTCAGGTTTTGGGAAGAAGATGAGCTTCGTTTCTAACACATAGAGGTTAAGGTGGCTTTTCTGTATCCAGCTAGAAGAATCCTAAAAGCAGTTGAAAAGGGGCTCCAGGGCTCAGGAGGGAAATGAGATAGAGCTTCTGCATTGTGTTGTGATCTAAGTTTTATCTCAAACCATGCCTTTGCCCCTTGTTAAAGGAAGTCGAGCCAGTGGGTGAGCAGGCTAGAGACAGAGTGGGAGGTGGGCTTCCTGGAGCCTTGCCTCTTTTGTCTGTACCAAAGGGCTGTCCCTATTGCCACCATCCATTCGCAGCCTCAGAATAAATTGGAGGCAGAAAGGCTTAAGACATTTAAGGGCTTCAGTCGTGCCCCTCTCCAGGTGAGGCACAGGAGTTGAGGGGCCCTTAAGCAAGGATACCACATTCGTAATATCCTTCAGGCAGCACTTGAGGTGGACGTCCCAGCTCAGCCCGGCAGGGGGCAGTGTTAGCCTGTGGAAAAGGCCACTGGGGGCTTAGCTGCTGCCCAGTGCAGGGGGGCGGGGGGGGGGTGGGTCTTGGTCCTGCAGGAGGGAACTTAACACGTTTGCTACCCAGAAGAATGGAGGATAGCTTGAGGAATCGGCATGACACTTCAGATGCTCAAATCCCACCCGGAGCCCTGTGGACCCTGCCTCCTATAGGTGTGGGACCCTAAGCTGAAAATTGCTCTCTCCCTCCTCTTTCCTCTCCTTGGAGATCCAGACACTTGTGATTTTTGTTCTGATGCTTGAAAGGGAAGTGGTAGATTGGGGTGCTAGGGAAAGGTGGTGTGAGGGTTAGGAGGGTGGGGGAAGTGGAGCTTTTGGGGAAGTTGGGAGGGGTAATGAAAGTCCTTGAGGCAGTTGTTAAGGACAATGACCACACCATCTGCGTCCCTTTCAGAAGGCATGACCAGGTGGGTGGGTCATCCTACAGAGAACTGTGTCAGTGCCAGCGCAGCCAGCCTCAACCGCACTGTTGCCTGTGACATGTGTATCATCTCTTAGTCCATGCCACGTACCGGCCCCACCCAGAGCTGGGGGCTGAGGGTAATGACAGACTCATCCCCTGCCCTGGCAGAGCACACACACAGAGTGGTTATGCAGGAGATGGTTACTGAGTGGATTAATGGCTGGGTGAGCCTTAGGGATCCATCTCAAATGGAAGCACAGAGGTAAAGCCCTCCTTGAAGTATTTCTGTGCCAGCCTGGCTGTCAGAGGCAAATTCATAGGTAAGGAAACAGACTGGTCTCGAGGGGACAGGGCAATGTAAGGCCAAGTGACAGTTCTACAGGAAAGGTTCTCTGGGCACCAGGGTCTGCTACCTGGCAGCTCTGCTGTGACCAGGACACTTAGAAACTGCTTATATCTGCTAATCATTATGCAGAGGTGACATCGGGGCAGATGAGAATGGCATCATGAGTGGTGCCCAGCATAGAGATGTGTACACAGATTCATAACTGCGCATGTGCACACACAAGCAGACTATATCATTCTTCCTGTTTCCTTTCTCTTGCCTCCCTTTCTCTTTTCTTGAGAGCCTGGGTGGTGTGTGTGTGTGTGTGTGTGTGTGTGTTGGCCTGTGGTCTACCCTGTAAGCCTGCTCTCAGGCTCATGGTGGGGATATCCAGGGCCCCTGGTAAATTCCTACCTTGAAGCTTCAGACTATACCAAGGTCCAGATTGCCTGGGCCCCTCTGCTCACTCAGACTCCTCCCTAATGGCTGTATTCAAGCTGTTGCTGCCACCACCTTTCAGTTGTGATGCTAACCAGCCTCCTGTTTCCTGCCTCCTAGGCACTGATTCTATTAGCCAAGGTGCCCACCTCCTACAAAGGCCATTTATAAAATCAGCTGGGACAGCTGGAGACCTCAGGGAGGGCAGGGCTGGGAAGCAAGGGAGCTGAAAGAGGGAGGTAGAGGAATGGAGGGGAGTTCTGGGCAGGGGCATCTGATCTGATTAGGCATCAGGCTGGCTTCCCCTGGCAAGCAGCTGCACATCACTGCCTTGCTCCGATCCTCGGCTCCCAGGCCGATCCAATGCTGGCCAGCACGGAACAGGGCCCATCCGTCTCTCTGTCCCGGCCAGGCCGGTCTCTCTCCTCCCTGCCTCTGTCTTACCTCTGCAGCCCTCTTCTTGACACCAGCTTCTGGATCTCTGGGCCAGACAGAGGCAGCTGGTGAGTTCAGGAAGGGTTGCGGGTGGGGGAGCAGCAGGTTCTGAGGGGTTAGGTCGGGACCCGGCATCCCAGAGCTGATTTAAGTAATTCTGGGAGATGCACCCGGGGACAGGGTCAGCCTTCTGCTTTCAGAGAGAGCGGGGGAGGTGTGGTATGGAGGCATGCCTGAAGGGGTGACAGCCATTGGGGTAATAGTAATGTTCTTGAGTTTGAACAGCATTTACAAACTACTTTGGGGGCAGTTTGGGGTAGTCGGTTAGGCATACATTCAAATTCTGGCTCTGCTGCTTGCTAGCTATGTGTCTTTGGGTCTCTGCTCTGATCACTTGTCCACCCATCTGTAAAATGGAGATATAATATGTTTCTCAGAGGTTTATTGTGAAGACGAGGTGGGCTCCTAGAGCAGTGCTTGGCACACACAGAGCTCCCGTGTTATCCACAATCTCATTTTACTTCCAATGGCATGGCAAGGCCGGCCGAGTAGGATGTGCCCATGTCATCAGCAAGGGAACAGAAGCAGAGAGAAGCAGAGCCCCCTGTCTTTGAGGGATGAACCTGGGCTTTGTGGAAGCTGGAGGACCTGGTTGGGGAGGAGAGCTAGGACATTGATGGGAAAGAAGAATATTCGAGGAGAGGGGAGGGGAACAACATCAAAGGCCTTTCAGGACCTGCCCACCCAGGGTAGGTGGCTCCTCCTGGCGGGACTCTGCCCACTTGGGCAGAGCTGCAATTGCTCTGTGATGATGTCCAGAAATGGGAAAAGTTGGAAGAGAGCTGCTTCATAGACTAGAAGGCTCTTGTTTGAGGCACAGCTGGAGGGCAGAAGCCACAGGGAGGTCTTTTTCATTTGAGCCCTGTACCCACTCATGGCCTGGCAGCTGGGACTCCTGGGCAGGGGCATGCTCCTTGCTGGGTAGAGGCACCTGGTGGTCCGGCTGGCATGGTCTGATGACTGGTGTGATCAAAATGCAGCTGTGGGGCCGCTGCCTGGCAGCTACCAGAGGTGCTCTGGGAGGGGGAGGCTGAGGAGAAGGTGGCAGAAAGGACAGAGACCTCTGAAGGAGTTTGCCCTCTCTCATTCTGGGCTGCAGATGTCCTAAGGGCAGATTCATTCTTTACATAATGTATTGTTGTACCCCCAGCACCTATGGCAATGCCTGGTATAAGGCAGGCACACATAATTCCTCCTTCCTTCCTTCCTTCCTTCCTTCCTTCCTTCCTTCCTTCCTTCCTTCCTTCCTTCCTTCCTTGCTAATAACTATTTCCTGATGGAAAGAATGAAGCCCATTTTACTTGGGGGGGGGGGGCGGGAATATAAGGAGTCTCAGTGTGAATGATTTGTGGAAACTTGGGTCTCACCATCTAGAAATATTTTCCCCAGTCAACTCTAGGAATCTCATCACTAGTCCTCTGGGTCCCCCTTTCTCTCCAAGCAGGCCTCTTTTAAAATGCAAAGTGGAGGGGCATCTGGGTGGCTCATGATCTCATGGTTCTTGAGTTCACACTGACAATGTGGAACCTGCCTGATATTTGTTCTCTCTTCCTCTCTCTCTATCTCTCCATCTGCCTCTCCCCTACTCCCATGTGCATGCACTCTCCCTCTCCCAAAATAAATAAATAAATTTAAATAAATAAATAAATGCAAAGTACAAATGGGTGAGAGACTCAGGCCCCTACTGCTGGAGGCAGGAGGAGGGGCTGAAGGTGAGAATGGTCCTGATGGGTCTAGAGTAAGGGGTTGGCGGGTGTGCAGCTCTGATGCTTCTTAGAAAGCCTGCAGCCAAGGGTACAGATGCAAGAGGCACAGATAGCACTCTGGGCTCGGGCCAAACCCTGCAGAGAGTAGTGAACTGACAGTTCTTCCCTGTTGATGCCCACCTGTCTTTCTGTGCCCATCTTGGAACCTCAGCCACATTCCTCTGCAGCCAGGCCCTCTCAGGCCCTGGGTGCTCCAGGACTGAGAACTCCCTCTCTCCTCTGACATTGCAAGGAGAAGACATCTGAGCCAGAAGGAGCCTTAACAACCCTCTTGCCTGAGTCCTTACCTTTCACTTAAGGAAACTGAGGCCAAGTTGATTTTTAAAGATTTTTAAAAAGGTTTTATTTATTTCTGAGAGAGAGAGAGAGAGAGAGAGAGAGCGTGAGCAGGAGAGGGTCAGAGAGAGAGGGAGACACAGACTCTGAAGCAGGCTCCAGGCTCTGAGCTGGCTGTCAGTACAGAGCCTGACACGGGGCTCGAACCCACGAACTGTGAGATCATGACCTGAGCTGAAGTTGGACCCTTAGCCGACTGAGCCACCCAGGCACCCCCCAAGTTGATTTTTAATCCCTCTCAGATGTATTTACATTGTATTAGAATATGTTTATAGTTGTGCTTAATGCTAAGGAACAAATTGCTGATGCTGAGTCTCGTGACACCCACTTGGAGATCAATTTTAGCCTTTTAGGTGCATAGGGGAGGGACATAGAGGCAGGAATTACTGATTCCTCTTCTCTACTATCTCTGAACAAAGCTGTCTTGCTTACCCAATGTCACCCCTATAAGTCCCTGAGCAAATGCCCAGGGGTATGAGCCAGAGGCCCAGGTTAATTAAGGGCAGCTTAGACCGAGGCTGCTCATTTTCTGCTGGTTACCTCACTGATCCGTACAGGGATGCTACGCGATTCTATTTTCCTTCTACTTTCCTCCAATAACTACCCCCTCTCTAGGTTCCTTGCCATATTATCTTTGACCCTGATCCCCAGGGGCAGCTTTCCTTAGTAGAATAGCAGCCAGCTCTGGGCCCCTGGTTCCTGCTTCCACTTACAGCCAGGAACGACTTACTCCATGAGCGTGTGTGAGGCAAGGGCAGCCTTTGGCTGGGTGGGGAGCAGATAGAAGGTGGAGAGGCAAATGGGATGGACCTGGCTGGATGGGAAGGTGTGGACATAAGAAGGAACAAGCAAGGAGGGTGACTGGGCAAGGATCAGGAGCTTCCCGCAAGATGAGGAGGGGGGATCCTTAGGAAGCTCCAAGGAGAGCCATTGGGATGAGACCACTCTGCTGGTCATGAAGGAAGGAAAGCCCCAAGAAGTTAGGGTTTGTGAAAAGCAGAGTGGTTACCAAGGCCACATTCCAGCGCTACCAAGTACTTGGGTGACTGGTTTGTCTCAACCTGGGAATATGCCTGAGAACCAGTGAAAAAAATCCTGGTTTGCAAGGCTTATTGGCACAGTTGGAGTGGGAAGCTGGTGGGTGTGGGTGTGGGAGGTGGTGCTGGGGGAGGGCTTGAGGGGGTCAGGGAGCATAGCCAGGCAGGTGGGCTCATCTGGGCCTGGCTGGACATAGAGCATGGGGACAGAGCACTCAGCAGGCTTTTTGTGGGCCTGGGAGGCTGGAGATGAGCCTGCAGGAAGTAAGAACTGGTGTTCTGAGCTAGGCCTCCAGTGTCCGGGGCCTGCAGTGCCAGCTGGGCAGAACCCACCAGCCCACCCCAGCCTGAATCTTAGGCAGAGACTGACCACCTTCCTGCAGGCATTTGGACCTTCAGGCTTTGTCTAGACAACCTGTGTTCTCCTGGTGCTTTTTTCTTGCTTGGCTGACCCAGCACAGGGTCCTACTTCCCAGTAGACAAAATAGAGCTACCTCCTTAAAAAACAAACAAACAAACAAGCAAACAAACAAAAAAACTTTTAATTCCTTTGATGGTGAAGGTAGTTGAGACCAGCAGCAATACAGACGGGTCTGTGCTTGGGGAATCTCTGCTTGCCCAGCAACTCTGTGCTCTTAACCTTGTATGTTCATGAGGCAGAACAATGTAAGATACTAGACAGAACACTGAAGTAGGAGCCTTGATCCCTGCTCAGACACTAACTGGCTATGGGATGCTAGGCAGGTCACTTTTGCTCTCGGCCTTGTTTATTTGCAAAGCAATAGGGCTGGACTAAAAGACCTTTAAAGTTCCCATTAACTCTATCATCCTTTGTTTTAGGGAAATTGCCAAGGACAGCAAGTCAGCAGAAATGACTTTGACAATATGGGTTCAAAATCTTAATTTAAACATACAGTGGGCCCATGGGTTCAGACATGTCTGGAGAACTGGTAGGGTGGGTTCCTTAGCATGAGGGACAGAGGAACTTCCTAGAAGAGAACTTATCATAACAGAAGGAGGCAGCATTGCAGCATCTCTGTGCATGGTTATACTGGTTGGGCAATGAACAACGCTAGAAGGTATCATTCATAATGAAGGCCAGGTAAGCATGACAAGCTCAGCCAAGGAATAAAGCACAAGTTGTTAGAGAAATGGGGTGTTTTGAGGACTGTATGGGATCTACATGGCCAGCATGCACAGTGCCACAGGCTGTGTACTACACAAGTCCAGGGGTGCCATTCACATAGACCACAGTGGAGCTGTGCTTGGGTGTATTGTCTCTTGGTCTTATCTCTCAGTATTCCCTCTTTTCCTTGCACCACTGGCTGCACATTTGGACATTTTCTACAGGTGGGGTTGAGACAGGAAAGGGAAAGGGAGAGTTTCCTTGCTTTGCTATAGGATACCAAGTACTGTCAGTGGATCCAAGGGACTAATTAGTGTCTTAGGAGTTTCTGGTGCCCAGTGAACATACAGGTGCAGGAGTAGAAGACACAGGCATAATGGTCTCGGTGCAGGTGGCATCAGCGCTGGAAGAAAGGGGGGCCAGTACTGGGTAAACCCTAAACACCTGAGAGGCACTTTTCGTGGACTAGGGTCCTTCATTAGCAGGTGCTAGCAAAGGGCTGTAAAATTCTGTATCACCTTCCTTGGAAGGTGGTCTTATAGCTCTCCTTCTGTCCAGCTGCCTTTCCTCCTCCCACGGTCTCATCTGGGTGCACCCTCTTTCAGCTACCAGAAATGTCTCTCTCCAAATTCAAATTGTCCCTGACCAGAACACTTCCCTGCTCCATGTAGCTTTCTTCAATGTTTCTCCTCTCAGCCACAGGCCTGGTCCTCTTTGTTCCTCTCACAAAGGAGTCATGAGGAGGAGATAGAAGCTTTTGTTTGTGGAAGTCACAACCAGCCTGAGAAGCGCTTTGTTGCAGTGTAGCATATCATCTTGAGCACTTGGGTGCGGGAACTGGCTGGGGCTGTGGTGACCATGGGCACAGGGCTTCCTAGAATCCAGAACATTCCACATTCTCCTCTGTTCCCCACCCCCCAAATAGTGAGTGTTACTGTATTTTACGGATGAGGAAACTGAAGTTCAGACTTGAGACTTGATGACTTGCCCAAGGTCATGAGGCTCCTAACTGGCTATGTTGGACACAGCCCAGCCCTCCCCAGCATGCCCAGATCACCCATGCAAGGTGAGGTGGTACCAGGCAGCCTGCCTGCCTTGGAGAAGTACACAGCCCCTATGGGCGAGTCCCCCATTTGTGACTTCTGAGAGGTAGTGTGGCAAGGGTGGGAAGAAAAGTGGCCCTGGACTTGCTCTTGTGCTACCTTGGGTAAGTTACTTCACTTCTCTGAGCCTTGGTTTTCTTATCTCTAAGGCTGGCTGAGTCACACCCATCAACCTCATGGGGTTGCCATGTGGCTTAAATAAGATCGTGGCAAGGCGAGTAGAGAATGTGTGCCTCTCTTCAGTCACAAGTCATTATCATCTTCCAGAGTCCCCAATGGCAAACGAGTGCCTGACCTCTCATCAGCTCATATCTCTGAGGCCACCCAAGGTTCCGGGAGGCATGAGGCTGAGAGCAGTGTGGATGGGACACAGGATGGCCCCATGGAGGGTCATGGGCTAGGAACTCTTAGATCCACCTGTCCTTGGCTTGGCTGGTTGGTTCCCTTTGAAGCTCGGCAGAGGCAGCACAAACATCCAGATGCAGCATAAAGATGCCAGGCAAGAAGGAGCCTTTGGTGGCTGTAGTAGGCTGACAGGGCACCAGAGGCTTGAGCCTGGCTCCTTAAGAGGCTGCCCCTTCTTGCTGATCCAGACAGAGGGACAGATGATGGATGGCCTGGAGAAGAGGGGATTGGAGCCACAAGAAGAACTGAGATAGAGAACTGACCAGTTGGCAAAATCTCTGGGAGATCAATGGAGACCACCTGAATGGAGGGGATGCACTTAGGGACCTGGTGGCAAGTGCCTGGGCTCTCTGGAGCCTAGCACATCTGCTCTGTTCCCAGAGAAGAGAGCACTTCTGACTGGAGTCCTGGTGCCATTTCCTACCCCACCCCAATCTAGGATAGCCCAGATGCCTTCTCTACTGCCCCGCCCCAGGCTCTGCTCTGTGGTCTACATCTGAGAGAGCAGATTGGCAGTTCACGGTATGCCCCTGATGATGTGAACAGGTGAGATTGTGATCATGTATTTCTATTGCAGCATCTGGATGCAGTAGCATTCTGAATGTTCCAGGCTTATCATGGCTGGCACTTGTCATGGCATGGCTTGTCACTGCTAGCTTGGACCTTCAGGGCATCATCCCTCTGTGGGGTGAAGGAAGGTGGGACTGAAGAAGAGGCAGCCCTATTACACCACCATCAGCTCCTTCTCTAGGAGGTCTAAACCCAAGACAACGCTCATCATTTCACAGCACCCCCAAGAGGGATAACAGAATTTGTACAGCAGGCTGGGGCCTCTCGATGGACAAGCTCAGGCATCATCCACATGGGGGATCTTCCTGACTTGGAGAAACAATCTGAAAGGCTCTTTCTGCTTTCAGGGGTCCTCCCAAAGATAGGCTCTGGGCTGGCTCCCCTGAAGCAGCCCAAGCCTGGCCTGATCAGAGCTGTTGGGTGTGCTGGGGGTAGGAGATAGTGACCCAGGACAGTCCTTTTTGTGGGGCCCAACCATGTGCTTTGCACACATAGAATGCTTGGTAAGGAGGACCTCATTGATTGACTCATGAATCCCCTTTGCTCTGTGCAGTCTCCTGCTTCATTCATAAACATTCTGGCCTTTTACTGTGGGCTCTGATGCCTGGAGTGCCAGTATGCCAGCTCTTCTGGGCACCTGAGGTTTTGGGTCTAGTAACACCTAACTGAAATGCCAGGGAGCCTCTAGAAGCTTCGGAATAGGCCACTCCTGGCTCTGGTTGGAAGCCACTGCTCTGTACAGCCATTGCCTGAACTCACTGCTGGTCCTGGCTGCCTAGACAAGGACAAAATGAAGCCTTCTTTAGGGGGCCAGGCCGGGGAAGGGGAGAGAGCTGGAGAGCTGGTACACCTTTCTCAGGCATCAGGGAGAGCTAAACTAAACTTTATTTATTTATTTTATTTAAAATTTTTTTAAAGTGTTTTATTTATTTCTGAGAGAGAGAGAGAGAGGTTGAGAGAGAGAGAGAGAGATACAGTGTGAGCAGGGGAGGGTCAGAGAGAGAGGAAGACACAGAATCCGAAACAGGCTCCAGGCTCCGAGCTGGCTGTCAGCACAGAGCCCGACGCGGGCTTTGAACCCGCGAACCGTGAAATCGTGACCTGAGCTGAAGTTGGACGCTCCACTGATTGAGCCACCCAGACACCCCTAAACTAAACTTTAGAGGGGGCCTAGCTGTTGGTTGTGTAATATGGGGGCCTTACTCTCCACTTTGTGGTCATCTGCTTTCAGGCACTCTGAGCCTGAGGGGGTCCCAAAATATCTCCCCCGTATAGTCCACCCATTATAGCTTCACTCCATTTGCTCATGAAAGGTTTTATCATTTCTAAAGGACTCCCTTATAAAATGCAAATACCTCTATAAAATGGTCATGCCTTAAGTTCATTATTGGCCAACATCTCAATTATTCTCATTTTAGCAGGACATAGATAACAGCCAGAAATTTGGTCTAGATAGAGGCATCAGGGTACATGTGCATGTGCGTGTGCGTGTGCGTGTGCGTGTGCGTGTGTTTGGGATGAGGGCAGGAGACATATTTTTCCATTCATTCAACAAGTATTGATCAAGCACAGGGAAGTGCCAAACAGTGTTCTTGGACCTGGGGATGCAGAGGGAACAGAATATGAAAATGTGCCCTTGTGGAGTTTGCATTCTTTTCGGAGTGGGGGGCAATAAACAAATAAAAAACAAAATTTATGGAGTGTCAGTTTGTGCTATGAAGAATCAAGCAGGGAAGGGGATAGGATTACGGCTGGAGGAAGGGGCAAATTCTTGGTAGGGGGTTTGGCTATGAGGAAGGGCTAGCCTCTTGGCCTTTGCCTGGCTTGAGACTAGAAAGGAGGCACTCACTCTCAGGTGTGCAGGGGCCATGGGAACTGCCCTCTGTTTGGACCCACCTCCTCCTTCACTCAAAGCCCCAGATCCATAGAGCTTTTGGGTCCCAGCAGAGAAGACTGTAGGGAGCCAGCCCCCTGGCAGACCACCAGCTGGAAATGTTCCCTGCCTGGGCTGGCAGGAAGAAGGAGTGAGTGGAGTTTGCTAGCTCTGGACCAGCCGAGGTGAGTGAGGAATGTGGTGCTTGCTCGCCTCTCATGGCTCATTACCCAGCCCTAATCTGGGCTATTTCTCTCTTTTTTCATACCAAGATTTGGGGGGGAGCAGAGCAGTTTTGTGGAGTTACAGAGGTCCCTCTACAGCAGAAAGTCATAGCATTGTGGGGGTGGGGGAGGTAGTGGGGGAGGGTCACAAGATAGGTGGGCAGGGCTTTTTTAGAAAATACCTGGTTTCCTTCCTACCTGCCTCCCTTCCCTCTCTCCTGTCCATTTCTCCATTCATTTTTCCCTCCCTCCTTCATTCTATCATTGAGGGTCTTCTCTCACTAGGTAAGGGGGCAGGAAAAAGAAGCACAAATTCTTGCCTCAAGGGGAAGATACTAAAAGTGTGGTGTGTTTAAGTGCTCAGGAGTCTACGGACATAGCACGAGAGTATAGGTGCATGACTCATGGAAGGAGGCCTGACTCTACTTGGGCATCAGAGAAGGCTTCCTGGGGGAGGTGATGCTGTAGCTGCTCTCCCAAACTGGAAGACTAGAAAAGGGAGTTTCAGGCTGAGAAATCTATGGGTTCGATCACTGTGGATAGAGGGCTGGCTTGGAACCTAAAGGACCGCCCCTGTCAAGAAAGAAATTCGAAGAACGGCATAGCAGTTCCAGTGAGCAAGTCTGGAGTGCACAAGCCTTGGGGAGCTGCACTCCTCACAGGCAGACAGAGCAGGATCATAAAACATGGGCACTAGAGAAGAGGAGGGCCAATTCAGGCCAATTCAGTGCAGTCCAGTCCTTTACAGATATGGAAACAGGCTGGAGGGGCCAAGAGAGTGCCCCAAGATGGGGAGCAAGAGACCGAGAGGCTTCCGTCCCATGGCTCTCCTGAGCGTGCCTGTCCCATAGCTGTTGTCAAAAGACAATGTCAGCGCTAACTGAGCCTTCATAGTGTCAGGCACTGTTCTAAAAGCTTCCTGTGTCTTCACAAAACCCCCTCGAGGTGGGTGGGAACCTGAGACAGAGCAGGGAAGCAGCTTGCTCAAGCCTGCACTCCTAGCATGGGGGAGCAGGGGTGTGAAGCCCACGGTTTGCTCCAGGGTCCATACTGTCCCCCTCGAGAGGACATGGAGAGGTGGCGCAGCAGATGTTGAATAACCATTATCTGTAGCATTTACTGATTTCCATTGTGTAAATATTCCTTGTATGGCCATTTCTCAGGCATCAGTTTGACAGTCAAGTGGCTTGCAAACCTCCTGAAAATCTTGCCTTCGGCTCTCAGTGTGGAACAACTCCAAACCAGTGCAGAAACGTCCCCCCCTTCCTTCTCAACCCTGTCTCTAGCCCCCCTCTCTCCCTTCCCCTGCCTCCTCATGCACCGTCTCTGATTAGACTAGGTTCACGTAAACGAGTATGATTTGAAAGTTCTCATCTTGGGAGGTTTGAAAACGGTTTTATTTCCTCCACTCAAAAAGAAATAATAATAAAAGATTCATGGAGAGCTTCCCACTGTAATCATTTCCTGGAAGGGACCTTAGCGATTTAGTTCAAATCTTGGTTTTATAGATATGGAAAGTCTGCCCTGAGAGTGGAGGGACTGGCCCAAAGGCACACAGCCTGTAACTCAGGAGCCACGGTGAAGGGCCAGGTCAGGCTCCTGGTCCCCTGGCTCTTTCTTTTGCCACATTTCAGCACTCTTCTGGGTTCAGTAAGGAGAGATCCACGGCAGACGAAAGAAAAATGCAGGGTGAAATTTGGCTTTGCCACATACCAGCCTGTGGCTCTGAGCCAGTATTTTAAATGCTTTGAGTCTTAGCTTTATCATTTTAAAATGCCGATCTTATTAATACTTGCCTTCTGTATCTCACGGGGGCGTTGTGAAGACCAAAGGAGATAAATGGGTAGCAAAGTACATCCAAGGGAAGGAAATACAAATGGCTCTTAAACATATACGATGATGTTCAGTCTCATTCAGAATAAGAGAAATACAAATTAAAATTACACTGATAAATAATTTTTTCACCTATCAGATTGGCAAGAGTCCAGAAATTTAATAATACACTCTAATGGTGAAGTTGTGAAGAAACAGTCCCTCTCATATTTCTCATGGGAAGCGAAATGTGTATAGCCTCTATAGAGGGCAATTTGGCAATAACCATCAACATTATAAATACACATATCTTCTGACCCAGCAATTCCACTTCTGGGAATTTATCCTACAAATAGATTTGCCTAAATGCAAAGGGTCTATGTTTATGGCTGTGTGTTGCAGCCTTGTTTGCAAAAGGAAAAGATTTACAACAATGTAAATGTCCATCAGGAGGGGTCTTTTTAACAGATCCATGTTCACCCATGTGAATATTATGCAGCTGTAAACAGGAAGTAGAGGGGTGCCTGGGTGGCTCAATCAGTTGAGCATCCGATTTGGGCTAAGGTCATGATCTCACGGTTCATGGGTTTGAGCCCACATCAGGCTCGCTGATGTCAGTGCAGAGCCCGCTGTGGATCCACTGTCCCCTTTGTTCTCTGCCCCTCCCCTACTCACGTGCTCTCTCTCAAAATTAAACATTGAAAAAAATTAAAAACCAGGAAATAGAAAGTCTTATATGATCTATAAGACGTACTGTCAGGTGCAGAAAAGCAAGGTATAGAACAGTATGTACAGCATGCCGCATCTTGTGTTTGAAAAGGGAGGATATAGGAATATTTGCTAGTACCACATCATGAAATTCTGGAAGGATCTCCGAGAAACTAATAACAGGTGGCTACTTATGGGGGATGAGATTGGAATCTGGAAGGATAAGATATGTAGTGTTAGGGAGAGCTCTCACTGTTTGCCTTCTCATATGTATTTTTTATTTTTTGAACCATGTGAGTGCATCAACAATTCAGACATGTAAATAACACACAGCCTTGTAAACTGTAGAGAACTGTGCAGAGGCTAGTTCCTTGGGCCATTGCTAATGTAGAAAGGAGCTAAATTGCATGACTAGGACCAGAGTCTGCAGGAAGGCAAAAGGAGAATATTTGGGGCTTTTGGAGAAGGGCAGAGCAGTTACAGGGGGGGAAGGTGGATGGGGAAGGGGGTCCTAAAGGAAAAGTGTTCCTTCCTGTTGCATGGAAAGTGGTGGGTCAGTGTGACCCGGGGACCCACGGTTATGATGGGGGCTGCAGTTCCTGCCCAGATTGTCAGATTGCTGGCTGATTGTCACAGACAAGCTTCCTCACGCACGACATGCGGTCTGTTTGGGTAATGACACCGAGTGTCCATGGTTTGCTCAGGTGTTCTGGCTTCAGCGCTCCAGCTCAGAGGGGTGGGCTAGGCTGGGGAAGGGCTCTTACTTGTTGAGTTCTTACTGTGTGCCAGGGCATGGGTGTGAGTGCTCTACCTGTATTTGGCTGCCTAATCCTCTCACAGTGCTTTGAGGTGGAGTGATTATTTCCATTTTATAGATGATGAAACTGAGGCACAGAAAGGCCAGGCACTTTATCCAAGGGGTAGTGACAGTGGAGCTTGGCTGTGGTTGCAGGAAGCCTGGCTCTGGCGCAGTCCTTGCATCCACTGTAGACAGTGCCTGTCCGGGGCAGGCCCGCGGCTTCCTTGCGTCCTCCTCAGTACCATGTCTCCAGCTCTTGGTCCTTTCTCCCACTGTGCCTGGATTAGAACATCATTCCTGGGCCAGAAAAGAGACCCTCTCGTGAAGGGACGAGAAACGTCGCTAGAGGGCCTGTGGCCAGCTCAGCCTGTGTTCTACTGCTTCTTGGCATGGGGGTGAGGATGGGAGGCATTAGAGTACCCCTCCCCCTTATGTCTCTGACATCCCAGAAACAAATCCTAGCAGACAGAGGCCTCTTGTCAATTAGTGTAAGGCAAGGGCCTCGCTATCTGTGGAGGGATCTGGGGGAGAGGCGGGGCTGCCTGGCAAAGTGAGAGCATCATGTCTCCAATTAAAGTTGTGAGGATTCATCTTCTAACTCAGCCCCCTTCAGAAATTGACATTTATTAGGTTGTCAAAGCTGATTTTTCTTCCTGGCCCTTTCCTGCCCCCAACTCTGTGTGTGTGTGTGTGTGTGTGTGTGTGTGTGAACACATGTAAATAAATACCTATATTTTGCTTTTTAAAAATTAAAAATGTGGTATTTAGCCCTATCAGAGATTCAGCTACTTGATTCCTGATAGCGTAGATGGCAGCTACCCCGGGAGTAGGGGCCCCACAGAGGGGTGAAGAGGTCTCAGATGATGCTAAGCCTATCATCTGGGGGAGAAGCCAGACTCATACAGAGACAGAAATAGCCCACAGTGTGATTTTAGATATTCCCCGCCCCACCTCCCTGAAAATCTCTCTCTTCCACATGCCATTGAACCTGGAGTTCCTCTATTGGGGCATCCATCCAAATTTCTATGAATTTATTCATCCCTTTCCTGGGGTCTCTTTCAAAGTGAAATTCCCTAAGAGAGGAATGCATTAAGGCACTAGCATCCCAGAAGCACAGAGTTCAGAGCTGGAAGAGATTTTAAAGATGGTCTTACATTCTCTCGGAGAGAAGGAAGCTGAAGTCTGGGGGGAAACCGGAGGATTTGCCCAAGATCACTCAGCATGTCAGGGACAGTGATGCGGCCATCACCCAGATGCTCCGACTGCAAGCTTAGTGGGACCTTTCTTATCACATCAGTCTTTTTGAGGACAAGATGGAGCCTGGCTATATGTAGGCCTTGACCCCCAGATAAGGGAAGGCCAACAAGGTGGGAGGGGGTGGGGTTTGATGGGGTTTGATGGAGAAAAGGTGTAGAGAGCTGAGACCAATGTGAAAACAATTTTGCCTATGTCATATATTTTTTTTAATCGTATGTGTTGCATTCTTCTTTTAGCCGTTTTGCATTTGCAGTTGAGGACCTCAAAGGCAGCTGTGTAGTGGTTAGCTAGTCTCAGCTTTCCCTGAGATGATATATGCCAAACTTCAATCACCAGCCCACCTTTGATGCTTTTGCCATATTTTTATGCTACTTCTGTTAATATGATGATATTTTTCTTCAGATGATCTCATTTTAAACTTCATCTGTTTAAAACCAAAACTTTGTTTTACTATTGTGTAAAGAAAACCAGTTATCACTTGCCAGAAATAGATTGTAATCATAAAAATAAATATAATGAGATCAAAACAAGGTTATTAAAATTTAGTTAGGTGCCTTTCCTGACAAAAGCATTTAGCCTGAGGACTGTTTTTGCTCTGTAAAAAGGAAAATTAGCAAGTCTTGGAGAGGCATTAAAACCTGCTAGCCCCAGATGATAGCCCCTGGAGGTAACCAGGATCCGTGTTAACTTCCTCAGGCTTCCACAAATGGGGCGGCTGAAAGCAACAGAAACTTGGTTTACAGTTCTGGAGCCTTGGAGGTTCAGAAATGAGAGTTCCGCAGGGCTGTGCTCTCGGAGAACTGTAGGTGAGAGTCCTTCCTTGCTGCTAGCTGCGGTGGTTGGCTGGCAATACTCACTGCTCCTTGGTTTGTGGCCCTGTCATTCCAGTCTCTGCCTTCATTGTCACATGGCTTCTCCCTGTGTCTACCTCACAAGGCCATCTTCTTGTAAGGACAACAGTCTTGTGGATCGGGACCCGCTCTACTCCAGTATGACCTCACCTTAACCACTTATATCTGCGACAGCTTTATTTCAAAAAATGGCCACATCCTGAGGCACTGAGGGTTAGGACTTCCACATATCTTTTGGAGGGGGTAGGCAGGAGGGTGCAATTCATTCCAAGATAGGGTCTTTGAGAGAGAATTGAAAAGGGAGAACTTTTCATCATGTGGTCTATGCTATTGAGTGCTTTTCCAAGGGCCAGCATCGAGACTCAAGGGGGACTTAAGGGGGTGGGATGTCCTCTGTCTAAGGAGTGTGGAGATCTACAAAGCTCTTAGGAGCAGGTGATGTTCTTGATGCCTGAATGGGGTTTTCCTATGTCAGCCCTGGGCCCAGTAGGTGCCCCCACAGTCAGGGTGAGTATACTCAGTCCCCCTTGGATCACAAAATTAGCATCATAGAGACCTCTTTGTAAGCAGCCAACATTTACTGAGATTCTCTTGGGTGCAAAGAACTACAGACCCCCTGATTGTCTCTCTGCAGTGTCTGGTCTCACAGGGCAGAGGGACAAGGGGAGAGGTCAAAACAGGTGGACTAGGTGGATAGGGGTGGGGCAGAGTAGTATGTTGTGGCTTCTAGGACAGAGAGGCCACTGCAGCTCCAAGGGGAGTTTCTCAGAGGCACAGATAGGAGGACTTAATTGAGCGCTACCAGGAAGGGAAGTGGACAAAGTCCCTGCTTTCCTGGGGCTCTTCTGAGGTTGGGGGAGGGGAGATAGATAGCTGATACACCAGGTGGCGATAGGGCTAAGGAAAAAAATAAAGCAGTCTAAGAGGACAGGGAAGAATATTCCCGGCAGAGGAGCAGCAAGTATGAAGGTGGGGGTGGGACAGCGGAGGCCAGTGGGGCTGGAGCGGAGTGAGTGGGAAGAAAGAGGGAGGAAGGGAAGGTCGGGAGACAGTGGGTTGCCAGGTTGTAGGGCGGGGGGCTGGTAATTCCATGTGGGGAAGGATGTTGTATTTTCTCCTAAATGGCAATGCAGGATTTTGAGCAGTCAGTAATCTGACCTAATTTTAAATAGATCACCCTACTGCCGTGCTGAGAATAGACTTTGAGAGGCAAGAGTGGAAGCAGAGGGAAGGTCTTACAGTGATCCAGACAAGCTAGGGTGTTTTAGACCAGGTGACAGTGGGGAAGGTGATGAGCGCCGGTGAGAAATGACCGAATTCTGGATCTTCTTTGAGAGGGGGTCCAATGAGATTTACTGATTGGATCAGCTGTGAGAGACAGGTGTCAAGGTTGACTCCAAGATTTGGGGCCTGAGCAGCTAGGAGGATGGAGTTGCCATTTACTGAGATGGAGAAGGCTGCAGGAGGTACACACCTGGAGGGAAGATCAAGGGCTCTGAGTGGGGTTGTTAAGGTTAGATGTGACTTTCAGGTGAACGTGGTGGGTGGGCTGTTGCAGACGCGAGCCTGGAACTTAGCCGGAAGTCTGGACTGAAGATACACATTTATGAGTTAGTAGAGTTTGGATGGTATTTTAAAGCCATGAGGCAGAATGAGCTCACTGCGAAAGCGAAAGCGAGTGTTTGTAAAAAAAAGATAAGCAGTCCAGGGATTGATCCCCGGGGCATTGCAATCAGTAAGGCTAGGAGGGCAGAGGAGCAAAGACAAGAGGGAGGGGGCACTGGTGATGTGAGACAAGAACCAGGAGAGAGAGAAAGAGTGGCTGTTCTGGAAGCTGTGGGGAAAAAAAAGTGTTTTGAGGAGGAGGGAGTGTTCAGTCTGTTAATTAGTGTTGCGGGTGGATCACTGTTACGGGAGGGAAGACAGAGAGAGGCATGAACACAGATCCTGTGGTGAGAGTCTCCGTGTTCTGGTTGCTTCTCTCTTCTGAGTGAAGTGAGAGTCATAGGCTGAGGATGAACGGTAGGGATGAAGCGTTAGAAGTTTGAAGGGAGCAGACAGGAGAGAAAGGAGACTCAGGAAATGTGGGGTTGCTGAGTGGCCTGTTTGATCGGTGGCAACTCCAGAATTTCTATATTTGAAGGGGTAACATAGATCTGGTCAGGAAGGAAACTTGATGGCGAACCTGTAAGGTACACATAAGGCTGAGAAACCTCAGTGGTCCACATCAAAGAGAAGCTGAAGGGGTTGAAAACTAAGGCAAACTCCTTAGGAGCTCCCTGGTGTAGGTCTTACATAAGGATGGGAGAAGGAGCCTTCTAGGTGAGGTGACCCCTACAGTTGAGAACCAGGCCATCCCCTCTGCACAAGCTGTGTGCAGTCACACAAGTGTGGTAGTGGGGTGAGTAGGAAGGTACAGGACTAGGTGGGAGTGTATGGGTGACATGGGGCCACATCACCTCATCTGTCAGAAAAAAAATTCCTGTGACACCTTCTTCTTACTTTCCCCTCTCAGAGTACTAGGTCAGACATTTCGGCAAATTTTTCTAAGGGCCTGCATCTTCAAAGTACCTTGGCTAATTACTCACACATACACACATGCGCGCGCGCGCGCACGCACACACACACACACACACACACACACAACTTCAAACATCAAAGTAGTCATTGCGGGCCATGAACTTATTGCAAAGATGTTGCCATGGCAGAAAGTACTGCTGGAACTCCTTTTTGGGAAATCCAACTGAGCATGTGACACGCTCCCTGACTGTTCTCTGTAGGGGTCAGTCACTCTTTGCATTCCAGGGGTAGATTTGATTTCTGGAACAGCCTAAAGTCATTTAGAGCCAAGTGTGATGGCTAAAATTGGGGATTAGATTTCTTATGGCCACTGATGAGGTCTGGTACAGATAGAATAAAACTAGCCTTGTCTTGTTTAAAGGGGACAATACTTCTTTTAAGGGATTTAATCAGGCATAGTATATGAAGTGCCTCATGTAGTTTTTGATCCATGGCAGGCATTTCATAATTGGTGATTATTAATATTCCTAAAACAGTGATCCTGAGATGAATGGAAGCATCATTGAAGTAAATGATTCGTTCCCCAAGGTGATGGCTTTGAAGGGACAGACTTTATCTAGACTGATAAATTTTGCTAAGTCTGTTAGAAAATCAGATTTATGACTTTATAATCATATCTGTTAATCTTTATCAACCTTACAAGGAGGGGGATAAAGAGCTCCATATCAGAGAAAAGAGCACAGCTGGAGGAGATCATGGGGGGAAGAGTAATGCCAAAGCTCCAGGCACCCCTTAGGACCGCCCATGCCTCCTGGTGGTACCTGGTTATCCAGCACTAGACATAGTCATAGTGGGTCACCAGATATCAAAGAGACCAAACATGTTCTCTCCCTCCCCACAGCTGCCCTCAATGCTTTTCTGCTGGCTTGCTGATGCAGGGAAAAGCTCAAGGATGAGAAATTCTTGTCTTTGGCCTAAACTTTCAATCCTTCAGTACAAGAGCAAATAATCAGGAAGAAGAGAGCATAAGGATAACTTACAGCTTTGTGTGAAGAAGGTTACTAACTCCTTTCCTAAGACCATGTCTTGACAAGGTGAGGGTAGAGACAGAAGAAGGGCCACAGGTGTTTCTGCAAAAGGAGTAGGGAGGGAGGAGGCATCACTGGGAAATTAGAGACACCAAAGACAAGGTACCTGATGTTCCATTCTGTGCAGACCCAGACTTGCTCTGTGCTTCTGAAATAATGTTTCATTTGGACACCCCATGACCTGTCGATTTGACACTAACATATATATTATATATATATTATCTCTAGGTATATCTGTGAGAGTGTTTCTAGGTGTGTCTGTGAGGGTGTTTGTGTATGAGATTACCATTTGAATCAGTGGACTCAGTAAATTGCCCTCCCAATGTGGTTGACACCATCCAATTCATTGAGGGGCTGAATAGAATAGTGGAAATTCACCCTTTTTCCTCCTCACTGCTTGAGCTGAGTCACCTCATCTGATCTTCTCCTGACCTCAGACTGGTATTTACACCATTGGCTCCCCTCGTTCTGAGGCCTTCAGGCCAGGACTGAATTGTGTCACCAGCTGTCCTGGGTCTCCAGCATGCAGCCTTCTTTACTGTGTGAGCTAGTTCTTCATAATAAATATTTCTGTCTCCCTTCCCTACCCCTGTACATGTGTGTATGTATAAATGCATGCGTGTATATCTTATTCTGTTTCTCTGGAGAACCCTCATGCACACACATATACATTTGTGTGCACATTTCCCTATTTATCTATTATCTATCTATCTATCAATCATCTATCATCTTTCTACATCTCTCCCTATGTATATCATCTATCTATTATATAGCTAGCTAGCTAGCTGGACAAAGATTGCAATAGTTGCAGTTTAAAATACCTGGGAGTAGATGGTAGATAACGTCCTTTCTAATTCTCCTATTTTAAGTTAATTCCTAAGGCAGCCATTGGGTTGAATATGCAGTTAAAGGCTATAGGGATATGTACATACATAGTTCTTAGTGCAGGGTACAGTTTATGTTAAGTGTCCTGTGACTGCTGTCACTTACTAAAATTTATTTATTTATTTATTTATTTATTTAGGGAAAGATTGGAGGAGGGGCAGAGAGAGAATTCCAAGCAGGCTCTGCACTGTCAGTGCTGATGCGAGGCTCCCAACTCACAGACCACAAGACCTCACCTGAAATCAAGGGTTGGGTGCTTAACTGATTGAGCCACCCAGGTGCCCCTGTCTGTTGTTACTTTTACTCTCATTACCTGGATTGGCTTCAGCACCTTGGAGCCCACTTCATTTTTCTCCCTTTAGCTTTTCCCTGTAAGTACTCTTTTCCTGAGTCCTGTAATTTTCTTTTATTTTACTTGAGTATAGTTGACATATATTGTTATATTAATTTCAAGTGCACAACACAGCAATTCAATAAGTCTATACATTATAGTGTGCTCACCACAAGTGCAGCTGCCATCTGTCAGCACACAATGCTACTACAATACCATTGACTATATTCCCTATGCTGTACATTTTACCCCCATGACTTATTCATTCCATAACTAGAAGCCTGTATCTCCCAGTCCTTTATCCATTTTGCCCATTTCCCACCCACCCCTGCCTCTGGCAACCATCAGTTTGCTCTCTGTATTTATAGATCTGATTCTGCTTTTTGTTTGTTTTGTATTTTAGATTCTACATGTAAGTGAAATCACGTGGTATTTGCCTTTCTTTGTCTGACTTATTTCATTAGCACAAACCCTCTAGTTCCATCCTTGTTGTCGCACATGGCAAGATCTCATCCTTTTTTTATGGCCAAGTAACATTCCATTGTATATATACAGCAATTTTCTTTATCCATTCATCTATCAGTGGACACTTAAGTTGCTTCTATAACTTGGCTATTGTAAATAATGCTGCAAGAAACACTTTTTGAATTGTTTTCATTTCCTTTGGGTAAATACCTAGTAGTGGAATTACTGGATCATATGGAAGTTCTATTTTTAATTTTTTGAGGAACTTCCATAATGTTTTTCACAGTGGCTGCACCAGTTTGCATTCTCACTAACAGTGCATGAGAGTTCCTTTTCTCCTTATCCTTGCCAATACTTTTATTTCTTGCCTTTCTGACAGGTGTAAAGTGACATCTCATGATGGTTTTGATTTCCATTTCCCTGATGATTAGTAATGTTGACCATCTTGTGTCCTTTAATTTATGATTATAAGATCATTTCCTCCCCCTCGGCTTTACTGAGGTACACTTTACAAATAAAATTCTAATATACTTCAAGTATACAATGTAATGATCTAATGTATGTATATACTGCAAAAAAGATTTCCATAATCAAGTGAATTAACACATCTGTCATTTCACATATTTTTACTTTCTTTTTCTTTTTCTTTCTCTCTTTCTTTTTGAATGCTTAAGATCTATTCTCTTGGCTAATTTCAAGTATACAATAGAGTATTAACTATAATCACCATGTTATACATTAGGTACTCAGAACTTATTCATCTTATAACTTTTACCAACCCCTCCCATTTCCTTATCTCTGCCTACCCCCACAGTTCCTGACAACCATCACTGTACTCTGTTTCTATGATTTCAACTATATACTTTTTTATTTCACACAGAAGCAATAGCATAAAGTATTTGCCTTTCTCTGTCTCTGACATATTTCATTTAGCATAATGCCCTTCAGGTTCATCCATGTTGTTGCAAATTGCAGGATATCTTTATTTTTTGAAGGCTGAATAATATTCCATTGTACATTTATACCACATTTCTTTATCCAGTCACCTGTCAGTGGAGACTTAGATTGTTTCCATATTTGGCTATTGTGAATAATTCTGCAATAGACACGAAAATACAGAGATCTGAGAGCATTTTTTTTTTTTTACAAATAGTTTATTGTCAAATTAGTTTCCACATAACACCCAGTGCTCATCCCCACAAGTGTCCTCCTCTGAGAGCATTTTTTTAGTGCTTTATCTGTAGGAATCCTTTGATGTCTAAGTTTGAATTATGTTCCTCCAGAGAGGGTCTATGTGTGTGTTTTTCAAGCAAAACCACTTTAAAATAATTTTTTTGTTGTGATGTCTCCCAACTGGTACAAGTTTCAGCCCCCAATACACCTGAGAGCCATTTTTGATTAGGAATTATCAGAGACTCTACCCAGAGCAGAGACAGGCAGGTGTGGGGTGGATTTGTTTAGGGTGTAAAGGTGTCCTGGCTTTGTGATAGTGTCTCTCATCTGCCTCCCCTTTTACTTAAGTCCAGACTTCGTCTCTCAAACTCCTTTCTTCCACATTGATCATTAAAACCCAAGCTCCTGTCTAATGGAATCACCTGATTGTTCCTCACCTCAGACTTTAGTGGGCACTTACCTCCTAAGATTGGGCTTCCTGATGATTTTTGGCCTTTCATGAGTTTTCTTTCTCCGAGATCAGCTATACATTTATGAAGTTATTAATTTTTATTTATCGTATTATTGGTGTTCTTCACTGGGAGAATTTTCTGCACAACTAGACTGCTGTATCACCTGAAGTGAAAGGTCTTACTGAGTACTTCTCAGCAGAGAAGTCTTACACCACGAGGGCCAGTGGTTTTACAACAGGCAAAGAAGGTTGCAAATCTGGGATTTGTGAAGCATTACCTCCACCAGATGGCTAAGTGGTGAAGCTCTTCCTTTAGGGGTCTGGTTGGCAGCAGTACCTCGGGACAGGGGTATGCTGGGGCAGGGGCATAGATGGGCTGGGGTACTGAGGGAAATGGGTCTGGTGGGGCAGGCGTATGGAGGCAGGGTTACGGAGGGACAGGGTTATGGAGGGGCAGGGGCGTGCTGTGGCGGGGGTACGACAGGGTGGGGGTATGGCGGGGTGGAGGTATGGTGATTGAGGGGCACGTTGGGGCAGGGCATGGTGGGGGAGGGGTATGGCAGGGTGGGGGCCTGGTGGGGCAGGTGTACAGAGGGGCCGGTGTATGGAAGAGCACGGGTATGGGGGGGCAGGGATCTGGTGGGGCAGGGTGTCCTGGGGCAGGGGGAGGGCAGGGCAGGGGTATGGCAAGGCATGGGTATGGAGCGGCAAGGGGGTAACTGGGCAACTTGGAGCAGATCTTTGATTAGGGGTGTAGTTGGCTGAATTCCCCTTCACTTACAAACTATGACAGTTAATTCTGAACTTACTGTTCAGACTTTGGGCTGACAACTTAACCTCAGAAGTCTCTTCTGAACAGTGGAGGGAATAGTTGTACTGCCCAATAGCGCTTTTGGAAGATCAAACACGAGCTCCTAGCATGGCGCCTGGCACATGCAAATATTCAATAGATGTTGGCCACTATTGTTTTACTTTTCTTCCTCGGCTACCTTGTGGTCTTGGTATTTCCCATCATTTGAGAAGGCTGTAGTCCCTGCACTGGGCGTCTGGGGACCCGGGTCACTGTCTAGCTGTGTGAATTGGGACATGTCACTTCATCTTGCTGTACTCTCACATGTAAACATTCTGCGCATCTGTGAAGTGAGAGGGTGACCTAACTGGTTTCTAAGGATCTTCCACTCTCGTAGTTTGGAATCCTAGTCGAAGGGTGTGAGAAGAGAAGCACCCGTCAAAACGCAGCGTTTCTCCAGGCAGCCGTCACTGTGCTGCCAGGCTGGACTCCAGAGCTGATCTGTAAAAGTCGGATCTTAGGCATTTAGCACATATTTTCCCGCAGGAGTGGTTTTTAGGTGGTGGTTGGCTTCCAGGGCTAGCTCATAAAACCCAGCTTAATCCACAGTGAAGGAGGAACACTGTGCATTTACATTGGAAATGGTGGAAAAGAAGATGGTCACAATACTAGTAATTAAAACAGGAAAACAATTCCATTGAGTAAGAACTCATTTTTTATTTACCTAGAATCCTGGTGCTTGAGGGACACAGGCTAATTTAGGACAGGAGGAGATCTATGGAAATGTGTCAGGAGCATCTGGACTCTCTCAAGGGATTTAGACCAAGGCTGATGGCATGGGTTCTTTAAATGTCTGATTTTGGTTAAAAGTCCAAGGTTTCCTATACCACTTTATCTTTTCCTTGAGATAACATTGACTTAAATCCTCCTCTCGCAACTAATGGTTTGGACTTACCCGTGGAAAGCAGCGAAGCAGAGACAAGAAGGGAAACAGGAGACAAGAGGCAGGAATTCCCCCAGCATCACCAGTGTGAGCCTCTGCCGTGTTTTGTTGGGCCTCTGCCATGTTGGCCCACACAGCAATGATTTTTATAGTTAAAACATTTTTATTTTATTTTTCCGTCTTTACTGAAGTGCAAGTGACAAATAAAAGTTGAGTATATGTACGGTGTATGACTTGGTGTTTTGAAAGTACACGTTGTAAAATAATCACCACAATCAATCTAATTAACATATCTAACCTTTGCGTAATTAGTTGTGTGTGTGTGTGTGTGTGCATGAGAGAGAGAGAGAAAACTTAGCAATTTCAAGTACAGATCTTCCTTGACTTATGATGATGGTGTTACATCCTGATAAACCCACTCTTAAGTTGAAAATGCCCAAATGTACCTAACCCACAGAACATTGTAGCTTAGCCAAGCTGAACTTAAACAGGCTCAGAACACTTACATCAGCCTACAATTGGCAAAATCATGTGATGCAAAGAGCATTTTATAATAAAGTGTTGTTGACGATCTCATGTAATTAATCACATATTGTACTGCAAGTGAAAACAGAATGGTTGTGTGTGTACAGAATGGCTGTCAGTGCATCGATTGTTGACCCTCACAGCTGGCTGTGAGAGAGTATTCTAGCTTAACACTAGCCCGGGAAAAGATCCAAATTCAAATTTTGTGGTACGGTTGCTACTGAATGAGTATTGGTTTTGTACCACAGTAAAGTTCAAAAATCATTAAGTCCAACTGTTGTAAGTCAAGGACCATCTGCATACAATACAGTATCCACATAGCATTTTAAATGAAAACTTACCTGCCAGGGTATTAAAATGCCATTAAAAAACATCCAGATTTCTGGCTATGGGAAGCTTGGCAACTTGGGCCTCCGGCACTGAACTTCCACAGGGTGATTGTATGTTGATGCTTACCCAGCCAGGTCCTGTTCATTTAATGAAAACATATTCTTGTTGGCTCCTGTAGGCATTTGAGTTTGAAAATCCCAGGTGATATAATTTAATAGGAGGAAAGGGATTAAAAAGAATGTGAGTGTGATTATGCATGGAAGAGATGCTCTGAGACAGAGTCAACTAAAGGAAGTAAGAAAAGATGGACAGAGAAAAGGGGAGTGAGTCTTGCATCATCATAGAAAGCCAAGAAGGCAGGGGAAGCGGGGGCAGGTCAGATAGTTTCTCCTGTGGCCACCAGGTGGGCTCCAGCACAGTTAGGTTGTTGTCTGATGGAACTTGAAGATGGCTAGGACAGGCAGTGTGCAAATGTTCAGGGATACTTCAGTGTACATGAAGTTTCCAAGTTAAGAATCAGGGTTTCCATGCTTGGCTGGCTATTACTATCTTCTGAGCCAAATCCTGGGGTTCCCAAAGGAAAAAGTGTGCCTATGTTTCTGACCTAAGGACAATTTGACTGTGGTACTGGCACTGTCTTGATCATTAGGGTGGACTTGGCTAAACTTGCTGACAGAGTGGGGTCTCCTTTCCCCTCGCTGTTCCAGGTGGTTCTGTGCACAAACTCTGTGCTGGTCACAGGTTGGGGGACTGCCTCCTCCTAACTATGTCACTATTAGATGCTTTCCCTCCCTGTCCCTGTGTCATTCAGTAGCTTCTGAGTTGAAGTTCTGGGGTACACTAGTCCTACCTGGGGAGCTTACTAACACACCAAGGTCCACCTCAGACACTACGAAACAGATTCTCGGGGTCTGGGGCTTAAGGATCTGCACCCATAGGTGATCCTGACATGGGGGCCCTTCACCAGCATTTTGAGAAACAGGTTCATGAGAGCCAGTAGGACGTAGTGTGGAGATTAGAGTTTGGGCAAACACTCTCCTCAGTTTTTCTATATGTAAAATGAGGGTGGGTGGGCTCCTGTCTAGGTGCTCTTCCAGCTTTGCGAGATGGAATCTGACGTCCCTGCTGATCAGGTGGGAAGATTCCCCATTTGTGGAGATTTGTTTCTCCTTCTCTCAGACAACACCTGTCAGAAGGCTGTGTGAGTGCGGCTGGCCACCTAGGGGCTCTTCCCACTTCTCCTAGACCAGGTACACCGGCAATTCTGTCTACAGACGCTGGAGAAGGGCCAAGAGGGGAGGCTCCTGAGTACCAGGGAAGAGTCTGCCTCTTAGCTTTTCTGCACATTGATAGCCTTTCTTCTCTGGGAGCATATGCTATAGGCCTCTGGTGCAGAAGGAAGCTGTGTCTTAGATGTGTGGCAGCCACGCCCTGCAGGGGCTCCTCCTGGTGTGAAGGTGACACAGAGCTCTTTATGTGTGTCTGTGTTCCTATGGTCCAGAGTTTTCCTCCAGCTCATGGCATGGAGGCATTATGGGCTGATTTTGTCTCTTCACATGTATATTGAACTCCTAACCTTCAGCGTGACTGTATTTGGAGATAGGGCCTTTAGGGATGTGATTAGGTTTAAATGACATCATAAGGGTGGAGCCCTAATCCAATAGGATAGGTGTCCTTATAAAAAGAGGAAGAGATACCAGAGCACTTGCTCTTTTTCTTTTTGCATGAGGACACAGTGAGAAGGTGGCTGTCTGTAAGCCGTGGAAGGGGGTGTCACCAGAAACTGACTTTGCTGACACATTGATCTCAGATTTCTAGCCTCAAGAGCTGGGGCAAAATAAATGCCTATTGGTTTTTTAAAATATTTTTTTATTTATGAGAGAGAGAGAGAGAGTGTGAGAAGGGGAGGGTCAGAGAGAGAGGGAGACACAGAATCCAAAACAAGCTCCAGGCTCTGAGCTAGCTGTCAGCACCTGACGCGGGGCTCGAACCCACGAACCGTGAAATCATGACCTGAGCCAAAGTTGGCCGCTTAACCGACTGAGTCACGCAGGCGCCCCTAAATGCCTATTGTTTAGGCCACCCAGTCTTTGGTATTTTATGATAGCAGTCTGAGCTGAGACATGAGGGAACCCTTATTCCTTCATCCATTCAAGCAGGTAGTACATTTATACATAATGGATTATCTGTAAGGAAGCTTCAAATTTGTTTGAGCTTCAGGTGATCACCACAAAGTCACTGTGGGTCAAGTTTTTTTCCATCTTGGTACACACTTTCCCAGAAGCCTCATGTCCACCCCAGCATTTGAGACCATAGGATGCAGGCCCTTTAACTGTTTCCCCCAAATGACCGCTCTTTTTTTTTTTTTCTAAATTTTTTTTTTAATGTTTTATTTATTTCCAGGAGACAGAGAGAGACAGCGTGAGCAGGGGAGGGTCAGAGAGAGAGGGAGTCACAGACTGAAAGAGGCTCCAGGCTCTGAGCCGGCAGTCAGCACAGAGCCCGACGCGGGGCTCGAACCCACGAACCGCGAGATCATGACCTAAGCGAAAGTCGGACGCTCAACCGACTAAGCCACCCAGGCGCCCCCCAAATGACCACTCTTTGGCACCAAAACATAAAAGCCCAAGAGGTCAGGTGCCATTCCATGGTGTTGCCTGGGTGTGCATGTGGATGTGGGGCCACATCGTGTGTGGGATTGCTTGTGAGGACACTGAGTGTTTACGTACGCTTAAGCTGGCACATAGGGATCTACAAAACAAGGTGGCGGTGTGTACATGAGTGGGTTCCCACATACACTTGCTTATGTACAGAAGACTAGATTTGGGGTCTGGAACCTGGGTTGAAACTAAAATTTTGCTTATCGGCTTCACAATCTTAGACGAGATACTTAGTCTCCTCCTCTGTGAAACAGAGAATGGGACTGTTTCTCAGAGGTGAGCGGTGAGGACCACAGGGCGGGAGTGGGGAAACCCCTATAAGCCAGGCACTGCTCTTCTCCCTGGAGGCTCTCTGCTGACACCCCGTGGCTTGTCGCTTCTGGTGCCGCGTAGGGGAGGCGTGTGCACAGGCTGGGTGTCTCCTGCCAGGCCTGGGGTCCCAGGGCTGTTGCCGTTCTCCATTTCTCATTCCTCTTCCCATGTGCCTGTGCCTGGCTCATACTGGGTATTTGACAATTATTTTTGAATATATAAATGAATGAAACCACATTGTAGACAGTGCCCAATCACTGAGTGAATGAGGTGTCTTGTGGGCCCATTGAAACATTCTACCTAAGATCTTGTCAGCTGGGTCAGAGATGGGCGGGGGGATAAAGACGGAAGCTAACATCTCATGTAGCTGACTGCTGGGAACAAAGCACATCTTCCCCACTGGGAACCCAAGGATGGGAAAGGAAGTTCTCTGAGGATGTATTCAAGCTTGCTACTGTCCCCAGTGCCAATAAGGAGAAAAGCAGATGATTGGAAAACCATCATCTCCCTGCTACATGGTCCTTAATAGCTTCTGTTTATTGAACAGCTACTAGGTGCCAGGCACCATGCTGGGTGCTGGGGCTAAAATCACAACCCAAACTGGCCATTAATTATCTCACAAGAGGCCATTCACTCATTTAATCTTCAGAACAGCTGTGCGAACAGTAGGTGAACGTTCGCTCGGGAAAAGGGTTTATAAACTGTAGAGTGCCATAAAATGTCAGGGTTGTTGTGAGGATGATTAGTTTTCCTCCCCCATGTCTGCAGCCTGCCCGGCAGCTTCCCACTGTAGCATTGGCACCCACCTTGCCTGTCTCCTTCCCGGCTAATTGGGGAGGCTCTCCAGGCCTGATTTATGCGGACACTCACACATTCTCCCACTGAACATTATTCTAATCAGACACCTCATTATTGGAAGCCTGCCTCCTCGGGCTGCCTGGACAGGGTTATTACAGGATATTATACAGACCATTTGCATGGCCACCTTCAGGTCATTTCCATCACTTTAAGCTACTTACAGGCCCATTTTCTTCCCCATAATATTTGCCTAATTCGATTACTCCACGGCCTCAGCTGGCTCAAAATGGAATCAGAAGTTACACCTGGGAGCAAAGTCAACTGGATCCTGACACACCCTCGGTACGTGGGGCCCACCTGTCACCACCATGCTTCCAGATCTGAGGGGGGACTTAGGAGTCTGGTGAGGGGGGTGCGGAGGGGAGGGGAAGGACTACTTGATGAATAGACCAATATTTTATAGTTCCAGAAGATGCAAAGGATCCTTTTCTAGTCCCTTGAGTTCATCTTTTGTAAATTCAATCAGCCCCCTGTGCTTCTCCAGCATACACCTTAACACGCTTGCTTTCAGTAGTTTTCCTGCAAGACAGGAAGTTATGTGAGGGCAGGGACTCTGCTTATCTTCTTGATCTCTGTGTCCCTAACACTTGGCACAGCACTCAGTGTATAATAATTGTCCAATAAATAGAAACACTGTTGTTGATTGCCTGTTGGAATGAGAGTGTCCTTCATTGCTTTCCTGCTAGGAATGTACCGGTGAGTTGGTGTCGAAGTGTCTATTTCTGTTGCGTTGTTTGTACTCCATGGTGTCTGGTAACGATGGACCCGGTCTGCTACTTCTGCCCATGTACTGACACTGTGTGGGGGCCGAGTCTGGGAGGACAAAAGTCTAGAGCAGTGCTTTTCAACTGGAGACAATTTTGTCTCCCAGGAGTCATCTGGCAATGTCTGCAGGCATTTTTGGTTGTCATGAGTGAGGGGATACTTCTGGCACCCAGTGGCATGCTGGAGATGCTGCTGAACATCTTACGATGTACAGGACAGCCCCTATAATGAAGCATGATGCCACCAGAATTATCAATAATGCCCAGGTTGGGAAATGCTGCCCTACGGTTAGCCCAACACATGTAGCAGAATGAAGGACAGCAGGCTCAATTGGACTCTTATGACATTTGAGGGGGTCGTTGTAGTACACCTCTTTCCTATCCCAGTTCTGGGCCATGAATCAGGCAGAAGGGGATCAAAATACCTTTTTTATCACCAAAAAGGCTGCTGGAGGCTGGTGTCTTAGTCTGTTATCTGAGGGAGATTGGTAATTCTACACCTCTGAGTTGAATTTATTCATCTCCCTTGAAAACAGAGAGCTCTGTACAGGGCCCGGCCTGGTAGAGAGAGAAAGGACACTCACTGCACTGCACCATGCTCCCTAAGGCCCTCCCCCCTCGCCAAGAAACCCTTCTTTGCCTGAAATGGCAGCCAGAGCAGCGGGCCCTAGATGAAAAATATATATGAAAGCTGCAGGGAGAGTCGACCATTCGGGGCCTCTCCAGCTCAGGCTCCAGGTGGGACCCTGGTCTCTGGTCTCCTTCTGCCCTGAGACTCTTGGCTCATCAGCCTTTGAGCTTTACATTCAGAATCTGCAAAATAAGATCATAGCTGTTGTTCAGTTTTGTTGTAAAAATCAAAAGGGTCACAAATGAAAAAGTACTTAATGTTAGTACAGGACAGGGCTGCACTGAGCAGGTCAGGGCACTATTTGAGGCAGGTGGCTAGTAGCGGAGCAAAATCACATACATAAATAACTACAGCCCAGACAGGAAGTGCGGGTAAGCCCGACTCTCATGGGCTTTCAGACAAGAAAAACCTTGAGCCTTCAGCTCTGGCGGAGCAGCATGTGGAGAATGTGGCTTTGGACTGGGGCCCAGAGGATGGTAGAAATTTAAAAAGTTATTAACTTACTATTTTCATTATTACAGAAGCAATATGTGCTTATTTAGAACATTGAGGAAACACAGACAAATCAAAGAAAGTACACTTCCTTTCTAATCCCATTGCCCAGAGATAATCACTGGTAATTCCAGCTTGGGTAAAAATGTGCTCACGTCAACCTTCCTCCTGTATTAGTGAACCCCGAATCTCCTCCTTGGGCTTCCCCCTCCTCCTCTCCCTGGGGGGCTTACTCAGACTAATAGGGTCGACCTGACCCAAAAGCCAAGCAGAGTACCAGTGGAGAGCCACTGCACTGGCTGCAGGGATGTCCCTTGCCTGGATTCCAGGGTTGCAGCTCTCAGTTTGCACACCCCTTTAGCTGTTGTAAGGGGTATTGTAAGTACCACACACTGGTTTAAACAAAGAAAGAAAGTTAGTTTTGGAATGTATAACCCTCTCAAGGGCTTTAATATAATCTTAAAAAGGGAGAGGCACCTTCCAAATCATGAATAAGACTGAATTTTTTGTCAATCCTGGACAGTGAAGTCTTGTAGCCAAGTTTAGCTGGATTTAGACAAATGAGTAATGTGACTTTTTTGTACCAGAGTGTTGTGGAACGACCGCATACCTGTTGTATTGGGGGGTATCAAGCATAATTTTTGTCAATCTGGTGGTGAAAACTGTGTTCTTCTCTGACATGGCTAAGTGGAGAGGAAGCTCGTCCAAGCAGACATTGTGAGGGGCTGAAGATCAATGGGGCAAAGCATCAACAAGGGCCAGCCAGAGACAGAGAAGGGAAAAGGGGACCGAGGGGACCCTCACTGCCACCTGCCAGCTCTGTTCCCATTCAGGGAGGCTTGGGAGTCATTCTGGCCTCACAGCCAACCCTGCCAGGCTGGTAGGCTGGTGCTAGCCATAAGGAGGACTTGGGGAGACTCAGGCTAGTTTGTCTCTGCCATGGCCTCTTAGCATGCCCATACAACCCTCATGCACCCACCCTCTTTATAGTTTTTTTCAAAGAAATTTTTATAATGTTTTATTTATTTCTAGGAGAGAGAGAGAGAGAGATAGCGTGAGCAGGGGAGGGTCAGAGAGAGAGGGCGTCACAGACTCTGAAACAGGCTTCAGGCTCTGAGCTGGCAGTCAGCACAGAGCCCGATGCAGGGCTCGAACCCACGAACCGCGAGATCCTGACCTAAGCGAAAGTCGGACGCTTAACCGACTAAGCCATCCAGGCGCCCCTATCCTCTTTGTATTTTAAGAACACAAAAAGTAGCGAGGCTGCTACCATAAGGAACATCCATTTATCCCTCACTCAGTTTTGTGAAATTTTAACAGTTGCCATAGTTGCTTCATGTGTTTTTTTTTTTTTAAATAGAATATCACAGATTCAATAGAAGTCCCCCTGAAACCCTCCTCCTGATCCTGCGTCTGACTTTCTTCCCTAGAGGTTACTTTTCGGAATTTGGAGTTTGTCATTCTACTTATGGATTTTGACTTTTGCTACATATGTGTATTTCCATAAACTACACACACACACGCACGTATATATATAAAGTTTTCTATAAGGGAAAGTGTATATAGGCAGTATTATACTCTGTAAATCTGCAACTTGTTTTTCCCCTTCATTATTGAGGCTTATGCATGTAATTCTTGTAACTCTGATTTAGTCATTTTAAGTGCTGTATAATGTTCATCGTGTGAATATACCAAACTGATTTATCTGTTCTTCTGTCAAGGGGCATTTAGATTTTTTTCCAATGTTTTTCATTGCTACTCTTGAGCACCTAAGTATTTGTTTGTCCAAGGAGACATGGTCTTCTCATGCCATGGATGAGAGAGTTTTTCTAGGACGTTCACTGAGGACTTGAATTTCTGGGTTGTGGAACGCATGCATTTTCTACTTCACCAAATAGAACTAAGTTGTTCTTTCAAGTGATGTCCTATCAAACTGTGTGAGAGTAGCTGTTTGTCCACCACCACTGGACATTTCAGACTGAAAAAAAATGTTTTTTAAAAATTTGGTGAGTATGAAAGTATCTCATAGTTGTTTCAAAAATTATGAGTGAGGTTGAACATCCTTTTATGACTATTGACATTTGTGTCGTTTCTTCTGTGAATTGCCTACCCATTTTCTGTGCTCATTTTCTCATTGGGTTGTTTGTCTTTTTCTTATTGGTATGTAGGGATTTCCTGAATATTCTGACTACAAATCTATTCTTGATTGCATACATTACAGCTATCTGCTCCCAGCCTGTGGAGAATCATCATTTGTTCCTGGAATTTCCTGTTCTGCATAGGTCTTTACTTTTTTTTAAATGTTTATTTATTTGAGAGAGAGAGGGGGGAGAGATAGAGAGAGAGAGAGAGAGAGAAAACGAGCAGAGGAGAGGGGCAGAGAGAGAGAGGGAGACAGAATCTGAAGCAAGCTCCAGGCTCTGAGCTGTCAGCACAGAGCCCGATGCGGGGCTTGAAACCACGAATTGTGAAATCATGAGCTGAACCTAAGTTGGACGCTTAACTGACTGAGCCACCCAGGCACCCGTAATTGTTTTTTAATTTAAATTAACCCCTTTCCTTTTTATGGGAGAAGCAGGGACCTCTTGGTGATGGTGATGGAGGAGAGAAGGGACCTAGGTGCTTGGGGACTGGAGGCTCCTGGCAGGAATGAGGATGTGTGTAGGTCTGGGCTGGCAAGGCTTCTTCAAGGTAGGGGTTGGGGGCTGCATGATTCTCAGACTGCTAAGTGTGTTGGAGGCTTGTGGCTATTGGAGGTGATGGCCCAAAGATCCTTCTAACTAGGGTGACCATATAATTTTTCATTTAAACTGGGACACCTTTGCGATTGTAAAGCGACACTATTACTAATTACAGTGGGACAGTGGAAGTAAACTAAGACTGTCTCTGGCCACAGGATGGAAGGTCACACATTTTCTGGAGCTTGCATTCTTACTTCTTACATTCAGTCTCCCTTTGCTGGTTTCTGCCAGTCACCTCTGTGCCTCCCCTCTTCCTATTGCCCTGGAGGGCTTTGGAGTCTTTTCCCAGCCACCTTAGAGCCTTAACATCACCTCTTTCTGTGAAAATATACTGTTAGGGAGACCTGCCTTCTCTCCAAATCTAGCTCTACAGAAGTCCCCTGTTGGCCACAAGGCACGTGTCAACTCTCCCCTAAGCTCCTACAGCACTGGTCCTGCATTGTTGACTTGGATATTTAACTTGTAACCTTTTCATGCATTGCCTCGCCCCATTTGCTTGCAAGGCCATTAAAAATAGGAACATGTATTACACTTCTCTGCCTCAGTTCCTCTGACCTGTTCCTGCTCTAAAAGTCCCCCAATCTGTTCTGCTGCTTGGATTGGGGGAGGGGTCCATTCTCCCTTGGGGAAGCAGGTTCTTTGTTATGATTCTTCTCTGTAGCATGTTGCGTTCCTGCACTCCTTCCCACAGCTCATCCACGCCTCCATCTTTGTGGCCATCTCCCCTCTTGGTAGGCTGACGTCAGGGACAGTTTTCTGGAATCTGGCATAGTAGATGGTTCAGCACATCAGCATGTGGAAGTGCATCTTCGGGCCGGAAGATAAGCATATAGTCATAAATGCCGAGCAGAGACTCTCATTTCAGGGATGCATACATTGTGGCATAATTAAGAGGGAAGGCTCGTCCTTGGAAAAGATTTGCAAAAAAGGGTTTATAATTGCAAGGACAGAGAATTAGTTTTAAGTCTTCTTGACTTTCATGATAATCTCTAGGGCTTCTTTATCAATTTGTACCCAGATGATGTTGCTCTCAAGTCATAAGCAATTGGCTTATCAGTCTCTCTGGCATCTTGTGCCTGAGTATAACCCAGATAGGGTTAGGTCTTGAAGTGCCACTGGTCATAAATGGTGGATTATGTTTATTATAATATCCTCGTGTGGACTCAGAGGTCTGTAATTGCTTGACATTCCTGGAAGTGTCCTCAGGATGGCAAGTCCAGTACCATGGGACATTTTCCTAGTAGGAGTTAAATTGGTTTTATAATTGTTGCTTCTTAAGGAAGGAAAGCTTAGAAATGGAGTTGCCTCACGAAGGCTGGAAGCTGTTGTTTCCTTTTGAGAGCAAACAAGTCACGGATCACAGAGAAAGACCCTGCTTTGTGGTGGGGGAGGTGGAGGGAGGGCTAGCTGTGGCAGCAATGATGGTGCAGTCTGAGAAGGTGACAGTGAGGTCCAGTGTCACATTTCTCTTGTTTTCACTTAGGACGCTAATAGGTGCAGACAGTGTGGGCTTTCATGAAAACCTCTCATGAGTTTATTTCTTTTATTTCACGACCAGGGCACTATCCAAATATGGTTCTCCACTTGGAGTTCTTGATGCATGGAGATATTCTAGGGGCACCTCATGCCTTACATGTTAAGGTGCTTAACTCTGGGTGTTATTCAGTGAGTGACAATTATTTGCGGGTCTCTATAGATTTCCTCTCCATGGGGTTGGGCAGGGTCCCGGAAGAAGGAGGGGCCGAGTCACTGGTCTGTACATGTCCTGTGTATTAAAGGCCTCAATCACGGAGCACTGTGGTCTCCATGGTCTTAGCAAACTGTTGGGAGTTAGTAACAGTAATACTCAATGGGTTCGTGATATGTTTCCAGGTCACCTGATTGATGATATCCCATGCTTTGTCTTTTCACAGAGTCTTTAACATTCTGTATTTTAGAGGTATTTACTTATTCAGATGCCAGGGATACAGTAAAGTGCAAATCAGCCATGGCCCCTGCTCCCATGGAGCCTGCGGTTGAGTGGTAGAGACAGATTTCAACAATAAAGCATGATGAGGGCTAGGAGAGGAGAAGAAGGAAAACAATGGGCATCTGTTGCAAAGTAGCCTTGGCCCTGACTTTCCTCACAAAGGCCCACTTCTCTGAGGCCATCTGAGGAAGTTTGTTGGCTCTAGTCTCTGATGGGGCTGTTCTAATGCAAACCGGGACCTCTGATTCCTTTCTAAGAAGCTTTGGCCCTGCCCACTCATCTGTTCTCAGAGGGGGTCACATTGATGCTGTGTTGCTGCCAAACAGGTGTGCCTTCACCATTGCAGTCTGTAGTGAGCACTCTGGACCTCAACAGTTTATGCCAAAGGGTGGTGAGGTGAGCTAGGAGGGCATGCTTGCTGATACTGGTGGGGCCCTGAGCCCAGCTGCTGACCACATAGGAGCCACACTGCTGGTAAGCATGACTGGAAATGCTGCACAAGCTTCTCATGTGCATAGCTCGTAGCTCCTTGACAAGTGAAAATAAAGACCCCTGAATGTCAGGTGACGGGGAACAGCACCCGCAAGCCCTGCACTTCCCTCCTGGGGCCTGAACAGTGGAGGCTTTCAGAGTCTTCCCTTTTTGGCAGGGGTCTGCTCTCCCAGCCCTTGAAGCTGCAAGGATAGTGCTGGGGCTGCTGTTTTTGGATGCAGAGGCAGATATCTGGATGCACACTCCCTGAGCCAGCAGGTGCTTCTGTGCTCTGTGTGGCAGGGGCCACTTTTACAGTGCAGCTCACTCCTGGAACGTATGCGAGATGGGGTTGTCATAACAAGAAGGCACATCTGCTGAGGACTTTTTGTGTGTCGGGCACTGTGCCAAAGCTCTGTGTAAGTCATCGCATTTAATCCTAAAGTCCTTCAATATAGGTACATCCTCTTACTTCCATTTTATAGAGGAGAAGCTTGAGGCTCAGAGAGGTTAAGATGCCTGCTATAGGCAAAATAGCTTGTACATGGCTGAGCTAGGATGGATGCCAGGCTCGTGCCAGTCCAAAGCCCAGCTCTTTCGGCTGCCCATGTCAGGCCACATGCTGCAGTCTCTGCAACCAGAGGCTTTCCTTGGACCCCATAAATGTTAAGGTTGACTTAATTAAAAGGTGACAATGGAGGACTTGACTGAATTCTGCATTCCAGGGGGTTGGGCAAACTTATGAACCAGGAAATCCCCCAAACTGTAGCATGGAGAAGGAAGACCCAGCTTTGAGCCAAGTGTTGCAGCCCTAAGCAGGTGTCAGGCCCTTTCCCTCCAACAGGATCCAGCTGCTGAGTCAGTGGCAACCAACAACTGCCAGCATGTGTGTCCTGGGTGGGTCCCTGGTGTCTCCAGGTGCCCATGAGCTCTGGTTTTCTGCCAAGCTCAGCCGGGTGTAACCGGCCTAGCAGCACGGCCCTGGCGGCTCAGCTTTTCAGTGGGATGGAGCCCATCTGAAAGCTAGCCTTGTTAACTGGGGCTCTGTCTCTCTAGCTAACTCTTATCAGCTCTTCCAGCTAAGACTATAGATAGGAGGTGTTTTCTGCACCTCCAAGCACTGGCTAGGATTCTTCTTAAACCTAGACAGAACTTTCTGAAATTAGTGAGGACTCCTGCTAGGAAAGCATGTCCACTGGAGCCATGGACATCAGTAGTAGCTGACTGGACTCAAGTTGGGCTCTATGATTGGGGCCCAGGGGTAGGGTGGGGCCACCTCCACCACTGGGTCCCTTTCCTTGTATCCAAAACTGTTCTCCTGCCCATTGATAAAGTTCTAACACGTCTTGCATCTGAGGCTCATGGATTCTTCCACTTGACTCTATCATAAGTCCAAGCTTCTATGCAGTGAGTGATGGTACCCACGATAAGCATGATTTTAATCATGCCTCCAAAAGTTCATTAAATGTCCTGGTCTCAGGTGAGATAGGGCTTGGAGGGCAATGGGAGAGAAAACCTATAAACAGCAAATGTCTGGACCTTTCTAGTGGTCACGGGTACAGCCTACTTCTTTTCTAGACACTGTCATTTCTGAAACTTTAAGACCGTGTTCTTAACTGGGCAAGATTTTTGCTTTTAAGGAGAGAGTTAACAATGTCTGGAGACACTTTTTATATCAGACCTGGTGACTTGCATTGGCATCTACTTGGTTGAGGTCAGGGATACTGTTAAACATCCTACAATGCACTGGATAGCACCCTGCAACAAAGAGTTATTCTATCCAAAACATTGGTAGTGCTGAGTTAGAGATGTTTCTTCCAGTGTCTTCAGACTGTCTATGCTTGAGGCCAGGGGCCAGTGTGAATCTGAGCCATTTGTGTACAGAGATGTCCCCTCTTGTTCTGGGTTTGTGGTACCTTGTTTTCTTTTTCCTTTTTTTTTTTTTTTTAAATTTATTTCTGAGAGAGAGAGAAGGGGAGGGTCAGAGAGAGAGAGGGAGACACACAGACCCCAAACAGGCTCCAGGCTCTGAGCTGGCTGTCAGCACAGAGCCCGACATGGGGCTTGAACCCACGAACTGTGAGATCATGACCTGAGCCGAAGTCGGACGCTTAACTGACTGAGCCACCCAGGTGCCCCTATGGTACCTTGTTTTCAACCCCCCTTTGTCCTTTCTTCACTCACTGCCCCCACCCAGACTACGCACTTCCCATAATCGTGCACTTGTGCTCCCAGCCTGGATGTGTGGGCATGTCTCGTTCATCTTTGTCTCTTAACCTAGAGTAAATATGTTTGTTAGACAGTCAAACAGACCTTAGTGGCAGTCTATCCTTTGGGAGAGTGATACTCTATTTTGTTTGCTTAAGGATAAAATGAAAGCTTACTGACTATCCTGGGTTGAACAGTGTGCTCCCTGCCCCCAGTCCATGTTCACCCGAAACCTGTGATTGTGACCTTAGTTGGAAATAGGGTCTTTGCAGTGTAATCAGGTTAAGATGAGGTCATACTGGATTACAGTAGGCCCTAACCTGGAGACTGTATCCTGATACAAAGAGGGAAATTTGGACATGGAGATGCACACACAGAGAAGATGGCTACGTGACGACACATGTCGAAATTGGAGTGATGGATCTGTAAGCCAAGAGTACCAAGGCTTGGCTGAAACCACTGGAAGCTAGCAAGGGGCATGGAAAGACTCTCCCCTGAGTGTTTGGAGGCGCCTTCCTGCTGATGCCTTGATTTCAGACTTCTGGCCTCCAGAATAAATTCTGTTCTCTTAAGCCATCCAATTTGTGGTAATTTGTTACGGCAGCTCTAGGAAGTGAATACGCTGGCTTGTAGATCCCAGGAAGTCAGCAGACAGACATAAAAGCCTTCTTCATACCTCAGTGCTTGCATCTGAGGCAGAGGATCTCTGTTTCCTGGGTGATCTCTGGCACCAGAGTGGACTCACCTGTCTGCTATCGTCTGGCCTTGTCTTTGACGGTGCCCACATTTGTTTCCAGATAATGCTGAACCTGGTTTGTGGTGACCAGGCAGTGTTCATCCTAAACCTTTCTCAGAACAGAGCAAAGGAATACAAACGAATGTGTGTCATGAGCTGCCCAATAACCCCTGTTTCCAGCTCCTAGTATGAGTTAGTCTGGCCCTAATTTTCAGGTTAGCGGGACCTTCTCTCTCCTGGTGTCCTGGGCTTCCAGGGGTCCTCAGGACTTAGAAGTGCCCTGTGTGTTCTCAAGGAACAACCAGAGGCTTAGTGGGTAAGGTGTGTGGTTACCGGCCGATGGGCTCCAGCTCCCCATGGGGCTTCCTGTCCAGGCTGGCCCTTGCAAGTCATGTGATGGTATGTTGGCTTCTGATCTGTTATCACCCTATGCCAAGATGCTTGTATGCTGTTCCTCCACCGGCCGGGCCTAACAGTGCTGGCATTTTCTGGGTCACAGACCCATTCTGGAACACATTCAAGGATGAGGTTCATAGTTCAAGCCCATGGTCAGGGCCTCTTCTCCCAACTCCTACCCCCATTTTCCTCCTCACTGTCTTGGCTACCTTTCTTTTATGCCCATCCCACAGTGACCTGGATTTTCCCTTTTTCCTCCCATGATAGGAATTGAGAGCTAGACAAAAAAACCCTGCTCTCTACTCACTAAAAAGACCTGTTAATTCACTCTTTAGGCTAGGAAAGTCCCAATTCTTAGAAACATAAAAGCCATCCTCCTCTCTTTGAAGGGGAAGTGAAAATGTTTTGCATTTCTCCATGGAATGCAAGAAAGATTTCTTGCTAAAGAAACAAAAACTAGGGGCTCCTGGGTGGCTCAGTTGGTTAAGCATCTGACTTCGGCTCAGGTCATGATCTCATGGTTCCTGGGTTCGAGCCCCACATCAGGTTTTATGCTGACAGCTCAGAGCCTGGAGCCTGCTTCAGATTCTGTGTCTCCCTCTCTCTCTGACCTTCCTCTGCTCATGCTATCTCTCTCTCAGAAAAAAATAATTTAAGAAAAAAAAAGAAGCAAAAACTAAAACCAAACACAAATTTATTTCTCTTGGGTTACCCGACCACCAAACGTTCAGTAATATTTTCTGTTCTTTTTTTAACTTTAAAAAAATATTTATTTATTTTTGAGAGAGAGAGAGAGAAAGAGCAGGGGAGGGGCAGAGAGAGGGAGAGAGAGAGAGAGGAACAGAGGATCCAATGTGGGCTCTGCACTGACAGAGGGAGCTTGAACTCATGAACCATGAGATCATGACCTGAGCTGAAGTTGACTGGTTAACCGACTGAGCCACCCAGGTGCTCAGTTCTGGGTGAGAACAGCATTCTCTGTTCTGCATTAAAAGTAGGCTACTGTGCTGTCTCAGAGACCATCATCAAGTTCAAAGTCCTCATTCTGCACATGGGGAAGCTGAGGCCCAGAGAGGGGAAGTGACTTGCTCAAGGCCACCCAGATGACCAGGAACCAGAAGCCAAGTTCCTCAATTCTGGGGCTATTTGGGCTTGACCTCACCCCAAAGCACTGGGTATGGGAACTCAATAGGTAGAACATACTAGGAAAGAATCCCAGCACATGCCAGCACACCTAATCTCTTTCAGTGGTAGGGAAAACACTTACCTTCTGACCCCTACTGCCTAGTTGATGCCCTGGTTGGAAATAATGATGATGTTCCTATTTGCACAGCACTTTATTATAAAAAGCCTTTCGCTTCTATTGCCTTATTTGATCTTTGTGTTACACTGTGAGCAGGCAAGGCTAGCATTGCCGGTTCTGACTCTACAGATGATAAAACCAAGGTTCAGGAGATTAAGTGACTTGCCCAAGGTGACACATGTACTACAGAAGAGGAATTAGAACCCAGGTCTCCCCATTTAAAATTCCTGGAGACCCTGACTTGGCAGCTGCTTCTCTCATCGCTTCTGCTTTGCTCCCCTCTGGGAATGACAGGCAGACACTGCTCCAGTCTCCTTTTCTTCCTCCTGCCTGCTTTCTTCCTCCTCATCTTCCATATCCATGGCCAGGTTATTCCCCACACCTCTGGTCCTTCTTTCTGTCCTTTTATCTTTCAGGGTGCATACTCCTGCTGCCTGATGCAGGCCTGGCCCCTGAGATAAGTGCTGGGTGGTTCACACACTGCAGCTTAGGCTGTGAGCAGATTCCTGGGGGGTGGTGAGGGACAGAGTCTGGAACAGGGCTCTGGACTCCCCCTGGGCTGGGGCACTGCCCACTCTCAGTCATGGCTGAGCCTCAGTTTCCCCCTGCAGAATGGAGAGGGCTGCTCCCTGCCCCCTAAGTTTGGGGACTAATTCTGCCAAAAAAAGGGTTAAAAAATATAACTGAGCTTAATCCGAATGGAGGTCTGGTTTGCTCATTTGCATATAAGCATCTCCTCCGCCCCCAGCCCTGCCAATTTGCATCTCATTATCCAGGTGAATCCTTGGTGATTTCCCTCTAGACTGGTCCTGCCAGCTTCAGCTCTATCTCTTTTTTGGCCCTTAGAGCCTTTCTTATGCTCTCCTGGCCCCATGGGGCTCTTAGGCTGGACAGGCCTCTGCAGTCCTGGCTGTAGGCTATTTCCCTGGTACTCAACTTTCCCCTCTGCAGAGCAGTCTCCAGGGCCCAGCCAGGGAAATGGCAAGCCTGAATGGGGGCTGGTATATATGTGTTTAGGGGGAGGAGGCTGGCATAGGAAGAGGGGTGGCTCTACTTGCTCGTGTGAACATAAAAGGCACAGAGTGTATTTGCATGTGTGCGTGCGCGTGCATGCACACACACACATTCACACACACACACACACACACACACACACACACACACACACACGACATGTGATATACACATTCACCTTGACCCCACCGTTCTTTTGTTTCCATCCCTGGTTATCCTTATGTGTCTTCTCTTTAGCTTTAAAACAGAGTTTGACATGAATTTACGTGAAATCACCCAGGTAAAGGTTTAGGGGATGCTAGAGAGGGAGAGGCAAGTTTTGCGTTTTGTCCCCCAGCCCTGCCTCCCAGGGGCGGGTCCAGGGCCCTGGGATCTCCTAGTGCAGCCTTGCTCTTCCCAGCACTGATGCCTCCCCAGGGAAGCCAGCCTTGTAGCATCCCCTTCAGTCCTAGCCTTGAAATCAATTGCAATAGGGGGCTGGCCACAGAGGTGAGCAGAGGGCCCTAGAGAATGAGCAATTGCCTGCAGGGAGGAGAAGACCCCTTGTGGAAGGTGGTCAGGGGCCTCCCTGGGGCCACAATAGTTGGGCCACACTCCATCTGCTCAGTGGCACTGCCCAACAGCTGAGTCAGAACAGGCTCGGGTCCTGTGCAGAGTGCAGGAGAGGGTGGTGAGTGATGAGTAGTGGATGGGGAAGCAGGCCATGCGCACTGATTACTAAAAAGGCAGGGTGCGCTGGGGCAACAGCACTGGGTGGCATCAGGCAGTGACATCTAGTCCCATTTGTTCCTCAGTGAAAGCTTGTCGGGCACCCGCCAGGGGCAAGGCCTTGTGTTGTGTTCATCTGTGGGTGGAGAAATGAACAAGACAGATGTGACCACCATGAGGCACACATGGACTGGTGGTGACTCAGACAGGTGAATGTGGCAGACTTGGATACAGGTGGAGAGGGAGAAGTGCAGGGTTGGGATGGTTGCCTTTATGTGTCAATCTGGTTATGCCGTGATACCCGGATATTGGTTAAACACCAGTCTAGATTTCACTGTGATGTTAGTTTTTAGGTGAGATTACATTTGAATCATTGGGCTTTGAGTAAAGCAGATTAGTCTTCGAAGTGTCATGGGCCTCGGAGAAAGAGGGCCTTAAGAGAAAGTAGACTGAGGCTCTCCTGAGGAAGAGAGAATTCTGCTAGGACATGGCCTTTGGATTTGAGCTGCAACACTGGCTCTTCCTTGGGTCTCCAATCTGCTGGCCTACTCTGCAGATTTTGAACTTGCCAGTCTCCATAATTACATGAGCCAATGTTGCTGGTTCTCCAGAGGACTCTGACTAATACAGAGTCCTGTGGGAGAGCCTAATAAAGGATAGGGGGCATGGAAGGCTTCTTGGAAGAAGCAGGCTGGGCTATGATATGTCTGCAGTCAAGAAAGAGGAAGGAAGTATGTTCAAGGCAGTGCACCGTGGGAAGGCGTGGCATGGTTTGAATGTTGGCCATGGGCCAGGCTGGCTGAGTCTAGCGTGGGTACTGTTACTAGTTAACTCAGAGGCCTAGGTGGCCTCTTTCAGAGAGCTGTGAGAGGATGCAAAAGAGATGCTGGAGGTGAGCAGGATGGTAGATGGTGAGGAGCTGACGGCCCCTCTGGGGCTCTGAGGCAACGTGGCTGTGGTCGTGCAGGCAGAGGGCCTGGTGGGGCTTCCTTTAGGTCTGGAATATGCAGGGGCAGAAGCAGTGATCCAAAGGGGTCTGCCTGGCTGAGGAGGCAAGAGAAGGAGGCTCTTCCCCAACTTGCTGCAGGGACCTTCTGGCCTTAATGTTCCCTTCTATCCAGTGGGGGTGGATGATCACTTAGGGTTGTCTGGAGAGTCAAATGAGACAATGTGCACATGGGAATTGGCTGCAAAAGAATGAAGTGATAGAACACAATGGGTTGTTGTTGTCAGCGTTCAGGAGCAGGAGGAGGGTGAGCAGGACCTGGCCAGAGCCGAGAGGAGACGAGTGAGGACCCTGTGGAACATTTGAGGAAGGGCTCCCCCTGGTGCTGACCCTATAGGTTTTGGCCCTGAGAGGTAGTGGCTCCTTAACTGTTGTTCCGTAGAGGACCCACCCATCTCCCTCTAGTCCGGGCCTGAAGATGAGAGCTGGCATAATTCCTGTAGGAGAGATGGGTGCTATGGGTGGCCAGTTGGATTTTAGTATTCCTTGCAAGGCTTGATTGATGTTTTTGCAGGTGGAGCTCAGCCCAAGATGACAATGTGGCCCTGGCTGGGGTAGCAAGTTCCTCTAGCGTAGTGGTTCTCAGAGTTGGTGGGGTGGGTTTGGAGCTGCAGCACCACCTGGCAACTTGTGAGAAATGCAAATTCTCAGCTCCATCCAGATCCCCAAATCAGAAACCTGGATAGGACCTGAGGAGCTGAATCAGAAACTAGGATGGGGCGCAGGAAGCTGTGTTTAATAAGCACTGCATGGGATTTGTGTGAGAGCCACCGTGCTGTGGACTAGGCCTTTGTCAAGGGAGGGAGGAGCCTTCTTGATTGAAACAATTCACTTGCACAGAAAACAACTCTCTCCTCTGTTCCTCTTTGGCCACATTTCACCCCCTCCCCCCCTTTGGCTCTATCCTCCCCCACCCTCCTTTTTTTCAAGACTTGAAATCAATTACCACAAGAGGCGGTCACGAAGATTCCGGGTTTCTCGGGGCCAGCTTGAAGTCTTATTTCTAACACTGCTTACACCTTAAAAACTAAAGAGCAAATGACTCACAAGTATCTGGAGAAGGTTCAAATACTATGAATGAAAGGAAAATGTAAATTTCAGCAATTGAGCTATGACCTTCAGCTCCTCAGAATGGCAAAAGTCAGAAAGGTGGAAAACACATAGAGCTGATGAAGATGTGTGAGGACACGTCCCCTCCTGCATCACAGGTAGGGGGGTAAACAGGTTCATTATTTTGGAAAGCAATCTGGCACACTTAGTGCTATTTGTTTTCAATCATTTTCATTGACTGCACCTCACATAGTGCTTACTGTATTTCAGACACTGTTCTAGACAGTTTATAAACACCGGCCAACTTATTTAATTGAGTACAAGTCTGCCTTATGATCCTGAGCTCCTATTCTTAGGAATGGATCTGGAGAAGGTCGCGGACAGTCATAAAGGGCGAGGGAAAGATTGTGTTGCTTGTGGCAGAGGCAAGCTGGAGGCTCTTCTCGGTGTCCATCAGTGGGGGGTGGCTAAGGGGAAATGATGGGGGCATCCTGATGGAGCCTATGTAGTGTTGGAAACATCTAATCAGACACCTAGAGCAATGATAGATCTCAATAAACAGTGCCGACTGAAAAAAGCAAAATGCAGAATAACATTCATAATACAGTGTCATTTATGAAAATTCAAAACACATATTCATAACAATGCTCCATAATTTACAGGATATATGCATATTTAAGGACATGCAGCAACATACTGGAGCAGGTGCCTATGTGGAGGAGGCGGATTCGGAGTAGGGACAGTAATGAAGGGGAAGGGAAGGGAGAGAAACACAACAGGGCCCTGTTCTAACCAGACGCTGTCTTAATAACATGCTACATGTGAAGGAGTGTGAGGACCCCAATGGTCTGAGCCTGTGGTCAGAAAGGAAAAAGAGAAATGAAGCCCCCTTTTCTTTGAACTTAAAGCTCAAGGAAAGCAGGCCTGAGGCCAATGGGCTGAGCATGCAAGGGAGGTGTAGAGTTTGGCCAGAATTTGACTCTAAAACTAGTCACTTGAATCTCTTTAAAATGTGAATAAAAATAAATCAATAAATAAAGTTTTTATTATAGGGTGTCACGTGTTCTACAGTGACTGGCCCCTAGGAGACATTCAGTGGTGACCTGCTTTGCTGCCTTTCAAGAGTGGCATTCTAGGAGGCCGTCCATGCCTCAGACAGTCTTTCTAGGCCTCGTGTGTGGGTGCTGTGAGAGGCCAGGGCCAGGGTAGGCCGTGCGGGGGGAAACTTAGAAACACAGCCTCATGTCCGTGTTGACTTTTATTCAGGAAAATTTCATGAATACACAAAAGGAGAGAGAACAGTAGAATGAAGCCCCACTCCCACCCCAGGTTCAGCAGATATCAACATGTGGCCTATCTTGGGAATTTATTGGTAGAGGGGATCAAAGTTAAGAATAATAATCATGCCTTACATTTGTGTAGAATATTACTACATTTCATACACAAGCACCTTTTGCATACAGTATTTCATTCAGTTTTCATGGCAACCCATGAGCTAGATATTGTTTTCCCATTTTAGAGATCAAAAGACTGAGGCTGAGTGCAGTGAAGGAGTTTTCTGAGATATATCTGCCATGCACAGAGCCCGGTGCAGGCCCTAGGTGCTCTGGCCTACAACCAGTCCTCTTCTTTGGCCCTACAAGCAGGATGTCCCTGAGCAGCCCTTGCAATCATGCCCTACGGCTCCCCAGGTGGCTGTGGGCGAGCCCCTCCCCTTCTGGGCCTCCCCTCATGGCCTGGGGAGTGTTTGTGTCCTGCCCTGCCCCTCTTGGAGCTCAGTGCCATCACTCCCTGGTGTGCCCTACTTAGCAGGAAATGGAACAGTTTAGAAACAACCCAGAAAGCAGAGAGAGCCAGACCACACAGTCCAGATGTCCCTACTCCAGGGGCCTTGTGCTGGCTCAGGGCCACCGGACAGAGAGAAGAGCCCTAAGGAGGTGGCAGTGCCATGGGGAGTGGGCCCGGAGAGAGGTCCCCAGTATTGCCCCATTCCTACCCAGAGCTCATTTTGGTTGCTGGGGCCAGGGACTGGAAGGTGAGTGGCCCAGGAGATGCCAGGGAAGAAACAGGGAGATTTCTGCAGCTCCCTCAGGGTATGCTCAGCCCCCAGTCAGTGCTGAGACCAGGTTCCAGAAACAGATTTCTTTTTTTAACCACTTTTTTCCCCATGGTGACCCACTTTTGTAGCTCAGGCCCCAAGACACTCTGGCCATGTCTCTGAGTTGTTTTTCTGGAGGATAGGCTCCCTAGCCAGTCCTTGCTCCCTGCACTGTAGTTGGTGGGTCCAAGGTAGGACAGCCAGCATCTTCTGGGGATGGGAGGGCCCCTGGGGCTCAGGGCTATAGAACAAGTGCTCCAGGGTCACCTCCTTTCATCTGGAACCCTGGCTTGGTTTCTGAGACACAGATGGAAACTTCTGCTCCTGAGTCCTCAGTCACTCGGCAAGGTACTTCCAGGAGGTGACCACATATGGAAGAGCGAGCAGTGGACAGGAGGTGATGGTGTCAGGCAGAGATGCGAGATCCAAGGACCAGCCAACACCCACACACTGACTACTCTATGCCCATGCCACCCTGGAGCGTGCAGAGAGCCGGCGGAGCTGTAGGCACAGCAGGGCCTTCTTGGGCGTGGGGTGGGAGTTGGATGTTGTGTCCATGGGGACAGATGTAAAGAATTCCTGTCTTGTGACTTATGTGGACTGGGGAAGGTGGACACTCGGTAGGAACAGGGCCATATCCCTGCCTTCAGAGATTTATAATTTCGTTGTATACACACACATGTGCACATACACACACAGACAGCCCTGCTTTCACAAGTAAGGACACACACATAGGCACGCATGCATGCATATACAGAGTCATGCCCATAATCTCACACAAAGATGCACACAGACATGCCCACAGTCTTGCACAAATAAAGACACACACACACACACACACACACACATGGAAGTCACTGGAAACAGTTAAGCACTTAGGTTCTGTTGTAAATGAGATGTGTGAGAAGGGATTAGTCCAATTGGAAGAAGTGAGGAAGGCTTTATGGTAGGAGTAGAATTTGGATCTTCTACTTTGTGCACAGGGATGTGTAGGAATGGCACTCCAGGCAGGGGTAAAGCATGAACGGAGGGGTGGACGCTCCCACGAGCCTAGTCTGACCAGAGGACCCTGAAGGAGACCCATCTGCCTGGGACAGTAGTGCCCAGTACACTCCTTGTGATGTGGCTGCAGAGCGGCTAACTGGGGGAAGTAAAGGCAGGCAGAACTGGCTGTTCCAGACCCAGGGGGCCTGGGACACCCTGGGTTTCAAATGCTTCTGTGTCCTGGTTAGGTAGTCCAGGCATCCGGGGTTCTGAATTCTTTAGTCAAGCCCAGAGGTGGGAGCAGGTGTGGCAGGGGGGCCTTGGTGGAAGCAGTCATTGTGAACCTAGGATGCCTCTTCCCTCTCCCATGCTCATCAGCTTCTCCCCCACAGAAGAGTAATCATGCCAGCTGCAGCTCTGAGGGTTTTGGTAGAAACTAAATGAGGGGGATAAGCTCCTTAGCCCAGGTCTGGCACTCAGGAGGTGTCCAGTGGTGAGAACACTTTCACATTTACCCAGTGCCCTCCTCATTCATCTGGCTGATACCTTTGCTTCCCTTCTGCTGGGGACCACCACTAACTCTGTGCTCTGACCCACCATGGGTGCACCTGTGACCAAGTCTGGAGGGCAACCTGCCCATGGGGCCTGTCCGGCTTTTCCTGTGGGAGCAGAGGCTATGCCGTATTTGGTCTTCATATCCTTAGCACCTTGCACCTGCCTCACAGGACAGACTGAGGACCTTCTCTGAATGAATGGATGAAAATGTGTAAGCACTTTGTAAATGGGTAAGGATTTACAAAAGTTAGTTAATGTGCTTCTCCAGAGAGTGAGCCTTGGGCAAAGGCATAATGAAGTAAACAGAGCTGGATTTCAAGGCCAAGGCCGGGTTGGAACTGGGCCAGCGGGACAGTATGGGGAAGGGAGGGGGGCCATACCCGCTGCCAGCCCTGGGCCCAGAGGGCAGCCTGTAGTATAGCACAGTCATCTTCTTTGCAGGGGAAATCTGCCTTCCCTCCCATTTAATTTTCTTCTTCTGATTATAAGGTCAATCACTGTAAAGCACTCAAACTTCAAACAGGAAGGAAATACTTAACACATGTAACATGAAAAGTAAGAATTCCCTTCTTCTCCACCCCTGTGCCTGTGAGACAGCTAGGGTATCCTTACAGACTTCCTCTGGTTTATCCACTAACTTTGACTGATTGACTGATTGTTTATGTTACAAAAGCAGAACCCTGCTAAGCGTAGTTCTGCAACTTCCTTATATCACCTAGCAACATACTGTGGACATTGTGGGGTTTTGTGTTTTGTTATTGTTGTTTTTACCAATACCACATTCTTTTAAATGACCCTATAATATTCTGACGCATGCAGGAGGTACCACTTATTTAATGAGTCCTTGACTGATGGACCTCTGGATTGTTCTAAATGGAAATTGCATTTTGAAGGAGGCCTGAGTGGGTAGGGCGGGATGCAGGCATGACGCTCTTCTTCCTTCATCATCCCTGTCCTCTGGCTCTGCCTTTATTAGGCGGCAGAACCATCTATCCCGGCCCCCATCCCCATCCTGGGGCCTGGGCCTCTCCCAAAGGGGTTGAGGGGACACCTCTCCTCCTTTTATAGCTTTGCAACCTAACCCCCGGCCCCTGGGTCTGTTTGTCTTCCTTCACAGGGTCTGGTAACCCACCTGGCTGGCTCAGACCTTGTTTGCTCAGCCTGCGGGTTTGGGTAGTAGAGGGTCTGGACACACGCATGGGGGCCTTGGAGCAAACAGGAAAGGCCAGGGCAGGATGAAGCTAGGGAGATGGGCAGGTTGGGGAGTGGTGGTGATTAGGTGGCAGGTTACCCTCTTCCAGGAGCGGGGCAGCCAGAGAGGACAGAGGCTGCTGTTTCTTGTGGCATTTGGGGAATTTGACGATGCAAATGAGGCCTCTGGTGACTATGAATATTCATTAGGAGTCCTCCCTTCAGAACAGTGGGAATTCCTCCAGGCTTGCTTAATGAACCTAGGAAGACAAAGGGTGGGAAGTGGTCCTTCCTCACTCTGCCTTTCCTCCTTCCCATCTCTTCTTGACCCCTCCTAACTTACTGTGTGTGGCAGAGGCAGAACCTGGGAGCGAGTCCTGGGTTCTAGGTTTGGTCTCCAATTTGTGGGCCTGACCCGTCTGGGCCTTGTTCTTCTCTTCTCCAATGAAAATCATGAGAAAGGCCAGCCCAGAAAAGAGCCCAAGGCAGAAGCAGGAAAGAATCATAGGGGGCTGGTTAGAATCCTAGGTGCTGTTTAAGTAGGTGGGGATACGGAGGCTTTAGTTGTAAATGACTTGCCCAAGTTATGAGGCAATTATGTGACAGAATTGGAGTTAAGCCCAGGTGTTCTGTCTCAGGATCTTAACATCTTACCTCCCTGCTCACCCCTGAAGCCTGGTTAGACCATTTGCCGAGCCACGCACGTGCCCAGTGTAATCCCTTCTTGAAATCTTTGCATTCCTGAGTCTAATCCACTTCTGGGAAGCATGCCTGCCCTGTGCACCCCAGTCCATAGCCACCTCTGCTTCCTGGACCCTGATGCCCTTCTTGGCTAAAACACTCACTCTACACTTGGCACAGACATCCTGGCTGAGCTGTTATCTTTTCAGAGGGGCACCTATTTCCTGAACTTTAGGGTGGGGCCCACATCTTATACACCCAGCCGGAGGTCCAGGGGGTACCTACTTTCTGAATCCAAATTAGGGCATGAAACCTGGTGACTATGACTATCTTGTAGCGACCACAGGAAAGAATGTGTGAAATCATGACTGTCAAGTTAGGGTAGCCAGTAACAAATATATGTGCATATATGGAATCACAGAATGAGACAGAGAGAAGAAAGGAATCACAAAGGACATCTCCAGGCCAATGGATTTGATCTTTTTCCTTCTTCTTCTATTTTTTTTTTTTTTTACAGCTACCAAATCTTTTTTTTCAAATGAAATCTTACCTGAAGCCTGAAAAATAAAAGCGACAAAAGCAGGGCTGCTCAGGTGCATGATGAGATGAGGGGCCTGGGGTCCTCTTAGTAACTCCTTCCCTTGTCTCCTCAGCAACAGCTAAGCTCACTCATTACACGGATAGGCTGAGGCCCAGAAAGGGACAGGATTTGTAGAAGTTACACAGTTTGGTGGTAGCAGAGGCAGAATTAGAAATCGAGCCTTCTTGGGAGACCCTGTCTACCAGACCCTGAATTTTTGAGGTGCCTCTGGGATAAGTTCTGGATCAGCCAGGCGAATAGATCTCCACTCCCCTCCACCCTTCCTTGACAGTCAGGGCCTTTTGGATACAGTGGGCTGCACCTTTGTCTCCATGGACATCTTAAGAATAGAATGGTAGAGGGTTAGAAGGAGGTGCGGGCAAAGAGGAAGGGAGGAAGACAGGGCACTGTTCCAAGTGGAATTTGATCTGGATAATAACGCTCGCTTCTGGATCTCATTCAGTTCAGGAGAAGGGATGGGAAGGGGTGTGGGGGGGACAGCTGCTGCAGTCTCACTGAGGGAGGAAAGGGAATTCAAGGAGTTTCACAGAGCCTAAAACCCAGCCCTGTGCCTCTGTAGACTTTACTGCACTGTTAGTGCTGCTGGAGGTGGTGGGGGGTGGGGGGCTAGGCTGGCCTGCTTTGTGGCCCTCTCATTATGCTCCTAATAGGCTCCTGTGGATGTTTATTGTCCCAAATCAATTGATCGATTGTTTCTACCTGCTGCTTACCCTGAATGTCTCTGCTTCCCTCCCTTGTCTTTGATTGTTCCTTCCTGGTTTGGGGGTCCTTCCCAGCTGTTTCCCTTCTTGTAGGAATTTTGGGAAATTCCATTTGAAACTCCTTCAAGGGGCCCTTAAGCACTCAGGGATAAAGATAAGTAAATAGAAAGATGTGGACTGGAGTGAGAGGGGAAGAAGGACAGATACTGTCTCTCGGGGAAGACTTTCTCTCAGCCCAGCTGTTTTTGGAGACCTAGAAGGCAGGCAGGGTCAGGTCAGCTGGGACTAAGGGGCCCAGGGGTTCTGTTCCTCTGTTTTTGTTTTTTGTTAGCCTGGACAAACTGTCCACTGCTACTCAGTGCTTCAGTTTCCCCACCTAGAGTAAGGACGGTGTTCTCACCTTTTCTGCTTTGTGAAGCTGTTACAGGGTGACTCTTGTTGCTTGTAATTACATCACGGGGGCCCAAACAAAGCACCACAAATGAATTTGGACATATTGCCTGCACTCCTTGGAGCAAAGGGCAGAGTATAATCACTACCAGAGCAGGGATAGGGATGGGAGGGGGCTTTTACCTCTCAGGGGAGTTGCCCAGACACTAGACTGACCTCGGGTGGCCTGGAGAAGTTGTTTTGGCCTGGCATTGCGGCAGCCTCTGAAAATGGAGGCAGTGGAATACATCAGGAGTTCTTCCCCAGGAGGCCAAGACATGGGGCCAAATGTGGTTGCCTAAGTGGGCTGCACCTTCAGTCTGGGCAAGGATGCTAACGGGAAGAGGGTGTAGCCCCTTTCAGTGCCCTGGGGCTTGGTGGTGAGTAGTCCTTGTTGTCTAGGGTCTTTCCATGAAGCATATTTTTCCATGGTCTCTCACAGAGTCTCTAAACAGAGGCTCCTGTGCATCAGGATGTAGCATTGAATATCATCTAATGCTTCCAACAGACTGTATCTCTATATAAAGTTGCTTTGTTTCTATAGAAATTGAGTGCCTAGAATCACTTAACTGTGTGATATTGCACATCACTTCCTTTCCCTGAGTCTCAATTTATTCATCTGCAAAATAAGAGGAAAGAGGTGATGAGAGGTTGGACCTTATTATCTCTAAGGATGTTCTAGTCCAAGAATATCTAAGGATATTCAAGCCTAAGAATACTTGCCACTTGCTGAAGTTGCCATCTCCTGGTCTAGTGGTTTAGTAACTCTCCACCTATTAGATCCCAAGGCAGCCCCCACCAGCCCCTCTTTCCTAAGGCTCTGCTGAGGTTTGCTGGTGGCTAGCTGATCATGATCCTTGGAGCAGTACCTAAACCCTATTCTACAGATCTGCATGGCCTTTCCAAGCTATTTTGCCTTCTCAGATGCAGATATCATACTCTTCTGTCATCCACCCACCCACCCACTCATCCATCCATCCACCCACCCATTCATCCATCCATCCATCCATCCTAAAAATGATTGGAATACCCAAACACTCTACTAGGCACTAGATATAGAGAGATAAGACGGCTAGCCCTGACATCAAAGAACTTAATTGCCCAAGAGGTTGTGAACAGGCAATATACAGCAACTATAATACAAAGCACAACAGTGTTTTGGAATTAGCCCTAGATTTGATTTCTGCCTCCACCACTCACTTGATAACTGTGTGATGGTGACTGAGTTACGTAACCTCTTGAATCTGTTTCTTCATTTATAAAGTAGAGATAATAACACTAGGCATATTGAATGGAGAGATAATTTTCAGTAAGTGTGTTAACTTCTTCTCTCCATAAGAGAGGTACAGCAATATCTTGACGAGCAGAGAAATATGCGGAATTGTTGAATCATTATAACACTGCACGTTAATTATATTTGAATAAACATAAATAAATAAATAAATAAGAGATACAACAAAATGGCATGGCAGCACAAAATAGGGAGGGCTTCCTGAGGTCCAGCAGCCCCAAGAAAGACCTCCCAGAATGGTTGACATCTGGGGAAACATTGAAGCAAGAGGGATTCCGGCATGAACCAAGATGGGAGAGTGCAGGACATCACCACACAGCAAAAAGTAAGCTTGATCAGGGATATGTGGGGAGCACTGGTGGCAGACACAACGGAGAGTAGGTTGGGGTCAGATGGGGAAAGCATTGACTACCAGGATCAACAGGGAGCCTTGGTTAAGGAGGCCACAGGGGGTTTTTGAGTAAGAGAGGAGTCATGCCCCTTGCATCCCAAGGCAGAGCTAGACTCCAATGCCATTGGAGATTAGGATCTGATGATGAGATTGCAAGGTCAGGACTTGCTTGGTGAGCTAGGAGTCACTTGGGTGAGCTGGGTCCTTAGAGGTGAAAGTGGAGGCATGCATGAAGTCATCCCTACAGCTTGGAGTTCCATCATTGGTGTTTTTTTCTAGTCTCTTTCCTGCTTGCCTCCCTCTTCCTACTCTCTCCCCTTCTCTCTGCACCTCTCCCCTGCCTGCTTTGCCAGTCCATTTCCTGTGGGTAGAGTGGAACAGCTAATTTGCTTTATCCCCTGCTGCACCAGAGCAGAGGGGGGTGGAGGGATCAGCACCTCCTTCTGGGTGCTGAGCATCCCAGCTTTGCTGTTAGGTAACTACTGCCCATGAAGATTAACCAGCCCTCGCCTCCCTTCTGGGTTCCTTGATGACCTATGAGCTTAAATGCGCACCCCTCTCCCTTCCCCATAGAGGAATGGGGGAGGTACTGGGAGGGACAGAGGGCCCTTGCCAGACCCAGAGTGCCATCTTCCCAGGTCAGAGAGTGCCCACCAATTAGGCGGGTGGAAGCTGTCTTAGCCTGAACCCCTCTGAATCCTGACAGAGGGCAGCCAAGGATAGTGGAGCTCCTTTGGTGAGTGGGAGCAGTTGTTTGGTGGTCCCCACCAGATGTAAGACCCTAGCCTTGGGGAGAGGTTGGGTTGGTATGGCTGGGAATCTTCCATGGTGGTGGTGGTGAGGCACAAAGGCAATAAATGATGTATCCAGATATCTTTTCTTCCCACCTGGACAGAGCAAGTCACACAGCCAGAACTAGCTTGATGACAATGAATGAAGGAATCTGTCCACATTGGGTTATTTAAAGGTTACAGGGACTACTTCTTATCCTCCAAATGTTTCTCCTAGATACCCTGAGCCTCCTATTAAAATTAAGCACTCCTTCCAGAGGCCATACCTTAAAATGACATTGGTCCCGGGCAAACTCTTGGTTTCAGCTCAGGTCATGATCTCACAGTTTGTGAATTTGAGCCCTGCATCAGGCTCTGCACTGACATTTGGAGTCTGCTTGGGATTCTCTCCCCCTATTTCTTTGCCCCTTCCCTACTTTTCTCTCTCTCTCAACATAAACTAAAAAATGACATTGGTCCACACTTCTGTGAATATTTAGTGATGGCCAGCTGAGAGCTGGAGAGGCCTATGCTGATGTCAAGAACAAGGGCCAGGAGCCTCAGGAGAAGGGGACAGAGACCAGGAAGGGTGATAAAGACACTGTCCCTGACCACATTCCATGCTTGCAGCCACCAGAAAGTTCTCTGTATCCAGTCAGCCTAGGGAGCCACTGGCCTGGATTCACCTGGGGCTGAACCTAGAGGGGCCCCTGCTGATGCAGTGGTGAGGAGTCTGTGAAATAAGGCAAGGCCTGGGGTCATGTCTGGCTTCTTTGCTTTCTAGCTGGGTCTCCTTGGGCAGGTAATTTATCCTCTCTAACCTCATTGCCATCATCTGTAATATAGTGTATTGTGAGGGATAAATGAGATAATGTGAAGCATTTAGAACAGCACTGGTCACATAGTGAGTGAACAGAGGAACAAAGCATCTTGATAATACTTCAGGAGAAATTTCCAGCGATGTTCCACAATGCTCCTATTTGCCTATTCCTCTGGCTGCCCATCAGTCCATATTTCTTACTAAGCTTCTTTTTATCTGCCCTTTTTCTTACCCCCCATCACTCAGCTCATCTCTGTATCTCTGGCCGCTGTCATGTTATCTCTCTGCTTATCTTGCTCTCATCTCCTGCTCTCTGTCTCCGTGCTTCCCCAGCCCTCCACCCCCATCCTCTCTCTTGCTCTGGCTGTCTCCTTGCCATCTGTTTGAGTGTCTGGTAAGCACTTGGTGGCTCCCCCACTCCTGTCCATCACTATCACCTCCTCCCCATCGCCCACTCCTTTGGGACTTCCCTAGTTGAGCCCCTCTTCCCACCCATCTCTCTCTGCCCCTCTTTTCCTCCTGCAGCCCTTCCTGGTAGTGGAGACACCCCTTCCCAGCACCCTGCCAGGGGTAGGTGGCTCCGGAGTGGAGCAAAGCTGGCAGATGAGGGCTGAATGCAGTCTCCAGAGGTGAGGGTCAAGCCTGCTAATTCCCCCGCTCTGGGTGGAGGATGTGGAGACTTCATTCAATTATGTCACATCCACTCAGCTGCTCCACCCAGATGATGCAGTGCAGCCTGCTGGCCCTTCCCTGCCAGGACCTAATGGAGAGAGATCTCCTTCAGCCTGGCTGACCACAGGGGTCCTTCTGGAGTGGGGATGGGCCCAGCCTGTCTGGCCTCAGGCTTCTCAGCTTGCCATGATTCGCTGCTCTCCCTGATTACACCCAACAACTGGCCTCTGGAGTTTCTCCCTCTCACCTTAATCATTTCGGAATTGGATCTTGGTGCTTCTCATTCCATTACTACCACCCTGCCTCCCCGACCTTCGCTGCTGCCCTCAGGACAGGCAGGCATGCCCTGCCTCCCCCATGAGGTCTGAGGCCCTGGGGGTAAGCAGACCAGGCAAGTGACCGAAGGGACACAGGGTCTGGGATCCAGGCCAACACTTCCACTTAATCTGAAATACAGGCATCGTCATGGCGTTTCTTCCGGGCATAAGGAAAACTAAAAGCTATGCCAGGTGCTTTAAGAGAAGCCCTCAAATTCTGTCCCTTTCCTCGAGAAGTTTGGCCCTAGGAGACAAGGCCAACAGCATGAGACAATTAACGGCAGTGACGACTACAAATAGAATTAGATTCTAAGAATGGAAGGTCAGATAACCAAAGAACAAACATTGATTGGAAATTCCTTCATGTATGTTGTACTGTTTGTTCCTCACTAATCTGTGAGGAAGAGGTTGTCTACATTTTCAGGTGGGGACACTGAGGCCCAGAGACATTGTGCTTCATTGAGCTCAAGCAGCTGACAATTGTGCTCTTTATAGAACCTGCAGTCAAGCCTTGGGGCCAAGTCCTTCTTTCCTCACTTTCTTTCACGGGCTTGGGTGGTAAGGGAAGTCTCTGAGGCAGGACCCAGTGGTCAGGGAGAAGGAGGGGGCCATGTCAGGTGGGGGGCCAGCTTGGGCAGGGTTCAGTAGCAGGAATGGGGTCACTAAAAGGGGGACACAGAGAGCACTGCTTTGGGCAACCTGTGGGGACGTGGGAAACAGGGGCCTTTGCACAGGACTGCAGCAGGGCAGCATCTCCCCCCTCTGCCTGTCATCTCCCTCTCTGTAGCTCTGTCTCCTTGCCAAGCCCCTAAGTGAGATGGGGCTTCTGATGACTCCAGAGGGAGTTAGGACCTCAAGCTTTGGTAGAGGGGATCACCTTCAAGAGAATGACCAGTAGACTGGTATGATGGGATGAATCATGTCTCTCCAAAAGATATGTCAAATCCTAACTCCCAGTATCCAGAAACGTGACCTGGCTTGGGAATAGGGTCTTTGTAGGTGCAATTAGAGATCTCAAAATAAGATCATTCTAGATTTCGGATTGGTATCCTTATAAGTATAAGGACAGCGAGGTTTGAGACACAGAGACACAGGGGAGGCAGTGCGACCACAGAGGCAGAGACCAAAGGGACGCAGCCATAAGCTCATGAACACGGGAGCCACCAGGAGCTGGGAGAGACAAAATCGTCCCCTCCCCACCCAAGAGCCTTTGGAGGGAGCACAGCATGCCAACATCTTGATTTTGGACTTCTGGCCCCCATAACTGTGAGAGAATGAGTTTCTTCTGTTCTCCGCCACTGGGACTGAGGTAGTTTGTTACTGCCGCCACAGGGCACTGATAGGGCCAGGAACGCACCTGCCCTCACAAGGAGAGTAGCAACCGGTAAGGGTTGGAGGGGGCTGCATTGGCAAGTGCATTGTGGGGCCCCACACGCCCCACTGGAGACCCCCGAGACCTAGTGGGCACCCCCTGCCACGCAGCTCACAGCACCAGGATTGGCAGAGAATTCAGTCCCTCGGCCCTTGCCTTTGGTGGAGAGGGCGTGCTGAACTACACAAAGAGCCTGAGAGAGGCAGTTTTAGGCTGAACAGAAAGCAGCCTCTGGACACTGTGGGCAGTATGTACATGGAGCAGTTCACCTCGTGAGAGTGAAATGCACTTGCTGGAAGTACAAACAGGTCCCCTAGGGGCTTCGCTCATGTGAAGGTTGATGGCTCCCTGATGTGATATAAAAGAATGTTTCAGGATGAGGGTGCAGGGAAGCAGCCACCTGAATGCACTCCTTCCCAGAAATCAGCCCCCAGGGCCACTTCCTGATGGAGGACCCAGGCTGGCTAAAGCAGAGTTTAACCTCAGCTGGGAAATTCCGGGCCCTCGGACTATAGTGAATCCAGGTCACTAGTTCTGGAAGAATGAATGGGTTTTCCACTCACACCCCCTCCCTAGGACCCAAAGAAAGGGACTCATGTGTGTAAGCACTAGCACTGGTTTCCCTGGTGTCTCCTGGACGCCATTCCACTGAAAGCTTAAAGAGCAGAATTAACAAGACAGGCCTGAGTTTTGCTTCCAGAGAAGTGATGGATTGAGACCTCTCCATGGAGCTTGACATGGGGAAAGTGAGACCTGAAGTGAAGAGGAGGTAGTATCTGAGGATGAGGGAGAGGATGCAAGCTCCAGGACTTGAATTACCCTCAAAGGCTTCTCTTCTTGGAAGCTGGAAGTGGTTGTGTATTCAGACACACACACCAAGGAGGGGGAAGAGATGGGGCTGTGGGGCCATTTATTTGACCGCAGGCCTCAATGTCCAGAATGTTCCTCTCTTTCCTCCCTGCTGATGGTAGCTCTGTTTGGTTGTGGCTTTTCCCCTATGAAGAGTGAGGTGCTCTCCGGCACACCCTCTATCTGAGCCATCTTCATTTACCACAGTCTCTTTCCCACCTCCCGCCCTCCTTCCCTGCTGGTCAAAGTGAGACCCAGACCACTGTCAGTGCCTAATGTCTCCTCCTTCTTCCGGTTTATTCTTTAAGAGGATATTCTTATTGAGAACTACCTCAGTTTCTCTCTCAATACCAGGGAGAGAGTTATATGGCTTTGTGCAGGACTGAAGCAGAACAAGGTCTCCCTAACTCCTTCTATCCTTTCCCTCTCTAGTTCTATCTCCTGGCCAAGCCCCTTTCTTCCTCCTCAGCTGGGAAGGCAGGCATGTTCAAGGTAGGGGGATGCCAGCTGTGTGTATATGTGTGTTCGCACACATGGAGCTCAGCATGCTAAGCACACCCTGTCTCTGCCAGTGGACCCTGTTTGCAAGGTCACTATCCTTCCCCTTTGCAGCACACCCTCATCAAGCTTTTAGAGCAGAACAAGCCACAGGGAGGGTTTCTGGGCCACATCCAAGCAGCACTCTCTCGTGTTCTCCTCAGGCCTCCCCCACAGCTGTCGGGCCTCAATGAGGACCACATTATGCCCAGTCTCTTACAGCCATCGCCTCCTATATCGTTACTGCTGGAGGGGCCTGGAAGGAGCTGGCTTGGCCTCTTGTGTTTCAGATGAGGATGCTAAGGCTGAGGGAGGGACACAGTTGTCCAAAGTCATGCCTGGCAGAGCCAGAGTCAGGGCCTGGACCAGTTATGTATGTACTGGGCAGGCTATATTTTGATACCCTTTAGATTGGCTTTTTAAAATTTTTAAAAAAAATTTTTGAGAGAAAGAGAAACAGAGACAGGGACAAAGTACAAGTGGAGGAGGGGCAGAGAGAGAGAGAGAGAGAGAGAGAGTCTGAAGCAGGCTCCAGGCTCTGAACTGTTAGCACAGAGCCCAATGCAGAGCTTGAACCCATGAACTGTGAGATCATGACCTGAGCCGAAGTCAGACACTCAACCAACTGAGTCACCCAAGTACCCCCAGATTGACTTTATTTTTTAGTGGGGTTGGGCTTGGTGCTGGAGAGAAGTGTTGGGGGTTTCCTAACCAAGCCCTGTCCATTTCAGTGGGAGCAGGGTTAAGTTACTGTCGAGAGATTAGAGTTATTTGGAACCATTTTACTTCTTTTTTTTTTTTTTTTTCTTTCAACACTTTATTATTATTATTTTTTTAATACAAATAGTTTATTGTCAAATTAGTTTCCACATAACACCCAGTGCTCATCCCCACAAGTGCCTCCTCCATGCCCCCCTCCTCCCCCCACATCCACCAGTCCTCAGTTTTTGTCAGCATTCAAGAGTCTCTCATGGTTTGCCTCTCCCCTTTCCCCCACCATTTCTGCCCTTCTTCTCCCCCTTGGTCCTCTGTTAAGCTCCTCCTAATCCTCCTATACGTGCACACATATGATATTTGTCTTTCTCTGCCTGACTTATTTCGCTCAGCATAACACCCTCAAGGTCCATCCATGTTGCTACACATGAACCATTTTACTTCTTTATCCCAGTGCTGTTTTTGTGCCCTTTACAGATCCATGCCCAGTTGGCCTGACTCTTGATGCAGCCCAGTGTTATAAGAACCCCACGCTCCTGCCTCACCTCTCCAGTCCACCCTCTCCTTAAACGTCAGCATCCACTCAATGCACTGGGACACCATCTGCTGCAGGGACTCCTGTCTCCAGGAGACACCAAGATGGCCTAGTGCTCTCTCCAAGCGCCCCCCTCGTCCCATTACCTGGCTTTCCTGCTCCTCTGGCTGCCCCTCACCAGCCCACCCCTTTCCTCTGACACTTACCTCTTAGAGCTCTCTGGCCTAGAAGCTGCTGCCACATTTTCTTCCCACTTGTATCTCTAAAGCCCGTGCTTCAGATCCACTCATTCCCACGGTGATGACAACTAAATCCACATCTAAGTCTCATCTGTATTTCCTGTTACCGCATGCTGGCTCTGGTGTCCACCCCTCTCCCCACCCCGGTTGTGGGGAACGTGTGGAATGTAACAGAGGCCACCAAACTTCTGCTCAATGTGTCTGATTACTTGAAAGTTTCTCATGAGAGACTCATTTCTTTGGCTTAAATGCTAATGCTCCTAGGAATGTTCATACATGAGGCCATTGCCAGTGTTGGTATCTTGAAGAATAGAAAGGGCTTTATTAGTGAAAATGATAGGGCATCTACATTTTAGCATAAGCTCAGAATATAAGAGTGAAGCATACCATTCAAGAATCAGTAGCAAGTACAGGGGCGCCTAGGTGGCTCAGTTGGTTGGGTGGCCGACTTCGGCTAAGGTCATGATCTCATGGTTTGTGGGTTCAAGCCCCACGTCGGGCTCTGTGCTGACAGCTAGCTCAGAGCCTGGAGACTGTTTTGGATTCTGTGTTTCCCTCTCTCTCTGACCCTCCCCTTGTCTCTCTCTCTCTCAGAAATAAATAAAACGTTAAAAACATTAAAAAAACAAAGGAATCAGTAGCAAGTACAGATTTTCTAGGGCAGGGGTCTGCCAACTTTTTCTGTAAAGGGCCAGAAGTAACCAGCCTACAGATGATAAAATTTATCTGTAATAGTCTTTGTGGACCATATGGTTTCTGTCTCACCGACTCAATTCTGTTGCTGTAGTGCAAAAGCAGCCATAGGCAGTGCTGTGGGCTGTGTTGTGTCCTCCTGATCTATATGTTGAAGTCCTGACACCCAGTATCTCACAATGTAAATGTAATTGGAGGTGAGTCTTTAAAGAGATGATTAAATTAACATAAAGTCACTTGCTCCAATATGACAGGTGTCCTTATAAGAAGAGGAAATTTGGACACAGACAGGTACAGAATGCAGACCATGTGAAGACACGGTGAGAAGATGGCCATCTACTAGCCAAGGAGAGAGGCCTCAAAAAAACCAGCTCTGCCAGACCCTTGGTTTTGGACTTCCAGCTTCCAGAACTGTGAGAAAATAAATGTCTGTGGAGTAAGCCCCCATCTGTGGTACTTTGTTATCACAGCCTTAGTAAACCAAAACAGGCAGCATGTACACAAATGAGTGTGGCATTGAAAGGTGAACTTTGTATTATTATTATTTTTTTAATGTTTTTTTTTTTTTAAATTTATTTCTAGGAGAGACAGCATGAGTAGGGGAGGGTCAGAGAGAGAGGGAGTCACAGACTCTGAAACAGGCTCCAGGCTCTGAGCTGGCAGTCAGCACAGAGCCCGATGCGGGGCTCGAACCCACGAATCGTGAGATCATGACCTAAGCGAAAGTCGGACGCTTAACCGACTAAGCCACCCAGGCACCCCTGAACTTTGTATTATTTTTAAGCATCACAAAGTATCATTTTTTGGAGCGCCTGAGTGGCTCAGTTGGTTAAGCGTTCAACTCCTGACTTTGGCTCAGGTCATGATCCCAGGGTCTTGAGACAGCCCAGCATCAGGATCCACGCTGAGCATGGAGCCTGCTTAAGATTCTCTCTCTCCCCACCTCCGCCACTGGCCAGTGCTCTCTCTCTCTAAAAAAAAAATTCAAAATAGCATTCTTTTGATTTTTTTCCCCATCACTGAAAACTGTGAAAACCATTCTTAGCTGTGGGCTGTAGAAAAACAGGTTGTGAGCTGTGGTAGGCCTAGGGCTGCAGCCTGCCAACCCCTGACTAGGGCATCACTCATGACCAGGGTGAGGATGAAGCTGTGGCTGGGAGGGTAAGCCAGCTCCATGTTGGGCAGTCCATTCACCGTGAAAGAGGAAGCCACGAACATTCTAGAGCTGGGGAATTGGATTTTCAGGGCAGATGTCAGTCTCTTTGCTGTAGAAGGAGATAGGGGCTTAGTAAGTCTGTTTTCATGCCAAAGCCAGGGAGCTGCTAGTGCAGCTGAGATTGTTAATTGCATTCTCCAGATTTCTCTCTTCACTCTTCCCTGCTAGAATATTTTGCAATCACATAGTGAGAATCTTGTCTCCAGGAATTGCTACCCATCTTTTTCCAGCTGTCTCCCCTTTAGAGTCTCTGGTCATAAGTGACTGGAAGCTAGGCTTTCTAAAGTCTGTGACACACATCCCTCTGCATGACTCTTCTCTTTCTGGGCTGTCCTGAGCCGTAAGATGACATGCTCACTTTCTCCTATGCTCCTGTCTCACTGTCCATGGTTTCTGTCACTTTACTCAGTAATCTCTTCTTTGTGGATCAGACTGAAGCCTGAGAGGGCTGTTACCTTTGTTACCTCCTGAACCTTAAACTTGAACAGGTGTGTCAAGAAGTGATGAAATGGTCTGTGTTTCATAGAGTGAGGTTTATGCGTATTTGAGTCATTGCTACTGTGATCTGTATTAGGGAAGCACCTTGTGTTCTGATATCTCAAACCTGTGGCGGAAGAGTCCAGTGACACGCTCTGTCTCCCCAAACCTGGTACATGGTACCATTTGGCATTGATCTGGTCCTAAAAGGTAGGTTGAGGGAAGCAGGGAGAGGGTGACCCTCTCTTTTCCACAGAGGGAAGAAAATCTGGCTTAGAGAAGAGGCAGCCAGCCCAAGGCTACACAGCCAGGCTCCAATAAAGCCAGCAAGCAGCACATTCCCAGTGTGCGGTAGTGTTCCACAGTCACCAACACCCCCGAATCCCTGCAGGGCTTGCAGGGATTCCGGGATTCCAGAGGAAGTGTGGACTCCACAGCCAGCACTCACTACGTCTTGTCAGCAGCTTCTCTTACCCTGTCTGCTCTCCCCTCCTCACTAAGCCTCCTCTCTAGGCAGAAAAGGGTCTCACTATTTCCTGTTTCTGGCCCTTTGCATATGCTGTTCTCTCTCTTGGGATGCTTCTGCTCCTCTGGTCCTTCTAGGTGCTATCAGTATCTGGGGGCCCAGCACAAGTCCTGGCTCCTCCCTGAAGCCCCTCCTACCCACCGGAGCCTCTCCTTCCTCCAACTCTGAAGTTCCTGTTGTCTGGAGCCTTCATGGCATGAACCACACAGTCTTATTACATCTAGTGCAGTTAGTCACCATTTCATGAGTTTCCTAGTTTCCACCAAAAGATCACAAGGTCAGGAGTTAAGTAATGTAGGTCTTTGCGTCCCCATCACATTTAGTATAGCCCTAAAATGGAGGTTGTTCAGTGAGTTCCACAGGCAGCCATGGAAGAAGGGAGGGAGGAGGAGGGAAGGAGGGAGGAGGAGGAGAGAATGGTGGGAAAGGAAAAACAATGCTAAAAACCTTCATGTCTATGGACGGGCAAAAATGCCATCTCTAGGAAAAAGACATGAGTGAAGAACTGGGGGTGGGGCATGGGTAGGTGGTCAGCAACGGGCTTGGCTCTAGGTGGCTTGGAACCTGGGAAGGGCCAGCTCTCTTCTGGCAGTTATAGAATCTTAGGGAGGAGTGCCTGGGCGGCTCAGTCAGTTGAACATCTGGCTCCTGATTTTGGCTCCGGTCATGATCTCACAGTTTGTAAGATTGAGCCCTGTGTTGTTGGGTTATATGCTGACAATGTGGAGCCTGCTTAGAATTCTCCCTCTTCTCCTCTCTCTGCCCCCCCCCCAAAATCTTTAAAAAAAATTTTTTTTTTTTTAGGATTTGAGGGAGTGTATGCTGGGGAGGAGAGGGTGAAAGAGGAGGCTCCCTTCGGACAATCACTGCCTCTATCATATTTCTCCTGTGGTAGTGAGTGGAGCTGGGCTGGGGTACAAGGGGTGGTAGTGGGGGGGTGTTTGATGCCTTTGGTGACAGGGATAAATGAATCCATCCCAAAGAGCAGCTCCTTTTCTAGAAATGTAGCAGTTCAGCTCTTGACTTCACTGCCTTGGAGTTTTAATTAAATGTCAAATATAATTTAAAACCACAGAGCTGATGGGTGTATGAACATGGAGTCCATTGCCTCATCTTTGTGGGTCTCCCCACCACATACCTAATTTGGAGGGTTAATTGATCACTCTTTAGTTGAATGTGATACGAGAAAGCATTTGATTTCCTTTCTCCTGTCATCTTTGGTTTTGAAATAATAGAAGAGTAAAAATAAAAAACAAAACAAAACTTACATATATGTTACATATAGAGAGAGAACTAATTGATTGGTTTGTAGGTAATTTGAGACCTATGGAAATATGTATAGCTGATCTGTAGTTTTTCTGTCCCCAGTCAGTCTTGGGGTGGCATAGCCATTGCCCCATTTTCTCTGCTCGGTGCTTGGTGGCCGAGGACCTCGCTAAAGCCACCCCACAAACTTCCCTGACCATTTCGTGGGAATTAAGAGGAGGGAATCCCATGACACCTCTACTGGTTGCCAGGTGCAGTCAGCCACAGTCTCCAGGTCACTGCAAAAAGTGAGACCAATCTCTCCACTTTCCTTGTGCAGATGAGGACGCTGAGACCCGGAGAGGGAAGCGACACAGCTGAAGTCATCGGCTGGGTTAGCGGTAGAGCCAGAAACACGACTGAAACCTTTCTGAACAGTTTTAGCAGTTGTTTGAAGCAGTGTATGTCCCACGGAAATAATTAGGTAACTTCATTCAACAATATGATATGGTGACTATAATAGAGGCTGTAGGGGATACAAAATTGTACTGGACACTATTCATAGGAGGTCATCTATGTCTTTAAGGGGGTGGTAGTTCTTCCTTTATATGATTGATGCAGTCGTTTTCCAACACAACTATGTTACTTCCTTGTTTAAAGCTCTGTAAAGCTCTCCTTTGTACTCCTTTCCATGGTAAGTGGGCCTTTTAAATTCCTTCCTAACCTTCTTCTGCAGCCTACTCCTGTCAATCCATACTGCACACTCCATCCTCCAGCCAGACCAAATTCTCACCAGCCCCAGGCATGACTTACTGCACGAAGCTTCCTCTGCCTGGATCTCTACTTGGTTGGTTAGGATGGTGTTGAGCTGCAAGCATAGGATACTGGCATAAACTGGGCTTAAGTCTGTAGGACATTATATTTCTCACATGACAAGAAGACAGGCAGTTGCCAGATGTTTGGCTATTAAGTAACACTGTCAGAATTCTAGGTGCCTTCTCCCTTTCCACTCTGCCAATACTTAACTCGTTGGCATTTTGTTGTCCTGCTCAACACCTTATGGTCGCAAGATGGCTCTAGTGGCTTTAGGCATCACGGTTGCATTCAGGGCAAGAGGAAAGAAAGGGACAGCACAAATCCATGTGTTCTTTTGCTCAGGAAAGCAAATGCTGTCCCAGAACCTTCCCCAACAGATGTCCTTTCACTTCTAACTGGGCAGAACTGGGTTACATGACCACTGTTGGATACCAGAGAGCCTGGAAAGCCAAGAATCTGGCAAAGGCGATGAGGATTTCATGACCAGCTGAAGGCTGAAGGGAATGGGTTGATGCCTCCACTCGCTCACCCCCAAGTAGGGATGGTTTTGAGGTGTGATTTACACCATTTCCCAGAGTTTCTCTGTGGTCTTCAGACACCCACTGGGGTAGTGGGCTTAGTAAACACATCTTCTGGGCCATTCTTCTCTACCTTGCTGGTGTTTTCCTGCACTTTCCAAGTTAGCTACGCTGGTCCTTGGCCCAGGGTCTGCTTCTAGGGTGATCCAAACTAGGACATGGTCTTAGTCATCTAGGGATTTCCAGAGGTCAGCTTAGTGCTGACTTTAGAGCAGCCACCAGAAGTTCTGTGGAGTGAATATCTGGATAGGATAGTCAGGGAGGAAAGGTTAAGCGTAGTTAAGTCACAAGGCAAAATGTGTCATGCAGCATTGTGGCAGACATTTAGTATTTCCCATTCTCTTTGCAGTTAGGTGGGAGCTAGTTGACAAGGCCCAGCCAATGGCTGGGAGGGGACATGACATGTCTCTGTGTACAACAATCCAGTTCTCTCTTTCCTGCCATGGTTATGTCCATTGACATAGCAGGCAGTGTGCCATGATGTGAGCAGCCTAGATTTCTGAGTTCTGCTTGACTCTTGACCCAGGTGGACTTTGCATGAGTGGGAAGCAAACCATGTCAAGCCATGGAGATTTGTTGTTGTTATCACTGAGTAATCTAGCCTAACCTGCATGATTCATTCACCAACATGTACTTTTGAATCCCTCCTATTTGGTTCCTGGTGCTGGGGAGAGAGGCAGGTGGAGAGGCTGAGTACCCGTTCCCTTGAGCTTGTCGTCTAATTACTTAGGAGGTGGACAGTTCTGACAGTGTTTTGTCAGTTCATGCCTTCTCTTCTAGGGAAGGGTGGCTGTATCTTGGCCTTCTTCCCCCTCTCTTGGCCACCTCACTCCTGACATCTTTGGTGGAGAAATTAAGCAGATTATAGGTTTGTGGCATTATTTTTTTTTAATTTTTTTTTAATGTTTTTTATTTATTTCTAGAGAGAGAGAGACAGCGTGAGCAGGGAGGGTCAGAGAGAGAGGGAGTCACAGACTCTGAAACAGGCTCCAGGCTCTGAGCTGGCAGTCAGCACAGAGCCCGACGCGGGGCTTGAACCCACGAACCGCGAGATCATGACCTAAGCGAAAGTCGGACGCTTAACCGACTAAGCCACCTAGGCGCCCCAGGTTTGTGGCATTATTGAGGCCAGAAGACACTAATATCCAATGTTTTTCAAAACGTTTTGATTGCAACCCACAATAGAAAATACAGTTTACATTTCATTAGTATGCAGTGCATACATATGTATATGTGTATGCTTTGACGGGATCAATATCACCTGGCAATATATTCTGATATTTTGTATTCTATTCAATTTTGCTAAAGAATACTCATTGTGGCCCACTAAGTTGCTTTCCATGATCCTCTGATGCGTCTACAATTTGAACAAAAAATGAGTCTATACAGTAGAGGCTTTAGGGAACTAGAAGGTCGTGGTAAACACTGTGGCCTAGGGATGGTCTGGGAGGGTCTCCCGTAGGAAAAGTTCCTTGAGCAGGTCCTGGAAGATGGGGAGGAGCTGGACCAGTAAGGGAAAGTCATTCTAGGAGAGAAGACTGAGCAAGACCGTGGCAGATAAGCCTAACTTTTTGGGGAATAGCGGTTAGCCTACCTGTAGAGGAGTGGGCATATGGGGGTAATTGGGAACAAGGAAAACAGGCAGCAGTGATACTCAAAATCACTAATACCTGGAATATCTCTATCTGGAGGAACATGGGTTTTGGCCAATCAGAACATGCACCAGCTGTACCCTTTCCTGCCCTGAGCAATAGTACCAGGGTAAGCCTGACCATCTTTCTGGAAGCAGGACATGCAAGGAAAGGGGTTAGTTGTGGACAGGGGTGGAAGATGGCCGTGGAACCGGGAATGGCAGGTTTGGGTACCAGAAACCCTTATGGGATGGAAAAACATCTCTGTGTTATTCTTTTTTAATTTTTTAATGTTTATTTACTTATTTATTTTGAGAGAGAGAGAGAGAGGGAGTGGGGAATGGGCAGAGAGAGGGGTAGGAGAGGAAGACACAGATTCTGAAGCAGGCTCCAGGCTGCTGAGCTGTCAGCAGAGCCTGACGTGGGACTCTAACTCGTGAACCACGAGATCATGACCTGAGCTGACGCTTAACCAACTGAGCCACCCAGGTGCCCCAACATCTCTGTATTATTATATTTTTAAATGTTTATTTATTTTTGAGAATGAGAGTGAGTGGGAGAGGGGCGGAGAGAGAGAGGGAGAGAGACAGATAGCAAGCAGTCTCCATGCTGACAGCAGAGAGCCTGAGGTAGGCGCTCAAACTCACCAACTGTGAGATCACAACCTGAGCCAAAGTCATATGCTTAACCCAGGCACCCCCCAATCTTTTTTTTTTTTTTATATGATTCCAAACTCCTCAGGATTTTGCACATCTCATTCCTAGGTGAGGATCCTATCTGGCTGAAGCCTGGGAGAGAGCAGGACTCAGTGAAGGTCGGGAGCATGTCACAAATAGGAACACCTGTGTATTCTGGGGCAGCCAGAAAATTATTTTCACACCAACAAACTTCCTTTGCCATGAGTTTCAGAATCTAATAAAGGAAGTATAACAATGTCTGCCCTGCTGACCTCAGAATTATACCATGAGCACGTGATGACGAGCAGTTAGAAATCACCTTGGAATGAAAAAGTGGCTTATGAGCAAAAGCACTGCCTTGGGGTGGTAGGGGGAGCACTTTCCTCCCGACTCGCCTAAGAAGAAAAATTTTTGTTTAAATAACACAAATGTAATAGAACTGTCCAAAGTACATGATTTCAGCAATGAAATTTGTGGGACCTAACTCGTGGTTCTCTTAGTTTTATAACAGTGTGAAAATAATACATTTTTCATCAAGATTAGAAATAAAAACAATAATAAAAATCTAACATTTATTGCATGTTGATTATGTGCCAGCCACTATACCAGGTACTTTGCATCTCACTTAATTTTCACAGCCAACCTGTATAGTGCATACTATTATCATCTTCATTTTGCAAAGAAAAATGACGAAAAAGCGGGTATAACTCAATTGGTGATGACATGGCAATTGTTCCCACCTCCCGGGAAAGCCCAGAAAGATGCAGCACCCCTCCACCCACAAGTGATCCGTCATGCTGTGCCTAAGTCCACAGATGCAAGGTGCCCTCCTCTGTCCAATCCCCAAGCTGTGTAGGGCTGTCTTCCCCGCAAACACAGCCATGTTCTGCTCCCACCCCACACCTTGCTCCTCTGATTTCTCCTTGCCAAGTCTCTTAACTTCCCAAGAGCTTGGGTAGGAATGTGGTGTATTGGGCAAGTGCTCCAGGAGCAGAATAATTCTGTCACTTTCTCTGAGGTCTGAGTGATCCTCCAATTATTTCAGGACAGGGCCTGGAGAATGGGGAGGGGTGGGCAGCCATCTGGGAGCTAGATTGGGAGTCTGTGTTCCTTCTCTCTCCCATACACATAGCTACCAATATCCAAGGGAGGCTTACGGTTCCTACTGGGTCTTCCCTGAGATTCCATAGATTCCAGGGACTTCCCCATTTTCATCTGCTTTTCCAGATCTCCCCTACCCCAAGCGCCCTTGGAGGTCAAGCTCCAGGTAGACCTTCTCCATGAACTTTTCCTCTGTCTTTTGTACTCAGGTGTATCTTTCCTTCTTGGCACCCCGTCTGTTGACATTTGGCCACATGTGGTCCTTACTGTTCATACTGTGAAGAACATGTTGAGTTGAATACCATCAGTGGAGACCCATGGCTGGGATACTCCAGGAGGTATTTTTTAGGACTTCTCCCATTGGGACAATGTGTTTACAAACCCACTTAGACTTGATTCTGTCTGCTCTTGATAGATATTTATGAGAAAGGATGGTTTAATGACCTCGAATTCCTCATTTATCACTTTCTAACCATGTGACATTGGGCAAATTGGTCCATTTTCTCAGTCCCAAAATTAGGATCATGTACCTCAAAAAGTAGTGGTGAAAATTTGAAATAATTTATGTAAAGCACATAGCACAGTGCCTGGTTTCAATAAATGGTCCTGGGATAGTTGAATGAACCAGGAATCAGGAGAACTGAGTTTTCATCCTGGATCTATGACTATTCAACTGAATTTGAACAAGATATTTCTCTCTTTGGAGCCTCAGTTTACTCGTTTGTAGAGTTGGCACGTCTGGATGATGTTTGAGATCTCTTTCACTTTTTTTCCTTTTAAAGTTTTTGTTTAAATTCCAGGGCACATACAGTGTCATATTAGTTTCAGGTGTATAATGTAATGATTCAGCACTTCCATACAACACCTGGTGCTCATCACAAGTGCAGTCCTTACTCCCCATCACCTATTTCACCCATCCCGCCACCCGCCTTCGCTCCAGAAACCATCACTTTCTTCTCTAGAATTAAGAGCCTTTTTCTTCGTTTCTCTCTCTCTATCCCTGTCCCTTTTTTCATTCATTTTGTTTTTTAAATTCCACATATGAATGAAATCATGGTATTTGTCTTCCTCTGGTTGACTTATTTCAATTAGCAAAATACTCTCTAGTTCCCTCTATATCATTGTGAATGGTGAGATTTCATACTTTTTTATGGTTAAGTAATATTCCATTATATATAACACACATCGTCCTTTTTTCCCCTTAGATCTAGAGTTAGGGTTTGGGTTAGGGCCAGTGTTGGGTGAGGGCCAGGGTGAGGCTACATGCCTGGTAACCTGCAGTTCAGAGACCTCTCCAGAGTGTTAGAATTAGGGTTCGGATTAGGGTTAGGGTTAGGGGTTGGTGATTAGGGTATGTGCAGGATTGCAGTTCACAGTTGCTGTTCTTTCCTTTTATGTTTCCCCCAAGTTTTTATTTAAATTTCGGTAGTTAACATATAGTTTAATATTAGTTTCAGGAGTAGAATTTAGTGATCCATCACTTCTATACACTACCCAGTGCTTATCACAGCCAAGTGCCCTCCTTAGTGCCCATCACGTATTTCACGCACCCCACCCCCCACCGCCCACCTTTCCTCCAGTAACCACCAATTTGTCCTCTAGAGTGAAGAGCCTGCTTCTTGGTTTGCCTCTCTTCTAGTTGATGTTGTCTCTGACCCAGCCCCCACCACAGCACCTGGATGAATGAGCCCAGGAAGACTCAACTGGCTCCCAAGAGCTGCATTTCCAAGGTGCCTGCTTTTCCAGAGGACCCGGTTGCCCTCTCATTTGTGACTGGGGAAGCTTGGGCTCTTCACTGTGTGAGGCCTGGCTTGGAGAAGAGAGAACGGGCAGGAAGGAAAGGGGCGGGTGTCTGAGAGGAGAATGGTGTGACCTTGAAGTTGGAGTCCTGTCGTCAGCCCAGAAATGACAGGTTAAGGAGGGGCTCTGGCGTGCTGCTCTTCTCAACGTTAATTACTATAATTCTGAGAAGACTTGAGTCTAAGCCTTAGGATTCCTCCACGGAAAACGGTGCCTTTGCAGCGTCCGCAGACAAGGACGTTAGCGAACTGGCAGTCAACGCTCCATCAACTCCCCACGCAGGGAGGGCCGCCGCTGACAGATGGAGGTGTGTATGCGGCAGGGGTCAGAGCCTGCTGAGCACCTTCCCGCGTGCCTGGCTCCCCTTTCCCTGCGATCACATGGCTACTCAGCTGGTCACAATTACAGAGATATGAAGACATCTATTATTTCCTGGAGGAGGGGCCGGGTGGTGGAGAGAGGGGACAGAGCAATTCTGAATGAGGAAAAAGAAGAAAAGGAAAAAGAAGATGAACATGTCCATGTTAGAGGGGATATGGGGTCCTCTCAGTGCAATCCTGGGTGGGGGGAGATGCCGTGTGTGTGTGTGTGTGTGTGTGTGTGTGACCATGATGGTAAGTGAGGGGGCAAGGAACAGCTGGTGGGGTTTGGAGAAGACTGACTTACACTTAAGGATCTTACTCATTCATCAGGCCCAGATACCCTGGAACCTTTCCTGATTTTGGAAATGATTATTCAGTAATTTCAATGTTGATTCTTGGCGAAATTCCAAAACAGAGGACTGAAACTGATGATTTGTGAGTTCTTGGAAAAAGGAAGGTGATTGCTAGAAGCCAGCATGAGTTCACTTAGAACACGGCAGATCAACCCACCTCCTTTCCCTCTTTTTTGACAGCTCTTAGACTGACAGTCAGTGTGGCAGGGTGCTTCTGCTCAGCGCAGGGTGGAGGGTGGTAGGTGAGGGTTACCCTTTGCCCAATGTTGTTCATGTACACACGGACAGGTACCGCAGGCTGGGTGGCCTTGTGAGCTATCTCTCCCTTAAGTCTCTAGTTTTATCCTGAACATACACAGGAGTGGGGGTTGGGGCCCACAGAGACAAGGGAGGGGGACCCCATGCCCATAGTGCCACATTGGAGGGTTGAGTCCAAGGCAAAGAGGCAGGCAGGAGCAGCAAGGCTCTCCGGGAGGATCTCACCAGTAGATAGGGAGGAGTCAGGCCTGGGCCCAGGCCCTCAGGACCATCGGCACAAGGTAGGGGTATGTACGTGGGTTGTGTGGGGAGGTGGCTCTGGATTTCATAGTGGCTCAGGGCTAACTCAGAATTCTGGGGACTTGGGAACAACTTTAGACCCAGTGCAAAACCTGGGTCCTGAGTAGATTTGGTGTCCTTTCTCTCACCTCAGAAAGCCATCATGGTCCCTGCAAGTCAGACATGTCTATGGCAAATTAACCTCTAAGTTTCTGCTTTCTTTGTAGGTAGCAGGTACCCTCAAGGAGGGCTGAGGTTTAGACAAATGTATATCACCCTGGGAATTCTTTGGAATCTTTGGGAATCAGATCCTTGGTTAAATGGGTGGGGACTCAAAGCCATAGTAACCTGGGCATGAAAGGAAATGTGACCACATTTTATACTTAGAGGCTGATGAGACCTAGCCACTTGAACACACAGTGTAAAATCACTCATTGCAGCCTTGTGAAGAAATGACAAAGAGTGAACTTCAGTTGATAGTGCATTTCGGTGGGCCCAGAGCTGCTAGGTAATTGTCCTGAAAGGGAACTGCTTAAATCTCAAATCTATCTAGAAGGGAGACTCCTAGTATTGTGCCATAGAACTCAGTCCTAAACTCTCTTCAGTTAAATGATGTCATTGTTGATGTGGGTGAAGACACAGAGCAGGATTATTAAATTTTTAGATGACAGTTAGAAGGGATAATTGAGGTCCAGAGAAAGAGCTGAGAGTTTGAAAACATCCTGATAAGCTGAAATGATGCCTGAAACAAACAAGATGAAACTTAACAGGGACAAGTATTAAGCCCTATATTTAGGTAATAAAAATGAATTACGTAAGTACAGTATGGGGAAGCAGGATTTCAAATTAAAATCTTGGGTCTGGGACACATAGAACAGCAAGCTGCCTGATGGAGGCAGCAGAGAGCAGCTGCTTTCTGCAGCTCACAAGGGGAGTGGACCAAGCAGGTAGGATGCTGCTCAGGGCAGCACCATAGGACAGGCAGGCCCAACATGGGCAGGGGAGGACTGATTTGCAGAACACAGGCTCCAGGTATGCGGGTTGTCTGAATCCGAGTGGGGCTGGGCTCCCTGTGCCTTGAGTCAGTCCTGTCCTGGGCCTGCCTGCCCTGGTCAGTCCCCTCCTCCACAGGTGTCTGGCCAGTCTCTAAAGTAGTTTTGCATGTCCACTAGCTCAGTGAGGGGCAAAGGCTGGAAATGACACACATATAGAGATGGGAGACAGATTAGTGACAGCCCGAGGTTAGGGGGGAAGAGAGGGGTGAGGAGGTATTTGAGGGGGTAGGAGGAGGAGGTGGTGATCTTTGTGGTGATGGAACAGTTCTGTATCTTGATTGCAGTGCTAGTTTCATGACTCCGCACTTGGGAGAGAAAATGGCAAACTAGATACATCATTGTGTCATGTCAGTTTCCTGGTTTTGATATTGTAGTATACTTACGTGAATTGTAGCCATTCAGAAAGGTCTAGGAGGTAGATCTGTACTATTTTTTTACTACTTCCTATGAATCTACAATTATTTTTTAAAAAGTTAAAGTAGACAAAAGGAAACAACAACCAAGCCAGACTCTGCTCTGAGTGTCCAGGCGGTGGGTGGAGGAGCAGATCTCCATTCAGGCCTGTAGAAATGCACTGCTAAAACAGCCTGTGGGGAGGGAGGCAAGGCTTTGTCTGCAGGAATTCCTCAGGGTCACTGGCATTTGAAGAGCCCTTGGCAAGGCCCAGAACTTTGTAACTTTAACGTTTCTGCGAGATAGAGACTAGCATGGCTCCCCAAACCTCCAGGTGTTCCTGGTGGGTGGAGGACTGGGGACACTCCACATTCCTGGGCCCCTGACAATGAGTTTGGTTAGTGGTTGCCAGGGAGAGATGATTTGGGATTTTATCCTGGTAGGGACTCTCAGTTGTAGGTATTATCCAGCCTGGGAAAACCTGCCACAAGTTCTCTAAGGGCTGGAAAAGTAGAAAGTAAAGGTTTCCTGGCTTGAGAACTTAGAAGGGGTGGGAGCCCTGGGAAGTCACGCCCCCAACCTCAGCCCAGACCTCCCGCAGTGAGGGCTGAGGTGAGGATGAGGCTGTAGCTGTGGGGCCACCTCGAGGGAGGCTAGCTCTGCCTTTGGCTCAGGGGCAGGTGTGAGGCAGAGAGGACACTGCTGGGAGTACACTGCACGGGGGCCCTAGCAACTTCCAGGGAGGCGGCCGCAAGTGTGTCCTCTGTCCTGGCCCTGCTAAGGGCTTGGGACTGTATTGCTCTCTGCATGCTGTTCCATCTCTCTCTTGGGGCCCAGGAGAGGCTCCTATAGTCTTGTTCCCAAAGCCAGTGCGATTTGAAAGTGGAGTTTCTGGAGGCGACAGAAGTATCAAATATTTCTGCAAGGCTATCAAGAGGCAGCCTCCTCCCCTGATGTCTTCTGGATGGGGCCAAGTGACTTTCCAGGACTCCCTTCTCCCCTGGGGTTTGCTTGCTTGCTGGGGCTCCTCCCAGTTCCCAAGACTGGTACCCAGAGCATTAGCTGCACTAGGGGGGCCTCACTAAGTGAGAGATCTCACCTCATTCCCAAGGCTCCTTGCTAGTAACCAGGCCTTGGTGCTGTGCTACCTCCTCTTTTTGCCAGAGGCCCTGTGAACCAGGCCTCCATAGCTGGTATCTCCAGTGTCACTGTCTGCTCTGTTGAGGCCTGGAGCCCACTCTGGTGATGGCATTCTCCTGGGTCTTTGGCGCTGCTCCAGTCACGCTGAGATCGGGTCTCTGAGTGACAGCTTCTTTGATGCCTCCAGCTCCCCCAGTCCTGCTGAGAGGTCCTGCTCCTGCTCCCTTAGGGCCCATTCCCTTTATATTCTCAGCATGTCAAGGAGCTGGCACCAAGTGGTTGTAGATTTTGATCTATGTACTGGCACCAAATGCCCAGGAAGGACTCTGTCTGGGAAGCGGAGGGACTTGAAGAGACTAGGGACATCCGTATAGGACAAAGGAGCAACTATAAGTCTCCAGACCAATCAAGGGAGGTGGGGAGAGGGGGAGGCTGTCTGTATCCAAGCCAGAGACAGATACACCTGGTAAGCAGGCATGGAGAAGACTACATGTTTCGGCTCATTTCCACTCCCTGAGTCCAGAGTTACGGATGGTTCCAGGTGTCTGTTTGGGGACTTGTGCTCATTGGCAAAGGGTGTTGTGTCATCTGCTTTGTGCCTTTTGTATTTGATTTTCGAGGGCGATTGTGGGGCTCACAAATTCTCCTTTTTGAGCTGAGCTGGTGAGAGCCCATGGCTTGTTAATTCTGTGCCTATTTCATACCACGTATTAGAGGATGATGAGGGAGGATAAAAGTGTGGGGTCCACTTATGCCCAGGACTGTAGGAGAAGCAGTATCTGATGCTTAAGGCACCAGACCCTATTACCTAGTGCAAGGTCTGCCTGACCTTGGCAGAATGATGTCGCTGGATGAGAAGGGGCATGCAGTTTGCATTTGCTGTTCCCTCACTACCCTTCCTCAGCCCCCATCCCTGACACCCAGGAGGGTGCCAAAGGAAGCCCATTGCAAGGATGCTGTTCATACACCAGACAAGGATTGCCAATTCAAAAGCCATTAATTAAGCATCCTGATAGCAATAGAGACTTGGATGTCAGGGAATGATGCATTAGAGCAAGGTGGGGGGGGGGTCTGTGTCTGTGTGGCACTGGGGAATCTGCACCTCAACTGAAATCATTCCCATACAAATTGTTTAAAAATGGTGTCTGCCAAAGACACATAGAATCTGGCAACTGCTGGTGCAGACCTTTCTCTTTGCTTCCTGCCCTCAGAAGGGGTCTCTCCTGGTCTAGTTCCTCAGGTTTCCTCCCACACCAATCCGGTGACGCCAAGGAAATGGTGTGGAGTGTGAGATAAGGTCCAGTTTATTAATCTGCTCCCTGAATGACTTCGGGCAAATATTTGACCTCTCTCTGCCTTGCTTTACTCATCTGCCAAATGGGTATAATGACATCCTCTTCTAGTCCACCTTGAAGCATTGTTCTGAGGATGAAATGAAATAGTATATTTTTAAAATTCATTCCCTGTTTCATTCTACAGTGGATTTGAGGCAGCTTCTAAAAATACCTGTGATATAAAGGATAAAAATAAATAATATGTGAAATCATTTTGCGATTGTACTGTAAACACGTTTTCTTTATGGTTCCTGGGAGCAGTGCGAAAGTGATAATGGATATATTATTTCCCAGACTCATTTTCAATTTAACCTTGGCCTTCAGGGCCTTAACTGAAAAGCAGGACTGTGGGGGAGGGGGTAGTGGGTGGGAAACCTCAGACGCCCGGCCATCTGCTGGACCCCAAGGTTGGCTTTGCCTGGGGATGCTTGGGGGTTGGTCAGTTCTGAACCTTCGGCCTCTGCTCCTCTACATGGAGGATTTCCTGGCAGCTCCATTATCATTAATGCCAAACTCCCCTGAGCATCCCCCTCCATGCCTGGCCCCTGGCCTGAGTGTGCAGACACAGAGAAGAAAATGACGAAGTCCTGTCCTACAGGGGCTCCTCAGGAAGGACCTTGCGAGTGAAAGTCACACTGGGCTTAGCTTGATTGGGAAAGTTATTAATTCCCTCTTATTTCAATTCTTTGTCTGGACAAGGGACACCATACCCCCCACCCCCTTCCTCCCTCACAGCGATGCTGGAAGGATGAAACGGGAACGTGCTCTGATAAAAAAAAAAAAAAAATTGCTATGCAAATGTAAAAAATCATCATCTCTGTTCAGCACTGCTTTGAAGTGATTTAGAAGATAATGGAGCTGTTAGGATTTTGGAGCAGACATGACCAGGAAGGTTTGCCTTAAACACTCTGCCATAGAGTCTTTCAGGGACCTGTGCAGGTCTGGGGGCCCAGGCTACAGAGATGAGCCCTTCCCCACAGGAAATGGAATACTTATCAGTTTTGGAGCATGTACTGAATATTTAATATGTGCCTGGCACCGAGACAGGCATTATGAGGGAGAGTTGTTATGGGCTGAATTGTGTCATCCCCGGCTCCCCGCCAAATTCCTATGCGAAGTCCTAACACCCAGGGCCTCAGAATGTGAGTATATTTGGAAATAAAGTCTTTAAAGAGGTAATTAAGTTAAAATGAGGCCGTTAGGGCGGGCCTTAATCCAATTTTATAAGGGTACCTTACTACGAAGAGGATATTCAGTCACACAAAGAGATACCAGAGATGCTCACACACAGAGGGAAGACCATGTGAGGACACAGTGAGAAACAGCCACCTGCAAACCAAAGAGGGAGATCTTGGCCAGAACCAACTGTGCCAGGGCCTCGCCTTTAGGCTTCCGGCATCCAGACCTGTGAGACAATGGATTTCTTTTGTTTAAGCCATGGAGTCCATGGCATTTTGTTTCGGCAGCCTGAGCTGACTAATGTAGATCTGCAAAGAAAAGTACAAAATAGTCGCTCCTTTAATGCGTACTCATTGAGTTGGGCACTATGTGGGCAGTAGATGCAAGGATGAACAAGAAAGATGCAGTTTGCGCTCTCAGGAAGCAATAGGATATTGTAGCCACTCTCAAGATGGGGAGAGAAGACCAGCACTCAGGGAAAATACAATTACATCTAATTATATGTGTGTATGTGAAGTTTACATTGAGTGGGGCTGACTTCCAGTGGTGGAAACACAGAACATAAAACTAAAAGGACATCGTTAGGCAGGGGCTAGAAAGGCTCGGGGATGAAAATCTGGGCTGCTCTGGACATTTGCAGGGAACTCCCAGCCCCAGCAAGTGGTGCCCTATGAATGCTGCTTACCTGGAAGGCACCTCACCTGGGGCACTTCTCTGTGCTCAGAGGTGGCGGCCAGGACAGCTTGCCCCCCGGGCACCACTGGTGCCACCCTCAGGCCGCAAGCTCCTACTCTCCGATGGCCAGGGCCTAGCTGGCTCTGGTGTGCTTGTTTGCGGCCATGTCTCCAGACAGATGGGGACTGCTGGCTGTTTGTCAAGTTAGCAATTAACAAGTAATTCATTAGATGCCTAATGAACAAATTATTAACCTGGCAAGCCATGTCCAGCTGCTGACTGAGGGGGGAGAAATGGCTATTAATAAGGTCTTGGAGTGGCAGCTGTGGTTTAGTGGTTAAGGCATGGGCTGGGCGACAGGAGATGTGGGTTCTGGACTTTTGGGCCAAATCACTTTACCTCTCTAGGCCTTAGTTTGGCTGCTCATGTGGTAGGAGTAACAAAGCCCGATCAGTGGGCAAACGAAATGTCAGAAGCAGTCTGTATAAGTGCAGGGCATTCGGTTATATAAGCTTCATTCTAGCTTCCTCTGATTCCCCCTCCCCAAGCCAATGTAAGGATATCAGGACCATCCCTATAACCCCTGTAATTGCTACGTGTCACTCACAACTTACTATGTGCCTGGAGCCCTAGTATATGCAAGGACTATACAAGGCAAGACGAATATGTATAATGTGTCCCTGCTCTCAGGCACTTGCAATTCGTGGATATCAGACATTCACACACAGCAAACTAACTAGGGTACGAAGCAATTTGTGATAGGGCTGAGAGCCACAGAATTTCAGAGGGAAAAAAAGAAGTGTAAGCCCGGGTGAGGGGGGAGCCTTGCAAGAGGGCAGGGACTTGAAGCACGACTTCATTGTGTTTTTCTGATTATAAAAATAACATGCGCTCATTCTCCCAAATCTCCAAATAGAGAAAATTGGAAAGAAGAAGATAAAGATAATCCGTAATCTCATCAGCCAGAGATAACTGCTGTTGACATTTTTGTGTGTATCTGGGGAGGATTTTGACAGGCAGAGATGGGGAAAGGATATTCTAGGTGGACACAATGTCTTGAGTGAAAGCTCTGGGCTGGAGGAGGTTAAGACCTGTGGTGGGGGCTTGGGAGATGAATGTGCGGAGCAGGCAGGCTGGAGCAGGGGTCCTGGGGCAGAATGGAATTGGTGGTCAGAACTGGGGTCAGTGGGAGGGGGGAAGGGCTGGCTGAAGGGGGCAGGAGGGGCCAGACTACCATGGCAGAGGGTGTGTGTGTGAGAGAGAGTGCCTTGTGCATTGGACCAGAAGCCCCAGCCAGCAGGCCAGGCCTCTGCTCTTCAATCACACTCGTGATGCAATGGAACTTATTGATGTAGCTGTCCCACTTAGGAGAAATACTGCAAAAACCCCGGCAGGAAAAATAAACAAATATGAAGCTGTGGCATAGCTGCCAGAGGGAGTGTGGGGCCAGAGGAAGAGGCAAAGAAGGCCTGCATTTAGTGTGGCTGGCCAGGGCTGCTTCAGCTGTGTGGGCAGGTCTCCACAGAGGATAAGGGACCTGTCCTGCTTTGTCCCCCATCCGGCAGGGGTGTTGTCCCTCCGGAGCCTTGCCTCATCCCTAGGAGACATCTAATCCACAGATATTTTTGTCTCATAACAACAGAAAAGTTTATAGTTGGCAAAACTCTTTTCTATGAGATACTTAAAAGGGTTTGCAGGAGGCAGATCTTTTCTTTCATTTGCCATGACAGAGACATTGATGGCACCACATAGTCCATGTCTTTATCCACATCTACCAGGCCTCATGCGGTCAGATGGGACCATGTAATTGGTTCTGGCCAATGGGCCATGGGTGAAAGTGACACGGATCATTCTGGCCAGCTGTCTCCACTCCAACTCTCTCTGCTCCAGCTTTCTCTGCTCTGTGACTCAAGATGGGTTTTGTTCCAGGAGGAGCAGCCACAGGATGATAGCGTGTCAGTCAGCCTGGATCCCTGAGTGACCATGTGGAGCAGAACTCCCTGCAAACTTAAGCGACTTGAGCATGTCGCATGAAGAAGGAAGAAATCTTTGAAACACATCCCTCGGAGACTTCGCAGTGTTTTGCTGTAGCATGGCCTAGCTTAACAAACCATTTTGGCTGACTGAGGGCTGACATTTTGCATTAATAGCAAAACAAATACCTTGCACTGGACAGCTTTCCACAGTTTATTGTAGAGCAAGTTCACATCTATCATTTCAATCCAAGGAGCAATTACATATTCAGGAATTGCCCCCTGGCAAGAGCTCAGGAAGCATTCATTCTTTATGTAATGACCTCCTTAAATCCCCACTGCTACACACATCCAATGTTTAATCAATCCCTCTCCCTACTATGCTCTAATTCTACCACTGTGTAGCTTCCAAATGGTGTTACACTTATTTGTTCTTCCATCTGCCTCCCCAAGACCAGGTTGGAAGCTCCTCGATACTGTCTTATTGAAGTCAGACAGTGTTTGTCGATATTGCACATCAGCGTCTCCTGCAGCAGGTGCTTCAATGATGTATGTGGGCAGAGTAGGTCTACCATCACTGTTTTCTTACAGTGCAGCCAGGTTAGGGGGCTAGTCCAAGGCCACACAACTAGTAAGTAGCACAGCCAGGAATGGGACTCACCTTCATGACTAACAATCACAGCCTGTTGACAGTTCTGGCGCTTTGAGGACGAGAGAAGATACTGCCAGGGTGCTTTGTGAGGCATTCTCATGATGTCTGCATTTCCTGTTTCTAAAGGACGGTAAGCAGTCCAGTGTGGAGAGGAGCCTGGGTGGACTAAGGAGGGAGGTTGAGAGGAGTGGGGCAAGGGCTCCCTGGAGGAGGAGGCCTTGTTTGCTACACCCTCAGCAGCAGGACGGTGCCTGCAGTTTCGTGGATACTCAATCCAGTGCCCCCTTGAACAAACGGGAAGGAATGCAGAGGTGAAAGGCGGCAGGAAAGGAAGCTGCAACTTCAATTCTGAAGGTACAGATCTGTGAGGGGGCATGTGGGATGGGGAAAAGGCATGGGCTCCTGTCCTGCCCTTCCACCAGCTGTGTGCATCCTCTGGGGCCCACATGGTGTCTGTCTCCTGCCCCTGTAGACATGCTGGGGCTGGGTTGGCTGCCAAGCAGGTGATATTATGTGTGGCTGGCTCATTGTTGCACCTTTGCGGTCCATTTAAGCGCTCCCAGAACACTCATTAGCAAACACAACATTGGCCATGGGGGCATCCCGTATTCTTAGCTCTTCACAGGGCTAGGGGTGCAGAGGCTAGGCCTTTCTCATGCTCTGGTGGCCTGAATCCCATCCAAGGAGCGGATAGATGGAGCACGCGGGGGTGCTCCAGCAAGGGCTGGGAGCAGCACCGTGGGAAGAAATGCCTCAGGACTGACAGCAGGTGGGAGCTCTTCTGTGGCAGGGATTGGTTGTAATTAGTCATCAGATTCCAACAGGGGCTGGGTGTTTTCCTTGGCACAGTAGGTCTCTTCCAAAAGACCTGTTCTCTGTCCTCCTTTGGGGGGTGGAAAGGTCTTTGTCTTTTGAAAAGCTCTTTCACACCCCCATTGGACACTCCTGGCGTGGCTGGGTACCTTGGGGTCAGCCATAGCATGATCTGAATGGTGAAGGGAGTGCTTCCCAGACACCTCCCAGAACCCCGGATCTTAGAACCAGAGGGCATTCAGAATTCATCAAGCTGCACTTGCAAATGGATTAGATGAACTTGCATGCCCACTGCAAGTGACTGGTTATGGCTGCCTGGAGCGCTGCATTGAAAAGTCTTAGCTGCGATCAATTAATAGTATCTGCCATGGGTAGGAGAGGGGAGTGGTGCATGAATGCAGCAGATTTGCCTTCTCGGATCTCATTTGAATCCCTTTCTCCTGGTGCCTGATTTCCATCATTAGAGAACCATTACCTTGCATTAAGGCCTTTTCTCTCTGTTCATATTTCTTTAAAATGCACATGTGTCAAAGAGGAGTACGAAGAAGGTATTGAAGAATTCAGTGATTGATTGATCAGGATTGATTGCAAAAAAAAAAGGCCATTCTCAGTTTTGTTAGTTCTGGAAAATGCAATTCACTGACAACCTTAAAATACATGGATTATCACTTGGCTTAGGATCTGTTTATCCAGACTGCCTTCCAAAGTGGCAGTTGCCTGAAAGGAAGTGGGAGAGCAGATCAGTTTGGTGGAAGGCAAGGTTGGAAACTGGAGGCCCCCCTCTCCCACAGGGTATTCCCTGCAGTGGAGACACCAGGGGTCAGAGGTGTGGAAGCGTTGACCGCCTGTGGGAAGGTGCAGATCAGCTCTACTCTTTCCTCTGTTCAGAAACCCTTTTTTGGGGCACCTGGGTGGCTTAGTGGGTTAAGCGTCCGACTTTCGCTTAGGTCATGATCTCGCGGTTCGTGGGTTCGAGCCCCGCGTCCGGCTCTGTGCTGACTGCCAGCTCAGAGCCTGGAGCCTGTTTCAGTCTGTGACTCCCTCTCTCTCTGACCCTCCCCTGCTCACGCTGTCTCTCTCTCTCTCCTAGAAATAAATAAAACATTAAAAAAAAAAAAAAAGAAACCCTTTTTTGGGAGAGACCTGTGTTCTTGCCACTGTTGCCCATTCTCCGTAGGCTGTGTCTTCATCGCCCACTTTGAGGGGGTGGTCAGGTTTGGGGAGAACTGAGGTTGTAGCAGCCCATTCCTTTAGACTAAAAATTATTGGGGTTGCTGGGCTGAAGTGCAAGGGGTGGGGGATTACATGCTAACCAGTAAGAGTGAGGCAGTTCATTGTGTCGATCAAGAATTCTAATGAACTGTTACTGTACTAAGTCTTTATAGAATTAGACTTTAAAGTGAAGAGTATAAGCCAATATAGCTTGAATTAAAAGAACTTAAATGGCAAAAAAAATTCCTTCAGCCAGATTTATCAATTTTTCCTAAGGAGAACGGAATGGGAGGAAAGAGAAGCATTATATACGGGTCAGTTAGACCCCAGTGAGGCCTGTAACAGTCCAGTAAAAGAAGTGTTTTGACCCAGGTCAGTGATCCTGCACCTGAGCCTCTGTGCACAAGAAATCAAGGAGCATTTTCAATAGAGCATGATATGTGCTCAGCTTTGGAGACCTTGGTTTTCATGTCTGAAGAAAGGGGATGTCCTTCCTTATCATGGAGCTCCAAGTCACTGGAGCAGCCAGAGCTGTGCCAAGCAGGGCACAGAGTGTGGGCTGCTCACTCCTGAAGCAGATGGGAAAGGTTTGGTCCCAAAACTTGCCATGGGGTAGGGGCTGCGCCCAAAATAGTGGCTGCTTCTTGTACCAGCAGAGTATGTCTCAGACATTTCAGAGTTGCTGCCACATGCAGCATCTCGCTGGATCTTCCTTCTCCTCTGAGGCCTCCTCCTTCAGGACCTAAGGTCACACACATAGCTGGGGCGGCGCTGGTGCTGGAAACCAAGTACACTTGGGTGGCTCATTCCATGGAGTGAGTAGGGTGGAAGATGAACTGGGGAGTTAGGATGGAGCACAGAGACAAGGAGAGGATAGACATTCTAACACAGACTTCTCAATTTATGTACAACTTAGTGATGGTACAAACACTCGACTTTATAATGGTGTGAAAATGATATGCATTCAGTGGAAACCATACTTTGAATTTTGAATTTAAATCTTTACATGGGCTAGCAACATATGGTACAATCTTTTCTCATGATGCTGGCCAGTGGCAGTGAGTGCAGGTACCAGTCTGCCATGCCATCACAAGGGTCAATCAACATCTGATGCACTGACAACCATTCTGTTTTCATTTACAGCACAGTGTTTAACCAATTACATGAGCTTTTCAACACTTTATTATAAAATAGAATGGTTTTGCCCAACTGTAGGTTAATGTAAATTTTTGGAGCACGTTTAAGGTAGGTGGCCCTAAGCTAGGACGTTCAGTAGGTTAGGTGCCTTAAACAACATTTTCTACTTATATGTTCATCATATGATAGGTTTATTGGCTGTAATCCCATCATAAGACAAGTAAGCATTGTAGTACAAAGTCTGTCCTTCCTTCTTTCCTCCCTCTTGTTCTTTAAACTAGGAAGCCCAACTATGTGCATTGTGCTATGTCCAAAGGGTCCTGGACGACTCCGACTTGGACTCCTCCTCTTCCTCCTCTTCCTCCTCCTCCTCCTCCTCCTCTTTTTCTTCTCCTTCTCCTTCTTCTTCTTCTTCTTCTTCTTCTTCTTCTTCTTCTTCTTCTTCTTCTTCTTCCTCTTCTTCTTCCTCTTCTTCTCCTTTTTAAGTTTATTTATTTTGAGAGGGAGAGAGAGGCAGAGAGAGATGGAGAGAGAGAATCTCAAGCAGGCTCTACGCTTTCAGTGCAGAACTCAGCTCGGGGCTCCACCCCAGGAGGAAATGTGAGGGGTCGATATCCAGAGTCTGACGCTTAACCAACTGAGCCACCCAGGCGCCCCCAAACAGTACTGGACTCTTAAAGCTGGACCCTGGCCTCCTTCCACAATGCCACACTTCCCAGCTGGGATGTTGCCCCAGGAGCCAGGTTGCAAGAATATGGAGAAATGGGACCACACCAGGCCTGGGAAGATCAAGAATTCAGAAGCTCCACCTGCTCTCAGCAATGCAGACCCCCTACTGTGGGGCCAGCTGATCAGGGGAGGCCCAGGCAGTGAAAGAACTCGGCCAAGGCAGAACAAAGGAGATAGAAATTTACTGAATACGCTGCAAGGGAGCAGCAGGCAGGACAGTACAGGAGAGACTGCCGGGATGCAGTGGTGGGAAGCTGCAGTGAAGCAGGGAGTGAGGAGGTATGGGAACTTACGGAATGTTCCTTTTTTGGTACCTAAGCCTGGTGGTTAAGTAACCCATTGGTCAGTTAGGGCCTTTGGCTGTTTTGAGATAGGTCACCTAACAGAGTCTGTCTGCACTCAGCCCTGAAGTCACTGCGGGCCCTTCTACCTTACTCAGGTTTCCACTGCTAAAGCCTGCTGCTTAAACGAGGCCTCCACACCTGGTTCAGTCAGTCCCTCCCCATCCAGAGAGCAGGGACTTACCCATTATTGGAGTAGAGAGGCAGCAGGTGCCTGGATCCCTGCAAATGGCCTGCTTTGCAGATGTGATGACTTCCACCACATCATGACTTGTGCTGGGGAGCAAGAGGTGGGGACAGGATGGTTCAGCTCCCTCTGCGGAAAGCAGACAGTGCTCAGAAGAACCCTGCTGTCAGTGAGGTTGATGGACAGCTGGCTGTCCATGGGTGTGGGCAATCTGAGGGACTCCTAGGGGACTCCCGCACAAGGTCCTATCCTTGCGGACATGGGAGTCCTGGGAAGTCAGTTTCCATTTTGGCATAGGGAAGAATGTCTTAATGATCGACGCTGTCTATGAATGCGGAATGGAAGGAGAAATGAGCACCCTGTCAAGAGAACTGTTTCTGTGAAATTGTCTTAGTTTTTACAATTAAAAAGTGTTTTATTTTACTGAAGTGTTTGAGGAAAGATTACCTCACAAATAGGAAATTTGGAGTCAGTTAGGTCTGGGTTCAAGTCCTAGGTGGGCAACTCACTATGTGATCATGGGTAAGTCACTTGTTGCCTTGACTTTTAAGCTTCTTTTATCTGAGAAAGGCTCACCTCGGAGGCCATTTGGCGTCCCAAGGGAAATGAATTTACAGAACAAAGCTTTGTAAGCTGTTGAATGCTAGGCATCTGTTGGCTCTCTATTCTTGTTGTCCAGCAAGCTTCCTTCAACCCTGAGAGCCTGAGGGCTCATGATGATTGAAATTCTACCATTAGCAATTCATTCTTTTGGGTTAAACATTGCCCTCCCCCTTGGGAGCTGCTGGGGCTAGAGAGGATACCTGGAAAGCATAGTGCATGGGGACAGTGGAGTAAGGAGGGAACATTTTGGGTGATGAGAAAAGAAGTTCCCAGGGGGAGAGGTGGGGTGAGGAAGGGGGGGCCATGAAGGTAAATGTGTCTATCTGTCCAAACTCTAGATTGGGCCCAGGGAGGGCATATCTGCTCACAGAGGGACATTCTGGTCCCTGTTTTCTGTCCAGAGCCCCTTCTGAGCTGCCTTCCAGCCCCCTGGAGACTGCCCTGGGCCCTTCAAGTGACAGCCCATCTCAGACCTAGCTCCGGTGCTCCACCCACTTTGCGAGGCTTGGCTAAATAAAGACATAGTCCCTGTGGGGAGCTGCTGGGTCTGAGAGCTCTCCTGGGGGGCAGCAGACAGCAGGAGCTGGCTCCCCATAGCTTAGCGAAGCAATCACTGCCCCTCTCCCTGGATTTTGCCTCTGACCTTGGGTAACCTGGCAGATCGCCAGTGCCTGAGAGCTGGGGTGGGTGTGCATGCTCAGGCAGGCAGCTGGGGTCTGCCAAGCACAGTGCTGGCACGGGGACAATGCTAGGGCGTGGCCTGGATGGTGCCAACACAGGCAGAGCAGTGCAGTCAGGGCCAGTGGGGAGGAGGCTTGACAGTGAGCTGGGATATTTTAAGCTGATGGTAGCTCACCAGAAGGACCATTTACCAGCTCAGCTCCTGTCACCACCGGGGAGTTGTGAAGCGGGCAGAGGAGAAGTGGGGTTTTGCAGTTTTCTCAGGACATCTGCGACTTCTAGTGAAAGAGTTTAGAGAAAACAGTCCTTCTCAGACCTGTCCTGAATGAATGAAAGACACTGCCAAAAACTGTTGGGTGCCTTCTCCCTCTCCTCCATGATTTGCTGTGTAGGAGAAAGCAGTGGAGAGACCCAGCACTCTGGCCGGATGAATGCTTGGCTTCTGTGTTAGAAGGGGGAAAACTCACTAGACCAGAGTATGGGAGGACCTGATTTGGAGTCCTGACTCTCCCACTTGCTGGCTGCACTGTGACCTTGGCCATATCATGGAACATCTTCAAGCTTGAGTTGGTTCACGTGGAAGAGAAGCTAATCCTGCCATGCCTTGCTCCCAGCGATGCTATAAGGGCTTCAGGATCTTGGAGGAGGAAACCTTGAAACTCAGAGGTGCTATATCCACATAAGGTGGTTCTGATAGCTCCCTGCCCAGTAACCATCTGCATTCCTGCATCCCTGTTGCAGCAGCAGCTTCCTCTCCCTCTAATGGGCTATCCCAGGGCCTGGGGACTCCTTGGCATAGGTGGGGCTACAGAGAAGTCTCTGAGGCCCTAGGGAGAGGCTAAGTAAAGCCAGATTCCCACCTTCTGCCAGTGCCTACCTCTAAAGAGAATGATGAGGCATGGAGAACATTGACCGAAATCAATTAGAGAAATCAATGCCCCTGAGTGCAGTATGCACTTCTTCCCTCCTAGCCTGGTCCCACCCACCCTGCCTCAGCAGCCTTGTTTGCTCTTTGGGATCAGATAGTTTAGTTGAATCCCTGCTGGTCTCACTTCCCAGACAAGTTCTCTTCTGCCAGGCTGGGCCTCAAAGATCTGGAGTGGCTCTATGGGAAGGGAATGTTGGTGAGGAGGTCAGCCTGCCTTTAGGAAGAAAACAGGGGGCCGGAACAGGGCTGGGAAAGTCCATGGATGATCTGAGCACCATGCAGTTGTGCCATGTCAGACAGGATGCTCTTGACTTGAACTCCAAGGATGAGGCCAAACAAGGCCCGCAGGAAAGAGAAAAAAGAAATTTCAGTTTTTACAATGTTTTCACACTGTTGCTGGCCAAGGCAGGGAGAAAGGGAATGTTTAAGATGCTCTGAATTGGGGCATGAAAACTTACAGGCTGGAGAGCCATCATTTTGCTAATTTATTTTGGGGACCTAGGTTACCAGGGAGAAACCTTGAATCCCACTGCCAGAGTTCGAATCATGATTCTGCCATTTAAAATATGACCTTGGCCAGCCTAAATCACTTTTCTTACCTCAGTCTTCTTATTTATAAATGGGGCTGTTAATAGTACTTGCCTCCACAGTGTTATTATAATAATTAAAGAAATATCAACATGTATCTTGCCATAAAGTTTTAATTATTTTTCCATGACAAAGACTGAGAAGTCAGGGCTGGTCATCTTATCCTGGCTTGACCACTGTCTGAATAAAAAGCAATTTCCCTCCTCCCGGGACTCTGTGATGAATCTGTCACCAAGAGCTTGAAGGTTTATCTTTACGTTGCCTCTGACATCTTTTCCGGTCCATGCGCACCTCCTCCAGTCCTTGCCTCCTACTACTTCCTGTCCACTCCCACCACCACCTCCAGTCCACGCTCACCTCTGGTCCTTGCCCATCACTACTTGCAGTTCACGCCCACCACCTTCTCCTCGTCCATGCCCACCACCTCCTCCAGGCACGCCCACCACTACTGCCAGTCCCTGCATCTTCACCTCCTGCCAAACCCACTACCACCTCCTGTCCGTGCCCACCGCCTGCCTGCTCGGGTTTTGGGCCCTCATTACGTTAGGCGAGACTGTTAACAATTGCCTCCTAACTTCTCCTGTCACCATCCTTCACAGAGTTGTCATATCAATCTTCTGAAAATACCACTTTCATCATGTCACTCGCCTGCTCAGAGACCTTCAGTAGTTTCCAGGGGAGCAAGTCCAAAGCCTTCCCTGCTTGGTCCTCCACTGTGCATCCCAATAGGACCTTCCAGATTTTCTCCCACCAGCCCCTCCCAACCTGTGCCCGTGGTTCCTCCCCACTCTTGGCCGGTTGCTCAAACCTTTACTTGGGCTGCCCTCTTCCCAGCTCCAGCTCGAGTCCTACCTCCCTAGCAAGTCCTGAACTCCAGTGGCACTAACTCTTCTCTTACCTGGCCCCAGTGTTCCCTTGGGTTTCTTACTCTTTTCACGGGTACATGACCTGACTCTATGTGTAAATGCTTCCATGGTAGGAACAGTCCAGAAAAGGGGTCCAATAAGTGTGTGCTGCTTGATTGGTGGCAGGAGGTTCTCTAGTGGGCTGCTGTCTCATGGTGGTTCCTGATGTGTCTAAGCTGACACTTTCTTTTTATCCCTGGTTGGGTTTTATCTCCGGGGCAAGGAAACACCCAGCCTTCTTCCCTCCACTGAAGGAAAGGAAGGGATGAGATTCCGTGGGGGGCAGCACAGGTCTGGTCAGCTGAGCTCGGTGGCTACCTCCATGTGTGCACATGCCTGTGTGTGTGTGTGTGTGTGTGTGTGTGTGTGTGTGTGTGTGTGCACTGCGGTGGGGCGGCAAGCCCCTGCCCCAGTTTTTCTTCCCTCTCTGCTCCCCTTGTTCTTGCCCTCCAGAGAAGCCCCTCCACAAGTTGAGTAGGTCTAGAGAGACGAGGCAAAGGAAGAAGCCAAAGGCCTAAGTGTTCTTCCCTCCTCTCTAAACATTATAACTTCTGGATCTTTGATGGTGGAGGGGCAGGCAAGGCAGGTGGATGGGCACAAGGCTTACCTGCTGGTTAGCTCAGGGCAGCTGTGATGGGCCCTGGAAGGCAGTCTGAAGGATACAGTACCTGGGGGGTGTGAGGAAGTGTATCAGTGAAGCCCAGGGCCTTTTGCTCACACCTGCTGACTCCTTTCTCCCATGACTCCCTCTTGCAAGATCTATCCATCATCCTCTACAAAGTAGTCTGTATTTTCCTTGAATCACTATAGCCTTTTATCTTCCCTTCTCATTTCGCACTAAGTTTTATGCCTTGTCATAGGTTCCCAGTTCTTTTTTCTGGATCCCAGAGGAAAAAGGTGATATTTTATGAACAACTTCCTATGAACCAGGCATTTGACTAGCTGCTCTGTGTATAGTATCTCATCAAATTTCTTCAAGCTTTTTTTTATCCTCATTTTATAAAGATTTTATAGATTAAATTGCTTATGGCTAGCATGTGTTCCTTTGTGTTTCCTCTGCAGATCCTGGTGGGGCGGGGGTGGGGGGCTTACACATAGCATGTCTTCAGGAAATAACAGTGTGGCATCTGGACTCTGCCATGTCTAAGGGCAATGCAGGTTGAGGGCTGGGGTCAGCAGAGGGTGGGCTGTAGTGGGAGAGGCTTATATAGACAGAGAGGAAGAGAGGGCCCAATGTCAGAGCCACAGCAAGCTCAATGTTGGTCTGGCTGGTGTTGTCCAGTGTCCTTGTGAAGGTCGGTGATGCCAAGTCCCTGAAGGGCCTCAGACGATCACCTCTTGCTACCAGATTCCCCTCCTGCCAAGAAGGCAAGTCAGTGGGAGCCATGCCTGGTGTCTATTGCTGCTTTCTCAGCCCCCTTCACCAGAAAGGGGGTCAGGCAAAGCTGCTACATACATTTCATAGAGTTGCCCTTCTGTGTGTGTGTGTGTGTGTGTGTGTGTGTACACACACACATACGTTTTTTAAATGTTTATTTAGTTTTGAAGGGAGAGAGACAGAGCACAAGTTGGAGGGGGGGCAGCAGAGAGAGGGAGACACAGAATAAGCAGGCTCCAGGCTCTGAGTTGTCAGCAAAGAGCCCAACGCCTGGCTAGACCCACCAGCTGTGAGATCATGACTTGAGCTGAAGTCCAAAGCTTAACTGCTTAACCAACTGAGCCTCCCAGGCGTTCCCCCCCACCCCCGTGAGTTGTCCTTCTTATACACACGTAGCCAGGGTTAAAAGACAGTTAAAGGTTTAGACAAAAACAAGTATGTGCTAATTTGGGAGCCTGGAGTAGAGTTAGCCTTTGGAAGAACAAAACGCTGCATGAGATACCAGAGTGTGGGGATGGTGGAGGGGCATTTGGGCGACCAAAAGGCCTTGACATGGGGCAGGGGAGGGAGAAAGTTTATTTACAGCAGGCTCCCATCCTCTGTCCTCCAGTCTCCCCAGACTCCCCAGCAGTATAAGCCCTATGGGCTTGTTACTCTTTCATCTACACTTTCCTGAAGCTGCTTCCTGAAGTCCTGGAATTCTGGAAAAGAGGCAGGGAGACCTTGCCAGTTGTGAAGTCTTTTCCTAGAGCTAGAGAGGCGCAGAGGTAAGGCAGGGAGGGCTGCCCGGAAGAGGCTTGTTTCGGCTTATATTCCCAAGCGTTCTTGGCCAGTCTCCCACTCCCTGGGTTTGGCCGCGCTTCCATAGGGCATCATTCAGTGGAGGGTCTGGAGAGGGGATAGGGCTCCGGCCGACACCCCACGACCAGCCAAACGAGAGAGGCATGCGAAGGAGACCCGCACGCTATTTGCTTCCAAGGCTGGGGAAGCGGTGTTCCCGCCTAAATCCGCAAGATGGAAGTTGCTCCCTCTAGCTCTTCCACTAGCGAAGGCTGCTGGTTTTGCGAGCGACCCCTCCCTTCGATCCCAGGTCGATTTCTAGCATTTACTCTGTTCTGGAGTCTTGTTCATTTACACACGCATGGTAAAAGACACTACCAAATACACCTTAGATCCAGTTTTGAGTAGCGCGGAAAGTTTACGAGGCACTGGGTGTACCCCACCCCTGCACCCGGGGTGCGCGCCGAAGGTAGGAATGTGTGCCCCAAAGCTGAGGGATGCAGGCTACTCGAACGTTGCTGAGGAGGAAGAGTGAAACTGGGGTGCCTGGCGTGCGTGGGCGTGTCCCCCGCGTGTCCACGGCCACGCCGCCTCGCCCCCTCCTGCGGGAACGTGCCAGCAACCTCAGCTCTCTTTCAGCCCTTTCCCAGCCAGACGCTTCCTTTTTGGTGCCTCTGGGCGTTTACTGTAAATTCCGTGACTAAAACGCGCCGGTGAGCCCGGCCCATCGACAGATGGATCAATCGCCCCCTTCTCGGCTGGGGGAGGGGGACCCCACCCGGAGCCTCCGAAGCGAGTTGCTGCCGGCTGCCTCTGGAGAGCTCTCGGAGCTCAGCCCGCCGCCGAGCGCGGGCCGACAAGCTGGGCACGGAGGCCTGGGCCGGGCCGGTCTCGGGCTGGCCTTCCGGGGTGGGGTTCGAGCCCCGGACCCATCTCTCTGGTGCGGTTCGGGCAGGTCCGCAGTTCTTGGAGGCGGTCAGGGTTTCCGGGCACCACGGCCTTCCTTCTGCGCCAGGGGAGGAGAGACCATTGGGGAAGGGGAGTCTCGAAGAGCTGCAACGCCGGGGCGTGCGGGGGGCCGAGGGCGCTACGTGTGGGGAAAGTTCTCGAGCCCCGCGTGGAGAGCACACGTGTATGCGTGCGCGGGGCTAGACCTGGGTAGGCAGGCTGCGAGGGGACGCTGGGGCTGGCGCTGGAGGGGGCCCTTCTTTTCGCCTTCGGGGAGACGCTCAGCTTGGACTCCCCGCTCCAAGGACGCTTCCGCTCTAGGAGGGTGGAGCCCCTCCCCAGACCTTGGCCGCCAAGCCTGGGGGTTTTCGAGCGCCCCTCCCCCACACCCTCGGGATGGCTGGGGTGTCCGGGACTCCACGCCCTCCGGCCTCCGCTGAGCCTCCTCAGGCCTCTCCAGGACCCGTGGGCCGAGGCGGCGGGAGCAGGGGCAGAGGGGGTTGGAGGGCGCAGCCCGCCCGCAGCACGGACAGGTCTGGTGGGGCTGCGGGGGGGAGGAGGAGGGTGCGGAGCCTTTGGTGGGTTTGAGCCACAGCCCGGGGAGCCGGTCAGTTTCCGGCCAAGGCAGCAGGTCAGCCCCGAGAAGGGCGGGGGGCAGAGCAGAGGGAGTCAGCGGCGGAGCTCTCCTCTCGTCCGGCGTTCCCCGGCGCCGCCGCCAGCGCCGTGTCGCCGCCGCCGCTGCAGAGCGTCGCTGCTCCGCCGCGCGCCCGCGCCCCGCGCCGCCTGCCGCCTGGGAGCCCGAGCGCCGAGCCCCGGGCGGAGGAGAGGGGCGCGGGCGCGAGAGCCGCGGCGAGGGAGCCGCGAAGGGGGAAGGGGGCGGGCGGAGGGAGGAGCAGGGAGAGACGGAGAAGGGGGAGGGAGAGCGGAGAGCGAGGGAGAGCTGGAAAGAGCGAGAGCAAAGAGCGAGAGCCAGGGAGAGGAGAGGGAGGGAGAGACGAGAGAAAGACACACGCACGCAGAGACACACGGTCGCTGGAATTCCATTAGAAAAAAGTGAGACGAGCAAGGTTAGCGGGAGATTTTTTTTTGAATCTTTTCTTCGTGGTGGTGCGAAAGAAGCGACTCCGGGCTCTCGTCCTCGAAGCTCTCACCGGATTGTTCCTTGACGCTAACACCCGTCGGTGGATTCCTCTCCTATTTGCATTTTATTCTGACCCCCACCCTCGCTGCTTCCTTCCAGCCCTTCACTCCCAAATCGCCTCTCCCCTACCTCCCCAGTCCGCTCCTGGGAAGCGCAGGGGAATTGGACCCACGGAGACTCACGCCTTCCCGGACCAGCGGGGGGGAGGACAGAGCGAGGACCGGGCTCTCGGCTCGTAAAGCAGATATACCCTCATATACGTGTATATTTGATTATAGTGGACAAGGGGGCGTCGAGAGGCAGCCCACCGCCCTCCTTACCCCCCCACCCCAGAGGCGAGAATCGCAGGACTCGGGATCTTCATCGGGTGGACTAGCTTGGGATCTCCGCATTGGATTTGGGGCTGATTATCACTGCTTGGCTATTATTATTGTTGTTGTTATTATTTTTTTTACCCAAGGGAGAAAGAAAAAAAAAGACACAAAAAATTGTGGGATTTATTTAACATGATCTTGGCAAACGTCTTCTGCCTCCTCTTCTTTTTAGGTGAGTACCTGCGGGCGGGGAGGGAGGGGGCGGCTTGTCCGCGGGAGCCTGGGGGGGCGCGCGGCGTCGCGCGTTCCGGTGCCCGCAAGAAGCCGGGAACGCGGCGGGCGAGCGGAGCGCGGGCTGGAGACCGGCGGGGAGAGCGCGCCGCGGGAGAGCCGGGCCCGGCGCTGCCGAACCGAGCGGGGCCGGGCGGCGGGCATGCGGGCGGAGGGACGCGAACCGCTGCTGGCTGGTTACGCGGGGGCTTGGGAAGGAGACGTGGAACACCCTAACCATGCCCGCACATACGCACGCACACACACGCACACTCGCTTACAGGCATACGATGCTACTAGCAGTCATTTCTCTCAAAATAATGGGTTCAAATTGCGGCAACTTAAGAAAAAAGAATTCCAACTCGATTTGGAAGAGAGGAGGGTGGGGAGAGGCTCAGTGTCGCGGAGAGGAAGATCATGCCAGTTCCATCTTTCTTGTCGGCTCCCGGATCGACTCGGGTGGACAGCGTGCGTTTCTCCAGGAGCTCCTGCTTGGACGTGTGTGGGGGCAGCGATGGCAGCCGTCCCCTCACCTGCCAATCAACCTCTGGGAAGTGCATCCCGCTTCCCGCACCCGAACCCCTTTCCAGTGGCCCCGCTCCCTGGAACACTTTTCAAGTTTCTCCCCACCGTTTGCCTTCCCTCCAGCCCAGACCCGAGCCAGATACCGGGGCAGGAGTGGAGGGTTTCGAGTAGCCGTTCACTGCCTATCCTTAACCACCTCTGGCCGCGGGGGCACCCGATAGCTTGTAGGAAGAGGAGGGAGGGAGGTCAAAGTTTGCTTCCTTGGGCGAAGAAAGGGAGGAATGTTGGATAAAAAGGGATCTGAACAAAGACCAGTGCTCATTCTGTAAGCCCCCTCCTCCAAGGACAAGGAGGAGGGGCTGCCCGGTGCCCCTGAACCTTGGGCAGTCTCTTTCCCACCTAGAATTCCCAACCTTTCACCCCCTTTTGTGCTATGTGAAATCTCAGCTGCTTGGGAAATGGGTTCAGAGAGAGCATTCGGAGGGTGGAGGTGAGGGAGAAGGTGTTTCCGAGGCCCTGGGCAGACCTGGAGTCCCTGGCAAGGCTGCTGCCCCAGAGAAGGTGCTCCAGAGAGGAAACTGGGGAATGCATGTGCTGAGGGAGCACACGTCTGCTTCAGTGGGGATGCTCTTCCCGCCACCCTGGCCTGCTGTTAACCAGTGGTGAGCCAGGCTGCCTAGCTGGGTCCAGAGTGTACCCTTTGCCTCCTGGAGGAGGGGAGAGGGGAAGGCCTGAGGAGATAGAAGCCAGTCACAGAAAGATGTGGATGGTTTAATAAGTGCTTTCTTGACTTGAACAGGGGATTTGAGTCAATATTGGTTGGACCCTGGACCCTTTGTCCACCTCCATCCTCTGCCCCTTCCCAGAAACTCCCCAGGGGGCCTGGCCCTGCTATAGGGTGTGGCCTTGGAGGTCTTGCCTTCCTAAGCATTGGGCAGGTCCTCTCGTGGGCAGGAGAGGCTGTGGCTGGGAGCTGGATGGGTACTCTGGGACCACTGTGATCCCGGAGCCCTTCCTGGCTACATACTGCAAGTGGGCTCTCATTCTGAAGGGGCTGTGATAAAACCTGACCTTTTCTCCCCACTGCTGGTTTGAAAATTCAGCTTTCTGGGGCCAAAAATGAGCAGGGCCAAGAAGAAAAGAAAATTTTATTCAGGGAAAGCAACCAGATTGTGTGCTGCTGAGCTGTGTACACCCCAGAGGTGACTTCTAACATCCCTGGGGTAGAAAACAGCAATATGGGCCCCTTAGTCCTGGCTTGGCCCAGAACCCCGTGTTGCAAGCAGGCTGTTTTCAGCTGAGAGGGCTGAGGAGTTGACTGTTCTCATGATATAGATGTGTGAGAGCATGTGTGTGTGTGTGTGTGTGTGTGTGTGTGTGTGAGAGAGAGAGAGAGAGAGAGAGAGAGAGAGAGAGAGACAGAGACAGAGAGATGAGAGAGAGAGAGAGAGAGAGAGAGAGAGTGCACCCTGGAGTCTGAGACCCTGGGTACTGAGTAGTGAGAGGAGGAGTAAGAGCTGGGGTCAGCAGCCCTTTTGGTCAGAGCCCTTCTGTTGAGATGCCCCTTTCCAAGGCTGGGGGGTGGCGGAGGGGTTAACTGAGTGACCACAGGATACTGGAAGGCTGTGGGTTAGGCCCACCAAGGAGAAAGGGATACGTTGGTATTAAGGAAACTTCAGCCTCAGGGCCACTTTCCTGGCAAGGAGCCCACTGTTGGGAGTTGGTTGGAAATTCCACTTGGGAGAGAGGCTTTTGTGGAGCTTGAGACTGGGTAGACAGTTTCCGTGTGTATGAGGCACAGTGAAGCATGTTCCCAGGAGCATAGGTCTTCAGTGAGCAACCCCCCAGCCCCCGCTCAAGGTTCTGAGTGAGGTCTGGGGGTAGAGAGGCCTTTCTGGCCAGGCATCCTGACCTCCAGTGTTGACATGCCCAGGGAGAGAATGAGGATTCTGCAGTTGCCCTGACGTTTCCTACAGGAGGTGTTTGTAGCTCCACGTAGTCTGTGAGTCCCCCTTGTCTCTACAAGCTGTTTCACATGTCTTTTCTTGACAGATCTGAGTTTTTTTTCCCCTGATCTGGAACTTGGGAGCATCTCCAGGATACCCTCTGACCTTTACTCTTTTAGAATTCCTGGCCCAAGGCTCTCAGTTGCTATTTCTTTCTCTTGCTGGGCTTGATTGGTTCTGGGGGTCATGACGCCAACTAGAAGAGCCAGGGATAGGTGCAGTCAGAGAGTTTGGTGAGAGGATGCACTGGCTCTCTGCAGAGCATCTTCCTGCCCCAGTCACCTGTGCCTGCTGGCAGGATGGGGACGCCCTTGCTTTTGGCACAGGAGCCCGGGATTCTGCGAGGATTGTCCTATGGGGCTCTAGACCCCACCTGTAGGGAAGGCAGGGTAAGTGCCCTTATTGCCCCAGTCTCCTAGGTCAATGCCCTGACCTTTAAACCTGCCCACAATGCTCCTTTCTTAGTGTGTCTCCGACAGTGCATCCTCAGGCTCAGTCAAGGCAGGAGGGGAGAAGGCTGCTGGGATGCTGGGGTGAAGTCAGTGGAAGTCCCAGGGCTGGGTCATTCTTGAGCAGGCAGGCTGGCTGGCTAGGTGGGGGCAGCAGGTGCAAGTGAGGCTGGGTCAGCTCGGCTGTTTGTGGGTGGCCCAGATGCACCGAGTCTTGCTCAGGGACCTAGGAATTTGCTGAAGGCAGGAAATAAAGCTGCTGCCTCTGCTTGGGTGGAGGACACCTCTCCAGCCAGTGCCTGGGCAGATGCCCCCACGCAACGCTGGCTTTTTCTCTGGTCTTATCTCAGGCTGGCCACAACCTTCAGCTCTTCCTGTCTTGGAATAGAGGTATGGTCAATGGGAGAGAGATTATCTTTTGCTCTGGCCTAGGGGCTCCTCTACTTCCTTTTCTTGTGGGTGGGTGTCCTCCCTTCCCAGCAGTGGAGTCCTTTTCCCTCCGCATCTGTGGGGAGTGACAGGCTCATGGTGCAGTGCTCTGCCCCTAGGTGTCGCTGTCTCCCTGCGGTAGCCCCCCCTCCCCCCCTTCCCTTGAGCAGGGCCTCCTGGGGGAAGGAGTGAGAAGTGGCTCTTCTGGATTGGGAATGGGGTAGGAGGGAGGGATTCTGCGGGATTCTGAGGAGGGGACTTCTGGCCTAAGATCTTACAATTTGGGGCTAGATAGAATGGAGAAAGGCTCCCAGATCACTCCTGGGACTTGGAAAAGGCAGTCTTGGTCCTGGTGCACAGAAGAGCTTTTTTCTGGGGCAAGATCTGGAGTGAGGGGCTTGGAGAGGACAGGGAGACCAGGGAAATATCTGTGTCTAGAGAAAACCATTTTGGGAGCTTGATTTTGACCAGACCAAGTGGGCCCCTCCCTACCCTTCACTTCTGAATCTTGTTCCCTGAGCCCTTTCTTTCAAAGGCCTGTGGGTTTAGATGCTCTGAAGGTGATGGGTAAGAAGGGTGGCTGGATTCTGCCTGTTCACTTTTGGGGAGGTGAGGTTTCATGTGTAAGGCCAGGGTCTGCGTAGGGAAGCTTTTTCCCCTTCGTAATTGGCTTATTATTTGGTTTTGGGAAGAAAAAAAAAGAGACAGAAGGGGACAGGGTTTCAGGGGAGGGAAGAAAGAGAAGAAAATAGGTGATGCTAGAGAGAGAGAGTGAGAGAGCACAGAGCTATTCAAAGAGCAAAGGTGATGGAGAAATAGATCTTAGGTGGAAGTCAGAGAGAGAGAGGTGTGTGTAAGAGAGAGACGGAAAAGGCCTGTCTGGACACACACACACACACAGAGAAAATCGAGTTGCTTGTCAGGCTTACCTGCAGCACTTTCTGTCAGTGGGGCTGGGCTTGTCTACAGAAATCCTGTTTTCAGGTCTCCAGCCAGTATGCCGTAGGACTGGAAGGTGTGGAGGGCTGGGCCGGGGAGGGGTAGCTGCTCTCTTCCAGGGATGCTTCAGGCCACAGGCTAAGGCTTGTCTCTTGGGGTCTTCTCTTAGGGTCTGGGAACTCAGAATGGACAGGCTAGGGAACCGAGGGGCCTTTTTGGCCTGTATGTGACCTTGAGTTGTCATTTCTCTTTAGGTCTCAGTTTCCCCCCATGTGGGGGCTGGACACTGTGTCTCTAAAGTCCTAACAGACTAGGAAAGTTAAATATTCTGCTGCCCTCCGGGCTTAGCCCAGCATGTGGGCTGGACCTCTTGCTGGAGCTGAGGTTGATGGAGGTTTGGGCAGCAGGAAAGCGAGGGTCCCTTCTGCACACTCAGCCAGGTCCTGCAACACCTGGCTCTCTGCCGAGGCTGTGCCCTTCTTCTCTGGTTTTCTGGCCTTTTACACTCTGGTCTCGCTTGAGGATCTTCTCGCTTTACTGTGCTCTGGTCCTGGGCCCAGGGCTGCGGGGTGACGGGGTGGAATCCCAAGGGAATCTGGTTGAGCCAGGGCAGAATGACAGCTCGAGTTCTTCCCGTCTGTGGAGGGGTGTTGGTGTCTGGGAGTCCTTCCTCTGATCCGCTCTGTGGTGGGAACGCAGCATCGAGTTGGCGTTGGTGTGCTTTGGAATAACATGGGTGTGGAGTTCCCAGAAGGGCGCAAGCCCCCAGGCCTGCATCTTGGGTTAGAGATCGTGGCGGCCCTCATTCATGCTTGTCTTCCCTCCCCACTACCCAGACGAGACCCTCCGCTCTTTGGCCAGCCCTTCCTCCCTGCAGGGCCCCGAGCTCCACGGCTGGCGCCCCCCAGTGGACTGCGTCCGGGCCAATGAGCTGTGCGCCGCGGAATCCAACTGCAGCTCCCGCTACCGCACGCTGCGGCAGTGCCTGGCGGGCCGGGACCGCAACACCATGCTGGCCAACAAGGAGTGCCAGGCGGCCCTGGAGGTCCTGCAGGAGAGCCCGCTCTACGACTGCCGCTGCAAGCGGGGCATGAAGAGGGAGCTGCAGTGCTTGCAGATCTACTGGAGCATCCACCTGGGGCTGACCGAGGGTAAGCCCAGCTGGCCTGGGGTGGGGGATGCGGTGGGGATGGGGGAGGTGGGGAGCACCCGGCTGAGCGGGCAGGGGGTGGGCAGGTGCAGGTTTCCCGGAGGACTTGGTAGTGGAGGGAACTGGCCAGCCCACTGTCGCCCCCTGCTGGAGGGGCCTAGAACGCAGAGGAAGTAGCTGTTGTAGGAGTCAGCCGGGAGGGGTGAAGGAGTGAGGGCTGGGAAGGAGAGAGGGCCAGGTGTTGGGAGAAGAGGGAGGCTGGAGAGAAGAGGGAGTAAGGGTTGGGAGAGGATGAATGATGGACACGTGAAGTGGTAGCAGAGAAGGGGAGGCTGGAGATGGAGGCTGGCAGATGGAGGAGGGAGGGGTGGGTCCTGTGCATGCAGAGCTGTGCTTCCAAGCAAACCAGCTCCTGCCACTCCGCGAAGCCCTGGGCTCTGAGCTGAGGCCAGTCCCATTTCTATTCTTCCTACTGCCAGGACGCCTGTTCTTCAGGTGGCTTACTGACCCCGGGGCTGGCCTAGGCACCTTCTATAGGGCTTGGGGCACATGTGGGCAGCTTGCAGCTTCAGGTCCCAAGGCGGAACCATACCCATTCCTTCTCCTAACAACCTGCTCCCCCACACCCTCCCCTACAGACTACATGTGGGGGATTTGTATACAATGCAGGAGGATTGGCCACCTTGGTTAGACGTTCATTTCTTGATTCAATAACTGTTAATTGAGAGGTTATCATCTGCTAGGCCTGTGGGAACACTGGAGAACAAGCTGGGGTAGCCTCTGGCTTCTTGGAGCTCAGAGTTTTTGGGGAGATGCAGGTAAGTGAGGGGCTTTCTGTCACCTGGTGGTCTGAGTGCTGTCAGAAAGCACTGGTACTATGGTAGCCCAAGGCAGCCTTTTATAAAATCTAAAGAGACTTCCTGGAAGAGACAGCCTCTGATCTGAGACTAAGGAGTGAGCTGCAGTTAACACAGCAGTGGAGGGGAGGGGGGATATGGGGAGAGTGTGGGAGGTAGAGGGGGGCTTGGGCAAAGGATGGCATGTAAGTGACTCAGTGTAGTAAAGGGGTTGGAAGTGGGAGTGGGGTGAGCAGAGGGGTGGGGTGTGGGACCTGGTGGGTGGCAGGGAGCCCTGCAAGGTGAGGCCCTGTGATCTCTGCTTCTGGACAGTGTTCATGCAGTTGGAGTGAAGAGAGTAGATTGGACGGGCTGCTTGGAGGCCACTGCTGTGATACAAGCCTGGAGTAGTGATGGCTGGCCAAGGACAGTAGCAGGGAAGAGGGAGCGTCCAAGGGCTATTTAGGAGGTGGAATCAACAGGTCTTGGTGAAGAGAGAGGACTAAGGAGGGCAGTTTTCTCTTTTGGGCAAGTGGGTGGGTTCACAAGAAGCAGCCAAGGTGGGGAGGGCAGGGAGATGATGCCTTTATTTTGGGGCCCATGGCTCTCGCTGGCCATGCCCTGCACACAGCTGGAGCCCAGTTAGGGAAGTGGCGCTGGACATGGAGATTGAGGAGCCACCATCAGCCTGTAGGTGTGACTGGGGCCATGGGAGTGGGCGCACGCACCCTGAGAGGAGGGCAGAGCCCCCAGGACCACCCACCAGCATTTAAAGATGTGCCAGCTGGGGAGGCAGGGGGCCTGCAGAGGTGCAGGGCAAGTGGGAGAAGTATTGGGAGGTGGGAGGTACAGCAGGAAACCTGAGGAGGAGAGAGGGTCCACGGTCTCTCGGACAAGGCACTAATGTCTTTGGGATGAGCTTTGTAGGGGCTGTTGGGAGCAGAAGCCTGTTTGGGGAGTGAATGGGGGCTAGGGGCCGGGGAGTGGTGACTGTAGATGGCTTCTAGAACTTTGATGTGAAGAGGAGAGGAGAACAAAGGATGACTTGTTTTGTAAGAGGCGAGAGGATGGAGCAGCTTAAATTCTAGGGTAGACTCGGAGTAGTAGGGTGTTGAGGTGAAGGCGGAGGGGCGCACTGTGGGGCAGTGCCCTTGCTTAGCCTCAGATGGAGGAGCAGGGTGTTGGAGGGAAGGAGGTAACTGGAATCGGGTGTGGGGGCTGGAGAATGAGGGATTCCTGACCGGTGTCCAAGATGGTTCCAGTCCGCCCTGAATTTGGGAGTAAACGGGGCATGTAATTATGAACAATGTTACCACTATTAATAGCAGAGGAATTCCTCACGCATCGGTCTCCCGTTCCTTGTAGCTTTAGGTCCTGGAACTAGAAGTGAGCAGAGAGGGAAACACCTCCACAAAGCACGTATCGTTTATTCTCTGCAAGGTGAATAAACCGGGTCTTCACCCGGAGGATGCCTTTGTAGTTCGTGAAAACTGAGGTCCCTGATTCAACAGCTGGCTTGTTTAGTGTCTGGTTTTCTTTCCCATGGCCTTCAGTCTCAACGCAAGGGAGGTGGGGTGGTACTTTGGGGGTGGGCTTGCTGAGGGCTTGCGGGACGGATGCACTGGGGAGGGGACAGAAGAACTGCCAGCTGGAAGTGCAGGTGGGCCACCTGAGAGCCACTGGAATGGCTCCCTCAGGCATCGCCACGTCAGAACGCCAAGGACCTTGCTGATCGGACCCCAGGCAGTGAGGCGTTTGACTGCTAACGGTGTACGTTCTGTGCATTTATGCTGCATCCTCACATGTGGTCTTCAAGGCCCTTCCAACCCAGGAGTGCCAGGCTGGAGAGGCGTGAGCTGGCTTGTTGTTGCCTTACTGGGCAAGCGTCTGTGCGCTTCAGAAGGTGAGAGCACAGATTCAGCCATGGCCCCTGTGCTGGCCAGCATACAGGCTCGAGACCCCTCCCCTGGGCCAATTCTAGAAAAGTAGACTCCGTTTTTCTCCTTCCTCAAAACCCATCCCACCCCCATTCCCGGCTCTTGGGAGGCAGAGGTAGTTTCTGCTCAGGGCTGAGCAGGGGAAGCCGAGAGGCCTTTTAACAGCAGGTAATGTTTCTGTGAGTGACAGGATCCACCTGAGAGTTAATTATTCACGGTGTAGGATGAGTGGTCTCCCCCGGGGAGGCTGCAAGCACTTCCTCCCTATTCCTTAATAACACTTAATAACCTGGCTTGGGCCTAGGGTGGGGTGGGGGATGTGGAGAGAAGAGATCTGTGCGGGTTTGGACTTTGACTGTGGCTTCTCCGTGGCCCCAGCTGGTGGGTGGCTGGTGGGTGCGATTCCTCTCTTCTCCCTCCACCTGAGGCTGAGCTATGCCTGGTCTGAGGGCCTTAGCTGTGCACAGAGCTGGCGGAGGTGGGAATGTGGCCTCTGCTGAGCTCCTAGATGGGCCCAACTGCAAAGACCTAGAGATCATTCTGCCCTACTCCCACTTTGGTGGGGAAGCTGAGGTGTAGGGAGGAGGGCTGGTGGGACCAGGGCCCCCCAGGACTCCTTACCCAGGCCCCTTTCCAGCTGCCCTGGGGAGATTCTGTAGTCTCGGGCTCATCTTCCCCTTCTGTCACCACCACCATAACCACCAGTATTTTACATGGTGGCACCGTCACTGTTGGCTGAATGGGGGACTTGTTGGCTGGACCAGACTTCTTGACTTCTCCAAAGATGGCGCTGAAGTTTGAGGTCATTCTGGTCCTTCAGATGTAAAGAGCAAAGGCCTCTCCCAGGTCATGGCCCAGGAGTCCGACATCCTAGATTTAGTTTAGTCTGGTTGCCAGGATGCCCGAAGGGCCAGGTCTCTGATTTCCCACTGGTGAATTCTGCCACAGGAACAGGAGGCATGGGTTGACTTAAATAGGATGGGCCTTTTCCAGCCAGTCCTGCGAGAGGCTGTTTTCCTTGAGAGACTCCCCCCCAGTCAATCACACTAGCTGATCTATACCTGGGGGCCTACCTAGCTTTCACAGATGCAGGAAGAAAGGACCTGGTCTGAGGGAGCAGTCCGGCTGGCATAAGACTGACTCTGTGAAAAGTTAAACAGCAGCACTACTTACGGAAGAACAGTTTGGTTCAATAACACTTTTAATTTTGGAGACAGTATTCATAATGTTTAAGTACCTGGACTCTGGAGCCAACTGCCTGGGTTTGAAACGTGCCACTACCAGCTGTGTGACTTTGGGCCAGTTCCTTAATGTCTCTGTACCCCAGTTCTTTGTCAATAAAACAGAAGAATAGTGCCTATCCCATAGAGAAATTAAGAGGATTAAATGAGTTAGTACACCTAAAGCATTTTCAGTGGTGCCGGTACAAAGAAGGGTCAGTGCAACATCATTTTTATTACAAAAAGCTCTTGTATTATTTGGCCCTAACAAATAGCAATGGCTGGTAGCCCCACCACCGGGAGTTTCTCCAGCGTCCGTGGATAGAGTGGAGTTTGCTGAGATAGTACAGGCCTGTGACTGTCCAGGGGGAAGGTGGGATTGGGACTGGCCTGAAAAGAATAAGTACCTTTTGGATAGTAAGATACCACTTGGGTGCCCATTATGCATAATGCATTGTGTGTACTGGGTGTTGCAGGACATGAGGGTATGAAATAAAGCCGTTTTTCCAGGGAGAAAATGAGCATCTGGTGATCCAGCCCATTTTTGGGGGGTCTGCCAGATAGACCAGACCGATGCCTGCTCTGTGAACCAGCAGAGGGCTGGATAAGCCTCGAATGCTAGCCTCTGGGTGACCTTGTAGGCCTGGCTGAATGAGCCCCTGACAGGCAGATTCCAAGCCCCCTCTTCTGGATGGGTGGCACCTTCCTGCTGGTGGCCCCCACAGATGCCACCCCATGTGTACTCTTCTTTAGGTGCCGGGCCCTGGGTGGATAGGAAATCAATTTGTGAGGCTGTGGGTCATCACCTGTCTCCCCCGCCTCTTCAACACATACACGCAGTCTGAGTGATTATCCATTGATTTCTCCTCACAGTAACATCTCAGGAGGATATTTCCTCTCCTGCCGAGGTGTCGGCAGAGGGGCGGGAGTCCCCATGTGGAGGCGGTGGGGCTCCAGGGCATCCCTGTGCCATTTATCTCCTGTCACTCACTTGTTTTCCATTCACCGAGTCTCTGATGCACCCCGAAGCCTCGAGGAGAAGTCTGAGAAGCCAGCAGGTGGCTGGGAGTCAGTCAGACAAGTTGGGGATCAGGCCTCCACTCAGAAGACCTTCAGCCCCATCATCCCATCATAATGACATGATGGGGAAAAGGAGGATGTTCTGTGACCTTATGTGGCTTGGGTAGAGCCAACCTAGTGTGATGGGAGAGAATGCTGGTGTGAGGGCCAGGGGACCAGGGGCCAGTCTAGCTCTGCCATAAGTAGCTGTGTGATCTCAGTCAGGTTGCTTCACCTCTCTGGCCCACCTCAGAGTCCTCTCTTGTGAAATGAGGAAGTTGCACTGAAAGACTTTGGAGGGCCTTTGGCTTCAAATCCTGTGATTTATACCTGGCCTTCCACAGGCTGTCCAGCTCCTCAGTGCCTTCTTTCAAGAAGCATTTGGAAGTCCTTAGAAAGGGCTGGACATGCCAGGAGGTTAGTAGAGGAGAGCACTGGCAGTGCTGACCTACTGTGGGGACTTCTCCTCTAGTTGGCGAGAAAGAACTCACCCATGTGAAATGCTCGCCTTTTCATTCATAACTTGCTCTCGTCTAGTCCTATAGGAAGGGTGGGCCTGTGCCTGACACTGCTTCTCTTTTCCAGGTGAGGAGTTCTACGAAGCCTCACCCTACGAGCCGGTGACCTCCCGCCTCTCGGATATCTTCAGGCTTGCTTCAATCTTCTCAGGTAAGTGGGCTCATACTGGGGCCTCCCGGGTCCTCCCCGGTGCCCTGGCCTTCAGTTGGCTCTACCTTCCACCGGCAAGCCCCTTACTGCTTCTGAGCTTCGAGTCTTCGTCTATAAAAGAGGAAACCATAACAGCCACCCCCAAGGTTGTGTGTGGAGTGGAGCATTATGGGAATTGGCTAGAACAAGGGCACCGTGCAGTAGGTCTTGAATTTGAAACCTGGTATCACTCTCCTATTTTGCTACTGGTCTTCGCCTGCTGGGTCCTTCTTTCTAGTTCCCAACTCTTCGACTTTGGAGTTCTACTTTGGTCAAGTTGCTTAACTTTTCTGTACCTCAGTTTCCTCAGTTGTGCAGTGGGACAGTACCTACCGCGGATTGTCATGAGGTCCAAATGAGCCGATGGTTGTAAAGGGCTCAGTGGGCTGCTGGGCGGCAGGCACGACACAGGTCCCAGATCGGAACCGTTAGCTGTGGTTGGTGGTGGTAGTATCACTACTCTCGGTTCTGCTCTGGGATTCTCCTTCCTCGTGGGCTCTTCTTCTTGAACTCCGCTGAGAAGCTGCTCGGGCTGCCCCAGGAAGAGAAAGACTGTGCTGAGCTCTAGCTTTGCTTGCTTTGGTCTTTGTATAGGAGTGAGTTTGTTGCTTGTTTCTTCTTGGCCTGTTCCCTCTGGCCTCTGGGAGACCTGTAGGCCCAGGGCAGTTGCCCTTGCTCCGGCACTGGTGGGTGGGGGGGTTCCGGTCTTGGGAACTGCTCTGTGGGGGTTTGGGGGTGAGCTCCTCCTGGAGCCACCACTGGTGCCCAAAGGTGGTCAGGGGGTGCTGTTACAGGATGGGGCTGCAGGCTCAGGTTTCTAGGACGTTTTGTGGCAGTATGTGGAGCCTCCTGAAGTTTCTTTTGCCCTAAACCATGGGTTCTCAATGGCAGCACCACTGACGTTTTGACCCGGGCAATTCTCTCCCGTGGGAAGAGCTGTCCTGTGCACTGTAGGATGTTTAACAGTGTCTCTGGCCTCCATCCTTGGATGCTGGAGCAACCCACTGAGTCGTGACAACCAAAAATGTCTCCAGACATTGCCAAATGTCTCTTGGGGGACAACCACTACCAGTAGAGAAGCAGCACTCTCAACTGCGACATGAAAGGTTTTCTGGTGGGGCGCCTGGGTGGCTTAGTTGGTTAAGCGTCCGCCTTTCGCTTAGGTCATGATCTCGCGGTTCGTGGGTTCGAGCCCCGCGTCGGGCTCTGTGCTGACTGCTAGCTCAGAGCCTGGAGCCTGTTTCAGTCTGTGACTCCATCTTTCTCTGACCCTCCCCTGCTCATGCTGTTTCTCTCTCTCCTAGAAATAAATAAAAAAATATTTAAAAAAAAAAAAAGAAAGAAAGATTTTCTGGTAAGACCTGAAACCCTTTCAAATGAGGACTTCTCTGGGAGAGTGTTTCTCAAACTTTCTTTTTCCATTATTGCCCCCCTAAGGAGACAAGCAATTCTCTGCAGGAAAATACTGTCTTAGTCTGCTTTGGTTGCCATAACAAAATACCATAGACTGGGGAGCTTAAACAACAGAAATTTATTATCTCATAGTTCTGGAGGCTGGAAGTTTAAGATCAAGGTCTGGCAGGGTTTGGTTTCTGCTGAGAGCTCCTTTCTTGGCTTGCAGATGCCCACCTTCTCACTGTGTCCTCACAACGTAGGATTGGGTTAGGATAGGAAGGAGGGAGTGGGGTAGAGAGAGAGTGAGCTCTTTTCCTTATAAGGACACCAGTTCTATTGGTTATGGCTCTACCTCCTCACCTTTATGACCTCATTTAACCTTAATTACCTCCTAAAAGCTCTTTTTGCAAATAGAGTCACATTGGAGGTTAGGACTTCAGCATATTAATTTGGTGGACACAATTTGGTCCATAGCAAATGCCAGGGAATCCCTGCTTTTGTTGTTTTTTTTTTTCCTGCCCAAGAACCAATTTTGCTCAGTTGGGGGTGATACCCTCCACTCCCACTGAGAATACATGCTCTAAGGGATTAAGAGGGGAAGATACCTATGTACCTGGTGGGAGAAATCCTGGAACCCCATGAGAAAGGAGGCACTGGCCAAAGGGTGACCATCTAGATATGCCCTTGAGCCCTGGTGGTGGTTGGGGGTGGTGGTGAATGAAATGGAGACTTCAGAGCCGATCCTGGTTAGTTTTGGATGGAAATCCACCTTGGGACACTCCATTTGAGACAGCTTTGAGGCTCAGGTGCAGGTTGAGAATATCATCAGCAGGTGATGCTGGAGTAGGGAAGCCTTGCAGCCCCGATGTGCCCAGTCCCCACCCTGCCAGCTGAGCACTACTGCATGGGTGGGAGTCACTGCATTTATCTCCAACAAAGAAATAGCTTTGACTTGTGCCTTGAAGGTTGAAGGTCGGAGGTCTGCTTCCCAGACTCACACTAAACATCTTTCTAGCAGAAAATCTTTACGTGATGAGCTTGATAGTCTGCAGGACAAGGATATCGACAAGACAAATGAGGAAATTATTGGGTCTCAGCTCACTGAATCAGCTTCCTTTACCTGCTGCCCAAATGAAACTGGGCCCCACATGACCCTGGATCCCTGGGCTCTAGGGTCTACACCCCATAGAGAGGAGGGGTGCCTTTGGGGTCTGTGGCAGCTCCCCCCTCATTGCTCCTGTTGACCCCTCTCCACCCAGAGTATCCTCAAAGATGGTGCTTGGGTGGTCATGTTGGAGAAACTTGGGCACATAGCTGGGTGGAGGGCCAGGACAGGCCACCAAGAAACTAAGTGGGCCAGGCTGGGGCATACAGCAGGAAGAAGGCTGGATGGGGGCTGGGAGGCCTGGGTGTCACTGCATTCTCTGACCCAAAGTAACTGAGGGGCTTTGGGCAGGTCACTGCCCTGCTGCAGGCCTTATGTTTCTTTTCTAAAGAAGGAAGACCTAAGCTTAAAGCAGGGCTCCCTAATTTTTTCCCACCAATGCATACAGACAACGGCATTATTGCCTGGCACACAAGGGTGAGCAGAGCATCTTGGAGCTCAGGGGAATATGGGCCCCGGTCCGGCTGCCCTGTAGGATCCGTATCTGGGCTCATGTGTTACCTGCCTGTGACTTTCTAGCTGGGAAGGCCTGGCCTATGTGACCCAAGATCTGAACTGGTGCTTTAGGATGAGAAGACTGCCACCCTGTAGGATTGTTTGGAGCCCTTCTCCACTTACACACACCTGTATTTGGCTGTGCATTGTCTTCTCCATCATCTGTGTGGAAAGGCTGCTAGTGGGGAGCATGGGGCCTAGAGCTCTCCTCTAGGCCACGATACCCCCAGTCAGGGCCCTAGGAACTCAGAAGAGGGTGCTCTAGTATCTTTGGGGCTCAGTTGCTACTATATCATTAGCATCTGCTAAGAATTTGGACCCCTGTCTTTGGGGCCTCCTGGAACATGTGTTCTTTATCTCTGGCTTCCTCTGTCTGTTGGGTTCTCAGAAAGTCCTACTGGGATCCTCTTGGCAAAAAAAGCTTCCAGGACTCCTCCAGCACTCTCTGATGCCAGAGGCCCTGGGGGAAGGGCAACCCTCCCTTCCAACCTGCCTAGTTCAAAGACTAGGCTTAGGGTTAGGGTCAGTGACTGGGACTAGGATTGCTGGTGTCCCAATAGTCCTGAGTCTAAGGCCAGGAGGAGAGCAGTCTGGCTCTGCCCTGAACCATGGCCACAGTGATGTTTGAGGCATCCAGGTGGGAAGGGAGTGTTCATGGAGAACTGAGGTTTGTCCTGTTTCTAGCAATTCAGCTGCCTTTGCAAGCATAAAACGGAGTGTTTAGGGAGGCAGCCCAGTGCACAAATAGTGTGGGCCTTGAGGTGACAGTACAGGGTTTGATTCCTGATCTGGACACTTTATTTTTTTATTTTTAGAAAGAGAGTGAGAGAGCAAGAGAGTAAATGGGGGAGAGGGGCAGACGAGGAGAGAGAGAATCTTAAGCGGGCCCCATCCTGAGTGTGGAGCCAAATGCAGGGCTTGATCCCATGACCCAGGGATTATGACCTGAACCAAAATCAAAGTCAGATGCTCAACCGACTGAGCCACCCAGGTGCCCCACCAACCTAGTCGCTTAGGGGAGTATGATCTTGGGCCTCATTGGGCCTTCTTGAGCTTTAGTGTCTATGTTTGTAGAATGGGACTGTGATATCTACGAGCAAGGTTGATACAGAGGATTCACCCAGAATGGATGTAGAGTAACAGAATTAGTCATCCTGTCTTTGTTGAGGATGTTCAGTAAGGAGCGGGGGTTTGGGAAGCTGAAGTTGAGAGTCCCTCTGTTCCCAGGTGTCTGTGATCCTGTGAATACTGTACACCAGCTGGCCGCATCTGGGGAGGCAGGTGAGGATGGAACAGGTGAAGAGAAGAGCTTCTTAAGGAAAGGAGAGATCATTCAGGCAGAGAGCAGTTGTGGAAGGGTTCCGTGGGGAGTGAGAGGATTGGTACCTCTCTGTCCACATGGAGGGAGGCCATCACTGCGAGGGGCAAGGGTCTGGGAGGGCCAGGTAGTGGTTTTCCTCAAGGTCATGGGACCATGCCTCAGGGACAGGCAGAAACCACAGGTGGGCTGTGCCTTCTTGGTGAGGTCTGGGGCCTCCAGAGCCTCCATCCCATGCAGGCCTTGTCAGATGCATGTATGTGTAGCATATCGACGCAAACGTATCTTTTCTGTAGCTGGAAAGGAACTCAGAGATCACCTAGGCCCACCTCCTTCCCTGACAGAAAAGGAAGCTGAGACCATGAGAACTGGGACAGACTGGTTTGGGATTCAGGTCCTTGCTCCCACCCCAGTGTCTGCCTCAGGCAGGTGCCTCTAAGCTCTGGTCTCCTCTTACACAGCGAGGGGCTGATGGAAACACCTACCTTCTAGTTTTTATTGGGACTAAATGAGATACTGCAGGTAAATGCTAGACCTAATGCTGGGACATATTGCACTAAAATGTTTATTATGGAGTGATTTCTCAAAGGGCAATATGGCAGGCTATGGCAGAGCTGGCCTGGAAGCTTGCATTTGGGAAATGGTTGCAAGCCTTTTGGTGACATGAGGCTACCTCCCACCCATGATAGTGTTTGGTGGGGGCTGGAGTGGGAGGTGACTGGGCAATTTTCAGGGGACAGTAACATCTGGGGGCTCCTGCCGAGCTACTCTGGCCTTGTTGAGCTGCACTGTGGAAGGGTGGGGACATGTGGAGGCTGGCAAGACACCTGGGGTCTTTTGTGGGTTGGAGGAAGAAGCCATAGGTGGCATCTGCCTTAGTTGGCCAGTAGGCCCCTGGGGTGGGGGCAGGAAAGGCCTAAGGATGTTCTTGTTTCAGGCTCCAGTGGCCCTTCTCTGGGGGCTCAAGAGTAGAGAAACCCTGTCCCTGCTCAGAACCTGGCAGATGGTCTGTGACAGATGAATGCCATTGCACTCTGATATGCTGGGGGCACTTGTGTGATAGTGGGTGTTGGTCTCTGTATCTATGCATCCATGCCTCTCTGTATTCCTGGGGGTGCCTGGCATGATGCTATGCTCCTACTACATATCCATAGAGGATCCTAGACTAGTGGGTGGGCCTTCTAGACATAGTGTGAATCTTGGCCTTGCCCTAGGTCACTTGACCTTTCTGAACCTCATTTTCTGACCTGTAAAATGGAACAGTTAGGCCTGCCTGGTAAGGACTTGGGGGGATGCATGTGTGGCTCCTCATGTGGTACCGGGGCACCCTAGATGGGGGCCAAGGGCAGCACTGTTGAGGACTGAAGGGGAGCTAATGGCTTAGTTTGGGGTGTTAGACCGGACAAGGAAAGGCAATGAAGAGGGCCAAGCAAGTCTGAAGGGGCCCTCATATGCTGTATCTTAGGAGTATCTGAGGTTTACAGAAAGGCAGGGTGCTCGTAAGTGCTTCATGGGAGAGATGGGGCGGGGGCTGACATGTTTTGTTCAGTAAACATTGAGCTCTCTGTGTTCCTGATACTGTGTCAGACATTGCTTTAGAGTGACTCAGACTCATGTCCTCACTGTCTGCTGGGGTAGGCAGACACCCACTTAGACACCCATGTGGAGGCTTATTGTTGGTTGGCAGTGTAGACCAAGTGCTGCCCTGAGAGTTCAAGGATCCTGGGGAAATCAAGAAAGTCTTGGAAGAGGAGAGATGGGGGTCTGGGAATGCCATTCCCGGTGGCGTCATGGTCCATCTGGGACCCACTAGAGGCCTGGCCCACCTAAGATGATGAAGGAACCACACATCTTCTGGGCCTGGTGGGCTCTGAGGGCAGTGAATATAGACCCTTGTGGCAGATGGGTGATGGGCCTCTTTGGGGTCTCTTCTCTTGGGATTCCTGTCCTGGACTTCTCCAGGATGGAGCTGTGCATGACTGCCTGGCGAGGCTGCCTGGATCCCTGGGGAGGGGCTGAGTTGCCCTTGGGTGGGGGAGAAGCTTGGTCCTGGGCTCCAGAGCCAGTCCCCCTTGAAGGTTGCCTCAGTGGCCATAGTGGGGGCCTGGCCAAGTTCTGCTAGATACCTAGAGAGACCCGTTACCTTTCCCAGCTTCTCTGAGACGGGGCCTGAGCCTTTGTGTCCCCAGTCCCTCCTCCCTTCAGGTTGCTTAGCAGAGCTTGGTGAGCAAGGGCTTTATTGGCCCAGCCTCAGCGGTGGGCTGGTGCCTCTCAGAAACCCCCTTCTGAGGCAGTGCCTGTGAGGCAGTGGTAGGGGAGGTTTGGGGATGGCAGGGGAGGAACTGAGGGAACAGGCAGCCTCTCTCCCTGCCCCCCTGCATGGTGGCTTAGGCGATAAACTGCTTATCCTCAGGTTGTCTCCCTGAGCCGAATGCAGAAGCGTGTTATTTAAATTTCAAAATCACATTCTTCTTCTAACAGCTGTCAGAGACTCTGAGTGTCAACGAAAATTGGGCTTTAGCTGCAGCTCTGTCACCTCTTACACCTCCCCTTTCAGGAAGAATTCATCTGGTGGCCAGGGAGAGCCAGTGTGGGGTGGGGCGACGGGGACTGGGGACAGGGAGAGGGGAGGTGACTGGGTGGATGGGATCAGGTGACCAGTGACTCTGGCCATGCTGAGCAGCAGGTGGGAGCAACTGGGAGGAGGCCAGCCTCGCCATCAAGGGGTGCCAAGGCATTTCCCTCTTGTGTTTCATTTCCTCCCCTCTCCTATCACTGCTGGTGACTCGGGCTCCTGTCAGTGGGTGGGAAGATTTGCTCGGATGAAGGTGTGAGTGGGGTGTTGGTGACTTCGTGTTTCATTACCTTTGTGTCCAAAGAAGAAATTGGTATGAGAAGAAGGAAAGAAAGAAGGAAAGAAAGAAGGTAGGAAGGAAGGAAGGAAGGAAGGAAGGAAAGAGAGAGAGAGAGAGAGAGAGAGAGAGAAAGAAAGAAAGAAAAAGAAAGAAAGAAAGAAAGAAAGAAAAGCAGAACAGGAGAGAACAAAGTTTAACCCCAAAGAAAGGCTTTGTAATGGTAAACTTTGGCATGTCATGGTTGGGGTGAGGTTTTTGGGGTAAAGGCATTTTCTGGTACTTCTAAAACAATATCTCTTAGGGATATCTACTTGCTTCCTCTTGGGTGTATGAGCCAGGCCTGCCAGCAGTGGGGATGTGGGGTGATTCTGGGCTGGGTCTCTTTGCTCTTTAGAGGCTCTCAGATGGCTCTGCAAGGTTCTGTCTGCCTCTCCACCTCCTGAGCACACTCCTGGCTTAGCCATGAACTAAACTCACCTGATTTATCCTGGTGGAAGGCAGGTTTTGGGTAACTGCACCAGGAATATCCCTTCCAACTATATCTGTTGATACACTCCTTTAACCCCATGGCTGTGGAAAGAAAGGAACAGGGTCAGAGTGTGTGGAGGGGGGTGTGTGGGGTGGTGTGTGTGTCTATGTGTGTGTGTGTCTATGTGTGTATGTGTGCACTGTGAACATGTTACATGTTTGTGTGTGGAATGGAATGTGTGTATGAGGTGGTGTGTGCATGTGGTGTGTGTGTGTGTGCGTGTGTGTGTGTGTGTGTTTGTGTTGTGCCTGAGTTGGAAATGGAAAAGTGGAGGGGGTGATGTGGCCCTTCTGTTGGGGGAACAATCATTGCCTTCAGCCCTCTTTTTTACCTCCTAGGGAAGCCCTGGGAACACTTGTGCAGGGGTGAATAATCTGAGGGACATTAGAAGATGGGAAGGCTATCTTCATGTGATTAACAAAGATAATTAGTGGACTGAACCTTTGTATGTGTATTTCGGGGCTTCCTACAGTGTGGAGGCTATGTCATCCTCTGGACGCTAACATCCCCTCCTGCAGAAGCAGTGTGTGTGTGTGTGTGTGTGTGTGTGTGTGTGTGTGTGTGTGTGTGTGTGTGTTTGTGTGTGTGTGTGTGAATTCATTCTTCAGACTCCAGGAACATCCCTTGGGTGCTGCGCCCTGTTCTAGCTGCCTGGGAAATGTCAGTGAACAAGACAAGGGAGACTGTTTGTTGCTCTTATGGAGCTTATTTCGATTAGCCCGAGACAGAGAACAACAGAAAACAAGCCAAAAAACAAATTAACAGCAACAACAAAAAGATAGTTCCAAATGCCATGCAAGGATTAAATAGGAAGACAGGACAGAGGTGGCTGGTGGGTCGTCCAGATTGGGAATGCCCAAATCTGACTCCCTGAAAGGATCCATCCATGGAAAGTCTGTGGAATGGCAGAGGGATTCTAGGGAAAGGGCAGGACACCGTGAGGGAGAGTGGGGCCTGGGACCCAGTGAGTGAGGGGGAGGTGGTGGTTTGGACGGTGGGCAGAGAGGCAGGCAGGGGCCAGATCACTGGGATGCTGCAGACAAGTAAAGGACTTTGGATTTCATTTTACGAGTGATGAGAAGCCTTTCGAGGATTTGAGGCACTGGAGTAGCACGGTATGATTTATGCTTTTGAAAAGCTTACTCTTGCACTGTGGGAGAGTAGATCATGGGGCAGGGAGGGGCATGGGCAGGGGTGGGAGCCAGAGAGCAGTTAGAGGGCTATAATACTGGCCAGAGTCCTAAGACAGTAGGGGATGGAGAGGGTGTACAACCTGGAATCTATGGTGGGGCAGAGCTAGGGACAACTGTGGTAATTTAGGCTTGAACAACAGTGTTATTGCCATATATCAGGATAGGGAAGAGGGAAGGAGAGTTCTCTGTCTACCACAGTAGGCTGGAGATACAGACCTATAGACCTTTGTCTGGAAATGCCAAGTAGGCAGTTGGATGTAAGCCTGGAGTTCTGAGAACAGGTCAGGGTTGATATATAGATTGAGAGTCGTTAGCATATAGATGGTATTTAAAGCTGTGGACCCATGAGGTCACTAGGAGAATGTGTGGACTGAGGGGGAGGGAGGTGGGGGCTCTCCATGCAGAGGACAAAGAGCTAGCAGAAGAGGCTGAGATGAAGGCCAATAAGGAAAGGGAAACTAAGTCAGGGGTACCAGGGGCAGCCAAGAAAAGCACGGGTCTCAGGAGAGAGGAAGCGGTCAGACATGCCAAGTGTAGCCAAGAGGTCAAGTTAGAGAAGTTTAGAGACACGGCCATTGCATTTGACAGCATGGAATGGAGGACACTAATGACCTTGACTGAAGTGTTTTTAATGGGGCTGTGAGTTGGAAGCTTGATCTGGGGAGGATGGAAGAGAGGATGTGAGGTAGCAAGGTAAAAACAGCAACTGTAGGTGGTTTTCGGAATTTCTTTGTGAAGAAGGACTTCTTATGGTGAGAAAAGTTTATTTCATAATCAGTAAAAAAAATTAGCTTATGGTTGGTGCTTCCAGTCCTGTGTCCGTTCACCACAAATAAAAAATGCTGATGAAGGATATAGGTGAATCACATCAATATAAAATGCCTCAATTTTGCTTTTTAATTGTTATGAATACAAGATTAAAGCTGATATTCCATTGTGGGAACTGGTGTGAGTATGGAAAAAATCCTAATTAAAAAAATACCAAACCCACCCAAACTGCATTTAAAAAGACACAGAGCCCTCAAAAGTGACTGAAAAAGTCCCTTCAAGTGTGAAATAATGAAATTTTAATTTTTAATTGCTTGAAACACAAAATTAAGCCTAATATGCCTTTTGAAGCATTGGAGAAAGCATACCAACAGTGGTTAAGATTTGACAAAATATAAAATGATATTCAAAAGGCAATTGATTTTTGGAATCAATTTTCAGTGAATTTGCCATTCATCAAATTGACTTTTGGTATGTTGGTCTGCTTCCAAAAATACAGCTTACCCTGGAGGGTGCTGGGGTGGCTGCGTGCTGTGTGGGGGTGGGGTGGGGGTAGAGTCTCAGAGAAGGTTGAGGACATCAGGCGGGGAGCCTGGACTAGCACTGCTGCCGGTGGGAGAGGGGCAGGCACCCAGAGTGGTGGGGGGCGGGGGGAATGAAGGCTGCGGTCCTGCTGGGTCCCTGGGTCTTGAGTGAGGACAGAGAACTGGCAGGTGAGGCATGCTGGGAGTGGCAAGGTCATCTCTTGGGGAAGCCGAGGTCCCGCTTCAGGCAGATGGTATGGGGCTCCTGGCCTCCACTCCCAGCGGAGAGGAAGATCCTGGAGGTGCTGCTCTCTTAAGCTTCTGGATGAGCAGATGCCACTCTGAAGCCTACCTCTTGCTCACCAGTGAGGCGACTGAGGACCCTTCTATCTTTTTGGGGTGTGGTGTGTGAGGCTGGGGTGAGAGGTGCTCGAGTTGGGCTTCCTTTAGCAGGGTTATGTGAAAACAGGGAGATGTGGGGGAGGATCTGTCCAGCCGGGGAACACGTTCTTAAGCAAGCATTTATGGTGCATGTGCCGTGGACCGGAAACTGTGTGAGGCATTTTCATCTACATTATCCAGTCTAATCTTTAGCATAGTCCTATGCGTAGGCAGCCTGGGTGTTTTATTCTCATTTTGCAGATGAGGAAAATGAGGTTCAAGGAGGTTGCATAACTTGTCTGTGCATGCTCGCTCTGCTTGTTGGTGGCTCTGCTAGGTCCTCTGCCTCCCAGTTGGGTCAGAGTCCCTGCTTATAATCACCAGCCTGGCCCCGAGCAGGGACACTCAGGCCAAGGGTAACTTTCCATTTGTTACTCTCTTCATTTCCACTAGAATGTAAGCTCCAGGAGGGTAGGAGCATTGCCAGTTTTGTTCGCTTCTCTTAGCAGTACTTTTCACGTAGTGAGTGCTCCATGTTGTGAAAGTCAGGGAATCCTGAGTGGCAGCTGGGCGTGGATGGCCCCATGAGGCTGAGGGGTGTGGAGGTGATAGTGCAGATGTCTACAACCCAACAGGGAAGGTGGGCTCCCCCTAGCTCCCCACTTTCCTGCCTTCCATCCAGCCCTATTTAGTTTGTTTTGTTGACATCTCATTGTTTATGGCCTCTCTGCTCACCCCTATGTCCCTAATTATTTGGACTCAGTTGACTGTCCTTTTCTTTGAAGTTCTGATCTTGGCTTCCATGACACCATTGTCTCCTGACTTTACACCACCTCATGGTCCACTTCTCTCAATGTCCATTAAATGATGGTGTCCAAGACTCTGTCCTGACCCCCTTCCTCTTCCTTATTGTCACCCTCAAAGTAGGCCACCTCATTTCGTCTTACAGCACTAAATAGCTTCCATGTCAGTCATGGTGTTTTATGCCTCTCGCTCCGACGTACCTCCTGCAGTCCAGACTCACTGATCCTCTGCCTTTTCAGCATCTCCACTTGGACATCTAGTAAGCATCTGAAACTTCAGTGAAAACTGAATTATGCGTTCAGTTCTGCCCTCCTTCTTCCCTCTAGGTCTTTCCTGTTTCACAAAGTGATTCCACCATCTACCTGGTGCTCGGACCCCAAACCTCAGGGTTTTCCAGGATTTCTCTATCTTCGTATTCAGCATCTGACCCAACCTATTGGCTTTCTTTCTAAGTTATTTGCAGAATGGGCTCAGTTTTTAATACCTTTGTAGTTACCACTCTACCTAGGCTACCACCTGTGGCTTCTTCCCTTACTTTTGCCTCATTAAAGAAGCACCAGCCACCTTATACTTCCGTTTGCCTGTGAACACACCAAGGTCATGCTTGTCTCAGGACCTTTGCACCTGCTTTTCCTTTTGCTTGGGATTCTTTTGCTTTGGATTTTTTGCACATTGGGATTTTTCGCACATTTGGATTTTTTGCACTCCTGCCCATCATTCTATCTCAACTTGAATGTTACTTCCTAGGACAGCCCCTTCCAGACCCCAGTCATTCTCTTCTGAATGCCCTTAGTGTGTTTTCTTCATGGCACTTATCAGCACTTGAAATTACCTTATTGTTTGTGTATATGTTTATTACTGGTCTTTCTCTCACTAGACTGAAAGCCTCTGGAGAGAAGGGATTCTGTCTTTCCAGTTCACAGTTGGATTTCTAGGGCATGTGGTCAGTACCAGAAAATACTTGTTGACTGACAGCCGTGTGACTGACTGCCAGTTGATAGAGACTTGGGGGCTGTGCATGGGGGTGGCTGGGGTGGCTGTCACCCCTGTATATACAAACGTGTTTCTGTGCATACACATGCTGTGTTTACATAGACCCCTTTTAGCCTGTTTCGAAACGAGGTGGGATGGGAGCTTTCTCACTCCCTGCAGCTGTCAGAGTCTTTGACTTGTGTGTGTGCCTAGGGGTGCAGCATGAGCTTGGGGCTGGATATTGCATCTGGAAAGGGGTTAGGGGCAAGCAACCGGGCTGGCAGATTCCTGGAAGGCCAGAAGGGGAGCAGAAACACCTGGGGCCCCATTGGCCTACAAGTGTCACAGAATGGTGAGCATCATCTGTTCCCACAGGGAGAGGCCTGTTGGTTTTTGGAAAGTCTGCCTTCGTGAGCCTCTCATCAAGCCATCAAAGTGGTGGTGGGGGAGGGGTGAAGCACCAGAAGGCATGCTCTGATGACAACAGAGGGCTACAGATTGCCTTCTGCTGAGGGTGGGTTTGGTAAAGGGTGTGCTGGGTGGGATGTCTGCATGTTTGAGGAACGGGCATTGGCAGCCCAGCCTCTGCTCCAAGTCACCGGTTCTGCAGCTTTGGAAGGCAGCCTCAGGAATCCAGATTCTTAGGGAACAGCCATAGAGCTCTTGACAGGAAGGCTTGGGGCCTGTGCATTGTCTGTAAGAGGCTCTTCAAGTGACTCACAAATTCAATGAAGTTTAAGAGCCTTGACTGTAAATCAGTTATTTCCCTCCCACCGGCCAGAGCAACCAGACCAACCAGACACACTGCTGTGGGGATGAGAGATGCGCGTAAGGAAAAATGCTTTAATTTGTTACTTATTTGTATTTTATTTATTTATTTATTTATTTATTTAATTTTTTTTTTAATGTTTTTATTTATTTCTAGGAGAGAGAGAGAGACAGCGTAAGCAGGGGAGGGTCAGAGAGAGAGGGAGTCACAGACTGAAACAGGCTCCAGGCTCTGAGCTGGCTGTCAGCACAGAACCCGACGCGGGGCTCGAACCCACAAACCGCGAGATCATGACCTAAGTGAAAGTCGGATGCTTAACCGACTAAGCCACCTAGGCGCCCCTACTTATTTTTATTTTAGAGAAAGAGAGAGCATGTGTGAGCGGGGGCAGGGCAGAGAGAGAGGGAGAGACAGAGAATTCCAAGCAGGCTCCGTGCTGTCTGCATAGATCCCCATGCAGGACTCAATCTCATGACTTGAGCCAAAATCAAGAGTCAAACACAACCAACTGAACCACCCAGTGTTGTTAATTGAATAGCAGTGCATTCTAACACATACTAGAAAAATGCAGAACTTAACATAGGTGTTATCATTTAGGATAAATCTGGGTAGGTACTGAAAAATTTTTAAAATGAGCCAATTGAGAAATTTTAAGATTTCATTTGAGAATTAAGAGATTTAAAGGAGACATTTGACTGCTCTGAGGTGAGTCCATCTCTATACAAGTTCACACAGATATTTCAAAGATACCAGTTTGATGATCCAGCGATCCATGGTCTTGGCTCAGGGGAGCACCCCAGGAGGGAAGAGGGGAAGTGGCTGAGGATGGGGTGAGGGATCCCTTCTGCAGTTGTTTTCTTGGCTCTGCTGTCACGGAGGGACAGGAAGGGAAGGGCGTGAAGAAGCCAAGCCATGTCCCCAGGGGCTGGAGCTGGGCGGCTGAGATCACTGAGGTTTTGGAAGAGTACCAGGCGTGGTTCAGTCCCCCTTCACACTCTCTGGGGCAGCTGTTTCTCATCTACCCCTTGGCCCATCTGGTCTCCTCTCAGCAGGAGTGGGAGACCCGGGTGGATAGGAGCAGAGTGAGTGTGGAGCGCCGGCTGGCCGAGGCCTATGATGAACTTCTGGCTCCAGAGTCCTTCTCAGGTCCTGTGTGGTCTCTGTGTGGGGGTGGAGGGGTGGGGTAGCAGGGGCCTCCCTCCCTGCCCTTCCCACATTTTAGTTCAGGGGTTCAGGCTCACACCGGGTGAGGCTGGTGTTTGCAACGCAGCATTTCTCCTTCCCCTAGTGGGGGCTCGTGAAGAGAAAACAAAGCCTTCTCCACCATGGGAGAGAGAGGCGCTTAGGAGGAGGCAGTGGAGGAGGGAAGGGGCTGTCTGGTGGGCCTGTCCCCCTCCCCCGCCCTCCCACCAACATGCCTCCTCACTGGTAAGGAAAGCCGTGCCCGGGCCAGCCTCTGGGGCTGTTCTACACCAGGGCCAGTACCTGCTCCGGGAGGATCAGAAGGGGCATCTTCCTTGTACTAGGCAATGGCTGTTACTGCTGTCACATTTATTGTTTTTTTTTTTTCTAGGAAATTTACCAAGTTTTGGCCCAGGGGTTTACATTTCCCACCCCCTAGCACAAGCTTTCACTATTCAAGCTCCAAATGGAAGGCACTGAGGCTGTAATTACAGTGGCATTAGCTCAGGAACATGCTGAGAGGAGCAGGAACAGAGCACCTGGGGGACCTAAAAGCAGCCGCGGGCCTAAATTAGCTGCTGCTCCTCGTGCGTCGTCGCCCTGCTCCTCTCTGGGGGCCCCCTCCGTCCTTGCTCTCTGCTCTCCTCCATCTCCGCCCCAGGCTGCTTTGCTCACTCTTCCCCTCTGCCCGCCAGCGCCCTGACAGGTGCACGAAACACTGAAGAACAGTGTAGAGGCGGTGCCCCCAGAGCAGCCTTTGTGTGGACGGGTGTCCTTGGATCCTGGTGCGGGTAGGCTGGTTTGGCCGCAGCTCGGGGGACAGCTTGGAGGCCGCACCCCACTGGGGACAAGCCCTTGCTATGCTCTCTTGGGCCCCCACTTTCAGTCTCTGTGTCCAAGCATCCTGAATTGCTGTCAGCTCCTCCCAGCTTTTGCCCCAGTTCTTTGTTCCCTCGGCCTGGGACCCCCTTTCTACTCTTTTTGCTTCCTCTGACTCACCCGGTAGGTTCAGCTGAGATGTCACTTCTTCCGTGACCCCTGGTCTGGGATGCTTTCATCTCTGTTGCTACAGCACCCTGATTTCCCCAGTGCACAGTTTAGCGCTGCCATGGGGCATTCCCCTGTCCCCAATTAGGTCTTGGGTAAGTGCTTGCACATAGTAGGCCTTCAGTAAAGACCTGAAAACCGACCTTGATTCCTTTACGGCCTTAATCCCCCTTTTGCTTTCACAACAAGAGAGGGAAATTTTCTCTTTCTGCCTTTGTAGGGCTGTTGTTGGCAGGATGTCAAGGTGAGGCTCAGTCTTTGTCCGTTGTCTGCTGACTTTCACATCTGAGCCCCTCTGGACTGGGCCGTTACATTGATACTTGGTTAGACATGGTCCTGTGTTGACTACTGTTGCTGGCTCCACATCAGTTTGGCTTCTTTAATAATATTAGCCAACAACTTTTGAGTGCTTGTTGTGTATTAGATATTGTTCTAGGTACATTTATTTTTTCACTCATCAAATTTGTATTCAACACCTGCTGCATACCACACATTGGGAACTATGGATACAGCAATGAGTATAACCAATAAAGCCCCTGCTTTCAAATGGAGTTTATATGTGACACAAACAAATAAATGGCTAAGGAAGTGTATACTATGGCAGATGGTGATGAGTTGTGGGAAAAAGAGATCAGAGAAGGAGTAAAGAGAGTGACTTCTTATTATGTATTGGGTGGTTGGGAAGGATTCACAGATAAGGTAACATTTGAGCAGAGACTTGAAAGAAGTGAAGAAAGATCATGGGGGAGAGCTTTCCAGGAAGAGGAAGCAGCAAGTGCAAAGGCCCTGAGGTCAGGGCATATTCCAGGAAGAGCAAGGAGGCCACTGTGTCTGGAATGAAGGAAGTGACCAGGAGGAGTAGGAGGTGAGGTCACATACAGCGGTACTGGCTAACAAAAATATGAGTCACCTATATAATGCTAAGTGTTCTTTTTTTTTTTTTTTTTAAATGTTTTATTTATTTTTAGGAGAGAGAGAGACAGCGTGAGCAGGGGAGGGTCAGAGAGAGAGGGAGTCACAGGCTGAAACAGGCTCCAGGCTCTGAGCTGGCAGTCAGCACAGAGCCCGACGCGGGGCTCGAACCCACGAACCGCAAGATCATGACCCAAGTGAAAGTCGGACGCTTAACCGACTAAGCCACCCAGGCGCCCCTATAATGCTATGTTCTAATAGCTGCATTAAAAACTAAAAAGAAGCAAGTAAAATTAATTTTAACTATACATTTATTTAATATATTTCTAAAATATTTCCTCAATATGTAGTCAAACTAAAAAAATATATATATATATTTTAAATGTTTTTATTTACTTGTGAGAGAGAGAGAGAGAGACAACATGAGCAGGGGAGGGTCAGAGAGAGAGGGAGATACAGAATCTGAAGCAGGCTCCAGGCTCTGAGCTAGCTGTCAGCACAGAGCCCAACACAGGGCTCGAACCCACGAACCATGAGATCATGACCTGAGCCGAAGTTGGACACTTAACCGACTGAGCCACCCAGGCGCCCCTAAAAAATATTAATGAAATGCTTTACGTTATTATTTTTTTCTTAGCGAATCTTTAAAATCTGGTGTGTATTTTCAAAATCTGGTATGGACATCTCATTTTGGGCTCGCCACATTTCAGGTTCAATGGTTGTGTGTGGCTAGTGGCTACCATATTGGACAGCACAGATATAGGACTTTGAAGACCAGGCCCAGGCCTCTGAATGAGAGGGGAAGCCATAAGAAGCTTTGGGGCCTGGGAGCATTATCTCTGCTTAGTGTTCTAGAAGGTTCAGTCCAGCTGTGATGAGAGGCAGGGGGTGGGGTGGGTGCAAGGATAGAGCATGGAGACTAGGAAGGAGGCTCTTGCCAGTACGTGGTGATGATGGCTTGGACCGCACTGGGAGCGGCGGTGGCGGTGAGAAGTGGTTGGATCCCAGATGTACTCTGGAGGTGGTACTGCCTGGTTTTTATGACGTGGCGTGTGAATGAGAGAGGAGTCAAGGAAGTACCTAGATTTTTAGCCTGAGCTAGTGGGAGGGTGAGTTGTTTCCAGACGGATGAGGGGGACGGTGGTGGGGGAACAAGGTCTGGGAGGAATGTGTGTTTGGTTTGGGCCTGTTAAGGTTGAGAAGCAGTGTCAGCCTTTCAGGTAGAGTGGGCAAACAGGCAGTTGGGTGTATGAATCTGGGGCTCAGGGGAAGCCTGGTTGGGGACAAGCCATGAGTGTCCTGGGGAGTGGGTACACATAGAGAAGTGGGGCTGAGCTCTGGAGGAAAAGGTGGACGGCTGTGAAGGCAAGTGCAGGGTGCAGCAGGAAGCCCAGCAGAGATGGGAAGACTGTGAGGAAAGAGGGCCAGACGGGGCGGCCTGCTGTGCCTAGTATCCAGACGGGCCGAGGAGGAGGAAGCTCCAGGATCCCTGACCACTGGCAAGACAGGGAGGCAGTCACCAGGCTGTATGGGTCCAGGTGAGGCCAGGAGGGGAGAAAGAGATCACTGGTATGGACAACTCCATTGAGGGGTTTTGCTTTAAAGGAGAGCCGAAAAATAGGGTTACCTTAATGGTGAGTATATAGTCATGAGGAAGCTTTTTTTCTCTTAAGGATGGGTGATATAATAGCTGTTGGGGATGATCTAGTAGACAGAGCAAAATCAGCATGCAGGAGAGAGAAAAACCGAGCTACCTCATTCATATTCACAATAGCGCTACATGGTAGGTACTATTTTGCAGACGGGGAAACTGAGGCAAAGGAAGATTCAGTCATTTGTCCAAGGCCTCATGGCTAGTAAATAGCAGGGCCAGGAGTTGAATGCAGATGGCTCAGTTCTAGAACACCCAGTCTTATCTGCTATGCTACTGCTTCTTGGTTTTCTAGCTAGATTTGTGAGCTCCTTGAGAATGGGGCCTCCTCTTACATTTCTATCTGACACAGCATCTAGCTGTGCAGAGGTGGGGTTTGCTAGATCTTTAATGACCAAAGAGATCTGAACACCAGGAACAGTCCTGGGAATGCTCGGGCACCTGGGCTGGCCAGGGGAGGCAGGGCGTGGGGCATGGTGTTAGCTGGCCTCATCCTGCGCTCTTCCCACCACCTCCCAGGACCTTGCATGAAGTGAATGGTGCTCAGTAAATACTGGCTAGATGAAAAGGCTAAGGCTCATCCATCCTAAAACCTAAGCTGATGATTCTCCTGCACTACCCAGTTCCTGCTCAGGATTTTACCACCAGGTGCTTTACCACCAGGGTGCTGGGTGACCTTGCCCACTCAGTGCCTTAGTTTCCTTATCTGTAAAATCAAGAGGTGATCTCCCATCTGGCTCTCCTGGCTGGAATGTCCCAGATGAGCATGTACAGGCTGAATTCCTGCCTCCCTCCAAGCTGTCATCAGGATGGACAAGAGGCACTCTGTGGGTGCGGCTGGCTGGCAGTGGAGGGCCGGGTGGTCCTTAGAAGAGCTGACACTTGTGGGATGGGGTAGACAGCACATAGGGAACTCGACAGATGGTGGGAATCCTGCTTCGTGTCCAAGACATTCCACCCCATTGGTAGAGCTCAAAGCCATGGCACTAGTGGCCGGGTCCCAACATCCAGCACATGTACCTTTGGTTGGTTATGTGGTCAGCCCTGTTAGAGTCTGAGGCTGGGCTTTAGCCTCTACTTCTACTGCTAGGGCTCCCACCCGGAGCTTCCTTTTTAGGGATTCTCCATGCTAACTAGCCGCTATGGCGCCCCTGCCATGTGGTATTTTGATATGCGTAGGGACAGTTTTCAGTGGTCCTGTGGTGGGGGTGAGGATGGTGGTAGTGGTGGCTGCTGAAGACACCACGATGAGAATCGTCCCTCCCTAAATGCCAGCAGTACTCTGAGCAGAAGCCTGTTCAAGTGTGCCACGGCAGGGCGCTTTGGGGTCTGGGAGCCCATCTTGCCTCAGCTGCCACTCAGTTGTGTGATCGTGAACCAGTCATTGTATTTCCCATTACCCACTTTTGTGAACAGGGCATGGACACCTAGTTGCTTGCCCTTTTTAAAAAATGTTTATTTATTTTGAGAGAGACAGTGCACATGTGCTCTCTCTCTCTCTCTCTGTCTCTCTCTGTCTCTCTCTCTCTCTCTCTCTCTCTCTCACACACACACACACACACACACACACACACACACACACACGAGTGGGGGAGGGGCAGAGAGAGGAAGAGTGAGGGAATCCTAAGCAGGCTCCACAGTGTCAGTGAAGAGCTGGGGGCAGGGCTTGATCCCACAAACCGTGAGATCATGACCTGAGCTGAAGTCAAGAGTCAGACACTTAACCAACTGAGCTACCCACTTCCCCCTAGTTGCTTGCCTTTTGGGTTGTGATAAGTTTTAAATGAGACTGGATTAACATTCCTCATCATCTCGGCTCACCACAGGGTCGGCTTGCTGTGCACCAGGTGTCGACCTAAGCACTCGTGGACCTGTGTATTCCCCCATTTTAATCCTCACTGCTTTTTGGGTGACCCATTTCAAGGAGGAGAAAACTGAGGCAGAGGGCACCTGAATCCTGGGAGGTGTGCCCAGTGGGCCAGTGACGGTGGTCTTCCCGTGCCCCTGCAGGCCCGTGACCTCCCTCTCCTTCGCCCCCAGGGACAGGGGCAGACCCGGTGGCCAGCGCCAAGAGCAACCACTGCCTGGATGCCGCCAAGGCCTGCAACCTGAACGACAACTGCAAGAAGCTGCGCTCCTCCTATATCTCCATCTGCAACCGCGAGATCTCGCCTGCCGAGCGCTGCAACCGCCGCAAGTGCCATAAGGCCCTGCGCCAGTTCTTCGACCGCGTGCCGGGCGAGTACACCTACCGCATGCTCTTCTGCTCGTGCCGAGACCGCGCCTGCGCCGAGCGCCGCCGGCAGACCATCCTGCCCAGCTGCTCCTACGAGGACAAGGAGAAGCCCAACTGCCTGGATCTGCGCAGCGTGTGCCGCACGGACCACCTGTGCCGGTAAGCCCGCCCCGCGGTCCCCGCTGCGCGCGCCCGGACGCCTGCCGTCCGCGCGCTCCTTCAGCCCGGAGTTTATGGTTTGTCTGCCTTCTCTGTTCACTCGTGCTGAGCACCGTGAGAACCCAAGGTGAACAACCCAGCGGGCACAGAATTTCATAGACCTTAGAGCCTGGCCTGAGAAGGGACCGCCAGTGAATTCGGCCCCCCTCCAGAAGAAAACCCCCACCTCTCGTCCCGGTGAGGTCATGTGACTGGCAGAAGGGGCCCTGCTAAATCGCAGAGGCAGCTCCTTTCACAGGAGAGCTGAGCCAGTCTGGTGCTGGGACGGGGTGTGGGTTCGAGCCTGATTGCCCGGGTTTGACTTCTCCACTTACTGTGTGATTTAGAGCAAGTTGTAGAAGTTTCCTGAGTCGCCGTTCCTTCATCTCTAAACAGGAGTAAAAATGTCCACATTGGGTTATTGTGAGGATTAGGTGACATGATGTGTATCAGAAACTTAGCACAGAGCCTGGTGTATAGTAAATGTTTAATAAGCATAGCCTAATTATTAGCAAGGTTTTTTTTTCGTTTGTTTTTTGGCTGTCATTACCTGAGTTGAAATTTGCCTCTGTATAGTTCTTATGTCTTCCCTGTTTGTTGTTAAGCATTTATTGAGTCCCTGTTGTGCCCCGCACTCAGTTCTAAGACCTAGGCATGCAGAGGTGAACATTGTGCTCTCTGAGCAGCAGCCTGTCCAGAAGGGGACACAGACAAAGCAGGGATCCCAGTGCAGTGGGGTCAGGGCTGGGGGCTCTCAGATGAGGCAGCTCAGGGTAGGGACATCTGCCCCAGTCTGGGGCTCTAGAGGAGGGGGCCTTGAGCTAAACCTTGAAAAATGCGAAGGTGAAAGCCAGGGAATGTGTCAGCTGGAAAAGCATATGCAAAAGGCTGGAGGGTAGGAGAGGGCCTGATGAGGAACTGCAGATGGCGGGTGCGCGTGGAGTGTGGGCTGTGAGGTGGGGCGAAGGTCACAGGTGGCGCTGCTGGAGAGACAGAGGCCATGGGAGTGCAGAGATATTGAGGTTGCTTACTGTGTCCTGGATGCTGGTTTATTATATGGTTTGTCTAATTTAATTCTCACAACAAAGCTACCAGGTGGATAACTATTATCATCTTTATCTGTCAGATGAGGAAATAGAGACATAGAAGGTAGCTTGCCTAAGGTCACACGGCTCATACGTTTCAGAAGTGCGATCCATCCATCTACACTGCTTCTTTCCAGTGTAGTGTACTGGCCTGGACTCAGATAGCCGCTTTAGGAACGCACAGACGTGTGTATCATTTCAGATATGATTGGTAAGTAGACTTGACAGGACTGGGTGATTGGTTGAAAGTTCCCTGGAGGCAGAAGTCATTTCTGTTTTGTTTATTCCACACCTCGTCCTGAAATCGTAAAGGCTGGCACATGGGAGCACTCCACCGACATTTCTTGAATGGATAAATGAATGGTGACCACTGTGTTTCCTAGTTAAGTAATTATGGGATGAAGGAGCCATTCAGTGTGTGGGATTTTGGGTGTGCACCATTTGAGGTGCCTGGAGGACCATTGCCATTCCCTTGGCAATGTCTGGGGCGTGCTCAGTAAAGAGGCTGGAGTGGAGAAATGGGTTTGGGAGTTGCTGTGTGCCTTGTTGGTGATTAAAGCCCTGGAGGTGAGTGAAATGGTGCAGGGTGGGTTGGTAGAGTTCAAGAGCGAGTGTAGGCTGGAGAGGCCTGCAGATTTGGGCATCCTCAGTTTAGGTGGCAGGACAGAGAGAGAAGCCATTGGTGTGGATAGTGAAGCAGAGCTATGCTAGAAATGCCATTCCTTCAGGGAGAGGCAAAGGAAGTGGGGCTTGTGGCCGGGGGGCTCGGAGGGTAGGACAGCCAGGAGAGGGTGGGCTGCTTCACCCGGGAGAGAGGGGGTTCCTGAGGGAGGGAGTGACTGAGACATGGTGCCTCGTGGTGTGTATGTGTGTGTATGAGAGAGTGTGTGAGTGTGACAGCATGTGAGTGTGAGAGTGTATGTGTGAGGGGTGTGTGAATCTGTGTGAATGAGTAAGTGGCGGGTGGAAGCCAGCTGCAGTTGGTCCAGGCCTGGCAGGAGGCAGAAGTAGAGGCAAGCCCTCTTGTTGAGGACTCGCATGGACAGAAGAGAGAGAGACACACACACACCCAGAGACAGAGGCTGCAGGGGGAAGGGAGTCCTCTCTCTACCATGGGAGCGCCAGGGTCAGGTTGGATGAAAGAGAAGCCTTATTTTGGTTTGGAAAACAAGCACTGTCTGAGTTCAGAGATGGGCCTGATCCCAAGAGCTTGCTGCAGGGCTTGGGAAAGCTGTGAAGAGGGTAGGCTTTTCTCTTTTGCTACTTAAAAAAACAGGCCTCATCACATACAAACACTGATTGAGGCGATTTAAAACAAACCACACGTACAAGGGGATGGTTAGAGGTAGAAACCCGGGGCCCTGCAAAGACGTCAGGAGCCAGTGCCTCAGGTGTGCTCTCTAGCAGTCACTGAGTTGGAGCTCTGCATCTCGTGGTGACTGGGATAAAGTGGGACCGTGACAGGCTGCATGAGTTCTAGAACACGACGGAAAGGAGCATGGTAGTTCTTGGATGGACACAACGTTATCTCCTTCTTCTAAGTGCTGACATGACCTGCCAGGCCGTTACACACAGTGTATATGGAATGACTGATGGACTAGGAGGTGGGCCTGGGAGAGAGCTGGAGGGCCAGCTTAAGTCTGAGTCCACTGATGACAGGCCGGGGCCCGCAGGAGCCGGTGCTCACCTGTGGGCCAGGTGCACCAAGGCCAGCAGGTGAGCTGCCCCCAGCCGTCTCGATGAGGAGCGGTAGCAAACGAGCTGCAAGAGCACCGGCATCCCCTTCATGAGTCCTGTGTGTTGTTCCCGGGGCAGGGGTCCATAGCACTGAGCGAGAAGGGAGAGTATAGAGCAGGGTGATTTCAGGTTTATAGAACATCTGTATCTGTTTAAAGACCCAGAGGGGTTTTTTGTTTCTTGTTCCAGGGGTGGGGGAAGCCAGAAACAGGAGATGGGGATTAAGCCTCATATTGTAGAACCAGAAGAGGTGTTTCAATGAGATTAAGGGTTGAGAAGGTCTGGAATGAGGTGTCCCTGGAGCTAAGGGCTGACAGCCTCTGAGAGGCACTGAGCCAACTAGAGGAGGCTCCATGCATCAGGACATAAATTTAGGCAACCACCGCAGGACCCGTGAACAGTGCAGTCTCTAGATGTTTGAATTGGGGCAAGTGTAGAAGTTCTAGATGCTCCAGGATGTGACAGGTGAGCTTCTGGTCTAGAACCAGGGCATTCCTCTTACCCTCCCTGCCCATCTCCCATCCCTGCACAGATTTAAAGTGTGATGTCCCTTTCTGTTGCTTCATTGTTGGTGTATAAAAATGCAACCAATTTCTAAAAATTAACAATAGAACTCCCCTATGACCCAGCAATAGCATTGCTAGGAATTTACCCAAGGGATACAGAAATGCTGGTGCATAGGAGCACATGTACCCCAATGTCCATAGCAGCACTCTCCACAATAGCCAAAACTTGGAAAGAGCCTAAGTGTCCATCAATGGACGAATGGATCAAGAGGATGTGGTTTATCTATACCATGGAATACTACACGGCAATGAGAAACAATGAAATCTGGCCATGTGTAGCAACATGCATGGACCTTGAGGGTGTTATGCTGAGCGAAATAAGTCAGGCAGAGAAGGACAAATATCACATGTTTGCACGTATAGGAGGATTAGGAGGAACTTGACGGAGGAACAAGGGGGAGAAGAAGGGCGGAAATGGTGGGGGAAAGGGAGAGAGGCAAACCATGAGAGACTCTTGAATGCTGACAAAAACTGAAGACTGATGGATGTGGGGGGGAGGGGAGATGGGCATGGAGGAGGACTCTTGTGGGGATGAGTACTGGGTGTTATATGGAAACCAACTTGACAATAAACTATTTGTAAAAAAAAATAAATGAATAAATCCACTTTTTGGCTGATGAGAAAAATAAAAGTGTGATGTCCTGAAAGTGGCAGGACAGGACAGAAGGAGAATCTGTATCCAGGATGGGGCTGGCAGGGCCTGGGGATTATAATGGCATGGCCAGGTGTCCTCTGGGGAGCTTTGCCTGTGACTCAGAGCTGAGGCTTGAGGTGCACTGGGCTGAAACGGATTGGTAGGTGGTGGGTGGAAGTGGTCACCGTGGTCACCCTAGAGCTGGAAGACCTGCCCCTGGTCTCCTGAGTGGTCCTGGGAAGACTATTTCGCTCCTCATGCTCTTGGTTTCTTCACTGATCACATAGGAATGCTCGCCTGTCTGCAGGGCCCCTTCCTAGGTCTGTGAGTCTGGGTTTTGGGGCAGCTTTCTCCTCTTGCACTTCCACTTGAGGTTATATTCCTGGAAGACGAGCTCTTGGCGCAAGAGGACATGACAGAGACACTACCTTGGGGTAGAGGTGCGTGGGAGGGCAGATTTGAAGGACCTAGGGGCAGGCCTGGAAGGGGAGGAGCTGTTCTCTTCCCATGTTCTTGCAAGCCTGACTTACTGACCCATGGACCCTTTCCCCATGGAGGAGCCCAGGAAGTGACAGGTGGCTGGAGGGGGCCATGCAGAGAAGAGGCAGCCCAGGCTTTATTCTCCATATGCCCAAGAAGGAGTGCCCTCCCTGCCCTGTCTGGCATTGATCCTTCCACGTTTCTGCCCTCCAACATAGGCACCACAGGTGGAAATCTTTACTGTGAAATGGGTGAACTCAATGCCATGACTTTTGGATCAGGAAATGGAGACCCCAAGCCTTCCTTTCCTGGACACTTTAATGGACAAAACTGGCTTTGATGGGGGTCATGGGAAAGCTTCTTTAGGCTGACTCTTGGAGAATGAGGCCCTTGCCTGCAGGCATCTCTCGGGACATGCCAGGTGCTCCAGTGCTATAGCACTTAGTCCTCACTTTGCCAAGCCTGCCTGGCCCCCTTCACTTTCCTGCTGGGGGAGTTGGGGCCCAGCTATGCTTCTCCCCATGTGCATCTTGGTCCAGGATTCCTAGGGGGGCAGCTTTGCCAGATCCCACCTCACCTGGCACTACATTAAAGCAAGTCTGTTGATCTCCTTTGCGGCATACCCAGGGGCAGGCCTTGTACATTCCCAGTGTGATATTTAACAGACTCCACTGTGCTGTCTTATGAAATGTCACTAAACACAAGGTGTTGGGATTTGAAGAAGCCTTTGGTTAAACAAGGACATCTCTGTGCTGGAGTGAGGGTTTATGGGAAGTGCTTCTGAATCCTCCCCTGACTCTTTGGACTAGGATCAGTGTGGAAGCTTCTTGGCCCGTGGTTCCAGCTGGCCCCAAATTTGCATGCTCTGTCTCTGGCTTTTGTCTGATTTGTATCCCATTAGCCTTTAGAGCTGTACACTTAAGTCCAGGAGAGGCTTTTCCCTTAAAAGTCTTCTGATATGGAGTCTGGAAAGCCTGGAGAATCTCTTGGAATGAATCTATAGAATTTGTCTGAATTCTCTCACCCTAGTCCCCGATGGGCCGTGACCTACTTTTTTTTTTTTTTTTTTTTAACACAATCTTTTGATTTCTACTCTCCGCTTATACTCATTGCAAGGATGGCCTGGAGTGTGTGTGTGTGTGTGTGTGTGTGTGTGTGTGTGTGTGTGGCTGGGAAGTTGTGGGGAGGATGGTTCTGTTGTCCTGTAAACTGTGTCCCTTTCAGGCCTCCTGTGGAAGAAGCCCTCTGAAATGCCCTGTTCTTCTTGGTCTGCCAAGAGGATATAAATAACTCGGTGCTGGCCCTGTGCCATGTCCTGGGCTGTAATTTAACCTCTGGGTGCTGAGAATGTGTATAAATAGATTCCAGCCTGGGGCTGCCCTGGCTTCCTGGGCCCCCTCGTGCAGTGGACATTGTCCTTGTCCAGGAGGAGTGCTGGGAAGGCTGAGGAGCTGGGGTCCCCCCGCCCCCCAATCAAAGTTGTCCACAGGGAGCAGGAGAAGTCCCTTCAGCAAGCTCAGCCTCTTGCCTCACTTGGGGCATGTCTGGGGGCTGTAGGCAGTGTATATGGGCAGGTTTGGATTTGTTTCTTGGCTCCTTGGGGGGGTCCCTCAGCTTCCTTTGGACTCTTTATAGAATCTGTTGATTGATGCTTTCAGTGAGTTATCTCTATAAACAGCATCAGATGATTATTTGCATGGGGTAAATGGGCTCTGGGGCTTCCCAGCCTTCACTTCTTTTAAAGGAGAGGGTCTGGAATATCTTGAAATCATATACAAAGTTTTGTGTGTATGTTCCAGAGAGAGATGCATTGCTTTCAGTAGATTCTCAAAAGGTTCCTTGATCTCTCAAAGCTTAAGAACCACTGTCTTCTCTAGATGGCTAGCTAGGACTGGCTGCCTGGAGGATTGTGAATGATTGATTAGTGATGCCTGTCACAGGCACAGGAGGGGCACTGTGGATGCCCTGTTGGAATTCAGCCAGTGTTCCTGGGCCCAGCAGGTCCCCTGGAGCAGGAGGAATGCAGGCCTTACGGCCATTCCTTTATTCATTTGACAACTGTTTATTGATCATCCACTGTAGACCAGGTCTTGTACTCAGATCAGAAAGTTCATGAAGTAGCTGGAGGTCCTTGTCCTCAGTTTGCATATAGTCTAGTGTCAGCGATCTGTTTATTGCCTCGGCAGCAAGAATAGAGCTGCACAATAAACTAGATGATAGCATTTCCATTCAGGTCCTCTTGACATCACAGTTCTGATCTGCTACCTACCAGGTCTCCCCTGGGTCACTTGGGTAACAGTGAGAGCAGCCACACACATGAACCTGGCTTTTGGGTCTGCCCAATCATGAGTAGAGCTCAGAGCCCCCAGTCCCAGTCTATTTCCAGAATGAAGCTGTTCCCAGGAGGGCCATGGGGTAGAGAAGTCACCCTCTTCCTAAGAAAACCTAACCAGCAAGGTTGTCAGTGGAGGGAGACGCTTCTTGTGGGCAGCATCCTGGGATCTTCAGCCTTGTCAGAGACCCAGAAACCCATCTTCCCATTGGGGATCCATCTCATGCTGGCTCCTGCTGCTGGCCTTAGCAGGGGTCCTGCCCAAATGACTCCTCTTGGAATTACCTGTGGCATCTTGAGACCAAGTCGGAATGTTAAACATTATTTTACAAAGGCTCTGGGAAAATAAATATGGTGAGAAGCTGCTGCCTAGATATCTAGTTTACATCTTGTGGCTCTGCCCACTGCAGAGGTATTAGCATGGCTAGGCAGAGAGTGCCTTCAACCTTTCCCATCCAGGCTAGCTCTCTGGGCATCTGGGCTCCATAGAGCTCACACCCCACAGAGATGTGGTGGTGCACCCCATGTCTAGCTAAGGCCCCTCTTTTGGATTTCTGCATGAGAACCTCTCCAGTAATGGATGATCGGCAGGAGGAATAACTCATCTGAGGGAGGTGCCACTATGCATAGAGGATCAGAATACAAGCCAGCAAGGTCTGTGCCTACCACAGGCATTACATACACTTGTGCGTGCATTTGCTTGCACGGGACTATGGCACTTTCAGTTGCTGGGTTCTTGGTTGTGCCCTAGGCTCCTTGATTATTTCCACTTCCACTCATTGACATGGGCTCTCTGCTGGCTTGCTACTTAGTGTCTTAGGGTTGCTCTAACAAAATGCCATAGACAGGGGTTGGGGTGTCAAAACAGCAAACATCTCCTTACAGTTCTGGAGGCCAGAAGTCTGAGATCAGGGTAGCAACATGGTTGAGTTATTGGTGAGGGTCATGTCCTCATGTGGCCTTCCTTGGAATGTGCATGTAAGGAGAGATCTGGTGTCTCTTTCTGTTTATATAAAGGCATGAGTTCCATCATGGGGGTTTTACCCTCATGACCTAATTACCTCTTAGAGACTCTACCTCCAAATGCCATCACATTGGGGATCAGGGTTTGAACATGTCAGTTTGGAGGGACATGAACATTCAGTCTATAGCATGAAGACTTACTCTTCATTCAAAGCTTGTTTGGTCCCCATCTCGTAGCTATGCCTTCTACTGATGCTTTCTAGAACTTTGTCTGCATCCTTCATGTGGCACCAATCACATGACTTTCCTTCAGCATTTTATATTCCCAGTTAGGTCTCTGGTTTTGTTGTATTTTTATATTATATTACCGCTGTGTTGACTTATTTAACAAATATTTATTGTGTGTCAGGCACTATGCTAGGCACAAGAATACAATAGAGATGGTCCCTGCACCCCTGGAGCTTATATAGTCTGATGGAGGAGAGAGGAGTAAACAGATAAATATATAATTAACATTTGCAAAATGAGCAGGATGTAGAAATAGAGGATAATGGGGGCAGAGGGAGGAGCTACTTGGACAGGGATCCAGGACAAGTTTATCAGAGGAGGTGACATTTAAATTGAGACTTGACAAACAAGAAGCCAGAGGTAAGATGGATGGGGGAGAGCCTTTTACACAGAGGGAATAGCATGTGCAGAGGTTTGGAGGAGGGAGGGCACTGGGCATTGCTAGGGAAATGAAAGAAGGCTGCTGTGGCTGGAGCAGAAGGGACCAGGCCCTGGGGAGAGGAGCAGGAGGAGGCAGAGGGGGCAGGCAGTGCCAGGTCGCACAGGGCCTGTAGGCCATGACAAGGAGTTTGGATTTTGTTGTAGACTGAAGTATAGTTGACATACAATGTTACATCAGTCTCAGGTATGTGACATAGTGATTTGACAATTCTATACATTATGCAGTGCTCATTATGGTAAGTGTAGTCACCCCTGTCACCACACGAAGCTCCTACAATATTATTGACTGTATTCCCCATGCTGTACATTACATCCCCGTGACATATTTGTTTTATAACAAGGGATTTGAATTTTTTCCTGAGCACAATTAAAAGGAAGCTTCGAAACCACTCGTGACATTATTGAAATTGGGGTATGAAAAGATGACTCTGGCTACTTTGTGGAGAGCCAAGGGAGGGGCAAGAATGGCCTCAAAGGGCCTGGCAAGAGGTTATCCAGGTGTCACGAGACCAGAGGTGATGGCAGCTCAGGCCAGGGGGTGGCTGTGTGCAGGGAGATAAGTGGGCCGATATGAGATATTTGGAGGTGGAAATGATATACCTTGATGTGGGAGTGAGGAGATAAAGGAATTCAAGGGTGACCTGCTGGCTTCTGGCTTGAGCAGCTTGGCGTGTGATCATGCCATTTTCTGAGATGGTGAAGTCTTGGACAGGGAGATAAATCAGGAATTCTACTTTAGGCATGTTAATTTTGAGATGCCTGGAGACATTCCTATCTGGAGCTTGACTGGGGTTATAAATTCTGAGGGTCATTAGCATATTTCTGGTATTCAAGGCTAGGGCAATGGACAGGGTCTCCCAGGGAGAGGCTGGCCTGGGCGGAGGCACTGAGAATGTGCCTGGCACCTGTGAGTGTCTGGTAAGGGGTCGGTGGTGTTATTATGGTATCCCAGGAGTCAGAAGGAGATTTTTGAGAAAGTGGATGGCCATGCCAGATGCCGTTGAGAGATCCAGAAAGATGAGGACACACAGCTGGCCATTGGATCTGGGAAAGTGGAAGGCACTGGTGACTTCTTCCACAGCAGTTTAGGTGAAGAGGTGATCACAGTAGCTTGATCAGAGCCATAGGAATGCTTGTCAGTTGGCTGGCCAGAGCCTCCTGGGAAGGATCCCAAAGAAAAAGGAGTGTGTGCAGCATAGAGAAGTTGCTCATCTGCCTGTTCAGTGAAGAAACGGCCAAGGGGAACCCAACACTGGCCTGGCTTTCACAAGGGTAGGGTGGGGGTCGCTGCCATGGTGAGCACTCTCAGGCACTCTGCCATGGCACCCAGCAGATCCTAGGGCCACACCCTTGGCCAGGGTCAGTCTGTGATCTTGTGGCTGCCCAGCCTTAGAGATATAGTGTATGGTGTGGGCCCCATGTGCCTGATGGTCTTTGATGCTGACACATTCACTGCAGTGTGGTTAGGACCCCAAGCATCCCCACCTTCCATGTCCTCCCTGGGCTCTGAGGGGAAATGATTCAGTTGCCACTGACTCAGCTTTTCTAGCTGTGACCAAAAGGGCCCTTAAATGTGGGAAGAGACCTATCTCTCAACCCCATGGTCTTCTGAACCACCTGGATGACCCACCTTCCCAGAGAAGACAGCCTGAGGCTGCCTGAGGAACCTTGCTTTTGCAGCCTTCTTCAGCCGGGAGGCACACACTACAGCACTGAGGAGTGTTTCAGAGGTGCCCCGGGGGCTACCTGCATGGGCACTCGTCTCCGGTGTTCAGGGGGTAGGATGTGGCTTTTCCCCTGGTCAGCCAGGACATGTTCTTTGTCCTCCTGGGGTGGTATCCACAGAGATGAGGCAGATCCGTTCCCGTTCTTCCTAAGGCACGTTAGCCTGGTATCCTGGAGCTGGCTGTCCATCTCAGGGCCCTTTTAGAGGCTCTTGTGGAAGACTCACAGCCCTCGTGCAGGCAGCCCTGGTCTCCCAGTGTCTCTGAGCAAGTAAGCGTATCACACCACTGTTGGTGCCCTTACAGTGGAACCAGGCACTGGGTCAGGTATGGAGGTATAGTAAGATATTCACTCTTCATTATGGAGCCGTAGGGAAGTTATGGGATAGCTGCGCAGCCCGCCTTGCCCACGGTACACTGCTTTAGTCCGGCAGGGGTCCTTCCACATGTGTGACTTCGTTACCACCTGGCTCACTGTGATGTGCTCAAGAGAAGAATCCCCAGATGTAGTCTTCACAGGGCAGCATGAAGCAGCTGGAGTCCGAGGCCTGGCTTCAGACCCTCACCTATGCACTGTGTGAGCTTGGGTTGGTTCGGACCCTCAGCTAGGCAGTTGTGTGAGCGTGGGCAGGTTCAGATCTCACCTAGGCAGTTGTGTGAGCTTGGGCCAGTTTGGACCCTCACCTAGGCAGTTGTGTGAGCGTGGGCAGGTTCGGTCCCTTACCTAGGCAGTTGTATGAGTTTGGGCCGGTTTGGTCCCTTACCTAGGCAGTTGTGTGAGCTTGGGCAGGTTCAGACCCTCACCTAGGCAGTTGTGTGAGCTTGGACCAGTTCGAACCCTCACCTAGGCAGTTGTGTGAGCGTGGGCAGGTTCAGATCTCACCTAGGCAGTTGTGTGAGCTTGGGCCAGTTTGGACCCTCACCTAGGCAGTTGTGTGAGCGTGGGCAGGTTCGGTCCCTTACCTAGGCAGTTGTATGAGTTTGGGCCGGTTTGGTCCCTTACCTAGGCAGTTGTGTGAGCTTGGGCAGGTTCAGACCCTCACCTAGGCAGTTGTGTGAGCTTGGACCAGTTCGAACCCTCACCTAGGCAGTTGTGTGAGCGTGGGCAGGTTCAGATCTCACCTAGGCAGTTGTGTGAATGTGGGCAGGTTCAGATCTCACCTCGGCAGTTGTGTGAGCTTGGGCAGGCTCATATCTCACCTAGGCAGTTGTATGAGCTTGGGCAGGTTTGGATCTCACCTAGGCAGTTGTGTGAGTGTGGGCAGGTTCAGATCTCATCTAGGCAGTTTTGTGAGCGTGGGCCAGTTCAGACCCTCACCTAGGCAGTTGTATGAGTGTGGGCAGGTTCAGATCTCACCTCGGCAGTTGTATGAATTTGGGCCGTTTCGGACCCTCACCTAGGCGGTTGGGTGAGCTTGGGCAGTTTTATCGTCATGGAGCCTCTGGGTTCTCCATCAAAATAAGGACAGTAACGTGACAATGTCATGTTGAAATTTGGTAACCCATTCAATGGGACAGCTGTGGGTGCCTAGCACCCAGGATGCTCAGGTGAACCACAGGCCTGCCCTGGTACTAGCTGTGAGGTGGAGGACTGGCCCCACTGAGGCTGACAGGGGCCCCTGCAGAAGGTAGCTTTGGGGGATATCTGGGCCGAGTTTGAGGGAGGAATAGGCCTCTACAAGGAGGCAGGCCTCTGGTCCTCCCAGAGGGAATGCATATGTTATAAAGTGGGGACCCTATGGAAGCACAGGGAAAGCAGTGTGGTTTTCTCTGGAAGAAAATGGGACATCATGAAGTCTTTTAAGCAAGAGAGTCACATGATCCTGCCAGTGTTTTTGTTACACTTTTTTAAATGTTTTATTTATTTCTCAGAGAGAGGGAGAGAGGCAGCGTGAGCAGGGAGAGTCAGAGAGAGAGGGAGACACAGAATCGGAAGCAGGCTCCAGGCTGTGAGCTAGCTGTCAGCACAGAGCCTGATGCGGGGCTCAAACCCATGAGCCGTGAGATCATGACCTGAGCTGAAGTCGGATGCTCAACCGACTGAACCACCCAGGCGCCCCGATCCTGCCAGTGTTTTGGAAAGATTTCTTTTGCTGCTTTGTACACAGTGGTCTGAGAAGAGTGAGGCTGGAGACCGGGTGTCCCACTGGGACTGCACTGCAATGGGTCCTGAGGTCAGGCCAAGGCACAGGGCGATTGTGGAGAGGCTGGGTCACAGACACTCTTCAGAGACCTTCAGAGTTCAGTTCCAGGGGACCTGAGGTAGGGACCTGAGGGAGCGGGGAGTCTCTGGCCTGGTGGTCTGCTGACTGATGAAGCCATCACCTGAGAGAAGAGAGGGAGAGGAGGAGAGGCCTAGGCACAGAGGGAAGAGGTCTGTTTCAAGCCTATCATTGGAAGCAAGTGGAAATCCCAGTGAAGTGTTTGTGTATGTGGGAATTCAGGAGAAAGGCCAGGGCTTCATATGGAGATTATGGGATTAAGTGAGGTAATGCAGGAAGAGCAGTGAGCGTGGGGCCTGGCACATAGGCACAAGGTAAACATTACTTCCTTCAAAGAGCGTATAAGCTCATTTGGGGAGACAAACCTCACACATCTGAAAACATTAAATACGAAGAGGAGGCCCCACTTAATTAAGTGTTGTAAGGATTAAACCGCTTGCTGCAGGCATTCAGAGAAAGGGAGCTGTGTGGCTGGAAAAGCCAGGGAAGGTGGTGTGGAGTTCCGGGTCCTGCAGCTTGGGGCAGGCAGGAGGGCAGGGCGCCCTAGGGGCAGAAGCTTCCAGGGGAGGGGGGCAGGAGGGAGAAGCGGGACCGCGCATGGCTGGTTCCAGGCAGGGAGAAATGTCCTGCTCAGAGCACACAGGAGGAGGAGACTGTGTGTGCATGTGTGTGCACAAGGTTGGAGCTTTGAGATGCCCTAGGGAAACACAGAGCACATTGAGTCGTCGTCGTCGTCCCCGTCCCCCCCCCCTCCCTCCCAGGCCTCCCGCTGTGCATCCCAATTCCAGCAGACTCAGGATTTTCCAAACTCGTTGCTTACTAAGAAGAAGAGAGAGAGAGTCTGGTGAAAAGGGTCCTGGATTAGGAGTTACACTAAATCCTATTACTGCTTTAGTTCTAGTACTACCTTTGTCATTACCTGACTCTGGTCTGCTGGGCTATGTAGTGAGTTCCCCATCCTCAGAGGTACATGCTAGGCAGAGGCTGGAGACCCCTTGGCAGGCCTCAGATGAGTGTCAGGTTGGATGGGCTTTGTAGGTTCCTTCTGAACAGGTGTGACACAGATCTCCTGTCTCTTGGGGTCATGTGAACAGAATGGGTGAATGGATTAGTGAGCCAGGATGTTCACTCCCCTCCCCTTTCTCTTTCCTTTCCCCCTAATTTTTCTTTACTTTTAATTTACTTTTTAAAGTCTTATTTATTTTGAGAGAGAGAGACAGAGAGAGCACGCATGTACATGCACACACACAAAGAACGGGGGAGGGGCAGAGAGAGAGAGAGAGAGAGAGAATTCCAAGTAGCCTGCATGCTGTCAGCACAGAGCCTGACATGGGGCTCAATCCCGAGAACTGTGTGATCATGACCTGAGCCGAAATCAAAAGTCGGACGTCAGCCTACAGAGCAATCCAGGCACCTCTTTCCCTAATTTTTAAAGTGAAATTCACTTTACCATTTTTGCTGATTATAAAAGTGATATGCACTCACTATAACACATCATTCAGGCAAGTGTCCTAAAGAAAGTAGACATTATCTTCATCTCTAATAACCTGAAATAAGCCATGGTAACGTTATTGGCGAAAATATACTTCCAGACTTTGTAAATATGCATACACATATTTTGGCAAAAATGATGTCATGGAGTATGTGCTGTTTTCTAAGCTATTTATTCTCTAAGTATATTGTTAACATTCAGTCTTTGTTAGCATCTCTATACATACAAGTTTACTGGATTTTAATGGAGGTCTAGTTTTGACTACAGGTTTGTGTCCCCGGGGATGACATGTCCCAATTGTTTTTTGCACATGTATGCATTCACTCTTATGGGAGAAACTTGTGTCTAGATCTGAGCCTGCCAGAAGGCAGGGGCCCTCAGAGGGGAGTGGGTACCAGGCAGTGAGACCCTCAGAGAGCTCTTGGGTCCTGACCTGGGACTTCCTCAGGGTGCGGGGGAGACAGGGGACTGGAATGAAGCAGTGTCTCCATGGTGGGTGTGAGTGCTTGTGGCTAGCTTCTCTTGGCGGGTTTTGGTTGCTCTCAGCCAGAGTAGGTCATTAAGGAGAGTGTGGTCTGTTTCCTCTAACTTGTCAGAGGCAGCGTGCAGGGTGAAGACTGTAATGGAGCCAGTGAGTTTTAGAATGGAATATGCCAAGGCCTTGTTAGCTGCCATCCAAAGACAAAGAGAGATGATGCCCAAAGTGGAAACTTTTAGGAATTGGCATGGGTGTTGACACCATTAAAAAACAAGCCAGCTGGTGAGGGTGAGGACAGGGGTCTGTGGGGCACTTTGGAGGGGCCTGGGCTGGAGAGTACCAGCAGGCTGAGCCTGGAAGGAAAGTCTGGGGCAGTGGCATATTTTCTCCACTTGGTTTTCCTAAGTGCTTTGCTTCTCTTGGGGAGTTTTAAGTAAACTAAGCAAGGATCATTGCCTGCTGCTTGCTAATCCTCCCCTAGTTCCAGCAGGGATGGGAAATCCCTGAGAAATCAACTAGTAGCTACCAAGTGGTTACCAGTGAGCTCAGAAGACCTGGGGGCCCCAGTGGCAGAGGCAGTTAAGCTGCCAGCGAAGTGTAGAGCTGTGCTTGGCACAGAGGTGGGCTCTCATCCCCCAACAGGTATGCAGGGTGGGAAGAAAGCTGGGCAGGTGACCAGGTCTGGGGGACCCCTGCCTCCTCCTTCCCCTTGCTGGAAACATGTCCACGGAAGCCTGGGGAGGAGGAGGCACTTTGGCCACCTCTTCTGCTTGTTTCTCATTTTGTAGTCTAGTTTCTTCAGTTAAGGCCTGTGTCTTTAAGGAGGTTGGGCAGAATCCCTAAGGATCTAGGAGTTCACCTGGAAACAGCTGCAGGAGATCTTTCAGCTCATCCCAACAAAATTTCATTTATGTATTTTTAAAGTTTATTTATTTTGGGAGAGAAAGCATGGGTAGGGGAGGGGCAGAGAGAGAGAGCGAGAGAGAGAAAGAATCCCACACAGGCTCCACACTGTCAGCACGGAGCCCGACGTGGGGCTCGAACTCAAGAACTGCAAGATCATGACCTGACCCTAAATCAAGGTTCAGCAGTTCAACTGCCTGAGCCACCCAGGCGCCCCTAACAACAAAATTTCATTTATAGATGCAGAAGCTAAGGTCCAGGGACATGGAATTATCTGTCCAAAGTCACATAGGTAGGGTGTGGCAGAACCCAGGCAAAAGGTCAGGTCTTACCTCCCTGGGCAGTACAAGGCATCTTGGCCGGGCAGTGTGTGGACTGAACAGGGAGTCAAAAACCGGCGTCTGGTACTTGGGATATGGAACATTTCTGAGTCTCAGTTTCCTTATTTAAAAGCGTATAGAATCAAGTCTGCTGTGTCCACCTTACATGGCTTTTGTAGAAAACGAGAAATCAGTGAAGGTGTTTTTAATGCTGCCAAGAAGCCACCCCTGATATCCCCTTCCCTCATTCATTCATTCATTCATTCATTTAAATGTTTAATGCATTTTTGAGAGAGAGAGCATGAGTAGGGAATCGGCAGAAAGAGAGGGGGACAGAGAATCTGAAGCAGGTCTGTGCTGATAGCAGAAAGCCCGATGTGGGGCTTGAACTCAGAAACTGTGAGATCATGACCTGAGCAGAAGTCAGCCGCTCAGCCGACTGAGCCACCCAGGAGGCCAACCCCACATATTTAGAAGCGTGATGTGTTCATCCCCAACCCCCAGAGTCCTGGCTGTAATCTGGGGAGGAAGATAGATAGCGAAGGGGCTACTGCGGAAGGAGCAGAATGTCAGGGAAGGCTTTGTCCTTGAGTACTTGCAAAGCCCTGGAACGGCTTCTGGCTTCTGCCCATGGACAGAAGGTCTAAGACCACTTGGATCACAGGCTAGACCAGACCTCTGCTTCCTTCCCTGTCCTCCCAGTTCTTTCCCAGGGAGCCCGTCAGACAGTCCGGAGCCTGTGTAGTCCTGCCAGAAGCCCAGCCAGTCCATGGCGGATTACAGGCTGGGCAGCAAGAGGTGGTGGGGGGCCATGGGGGTGTCCCATCACCCTCCCTTTCTTCATTGCTCTTGTCCCCCGCTCCTCTTTTCCCTTTGGATCAACCTCCCAGAGGTCAATGGCAGAGAGGAGGGGGGAGAAACAGAAATGATGATGACTTTGATTTTTTTCTTCTGTCGGAGCCTGGGGAGGGTGGTTGTTTTGCTTCCTGGACCTCAGCGGAGAATTCTCTGCCAGACAATCATCTCGGCGCTTTCATTGCTTTCTGATGCTCCTCTAACTGCACAGGGTCGGCTATTAAATGGTCATCAAACCTCAGCCTCTATCCCATCAATAGTCATAAAGTTGGGGAGATAAAAGCCATCAGTTTTCCATTATAGCTGAAAGCAATACTGTAGATAGCTATTTTCTGAATGCTGCAGATAGATGTATTTTAACTAGAGCAGGGTTTCCAGTGGCCCCCAGCTCAGCTGTGGGCCCTGCTGGGCCTGGGATAACCTGCCAGGTGGTTACGATGGGGTGGGGTGGGGTGGGGTGGGGGGAGCCAAGGGGAGCCAGGGTGTTCTCTTTCTTGTTTCTTATCTCCTTGGAGAGTTGAAAGAGCCCATCTTGAGGTGTGGGGTGCTGGGCAGAGGCCACGGTGGTGGGACTGTGGGCTTCAGCCCTTCATTCTAACCACATACTGTAGATAAATGCAGGGGTTGTAATCTGCTCATTCTGTTGAGAAATGACCCTTTTGAGCTCGAGCTGTGGGCAGGCCAGGGGCGGGGCCCAGCGCAGGAACCTGGTGATTTGTGGGACTTCTGGAGAGGGTGAGGGGGTCAGAGCAGGCTGGGTCTGTGTGGAACAGGAGCAGCCACAGCCTGAGGAAGCCAGGAGACAGCTTTGGATGCGGGACCTTGGGAGGATGGCTGCTCCTGATATACAGTCCCCGATAGCTTCTCACAGACGAGCAGGCCATTTGGCAATGGATTTTGCAATCAAACACCTTGGCAATGAGCAGCCATCAGATAAGTCCTCCGAATGAACTTTTCAAAGCCCTCAAGCCCTCCTGCCTCAGGTTCCTGAAGAATCTGCCTCTGAGCCTGTCTGCAGCCCCCTTTGCAGGTAGTCCTTCCGGGGATCTCTGTGTGAGGCCCCCTGGGCATGTAACTTGTCTCTGGGATGTTGCAGAGACAAGTCTCCCTTTGGAGGACTTTTTCCTGTGAAACAGAAAGTGCCCCTTCCTTCTAGAAGACCCTTGGAGGTCATCACCTCTTTGAGGCTTCTCTGTCTTCCAGGAAGCTGAGTTCTGTTGCCTGTGCTCCAACACTACTTTGTCTCCACCCGTCAGAGCTATTCTTAGGATGCATTGCACTTGTAAAGTGTGTGGATTTTACTCCACAGCACTCTGGGGTCAGATCACATTTCCTGATCATTCTAAACTAGCTCCAGCTCCCCGCTCCCCAGCCGGGCCATCAGGAAATGCAATCCTAGGTAATTGAGCATCCCCTGTCTGTGGAATGCGAGCCCGGAGCCCAGCTCAGGTGTGGAAGCCTGAAGGGGTGGGAGAGGCTGGTCTTCAGCGTGTGGTGGTGTTCCTCCTGCTAGTTGCACAGTGCACCTGGGTCTTTCAGCATCTGCTGGGCACCCCTAGGCCCCCACAGGTATAAACTATTGACTCCAGACTTGCCCAGAGAGGCCCCTCAGGTACTTCCCTCAACGCCATGGGGTTCCCTGTCCAGCTGTTCCCAGTGGTCCTTCATCTGGGCCTTAGGACAGAGCAGCCTTCCCTCCTCCCTGGTCCCCCACTCACCAAGCCCTGGGCATCTCCAGCTCACCTTGAGCTTTCACGAGGCATCTGAAAGTAAGGCCTTTCAGTGGCAGGCACACCCAGGCCTCCCAGCCTCAAAATCCTGCTCGTCTTCTAGAAGGGGCACATGGGTGTGCAGGGAGGAAAGGAAAACACCTTTCATCATTTTAGTTCATATGCAGCCGCACCTTTGGGAATGTGAGACATAGCTGCCTTCTCCAAGTTTCTTGCGTGCAGTGTGCTACGTACATCTCTTGAACTCACGTCATGGCTTGTTCGTTTACCCCCTGCATCTAGTCCAGGGCCTGGCACAGCACAAGGTGCAAGAAATACTTGAGTTCTTGAATGTTCTTTGTCTCCTTAAGTAGAGGGAAGGTAGCTTAACCTTTTCTTGATGACACAGTGCTCTCCTTGACTACCCGTTCCGTTGTGCAGATGGTGTGCGCCGATGCCTTCAGGTGCTCCTGATTTATATAGAACTGTTTGCCCCTGCGCTAATTAGCCCCAGATACTGTGAATTTTGAGTTGCTGTGTTTTGCTTCTCTGGTAGTTCTGTCTCCTTCTTCATGTTTGCTGTCATTTCCTGCTAAAGGCTCTGTCTGCCCCTGGGAGTTTCCTTCTGTGTCACCCTTTCTTTTTCTCAGGTTATCCGTGGAACAGAAAACCAGAGCACCCATGTATGAGAATTATGTATGCACTAGGAGCCATTAGACTCGAAGCAAAGAGATAAAGGATTTTCTTAGGAGTAAAATATCTGTTTCAGTGTGCAAACTTTCTAGTGCACGCAGGCGGCTTCCTGTCCGTGGCAGGCTGCCAGATAAGTGACCTACAGAACTGCTGCTATGGTGGAACTCTTTCAGATTAAAAATATATATTGTAAGATGACTTTGGAAAAGGGACAAGTGAGCATATTAAGACCTTTTGGAATTGGAGTTGGTTACTGAGATGGATAAAGATAGGCAAACTCTCTGTTTTTGCCGCAAAAGAATGTGACAAGGTCCTCACTGTCCTGTTTTCCCTGATGACCTTGGGTAAGAGCACACAGTTTGGTCCTGTTGTTTCGTCACTGACTGCAGGCCCAGGGATTGGGATGAGGGCGGCTTTGGCCTCTGGTGGGGTGGTGGCACCTGCACAGGGCACTGTGGGCCTGGCACGGTTGCGTTCCGGCCCTGTGGTGGTGAGCATCACGCTGGTGATGGTGATAGTAAGGCCCATCCTAAGCAGCGGTGCTGTGAGGACCAGATAGAAATAAGGCATGCTGAGGGCTTCTTCTCGGATATGATGGAAGTGCGAGTCAGCTTGGTGTCAGCAGCTTAATGGAAGGGACCAGGCCTTGGCTGGAATTCCTGAGTCCTACCCCCAAATCAGCCCATCTTGCTGGGAAACCTCAGGGATGCTGCATAACCTGTTGGGGTGTGTTCCTTTATCTGAAAACAAAAGGGCTGAATGAAATAGCACTTAGCTTATATGTTTCATGAATTGATTTCTTTTTTTCTAGAATATGGGGCAGGGCCAGAGGGTGTATATGATCTGAGGAGAACCACGGGCTCAGGGCATTCATAAAGTTTCTCCCAACCAGTGAGGTAAAAGACCGAGGGCTTTGCATTGATGTCAGTCTTATGATTCTGTTAAGTTCGCATGAGAAGATGTGGGGGCTGGTGTTTAGGAGTGCTGTGCATGTGTGGATGTGTGCAGTGTGGGGACATAGAGAAGTACTGAGGGCACGTGGGCCTTGTACTGTGCATTGCTCTGCAAGGCTCGAACTTTCCCCATGCTGGCACACACACAGGAGCTGCAAAAGGGCCTTGGGTTACTCTTTGCCCCCCTGGGCAACAGCTTCATTTCTGGAGTGAGAGGGGGTGGGCTCACTGATCCCTACAGCCCCTCCTGAGCCACAACACTGAGAACCCGAGAAAATGCCTTTCCAGTCCCTTCTCCCACCCAGGGAGGTCCTGCCCCTGGGCCCATCCCCCTTTGAGTCCCCTGGGTGGTGTGACACATGACTGGTCATCTCTCCAGGGCATTGGGGGTGCTGCATCTCTGATTCTAGGTTTTCCAGATATGAAAGCAGGTCAGAAAGCAATCTGTGGGCTGTTCTTTATAGCATTTGGGCTTCCCAGACTCAGAAATATAGGGGCTAGGCCGGGCAGGGTGGAAGGTGGCCTCCTAATCATTCTCAGAAGAGCAAAAAGGAGTGAGTCTTCCCCTGGTGACTCTCCCCGGGTCACTGTGCCCATCAGGGCTGGCAGTGGGAGGGAGGAAGACTCAGTGTGTGTGTTCTTTGAGGGATGAGTATATAGTCACATGAGGGGCACACAGGAATGAATGTGTGTGTACACAGTCAAGAAGGATTCCTTCCATGAGCGGGTCTGTGTGGTGTCTATGGATTTTGTCAGCATGCTCCGCCAAAGTGTTTCTGAACTGCAGGGGCCACTTCTGTAAAGAATTGCCTTTTTTATAGTAATGCAACCCACGCTCTCCACAGTTGTAAAGGAGGGAAAGCTGTAACTCAGGAAGGACAGGCAGGTGGGCCTCCAGGCCCCTCCCTTGTCTCCTGGGGCCCTTTCCCTAGGGTCTTCTATGGGCGGCTCCCACTCCTCTGTCTGTGTGAGGGGTTGGGCAGCGCTCAGGCTCTGGTGGGAGTGCCTTTCTACGTTCTGATCCCCCTAGTCAGAACTGGATCAACTAACATGTCCACGGACACTAAATAAAGCCTCAGGGAGGCAAAGGAAAATACACATAGGGAGTTATGTGCTTTTTGGGCCTGGCATGCTCTCTGGGGCTAGCCAGTGCCCATCCTTCTCTAATCTTGGTTTGCCCCATGTGGTGGGCACCACTTAGGATCTACTACCCAGGCACAGGGCTCTGTTGCCCAACTCTGCTGTCCAGACCCCAGAGAGCAAGTAAGGCTGCCAGACAGGACCTGTCCCTTCTACTTATAGTTGATGCTGGATTACTGCCCCTTCAGGGAGGCCAGTCTTGTCCAAAAGGATGTGGCCTTCCGAAGCAGGTGACATGGATGGAGCTCTTGTATGTCAGCCACCATGTTACTGTGTGAGGAATTTTCATGCCCGACCTTGCGTTTTCTTTATGACTCTTTGAGGCAGGCACTATTACTATTTCTCTATGCTCAGGTAGGGACACCAAGACCAGAGATTTTAAGTGACTTGTCCAGGACTACACAGCTAAGAAGGTGAGCAGAAGCCTGAAGTAGGCTGGCTCCAAAGACTTTGTTTTCATTGTTATTATTCATCGTGTCTCCAGATGTGGACCATGGGCCCCTATCTCAGTCACCTGCAGTGTTTACTAAAACACTGATTCCTGGGTCCCTCCTAAAACCTACTGAAAGAGAATCCCTGGGTTTGGGGCCCAGAAACTCCATTTCTCCTGTGTCCCTGGGTGATTGTCTTTGTAGTGAGGGTGGAGAACTGATGCATGTGGGCACACCCTGCCCGGGACCAGTGCTATGCAGGGTCCTGTAGACAAGTTCTTGCGATGTGCAGCGTCATAAATCTACTTCCTTGATCCACCTGCGAGGGGCGGCTTCTTTGCTGATGTCTCCACCTTCTCTGCATTGTCTAGAGCTCTTCCAAGGGCAGACGGAGTATGCCTAGGTGGGAGAGTGGCCTGGCTGTATCCGCTGTTTACTTGTGTGGAGCATCCAAAAGCTTTTATTTTAATATTCATCTGGCATTTTTACTATTAAAATGATCTCAGCTTGTTTATCCTTTGGAAAACATCGGAAGTGTTTGGTGTGAGCCCAGTCATTGGAAATGGGATGTCAGTGCAGAGACACACTGTGGCATAAATGGAGCAGGTGGTTGGGCCTAAGCCTCAAAGACCGAGTTAGGTCCCATGTGAAAACTAGTGCTCATGGTCAGAGGGTGGTGGTGCTCCCGCATGGGTCTGGCTGACCCCTGTTACAGTGAATTGGCTGTCCAAAGGCATCCTGCATGGCCATCTGCCATGCGGGGGCATGCCTGGACCTGAGGGCTCCCATGGGATCTGAGTCTGAGGACCTGAGGAAGTAAGTCCTGTAGCTGTCTTTCTCTGGCAGGACACCGGGAATGAGGAGAGCATAGTGAGAATTGCCCCCTGGGGTGTTGCTGCAGTGTGCAGGTCCTGGGGACCTGGTCCTGGTGGGGCTCTGACCCTCTCCTCCAGGGAAGCTCCCGAGGGCCTACCCAGAGAAGGCCCTCATCAGGGGCAGGGGAGCTGGCCATCCCTGGCTGGGCAGCAGACTCTGAGATCCGGGACAGTCAAAGATGCCCTTGGAGGAGTGGTTACCCAGGGTCGGCACACAGAGGGTCTCAGCCTGCATCTGGACCACCCTGGGGGCAGCGGGAGGTGAGATCAAGCACCTGCTGTAATGGGAAGGTGGTTGATGAGTGTAAGTGGGTTGAACAGCATTTCTCCAAAAATTCATGTCCACCTGGAACCTAGGATGTGGGTTTATTTGATGTAATTAGTTGAGGCAACACTGGGTTAGGGTGTCCTTATAACAAGGGGAGAGCAAGCGTAAGGGCATGCTGGGAAGAAGCCATGTGAAGACAGGCAGAGGCTGGAGAGATGCAGCTAGGAGCCAAGGAACACAAGGACTGCTGGGAGCCACCAGCAGCCAGAAGAGCGGAGGGAGGCTCCTCTTCTGGCACCTTCAGAGTGAAGCACAGTGCTTTGACCTCAGATGTCTAGCTCTCAGAACTGCAAGGGAATAAGCCATTGGTGATTTGTTCAGGCAGCCCTGGGGCACAAATACGCTGAGGCAGGGTCTCCCACACTTCTCCAGGGAAAGGCTGTGTTGCTGTAGTTACTGTGACCCCCAAGGCTGGCAGACCCTGGCCAAGGTCATGACAATTCATGTCCCATGAGAGGCAGGTAAGAGGTGGCTCAAATTGGCAGGTGCTATTCAAGAAAGTCTGGGAAATTCTGAGGGGGGTTTCTGAGGAAAGGAAGTAGGAGTGAGACGGTGGGTGCTGGACACCTGGCTGGGAGAGCATGGGCCAGGGACTGTGTTCACACAAGAGGAAAAGGGGGCAGGGTGTGTTCAAGGTCAAGCAGCACCGCCCCATACCTTGAGGCCTCTGTCTTGGATTCTACTGCCTCTACCATACCCACCCCTCAAGGGCAATGTCCGTTTCACAGGAGCCCAAACCCTGAGATGACCAGCAGCCTTGGGCTTTCCTGGGTTCAAGTCCCCGCCCCAGCTCTTCCCAGCTGGGTGTCCAGTCATTTCCTGTCTCTAAGGCTGGGTTTCCTTCTCTGTAAAGTGGGGGATTTTTGTGGCACCTGTCTCAGGTTTGTGAAGGGGAAACAAGGTAATGCTTTTAGAGGTGCTTAGCAGACACGTAGTAAACACGACAAATTGTTAGCTATTATTATTTAGTATTAGTTTGGTAGGTCTCAGTGAATGCAAAGGCGAGACTGAAAGGAAATAATTATAGAAAACATAAACAGCATAAAAATACAGGTTTCCAAGGTACAGGTTTCAGATCCCAAGTGCTTGGGTTGGCTCAGCACTCTGGTGGCTCTGCCTCTCCCTGGGCTGGGTACTGAGCTTCTGTGAAGCAGTCTTCTGCTCTGGCCCCTGACCTGGAGGCCTCTCAGCCTCTTCGGTCTCCTACTGCTGGTGGTAGCAGTCTGTATCTGGGTGGTGGGAGCAGGGCTGCTGCTGGTCTTGGTCCTTGTCAGAAAGTGGATTGGGTGGACCCTGCTCTGAGGTCTCAATTTTGGGAGAAACCCAGAAATCTCCTTTGGGGGTGAACTAACTGGTGTTAACCCTTGACTTGGAGCAGGAGGGGTCAGAAGGGGTGGGTTTTGAGAAGGTCTATTGTATGAAGGTGAGCACGAGCAACTCCTGGCCTAGGAGGCTGGTGTCCAGAGCTTGTGTGGGGGCCGTGACTCCACTGCACCTGGCCATGCAGCCTTGCTGAGATGTTGACTATATCCCACAGGGACTTCTACCAGGAGTGATGCTCTGTGTGATGCCATTGCATATGCTACCTGTATTTGAGCCTAGAGGTGGGTCAGGGGGCTTAGGAGACTACTGCATTCTATGAACTCTTGAATGCTTCATGGGATATGATTATTTTTTATTTCATTTATGTTCAGTTCTGTGCACATGGACCTACTGTTGCCTTGGGGTCCTTCATTAAAATAGCACTTTCACCCTTTGTAGATCCTTTGCCTACAGATCATCAGCTACCTGATCTCAAGTTGCCATTCCTAGTTTGGGAAGGCTCTGTTTAAGGCCTTCAATAGCATGGGTATCTGCCCACTAGTTGCAGACTTACTACTACAGAAAAGTGTATCAATTGGGTATTCGAAGAATAGCTCTCTTGTCAGCTGCACAACTGGTCTACCTTCCCCATTACCACAGATTCACATATATCAAAACCCATTGTACCCCATTCCAGTGCAACAGTAGATTCTACCCCCTTTTTCCTTTGAACACCAATATCACCACCAGCAATATCCCAATGAAATACAGGTTGCCTATAGAGACATCCAGTGGGCCAAGGGGTAGCAAGAACACCATGAAACACCATGCCCTCGTGGAAGACCATCTGTGGGTGGACACCATCAGGATTTTCTGCTGAGACATGTTACCTTCCTGTGCAGGAAGCTAGATGACTGCTTCTTGGGGCCTGGGGTCACCTGATTGACTTCTGTCCCTGTGGTGTAGTTCTCTTAGGGTGTAGTTCTCTTGTAGCTCTCTTTGAATAGAACCTGACTGCCCCTGACCCCACTTGTTTCCTAGTGGGTCTGGGCTGTGATTTGTGATTTCACTCACTATGCCCCACCGTTCTAATGCGATCATATTGGGGATTAAGTTTCAACATAGAAATTTTGTGATGATACCAGCACTCAGTCTGTATCATACCCCTCAGGGGCTTCCTTCTGCTCAGGCTGGAGCCCAGGTGCCCTGCAAAGCCCTCTGTTCATTGCATCCAGACTTTGGGACATCACTCTATATTCTGCCCCAAGAATTCACTCATTCATACTCCTTGCTGGATCCACTTCCTGGCCTCCATCCCACATTGGCTCTGATGGCTTTCTCTCCCTTCCTGGGTCAGCCCTTACTTGTGTCTCATTTTCAACTCAGGATTTTCTTTCCTTTGCACTTTGTACTCATGTATCCCATCCCCTATCCTGTGAACCTCAGCCTTGGCAGAGCCCTGTAGGGTTAAGTTGGAGAGACTCAGAAGTGGTGAGGAGCTCGCCTGGGACCTAGAGTCTGTTTCTTCTAATATAAATTCATTTAAGTGCTTGATGAGCTAACAAAAAGTCTTCTTATTCCTCACCTGGCATTATATCTTCATATAGGAGTCACCACTGTTTTCCTGCCACATGGGAATGTCTCTCTGCACACTTCATCTTTTTCTCTGATAAAGCCAGAGGCTTCAGTTCAAATTCCCATAAGCTCTAGGGTCTCGATGTTTCATTGACTTATAGTAGAGGCTTTCAGGGGGCTAGTGACTAGCCCTATGGGTGCCTGTAGCCATCTGCATCCGAGTGGTTTGCCGTGGCCCCTCTGATTTCCATCTTGCCCACTCCGCATGGGAGGCGCTGAGAAAAGCTGACCCACAGCAAGACTGCAGCTCTGTGTGATCACTGCTGATGAACATACTGCCCACGCAGGATGGGTATGGCTCCCCTGCTCTCTGATGTCAAAGGGAGACTTGAAGGTGTCATTTCCTTTGGAATTGGAGGGTAGAATGGGGAGACCCATGCAAGTCAGGGCATAGCGGAAGGGCCTGGAGTTGGGGGGACTGCAGACTTTTTACTGGAGGGGTGTGTGGCAGGGCCTTCACGTGGGAATGCATGTGGGTGAGTGTCCTGCTTACATGAAACAAACGGCCTGTGTTCTCTCCTTCCTGGATGCTACATTCTATGGGCTTGACCTTAAGCTGACAAGTTGGGACCCCCTAGTTTATAGATTTTGTTTTTTTAAAGCCCTTTTTGTAAAACACTAACCTCAGCGAAGGAGAAAGAAGGAAGAAAAAGAAAAAAAAAAGCTGAGTTCAGCAGCTGCAGTTTGCTGTATTTTTCATCTTACATCAGCAAGTTGGGACCACAAATAATCTGGTCTTCTATGCTTCAGTGATGCTGCTGCTTGAGATTTCGCTCTCCTCCCAAGGCAGTATGTTCCTGGGAGCCAGCATTGCTCCCCTTCCCTAACCGGCTGGCTCAGGTGGTCCAGACGTAGATGGGCCAGGGCAGGGGATGCAGGTGGGAGGCGGAGCATAGAGGGAGCACTGACCAGCCAGGGGATAGGTCATTAATTTTGGCATGGTTTCTGGAATCAGCTAAACATTTCCTTTGAACCAGTTTCCCCAGCCTCACATTCTTTGTTAGTTCAGGAAAAATGTCATTTATAATGGATGTTGCCTTGATAAATTGCTCCCGAGAAGCGTAGCGTTCTCATTAGTCTATATAATGAGAAAGACTCTTAGTTGTGACATAGCTGCCCAGATACTTACCTGATAGGGAAAATATTTGTCTACGCAGTCTGCTCTGGAAGGCCTAGAATAGAGGGAAAGGGGGACGGGGCTGAGGGTGCAAGGCTTCCTACAGGCTCTGTGGCTCTGAGGACGTGATCTCCCAGCACTTTCTGAGGGCGGACCCAAACCACACCTGGTCCTTCCTGCTTCCTGGTGACCACAGGCTGTGGTGTGTAGGCTTCTTACTGACACTGCCATACCATCTCTCTCGTCCACATTCTGGCTGCCTGCGCTGGGAGCTGGTCTGTTGAGTCAGCTGGAGAAGAGAATTTGGGTGCTATAGCCCTACCTTGTTCTTTTATTATTATTTTTTCCTGAACTAGAAAAGAATAAATGTGTTTATACTGAATTCTAGGGGTGCCTGGGTGGCTCAGTCGGTTGAGCATCCGACTTCGGCTCAGGTCATGATCCCACTGCTTGTGAGTTCGGGCCCCGCATCAGGCTCTGTGCTGACACTCAGAGCCTGGAGTCTGCTTCTGATTCTGTGTCTGCCTCTCTCTGCCCCTCCCGCACCCATGCTCTGTCTCTTTCTCAAAGGTAAAATAATAATACATTAAAAAAATTTATAGTGAATTCTGTTTTTGTGAAGTGCTTTTGCCTGTGTAGTTTCATCCCAAGTACTCTTCTGTGGAGGTATCAGAGCCACTTAGGTACTGAGAGGTGCAGTGGCATTTCTAGGGTTTATGACTTGTAAGCAGCGGCATTTTGACCCAAATACTCTACCCTGTCACTAATTCCTTTTTCCCTTCTGCTTGTTTGAGAATGGATAGTTTACTCAGCCTTTCTCCACAGGGACCCATTGGGTTTTTCTCTCCCAAGTCCCCAAGGCACTTCTTCATGTTAAGAGTGGTGCTTAAGGAGGTGTGTTAATTCTTGCAGGCCACTGGGGCCTCCTTTAGCAGATGGCTATTACGAGAGGTAGCAAAGATACTTTCCCAGATTCCTAACAACTGCCAGGGAGGATTAGAGGGGGAGGAAGACAGACCCACCATAGGGCATTTTGGGGAGCTGAGCTATCTATCTTGGGGCTGAAGTTAATGCAATGTTGATGCATTTTGCTGTACTGCCAGCTAGAAATCTGCTAGTAATTTTATTTTTCAAAGGGAGCTATTAGGAGAGTTCTTGGCTCTCTTCCTGCTTTGACGAAAGTCTTCTAGGCCTCCATAGAATAGTCCCCATCCATCTATCCATCCACCCACCCACCCATTTATAGATCCCCCCACCTAACCATCCATCCATCCTTTATCCATTCTTCCCTTCCTCCTCCCATTCAGGGGCTGTTGAGGCCCTATTCAGTGCCAAGTATGACTCTGGGCATTGGAGATTCAAGCATGAACAAGATAGTTTCTGTTCTGAAAGAACTCCTAGTTTAATGGGCAAAACAGATATGAAAAGTATAAATTATGATATGGTTGGTGGTCCAAGCTCAGTAATTGGAGTTTGTGAAACATGTTCAGAGTTAGGGCAGGACATTCACAGAAATTGTTCCGGAAGAGCTGGTGCCTAAACTGGGTCTGGAAGGGTGAACTGGTGGAGGTTTAAGGAGGGCATAGTTGGGGGATGGCATTCCTGGCAGAAGGAGCACCGTGGGATAAGGGTCCATGAAACATCATGCTTGGGGAATGTGTGCTCTTTGATATTGCTGCAAGAGTTGGGGCGGGAGAGAGGAGGAGCATGAGAAGAGATGAAATGGTGGATATCAGTGGAATCCGGATTATGGGTGGGAATCAGGGTGGTACATGATGGGCTGAAGGAGCCCTGGGCATCAGTGGGGCTTTGTCATCAGATCAGAATGGCCCCTTTATAAAAGCCAAGGCTGGCATGTGGGGCACAGCCCTAGGTGTTATATGGGAATCTTGGTTACTGTCTCAGAAACTACTAGATCTTTTTTTTTTAATGGATGAGGATGCTCGCAGAGGGGTTAGTACTTGCCCCAGATTGTACCCCTTGTAGTTTGCAGAGCCGGGGTTGGAAGGCGATTTGGCCTGGGATGTTGCTTTTAGCCACGATGTTATTCTACCTCCTCTCTTGGTCTGCAGTTTTGGTTAAGCATCCACCTCTGGATTTTTCTCTGTATGTTATGTTTCAGGAAATGTTATTTGATGTAAGAACCTGTCTGAGTTTCTGTAACAATATACCATGGGTGTGGATGGATTGTGAAGGCCGAGAAGCACATTCTGTGGAGGTTGAAGGGAGGGGAAATGCCGAGGATAATAAAGAAGGGGAGAGATCTGGGTCTTGTGTAGGAGGTTCTTAATGTCAGGAAGGCGAAGAATGAAGGACAGAATGGCTAGAACTGAGAACAGAGGAAATAAGCTAATGGGACTTCAGGTGTCAGTGTCTCAGGACTAATTCCTAGGGTTAGGAAGACCATGTGAGCGGCTGGCCACTGAGGTCTGGGACCTTGCTGCTCCCTGGCTCTGCAGGACCGCCTGCTACTGCTAACTGGTGGGAGGTGGACCTGGGTGGTGGTGGGGAGAGAGAGAGAGGAAAGAAACCTAACCTCATACCACCAGCAAGAACCATATCAGCATTCAGGGAAAGTTGAAAGAAATCTTTCAGCTGGCTGGCTACCTAGCTCAAGGCTAACCACACTCTTAACACAATAATAAGTCAATCCTCACTGAATAATTAAATAGAGAGCCTTCATAAGTATTGACTTAATGTGACAGCAAGTCTATAGTGACTCGGGGTTTGCTTATGTAAACACAATCTCTTGTTCAGCTTACTTAGCAGTTCAATGAAATAGAACAGTCCTTCAATTAAAATCAAATGATGCGTGTGTTTAATTCTTTTCTCTTCTTACTGGGTTATAATAGGTTTGGAACTAGGTGAAGATTGGATTGGGGAAAAATGGAGAAAAGGGTATCTGCCCATCTGCTTGAGTTTTCAGAGGACATGAAAGAGCATATCGAATGGTGGTCTCTAGAAGAAGGATATTGTCTTGGCTCTTTTCTCTGAGCCCTGGGTGGGAGATCCACCCAGACCCTACTGGTCGATCTTCTCCCAAAGCAGGCTCATGTTGGCCACTGTGGTTGGTGTATCTGTCTCTTGATGGTGGCCTAGGTCTAATTGATTGCTTTTGGTCAGTTGGGGGTGCAGTGGCTCCAACCACAGCACTCTATAGGCCATTTCTCATGGCTCACCTGGAGGGGAGTAGGAGGGGTGCTGTGGGATCTCCAGGCTGGATGGCAAGGAGGGGCCAAGGAGCAGGGTAGCACCCCACTTATTTCCTTGGGTGATTCCAGAGAGAAATAAACCTTCCTCGTTCTGTGGCTTCAGAATGCTAGGAGAAGGGGACGGAGTGGTGTGCTGGGTAAAGGGATGGAGGGTGAGGGTGTGGCCTGTGTGATGGAAGGGAAAACCCAATGGCTTCAGAGCTAAGATTTGAAGCTAAGTCTTCTGGCCTTGTTGCTGAGATAGTAACTGAGTTAATTAACCTCTAAGTCTTCATTTCCTTATCTGTAAAGCAGAGGTAATAATGCCAACTTCAGAGAATTGTTGTCAGAGTAAAATGTGAGGATGTTAGTGGAAGTACTTTGTGTGACACTGTACAAATGCAGAGGGTGCCTGTTAATAGATCAGAGATGTTATGTCCCTTGGCTTGAAGGGAAAAGACTTGTGCCTTCTAACACTGTGTTCTGTGCTGAGGAGTGGTTAGCGGGGTCTTCTGATCTTAACAAGAGTGCAGCAAGTGCTGCCAGGGCATCTGCTACATGCCAGGCACTGTCCAAGCACTTACATACATTTGCTCATTGGACATCTTATTCAGTCCTTGCCATGACCACATAAAGTAAATACTATTGTTATGTCCATTTTCCAGGTGAAGAAATGGAGGCCTGGAGAGATTTAATGACCTACTCAAGGTCACACAGCCAGTGAGTAGCTAAGCCAAGGCTCAAACCCAGTCAGTATGGCATGATGTTGGAAATTCTGGATCTTCTGGCTGAGTGTGCTTCTGGCTGGGGTGCAGGGGAGAGGGGTTCTTGTGAATTCAGGACCTCCTGTGCGAGGACAGCACAATTTCTACTTGTGGCAGCCTGCCCTGGGGTTGTGGTCATGTCCAGAAGGGTCTGGTGTGCATTTCCTAGCTCTGTACCAGGTTGTTTCCAGCCAGCAAGCTCCTAAGTATTGGAGCTGCCCCAGAGGGAAGAGCCAGTTTTCTGAGATGGTAGCTTTTTTCTCTCAGCCTCTTTGTCTTGGGACAGAGGGTCAGTTAAATTTGCTGATGTTCCTGGAACTAATAACACTTTCTCTAAATGAAGGCTTAGAAAAATCATTGTTTATATTAACTCAGGATTCCTGAGCCTTGTTCAATTAAACTTGAAGAAATAATTACAATATTAAAGCAACTTTATTAAAAGAGAGCATAACGAACAGTGTATTCTATGCATCTTTTGAAATTTACTTCTGGATCTTGTTAGTTTTTGCGCTTACCATTTTCCCCTGTTTGCAACCAGGGTATGCAGACTCTATTGTCTTCAGATTTTTAATCCCCTCACGTGATTTCATGTTTGAATTTTCATAAATTGGCACAATCTATGTCCTTGTTGTTTTTAATAGCAGCGTTGTTTTCTGTGGTTCATCTGTCTGAGCCATCCCCCTCTAGTTAAGCTGGGGAAAGAATCCAAGGCAAAGTCCATTCTCCTTCATGAATTTTATTAGCATCTGTTTTCCATGTTACTCTCACTGAGGTACTCTTGCAATCTTGGCTCTTTCACATAGGCTAGTCAGACCCTTTGTGGGTTTGGTTTTTGATCTGTGTCCTTTTCAGTGTATGCCTCTTTTTGGTTCCTTTGAACTTGGGCAGAGAAGATCATATAAAATCAGAGAGTGAAGCTAAATGTTAGTGAAGAATTTTTCTGTTTTAAGTGACAGAGACCCAACTTGCTTAAGAAAATTAAAAAGGAATTTATTGGCCTCCAATAAAGTTTAGAAAAGGCAGGAGTATATTGCAGGACTGAAATACAAATAGGCCTTTCTCTCTCTCTCTCCTTGTCTCTTGTTTCTGACTCTCTCTGTGGATTAGCTGCATGTTTATTCTTCTTGTGATTGTGAGGCTAGAGCTATGGCCCTGTTTCATCTGGGCTCATGTCTGTGGTGTCTCTTAACCAGAGAGAAAAGAATACTCATCCTTGCCTGCTCCATTAGGAAACCCCCAGGGAAACACTCTGTTTAGCCTAGTTTGTGTTACTTCCTTATCCCTAAACTAGTCTGTGTGGCCAGGGACAGAGTTGTATGGTTCTCCCAGCCCAGATCATGTGTCTAAGTTTGGCCTAGGAGGTAGAGTGCCATGGTTGACAGCCTTTATGAGAGCTACCTGGTTGGAGGAGCTCCCCAGGGGAGCTGCTATTCTGAGCAGGTAGAATAAATGTTCACTGCACACTTGAAGAATAAACAGAAAGGAAAGAAGCCAGGTTGGTACTTGACTTCATGAAACAAGTGGTGGCAGTCTCCTGGAGGAGCAGCAGAGGACGAAGGATCAGGCTGTCCAGAGTGAGCCCTGGAAGTGTCAGAAAGCAGCCATGTGGGTGAAATCCGTTTTCCCCTTTCTCAGTGTCACATAACATTGAACCTACTTAACCAAGCCCTGCACTGCTTGGGGGAACCTCAGAAAGCCGTTCCCGAGGCACTTGGTCTATTAAAGCCATTTTCTCTGCATTTCCATATATTGTCTGTGAGGCCGATCAAGAGTAATTTGCACTTCTTGGGAGTCCCTTTTCCCTTCCATGAAATATTCAAGTGCCCTCTTTGTTTGCATGAGGGCAGTGATGGTGGCTGCCTTTGGAATCATCATCAGCAGTGGTGGATCATGACAGTACAGCCAGAGAAAAGACCCTATCCTTGTTAGCAGGTGCCTGGTCATGGTATTCTGGCTGTAGGGTACGTGTGGCCTACCTCTTGGAGCTGCTGTGTCCTTGCTGTGGAATATGCCTACTTTGTGGATTTGTTCAGAACATTCAATGAGGTAACTGCATCTGGTACATAATAGGACCTCAATAAATATTAGCTCCCTTTTCTCCTTCTCCACTTTTAAGACTATCAATAGAAACCCACTGGTTTCCATGGCAGCAGCATAAAAGGTATAATCTGATAAATGGGAACTTTGGAAAGCTGACAAGAACTTCAAACCAAAAAGCCATGTACTGGCTGGCATTGGAATGCTTTGGGGTTCCATGGAGCATTTCACCTTGTATTATTTTAGGGTAGACAGATTTGAGAAAATATGTGTGTTTGGGAAGGCATTTATAGTTTGGATCAAGGGTGGTATTATTGATAACAGGTGCCTGTACTTTCTTTTGGCTGACAACAAAGCATAGAACTGAGAAGTGTGTATCCAAGTGTAAGTGTGTGTCTGTGTGGGGACTAATGTATGTGCATATGTGTCCAAACATGAGCACTCTTTGCCGTGTAAGCAGGAGCCTTCTCAGGCCATGGCGTGAAGCATTATTTTATTCCATGGTGAGGTCATAAAGTGGGATATTTAAAGCCGAGACCAGGGAGTGGGTTCGAAGGGCCCCCAGAAGCCCAGCTTTGTAGCCTGTGTAGACTGCTATATTCCTAAACTTCAGCCTGCCTCAGAATCACCTGGAGGGCTTGTTAAAGCACAGATTGTTGGGCCCTGCCCCTAGAATTACACATCTTGTATGTCTGGGGTAGGCCTGGAGAATTTGCTTTTCTAACAAGTTCCCAGTGGATGCCAGTGCTGTTGCTCTGTGAACCACACTTAGAGAACCACTAACCTGAAGGGAGTCCATGCCACCTCTGCAGTCTGGGTGATTTCTGCTTGTATGGCTGATCTTTGCACATCGAACCTTGCCTCTTCTTCCCTCTGTAGGAGCACATCTGCCTAATCAAATAGGGTTGCCAGATCTAACAAATGAAACTTCCGGATTCCCAGTTAAATTTGAATTCCAGATGAACAATGAACTGTTTAGAATTAGTATTAGTTATGTTTAGTTTAATATTAGTATGTCCCAGATACTGCATGGGATATACTTACACTAAAAAATTCATTGTTTATCTGATATTCAAGTTAAATGGACATCCCATATTTAATCTGGCAACTGTTTAATCAAATTGAGGGTCAAGTGTCTCTCTGTGCCTCTCCTGCTGCTTCCGTGTGATTGAATAGGCTACAGCTGCTAATGAAACCAGCCCAGAGAGGGTTTGTGTTTTTCGGACAGAGCCACCTGCTGCCCCTGAGCTCATTTGGCAGTCTTCACTTGATCTCCCTGGGATGGACTTGGCTTTGTTCACATTGGCTCTTTTGCTGGCTCTCTGTGCCTTTCTTTGTCTGTCTGTCTCTCTTTTTCTCATGCTTTCTTTTATGCTTGCTTTCCTATGGGGGTTCTTAAAGGTGGAAATTTGCAAAGTGATGGGGCTGGGCCAAGGAGAAGTCTTCCTAGCAGTGAGAATGAAATCCAGAGAAGACCTCATGGGGTCTGCAGGGAGGAGCAGCATCAGACCAGGGGAGGGCGCAGAGAGCCCCAGCTGGCTGGCCACTGTGCAGTATGAAAAGGATAACATTTGCCTTGGAGAATGCGCCTCCCAGGGCTGGGCAGAGAGTGCTCATGTGGCTGCTTCACACAGTGGTTGGAGTCCAGTGTGTCGCCAGCTTGAAGGAAATTGACGCCACTTGGTCTTTGTTGCTGACAGAGGGAGCTGGCTGCCGTGGACGTCAGCCTGTCTTGAGGGGCAGAGAGAATCCGAGCAATCAAAGGCCCTCTGGAGACTTGGATGCAGCATCCTCCTAACTGCCCCATTTGGCCCTCTCTCTTGCCGAGATCGCTTTGACGCTAAGAATGGAGAGATGGAGGAACAGAAGGCCGAGCTGTGGCCCTTCCCTTCACCTGCCCCTCTGCTGGCTGCTGGGCCTGGGCCTACCTCCTCTCCTCCCCGTGCTCTGAATGGAGCCAGAGAGCCTGCTTAAAGGAAGTAGGCTGTGGTGTTAGAGGGGTCTGGCAAAGGAACCTTGCATATGCTTTGGGAGCTGGTGTTCCTCCTCCTGCGTCTGTAGAGTGGCATGGAGAGTGATTGATGGTGGGGTAGGGAAGCCATCTTTCACCTGGGATCCAAGGGATGACTCTGGAGCCTCGTGGTGAGGGAGAGCACCTGCACTGCCTTGTGTGGGAAACAGACCCACCTTGGCAGGTTGAATGGGTATTTTTCCTTCTCTCCCAGACCCAGGAAAAGCTGTTCCCTGTTTGTACTTGCCAGTGCTTGGCAGGCACAGAGCTGTGGACAAGATATCTGGATAGAGAAGGAAGATAAGGTGATGTCTCCTCTGGTGCCCCAGCTGTATCACATAGCCCTGTGAGGGAGAGAGGCAGGCACGACTCACCCATATGATAACTGGGAACACAGCTCAGAGACATGACAGGCTTGCCCAAGGTCACACAGCCGGCGAGTGATAGAGCATGGTCATGGGACAGATACTCTTTCCTCTCCCAGAAGCTGGATCTGCCCGCCTTGCTCTCACTCAGGGCTCTTTCACCTCCCAGTTTCCGGCATCCTTTTCTTTCATCTCTTCTCCAGGGGCTTTGTCTATCTTTGTGGACAGTCATATTCTCCTTGCTCATGCTTTGCACCTTCTCCAGCCCCACAGGGTCAGGTGACATTTTGAGAGGCTTCGTGGATGGTGGAGCCAGGCAAGATCCTCAAGGTTCCCAGTGTCAGTGAGTGGGGAACTAATTTTGCAGAAGGGAAGTGGGCAGCATGCTCCACAGGAAGGTGAGCTGACCGTGACCTCTCATCAAGCTCTGGGCCCAGGCCTGGTGGGCACTCTGACCCCATTAGCTGAGATTTCCTTTCTGACATTGCACTGACATGTGTGGCCTTCCCAGCCTTAGTCTGTCTGTCACGTGGCAGGGGCTCAATACATGTTTGGAGGAAGAATGAAGACATTGGTGAAGTCTGCTGCTTTAGGAACACAAGTACCAGCTGGAGAGACCAAATAGGGCAGTATCAGTGTCTCTATGCAGTTAAGTACGAAATTGCCTGGTCCAGACCATGCGTGTAGCTGGAATAGAGATGGGAGAAATCTACACAGCTGGGGTGGTCAGCAAGGGTTTTGTGGGGAAGGGCTGCAGGTAGGCCTTGTGGGGGTGCTAGGAGGGACTCAGGCCCTGGTGTGATCACATAGCTTTGGAATGCACTCATATACTTTGGTTAAGAGACGATTTGAATACCTCTTTGGTAGGGAGGAGATGGCAACTGGTGGCCTTGCTTGTTGTCTAGCAGCTTCCTTGCCCCGCACCCTGCAGGAGCTTGGTTCTGACTTCATGCTGCCCACCTGCAGCCCAGCCCCCGTTAGTGTTGGGGCCTGATGTCCCCTTGGCTCCTTCTGGAGGGAGGCATCTGACCAAAGCAGACAGTGAAGTCCCTGAAGGGGCTGTGCGAGTCTCCTGTGGCTGCCATAGCAAAGCCCCGCAAGCTGGGAGGCTTAAAAGAGAAATGTATTCTCTCACAGTTCTGGAGGCCAGAAGTCCCACATCAGGGTGTCAGCAAGGCTGTGTTCCCCAAAGGCTTGGAGGAGGAATCCGCTCCGTGCCTTTGTCTCAGCTGCTGGTATTGCCTGCAGACCTTGGCCTTCCTGACCTTGTAGATGCGTTGCTCAGTCTCTGCCTCCCTCTTCCCATGCGTTCTCACTGTGTCTGCATCCCTTCTCCCCTTCTTATAAGGGTACCAGTCATTAGTTGGAGGACTTACCATAATCCACTGTCACCTCATCTTGGTCACGTCTGCCAAGAGCTCATTCTGACGTAAGGCCCCATCACGGGTACTGGGAGTCAGGACGCGATTCAGCCCACAGCAGGTGCCTAGAGCTTTTGTTTTGCTTGCCTCCAGGTCTCTACTACATATTAAAGTCTGTGTCTCTGGGAGGCTGAGGTGCAGGCAGAGGCCACCGTACTCACCCTGTCAGTGTCTTCATGCACATGCAGGGTGCACAGTGGGACAGACGCTGCTCTTGCCGGTCAAGATGGAATCTTACTCTGCAGGGGCTGAAGTCTTGGTTAGAAATGCTGTTTCTCCCTGTTTCGGTGCTTGGTGATGAGGAGATAGGCGGTGTCTTTCTGGGCAGGAAGGAGGGGGAAAACACCTGAAGGCTTCCTGTTTTCAGGGATGCAGAATGTTGGCTCTGGAAGCACCTCCAGGAGCTTTTGCATGGGAGCAGTGAGACCTGCCAGAGAGGGCGTCCACCGTGTTCGTTCTGGGGCGGGGCCCTGGCTCCACTGCTCAAGGACTTTGTGATCTTGGGCAACTTATTTAGCTTCTCTGAGTCTCAGCGTCCTCTGTGAAGTGGATAGTGACAACAATTGCTGGTCAGATCTCACAGAGTTCAGGGCTCAGTGTTTGTGAGGACTGAAGGATAAATGGATGGATGTGGAAGTATCTTTTCTGAAATCATTTTTATTGTGGTAAGTTATACATTACATAAAATTCACCATTTTTAACCATTTTTGAGTGTACAGTTTTCAGTGACATGAAGTACATCCACTGTGTTGTGTAACCATCACTACCTCCATCTCCAGAACTTTTTCATCTTCCTAGACTTGTGAAAATGTCCTTCACTGAGAGCACTTTCCATTTCATTTGATAAATCAGGAAAACCAAGTCCCTGAGAAGGAAGGACTTGGTGAGCCACCCAGTGAATTAGGGGCACAGCTGAAGTGAGAACCCTGGTCATCTGTCCATTCAGTGCTCATCACCTTCTGTCTCCCACACCTCTGTGGGCTGCAGGGTCTCGGGCATCGTTGGGGTTGAATTCCTCTGCAGAGCGTCCTCTCCCCGAAACCCCATCTCCCAGGACAAACCAGAATGTGTCCCATGGTGAAATACACAGAGCCGCCTGCTGCGAGGGTGTTCCTGTCAGGCTGTCCCGGTCTCTCTCAGCCTCTGGTCTCTCTCTGCCTACTCCTTTCTCAGACAGGACAGAGTTCCAGTGGAGGACCAGGGGAGCTGGACTTGGGGCAGCCTTTGGGTGACCTTGTGAGGTGCCTTATGGCATGGAGAGAGTGGGGGCAGGGAGTCAAGGGCTGCGTTCTGGCCCATCCTGTTGCTACCACAGTCTCCTCGCTGAGCGTGTATTTGTTGAGGCCCTACTGTGTGCCCATCATTGGGAAAATACTGGTGAATGAGATCGTATTCCTCGCTGCTTGGGGCTGCTGTGAGACACAAATGGTACGACACATGAGGACCCCATGGCAAAGGGCACTCACCTGTAGGAAGTGATGGCAGGTGGTGAGATGGCCAAGCTGACAGTAGCCAGGGTGCCAGGGCAGGTTAGACTTGGGTGCCCTGGGCTCCATGCGACTTTCCACATCAGGCGCTGGAGACAGACCCTGGCCACAGAGCATCTGTTTGCCTTTAGGTGGCTCATGATCAAGGAAGGATATACTCACATAGTTATGAAGCAGTATCATGGGTGCCAACAGATAGGAAGGGGTGATGGCAGGTTATATCACCCAGGGAAGAAAGGGCTGACTCTGCCCTTGTGAGACAGGGAGCCAGTTGGAAGGACTGTATGTGAAGCTTTGCTCTGACTTGGTTCAGAAGAGGCCTGTCAGGAAAGCCAAGAAGGACTCTTTCTTTACCTGCCTGAGGGCTGGCTCCTTTGAGCCTCAACTGGATCCTGGGAGGTAGCTGGGGCAGGGATGATTGTATGCATTTTGCAGATAGGAGGAATGTTATGTTGAAGGCCTTGGGCTCGGTCACCCAGGAGGGTGGCCAAGCAGAAAGCAGAGCCCAGCTTTCCTTCCCTGCTCATAGGCATTCGTGGCAAACCCACCCAGGGTTCTGTCAGTGGTCCTCTGACTGGAAGATCCATTCAGAGCCCACCATGCCTAAACCGTGTACCTGGCTCTGCAGGAAGTGCTGCCCTCAAGGAGCAATCAGCCTGATGCCCCCCTCAAGGCCTGGTTCCCCCCCATGATTGTCTCCATCTTTCTAGCTTCCCCCTGCCCTGGGAACCTGCAGGCAGGAGCTGCTCTGCCGCAATAAAGGCGGGAAGGCAGCCAGACTAAACCGTTGTCTCTGTTGGGTCTTCTCCTGACACCAGGTCCCGGCTGGCAGACTTCCACGCCAATTGTCGTGCCTCCTACCAGACGCTCACCAGCTGCCCTGCCGACAATTACCAGGCGTGTCTGGGCTCCTACGCCGGCATGATTGGTAAGCTGCCCCCGCACACCTGGGCTCTGGTGGCTCCTGGCTGCCCGATCCCTGTGGGCAGGGGTCCTGGCTCAGGGCCAGAGGGTGGACAGCCTGAGCTTGCTCTTCTTTGTGGTGGGAAATCAGAGGAGAAGCCAGCCTTTTATCATGGGGGGAGGAGGGCCCCGGGGCCTTATAAAGCTTTCAAAATGAGAAAGCAACATTTATTGCATGGTTTTGACTTTCTAGGTACCAAGCTGAACAGTTTACACCAACTGTTTTAATTCTCACAACAGTGCTTACTAGGGAGGAGTTGGTATCTCCATTCTAGAGATGGGGAAACTGAGGCTTAGAGAGGTTGAGTCACTTGCTCAGGTTCCCCTAGCTAGTAAATGCTGGTGCTGGGATGTAAACCCAGGATGTGAACCTTAGTCTCTCTGGCTCTAGAGCACATGTTCTGCTTGCTGGTGAAGAAGGCAAAGGCCCAGGGAAGCAGGGGGCAGGGTGGTGACTCCTGGATAATTCCTCTGCTGTCTTGCTCTGTCCTCAGTGTTCATTCCCCTCTGCCCTCTGTGGCCATGGCCACATGGTTGCTGGGATAATAACGGTCCGTCTGTTTGAATGTTCATGTGTTTGAGGGGGCAGGTGGGAGGGACGGACGGTTCCCCAGCCTCTTCTCTGTTGTGTCTGGCGCCTCGGGCCCAAAGAGAAGGCCTTACCATTCCTGTCTCCTTTGCTTTCCCTTTCTCCCTGCCCAGGGTTTGATATGACACCCAACTACGTGGACTCCAACCCCACGGGCATCGTGGTGTCCCCCTGGTGCAGTTGTCGTGGGAGTGGGAACATGGAGGAGGAGTGTGAGAAGTTCCTGAGGGACTTCACCGAGAACCCATGCCTCCGTAAGTCCGAGCAGGTCCTCCCCAGGCCTCCCAGTCCCAGAGGGGCCCTGGAGGCCTGCCTTTGCCATGCCCTTCTTTCTCCGTTGGGATGGCCAGTGATAGTCTATGGGGGCTTCCCCAGCGACCCACAGAGAACTTGGGCTTTGTGCTCTTGGAGACTCATCCTACTGAGTGGTCAGTAGGCCAGCCTGAATTTACCACTGGAGGCCTTGAACCTATGTCAGGCCAAGGTTGAAAGTTTCTGGTCTGTTATCCTGAGGGCTTCAGCCAGGTTCCTTCAGGGACAGCCCTGTGATGAGGATCTCAGCATCTGTCACTTGTCCCTTTAAGGATCTGTTTCCCCTTAGAATTGGTGACTGCAAGTCTCAAAATTGCTAATTAAAGGCTAGAGAGAGAGAGGTTAGCCACCAGTTCTGCCTGCCTCGCTCTTTTCAGTCTGACACTCTTGCTTCCCACCCACTTGAAAATCTCCTCCTACCTTCCTTCTGTCCTTTCTTCCTTCCATCCGTCAGTCCATCCTTCCTTTTTGTATGGCACTGAGGATTCAGAGAGATGAGCCATGGTGCCTGCCATTGAGCCACGTGGTGTCTGATGGAGGCACGCTGTCAGGGGGTCACTGCGACCACAGTATGGGGTGAGTGATACTAGGGTGGAGGTCAGTACAGGGCACTCCAGGAGCTCAGACTGGTGCCACCAGTCAGCCTGGAGGAGGAGGCCCTGAAAGCTTCTCAGAAGCTGGCCCCTTGAAGAAGAGTGGGCACCCGTCAGCACGCCAGTCCACCCTGGGCAGGGACTGTTTGCAGGAAATGTGGGCTATGCAGTCTTGCTGTAGAGTATGAGGACACCTGGGGTTATCTGGACAGGGAGAGAGAATCCTCCTCATGAAGGGCCTTGCAGTCTTAAAAGTGTTAGGGTCTTATGGGCCTGCAGGTGGTGGAGGTGGGGGTGCAGGTCACTGAAGGGGAGTCAGCAGGTGGCATTGTGGACAGACCTGCACTGCAGAAGGCCCACTCTCTGGTTCCAGTGTGGAGGGTTGGGGCTGTGCTTCTGACAGGTGGCCCAGCAGGCCTGCTCAGAGCAGGGAGCAGTTGCTCCCGGAGAGGCCAGTGTGACTGAGCCGGAGCAGTGGTGGGCAGGGGACAGGAGAGATGGAGTGCACAGATCTTTAGGTGGTGGGCTCAACTGCCAGCAAGTGGGTGGTCAGAGAAGCATGGTGGGGGGCTTGGGTGGGGAGGGATGACCCCTGCAAGACTGGAAACATGGGCAGAAAGCAGTGATGCAACAGGAGGGAGTGGTGCCTTGTTGGGGCATAGATGTGACGAACTTGAGGTGCCTCTGGGACCTGGAGGTGGAGATTTCTGGAGGCACTTGGCTCCAGGGTCACGTCTTGGGGACAGTTTGGTCCAAGAAGCCCTATTCCCATTATTCAGTCTTCAGTGCACTGGTGTTGATGGTGTGGGAGTGGGTGAGGCCACCCTGGAGGTGGGCTGAGTCTGGAGCTCTTGGAATGCCAGTGGCAGGGCCTGGAAACATCTGAGGTGACAGAGGAGCCAGGAGAACCTGTGTGGGGGTCAGAGGGAGGGGCAGGGGTGGGGGATGGAGGTGGGGGTGGGGTGTTGGTGAGGGGGAAGCTTTGAGGTAGGGGCTGGGCTGCCGCACCGGATGCTACAGAGAAGCCAGTGCCCACTGCCCTGCACCTGGCCTGCTGCCTCCTCCCAGGTTCCCCACACCCACTTCTCCTCCTCCCTTCCTCTTCCACATTTTTTTAAATTATGTTTCAAATTCTGGTTAGTTAATATATAATGTAATTTTGGTTTCAGGAGTAGAATTGAGTGATTCATCACTTACAAAGAATGCCCAGTGCTCATCCCAGCAAGTGCCCTCCCGTTTAGACCATCCCCCACCCACCTCCTTCTATCAACCCTTGGTTTGTTCTCTATCTTAAGAATCTCTTTTATGGTTTGCCTTTCTCTTTTCTTTTTTACCCCTATGCTCATCTGTTTTGTTTTTTAAATTCCACATGAGCGAAATCATACGGTATTTGTCTTTCTCTGACTTATGTCACTTAGCATAGTACTGTCTAGCTCCATCCACATCACTGCAAATGGCAAGAGTCCATTCTTCTTTATGGCTGAATAATATTCCACCATATATATAATATATTTATATTTATTTACGCCACAACTTTATCCATTCATCAGTCGATGGACAGTTGGGCTCCACATTTCTTTCTGTTGTTTCTTTGTCTTTTGCAACCTCCCTCTTGCTATTTTCTTCTCTACATGTGAGATGTCAGTACTGTCTAAAAGGGGACTCCAGAGAAATTAAGTTTGGACAAGTCACACCCTGTCCCTGGCTCTGGGCTGTTACAGGGAAGGCAGCGTTGGGATGTGAAGGAAGAAATGATGGAGGCAGCCCCTGATTTCTCTGTGCCTACCTGCTCTCACCCCCCACAGGGAATGCTATCCAGGCCTTTGGCAACGGCACAGATGTGAACCTCTCCCCTAAAAGCCCCTCATTCCAGGCCACACAGGCCCCTCGGGTGGAGAAAACGCCTTCTTTGCCAGATGACCTCAGTGATAGCACCAGCCTGGGGACCAGCGTCATCACCACCTGCACATCTGTCCAGGTGAGGGGATGTGGCTCTGCACCTGGGAGGGCAGGCTGAGGGCATAGAGAAGCACCAGGACACCAGAGGTGGGCGTGGGAAATTAGCTCACCGGGGGCGAGGGACAGGATGCGCAAGTTCCTGCCCTTGGGTCAGGACGCAAGAGGCAAGGAAGAGCTGTTGGGGGCTAGTTTTTTGTGCATACATTGCATAGGCGTTCACCTGACAAGTAGGAAGCACAGGATTGTGCTAGATAGCATGGGGTGCCCAGGAAATGGAACAGTTACCACATACTAACCATCTGCTAATTACCAGGGGTTATGCTAGCAGATTCTCTGCCTGCTTCATTGAATTTTCTCACAGTGAGGTTTTGGTGTTCATGTTTTACACACAGGAAACTGACCCAGGAAGGGTAGGCAGCATACTCAAGGTCACACAGCTGGTTAGTGGTGGAATAAGATTTGAAATCTACATCAGACCCCAAAACCCATAATGTTCATTTGTTTGTCCATCTGTCCATCTGTCTATTCATCGAGCATGTGTTATGTACGCGTTGTGTGCCAGGACTTACAGGAGATGTGAGGGAGACCTTGGTGAATAAAACTGACACAGTCCTGGGTTTTGTGGTCCTTATGGTCTTGTCCAGGGTCAGACAATTCAACAAGCATCAGGCATGGACTGGCATGGACTGGGCTCACTGTCACGATAGGGGACACATGTGGCACTGTGGTGGTACATCCTCGGGCTCCCCACTCGGCCTTTCTCCACTGGGCTGCCTTCCTGCTGTCATGACATTTGCTATAGTAGATTCTTTGCATAGGCAGTTGGATCTAGTCAGAATGCACACACATACACACACACACACACACACATACACAACACGCACACACATACATACACCCACACACGTATACACACAGTACACATACATATACCCACACACAACACACACATACAACGCACTCACTCTTACACTCACATACACACATATACATATACACACAGTCACACAACATACCCACTCACACACATACATATACACAGTCTCACACTCACATACTCTCACATAATACACTCACTTATACACTCACACCCACATACATACACACACACACTCATACACAACACACACACATACATACACCCACACACGTATACACACAGTACACATACATATACCCACACACAACGCACTTACTCTTACACTCACATACACACATATACACACACACAACATACCCACTCACACACATACATATACACACACTCTCACACTCACATACTCTCACATAATACACTCACTCACTCACACCCACATACATACACACACACTTTCTCACACTCACACACACACGCCTCTAGAACAAAGAGTGTAAAAGGACTGACCCCATGCAGAGTATCGCTGAAGAGGAAGGAGGGAACATCAAGGTTGAGGGTGGTGGGGTACAGTGCGGGAGGTGGGCCTAGAATTGGCAAGAAGGTCGGGGGTGGCGGGGGGCACAGCCTAAGCGTGGGTGAGGGGGCAGGGCGATCAAGGCCTGGCTGTGTGCCAGGCAGTGCAGACAGCAGGCTGAATGGGGTGCCATGCTCGTGGGCAGTGCACATCTGCTACAAAGTTTCCCTCGTGTGCAATGAGGCAGTTCTGAGACCTGGCGTACAGCAAGGTGACTGTAGCTGACAGTATCGTGTTATGTTGAAATAAGCTGAGAGAGTAAACCCTAGGTGTTCTCTCCACAAAAAAGAAAAATAAAAGGACAGTGTTCAAGGTGTGAAGTGAGGGATATATTGAGTGGCATGTGGTAAATATTTCACAGTATATGTGCCCATATATTGGGTCATCAGGTTGTACACTGTGAATACATGCAATTTTTGATGGTCAATTACAACCTCAGTAAAGCTGCAAAAAACCGAATGAGCATTCCCAGTGCCAGGAACAGGACTTGAGCAGGGACCCGTCCTACCACAGGAGCCAGGGTGAGTGCCCGTCCTGGTTGGGAAGCCTACCCCCCTCCCCCCATCCCCATGGTGGGCTTCTCTCTGCTGAAACTTCTGGCCTCCAGGGACCTCATGTTAGGCTTGGCATGGCCTTCCTTGCCCTGGGCCCCTCCATCAGGTCTCTCCTCCAGATCTGGGCTGAGGAGTCCGTGTCACCCTCGGGCAGCTCCTAATTACACTTGCCTTGCTTGAGTGGCTGCAGGCAGGGGCTCGGGGGCCCGCTGCACACACAGTTGCCAGCTCAATTTCATGCTAGAGTGGCGGGCAGCTTGCCAGTCAGGGGCTGGCCACCTGTCAGGTGACCGTGCTCTGGCATGGCCCACGTGTCCCTTGGGGTGCCACCAGCCTCCCTGGGCCCTTCGGGGCTGGCTTACCCAGGGAAGTGCTGACTCAGCAACTGGCTGCGGCTCTTTCCCAAGACTCTTACTGTGACCTGACTCACCGTGGGTGTGGAAGAGTTCAAGGGTGTGGCGTCTTGCCCTCATTGCAGCCCCACTCAGCTGTTTAGTGCTTGGTGGCTCTGACTCCTTTTTAAAAATTTTTTCTTCTTTTTCCTCAGCAGTTTGCTAAACCGTGGCCTGGTTTCTTTTCACCCCAGCCTGGTTTTCTTGATTCACCATCTTGGGGCTTGTCTTACACTTGGTTTGATCCAGTGGAGATAATACACCATCAGTATCTGAGATGATATACATGAAAGTGTCTACAGACAGAGGAGCGCTTCGAATGCAGGGGGCTGAGCTGGGAAAGCTGACTGGCAGGGGGCTATCAGGGACCGCCTACTCACAGTCTATTGACTAAGTCATTCTGGGCAGGACAGCTGAGAGTGGCCATCCCAGGAGAAAAGGAAGAGATGTGGACCCTCAGAAGGGGCCTGGCAACCTCCTCCTGGTTCCTTCTCACTGAAAGTGAAGGGGAGGGGCCAGATTCTGTTTTAATCACAACCTGTTTGGTGAGCACCTACTGCTCTGTGCTGGATGCTGGGAGTGCAGAGGGAATAAACCCTCGTCCCTGCCCTCAACCTGGCTGGAGGCTGGCGGGGGTGGTTTGTCCCCATACCCTCTCCCTCAGCTCTGCTGGCTTGGAAGGGCTCCATGGTGGCCTTTGTGGGGGCCTTGAGAGTGACAGCAACCCAGAGCTACAGAAAGGAGTCCTTACTCCTTTCAGGGGAGTGAAGGCAGAGACAGGAAGCTGAGGCCAGGGTGGGAGGGAGGGTGGAGGAGGATGGGCACCTTATACACCTCCTGGAGAAAGAGGCAAGGTCATTTTACTTATTATCTCTGTCCTCTTCCCTGTCCATAGGCCCAGACCCTTGGGAAAGCCTTAGGGACCCCGTTTACTGACCCGGAGATGGCAGCGAGTTGGGGACCCCACATAAGTGACTGGACATTAGGACAAGAGGGCCTTCTGAGATCTCCTTCTCAAGCCCCAGAGTATGGAAGCTTGGTGGAGATGGTAATTTGTCCAGGGACCCCAGCCCCCAGCTCCCGAACAGTTTCCTCTGGCTGCGCTGCACTGGGTCCTCCCCTAGATCTGCTACCCCAGAGGGCTTTCTCATGGTGGGGGGCAGGATCTGCATCTGGAGCGCTTGTCCTCATCTGGGGCTGCTGTACAAAGACCTGGGTGTCTCAGCCACCACAGAGGAGCCAGGAGCCAGCAGGTCCCTGAGTTGGCCCTGCGTCTGGGCATCCTTGATGCTATTTTGAGTCCTGCTCTTGTGTGTTTCCATTTCTGGCTGTGGTCATTGCTCCAGGCAGCCTTGCCTTCCTGGAACCATCTGGAACTTGGAGAAAGCATGGCAGGATCTGCAAAATGGTCTCTCCTCTTCCCTTCTGGCCTTGCCTATATACGTGTAGGTACACACACCCTTGTGTGAATTCTCTCCCTGACATGTATGTGGCCGGTCAGGCCTGGTCTCTTATTGCCCAGCCAGGCTGTCCCATGGTGTAGGCCTGAGGGCCGCAGTGAGTGGGTTGCTGGCCTGTGCACTTGTCAGTCCCTCTGAGTGAAGAGCCTGTCCTTCCTGTCTCTGCTTGGCAAGTCCTATTTGCCTTCCCCCTTTGGGGTCCTCCCCCTGACTCTGCTCCTGCTTTGGCTTACTTGAGCCCCCATCACCATGTACCCTGCTCCCTCTACCAGGTGAGCATCCCTGCTGGACAAAGGCTGCCTCTCAGCCTCCTTGTCGCCTTGCAGACCCTGCTCAGTGCGTGGCATTGAGTAGGTGCTCCAGACAGGTTGAGGGAAGAGCCCAGAGTCCCCGGTTCATTGGGTTTGTTGGAACTTCCTGCTCTCCATTCTAGAACAGGTTTTGAGTGCTTTATTGCTTGCAGGCAGCTCTGTGCAGCTTCCCTCCTTCTCATAGATGCCATCTGCATGCCATGATGGTAGGGAGGTGAAGTCTTTCTATGGAGGATCAGGAAGATTGGTTAGAAGGTTTGTTCATCACCTGATAGAGCCTGGACGAGGGCAGTGCAGTGAGGGTGGGGGAGGCAGGGAGTCTGGCAGCGGGCTCTTGCTTTCTCTGGTCATGGTTTGTTCCAGTGTCCTTGGTATTCCCTGTGGTTTGTTCTGAACCACTTCGTAGGGACCCATCAAATCAACTGGGGTCTCACCTTTCCCAGGGCTGCAGGGCCCTGGCAACACAGTCTCCTTTGCTCTTTTGATCTCTACCAGCCAGTTTTTGCTCTCTCCCTTTATCCTCCCCATCACACCTGGTGGAATTAGAAGTGAATTTGGAGGAGTTGATGCAGCCCCCCCCTCAACATACCTGCGGTAGGCTCAGCAGCCTGCAGACACTTTCATCTCCTCCTCCTCTTGCCTGCTGGCTGGCTGGGTCTCTTACCCAGCATTCAGGCCTGTGGTCATCGGAGTGGAGGACCAAGAGGCCTGTTAGGGTGCCATAGGTCTATCATGCATATAGTTCTGATAATAAAAATATGGCAGGTTTCAAAGCTTTGAAAGGCTTGAATGCATTCCTTCTTTTCTTCCCTTCCTCTGGCTCCCCTTAAAGTCATTCATTTATTTGTCCGTCAGTGCATTCATTCATTTACTCAGTGTAGATTCTTCCTGCATGTTCTCTGTTCCAGGTTCTGAGCTGACAGTTCACTAGGCCAGTACCTTGGTCCCACACTCATAATATGGACAGGATGCACACTCAGATAATCGGAGGGGGGCAGGAAGCGATTGGCACCCCAGGATGGTGGATAAAGTGACACGGGGTCCGGAGGAGGGAGGGCTGCTTTGGATTGGGAATGGAAGCAGAGGACTCACGGGCATAGTAAACCTTGCTGCTAGACCCGGAAGAACAGAGATTGCTGAGCATGTGGAGACATGGAATTGGGGTGGAGTGGTTGAGGGTGTCCAGGCAGAGGGGCAAGTGGGAGTGAGGGCATGGAGTCAGCATAGTGCGGAACAGGTTTAGTAGGGGGTCTGCTGGCTGTATCTGGCCTGCTGCCTGTTTGGATAAATCAGGGTTTATTGGAACACAGCCACACCCCATTGTTTATAGTATTTTCATGTGCTACAGGCAGAGTTGTCTAAAATACTATCTATCCCGGCCCTTTGTAGAAAATGTTTGCCTGTCCTGGTCTAGAGGAAGAACAGGCCCAGGGATGGGTGAGAATACCAGGTACTCACATGGTAGGAGGGGTGGGAATGCAGTTTGATGAGCAGGCTGAAGCAGGGGTTTGGAGGGGCCATGGAAGGCTTTGGATTGCAGAGCGTGCCAATGAGAAGATGAATGCTGTGATTTGGGAAGATTGTGACAGCAGGTAGAGATTGATTGGCAAGGGAGATGCGCTTGCAGACGTGTCTGATCTTTGCCATAATCGATAGTCATAGGTAGGCAAGATAGAAGCATTGGGTCAGGGGTAGCAGGTAGTGGAGAGGAAGAGGAGTGAGTTACTGGGTGGGCCTGTTAGGAGGGAGGCGGCCAAGAACACTGAGATTTGGGGGTAGGGCGAGGACCGAAGCAGCAGATACAGTTTTTCCATGGATGCAACACTGAGCTTCATCCCTAGCACCTGGACTGCCAGGTCTGGCTTTAGGACTGGGGACAGAGGTGGGCAACTTCCTGGGCAAAAACCCCTCCGAGAGAAATTTCTAGAAGGACGAACTTTGCCTTTGCTGCCATTCTTCCTCTGTGTCTGTGTCCCTTCCCTCATTCAGGTCCCCCAGTGCCACCTGGTTCTTTCATACTTCTGGAGGCCCCCTGTAATACAGCCAAGGATACAAAGCCCCTGTGCTCACCTTTATGTCAGAAGAATTTGCTATTAAAAGCCCTGCCTCTTGCCATCCTTGCAGCCCAGACCTGTGCCCTTTGGGACACTGTAGCCCAACAGTGCCTGAGCTTGCCTTGAGGGGAGGAGAGGCTCAGAGTAGTGATGGGGGCGGGACAGACGTGGGAAACTCACCTCTGTTCCCATAAACTTGTTCCATCGGGGTCCAAGAAAATTGGGTGAGACGGGCATTGTGGTGGCCTTTGCGGGGCACAGCCTCAGAGGGCAGCTTGCAGCCTGTGGGATTTGGGGAGCAAGGCAGCCTCTTCTGCTCCCATTTACTTAACTGGTGCTGAGGTGACTGTGTGGATGTTTATTTCTCTCATTAGGGTGCGAGCAGAGCTGTGACTCATTCATCTTTAGAACCCCTTGCGGGAGCAGTGGAGGAAAGTTAATGGTGAGGGAGGGAGGCGGTGAATCTGAGCCACTGGTGGTTTTGCCATTAAGTAGTGGAACCTTCTCTCTGCACCTCTCCCGTATGCTGCTTTCAGAAAAGGTCAGCGGATGGGCAAACCCCCGCACTGCTCTGTGTGGCTGGGGCTGGGTTGGGGGTCTCAGGTTTGCCACTGGGGAGATTACTTCAACCTTCACCCACTGCTGGAAGTCAGGTGCGGAGTCCACCTGTGGTAGAGACTGCTCCCTGCACCGTGGGGTAGGGCTGAGGTAGCCCCAGGCTAAGGCTGACGCTGGGTTTCACCTCACAGCCCCTTTCTGGGCCCCTCCTGCATTTCTCATAGGCCCTGCCTTAGAATGCCAAACTAAGCTTGGCTCAGCATCATGCTTTGTGGAATTGGGGTGCACACCCTTATAGGTGTGCGGAGCTTTCCTGTGCCATGTGCACTGTCTCATGTAATCGTCACAGTGGGTCAATGAGATGCGTTTGTCTATCCTTATTTTATAGATGAGAAGACTGATGTTCCAGTAGATGAAGGGACTTTCCCAGGTCACTGGATAAATAAGGCTCAAGCCCAGGGCTCTGGTCTCTCAGGCTCTTCCTTCCTTGGATTCAGGAATTGTCCTCTGAGGATGGACACCAAGGGTTAGGACCCTTTGGTCTTAAACAGAAAGACTGCACGGGTCTGTAAGGATAAAAATCTGTAAGCTCTATTTCATAGCACTTGAAGAAAGTACTTTGGGATGGTGAGAGGAAGCTCAGGGTGTCACCTGGGCATTCAGCACACATTCAGTGTGTGGCTGGTGTCCCTGGAGCCTGCTGGACTGACATGTCATTGGTTGAGAGGACTTAGATGAATGCTGTGGGTGATGGATACACAGTGGGTCACACAGGGCACAGAGGGAGGTCCTGTCCTTGGTCTTCATGGAGGCCTGTCCTTTTCTCCCACTACAGGCCCTGTGGCACCTGTCAGAGGCGAGCAAGCAAGGATTGGGTTGCCTTGGGGCTGGCCCAGGGGTGTGTGTCACTTTCTCTTGATGTGGGTCAGATGAGAGGATGTAGGCTCCTCCTCTGCTCCTTCCTCTCCTGTTACCCTCCTTCTCCTCTGTGCTCTGCCTTCCTCTCTGTTCCCTTCTCCCTTCCCCCCCGGCCCCCCCATCCTCCATGCTCCCCCACCACCTCCAACCTCTTCGCATGTGCTCTTTGTCTCCTAAGGTGCTGCCTCTCCTTTTTCTCTCTGTTCCCTTCCTCTCTTGATCCTTTCCTCCTGCTCGTCCTTCCCCTCTTTTTTCCTTGAATAATTGCTAACATCCCCCTCTGTTCTAAGAGGAGCCTGTCAAATCTGCTCACTCCGAGGGGCAAAATCTAGCCAGAGGCTGGCTGCTCCAGGTGAGGTCTGCGTGCAGATGTCCCCTCCTTGCTGCTGTTTGAACCCTCTGTCTTAGTGCTCCTGTGCTTTGCTGGTTTCTCCCTGCGTGGCTTGACCTGGGGTGCACCTTCCAGAGACGCCAGGCCTGTGTCAAGGACCCATCACAGAAGCTTGTACTGCCAGGCCCTCATTTAGTTGTTTTCTCAAACCTTATTTATTTTTAAGCAGTAAGCTGTTTTTAAAATCACTTTTTGTGTAGAGCTCCTACGTCTAGAACAAACAAAATCCAAGTTGCTTTGGTTGGGGGTGAGGACACTCATCCTGGCTGTTTGATTTGATGCAGGTTCCATTTTAGTGGCACTGGGGGAGGGGGCCACAGGAAGAGGACATGGGCCTGGAGACAGAGACCTGCAATACAAGGAACCAGTGTAGCTGGAAAGAATGCCAGGAAAAGCAGATGCTGGGGCATGTGGCACAGGGTATCAGAGGTACTGCGAGTTGCTCAGGGGGGTGATCGAGGGAGGATTGTGTAGATGAGGGCAGTTGGATGGAGGGCAGTGGTGACAGCACAATCCCTGGGGTGGGGTGGGTGGGCTCTGTCTTCCACAGCCCTGGCTGGAGCTGCACTTGGTCTGTGGCAGTAGAATCCTGTTCTTGGGTTCCAAAGGGCCCTTCTTTAGGAACAAAGGTGGGTGTCATGGCCGGCCTGCATCTTGGCACCTGACGTCATGGACACTGTGGCCTTGAACAAGATCTTCCTGGGTCAGGTTCCTGGTTCCATTTCTGTTGTGCTTCTCATCACCATGGTAGTATCTCCACGGTTAGGAGTGACTTGGATTTTGGCTGGCCTCTGTGTGACAGCTGGGGCCTTATTTAGCTGACCAGATGCCCAGGGTGGTAGATTGCCTATGATATTTAAGGGATTATTGATACTTCTGTCCAAGAGCAGTGATTTAGGAATGATTTCTTGGGCTTCCTGGTGCTTATGGTGGCCAGAGCTTCCCCACAAGTGCCTTGGGAACCAAGCCATTTGAAGCCAGGGTAGAAACACCATGTCCCCCAGCTGGTTCCCATGGATCATTATTATGATGATAACAAAGGACACTTTCTTTTGCTTACCCTCTGGTCCTGTATCCAAGTGGTTATGCCAGGAGCTGAGAACCCTAGAATCATCAGTAAGCCAGCCTTCCTTTCTCATTCATCATTTTGGGCCACCAAGCTCCCAGGTGCCACACATCTGTGTAGGGTGGAATGGCCAATGCCTGGCACTGTTACCTGATGCCTTCCTAACATGCACCAGTGGCAGACATCACTAATCAATCACAGTTCTCTTTCCCACAAGCCAAGATAAGGGCTTATAAGCTTTTTGGAGCTGGCACTTGGTTGCTGGTTCTGATCTGTGACATTCATTCATTGAATCATCCTTTCGTGCATCTAGTTGAGCATTTACTGAGTTGGTGTTATGAGCCAGACACTGCCCAATGCAAGGAAAAGGAGCCATGCTCCCTGCCCTGTCAGAGGAGCTCTAAGTTTAGTAGACAAATATGCAAATGTCTTATTATTATTACATCATGCTTTAAGTTTAAAGCAGAGTTAGGAATCCCTTCTCCAGGAGCCCCAGGGCGACAGGACCTAAGTGCTGATGGTGTGAGAAAGGGACCAGGTCTTTTTGCTGCATGGGATTGAGCCAGCACTTTTCATGTGGACCTTGTGCTTAATGATGACAGTGGTGGATGGCAGGGCCACGGACTCTTTGGCCTAATAAGTCATGGGACAAAGCTCGGCCAGACACCCAGCTCTGGTGGCCCATCCTTACTAGCACCTTCTCTTCCACAGGAACAGGGGCTGAAGGCCAATAACTCCAAAGAGTTAAGCATGTGCTTCACAGAGGTGAGTGAAGGGCAGAGTGGTGGGGGGGGGTGCAGGGGAATGGGCCAGAAGAGGGTGTTTCCTAGGTGAGTCTTTGACTCTGAGCCCCCAGAGCCCATTGCATGAGTTTCTGGCCCACCTATACTTGGGTATATGCTTACCACGCTGGGCAGCCAGGGGCCTTGGCTGTCTCCTTGGATGAAACATAAACAGATGCTCTGAATTAGAGGCCCTCTTAAGCCCTCCTGACTCCTTATGACAAGTGTCCTGAACACCTACTCCATGCTGGTTCTGTGATATTGAGATTGGGAGATGGAAAAAGACACAGTCCCTTCCTAAAAGGAGCCCCAACACAGGAGTGTATCTGTGATTACATATATAGTGTGGGTGTAGGTATTTACACAGAGAGAGAGAGAGGAAAGGAAAGGAAGTATAAGCTTCTAGAGAAGGAGAGTGCTCAGAGATGTGCAGGGAAGAAGCTTCATGGAGCAGAGGGATTCAAAGACATTTAGGAACAGGAAGAACAGAGCTCTCCCTCCTCCTCTCAGGAAGCAGGTGCTTGTAGACCCTGAGAGCTCCTTCTTGAGACCTTAGTACCATCCTTTCTCTCTGATCTGTGTCCACAGACCCTCTTCCTTACTTGGCAGTGTCAGCCCATTTCCCTGGGGACTGCTGCCCTGGCCCGCAGAGCCTGGGGCTCGGCTCAGCTCAGCTCTGTGGAAGCCCAGCTCTGCCTGCAAGCGAGCACACAGCAGGGACCCTGGGTGGACGGGGAGGGCAGGGGCTCAAGGACTCCACTTCTCGAGTGCTTTCCTTTGCCTGATCCCAGCCCTGCTGACTCCTTTGTTTTCTGTCTTTTGTTGTGCTCTTTGCTTCTGTCTTCCCTTGTGCCGTGGCTGCAGCTCACGACCAATATCATCCCAGGGAGTAACAAGGTGATCAAACCTAACTCAGGCCCCTGCAGAGCCAGACCGTCAGCTGCCTTGACCGCTGTCTCCTTCCTGATGCTGAAGCTGGCCTTGTAGGCTCTGGGACCCATGTCGGGGGATTTCTGGAAACTACGCAGATGAGAACACCCGCCTGACAACGTGGAAACACACACACACACACACACACACACACACACACACACACACACACACACCTTGCAAAAAAAATTTTTCCCCACCTTGTCTCTGAACCTGTCTCCTCCCAGGTTTCTTCTCTGGAGAAGATTTTCTAAACCAAACAGACAAGCAGGCGGGCAGCCTGAGAGCTGGCCCAGAGGTCCCTCCACAAGGGAAACCCAGCACTGAGGAGGGTGCAAGAGTCTAGAAATGTCCTTCACTTTCTCCTGGTGTTTTCCCCTCTGGACCCCACTGACGTAAGAGACTAAGATGACATCCCTGTGGCCCGAAGGACTGTGGCTGTGCTGATGTGAACTGGGGCCAGGGACCCCCATGGGCGGCTTGGCAGAGGGCGTCGGGCAGCGGAGCAGCCAGGCTGGATGCTGGAGGTCCAGCTGGGCACCTCACCACCTACACTTGGCTTCGAGGATGGAGTTTATTTTGCCCTCTCTGTCTGCATCTGACCTGGGAACCCCCAGTGATGCCTGTGGAGGGCATGGTACCAGGCCCCCTGACTGTGGCACAGAGGGGCTTCTAGGGCCAGCTCCAGGGCGCTTGGGAGCTCAGCCCTCTGGGGACACCCCTTGGGCAAAGGGAGCAAAACTTGGGCACCAGCTCAAGGCTGTTGTTTCCTGCTTGGTAGCAGGAATTTTGAAATCAAAGAGAAATGATCCTTCGTTGGCTCTTTTGGTTTCTTGTGGGATCATTTGGTGGGTCTCCTACCAGGGAGAGGGGTCTGTGTGAGGGGCATGGCGGGACACCTGCCAGCACCGTGCTCTGCTGGCCGCACTCTCTCCTCCTCTCAGCCCCCTGTTCCTCTTTTCCACGTTCTCTCCTCATTTCCCAGACAAGCGCCAACTCTATGTACATAACACAACTCCTTTCTCAACATATATGTATATATACATCCATATACATATATTGTGTGGTTTCTCCTTTTTTCCTTTTTTTAAGAAACAAAACTATCAAAGTAATACCCCAACAGATGAGCGAAAATGTATTATTGTAAAGTTTATTTTTTTTAACAATGTTGTCTATAATGGGAAACAAAGGAGATTGACTCCCTGTGTCTCTGCCCCCGTTGGGCTGACTGGGCTGTGGAAGGGGGTTCCTGATCCGTATTCATACTTAGCCAAGGCTCCAATAAACATACTAGGAAGCAATTTGCCTTCTGCCTCGCTCCGGTGTGCCTTCTCCCCTATTTTTATCCTTGGCACAGTGCCTCCTCTTGGCTGCTTACCTGGGCTCCTAGTGGGCCTTGGTGTGTGTGTGTGTGTGTGTGTGTGTGTGTATATACATGTTTGCACACATGCATGTGCACACATGTCTCCATCCGTTATGTGTCTTTGATATGGGTGAAGGAGCTCCTTTAGGAGATGGTTTTACACTTGGTGCATCTCTGTATCCCAGCTATGTTGAGCCTGCTGGGTCCTTCTTCACCCATCGTCCCCTACCTTCCTTTACCTGTCAGTACCAGTGCCCATTGGTCCCCGCCTTGAAGAGAAAGAAAGCACCTGTGGGGACCTGAAGAGGCAAGAGACAACTTGACCTTGACCTTGATCTCGGGTATGTTTTTGTTTTAAGGCTGCCTGTGTGGTCCTATTAAGTGGCCCAATTGGTCTTATGTGAAGTGAGGTGGTATCTTCCCACTGGGACTCTTGGTTTATTTAAGGTATGTGATTATGAAGGCAGGGATCTGGCCTTCTGGGTCCTATCAGAGAAGGAAGATGACTGTGGTCCATCCGTTCTCTTTTTCTCCATTTACTCCCCAGGCTCCACCTGGACCCTGGGCCTGCCGTATTCTCCAGAGAGATTTTCCCTGGAGAAGGCTAGGAGGATGGCTCCTGGCTGAGTGTATGCATGCATGCACCCATGTGCAGGCTTGTGAGTGTTCACATGCATGTATGAGTGTGTGCACATGGTAAGACGGAGGAGGAAGACTGTCTCGTGAGGGGGTGCTCCCACTGCCAGGGCTGCACATGATCCCATCCTGTCACCATCAGGAAATGAGATACTGTTTTCCAGTCTCCCAATTCTGGGTCTCCCCAAATGGCTCTTGTTTCCATTTGTAGAAACATTGGCAACATTGGCCCATGGAGGTGATTAGTGTGGTGTACAGGTTCCAGCCTGTGTGTGGAGGGACAGTGGGCCAGCGAACTGTCTTTCCCAGCCACCACTGGCCTTACTGTGTGTAGAGGTGGCTGTGGAGGTTACTTGGGAATCCATGTTCTTTGTAAACAGCAAAGACTGGCTAACTTAAAAGGCTTTGGGGGGAAAGGCTCAGAATCAGTGGAAGGTGGGGCGTCCAGGGGTAGGTACGGCAGGAACCAAAGGACATCTGAAGGGGCAGAAGGCATGATCTCAAGGGTCAGCATGCTGCTGCCTCTGTGATGAATGACCACTAGCTTGTCCAACCAGCTGTACCAGGGCCTTGTGCCTTCCTCCTGCCATACCTTGGTGAGAGAGGAGAATATCTCATATCTGGCATTCCTAATGTGATATAAGCCCTTGGCTTGCATAATGAGGGAGAGATTTCCCAAAAGGAAATGGGGGTGCCATGATGAAAGAGGAATAGATGCGGGGCAGCTTTACTCTGCCTTAAAACCTCTCTCTGTCCAGGTATCACATAGCTGAAATTTTACCATGAAATATTCATTCCTTTGGTTGAGATGATTCCTGTTCTCTGTATTCCTCTCAAAATGTGTAAATAAAACTGGGAAGAATAAAATGTTACTATCTTAATGCTAATTAGTTTAATAGTTTGAATGAATCTTAGTTAACGTTAAGACATTTGGACCTAGACATTGAGATTGGGCGTGGATAAATGGAGATAAATGGAAAGGGGCAGGAATGGAATCAGGAGAAGATTCCAGAGATAGAGCTGAAATGTTTTTAGAGTTCTTCAGGGGAGAGTCGGTTGCATGAAGTATAGGCTCACTGTGCCTTTATCACAGTCAGCAAAGTCTATACAATGTGCTTTCTTTGCCACTAGCCCATTGGGGATTCCTGATCTGGGGTATGCATCTATCTGCAATTAAGCTCTAGTACCTTGATGAGATGGAGATCACATAGGAATGCTTTTCCTCTCCTTGGGGAGGCTTCCAGCCTGGGAAGATTTTGCTCAGCCAAGACCCAGACATCATCTTCCCACTTTGCTCATGCCCTGCCACCCTCCTATAATGTAGATAAGACCAATCAGAATGGGTTAAAGACCCAGTGGAGACCTATGATGGTGGCAGATCCAAGAAGGCCAGTTCAGGAGCACAGAGGACTCAGTATCAAGTGAGCTACACCCTGGTCCTGAGCTGACCTTGGTGGTGAGCTGCACAGCTGGACCTCTGCCTTGTTCTAAGACCAGATGCAGGGTCATTATCTCACCTCCCTGCATCCCACACTCTGCTGTCATAACCTACTTGCCAACATAGGTTAACCAGGACTCAGCCCAACCCTGCTCTCTAGAGTCCTTCTAAGACACAAGGCCTGAGTCGATTCTTAGGCCCTAGCTGGGCCCTGCTGTCACCACCAGATCTTCTAGATGCTGAATAGCTCCAGGGCTGCCAGGATGGCCCACTGTCATCTGCTTTCTGGATCCTGCCCATGGCTCACCTGCTTACTGAGATGCTTACCCAGGAACCCTGGTTTAGCCTGGGCTGGTCCCAGGGCTCCCAGATCTGATGGTCCACTTGCAAGGGCTTAACTTCATGCCAAAGGGCCTCATGGAGGGTGGTGTGCACATGGCTGTCCCTAGTTCCCAGCCTTGTCCCAGGGACTGCCTGATGCCTGTATAAGACAAAGACTTGCCTTTCCTCACATAAGAGCAAAGCTTCAGTGTTGCCTGCTGCCAGAGAAATTCTTTGCCAGTCTTTTCTAATGTGTGAAATGAGCTTAAGCTGGGTGTTCCCTCTCTTGTAGGCTAGGATACCAGGGGATAAAACTGACCATACACTTTGTGTTAATAGAAGCAAATGTATTCATAGCCTATTGCCTATTTCTTTAAAATCTGGGTGGGGAGTAGATATTTATCTTTTAGAAAGAGATTTAGGGCGCCATGGTGACTCAGTTGGTTAAGCATCTGACTCTTGGTTTTGGCTTAGGTCATGATCTCTCAGCTTCATGGGCTTGAGTCCTGCATTGGACTCTGTGCTGGCAGCGCAGAACCTGCTTGGGATTCTCTCTCTCTCCCTCTCTAGCTGCCCTGCCTCCACTCATGCTGTCTGTCTCTCTCAAAATAAATAAATAAAATTGTTTAAAGAAAGAGATTTAATTTTTTAAGGAAAGGGTAGTCATTTGGAGTCAAAACTGGTAAAAAAGTTGGTATTTAAAAAAATGTTTATTTTTGAGAAAGAAAGAGTGCAAGCATGCACGCAAGTTAGGGAGGGGAAGAGAGAGAGGGAGATAGAGGATCCAAAGCCGGCTCTGTGCTGACAGCAGAGAACCCAGTGCTGGGCTCAAACTCATGAACTGCAAGATCACGACCTGAGCTGATGTGGTAAAGTCGGACGCTTAACCGACTGAGCCATCCAGACACTCCAAAAAGTTGGTACCATTCTTAGTGGTAGGCTTAAATGGTGGAAAGACTGGTTTCTGTCATATTGTTCAACCTTGGTTACTTCATCTACAAAGTTCTGTTAGAGGATAATTAAGGTCCTTCTCAACTCTGAATGAGCTCTAGAGAGGGAGAGAGACACAGAGCCAGAGGCTGACACTGCTTCCAGTGCTTTTCCTGCCCAGTGCCTCCAGTGTTCTGAGCAAGGGGGACTCAGCCCTGTCTGCCACATGACCATTTCGAATTTCTGAGTTCAGATGTGTTTTCTAAAATCCCAGCCGTACCACTTCATTGTTACATTTCTATCTTAAGACAAGTGAGCAAATGGAAAGGGCTTTGAAATCTTTACAAAGGTGTGGTTTATAAAATCAGGACTGTGCAGAGAAGCATCAGTTAATCAGAGTATTATTTGCCACGTTCCACTTTTGGAGTGAAGTGCTTTTTTGTGCTGTACCTTCCAGAGCAGAAAAAGGGAAGTGAACATTTTAGAAGGATTTTAATAGCGTTACTCAAAACTGAAACCAAATGTGGGTATTTTAAAATATGTATATATAAGATCTAACTAACGCTTACATAGCCTTCACATGTGCCAGACACTGTTCCAAAATTGTTTGAGTATCAACTCATTTCATTCCCATGGGGATGCAGTGAGGTTGGCTCTGCTTCCCCATACCACAGATGAGCAGACTGAAGCATGGACAAGTTGCGATCCTGCCCAAGATAATACAGAGGGTAGGTGGCATGGTGGTGCTCAGATGCAAGCCCAGCTTGGCTGCCTTGTGGGTCTGAGCTCAAACTGCTGTGGTGGCTGCTGCCCGAGCTGTGGCGCCACACTTGTTCTGTGCTGACCCACAGCTAGCCTGGCAAAGGCAGCCACTTCCCTGGGGGCTCCAGTTAATCTGTGCTTCACCGCTGTGCTCTCCCTTCCTTCTCCAGCCTACAGGGCAAATGGTGAGGGCATTCTGTAAACTGGTTCATGAAATCCAGTATAGTGTGGACTCCAGAAGGGAGAAAGGCATGAGGAAGATGCAGCTCTGGACGTGGCCCACCCAGCTCTTCCTGGTAGAGAGTGTCCTACCTCACTGTTTGCTAGGACGAATGCGGACCTTGTGGGGAAACAGCTTGGTGGGAAGATGGCCTCTTGGAGAAGGAGACTGACCATCTGGGGACCTACCTACTGACTCTGAACTGCGTTTGCCTTGGGGACACCATGGTGGTGGCGAAAGAGGAACCATTTGGGGCTCAGGCAGACCTGAGTTTGAATTACACATCTGCCGCTGACCAGACGGGTGATCACGTCCAGTATGAGCCTCAGGTTTCTCATCTGTAAAATGAGGATGGCCATACCTGCCTCGTTGCAACACTTGTTGGGATATAAATGGGATTACACCTGGCAAGGGCCTGGTGCACAGTGGGCAGGCCCTCAGCCATTCCCCTTGCACCACCAGTGGGCCAGCCAGCCTGGACTTCCACAGATTCTTGGCACCTGCCTGGCCCACCAGGTCTCCTCCTCATGGCAGCCAAATGCCTTGTGGCAAACCCAAGAACATGATGGTTATTAGGCCCCTGGACTATGCTCTTTGAAGCATTGCCATGTGGAGTTGAGAGGGCAGGAGAGGTGGGGAGAGAAAAAAAAGGAAACTCCTTATTTATAAAGCACGGTTGACTTGATCTATGAGTCACTGGGGACACTGGCTACAGAACAGCCAAATGTCATGCTCTCTCTGGAGTCCTTTTGATTGGCCACCTCCTCTCCATGCATGAAGGCAGGAGATGTACCGCTGCAGTGACATCTCAGCTCAAGGGCACCAGGGCACTTGCATCTCAGGTCAGCGGCCCCAAATGGAGAGCAGGAAGCATTGGTCAGCTGTGAGGCCTGGGAGAAATGTCGGCACCCATGGGTAACAGGCTGGCATGGGGTCCTGGAGGGCCCAAGGCAAGCTTGGGAACTCCCTGTGAGGAGGGAGCCCCAGGCCCCAAACCCCTGTTTTGTGATGAATTCTGAGTTACCTCCATGCTTTCTGAGGAGAGCTTTCTCTCTTCTGTGATTTCCCTTTAGAAAAAAAGGCTGGCAATCAGGTGTGAGTCTGATGACATGTTCAAGCTCATGCTTTCCTCAAGAATTGGAGGGTATACTTGAAAGAGTGTCAGGGGATCTGCGCTCAAAGTCTGGCTGGCCATCCATCATCTAAGTCACTGAACTGTGAGCCTCAGAAAGGTTGCTCTAGATCTGGGATCAGCAAACTCTTTCTGTAAAGGGCCAAATAATAAGTAGCATAGGCTTTGTGGGTCATGGTGTTTTGGCCGCCAACTACCAGCTTGGCCTTTGTAGCTTGCCTATTTACAGTCATAGGCATCATGTAAATCATGGGACTTTTCTGTATTCCATAAATCTGTATTTACAAAAGCAGACACAGGCTGAACTTGGCCTAGAGGTTGTAGTTTGCCACAACTTGCTCTAAATAATCTCTGAGACCAAGCTCTCAATGCTGGGCATTCTGACTACTGAGCTTTGGTGGCAGGAGTGCTGATGGGTGGAAGCACTGCAGTCATCCTGGGGTAGGAAGAAGAGAGAGGGCAGTCTGTCACTGTGACAAGGGAGGTGAAATTGGTGAGAGAAGACACCAGGAGGAAGGTCCCTGTGCTGGGCGGGAAGGAGGAGAGAACCACATAGCTATGGGCAGCGATCACAGAGGTGCGGTCTGGAGCATGAGGGCTACAGTTGTGTTCTGCACAGAGGCTTTTGGCCAGGAGGGAAAATGGGGTGGAAATTCATTCAGCTGCGCTCAACTCATCCATCCTTAGGCCCACCCAGGGCCTGAGGGTGGGGGGCATTGCTTGCTGGTTTGCACAAGGGCTCCTGTATGCACTGGAGCAGGGCGTGTGGCCAAGAGCAAGAACAGTTGCTGCTCTAGGGTTCTGGGGCCAGGAGGGGAGAAGGGTCACAAGTGCACACTGAGAAAGTGGGGTGTGGCATCAGGGCCCCTGAGAACCCCTGTGTGGCTGTCGGCAAGTCACTTAACCTGATTGGGCCCGTCCTTTCCTCATCTACAAAGGGAAGGGTCAGAGGTACTGTTCTCTAAGCTTCCTTTCCACAAATGGGATTCTGTGATTTTATGACTGCCAGCTATTTCTGAACTCACTAGCCCGGCACAGAATGACTTGGAAGGAGACGGAATTCATCTCTCTTTCAATAAATGCCGCCACCTGCTTGGTTGCTCCAATTTTTCACCAAGTGTCTTGTGCAGAGCTTCGGACTGCTGCCGTGGGGCTCATTCTGGGTATGGCTGATGATGGTGCCCCCTCAGGCTCTGCCTCATTTCTTTTCATTGCAAGGCAGTGTTTCCCAGAAAGTCAACACCTGCTGGGGCTACGTGGGGCTGTGCCTACCATGTCCTGGTTGAGTCCCCGTCTTGACCCGCATGCTGCTCAGAGGTCAGAGGTCATGGAACTGTTTACACTTGGACCACCCAGGCAGGAGGTAACTAATTCTCATCAAATATCTCTGCAGGAGGAGTTTGCCCAGCCAACTTGGCTAGTGTGATTCGGGATGCTGAAGCTTGGGCAGCCAGAAAAGAGGCATCTGGGAAAACCTCCCCGGTGATTTTCCTGGGCCTGCACAATGGACTCCCCTTCTTTCCTTCCTGCCCACCCACACACAAGAGCTTGACAATTTAAAATAAAGCCTGCAGCTCTCACTCTACTTCATTTAAACACCAGAGTCTAGCCTAGTGGGCCAAACAAATCCTTGTGGGATGACACCTCTGGCCCAGTGCATCTTTCACTTTTATCCTCCATGGAAGATGAAAGGCCTTTTTTTTCAAGGGCCTCTACAACCTGAAATCACTCTTAATTCTCATTGTGTGAGAGAGCTGGGTGAGTGTGAGGCCACAGGACACGAAGGACTCTAAAATGCCTGCCTCCTGGAAGTTTGTAGCTGGGAGCTGAGAGAAATAACCTTCTCTTCCAAATGAGGAGGCGACTTTATTGATGACTGGAAATGGTCCAGAGGGGGGCTATTGTCCTGGTGATAGGGATGACCCCTTGGCAGCCCTTCAAACCTGTCCAGATCTGTGCATCTCAATGTCTGGATGTCTGGGGCCTGGACAGCCATGGAGAAGACAGGTCTAGAAAGACCCCTGGGCAATCAGAGGAGTGTTTGTGGGAGCAGCCACAAGTGTGAGTCCATGCCGTGGATGGGAGGGGCTGAGCTCACGCTGTGGCCCTTGTTCCTCTTTGGGCATTAGCCGGCAGGGCCTCCTCCACTCACCCTGGCACCTGCCCCTGAGTCTGCCGGACAAAGGACCCCATGAATCTGGGGGAAAGTTCAGCCTGCTCAGTCCTCCATGTGGGCACCTCCACGTAGACTCGGGGATTCATGGCTCCAGTGTGAAATCCAATGGCATCAGGACAGTGGGAGGGCTGGGGATGGGTACTACCTCCTTCTGAAAAACTGACTGATGGAGTGATTGGTTTCCATGGAAGGAGGGGGGTCCTGAGGATCCCTCTGACTTCCAGCTGCTGTCCCAGAGTCCCTTCCCTTTTTACTCCACCTGCTGCTGTCCCTGGTGAAGACTGTGGCCTTGGACACTTCCTTTTGTTGAAGCCACTCCAAGGCCTACATTTTAGGCAGAGAAATTTGGGTTTTGACTATGGGTGTGGCTCAACAGATGAGCTGACTCCCAGGTACCATGGGGCATCCAGAATTCAGACTATCCAGTCATTCTTTTCCTGGAATGCTGTCTTTCCTCCTCCTATCCATCATCTTTTGCCAGACTAATTTTCTCTGGCGTCACCTCCTGGCATGGGCATCTGTTCAGCATCTGTAGACCTGAAGGAGTAAGGGCTTTCCTCCCTCGAGTCCTCTGGTTCATGTCAGGTTTGTGCTTCCTCTTAGTGGCTGAGCCCAAATGAGTGGCATTTGGGGGGATGTGTCCCCTCAAAGTGCCTGAACTAGCTGCTCTCTGCTTCCATCTCAATCATCCCATTCGTGCTCGCCCCACCATCCAGTCCTGCCACTGGCAGTGTCCTCTCCATGGGCTGTGGAGTTGAACGCAGAAACCTATAGGGTCCCTGTCAGCTTGGCAGGCAGCCTCCCTCCATCCACATGGTTTGCCCTAGGAGCGCCATCATCCGCACTAGAAGCCTCTTCAAATTTTCCTGTGCGTTTTCTTGCATCCCTCCATCCACTGGGGCCAAATGAGAAGACTCATCTGAATGAGTTGGGAGGTCAAGAGAGACTCACCTAAATGAATAACAAAATCTGAACTTTAGACTCTTGCTGAACGAGTAGTATGATGTCTTTGTAGTAAGCCAAAGCCTTTGTGATGTCCTGTGAGGCCCACGAGATCTGGCTGGCTGCCTTTCCCACCTTCTCCCCAACTGCTCTCCTCTGCCCACTCTGCCCCAGCCACATTGGCCTCCTTGCTGTTCTTTGAACATGTCAGGCTGGCTCCCACTTCAGGGTCTCTGTTTCATCTGTCTAGGGCACTCTTCTGGTCATTATAGCTACCTTTCCTGCTCCCTGCTTCAGGTTGCTGTTCAAATGTCAGCCAATTGATGACACCGTTTCTGTCTAGGACTCCTCTCTTGGTCCCCTCTTCAGGACTTCCCACTCCCTAACACTACTTCCCCAAAGCAGGTGTCACCTTCTCACAGGCTATACATACACATATATATTCATGTGTGTTTGGGGTGTGTGTGTGTGTGTGTGTGTGTGTGTGTGTGTGTGTGTTGGTTGTTTATGATCTGCCTCCTTCCAAGGATGTAATCTCCAAAAGGACAGGATCTCCATCTGTTGTGTTTTCATTGCCATATCCTTAGCACCTAGAAGAGTGCCTGGCAGAGAGGGACCTCCACAAATGTTTGTTGATTGACTGAAAGTCGATAAGGAGTTTTAGAGGATCCTGGGAGAATGAGCAGGTGGCACATTGAAAGAAAACAGGGTGGGGGAGGAACAGAGAGCATCTTGAATTAGCATATCAAAGCAGAAGCCCAGGGAGTGCGGGGCCGGATGCATTTTCCTTAGTGTTGAAATAAGTCCAGAGCCTGTACTATCTCCCAGGCCACACAGAGTGTACTTAACAGCAGGGCAGATACTAGAACTCAGGATTCTGTTCGTTAGTCTGATCCTCCTTCCACCCTGGACAATGGCTTCTTCTCTTAGGTGGTTGTATACATACCCTGTGATCTCATTGCAAAGAATTAATTTGCTTAGCAAATTCTTCTGGTGGATAGGACGAAGGGAACTTTCAGTGGAGGTGGGAAGGCACCACGGGTTTACACTGGTCAGCTTTGATGAGGGTGTCTGAAGAAAAGCCTTGGCTGAACGTGGAAACTTGAACATCTGTTTAAACAAATTCAGTGGAGATCCTCTGCAGGAAGCCTATTTTATAATCAAGCTCGCAGTCATCTGGATTTCTCTATCCCGTTCCTCCAAAGCACTGTATGTCCTCGTTTACCCAGCCTCACTCTCCTAGTCAAAAAATTGCGAGGCTGGTAAGGAAAAATCTACCCAGGGTATGGGACTGAGCTTGGAAGGGTTAAAGAGAGGCCCTGGATGACGAGGTGGAGGAAGGGGGCAGGGGGTTTATTCACTCTGTGGAGCTGCTGATAATAAAAGGGGAAAATTAAGTCTTGCTTGTTCAGGTATGTGATTGAGAAAGGCCGTCAGCAGAGGGACGAGGAGCTTGTTAGAAATCACCAGGCCATTACAACTGAGATCAACAGCTGCCTCTTGAAATGGGGAGGAAATAGATACAATCTCAGGGAGGCGATAAAATTGAAAGGTTCCAGTGCGCCCTGGTGAACAAACATAACCTCATACAAAGTCTATTTGGGTGAGCAGTCTCCTTATCATAATTATCCTCCCAGCTACTGGAGGTGGAGAGTGAGAGGCATTCATCAGGGGGCCCGAGTCAGGGGTCACAGGCAAAGTTCCCTCGCCTCCTGTCAGGGGTCACAAAGCTGCTGACTTTTAAAGACAAAGGAGAAGTCAGGGACCAGGAATGGCAAACCCTGGGTCTTAAGTTTTTGAAATGTACTGACAATCTTTTGCTTAAGAAAATACTTCATGTGCATGACACAGGGCTCTCCTTTCCATGGAGGGCAAGTAGGGAAGGGCTGCTTGCGGCACTGCCTGCGGGAGCTCCACACCTGAGCAACCGACTGCATGGCTGAAGGGCCATGCTTTCTCTCCTGCACTCCTGTTCTGTGGTGTGGGGTGATGGGTATGTGCACTGCAGTGAGCACCTACACATCTCTTCTTGGTGGAACAATGACGGTGGGTGGAATTGTTCACTCTGACAATTCTCTGAACCAAATCTGAGTTCCTTTCTGCGAAGCTGACTGACAAATCAAAGGGCAGCGGGCTGAGAAAGGGCTGGACCGTGCGGACTAGTCTCTTTGGCCTTGCCCTGCAGCCACCCAGCTGCTTGTGGTCTCAGGTGTCTAGGGGATCACGGTTGGGCCTGGTGGTGGGCTGGGGGGAAGCCCCCGCGGCAGAAGGGTCCTGTTGCCTGTCCATCTGCCTTCCTGTCTCAAATCTGGCTGAGACAGCCTGTCAGTCCAGGGCATTTCCTCCAATGGCCCCTGTAATGGCACTCTTCCTGTGATAATTTGCAACTAGTGAAGAATTTTGCTAAGCCTTTCATTTGGCTTTTTAAAACTTTTAAAAAATGTTTTATTTATTTTTGGGAGAGACAGACAGAGCATGAGTAAGGGAAGGACAGAAAGGGGGGATGGGGGAGACATAGAATCTGAAGCAGGCTTCAGGCTCTAAGCTGTTAGCACAGAATCCGACTTGGGTCTCGAACCTACAAACTGGGAGGTCATGACCTGAGCTGAAGTTGGACACCTAACCAACTGAGCCACCCAGGCGCCCCTTCCTTCATTTGGCTTTTAAAAATGTCATTAACTGTTTGCACACGAACTCAGAGAGAAATCCAAAGAGTGGATAGGGAGAAAAGTATCCATAGAGAAGGCTGTGGAGGGATTTCCCCTTTCACTCTAGTTGGCTTCCCTATGCATGGAGGAGATTGCTTCATAATAAAAGATAAGTAGGATTTGGATGGGGTCTAGGATGTATTTGCCTTTTGGGGAATTCTGCTCATGGCCCTCAGGGCTGTAGTGAAGTGGCAGTGCCTTTGAGATGGAGGACAGGCAAAGGACGGAGAGGTCCTAACAAGCTCCTCATCACTGAGAAGTAGTCATTGGTGGGGACTGACCAGCTGCTTCACTAGGATGGGCAAGACCTGTGGCTGGGCGTGGAGTAAAAGGTGTGAGGGAGTCCGGAAAGCAAGGCTATAGTACCTGTCGTGGTCTAGGTGAGTTTGTCTCTCTTTCAAAGTAATAAAAGTAAAAAAATTTTCAAAAAGCATGCAGTAATTGTAAAAGATTGAAATGTAAAAGATCAAAGCCCACTGAACAGGAAAGAAAAGATGGTTATATCTGTTACCTAAACTAAAGTGTTTTATATAACCACTTGTTTGTTCATTCACCTTTATTCGATGGGCATTTATTGAGTACCTCATACATTCCAGATAGCAGGTGTTCCATGCTCGGTGAACTGAAGGACATCCTCAAAGAACCTAAAGCTGGGGGTGGGATGAATGCATGCACGCATGTCTACATGTGTACGCACGTGTATGTGTGTGCACTCATGTGTGCACGCATGTGTGTATGTGTTGAACGCACGTGTGTAATACATATACATGTATTCGTATACATGTATATGCACATGCATGCACACACATATATGTGTACGTGTGTGCATATACATGCATGTGTGTGTGCATATACATGTATATGTGTGTGCGTGCATGTATGTGTTGAGAGAAAGGGAGTGGGAATGTCAGCCAGACAAGGTTCTGTTTGAGGAAAGCATGAATACCAGAAGCACTGAAGTAGGCCTCTTTCCCAGACGTGGGGAATCAGAGAAGGTTTCCTTGAAGGAGGTGTGAGAGAGGTTAGGTTGTACAAGTATTTCGGGTATTATAGCTCCTAAGCACAAAATTTAATTGAGTTTTCTGGCAACCAAGGACAAAAGGGGAAATATGATCTGTTCTACAGTGGTCTAACATCAAGGAAGACCTCATTTTTCCTGTACTAAAATCTAAGATCATGTATATCACAGCCATTGCTTATAATGGGCCATGTCTTCCAGAATGGGTTTGGAGACAAAGCAAACTTTCATCAGGTGGCAGGGACTTACAGCAATTTCCCCAAGAGAGCTGAGAGTGGAATACTAGAATGTCCCCCAGTGCTCGTATTTATACAGGGAATCAACCTAATACAGTTACCTTATATGGCTTTCCAATTCTCAAACTTGGTGCAGCAAGTGAGCGAGAAAAATGTAGGTGTGGGCAATGAGGGAATAAAGAAAATGAGGGGATGAGGGCGAGTGGGAGAGAGAGAATTTCAAGCAGGCTCTGCACTGTTAGTGGAGAACCCGATGCGTGTCTCGAACTCATGAACCGTGAGGTCATGACCTGAAGCAAAGTCAAATGCCTAACCGACTGAGCCACCCAGGTACCCCTGCACAGTTTTTATTATACACACAACTTTAGATTACATGGAGCTGGGGATATAAATAAATGAACAGATAGATAGCTAAGTTTCTCTTCCACAACACTTCTTTGCCAGCTCCCGCCAGTGAGTGCCTTGTGCTCGAGAACATAGACTTTGGAGCAGAGCAGGACGTGCATTTTCCTGGCTCTATCACTTAACAGCTGTGTGCACTCGGACAGACTTCTCTGCTTCTCTGACCTTCTGTTGTCTTATTTAAAATTTTTTAATGTTTTATTTATTTCTGAGAGAGAGAGACAGCATGAAGAGGGGAGGGTCAGAGAGAGAGGGAGACACAGAATCTGAAACAGGCTCCAGGCTCTGAGCTGGCAGTCAGCACTGAGCCTGACGCGGGGCTCGAACCCACGAACCATGAGATCATGACCTGAGCTGAAGTCGAATGCTTAACCGACTGAGCCACCCAGACACCCCTCTGTTGTCTTATTTATAAAAACGGAGGTAAAGAAATTTCCCTCATAGGGCAATGGGAGATGAAGTAGACCGTGTAAGTGAAGTGTGCAACAGAGTATTTGGCCATAATAAGTGCTCAGCAAATATTTATCACGAGTGAAAGAAAGTCTCCAGCTCAGTGATATGATGCACCTCGTGTGTCCAACCATTCTAAGCTCACTTTAAGCTCCCTGAGGCCAGGTACCTTGCCTTATGCTCCTTTTGTGTAAGCTGGACCACCCAACTGAACACATCAGCTCTCTACGTCCCTGAATAGACTTCTGAACAGCACTGGAGACACTGTCCAGACAAATACCAGGCTGGTTCATGGACTTATAGCACATGGATCTGAAAGGGGCTTTTGTGGTCAGGGGTCTGCCTCTCATTTTATGTGGGAGAAATGGGGTTTAGGCAGCTGCTATCATGTCCTCGGGCTACATTGGGGTGGACAGCCTGGCCCCAGACCTGGGCTCCTGACATCAGGCAAGAACACCTTCCACTCTGTTGTGTCCCTGGCCAGGACCAGTGGCCCAGGATATTGGCCTTCCCACACCTGGCTTCAAGGCGCTGTCCTGAAGTTGCAGTAATTACCCATGGTGCAGGCGTAGAGCTTTGTGTTTCCAAAGTGCTATTTCACACCCATGATCTCATTTTGTCCTTGCAGAGACTATGTGAAACAAGCCGGCAGTCATTTTCATCTGGATTCTCTGTGAGAAGCTTAAGGACCAGAGAGGTCAAGTGATGGGGTGGAGATCCCACAGCCAGCTAGTGGCAGAGCTGGAATAGAAACTGAACCTGGGGCCCTGGTTCAGTGCTCTTTGTCCCGAGCCTGGGGAGAGTGCCTCCAGGGGCTGTCTCTAGCAGCTGGCACACTCTCTGAAGTTTGCTCTGAAGAAGGTCAGAGCTTGAATTCCAACCAGTCCAGCCCGCAGAAGCTGTGAGAGCCTGGCCTTTTGGTGAGGCCACCTTTGCCCATGACTTAACACAGGATGATGACATCAGGGAAGACAGAGGGCTTAGCTTTGAAGGTCTTGATTTGTCTCTGGGGCTGGGTTCAGAGTCAAAAGCTCTGACAGGCAGCATGGCCACAGACAGTATTAATGTGATATGGGTCGTGCGGAGGACTGCATGTAGAGTAAAGGCTCTGAAGTTACCCTCTGAAGCTGTATCGTGTGTACACACAGGCCTCCATTCAGAGTGGCCTCCCAGACACATGCACGAATTGGCATTTAGCAACTTTCCAAATTCGAATTGCAGTATAAAATTAAATCCACATTTAAGGGCTTTTAAAGCATAGCCTATTTATTCAGTGGCTCTTTATGAAGCCCTCACCGATTTGTAATCTATGCGGTAACTCATTCCACGTTGCTGAGAGCTGGGTGTTAACCCTTTCCTAGAAGAATGATCTCTCTCCCCAGACAAAGCTGGTCTCAGTAACCTGGGCCTGCAAGACAGGTTGAGGCCCTGGGGATGCTGCTCACTCAAGGAGGCAGGTGAACCCCTGGTTAGGGGAGGTGATCTCTTTCCACACTTCCTCCTGCCCTGATGACCTACTTCTTCGCCTGCTCCTCTGAAAATTCCCATGGGCCCAAGAGCCTGAGATGCAGAAAAATTTATTCATCCAACACCATTTATCTAGAGCCTACTATGTGCTGACTCTGGGGGAGTCCAAGGAGGAAAAGATTCGAAAAGTTCCCAGTGGGCCATGTGGCAGGGTGGGCTTCCACTTCACACACAGGGGCGACTGGTGCCATGAGCTCTTGCCCCCCACCCCTTCCCCACATCTTTCCCAGGAGTGAGGAGGGACTTGTCAGCCCCCCAGGAAGACCCCCAGGCCTCTGCTTAGCTCCCTCTGGTGGGTAGGCTGTTCTCTGACAGTTTTCAATTAAGTCTGTTCTAGGGAGGAAAATCCTTCCCTGCTACTTGGGCTAATGCAAGCAACTTTCTCTGCAGTCTCCTTCTGGAGAGAATGGCTCGGGCCTTAGGGGGTGTTTCTTCCACTTCTGTTGGGGAGCATTTGTGCTAATAATTTGCCATCTCGCTTACATAACTGGGCCTTTGTCAGCGGTTTTCCGATGGGACCTTATGTGAAGTTGGGGTTTGCTGTTCAGTAAGCATTTCTGAGAAATGCTCCAGAAAGCCCATGGTGCTATAATTGTACCTCTGTCCTGCTGGGCTCCGCGTGCCACTGGGATGCTAACTCAGGCTCCCAAACCTTTGTGGTGTGCCCGGGGGCTCTCTGTCATGGAGGCATCTGCTCCTGAGTACACTCAATCCAGGAAGCTCTCTGAGTCCGTATACACTGGCAGGGCCCAGCACACCCAGCTCTGGCCTCAGTGGGAGCAAGGACATTTTACTGGAAGGGGCAGAGCATGGTAGAAAGAGCTCTCCTATCTGAAACATGAGCCCACGTCTAGCCCTGCACCCTCTTGTTAAATGTAAAGCTCAAACTTCAAACCTCATTAACTAAAATCTTATTAATGGCAATGATAGTAACTAACATTAAATGAGTGCCTTTTAGGCATTTTACATGTGTTATCTTATTTAATCCTATTAATATTCCTATGAGAAGTTATGATTCTCTCCCTTTTACAAGCATGGAAACTGAGGCTAACAGAGGCTTAATTCCTTGTCTAAGGTCATTTGGTTGTGGTAAATGGTAGTGGTGGGTGATTGGGATTTGAACCTGGAGTCTCCTGCTTATTGCTTTGTTAACTTGTACAAATGGACATCCAAACACATATTCGATGTTTTCTATAAATTCAGCTCTGAAATACAAATGAAGTCCTTGCCCTGACGACACTCAGAGTCTAATGTGGGAGGCCTTGTTTGAAGCACAGCATGTGGGCACAGCCTCAGAGAAAGTGCTCAGTGGAGGATGTGCAGAGCACACAGCCCCAGAGGGCTCCACCAGGGCAGGCTAAGTATCAGCGACATGCAGTTGGCATGCAGGAAAGGGTCAGCCTTCATGGCAGTGGTGGGGTGCTTGAGCTGAGTCTGGAAGAGTGGGCAAGAGAGGCCAGACAGCCAGGGGGAAAAGGGCACCCCAGCAGAAGGAACAGCATGTAGAGATGCACAGAGAGATGAGGGTTACCGCTGGCGCTGAGCACCTTCGGTTGTTTGGTGTGCTGGAATATGTCAGGCTGAGGACCAAGAGGAAGCTCATATGTCTGGAGGAAGTCTCATGGATAGAGGAAGGGCCTAAATGGAAAGACGAGGAAAAATTCTTGGATCTCAACGTCTTCCTGAGGCTCATCTCTGCCATCCATCAATGCCTTTCTCTTTCACCTTTAAAACTTAAAACTCATTTTGCATATGGCCCCCGTTGGCGTCAGTGTTGTAGGGTTTCACCCCCGCATTAAGCAATCACAAGCTGTTGAGCCCAGCTACGTGCTCTGGGGCATCTGGGAATGTCTCTGTCCTTGGAAGACCTCCTCCCCAGTCTTAGCACATAGATAGCACCTACTAAACTTGTAACCTGTCATCCACCTGCCCACCAGGCTACAGTGACACTGAGCCATCCCAATCCTAAACTGGATGTTCAGGAGATTATGAAATCAGTGTGTCCCACTAAACTTCTTCAGTGCCTCTTATGCCCTCTCAGAAAATCTCAAGTAGGAAGAGTTGGGATGGACATTGGCTACAAATACTTTGGTGGCAGGAATTGGCAGAGGGAACACAGCCAATTCAGGCTTCACACTCGCCATGCTTATCACCCCATCCCACACCGGCCTCAAGGCCCTGAAGCCAGAACTCATTCTGCCATCCACCCCTAGCCCCACCCCTGTTGGGAAGATTGGATATCATGAAAAGGCCAGTACTCACTGGGCTAATGTATACATTTAATATAATTTCAATAACATACCAATGGGTTTTGTTTTCCTCCTGGAACTAGACAAGGTATTATAAAGTTTATATGGAAATTTAAATAAGTAAAAATCCCCTGAGAAATAATTAAAAAGAAAGAAAAAACCTATGAGTGGAGACGAGCCCTATCAGATGATACAAACAGTATATAGCCTCAGTAATTACAATGGTATGGCAGTGGCATAGAAAAGTAGTCCAAAGGGACAGCCATGCTCCCAAGATAGGCATAGAACATTTATAAAAAATTAGTAAATGATACAAGTGGCCTCTCAAATCAGTATAGTAAAGATGAATTTTATTTTATTTTATTTTATTTTTAATGTTTTATTTCTAGGAGAGAGAGAGAGAGAGAGAGAGACAACGTGAGCAGGGGAGGGTCAGAGAGAGAGGGAGTCACAGACTGAAACAGGCTCCAGGCTCTGAGCTGGCAGTCAGCACAGAGCCCGACGCGGGGCCCGAACCCACGAACCGCGAGATCATGACCTAATGAAAGTCGGACGCTTAACGGACTAAGCCACCCAGGCGCCCCAAAGATGAATTTTAAATAAAGGATATTAGGACCACAAAATAGCCATTTTAAGAAAAAGATACATTTGGCTCTGTGCTTCATGCCACGTATTGGGAAAATCTCCAAGTGGAATGAAGATTTAAATGTTAAACACAAACATAAAAGTCATAAGGAAACATGATGACCACCTTTGATGAAGACAACCTTCCTCACTATGATTCAAAATCTAGAAGCCAAGGAAAAGATGGGTAAATTTGATCATGTAACAATAAAAAAGTGTATGCATGCCCCAAATGCTGTAAGTAGAGTCAAAAGACAAATGATAAATGGAGAAAAAAGTATTTGCAACACATATATCCCAAAGAGCTAATCCTTCTAACATGAAAAGAATTAGAAATCAGGAAAAAGGTCCATATCCCAAGAGGAAAATGGACAAGGGAAAGGTGCCTGGGTGGCTCAGTTGGTCGAGTGTCCATGACTTTAGCTCAGATCATGATCTCATGGTTTGTGGGATCGTGCCCTGTGGTGAGCTCTGCGCTGACCGTGTGGAGCCTGCTTGGGATTCTCTCTCTCTGTCCCTTCCCTGCTTACACACTCCCTCTCTCACACACAAAATAGATAAATAGGAGCGCCTGGGGGGCTTAGTCGGTTAAGCGGCTGACTTCGGCTCAGGTCATGATCTCACGGTTCGTCGGTTCAGGCCCCGCATCGGGCTCTGTGCTGACTGCTAGCTCAAAGCCTGGAGCCTGTTTCAGATTTTGTGTCTCCCTCTCTCTCTGACTTTCCCCTACTCACAGTGTCTTTCTCTCTCTCTCTCTCTCAGAAGTAAATAAAACATTGAAAAAAAATTTTAAAAATAGATAAGTAAACTTTAAAAAAGAAAAAAAAAGCGGAAAAAGGATATGAACACTGGGTTCACAAAAAGAAATGCAAATGGTCCTTTCCCCTTTGCACACATACACAACCTGTTTATAATGATAGGGATGCAGATGAAAACTACACAAAGTTCTCACCTCTCAAATCAGGCAAAACTCCAAATCTTGATGAAACAGTGCTGGCAAAGTTGTGGGGAAGCATGTGGCCTCTGCTGTTGCTGGTGGGGTGTAAAGTGGAGTACTTCTTTGGATGAGACCCTGGGTATCACCCATCTGTCTCCCAGTGTCACAAATGCATCCCACCTTTCTGCCCAGCAATCTCACCTCTGGGGGTCTGTCCTACAGACACAGCTGCACATGTGTGAAATCACACATGCACAAAGTCACACATGACAGTGTTGCCGCTGATGACAGAACACTAGGAACAACATGGAGTCTGGAAAAGGGGAAGGGGTGAATACATTATGGTACATCTACCTAGTGGAGAGCTGCAGGGGTAAGAAATGAAGAGGAAAATCTCCATGTAGGGATGTGTAGAGATCGCCAGGATATTTTTGTTAAGTGAAAAAAAAATTAGGTAGACAATGTGTAAACAGTATCGTATCTTTATGAAAAAATGGGAAGAAATAACAATATATATATTCCTTTGTGCTTGTATTTGCCTGGAGAAATATTGGGAAGATAATAAGGAATGGATCAAAGGGTTATCTGTGGTAGGGAACAGGGGAGGTACCGAGCAAGGCTTCTCTGGGTTTATTTTTTTATTTAGCTTGGGCTTAATACATTTTTTATCTGACTTGTCCTGGAAGTCTGTATGTTCTAATCCAGCTTGATCGTAAGAATCACTTGCGTTACTTGTTAAAATCAATCCAGATCCCAGGCCGCTGTCTGTGATGGGCCCTGGGAAGTTGCGTATCCCCCACAAGCACCCAGTTACCCTGCAAGGGAAAGGAATCTTGGGAGAGTGCTGAAGCTCATCCATGGCCACAGGAGCCAGTCAGACAAGACCGACCCTGTGTCACCACCCAGGTCCTGAAAACCCAGGTTCAAATTGGATGGTGTGAAAATCTTGCTCCTTCCCCTGGAGATCCTGATTTGCTCCTCCCTGGGGACTGGTCCTCCCATTGCACAGAGAATTACTGCAGTTAGATGCTTGTCTCCAGCATCAAAAGCATGTTGGATTTCATTTTCCACAGTTTGAATGATGAAAATGACATACATTTGTTTCTGTTTTTAAATATGAAATATTATACTCTCGAAGATACTTTTTCAAACTACCCCTACCCTGCCCGGTTCCCCAGGGAATTCTGAGAACTCTGATAGATATCCCAATCCACCCACCCAGCAATGTCCCTCTCACACCCCCAAACCTTGCTCAGAGACACTGATGGAAGATGCTTAGAGTGATCCCTCTGGTCCTTCCTCTCCCTCTACTGTCACGGGGATAACGCAGAGAAAGCCCCTAGTCCTGAGAGGTGGGCATTGGGCAGTAGCCCTGGGAGATCTCCGGGCACCAAGCTGTCTCTTCTTTCTGTCTTTCTGGACCTCCCTTCCTTATCCCATGGGCTGTGTGTCCCACGGGCCATATGTTCCTACAGGCTGTGTTCCCATGGGCTGTGTGTCCACAGGCAGGTCACCTCTTCCACCTCACCTTCTTGCTGACTCTGAAGCTAGGCACTTTTTTTTTTTAAGGGTTTTATTGCTAATCTTCATTGGGAGCAGCAAGGAGTAATCCAAATAATGATGATGTGGGAGTTATAGAGGCTGGGGAAACAGCAAAATCATGGTCTTGTTCCTCAGGCATCAATTCTGAGGCCCTCTCTGGGATGCACTCTGGAAGTTAGGGAGATGTTCGTGGAGATCCCGTGCCAAGCATCAGGCCTTTAAGCCCCTTGGCTGCCAAGAACATGCCAGGAGGACCTGGAGGGGCTCTGGCTAAGCGGCATCCAGCTAGGGCTCTCTGCGGGCCTCTAGCCAAAGAGGCAAGACACAGAAAGGAATGTGGGCACTGAGTGGTGGAGGCCAGCCTTCCCCAAGGACAGTGGTGGTTCTCTGCAGCCTGGCCCTTTGCCCCACACTCTCTTGGCTGTTGCAGCTTGATTGTTTTTGTGTTTTTATGTGTGTGTATATGTTTATTTATTTATTTATTTATTTTTGTATTAGAGGAAAAAGTCTGTTTCCTTCCTGTTTCTCCCTGAAGCCCCCAAGGACTAATGAGAGTGTCATGGAAAAACTTGGATTTTCCCATTTGCTGCTAACAATGAGGAATTGTGAGCTAGGGATCAAATTTGCCAAATCCGGCCTGTGGTAAATCTTGGGTGTGAGGTGCTGGCAAGTAAAGCTCCACCGTCTTGCCAGCACCCTACCCTGCAGGGGTCCCATCTGTGACCCCTGCCTCCCATTGGCAGAACTTCTTCTCGGAGTAGGGAGAAGAAGTCGCTGTGAGACTGGGGGCATTCCCCTTCTCCTCTGAGCCTCAGTTTCCTCCCCAGTTAAATGAGGGAGCTGCTCTAGGTCCCTCTCCAGAGCCCCCCACCCCAGCTGGCATTCCTGCCTGGCATCTCACTGTAGCAAACATTTGGGGTGAAGGGAAGCATCTCTCAGCCTCTTACACTTTCCTATAATGGCCAGAGCAAAGTGTGGTGGCAGGCAGCCTAATTGACGAAGTTCTCAGAGATGATGGGCCACTGTCCTCAGGCTGACAGCAAATGCACCTCTCACTGGGCTGCAATTCTCAGCGTGGCTTTGAACCTTTGGCACTGAGGGAGGATAAGCAATGTGTCAAACTTCAACCCCATCTGGAAGCAGACACTCTCGTCCATTATGTTGTTTGCATTTTGCACGAGTTCAGGTTCCATTTCCCGCCACCCCTCCTCACTCTCTCTTGGCTGGACACAGAGCAGCCCATTCTCCCAGGTTCTTGAACCAATGCATTAGCAGGACATCCAGGCTGATAACCCCAGCTGGGCCCTCTGGAGGCCAGGGAGGGAAGTCTGGAGAAGCGCCAGAGACTGGAGCTCTTAGGAACATTCTTATATTTATGGGGCCCAGAGGTCTCTGAGGGCTCTGAGATAAACAAACAGGCTGGCAAGTGTACAAGGTATTTGTGAGAACTGCTCCCCGCAGGGATGATTTTGTGGTAGCCAAGGATGTCTTTGGAATGTTCCTACTTTCCTTTGTGTCCCTCTCCCAACCCCTTAGGGTGTCCCCTCTCTTGCTGACCCTATCTTTACCTCTCACAATGGCTGACCTGCCTGCTGTTTCCTGAGGTCCCTGCTGCAGAGCTCTGCTCCCTGTGTCTTTTACTCATTTATTCTTTGAACAAACATTCGAGGGCACCTATATGTATGTGCCGAAGCACACAGAAGACATGGCAGCCCTGCCTCTGAGGAAACAATGCTCAAGCGCAGCCATGAGTGCTGTCTGGTCTGCACCCAGGCCATGGCATTCAGCAAAGAATAATCATTCTTTCCCTTCCACCAACTTCATCTTCCTGCAGCATCCTGATGTTTGCAGGAGAGCAAGTAAATGGAAAAAAATCACGCTGAGATGTGAAGTTCCCATTTGATCTCCCTGGGATTCTGTCCACCTCTCACTGGGGAGCTGGGAATTACATGTCCTGGGGGGAAGGACCCTTCCTCATGGCTCTCGCTACTCTAGTTTTGATCCTTCCCGTCTCCAAATCATCAACTTGCACCTTACTGCTGAAGAGTGGCCAAAATCTCATATAGATGAGCAACATATGGTGTGCATGTGTGTGTGTGTTTGAATACTATTTTTGGAAGGAGGCCGGCACTGGGAGTCCAGAAACCTGGATTCAGATTGCTATTAATTAGCTTTGTGACCCCGGGTGATTCATCACACCTCTCTGGACCTCACTTTCTTTATAAATGAAGGTAATGCTATCTATCCTGTTTATTCCACAAAAAGTAATCCCAGGGGGAGGATTAGAGCGTGTCTGCAGATGTTTTATGAATGCTTGACAAGGTGCCCTCTGAATACCACGGACCACCTGGCTTATCCTGCCATGCTCAGTACTGCAAGTCTGGCGCTGTTTGGCAGCTTGGAACTGACTAGGAGCTGGGGTTCCCTCTGCTCACATTCCCTCGGACACTCATTCAGTGAATGCTGCTGTGAGTCCCTTCTTGGCTCCAGTGAGCTACAAATGCCTGCCCTGACGTGGGCAGCCCTAGTGCTTTGAGAGCTGCTTTCCAAAGTGCCAAGAACCATACCTCCTCATGCACTTGCTCTGGGCTCTTTGTCCATGACTGGGGAGAATAGGAGTGTAAGGCTTACTCCCTGGCCTCTCTATCATGACATCTCAGATGTATAATAGACCCTAAGGGACCTGCTGCATTGCCTTCCTGGACCCGCCCTAAAGCTGCACTCATCCTAGCTCCTTCTTCCTTCCAGGTTCCTCCTGGGAGCACACTCTTGGGAAGTCGCTCCCACATGAATCCTGACTCGGAAGACTGGGTTCTGTTTCTAGGGAGCTTGACCTTGGGGAAAACTTTCTGGAGGCAATGAGCAGTTATATTTTAGTAGAGAAGGAAGAGTGAAGAGGAAGGAGAAGCGGTTGAATAGTTATTAAACACCAGCTGTATGCCAGGCACTGCACTAAATGTCTAATATTTCTCCCGATCCTCCAAAAAAATCTGTATGATTCCTGCACTCTCCATTTTATAGTTGAGGAAACTGAAGTTCAGAGTTTAATACTCACCCAGGTAATGAAGTTAGCAGTGACACTTGAATTCGGGTTTCACGCCCTCTCTGTTTCATTCTATTGCCTCCCTGGTATGCTGTGGTTTTGGGGTGCCTGGATCTGGCTTTGGGGGGCACTTGTGAGCAAGGCAAGGCATCTCTTTGGGCTAGATTGGGTCTGAGTATACGCTCCCCATAGTCATATCCTTGAACATGGGACAACCTGGGAGCCTTTTCTCTTCTAGAGAGCCATGTGTGTATGTGCGTGTGTATACATGTGCTCATGTGCGTGTGTGCAGAGGGTGGGGCTGGCAAGGAGGGCATCCTTTTAGTTATCAGCTGCCTTTCAAGGGCTTTGCGGGTGACCAGCTGGGAGAGAAGCTGCTTTCTAATCTCATCTGTAATAACCCCTTTAATGCCAATCAGATGTCTTTTGTCTCCTCATCTTCACTGTTTATGGTGAGTCCTCTCTCTCAACTAGGCACTGACACACTGCTACATCTCCTGCCAGTGGGAGGGAATTGGGGGGCAGCATTACCTTTTCTCTTTGCCCTTTTACAAGAAAGAATACATGGATGTCTTCCTAGGGTGCAGAACAAACGCTGAACAGAAAGCTATGTGATCTTGAGCCACTCATACCATCTGGTTTGGGGGACTCTGTTTACTTACCTGTAAAATGGACATGACCCCACCTGCCTGGCCTTCTTCATGGAGTTGGTTGAGGGAAGAGTGAGAGGCAGGCAGAGAAGTGCTAGCAGGGAGACAGCCTATAGAAAGTCGGGTGCTTCCTCTGCACCTACTCCTTCCTGCACCAATGTGAGAGCCGCGGGCCCTCCCTGGAGTTTTCTATGGGGTGGGGATTAGACTCCATGATGCAGGGGTGGATCCTCCACAAGGCAGGGCACTCCCAGCTGCTATGCAGTCTGGGCTGCAGCTTAAGAGAACCCTGCATGCCGCTCCCTGAACAGCCCTGTAAATTGCCTGGGCTGAATTCCGCACACACCTCTGTGGAAGGGGAATTATTTGCTAGATATACAGTGTCTGCGAGAAGGGCCTCTTATGAGTCAGTGTTCAAATATGTTACCAGCTCAATAAACAGAGGTTTGCTGTAAATCAAGGGAAGGAAGCAAGGTGCCTGCAACAGCCCTTGTTCATCTACTGTTTTCTATTAGCAACACTTGCCCCTTAAGTAGTGCATAATTCCCTGGGAGCTGCCGGGCAGGCAGCTTAGAAGGGGGGGATGTCATTACATTGCGGTTGTTAGCTAGTTAGACCTACACAATAAGGTTAAGAGAGGAACAGGGGAAGCCCTTGAGGGGCTTGGCTTGGCTCCCCAGACAGGAACATGGGTTGCCCGACATCCTTTGGGTAGAATTCAGGCTGGGGTGGTGAGGGACAGTACAGGCTGGTAAGGGGCGGAACAGCCTGCGCAGGGTCGGGGTGCAAATATGGAACAAGAGACTCCGAGTTGCTGGGACAAGGTGGGGTTGCTAAGGTCACGGCACCCTTGGGGACTTTGTGCTGGTTGATTGGCAGGCTGCTGGCAAGGAGCAGCTGTTGCTGGCAGAGACGGTGGGCTGCCAAGACACGGAGTTCAGCCTGGGTGAATGAGGCCTGCTGGTACTGTGGAGGGGTCTAAGAAAAGGAATGCTGTGGAGCAAGGGGTCCCTGGGTGAAAATCCAACCAGGCTGTGGTTGCCCCAGAGGAAACTGCAGGGAGCTGGCTGGCTGGTGAGTCTCACCCCTGGGAGAAATTTTCTGGCATGTTTCACTCCCTCAAGTTAGGATCCTGGGCTCCTGAAATGTTATGTCAAACTGTGGGATGCTGATGGCCACTCTGCTCCTGAACATGACTGCCCATGCAGGTGTACACTAGGATGTCACCATCCTGACTGTCCCTAGGCAGCCATGATGAGGTTGCTGCCCAGTCATCCCTGCTCCTTCTCAGATGTCAACCTCCTCTTCCTTGTCAGCTCTGGAGGAGTCTTGTTTAGGAAGAAGGGACGGCATCCTTGAACACTTAGTCATTTAGGCAAACCCGAGTGCTCTCAGTGACTTAAGAATGCAAGCTTTTGGCCTTCTAGAGGCAGGAAGAGGCTCCAGGGAGATTTGTTTGTCCTCATTCTGAGGTGATGGTCAAGGAAAGACCTAGCTGCCTGAGTGGGGTTGGGGAGTAGAACAAAGAGTAAGTGGGAAAGTGTGTTGATATTCCACAGAGTTTCCCCACCATAATCGAGAATGTCAGGATTAACAGGGACCTTGGCCAGCTTCTATTTAGCCCCCTAGTTTACAGATGGAGGTCTGAGGCCCACAGTTAGATAGCCTCTTAGTGGCAGAGGGTGACTTCCTCTGACAAAGGAGTTTGCATGTGACATAGTAGAGTATGCTGGGCATGTGGTAGAGGACTAATACCTTTTAGTTGAATGAATGAATGAATGAATGAATGGACGGACGAATGAATGGTGGGGGTGACATCTAGCGGTGGGTGAGGGAGGAAGAGATTCAACTAGAGCTCTAGTGCTTCCCCACTTCCTCTTTCCTTCCTTCCCTCCCTCCCTTCCAGCATCATGACATGCATGGACAATGATAGGGCACACTAAAATAAATGGGAGAGGCGGCTTGTGACCAGAGGCAGCCCTGGTCCAGGTTCTATGAGGGCTTCAGGGTTCAATGTCTTATATGCTATAACCCACTCTTGCCCCACCACTGTGACATTGCAGGTGGATTGGGAAGCTCTGGATGACGCCCTGCACACTGGGGCTATGGAGCTGGCTGGAAGTACTTGCAGGCCTGAGGAGTTAGGGGTCCTGGCCTGAGCAGGAAGAGAGGCTGGTAATTTCTACTTCAAAGGAGAGAAGGGGCTCATTCATTTAGTAGCACAGAAGTTTGTTCCACCACTGATCATGGTTCCAGCTCCTCACTAGAGCAGTTCAGAGATTGAATGCTGGGTTTGTAAGAGCACTGATATTGCATGCTTGGAGTGCGGTGGGGGCTTATCAGTGTTGTCTCTCGCTCCTGTGTCCCCCACCCCCCCTCCTGCAGGAAAGTACCCCCGGTTATCCGAGCAGTTCCTGCTCCACTGTTCTGAGTGCAAGAGTGTCCTCACGATGGTAGATATGGAAGGTACTCCTAGGTTTATGGGATTGGAAGAGAGCATACCTCAGTTCAGTTGGGGATGGGGGAGGGCTTTTTTGAAAACTCTTTATTCTAGAAGGATCTGTCCAATGTCCAGTCTTATCTTTCCAGGCCTGATTAGAAGCATTTGTTCCCTCCATGTCTCTTTTCTGTTTACCCTCTTATTCAGCTAAGTCTTCTCTATACTCTTTGTACCCAAGGAAATGGCTTCTTCTATAGGACCTCAATGTCACACAACTTGAGGGAGATCGAATAGCACCCCACTGTAGAGCAGTGAGCACGGGGCCCTTCCCCAAGGTGGTTCTCCAGGCCTGCTCTGTCTCTTAGCAGTAAGCCTATACGATCCTCAATTAGAATTCTCCAGAAGTCACTAACTCTTATTCTTCTCTACTCTGGGGCTCATTCAGTGTGGGCAGTATGATTTAGTGGGAAGATCATGGGTCTGGGGCACAAACATCTAACGTTAAGCCAGGTGCTGTGGTGTGATCTTGGGGAAGTCAATCAACTTCTCTGTGCTTTTTTTTTTTCTTTCTTTCTTTCTTTCTTTCTTTCTTTCTTTCTTTCTTTTTTTTTTTTTTTTTTTTACCAAATTTGAAATAGATAATGGGGCAAGAATTTTATGGCAATCTCTTTGTAAAGGTACTTTGCACATTCTAAATTTTTTTTTAATGCTTTATTTATTTCTAGGAGAGAGAGAGACAGCGTGAACAGGAGAGGGTCAGAGAGAGAGGGAGTCACAGACTCTGAAATAGGCTCCAGGCTCTGAGCTGGCAGTCAGCACAGAGCCCAACGCGGGGCTCAAACCCACAAACCGCGAGATCATGACCTAAGCGAAAGTTGGACGCTTAACCACTCAGGACTAAGCCACCCAGGCGCCCCTACTTTGCACATTCTAAGCCACTATGCAAGTATTGGTTATGATTGGACCCTGGGATCTCATCATCCTAGTCGAGCATGTAGCTAGCTGACTTGTCAGAAGAATCAGGCTGTAAAGGGCTGACTTTCACCTTCCCTACTAAACTCTAATTGAAGGAGTGTTGAAGTGGGGCTTGGGAGCAGCCTCTAATATGAATACCATTGGCTTGTACTTGGCCTTCATTAGACATGAAGTATTCATGATACTTACTGAACATCTATTACAAGTCTAGGCACTTGGGCACAGCAGTGGACAAAATAGACATAGTCCAGGCCCAGCAAGAAAATGCCACAGTTGGATCAGGTTTCCTGGGGAAGGAACATGGACAGGCAGGGAGAGCCTTTCCGTTGTGATTCAGGTCAGATAATCTGCAAAGGAGGGAGGTAAGGAAGGAAGCTTGGTGTGGAAAGAACTTCTGGCTGAAACATAATTCTAAGACTGGTTCGGCCTGTCTGATATGGAGTCCTTGAACCAAAGTTAGCCATTGGAAGAGTCTTGCATTTTGCCTACCTTAGTAGCCACTGTGCTTAGCTGCTGGCTGGGAGCAGCTCCTGAGAAATGTGACCTCAACATGAGTCTAGTGGTGGATCCCGAAGGGATCAGACTCTTGGTCAGTTATGCTTCTCACAGCAGAGATCTAAACAGCCCTTTTCGTGGCCACAACAGACAAAAGTTCTTGTTCTCATGGAGTGAGGGAAGACAGACAGTACTCAGTAAACATAACAAATGAACTAATACTATGAGTTTGTGAGTACTATACAGAAATGGGGTGGTATAAAGGAGACTGGAGGTGCCAGGATGGGCACAGCACAAATTAAGTAAGATGGTTGGACCAGGTCTCCTTCTCAAGTCCTGATGCCAAGTCCTGAAGGAAGTGAGGGGATGGATATGTGGAGATATGGGGATGAGTGTTCTCTGAAGAGGGAAGAACCAGTGCAAAGGCCCTGAGGTAAGAGCATGCCTGACATATATGAAGAACAGCAAGGAAACATGTGCAGAGTGGAGCCAAGAGGAGATTGATAGAGAGGGTATCTGAGAGGGGTGGGCCTATAGACCATTTTAAAGCTGTGGCTTTTACTCTGAGTGACACGAAGAGACTTTGGAGAGTTTGAGGAGAAGAATGACATGATCTTACATCTTAAAAGAATCAGTCTAGGGGCGCCTGGGTGGCTTAGTCGGTTAAGCGTCCGACTTTCGCTTAGGTCATGATCTCGTGGTTCGTGGGTTCGGGCAGGCCCCGCGTCGGGCTCTGTGCTGACTGCCAGCTCAGAGCCTGGAGCCTGTTTCAGTCTGTGACTCCCTATCTGACCCTCCCCTGCTCACGCTGTCTCTCTCTCTCTCCTAGAAATAAATAAAACATTAAAATAAATAAATAAATAAATAAATAAAAGGATCAGTCTGGTGCCTAGGTGGCTCAGTTGGTTAAGCGTCCATCTCTTGGTTTTGGCTCAGGTCATGACCTCATGGTTGTGTAGGTTTGGGCCACCCATTGGGCTCTGTGCTGACAGTTTGGAGACTGCTTGGGATTCTCCCTCTCCCTCTATCTCTGCCCCTCCCCTGCTCATGCTGTTTCTGTCTCTCAAAATAAGTAAATAAACAGACTTAAAAAAAAGTAACAGCAACAACAACATTGAGAGCAGGTTCTAGGCAGCCAAGAGGGAAGACTGGAAACCAGTTGGAAAGTGATGACATTGATTCAGATGGGAGACAGTGGTGACTTGGAGCAGTGTGGTGTCAGTGTTGCTGGTGAGAAGTAAGGGGTCAGGTTCTGGATACATTTTGAAGGAAGAACCAAAGGGATATCCTGATGAATAGAAAGAGAGGACTCAAGGATGATGTCATTTTTGGCCTGAAAACTAGAGGAGCTTAGTGCCAAAACCATAAAATAGAATGCAGAGCTTTCAAACTAGCAGAGGAAAATTTTCTCCATCTAGTGGAAAAGAGGAAAGAAGGAAGAAAGAGTAAGGAAAATAGAAGAGGTGAAATAAAATGGCAAACACAAGTCTTATACCATCCATTTACAATGGTATAAATGGATTCAACTCATAATTCAAAATACAGAAATTTTAAACTGGATTAAAAAACATAAGATGTAGGAATATACTTTTACAAGAAACACAATAAGAAGATGGAAATAAAGGGGTAGAGGAAGATATAGTAAGCAAATATGAACAAAAGAAAATTTATAAGAAAATAAAAAGCCATTCAGTAAGGAAAAAAGATCATAAAACTATAACAATCATGAAAAATACATGCCCACCTGCAATATGCCCTCAAATGTATGTGTGTACTGATACACATGCATGCACTTATAAAAATAGCTGCAGTAACACAGGGAAAAACAGATGAATCAACATTTTAATGGGATATTTTAATATATTCCTCTTATAAGTTAATAGAGCAAGCAGACAAAACTTGATAAATATATAGAATATTCTATAGAATATAGAATATTTGAACTTGTTTATTATTAAGCCTTTCTTTAAATATGTGTATATGGTCACACACATATATATCACTATATTTAACAGGCAGGAATGCGCATTATTTTGATTATACATAGAACATTCACATTCACCATAATCAGGGCACAATGGCAACATCTGTAAATTCCGAAGGACTGACATGATACAGATAATGTTCTCCAACCATAGTATGATAAAACTTTAAGTCAGTAAAAAACCTCAAAACATGTATGTATGGAAACTAAAAAAAATGGCAATATTAAGTCTGCAGATTAAAGAAGAGTTAATAAAGACAGTTGCATAATATTTAGAACTAAATGAAATAAGCTGTATGGCAAAATTCATGGGGCACAGATAAAGCAGCATGTAGGGGAAAATGTGTAGCCTCATGTCCATTTATTAGAAGACTGAAAACAAGTGAGATAAGCACTTATTTCCAGGGGCTGTAAAAGCAGTGGCAGAAAAAGAAGGAAACACTGGGTGCAAAGGCAGAAACACATGAAGAGCAAATTATGATTAAAAATCCCAGAAGCTTAGCAAAGCTGAAGGTAGGTCTTTTGAAAAGACTCATAAAATCACACAAACCCCTGACCAGGCTGTTTGAGGAAAAAAAAAAAAAGACGTAATCAAAAAAAACTGAACAAGAAAGGGAAACGACAGACATAACAGATTTTTAAAAAAATAAGAAATCATATTATGAACAAATATCACCCATAAATGAGAAAAATTAGATGAATTGGATAGCTCTCTGGGAAAATGAAAAATGCCAAACTTGGCAAAGAATAAAAAGAAAACTTGAACAGACCAGTAATGAATAAAGAAATTAAAATCATGACCAACCCCTCTCTTTAAAGCCTGGAGCCCAGACTGCATTCCAGTGGAGTTCTACAAAACATTCATGGAGAAATAACCCCCATCTTGTAGAAGCTGTCCTAGAATACAGAAGAAGAAGAAGAAGAAGAAGGAGGAGGAGGAGAAGAAGGAGGGGATGGAGAAGAAGAAGAAGAAAGAAGGAGAGGAGAAGAAAAAGAAAGAAGGAAAGTCTGATTTATTTAATGAAGTTCTTTAGTTGTTCTTCTTCAACCAGACAAGGACAGGAGGAAAAAAATTGGAGGCACATTTCACTTGCACAAGTAGATGAAAACAATAGTAAACAAAACATTAGCTAACTGAATCTGGTAGCATATGTATTGAAAATAATCACTGCGAGGTGCCTGGGTGGCTCAGTCAGTTGAGGGTCAACTCTTGATTTCGGCTCAGATCATGAACCCAGGGTCGTGGGATCGAGTTCCACTTTGGGCTCTGTGCTGAGTGTGGAGCCTGCTTGATATTCTCTCAATCTCTCTCTCTCTCTTTCTCTCTCTCTCTCTCACCCCCTCCCCGCAGCTTGTGTGGGCACTCTCTCTTACAAATAATAAATAAATAAATAAATAAATAAATAAATAAATAAATAAATAAATAAATAAATATTTGCTGCCATTATGTTTGGTTTATGTGAAAGATCTAGGGGTGGTTTCACAGCAGAAAGTCTAGCAGTTCACCATATTAATGAGATGAAAGAGAAAAAAAAATCACATAATTAGCACAAGATTTGCAAAAAACACTCCATGAAGTTCAATACCTATTTATAAAGAGTAATAAAAACAATGAAGTTCATTATCCATTTATAACAATTATCACCAATATAATAAATTTATCAGGAAAGTAGGAATGGAAGAGAACTTCCATAACTGGAAAGGCTGCTTACCCAACCCTATGGTAGCATCCCACTGAATGGAGAAATGTGAGCTTTGTTGTTTTATTTTTTTAAGAAGCTGACATGTGCACCCATGTCCATTTGACCCCAAATCTTATGCTATTTCTCATGGGTGGGGGCAAAGGCTGAGTCGTGGCCAACTTTCAGAGATTTTTTTGGAGCAAGGTCCTTTTGGTTAATTATAACAGAAAATCACTTACATCAGTTCCGTAAAAAGTGGAGACTTGATCATCACTAAAAAGGGACACGAGTGTTAAGTTACAAGTCTTCTTAGATGGTAATGTACCTTGCCTGTGCCTTGCCCATAAGCAGTTCCTGTAAGTGACACTCAGTCACTGTGCATAGGACCATGCACAGTCACTGTTTTGCATATGAGCGTTTGGCGGTGAAGGGAGAGATGGCATTGGCTTCCACAAGACAGAGGGTGTGACATGCCACAGATGCCTTCTGGAAGCATTTGGTAGAGACCTAAGGAAGAAGAGGTTGAGTGGTCTGAGCAACAAGCCCCATGTGGGGGACTTCAGAAGAGAAATCATTAAAAGCATGTTTATTTTTATTTTTATTAATTTTTAAATGTTTATTTTTTTTAATACAAATAGTTTATTGTCAAGTTGGTTTCCATATAACACCTAGTGCTCATCCCCAGAAGTGCCCTCCTCTATGCCCATCTCCCCCCTCCCCCCCACATCCATCAGTCCTCAGTTTGTTTCTCAGTATTCAAGAGTCTCTCATGGTTTGCCTCTCTCCCTCTCCCCCACCATTTCCCCCCTTCTTCTCCCCCATGGTCCTCAGTTAAGTTCCTCCTAATCCTCCTATACGTGCAAACATATGATATTTGTCCTTCTCTGCCTGACTTATTTCGCTCAGCATAACACCCTCAAGGTCCATCCATGTTGCGACACATGGCCAGATTTCATTGTTTCTCATTGCCATGTAGTATTCCATGGTATAGATAAACCACATCTTGATCCATTCGTCCATTGATGGACACTTAGGCTCTTTCCATGTTTTAGCTATTGTGGAGAGTGCTGCTATGAACATTGGGGTACATGTGCTCCTATGCATCAGCATTTCTGTATCCCTTGGGTAAATTCCAAGCAGTACTATTGCTGGGTCATAGGGAGTTCTATTGTTATTTTCCTGAGGAACCTCCACACTGTTTTCCAGAGGGGCTGCACCAGTTTGCATTCCCACCAGCAGTGTAGGAGGGTGCCCATTTCTCCACATCCTCGCCAGCATCTTGAGTTCTCTGATTGGCTCATTTTAGCCACTCTGACTGGTGTGGGGTGGTATCTCAGTGTGGTTTTGATTTGTATTTCCCTGATGAGGAGGGATGCTGAGCATCGTTTCATGTGTCTGTTGGCCATCTGCCTGAAAGCATGTTTAGAAATGCTGCTGGTACTGTTAGACACAGCCTCCTTTTCCCTTAATTCTTTTTCCTAATTTTAGTTTTATTAAAAAAAATTTTTTTTAATGTTTTATTTATTTCTTAAAGAGACAGTGTGAACAGGGGAGAGTCAGAGAGAGGGAGATACAGAATCTGAAACAGGCTCTAGGTTCTGAGCTAGCTGTCAGCACAGAGCCCAATGCGGGGCTTGAACCCACGAACTGTGAGATCATGACCTGAGCTGAAGTCGGACACTTAACCGACTGAGCCACCCAGGCTCCCCTCCCTTAATTCTTTTAAAAAATTTTTAATGTTTTTTATTTATTTCTGAGAGAGAGAGACAGAGAGAGAGAGACAGAGAGCGAGCAGGGGAGGGACAGAGAGAGAGACACACACAGAATCTGAAGCAGGCTCCAGGCTCTGAGCTAGCTGTCAGCACAGAGCCCGACACGGGGCTCGAACCCACAAACCATGAGATCATGACCTGAGCCGAAGTCCGACGCCTAGCCGACTGAGCCACTCGGGTGCCCCCTTTAATTCTTAAGAAGAATTCAGTCAGGAGCTATGGGTCATCTTTGGGCATTTTGGTGTTCAGATATGGGAGTTGTGTTTTCTTCAATGTGTCCTCATAATAAACCAGGACACAAAAAGCCAAATTTTATTTGGGCCACATGAAGATAGAGGATCTCATGGAACCCTGACTCCTGGAATGAAGTTCAGGTCCCCTGCCTGTCCCTCCCCCTCAGGGACCTCACATCCTCTTATGTGTGGGCTCCTCTCATTCTGTGTCTCTTCACTCTCCTTCTCCCCCTTGCTCTTGTTTTTTTCCCCTCAATCTTTCTAGACCCATGAAGATTTGGGGGTTGTGAAGCAAAGATCCTGCGCAAAGTGCATGGAAATTTCACTTTCTTATTTCAAGGGACCAACAGAAACTGGCTGGTGCCTGTTTGACCTGAATTCAGATTCGTATAGGAGACAGTCTGCCTCCATGGGGTCAGTGACCTGTTACAATCTGTGTGGCCAGTGGTGGGTCAGTATGAAGGGGTGGAGTCCCATCGCTTGGACGAGCATGGCAGGGGAGGTTCATCCCTGTGGATAGGAGGTTGGATCTCAGAAAAAGGAGGCGTGGGTTGCCTGGATTTGCCACATTCACTTTGCATCTGTCTTAAATGACCAAAAGATGAATATTAAAAGCCAGAGTTTGACTGAGGAGGGTGACATGTGACTGTCCCAGGACAGCTCCAGCTAAGAAATGGACTAAATAGTGGCCATGTCCAGTTGCCTGCCTGGTGATATCTGAGGACACAGAGCTGGTTCTAACTAGGAAGACGAAACATATAAACAAAATTCATAACAGCTTGACACCCTCCAGGCTCAACCCAGCGGTTTTATTTTTACTTGCTCAGGAGGGGGGAAAAAGTCATTGCTAATTCCACAATTACTTCATTCCAGAATACTTGTGAAAAATGACTTCAAGTGTAAAATATTGTCTACTAAAGAATTAACTTAATAGATAATTTGGATTCAATTATTGGCTCCATACTAAAATTTGCTGGGAAAAGTGCAGGCAATATTTTATGACTATCACATGATGCAGCGATTGTGAAATTAGTTATTAATGGCTTATGAGAGAGACACTTAAAAAAGTCAACTGGGGGAAGAAAATACATCACTTAGGCTTTTATAGGGCAGCAAAGATGGGGGATTCTTCCTCCTCCATTTCTCAAGTGATTCCAATTTTGCTGACGGAAGCTCTTGGCTTGCCTTCTGTCCTTCTCCCCATGTGTGTGATTTGGGGCTTGAATCATACATGAATTTTTTGGGAGCAATTAGAAGCTGAAGGTTGCTGCCATCCGTCATGGTGAGTGGGATGGCATCTCTACCTGCCCTGAGAGCTGGGAGCGACCTCTCACCTCGGCTCCACACCACTGATTATCTCTGGCCAGCACCGTGTGAGCACTGGATGGACTTTTAAAACCAGAATGAGCTGCAGGCAGTTTATTGCCATTACTTTCCACTGATAACTTGCTTGCTGGTTGGTCAAAGGGGAAATTTTGTTGACATCCCCCGGGTTCTCTTTGGGGCTGAAGATGATATACCTTCATTAGCTCTTTTAAAGTTAGTGCAGAAGCTACCTTCTAAACTTAATTTTAATGACATTTGTTGAGCCTTCCCACCAGTACTTATTGGGCTCCTACTCGATGCCCAGCACTGTGAGGAGTAAAAGAGATGTCTGAACTGTGCTTCATGCTCTCCTAGGGGCTTGTGTTCAAGGAGCGACCCATGAAGCCATGCATTCTCTAGGATGGAAAAACTAGCAAACTGAATGGCTGACACTAAGTGATGCCTGACAGCATGTGGCCTCTAGGGTGGGAATCCAGAGACAGGGAGGGTCCTTGCCAGATAAGCAGTGTGGGAGGGCCAGATTCTGTGCATCATCCCAAGAGCAGTCTGAGGGGGAGGCTCATTCTTTCTGCCAAGTACTGTGTTAGGTCCACTCTGTGCCCAAAGAACCCCATGTGGATCTAGGTACTAGAGACACAAAGCAGACCAATGTCTTTGCAATTCGTGTGTGTGTGTGTGTGTGTGTGTGTGTGTGTGTGTGTGTGTGTGTGTGTGGTGGGGCCAGAGAAAATGACAATAATCAAGAAAGCATTGCCCTCAGCCAGGGTAGGCCCTGCACCTGGACAATTACACCCTCTCCTTTCCTAGCTGATGATTGACTGGTGCTGGGGACAAAGAGGGTCCAGGTGAGGACGACTGTGACCAAGTAGAGGACCACCACTGGCAGCCCCTTACATGTGTCCAGGATGTGTTAGAACCCAGGTTAAGCATCAGTAATCTGGAAACAAGGGAGGTACCTGGAAGTCACTGTCAGGGTGGCTGACATAGCGGTGACCACTTAATCCTGCCAGACAGAGTTGTTTTTGTTGAGCCAGGCTCAAGACGTGCCCTTGGGCCCACCAGCGGGGCCTGGAGAGAGACACACAGGGCCTGGTGGAGGTCCTGGGCTACACCCAGCTCTTCAGCACAGCTCACCTGACCACGTTCTTTACCGCTGGGTCTTGTTCGGTGCTCCAACATCATTTCTGCCTTTGATCCTTTCCTTCCACTTCTTGTTCCCTGAACGCCAGCTTTCAGTTTAGGGTGTCCTATAGCTTCCACTGCTTCCTCCTCTAGGCTTTCATTTAGTCTGTTCCTTCTCCTAGACTCTCTCCCACTCCCTTTGCCTTGTGGGGTAGTGAGTGTGGGTCTTATCCATTTCTGTTCCTGGTGCACAGTACTGGTATGGAGTGGGCCTTCACATAGTTTGAGTTGGGAACTGCAGGGCCACTTACACTTGGGGTAGGGTGTGGGTTGGCAGAAGGGAGAGGAATGGCATTCCAGGCAGGGCAGTGTGAGTGTACACAGCAGTGAAGGGGGCTGGATGAGCTAAACCTGAGAGCGAGCCCAGCTGAGGGTTTGCATAGCGGAGGTCAGGGCTGGTGACAGCTCAGTGGGTGCCGACCACAGCTGAGGAGACAGCAGATGCGTGTGAGTGCGTGTGTGTGGCAGTTGAGGAGAGCAATTATGAACATCAAATCAAGCTAATTTACATGGATAAGTGCAGCCAGTGAGGCTTGGCTTGTGGGGTCTGATTTATTTAGGGCAGGAGGGGATCCAGCAGGGAGCTCCCTTCAGGTGAGCAAGCAGCAGCGTAGCCACTGGTATAAATAATCCCGCTGTCAGCCTGGGTTAAAGCCTCCGTTACTCTGTTCAGTGCTGAAGGAGGAAGCATCCGGGCCATTTCAGAAGCACTTTTAGACAGAGGACCTTCTCCCTTTTTCCCTTTCTGGAACACTGGAGGACTACTCTTTTATAAATAAGTTTGATTGCTTTACATTTCTAATTATATAGGTGGAACATGGTCAGTATATTACATCTGAAAAATGCAGAACTGTATTAAGGTGAACACTGAAATTACCACTCTGCTACCCAGAGATAGCCACTGTTAACATTTAAAAGAATTTCTTCCAGTCTTTTTCCTCTATGTATATATTCCGTTTTAAAAAAACTTATAGAATTCCTTATTACTTTTCCAGTCTACTCTGATTTTTAAAAATTTAAGATTATATTTTGAGCCTTTTCCTATGCCATTGATCTTAAATCATTCACCTTGTAGTCGCACTCCGTGTTTTTAAACCAGTCCCTAGTTAGTTGGCTTTACGGTTATTTCCAATTTTTTGTTCTTATAAGTGCTACTTCAATAAAAAACATTGCTCATAAGTCTTTGCCTGTATCTCTGATTACTTAGGAAGGAGACTTGGAAGTAAAATTCTTGTTGTATATTGTCAACTTTCCAGAACATTTCTCTGTGCGTGTGTGTGTGTGTGTTCTTTTTATTTTATTTTAATCAATTTATTCTCCTATCAGTAGTGATTGAGGATGATCACGTTATGGCACTAACTGTGTATTGGAAGCAGCATCAATAGGTTGAGGGACAAGTTAGGTGACGAGATCATGCTGGTCCTGGAGGTTGTCTGAAAAGAGAAGGTGGTCCCAAGGAGAACACAGGCATTCGAAATTGTCCTGGAGCCTGCTTCGGATTCTGTGTCTTCCTTTTTCTCTGCCCCTCGCCCACTCATGATCTGTCTTTCAAAAATAAACATTAAAAAAACAAAGTAAAGAGAACGGGAAAAAAATTGTCCTGGAATATCAAATCAATAAGACCTTAACTTAGATTAAACCCAGGTAACCAAACTTTTATGTTCTAGGCATCCTCACTATCCTGATCTAGGGTGACGAGGGATTTCCTGGGACTGCCTGCAGCCGAAAGATGCATCCCCATTGCTCTGCCAGCTCCATCCTCCAGTCCACCTTAACCTGCTCTTGACTCCTCACCAGCATCCTGGCTTACTTGGGGCTGGTGGGTGGAATGCCTCTCACTGCTGGCTGTTTACCCTCCTCAGGGTTTTCTAGTCTTGGCAAAAGGTAAGAGCTGTAGGAGGAGGAAGAGAGCAGAGTGAAGTGCTCCAGGTTAGCTTCTTGAGAGTTCTTATCACGCTAAAGGAAAGTTCTCAAAAGGGGTTGGCGCTTTGAGTAGAAGGGAACAACTTCTATGAGTAAAAGGAGATGGATGAGAGTGGAAGGAGGAATCCACTGCTATGTATTTCCTTTCTTCTCTATAATTTAAATTTCTGGTTTTGGTGTGGATTTTTTTTTGTGGAGAGGAATCCTTCTTTACACCCTCTGTCCTCCCATCTCAGGCTTTACTCAGGCGTCCCTGGCTGTGGCTGGTCAACCTTCTTCCGATCCTCAGACCTCCCCTTTCATCTTCCTTCTCTTCTATTCCATGTCCTCCCCACACCTGTGGGCACCCCCACCTCTCTCCCATTTCTTCCAAGAGTTGGCTCTGTGTCAGAGTCATCCAGAATTGTCTAATTATAACAGATTAATCCATTAGGATTTATGCTTTTCTATTTACTGGCTGGAACTATCCATTTCACAGCTGTGGCTCCCACATCTAACCAGCTAGCAGGCAATTTAAATATAGAAAGCAATTTAACCTAGTTGGATACCGAGGCATCTCGCTTAATGTAGTGCATAAATTTTGGAGCTCTTTGCTCTCAGCCCTCAAAAGGGCAGCCAACAGTTTCATGTCCTGAAAAGATCTGGCTTTTCAGGGAATTTACACCCCAAGAAGGGATCCTGGGTATTGGGTTGCAGTAAAAAGGAGTCTTTAAATGAGGTCAGGGGTTGTTTTCAGGTCAATTCAGGTTTCCCTTTTCTTTCTCTTTGGGGACAATAATCTTCTGCTTAACTGAGTTTTTTGGGAGTCTGACGTCAATTGGAGGGTATCTGACTTTCCTTTCTCTGTAACTTTACTCCCTGTTTGGATAGTTTTTGTTTTTTTTTTCTCACCAACAGTCAGAGTCACCCTGCCTACTAAGAGCTTGTAGTCTGAATGACACCATGTCCTAACCCTTTGCTACTCCCAGTCGCTTCCAGGGCCTACCTTGTAGTAGACTCTCACCAGTGTGAGCTGGCCTGGGAAAGGAGGTGGATGAAGTGACTGTGTGATCCGAGGAACCCAACTCTGAGCCCCAAACCAGAGAAGTAGTGATGAAGACACCGGGCTAAATGAAATTCTTCCATTATGTGTGAACATGTGGCCACTTCCCTTTTAGGGAGGAAGTGAGTAGGAAGAGATGTTTTTCTGAGAAAAGAGAACACTAGGGAGGCATACTAAGTCTTCAATCACTGGAAGAGCTGCCAAGAAGATGTGGGATTAGAGTTTTCCTTTTCTTTTCTCTATGGTCCCTGAGGGCAGAACTATTAGGCTAAGGGATGAAGCTATGGGAATAGAGCTGGATTTCTTTATAGGAAGAATTTGGCATTGATCAAGGTTTGTTGTTAATGTTTTTAAAAACATTTTATTTATTTAGATAGCATGCACATGAGTGTGTGTGGGAGAGAGGGGGAGAGGGAGAGAGGGAGAGAGGAAGAGAGGGGGAGAGAGAGAGAGAGAGAGAGAGAGAGAGAGAGGAAATCCCAAGCAGGTTTTTCACTGTCAGCACAGAGCCCGACTCTGGGCTTGAACTCGTGAACCACGAGATCATGACCTGAGCTGAGCTCAAGAGTTAGACATTTAACCTACTGAGCCACACAGGTATCCCAATTGTTACTAGGTTTTAATAGAATCTTTAACTTAAAGAGATAATAAATTTTGCTCAACTAGCTGTGTGTAAGCAAAGGCTGGACAGCCAGCGCAAGGAGGCCAAAGTGGACTTTAGAACCAGACAGGACTAGGGACTTTGAAGATCCTGTCTGCCTGAGCTCTTATGCCCTAGCCACCCTGCATCTGTCTTTAGGAACTGCAGACCTGAAGTGCAGGCTTTCTCTACTCCTTCTGGCCAATGGGCACAGAGACCATAGGCCTGACCCTGTTTAGCTCTTAGTCTCTGAGCTGAAGATAAGTGTAGAGTCCCTTGGGCCCCATTGGTCTGGTTTAGTGCCCCCTCAGGGCAAGATGGCAATGGAGGCAGTGGACATGGGTGTGTATCAGTTTCCTAGGGCTGCTGTAACAAAGTACTACAAAGCAAGTGGCTTCAACAACAGAAATTTACTGCCTCACAGATATGGAGGCTGCAAGTCTGAGATCAGGGTGTCAGTAGGGCCATGTTCCTTCTGCAGGCACGAGGGAGAATGTATTTCAGGCCACTGTCTTGGCTTCAGGTGGCTTCTTGGCAGCCAAACTCCCACCTTCACATGGTGCTCTCCCTGTGCCCAAATTTCTGCATTTTAAAGGACACTAGTCACATGGAATAGGAGTCCACTGTCTTCCACTATGATCTCATCTTAACTAATTATATCTAGAAAGACATTATTTTCAAATAAATGTACATTATGGGGGTTAGAGCTTTAACACACACGTTTTGAAGGGACACCATTTAACCCATAATAGGGTGAGAGGGGGTGGTCTGTAAAATAGTTGGTTTGATTGAAGGACCCAATAGGGGCTTTGGATGGTTTTTGATAGGTGTGAAATAAGCTTAGAGGGTTCGAGGCTGAGCACTCCCTAAATGCATCCATCTGCCTCATACAAAACTCCAACTGGGTGTTTCTTTTCTTTCTTCTTTTTTTTTGAACTCTAATGGTATATAGAGTGGGCATCACAGTTTAGTCCTTGATTATGTCCTTATTCTATTCTTTGGTTCAAGTAAGGGTACAATTATTGAGTACCTACTATAAACACATGAAGCATGTGAAATATACAATATCTCAATTAACCATAACTCTGTGAAATAGGTATCATTAATCTCATTTTACATGTGAACTAATAGATACTTAGAGGATGTCCTGGAGCTTGCTCAAGGCCATTCAGCTAGTAGGTGGCAGAGCTGTGATCTGAGCCCCAACCTATTTGGCTCTAATGTTCAATTTCTCTCTGTTTTACCACACAACTCACAGATTCATTTGTAAGCTCCTCAAGTGAGCAGAACTCTCATACATTCTTCTCACTACCAGGATCGATTAGAATTCATTGAGAACATCCCTTCCAGTTCTTTGTGATGACATGCCCAGGCTTTCCTAGGCGAGCTCTAAGGTGCTATGGTTCCCACACTCCATGGTGAGTGATCCCCTTCGACCACTGCAGTCACAGGATGAAGTGCAACATTAGGCCTTGGAAAATTGATTTACACTCGCTCAACTCACAGGAGTCTCATTAATAAGCCAGAATGCTGATCATTAATATACAATGAGATACAGTTGCCAAGAAGAATGAAGAGTCGTGGCACCTGGACAGCACATGCTCTTCTCCCTCTTTGAGAGGTAATTTACTAACTGAAAGTTAGTAAACATGGAAAGAGACCAAGGGATCAAGGTGAGTGTGAGGGCTTATTATCAAGCTGCAGTAACCTGACCCAATCCTTTCCTCTGAGCTCTGCCTCCCAAGAAGCTGTGTATTCAGGTCAGTAGGTCAGGACACCTTCCCGGGGGATGCTCACACTCACGCTTTTGCTCTCCAGCCCAGTAGGGACACTACTTGATGGTGTTCATTGCAACTTGCCCTTCCTTATGTAGCAGATTTCATTACATGGAGGACGTGGGTTTCATCTTGGGTTGCCTGCCTCAGATCAACATGTACTGAGCAGTGGTGCTGGGCTCTACATGAGTAGGGACCAGAGAGACTGTTGTCCTCGAGGAGTGTGCAAATAGATGTTAATATATCATAGTGAATGACAAGTGGGACAGGCTCTGGATTTTATGGGAGCACTTGCAGGGGCTGGAGCTTCAGGAACGCCTCCAAGAAAAGACGGTGCTGCAGTTGGCTTTTGAAGAGTGAAGAAGAGTAGTCAGGACCAAAAACAAAACAAAACAAACAAAACACTGCCAATAAGTCCCGGCAGGGGGAAAATTGTAAATAAAGTCATGGATGCATGAAACGTGTGTGTGTGTGTGTGTGTGTGTGTGTGTGTGTGAGTGTGCATGTGTGTGTCTAACAGTAGATTGGAATTAGAGGTCAAAATGCTGGCAGATGAGGTGAAGTGGTCCACAAATCCAGAAGAACTGTCCACCCGAGGTCAAGGGGCGAGGACTTAATTAGCTCTGTAGTGGCAGAATTGCTGAAATGTTTCAAGCCGGGGAGTGATGTGGTTGGATTGATGTTCTCTGGGGAGGTGGCTATGCAGAAAATGTCCTGATGAAATTCCTGGGAGCTCTCGGAGGAACCATTCTTAGAGGGCTGCAGGACACAGCTCTGCTTGCATCCCGGTAACCATGGTGCCAGAGGGAGGCATTCCCGATGCAGCAGCTGAGTTTCCACGTTCATTTTCTTTTGGAGGTGTAGAGTTCTCTGCTCCAGAGCACCTTGTGGATAGCTGAGAGCTGCTACTGGGCTGGAGGAATGGGGTGTGTGTGCGTGTGTATGCACACATGTGATCGGCCACAACTGTGAGCTTGGCATTAACCAGTCAGTAGTGGAGTAATTCTCTCCTGTCTATGCACTTAGCATCCACTCCAGCACTGATTACATTGACTGTATCATCTTTTACTGTCTCCTCTACTGAGCAAGGGGCAGAGACTGTCTTCATCATTTCCAAAGTAATCCCTGAATGTAATAGCTGTTCAATGATGTTTGTCAAATGAACAAGTGAAAGAATAGGGTTTGTGTGCTCTGTGCACAGGCTCTGGCCTGAGGTCAGCGGAAGACATTGAGGAAGGCAGCACAGCTTGCCTTCTGGCTGGGCCAGCAGGACACCAAGGGCATTTAGGGGTCTTAAGTAGAGGGTAAGGTCTTTGATGAGCATATTAACAGAGGGGGAGTCTATGCTTTGTGGCACCTAACTGAAAGTCATGTGTCAAGGGGGCCTCGAGGTGCATCCTTGGTTATCCTTGCTGGCGGGCCTTGAGTGAGGTCACCAGCCTCCCTGACTACTGGACATTTCAGAAGAATCACAGGCAGAAGGGTCAGACAGGCTTCTCTAGGCTGGTGCCCCGCTTTCCAAGAATGGAGCATGCTCTGTCTGACTTAACAGACACTAGTAGTTGGTGAATCCAGAAAGACTTGCAGAAGCAGGGCATTGTGGCAAAAGAGATACTTATGCATTGGAAGCATCTTGCTTTAATTTAAAATATCTAAATGTGCACTTATATACAATCCTTCAGTGAAGGGTCAAATCCTATTCTTTGAATGTGGGTCTGCTAATTAGAGTTCCCTTCACTTTCTGGGGATCAACCACACCTGTGACGCATCAGCTAAATCAGGTTTGAGTTTCTTTAAGTAGAGCAAGAAGTTCAAGCCCCATGAAAAGCAACATAAATGCAGAATTCTAGATTTTTATTATTACTCTCACCTCCCTGTCCTGCTCCCCAAGACCCACTCTTTGTTAATGGGCTCAGCTCCATCTTATTTAAGAATATTTAGAATGCCACTCCTTATCAAGTTTTCTCAAAGTGTTCAATATGCTGCATTTAGAACCACCAAATTCCTTTCCATACTTCTAGTTTATTACTTTGCATAATCTTTAATCTAGCTGCATAGTCAATAGTAATAAGTACAATTGGCAACAGACTCTAGGTGAAGATATAATCACTGCTGGGAGAGGGGCCCCAGTGATTACTGGTACTCAGTGGGTCTCTGGCCCCTGTCAGTGGAGGAGTTAACGGGGCACCTACCCCATGTTCTCTTATCCTGGGGACTTCAGGACCAGCCCCCTTTAGGCGTTTGGGTCTAGTGCTTTCTGATCTTCCTGTGTTCTAGTGAAGACTTTAAAAAATGTTTATTTATCTTGAGAGAGAGAGAGTGCAAGTGTGCAGGAGCAGGGGAGGGGCAGAGAGAGGGAAAGAGGATCCCAAGCATTCTCCATGCTGTCAACACAGAGACGGGGGGCTTGAACTCACAATCATGAGCTCATGACCTGAGTTGAAATCAAGAGTTAATTGACTGAGTCACCCGGGTGCCCCTCTAGTGTGGACTTTTAATCACTCCTTTCCCTGTCTTCACCCAGACTCCTCCTGGGCATCCCTGTACACTTTCTCCCCACACGCCCAGAGCTCTGTTGGGTTCTTATTAGTCAGATAGGTATGGAATGGATTCCTAGCTCTATTGCTTAATGGGGTATAAACTTGACTAACATACTTGGCTTCTTTCAGCTTATCAAAGTGGATTATTGTGGGATTAAATGAAACAAGGTAAATGTGTCAACAATAACTAATGTTACACAACAAATACTGTGAGCCAGTCAGAGCTTTACATGGACTACTTCATTTCATTTTGGCAAAACCCAGTGAGCAGGGTACTACTGATCCCAAGTCATAGCAGGGGAAACTGAGACTTGGGGAGTTCACACCTCAGTTAGGAAACTGGCAGCCCAGCTCAAGCACCCACACGGAGGCTTCAGGAAATGCTACCATTCATTCTGACATCCTTACACATGGCAGGTGCACTGTAAATGCACAACAATGCATACCTGCATGGTGGATGCATACTTCTACTTTCAAATCCCAACCTACTCCCCATTCCAGCAGAATAGGGCCAAATCTTCTGCCTGTTTATAGAGGACATACAGCATCCCCTATATACAGAGATGGCTGGATCTACCTGATTTATTCTCCCCTTCCACAGTTTAGTGCTGTTTTGGGGTGGCAGCAGCCCAGCCAGGAACCACACTTGCCACTTCCTCTTACCAGCCTCACACCTGGCTCCCCAGAGCTCCCAGGTGACCTCCCCACCCTCTCCCTGTCTCTCCCTGGCTGGATGTCAATGATCAGGGGCATACACTGAAGGTGAAGTCCCTTCCTTCGACTTGTGTCCCTAGATGGGCAGTGTAGAATCCCCCGTCCTACCTGCTAGTAGGACTTTAAGAGAAAAAGAACAAAGCCCCTGAGATGTTGAGGTTCGTCCGTTACAGCAGCTAGCATGTCTTGACTCATACATATACTGGGGACCTCCTTGAACTTGTTGGAAAGGGACCATCTGCAAACCCCCTTAAAGTCACCTCCATAGCTCACCACATTTTTGGTGTAGTAGAGTGCGCTCTAGTGTGTATGTTCTTAGATGCCACATCCCTAATTTATAAAAGCTAGCATTGCAAGTGAAACTGTATTTGCCATAACAGGAGGTAGTGAAAAATGTGCTGCGGGATCAGGAAGAGCTCAGCTCAGAGTGCATCCTTGCCGTTTGCCAGCTGTAGTCACTTACACGAATTCATTCCTCTGCTTCTTGGTTCCTTGGAAGAAGTGTAATAGCACATTCCCAAAGAGGCATAGTATTTTCTACCTATGGAGGGCCGTTGTGGAATTATATGAAAGTGGCAGTGCTCGGCATATAATGGGCAATCCACTAGTGGCATCTTGTTTATGATTCACTCATTCTATAGGGGTTTAATGAAAACTTCTGATGTTCCCCAAACCACTGAGGTGCCAAGGACACAGGGCCTACCCTTAGGAGATGGCTTGTGACCAGGAAATGTGCTTGATATACCTGAAGTGGTTGGGCGCCATTTTTAGGAGGCATGGGGCCTCATGCTAGAGAGTAGGACATCCCCAGAGCAGTTGTGAAGAAGCTGTCCTGGACCTGAGAGTCACTTCCCTGCAGAGGACAGGCATGAAGGATGACATGCAGGTGGACCCTGAAGTTGAAGGCCAGCTGTAATGACTGCTCAGGACAGGGCCTCTCTGGACTTCTGGCTTCCTTTGCTGCCTCTTTTTTTAGGGAGACCAGAGTGTTGAAGAGATTGGAGGAGGTTGGATGGCCTCCTGAAAGCTGTGCACTTGAGTGTGTCCTGTGTGCCAGACCAGGAGGAGGTCACAGTGCTGTGGTGGTGCCTGCCACCCAGGAGGCGCCAGGGCGAGCATTTTCTGTGAGTGGCTAGTGATCGCACCCAGATCATCCGGCTTTGTTCTCATCAACCCCTTCGCCCAGGCAGGGAATAGCTTCATCATGGTGCCCATGCAGGGATTCAACAGTGTTCAGCAGGCGGCCAGCTCTTCCATTGCCAAAATGTAGAGCATGGCCCCATGTCTGTACCTTTGTTGAGGCACATGAACAAGGCTGGTGTCACAAAGGGATGCTTATTTCTGGGCAAGTTTCCAGTTCTGCTACCACTTCTGCCGGATCTTTTATGAGACAGACTCTACCTCAGGGACCCCCAAGCAACTGGCATTTTCAGCCAGGAGGCCAGAACAGCTCCTCCAGGAACAGTTGGCTAGCATCATGTCATCCCTGTTTGGGGACAATTGGAGTTCACAGTGAAGAGGCTCCTTGTCAGTAACACAGGGCAGCAGTGTCCCCTTTCTTCTGGGTTTTAGTTTCCCTGGGCGGCTCTTTAGTTGCCACAGATACCTTTGTGTTCAGTGTTTTCCAGGTTAATTAATCCTATTATTATTGTCACTGGAGTCTATAATTAGGCACACTGTGCAATTATATCATCCATTCTGCATTATTGATGTGCAGCTCACCAGCCAAAGAGGATTATTAATTATTACCCTATTGGACTGTTTTGCACACAAACACAATGCAACCTTGATCCTAAGGCCAGGGTGCTTGGCTGGCACTTGGGGCTCCCTTCTTGGGTCTGGGCTACCTGTGTCACTGGAGGACCAACCAGTGAGCACAAGTAGGCCAACCCACTGGTGGCAGTAGGACCATCTTCGGCCAAACTGGTAAGTGGCATGTGGCCCTAGGCCTTCCCCAAAGGCCTCTAGCTCCTGTGCTTCAATGGGCTTAGGAAATATAAAGGCCACCATTACTTTCTTTTGAAGTATCTGCTATGTGCCAGACTTACCACACACGCTGTCACAGTTGTTCATCAATAGTCCTACAAGGTGGGTAGGATTCCCATGTTACAGATGAGGAAGTTGAAGCTCAGATAGATTTAGTAACTTGCTGAGGAAATATGGAGATGAGGTTTGAACCCCAGTTTGCTTTACTTCAAAGCCAATTCCTTCTCAGCATGAAGAAATGAACCTCATTTTATCAAGAATACAGAAAGATGGACATTTGAATAGAGCTTGATGCTAAAGGAAAGAAGAATTAAGGAAGGGTCTCATGTGTTGGCTGCCAGGGAGTGGAGAGACAAAGACATCCATGCAGCAGAGCCTCTGGGACCCCTAAAGTCACAGAGTGTGTATAAGTGGGGGAGCCGGGCAGGCAGTCTCTTCATATGCATGTTGCTGTTCCAACCTCCCCGCAAGGTGGCTGAGTGAGAGGCTCCAGATGCAGTGAGCCAGGACTGAGAGCTTGTTCACAACGGTGCCCCTTGCAAGTTGTGCGGCTTCCCTAAAAGCGGCAGTGACACGCTGGTGCAGAGACAGGCCCCACTGCCTGGCTGTGTGTCCTTAAGCACACATGGTGTCTGGGAATAGATGGAGACTTCTGGCTTTTGGAAGGCCCATGTGGGAGTGTACCACCCAGGGCAAGTCACATATCTCGCTATATCCATTGTGCATGCCCCTCCATCCTAATCCTGTGTAGTCAATGTAAAATGATATAAGATAGGCCTCAGAAGGAAAACTGGCATAAAGAGGGCAGCTTTCTGTGTGGGGGAAGAGGGTGGGGGATGGGGCTCCCTTGGTTTGACAGCTGGACTCTGGTATGGAGGTTGATGTCTTATTTGTGGAGGCTGCGTGTATGTGAGGTCAGGGGGTAGCTTGAGTACCCCACCCCTTTCCTCCACTGCTACGTCAGTCATGGCTTATACCTCCTGCATTTTATGATGGTTTTCTGAAGGGCCTTGCTGGCTGGGGGGAGAAGGGCCCTCTCAGGGCCAGCTGATTCCTGGAGATAACAAACACTGTGCCTGTGAACACACCTTGTGTATCCAAATCAACAATGTTGAGTCCATACCCCACTACTTCCTTTATCCAGCTCTCACCCATTGAACCCATATCCCTCTGCCCTGAACAACCCCAGATCCAGGCACCAGGGGACCAGACACTACCCCCAGCCCACAGTCTGCTGATGACATTATCCTCACTAGCCAGTCTCCTCTGGCTTGCCCTGCCTTGTGCACAGAATACACAATAAAGCCTGTGGTTGTGTTTTCCCCTTGCTCTGACTCTGTCTCCTGACCCACTCTGGTGCTTCCCACATGACCCTGTGTGCCTCACTGTGCCTCTCATTTCCAAGGGAACTGTGACGATGAAATTTCAGTGGTATTAGCTATCCATGTCATCACTCAGTCACCTGCGTGCATTTAAACCCACTGGTCCACTTTCATACAACTGCTACCAGGGAAGGTCCTTTATGATCCCCAGAGCAGTGCAGTCTGGGGTCTTGATGATGCTTGTCACTGCTGAGGGATGGCTGACTGTGACTGTCACTGTGGACTGAGGGCACAACTTCTGAGTAGGGGATGGGATGAGGATTCTTAACCGTTTTTAATTTAGTTGGAAAGCCACATTTGCACACTCAGTTCTGCATATATTTTTTGAGGTTTGGGTCACAAGCTTGGGACTTCTCAGGGCAGAAATGGGTGTTACATGGGAGCCTCTTTGGGTGTGGAGAAAAGGGATGAGGAGACAGAGCATTTTTTCAGTCATAGCCCTGGGAAGGAGAAGCCTCACCCAGTGCCTGAGTTTCTTCATTTGTTAAATGGGGGATCAGAGCATTTGCTTTGTCTGTGTCACAGGGTTTGAGCAAGCGTGGCTTTGAGAAGTGATGTGGAGGCTCTTTAGAAAAGCCTGAAGCATGCCTGCTTAGGATGGGCAACTTGACAGGAGCATCTGGGGAGGGTCCGGAGCAGCCTGAGGATTTGGGAGGTGGCAGGAATTGTCCAGTCAGGCTCAAGGATGATCCATTTTTGCAGCGGTTCAGTGGCTTGTTCAGGTTCTCCACTGACTGGCCATCTGATTAAAGTGAAGCCCTTTGCCTGTGGCATCATTTCCAAGGAGAGAATGAGGAAAATTAAACATTACAGTAATGATAACAACGATACACCCAATATAAATAAACAGGATAATAAGCCGTGGTGGTTTGTGTGGCTCTGGGCTCCCTCCCAAGCCCAGATGGGCTATGGCTGCTGGCTGACCTTGGGGCAGGAGCTGTTGCAGGTGGGGGAAGTGGCAGGGATTTCTTGTGCTTCTGTGGGGGTCTGGTCTCCGCTCTCCTCTCCATACATATATGGCTCTGCCTGAGAAACTGGAGACCTCTTCGGTTGGAGTGTGGTGCAAGCAGAGGCCCGGTTATTGGGGGGGTGGGGACATAAGTCTTGGGCCTTGTTTGGTGAAAATGCTCAGTGTGGCCCTGGCCTGGCCATTACAGCTCTGTGGAGCTAAGATGCCTACTCATCTGCACCCAGAAGAGGGAACAGGCACTTAACAGTTTATTTATAACCATTGGGGAAATTTGAAATGCTTCTTTTAGGCTCAGAAAAACCCACACAAGTTTTTTTCCCTCATTCATTTTTCCTCTTCCAATCTCCCTCCCTCTCCCCTCTCCTTGAACTCCTAGTGAAGCAGCCCAGCTAGGTTCCTGGTACATGGAGATGAAGGAGGCCCCACGTTTGCCCCTGAGGAGTTTTTGTGGGTATCTAAGTCTGTAGAGAATTATTAAAAACCACTGACCTGCAGGGGCGCCTGGGTGGCTTAGTCGGTTAAGTGTCCGACTTTCGCTTAGGTCATGATCTCGTGGTTCAAGCCCCGCGTCGGGTTCTGTGCTGACTGCCAGCTCAGAGCCTGGAGCCTGTTTCAGTTTGTGACTCCCTCCCTCTCTGACCCTCCCCTGCTCATGCTGTCTCTCTCTCTCTCTCTCTCTCTCTCTCCTAGAAATAAATAAAACATTAAAAAAAAAAAAAAACCACTGACCTGCAGAAAAAAAATGGAACTTGGAAGCATCTCACTATCTTATGAAACCCCAAGGCTGCTCACGATTTCCTGCCCCTCCCACAGGTTCTGTGGAAGACAGACCAACAGACAGAGTCCCTTGGAAATGTCCAGAGAAGGCTTGTGCCTGCTTGCCTTGGGAGAACAGAAGAGAAAGGACACTTAACCCCTGGCTTCCTGGAGGATGTGGCCCCCTGAATCTCCTGGAAGGTTCCTGATGACCCTGTCCATGCCCACTGTGGTGTCCCTGCTGTTCCCCAGGAGAACAGCATCTATGCTGCGGGCAACAGACTCTGGGTGGGAACAGAACCAGGCCCTCTGGCAGCCTGAGCTGCAGTGAGTGTCTCCTGTGGGCTATATTTACGGACCCAATGCAGGTTGCATCCTTGTGCTTCTCTGAGTTCCTTGTCTCTAGTTCAGACATTTGCCTGTGCTTCAGGAGGATAATACTGTGACTGATGTTTGCCAGTGGACTAGCCACAGTGCACCAGGCACTGATAAGTGTCATTGCATTTAATCTTCATTATCCTATGAGGCGGAACTCCAAGGGTCTGCACAGAGGGCAGAGTAACTCGCCCAAAGTGGCCCCACAGCGTGTAGTTCCCTCTATGGAGGCCCTGAGACCCCAGAGCTAACATGTGGAGAGTTACCCATATTTTCTTCCCCCCTGACCCTATTAGCTCTCCTCCAGTGCCTTCCATGCTTTTCCTGTCCAGCCAGTCCTAGTTAAGGAGCCCAACTTAAATTTTATTTCCTTTCCCTTTGTCCCAACCTTTCCACTGGATCAGTTGCCAACAGCAATAGTTACTACTTACTGGTCTCCTCTGGGTAGCAGGCATTGTGTTAGGATGCTACCTATGTGTTTCGTATTCTGAAAGCATCTCTGCCAGGTGGATGTGCTACCTTCCTTTTTTTTTTTTAAAATTTTTTTAATGTTTTATTTATTTCTAGGAGAGACAGAGAGAGACAGCGTGAGCAGGGGAGGGTCAGAGAGAGAGGGTGTCACAGACTGAAATAGGCTCCAGGCTCTGAGCTGGCAGTCAGCACAGAGCCCGACGCGGGGCTCGAACCCACGAACCGCGAGATCATGACCTAAGCGAAAGTCGGACACTTAACCGACTAAGCCACCCAGGCGCCCCACTACCTTCCTTTGATACAAGAGGACATGAGACCTGGGCTGGACGAGGAGTGTCCTCATGGCCTTCTTGCTAACAAGTTGTGGGAACAGGGTCTGCACCTCATCTGTTTGACTCCTGAATGCCTGCTCTTTACCACATGTGGGCATGCTGCCCTCCTGGCTGTACCTTGCTAAAGGCAGTTAATTGGACTTCTCCACTAAATTGGACTTCTGTTGCGTCCACCCATGTGGTAGTAGAACAAAGACGCCTTCCCAAAGAAGTCTGTGTCCTAATTCCCAGAACCTGGGAATATATTGGTTACACAGCAGGCTGGGAGGAAAGTTGCAGGTGGAACTAAGATTGCTGATCAGCTGACATAGGCCTGGATTATCTGAGTGGACCTAATGTTATCACAAGTGCTCTTTAAATATGGAGGATGCAGGCAGAAGAGGCAGAGCCAGAGAGAGATTGAAAGATGCCTTCTGCTGCTTCTGAAGATGGAAGGGGCCAGGAGTCAGAAAGGTGGGTGCCTTCTGGAAGCTGCAAAAGGCAAGGAAATGATTGTCTCCTGGAGCCTCCAGTGGGACCAGGGCCCTGCAGCAACTTGATTTCAGCCTAGGGAGGCCATTTCAGACCTCTGCCCTCCAGAACTGTGAGATAATAAATGTGTGTTGTTTTAAGCACTAAGTTTGGTAGTTTGTCACAGCAGTCATAGGAAATTTGCCACCCTGTGGTCCCCAGTTCAGGACCTCATTACCTCTCTCTTGGACTGTGGACTCCACCTGACCTCCAATCTTCTTTCTAAAGGGTCCATACTTTATCTTTTTAAAGCAAAGATTATCCCCTCTTGGCCCAGAAATGTCCACTGTTTCCCTCCACCAAATCTATGAGGCTACCTGCCTCTGCATCTGCACACTCTGCCTTCCCTGTCGCTGGGAATATGGTCCCTGCTCCCTGTAAAGGCACCCCGATGGTGCTCCGTATGGCTTCTTCCTGGTGGTCAGTTTCTCCCCAGGCACACAGCGCAAGGTTTAATCACCTTCCTCATGTCGGGGCCTTCGCATCTGCTGTTCCTTCTGTCCAAAATGTTCTTTCCCCAGTAGCTATGTGGCTCATTCCCACATATTGTTCAAGCCTCTACACCCCAACCCCCTGCCCTCATCACAGCCCGCTTTTTCTCCTGCTCTGTTGTCTTTGTAGCTCTTACTGCAGCCTGACACTGCAGCCTCCTCTTAGCTTGCTCTGCTCATTGCTAGTAACTCTAGTGCATGGAACAGGACCTGGTAAACAGTAGGTGCTGAGAGAATATTTGGTGGAAGAACACATCATCTTTTATCATCATCTTTTATCAAAAACAAAATGGATGTTGAAAGATCGCTGTGTCTTCAGCACCACCCTCTCCCCAGGGCCTAGGTCTCTACATCCAAATGCATATTTGACACCTTGGTTTGGCTGTTTGACAAGCATCTCCAACATTGGATTCCTGTCCCCTGTCTGTACCTTTTTGTCCCTGTCAGTTAAACCAGACACCAGTAGTTATCCTTGATCCTGCTTTCCCCCACTCTCCACACCCCATCTGTCAGTGAGAACCAGATGTTCTGCCTCCAGAACACACCCCATGGCCGTCCACTTGTCCCCATCCTCACTGTCACCCCCAACCCTCAGAACTTTTGTCTTGCTCCCCTGCAGCTACATATGTACAAATGTACAATAGTTTTAAAGAAAAGTTGCAGAGACAGCTCGGAGTTCCCAACACCCTATCCAGTTTCCCCTGTTGTCACCATCTTATGTTATGTCTGTCACAACTGATGAAGCAACATTGGTGCCTTGCTATGAACTGAACTCCACACTTCACTCAGATTTCACTATTTTTTGCTTGGTGTCCTTTGACTGTATCGGGGTCATATCCAGGGTGTCACGTTACAGCTACTCATCATGTTTCCTCAGCTCCTCATAGCTGGGATGTTTTCTTAGACTTGCCTTGACTGTGATGGCCTTGACAGTTTTGAGGAGCACTGGTTGGGTATTTTGTCGAAGGCCCCTCTGTTTGGGTTTGTCTGATGGTTCTCCATGTTGAGGTGGGAGTTAGGGTTTGAGGAGGATGGCCACAAGGGGTGGAGGGTTCATCTCAGCACACCACACCCTGGGCCCATGCCGTGAGTGCCCCTGCTCATGGCTGATGTGGACCTGTCACCTGGCTGGGGCAGTGTTTCATCCACTGTGAGCTTCTTCCCTCTCCTCATTTCCCATACCTACTCTTCAGAAGCAAGTGACCAAGAGCAGCTGGCAGGCAGAGGGGGAGGAGGGGATTAAACCCATTTCCCAGAGGGGAGAGTATCAACATACAGTATTTGGAGTTCTATATGGGAGACTTGTGTCTTCTCCCTCAATTATTCATTCATTTATTTATTAATTCACCATTTATATTAGTATGGAATTGTGGGCATTTATTTTATACTTTGGGTTTTAATTCAGTACTAAATTCTTTATTTGCTGCTCAAATCATTCCAGCTTTGACCTTTGGGAGCTCCTTCACATAGGCTTCTATGTCCATTTGACAAGCCCCCATCGCTGCTTTTTCAAGCACCTCCTTACTTCCTGTCACCACAAGGTGCTGTGGGTTCATCCAGTACTTTCCCTGACCCAGCTATAGAACCAGCCATTTCTCCAGGAGCCTTGGAGTCTTTTGATTGGAGAGTTGACATTAGAAACTGAGGTGTCAGTGCTGGGTGTGTCCACTGGCACTAGGCCAAAGATCTTTTAAGAACACAGAATGAGTCACATCTTTATTTTCACTTAGAGCGTGATACATACTCCTTACCATGGTGATCTGGCTCCTGGCCACCTTTTCAGTCCTGCTTGGAACCACTGTGGCAGCCATGACTGCTCCTCTGACTGACCTTCTTTATTGGATCCTTACTGGATCTTCCTGGATCTTCACCTGGCTGGCTCTGGGCCTCAGCGCAATGCCGCTGGACTCCATCTCTGTGAGAGGTGTGAGGGCAGAGACCTTCTCTGCCTTGCTCACTAGCCTTCTGGCCCCTAAGAAAAGTCCCAGTACCTGGCAGTGTTGAACAAGTAGGTATGGAGTGGGTGATAACCTCCAAGAGTTTGTTCTGTTGTTCACACATAGCAGTCTGATGGGAAGCCTGGCCCTCCCTATAAAGCTTCAATCTTCTCACAAGGCCCAGCCCAACAAGGCCAATGCCTTTCTGTTTCCCTGTGATCCACAAGACTGCTGCTCTGTCATTTGCTCCTGGAGCTTCTTGCACATGTCTCTGTAAAAGCACCCACCAGTTAGAGCTGAATGTAGTTTGCAAACACCCCTTTCTTTCTCTCAAGGTGAGCTCCCTGAGGATGTCAATCATGATTTGTCCATCATGGCTTTGCAGTTTAAGGTTCCTGGTAAATGAATTCTTAAACTCCCCATTTGGGTTCCTTGACCATCTTCAGCAAAGCAAGTCACCAGGGGAGCCATTTCCAGCCCTCAGAAAGCACTTGGCAGATCTGGCAAAAATGGCCTCCAGTTGCTTTCTCCATCTTTCCCCTTCTTTGGTAGAAAGGGCTGGAGGGTGGAAAGTTCACTTCTAGCAAATCTTGCTGATATTTCAGTGGCTATAAACTAGGTCCCGTCATCCCCAGTCTTATCTTAAAATCTCCTTGATGTCTGGGTCTTCTTTTCCCCAACCTCTGAAGATCAATAATATTGCAGAAGTGAGAGATCAAAGTTTTTCAAGTGGTGGGTGAGCAGGGGTAGGGGCAGGGGGTGGGGGCTGAGAGAGAGTTCCCATTAAACTTATCCCTGGATGATGCTTCCAGATGCACAAAAGCTTGTTACCTGCTCTCATCTCTCTCCTCTCCCCTCTCTCAACCCCTTTTTTTCCTCTCCTTCCCTCCCTCCTTCTCTCTCCCATAAACAAAGCCACAGCCTCGAACAACATCTTGTAAAGCACATTATAAAATGCTTCTAATAAATCCCTAACAGCCTTGGTCATAACCAGCTGAGAGAAAAGTGATTATGACACGAAAGTGTCAGGTTAGAACAACAAATTGGGCCACACGAGCAGGGATTTATTTGTCTTTGTAAGTGTGCTATAAAGGTCCATATAATTTCACAAATAAATACGAACATTGCTTAGTAAATGGCTCCTGGATTTAGAGCCCCAGGACCACAGGAAGGAACACATTAACACCAAGGGTGCAATTTCAGATATGGGACAGATCAGCCCAGGGGCCGCCAACCAGATGGCACTTAGCCTACCCCTGTCCCTTTTCACATGTGTGGGGCCTCCTGGGCCAGGGCAGCAGGAGGGCTGGGGAGGTCCTGGGATCCAGGACCAGGATGGAGGCCAGAGGAGAAATGGTAGGCCCTGGGGCCCTCAGTCCATGAGGCCTGGAATGAGTGGGCAAGGTCGAGGAGGAAGGTGGTCTCCTAGCTTTGGGGCACTGGGTGGACAGTTGTCATGGTCTGGTGAGCTGGCAACCCTGGAAGTAAGCTGCCCAGCCTCCAAGTTTGCTGGGACCAACAGGTTTGCCAGAATGCTAGATTTTTGGTTTTAAAATTGGACAGTTAATCAGCATACCAGTCTGATAGCAGTGATCCTGGGACTACCTGACTGCATAAACCCTTCTGGGGTTGGATGCTCTCAGAAGCCAGGAATGGGGAAGAAGGGAAACAGATATGGGGACTTTAGAGAGAGTGGAATTGGATTTATATCTGTGTTTTATAACTCTCACCTGACATGCTTTTCAAAACTATTAACATCTGGCCCCATCTCAGACCACTAAATTAGAGCCTCGAAGGGTATGGTCCAGGCATCGGTGCTGCGCCAGGGCTCCCAGGCTCTGGCGTCCACCAGGGTATGATTCAGAGGCATGGAGAATCTCCTTCCCCAGCCCATCTAGGTTACAGTTCGACTGCACCTCCTTTGTGCCTTGTAGGAGCTACCCTTTGATCCGTTTTTTCTCTTTTCTCTTATTGCCATCACCACCTCCCCCCACCCTATTTAAATACCAAATCAGATGGGTTCAAACCAACCATATTTGTTAATTCAGTCATGAATCCATCAGGAACAGTGGCTGACCCTTTCCCATCTGGCATTTTTCTCCTACAGACACAGCCTAGATAAGAAATGATGACCTGTATTTTCAAACCAAAGATGTTACAAATAAAAGTCGATCCTAATGGGCATTCTTCTTCATAAGTAAGATAAAGACGTAATCAACTTTGGTAGGATGCCTATCTCTTTGTCCCTCTCCATCCGGGCGGTAGTAACCTGGAGCTTACTTATCATTTCACTCCATTGGCCAGTAGGGTTTGGCGGTCAGGACACACACAGACTCTAAATTTAAACCCAATATATCCTCCTGTGCACTTGAAATTTTGTTTTAGCGCAGTTTGACTGTATGGCATAGATATTCTGATAGACCAGGTGGTAGTGGGAGCTTTCTGTTATGGACTGTGGAAGAGGGTGGATCAGGGCTCCCAGAAGAGGGAATTCAGTCTCCATGGAAACCTGACTGGGTGCATATAGATCTCAGCTCCTGCCCTGCTTCTGCCATGAGACCTAGTCTCATATGTTTTTCCAGGCTACCATTCTCTGAACTCCAGCACCTATTATCTGCAGCCCAAGTTCTGTTCCAACCCTGTAACAATAATGCCTTAATTACCTAGTGCTCTGTCCTGTCATAAGACAATATATGTCTGGGGTCTCATATGCTGTTGGCTTGCATTATCCCCTCATTATTTTAGGAGTGTGAAAAGTATATACACATTTAGAATCAAAAGTTGGATCCCACACAGTCCCATTTTACTTAATGACTCTCTGGCCTTGGACAAATCACTGAAGTCCTTTAATCTTTAGTTTTCCTTCTCTGTATAATGGGAATAATGAAATTACTGATCCATGAAGTGTATACCATTATATATATAGTGTCTGGCACATAACTGGCATTCATTGTGCTTGTTACCTCTCTTCCCAACTTCCTTCTTTTCCCTCAGAGGGCTGTTGAGACAGTCACAGGAGCTAACATGTAAGGTCCTCATGCAAGGTGCCATATTCAATCTCAGAACCATTTTAGTTATTATTATAATATCTTTATTCTCCTGGGCTATATCTAGAGACTGGAACCATTTGTCTTTCTGCAGTAGACTATGATGCATATCTCTTGCTTTGCCATCCTCAGACCTCACCATGGGAGTATCAAACATCACTTTTCTCTTTGCTTTCTCTGCCCTTCCAAGGTGTTGCCTTATTTAAGGGAACTCATTCAATTCCAACCTTTCCAAGAAGGGACACTGGGATTTTGTGATCTAAGAGCTGGTGAGGTAAGAAAGACTTTCAGGTCCCTGTAGAGATTTATCATGTCCACCCCACCCCTTAGGGCCAACCCATCTCCCCATGGGTGACTTTGCCCAAGCCATCTGCCTTTGACTCTGGTGTCCAAGTTGAAAGGTCATCCCTCCGTATCTCCCAGAGGCCCACTCACCTTCCAGGACTCAGGCATAGTCCTGCCTCCTCCATGAAGCCCCCTCTGCCATCTATTCTGACTTTCTTTGCAATTACCACCTGTGATGTCTGCATACTGGTCCCTGAGCTGCATGTCTTATCTTGGTCCCTTAGCCTCCACCCACCTTGCAGCATGCTCTGGAAGGCTGACCTACATGGACTCCCCTATCCTGTGACTGCAGGTTGCTAGCCAACAGGATGAACCAGCAGAAGACCAGAGGATGGGTGGAGGGTGAGCTGAGAGTATGCATTCCCTGCTCTCCTTCTCTGCACATTTGCTTCTGGTTGCTAGTGGACATTTTCATATAGCTTTACTCTCTGACTTTTCCACTGTCTCCTTTCCCTGGCCTCTTCAGGCCTAGGGTAGTGGCATGCATTATCCTTTGTGGCTTTCCATCAATCATTCCTACATAATTTAAAACAGTACTTTCATTAAACTTCCCTCATTTATCCAGCTTGTGTGTGCCATCTGTTTCCTGCTGAGACCCCAACTGATATGGCTTTTGATGGTATAGTATCTGATTTAACATTTTAGTGTATACTGTTCTATGTCGTCCTTCAGTTGTTACCTTACACACATCAGAGTTATGGTCTTAAGGGAAAACAGGACTATCATCTAACTATTTTGATATCTCCAAGCTTGGCATGGTGCTGACTTCATGCTGGGCATGAAGCAAATGCTTGTAGAATTGCCCAAGAGAAGGACTGCCATGCATGTGGGCTTCTAACTTCTTTTCTCTACTGTCCCTGTCCCAGGTTTGGGGTCTAGTGGCTACCTTAAAAGAGAAGTTCTGAGTTGGGTAGGCAGTGGGAAAGGCTAGGTTTGGAAACCAAGCTCATGCTTTGGGCTGAGAGAGGCACCAGAGCAAGGTCCTCTGTGGCTTGGGAGGAAGTTCAGCTAAACCTCATATCTGGGGAGGACCAGGATCAGTGCTGGGTGGTAAAAGATAATCTGGGGGGCTTGGTGGGCAGGAGATGGTATTGCCCCTCCTGGTGAGCAGGTGGGCAGAGCCTGCAGATGGGCAATCTGGAGCCAGGCAAAGTGTAGAGGCACAATCACAAAACTGGAAGTCATCTGAATGAGAAGGAATGTTAAGATCATCTAGTTCTATGTTGCCCAATATGACAACCCCAGCCCTGGACACGCACGTGGCTATTGGGCACTTGAAATGTGACTGGACTAATTGATATGTGTTGTACGTGTAAAATACATACCAGGTTTCAGAGTTCATATGAAAAAGAGAATGTAGAATGGTCCCATTAAAAACTTTTAAAAACTTGTGGAGATGAGCACTGGGTGTTATGTGGAAACTAATTTGACAATAAACTATTTGTAAAAAAAAATACACATAAATCATAAAATAAAAAAATTAAAAAAACTTTTAAAGTCATTGTATGTTGAAATGATTATATATATTACATTCAGTGATATAAATTATCAGAGTTTATTTCACACATTTCTTTTCACTTTTTTAGTGTGACTACTAGAAAACTTAAAATTTCATTTATAGCTCACATCATATTTCTATGGGTTTAGTTCAACCTTCTCATTTTACAGATGAGGAAACTGAGGCTCAGAGAAGGGAAGAGGGTTTCCAAGGCCACATACCCAGTGGGGATTAACCAGGGAGATCTGGGAGGATCACAGATGGTTTCAAGGCCTCAGGTACTTTTGTATAAACTATGGTGGGGTGGAGAGAGAGGGCAAAGTCCCAAGGGGGTGTCTCCCAAAGTAGAAGCCAGTAGTCTAGTTTTGGCCTGGGTTTGAGACCTAGCATACATTTGGAATGGGGGCCATGGACTTTCCTCTGAGGCACTGACACAACCCTGCCAGTGAAACCCATCTCCTTGGAGGAATGGCTCTATGGTAGGCTCTTGGTCCTTTTGCGGGCGTGAGAGGAATCCTCTCCACAGATGGCCTTGGCCCAGGCAGCTTAAACAGGACATGGCAAAAGAGATGAAAGGTGGTTCAGAGAGCCCTGTCTGCAATAGCTACTGCTATCTCATTGGTGTTGAACAGGCTTGCCAGTAATCTGGGGGAGCCTCATAAGGCTACAGGGCTCAGCCACATTCAACCTGATTCTGCAAGTGTTTCTTGAGCATGTCCACTGTACCTGGGCCAAGAAAAGGAGAAGCTCCTGGGATCCATAACTTTATGTTCTGGGAAAAGATACCCATTACACTTGAAACAACTCAAGAACAATGACACACAGAAAAGGTTAGGTTTCAAGTGGGTAGCCCAGATTGCAGTTGAGTTGTGGTAGGTACTGTGGTCATGGAGATGGTGTGGTTTAGTAAGGAACCTGGCATAGAGCCCTGACATAGATGAGTTCTGTGGCTAACAAAGCCAGTGATTTGGGTAGGTCATATTCTCTCTGATGTCATTGTCCTCATCTGCTCAATGGGATAACACCTGCCATCTGGTTCCCACCCTCCAGGCATGGTGGAGTGTCATGGGAATGCCACACATGAGCAGGAAGGGGATGCTACCTAGGCCTGAGGTTTCAGGACCATTGTAGGCAGAAGTGACTGGGAGTAGGTGAGGGCACCATGAGGGAGGCCGGCTGGCCATATAATTTATCTTTCGAAAGGGTATACTTCTGAGTATGAAAGGGGAAGCTATTAATATTAAAATTGGGACAAGATGTGGAGGGAAAGATTGTTCTGTGTAAATAGGACATATGGCACTCTACTGGGAAGAGGTCAAAGGCAAAATCTTGTGTGGCTTGGGAGGCCAGCAGCAGGGGAATGGCTTTGCACTAGAGATTGGTAGGCAGGGAATGGACAGTTGGGGTTAAGTAGGGTCAAAATAAGAAGGAGTTTGGGGAGGGCACTGACTCAGAAGCAAGAATGTGAATAGTGACAGTACTAGGGTTGGAGCCTGGTGTGGGACAGCCCCACAGCCCCAGACTGGACACCTACTTCCCAGGGCGTGGGGAATCTAAAATGAGAGCATGGCAGGAGACATGAAGTATGGGGACCCAGCAAGACACTTCTGTTTTCATTACTGACACCACAGTTGAGCCTTTTTGTGGGTGTTCTCTGACTACCAATGGAGGAAAGCTTGTTCGGAACCCCACAAAGCTATTCCCGAACACTGCCCCAGTGAGGTTGCAGACTCTAGCTCAGGGGAGAAGGGGATCAAAATGCCAGCCTTTGGGTGCTCCCCAGGGCCTACAGCCCTGCCCCCATCCCAAATAATGGGCCCTGTTGAGCTAGCCTATTCTTGGGTAGCAGGAAGTTCTTGGGCCAAGCCCCACACATGAAGAGGGCCTTGGAAGAGATGCCCCTGTGACCTCTAGCCGATGAGCTCAAAAGGGCCCATTCTTCCTGGCTGTGGGGTTGGGGTAGGAGGGGATGGCACTGTGGCTTTTTGACCCTAGAGAAGCATGACTGGCTCAGTGTTCTGGCCTTTGCCCTGCGGCTGTCTTGGCTCCATTTGCTGACCTCATGGGATTGTCCTTCAAGTCTGTTTTGGCTGCTCTGCAAGGCTAAGGAGACAGGGCGTTTCTTTTCCTCATTGTAATCCCTGTGGGTCATGTCTGGCACTGGTAGGTGCTGAATCCTTCCTGCTGCCTCTCTCCACATACCCAGTGCCCCCTTCCTCTGCCAGTCTTCCCCACAGCCTGTCACTGGGGCCCACAGGGATTTCACACCAAACACACCAGGCCTCCTGTCAGGTAAAGTGGTAAAACCCTCTCTTCCTCACAGACCCCAGGGGTCAAGTCTGTGCTTTTCTATTCTCCCGTGCAACCTCCTCCCCCCATGTGCTGGGATTCCCCTTCACACGCCTGCTAGGTTAACAAACACAGGCAGCTCCTGATGCCAGACATCCTCATAGGCATCCAGGGACTGGTTCTCGCCCTGAGGGAGTGATGGCATTTCCTCCTACGAAGATTCCTAAGTAGAGCCTTTCAGCCTTCTTGGCTGTCTTTATTTTATTCTATTTTTATTTATTTATTTATTTATTTATTTATTTTACAAACAGTTTATTGTCAAATTAGTTTCCACATAACACTCAGTGCTCATCCCCACAAGTGTCCTCCTCCATGCCCATCCCCCCTCCTCCCCACATCCATCAGTCCTCAGTTTTTGTCAGCATTCAAGAGTCTCTCATGGTTTGCCTCTCTCCCTTTCCCCCACCATTTCCGCCCTTCTTCTCCCCCTTGTTCCTCCGTCAAGTTCCTCCTAATCCTCCTATACCAGCAAACATATGATATTTGTCCTTCTCTGCCTGACTTATTTCGCTCAGCATAACACCCTCAAGGTCCATCCATGTTGCTACACATGGCCAGATTTCATTGTTTCTCATTTTGGCTGTCTTTAAATAGACCCAGAGGGCTTTCTCTTCAGATCTCTGTTACAAAGGTCCATAAACGTGGTGAAGTCATGCAGCTTGAAGAGCTCTGGTAGATCTTTGGGGCACTATCCTGTTCCATACTGATTGTAGGCAGGTCTAGGCCTCTCTTTCTCTTAGTGTACTCTTTATGCACTTAGTTGGTCCTATGAGAAAAATCTCTGCATCTTTCCATCATTCATTGATTCCTAGGGATAGAGCCCAGCCACTGTGCCCTCCCCTCAAGGAGACAACCCCATGTTTTAAGGGTACTTGGGATTTGTTTGAATCAGGTATGGTGAGACATGCAGACACAGAAGTTACTGTCATGAAGGAAGAAGTTTATCTTCACAGATCCCTAGAAACAGGAGGCAGAGAGGCACACCATGTTGTGGGGGTCACACAGGGTAGCACCAGTGTCAGTTAAGAGGCAAAAGGAGCAGGGATAAAAGGTGTGAAAAAATGGGTGAGGCAGGGTGAACAGGTTTCGGACTGGCTGGTTTGAATAATTTCAGCAGGCTCTGGGCAAAGGGGCCACCCTGAGTCATCTGGTAGCTGACCCTGGGGTGACTGGGGCAGGGGACAGAGGCTGGAGTGGAATGTAAGGGCCCAATAAAGGAGGGGGTTGGGGGTGTGGACCATGGACTTGTTGGTTTGCTAGCCCTAGAAAGGAGAGGCCCTCCTGTGTCAGCAAGGCCCTAGGATTGCAAAGCACCAAATACAAAAATTAGAAAATGTGATCATAACCTCATCTCTTTGCAAAACCCTGTAGCAATTCTGGCCACTCTGCTGTGGTACCTTCAACAGCACGTTTTCTCTGTCCTTGGGAATCTGGTTCAGACGTCAAGGCTCCCTCTAGAAAGTCTTCCCTCAGTCCACTCCTGATGCCACCAAACGGAATCATCCCCTTCTCCCCTGGAACCTGTCCTGTGCTGTTCCTATAGTTCCACACCCTAGTTCGGGGTGAGCTGTCTTCCTGTTTGCCTCCTCTCCGGGAGTCATGAGAGGGTCCACCTCATCTCGTATGCCTTGTGGCACCTAATGCAGGCCTGGCACATTCGAAAGGCTCCATAAATGGTGGTGGAACACTGAATGGACATGGACTGTAGGCCACTCCCCAACAGCAAGGGTGTCATTTGCATCTCAGTGGAACTTTGAACAGTGTCTGCTGTCTTGTTGTCCCTCTTGAGAACACAGTGGGAGACATGGTGGGCCAGGACCCAGGAGACATTTCCATTCTCATTACTGATACCACAGGTGAACATTTCTGTGAGTGTCCCCTGACTGCCAATGGACCGTGCCCGGAGAGGTTCGTATTCCAGTGTTCATGAGCTCATAAGAGTCATTCAGCCCCTGAGCTTTCATATAAAATATGCACGTGCACTTAGCCAAGGAGAGAAGATCCAGGGCATTAATCAGATTCTGCAATTGCTCCAAACTGGTAATAAGGTTAAGAGTCAAAGAATGGATGGTAGCTGCCAAAACTGTGGTCCAGAGCTGCTGTCTAGAAGCCTATTACCACCTGTCCCTAGGTCTAACCAACAGAGTGCCTGCTTTCCCCATCGAGGTCCTGCTCTGGGCCCTTCCTTCTCCCATAGTTGGGCCTTCTTGGTTCTCCTGCAGGGCAGTGTCTCCAGGCTCCACGGCTAATTCTAAGCATGGCATGGGAGTGATTTAAGTTGTTTCACATTGTTCCCTCCTGGGTAATCTGACTCTGACCTTTTATTCCTGGTGACTGGGCTCTCGTAGTGTTTCCTGTGCCAGAGGAGCAGTCGAGGTAGCTTCTCGGGCGCTGCAGGCTCCCTGGGGTGAGCTGCCTTCATGCTGCCCCACCTCCCTCCTACTACCTTGCCCAAGGCTGCCCAAGCCTGCAGTAACCAGGTAGCTGCTGAGCGACTTCGCAGATGTCAGCAGTTACAGTGAGAGCAAGAGCAACACCCACCATGACATTGCTCTTATTATCAGAAATAGACTGTTAACAGGAACGATAGTAAAATGTGAGCTGACAGCTTACCCTGTGCTGGATGCTTTCGTAGATTCACTGTCTCATTTGATTTTTACAACAACCCTATGAGACAGGTAGTTTTATCTTCCGCATCTCCATTTATGGAAGGAAAGTGGGGCACAGAGAAGCTCAGTTGCTCACCCAGGGTCACAAAGCTAATGTAGAGCTCGAATTTCATCCAGGTATGTCCTATTTCCAGACTCACCGTGAAGCTCCCATACTGTGTTGCTGAGAGCCTAACTGCCCCCCTCCCCCTCGGTCTGGGAGTACTGTCCAAGGAGCCCACAGTCCTCTGCCCTCTCCCCATGGCTCCCATAGCAGTCTGTCCTTCTGCATCCAAGCATTCACGACATAGAACTGTCATCACCTGTTTGCAGAGTGTGAGCTCCATAAGGCAGGGCCTGAGTCACCGTCATTCTCCTCTGTAATCCCGGGGCCTGGCCCAATGCCTGACACACAGCTGATGTCCCAAACTGATGGGATTAGTGGACCATCACTTGGGTCCTGTCTGGTTCTGTTCTGAGGTGCAGCCTTGGACTTGGCCCAGGCCTGATGGCCAGTGCGCAGCTGCCAGGCTTCCCTGCCCTGCTGGCTCCACAGACCTTCTCTCATGCCCCAGATGAGGCTTGAAGGGAAGGGAGGTGATGATGACAGAGTTCGGAGCGAGTCACAAGCAGTCCCTCTGCCTACTTGTGGTGCTAGACCTCGATGGGAAGTGACATCTCCTCCTGTGTCTTGACCTCTCCCTCTCTCATTCCCTGCGGACACACGGCCCAGAAGTTGATCGGGAAGGACAGGCCTAGTTTTATTAGAACAACCGTGTCAGTGAAAGGGCATGGGCAGCCCCTCCCTGCAAGGGTGCTGGCCGGTCCATGCCAGTCAGTCCTGTTCGGACAAAGAGGGCAGCAGCCAGCAGAGCTATGCTGTTGCTCGTGGGGGCCTGTAAGGGGCCCTTCAGTTTGAGCCCAGGTTCTAAGGGTTTGGCTGCCTATCCAGTTTACCAATTCTGAGGAACTTTGTCCTAGGGGTCTTCTCTCTTTCTCCCCCCAAGGCCACAGGAGTTAGGGCTCTAGTCCTAGTTACACCGAATCCTGGATTCCAAGACAAGCAGGCATTGATGCTCTTGCCCCAAGTGTAAGCTTTTGGAGGCTTGGGGGCAACCACTGGAAGCCTCATCACAGTGGATTCCTACGTCTGAGCAAGGTGCACTGTCTGGAGCCAGATTCAAACAGAGCTTTGTGAGCAGAGAAGTGGGATGTTGTGGGGAGCTTACAGCCAGACAGAGAAGTGTCAAAGAGGGTAGATGTGTATATATATACACGGAGAAACTTAGCCTGGGGGACTTCCTCAGCTGAAGCAGAAATGACTGGGAGTTTTGAAAACAAGTGGCTAATCCGGGTATACCCGAAGCTGTTTAAGGCATCAAAGGGGACACCCACCACAGAACCAGAATTGGTGTTGCCTTGAGCTTGTCCTGGGGTCTGACTCCCGCCCTTCAGAAAACCCATCCAGCATTTTTACTCACCTTGGGTGCACACAGCTCCACCCCAGGCATACACTTGCACTCTTGCCGGAGAGACAAGATGTACGGGTGCAGATGCACACCAACAAATAGTGAGCCCACCGTCTGCAAAGAGGTGTAAATGCGTGTGGGCCAGAGGGCAGGAGGAGCGTGAGAAGGGAGGGGTCCCCATGGCTGGGCTGCTGGGGGAGGCTCACACAGAAAGTTCTGTGAATGGGGGCGGGGAGGAGGGGAGCAGTGAGCAAACAGCCCCCAGATTGGGTCGTGCCACATGGTGTTAGTTCTACCAAAACTACCCTTCCCGCTCCAGTCTGAGCACAACCTTGTTACCATCAGAGCACCTGGCACAGTGCCACCACACCCTGATGCCCACCGCAGTGAAAAGTTATGCTTTTACTAGATGGCACGGTGAACAGGAAGACAGGATGCCGTTTCCTTCCCTCCCCCTTCCTTATGTGCCAGGCACTGTTCACAATAGTGAGCCTAAGACACAAAACTGCTGCCCTCACGGAGCTGCCATTAATCTCTCTAACCAGTTCTAGTTTAGTTTTTCATCTGTAAAATGATGCGTCCAAAGCTTTTCAATTCAGTGGGACTTACAGGTGCAAGCTGGGCTGGTTGTAGCCACGGAAAGAAAGCAGGGGACCTGTCTTTTCCTGGGCACACCTGCCACTGCCACGGTCACAGGAGAACCGTAGAGCAGCCCCAGGCCCTGGTTGGCCTATTGCATCAGCTGGAGCCTTATGCACATCCCTGCATCCTGGGGTCCTGCACCCAGTCTTACTTTGCCCATGAGCATGACAAGAAGGCCCGTGTTTGCCCGTGTTTATTTGAGCTACTTCATGGGCAATTTCCAATCCATGGCTCTAGTCCTTCACTGAAGACTAAACACTGAAACAATTATTGTTTAATTTCAAGTGAAAGGAGCACTGAAGGAGACATGGTGTGACCTTTTCTGTGTATGTATCTATAGATAGAGATATATAGACACTGGAATTTATTTCCCCAGGGAAAGAAGCGGCACCGTGCTGCCAGCTGGGTTTGTGTTTGGAGCTGTGTTTGTGTACAGTGTTATGTGTAATTTATTTCCCCAGGGAAGATCAGCTAAGATGGCGCATCTGATTCCTAGTAGAGGTTTTTTTTTCTTATTTCTTCAATAAACCACCCTACCCCCCGTGCTGAAAGAAAAGTGTTCTCCTCCAGCCAGCTGCCTTATTTGACTGGTGTCTTTGAGCTCCACAGTGCCTCAGAGGGCTTGGGCTCTGGTCTGCAAATCCCCTGGGGCCCCACATCACCCAGTACCACATCACTCTTTCTGTTGGAGTCCTGGGTGGGGGGAGGGGGTGGGAGAGGACAACAGAATGACTGAGGCCAAGAACACACACTGCTGGGCTGCCCCTGCCTTTTAACATCCTTCTTCTGGGAGGCTCCGAGTGAGAGTTCTGTGCCTTTGCCTGCCTTCGGCAGGATCCAGGTTTGACCTGTTAGGAAGGGATGTCCTCATGCCCCTCCACCCCTGCTCCCTAAGACCCCTCTCTGTCCTCCACCAGAACCACCTAGTGAGGCTGTTCTCTAGAGCCCCAAGTAAATAAATGGAAGCTCCAGCTCTCTGCATTCTCTGTCCTCCTCCGTGCCTAATGGCTGGGAGATTAGAAATATTTGGAAGGCATCATTTAATTAGTTAGCAAATGCAGTGCTTCCTTTAATTTTGTAAATTCAGTAGGCACAAGTGCCCACCCACCTGTTCTGGTTGCCATAACAACTTTAAATTTCATTTGTAGTCTCTGCTGATGTTTCTCTTTGTTTGTATGTATATGTGTGTTTTGTTTGTCTGGAAGTGAGTGTGTGGTTTCTCTCCCATAGTCCTCTTCCTGTGAGCCCCTCCTGTGCTGTGTCCTATTTCATTTCATTCTATGCCTCTCTTCTGTCCTCCACTTCCTTCAGGGCTTCCCTCATTTGCCTTTCCCAGATGATGGGGGTTAGGGTAGAATTCACTTCTTCCATTGCTGGAACCAACAGTTTGCAAAGATTCTGTCACGTGCTGTAGGCATAGAGAAATCAATGACTGTCTACATGGTGTGATCTCAGGGACACTGAGAAGATCCTGCAAGCTCAGAATACCAACCAACCCAGTGTCATGTTGCCTGAAATTTCCCAGTTGCAGTTTTGTGACCCTGGTCCCTTCCTCTAAAGGAATGGTGAGTGCTTTTGAAGAGATAAGCTGCCAGGAGGCTCTCATGAGGAAATAGTGACTGACGACTGACCTGATGGAGGCTGCTGGTTTTGAGGATGAGCAGCAGATGGTCCAGTGGGGAATAGAGTTGCAGGAAGAGAACACAGCCAAAAGGGCATCTCAGAGGTCACACTCTCCCTATGCATGCCTGTGTCCAAAGAACTCACATACCTAGACTCAAGCAATGTGTGGGGCTGGGTGCAGACTGTTGGCCACCCCAGGATTCCTGGGCCTTCTGAGCAAGCTTGACCAGACACTGCAATGATGCAGGAGGCTTCCTTGCTGAGGAGCAGGGAGAACTGATTGCAGTGGGGTCTGCAAATAGACCTTAAAAGAGAGAAACCCAGAAGTTGCTTTCTCCAGGGGCAGAAGAGGTTATCCATGAGGGAGCTTGGAACTTGTTCTAACCATGTGGAGTCTTGAGAAAATGAGTCCAGTAAGGAGATTGAAACTGGAGTCACCTGGGAATGTTTTAGGTTCGGTTTCTCCCAAAGCAAACTCAGCCAAAAATTTGAGTGCAAGTTATCTATTTAGGAGGCGATCCCAGGTAGCGCTAACAGGGGAGTGGGGAAAGGAGGTAGGGGAGGGAAGAGCTGGTAGGCAGGTGACATCTGTGGGAAACTGGGACTCAGTCCCAGTGGGGAGCTCTGGGGAATAGTACAAAACTTGCTGGAGAGTTTTCCCACCTGAAGGGTGAGAAAATTGAGTATGTATCTTCCAACACCTCCAACACTCCAGTACTGGCTGATGCTGCTTCTGGGTGTATTGATTCCCCAGCAGTCTGGCAAGTCTTGGGGGAGGGCTACAAGTGCAGCAAGGAGCCGTGGGCTTGGCCTGGAGCAGCGGTGCTTAGCACCTAGGGGCAGGGACTGCATCTGCTGTGGTTCACCCCTTGTATCAACCCAATCCCCTCCTGCTTCAGTTTATTATGTCCTCACTGCTTCTTCCAATGATGACTGATTGCAATTTCTGGAAAAAAGTTAGTAGGTTAGTGAGACAAACTGAAGTTTTTGCTGCTGCAGTTGGTGTGGAGGTTGACTTGATTTTTATCATATTGCGCTTCTACCACCAATTCTTCCTTCTTCTGTTCAGCCACCATTTCTGCTCTTCTTGGCTTGCCTGGTGGGATAGACCAAGCTGTTATCCATGAAAGGATGAGACCCCTGGACACCAGGACTTTGTCAGGCCACTGGTTGCCACAATTGTACATTTGTGATTATCAAGAGGCACCTCTGGTGAATTATCTGAGTTGTAAACATATTGCTTTCTGCCTCCATATGTAGAAAAAGTCCTTCCTTCTCATGATAATCAGGGTCAATCTCCCCTGCTGGTTTGATAACTTCTTTCTGTGCCTGCTGGTGTACTGACATGAGGAACCCCAAATGACCAAGGTGAAGTCCTTACTTTAGGGCTGGAGGAACTCTTGCTTTGTCTTCTGAAGTTGCCCACCACCCTGGGTCCAGATTCATCAGATCCTAAAGTTGTAGGGTCAGAATGCACATCTCACAGGATGGTGAGAAGGTCCACTTCTCCTACCAGTCCTTGTTTTTCAGACCCAGGTATTTTAGTTCTGGGGCCACAACACCATAATTTAGCCACTGGTCCAAATAGTATGCTGCATTGTGACTTTAGCTCCAACATCTGTGGGTGTCATTACCAACCCGGTGCTTAGCCAAAACTTCATAAGGCCTTTCCAATACTCCATCAGATCAGCAGCTTCTGAGTGATAGGGATATGGCAGCACTGCTGGGTCCTATGGTCATGAGCCCATCATGGCATCTCTCACTATGAAGTGAGCCTTTGGCCCAAGGTGATATTATGCAGGATCCCTTAACAACAAATTAGATACCCTAGGGGCCAAGATACTGTGGGCCAGAAAGGAAAGAATATGTGTCAGTGCAATAAGAACACAAGATGGCTTTCTGGGTGAGTGTATCTGAAATAATTGATAATGCTGTGAAAAAGCTGCTTTGTTTCCTTGAGGGATGGCACCATGTTGAAGGCTCAGCATCATTCATGAGGGTCAAGGGCATGGGCTAGGTAATCTCAGTATCCTGTCCATTTGGTTGTGCAATGCATCTTCTGTGGTGGGCATTAATAAAGATCTGTACACTTTGTCTTCAGTCTTAATATTTCCAGACCCTTGACCATAACTAGCTTTAAACCATTTACCACTTCCCAAGAATATGTGAACACCATAGTCACAGGCCTCTTCTCTCACCACATCAGGTTGGTGATCAGTCAAGGGTAGTTGAGGCCTTCTCCACTGGGAGGACTTCCCTTTACTGCTGACTTTCAGGGCCACTTCTGTTCCAGGCTGTTGGGAGACTCCATTTTTGGCTTACACCAGTATATGGAGATAGCTTATCTATGAACCAGGCCCAGATTTTCTTTCTCTGTCAGCTGATGATGGGAACTACCTGCAACGGTGAGCTGAAAGAAACACATTGGTACAACAGACGTGCATGACATAAGATCTGGGTCAGCTGTTTTTGCTCCCTGGACCTATTTGGGCCTGCTCACTAATGTGTCATTTCAGTTATGACTTGGTGGGTCTTAAACACCCAGATCATAATGGACATTTCTGGTATCATGGTTCCTTGATGTCTCATGGTCAGGTAAGATGTTCAGTCCCTGCTAGAGCCCAATAGCAAGCTCAAATCTGCTTTTTTAATGTTAAAGAAGATTTTTGCTGCAGATAGCAGATCCTTGCTCTAGAATCCTAAGGTTTTGTTCTATGACTTTCCTGCTTAAGCTTGCCAGAAACTCCAAACTACATTGTTATCTACCTTGGATATTGCTGACATCATGGAATCTGCCAGGTCTTATGGTGCCACGTAAGGGCCTTTCTCTTAAAAGTAGAGGCTCAAGGTCCAATGATTTCTCCTTTACTTTAGAGGAAATATCCCAATATGCCCCAGACCACTGGATCTTTACAAAGTTATTGACATGGCAGGCCTCTGGGTCTTTGCAGGACTTACCTCCCACCTCTGGTGCACAGGTCTTAGCTAGGCTTCCGATTACTTGTCACTTCCTGCTCACCAGACCTCTTATGATTATGTATCCATATAATGGGCCAGTTTGATGCTCTGTGGCATAATCAGAAAATCAAGGTCCCTTTGAACTATATAATGACAGAGAACAGAAAAGTTAAATAGATCTGGGGGCAAGATCATTAAAATGTACGCTATACATTCCAAGTAAATGCAAATTTGTCCTGATCCTCTTTGAAGGGGATTGAACAGAATGTATTCACCAGCTTAAGTGTCAGAGGCTATGTGGATCTGTTCTACTGAAGATATCTGGCAAAAAGAGTTGCAACTGAGGCTACCACTTGGTTATGTTTATAGTAGTCCATTGTCCTGTTCCATGATCAATAGGATTTTGCTGATGAATTAAATGGGAGATATGATGGGATCACAGTCTTATACCATTTAATTCTTTGAAGGTGACACTAGTCTCTAGCATTCCATCTAAGATACAATATTGCTTTAATTTTACTCTCTTGGTCCAGTGTATACGTATGTGTGTGTCTCTGTGTATGTGTGAATGTGTGACCTATTTGAGTATGTGTGTGGTATGTATGTGTGTATGTGGCAGGAGGAGAATTTCACTTGGGCTTTCCTACTGTAATGACTCTACTACATACATTAGGGAGGCAGTGTGAGAGTTCTGCCAACAGGGAGGTGTAGTCACCTGGATCATATGCTCAGGGACCTGGAAAATGATCACAGAGTGAAGCCGCAAACCTCTGTGTCCCTTGGTATCAATATCAATATGCTAAGACCTGTATTCAAAAGCCTTTGAATTTTCTGGGCATTCTCTCTTACCTAGTATATAGTTATCTGGTAAGTATAACCAGAAATTCTTTTAGGAAAGGAAAGGAAATATTGCTACTGTATATACTTTCTGTGGCATTTTCATGGTCTTTTCTTAAGAGGATCTGGCCTCTTTTTCCACTAATAGTCTCTGGGTTCAAGAACTAGCTCAGGTTTGAAAACTGGATGGGGGATTATAATTTTTTATTGTGGTGCCTTACATCAACCTTCTGCTCACCCCTCTTGATAATTTTGGTTATATAAGTCAAGCAATATCTTTGTTGGCAGAGAGCATCTATTTCACCTCCGGAAACATCATGGATTATTAGTTATTGCAACAGATCTCAACAGGTCAAGGATTCCCTCTGGTTGTCATTCCAGCTTTGTGGCCTATCATGTAATTGCACTCATGTTGCTTTTGACTTAGTCCTGGTTATTACAGAATCTTAGCTGTGTTGACATTTGGGAGCCATGGAAGCTTCCCCCACTGTTTTCTCTGGCCTCAGACAACAGCTACCACTGAACTTCTGATCACAATGCCCCAATATTTTATTGCTTTAGTGAAGGGAATGTCCTCTGGATTCTTCTGGGGAACACAGTCAGTTAGCATGTTTTCTGGTCTAATGTAGTGAATTCATTCCAACAAGGGTACCTCTCTGGGCCTTTTGTTCTCTTTCTTGAAACTCTGCTAAAGCAGTTCTGGCATTTCCACTGCATATACTTTTATTGTTTCCAGGCTTCAAGGAGTCATGCCAATAGTGTGTTAGAACTGGCTTTGGATGTCCTTGCCAGGGTACTAAATCCTGAGTCATGGGAAAGTGCTCTCCTATCAATGAACTGTCCACACCCAGCCTTGTATTCCACCCACCCACTGTAGCACTCTCAAGTCCCATTCTGAGGCATGTTCTTCGTGTTCCTGTTGGGCTTGCAGCAACTTTTTTTTTTTTTTTTTTTGCTGAATAATCTATTTTGTTCTTTTTTTTTTTTTTAATGTTTTATTTATTTCTAGGAGAGAGAGACAGCATGAGCAGGGGAGGGTCAGAGAGAGGGGAGTCACAGACTGAAACAGGCTCCAGGCTCCGAGCTGGCAGTCAGCACAGAGCCCGACGGGGCTCGAACCCACGAACTGCGAGATCATGACCCAAGCGAAAGTCGGACGCTTAACCGACTAAGCCACCCAGGCGCCCCTATTTTGTTCTTTAAGAAGTGACATGATTCCCTAGTCAAGTCATCATGAGAGGTGGCTTTAGGTATTAGATTAGGAACAATGATGGGAGGTGCAGATTCCCTTTGAAGAGGATAAGTATCATTTTGCAGGACATTAACAATGGTGAGGCTTTTGCATAGATCTAGACAGATTAAAGTCTGTCTCTTTTGTGGGGTGAAGGAAGGAGTATTTCTGCTGGCTCACAGATTCAGAGAATGTGGTATTTGAAGGTTCTGAACCCAAATGTCCTCATGGTGGATCTTTGAGTCCCATTCATTTTTTACTGCATTTCTGCTGTTATCATTGAAGGCATGCTGTGGCTGTGAATCCAATCGTCTTTGTAAGTCTGCCACTATTACAATCAGATTTTAAGCATGATTTTCAGCTCAGTCTATCTCTCAGTCACTGAAGGTGAGAATTTCTTTAACATGGCCCTGGAGTTTTCTGGCTTTTAAGTTGATTGTTACTTGATCTGAGCCTATTATGTTTTTCATTCAGAGCTTTGGTGGCAGTTAACAACATTTAACCAACTCCACATTTGCCATAATTATAATCACCCATCCACCCCCAGTTTTTAAGTCTAGATCAGTACTTCTTAGACTACATATTGGTAAGGAATATTTAAAAAAAATCTTTTGTGGGGGTGCCTAGGTGGCTCAGTCAGTTGAGTGTCTGACTATTTTGTCTCAGGTCATGATTCCAGAATCATGAGATCAACCCCCATGTCCAGGGCTCTGTACTGAGCATAGAGCTTGCTTAAGACTCTCTCTCTCTGCCCCTACTCCCTCTATAAAAATAAATAAAATCTTTTGTGGACTTATGAATTACTAGAAAATTAAATAAGAAGACATTCATGATGTAATAATAATTTTTTAAAATTATTAGGTCCAATAGGACATAAAATATATTTGCTATTTTACTCTTAAAGTTTTCGTATGCTTCTCCTCAATTTCTATACTTGTCAGAGACTGGTATCAAACAGTTTATGAATTAGGATTGGCCCATGGACTGCACTTTGAGAGACCTTTTGTATACGTCAATTCCTTCCCTTTGGTCTGCATTTGACCTCAGTTCATCTCAATACAGGTAAGAGTTTTAGCAAATGTGATGCTAGAGCACACTGGTGTTGTCAAACTTCCACTTATCACCAGCAATGAGGTCCTCATTATCATTTGGTTGGCATGTGATCTTATTCTAGAACCTCACGCTGAAGGTCTTCTTCCTACCTCTATTCCAGCATTAAATAGATTCCCTTAGAATCCAGCATTTGGATTCCCTTAGGAGCATTTCCTGAGCCAAAGGTATGAATGCATATAGTTTATTTGGGAGTTTATCTTAAGAAGCCCTGGTAGGGGAGTGGGGAAGTGGCACAGGGAAGGGAAGAAAGCTGGAAAGAGTGTGTTATTATGCAAGTTACTAGTGTGGCAATGTGGGCTCGATTCCACTTGGAAACTTAGAAACAGATTAGGGCATTTCTCAGAGTTATCTTATCCAAGAATTATTGGCTTATGGCTTCTCATGGGTACACTGACTCACCATTTTTGGACTGCCTTGGGGATTTGCAGACTGAAAGAAAGCTCTCAGACTGAGAGGTGTATGTGTTTGCTGCAGGATGCCACTGAAATAGGAATATGGGCAGGCCACTGAAGCATCTGTTTACAGAAAACTGACTGAAGGTCCATTCACGCAGAGGCATGAGGTCATCCCAGGCATATGCCAGGGTGGGATGGAGACTAGGGATGGGGCCAGCTCATATTGGTCATCAGGAAGCTGCAAACAGAGTGTAGAAAAGAGTGGGGTGTGATTTTTAAAAATGTGGTACGATTCAGGTCTGTCAGTGACCAAGGATTGTTGACCTTGAGTCAGGGGCCTCGTTATTCATGATGTGTTTATGGGGTGGGGGGGATAGTCATGTGGTTTGTTACAGACTGGGCTGGGCTATTACCTACCAAAGAATGGGAAGGTGCAGAGATTTACAGACCTTTTGTGAATTAACTTAAACTAATGATTTTTCAACTCTTCTTCAAAAAATCCTACGGAAGGGCTGTTGAGGTTTGGCATCAGACAGGCTGTGAGGTTTCCACTCCTGCTTCAAGCACAATAGCTTTGCATTACTGTCTACTGGATCAGACAGCATTTCTGCTTCTAAAAGAGTAGTTGAAAACCACTGCTTTAATCAATCTGTGGAGTTAGATATATTACTTTTGGATGAATCCATTTGCCAAGTCACAAGGTCAGGTCATAGGGCAACTGATGCCCTGTTCCCTGGCACTCATGGAATGTCACTGGGTCTTCATGAGATAACAGTGCCATTTTAAGCTTTGTTTCCTCCGTCCTCTTTCTAAATCCACAGCAGGCAGGGATGTTCAGCACTAGTCATCATGTATCTCTGGAATAATATTCGTTCACATCAAAACACAACCCCAACGGGAGTCCTAGGGAAAGATGTCAATCCATTTCTGAGTCAGAGGGATTTCAGGGGACTTCTTTATTTGTCTCTACCACAAACTCCAGCCTCTGTTCTTTCCTTTCACAAGGAGAGGACATGTGGACCTGGCAGATTCAGGCTTCTTTATCAAAGCCTCTGCTTCCCCAGCACCTTGGACAGGGACACCCGAGGCCCTTTCCAAGACTATTTCTCTCAGGGGGACAATTTACTCTTGGCTCTGTGTATGTCAGCAGAGCTCTTAAATTTCGAGGACAGTTGGGTGAAATTGGATGTAGCCAATTTGCATCTTCAAATCGATTTTGTACACATGGGCGTGTGCACTCACATCTCTAGGGACAAGGTGGGGAATGAGGTTTGACATCTCATGGGCAATGAGATGACAGTTTGCTCTGCTTGCCTTTGAGCACTGGCCTATGTAATCTTGTGGCTCAGTTGCCTTTTATGGAATGAGAGGTGAACTGGGTGATCTCTGAGGTCTCCTTTGACTTTAGTGCTCCATGTTTTTATGTTTGTGGGGAAACAGGGTGGTAAGAAAACCAGTGGTCCACATTGCACTGTGTAGCTGAAGGGCAGCACAAATGGGGAGAGTAAAACTGTTTTGCACAGTCTTGACCCAAGAGCAGATTCAGTGTTTGGATGTCATCACAATAAGCAAGTTGGGAGGTGTAGAGGGTGAGGGGGCATCCTTCTTGTTCCCAGGATAACCTGCTGCAGGCTTGGTGTCACTGGGGTTGCTGTGGGTGATACAGCAGGTCATCACACCCCTCTGAGCCCAAAAGAAACCCCTCGCTGGGTGGTTGAGGAAATAACTAGGAGGCTCCTGGGGTATCACAGAAACTCATCAATTTGACGTTCATTCCTGGCCCTGGATCTGGGCTGGCAAATTTGGGCAAAAGCCTACTACAGTTAGATTCTTCTCACCTCATCATCTTTATCTCTTACTGCTCACACAGCTCAAGGACTTTTTCTGCAATTGTCCTCCCCCTCCCTCTCCTGCACCATTAATTTTTACCTCTCTAGTGTTCCCATCAGAATACAAACATGCTATAATAATATCTTCAATCTTAAAAAAAAAACAAAAAAAAAACCTCCCTTGACCCACACATACCTCTTCAGCTACTCTTCAATTTCTCTTCCTGCTTTGACAGTGAAACTCACTGGTAACTTGCTACTTTCACTTCCTTGTCTCTGATTCTCCTGTGAGGCCATTCCAATCAAACCTTTACTCCTACCACCTCCCTGAAATAGCTCCTGCCAAGGTTGTAGCAGGCACCTCAAACTTAACACATCCTAACCTGAACACATCTTAGAAACTGGCCTCTCAGACTCACCCATTTTAGTAATGGGCAAATTACTTTTTCTGGATATTCAGATGAAACACTTTAGAATCATCTCTGACTTCTCTCTTCCTCTCACTGTATGTCCAACCTATAACCGGAATGGGCAGCCCTATCACTGAGAGAATCCTGCCTCCAATCCCTGCTCCCCACCTCTACCACAACCCTCCTGTAGCAATGTCACCATGATCTCTTACCTAACTAGTTCCCCTCCTGTCTCCCTGCTTCTACCCTTCCTCCTTATGGTTGAGAATGATAGTCACAATTCTGAATGATAACTTTAAAACACATCAGATCATATCACAAGTGAGTGCAAAACTCATGTACCCCAATGTTCATAACAGCACTCTCCACAATAGCCAAAACCTGGAAAGAGCCTAAGTGTCCATCAACGGACGAATGGATCAAGAAGATGTGGTTTATCTGTACAATGGAATACTACATGGCAATGAGAAACAATGAAATCTGGCCATGTGTAGCAACATGGATGGACCTTGAGGGTGTTATGCTGAGTGAAATAAGTCAGGCAGAGAAAGACAGATACCATATGTTTGCACACATAGAAGGCTTAAGAGGAACTTAATGGAGGACCGCGGGAGAGAAGAAGGGGGGAAATGGTGGGGCAAAGGGAGAGAGGCAAACGATGAGAGACTCTTGAATGCTGAGAACAAACTGATGGGACTGATGGGTGTGGGGGGGGGAAGGGGGAAGATGGACATGGAGGAGGGCACTGCTGGGGATGAGCACTGGGTGTTATATGGAAACCAACTTAACAATAAACTATTTGTAAAAATAAAAATAAATAAATTAAATTAAATTAAAAATTTTTGAAAAAAAAAACCCCAAAACAAGTCAGTGCAAAACAATCCAGTACATTCCCATCTCTCTCAGAATAAGCTGTACATGATCTGGGCCTTCCCTACTACTCTGACCTCACCTTTGCCGTTTGCTCACTGTTCCAGCCACATTACACTCTGATGTGTGGACAGAGTCCCACCCAGAGCCTTTGTACCTGCTGTTCTCTCCTCTTCTCCCCAGACACTCATGATACTCACTTCCTTACTTCATTCAGGTTTCTACACAAATGACACCTCCACAGAGAGCCTTCCACAGATCCTATCTAAAATACACCTTTGTCATTCTCCCCCAATTCTTCTTTTTATTTTAAAAATTTATTATTTAGGTATAATTGGCACACAGTAAATCATGCATATTTAAATTGCACCATTTTGGTAAGTTTTGACATATGTATTCATCACTGAAACTATCAGCACAATCAAGATGACTGATTCTTTCATTACTCCCCATGTTTACTTGTGCTGCTTTGTAATCTCTTCCTGCTTTTACCCCCCTGCATTCAAGCAATTACTGATCTGGCTTCTGTCATTCTAGATTAGTTTGCATATTCTAGAATTTAATATAAATGGAATAATATAGTACATATTTTTTTTGTCTTGCATCTCTCACTCAGCATAATTATTTTGAGATTCATCCATGTTATAGTGTCAATTATTCATTCCTTTTTATTGGTGAGTAGTATTCCATTGTGTATTGATCCATTCACCAATTGCTGCATGGGGTATTTCTAGTTTTCAGCTACTACAAATAAAGGTATGGTGAACATTCATGTACAAGGCTTTGGGTGAACATATGCTTTCCTTTCTCTTGGGTAAATACCCTGGAGTATAATGACTGGGTTATAAGGTAGGTGTATGTTAAATTTTCAAGCAACTGTCAAACTGCTTTCTGAAGGGCTGTACCATTGTATAAATCAACCAGGAGTATATGTGAGTTTTGGTTTCCCTGTATTCTTGCCACCACTTTCAGCAATTCCAAAAGGTATGTAGTATTATATCATTGTGGTTGTGATTTAGAGCTCCTTAATTACTAATTATATATAGCATTTTTTGTGTGTTCTTATTTGCCACCCACATATCATATTTAGTGAAGTGTCTCTTCAAACTTTTGTCCATTGTGTTAGTATTCTGGTGCTGCATAACAAAAAGTACATACTTATTATCTCATGAATTCTGTGGGTAAGGAGTCTTGGCACAGTTTAGCTGAGTGCTCTGTTGAGGATCTCCCCAGGCTACAAACATGGTATTCTTCTGGTTAATTTCCAATCTGGTAGCATGACTAGAGGAGAATCTACACCCCAGCTTATCAGGTTGTTGACAGGACTCATTTCCTTGCAGCTGTGTGACTGGGGCCCTGGATTATTACTAGCTGTCTCATCTGGAGTCTACTCTTACCTCTAGAGGCTCCCTATAGGTCCTTGCCATGCGGCACTCTCTGAGGCAGTTCAAAACATGGTATTTGCTTCTTCAGGAAGGCAGTAGGTGAATTTTTCTCTCTTCCGTCTGCCAACATGGAGTTTTATGTAACATAAGGTAATCAGGAGAGTGACATTTCATCACCTTTGCCATAATCTATTGGTTAAAAACAAGTCATAGGTGGGGCGCCTGGGTGGCTTAGTTGGTTAAGCGTCCGACTTTCGCTTAGGTCATGATCTCGCTGTTCGTGGGTTCGAGCCCCGCGTCGGGCTCTGTGCTGACTGCCAGCTCAGAGCCTGGAGCCTGTTTCAGTCTGTGACTCCCTCTCTCTCTGACCCTCCCCTGCTCGCGCTGTCTCTCTCTCTCTCCTAGAAATAAATAAAATATTAAAAAAAACAAAAACAAAACAACAAGTCATAGGTTCTACTTGCACTCAGGGGAGGAATTTATACAAGGATATGACTTATTAGGGATCACCCTGGGGTATGCTCATAGATTCATTATTTTATTTGGTTGTCTACCTTCTGTTATTGAATTTGAGAGTTCCTTATATTTTCTGGATTTTTTTTTTAAAGTCTCACATATTTATTACTGAACTAACCTACTGGTGCAAAAGCATAGTAACAGAAAAATCATTTCCCTGATGAAACATGTCTACTGTTCAAGTAATAATGATGTTTACAGAGTGATAGGATATGAGCATGTGACCTTTATGCAGCATAAATATGTGTGCAATCTCGTGTGCAATCCCTTATAGACCCAGCTTGGTTCTCCAATGCCTTCTCTTGGAATTGTATTTGATTTTATTACCAGTTTTCATCTGAATCCACTGGGATATGGGACGATTCTGCTTTTGTTTCTTGGCCAGGAATCCCTTGATTCTAAAAGTCTTGAGAAAACATGATGAGGGACTGTCTATCGCATACACCATAAGTGCAGAGAAAAAGAGAGATCTGGAGGCATGTTCTTAAATTACATACAGGGTTGCCCAGGTGGCTCAGTCATTTAAGCATTCCAACTCTTGATCCCAGCTCAGGTCTTGACCTCAGGATCATGAGTTCAAGCCCTACGTTGGGCTTAAAAACATAAAGTAAATTAAAAATATAATTTTCTCCCAGTCTGTGACATGTAATTTTGTTCCCTTAAAAATGTCTTTACAAAGATCAGAAATGTTGAATGCTCATAAGTCCAATTTTTCAATTTGTTCCTTTATGGGTCATGCTTTTGGTGTTGGAGAAAAGAGATCTTTCCCTAATGAGGTCACAGTGGGTTTCTTCTGTATTTTCTTTTAGGAGTTTTTGTAATTTTGTATTTAAGTGCATGATCCATTTTGAATTAATTTTTGTAAATCATGTCAAAATATGAATTGGAGTTTATTTTTTGCATTTGAATATCTAATTGTTGGGATATTGGTCTGTTGTTTTACTGTAATATTATTGTTTGGTTTGGGGATAATGCTGATCTCAGATAAGGAATTGGGAAGTATTCCTCACCTTCGGTTATATGGGAGAGTTTGTATAGAAATGATATTATTTCTTCCTTAAAATTTTGGTAGAATTTGTCTTTGAAACTATCTGGGCCTGGAAATTTCTTTGTAGGAAGAAATTTCTTTAATAGATATAAGGTTATTCAAGTCATCAAATTCTTGAGTGAACATTGGTAGTTTGTGTTTTTCAAGAAATATGTCCATTTCAATTTATTGTCTAGTTTGTAGGAATAAAGTTTTTATAAAATAATATTCTGTTATTATCCTTTAAATCTGCAGTGATGTTGCCTCTGTTATTCCTGATATTGGTAATTTTTTTCTTCTTTTCTTTTTTCCTGAAAACACTAGAAACTCATCAATTTTATTGATGTTTGCGAAAAACAGTTTTTTGTTTCATTGATTTTTCTATATTGCTTTCCTGTTTTCTATTTCATTGATTTTTACTCTGATCTTTATTTCCTTTCTTCTGCTTATTTTGAGTTTAGCTTGCTCTTCTTTTTCTAGTTTCTTAAGATGTGAACTGAGGTTTTGAGACCTTTCTTCTTTTCAAAAAAGGGGTTTGGTGCTGAATTTCCCCAAAGTAGTGTTTTCATACCATCCTTCTAGTTTGTTCTGTTTTTGTCATTTTCATTCAGTTCAAAATACTTTCTATTTTTCTTTTGATGTATACTTTGACTTGTGGGTTGCTTAGAAGTATGTTAGAAAGTATTGAGAAACTTCCCAGAGAATTTTCTGTTATTTATTTCTGGTTTGTTTCTATTGTGGTCAGAGAATTTACTCTGTATGACACATTCATTCCAATTTATTAAGACTTTACATTTATGGCCCAAGATAGAGTCTATCTTAAGTTATGTTTTCTGTGCACCTGAAAGCAATGTTTATTCTATTTTTGTGGGTGGAATTTTCTATAAATATCAACTGAGTCAAGTTGATGGCCATTACTTAATCTTCTATGTCCTATTGATTTCTTGTCTATTTTTTCAATCAATTATAGAGAGAAATATTGAAGTTCTTCACTAACATGGTCTCCTTACAGTTTTATCAGTTTTTAATTCATGTACTTTGAAACTTTATTATCAGATGCATCACCTTTTGTGGGATTGTTTAGTGATATGGATGAATTGACCATTTTATCATTATGAAATGACTTTCTCTACCCCTGATTATATTCTTTACTCTGTAATATACTTTGTCTGGTATTACTACAGCCACTGTAGCTTTCTTTTGGTTATTGTCGTATGTAATTTTGCATCCTTTGGCTTTTAACATATTAGGTACTTTCATATTTTAAGTGTGTTTCTTATAAGGCAGCATACAGTTGAGTCTTGCTTTTTATTTCTCTCCCAATTTAACAATCACTTCTTTTTATTTGAAGTATTTAGACCATTTATACTTAATGTGATTTTTAATATAGTTATGTTTAAATCTATTGTCTTGCTAGTTGTTTTCTATTTATTCCACTATTCTTTGTTCTCGTCTTCCTATTTTCTATCTTTTTTTGGGGGGATTATTTTTATTATTTCATATGTAAGATGATTATAGCTCTTTGTTTTGTTATTTTAGTAGTTTTTTTAGATCTTATACTATATATATTTAATTTATGAGTCTACTATCAAGTGTATAATATGAGAAATTTGTAACAGTATACTTCTGTTTCTCTCCTAACATCTTTTCTGTTATTGTTGCCACAAATTTTTCTTTTACATGTTATAAACCCTATACTACAATTGTGATTATTTTTGTGTAACTAATTATTTTAAAAGATATTTGAATAATAATAAAGGAATATTATATATTTACCTATGAATTCCTCATGTTAGGGTTCTTCATTCCTTTCTGTAGATCTATATTTTCATCTGGTATCATTTTTCATCTTCTTGTAGGACTTTCTTTAGCATTTCTTATATTCCAGGTTTGCTGGTGGTGATAAATTCTTTTAGTTTTTGTATGTCTCAAAAGTCATTACTTTTTTTTCTTTTAAAGATATGTTTGCTACTACAGAATTTTAGGTAGACAACTTTTTCTTTCAGTAACTTAAAATGTGGCTTCATTGCTTTCTGGCTTGCATTGTTGCTGATGAGATATCTGCTGTCATAGTATTCTTATTCCTCTGTATACAACATATCTTTTTTTCTCTGGCTGCTTTTAAGGTTTTCCTCCTATCACTGGTTTGATTTGATTATGATGTGCAATCTGTCATTTTCTTCATGTTTCTTGCACTTGGCATTTGCTGAGATTCTTGAATCTATGGATTTATAGTTTTTATCAAATTTGAAAATACTTTAGCCATTATTCAAGCAGTTTTCTGTCTTCCTTTCCTCCCTCTCCTCCTTTGACTCTGATTACACATACAGTAGGTCACTTCAAATTGTTCCATGCCCTACCAATGCTGTGCTTATTTTAAAAATTCTCTTTTCTCTATGAATTTCATTTTGAACAGTTTATATTGGTATGTTTTCAAAGCATACTAATGTCTTCTTCTGCAATGTTTAATCTGCTATTAATCCTATACCATTAAATTTTATCATATTGTATTTTTCATCTCTATGAGTCCAACATTTTGTATCTTTTACATCTCTACAATAACTATTTAATACCCTTGTCTACTAGTTCTAATGTCTGTGTCAATTTTGAGTTGGTTTCAACTGATTGCTCTTTATTATCATGGACTGTATTTTCCTGTTTCTTTATATGCCTGGTAATTTTTGATTAATACCAGCCATTGTGTTAGGTAATAGATACTTTTATTTTCATATAAATAATCTTTTTTTTTTTTTTTTTACAAATAGTTTATTGTCAAGTTGGTTTCCATATAACATCCCCACAAGTGCCCTCCTCCATGCCCATCTCCCCCTCCCCACACCCATCAGTCCTCAGTTTGTTCTCACCATTCAAGAGTCTCTCATGGTTTGCCTCCCTCCCTCTCTCCCACCATTTCCCCCTTCTTCTCTCCCACGGTCCTCCGTTAAGTTCCTCCTAATCCTCCTATACGTGCAAACATATGGTATCTGTCCTTCTCTGCCTGGCTTATTGCACTCAGCATAACACCCTCAAGGTCCATCCATGTTGCTACACATGGTAAATATTCTTTTTTCTAATTTATGTTTTATTTATTTTTGAGAGAGAGAGAGAGAGAGAGAGACAGTGTGAGCAGGGGAGGGCCAGAAAGAGAGGGAGACACAGACTCCAAAGACAGGCTCCAGGCTCTGAGCTGTCAGCACAGAGCCCAACGCAGGGCTTGAACCCACGAACTGTAAGATCATGACCTAAGCCAAAGCCGGACACTTAACCAACTGAGCCACCTAAGTGCCCCTCATGTAAATATTCTTGAACTTTGGTCTGTAATGAAATAGTTTGTGATGAGATTGGAAGTAGTTCGGCCTTTTGGGTCTTGTGCTTAAGATTTGCTAGGTGAGACCAAATCAGTGCTCAGTTTAGGGTTTATCATTACTCCTCACTCTTGAGGCAAACTCCTAGAATTGTGAAGTTTTGCAGTGTGACTGATGGGAACAAATACTGTTCCTTGCCCTATGTGAACACTAGGTACTGTTCCTTCTAAGCCTTTTGGATGTTCTTTCCCTGGGCTTGGATATTTTCTGCACACCTGTACTCAGTCAACTATTCAGTGGGACCCTTCTCCTGATCTCTGTGTACATCTCTCTCCTCTTTTGTTCTGCCCTGGGAACTCTAAATCCCTTGTTCTCTCTGGACTCTCAACTCTGTCTTCTCACTAAAGGAATCTTCTGGGCTTCATCTTGGTTCCCCTTCCTTGTGCCTTGATCTGGAAACTCAAAGTAGAGACTACTGTAGGGTGCACTTTGTTTTTGTCTTTTATGAATCACTGTCCATCGCTGACTGATGTACAGTATCTTAAAGGTCATTGCATTATATATTTTGTCAATATTTCAGATATTTTAGGCAAGTGGGTAATGGTTTCTCTTACTTGACTGGAAACCTTAATCCTCCTTTATTTTTTCATAAGTTTTATTACCATCTGATATGATATATTTATTTGGTTTTTCTTTCTTTCTTACTAGAAGGAAGCTCAATGACAGCAGAGATCTTTTTGTTCACTACTGAGTCCTCTTTAGCAAGAATAGTGCCTGCTACATAATAGGTGCTCAATAAACACTTATTAATGAATAAAAGGATGACTCAGTGAATGAATGTATCCTAACACCTAGCCACTATTCCAGCGCATAGATCTCCTCATACCCTCTACCGCTCTCAGGACCCTACGTTTGTGCTTCTACTTGTGCTGGTTCCTGCATAATAAACTCTTCTAGAATATTTACCTATTTTTCAGGTTCCACTTCCTGTAAGTTCTCCTCCATAAATTCTTCTCTGATTGTTCTGGTTGATTCAGATTTCTTTCTCTTCCAAGACCTTTCAGCACTTAGAGTCAGAAACACATAAATTATTATTCCAATGCTCCTTATTAAGGCAATGTGAGCTCTTTGAGGACTTTCTCTCATGTATCCCTCTAAACCTAGCATAGTGCTGGTCTCAAAAAGTACATATTGCTAATGATTGGAGTCTCTGCTCTTTGCAAGCAGATTCTCTTGTAATTTCCCAGTTTCATTTTTTTCCACAATAGTGCTTTACATGTGTCATGGGCTAATAGCTTATCCTTTTAAAAGTTTTCAGAAGCCAGGGTATCTTAATTGGGTTGGAGCAGAGAATGGAAGACATTTGGGTTAGAACACAAGGTTTAGAAAAGGGATCTGGAAGAAAAGGGGAGACAGGTAAGGTGAGGGACTAGTATTTTCTGACCTTTCATTTATTCTTTGTCTATTATCTCTTTTTAAAAAATTTTTATTCCTTTGGATATTCTTTCCTGCTTTGTCAAAGATTAGTTGGCTGTATACCTTTGGATCCAGCTCTCAGTTCTCAATTCTATTCCATTGGTCTATGTGTCTATTTTTTGTGCCAATACCATACTGTCTTGATGATGACAGCTCTGTAGTAGAGTCTAAGGTCTGGGATGGTGATACCTCCGGTTTCGGTTTTATTTTTCAGTATTACTTCAGCTATTTGGGGTCTTTTGTGGTTCCATACAAATTTTAGGATAGTTTGTTCTAGTTTTGAGAAGTATGCTGTTGCAATTTTGATTGGAATTGCATTGAATGTGTAGATTGCTTTGGGTAGTAATGGCATTTTAACTATATTTGTTCTTCCTATCCATGAGCATGGAATGTTTTCCCATTTCTTTGTGTCTTCTTCAATTTCCTTAACAGATGGTGTTGGGAGAACTGGACAGCAACATGCAGAAGAATGAAACTAGATCATTTTCTCACACCATACACAAAAATAAACTCAAAATGGATAAAGGACCTGAACATGAGACAGGAAACCATCAAAACCCTAGAGGAGAAAGCAGGAAACAACCTCCTTGACCTCCACCACAGCAACTTCTTGCTTGACACATCCCCAAAAGCAAAGGAATCAAGAGCAAAAATAAACTATTGGGACCTCATCAAGATTAAACCTTCTGCACGGCAAAGGAAACAATCCACAAAACTAATAGGCAACCAATGGAATGGGAAAAGATAGTTGCAAATGACATATCAGATAAAAGGTTAATATCCAAAATCTATAAGGAACTTACCAAACTCCACACCCAAAAAATAAACAACCCAGTAAAGAAATGGGCAGAAGATATGAACACACTTCTCCAAAGAGGACACGCAAATGGCCAATAGACACATGAAACGATGCTCAGCATCTCTCCTCATCAGGGAAATACAAATCAAAACCACACTGAGATACCACCTCACGCCAGTTAGAGTGGCTAAAATGAGCAAATCAGAGAACGCGAGATGCTGGCGAGGATGTGGAGAAATGGGCACCCTCCTACACTGTTGGTGGGAATGTAAACTGGTACAGCCCCTCTGGAAAACAGTGTGGAGGTTCCTCAGGAAACTAACAATAGAACTCCCCTATGACCCAGCAATAGCACTGCTAGGAATTTACCCAAGGGATATAGAAATGTTGATGCATAGGAGCACATGTACCCCAATGTTCATAGCAGCACTCTCCACAATAGCTAAAACATGAAAGAGCCTAAGTGTCCATCAACAGATGAATGGATCAAGAAGATGTGGTTTATCTATACCATGGAATACTACATGGCAATGAGAAACAATGAAATCTGGCCATGTGTAGCAACATGGATGGACCTTGAGGGTGTTATGCTGAGCGAAATAAGTCAGGCAGAGAAGGACAAATATCATATGTTTGCATGTATAGGAGGATTAGGAGGAACTTAATGGAGGACCGTGGGGGAGAAGAAGGGGGAAATAGTTGGGGAAAGGGAGAGAGGCAAACCATGAGAGACTCTTGAATGCTGAGAACAAACTGAGGACTGATGGGTGTGGGGAGGGGGAGATGGGCATGGAGGAGGTCACTTGTGGGGATGAGCACTGGGTGTTATATGGAAATCAACTTGACAATAAAGTATTTGCAAAAAATTTTTTTAAACATTTATTTATTATTGAGATAAAGAGAGCATGAGCATTAGAAGAGCAAAAAGAGGGGAAGAAACAGAATCTGAAGGAGGCTACAGGCTCTTAGTTGTCAGCACAGAGCCATATGCAAGGGCTCGCACACACAAGTCATGAGATCATGACCTGAGCTGAAGTTGGACGCTTAAATGATGAGCCATCAGGCTCCCCTATTATCTCTTTTAACTATCTACACAGAATTATGGTCTTACTATGTAAAAATCAAGTCTGACATGTTAAAATAATGTAACTTGTTAATGAAGATGGATAATAGAGAGTGATTGGATTTATGGAAAAACATGCTGCTATGGACTGAATTGTGTCTCTCCTCCTACCATTTATATGTTGAAATCTTAACCTTCAATGTATTTAAAGATAAGATCTTTGAGAGGTAGTTAGGGTTAGTGGTCATGAGAGTCTCTTATAAGAAGAGAAACTGGGGTTCTCTCCTCTTCTGTCTCTGCCATGTGAGCTCATGGCATGATGGAGGCTATCTGCAAGTCAGGGAGAGAGTTCTCACCAGGAACTGACCTTGTTGACACCCTGATTTCTGACTTTCAGTCTTTAGAACTGTGAGAAAATGAATTTCTGTTGTTTAATTACCCAGTCTATGGTATTATGTTATAACATTCCAAGATAAGACACATGCCAATTAGTGTGTCATGACTTGGGTGGACTGGTTAGAGGAAGTCACATCCTAAGGGAGATCTTTGTTATGTCCCTTGTTTGGCCTTGATGAAGAATCATCTAGTATTGATATTCGCCACAGATAGCCCTGAAAACCACCCATATATATTACTCAGTTGATCCACTTCCTTTCTTGCTAGGGCTATCAAAAGCCTTCTACAGCGCAGTTCTTTCCAACTTCCTCACCTTGTTACTCAAGGTCACAAAGTCAAGGTCACTTTGATTGGGGCTGTAAACATGGGTTAGATGCTCTAGGCAGCTCTGAGGAGAAAGTGCTGTCCCTCTGTTAGATCAACGGAACAGAGCTTTGTGCCCTTGAAGCATGAAGTTAGTTCTGAGGGTGAACTATAGGAATCTTTGGCCTCACTTACCAATGGATAGCAGAGTCCCTGGAAGGTAGCTCAATCCACTCTTAGCTCCTAATCTGCACATATCATATTCCAAATGCCCCACCAGGTCTCCATGAAGTTCCCTATTGATAAAGCTCTTTCTTCTTGTGGTTTGTTTCTGATCTGTGGGATCTCCCTCTTTTCAGCTGCCATCAAACACAATCACATGACCCTTTCTCTAGTTCACTCCCCACTGAGGGATGATCTCACTACTATCTTTCAGCTTTCCCAGAAAGATACCTAATTCCTTCCTTCCTGGTAATAACCTGTGAGCATTCTCTTTTGTCCATCTCCCCAGTTAATGCTTCTAGGGTTAGAGCTCTCCCCCCACCCCCCCTGCTCTTTGGGATGATATTAGCTGCCAAATAGGAGGTCTGTTGGTCCATAGAAAGGAGATAACTTGGAAAATACCCAGCCAACCCAAAAACAAATGCCAGCAGTTTTTAGACCTGGTACACATCCTGGAGTGACCTCCACAATGAATACAATTCCCTTCTGGGAATGTGGCCATCTGAGGCCCCAAAAATAATAGCTTAGAGGTTTTTCCTTATTTTGATTTTTTTTTTTTTTTTGGTAAACACTCTTTGTTTGAAAAGAACCTGGATTTTACAAATTTACCTGCTCATGTTTACGGTTTTAGCTCTTTTATCTCTCCAGCCATCAGGGAAAAAATTACTATGGCAGAAGTAAAAGTGGACTGGCCACTCTTATCTCTGTCAAACTCAGGGAACTGTTGTCAGATCACTGAGCTCGCATGACAGGGCTATTTTTCTTCTGGAGTTGATCTAGTTCCCTGGCAAGCTGGATGTGATTTGTCTTAACAATCAGATTCCCCTGCCAGGGTGTTCATGACATGTTTGGACATATGGTTTTTTAAAAATGATATTTTGAACTTTATTATATATACTTCTCTTAGACTGGTTGTTTTGGGGGTCTTGAGTACCCAAATTGGCAGCAACTCTTCTTGGGCTCCACTGGGAGCCAGTGGGGAATGGGCAGATTACTTCTTTGTGTGACAAATCATTTTAAAAAATATTTATTTATTTTGAGAGAGAGAGAGTGAAAGCTGGGGAAAGGCAGAGAGAGAGGCAGAGAGAGAATCCCAAGCAGGCTCTGCCCCATCAGAGCAGAGCCCAGTGCCAGTCTGGATCTCCCAAACTGTGAGACCATGACTTGAGATGAAATCAAGAGTCATTCAACTGACTGAGCCATCTAGAGGTGCCCCTATGTGACATATCTTTAGAGACAGTTGTACTGATTGAAAGTGAAATTTCCTAATAAATTCAATTATGAATAGAACCCATGTAATCAAATAAATAGTAGCTTGTGGAATACATTTGGGGGAAATTTAAGCAGCACCTCTTCTTTATTGGGCATCCTCTAGCATTATTGACTCTGTTGAGTCAGGCCAGCTCAGGTTAATAACATCCAAAGGATGGATAATCTCAATCAGGTAGAAAGGGAATATGTCTTATCGTTTAAACCATGGACACAATTATTCTAGAGCCCACCAGGTCTACAAATTTGTCCTGGGAAAGTTAGGTGGCTAAAGAGGATTAAATAGTAAGAAGAGATTTCAGACTCTTCAAACTCAACATATTTTTATCTCCAGGCCCTTGAGGTAGATGTCTCACTTACCAGCAGAGTATAAAATATTTAAAGTTGGGTTTAGTTGTCAAGTGTTCTAGCAAAAGTTGGCCTTACTGTCATGGTGCCTAGTTTGACAAGAACTAGTTAATAGTCAAAAACAAAACATATCAAAATCTCAAAAGAAAAAAACCCAAACACACACACAAATTAGCTGGATTGGTGAAGACCTGTGCAAACAAAAACATCAGAAGCATCAAACCGGGACCTTATCAAATTTAAAGGCTGTTATAAATTTTACTTTGCTTGGAAAACACTTAGTTGTAATAAAACTCAGTCAGATGACCTGATTGTGGCTGATAGATCTGATAATAAAAACATATTTCAAGACAATTACCTGAGGCACAATGCTGTTAAGAATATGAGTTCTCAGATTCCACTTGAGCTTGTAGTAGCTTACCTTCCCAGCTCCAAAAAGCCCAGTGTTTGCAGATCCCTCACATTGTGTAAAACTGCAGCAGAATAGCATGCCAGAGGAAGATCATTTGTGCCTAGAGCCACCACTGTGTGGGAGGTCCCCAGTCCTAGTTATTTTCTCACATTTATTGACTCTATGAACATTGATTGACTAACTTGACAAATATGATAGTTTATCCTATCTTTAAAAAGAGATAGCTCTCTGCATTTCCCAAATACAGACTTATTAATTTGGGAACATTCTATGGAAAATATTTGCTTGACAAATAACTAACTGAAACTTTGTTTATGAATAGAGCAATGTCTTTTATTTCTATTTTTATTTATCTTTAATTTTTTTCACATTTATTCATTTTTGAGAGACAGACAGAGTGTAAGTGGGGGAGGGGCAGAGAGAGAGGGAGACAGAATCCAAAGCAGACTCCAGGTTCTAAGCTGTCAGCCCAGAGCCCGACATGGGGCTCGAACTCACTGACTGTGAGACCATGACCTGAGCCGAAGTTGGACACTCAACTGACTGAGCCACCCAGATGCCCCCAACAATGTTTTTATGTGAGAAGCAGACAGGCTTTTAGATAAGGTTTTTCAACCACAGACCATGTTTTTTTTTTTTTTTTTTTTTTTTTACAAATAGTTTATTGTCAAATTAGTTTCCACATAACACCCAGTGCTCATCCCCACAAGTGCCCTCCTCCATGCCCACCCCTCCTCCCCCACATCCACCAGTCCTCAGTTTTTGTCAGCATTCAAGAGTCTCTCATGGTTTGCCTCTCCCCCTTTCCCCCACCATTTCCGCCCTTCTTCTCCCCCTTGGTCCTCTGTTAAGTTCCTCCTAATCCTCCTATACGTGCACACATATGATATTTGTCTTTCTCTGCCTGACTTATTTCGCTCAGCATAACACCCTCAAGGTCCATCCATGTTGCTACACATGGCCAGATTTCATTGTTTCTCATTGCCATGTAGTATTCCATGGTATAGATAAACCACATCTTCTTGATCCATTCATCTGTTGATGGACACTTAGGCTCTTTCCATGTTTTAGCTATTGTGGAGAGTGCTGCTATGAACATTGGGGTACATGTGCTCCTATGCATCAGCATTTCTGTATCCCTTGGGTAAATTCCTAGCAGTGCTATTGCTGGGTCATAGGGGAGTTCTATTGTTAGTTTCCTTAGGAACATCCACACTGTTTTCCAGAGGGGCTGTACCAGTTTACATTCCCACCAACAGTGTAGGAGGGTGCCCGTTTCTCCACATCCTCGCCAGCATCTAGAGTTCTCTGATTGGCTCATTTTAGCCACTCTGACTGGCGTGAGGTGGTATCTCAGTGTGGTTTTGCCACAGACCATGTTTTTAACCAATTACTGTCTGGTGTTGAAGTCCACCAGGAACAATATTAGATCATGTGAGGTTTTTGTTGACTCTTTCCTGGCCTTCACATTTATGATGCGCTAGCACATGAGCTGATCAAAGATCCATAGCTACTGATGCTTATACATGCTTAGTACTGCTATTTTATAATAGCAGCCAGGGTCAGTAGATGGAGCAGTAAAATCAGGAAAGTTTTCTGAACCCCATCATTTCAATTTGTTTCTTAATGGTTTGATATCACCTGGCTGAATGGGACATGAACACCCCTATTATGGTAAAAGCAAAAGCATGCATTGTTTTTTATTTAGATTATAGTTTTCACTATCTAGACCTAGGAGTGGCCTAAAGAGACAAGGGAGCTGATGCCTACTGCCAAAGGAAAGCCCCAGAGTAATGATCACAGAAGCAATGGTACCAAATTTGGTAGATGTTTCTAACTGCCTGCTTTGACTAATTTATAAACAAAAATTGTGCATGGTTAGGAGTGTGGACTTTAGCTTCAAGTGCCTGAGTCCAAATCTAGGCTTTGACATTTATTAGTTGTGTGACCTTGGGTCTCATTTTCTTCATCTGTGAACAGTAATAGGGCCTACCTCTTTGGTGAGCTTACATGACTTACTACATATAGAGTTCTTGAAGTAGCTGGCATTTGTAAGGGCTTGTTATAAAAGCCCATAAAATTTTCTCTTATGCATACCCACTTAAAAAAGTTCAGGCCAAAATTCTTACAGTCATTCTCCATCTTAATTACCCATCTATCTGTGCATTGTGATTGAGCCAGGACTCTTTTTTTTTTTTTTCTAGAGGAGAGAGAGACAGCGTGAGCAGGGGAAGGTCAGAGAGAGAGGGAGACACAGACTCCGAAACAGACTCCAGGCTCTGAGCTGGCAGTCAGCACAGAGCCCGACGTGGGGCTCGAACCCACGAACCGTGAGATCATGACCTAAGCGAAAGTCGGACTCTCAACCGACTAAGCCACCCAGGCGTCCCAAGAGCCAGGACTCTTTACTAAAAAAATGTATCTTCGCATTGTCTGCTTGTTGGTTTCTCTAGTTGAAGGAGGGGATAGCTTCTTCTTAGCCATTCTCCTTGAAGGGCTCCTAGGCTAAGCTCCAACAAGAGGATACCACTCTTACCCTTTGCTCTGCTGCTGGTAAAGATGTATGCATTTGAAATGGCAGCCCAACTAGATGCATCAAAGGTGCTTTTCAGTTCAGCCCTGAACTCATTGTCTCTCAATTCTGACTCAACTCTGCCAAGAAGAATGATACATAATGAGACTCCTCAAGTGACAACCTGGAGTCTGAAGTCTCAGTAGTCTAAAGTCTATCCCAGGTCACACCACTAGAGTTGAACACTGAGACCTCATCATTCTGTCTTTCCCATGTCCCGTCCCTCAAATCCTCCTGCCTTCACTATGTGGGCTTTTGGTGTGATACTCCCAGTCCATACACAGAGTGGTTGGAAACAAATCTCTGTGGTATAAATTTACTGCAAGGATGTTGCTTATTGCATCATGTAGGAGTTCTCATTAAGGTGTCCCTGGAGATATTTTTTTCTCTGGTCTCAGTGCCAAGTACAACTTTACCTCTGGTCATCTGGCGTCTCTCTTAGCAACCCTTTAAATTATATAAATGACCAAACTTCCCTTTCCACATTAGATTCTATAATGTTTGGGGCCAAGAGTGTGGCCAACTCCTAAATCTTTGTCATCTTCACTTTTCTAGGCTCATTGCTGGCTTCCATTTTCTCCCTATCTTAATTCCTTTCTCTTTTTGCTGTCAGATTCAGCCTCTACTTTGTTACCTTATGTTTCCCTAAATTTCCTTCAACATAAATAAGCCTCCTTAAAACTTCTGTACAGAAAGGTGAGGATATACATGAGTAAATAAGCAACTCTGGGGAATGGTATAGCCATCTCACTTTAGAGATGAGGAAATTGAGGCTCTGAAGGGTAAATCAACTTTCCTAGTGTCATAAAGCTAGTATGTATGTAGAAGGCCAAGGTCAAACTTCACTACCAAGGTCACTTTTCACTGCCCTCCTCATACTTAGAAATATATTCAGAAAGAAGTATAGCAGGGATTAGATGAGCCACTGACACAGTGTCTGGTGTGTGTGTGTGTGTGTGTGTGTGTGTGTGTGTGTGTGTGTGTGTGTGTGTGTGTGAAGCTGATGAAAACTGAAAACTATACTTCTGCTTCCTATCCTGGAAGGACATATTTATGGAACATGTTGGTCATCAGAGTATAAGTAATCTGTAGAGTCAATCGCAAACACATTGTAACCTTGATTAACGGAGACTGGTTAGCTTGGGTAATTGAATTGTCAAGTTAACTGAGAGTCAGCTCAATAGACTACACTCTTCCACTCTGACTATTGAAAGTTTTCTTATAGTCTCTGACTATTCTCCTGCTTCAGTTACTATAATGTAGTGTGTATATTTGTGTCATTATTGTAATTCCAGAGTCCATTCAATGCCCCCATGCAATGCCCAGAGCAGAGTAAGACTTCATCATGCCTCTTGATTCTGTTGAATGTTAGGAGTCTTCTTGGGTTTTGGGGTCAAGCATGTATTTATAACTTTTCTCTGAGTGAAATCTTAGATGGTCTTACAGGCTTTGGGAGCAGGACTTGGACCCCACTGCAAGCACACATGTGCTCCTCAACCCAGCCCACTGGCTGTCTAGTCCACTGACCTGAACTAAAAGGGGAATCCTCAAAATAGTAGTCAGAGACAAGTCTGTTTTGCTGTGATTTTCTTGTGTCACTTAAAATAGAAGCTCAATGATTTTGTTTTAGTTACTTGAGAATTCACATTGGCAGGAGTCTGGCTAATCAATATTTTGTTTGTCTGTATGACTTTCTTATTGTCTATAACCGTTTATTGAGTCACTTCTGTGCACAGAAAAATGTGCTGGGCTTTGAGAATACAAAGATGTATGAAGACTGAAAAAGCTTGAGTTCATGGTGATGAACAGACCAAGCCAGCTGCTGTTTGTTGAAGGCAATATGAATTCTCTTCTGATATATCAGGAAGAGCATATGCTTTGGCCTCAGACTCATCACTGACTTTCTGTTGGACTTGTGAATAATCCTTTAACCTAATGGAAACTCAGTTTTTTCACCTGTAAAGCAGAGACACAACTGTCTGTCCAGTTTGTTAGAAAGTTCAGACATAAGGTATGTTTGTGAATCCCTGGCACATAATAGATGCTCAACAAATGGTAGCTGGTAATATTGTGCCTCTGAGCATTCTCTGCCCAGAAAACAGGGAAAACTCCCTTTTAGAACTGTTTTTAGAATGTGTGATATGATTTCTGTGAGTTCCACTTGGGTGGCAGGTAGAAATGCCAAGGCCACTGTAAACTATAGCACCAATCCATGTAAATCCTCACTTGAGCATAAGACCTGCATCACGGTGAAGATCTGCACATACTGCCGTCAAGCGCTGTCTAGCAGCCTGTGCCTGCCTTGTGCATTCATCAAGCCGCACAGCTGCCCAATAGAGAGACATTGTGTGCTGGGCTGGTTCCACACGTTGCTGTGAGAGAGCAAATCAATAGGAGAAAATGTGGATTTCTTCTGCAGAGATGCAGAGAAGAGGGGTGGGGGCTGGAGGGAGCTGTGAGGAAGGGGAGGATGTGAAAGAGTGAGGTGGAGACACGCTGCTTAGGAGTGGGAAGGGGTGTTAAAAGAAGGGAAAATGAGGGCAGACACAGAGCGTGTCTCTTCTCTGGGGGTTCACAACTTGTAAGTCCAGAGGCTCTTTGCACCTCACAGATTGAAACAACATCCGCAAGTTGGGGTGAGGAGTTGAAGGCCGCTTGCATTGGCCCTGGCAGCTGTCCCACCAGCAACAGCCTCATCTCCTCTGTTTTTTCATTCTTCTTTCCTTCTTGGTTCAGTTTTCTCCACTTCCCATCTGCTTCTAGCACCCCCTCCTGCTCTTTTCCAAACCCCAGGGGTGGCGCACAGGTATCTCTTTCACTAACGGAACTTTTCCACCGCCCCCATCCCGTAACCAAGCTGCCAACCCCAGCTGCTCAGTGGGACGCACCTCAGCCTGTTATTAACTTCAGTTCAGCTGCCAGCCCAGCCGTGTGCAGACTCATTCTGCCGGCAGGGGTGGACGTGGGTGTCAGCGGAAACGATGGCACTGGGGCCAAGTGCCTGAGTCCAAATGGCCCAGAGCGGCCTGGTGGCATGTGGGGCAGGCGACCCGAGGAGACAGTGCAGGGAGGGGGACATGGGAAGTGACTGGAGTGAGATGCTCCCCAGCCTCCCTAAAGCCCTGGTGAGTGCCAGGGAAGCCTCTGAGCCCTCATGGTACTCAAGAAAGTATGTGTCAGGCTGAGCAGACGGAGGAAACATGCAGGCAAGAAAGGGGCCTTGACTGGGGCTGTATATCTGCTTTGAGCCCCAGCTTCCTCAACTTTTTTTTTAAGTTTAGTTAAGAGAGACAGAGAGAGAGAGAGAGAATGGGGGAAGGACAGAGAGAGAAGCGGGGAGAGAGCAAGAATCCCAAGCAGTCTCTGTGCTGTCAGCACAGAGCCTGACATGGCTCGAACTTACAAACAGTGATATCACGACCTGAGCCAAAATCAAGAGTCAGATGCTTAACGAACTGAGCTCCTCAAGTGCCCCTCAACTTCTTCAATTTTAAGAAGAGAACAATGGCTCCTGCCCTACTACTCATGGAGCTCTAGTGAGGCTCAAATGAGGTGAAGTGAGGTAAAGAGCAGGAAGCCTTCTCTAACCATGACGCATGGCGTGTTAGCCTGGGCTGACTTAACGAAGAATGATAGACTGAGGGGCTTAAACAACAGGTTTAAGTTTCTCATAGTTATGGTGGCTGGAAGTCTAAAATGAAGGTGTGGGCATGGATGATTTCCTCTGAGGTCGCTCTTCTGAGCTTGCAGATGTCTGTCTTCTCTCTCCGTCCTCACAGAGTCTTACCTTTGTGTGGGGCTGTGTCCTAATCTCTCCTTCTTATAAAGTCACTAGTGGTTGGATTAAGGTCCACCCTACTGACCTCATTTAAACCTTCTTTAAAACCCTGTCTCCAAATATAGTCACATTCTGAGGTACAGAGGTTATGACTCCAACAAATGAATTTTGGAGGGACAGAATTCAGTCCATGACGCACAGCTATTTCTATTGTGATCAATCACCCTGGGGTTGGGGGCTGTCTAAAAGAAGGTAACAGGTTCACCCATGGCAGATGGGAGGATGGAGGGTGGGTTCCAGAGCCACTGTGAGGTCTGGGCCATTTTTCAGGGGATGGCTGTGGGAAGCCAGTGGTTTATCTTCCTGCCACAGCATGCATGCATGTAACTGCATGTCCCATGGGACTCCTAGTTACGCTCAGAATTGGTGACTTAAGCCCAAATCTGTCCAGACACTCCTTCTTGGGTCTACAAAGAGATTATAGAACTGGTTCCACCATCCTCAGTCATGGCTTCAGTCTCTATTCATTCCTGCCCCTGAAATAAGTGGAAGAATTTAGGGAGTCATGACTTATTCATTTGTGAGAAGTTCTGAGGCTTCTCTTTTCCTTTTGTCTGGCTGGGAAGGTGGCCCTTTCCAAAGGCAATGATGAGGGGTAAGGTATTCACTCATAGAAATTGGGATATATAAGCTCTCTCCCCAGCTATGTTCTCCCTGGACTGGGGAGCTGGCAGACTCATCAGGGTGTTATCACTAAGATGATGTTTGAGGTGGCAGGGAGCTCAAGTGACAGCTGACATGTGCCAGTTTCATGTGTTGCCAGGAATTGGGGTTGGGGAACAACCTTGGTGCTTCTTACCTTGGGGTCTCTTGTGGTGGGAGATTGGCTGGAGCACTTCGTGAATTGGGGATAGGGAGGGTAGCCATACCATGGGCTGCTTGGACAGTAGGAATGGAAGCTGGCCTGCCTCAGTCCCAAGGTCAGTGTGAAGGATCCTGGAGGGTAGGGTGGGAGGCTGTAATTCAGCAAGGATATGTCTACCAGGACAGCCGAGGAGAGGCACCCTTGCCTTTCTGTTATTGGCAGTGCAGGGCTGACTGAATCTGGCATGGAGAACAGAATTGTTAAGGGAAGGATTCCAGGAACTATCTCGGTACTGGGGCCTTGCTCTCCTGTCAATCCTGTAAGTGGTAGACACCCCAAATTCAGTCCACCTGACAGCAAAATAGTCTAACTCTTCCAACACTGACCACCACTGCTCCACATTTATCCCATGCAGAGGAAGAGCAGATGATAGTCTCTGCTGCAGTGGTGACCAGGCTTACATGTCCTGCAGAGTGGCCAGACACCACCTGTCTGTGGGATGATGAGGGGATGGAGCCCATGCCTTCTCTGACTCAGGCTTGTAAGTTTCTCTTTCTCCAATGAAGCACATTCCTTAATCTATGCCATGTGATGTTTTACAGTCGTCTCTAACCCTGGTGCACCAAGTAGTGACCCATAGGGACTCCCCTGGCATGAAATGCCTAAAGATAAATGTGCACTCAGGTAGAGGTTACCTGCAGCCCGTGGAGCCGTGCGGAGTTGAGAGATGCCCAGGAAACCTCTACCTTAGTCTTCTCAGGCTGCCACATCAAGATAACACAGATAGTGTGTTTTAAACAACAGACATTTATTTTCTCACAGTGTGGGAGACTGGAAGTCCAAGATCAAGGTGCTGACATTGTGGTTTCTAGTTAGGATGCTCTTCCTGGCTTGCAGACAACTATCTTCTCTCTGTGTCCTCACATGGCCTTTCCTCTGTGCACATGAAGAGAGAGAGATCTGTTGGCTCTCCCTCTTCTTATTAGGACACAAGTGCAGTAGGATTAGGGCCCCACCCATATGACCTCATTCAATCTTAATTACCTCCTTAAAGGCTCTGTCTCTAAGATACACTTGGGGGGGAGGCACACTTAGTCCATAACACCTCTATGCCACTGGAAAGCAGCCAGTTAAAAGTATTCCGCCTCTCTCGCTCTGCTTCCCTGCCCCAACACTTGAGGAGAGGGAGGAGGAGGTGTTCTTTGGTGGTCCTCACACCTCCATCCAGGACTCCAGAGGAGAAATAGGAAGACACCAGAGACCAGACATCATGCTCTCACTCCTTCCAGTCCAGGAGCTGAATTTTGTTCAGGAACGAGGAGAAGAAAAGTCTTAAATGGATGCAGACCAAAATGTAAGATGGACTGAGCTTTCTAATAATCAAAATCCACCAGAAAGTTAGAGAATCTGCCCAAGGTGCCATTAAGGGATCTGCTATGCACAGAGGAAGAGAGGTTGGATATAGCAGTGTCCTGAGGTTGGCCTGCTATAGACAAGTTCCATTGCTGGGGAAGATGAAGTCTTTTGCAGCCAGAAGAAATTTCTGTCATCCATAACAGTTCTGACATGCAAACACTCCAGGAACACCTAGTGGTGCTTGGAGTGGGGTTCTCCCAGGGAACAAAGTCCCAGTGGAACAGGGCACAGCAATACACTGTGGTTCTCAGTGCTTCCCTGGGGAGGGATATGGGAGGAATGAACAGCTGAGGAGGCCAGGGAAACAAGGAAGAAAGGTGCTTCCAGCTTAGATGTCTAGAGGCAGGAGGGGCTTGACATGTTCCAGAACTATGTGTTTCAGCCCAAGGCAGCCATTTCCTGGCTTTGGAGTTCACAGACCAGAATAAATAAATAATAGTTGGAAATCGATATAGGATTACCAGCTTTGTGTTTTGCTAAGAAAGGATACGAAGAAAAACCCCTGCCATCTATAATCACCATCCTTTCCTCAAAGAAAGGATATCTTAACATCCCTTTGCCCCAAACCAAAGAGGAAAGAAGGGATGTAAGCTCAGAATGATGTAAAGTCTGTTAAATGAATAAATATAACATTGGAAAACATTCACTGCATTGCCCTTGTTTTATTAGTTTTGCTGAGGTTGTTGAAAACACCAGTAATCTGGCTGAAGCTTAGCTGAGTATGCGTGTGTGAGTGTGTACATGAGTGTGAGTCTTCATGTGGGAAGGCAAGTATGTGAATGTCTCTGTGCACGTGCATGTGGGAGTCTGTGAGTATAAGGATGAGTGTGTTGTGTGTGTGTGTGTATGTGTGTGTTGTGGATGGAGGAAAAAAGAGGAGGTGTGTGAGCACATGCACATGGGAGTCTGTGAGTGTAGGGATGAGTGTGTTGCTTGTGTGTGTGTGCTGGGGATGGGGAGGTGTGTGAGCATGGGAGGAAGAGCTGCAGGAGCTGTAATCTGCACATTATGTGTGGTACCTTGACTTGCTTAAAGCCCACCGATAGTTATGGGGGACATTTTCCCATCCTGTCCCCACTCCACCAACACTCCTTTGCACCCTTTCCACTCCTCCCCTCCCCCACTCTAATGCCATGGTGGAGCTGACCCTCAGGTCCACCCCTGGTCAGCATCCCCACCCCCAGACTTCTCACATCCTGCCAGGAAGAACAGCTGTTCTGCGAAGGAGTCTTTATAGCCTCCTGACACACAGTCACTCTGGGAAACAAAACTGGGCCAAGTCCTTCTTCCTCAAAGGACTCAGCTCCCTCAGGCCCTGGCCCTGCCTGAGCCTCTCATGCAGTTTATGACCTTGAGTCGGTGACACTGCCCTTTGGCCCTCCTCCTGGCTGGGACAGAGCCACTGGTGACCTTGAAGCGTCTTGGAGGGGCCCTTTGGCCTCTCTCCTCATTCATTGGGGAAGAGCCAGGTGACCTTGGTCCAAACTCCTGGAGTGGGCTTAGGGTTTTCCCTTGTTGGTCACAAACCAACTTTGGGTCCCTTTGTAACACCCCTCCCCGAGGGTAACAACTTGCTCCAGTCAGGCTTATTGCTACCCAAGCCCTCCAAAATTCTGCATCTTCTCTTCCACATGATTTTGATTTTTCAGTTCTCTTCAGGAAAGACTGCCTTTCCACTTGGTAGCCTGACTTCAAAGTTCAGCTGAAATGCCACCTCTTTCAGGAAGCCTTCCTGCACCACTGTAATGAGTGCTGATTTTGCCCACTGTGGTGCGGGGAGCATGGCGACTGGAGTCCAACTTCGAAATCCTCCCCCATCTTTTAAAATGTGTGCTTCCTGCAAAGGACCTCTGACTTGCCTCTCTGCATGGTTTTATTGTTTGAAATTTAAAAACTCAGATTCATCTTCTCAGGTGGTCCCCCTGTGCTGATTTTGCCCAATTGTTTTTTTTTTTTTTAAGCCGTACTTTTATTTTTACTGCTTTTAAGGTTGTCTTTTTATGGAGTTGTTTTTTAATGCTTATTATTTCTCATTGATTTTGCTTTCTTATTTAGTGTTTACTATGAAAGAAGGGGTAGGCTATAGCATCCGGAGGGGAGCTGGGCGCTGGCGCACCGGGGACTCCAGGACAGTTGGGTGGGGTGAAGGCGGTGGGGGTAGGAGCAGGGCGGGGGAAGCCTCAGTCCCAGCTGCACCCCTCAGCAACTCACAACTTCTCCAAACCTGCAAACAGAGATAAAACCCAGCACACTGCGTTGCTTGGAGAATGAACTTGAGTGGGGGGTGCCTGTAGGGCACCCAGCACAGTGCTTGGGCCACATCAGACAGCAAGTGAGTGAAAATTCCTCCTCATTTTCATTCCCCAAGCAGAGTCCTGAACTGACCTTTAAGGAGGCCCGCTCCTCTGTGAAAGGGCTGCCACTAGCCTGCAGGGCACTTTTCTGTGAATTAGCGAGGGGCGGCCCTCTGGGCAGACCAGGGCACCGTGCTGGGTGGCAGGCGGAGTTTGGCTGGGCAGGGCACCGACCGCGCAGCCACGGGTGGAGACCTCACAGTGACGCAGAAGACAGCCAACCCCATGGTTAACATTCCCCTTTCCTGCAGCGGAGCTGATGAGCACGTGAGCCTCAAAGCCAGCCTCAAAGGCCGCTGTCAGACAAAGGTGTTTGTGTGCAGAATCTTTGGGGTCGGGGGCGGGACATACACCCCTCTTTTTCTGTGTACCCGCCTCTTTCCTCCCTTTGAATGCAAGTTCCTTGAGGAGGGAAATTCTCACTTACCTCTCTATTTCTCTCCATCCTCTACTTTCTAGCGTATGGGAGGTGAACAACGAGTGTTTATCTAACGGCCATGAGGGTGAGGGGACCCAGGGAAGCTGAGAAGGGAAGGAAAAATGGCCCATGAAGCCCCCACTTTTCTGGCCGCAGCCTGTGAGGAGTGGGGGAATACCAGCTCATTGTTCTCCTTTAATCTCAGGTTCACGGACCTGTTCCTTGGCCTAATAAACCGCAACAGAATTTCTGTCCCAGTTGCTAGTGTGCGCTTGCACTCTGACAGACCTGCACGTGCAGCACACGGTCCCTCTTGCCATGTACTTTGATACCCTAGTGTTCTGCAGGAAGTTAGGTGCTCCTGCTGAAACAAAACACTGACTTCGTATCATGATTATTCACTTCAGTGAGCCCTCGCTGAGTGCTTACCTAGTTCCAAAGACCTCTCTGGGCTGGTGATTGGACGACACAGGCCTGATCTCAGGGAGCTGGCATTTAACACATCAGTTGTGGCCTTAGTCACCTCTGTAGCCACAGTTCACAGGTACTCAGGTCACAGGTTTTGGGAGCAGAAGGAGGGTGTGGTATGGATACGTCTGGTAAGGGGTAGTTGGGGGACAAGGGCTGGGGGGCTGAGACTGTGGGTAGCCTGATCCTTCTTAGTAATGCCCGCAGGGTTGTCCATGTCCAGCTTCCATTCAGCCACCCACGTGATTTTCTAAAATGTACATCTGACCACCTCAGGCTCCTGCTTTAGCAGCCGTTCTCACACCCATTCTCTCGTCTGCATATATTCCAAGCCTATATTAGCGAGCCCTGAAGATCCTATTCACCTCACCCACTCTGAACCCCAGGCCTCACGACACACACCTGCTTGGGACTCCCTGGATCATCCCCTGTGATTGAATTCCTTACACCTTTGCTCGGGCATTTCCCTCTGTTTGAAGTATTCTCCCTTAGGTCCCTTGTCCCTTGGTTGATTCTTTCTCATTGTCTGGGGCTGATTTCATGTGTCACCTCCAGGTAGCCTTCCTTGCTCACTCAGGCAGCATTAGAGACACAGTAATCTCCTGGGGGGTCTCCCTAAGACCCTGCTTCTGATTCAGTACACCTGGAATGAGGCCAAAGATTTGCATTTTCTCACAAGCTCCCAGGTGCTACTGAGGCAGGACTGCGCTTCAAATAGGAAAGCAGTCTAGGCTACTCACAGGGTCTGATTCAATTTCAAGCATCTAGTACCCCTTATCCTGGGGGGTGTCAAAGACTGCTTTGAGAGTCAGATAAATACTTTCAACTCTCCTCCACAAAATGCAAGTACACAACTAGTTTTGCATAGATCTTCTGAGATTATATTGCCTCCACGCACATCCAGGCTGGCGATCCCTCCCCCAGGGCCATCACGTAATTCAATGGTTACATGCACAGCCCAAATGGTTACATGCGCAACCCTTGTGTTCAGAAGCCAGCTTTGCTACTTAACTAGCTGCCCTTCCCAAGCCTGAATTTCTTCATTAGAAAAGTCATTTAAACTTTTAGAACAAGATGATACTAATAGCAACTTTCTCAGAGGGTTATTGTGAAGATTAAATGAGAGGCAAGGAAAAGTGCTCAGCATGGGGTCTGGTAAACTCTTGATAAATCTTCTCCTCCCTCTTCTTCTCCTTCTCATTAATAATGGATGTGTATGGAGAAGCGCTGCAGCTAGAGGAACCGGGTGCCCCAGAGGGGCACTCCCCTCTTCCTGGGACCCCCTCAGAGGGAGTTGGGGACAGAGGGAGGCTGTCTCTACCCTTCAGGGAGGACCCTGAAGCTTTCAAGAACTTGCATCCCAGAGTCACTCAGCTTCTAAGGAGCAGGTTTTGGAGCTCCACCCAAGAGCTGGTAGTTTTTTCCTTTATTTCCCTGGATGAACATAAGCAAACAAATGAAGGTACAAGGTCCTTTTTTTTCTCCGTATCAAGATATGTAAGTTATTTTGCCACGTTTAAGAAAATGATATTAACTTTAATTTTCATCATTTTCGGCAATGTAACAAAGCTGCCTGTGAACTTTTTTCAACATATTAGTCACTTGGATGGTTAATTATTAGCCATTAATTTTGGTGAAGCTTTTTGCAAAGCGACGGCTCCAAAGAGCCATTTACCTGTTTATTCATACTTTCCACCAAAGACCTATTTTTCTTTACAATAAACCCAATATTAAACATGCAGCCCGCTTTATTTACTTTTACAAAGAAACTCTGACCTGTAAAAGCCCCTTTCTTTTCATCCCACTTTCAAAACAATTCATTCATGTATTTTAGAAAGTTATGCAAATGAGCTTCCTTGATTTTAGAGGATTTCTCTGGAATTGATTTTGGGATTCTGTATTAATTACCACTACCCAGGCAGAGGGGCTGTCACATAATGGATATATTTAGCAAGAATGACAAGGCTGATAATTATGCACAAGGCGCCTTAGAAAAGGGACTGTTTACTTTGATGTTTAATTTCAGCAGACTTCTTTAGTTTGTTAAACTTAATCAAAAGCAATCAAAATACACTAGTGTGAATTACAGCAAATTAATTTCAAACCAGCGGAAAACATCATGTCTTTCAAATGCGAATTTTGAGCTGGAACTTGGGCATGAACCGCTCAAAGAAAGGAAGGGGTGAGTTGTTGAGTGTGTTCTTAATTCAAGAGCTTGAATTAGGATCTGAGTGAGGACTGGCAGGATTCTGTAAGAAACTGTGCTTTCAGGAAAGATGGAGGCTAGGAATGACTTTCAGTTTGGGGTTTAAGGTAAACTCAGAGCTTGAATTAGGATCTGAGTGAGGACTGGCAGGATTCTGTAAGAAACTGTGCTTTCAGGAAAGATGGAGGCTAGGAATGACTTTCAGTTTGGGGTTTAAGGTAAACTCAGTGTATGCCTTGGGAAAGTCACTTAAGCCCAGCTTCTCAGAGCCTCAGTTCCTGATCTATTCAACAACCTAATTCTTGCCTTGCTACTATTATCAGTAAAAAACATTTTACCTTTACCATTTTTATTGAGTGTTTGCCCTGTGCCAAGCTCTGGGTGTATCCTCACTTCCCTTGAACCTTACCATGGCCCCATTGGGGGGTCCAGAGCCAATGGCCAAGAAAGAATTATTGAAGATGTCTTTAGTGTAAGAAGGTGATTTTATTAAAGCACAGGGAAAGGACCCTTGGGAAGGGGCACGAAGAGCTGCCTGTGGTTGTGAAGTGTGACTGGTTATGTACTACGCGAAGTGGGGGAGGTAAAGTCAAAAGGGAGCCCTCCAGAGAGACTTTGATATGCTAAAGAAGACTCAAGATAGCTGAGGCCTTGCTGTTGTCAAGCTAAGGTTGTTTTCCCTCTAGTAAGGCATTAACATTAGGACAGTAGGGGGTTCCTGGAGAAACGTTTTACTCTGTCTGCCTCAAGTATCTGTCAATGGGCTGCAAGTTATAAGGAAATTTAATTTTACCTGCCATTTCCTTCTTGCCTTTGTTCCCCATGTCACTATGAAGGGTGATGTTGGGGCTCCAAGGAACTGAGTAGACAGGTTTCTGGAGATTAGGCTATTGATAAGATTGGCTATTCAAGCCAATGCAAAAGATTATATTTCCCTACCCTGGAGAATCAAATGAGAAAATGGATGTGGAAATATGTCAAATATATACAAATATCTTATAATTTACTAAGATATTTGTAAACTGATGGAGACCCATGTCCTGTGTGGCTGTGATCTCTATCCCTTGGCCATTTGCTTCCTTTCCTTTCCTTTGTTCTTGGGCAGCCAGGAGTGCCTGAGAAATGTCACATACAACCCATCTGGTGGGAGGTGGGTTGCGTTAACTAGTACTTCGTCCTCAGCTGGCCACATGCTCCCTCATCACCTTGAAGTTGGTGTCCCCAGCGAACAGGTGAAGACTCTGTTCCAGGACTCTCTGAGCCAGGCAGTCTCTAGATTACCCCACTAGGGACATGGTGTTTAGTTTCAGCAGACTTCTTTGGTTTGACAACTTAATCAGGAGCAATCAAAATATGCTTATGAACATATAGAAAATTAATTTCAAGCCAATGCAAAAGATCATATTTCCCTACCATGGAGAATCAAATGAGAAAATTGATGTGGAAATATTTTGTAAAATGTGGACTGCTATGCAAATGAAAGTATTAATAGCGAGAGAGCAAGTCTAACAAGTATGTGGAGGCCAGGATGCTCTACTCTTCCGTCTCATGACTCATCATGGGAGCCCGGGTTTTATTTTACAAGATTTGTAATTCATTGGGGCCCACTGAGTCACTCAAACATTGATTCACTGAACACATTTTCTGAGTTTACCTACCAAGATCAAGGTACAAGGAGAGGGACACAGAGCTTTTTAAGATGTCGCCTTGACTTCTGGGAGCCCACGATGTAGTGACAGAGATAAACACATACATTATTCATGGTAATCCAAGGATCCATGAATAGGACCATAAATGATGACACTTGTTTGGCACTATTTTAAGGATAGAAACTTTGCCTTATTTACCAATGCATCCCCAGCTACTGGCACACAGACTGGCTACATTAAGTATATAATAAATGTTGTTGAATGAATGAGTTTTAAACAGGTCCTGGATATCAGAGTGGGCATGCAGAGAAGGTGACAATCAATGGAACTTTGAAAAGATTAACCTAATATTTATGGGTGGGGAGGTTCTGAAGGACACCCCAAGATGAAGGAGCAGTGTGAGGTGTTGCAGTACCATGTCTAGTTGGGTATAGCATTAAATGGGGGTGGCAGGTTAATTGTGACCACCCTGGGGTGGGCTTTGGTTCCCAGGCTGCAGAGGCTGATATTTATTCTGCAGGTTTTAGAAAAAAAGAGTGCCCTACATTGTGAGACAGCCTGTCACTCTCTTGACCAGATTGCCCAGGGTTTGAATCTTGGCTCCACTCTTTGCCATCTGGGTTAATTTGGGCTAGTTACCTAAGCTTTCTCCACTGCAATACCTCAAGTGTAAACTGGGGATGGCAGTCACCTTGTTTTGTGAATTGTTGAGTGTAAAGCACTTAGAACCATGCTCTGCACATGCTGGGTACCCTGAGTGGGTGTTAGCTGTTATTATTAATTGGTGTTTGATGGCCCAGGTGGGAATCTTAGCTTTGCCACTTGTCAGCTATGTGACCTTGACATAGTGGCTGACACTCTCCAATAATCATTTTCCTCTTTGTTTTCTTTTTAAAGTTTATTTATATATTTATTTATTTTAAAAAATATTTTTGTATGTTTTATTTATTTTTGAGAGAGAGAGGTGGAGACAGTGTGAGCAGGGGAGGGTCAGAGAGAGAGGGAGACACAGAATCTGAAACAGGCTCCAGGCTCTGAGCTAGCTGTCAGCACAGAGCCCGACGCGGGGCTCGAACCCACGAACCGCGAGACCATGACCTGAGCTGAAGTCGGACGCCCAACCAACTGAGCCACCCAGGTGCCCCTTACTTAAAAATTTTGTAAGCATTTATTCAGTTTGGAGAGACAGGGAGAGACAGAGTGCAAGCAGGAGAAGGGCAGAGAAAGAAGGAGTCACAGAATCTGAAGCAGGCTCCAGGCTCTGAGCTGTCAGCACAGAGCTCAACATGGGGCTCAAACTCAGGAACCATGAGATCCTGACCTGAGCCAAAGTCGGATGCTTAACTGACTGAGCCATCGAGGCACCCTGAAAGTTTGTTTATTTATTTTTGAGAAAGAGAGAAAGAGTACACACACACAGGGAGGGACAGAGCAAGGCTCTGCATGGCCACTGTGGAGCCCAATACTGGGCTTGAACTCACGAACTGTGAGATCATGACCTGAGTCAAAGTTAGATAGATGCTTAACCCACTGAGCCACTCAAGCACCCCTTCATTTTCCTCTTTGTAAATGGGCTGGTAGAAGTGGACCTGCCAAGGTTGAAGATTAGATAACGTGCATTTTATGCAGTGCCACCTGAGAGCAAGTCAGAGCAGACCATGGTCTGGGTCAGGAAGGTGCCCCCATGATGAGAAGAAGGTTGGATGAGACACGAGCAGTGGGACCTTCTTGGAAACCACTGCAGCTGTTGATATGAGAGACAATGAGCTAAGCTTCTGTGAAGCCAGAACTGAAGCAGTGCCTGGGGCCATGGTGAGAAAAGGGGAGGATGGATTTGAGAGACTTGCCTGTTGGACATGGAGGTTCATAGGAGGGAAGGGAGAAGAGGACAATGAGGTACTCACCCACCCGACTCCTGCAGTCTGTGTGCACATGGACTGTGGTGAAGAGCCAGGAGAAGAAGGTTTGGGGATGCACAGAGATGATGAGCTTACTGCTGAAGCGGACATGTGGTTGGGAGGACTTCCAAACAGAGAATGTGTACACTAATCACACTTTGGCAGAGTCTGCATTTTTAAAGAGATTAACTTACCCATGCTCTTCTTTTAAGAAATTATGGTCAACATCACTAATGATTAGGGAAATGCAAATCAAAACCACAATGAACTATCACCTCACACCTGTCAGAATGGCTAGTATTAAAAACAGAAGAAACAAGTGTTGGCAAGGACGTGGAGAGAAAGGAACCACCGTGCACTGCTGGTGGGAATGCAAATTGGTGCAGCCACTCTGGAAAACAGTATGGAGGTTCCTAGAAAACTTAAAAATAGAACTACCATATGCTCCAATAATTCCACTATTGGGTATTTACCCAAAGAAAATGGAAACATTAATTTGAAAGATATATGCACCCCTATGTTTATAAAAACAACATTATTGATAATAGCCAAGATATGGAAGCAATCCAAGTGTCCATTGATAGATGAATGTATAAAGAACATGTGGTACATACACACACCCTCCAAAATATTACTCAGCCACAAAAAGAATGAAATATTATCATTTGCAACAACATGGATGGATCTAGAGAGTGTGATGCTACGTGAAATAAGTTAGAGAAAGACAAATACCATATAATTTCATTCATATGTGGAATTTAAGAAACGAAAAAATGAACAAAGAAAAAGAGAAAGAAGCAAAAAAACCTCCACCCAGACTCATAAATGCAGAAAATAAACTGGTGCTTTTGCCAGAGGGGAGGTGACTGGGGGAATGGATGAAATAGGTCAAGGGGATTAAGACTACACTTATCATGATGAGTTCTCAGTAATGTACAGAATTGTTGAATCACTATATTGTATACTTGAAACTAATATAACATTACATGCTAACTATACTGGGATTTAAAATCTTATGGCAAAATATACATAACATAAAATTTACTAACCATTTTAAAGCAGACAGTTCAGTGCATTAAGCACATTGTTGTGCAACCATCAGCACCAGCCCTCCCCAGAACTTTCCATCTTCCCAAACTGAAACTCTGTACACATTGAACTCTAACTCCCCATTCTTTCACCTCCCAGCTCCTGGCGTCTCCTGTTCTACTTTCTGTCTCTATGAATTTGACTCTTTAGGAGCTTCATGTAAGTGAAGTCATAGAATATTTGTCCTTTCATGACTGGCTTAATTCACTTAGCATATGTCATCAAGGATCATCCATATTGTAGCATGCATTCAAGTCTCCTCCCTTCTAAAGGCTGAATAATATTCTATTGTGTACATCAACCACATTTTATTTATCCACTCGTTTGTCAATGGACATTTGGGTGACTTCCACCTTTTGATTCTGTTGCTATGAACATGGGCATACAAGTATCTACTCATATCCTTGCTTTCAGTTCTTTTGAGTGTATACCCAGAAGTAGACTTGCTGGATCACATTGTAAATCTATGTTTAACTTTTTTAGAAACCACCATTTGGTTTTCCATAGCAGTTACATCACTTTGCATTCCCACCAGCAATGCACAGGGTTTGATTTCTCCACATCCTCAGCAAGATGTTGCTTGTTGTATTTTGTTTTGTTTTCCTCACTAAACCTTTGTTTTAATGGGGCTCAAAAATCTGTGACAGATTTTTGGTCAAGTTGTTTCTATTAAAACGTACTGCTTTAAAAAACTAATAACTTAGGGGCACCTGGGTGGCTTAGTCGGTTAAGCGTCTGACTTTCACTTAGGTCATGATCTCACGGTTCGTGGGTTTGAGCCCCGCATCGATCTCTGTGCTGACTGCCAGCTCAGAGCCTGGAGCCTGTTTCAGTCTGTGACTCCCTCTCTCTCTGACCCTCCCCTGCTCACACTGTTTCTCTCTCTCTCTCTCTCTCCTAGAAATAAATAAAACATTTTAAAAAAATAACAAACTAATAACTTAAAATTGCCAAACACAGACACACACACACACACACACACACACACACACACACACACCCCGTTCACCTTTTCTTCTGAAGGTTTTAGATGCATTGTTATCAGTAGTCAGTCTTTTACTATTAAATTTAAGTGATCAATTGATAAAAATAATTCTGAGACCATTCTTCCACCACTGGTTAAAACTGGGGAGGCAGGTATTGGGAATAATACTCATTTAGGCTTCTGAGCTTTCTGGTGACTTTGTCAGCCTTTTTGTCCACTGCTTTGATGACACCTACAGCAACCTTCTGTCTCATGTCACGAACAACAAAATGGCTCAGAGGAGGATAGTCAGAGAAGCTCTGAACACACATGGGCTTGCCAAGAACCATATCAATGATGGCGGCATCACTAGATTTCAAGGACTTGTGGCCAGTCATCTTCCAGCTTCTTCCCAGGACAATGATCAGTCTCCTTCAGCTCAGCAAACTTGTGAACAGTGTGAGTACTGGTGCAATCCAGCACTGACTTGGCCTGGATGGTTCAGGATAATCACCTGAGCTGTGAAGCCATCTGCTTCCACTGGTGGGTCATTTTTGTTGTCACCAGCCAAGGGTGCCAGGACAAACATATTTGACAGACACGTTGTTAACCTTGAAGCCCACGCTGTCCCCAGGAAGAACTTCACTTAAAGCCTCATGGTGCATTTCAAAGAACTTGATTTCAGTTGTAACACTGACTAAAGCAAAGGTGGCCACCATGCCGGGTTTGAGAACACCAGTCTCCACTTGGCCCCTAGGGACAGTACCAATATCACCAATTTTATGGACATCTTGGAGAGGCAGACAAAGGCTTGTCAGTTGGACGAGTTGGTGGCAGGATGCAATCCAGAGCTTTAAGCAGTACGATTCCACCGGCATTGCCGTTTTTATGGGGAACTTTCCATTCCTTGAACCAAGGCAAGTCAGCATTTGACTCCAGCATGTTGTCACCATTCCAACCAGAAAGTGGCTACTATGTCGAGGTTGTAGCCAATTTTCTTAATGTAGGTGCTGATATCCTTAACTATTTCCTCATATCTCCTCTGGCTGTATGGTGGCTTAGTGGAATCCATTTTGTTCACACCAACAATTAGTTGTTTCACACCCTTGTGTAAGCCAGAAAGGCATGCTCACAGGCCTGCCCCTATGTGGAGATACATGCTTCAGATTCACACCAGTAGCAACAATCAGGACAGCATGGTCAGCCTGAGATGTGCCTGTAATCATGTTTTTGATAAAGTCTGGGGCATCAGTAATCTGGGACATCAGTGATGGTCACATAATACCTGCTGGTCTTGAATCTCCACAGGGCAATATCAATGGTGACACCATGTTCATGTTCAGTTTTCAAGACCCAGGCACACTTGAAAGCATCTTTCCCATGTCAGCAGTCTCATTCTCAAGATTTTCAGTGGTTCTTTTGTCAAGCCTCATTCATAGATCATATGGCCAGTAGTGTTAGACTTGTCCAAATCTACATGTCCGATGATGGGGATGTTGATAGGAGTCTTTACCTTTCCCATTTTGGCTTAGTGTTAGTGGTGGTTTTCATTATACCTGTGTTCTGACAGCTGACTCATTATGAAAAAAGCTAGTTTGTTTTGTTTTTAATAATAGCCATACTAATGGGTGTAAAGTGATGTCTCATTGTGGTTTTGATTAACATTTTTCTAATGATTAGTGATGTTGAGAATCCTTCCTTGTACTTATGGGCTATTTGTATATCTTCTTTGGAGAAATGTCCATTTGAGTCCTTTGCCCATTTTTTGAATTGGGTTGTTTGTTTTCTGTTGTTGAGGTGTAGGAGTTTTTTATATATTCTGTACATTAGCCCCTTATCAGGTAAGTAATTTGCAAATATTATCTCCCATTCTGTGGGTTGCCCTTTTACTCTCTTGATAGCATCCTTTGATACAGGAAATTTCTTAGGTTTGATGAAAGCTATATTAAAACTTGTAAATGTCTTTTGTGTCGTATCTAACCACATTACTTCTTGTATCATGTAAGAAAGAATTACATCATTATGTTAAGCTTCTGGGATAATGTTGCAACCATACGCCTGAGTGAAGCTACTTTATTATTCTATTGGGTTGATTATTAGGCATATGGATGTACAATGCCAAGCTTTAGATCCTTGTAGCTTCCCTTCTGAAATTTCTTATATGTATCAATGATCCCATCAATCTTCTGGTTCCTAGGCCTGAAAGTACTTACTCTCGACTCCCTCTCCCTCTCTCTTCATTGGCCACTATAGGAACTGGTGAATTGTTTCCCTTATCCTCCTGGGCAGCTAGACTACATTTCAGAGTCTTCTGACAGGTGCATGAATGAGCTCTGGCCGAAAAAGCATGGGCAGGGGGATGCTTACTACCTTCTGGGATGGCAGTAAAAGCCTTTATAAAATCCTCCATGCTGTCTCTATTCCCTCATCTTCCTGTCATATGTGGAATGGAGACACATCCAGTGGAGGACAATGTGGACTATGTTGGAGCCACAAGGTATAAGGGACATGGGTCCCTGAACGACTGCGTGGATCAAGTTTCTCCATTCACCCACATCATACCATGATATGAGTGAGAAATAAACCTTTAGTGTTAAGTCATTTAGATACTGTGGGTTTTATTACTGCAGTGGGCCTGTACAGATAGATCCCCCAACAATTCCAAAGTCCTGTCAAGGTTATCTTCATAACGCGTCTTCCTGTCCCCTCCTTCCCACACCTGTTTAGACTGTCTTAGTCTTGTTGCAGCTACCCTCACCCCTAAACTTCCAGAATGGTTTATTTCCTGGATTACCTGGGTCTAATAATTTCTCCTCTAGTTCACTATTCATGAGCACAGAAAATAAATATTTCTAAGAAGATAAATGTTTTATATGCTTATGTTTACAGACCTGTGTTATCCAAGGCCTTTCCCCAAAGGATGCCTTCTTTCCTCTCCTACCATCACCCATGGAACATTCACTGTCCTTCATCCATTCGTGCTTACTTTTTCTTGAATTCTTTTGTTCTTTCATGCTCTCTTTCTTTCTCCCTTTCTTTCTCCCTTCCTTCCTTCCTTCCTTCCTTCCTTCCTTCCTTCCTTCCTTCCTTCCTTCCTTCCTCTCTTTCATTTTAAATCTTGGTTCCATCTATTCTTCCTCTTATCTCCTTATCCAAGGCTTAACCATCCTTCAAGTTCAAGTGTTTTCTCTCCTCCAGGGACCCTTCTGTGAATTCCTGTCTTACTCTCTGTCTCATACCTTTGGTACTTGACATATATTACACTTTATACATATAGTTCCAAGTTTAATGAATATCTTCAGCCACACCAGAGATTCTTCACTTTGGGTTCATCAATGGGATATGGGAATCCCCTGAAATTATATGCCAAATTCTGTGTATGTGCACATGTGTGTTGTCTTGTTTTAAAGCAGAGCTGAACTCACCAACTTCACACGTCCCTTGCATTTGTGAGTCCATGGTTCTGGGATATCTACTGTCCCTAGAAAACAATTCATGGGAGCTAAAACAGATATGACACCTCAGAGGTGAGAAAATATTGAGTGAAGTCTCACACAGGAAGCCCTTATACTCTTTCTGCTTTAACAGGAGCCACTGCCTGTTGAGCTTCCAGGAAGAGGGGTCAGAACTCCTGCCATAGAATGACTCCCTGTCCCTGACACAACCTCATACTGGCCTCATTCCCTTTGGTTCACACAGGCAGGTGGTTTGTAGAGGTGACGAGAATGGGCCAGAGTCTCTCCGGCTTACTTTACTCCTGATCCACCTCAGAGCTGCTCAGGGTGGGAGGGCTAGCTCTTGCCAGATGCTGGGGCAGGAAGAGAGCTCCCCTCTCTTGGTCATTTCCCTGAGATAATTCCATATTAGCCAGCAGCCCATCTTTCCATGGTTTCATCTCCATACTCATAATATTAGTCTCCTGTCTAAGATCCAATGATCTAGGCCTGGTGGCCTTTGATACTTACCCTTCTCGAGGGAGCCCTGGCACAGCCCCCCTGGACCTGTCTCCTCTGCAGTTCATATTGTTTGCTCGGCACCCAATCCTGGCAGCCAGCAGAGCGCCTTGCTAGCTTTCCCTCTACAGCTCTTTGAATGTTTAATACATTCTTAATTAAAAGCTGGGCACCTCATCTATTTCTGTCAATTGCTTTTCTGTTGTGAAGAAGACAGGCCTACAGGAGGTAAATGTCAGCCCTGCACCCCGCCCTCTTTTAACACGCACAACTACACACCTGTGTGTGTGTGTGCATGCACGCACACACACACACACACACACACAGAAAGCAATAGGACTCAGTGCTCTATTTACATAATACTATTGACATTTTGAGGCTAAAATTATGTATGCTACTTTAATTTGCTGTTAAATTAAATTATGAATGTTTGGAACGTAGTAATTTCTTTTGTTCTATGAACAGATTGTTTTATATATCTGCCTATATTACCAAGTTATTAATTTAATGATTTCATAATAGCAGCTCATTCCTCTGGGTAATATAAAGGCTGAAGTGCATGCTCCATACAGCACAGGCAGACGCTGCTTGCCCTACGTGAATTGAAGGTTTTAGGAATAAAGATATTAGTTTTGGCAGAATGTTTAAGTGTGCATAGGAAAACTGGAGGGATGTGTCAGGTCAGCTCTAGCTTCCCAATCTCATTTTAAAAAGGCAGGACATGGTCCATTGCCCATGAGACCAAATGAAAAATAATTTTCTTAAATAAAGTCAAGCACCTGGCTGATGGTTAGTGAGTCTGAGAGCTGCTGCCTGCCTGTTCACTCTCGTAGCCCTGGACACAGTGCAGTTTTCACTGAAGCCTTTCCTCTTGCAGGTCTGTGGGGTTATTACCCTGTCAGCATCCAGCGATGGGCTGCCATGGCAACAGGGCATTGGCTCCACCATCCAAGTCCTTGCTGGCATTCAACCTTGTTGTAGGCAGAGGGCAAAGGGCCAGTTGCAATGTGGTGAGGGGAATGAACGTGGAGTCTGGATTCTGAGGAGACTTCCTCCATCCCTGCGACTTGCAGCTTGAGCTCTCTGAAGCTCAATTCCCTAATCAACAAAATGGGGGCACTGAGATAATATACCCAGCCAATTTTGCAGGAGTTGTATGGTTCAAACAATGAAGGAGATGAGGAAGAGGAAATGCTTTGTAATCAGGAATGGACAGGGCTGCAATTGTATGGGTTGTGGGCAGGTACCACTAATTACCACATGCAATGATAGAGGGGCAGCCTTCATAATTTCCCCTATAGCCTCAGGGACTCATTGCTTTCTGGGTTTCAGTTCCTTCTGTTGACATCTGAGATTTGAGGTAGGTGTTTCCAAGGTCTTTCCACTCCTGGTAGTTTCAGGAGAAATCACCAAAATGTTTCATTTTAGCTGGGAAGCCAATGATGAAAGTAAAGACTTACAAGGAGTCCCAGCACATCCAGTCGTTCAATAAACATTGAGCACCTCTAAGTTAACAAGTACTGATTTAGAGCTGCAGATAAAACGGTCCCTGACACAGGCATCAAGGTGATGGTCTAATGGGAATCAGATGCCTGCAAGGGTATTTGGGTTGCCCCTGTGGTTATTGGGGCACACACCCATCCCAGACTGGGGCCAGGAAAGGCATCAGAAAGCCTAGGCTAAGATCTCAAAGTGCACATCCATGCAAAGAGGGGGTGAGGGATGGGAATGACAAAGGTGTTTCTGAAAGAAGTAGGAACACATGAGAGATGGAGGTAGGAGAGAAAAATACACTCTGACTGACTCGTCCAGCCTGGGGTTATGAGGAGATTGGTGAGATGCCAGGCTGGAGTGATTATCAGGGGCTGTATTTGGCAGACATTGAGAGCCCCATCAGGCAAAGGGCAACTGGGGAGCAATGGAAGAAGGAAAGCATCAGATCAGTGCTCTAGAAGGGACACCATGGCTGCTGTGGGGAGAACAGTTTCAATAGGGACAGACTGGAGGTGGGGAGGCCAGTTAGGAGACTTGTAGTAATCAAGGTGGCAGACAATGAAGGTCTGACTTAGGTAGTGCAGTGCAGCGGGGAGAAGTGCATAGATGCGAGAGGTGCTCAGAAGATAGAATGGATAAGGCCTCCTGTTGGTTAGATGAGGACAAAGTAGAGGTGCAGAGGTGCAGCTAACAGATGTATTTGCAGTGGCCCTTTGTTCTTTGGCTTCATCCCTCTCTGCCTCTTCTATCATTTCTCAAAAGGGAACTCTGATGCCAACCTCTCCTCCCACAGCTGACACACAGTGGCACAGGAGTAAACCCATTTACTTAGATGTGTGTACACACACATACACACACAGGTCTCAGCTACTCTGTGTGCTCAGTAGGGTAGGTAAAAAATACTTCTCTACAGAGCTGAAAGATTGCCAAATCAAAAACAGTGTCACTGCTTACACTTTTCTTCACTGCCTTTTTTTTTGTCTCTGCATGTCACCTCTATGAAATATTCCTGATTTCTTTGAGAAAAAAAAAATGAATTCCTTTGTTCTGTGCTTTGTTTATAGTCTTTATTATTTTCTCTGTTTTCATGTTACTTTCAGGCATAGTAGTGTATCTTCATCATTTCTGGATTCCCAGTGCCTAGTACCATGTCAGGCATGGCTACAGTCATAACTTTTTTTTTAAAGTTTATCTATTTTTGAGAGAGAGCATGAGCAAAGGAGAAGGAGAGAGAGAGACAGACAGAGAGAGAGACTAAGACACAGAATCTGAAGCAGGATCCGGGCTCTGAACTGTCAACATAGAGCCCAATGTGTGGCTCAAACCCATGAACTCGATCATGACCTGAGCTGAAGGTGGACACTCAACTGATTGAGCCACCTGGGCACCTCTACAGTAACCACTTTTGAATGACTGATGATCCAGTAGACCCCAAAGGCACTGGATCTGATCCCTCATGAAGGGAATTCTGGAGTTTACTTCCCAACTTGCCTCAGAAAAAGCCTGGACTGGAGCATCTGGGTGGCTCAGTTGGTTAAGCATCAGACTTCGGTTTTTGGGTTCTAGCCCCATTTTGGGCTCTGTGCTGACAGCTCAGGGTTTGGAGCCTTCTTTGGATTCTGTGTCTCCCTCTCTCTCTCTGCCCTTCCCCTGCTCATGCTCCCCCCTCTCAAAAATAAATAATAAAATATTTAAAAACAGAAAAAAAAGAAAAAGTCTAGATCTCCTATCTTGAGCTTGAGAGTTTCAGAATGGTTGCTTTGTAAATGTAAATAGAAGTAGGCTCAATCACTATTTGGAGGTGGGAAAGATGGAGACAGGGCACTTGTGGGGATGAGCAGTGAGTGTTATATGGAAACCAAGTTAACAATAAACTGTTAAAAAAAAGATGGAGACAGAAAGGGAAAGAGAGAAGGAGGGTTGGCTAGGCTGAGGTGGGAGAGGCTAGGGAAGGGTTGCTCAGGCACAAGATGGAGAGATAGTGAAGATTAAAAAGGGCAGGGAAGGTGACAAGGGCTATGTGGAAGAGCTCAGGGTGAGCCAGGAGCCAGGGCTGGAATGGAAGATGAGCAGTTGATGGTGATTTGTCCCAAGAACATAGGGGAGGAAATCAGTGTAGGATTTGTCAACTAGAATTCAGGAGAATAGACGACAACTTTTTTGGGACATCAGGGGAGACAGAGAACAACAGATAGCTTGCAGTGAAGTATCCATAAGGACCAGATGTACTTGTTTTGTTAATGGTTGTCTACCTAGGCCTGAGGCTGAAACTTCGTAGGTGATCAATAAAAAGTGGATGAATACTGGGTGCTGTCTTTTAGAACCATGCAGACGTGGAGGGAATAAGGATGCCAGAGGGTAGGAGTTGTACACAGTCCCCTGGATCTGGATCTCAGGACTAGCCTATCAGCAAAGCAGGGTAAAGGCAGATTCATGGTCCTGGGTTGCTTTCAAGGCATTTCCAGCTGGATTCCAAGAGTCGTTTGTCAGTGTTAAATTATTGCTTTTGCACTAAGCATCATGGACTGAGCAAGTGATGGTTTCAGAGGTCCTTACAGGAAGGGCACTAGGCAGGAATTGGGATCAAGGCTGTGGATCAGGGTCTCCTAAAGAAGGAGGTAGGAGTGGAGTGGTCACCAAGGAAGTACAGGGAGTCTCGGTTTTTAATGCAAAACGTAGGGTGTCTTTTGTGCTTCACAAAAAGACCACCTTTGTGGATAAGAATGGAGGTGAGGGTGTAGGTAATGGTAGAATAATTTACCTAGGGTGAAGAGCATCTGCCTTTTCACAGTCTCCAAAGAAAAATTCTGGAGACTTCTGGAGGCCATTTGGAGCACTTCGAAGTCTGGAGCCCTGGGCTATTTAATATTTCCAGCAATGAACTAGATGATGAAACAGAGCACGGTCATTAATTTCATAGATGACACACAGCTGAGGCTGGAGGGACACCTTGGAGTATTGGATTAGAATTCAAATTGACTCCAGTAGGTCTTAGAGATTGGTCAGAAACCAACCAGATGAGATTCTGAAAGGACAAGGGCAAAGTGAAGAAAAGGCAGTCACATGAATGATGAGGAGGAATGGTTTGCTGTATCCCAACTCTGCCTGAAACCCGAAAACTTTCTTGGCATCCCTGCCTGATTCATCACGGATGACATGTACACATAGCTGGCAATGAACTTGCACTGTTCTCTCCTTTGAGCCTTGTGATAACCTTCTGAGAGAGGTATGGCTATGAGTAAGTTCATGGGGGTTCAGAGATGTTAAAAAATCTGCCCAAGACCACACAGTTGATAGGTGTCAAAGCCAGATGCAAATTGCATTAGCACTTTACAGAACTCATCCAACACTTACCTCAGAGCTCTACAGTGTCATCTGATCCTCAACCTTATTCTGAGCTAAGATCCTCCCTTGATCCTCCCCCTTGCCCCCAGGACAGTCCCCATTCCCTCTCCAGCATCTTATTCTTTGATCAGCCAAGATCCTGGGGTGCATCAGTTCAACCTAATAGTTATCAGTGCCCATGCTTATAAAAAATCTGGATTCATCCCCATTGGACTAGATCGACCCTGTTGACCCACTTTGGGTCAATCCAGTTATGCTCACCTGGTTTGCTGAGAGTGCTTGGAGGGAATTGAATCTCTGGGTGGGTGGAGCTACTATAGATGCACCTTCTAGGTCATCCCTCAGTTCTGCTTGGCAACAGCCTTTATGTGTCTCTGGTCAGCTCACCTCATTACTGGCCTATTTATTATTGTGGTGATTCTATTTAAGATAAGATGGTGGTCATTTGGCATAAACTCCCCCAACTCCCTCTTCTCATTATCTTTCAACCCATCCAAGTGTACATCAACCCTCACGTTCTGTCCTCTTGGCTAAGGGTAAGGAATTATTTTCCTGTCCACTCATCTTTGCTGTGTCCCCAGCCCTCCCTGTCCCATGCACTCCTCCAAGCACCCCACTTGGTAGGTTCCTTCTTCCCGGTCCTTAACCACACTCCAGCCGGGGTCAGCTTATAATATTCCCCATAGAGGGGAAGGTGGATGCGGGGGAGGGGGAAGATCACAGAGATCTGCTGCTGTGGTGTCAGTGATGTTCTGGTTTTCTGGTTGCATGAGTGTTTGTGGGCACTTTAAATATATGCTGTCACAAGTAGCCACTATTATATACTTTAAACAATGAAAGTTTATGAAAATAGCTCTCCTTCCACCAGGCTACAGCACCTGTTTTTCTTAGTGAAGTTCCTGAAAGACCATCTAGCTTCCTATCTCTGACTTCATTTCTTGTTTACTCTCTACCATTCTCCTGACCACTAATATGTCTCTGTGCAGCCCACACCTTGCATGGCTTCCCTGTTGTGTTAATTAATTAGCTTCTCATCTTCTGAAACTCCTTAGAACCCGGCCACTACTCTGTCCTGGTTCTGTCTCCCTTGAACTCACGGCCTAGCATCTCCTAGTATCTTTTCTGGCTCCTGTTCTGCTGATTGTGTTCATGTCTGGAATCTCCCAGAGTCCTGTCTCAGTGTCTTCCTTCCCTTTCCTTTTTTTAAAAAATGGTTATTTATTTTTGAGAGGGGGGGACAGAGGATCTGAAGTGGGCTCTGTGTTGATAGCAGAGAGCCCAATTTGGGGCTCGAACCCATGAACCACAAGATCATGACCTGAGCTGAAGTCAGACACTTAATAGACTGAGCCACTCATGCACCCCCTTCCTTCCCTTTCCTCGCACCCCTTCAGCAGACCAAAGTTCTCTCTTGGCTTCACCTCCACTCACTAGCACACATATCTGGTGCCCACATGGTCTCTCCTACATCACAAGCCTTATCTGAACCACCAGTAGGTAGCTCCCTCCATTGCTTCCTCTCCCACCCTACCTGCCCCTGGACCCATTTTATTGCCACATTCAACTTGCCATCCTGCTGGGTGCCAGCCCTTAGGAGTTAGACTCCTCCATATTTCTCACTTTCCTCACATCAAATTGAGGGTCAACTTCCTCCCCAGAGTCACGGTCTCTGTTCATGGTCACAGTTTCCTAACTGATCCCCTTGTCCTAGCCTTCCTCCTATTAGTGCAGAGCTGATCTTGCCAACAATTTACCATGTAATTCCCCTGCTTAAATTCTGAAATTCTTCCTTTTTGCCTACAAGTCTGAGTCCAGATTCCCTAGCTCATGCCCCCCTAACCTGATGCCATCTGCCTCTTTGGTGACAATTCCTGCCTTTTCTATACTTGGTTGCTTGCAGGTCTCAAGGACACCATGCTCTTCAACTGCTGTGCCTTTGCACATGTTGTGTATGTGGCTCAAATGTCCTTCCCCTCATTTGCCACCTGGAAGTGTTATTGAAGCCCCCTCGCTTCTGACTAGGGGCAGTGGCACCATGCAGGGCTTAAACATGATGGTCCTGTAGTCACGATGCCAGGGCTCAGATCCTGGTTTTTGCCCTTGCAGCGCTATTCCTTGGGTTACATACCCTGAGCTCGCTATTCTTTTCTGTAAAGTGGAAATGAGGAAAGTATCTACTTTGTAGGATCATTGTGAGCATTAACCAATCCCTCTGTTAAGTACCTGTCCCAGTGCTCAGTGAACAGAAAGTTCTTACCTCTTGCTGGTCCTTAGTAATGCTGGAGGGATCCTGTTCACCCTCTAATATGTAAGTCTGATGCTACCTACTCTGTGCTCCCTGACCTTCCAGAATTAATTTTACCATTTGTTGATCCTGAGAATGCAATTATGACTGTTTATCTCTCTAAATACACCATACATTCTTCATGTTGTAGTCCCCAGAGTCTGAGACTCTTTAATGTTAGATGAATCCTTTGCTCACATCTCAAGGAGGCTTAGTTACTTAAGGGCTGTTGCAATTTTGGACAAATTATCTGATCTGGTTTACTTGTGTACAACTGAGGCCACTGTGAAAGAGATGTTGGATTCTGAAATGGAGCTCTTAAATTGGAGGCAAAGTTCATCTGTGAGCCTAAATCCTTAAAGTGATTGGATGGAATAGCTAGAAATCAGGACTAGTCAGAAAACACACATGGCTCATTAGGAGTGTGGCTGCGGACAGAGGAGGGAACTACGTCATGGAGCCAGTGTGCAAGCCTGTGCGTGCCTGTGCACCCAGCTGTGCAGGGCATGATGGGCTGCCCTGTGCTGTCTCCCTGCTTTCTGCCCCAGCAGCTGGCTGTGGGTGACTGCAGATGGCCTGGCCGGCCTCCCTAACAGTGATCTCAGGGGTCAAAAGTCATGTTGCTGCACTGAAGACCAAAATGCTAACCCTACTCATAGTCATGGGAGAGGCTTCCCAGATAGACAGGCAGCCTTTGTGGGTCTCCCAAGTACACAGGACTTGTGCGCTGCCTGTAGGGCTGCCAGCACATTCTGGGGCCTGGGCTGGGAAGCAGCTGACGCCAGTCCTGGGCGGGTGCCCATCCTGCCTCCGCCTCTGCAGGCTGCTGGCAGATGCTCTCTGCCCCAGCTCCCCGGGTGGGGTGGGAGACTGGGGTACAGAGTGCTTGCTCTTGTCCACAGCCAGGATCTGCTCTGCCAGGCCGTGGTGTCTTCTGCCTGCCGGGCTCTGGCCTGCCCACCATAGGTCCCTCGGTGTCTCCTCTCCAGCGACCTTTAAGGGTTCAGGGCGTGTCCTCAACTGGGGCTACAGAAGCAGCTAGGAAAGCAGTTTTGCCGTCTGCTTGCTGGCACTCCTGCCTCCTGCCATGACTGCTTTCAGTCCCGCTGGGGCTGGCCCTCTTGGAATTTTGGGAGCCGCCTAGGGATGGCTCCTTTGGGACCCCATCTGCAGCACATTCCTGCATCTCTATTCTCCACCTGCATGTTAGACGTGCTGGCCCCATTCCCAGAAAAGGCTCGGGCCTGACCCCTTCACTTCTTTTGGTCAGGGACAGTTCTGATACTCAACCCAGTTCTTACATGAAGCTCATTGGACATTGTCTCCTGTTTCTCCAGCACAGAAGTGGCTTCCTTGCCCCCTGAGGTTCAGGCACAGCCTACCTTCTGGTCTATAAATGACCTGGTGGACTTGTGTAGTGCAGTGTAGTCTGGACTGTGGAGGGGATGGTCCTGAACACCAGGCAGGGAGCACTGCGGCAAGAGGGAATTTGGGGCTTCTGGGTAAAGGGACGTGTCCTGGGAGGGAAATGGCAGCTTCAGCTGCGTGCCCATGGCTGCCAATTAGCAATGTGATCCAGGTGAAGACTGTAGGGAGAGGAGGAGCGTGCCCTGAGGCTGTCCCAGATGCCCACCAGAGCATTTGAAGCTGTGCCATGCTCAGGCCCAGCTGACTTGTCATCTTCCATGTGGCCTTGCAGGATGAAGACATTGAAGCTTGCCTCCTCCTAATGACCTTCAGCAGAGAACCCAAGTCAGCTTCTGAGGCAGACATGTACCCACGTCAGCCCTGCCACCACCCAGGCAATTAACCGCTGCTGTAATTCTGGGTTTCTGTCCCCATGGGCCCCCCCCGCCCTTCCCAACAACCATGTTGAACAAGACTCTTTATAGGAGAAGGGAAAGTGACTGTCTGGTCTGGCAGCAGAGGCAGCCAGGCTGAGAGATGACAGGAGTCTGAACGAAGGGGCTGTGTGGTTTTAATAACTACAGATGCTGTTCTGGGAGCAGATGTAAGACAGCTCCCAGAGAGCATCCTGGGGCCACAGGACCCTGAGGATGAGTGGGGATGACATCCAGAAGATGATATTCTCCCGGATCACTATCCCCCTGGGGCTGGCCTCAGGCTCTGCCAATTACCTCCCTGGCTTGCTGGGCTCTGCTGTCAGGGAGGGGGCCTGAACTAACCCTGTCCAGGGCACCCTACCTGTGAGTCTGAGGGTGCCCCCATGCTGGGAGTGCTGGGAGGCTGAGGAGTGACCTCTGGGGCGCACAGATGCCTGGGTTCCACGTTGGGGCCCCTCCCTGGAGTTGTTTCCTGCTGTGTAGCAGCAGCACATCGTCCCTGGTTAATCAGCAGTCACGGCTGACCCTGCGAGGAAGGTCTCAGAGGAGAGAGCCTATTTTGAGCTGGTGAAATGATTAGTGGTACCAATCACACATTCTCAGCCTAGACCCTCATGCCCTACTTACGGGCAGTTCCTGAGTCTCCAGGGCCTGCGCACTCCCTTCTTTCCTATCCCTCCATCTCTTCTCTAAGCCAGATGCCCTACCTCCCCTTTCTTCCTGCTCTCTCCTCCTGTATCCATGCGAAAGGAGACCCTTGAAGCCTTTGAGGGCTCTAGTCTGTTCCTCCAGGAACCTCAAAGCTTTAAAATGACTCACAGGCTTCTAAAGCTGCATTATCCTGACCTCAAGCTGACCCCAGGCATATTATAAGGGTGCTAATAAATACAAAAAAGAGTGAAGGGCTTGAGGGTACTAATGGGGTGACAGATCCACTTCTTTGGGAAGTGGGGGGACTGGGGGTGAATAAGAGAGGGAGTAGTGGAATAAGCCAACAGAGAGGAGTCAGAGGAGTTATCCTGCTCTTGGCCTGTTGCCAGATTTCTCGAGGCTATCTGTGGGCATTTGTTAAGTGACCTAAAAGATGGAGCTGTGCCCTTGGGGGATGTGGAAGAGGTAGCTCAGGGGCCTGACATCTCTGGGGACATAGACCAGTGGGCTGATCCTCCGAGCATTTGTCTGGCCTGCCAGATGAAGGCTTGGCACCATCCCCATTGGCTCACTCAGCAAATAGCATTGAGCATCTATTATCTACCAGGCCCTGTGCTAGGTGCCTGGGGATGGTGGGGACTAGGCAGTGCTATGAAGGAAAAGAAGATGGAACGGGAATGGAAATTAACAGGGAGCGCCTACTATAGGCTCTCAGAGGATGTCAGAGTGAGATGTGAGACGTGAAGAGTGGTTAGGGATGAGCAGAGCCAAGAGTGGGAGAAGAGTAGTAGGTGGGGACATGAATGGAGCCCCTGAGGCCAGCAGGAGTTTGGCTCTTGGGAGCAGAAGGAAGGCCCATGTAGCTGTAGAGAGGCCAGACTAGTGGGGGGCGAACAGCCTAGGCCTTATAGGTCATGCTAGGGAGTGTGGATTTTGTCCTTTGAAGCATACAGGCATGCCCGTCCTGAGCCTGCTCCTTCTCTGACTCACTGCTCACCCTGGCCCTGATCCACTCTGTTTGGCAGGGGCTGACCAAACTGCAAACTGGTTTTCTAGGTTCTGGGTCAGCAGGCTTGCAGCTAGTCTCAGCCAGTGGGAGACACTGGTAGGAGAGGGGGCCAGGAGGGTGATGTTAGGGTACTTCTCCCTCTTTGCCTTAGACAGTGCATCCAGTCCCTTCTAGATTTCCAGTCCCTGAGCAGGTCTGGTGGACATCTAGGCTTGCCATGTTTTTCCCTATCCTGCTGGCCCAGGGATGTTACTGGCTTCCTATGTTTGCTGATTTCTGGGTTGTCCCATTTTTCCTGTTTGGCTTCTTAGCTTCCTTAAACTCCCTCTGTTTCAAAGACTTATTTATTGAATACTTACATGTGCTAGGGACTTGAGTGACTTTACATACACTAATTCATTTAAACCTCTCTTAAAGCTCTATGAATTAGATTATTCCCATTGTATAAATAGGAAATCTGAGCCACAGATACATTAAAGTACACAGCTAGCAAATAGCAAACCTAAGTGTTGAGCCACATAGTCCATCCCAAAGAACCTGAGTTTGTTTTCTTTCTTTCTTTCTTTCTTTCTTTCTCTCTCTCTCTCTCTCTCCCTCTCTCTCTCTCTCTTTCTCTTTTTCTTTCTTTCTTTCTTTCTTTCGAGGCAAAGAAAGAATCTTAAGCAGACTTCATGCCCAGAGCAGAGCCAGACATGGGGCTCGATCTCACGACCTGAAGTGAAATCATGACCTGAAGTAAAATCAAGAGTTGGGGACTAAACTGACTAAGCCACCCAGAAGTCCATGAACTTGAGTTTTTAACCTCTGTACTGTAGGTCTTCACTCTACAGGCCAGATCTGAATAGTATACTAAACTGGCAAAGCCCAGTTATGAGCATGGTTGTAGAGTAAGACTTGAGTCAGAACCCCGGCCCCCCTTGTGATGGGTTCTGTGATCTTGCGTGAATCATTTCTTCATGCTTAATTTCAGCATGCCCCTTTGGTAATAACAAAACCTCATTCATGGGGTTTTTGTAGGATCAAATGAAGTGATGCATATAAAACATTTGCCACAGCCTGGCATGTAGTAAGTACTGGATGAAGGCTAGCTTTTATTCTTGATCTTACTTTTACACTCCTTCCCTGACCCAGGAGTCCAGCAGATGAGACTTGGGCAGCTGTATCCCACACTGGGTGGGGCTGGAACACCATCAGGACTGGGGTGTGCACACTGAGCTCCATGACACTTGGGTCTGTGGCCTCATATCTAACAATGTCCTTAGGTGTCTAGGTTGCCCTGTTGGCTGTCACAGATTTTGTGTTCTGGGATGGGGGTGTTTTCCCAACATCTCATACTGAGCCTTCTCTTTCCTTGGCTGTCTGTCCTGTGGGGACTTCCTTCTCACCTGGGAGCATTTTGCTAGACTGAATTTGTTCAAGAACACCCAGGCCCAGATCACTGGGGTGATCACAGCTTGCTGAGAACTTGAAATGGTTTCTTTTTTTCCTTTTTGTTTTGAACCTCAACAAAATATGAAGTGCACACAGGCTCGCTCACACACACACTCACTCATACACATTTACACACACACACACGCACACACTACTACTGCTAAAATCAATGATCCAGCAGCAAACCTCAGTGAATTGCTGAGCCTTAAACAATTTCAGCCGGCTGATGAAGATCCCAAATAATTTCCATTCTAATCTATGTTGCTTGACTTCTAAGGAGGTAATGGTCCCTTTGGTGACACGCCGTCCTTTCTGTATACAATTTATGGCTGTGACTTGCCTTTCTGAACTGCTACAAAGTGTGGAGGAAAAACAGCCTTTGAATTACTACTAGCCATTCTTTGTGGAGACGTTGGGCCCCTGGCTCCCATCCTGGGCATCCATGGTGGGAGCTGGGCTGGGGAGGGTGGTGGGAGAGGGAAGGAGGAGATGGAAGGAGCTCTGAATTTGAAATCCTAAAGATGATAATGGTGCTAACAGTAATACCACCTAACTTTTTTTTTAAATGTTTTATTTATTTCTAGGAGAGAGAGAGAGACAGCGTGAGCAGGGGAGGGTCAAAGAGAGAGGGAGTCACAGACTGAAACAGGCTCCAGGCTCTGAGCGGCAGTCAGCACAGAGCCCGATGCGGGGCTCGAACCCACGAACCGCGAGATCATGACCTAAGCGAAAGTCGGACACTTAATCGACTAAGCCACCCAGGCGTCCCTATACCACCTAACTTTTATATGTTTTATAACTACAAAGCACTTGACAAGCATGATTTCCATGCAGTCTTGTTACAACGTGTTATTTTACAGGAGATGAGCTTTCTATTAGGTGACTAACGTGTTTAGTTGGCAGGAGTATTGTCATAACAACACCAGGTCTTCAGACTACCATACAATATTCTGATGAGTGTGTGGTGTGAGGAGATAAGTAGCAGTTCTCTAAGGTGATTGGAGTCTTCCTGGTTGCACAGAACATGACTCAAGTCGTACATTGAGTCCTTAAGTTGGTTTAGTCCTTGAGTTAAACAGTTCTTTGGTTTTGAGCTGAGACCCATTCAGGTTGGGCCAGTCAAGTTCTAGGTTGAGATTTCTGGGAAGGTGAGACAGGCTGAGAGTGAATTGATTTGTGTAAGTCTGTCATCTCCAGAAAATGACCCAGAGTATATGCTTTGCTGAGCCTGGGAAGTCTCTTAACCTCTTTCTAAATCTCAAATTGATCCTAATCTGTAAGAGGGTTGCAATAGTCAAGCCATGGTGAGAATTCGGTGAAATAATTATGAGAGTGTTGTAAATGGTAAATCACCAAAGAAATCTAAAGGAATCTTATTGTATCTTCCATCATCATCATCATCAACACCATCATCTTGTAAAAAAGGAGAGCATAAATCAGAAAGTGCTAATACATGAAGCAGCATGCTTAAAATTATCTGAGCAGCTTGTTTAAAATGTGGCTTCCTGGCCATACCCCCAGAGACCATGAATCAGAAGGTCTCAGTGGAACCCTGAAAGCTTCAACAAGCACCCTGGGATGATTTTGTTGCAGGCTGTCCGTGGATCATACTTCGAGAAACTTTTTCACAGAGCTAGCAGACAAATAAAAGAAATTATACCAAACACAGGGTTTATTTATGGCTATGAAACCTATAAGCCCATGAAAATGTGTGTACACGGTCTAGAAACTTTGTGTGGGTTAAGCTGTAATCATCAAGACATTATGGTATTGGCACAAAAACAGACACATAGACCAGTGGAATAGAATAGAGAACTCAGAACTGGACCCAAAAATGTACAGCCAACTAATCTTTGACAAAGCAGAAAAGAGTATCCAATGGAAAAAAGACAGCCTCTTTAACAGATGGTGTTGGGAGAACTGGACAGCAACATGCAGAAGAATGAAACTAGATCACTTTCTCATACCATACACAAAAATAAACTCAAAATGGATAAAAGACCTGAATGTAAGACAGGAAACCATCAAAACCCTAGAGGAGAAAGCTGGAAACAACCTCCTTGACCTCAACTGCAGCTATTTCTTACTTCACGCATCCCCAAAGGCAAGGGAATCAAGAGCAAAAATGAACTATTGGCACCTCATCAAGATTAAAAGCTTCTGCACAGCAAAGGAAACAATCCATAAAACTAATATGCAACCGATGGAATGGGAAAAGATAGTTGCAAATGACATATCAGATTAAGGGGTAGTATCCAACATCTATAAAGGACTCACCAAACTCCACACCCGAAAATCAAACAATCCAATGAAGAAATGAGCGGAAGATATGAACAGACACTTCCCCAAAGAGGACATCCAGATGGCCAACAGACACATGAAACGATGCTCAGCATCCCTCCTCATCAGGGAAATACAAATCAAAACCACACTGAGATACCACCTCACGCCAGTCAGAGTGGCTAAAATGAGCCAATCAGAGAACTCTAGATGCTGGCGAGGATGTGGAGAAACGGGCACCCTCCTACACTGTTGGTGGGAATGTAAACTGGTACAGCCCCTCTGGAAAACAGTGTGGAGGTTCCTCAGGAAACTAACAATAGGACTCCCCTATGACCCAGCAATAGCACTGCTAGGAATTTACCCAAGGGATACAGAAATGCTGATGCATAGGAGCACATGTACCCCAATGTTCATAGCAGCACTCTCCACAATAGCTAAAACATGGAAAGAGCCTAAGTGTCCATCAACGGACGAATGGATCAAGAAGATGTGGTTTATCTATATCATGGAATACTACACGGCAATGAGAAAGAATGAAATCTGGCCATGTGTACCAACATGGATGGAACTTGAGGGTGTTATGCTGAGCGAAATAATTCAGGCAAAGAAGGACGGATACCATATGTTTGCACGTATAGGAGGGTTAGGAGGAACTTAATGGAGGACCATGGGGGAGAAGAAGGGGAAAAATAGTTGGGGAGAGGGAGGGAGGCAAATCATGAGAGACTCTTGAATGCCAAGAACAAACTGAGGGCTGATGGGGGGGGAGGGAGAGGGGAGTGATGGGCATGGAGGAGGGCACTTGTGGGGGTGAGCACTGAGTGTTATGGATGAAGCAATGTCAGAGGAGGGGTCACCAATAGTGTGGTCCACCCCCCACCATTCCAGGCCAGGAGCAGCCTCCCCGAATTTTCTGGTCTTGCTCTATCTAGTTTCAGCCATCTGAAGTGAGCTGTTAACACACTCTTGTGAATTTGGGTCTTGGTATTGAAATAGCAGTATTAAGACAAAGGAAAGAAGTATCTATTTAAACTAAGACAGTACAACAGTTCATCTACTTTATTAGTCATAATTAAATCACTCAAAATGAAGTTGAAGACTCTAGACTTTTGAGCTGGAGAAAATCCCCCGCGTGGCTCCCTGGAAAGGATACCTTCTCCAGCTCTTCTCCACCCTGCTATCCTCAGCTGGTGCTACTCTGTTCCCAATGATTCCAAATTGCTTCTCAAGCTGATAATGATGAACTGACTTTGCAGGTTGATTCTTTTGAGGGCCAGACTCATTTTACTACAGAAAAGTAGTGACTTATTTTTGAAGAAACCCACCTAAGCAAAATGCACAGCAGACTCCAGCGTGGCCTTTAGGTGAGATTTGCATTTATTTTGCTAGGTAAAGTCACAGACTATCCTGTAGATCAAATTTGTGTCTGCTGATTTACATGGTGGCTAGAAACCTTTCGGGGAAAAATATTGGGCTGTTATTTGTGATCCTCCAGCCCTGCTACTGTGGGAGCATATGCTTGTGCTGGGGAGGAAAGAGCTTATAGGTGTTTCCTCAAATTCTGTGGGTGGGGAACCTTGCGTGAGAGTGTAACTTGGACGAAAAAGAGCACTGATAGTCTGGGAAGGGACAAGAGTGGAAGGAGGCTGCAGTGCCAGCAAGCCCAAGCTCGGAGTGGGGAGGGGAGGAGCAGGTGGGGGGGGGGAGCATGGTGAGGAGGTGTATTAGGGCAGAATGGCCAAAAAGAGCCTTGGCTCTGATCCGAGAGGACTGTGGCATAAGGCGGGGTCCCCTTGAGGTAGCATCATGGAGTGTAGACCTGGAAGGGGGCTGGCTCCAGCATTTATGTGGGATGACAGGTGGGTGGTGCAGAACAAGAGCACAGCCATCAAGCTTGCCTCATGGTTTCTGGGTGTGTTGGTCTCCTTGGGCCAGGCTGGTGAAGCTGTTGTGGGCGGAGGTGGCCACAGGGCATGATTTCCCTGCCAAGCCCCCCACTGGGCCATCCTCTTCCAAGTCCCTTCACCAGAAAGAGCAGGCTTTCTTGTTGTCTTTCTTTTGGAATTATCTGTCTCTACCTGGTGGCCCTGGGCTGCAGGCCTCTCTGGTACCCAGTTGGGTATTGTTGGAGACACAAATAAAACCCAGATAACCTGCTGTGGTGTCATTCTTCACATCTCAAGGTTCCTATCCTTCCCACTCTCTACCTTTAAGAGTGCCTGTTGAATTATTTCCAGAGCATGTAGTCCTCCTTGGGGAAGGGAGGAGGAGAAAGTGGCCTATGGCATCCTATCTGGGGATCACCTCTCTGTCCTGGTACTACCAGAGGAGAAACTGGCAGGGCAGCCAGTCCTCAGTGTGAAGCAGGAGAACAGCAGGTGAAGCTGTTGGTGACATCACAGACAGAGGCTGGTCACCTGGAAGACTGCTCAGCATAGTCTCAGGTGTCTCTTTGTTTGACAGCAGCCCTTGAGGCCACTTCTGGAGAGAGTCATGGGTTGGGCACTCTGGGTCTGAGTCAATGTGTGCTAATGTGGCCATTCTCTGTGTCCTACCATCAAAGGACGGTGGGATTGTGAGACAGTTCAGTAAAGCAATCCATCTGTCACCTGCAGTTAGAGTCTTTGGGAATAATTTCTTCTAACAGAGCCACAACCCAAGTGCCTACAGAAGTATGGGGGCAATTTTGGAGCTGGTCTTATATTCCAGCAACCTTTCCACCATCTAGAAAGGAGCATGCCTCTTTGACTTCTGTGATTTATTTGTCTAAACCTTTACAGCCAAGTTTTTACCATTTGTTTTAAAGTTTATTTATTTATTTTGAGAGAGAGAGAGCAAGCGAGAGCATGACAGTGTGGCAGGGGCAGAGAGAGAGAGAGAGAGAGAGAGAGAGAATCCCAAACAGACTCTAAGCTGTTAGCATGGAGCCTGATGTGGGGCTCAATCCCACAAACAGTGACCTGAGCTGAAATCAAGTGTGTGATGCTTAACCAACTGAGCCGCCCAGGTACCCCAAGTTTTTAATTTGCCTAACATGGTATTTGATGTTGTGGGGAGAGAGAGATGGATGAGACAGTCTCTGACTCTGGAGAGCCCACCATCTAGGGAGAGGGACATCAGCATTGATGACGAGATGTGCTATGGTACCATTAAGGAGATTCAGGGGGCTTCACAGTGGTGGCAACCATTTGAGTTGGACATTGAAGATGCCAGCAGGAGGTCTTCAGGAAGATAACTGAAATAGGTAGAGGGGCACATACCTAGCCAAAGTCTTGAAAGTTCAACACATGGCTGAGAAGGTATGAAAGTGGAATTTGAGGCAGAGGGCTTTTCTTCCAAGAAGCTACAGTGGATTGGAAAGTTGGACCTAGGTTTAACAGTAAAGTTATCATTAGTTCGTTGGCACCATGATTGAGAGAATGCCAGGCATGGAGATAACTCTCCTAGTGTTTTTGTACTTTGAACCCTCCCTCTTGTGTCATGATGGAAACTTCTGGCCTTGTTAATGCCTTGCCAAGCATCACCAAGGCGGTACTGGGGTAAGCAGGACACTTGGGGGAGGGGCAGTTGTGGCTTTTGGTTGTCCTCAGCAGGGGGCTGCCGGTCATCTTGACGTGAAGGCTGAGGGGCAACTGTCCTGTGTGGTGTGAGTGGGTATGTGGGTGGGATAGAGATGCATGGGTAAAAGTCTAAGTTGCTTTGAGATATTCTTTCCTTCTCCACTGTCTGACTTCATGCCTATACATTGCAGGTCTCAAATGAATGAATATTTAATGTTGACTGTCATTAGGCCCTGCATGACAAAGATGTATTTGCTCCACAGTAAGATGATGAAAGAATCCATGTAAGTCTCCATTACTAACAGCAGCAGCGCCATTTGTACATTCAATCTTCTTGGAGGCTTGTTCCATGTCCCCAGTCATCCTTGTTTCGGTGCTGGGCTCAGGGGAGGCTCTGAAAAGGATTGGCTACTTGCGTTCCTGCATGACCTGCCTCCGAGGCCTCATCTTTTGCCACTTTCCTCAGTTCCAGTCACCACAGATCTCTCAATCCTCAGTGCCTCTGCATGTGGTTTGTTCTGCCTGGAAGGGGGACTTCTCCTCCACTGGACAACTCCTACTCACCCTTTCAAGTTCAGGTCAAATGTCACCTCTTCCAGGAAGCCTTTATTGATGCATCTCCCCTGGGTTACTTGATCCCCTTTGTGGTCCCCAGCTCTGCTGTGCTTCCATCACAGTATTGAATGCAGCTGTTGCTAGTAAGTGTATTCATTGCTTTCCTTTTCTGTTTTTCCCCACTGGGTTGAGAGTTTTTGAGAGCAGAAATTGTGTTTCGCTGATCTCTGAATTCCCAGTGCCTAGAAGGGGGTTAAACTCTGAGTCATCACTCAACAAATACAAATGGAGTACTTTCTCTGTAATAGGCACAGTTTATCTCTTGTTCAATGGGGAGCATGGGCATGAGCTCTAAGGTTCAAAGAATCTTGATGCTCTTGGAAGAAGCCAGGGTGTCTACTGCATTGATACCAAGGAACAGAGCTGTATGAGATGAGGCTGAAGAGGAAGGCAGGAGCTGGGCTGTGCAGGCTCTGCTGGCCTAGAAGCCTAGGGAACAGATTCCGATGCTAAATTCACGGGGGGTATCTGATGCACTGAGCATGCAGCAGGTTTAGTAATGATAGAGGCTGCTGCTTCTATGTCTCCTTCTAGTATTTTAGGAGATTCTAATCACTCCCTTTTAAGAGAGGAGGACAAATAGTAAAAGTTGATGGAAAGGCAACTAAAATGATCAAAAGGGACGGGGGGAACAATTAGGGTTCTGTCTGAAGTCTGGAGTTCTTAAAATCAGGTTTGATAGAGGGTGACATGAAAGGTTAGTGAATCATGAAAGACAGTGTTTGTTGAAATCCTGACATCTTAGACCTAAATCCCTCCTTCTCCTCCATCCCCATAAAACTTGACAGGAGAGAATTTTAGGAGAACTAACAGGAATTCTGCTCTGCCCAGTGAGTGGTATAAATTTATGCAACTCTTTATCCTCAAGAGGTATTGCACACACTGATCATATAAATAACTTCAAGAAGGGTTTACAAATTTCAAAGATTAAAGTTCCCTAACAAGCCAAGGAGTGTAGTGTAGTACTTGAGGACGCCATCCCCTGAACAAGCTCTTTGCTCTCTTTTCAGAGACCAGCTGCATCAAATCTTCCAGAAATGGCAGCCCACTCCCAGTTTCTTTGGCCAGGTGGCTTTGCTGTTAATTGACTGTCCCAGTCTGTGGGCATGGCAGAGCATTCAGGGTCTGTCTGTTCTGGGCTGTCTCTCAAAGATGTCCTTGACCCATGGGAAAGAGTCTGCACTGGGCTCCGGGACTTGGTGACAATGCTTGAATTTGAATTCTAGCCCTAATTGTTTTTATTGTGGCAAAACTCACATAACACAAATCTACCATTTTAACCATTATTAAAGAGTCCGATTCAGTGGCATTTAGTACATTCACAATGTTGTGCAACCATCACTAACCTAGTTTTCATCATCCCAAAAGGAGACCTCATACACCTTAAGCAGTCACTCACCATTTTCCCCTTTCCCTGGCCCCTGGCAATCACTGATGTGCTGTGTGTCTATGGAATTTCTAGGATTAGTTTTACTTTCCAGGCCTACCTGGTTGTCCAGGTCCTGGCTTCCTTTATTTATTTATTTTTTTAATTAATTAATTAATTAATTATTTATTTTTTTACAAATAGTTTATTGTCAAATTAGTTTCCACATAACACCCAGTGCTCATCCCCACAAGTGTCCTCCTCCATGCCCACCCCTCCTCCCCCCCACATCCACCAGTCCTCAGTTTTTGTCAGCATTCAAGAGTCTCTCATGGTTTGCCTCTCTCCCTTTCCCCCACCATTTCCACCCTTCTTCTCCCCCTTGGTCCTCTGTTAAGTTCCTCCTAATCCTCCTATACGTGCACACATATGATATTTGTCCTTCTCTGCCTGACTTATTTCACTCAGCATAACGCCCTCAAGGTCCATCCATGTTGCTACACGTGGCCAGATTTCATTGTTTCTCATTCTGGCTTCCTTTATGAATCTACTTCGTTTCATTTCTCCCTCTGATTAGATAATCCAGCCACCTCAGCCTCCCATTTTGTTACAAATGTGATTGTTGGGCCTCATGACCTGTTTGTGTGTATCACTCTTTGGCCCTTGCCTGTGATCCAGGTTAAACATCTTGCCTGATTCCATCCTGGGCTCTGAGACTGCATCTTGGAATCGGCCCTCCAGTCTGAGCCCCGGCTGGGCTGGTGTGGCCCGTGGGGAGGGATAAGAGATGGGTGTGAAAGTCCTTGGTAAATTGTATAGTGTAGTTCACCATCTAGGGTGGGGAATCATTAGCTACTCCAGGAAGGCAGTTTCTCCATAGTACATCCATGGGACTGTCTGCCTCTGGAACACAAACATGGCCATGTGCCACTCTCCAAAACAATAATATGGCTTGGCAGCACCTGACACAATCAGTGGAGGTGGGCAGCTCCTGCCAGGGACACCCAAGAGGAGAGGGTTCCAGCAGCATGGGGTTTTTCATTGTGGTGGCCCTGGTGCATGGTCTGTCTGCCTGCATCCGAGGGAGCTGCAGGGTGGGGGCAGGCTGACTGCCAGCCTGGGGTCCTTATCCCTGCAGACTCCTACCACCTTCATGCAGTGCAAGGAGGACCAAGGGCTGCGTGTGAAACAGCTCTAGAGCATGGTAGATTGGTGTGCAAGCAAAAGGCAGGATGTTTTCACACTGGTCATAGTTGTAAGTCTCTAGCTCTTGCCCAGCCATTTCCAGCTAGCAAGTGAGATGGACGTGAGGGGCTGGATGGCAGTCTCAGAGTCTCTCACTCACTCACTCACTCACTCACTCACTCACTCATTTATTCACTCACTCATGTATTTATTCACTCATGGTTTAGATCTGTACCATTCAATATCGTAGCCATTAGCCACATGTGGCTGTTGAACACTTGAAGTGGGCCAGTCCAAACTGAGATGTGCTACAGATGTGAAATACACACCAGAATTCGAAGGCTTAGTACAAAAAATATTAATAACTTATTAATAATTTTAAAAAGTATTGGTTACATGTGGAAATGATAGCATTTTGGATTTATTGGGTTAAATAAAATGTATTACAAAAATTAATTTCATCAATTTCTTCCTACTTTTTGTAATGTGACTACTAGAAAATTTATAGTTTCCTATGTGATTTACATTATATTTCTATCGCACAGAACTGATTTAATCATATCTATTCCTCTGAAAGAAAGGGGGTGTGAGGCTGACAGGTCTTGGTTAAAAAGCAGGCCCAGCCTGGGGTTTGCCCCTTTAAAATAATATCACAGAGTGGGTGAGGCTGGTCCACAGGTCCCTAGACAGGGATTGGGCACCCCAAATCACGAATGGAGGATTTCATTACAAGCCTCTCTTGAGGGACTTAGCACAATGTTTATGATTGATTAAGGCACTAAAGCTGTTCATTATTTATGTTTTCTGGTTTGTACTTCCCTGTGTCTCAATAGCGTGGGAATAGGAACTGAATAAATTACCCACTGATGCGGGAATTCATGTAACCCATAACTCTGTACGCTATGTGTGTGTGAGTGTGTGTGCACATTTTAATGAGATGCAATTTTGTTTCAATTTGGGAAATCCCCAAAGCTCCCCTGCTTTGTTTTCTCTGACTCTAACCCAGCAGCTTTGGAAGCAGCAGCAAATGGAGAAATGAGATGAAAACATCTGGGCACATTTCTTCCAAAGGCTTTCTGGTATTTTCTTCCCTGGGAACTTCAGCTGGAGCACATGCCCTCCTCACACTTTAGAACTATGGTCTTTGTTCTTTCTTTGTCTCTGGTCTGCTTTCCCCATGATGGGTCTTTAAGACCACACAGACCAGAATGTAAGCCCGTGGCATAGAATGAGGACTTCTCAGAGCTCCAGCTGCAAGGCACACAGGTAAAAACTTCATTTCAGTATTTGAAAGGCTGTAAGGCAGAGTGGAGAGAGCTAGGCACTGGAAAGGATGATTCACAGGCCCATAAGCACTGCATTCATTCATACATCCATTTAACATTGTATATGAGACACATGCTCTTGGCTAGGTGCCGAGGAAACCAAAATGAATCAAGGTTGTTCTTTTCCCTCAAATCATTCCACTGGACGAGAAAACTGTGTAAAAACCAATTGCAATTCAGTACTGCCACGTCTGGGAAGGTGGAGCAGATGTTCTTCTCCCTATTTGTCCTGTTAAGTACACTGAAAAACCCTGGATATTATATAGAAAACAAACATAAATAGACTTTGAAAGGTTGAGGACCCAAGAAAAGATAGTAGTGAATTCCCCAGGTTTTCTTATTGTCTGGTGTATCCCACTTGGAGGTGAAGAAACTGGCAGCCCAGACAGGACAACAGGTACAGAAAGAAAGAAAAACTCCCAACAAAATCCTGCTCTTCAGTCAAAGAACCAGGAAAGAAAACTTTAGACAATGACTTCTGTACTCCAGACAGATACCTCAGAAGAGACTGTAGCCCACCCCCCATTGGCAAGGGAGCCTTGAGGCCCCCTCTTGCCAGGCTGGAATGGAGCACCCCAACCTCCTTGGGTGGTGTAGGTGAGTCTAGTAAACAGTGATGACTTTCATCATCACCCAGTGGCCACAACATGGCTTGCTCTCTGTGGTACCTGCAGAGACCACCTCGGCAGAGTTAAGAAGGCACTTCCATGGTGCCCTCCAGCCAGAGGGGTTTCCTCGGAGGCTGAGTGAAGAGCCCAGACTCCCAGCCCTGCCCTGTGGTTACCAGGGGAAGACCCTGGACTTCTATCTCCACCTAGGAGTAAGGCGGCAGTGCCTCCCCTTCTTCTAGAATGGTGTGAGGAGAAGGTGGAACGTTATAATTTATCCAATCTGGGGCGCTTGGGTGGCTCAATTGGTTAAGCGTCTAACTTTGCCTCAGGTCACAAGCTTGCGGTCTGTGAGTTTGAGTCCTGTGTTGGGCTCTGTGCTGACAGCCCAGAGCCTGGAGCCTGCTTCAAAATCTTTGTCTCCCTCTCTCTCTCTGCCCCTCCCCTGCTCATACTCTGTCTCTCTCTGTCTCTCAAGAATGAATAAATGTTAAAAAATTAAAATTTATCCAATTTGGACAGCCAAGAGAATGAAAAAAATGAATGCTGTCATGGACATGTGGGACTCTGACAAAAGCTGTAACATTTGTTTACTGAAGTTCCAGGGGTTAGAAGAAAGAATGTGGGGTGGGGGACACTTGAGTGGCTCAGATAGTTGAATGTCTGTCTCTTGATTTCCACCCAGATGGAAATCTCTTGGAGGTTTGTGAGTTCGAGCCTCGCATAGGACTCTACGCTGACAGTGTGGAGCCTGCTTGGGAATTTCTCTACCTGCCCTCTTGCTATCCCTCCCCTGCTCACATATGCACACTCTCACCTCTCTCTCTCTCAAAATAAATAAATAAACTTAAAAAAAACTTTAAGAAGTAAGAATGTGGGATGAAAAGTATTTGAGGAGATAAAGGCTGAAAGCTTCCCAAATTTCGTCAAATTCAAATCCTAGATATTCAGGAAGCTGAGTGAACCCCAAGTGACAAAAGCCAATCTAAAACATTGATACACTATATGATTTCATTTTATGACGTAATGGAAAATGAAAAAATTATAGAAATGGAGGACAGGGGATGTGTCTTAATAAGGGCAACATGACAGATCCTTGTGACAGAAATATTCTGTACCTTGATTGTATCTTAAATTAATCACAGCCTAACTGAAATTGATATTACCATATTTTGTTAAATGTAAGAATCTTATAAAAAGTGTAATTCTACTTACCTGTAATGTCCTTTGTTTTACTGTTGTATATTTAATTCTACATATTTGTATAACCCCCACAATATATTATTATTACTTTGCTTCAATCCATTTTTTTATAAAGACACGATAAAAAAGAAATTTACCCATAAATTTACTATTTTCTTGCTCTTTGTTCCTTCCCATAGATCCACATTTCCTTCTGGCATCGCTTTTCAGCCTAAACAGCCTTCTTTAGCATTTCTTGTGGTGTGGGTCTCTTGGTAAGGGATTTATTCTGCATTCAATGATCTGGAAATGTATTATACCTTCTGTTTTGAAGGATATTTTCACTGGATCTGGAATTTTTTTGAAAGGTTTTTGCTTTTTAATAATTTTAGCGCTTTAAAGATTTTCTTCTGTTTCCTATTCTCCAGGTTTTCTGATGAACAGTAAGTCTCTGTTCTTGTTCCTGTTCCCCTGTTTGCAATGTGTCTTTTTCTTTGGCTGCTTTAGAGATTTTTAAACTCTTTGTTTTTTGTTTGTTTGTTTGCTTTTTGTCTTCTTTTTAAGCAATTTGATTATGATATGCCTTGATTATGATGATGCTTTCTTTATATTTGTCCTGTGTGAGTTTGGCTGAGCTTCTTAGAATTTTGGATTAATGTTTTAAAAGATTTAGAAAACTTTGGTGTGGTATTTTATCTTTTTTTCCTGACAAAAATTTTAAATAAAGATAGGACCAGTATGTTTGATTTTTCCTTTTTTCCCCCCAGGTCCAACATAACTGGCATGACATTGTTATTAATTCTGACTTTTTTTAAATTTCTGATATTTTGTACATTATGAATTTCTTCTGCATTAGTTTTGATTTCCTAAAATACTGCATTATATTATTTTGATTACTGAATCTTTGGACAACTCATGAAATATTACACCCAAAACAAGTGCCTCTCCTCATCTTATCTTAGCCCTATCCCCTTCTCATAGTGACTTAAGAGTGCTTTCCAATATCTAGGTTGTCTGAGAGTCTAGTCCTATTGCCTATTTTGTTATTTGTCACATTTTCTTGCTTTATTGACTAGCCAATGATATTCAATTATCTATTGCACATTATGGATGATATATTCTAGAGACTCTGGATTTTGTTTTCTTACTCTGAAGAGTGTTACATTTGCTCTAGAAATCAGTTAATCACTGACAGATCACTTCAACTTGTGGAGACATGATTTTATGTCCTCTACGATGGTTCTATTTCAGTTCTTCCTTAAGTTTGGGGCTCAAGGGTAGCTTCTACTCCTAAGCTATGGCCCTTGTTGGGCTTTGGTATAAAGGCTTCTGGGTTTGCCAAAGACCTCTAAATCTGATCAGTTTGAACCTTAAACTCTGTCTCCTCAGCATGAGGTAGCTGCTGGTATATCTTTGCTATGTATATTCCAGCAGCTTTGAATGTTATGCCCTCATCAAATTCATAAGTTGAAGCCCTAATCCTCAAGGTGATGGTATTTGGAGATAGAGTCTTTGGGAGGTAATTAAGTTATGAAGGCAGAGCTCTCATGAATGGGATTAGTGTCCTTATAAGAAGAGGAAGAGATAGAGCTTTTGCTTTCTCTGCCATGGGAGAACACAGTGAGATGGTCTGTACAAACCAGGAGGAAAGCTCTCACCAGAAACCAAATCTGCCTGCATCTTCATCTTAGACTGTTCACCTGCCAGTACTGTGAGAAACATATTCCTGTTGTTTAAGTCACTCTATGATAGTTTTGTTATAGCAGGCTGAACTGACTCAGACAATCTTCTTATCTTATTTAGTCTACCAGTTATAGCTTTCTGCTGGATTTCTTAGAACCTCACTCAACACATGAGCAGTTCAGAAGTCAGCTAAAATTAGGAAGGCAGCTTTTATGTACATTTTGTGGCTCCCCTTTGGTGGCTCACTCTTTTCTAGGACTTCCCTTCTCAATTTCTAGTCACTTTGAGAACCCTACGGTTTAATCTAACATTGCAGCACCATAAGACATTGCAGCACCATAAGACTGTTGTTTCCTCTGTGAGTTCTATTTCTCATGTGCCATGTGGACTGGGGTCTGCCTTCAGGGGAAAAGCCAATTAAATGCAATTATTCAGCTTTCTTACTGCTTTGGGTTGAATATGTCCCTCAAAATTCTTATGTTGAAAGATTAGTCTCCAGTATATCAGAATGGGACTTTATTTAAATATATATACAATATTTACAGAGGTAATGAAGTAAATATGAGATCTTAGTGTGGCTTGTAATCCAGTATGACTGATGTCTCCCAAAAGAGAGAAATTTGGACACAGACACACACATACATGGGGAGAGCACCTTCTAAAGATTGAGCAGAGATTGGGGTGATGTATCTTTAAGTCAGGAGATGTGAGAGGTTACCAGCAAACCACAAGAAGCTGGGGGAGATGCATGGACTAGAATTTTTCTCATAGCCCAAGGAAATACCCAATGCTGCCCATACCTTGATCTCGAACTTCCAACCTTCAGAGCAATGAGACTCTAGTTTCTCCATGTTTTTGGTCAGCTTCCAGTCTTTCAAATAGTTGCATCTTAAAAAAAAATATTGTCCCAAGTTTATAATTGTCACTGGCACAGAGGTTAGTTCAATCTTAGCTACTTCACTATTACTAGAAATTGGAAGTCCATGAGCTAACTTCTCCATCTTTCTTGAGTCCTTGCTTGGCAACCTGCAAGCTGATATCATTTACCCCTGAATCCAGTCCAGAGTCCTGGATCTCATCCTGGGGTCGGATATCCTGCCCTCTGATGGTCCATAAGAAGAATTGGGACAATATTTAGGGGTCTTTAATAGTCAAGTAGATTGGTTATGACTGATTTTAAAATGTTCTAGGAGAAAAACTCTATTTTCTCTTCCTGAGAGTATTGCAGAGGATGTCAGTTGAGCCATTATTCAAGTACTTGTGCAGATGGAAGTCTGATCCTACTTGTATGTACTTCTGCAACTGACTTTCATGCAGGTGTGTGTAGATTCACTTGTTCATGTGCATGCATGTGGTGTATTGCAGAGGAGCTGGAGGAGTACCTATTTGGGGAAGAATATGAATCAGGCTCTTTGTGTTTAATAACACTTCAATTCTCCTTAAAATAGATGGCTCCCTTTTAGTCAACAGTTGAACATAATCTCTTAACTTGGAGTGCTTACCTGTTATATCTCCTGGAAGCTGACTGACAAGGTCCTTGGAGAGCTAGTCCACAGGTCATTAACCATCAATTCTTCTGGATTATCTAAATTCTCTCTCTAGTGAGTTCTATTACTAGAGAGAGAGATTCGGTACTACATTACTTTAGCTTCCCATAGAAGTGTCTTTTCAGAGAACAGTGATCTAATATTATGTCTTCAGTTTCCATCCAGTGCTGATCACAGAAAGAGTGATATGAAGAATACCCTATAACTTTTATATAACTGCTATCAAAGATACTGTTCGTGATATTGTTCAGTATCTTATATAAAAGCCTAGGAAATGGCTCCCATATTTTTCTTTTTAACCACAAAATCTTTTCTTCAAATAAAAGCTTATGTGGAAACCTATGCCTAAAATAGGTCAATATGGCTGAAGCTGGAGGTCCTAGAGATGTGTCTTCCTTCTCCTTCTGCTTTTCTTTCTCCACATCCTTCTTACCCACTACTTCATATGGTCATTTGTTGAATGGCTTGTATCTCTCCTCTGAATCTAGGGTAAAAGTCATTAATGCTAGTTTAAGATGGACACAGCTTGTCTCACCTCACAAATAGCTGTGTTTATTTTAATATAGCCCAGTTTATAATTCTGTGTGTTTCTCTCATTGTCTTGAATGACAGGAAATTCAGATAAGATGTTCAAATTTAGCACTTATTTTTGTCCTAGAATAGATGCAATAATTTTCCCCATTTTTTTCCAACCAAAGGTGTAGAGGGTTCAATTTATTAAAATCCCAAATTCACAGTACATTTTCATCCCAGAGTTGTATATGTATGCAGGCATATATTTTTTTACTTATTATTATTACCTTTATATTTTGTTCTCATTTCTCATTCCTCTCCCCCCACTACAACACTCCCCCCCATCATAGACAGCTCTCTTCTTTTCTTAAAATTAATTATTTTATTTTTAAATTTACATCCAAGTTAGTTAGCTTATAGTGCAGTAATGTTTTCAGTAGATTCCAGTGATTATATATAACACCCAGTGCTCATCCCAACAAGTGTCTTCCTTAATGACCCTTGCCCATTTAGCCCATTCCCCACCCACAATCCCTCCAGCAACCCTCAGTTTGTTCTGTGTATTTAAGAATCTCTTGTGTTTTCTTGTGGGGATGAGCACTGGGTGTTATGTGGAAACTAATTTGACAATAAACTATTTGTAAAAAATAATAAAAAATAAAAAATAAAGGTGACTGCATCAGATGGTTTCAGACAAAAAAAAAAAAAAAAAGAATCTCTTGTGTTTTGTCCCTCTCCTCATTTTATATTATTTTTACTTCTCTTCTTTTATGTTCATCTGTTTTGTATTTTAAGTTTCTCATATAAATGAAGTTTTATGATATTGGTGTTTCTCTGACTAATTTCCCATAGCATAGTACTCTTTAGTTCCATCCACGTAGTTGCAAATGACAAGATTTCTTTCTTTCTTTCTTTCTTTCTTTCTTTCTTTCTTTCTTTCTTTCTTTCTTTCTTTCTTTCTTTCTTTCGATTGCCAAGTAATACTCCATTGTATGTATGTATACATACATATATATATATATACCACCCCTTCTTTATCCATTCATCCATCGATGGACATTCTGGCTCTTTCCATACTTTGGCTATTGTCAATAGTGCTGTTATAAACACTGGGGTGCACGTGCCGTTTTGAAATGGCATATCTGTATTCCCTGGATAAATACCTAGTAGTCCAATTGCTGGGTCATAGGGTAGTTCTATGTTTAACTTTTTGAGAAACCTTCATACTGTTTTCCAGAGTGGCTGCACCAGTTTGCATTCCAGCCAAAAGTGTAAAAGGGATCCTCTTTCTCTGCATCCTTGCCAACAACTGTTGTTGCCTGAGTTGTTAATTTTAGCCATTTTGACAGGTGTGAGGTGATATCTCATTGTGGCTTTAATTTGTATTTCCCTGGTGATGAGTGATTTTGAGCATTTTTTCATGTGTCTGTTAGCCATCTGGATGTCTTCTTTGGAGAAATGTCTATTCATGTCTTTTGCCCATTTCTTTACTGGATTATTTGTTTTTTCCGCGTTGAGTTTGATAAGTTCTTTATAGATTTTGGATACTAACTCTTTATCTGATATGTTATTTGCAAATATCTTCTCTTATTCTGTTGGCTGCTTTTTAGTTTGCTGAGTTTTTCTTTCTAGACAGCTCTATTCTAATAGAATAAATGTGTAGCTTTATCTTAGGATATGTTCCCGCAAAAGGTATTGTGTGTGTGTGTGTGTGTGTGTGTGTGTGTGTGTGATATAATATATGCTATGTATATAAAATATATGAAGTATATATAGAAATTTATTTCATATATTTCTCACCACCCACTATGGTTTCAAGACCTGTATACATTGCTCTATGTAAATATAATCTAGTCCTTTCAACTACTGCATAGTACTGTTTGGTGAGTATCCACCACACATTTTATGTCCTCTTTCCCAGTGACATACTCAGGTTACCTCCAACTCCTGGTCACCATAAATAACATTGCAACAAATATCCTTATACATATGTCCCTATGCAGTTGTGTAATTACTTTGGGAATACAGCCATTGGAGTGGAATTTCTGGATTGTAGCATATGTATCTGTTTATTTTCATGGGTATTGGTAGATACCTCAGGATGGCTGCACCCATCCACATTCCCACCAACAGTGAAAAAGATTCTTGCTTCTCCAAGTCCTCAACAACTCTTGGCATTATTCACTTTTATGATTGCCAATTTGTAAAGTATTTTCCATTGCTGTTTTAATTTGCATTTCTCTTATTCATAATTATTTTGAGTAGATCTTTGTATGCTTATTTTAGATTATTTTGGATTTCTTGTCTGTAAACAGCCTGTTTGTATCCCTTGCCTATTATTCTGTTAAGAATGCTGTTGCTGTCTTTTCCTGATTGATTTTCAAGAGTTCCTGAGTTTCTGGTATGTTCTAGATTCATTGTTTAGTAGAAGTATAATGTGAGCCACATAATCTTCCATTAATCACATTAAAAGAATAAAAATGGAATAAAAGAATAATAGAAATTAATTTTAATAATCTATTTTATTTAACCTAGTCTATAAAATGTTATCATTTCAGCATGTAATCAGCCAGTTTTTTTCATAATAAGTCTTCAAATTCCAGTTTGTATTTTATACTTACAGTATAATTTGGCCTAGCCACATTTCAGGTACTCAATAGCCACATGTGGCTGGTGGCTACTGTATTAGACAGTGAAGCTATAATTATAAACTCTTTTTTCAGTTTTATCATTGCAAATATTTTCTTCCATTTTAATATCTGGCTATTAATGATATTTTTTGGATGATATATCCTTTCTGGTCTAATATATGGCCATTTTAAATAAATCTCTGTATGTATTTAAAATAGTTATTCTGTTGTGTATGAGATTTTTTACTCATAAATATGCTTTATATTTCTATATCATAATAATTTTATTGGATTATCCTATCAGTTTTTGAAAGGAAGAGATGTAAAATCTCCCTACCACAACTGTGAATTTGTCAATTTATTCTTGTAATTCTGTTTCCTTTATACATTCCAGGCTATTTTGTTTATGATCTTCTTGGAGATTGCTCATTTTATAAATATCAAATGTTTCTCTTTGCCTCATTAAATGTTTGATACTTAAAAATATCACTACATTAGCTTCATTAATATTTCTTAGTGTATCTTTTTTCCATGACTTTATTTTAAAGCTTTCAATATTGTTTCATTTTAGGTATTCGTCTTTCCTTTCTTTTAAAAAGTGTTAAACAGCTCTTTAATTGAAGATAACAAACCAGCTACTGCAGATCTTTCTCTTTTTCATGAAGGTAATTTTCTCCTCAGCTTTACTGAGTATAATTGGCATAAACATTGTATTAGTCCAAGGTGTACAACACAATAATTATATATATATCACCTCATATGGTTATAATTTTTTTCTTGAGATGAGGACTTTTAAAATCTATCATCTTAGCAAGTTTCGAATATATAATCCAATATTGCTAACTATAGTCATCATGCTGTACACCACATCCCCAGGAGTTATTCATCTTATAACTGAAATTTTGTATCTTTTGAATACCTTTACCCATTGCCATCCTCTATCCCCTACTGTGGCAACCACCAGTCTGTTCTCTGTATGTATGTGTTCAGTTTTTTAAGGTTCCACATGTAAGTGAACTTGTTCATTTGTTTTCTGTCTGACTTGCTTCACTTGGATATTAGCTTTTTTGATGATGTCCTTTACTACTCAGAGGTCCTTAATTTCTATGTTTAATTTGTTATCTTGTTTTATGTAGTCCTAATTTATATACTAGGAAATATTTTTCACTCAGAATGTCTATTTTTCTGTGTTTATCTTGCTCATACACTCAGATATGAAATTGCTTTGGCAAAAATTCCTTAGAATTGGCTTTTAAAGAGCTTGTATCTCTTAAAGACTAAAATGATAACAATTGAGATCTCTGCTTTTTGCAAGTAGAGAAACAGGGCTCTGACTTATCTTCCTATGTGAAACAAATGAAAAAAAGAAATATATATGTATATACACATGCACTTATGTATGCATACATATATATATAGATATACACATGTATACATATATATATATACACACACACACATCTATATGTATATGTGTATATAAATGAAAGCACAGTTTTCAAGTCTTTGGAATTCTGGCAACAAAGACAGTGAACCCTGAGAGATGGAAAACAAATAATGTTATCTCTAGGATTCCCCCAGCTACTACCTAGGGAGAAATTTGAGGCAGCAGCACAGGGAGGATGAAACCACATGGAGAAACCTTAGGAGTCTCTTGAGTTGTGGATTGGTGGTAGAAGTTAAGGATTGCCTAGGAAGCTAGGCCAGGGAAACTTGCAGGAGGAGAGAGTGGAAGCAGCAGAGAGAAAGAGATAGATAGATCAATAGATCTATAGTGTGCTCTGGAAGTTTTTAGTAGGTCACTCATGAACCTTTAGGACATGTGATGAGGAAACTATTGAAGCGGAGAAAGAATGACCCAAAAAGAGCAGAATGAGCAAATATCAAGCTCACACAGAGCCAAGTTTAGTCTTGTTCCCACCAGAAACATGGAAAAAAGTACCCTACTCAATTCACTGAGTATTGAATAGAGTAATTAAAAGGTCTTTTCTTCATTAAAGGGGAAAAAAATATACCTAGACTAAACATTGGCCTAGTCTTTCTTAAGAAAGCTTGAAAGCAAGACCCAGAAGGTTAAAACTATTTCTATTTAATGTAACTGCATCTCTGCATCTTAGAACAAATGTCAATAGTAAAGAAATACAAAAATATACAACACCCAATGATGTAAAATTGACAATGTCTAATGCCCAATAAAAAATTACTAGGCATGAAAAGAAGCAGGAGAACCATGATGATGAGAAAAATTAGTCAATTTAAACTGACTTAGAAAGAACACAGATGATAAATTGCTAGATAGAGAAAGGTGCTAACACACTATATTGTATTTTATATATTTAAGAAGCTAGAAAAAATTGGGAATTTTCATTAAAGATATAAAATATATTTTTTAAAGATCAAAATGTAACTTCTAGGGATAAAAAATATAATATTGGAGATGAGCAACACTCTAGAGTAGACACCGTAGAAAAAAAGATTTATGAAAAGGTTGTAATAGGAACTATTCAAAATGAAACCCACAGAAAAAGAAAAGACTGAAAAAATAAACAAAATATCACTGAGCTGGGGGACAATTTTAAGCTGTCTAATATGCATGTAAGTGGAATCCACAAAGTAGTGCAAAGGTGAATAGGGTGGAAGATATAATAGCCCAAAATTTTACAAATTTGGTGAAAACTATAAACCTATAGTTCCAAGAAGCTCAATGAAGCCTTACCATAAGAAACGTGAAGAAAACCAGAGCAAGGGATACAAACAAAATGGTTAAAACCAGTTGTAAAGGGACAATATTAAAAGTAGCCAAGAAAAAAAAAAAGACCCATTACATACTGAGGAATAAAGATAAGGATGACAACAGACTTCACAAGGGAAATAATGTAAACCAGAAGACAGTAAAGCAATATTTTATAGTACCCAGGAGAAAAACTGTTAATTGAGGATTCTTTTTTTTTTTTTTAATGTTTTATTTATTTTTAGGAGAGAGAGAGAGACAGCGTGAGCAGGGGAGGGTCAGAGAGAGAGGGAGTCACAGACTGAAACAGGCTCCAGGCTCTGAGCTGGCAGTCAGCACAGAGCCCGACGCGGGGCTCGAACCCACGAACCGCGAGATCATGACTCAAGCGAAAGTCGGACGCCTAACCGACTAAGCCACCCAGTCGCCCCTGCTAATTGAGCATTCTATACCAAGTGAAAGTATATTTCAAAAATAATGGTAATGGAAAGAAATTTCCAGCTGGAGGAATTCATCAACTGGCAGACCAGCACTACAAGAAATGTTAAAGGATCCTTTAAGCAGAAGGAAGAATGATGCCAATGAATATCTAGATCGTCACAAAGAAATGCAGGGTACTGGAAATTGTACCTATGAGGATAAATATGTCTTTTTTTATATCTTTTAAATATCTTTAAGATAACTAATTGCTTAAAGCAAAGTAATAAGGTGTATTTTTGGACGTAAGTTGTGATCAATATGTGACAAAAATTGCACAAAGATATAGCGGGGAGAGATGAAACCATACTGTTGTGTTTTGTTTTTTTTTTTAAATGTTTTTATTTATTTCTAGGAGAGAGAGAGAGCTAGAGATCATGACCTGAGCGAAAGTCGGGCGCTTAACCGACTAAGCCACCCAGGCGCCCCATACTGTTGTGTGTTTTAATACTGCAATAAATTGATATAATATTATTTGAAAATAGTGATATAGTGTCATTTGAAATATATTACTTTAGGGGCGCCTGTGTGGCTTAGTCGGTTAAGCGTCCGACTTTCAACTTTCGCTTAGGTCATGATCTCACGGTTCGTGGGTTCGAGCCCCGCGTCGGGCTCTGTGCTGACTGCCAGCTCAGAGCCTGGAGCCTGTTTCAGAGTCTGTCACTCCCTCTTTCTCTGACCCTCCCCTGCTCACGCCGTCTCTCTCTCTCTCACCTAGAAATAAATAAAACATTAAAAAAATTTAAAAAAAGAAATAAATTACTTTAATGATAAAACAGCCAGTTAAAGGCCCCACTTAGAGCTAATAAGCCAGCAAGCGAGATAAGATGAAATATTAGGAGCTATTCAGTAAGACAGTAGGCAGAAAAGGAGGTATAAAGACCAGATAGAACAGAAACAAATAGCAAGATAGTAGATTTAAAGAAAATGATATTAATAATAACATATAAAGTAAATGATCTAATGGGCCCAACTAAAATGCATAGATTGTAAGATTAGATAAGAGCAAGATCCAATCCAGTATATTCTATATATAATATGAGACGTAAATAGTAACAGGATAAACAATACACTATGCTAAAGTTAATGAAAGGAAAATTGGAATGGTTCTACTAATATCAGACAAAGTAGGGTTCAGAGATCAGAGAAATGTTCAGTATAGTGACAAAGAAGGTCATTTATATCATTCATAATGATAAAGGGATTAGTCCATTAAGCAGTATAATTCAAAATACTTATGCACCTAATAACAAAACTTCAAGATATATAAAGCAATGCAAGGAAAAATAGATAAATCTACAAGTCTACTTGGAGACTTCAACGTTCCTTTATTAATAATTGATAGAAGTAGAAAATCGGTAAAAATGTAGAAAGACAAACAACAAACTAAACTGACCAAATGATATTCACAAAACACTAACAAAAGCACAATGCACATGTTTTTCAAATGCTTATGAGATTTTTTTTTATCAAGATAGGTTATATTCTGGACTACAAAGCAAATCTCAATGTTTATAAAAGAGCTCCAAAAGTACAATGTAGGTATTCTCCAACCCAGTGCAATTAAATTAGAAATCAATAACAGAAAGATTTTCGGAAAATCTCCAAATGTTTAGAAATTAAAATGACACACTTCCAAATAATATTTGGGTAAAAAGAGTAGTAAAAAAGAAAATTAGGAAGTATTTAGAACTGAAGGAAAATGTAAAATATGTAGAATGCTATCAAAACAAAGGGAAGGTCTCAAGTTAATGAACTCATATTCCACCATATCAGAAAAAAAAAGCAAAATGAATGCACAGTAAGCATGAAAAAGAAAATAATGAAGATAAGAGTGGAAATCAATAAACTAGAAAATAAAATATATGGAAAATCAATAAAAAAGATTCATTTCTTGAGAACACCAATAAAATTGATGAAAGGTGACATCACTATAGGTTTAGTAATTAAAAGGATAATGAGGGATTATTATAATCAACTTTACTTCAATAAATTTAAAAACTTAGATAAAATGGCATATTCCTGAAAAGAAAAACTACCAATGCATACTCAAGAAGAAAGAGATAACTGGAAAATTTTATAGAAAGAATTGAAATTACAGTTATAAACTTTCCATACAGAAAGACTGGGTGGCTTCACTAGTGAACTCTATTAAATGCTTAAAGAAGAAATACTATTTACACAAACTCTTACAGATAATTAGAAGAGAGAGACTACACCTTTATTCTTTCCATAGGGTTAGCATTTGTTTGATACCAAAGCCAGACTAAAGCATTAGGAAACTATGTATCAATAAAATGAAAAAGTTTTCAACCAAATTTTAGAAATCAAATCAAACAAATTACAAAAAGTAGAATACATGTGGGTAAGAAGAGTTTATTCCAGTAGCACACATTGGTTTCACATTAAAGAATTAATCAATATAGGGGTGCCTGGGTGGCTCAGTCAGTTAGGTGTCCGACTTCGACTCAGGTCATGATCTCACGGTTCATGGGTTCAAGCCCCGCATCGGGATCTGTGCTGACAGCCAGCTCAGAGCTTGGAGACTGTTTCAGATTCTGTGTCTCCCTCTCTCTCTGAGCCTCCCCTGCTCACGCTGTATCTCTCTCTCTCTCTCTCTCTCTGAAATAAATAAAACATTAAAAAGACAAAAAACAAGAACAAAAAAATTAATCAATATAATACACAATATTAAGAAAGTAAAAAAGACAAACCCATACAATCATTTCAGCACATGCAGAAAAAAGATTTCATAAAATCCAGTACTATTCCTAACAAAAACTTTCTATGAAGTAGGAATAGAAGCATCTAATTAAACTTACTAAAGGGCATTTATAAAATTCTTACAGCTAATTTATACTTAGTGGTGAAATACTAATTGCTTTCCTCCAAGGATCAGACACAACTCAAGGATACTAACTTTCAATAGTTCTGTTCAATATTATATAAAGGGCCTGGCCAGTGCAATAAGTCAAGAAAAAGCAATAAAAATATCCAGATTTAAAGAAAGATGTAGAAATATTTTTTTCCTCAGATACTGTGTCTATGTGGAAAATCCTATAGGTCTACACAAAAGCAACAATGCAATATAGCTTTCTCCAGATCATATTTTCTCTAATTTTTACTTATAAAACTTTTAGGGGCGCCTGAGTGGCTCAGTTGGTTAAGCGTCGACTTTGGCTCAGGTCGTGCTCTCATGGTTCGTCGATTAGGCTGCGCTTCGGGCTCTGTGCTGACAGCTCAGAGCCTGGAGCCTGTTTCAGATTCTGTGTCTCCCTCTCTCTCTGACCCTCCCCTGCTCACACTGTCTCTCGCTCTCTCAGAAATAAATAAAAACATTTAAAAACTTAAAAAAAAAACTTTTAATGGTTGCATACACAGTGTTCAAATAGTTTCTTTATCATTAAATAATGAAATTTGAAAATTTTCTGATATTATTATTAAGGCTGTAGTAAATATCTCTATTAGTTTAATTTTATTCACATTTCTGGGTAAAAGATGATACACATTTTTAAACTGGTGATATACATTATGAAATTTTCCCCAAGGCAGTTTGTCCTAACTATTAAATAGTATTTTGTTGTTTTTGTTTGCACTCTATTATATTTTGATTAGGGGATGTGAGTTTTAAATTTTTTCCCTGTTGATCAATTATTTCAGTACATAATAATAATAATATTGATTCCCCATTGATCTGAAGCATTAGGTAACTATATTCTTAGACATTTAGATAAAATTTTATTTTGTATCAGTACCCTTTTAAAATGATTTTCTAGCTTTACTATTTATGCTAATAATTTATAGTGCTGGTTTCACTCCATTATTTTTGCTCTTCAAAGTCTTTTTTTAAAGTTAATTCATTTATTTTGATAGAGAGAGAGAGCAAGAGAGAGCAGGGGAGGAGCAGAGAGAGAGGAAACACAGAATCCGAAGCAGGCTCCAGGCTCTGTGTCAGTATAGCCGTGAAATCATGACCTGAACCAAAATCAAGAGTCAAATGCTTAACTGACTGAGCCACTCAGGTGCCCCCAAAATCATTTTTATTATAAAAATAAAGCCAATCAATTTACTCATTTATATAGATGCTAGAATTGTTTTTCCAAATGAAAAAATTCACTGGGATTTTGGCTGGAATGACATTAAACTTTATAAATTTAAGTTTGATGGAGGATTGTGCTCTTTATAATGTAAAATTTTTAATGGGGGGGCATGATACATCCTCCCCTCCGATCCAAGCTTTCTCTCTATATATCTTTGATTTCCTCTTCAGCTCCATAATGATTTAGGAAAGCATCTTCCAGTTGATTTGTTGTAAGTGTGCATCTGCATTGGCTTTATAGTCTTATTAAAGTGTCTATCAGAGAATGAGGATAATAGCTTTTGCTTCTGAATAAATTTTTGAGGTTTTCTTTAGGGCCTATTATAGGGTCAACTTTCATAAATGTTCATGGACACTGGAAAAGAATATGTATTCTCTATAAACTGCCAAGTTTAAGGAAAGAGTTTGTAATCACATTATCCATATTCTTCTATTTTCTTATTTTCAAGTCTCAAGAATATGTATTAAGAAATCCCATGCTTCTAATGTGTTTCTGTCAACTTCTTGTATTTCTAGTAGTTTTTATTTCATGTATTTTGATGCTATGTTACTCAAAACAAAGTTTTATATTACTTTATGTGCCTTGTGCATTTTGCCCTTTATCAATTAAATATGGTCCTTTTTGTCTTGTTCCTTGCACTTTGCTTTGAGTTCTACTTTAATATTAATCTTATGGCCTCTGCTTTCTTTTTGTTTATATTAGCCTGGTACATCTTTGTTCATCTTTATATTTTTATACTTTCTGTGTCATTTTAAATATGTGTCTTGGAGATAATTTATGATTGGACTTTTTAGAACTCAACCTGAATGCCTTTGAATTTCAATAGGTGAGTTATCCTATTGTTATTTACTACTATCACAGATAAGTTTTGTTCTACTTCTTTCATCTCATTTTTATTGGCAATTTTAATAATTTAAAAATATATATTCTTTGTTTTATTTTGGTAACTGAACTTCTTTTTATTTTCATCTCTAAGTGATTACCTTTAATTAAAAGAACATATATATTACCTAACTTTTTTTATCAGAGTCAACCAAATATCAATTATAGTATTATCAAAATATCTAATATTATCAATATTATCAAATACCTTCTTATATATTATTTACAAATTAGCATAATTTACTTCTTCCTATCAATCATTCTCTTACTTAGGGTATGTGTTAATTTAATATGTGATGGTTGACTAAAGTATCGTGTTTATAGTCATTTTATTATTTAAAAAAATTTTAATGTTTATTTACTTTTGAGAGAGAGTGGGGGGGCGGCGGGAAGGACAGAGAGAGAGGGAGACACAGAATCTGAGGCATGTTCCAGGCTCTGAGCTGTCAGCACAGAGCCCAGTGTAGAGCTGGAACTCATGAACTACGAGATCTGAGCTGCAGTCAGACACTTAACCAACTGAGCCACCCAGGCACTCCTGTCGTTTTACATTATATATCTTTTTTTTTTTTATAATTATTTTTTTGACATTTCCTTTTGTGACTCTTGTAGTTATGAAAGTAACTACACTGATGGAAGGTGTTCACTTTAAATTACTTCAATATTTACCAGTCCTTTTACAGAATGCCTCTTCATTGTTGAGCTCTTTATTTTGATTTATTTATTCTTGTCAGCTGTTTTGTCTTTAATTAGCTTTTATTTCCTTCAAAAAGACTTTGTGAATTGTATATTTTTTGTGTCCTTGTATATTTAAGAATATTTTCTATTGCTATTACATGTTAGTAGCAACTATCATAGAATTCTGAGGTAATAATTTTATTTTTCTCAAAATGCTGTTGCTATTATTCCATTGCCTTTAGCATTTAAATTTAAGATAGAGATTAGCTTGCTATCATTTTAAGGAGAGCTATTTTATTTTCTTTGACTAGATTTTTATATGATTCTTTGTTTTATTAAATTTTTAAAAAAATGTTTATTTTTAAAAGACAGAAAGAGTGAGTGTGAGTTAGGAAGGGACACACAGAGAGAGAGAGAGATAATCTGAAGCAGGCTCTGGGCTGACAGCAGAGCCCGGTGCAGGGCTCAAATTCACGAACTGTGAGATCATGACCTGATGCTTAATCGATTGAGTCACCCAGGTGCCCCTGTAGTTCTTTCTTTTATTCTTGAAATTAAACATTTCACTAAGGCATTTCTCTATTATTTTTAAATTTTCATTATGACTCCTTTTGGTCTGGCAAATCTAATTTTTCATATCAGGAATGTTTTCTTCTATTGTCCTTAGGTATTGTGATTCCCTGTGTTTTGTTTAGTTTTGCTTTTTTTTCAGGGATACCTGTTATGTTTATTTTCGTTTACTGTCTACCATACCTATAATATGTTCTCTCTTCTTATTTGTTTCTTTGGGTTTTTCCATTTATTAAAAACGTCTTCTGAAATGTGTATTTCATAGCAATGTTTTTGTTTTGTATAGTAGATAGGACTGCTTTTTATTTATTTCTTTGTTTAATTGTCATATCATATTTGAAATTTTCTTTTTTTTTAATGTTTTTTTTTATTTCTGAGAGAGAGAGAGAGAGACAACATGAGCAGGGGAGGATCAGAGAGAGAGGGAGACACAGAATCTGAAACAAGCTCCAGGCTCTGAGCTGGCCTTCAGTACAGAGACTGACACAGGGCTCGAACCCACGAACCGTGAGATCATGACCTGAGCCGAGTAGGACGCTTAACTGACTGAGCCACCCAGGTGCCCATCATATTTGAAATTTTCTTACAATTTCTCTCTTGTTTTAAATTTTATATAGCATATAAATTATATATATAGCATGTATATATAGCATATAAGTCACATGAGTTATCAATTGTGATAGCAAAATGAGAACTCAAAGCTGGCTTTATCATCTACTTTAAAAGCTGGAATACTGACAATAAAGTATTAAAAAGATAAAAGTTAGAATATTAACCATAGCGTTAAAGTTACTCCTCTGCTTGCCTCACCTCCTTGGGTAACTACTATCATCAAATTGTATTTGTCATTCTTTTATTTCTAAAAAATAGTTTACCACAAAGTATGTATCTTAAGACAATATAATTTTAAATGATGTTATAAAATATTACTGTGCAATGTGACTTTCTTTTTTTCATTCAATGTTGTATTTCAAAGATTTATTTTAGCTTCTGTGTACATCTATAGTTTATTCATATTACCTGCCTTGTAGTACTCCATTGTATATATCATAATTCATTTAGCCATACTCCTGTTAATAGATATTTGGTGGTTTTAATACTTTTGTTATTATAAACATGTTTTCCTTGTGGACATTTTACATTTCTCTGACCATATATCTAGGGATAGAACTGCTGTGGTGTAGAGAATATGCATGTTCAAAATGCTGACCTTTTCCCAACGTGGATGTGCACTCTTGCATTCCCAACAGTGGTGCATGATTTTTTATTCAGGATAGTAGTTCTCTGTCCTCAGGCTTCCATTATTGCTGCTGAGGAATTTACTGCTAATCTAAGTAGGTGATTGTCTTTCCTCTCCATCTTCTTTTAACGTTTTCTCTTTCTCTTTAGTGCTTTTAGGTTCACTACAGTGTTTCCAGGTATGAAGTAAAAAAATATTGTCTTGCTTGCCATATAATTTTGGAGATCCTCAATTTCCAGACAGGTTCTGGTTAAAGTGACCTCTGTATGTGGTTCATAGATAACATGTAAGCATACACTTTTAAAAAGTAAAATTTTTTTAGAGAAGTTTTAGTTCACAGAAAAACTGAGGGGCAAATACAGATTTTTCACATACTGTGTCTCCTCATCCCCAAACATAGCCTTCTCCGCTATCAATAGCCACACCTGAGTGGAACCTCTGTCAACAATTGTTGAACCTGTATGGACACATTTCATAGCAATGTAGATAGGACTGCTTTTTATTTATTTCTTTGTTTAGTTATCATAGTTTCATAGTCCTATCAAAAGTCCATAGTTTACATTTTGAATCACTCTTGGAGTTGTATACTGCATGGGTTTTGACACATGTATAATGACATAGCTGTATCATTATAGCATCATATAGAATAACTTCACTACTGTAAAAATCTTGTGTTTCGTCAGTTCATCCTCCCAAGCCCCACCAAATTCTGGCAACCACTGATCTTTTGACTGTCTTTATAGTTCTGCCTTTTCCTGGATGTCATATAGTTAGAATCATATGGTATATAGACTTTCCAGATCAACATCTTTCACTTAATAATATATATTTAAGGTTCTTCTGTGACTTTTCATGGCTTAATAGCTCATTTCTTTTTAGCACTGAATAATAATCCATTGTCTGATGGCACCACAGTTTATTTATCCATTCACATACTAAAGGACATTTTGTTTGCTTCCAAGTTTTGGCAGTTCTGAATAAAGCTGTTACAAGCATCTATGAGCAGCTTTTTTTGTGGACATACGCTTTCAACCCCTCTGGATAAATATCAAAGAATGTTATTGCTGGACCATATGGTAAAGGTGTTTAGTTTTGTGGGAAATTGTCCTCTAAAGTACTACTTTGCATTTCCACCAGAAATGAATGAGAGTTCCTGTGGCTCCACATCCTCATCAGCATTTAGTGTTGCCAGTGTTTTGGTTTTGGTCGTTTTAAAAGGTGGGCAGTGGTATCTCATTATTGTTTTAATATGCAATTCCCTAATTACATAACGTTGAGCATTTTTCATGTTCATTTTTTATCTTATATTTTCAGTTGTAAGGTATCTGTTAAGGTTTTCTGTCCATTTTTAAATTAAAATTTCTTTCTTATTGTTGAGTTTTAAGAGTTATTTGTATAGTTTGGAAAATAGTCTTTTGTTAGGGAGTTCTTTTTCTCCCAGTCTGTGGCTTTTCTTGGTAATGTCTATTGAAAAGCAGGAGTGATTAATTTTAATGAAGTTCCATGTTATCAGTTCTTTCTTTGTGCAGATCATGCCTTTGGGTTATTTTTTTTAATTTTTTAATTTTTTACGAATAGTTTACTGTCAAATTAGTTTCCACATAACACCCAGTGCTCATCCCCACAAGTGTCCTCCTCCATGCCCATCCCCCTCCCCCCCCACATCCATCAGTCCTCAGTTTTTGTCAGCATTCAAGAGTCTCTCATGGTTTGCCTCTCTCCCTTTCCCCCACCATTTCCGCCCTTCTTCTCCCCCTTGTTCCTCCGTTAAGTTCCTCCTAATCCTCCTATACATGCAAACATATGATATTTGTCCTTCTCTGCCTGACTTATTTCGCTAAGCATAACACCCTCAAGGTCCATCCATGTTGCTACACATGGCCAGATTTCATTGTTTCTCATTGCCATGTAGTATTCCATGGTATAGATAAACCACATCTTCTTGATCCATTCATCCGTTGATGGACACTTAGGCTCTTTCCATGTTTTAGCTATTGTGGAGAGTGCTGCTATGAACATTGGGGTACATGTGCTCCTATGCATCAGCATGTCTGTATCCCTTGGGTAAATTCCTAGCAGTGCTATTGCTGGGTCATAGGGGAGTTCTATTGTTAGTTTCCTAAGGAACCTCCACACTGTTTTCCAGAGGGGCTGCACCAGTTTACATTCCCACCAACAGTGTAGGAGGGTGCCCGTTTCTCCACATCCTCGCCAGCATCTAGAGTTCTCTGATTTGCTCATTTTAGCCACTCTGACTGGCGTGAGGTGGTATCTCAGTGTGGTTTTGATTTGTATTTCCCTGATGAGGAGCGATGCTGAGCATCGTTTCATGTGTCTGTTGGCCATCTGGATGTCCTTTTTGGAGAATTGTCTGTTCATGTTTTCTGCCCATTTCTTCACTGGGCTGTTTGTTTTTCGGGCGTGTAGTTTGGTGAGTTCCTTGTAGATTCTGGATATTAACCCTTTATCTGATATGTCATTTGCAACTCTCTTTTCCCATTCGGTTGGTTGTCTATTAATTTTCTGGGTTGTTTCCTTTGCTGTGCAGAAGCTTTTAATCTTGATGAGGTCCCAATCATTTAATTTTGCCCTTGATTCCCTTGCTTTTGGGGATGTGTCAAGTAAGAAGTTGCTGTGGTGGAGGTCAAGGAGGTTGTTTCCTGCTTTCTTCTCTAGGGTGTTGATAGTTTCCTGTCTCACGTTCAGGTCGTTTATCCATTTTGAGTTTATTTTTGTGCATGGTGTGAGAAAATGATCTAGTTTCATTCTTCTGCATGTTGCTGTCCAGTTCTCCCAACACCATCTGTTTAAAAGGCTGTCTTTTTTCCATCGGATATTCTTTCCTGCTTTGTCAAAGATTAGTTGGCTGTATACTTTTGGGTCCACTTCTGAGTTCTCAATCTGTTCCATTGGTCTATGTGTCTGTTTTTGTGCCAATACCATACTGTCTTGATGAGGACAGCTTTGTAGTAGAGGCTAAAGTCTGGGATAGTGATCCCTCCCGTTTTGGTTTTATTTTTCAGGATTACTTTGGCTATTCGGGGTCTTTTGTGGTTCCATACAAATTTTTGGATAGTTTGTTCTAGTTTTGAGAAGTATGCTGGTGCAATTTTGATTGGAATTGCATTGAATGTGTAGAGTGCCTTAGGTAGTAATGACATCTTAACTATATTTATTCTTCCTATCCATGAGCATGGAATGTATTTCCATTTCTTTGTGTCTTCTTCAATTTCCTTCATAAGTTTTCTATAGTTTTCATCATACAGATCTCTTGTATCCTTGGTTAGGTTTATTCCGAGGTATTTTATGGTTTTTGTGCAATTGTGAATGGGATCAGTTTCTTGATTTCTCTTTCTGTTGCTTCATTGTTGGTGTATAAAAATGCAACCGATTTCTGTACGTTGATTTTGTACCCTGCAACTTGGCTGAATTCTTGGATCAGTTCTAGTAGGCTTCTGGTGGAGTCTGTCGGGTTTTTTATGTAGAGTATCATGTCATCTGCGAAGAGTGAAAGTTTGACTTCCTCTTTGCCAATTCTGATGCCTTTGATTTCCTTTTGGTGTCTGATGGCTGATGCTAGGACTTCCAGCACTATGTTAAACAGCAGTGGTGAGAGTGGGCATCCCTGTCGTGTTCCTGATCTCAGGGGGAAAGCTCTGAGTTTTTCCCCGTTGAGGATGATGTTCGCTGAAGGCTTCTCATAGATGGCTTTGATGATGTTTAAGTAGGTTCCTTCTATCCCAACTTTCTCGAGAGTCTTTATTTTTTTATTTTTATTTTTTTTTTTTACAAATAGTTTGTTGTCAAATTAGTTTCCACATAACACCCAGTGCTCATCCCCACAAGTGCCCTCCTCCATGCCCCCTCTCCTCCCCCCCACATCCACCAGTCCTCAGTTTTTGTCAGCATTCAAGAGTCTCTCATGGTTTGCCTCTCCCCTTTCCCCACCATTTCCGCCCTTCTTCTCCCCCTTGGTCCTCTGTTAAGTTCCTCCTAATCCTCCTATACGTGCACACATATGATATTTGTCTTTCTCTGCCTGACTTATTTCGCTCAGCATCACACCCTCAAGGTCCATCCATGTGGCTACACATGGCCAGATTTCATTGTTTCTCATTGCCATGTAGTATTCCATGGTATAGATAAACCACATCTTCTTGATCCATTCATCTGTTGATGGACACTTAGGCTCTTTCCACGTTTTAGCTATTGTGGAGAGTGCTGCTATGAACATTGGGGTACATGTGCTCCTTTGCATCAGCATTTCTGTATCCCTTGGGTAAATTCCTAGCAGTGCTATTGCTGGGTCATAGGGGAGTTCTATTGTTAGTTTCCTTAGGAACCTCCACACTGTTTTCCAGAGAGGCTGTACCAGTTTACATTCCCACCAACAGTGCAGGAGGGTGCCCGTTTCTCCACATCCTCGCCAGCATCTAGAGTTCTCGAGAGTCTTTATTAAGAAGGGATGCTGTATTTTGTCAAATGCTTTTTCTGCATCTATTGACAGGATCATATGGTTTTTATCTTTTCTTTTATTGATATGATGTATCACATTGATTGATTTGCGAATGTTGAACCAGTCCTGTAACCCAGGAATGAATCCCACTTGATCTTGGTGGATGATTCTTTTGATATGCTGCTGGATTCGATTTGCAAGGATCGTGTTGAGAATTTTTGTATCTGTATTCATCAAGGATATTGGCCTGTAGTTCTCTTTTTTTGCTAGATCTCTGTCTGGCTTGGGAATCAGTGTGATGCTGGCTTCATAAAATGAGTCCGGGAGTTTTCCTTCGCTTTCTATTTTTTGGAATAGCTTGAGAAGAATTGGGATTAATTCTGTTTTAAATGTCTGGTAGAATTCCCCAGGGAAGCCATCAGGTCCAGGGCTCTTATTTGTTGGGAGATTTTTGATCACTGATTCAATTTCTTCACTCGTTATGGGTCTGTTCAGGTTTTCTATTTCTTACCATGTGAATTTTGGTAGTGAGTGTGTATTTAGGAATTTGTCCATTTCTTCTAAGTTGTCCAATTTGTTGGCATATAATTTTTCATAGTATTCCCTGATAATTGCTTGTATTTCTGAGGGGTTGGTTGTAATAAGTCCATTTTCATTCATAATTTTGTCTATTTGGGTGCTCTCTCTTTTCTTTTGGATAAGTCTGGCTAGAGGTTTGTTAATTTTGTTTACTTTTTCAAAAAACCAACTCTTGGTTTCATTGATCTGTTCAATTGTTTTCTTGGTCTCTATGTTGTTTATTTCTGCTCTAATTTTTACTATTTCTCTTCTTCTACTGGGTTTAGGGCGTTCTTGTTGCTCTGCCTCTAGTTCCTTTAGGTGAGCTGTTAGATTTTGGACTTGCGTTTTTTCTAATCTCTTGAAATAGGCCTGGAGAGCAATGTACTTTCCTCTTAGGACTGCCTTTGCCGCATCCCATAGATTTTGAATTGTTGTGTTTTCATTTTCATTTGTTTCCATATATTTTTTAATTTCATCTCTAATTGCCTGATTGGCCCATTCATTCTTTAGAAGGGTGTTCTTGAACCTCCATGTTTTTGGAGGTTTTCCAGACTTCTTCCTGTAATTGATTTCAAGTTTCAAAGCATTGTGATCTGACAGTGTGCATGGTATGATCTCTATTCTTTTATATTTATTGAGGGCTGCTTTATGTCCCAGTATGTGATCTATCTTGGAGAATGTGCCATGTGCACTTGAGAAGAAAGTAAATTCCCTGGCCTCAGGATGTAAAGTTCTGAATATATCCGTCAGGTCCATCTGGTCCAATGTGTCTTTCAAGTCCATTATTTCTTTAGTGATTTTCTGTCTGGTTGACCTATCCAATGCTGTAAGTGCAGTATTAAAGTCCCCTGCTATTAGCACATTCTTATCTATAAGCTTGTTTCTGTTTGTGATTAATTGTTTTAGATATTTAGGTGCTCCCATATTCAGTGCGTAGACATTTATGATTGTTAGTTCTTCCTGATGGATGGACCCTGTAATTATTATGTAGTGCCCTTCTTCATCTCTTGTGATTGTCTTTATTTTAAAGTCCAGTTTGTCTGATATAAGTATCGCTACTCCGGCTTTCTTTTGATTTCCTGTAGCATGATATATATTCTCCATCCCCTTACTTTTAATCTGAAGGTATCTTCCCGTCTAAAATGAGTTTCTTGTAGACAGCATATAGATGGATTTTGTTTTTTAATCCATTCTGCTACCCTATGTCTTTTGATTGGAGCATTCAGCCCATTTACATTCAGTGTTATTATTGAAATATGTGGGTTTAGAGTCTTTGTATCTTTTGTAGGGTTCATGTTTGTGGTGGTGTCTCTGGAATCTTTGTTCCTTGCAACCTTTCCTTCAGAGCATCCCCCACAGGATTTCTTGTAGGGCTGGCTTCGTGGTGACAAATTCTTTCAATTTCTGTTTGTTTGGAAAGGTTTTTATCTCTCCTTCTATTTTGAATGACAGGCTTGCTGGATAGAGGATTCTTGGCTGCATATTTTTACTGTTCATCACATTGAAGATCTCCTGCCATTCCTTTCTGGCCTGCCACGTTTCAGTCGATAGGTCTGTCACCACTCTGATAGGTTTCCCTTTGTATGTGAGGGCCCTTTTCTCCCTAGCTGCTTTCAAAATTCTCTCTTTGTCCTTGTATTTTGCCATTTTGACGATGATATGTCGTGCAGAAGATCGATTCAAGTTACGTCTGAGGGGAGTCCTCTGAGCCTCTTGTATTTCCACATTGACTTCCTTCCCCAGGTCGGGAAGTTCTCTGCTATAATTTGTTCCAGGACTCCTTCAGCACCTTTCCCTCTCTCTTCCTCTTCTGGGATTCCTATGATATGGATATTGTTGCGTTTGACTGTGTCCCTGAGCTCTCGAATTCTTCTTTCCTGTTCCTGGATCAGTTTGTCTCTTTTTTTGTCAGCCTCTTGTTTTTCTAGAATGGTGTCTTCTAAATCACTTATTCTCCTTTCTGCCTCTTCAATCCGTGCATTGGAGGCCTCTAATTTATTATGTATCTCATTTATCGCATTTTTAAATTCTTCATGCCTATTTTTATTTTCCATTCTGTCTGTAGCCATAGTTTCTTTGATGTCCCCTATGTTTTTTTCAAGCCCTGCTATTAATTTTACCATTATTATTCTAAAATCTTGTTCAGTTATGCTGCTGATATCTGTTTTGAGCAGTTCATTAGCTGTCATTTCTTCTTGGAGTTTCTTTGGAGGAGAGCTCTTTCGTTTCGTCATTTTAGTTAGCTTTCCGGCTCTTGTTGGTTTTAAAGACCTGTTATGCTCTCTGTTTCTATGAGCGCTGCTATATCCAAGAAGACTCTTTGACTTTCCAGGGCCTATCCTTTCAGAGATTGTTTTTTGAATGGTATCCCTCGGTCTCTCTTGTTGGGACCTTAGTTATTTTATTTTCCTATTCGTAGTGATATTTGGGACTCTTCACCTTGTGTACTCTAGCTTGTTTCTTGAGGTAGCCCTGGAAAAGAAAACAGACAGACAAACACACAGGGAGCAGGAGTACACAAACGCACAGGCTGATTCAACTAACATGCAAAGCGAGAGGTAAAACGAAAAAGTTAATAGAAAAGACGGAGGAGGGAGGGCGAATAATAGGGAGCATAAAATACATACAAAGGTCAAAAAGGGGAAAAGAAAAGGAAAAAAGAAGAAAACCAATGGACAAAGAACGGTTTAAAGCATATACCTGGATTTCCCAGCTACAGTTAAATAGCCGTGTGTATGCAGTGCTGGTTGAAGAGCATTGAGAAAAAAAGAGAAGGCAGGGCGAGACGAGGCAGATTTGGAAATAGAATGAACAGGCAGAAGGGATAAGAAGGTTTTTTCAAAGAGGTAAAGGGTAGAATATGGTTGGATAGGTGAGAGAAGGATGCTGGAATTATCCAGAGAATCTATATAGTCTAATTACTCCTGAGAGAAATAGCTGAAAAAGTTGGTAGGTGTAGAATTTACATTTACAGAATGGACTTGTGATTGTTTAAGCAAGCTGGTGACCAGAGTTAATCAGGTCAGTGTTTTGGGGAAAAAAGCGAGAAAAGAGAAAGATGAAGAAAAAAAGAGAAAAGAAAGGGAAAAAGAAAAGAAAGAAGAAAAAAAAAGGAAAAAAAGACAAAAAAAGGAAAAAAAAAAGAAAAAAGAAAAAGGGAGGAGGGCACCTCTCAGGCAGGGATGGGCGTGGCGTGATCCGATGCCTCAGGTGGGTGTTCTGACTTGGCGATTGTGGGGAGGAGAGTGACGGTGCTCCAGTCCCTTCTTGAACCCCGCGCTGCCGCTCACTTTTTTTGGCGTGTCAACTCCCCGTTCCGGGGACGCAGCCGAAGTTGGTTGCAGTCTTCAACCCAGGCCAGTTCCAATCTCCAAATCCCAGTCCGCGCGCCCCGCTGAAGTTGCCTTAGACACAGCTTCCCAGACAACCCCCTCGGGCTATTCCAGGCTCCCTGCTGAGCTCTGCGGGCGGAGTCAGGATCGCTGCTTCCTTCTCTGGGTCGGGCTGGCGCGCATGCGCGGGGGCTTGCCTGCCGGGTCCGCGTAGCCTGAGCCGCTGGAGTGAGGAAAACCGGGTCTCTCTATGGCTTGTCACCCGAAACACGAACTCACAGGCAAATTTCCCAGTTTTTTGCTCTTTGCCTTCCCTCTCGAGTTCCAGCCAGCCAGGAGCGCGGACGCCCAGTGTCTGCGCGTCTCCTTCAGGGGTCCCAGCTGCCCTGGAGCTACAATGGCGGCAGGCGCGCCGCCGCTCTGAAATCCAACCTCCAGAAGCGGCACAAAGAAGCAGTTTGTGTGCTCAGCCTTCCCCAGGACCAGTTGGCGCGAGGGGATCTGGTGTGCAGGTATTTGCCAAGTACGGTCTTTCTATGCACCGAGCGGAGGTTTTTCTGTTTCGGACTCTCTCTTTTTCCCCTCTCACTCCCCGTAGAGGGTAGAGGGGGATCGCCTCCCACCCTGGAGTCTCCGATCCCGGCCCGATTTTACCTTCCCCGGTTCGCACTCACGTTAGAAGGCTTTCTCAGTGGATTCTGTGTCCTTTTTCTCCCAGTCTCTCAGGTTTTGTAAGGTTTCCAATGGCTTCAGATCTTTTCTGTATGATGTATGGGCGCGAGTGCAAGTACGGAGCTCCTTACTTTTCCGCCATCTTGCCCCCCTTCCTCCTGAAGGACCTTAGTTTAAATGAGCTTCAGCTTCATTTCCCCCAGTTGGCATAGGGCTACAAGTTTAGTCTCTTGATTTTAATAATATGAGATTTTTTTTTTAGGAGAGAGAGCAAGCAAGAATCCCAAGCAAGTTCCATGCTCAGCATGGAGCCTGATGTGAGGTTGGATCCCATGACCCTCAGATCATGACCTGGGCCAAAATCGAGAGTCAGACTCAACTGACTGAGCTACTCAGGCACCCCTAATGATACAAGAATTTAATTACAAAGCAATCTTGTCTTTATAGTCCTAAGTGCTTCTTCTTTCAAGTTGTTCTTGCTTTCTCCATCTCTCATTTTCTTTAGATTTTCTTTTCTTGAGAACTCAAAATGCTTTATTTTTTAAAAATTTTTATTTTTTTAATTAAAAAATTAAAAAAAATATTTATTTTTGAGAGATCAGAGTGTAAGTGGGGGAGGGACAGAGAGGGAGACACAGAATCCAAAGCAGGCTACAGGCTCCAAGCTATCACCACAGAACCTGATGTGGGGCTTGAACCCACGAATGGCAAGATCATGACCTGAGCCAAAGTCAGACGCTTGACTGACTGAACCACGTAGTTGCCCCATTAAAAAAAAAATAACTTTAATGTTTTATTTATTGTTTGGAGAGAAAGAAAAAGGGTGCAAGTGAAGGAGGGGCAGAGAGAGAGGAAGACACAGAATCTGAAGCAGGCTCCAGGCTCTCAGCTGTCAGCACAGAGTCTGATGCAGAGCTCAAACTCATGGACCATGAGATCGTGACCTGAGCCGAAGTCAGATGCTTAACTGACTGAGCCACCCAGGCACCCCAAGAATTCAAAATGCTTTAAATGGTGATTTTTATAATCCACCCAGGTCTAGTCCATTATAATACTGAAAGATTGGTAATCATTTCTATGTTTTATTCATTTCTCCTTTCCATTCAATTGTTTTTTGAAATCTTAGCTTCTTTTCATTCTTTTTCATAAGAGGTAATGACTTCTTGCAGATTTCCAGATATTTTCTTCTGATGCCTGGAGATGATCATTTTTCAGAGGTATGTCTTTCCATGGTGTCTTAGATGCTGTTCTATTTCTCTTGTTCAGTAATTGTCTTTCTTTGAATTATTTTCCTTTATTCATATCCAAACAAATTGAAATCTGTATTATTTTTTTGTTAAAGATTTGTAATAGCTCTTTTCCTTTTATTTGTCCATTTGAGGCAAAATCTCAAACTATCACTTTCTCAGATGTAAAGTTATTGGCTGGGTTTTTGCATATAACCTCTAGTCTAAATGCCAAACTATAGTAATAATTAACCTAGAAGGCATCTTTTCCTGTTGCTGTATGCCTTGTTCTCTGATAAGTTGAATGGATGGAATCCATGAAAAAGTACACTTACTTCCTTGCTTCCCTGATCTTCTCTGATTGCTAACAGCTCTTGAAGAAGAGATGTAGAAAAATGCAAGGTGTACATTTGGTTACCAGTAAGAGGGGGCAAGAGATTAGGTAACAATCCTCTGGTGAAAACTCAGCTCAGCACCTAGGAATGGCTGCTCAGACTGATGCTTGGCATAGATCTGGGTTTCTGAGTCTCTGAGTCAGAGGGCAGGCAGTGACAGAGGCATAAAATCTTTTCTAAATTAAAAAGTCTTTGTTTAATATGGTACAGAGACTTGATATATCCTAAGGCAAAGCTTGGCTAGGTATTATTCCCTATATACTTCCATTTACTTTCCTGCAAAGTTCTCTTAATTTTATTGGTTGTAAATTTTATTTATTTATTTCTTCAGTATCTTTGTTGGCATTTTAAGAGGATATCAGAAGAGTCTGCACTGGGTACCATGTTAACTGTAAGTCTAATAGATGACTTTTAAATGGCACAAAATAGAAAATACTTAGTGCTACAAATTAATCAATACTGTGAACTCTCTATTTCTATCCTTAATTCTCTTTGCAAAGAGGTGCTTCAGTGGAATTTTCCAGGCTTGCTCTTCCTCAGTGAGGCTATAGAGGAAACTTAGTAGTCAAATTGGGTAGGTGGGGAAAAGAGACTTTTGAGTTTTTCAAGGAAATGTAATAGATATCTGCATGTCAAACTGCTATTACTAATATTTTCTTCACTTTCAAAACTGTCTGGAGACAGCCATAAACATATAACTTGATAATGGATCCTTCCTTCCTTCATTTATTTATTCATTCACCCATCAATTTATTAAGCCTTAGTTTAAAGGTTGACAATTAGGGGAATGAGAGCTCCTTATGTTGCCCATGGTCCATTGAGGGTAAAGGTTTTTAAATACCTAGTAACAATGTGATGTGCAAGCATCACAGCAGACATGGGCATAAGAAAGACAACAGAATAATTGATTCAACTCCATAGAGAAATTATTTTTGAGTTGATTCTTGAAGTTTGAATCATTCACCAACAGAGAAATAACAGGCACAATGGAAAATAATTATTTGAAGCATGGTGTGTGTGTGAAACTGAAGTTAGGGATGTGTTTGTGGGAATGGAGGGGACAGGAGAGAGAGGTGATCTTATGAGGGCCTTACATGTAAGGCTGGAGTATTGTCTCTGCCCTGAGGACCTAAGTGGCCAGTGAAGGTGACTTAGTCTGCTTGTGCTGTTACAACAAATGTCATGGACTGGGAGCTTAAACAACAAACATTTATTTAGTTTGTTAATTAGGCTTAGTTAGTAAGAGTTGGAGTGGAAAGACAAACTTGAGAACTTGGAAGAACACAGCTGAAGCATTTTCCCAACACTTGGCTCTAGAGTTTACCTGGTGGTTCTGAATTCTATCTGTGGTAGCAAAATTTAGGAAGCCGCTAAGTTATGGGAGATGTAGTGAATGGCATAGCTAGCAGGTATAAATCTGGCCCAGTGTGCATCCGCTCTACCAGGATGACAAGATTTATGTTCAGTGTATGTGATGAGTTATTTTTTTTTTAAGTTTCTTTGTTTGTTTATTTGTTTAGGAGAGAGGGAGAGAGAAGTTGGGGGCGGGGGGGACAGAGAGAATCCCAAGCAGGCTTCATGCTTCCAACACAGAGCCTGACATGGGGGACGTGAGGCTTGACCTCACAAACCAAGAGATCATGACCTAGATCTGAAAGAAAAACAAGAACCAAACCACCCAGGCACCCTGTGAGTGATGAATTCTAAAGGAATGGGCTCCTCATGGAACTGCACATAAAGAAAATTAGCCTTGAAAATCCCTTAGAAAGTTGCCAAGATGGAAACCTCAAGCCTTTCAAAAATGTTTTCCAAGTTGGAACAAGACAGTGTGGATGAAATATTTGGCTTGAATTTGGGGGTCAGCTGTATGAAAATACTTACTCTCTCTTTCAAACACCAGAATCCTATGTAGTATGGTGGGATGCTCACACCAGGAGATGCCTGATGGTGAGTGAGAGCCTATCACTCCCTCACTCCAGGGCCTGTGCCCACAGAGTGTAAGAATGGGTGGAATCACCCATACTTCTAAAATTGTTCTGTCTCTCTTTTCATTTTTATAAAATCTTAGTGGTTGCATTTGGGTGAATTAAAGTGCTTATGATGTGATTCTTCTATATGCATAGAAGATGCTATGCATTAACTCCTGAGCTTTTTCCCACTGACCCTGGAGTTGATCTCAGGACCCATCTCAACTCATAAGTCAATCTAGGCAGTGTAACCAGTCAATGGAAATTGGCATCCCTAAACTATGTTGAGGCTGCCTATTTAAAAAAAAATTTTTTTTAATGTTTATTTCTTTTTGAGACAGAGCATGAGCATGAGCAGGGGAGGGACAGAGAGAGAGGGAGACACAGAATCCAAAGCAGGCTCCAGGCTCTGAGCTATCAGCACAGAGCCTGATGCGGGGATTGAACCCATGAATCATGACATCATGACCTGAGCCTAGATGCTTAACCAACTGAGCCACTCAGGCACCCCGAGGCTGCCTATTTTTAAAGATATTTGAAACATTTTGAAAAATAATCAATTGCTAAGAAGACATAAATAGATGCTACTATTCTAATTAGAGAAGGCAGAGTTAGCCTAATCCCCATACCCCTGAAATTGAGCCCCCTGTGCTTGTGTGAAAGTTGGACAAGGGCAGGAGCATGCCTGCAGAGGAGCTGAGCAGGAGATGGGCCAGGGTGGCCAAGGCCCAAGTTGCCAGAGGGAAGAGGCTTTGATTTCCTTTCTCAAGAAGCAGGACGGGGGCGCCTGGGTGGCTCAGTCGGTTAAGCGTCTGACTTCGGCTCAGGTCATGATCTCACGGTTCGTGGGTTCGAGCCTCGCGTTGGGCTCTGGAGCCCGCTTCAGATTCTGTGTCTTCCTCTGACCCTTCCCTGCTCACGCTATCTCTCTCTCTCTCAGAAATAAATAAAACATTAAAAAAAAAAAAGAAGCAGGACATAACAAAAGGGGATAGGCAGTTGGGGGCACACTGCCTTTCAGCCAAAATCCCAGCTCTGCCACTACACTGCTACATAAGGTCTGAGTGCCTCAGTCCCTCATCTGTAAAGTGGATAAGAGTTTCTTTCTTTGTGTAGCCTGGAAGACTAAATGCGTGACATTGGCAAGTCAGAATGAGTCATTGCCTTAGGGGGCTCAGGGGGACAGTGCTGCACCTGGTCCAAGGGCCTGCAGCTGTGGAGACCTCATCTCCCCTGCCCTCAGCCCCTGCATTCTTTCAGGGTCCTTCCTTCCGGATGCTTCTCCATACCAATCTGCCTTCAAATAAATCAATAAGTGGACAGATGAGCCAACTAGGGCATTAGAATATTTGCAAAGGGTGGCTTGCAAGACAATGGACGCATAAAATAATCCGTTTCGGCACTGGGTGAATTTGTTCCAACCAAAGGGCCATCACCAATGTCAAAGGCAGTTAGCATCACACTGCCTCTGTATCTATTTCTTGTTAGCTCTCCAACGTTGAACGGTAAACACATTTCACTGTTTTTGCAAACCTCTCCAAAACAAATATTCTGACAGCAATGTTAACCATTTTTCTCCCCTCCCTACAGCTCTTCCCATAACTTTTCTTGTTCGCTGGCTCTCAATCCAAAACTTTTTTGTTTGAGACCTGGAAACCTGCTGAGTTCAGGACCAGGAGCTGAGGAAAGTTCCGACAGGAGATTTTTCTCTCTTGATCTCCTTTCTCTTCACACAGCTAAAAATATACATCTCTCCACCCCACCTTGTCAATTCCCCTGTAATTAGAAGGTCCTCCAGATTCTCACCTGGTGAATCTACCCCAGAGCAGAGTAGGATGTAGGGAAACAGGTGGTAAAAGTGGGTGTGAGGGAGGTAGAGCTGGGGGACTGGGTGAGCCCAGGGGTTTGAGCTAAAAGCTGGTGGTGGGTGAAGGCAGAGGCTCATGCAGGAAAGGTGGGCTCCTGTTTCCAGAGGACATAGCACTGGGGGGGCTACCCTTTCCCAGCATTGTCAAGCACTCTGAGGTGCTGGACATGTGAGTGAGACTGAGATCCTCAAGGAGCTCACTGCCTTGTGCCAGAGATGGACATATAAACAGTCACGTACCTGGATGCATACAGCATGCATCTGAAATAATGCTTAAATGTTAACATTTGTTATTTCTGGGTAGTGGTGGGAGTTTGGCCGACGTATTGTGTTCTTTGTATATATTTTTATTGCTTGCTTTTTAAATAATGAACGTGTGTACTTCATAAAATGTGAGAAACTTATTACTTTAATAAAAATAAAAATACTATATAGTGAGTTTTGTAGAGGTCCATTGCAAAATGGGAGCCCTGAGGTTTTAGAGTGAGAGAGGCCCTCTGGTTTAAGACAATATCTGAACTAGAGTATAATTAGTTAATTTTTTTTTCTGCACAGCCTTGTTATCTGAGGACATAGAAAGAGTATTGCTGGAGTGGAGTATGGGGGGTGGGGAGGTGGTACTGGGGAACCAGGCATGGCCCAGACTGGGAGAACTTTATTTACCAGGCTTGGGTGGGCATTTCTGCTCCTTAGTCAGGGGAACCAATATAGATGGTGGCATAAGATGGTATGACAGGTAGAACTCAAAACCACAAGAGAAATAAACATATTGCAATCTTCCTGGGGCATTAATTTTACTTGAACATGCTTGGGGAAGAAGTTGAATAATTCAGGAGCTAGGTAATTTAAAGTATGATTATAGCATTGTAACAAGCCTCTGGCTGGGTTCCAGGCTGGCCCCCTGAGGTGGGGTATGCTGGCTCTGCTCTGCTGTTAGAGGGTCTCTTGGGAAAGTTTGAGGAAGACTGCTGCGGTGACAGGAAGTGAAGAGTCACCATCCTGTTTGTGTGTTAGAAAGGTCTCTTAGTGGCTGGCATGAAGAGGGAGAATAAGATTTGGGGCAGGGAAGCCAGTTAGAAGGCGCTCAGGATAGCTTGCTTTAGAGAGGTTGAGAGCTCGCCATGGTGGTGGCCACGGGGGTGGAAGGCGAAGGCATCTGGCAGTGGAACTGACAGGGACCTGGATACTGCTGGGGGAAGGGAAATGACAGTTGGGAGTCCAGAATGACCCCCAGGTTTCCATTGGTTGGACATTGGGGGCTGAGGATGCCATCGACGACAACAGAGAATTCAGGGGAAGATGAGGTTTTATTTTGTACATCTAGATGGGGGTAAGCTTGAGACCACTCAGGGAGAGGGTTCTGAGGGGTAAGAAAACATAGACAAAAGAGCAACCATAGTGAGAACAACTTTAGGGAGCTAGTGGAGGAAGTAGTGATGAGCAGATCCCGGCACTTAACCTCCAGCCACTCAACTTACAGGGGGCCCAGAGGTCCTAGGCTGCTGCAGGCTTCCAACCTCCACTTCCTCAGCAACTCTGCCTGGACTGCAAGTCTTGTTGCCTCTTTCTGGCAAATGCTCTGTTATCTTTCAGGTCCTCTCAGAGAACTTCTTTCCTGAGTGTAAAGGACAATTCCTTCATTGTACCCCCTTCCACACCTGAACTTCACCATCTCTCCTGTAGCCCTTCCCAGAGTGTTCTGGTTTCCATGACCGCCTTCCTCCACCAGACTGCAGGCTCCTGTGCCCAGCCTTCCATGGAGTAGGTGCTCAATAAATACTTTCTGGATGAGTAAAAGAATTGTCAAAAGGAAGAAGAAAGTAGCAGAGAAAGAAATAGCTGTAAAAGAGAGAAAGGAAAGAATTCTTGGTGAAGGGCATGAAGTGCACCAAAGAATAAAGCTATTTAGGGGCACCTGGGTGGCTTAGTCGGTTAAGCATCCGAATTTTGCTTAGGTCATGGTCTCGCGGTTCGTGGGTTGAGCCCCACGTTGGGCTCTGTGCTGACTGCCAGCTCAGAGCCTGGAGCCTATTTCAGAGTCTGTATCTCCCTCTCTCTCTGACCCTCCCCTGCTCACGCTGTCTCTCTCTCTCTCCTAGAAATAAATAAAAATATTTTTTAAAAAAGAATAAAGCTATTTATTTATTTATTTATTTTTACAAATAGTTTATTGTCAAATTAGTTTCCACATAACACTCAGTGCTCATCCCCACAAGTGCCCTCCTCCATGACCATCCCTCCTCCCCCTCACATCCATCAGTCCTCAGTTTGTTTCTCAGTATTCAAGAGTCTCTCATGGTTTGCCTCTCTCCCCTTGCCCCACCATTTCCCCCCTTCTTCTCCCCCTTGTTCCTCAGTTAAGTTCCTCCTAATCCTCCTATACATGCAAACATATGATATTTGTCCTTCTCTGCCTGACTTATTTCGCTCAGCATAACACCCTCAAGGTCCATCCATGTGCTACACATGGCCAGATTTCATTGTTTCTCATTGCCATGTAGTATTCCATGGTATAGATAAACCACATCTTCTTGATCCATTCATCTGTTGATGGACACTTAGGCTCTTTCCATGTTTTAGCTATTGTGGAGAGTGCTGCTATGAACATTGGGGTACATGTGCTCCTATGCATCAGCATTTCTGTATCCCTTGGTAAATTCCTAGCAGTGCTGTTGCTGGGTCATAGGGGAGTTCTATTGTTAGTTTCCTGAGGAACCTCCACACTGTTTTCCAGAGGGGCTGTACCAGTTTACATTCCCACCAACAGTGTAGGAGGGTGCCCGTTTCTCCACATCCTCGCCAGCATCTAGAATTCTCTGATTGGCTCATTTTAGCCACTCTGACTGGCGTGAGGTGGTATCTCAGTGTGGTTTTGATTTGTATTTCCCTGATGAGGAGAGATGCTGAGCATCGTTTCATGTGTCTGTTGGCCATCTGGATGTCCTCTTTGGAGAAGAGTCTGTTCATATCTTCTGCCCATTTCTTCACTGGGTTGTTTGTTTTTTTGGGCGTGTAGTTTGGTAAGTTCCTTATAGATTCTGGATATTAACCCTAGAATAAAGCTATTTAAAAGCTAAGAAGCACCCATTTCACTTGGCAGTTGGCAGGCGTCCTTGGCAAGAATAACTTCCCTGTCATGGCAGGGGCAGAAACATATTACAGCATGTTTACAATAAAGCATCAATAGGAGATAAGAAAGTGGGGACACCAAGTGCAGACATTTTCCCCCGAGAAGCTAATAGGGAAGAGATAAGGTAATAATGACAAGTGGCATAGATTTGAGGAGAAGTCTTGGGGAGGAGAAAGTTGGGGAGTAGCTGACAGTGTGAATGAATGAGCTCAATTGATTGAGCCGGGAATGGATGAGACCAAGGAAAGAGGTGAAGGAGTTGTCTGTGTACCTGGAGATTGATGCCTCTACTGTGAGGTGAAGTGAAGAGGGTACAAGTTTAAGGATGTCAGGGAAGGTGCACCTGGGTGGTTCAGTGGGTTAAGCGTCCAACTTCAGTTCAGGTGATAATCTCACAGTTTGTGAGTTTGAGCCCTGCATCAGGCTTTGTGCTCTAAGTGCAGACCCTCTGTCTCCCTCTCTCTCTGCCACTATCCTGCTCTATTTCTTTCTAAAAAATAAACTTTAAAAAATTAAAATAAAAAATAAAGAGATCAAGGAAGATGGGAGAGGAAGGTAACACATACAAATAGGCTCAAGACACAACCAAGACTGGAAAAATATCACCAGACCTCCAATCCTCATGGTTATGTAATTTTTTTCTAGCACTTCTATGTAGGTGGCATAGAAGAATGAGGGCATGAGAAAAGAAAGTAAGGAGCCCAATGTGAGGAGAGTTGAAATCTTGACCTGTGTTCTAGAGTCTAGGAAAAGAATGAGAGGAAATGATATTGGGAAAAGATACAGGTTCCAAAGAACATTTGAACATTTGAACATTGAGGTTCAAAAGCTGGCATAATGGAGGGATGAGAGCAGGAAAGCTGCTTTTGTTTTCTGCACTTCTTTTATATTTTTCTGTTGACATATGCATTCTTCATCATTAGTTTAACAGTTGCAAAAGATATAATTATTTGCATATCATAAATATACATGGGTACACATATATCTAAAAAAGACCTCATTATTTTTTAAGTACAGTCAATGGACTCTGATTACAATAGCAATGTTACAGTGCCATTATACACTTTAAAAAGACATGAAAAGCTTAACCTTAAGAGTTAAACAAGTAGTTAAGTGAAGAGTAAAAGTCAGAGACTTACTTGACCAGGCTCTTTATTAAGATGGGAGGTTGTGGTCTGAGGGAGGGATGCTTCAATTTCAGAGGGGGAGTAAGTTGTGCCACACCCAGAAACTGTGAGACCAGGGTGCCAGAGAGCCACCGGATGGCCATGGAAAGCATGAATGGTGATGTTGAGAGAGAAGAGAGGACTTCATCTCAGATGCCTGTAGTCCCTAAGGAATCTGGTCAGTCTAGCAGAAAGGATGTCCAAGGAGTGGCTTTAGAATATTTCCAGTTTTTATTTTTATTATTTAATGTTTATTTTGTTTAGAGAGAGACAGAGAGACAGAGAGAGAGAGACAGAGCTTGAGGTGGGAGGGGCAGAGAGAGAGGTAGACACAGAATTCAAAGCAGGCTCCAGGCTCTGAGCCTGACGTGGTGCTCTAACTCACAAAGTGTGAGATCATGACCTGAGCTGAGTCAGAGGCTTAACCAACTAAACCACCCAGGGGATCCTAGAATCTTTCCGATTTTTAGAAGCTGATATCAATGTGTCCCACTCTCCATTAAAACTTCCTGCCTAGGAAGTAGTGATTTTGGTCTTCTATGAGCCTCAGTCATTTGGACTTACAATAACTCACTGCTATGCATTGTTATTTAATAGACATTGCTCTGGGTCTCTTTATCATGGTGCAAGCTCCTGGGTTGGGAGAATCAGAAGTTGGTAGACAAAATCCTTCACTGATATTCCATGGAGCACCAGTCCCACAGGATGCCTGGTGACAAAAGCGTTGTGTAGTAAGGTGTATTTTGAGGGGCAATACCTATTTTGACTTGCTCTTGGAGGTGTAGAATGAATATTCTTAATGTGAGAAATTACACTTTAGCTCTCTTAACATCATTCTGCCATGCCAACAATGTAGTTATATCACAAATTCTGTGTAAGCCAATATTCAGTATTTGTATGGTTATGGTTCATGAATCTTGGGTACAACTGAGCCAAGTAGTGTACTGCAATTGCATTTCCTTTCTTGTGTGCTCATAACAGGTTTTATAACAGCTTGATTTTTCCCCCCCTTTTAATAGTTTGTTGTCAAGTTGGTTTCCATATAATGCCCAGTGCTCATCCCCACAAGTGTCCTCCTCCATGCCCATCAACCCCCTTCCCCTCCCCCCCATACCCATCAGTCCTCAGTTTGTTCTCAACATTCAAGAGTCTCTCATGGTTTGCCTCCCTCCCTCTCCCCAACTATTTTTCCCCTTCTTCTCCCCCATGGTCCTCCGTTAAGTTCCTCCTAATCCACCTATACGTGCAAACATATGGTAATTGTCCTTCTCTGCCTGACTTATTTCACTCAGCATAACACCCTCAAGTTCCCTCGAGTTTAAACTCCATTCTTTAGAGTAAGTATCCGCCCATCCCAATTTGGATCAACTCACTCTCTAGACCTACTGCAAAGCTGCCATCTGGGACTCTCCTTTTCTACCATCTTAGGATCTGCCTTTCTTATTTTCCTGTTTAGAGCCCTGTTTCCATGTTTTCCTCTTTTTGGCTTTCTTCCACTATGTATCTAGGTGCTCTTAAGAAGATTGAATGTGCTTGTAGGTCAAAAAATATCTTTATTCTACCCTCATGATTGAATCATAGTTTAGTTTGGAATTTTTTATTGAAAATAAATATTGCTTAGGATGTTGTCTTCTAACTTCCCATGTGGTTATTCAGTTGTCATTCCTATTTCATGTCTTTTGATGTGACATATTTTCTCTCTGCAAGCATTTAAGACATTGTCTTAATCCATGTTGGTCTAAGATTTCATGATGATGAACTTAAATGTGGGGTCTTTATTGATCGTGTGGGGCAATCAGCCATTTCAATCAGGGGACTGTTATGTTTTACTTCGTGGGAGATGTTTTTGTTACACAGGTTGGATGACTTTCTTCTCTCTGTTTTTATCCATTCTCTTTTTCTGCTATGTCTATTAGAGAATTGTTGAAATTCTTGGATTCTCCTCTAAATTTATTTATAACTTTTCATCTTTCTTTTTTAGTTTCTTCATTTTGGAAGACATCTTTGACTTTGTCTTTTAGTGATTCTATTATGTTTTTTATTTTTGCTATCATATTTTAACTTTCCATGAATTCTTTCTGTTCTTTTTTGAATGGAATCCTATTTTTATTACACGGATACAATGTTTTCTCATATTAATTAAAAGATATTAACAGAAGTTTTTGGAAATTCTATTCTGCTTTCAACATTGTTTCCTCTAGGTTCTTATTTTCTCTGTTCATTTTGGTTGCTCTTTTTTATATTTCATGGTTTTCATTCATGTTTAAGAGCAAAGTCTTAAAAAAGGTTGGAAGGAAGCTGTGTGTGTGTGTGTGTGTATGTGTGTGTGTTGGGGGATGACGACTTCTTACTTGGTTTCCCTGTAGAGTTATCAAGCAACAAGCAGGATATAGGTCTTCCTTTTTGGTGAAAAGATAAAAGAATTCAGTTTCTTTCTTTTTTTTTTAAAATTTTTAATGTTTTTATTTATTTCTAGGAGAGAGAGAGAGAGACAGCGTGAGCAGGGGAGGGTCAGAGAGAGAGGGAGTCACAGACTGAAACAGGCTCCAGGCTCTGAGCTGGCAGTCAGCACAGAGCCCGACGCGGGGCCCAAACCCACGAACCGCGAGATCATGACCTAAGCGAAAGTCGGACGCTCAACCGACTAAGCCACCCAGGCGCCCCAAAAGAATTCAGTTTCTTAAGAGAAGTCTGTCTCTTCCGGGAGTCTCTTGTCTCTCTACTCTACCTGTACCACCTCTGTCTCTACCTCTATCTCTATCTCCATCTCTACCTAACTGCTGTCATTCTCAAAGCTGGATGGAATAAAAAGGATCTGAGGGGAGTGTTGTAACTATTCAAATGTAGAATTTCACTTCTGTTTTTAACCCCACGACTCAACTCTGCCTTCTGCTTTGATGAATGTTACTGTGCTTATATCTATAGCTTTTCTAGTTCAGTATAATTAGAGGACCAACCTCTGCTGTACCATCTGGGCAGGATGGAGAGTCATGTGGCTATCCAGAGCTGTGAAGAAGACCTTGGAGACTAAGTTTTACATGCTGACTTGAACCAACTGATATCTCTTTTTCAGACCCATCTTACCTTCTGTTTCTGGGGTAGCTGGTGCTTCCCATTGGCAAGACTTCTGGAGTCTTTGCAGGGAGAGTGAGCTCACACCTCACAGGTGTGAGAGCATATCTGCAGGCTTGTAGAGTGCAGCTTTCTCAATTCTGCTAAGTAGTTACTACACCTCTATCCACTTTCCATCTTGAAAAAGGGGAATTGAAAGGTCTCTGTGGAGCACCCTGCACAGAGGACAGCTTGGTTCTTTCTGTGCTCATTTGGGAGCAGGGATCTCAGCCAAGGTTCTCAAAGCAGTAATGCCATGCCCATCTCCCACAGGCATCAGTGTACTCAGGCTTCCATTGGAGCTCTGACCATCCTAGGGCACTGCAGGGATTGGAGCTCAGGTCCTGTTGCTCAGAGATGCCCACTTCGTCCTTCCCCAGCCTTCACCCAAGGTCCCAGGGATCCTACCTGTCTCTTTTTGTTAGTCTCCACTTGAACTAAATCTCAGTTGAGGTTTGTCATCCAAGTGTTTGGCATTAGCCTCTGAAACATAATAACTTTAATAACAATATAATAACTAATTAATAAGGAACATAATAACAACAATAACATCATAATTAACATAAACCCATTGTGAGGCTTTGGAGTCAAGACTCAGAACAAGGTTAGCAACTTCTTGGTCAGGGGCTGGGAAACATCCTAATCCTTTACAATCCCCTATAGCACTGAGGGTAAAAAGCACAGTAACATCTCAGGACGTATTTAACTATACTTTGCAGTTGGAAAACCTGGTTATATTTAACCATGACTTTCTCAACCTTATTTAACAACTCAACACCTTTCCCCTTTAATGTTTATTAGCACCTATATTAGTTGGGGCTCTCAGGAGACAACTAGTACACTCATGTTGAGATAATTTTATTTATTTATTTATTTATTTATTTATTTATTTATTTATTTATTTATAGTTTATTGTCAAGCTGGCTTTCATATAACACCCAGTGTTCATCCCCAAAAGTGCCCTCCTCCATGCCCATTACCTCCCTTCCCCTCCCCCCCCCACCCCATCTGCCCTCAGTTGTTCTCGGCATTCAAGAGTCTCTCATGGTTTGCCTCCCTCCCTCTCTGCAACTATTTTTCCCCTTCTTCTCCCCCATGGTCCTGTGTTAAGTTCCTCTTAATCCTCCTATACATGAAAACATATGGTATCTGTCCTTCTCTGCCTGATTTATTTCACTCAGCATAACACCCTCAAGGTCCATCCATGTTGCTACACATGGCCAGATTTCATTCTTTCTCATTGCCATGGAGTATTCCATTGTATAGATAAACCACATCTTCTTGATCCATTTGTTAGTTGATGGACACTTAGGCTCTTTTCATGTTTTGGCTATTGTTGAGAGTGCTGCTATGAACACTGGGCTACATGTACCCCTATGTATCAGCACTCCTGTATCCCTTGGGCAAATTCTTAGCAGTGCTATTGCTGGGTCATAGGGGAGTTCTATTGTTAATTTTTTGAGGAAACTCCACACTGTTTTCCAGAGGGGCTGTGACAGTTTACATTCCACCTCATGTTGAGATAATTTAAAGAAGCTTAATTTAGGAGTGACTGGGTGGCTCAGTTGGCAAGGCATCTGACTCTTGATTTCAGCTCAGGTCATGATCTCACGATTCATGAGATCAAGTCCGGCATCAGGGTCTGTGTGCTGACAATGCAGAGCCTGCTTGGGATTCTCTCTCTCCACTCTCAATCCCCTCTCTCTCCTCACTCTCCGCCTCTCTCCCGCTCATATGTGCAAGCGCGCCTGCGCTCTCTCTCTCTTTATGTCTCCCTATCTCTCTATCTCTCTCTCTCAAAATAAACAAAAATTTTGAAAAAAAGAAGCTTAATTTAGGAAAGGGCCAGGTATAAAAGTATGGGCAAGGTGTAACGGGCAGTGCATGAACTTGGGCCAGCAGGAATGAAACTGCTCCCACCCCATCCTGAAAGTCAAGGAAGGCACAGAGGAATCTGGCAGATCAAATTTGTCAGCCTTGTCAGTGTCTGTCCAGAGTTCCTCGCTCTGTATCTCCACCAGTGCCTGTGCGTTACATCTGCGGTCTGGTGGGGTTGAGAACTAGCTGGTGCTGGGACTCTGCAGCCCTAACTGTTAGATTCTGGGCTTGGTCCTCACTGTGTCTGCCTCCTGACACCCACAGGAGGTGACGTGCTTCAACACTGTCATGGAGACTCTGGTTCTCCAAGAATATTCTTAATAGTGTATTCATGTTCTCTAGGGTGGAAGGAAGAATTGTGATATCTGACGCCCACTCCCAGACAAGGAGGATCCTAGCACAGGGCTTGGCCTGAGCTGCAGTGTCCAAAAACCTGGCTAGGGCACTGCAGTGCAAGTCACTTCTCTAGAAGCTCTGGCCTCTGGAACCAAGGGTGATGCCTGGGAAGCAGCAACCTTACCAGCCAGCGAGTGGTCATCCTGGAGAGATGAGACAGTGAGGGATGCTCCAGGTATAAAGAAACAGGGTAGAAGCCAGGGCAGCTACACCAGAAGTAGGCAGGAGAAGGTGGAGCGGGAGAAGCTCTGGGTTGGAGGTCCTGGTTGCAGTGGGCTTTGATGTGTTCTTTGGCCTGCACTTAGGCAGGAGAGGCACTCAGGCTGCTGGGATGGAGGGTGCTGATGCTCATTTTCATGAGGTTTCCCACTTCTGCAAGCAGGTCTCTCTCTGTCTCTCCTTACCTCTACCTCATTCTCTCTACTCTTTTCCTTTCTGTTCATTTCCCCTTCTCCGGCTCTGCCTGCTTCCCTGTCTCTGCCTCTGCCTTATTCTGAATCTTGTACTCTCTCTTTTCTTCTGTGTTTTAGTGTCTTCTCCTTTTGGTGATACAATTTTTGTGTTAGGCTGTGCTATCTATATATTTTAAATCCCAGAGGTGTATCTGCTAATTGTATTTTTAGGGAAATAATTATGCAAGTTAAGATGATTAGATAATGAAAGTGTTCTCTGGGGCTGTCCTCTTTACAAAATGATGATGGGATGGTGATGGGAATGGGGATCATTTCTACTTAAACTAGCACGATGGCACAGCTTTTACCAGAACACTTTAGAAACATCTGGGATGTAATCAGATCCAGAGGGCTAGCTCTGAGAGTAGCATCCTGGGAACAAGAGTGGATATTTGTGGCCTCCCAAGAAGGTAATGATCAGGGAGCCTCATGATATGGCTTGGGACTTACAACCCTATGAAATTCCTAGGTCTGTATAAAATTTTGAAGACACTTGGAGTTTCTGAAATGTGTACACTGTGCCTGTGTGTGTGTGTATGCACACACACGCTCACACACGTACAGGCAAGATTATGGCTTCCCTCAGGCAGAGGGTTTTGCAGATACTAAATTGCCGAAACACATCAACTCTGGAATTGCTTCATTGCACACTAATGGTGGCCCTAAGCTTCCTGCTCACTCACTCTTGACATATAAAAAATGTTCACAAGACACATGCTTCCTTCTCTGGGTCTGTTCATGATCCAGCACTGGCTGCCTTGCAGGACCCTCCTAGCACTCCTGGGCCATCACAGGTGCCTGACCTTGCACCCTGCAATGTGCCAACCCTCCAAGGCAGGCAGAGATGCTTTTAGTCTAACGCCAGTGGGCACTGCTAGAGATGAGGGGGAGGGGAAGCCTGAGCCGGGAAGGGACAGAGGAGAAAGGTGTAGATAGTGCTGGGCATGTGGGGGAGCAGAAAAGTGGGACAGGGAAAATGTGCTTCCTACTGGGGAATAGAGGGTCTGGAAGGAGTAATTGCAGAGAAGAATGGAAGGGCAAGGGAGACTAATTCTGAGGGCCTGCTATTTTGCAAAGGGAGAATTCAATGCTCAGGAGGTTAAATTACATGTCTGAGTCATATGGTTAGCAGATAGGGAGCAAGGATTCAAATTCAAAGCTCATGGTGCTCATACTGGCCCACCCTACCCAGGGAATAGAATCGCAATACAGTGTAGAGTTAAATCAATCCCCACCATGACCTCAAGAAAGAGGGTTCCATAAAAACTCTTCCAGCAAGAAGTACCCACAGAAATATGCACTGTCACTATGAATTTGTGATCCATCCCAGGCTCTAATGACAAGAGAGGAAGGACGTTCCTTTCCAGATTTAACTAGAAGTTCTCTCACTAACCCCTAAGCCCTTTTACCACCCCATAACCATGCCACCTTCCCATAACCATGCCCTGCCCTCCTGGTCCCACAGCCATCTCAGGCTTCAGTTCAGTGCCCTTCATTGCTTCTCACAGGTAGCAAAGAAGCGAGTGGTTTTATATCTGGTGAGCAGGAGAGAAATACTGCCTAAAGACACAGTAGAAAGTGGTTCAGACAACAGATTCTCATTCTTCTGACTTATTTTGTTCCCCTGACTTATTTTCAAACTGTAAGTCACAAGCACGGAACAGGGGTGCTCCTGATTTCAGAATCTCCTCCCCAGAAACCTCCAGTGAGGAAAACCATGGAGCTGGATTCCTTCATCGTGTCCTGCTCCTGGGTCCTGACCACTCACCCACCTTTATAACATTCCTGGGGGTTCTGGAGCCCTTTGCCACATACACTGCAGGCTGGGTTCAACAGATAAAAATATTCAATGCTCCTTTGAAAATGAATTTCAGATAAAAACCAAATGTTCAGTTTAAGTGTATCCCATGCAATATTTAGGAGCACTTACACTATGAAAGTGTTTGAAACAGTTTTATTTGGAAGATCTGTAGCTGGGGATTCCATTAACATGATTTCACTCAATTGAGTTAGATCAGAGGTAGAGGTGAAGCACCTCATGCCCCAGGACAGGTTCTGTAATACCATACTATTTCCTTTGGGAGGTACCTTTTCTGCATACTTCTTCATGTAGACTGAAGTAATATGTCTGCAATATCACGTGCATGGAAACAAATGCACAGATGACTTTCCAGAGCCCTTTTTATAGGCTACTCTCTTCTGAATATGAGTGAGTGTTTATTTTCTGACTTATAAAATAATACATGTTCATTGTTAAAAATTAGAGATTATAGAAGACAAGAAATAACAAATATTAGTGAGAATGTGAAGAAAAGGGAACCGTGGTGCACTGTTAGTGGGAATGTCAACTGGCGCAGCCAGTCTGGAATACAGCATGGAGGTTCCTCAACAAATTAAAAATAGAAATACCCAACAATCCAGCTATTCCACCACTAATTGTTTGTCCAAAGGAAACAAAAATATTAATTCAACAAGATATATAGACCCCATGTTTACGCAGCTTTCTATCTTTTCTTTCTTTCTTTCTTTCTTTCTTTCTTTCTTTCTTTCTTTCTTCATTCATTTTTAGCTCATTGATATATTTTATTTATTTATTTATTTATTTATTTATTTATTTATTTATTTATTTATTTATAAATAGTTTATTGTCAAGTTGGTTTCCATATAACACCCAGTGCTCATCCCCACAAGTGCCCTCTCTATGCCCATCACCCCTTTCCCCTCCCCCCACCCCCATCAGCCCTCAGTTTGTTCTTGGCATTCAAGAGTCTCTCATGGTTTCTCTCCCTCCCTCTCCCCCACTATTTTTCTTCTTCTTCTTCCGCATGGTCCTGTGTTCAGTTCCTCCTAATCCTCCTATACATGCAAACATATGGTATCTGTCCTTCTCTGCCTGACTATTTCGCTCAGCATAACACCCTCCATGTTGCTACACATGGCCAGATTTCATTCTTTCTCATTGCCATGTAGTATTCCATTGTATAGATAAACCACATCTTGATCCATTTGTTAGTTGATGGACACTTAGGCTCTTTCCATGTTTTTGGCTATTGTTGAGCAAAAAAGGGGAAGCAACCTAGGTATCCATCCACAGATGAATGGATAAGAAATATTTATATATTTATAATAAATATATATAATGGACTATTAGTCATAAAAAGAATGAGATCTTGCCATTTGCGACAACATGAATGGACCTAGAAATTATTATACTAAGTAAAATAAGTCAGACAGAGAAAGACAAATACCATACGATTTCACTTTTATATGGAATCTAAAAAACAAAACAAAGAAACAAACCAAATAAACTCTTAAATACAGAGAACAAACTGGTGGTTGCCAGAGAGGAGGTGGGTGGAAGATGAACAAAGTAGATAATAAAGACTAGGAAGCACAAATTTCCAGTTATAAAATAAATAAATTATGGAAATGGAAAGTACAGCATAGGGAATACAGTCAATAATATTGTAATAACATTGTATGGTGACAGATGGTAACTACACTTATCATATGAGCACACTGAATAATGCATAGAATTATCAAATTACTGTGTTGTACATCTGAAACTAATACAACAGTGTCAATTATATTTCAATAATAAAAATTTTAGAAATTATAGAACAATAAAAAGAAAAATAAGCATTCACTCTAATTGCAGCATGTGGGCTCTAGAGCCAGACTGCCTGAGTTCAAATCTCAGCTCTTACAAACAGTGAGGTTTTAGGCTATTTCCTTAAACAGTGCTTCAGTTTTTCAGTCAGTAAAATGAAGGTAATAATAGTGATTTAAGTGAGTTTTTGAGGATTACTTATGTTTATATTTGTTCAGGTGCTTTTAAAAGTACCTGGTACATAGTAAGCTTTGTATAAGCACTTGACAAAGTAAAATAAAATATTTTGTCACCCGGAGATAAGTATTACTGGGGTCTTTCTATGCTTTTACATATGCATTCTATTATACAACTTTATATCATAGGTTTCCATATTATCGCAGATTGCATTTTCTGACAATAGATATGCCAATTCTCTAGCCCGACATGCTCTTCTGTAGTGTGATCTGGACATTTATCCATCAAGAAGTGTAATGGATTTCTCTCTCCTTGAATCTGGGCTGCCCGTTTTTGTCTGGTCAACAAGTGTGGTAGAAGTGGTATGCGGGTACTTCTGAGGCCAGGCGAGAGGAAACTATGGTTTTTGCTTCCTTTCTCTGGTACATTCATCCTTGGGTATTTCCTCTCTCAACTCATCCCTATGCTGGGGAAGTCCAAGGCACGTGGAGAGACTTCCTGTAGGTGCCCCAGCTGAGTGGCCTGCTGGCAGCCTCACCTGACAGCCATGTGGGTGGGTCAGCCTAACTGACCTTCAGTAACTGTGGCCCCAGCTGCCATCTACCTGTGGCAGCAGGAGAGACCCTGGAGCAAGAACCACACAACTGAGCACAGTTAACCCATGAGGTCCTGAGGTATAATTATCAATTAATCTGTTATTATCGTACAATTCTTGTTTGGGACCACTAATTTAGGAGATGGTTTGTTATGCAGTGATAGAGAACTGGAAATACATTGAAGGAAAATAATCAAGATAGTGAACTTTAAAATATGGGCCAAAGGGTTTTCTGTCCACAGTTTCACAATTACTTTCAAGAAAAAGAACACTTTCAAACAAGCTGCCCTGATTGAGCAAATATATTCCATTCTTTTTGGACAAGTTAATGAGGAGCCAGGCTTGAACCCTAAGTCACTCAGTTTTTTTTTAATTTAATTTTTAAATGTTTTATTCATTTTTGAGAGAGAGAGATAGAAACAGCATGAGCAAGGGAGGGTCAGAGAGAGAGGGAGACACAGAATCTGAAGATAGGCTCCAGGCTCTGGCTAGCTGTCAGCACAGAGCCCGATGTGGGGCTCGAACCCACAAACCGAGAGATCATGACCTGAGCCAAAGTCGGATGCTTAACCGACTGAGCCACCCAGGTGCCCCCTAAGTCACTCAGTCTTGAAGGCAACTTAAGGATCAACCATAGTCACTTGTGCACCTGTTTGTTTGATAGGTGAGAATCAAGGAGGTGATGTGACTTGCCCAAGGCCACAACAGAGCTTGGGCTGGACCCCAGCTCTCCTGACTCCTACCTTTAGCATCTTTTTATTGTATTTCACTACTTGTTTATAATGATGTTTAGAGGTGGGGTAGATTGGTATTTTCCAAAAGCCTGATGAGAATTATGAAAGGGGCTGGGATCCCAAAGCCATTTGGGCTCCTTCACAGCTATATCCAGCTCCATGTTTCTAGGAAGAACATAGATTCTTTCAAAAGTGCCTATCATGCTCTGTCTAGTGAGGAACATGTGAACTATGGTGTGTCAAGTTCAAGTCTGTGGAGAAAGGGCTTCAGTCAGGGGGTGGTTGCACTGAAGATCAGGAGGAGTGACAGGCTTCAGGACACTCTGTCATCCCAGGATCAAGAGGGTCTGACAAGGGCAAGGCCTGTTGTGAGTATGGCTGCTGGCCTGGGCTGTGAGTATCAGTGGGATGGCTGCCCTGGGGCCTTCTGCTTACCACCATTCCAGATGAGTGCTTAGCTGATGTAGGAGGCAGTTGTCATCATTCCAAGAGGAAGGAGGCATCAGAGAGAGGTGTTCAATGAAGGGAGAATGTCAAACTGCTTGTGATGGGATGGACTATGTTTCCCACAATTTGCTTGCTAAAATCCTACCTCCCAAGACCTCAGAATGTGGTTCTATTTGGAAATAGGGTTGTTGTTGATATAGCTAGTTAAGATGAGATCACACTGGAGTGGGGTAGGCCTCTAATCCAATGTGATTGGTATTTTTATTAGAAGGGAAACTTTGGATGCAGATACACGCATAGGGAGAAGCTATGTGAAGATGAAGGTGGAGGTTGGGGTGATGCCTCTATAAGGCAATGAACACTGAAGATGGCTAGCACATCACTAGAAGCTGAGGGAGAGGCATGGAGCAAATTTTCCCTCACAACCCTCAGGAGGAACCAACTCTGCCCACACCTTGATCTCAGACTTGTAGCTCCCATGACTGTGAAGCCAGAACTTACTGTTGTTTAAGCCACATGGTTCATGGTACTTTGCTATAGCAGCCTTGGGAAACTGATACAATGTTTTGTAGGTCAATACATAGAATTTTGAGATGGAAAAATAAGATGAAAGGGGCTGGAGAGTAATTGGTTGGAGGAGGGAAAGGTGGATAGGGGTGACCTTGGCTTATGGCAAACTCCAGCGGGAGAATCACAATGCAGACCTGTGGGATTCTGGAGCAAAGTCATGCCATCTGCAGTGGAGAATTATGCACCCTTTGAGAACTAGCTCTTGGCATGTTACTGGATCCTGGTAGAGACAGAACACTTAGCCATAATCATCAAGTGACAATGCATCTGGAACTGCCTATTATGAGCTGGGTTCTGTCAGACCTGCCAAATTATAAAGTCAGACAGGTCCGGCAGGCATGCATTGTGGTGTGGAAATAGTACATCTGGGGTTGAGTCCGGGCAGCAAAAGAGGGCATGAGTAATCTGCAAGAATAGGTAGCCTCCCTGTCACCCATCACAGTTGGACCAATGTCCTTCTCTGATTTGTGCCTATGGCCATATAGGAAAATCACATATGTCCAGCTAGAAAAGAAGGAAAAAGCCTGACTTTGGTTTACAAATGGATTAGCTCAGTACATAGGTGCAAATCAAAAGTGATCAGCAGCTGCATTTCCCCCACATTTAGGGGTGGCCCTAAAAGGCAGTAGAGAGAGAAAATGTTCCCAATGGCTAGAGAAATAAGTGATATACCTGATCACTTTCTTTGTAGGGAAGGAGAAGTGGACCAAGGTGGGTGGCAAATGACCTGGCCAAGGGTCAGGAAGCAAAAGGAATAAAGGATCATATGCAAGGAAATGTGAGGTGGAGGCATATGGTAGACATGTGGGAGTGGGCAGAGCATGAAGATTATTTTTTTTATTTTATTAAAAAGCTTTCTTAGGGGCACCTGAGTGGCTCAGTCAGTTAACCATCCAACTTCAGCTTAGATCATGATCTCACGATTTGTGAGTTGAAGCCCCATGTCGGGCTACCCTGTGTCAGGCTACCCCATGTCGGGCTCTATCTTTCTCTCAAAAATAAGTAAACATTAAAAAACATTAAAACATCATAGATGACCTAAATCTGCTAGAAATAGGACATTAATTTTTTTTAGTGTTTATTTAATTCTGAGAAAGAGAGAAACTGAACATGAGTGGGGGAGGAATAGAGAGAGAGAGGGAGACACAGAATCAAAAGCAGACTCCAGGCTCTGAGCTGTCAGCACAGACCCCGACGTGGGGCTCGAACCCATGGACCATAGATGATGACCTGATCTGAAGTCTGATGCTTAACTGGCTGACCCACCCAGGCACCCTGAACATGAAGATTATTGTATTGCATTCACCAGTAAGTCATATTTGTGTTAACCCTCACCAGTAAATATCCACCATCAACTGGACAACCAAGTAGACCAAATGACTTGTTCTGTTGATATTAATCAGCCTTCATCATCAATCACCCCAGATGAGCATAATGGGCTCATGAGTGGAGTGCCCACAGCGTCAGAAAGGAAGAATGTTTGGCCCTGGCAGCATGGACTTCCACTTACCAAAGCTGATCTGGTTACTGCTACTTCTGAATATCCAAACTGTTATCAATAGAAATCGATTCACCCAGGCACTATTCCTCAAGGAAACCAATTGGCCACTTAGTGGAAAGTTGACTACATTGATCCCCTTCCATCCTTAAGGAGTAATTTTTTTCCTTCTCACAAGATTATATACCATTGGTGATGGGTTTGCCTTTCTTGCCTGCAATAACCTCAGCCTACATTACTAACTAGGCACTTACAGGATTCCTGAACCCTAGGTACAGAATCCTACATAGTGCAGTATCCAATCAGAAGATCCATTTCACATTGAAGGAAGTGTTAGAGTGGAACCATGACTAGGGGATATAATGGTGTTATACTGTGTCATGAGAGGCATTCATTCTCATGCAATGATGGCATAACCTTCTATAGGCACAATGGAAGCCCTTAGGCAGAACATTCAGAAGGGATTGGCCCATCATCAGGATGCATTATTTACTAAATTAGTGACCCTTATATAGTGCTCTGTCTCTAATAAGAAGGATGCAGGGCTCCAGGAACCAAGGAGCAGAAGCAGGAGCAGCCCCATTTACCTTAATGACCTAAGGGGAGATGTTATATGTCTTGTTTCTGGACTTTGGGTTTTGCAGGCTTGGAGGTTCTGATTGCTAAAGGGGTATATATTTTCCAGGTTTCACAGCAAGTGCCCCATTGAACTATAAGTTGCAGGATGCTGCCAAATTACTTTGGACTCACTGTGCTCAGAGACAACGAGCAAGGAGAGGTGCCATTATACTTAAAGGGGCAGGGGCGAATGACCTGCAGTGCAGTAAGATACAGATCTGCTTTTAAACAATTATGGCAGGCAAGAATCCAGGTGTTATGGACTGAATGAGTTCCTTCAAAGTTTGTATTTTGAAGTTCTAATATCTAGTGTAGCTGTATTTGGAGATGAGTCCTTTAAAAAAAGATTAAGAGAGGGCATAAGAATGGGCCCTGATCCCATAGAATGTGTCCATATAAGAAAAGACATCAGAGAGCTCTCTTTATCTTTCTTTATGCACATGCACTGAGAAAAGGACATGTGAACACACGACAAGAAGGTGGTCATCTACAATCTAAAGGGAGAGCTCCCATCAGACATCAACCCTGTTGATATCTTGATCTTGGACTTCCAGTTTCCAGAACTGTGAGAAAATAAATGTACATTATTAGCCAGTCTGACATTTTGTTAGAGCAGCCTGAGTAGACTAACACATCAGGTGATCTACCTGGGTCTGTCCTGATGCTCCATTTCCTTGTTGTAAGTATGAATGAGCATATGCAATCACCCTACCCTGAGATGAGTGATTATCATGGATTCATAATCCCCAGGAATGAAGGTTTGGGTTACACTATCAGGGAAGTGACAACACCTGCCAAAGTTCTGTTGAAGCATAGCTGAGGTTGAGAAAAATGGAAAAGGTATGGCAGAAAAGAAATTATTTGTGGACCCATGGCCAATTGCAAAGAGAGAGGAAATAGTTCATCCCACTGGCCTCCCTCCTCTGATTCCCCCTCAGGAAGAAAGGTCTACTGAAACTATGTAAGAGTCTGCTGCCAAATCAGTATGAAGTAGATTTTTCTTGTGCAAGAGGTAGACTGTAGTGGCCATGAGAATGTGCCTTCTGGATCTCCAATGGCAGGAAGGACAAATGACTAAGGGTACCAGTTGCGGTGCTGTAAAATTCATCATCACATTTGTACAGAGGTCCCACTTCCCATGGGCTGCTTCCAGCCAATGAATGAATGTGGCATGTAGGATAAGGAAGGTTCATTCTTGGATGACACGGAACCATCTAATGACTGTCATTAGCTTGAGGACTCATGAACTTTCCTTAGAGTGTATCATCCTTAGGACACTTCTGCTTATTCCTCTAGCCTTCCTTTTGGGTTAAACTGGCATCATGGTCTTACTGTTCTTTGAGCTTTACTTGGGTCCTCTCCCATTTTCTCTTACAGATATTTTCCCTAAAAAAACAAAACCAAAAACCCTTGCAAGTTTAATCTTGTCTGGACACCTTCTTCCCAGAGGATCCAGATCCACAGTTCATTTAACCCTTGCTCATACCTCAGTAAATAGACACTTTATTAAACAACTCTTCAAATATCCCACCTAAGGGTGACATCTGTTTTCTGGGACCTTGACTGATATAGATTGCTATAGACCATAAATACTGTAGCATTTCAGAGAAGACAAAGCAGTGTTAGATGATGTGAGAAGCAGCATCAAAGAAGAAATAAGTTATGAAAGAGAACTGGGGTTAGATATCGGCATTTCAGGTAGGGGTGTGAGAGTGTGAGTATGCATCTGTGTGTGTGTGCACGTGCACATCTATAGCATAAGTGAAAGTATTGGAGCAGAAACAAGCATCTATGACAGAATCTGTCCTAGAGTCCAAATTTGTTTTCCAAGGAGTGCCAATCTCCTTATGAGATGAAATCCATTAGAATACTCATTTCTCCACTTTCATTGCTTGGGATCCCTGTGGAAGCTTCACCTTCTTCCTGTCCATCACCTCACTGCATGTGTCTTTCTATGTGTATCTTGTTCAACAAGAGCAGAGACAGCGGCCAAGACCAGATGGGAATCCAAGAAAAGCACATGAATAAAGGGAAAAGAAAGACAGGAAGAATGAGTGCCTTGAAGTTCTGGGGTCAAGGGCTCTGGGTATGGGGACTGAACTGGGACTCAGTAGCCCCACTTCTTAGGAGCCATAGAGCCCAGTCGTTTCCTTCAAAATTCAGAGGGTAAGGAAAGGTGGATTTGGCCAGAGGCACAGAAAACAGCATTCCCAGAGAGCCAGTTAAATCATGAATCTTCATACAGAACCTTCTATAATTTAGATATCTTTAATCCAGACTTTCTTACTAAGGTGGGGAAAACTGTATTTTGTTTATTCATTCATTCAACACACATTTACAGAGTAGCTAACATATGCCAGGAACTGTTCCAGGCACTGGGGATATACTATTAAACAAAACAGATGAAAGATACCCTCCTGATATAGTTTGCATCCTAGCTGGGGGGAGGCAGACAATAAATAAGTAAACCAATAAAGTGAATAGCATGTGGTGGTAAGTACTCTGGATCAAAGTAGATCAGGAAGAAGAATAGATGGTGCATGGGTCTGGTTGGCAGCCAGGGAAGGCCTCGCAGACAAGGCAACATAGAATAGAGACATAGAATATAGACAGACTTCAGGAAGCTCTGTGGGTTCCTTGAGGAGTGGCTCATGCAGTGCAAGTAACAAGTGAAAAGGCCTGAAAGCAGGATTTGGTGCTCTCATTAACATCTACCTACTTAGCATTTCCATACTTGTCCACTTGCACACAGCAAGGGTGTCATTTGCAGTCTTCAAGTGCTAGTGGTTTGCACTTCCAGACTGCGTTCCTGTTATCCAGTTGTAGTATCTAAGAGGTACCAGTGGTATGATAAAAAGTTATTTCTCATTATGGTGATCAAGCCTGAAGTCCATTATCTTGTGATCTCCATCATGTCCAGAAACAGATAAGGTCCTCAAGTGTTACTCCTCTGATTCCCTCTCTCTGGATTCTGAGACTCTAAACCACAAAAGACAAGTAGTACCCTGGATTTTGAAATTTAAAAAATTTGAGTCCTGTTTCACTTACAGGTGGTGTGGCTTTGAATAGTTACTTATCCTCCTGAGTCTGTTTCTTTATCCATAGGTGGTGATAATGGCAACACTTACCAGACAGGTCAAGGAGGAAGTCAAACATGACTGTGCAGTGTTTGGGAACGGTTAGCTTTTTATGTAGTGAAAATACAATAAATGGACCACTACTCTATTTCTTAACATTTTAGTTATTACTGCTTTTTAATGTTTATTTATTTTTGAAAGAGACAGAGACAAAGAGGGGAGGGGCAGAGAGAGAGACACAGAATGTGAAGCAGTTTTCAGGTTCTGTGCTGTCAACGCCTGATGTGGAGCTTGAACTCAAAAACTATAAGATCATGACCCGAGCCGAAGTTGGAGGCTTAACTGACTGAACCACCCAGATGTCCCTATTTTAGTTATTATTCATGCATAACATACTGTGCCAAAAAATTTGGCTTAAAACAACAATCATTTATTTGCTCACCGTTCTGAAATGTAAGCTGGACTTAGCTGGATGGTTCTTCTTTTTGTGGTTGCAGCCATCCATCCGCAGCTCAATGGGGGCTGGATCTCCCAACATGGATTCGCTCACATGCCTGGCGTCATTCATACATCCTCAGCTAGAGCTTTGGGGTGCGTGTCTGGATCTCCTCTACATGGTTTCTCCCTTCTTAGCAGGATAAGCAGTTTTTCTTTTACATTGTAACAGTCACTTTTCAAAGGTATGAAAGCTGTAGCTGTTTAGCCTTTGGAAGCCTGGGCTCAGACGTCACACAGTATCACTTTAGTCCCATTTGATTGGGCAAAGCAAGTCACAAGTCCAGCTGAGATTCAAAGGGTGAAGAAATAGGTTTCACCTTGTAATGAAAGGAGCTGCATAGTCACATTGCAAAGGTGTGCAACATGGATGGAAGAAATGGGCCTTCTTTAAAAATTTTTAAAAATATTTATTTATTTTGAGAGACAGAATGTGAGTGGGGAAGGGGTAGAGAGGGAATGAGACACAGAATCCAAAGCAGGCTGCAGTCTCTGAGCTGTCAACACAGAACCCAATGCGGGGCTCTAATTCACAAATGCGAGATCATGACCTGAGCAGAAGTCAGAATCTTAACCTACTGAGCCACCCAGGTGGTCCTGAGAATGGGCCTTCTTTAGAAAAAAGATACTACAGTCTATTTGTGGCCTCAGCAAATCACTCCCTGTCACGTGCAAAATACACTTACCCTTCCCAAGACCCCCAAAAGTTTTGTCTCATTATGGCAACAAGCTTGAAGTCCATTGTCTCATGGGCTGCATCAGGTTTTTATGTAGATAAGACCTCTCAAGTATGGCCCTTCAGGTACAACTTCTCTTAAAGTTAGAAGACGAGTATTCTGTCCCCACACCCTTAAAACACAATAGTAAGGAGCTGGATAGACCTTATGGACAGCTTTATTTTTATTTATTTATTTATTTATTTTTAATGTAGTTTAATGTCAAGTTGGCTAACAAACAAGTGTATGCAGTGTGCTTTTGGCTTTGGGGGTAGAACCCCGTAATAAATCGCTTACATATAACATCCAGTGCTCATCCCAACAAGTGCCCTCCTCAGCGCCCATCATGACTGCAGAATCTTTTTTTTTTTTTTTTTTACAAATAGTTTATTGTCAAATTAGTTTCCACATAACACCCAGTGCTCATCCTCACAAGTGCCCTCCTCCATGCCCACCCCTCCTCCCCCCCACATCCACCAGTCCTCAGTTTTTGTCAGCATTCAAGAGTCTCTCATGGTTTGCCTCTCCCCTTTCCCCCACCATTTCTGCCCTTCTTCTCCCCCTTGGTCCTCTGTTAAGCTCCTCCTAATCCTCCTATACGTGCACACATATGATATTTGTCTTTCTCTGCCTGGACAGCTTTATTTAAAATGGAGATTATGGGAGTGGAGGATGCCTGGGTGGCTCAGTCCATTAAGCATCTGACTCTTGATTTCAACTCAGGCCATGGTCTTGTGGTTTGAGGATGGAGGCCCTGCAGTCAGGCTCTGCACTGACTGTGTAGAGCCTGCTTGGGATTCTCTCTCTCTCTCCGAATAAATAAACTTAAAAAAAAAAATAGAATGGAGACTATGGGAACCACAAAGTAGTCACTGTTCCCCAAGAGTGGTGAAGTCTAGCTGGTCACATGCTGGTTTCTCTATGTGGATCAGAGAACGTTCCTTGATTAGGGCCTGATTTGGCTCCCTGAGAGGCTTACCTAGTCACTTTTTTCTCTGTGGCTTTTAGATCTTCTCTGGGGGCTTTTGGCTCCACTCTATGGCATGTTTTCTCTTTCCCACAGGAAAGTATCCATGAATATAGCTAAGTATCTTGCTCAGGCTGATTCCTGCTTATAGAAAGTGGAGGTCCAAAGGCCTCTTTTTATTTTGAATTGTCTTTTTCACTTTTAGTCCAACCTTGTAGTGCTTTCACTGACAACTCTCCCGAAAAATTTTTAGGGTTTTCTATGAATCTTATTGGGAGTCACTCCATAACCCAAAAACTTTACCCACAATTGTTTTTGAGACAGACTTCCAACTGCCATAGGAGAGTGCCCTCAAGATTCTCCCTTTTTGTTTGGCTGAGAGTGTCTCTCAGGCACTGCCTTTCAGAGGTCTTACAAATATATCCTTGATTTGATCTTTCTACTGAGGTTATTTTCTACGTGAGAATTGTTGTTTGGCTGGATATACAAGGGATGAAAAATGATTTAATTTGTTCTAAACCAGAAATTTCTATTTCTCTACATTTCTTCAGAAATATACTTGAATACTGAATGGTATCTTCTGTAGCTTATTCCTCTCTGGCAGGACCTTATCACACAGAACAGGAAATATCCAACTGATGCTATCTACATTGTATCTAGAAATCTCCTTAGCTAAATACATAGGTTCATTAAATATCCTATATCTTTTGAGTTACAACACCCAACACTTCTGCCAATGATTCTGCTGCTACATAGCAAAGGCTATCTTTTTTCTAGCTTCTGGTAACAGTCTCCACACTACCTTTCTAGCACACACTGGAAGATGGTCCACCATTTCTCCAGTCTTTACTATTCACTGCATTCCCAGCTCCTATCTGCTGTCTTGTCCTCAAGCCAACACGTTTTAGATTTTTTGTCGCAGCAGTACCCCTGTTCTAGATATGAATGGCTTTACCAGATTTTTAATGCTGGCAACAAATCACTCCACATTTTTGCAGTTTCAAACAAGAGCCATTTATTTGCTCACTCTTCTGTAGTTCAGTAATTTGGGCAGGCTTAGCTTGGATGGCTTATCTCTGTCCCACATGGTGTTGGCTGGGTTCAATCATATGCTTGCACTCAGCTGTCAGCTCATCTGGGGGCTGGCTGATGGAGATGGTCTCATGCATATCTTCCAGTTGGCTAGGGCTGTCAACTGAGGCGCCTCCACTCTTTTCTGTGTGGTCTCTCCAGCAGAAAGCCCTGTCTTTCTACATGGTAGTGGCAGCCTTCCAAGAGGCAAGCCTCAGGGTGCAAGCATTTATAAACCCCTGGCTTGCATCACATTTGCTGATGTCCCATTGGCCACGGAAAGTCACATGGCCAAGCTTAAGGTCAATGGGAAAGTGAACTAAGCAAGGGAACAAATTCTAGGAGTTATGATCCATGGAGAGGCCATTAATGTAACAATGTATCACATGTGACCCTCTCATTGATCTGTTTGTGCTGACTTACAGATTTGATTTGTGGTAGCGAATTGTAACACATACACATATTTTGATCTTATCCTCCTCTTCTTTCAGGCACATAGGAGGATTACAATTACTCTCGTGTACCTCTTAGCAATGGGATCATGACACCAGTGGGCCATGTGGATTGTGAGTGTGGAGCTTGTATGTTATTTCCAGGTAGGGGATTTAATTGCTGGTGTGAGCACCTTGGGTCTCTTCATTTCTCCCACACTGTGTGAACCCTGAAGAGCCTGCTGAGAGCATGGTAGTCTCTGTTGGCCTAGGTGGGTGTGCAACTGAGACATGGCCATGTGAAGCAGACCCCACCCCCCTCCACAAGCCTTATACTCTTGCAGAGAGTTAGCAATTAACTTTTACTGCTTTAGACCATTGGAATTTGGGGTGTGTTGGTTACCTAGGCTATCCCAATGGATACAGAAACCTCAATCCTTCTTTGCTCTATGGTCAACTCTGCCTCCCTACCTGGGTATTTTTTGTTGTAACTTAAGCAGCACAAAAGGGAGGCTATAGATAACTAATGAGTGCTCAATGTAGAAGATGGGGGAAATGGGGCAGTTAAAAATGCACTGGGCCAGTGAGGATCCTTGTTTATTTACCAAGCGTTTTGAAGGGCCTCCTGTATCTTGGGCTCTGTGCACTGCCTAGGGACTGCAAAAATGAGTAAGACACGTGCCCTGGAGAAGGACACAGGCTTCCAGGGGAAGCTGACCCACAAACAGTGAATCACACTTGAGAGCCATGAGTGCCACCGAGTGGTGGGACTGATTTTCTATTTTCTTCTGTAATTGGCTAATTGTCCCTGCAGGCAGTTTCCATAGAGAAATTTTCGTCATGGTGTTTGGGTGGCAGCCTCACTGGAGTTGGTGGCCAGCCTCCCAAGGTGACATCTTTGAAGGCCAGCACTCATCTGGATTCATAAGGTCTGTGATTTGTGTAAAAGTCAGTCTCATTATTTTATAATCACATATCAGATTCAATCCTTGCAAATGACAAATACGAGGACAAAACAAAGCTCTTCTGAGGACTGCAGTTTGCAGTTTTGAGGTAGAAGTTGTGGCTGAAATGGGAAAGTGCTTTTGAACATTTAGCGCCAGCTCAGAGCGGAGGGCCTGAGGAGGCTGGATGGCATTCATGACAAAGCTTTGAGACTCTGACATTGGAAAGCCGCAGTACAGTAAGGGATTAACCCATGAAATATTAACTTCTAACTAGTGTTGGTTCATGCATTTTAAAGGCAGATTTGCCTTGCAAAGTCTGGGATCCAGCAGGCTGAGCTTTAGAATGGTGGACATTTCCTGAGGTCAGACTCCACAGGGATGCAACCATTGCAGTGCAGGGACTTAAGCAAAGACCATAAGTCAGGTATGGGCTGTGGTTGGGGCAGAGCTCAGCTCCGGTGGGTATGAATTTTACTTTTCATACAACATGAGAAATAAGGGAAGCTTTCCTTCCCCTAACTCTAATTTAATTTATTCTGAGCCCACATCCTGGCAGGCCAATGGAAAATTCAATCTTAGCTGCAACTGGGGCTCCTTCCCCCCACTCTCTGTTCTCCTTGAGTTAGAGGAGTCATGGAATCTTAACAAGTACAGAATACTTGATGGACACACCTTAGTCTTTAGTTTAGGTGAACATGTCTGCTTTGCATGCCCACACAGTCCCTTGAGACTTAGCTGCTCCTCTGCCAGCTGGCGCGTTTGGTGATGACTGGGCACCTTATTTGTAGGGTCTCATCACCTAGACATGCCCTTGGAGACAATGCTCTCTGAGGTCCTGACATCTCCAGGGTATGTGAAAGAGTAGGAAATGGATGCTTGGTACTCTCAGAATCTAGGAATCTCTGTCCCCTCCTAGTCCCGTTAATCTTCTGAGCCCTCTCCAAGGCCTGTCTTTGTCCACTACCCCCTCTCCCCCTGCCCTGTCTCTCTGCTGCCTCTGTCCCAAGACCTCTTTTCAGATAAGCTGTTTGTTTGTTTTTGGTCACCAAGATCACATGCTTTTAAAAACAAAGGTCTTCTGGGGCACCTGGGTGGCTCAGTCGGTTAAGCGTCCGAGTTCGGCTAGGGTCATGATCTCGCAGTTTGTGAGTTTGGGCCCCGTGTCGAGCTCAGAGCCTGGAGTCTGCTTCAGATTCTGTGTCTCCCTCTCTCTCTGCCACTCCACAGCTCATGCCCTTTCTTTATCAAAAATAAATAAACATTAAAAAAAAAATAAAAAGAAAGGTCTTTTAATCCTGCCCTGTGGACAGAAGAAACATAGTTTCTAGGACTCAGAGCCCTATTTACCTTCTTGAGAAAAAAAAAAAAAGAATAACACCTCTCTGGAAAACAGTATGGAGGTTCCTCAAAATATTAAAAATAGAATTGCCCTAAGGCCCAGCAATTGCACTACTCGGTATTTATCCTAAAGATTCAAAAATGCTGACTCAGAGGGGCACATGCACCCAATGTTTATAGCAGTACTATCCATAATAGCCAAAGTATGGAAAGAGCCCAAACGTCCATCTATTGATGAATGGATAAAGAAGATGTGGTATATATATAATGGAATACTACTCAGCAATAAAAAAATAATGAAATCTTGCCATTTGTAACAATGTGTATGGAACTAGAATGCATTATGATAAGCGAAATAAGTCAGAGGAAGACAAATACCATATGATTTCACTCATATGTGGAATTTGAGAAACACAACAGATGAGCATAGGGGAAGGGAAGGAAGAATAAGATAAAAACAGAGAGGGAGGTAAACCGTAAGAGACTCTTAAATACAGAGAAGAAACTGAGAGTTGCTGAAGGGAAGGTGGCTGGGAGATGGGCTAAATGGATGATGGGCACTAAGGAGGGCACCTAATGAACACTGAGTATCATATGTAAGTGATGAATCACTGGGTTCTACTCTTGAAACCAATGCTACACTGTATGTTAATTAACTTGAATTTAAATAAAACAATAATAATTAAAAAAACAATAACATCTCTCATTTTTCCTGAGTTTTCTACAATGGTAGGACCAAAATGCTACGTATGTATGTATATGTATACATATTTGTTTTTCTCATTTTCATACATATATATTCTCCTCCTCCTCCACTACCTCCTCCCTTTCCTACTCTTTCTATTTCTCTTTCATCCTTCTTCTATATAAGCATTGAACCCTGAGTGTGGGTAAGGTGTGGGTGAAGAGAGGAGTCAGAGAACAAGGAAGGGCTACAGACCAGATGATCAGAAATTAAACAGGATATAGAGTGATCATCAGAGAAGATGAAGAACTACTTTCAAAAACATGGAGCATCCAAAAGGCCCTCCATTTATGGGTATCCTGGCTGTGTCTGACCAGCTGGGATATGCTTATAAAGAATCCAACTGCAGCATGCAGAGCATCAGGGTTTAGGAAGAAACTTCTACTTCCAACAAGATGTACAAAGTCATGGCACTCTAGTTTTTATTTTTGATTTACTTTTTAAAAGTTTTGTTTATTTATTTTTGAGAGAGAGAGAGAGAGAGCAAGAGAGCACACAAGTGGGGGAGGGCAGAGAGAAGGAGAGAAAGAATCCCAAGCAGGCTCTGCACCATCAGCACAGAGCCCTACATGGGGCTTTAGCTCATTAACTGTGAGATCATGCTTTGAGCCTAGATTAAGAGAGAAAAGCTGTCTTCTTTTCCTCTTCCCATTTCCAGGGTAGGTCTCAAGTTTTGTAACATTCCTGACCACTGAGGAACTCATGTCTGGAGCCAGCCCAGAGTGGAGAAGTAAGGATTTATCAATGCCATAGATTGCTATACAAGGTTATATTTAACCTCATTTTAATATTACTATGACTAACTAGTCTACATGATTTTTGTAAGGGTATAGAAATACAGGAATGTGCAGATAATCAGATCACATGCCATTGATATTCTGTGAAAAGCAGATTTAGGCTTCATCAATTTGACCCAGAGTTCCTTTCCTTTTGAGTTTGAGGACTGATTCATGATCACATTTGGATACAGCACTGCTTGTTAATTTCTATCAATGCCTGGTCATTCTGGTGCATTTGGGGAGTTATTGAGCCAGTCTCCATTTTGAGTTGAATTCCCATGCTTTTGGCTGGCGGCAAGATATAGCAAGACTACTGTGTTGTGAAATTGATAGAGATATCTCTTTTTCCGGTCCAGAGCCTAGGTCCATGTGGGGATACCCTATGACAGTGGTGGGTTAGAGCCTTAATCAACAATATCAGTGTCCATAAGAGGGAACACAGTCTTTGCCCTTTTTCTTGGGGAAAGAAGATCTCAAGCTAGTTGTCAAAATAATCCAGACACCACTTTGCAGCTCCCCAGAAATAGCTAGCTGGAAGTGGGATCTGCTCCACTGGAATCCAAATTCTAGACACCGAGTTAGCATACACACCTGCCTCCTCCTCCTCTTCCAGAGAACCTGTATTCCCATTTGATAAGGGGTTTGCAAATGGTTGTGTTTTAGGGGAAGCCTTATAATTACCTGCCTCATTCAATGCTTTATTTTTCCTCCCTCCCACCCTTCCTTCCTTCCTTCCTTCCTTCCTTCCTTCCTTCCTTCCTTCCTTCCTTCCTTCCTCCTTCCTTTCAATTTATTCTACAGAAATAAAACCCAAGATTTCTTATGCCAACCTCAGAGCTGGTTTCCAATAATGTGGGTGCTCAGGATAAAGCAGGAACAGGACTCTCTGGCTCTGACTAAGATCACAGAGATGGAAGGTCAAAAACACTCATGCTAGGGCAGATCTAAAAATAAAGAAAATGGGGTCTTTTCTGAAGCCTTAGAAATTTCAGAGACCAGTAAGTGGGGAGCATTTGAAAGGTAGGACTCTATCTGGGGTCTGGTGGGTCTGGTGAACTCCAGGTCTTTTTATTTTTGTTACTCCTTACATTCATAAAGGTGCCATGGAATTATAATCAGTTCAGACAGGTTTCGTCCAACTTAACCTCATATGCTGGAGTTGGTTGGTTACACTGGGAAGCTGTCAAAGGGTTATAGGATTGTTTGTAATTTTAATGCTTTTGATTAAGTGTGGAGGCAGACAATTCTGAGCTTCTTCATCAGAGAAAGAAGCAGACATATGGTTTTATTACTAGAATACCCTGTGGCTTCCTGCTTCTTTGTCTATACCTTACATTCTTCCTTCTTGAATGACTTTGACTTCTGTGGATGCTCTGATGCCAAAGGTCAGAGGGTGTGTGGCCACCCTTATGTATGCAGTATTCAATGCATTTCATTACCTGTCACATAGTAGGTACTAAGTAAATGTTTGAGGCTGTGGGAATATAATTTCTACCACAAAGCAGAAAGTTTCTTGCTCACTTTATCATTCCCACTTGTCCTTGGAGATCTAGACACAAAAATGGAGATTGGCCAAATAACTCCCCAAATAGAAACCAAAAAAATGTGTTTTAAAAAGTAAGCGATAAACCCTTTAGATTGCTGTCTCTTTTCAGATTGCCTGACAGTCATCCTTGATGACTCCTCTCCTCTCCTGTCCCCTCTCCAGCAAGGTTGATGTACACTCAGTAAAATAGTGAATGGTAATGGTGAGATCTGAGCAGACCCACAACTTTGATTCGAGCATTTATTTTTGGCTAAAAATCTATTCTTAAGCTGCCTGTGTTCCTTTATTCTGGTTTTCTGTTTTGATGCCACATTAATGCAGATGTCTGATCATGACAATTCTCCCCAGCTCACATTTTGGGAGTTCAGCCTCTCAGGAAACTAGGTTCTCCCTGTGGGCAGCTCCAGCAGGAGGAGTTATAGAAGAACCAGGTTGAGACTCTTGACTCAGAGAAGGTGATTAATTATGAATCTCATCCAACTGCTCTATCCTTACCTCTTGCTGTCACCAATAATTAAGAGCTGACAATACAGCTGTTTTCAATGAGAATTTTCACCTGGGAAATTCGAAGTTCTTTAGAAACATCATTTGAAGATCCATCTTAACACCCTGGTAGCCAAGTATAATAACCTACTGGATGCTTAAATGTAAAATCACTTGAAAAAGTCTTAGAAAGAAACAGTGTGTTACAGGGGAAAGGTCTGGAGGCAGAAGAGGTCTAATTTTGAGTTCTGGTTCTCTGAAATATTACTTGTATCATGTGGAGCAAGTCACTTAAACTCTTGGATTATTCATTTCCTCAGCTGTTAAAATGGAGGTAATAAAATACCCAGTATTTAGTGGACACCGACCATTAATTATCTGTAAAATGCAGATAATTAATAGCTACATCTTAGTGAACCCCTTGCCCTGCCGTGACATGTTACATTTTATTATCTGCATCTCACTTTAATTTACAAAAAGATTTGAACAAAATCTCTCTGAAACACACACACACACACACACACACACACACACACACACACACACACGGTTCAAGAGAACAGTATATAGAGGTCAGGGTAAAAGAAAGAGAATAATGGAGGCAGGGTGAGCCTGGTGCTCAGAGATGTGTACCTGGCATACATGTGGAAGTATGGGTTATTCTGTGTCTTATCCATGGAATCCCTCTGCCAGTGCCACCAGGCTGCCCCTGCTTATCTGTCCCCTCTCAGTCAGTCATCTTACAAATTGAAAAGCAGAAACTGTCAATGCCTACATCAGTGCTGGCATTACAGTGCAGATCTTTGAAATATATAACTGAGAGAAAATGGTTGCTCAGGATCAAAAGTTGAAGTTCTGAAGGACATAGGGCAGAACTTCTGGAAAGAAAGAATGGGCAGTTCCACTGTCCAATCCCATTAGACAGAGCTTCCACAGGCTGAGAAGCTAAAGCAGCATGAAGGTGAGACGCCGTGAGCGTCCCAGGTGAGGCACTGGCTGCAGTGAGGCCATGAGGAGAGCTCAGTGATAGAACACAGCAGGAGTAATGGGTTTTCAGGAGACGTAGGTGTGGGGTCAGGGCCAGGAGCAGCCCTGACCAAACATGGATTGGATGTTTGTGTTTCCCACAATTTCATATGTTGAGGCCCTAATCCCCAGCGTGAGGGTTTTTGGAGAAGGGGCCTTTGGAAGAGTAGTTTAGATGAGGTCGTGAAGGTGGAGTCCCCCACCTTCTCTCTCTCTCATGTCTATCTCTATCTCTCAAGAGATAGAGACCAAAGTTCTCTCTTTGCATGCTTGCATAAAGAAGAGGTCATGTGAAGACATAGCAAGATGGCGGCTCTCTGCAAGCCAGGAGGCGTTCCCTCACCAAGAACAAAATCTGCCTTGGCCTTGGACTTCTAGCCTCGCAGACTGTGCAGAGTTAATGCCTGTTGTTTAAGCCACTCAGTCTATGAGATTTCATTACAGCAGCCTGAGCTGGTGCAGACAATGCCTCTAGCACCCAAAATGTAAAGGCCACCCCAGCAGGGAAAGGCGTAGGAGGGAGAAACACCCAATGGGCTGGGAAACCTTGAACTGCCAAGAAGCAGAGTTTCATCAGGGCAGAGGCTTGGGATGGAAAATGAGTTACAGAGACTTAAGGAAGTTCCATCTTTGCATCCCTGTCTTTGTGGCCTGACAAAGCAATCCTTCCTTTTGTGAGGTGTTTCCATCTAGTCTCTGATTTTTGGGTGTGTTAGGATTAGCCAATGTACCTGTTGCCTGAACCACTGTCCCTCTTTGCATTCACTGGCCTCCATCAACTACACTTGCAAATAGAGGATGGGAACATTTGAGGCCCTCTTATCCAATACTCTGGGGCTGCAAGGACCACAGGATACTTCTCAGGGAAAGCTCCTCTGAGGCTGTACCCAGGTCTCTGCCTCTCTTGGATCTGCAGTCCTACTACATTGGGGTCAGAGAAGGGGCTGCAGGACTCTGAATCTGGACAGCCACCAGCTTGCATTCTTTGCTCCTCTCTGCCTCTTGCCACACATTCCCATCCTTTGAGCTGTGGAAACATCAGCTGGGCAGAACAGGGTAGTGTGGCACTTTATCAGTTACTTTCAAATTTATTATTTATAGCATAAACTTTATGCCATGATCCCTTTAGGGCTATGGCATTTGATACTGCCATGCCAGGATTTTGAGATTTAAAAATTTATTCTCTCATTTGCTTTCTCTGCTGTGAGTCTCAGTTGCTGATTCTGAAGCTCATAAGCTGAGCCTTAGCACCTTTTGTTTCTTTTTGTTTTCCTGCTATAACAATGCTTTCCAGAGGTAGCAAGTGGATGTTTCTAGTATGGTTTGACTGGAGAATCACTAAAATTGTCCAAAGTAGCATTTGGCCACAGACGCATAGCCTATACTCTCAATGATTCTAGAGATTAGACATAAAGTTAGACTTCTGTCTTCTTGTGGCCTATAGGGAGAGAAAAATAATTTCAGGATTAATAATGTTCAAAGGTTTTTGAAAAGTTGCTTAGAGGCAGCATGATTTTTTTTCCTGATTACTGATGCATAAAAATCCTACCAGAGATCTCCATAGAAATATACAATGATAAGTTGATAGCATTTAGGAAATAGAGATAATGAGGAAAGCATCAAAGGTATACAGCCACTATGTATGTCATCTTCCCTGTGTGCCAATGACATCATTAAGTATAAACCACCAAAATAATGAGATAATAAGTTAAAACAACATTACTCAAAGATTAGACTTTGATGCTCTTGTTTGACCCATGAGTAAATTTAAGAACTCCTAGAGCACTTTTTCTCAAAATGCAGTCTATGAAAAATCTGTGCCAGTATCCCTAAGGTGTGCTTAAAAATGCAGACTTTTAGGGGCACCTGGGTGGCTCAGTTGGTTGAGCGTCTGACTTCAGCTCAGGTCATGATCTTGCAGTTTGTGGGTTCGAGCCTTGTGTCAGGCTCTGTGCTGACAGCTCAGCTCAGAGCCTGGAGTCGGTTTCAGATTCTGTATCTCCCTCTCTCTCTGATCCTCCCCTGATCACGTTGTCTCTCTCTCTCAGAAACAAATAAAACATTAAAAAAACATTTAAAAAATGCAGACTTTTGGGTCCCACCTTTGACCAACTGAGTCCAATTCTTTAAGGGTAAGACCCAGGATTTGCATTTTCGACAACAGTCCCAGGTGATCCTATGTACACTAGTTATCTAGAAGAGGGGTTCTTTACCTTTTTTGTGTGCCATGGACACTTTGGCAGTCAGGTGAAGAGTATAAATCAAGATAACATTTTTAAAAAAATATTTATTTATTTTTGTGAGACAGAGAGACAGAGTGTGAGCAGGTGAGGGCAGAGAGAGAAGGGAACACAGAATCTGAAGCAGACTTCAGGCTCTTAGCTGTCAGCCCAGAGCCTGACATGGGGCTTGAACTCACGAACTGCGAGATCATAAGCTGAGCCAAAGTCAGCCTATTTTTTTTTTTTTTTACAAATACTTTATTGTCAAATTAGTTTCCACATAACACCCAGTGCTCATCCCCACAGGTGCCCTCCTCCATGCCCATCTCCTCCCTCCTCCCCCCCACATCCATCAGTCCTCAGTTTTTGTCAGCATTCAAGAGTCTCTCATGGTTTGCCTCTCCCCTTTCCCCCACCATTTCCGCCCTTCTTCTCCCCCTTGTTCCTCCGTCAAGTTCCTCCTAATCCTCCTATACGTGCAAACATATGATATTTGTCCTTCTCTGCCTGACTTATTTCGCTCAGCATAACACCCTCAAGGTCCATCCATGTTGCTACACATGGCCAGATGTCATTGTTTCTCATTGCCATGTAGTATTCCATTGTATGGATAAACCACATCTTCTTGATCCATTCATCTGTTGATGGACACTTAGGCTCTTTCCAGGGTTTAGCTATTGTGGAGAGTGCTGCTATGAACATTGGGGTACATGTGCTCCTATGCCTCAGCATTTCTGTATCCCTTGGGAAAATTCCTAGCAGTGCTATTGCTGGGTCATAGGGGAGTTCTATTGTTAGTTTCCTTAGGAACCTCCACACTGTTTTCCAGAGAGGCTGTACCAGTTTACATTCCCACCAACAGTGTAGGAGGGTGCCCGTTTCTCCACATCCTCGCCAGCGTCTAGAGTTCTCTGATTGGCTCATTTTAGCCACTCTGACTGGCGTGAGGTGGTATCTCAGTGTGGTTTTGATTTGTATTTCCCTGATGAGGAGGGATGCTGAGCATCGTTTCATGTGTCTGTTGGCCATCTGGATGTCCTCTTTGGAGAAGTGTCTGTTCATATCTTCTGCCCATTTCTTCACTGGGTTGTTTGCTTTTCGGGCGTGTAGTTTGGTGAGTTCCTTGTAGATTCTGGATATCAACCCTTTATCTGATATGTCATTTGCAACTATCTTTTCCCATTCGGTTGGTTGCCTATTAATTTTCTGGGTTGTTTCCTTGGCTGTGCAGAAGCTTTTAATCTTGATGAGGTCCCGACAGTTTATTTTTGCTCTTAATTCCCTTGCTTTTGGGGATGTGTCAAGTAAGAAGTTGCTGCGGTGGAGGTCAAGGAGGTTGTTTCCTGCTTTCTTCTCTAGGGTGTTGATAGTTTCCTGTCTCACGTTCAGGTCCTTTATCCATTTTGAGTTTATTTTTGTGCATGGTGTGAGAAAATGATCTAGTTTCATTCTTCTGCATGTTGCTGTCCAGTTCTCCCAACACCATCTGTTAAAAAGGCTGTCTTTTTCCATCGGATATTCTTTCCTGCTTTGTCAAAGATTAGTTGGCTGTATACTTTGGGTCCACTTCTGAGTTCTCAATTCTGTTCCATTGGTCTATGTGTCTGTTTTTGTGCCAATACCATACTGTCTTGATGATGACAGCTTTGTAGTAGAGGCTAAAGTCTGGGATGGTGATCCCTCCCGTTTTGGTTTTATTTTCAGTATTACTTTGGCTATTCGGGGTCTTTTATGGTTCCATACAATTTTTTGGATAGTTTGTTCTAGTTTTGAGAAGTATGCTGGTGCAATTTTGATTGGAATTGCATTGAATGTGTAGAGTGCCTTAGGTAGTAATGACATCTTAACTATATTTATTCTTCCTATCCATGAGCATGGAATGTATTTCCATTTCTTTGTGTCTTCTTCAATGTCCTTCATAAGTTTTCTATAGTTTTCATCATACAGATCTCTTGTATCCTTGGTTAGGTTTATTCCGAGGTATTTTATGGTTTTTTGTGCCATTGTGAATGGGATCAGTTTCTTGATTTCTCTTTCTGTTGCTTCATTGTTGGTGTATAAAAATGCAACCGATTTCTGTACATTGATTTTGTACCCTGCAACTTGGCTGAATTCTTGGATCAGTTCTAGTAGGCTTCTGGTGGAGTCTGTCGGGTTTTCTATGTAGAGTATCATGTCATCTGCGAAGAGGGAAAGTTTGACTTCTTCTTTGCCAATTCTGATGCCTTTGATTTCCTTTTGGTGTCTGATGGCTGATGCTAGGACTTCCAGCACTATGTTAAACAGCAGTGGTGAGAGTGGGCATCCCTGTCGTGTTCCTGATCTCAGGGGGAAAGCTCTGAGTTTTTCCCCGTTGAGGATGATGTTAGCTGAAGGCTTCTCATAGATGGCTTTGATGATGTTTAAGTAGGTTCCTTCTATCCCAACTTTCTCGAGAGTCTTTTTTAAGAAGGGATGCTGTATTTTGTCAAATGCTTTTTCTGCATCTATTGACAGGATCATATGGTTTTTATCTTTTCTTTTATTGATATGATGTATCACATTGATTGATTTGCGAATGTTGAACCAGCCCTGTAACCCAGGAATGAATCCCACTTGATCTTGGTGGATGATTCTTTTGATATGCTGCTGGATTCGATTTGCAAGGATCTTGTTGAGAATTTTTGCATCCGTATTCATCAAGGATATTGGCCTGTAGTTCTCTTTTTTTGCTGGATCTCTGTCTGGCTTGGGAATCAGTGTGATGCTGGCTTCATAAAATGAATCCGGGAGTTTTCCTTCGCTTTCTATTTTTTGGAATAACTTGAGAAGAATTGGGATTAATTCTGTTTTAAATGTCTGGTAGAATTCCCCAAAGTCAGCCTATTAACCGACTGAGCCACCCAGGCACCCCAGGATAATGTTTTTAAATGCAGAGTGTCAAATATACAAAAATTGCCAATGAAACTGATTTTATTGAAAAACCATCAAAATATTTAAAAAAACTAAATTTGATAAATAATGTCTCTGCTTCATCATTAATGCATTAAATAACAAGATCTAATAGCAGGTGTTTTGGAGAAATAGTTTTGGAGAAATGATGACTGTAAATGCTGTTTTGAGGCACTTGCAACCCCTGTAGTGGGATATGACATGAAAGTCTGTGATTTCTACTGGTGACAAAGTCAGAGGTACTGCCATTGCTATATTTGTCGTTTATCACCTACATTCATCATTAAAGAAGGTTAGTGAAAAACTAAAGGTACACTTTTTTCTCTTTCAGTTCACAGATCCCTCTCCATCCATAGGTTAAGAATAGCTGTTTCATGGGGATGGACAGAGTACATGAGGTTTAGGACGTCTTGCATAAACAAATGTGGGTGTGTGTACCCGCACACACATATGACATTTTTGCAACTATGCCGGACATAGATTGAATCAATTTAAAGTTATAGGCTTGGTGAGAATGAGCACAGCTAGCCAGTGTTAGCATTCAAAGACAGATCCATACACTTTGACAATCAGCTAGATGGACGCTAGGTTCAAGATCTGCAAATGAAAATAAAGGAGTCTGTTTAAGACCTTTGACGGGGCTGAATGGACCCAGTCTTTCACACTTCCTCCGTGAGAAGATCTAATCTATTCCAGAACATGCACACATAAATGGAAAAGGGCCAAGTTCTATAACACAAAGCATCATAGCAATGATGTTGGTCTGGAAAGATTTCAAACCAGGTGTTACAATTCATGCACTGAGACCATAAAAAACCCAATAAAAGACAGCAGTGTTTTCCAAACTGTGTTCTGCTACATATGTACCTTGTAGAAGATGTTCAATTAAAAAAATGTTTTTGTGGTCAAATAAGTTTGGGAAGTTCTGCATCTAAATATCTCCTCTTAGTAATCCATAGCTTATTAGCCAGGCTGGGAAATTTACAGGTAAGAAAACCTGTTTAATTCTGCTCATTGTGCATCAGAATTTCCTGGGTGCTTTAAAAAATACTTAAAAAATATCCACCCCTCAGAGATCATAATTTAGTGGTGTATGGTGGGGTACTTAAAATTTTTTTCAGAGTGGTGCCTGTATGGCTCAGTCAGTGGAGCGTATGATTCTTCATCTCGGGGTTGTAAGTTTGAGCCCCATGTTAGGTGTAGAGTTTACTTAAAAATAAAATCTTAACTTCCCCCCCTCAGCTTGAAAGGCTCTGCTGAATGCACCATTTTTTAAGCTTATTTATTTATGTTGAAAGAGAGAGAGAATGAGAGTGTGTGCGAATTAGGGAGGGGCAGAGGAGAGATGGAGAGAAGGAGAATCCCAAGCAAGGTGCAGAGCCCGACATGGGGCTCCAACTCACAAACCGTGAGCTCATGACCTGAGCCAAAGTTGGAAGCTCAACTGACTGAACCACCGACCAATCAGCCAATGTTTATTCTGACTTTTAGTAGCAGACTTACTAACTCTAACAGGCGGCCCCCATACACCATTTTTAAAGGCTTGTTTCCCATAGCCTTTGTATTAATTTCCTGTGGCTGCTACAACCAAATACCACAAACTGGGGGACTTCAAACAACAGAAATTTATTCTCTCACAGCTTTGGAGGCAGAAGTTCAAAATGAAGGTGTTGGGAGGGCCGTGCTCTCCCAAAGCCTCCGGGAGAGAACCTGTTTCATGTCCTTCCCCTAGTTTCTGGTGTGGCCCACAATCCTTGCCTTCCCTGGCTTATAGCTGCATCATGTCAGTTTCTGCCACTGCTCTCACATAGTGTTCTCTCTGTGTGTATTTCTTCTCTTGTAAGGATGTCTGTCATATTGGGTTACAAGCTCACCCTGTGCCATCCAGTGTGACCTCAAATGTCTTACCTCTTCAGATACCCTGTTTCCAAATAAGGTCACATTCATAGGTACTGGGGCTTAGCAGATTGGGGCTTCAATATATCTCTTGGGTGGACACAAATAGACCCCTTACCGATCTCCCTGGGTAAGAATGATTGGAACACACTTTGAGAAATGCTGCCCAATGGAATTTTAAATTTTGAACAATGTAGCTTCCTGGTAAAAAAAACTCCAAGATGCATTATTTACATATTCCTTTTTTTTTTTCCTGGTAACTGAACAATTTGAACTGTGGTACAGAATTGTTGGGGCAATAGAATGCCAAAGGATGTTTCTCTGTGAAGTTGGTTTTGATTTTAGAGCGGTTGATCTATAGCCATTCTCTCTGACCTGACAAGCTTGCCAGAGAGATGTCTGCTGTGACCACGCCTACTGCAGGCAACAAGCAGCTATCATCAGCAGAGAGAAGGGTGCTTACCTGTGTGTCTCCGATAGTAGCAAAGTTTGCTGCTAGCACATCAGGGAAGAGTGTGGCAAGCCACACAGGTGCACATTTAAATGAACAAGGCCTGAAATACACCTTGGTCTCACAGCCCTTGAAATTGTTCCCTGAGCTGGAGGTTTCTATGATCTGGGAGGCAGAGTGGCCCAGTATAAAGAGATAATCAGGATTGGAACCCAGGCTCCAACTCTAAGCCTTGTGCTCTTTCCACTGCTGCACTGCATTTCTCTGAACATAGTAATATGCTTGCCTTATAGGATTGCTGTGAGGAGCAGTTTGGTGTAAATGATAAATTTGGAAAAGGACAGAATCATTATAGAGAGCAATTGAATCAGCTGGAAGTTGGTCTTATTATCAAGGATCACAACACTGATCGTCGGCGTTTGCTTTGGACATTATGAAGTTAAGCTTGTAGCCGACTGCTACCCAGTTTCCATGCTCTGGTATTTCTCTCCTTAAATCTTACCTGCCCTTGCTGAATGTGGCTCTGTGGTTGACCTGCTGATTTTAGTCTGTGTGGTTCTGGCTGTATAAAATGGAATTGCTGATTTCAACAGCCCTGTTATTAGGGTCAGAGAAGGGCTCTGGTTGGGAAACAGGAGGAGGCAGCTCCTTCCTGTAATCAAAAGACTGAGCTGTCGGCAGGGGCTGCAGGGAGGGAGGGCACCTGGAGGATGTCCTGTTTGCCCTTGGAGGGAGCTTTCCTAGATGCCCAGCCTCTGAGGATCCTTCTGGATTCTGGCAGGTAGGCTTTAGGGGAGCAGGGAGCTGGATGCTCCTGCTGTGTGGTAGGGATAAAAGGTGCTAGGGCTGGCCGCTGCTCGTGTGGAGTCTTCAGTGGTGTGCTTGGAGTTCGGCTGCTGCTAGCCACGGGGTGGCTAGCAAAAACAGAGGGAAGAGTGTTATCTTAACAAACTTGGAAACATCTCAAAGGCACCTCTTGTCTCAAAAGTCTCCTCAACTGGCCTACTCCATAGTCTGAATTGCTATCACTGGGAGTCCCTTCTTTGGGGCTGAGACTTGCTGGTGTCAGTGTTTCTCAGGCAAAATGAAAATATCCCTGCAGGTGGGTGGGTTATGTTGTAACTACCTCCCCTCCATAACATTTGGGGCCCCAGAGGCTTGGGAACCTTACAACTAAGTTGTGAGCCCCACAGCGCCCCCAGGCAGCCTTTTAACAGACACTTGGTAAATGTAGAATTACTTTTGGATTAAAAGAGATAGAGAGTCCTCATGCTCTGAGGGAGCGAATGGGAGAGATGGCATCAGTGTGTGTGGGGCTACTTGGGAGCTTTGTAATGTGGGGGAAAGAGATATTCAAGAAGTTTCAAAGAGAGAGCGGTGTGGTATCAACAATTTTAAGACTAAAATTTACATTTAATTCTTCCACTTGCTATGTGGTCATGTGTAGGTTATGTTAACCTCTATGGCCTGGGTTTTGTCGCCTGTAAAATGGGAGTGCTGATGCTTTCTCCCCTCACAGAGCTGTTGTGAGAATGTGAAGATCTGATGGCTATACAGTTCTTCTATAAACGGTGAGAGGATGGACACTCTTTACCATCATTGTTATAGTTATTGTTGTTTTTATTTAAGGCAGAATGTGCTCGGTGCTGTTATAAATTAACTTCCTGTTTGCTCTGGGGTGACACACAATGGAGCCGACTGGTTCTGGCATCTGGTGAGGTGTGTAAGATGCGGCACAGGAGACATTAGTGCACTGCAGAGTAGGGAATAGATTCCTAGGCATAGATTCCTAGCCTGGAGTCCAAGGAACGGGTTCTTTCCAAACCAAGTTTAACTGTTCTCACGATGTTGCACCTGAAGAGAAATGCAGACAGAGAGATAGGGAGCTACAACATCAAATGGCCATTCCTCTCCAAGTAAAGCAGGCAGTCAACCATTTGCAGAGAATACTGAAGAAAGCTCACCTGGGAAGGGAATCAGGTGGGGAACACTCAGCACTTAAGAGGAGTGTTTTGGCCAAGTACCAAGGCCAAGAACAAATCCAAATGCATCACACATTAAGGGCTCTGAGGAAAGGGCTCAGAGGGCTTCCTGCATGGGCAGAAGGGAATCTAAGTGGACAGACTTTTTCGTCAAGTACCATCGATTGGGGCTACTCCCAGCTCCCAAGGGTGGAGGAAGTGAAGGCTGACATCTGAACTGCCATGTGACCTTATAGTTTCTTATAGACAGGGGTGTGTTATGTATGAGTGTAGTTTCCCCTCTCTCTTCACATGGCTTCGCTTTTGATCAATCAGTTTGCTATTTTCATAAAATCCAAAGTGTAAGCACTCTATATATGTTGCTGTGTATGAGCCTGGCCTGGTTGGCTGCTACTGACTATCACACTCAAGTTTATGGTGCCTCCAAAGACAGCTGGGCCAGGTCGGAAGCTTTGCTCTAAGAATACTATCATAAACTGACTCATTTTGCCTGGGAGAGCCACTCATCACAAGATACTGGGGGCACAAAGGGTTAAAACACAAGGAGAGAGAAAATACATGCTCCAGGTGAGGAACTAAGGAAGGCTTCCTAGAAATGGGTCTTCAAAAAAGTGGAATTTTGACTCACGGGATGAGCTTAGGTGCAGAGCGTGGTCTTGGGGGGATGGAGTGGGGTGGTTTGAGATCCAAGGTCCTGAGTAGCAGAGAGGCAGAGACCCATGTGGCATGGGGTTAGGAGTGAGGTGGTGAGAGGTGATGACTAAAGGGTGGGAAGACCTGCCTTGCTGGCCATGTCTGCTAGGGAAAGAGCAGACACTGAGGTCCTTCCCCAGAGTGACAGGATATCATCAGATGCAAGTGGACTGGTGGAGCCAGCTGTCCAAGGGCAGACACGTAGAGACTTTCTGCTGGAGTCAGAGGTCTTGCATGTGATACAGACCTGTTTCTTGGACCTTGTAGGTATCCTATGGGGCTCATCTTCACACAATTTCCCTGCTGTGTTAGTAAAACAGGGTTTGGCACTCTTCTGGATTTGCAAGGGGGAGCTCCTTACACTTTGTAAATGCTGAGCACTATCATTTCTGCTAGGTAGATGGAGAGCTTAAAGAATGTGGAGCAGTGTGCTGGTGGTTCAGAAACTCAGAGCTGTTATTCTTCACTCACCACTCAACTACCTATATGACTATTTCACCTCTGCGTGTTCTCACCTGACAAGAGAAAACACTGGTTAGGATGGTTGCTAAGAAGCCTCTCATTCTGGAAGTCTAAGAATTTGTGTCTTATCTACCTGGTGCTGAGGGCAAACTTGCCTGCCCCAAAGCATGACAAAGGCTGACCATTTGCCAATTTGGTGCATACTCAGGGTCTGCTTTTAGAGCCAGGCTGTTAGAAGAATGAGCAAGCCACTTGCTTGTAACAATCTAGATTGTTTGGTTTAACTTGGCTTGGCGTCTGTAGTTAATGTTTTAGGAAGAAATATCGCACCAAACCCCAGGCAAAAGAAGGAACTGGTATGAAGATGGAAAAATGCTAAGTAGGAAGAGAAGGTCTTTGCTGATACCCTTGGACTTTGACAATTAGAGGTCATCCAGCCATGTCAGTCTGACCTCTGGACTCACACAATCTGGGGCGGGTTGAGTCTTAAAAGGCTGTGAGTCATCATCCTCTCTCCTTTGCATTTTCCCAATGAAAATTTCCCTCAAAGAAATTCTAGTAGCGGAAATGATTACATAATTGCAACTCTGTTCTATTGTTGTGCTGTTTTCCAGCTGCTCTTACTATTTATTTCCCCTCATACCTGTTTATGTTGCAATAGGAGAGGGTGCTCAATAAAAATTGAAGCTGAAGAAAGGTTACTTCCAGGGAGCAAGAGCAGTGCAAGTGTGCAGATTGGCCCTTGGATGTCCCCACCTCTGAAGGAGTGATGGGCGGCTCAGTGCTGGTCGGTGCAGGGGAGGACTCCACTAATTAGCTCACCCTTTGGCCCCGGGGGAGGACTAGCCATGGCCTTTGCTCCTTGCCCCCCTCTACCCTTTTCCCCAGAGGCTCGGACTGCTAACTGTGGATGGCCCAGTCAAATGTCTATATAAAAAAAAAATCCTGCTTCCTGGCATTCCCCAGCGGCTGTGTGACAAATCAAGGTTACCTTGAAAGCAATGCAGAGGGGGGAAATCTATCCATCTGTCAAGCTGTGAGTCACCAGTGTGATGTCATCTGAATATCAACCCAATTCCATTAATTTTGACCGTGTAAGCACATAAAATAGCAGAAGAAAATGAAACACGTCCAGTTCCAGAGGCACACACACTCACACAGACTCCACGTGGACGTGCACACCCACAGATGTGCAGACATGTGCATTCATGGGGCTAATATGCCTGGGCAGAGTAGAAGGGCCCATTAGTGCAACAACTGGATGTGCAGAGAGATGGCTTTTTTTTGGCAGCGTTAATGAGGGTGACCTTCGGGTGGGGATATGCGGGCTGCACAGAACGGAAGGGAAGGAGAGACCTTGGCATCCCTCTCTCTCTAAAGCATGGCAGGGCTTACACAATTAGGCTAATTATGCTCTGTCTTCACTGAATGTGTTCCATGCAGGTAAAGTCTGGCTTTCTCTCCCTATGCCTTCCACAGCCTCTTTTCCTGATGCTCTAAACTTGACTGGCCTCCTGCTATGTTTTTTGGAAACTAGACATGGAGGATATTGTGATACGTGAAGGCCTGCTTCTTTGGCATTATCTGGATCCTCTATATTCCTAGAGAAGGCGAGTCCCTGCCCACTGCTCAGTGGGTGTTTATGGGGCGTCTTTATGCCTTTAAGAACTGTTATGTTGACAGAGACCATTGGGGCAGTTGGTGTGGTAGCCATAACAGCACAGGACTGTGGCCAAGAGATGTGAGCATAAATCCCAGTGCTTCTCCTGGCCTCAGTTTCTTCCTCTAAAAATGAGAATAATAAAACCTACCCAGCCTACAGAGTTTCCACATATGGCTGCACAGGCTGGGCACGGAACAACCCAAGACTCTAGGAAGCATGTGACTATGTTGCCCATGGAGCACCTGGAGTTGTGCAGAGCAGTGGCCCTCTCTGTTTGCTTCAGAGCTAATGTGGGGGTCACATGAGATAAGTGATTATTCATTGCCTACAATTCCTTGCTTTTGCTCATTTTCCTAGAATGTGACTGCTGAACTGCCTGTTGTAAACTAATTGTCTCCCACTCTGTCAAATACTCTGTCTTCCTTTTCCTGATCAACCTTGCATTCTTGAAACTTAAGACTTTAGTTTCTAAGAAGAAAAGAGAGATGGAGGAAACTGCAGTGACTGTGGCTTTGCTAGGGCTGATCGGGAAAAAGCACATCTTATAGAAGGGCTTGAAGGAAGCAGCTTACAGAATACAGGATGGACCTTATTCCAGGGTGGAAAGGGTCAAGTAGGCTCGTAGGAAATATGAGCACATTTCAAGTGTTGGCCCACTCAGTGGACCTACTGAAGACTTGTTAACATGCAAATTGTCTGTGGTCAACTGAGTCCTGAGACAATGGCAGCAAATGAGAGTCTTAACACCCATTGTCACCATTGGTTTTGACCTCACCCTTATCCATCCTTGGTGGCTCTCCCCGTCCATCATTTTCCAGCTATCAAGGCAAGTGGTGAGCAGCTGGGTTGACACTGTCTTGTGTGGAAGGATGCAGCTACAGAATCATGCTCAGGCCAGGCAGCGTTAGTGAGTGATAATTCACCACAGTGAGCCCTAAGGGGACCTCCGCCCCCGGTATTTAAGGAGTGGAAACAGGAGCATCCCAAGAACAGAAGGAGATTCTGGGAGACATTCAGTCTTGGGGAAGAGGAAGCAATAGAGGAGGAGGAAGCAATGCTTCCCCAGTAGGCTGTGCAAGAGAAATAATTTGGAACTTTTGAAAAATATGAATTCCAGGGCCCCTTTTTCTTGAAACTGATCCAACAAATCTGAAGGGAATACTTAATTTGTATTTTTTTAAATAAACATTTATTTGGGGGGTAATTTTAGATTTACAGAAAGGTTTCAAAGATAGTTTGTATTTTAATCATTTTTATAATTGTGAAATATAAAGCACATAGAGATAAGCACCCCAAACAAAAATGATACCTCAATGATTCATGACAAAGTGAATGCCTGTGATATCACTACACAGCTAAGACATAGGACATGGCCAGTGTTCAGGAGCTCCCCCCGTGGCCCTACCTTTTCCTTCCTACCCAAAGTTTTGCTACTTAAGCATGTACCCCTAAACCCTGTGGTTTAACTTTTGTCCCTAAATGTTTAGTATAATTTTACCTGTTTTTGAGCTTCTCATGAATATAATTATATAGTATATATTTTTGGGGGGTCTGGTTCCTCTTACTGGATGAAATCCATCCATGTTATTGTATATAGCTACAGTTTTCTCTTTTTTGCTGTTCTAATACACTGTGTTATCCAGTACAGTAGTCACTAGGTGCAAGTGGCTATTTAAATTTAAATGGGTTAAAATTAAGTCAAATTCAAAATTCAGTTCTTCTTGTGCACTAGCTACATTTCAAGGGCTTAACAGTCATGTGTGACAAGTGGCTACCATCTTGAACACTGGGGAACAGGAAATTTCCATCATTACAGAAAATGCTTTTGGACAGCTCTGCTCTGGAAATGTTCAACTTTCTGAATGCATCAAGATTTACCCATTCTACCGTTGATGGAAATTTTGGTTGTTTGCAGTTTTTGGCTCATGTGAATAATGCTGCTGAGAATGTTTTTTGTACAGGTCTTCTGGTGCACATGTGCAAATATTTATGTTGGGTGCATACCTGAGAGTAGAATTGTAGGGTCACGGATGTGTGTGCATTCAGCTATAGCAGATAAGGCCGTACTGTTTTCTCTAGGGGTTTACTAACTTATGATCCCACCAGTATGTCTTTTCAAAAGCATCCCAGATAATTTTGAAGATCAATTAGGTTTGGAGTCACTGCTTGATTTCTCCAAGGAAGTGGATTTTTCTTTATATGAGAAAGAACCTTCTAATGACTCAAATTGTATAACAATAAAATAGACTCTCAGGGAAAAAAAAATACCTCATGAGGTAGTGAGCACCCCGTCTTTGGAGGAATTCAAGTTTCTGATGCACAACTTTCTGATATATCAGCTCTGAAAAGAACTCCTGAACTTTGGAAAAAGTCTTAAGTGATGTAGAAAGTTCTTTCCAACTGCGAAGTTCTCTGATTCCATGCCTTTTCATGAACATGTTTGGTTAGATAAATGTTGAACAGTGAAATTCTTCATAGTTAGGCAGCAGAAGAGAGAAAGGGCTGGTACCATGGGGCCAGATTAAATACAAATTGGATCATTAGTCCCTGAATAATTGAGTTAGTTGTCTTGATAATCAATGAAGCACCTTATGCTCATTTAAACACACTGTTCCTACTTGAGCTTTTGGGATAATGGCAATGTTGACCACCTCAGTGTCACTCTCTGTAGGAAATTATTTGTCCTCCTTATTTCTAGTTTAATGGTTTTATTGGATATGTGCCTCTTATTGTAGCTGTCTCAAATCATTTTTGGAAGCAGGTGTGGCCTAAATCATAACAGTGTAAAATGCCCTCACTCCTGGTAATCTGTTTTCATCTGTCTCCATGCTGTCTCTCTCCACCCATTCTTCCTGCTCCCCCTGGAATTCCCTTCCACCCTTGAGGGGTTTGGAAATGAAGGGATTTATACTAGGTCACAAGAGGAATAATCTTCCTGACCAAGCACTCAAGAGGCTGCCTTTTGGGATAGAATGGTTTCCTTGTAACTCACTTGAAGACTGATTGTTTCTCGTAAGAATGCTGTTAGGGGATTTGGGGAAAGGTCTTAAATCTCCCTGGGTATGTGTGAGCAATGAGATTTCAAAGGGAAAATGAGAAGGAGGCTGATCTGATAACCTGACCCTATGCTGGGCCTGTGAATGGCAAGCATTTCTGCTCCACCCAAGGGCTGTGAGCAGTGCTATGCTCTGGATCAGCCCTTAGCTCATAGATAACCCTTTTAGGCACACATGGCCAAAGTTAGGATCCCAAATAACCTGTGAGCACAGCTACAACTAGGCCAACACAGAGATGGGGTCATGGTGCTGCTGGGTCGTGGCAGCTCTCACTCCCACCCCATAAGATTTGGACTAAGGGATGAGCCAGGCTTTGTCCACCTAATTTGTAGGATGGAAGAGTCAAGTGGGTCATGAGATTGAACTTCAGAGAGATAGCCTTGGAACCTCTGGGAAAGCTTGGAGCTCCTTCTTGTTGCCATTGGTTTAAAAAAAAAAACCAACTTCCTTGAAGGCTACAGACAGAAGCTGTGAGGAGAAGAAACTTAAGAAGTTGGCACGGTTGGACCTAGTGCCCATGCCATCTTCTCTCGGTGGCCTTTAGCCTAGTCCCTACTTTCCTGGCCTTGGTTTCCCTGAAATTTCAGGAACAAAGACAATCAAAGGGGTATGTCTGAATAACGCCCTCTGTCCCAGGAGATGTACGAGGTTTAATTAGCTGGTACCCACAGGATGTTCTGAAAATGAGAAATGCCTAGGATTATTATCTATCAAATGTCACATACAAACATGCTCATGTTCCCATTATGGATGTATGTGTTGCAAACTTGTTCAGTTGAGTGTGACCCGTTTGGTGGTTTTAATTACAAATATCAATAAAATTGGTTGATATTTATGGGCACAGACCCTTCAGATCTGGGGGAAGGAATTTAATTGCGCAAGACAGTGCTGTGATTGAACTCCAAGGGAGGCACAGGCTCCTGCTAGCTGGGTGCGAGGCTGAGACAGCTCTAGTCTCCCTGTGTTAATTAAATGTGATGAAATGAATATTAACTTGTAAACCGGAGGCCTGGGCTGGGTTGACTTGGTGGGTGGGGCCGAGGCTGGGGAACGGGGCTGGGGTGGCTGAACTCAAGGACTGTTGTTTTCTCCAGAGGCAACCATGGTTTGCAAAGTGGTTTTCAACCCTGTCCACACACAGAGGTGCCTGAGGGGCTTCTAAAACATACTAAGTACCGGGCTGCCCTTCCAGAGATCTGTGTGGGGTAGGTTGCCCTGGTTATTCGATGACCTGCCAGGACTGAGAACCACTGATACAGTGAAAAAATTCATGCCGACAGAAGAGACCCTGGTCCAGCCATGTGTCCTTGAGTCTCTTCCTCTCAGAACCTCAGTTTTATTTGGCTCTGTTTTTGTCCGTAAAAATAAGATTAATCAAAACTACATTGTGCATCTGTGATGACAAAATGAGATCAAAGGAATGAAAGGGCTAGGTACTGATGGAGCCTCAGAAAGAGCTAGTTTCTGCTGCTATGAAAGATCAGTGCTCTCTTTACTGCTGGGAATAGAGTCATTAGCATCTTTAATCAGATAAGAGAGCCAATTCCAGAAACCCCAGAACCAATTCAGAAAGCTCATCCTTAAATTCTGTTTTTCTGGCACCAGCTTGGTCCAGAAATCTGTATTAGTCAGGGTGCTCCAGAGATACAGAACCAACAGCATACCCACACCCACACCCACACCCACACCCACACTCACATCCATATCCATCCACATCCACACCCACACCCACACCCATACTCACATCCATCCACATCCACACCCACACCCACACTCACATCCATATCCATCCACATCCACACCCACACCCACACCCACATTCATATCCATCCACATCCACACCCACACCCACACTCACATCCATATCCATCCACATCCACACCCACACTCACATTCATATCCATCCACATCCACACTCACACCCATATCCATCCACATCCACACCAACACTCACATCCATATCCATCCACATCCACACCCACATTCATATCCATCCACATCCACACCCACACCCACACTCACATCCATATCCATCCACATCCACACCCACACTCACATTCATATCCATCCACATCCACACTCACACCCATATCCATCCACATCCACACCAACACTCACATCCATATCCATCCACATCCACACCCACACCTATACTATACTACATTCATATCCATCCACATCCACACCCACACCCACACTCACACCCATATCCATCCACATCCACACCCACACTCACACACTCAGATCCATATCCACCCACATCCACACCCACACTCACCCCCACATTTACATCCATATCCATCCACATCCACACCCACATCCACACTCACACTCATATCCATATTCATCCCCATCCAAATCCATATATATGTATATATACATACTCACACGTGCATGGACACACACATACATACACACACATAAAGAGATCTGTTATTAAGGCATTAGCTCATGTGGTTATGGAGGCTGAGAAGTTCCATGCTCTGCTGTGTGTAGGCTAGAGACCCAGAAAGGCTTGTGATGTAGTTTGAAAGCTGGAGAGCCTTAGTGCTGAGAGGAGGAGGAGGTCAATGTTTCAGCTCAATCAGTCAGGGGGAGAGAGAGAAGGGATGAGAAAGAGAATCCTCCACCATTTTGTTTGATTCAGGCCTTCAATGAGTTAGATGATGCCCATCTACACTGGGGAGGGCAATCCGCTTTACTAAGTCTACTGATTCAAATTCTAATCTCTTCTTAGCAACCTCACAGATACACCCAGAAATAATGTTCAGCCGGATAACTGGGCATCCCCTGATCTAGTGAATGTGACCCATAAAAATTAACTGTCACACTTAACCTTCCTAAGATTCAAGTACAGGTGAGCCAGGCTGAATTCAGAAAGCTGCAGGTGTCTGGTGATTTAAGCCAAAGTGCATTCTTCACTGAGCACTGATAGCATTGCTCATGAGAAGCACTCGTCCTTCAACCCCCCATTTTCTGTAGAAATAAAAGGACACACTCTAGAAGGTCAGTGGTGCCAGGACACGGGCTCAGAGGTCGTGGCTAAGTCAGCACTGCGAGCCCTGTCTGCTGACTTCTAGCCCTCAGCTCGTTCCATTCCAGTTCCAACAACTTGCCTTTTCTGTCAGTAGTGAGGAGAGTTGTCCTGCTGGTTTGCCTATTGAGTTATCTGAGACTTGGTCCCTTGGGAAATATCATGTCTTGAGAAGCAAGGAAAGATGGTGTGATATAGTTTTAACTTGTTTTTCACTTACTTAATCAAGGTGCCCCAATTTCACCCAAACTTCCTTATATATCATGTCTTCCCTTCTTGAGACCCACACACTGAAGCCAAATGGGGGTTCTCAACAGGCTCCATTCTTTCCTCTCACACTGTTCTTTCACCTGGAATGTTCCTCCCCACAACATCCATAACTGGAAACCTCCAAAATCCCAGAAAAAAAACTGCTTCCCTCTCCATGAATCCTTTCTTGAAATGCCCTCTTTCAGAGAAACTTCTGTGGCAGTGTGTGTATCTCGTATGGTATGGACCTCACAGCCCTGTTTTGCTGTTTGTGAGTGTATCCACCTGTCTTGTTCCTGTTACTAGACTGGACGCTGGTGAGGGCAGGTCAGAGCCATGGAGGTATATGGGCTGGGGCATCAGGCACACATGGCCTGAATTCCACCCCTGTCACTATTAGCTTTGTGATCCCAGGAGAATCATTTGGATTCTTTAAGCCTCTGTGTACTCATTAATTAAAATGAGGAAATAATTCCTTCTTCTCAGGGCTGATGTGAGGATTAGTTTGATACATATTTATGAAACAGTCTGGCAAAGAGAGGTTTTCATAGATGCCTGTGGAATGATTAAATGAATTGATACAAACTATCTGGCATGAATGTTGAAAAATCACTCTCACGCTATAGTTAAAAATTCCATTTTGAGGCAGTGGGGAGGAATTTAAAGATTCCTTTGAGATGGTCAAATTTCAAAATATGGCTCCAAGGAAAGGAAAGAAGTTGGATTTTGGGGGCCAGTGTGAATCCAGAACCCTCACTGAGTTCTCAGTGAAGTCACATGAAGTGGAGATTATTTTCTAGTCAAGACCGGGTTGTAGTATTGACTTTGCCGCTTGCATGGGCCCATGGGAATTGTTTGCCTACTTTAGCCCTTAGTTTTCTTTTCTTTTTTTTTTTTTTTAATGTTTTATTTATTTCTAGGAGAGAGAGAGAGATAGCGAACTGGGAGGGTCAGGAGAGAGAGAGAGTCACAGACTGAAACAGGCTCCAGGGTCCGAGCTGGCAGTCAGCACAGAGCCCGACGCGGGGCTCGAACCCACGAACCGTGAGATCATGACCTAAGCGAAAGTCGGACACTTAACCGACTAAGCCACCCAGGCGCCCCTAGCCCTTAGTTTTCTAATTAGGAAATGGGATAGCACTCCTCCCCACATGACTTACATCCATAGGACAGTGCGTGGCATGTGCTGGTGCTCCACCAAGGGCAGCTATGTGACTGTCGTTATGATAATGACTGTATCAGGAGCCGCATGTGGACGGGACCCTTGGTTCCACGGGATTCCGTGGCTAGTGGCAGCCTCCGTGGTGCATCTGTGCCAAGCCAGCCATCTTCCTGCTGTGTGGCTGGCCCCCAGTAGCCTGTCTCAGCCCCATATTACAGTGTCACTGAGCAGGACTTCACTGTGTCCTGGTGGATCTTTTCACAACTCTCTACACTTGCTCCCATGAAAGTCCCCTCCCTCTGTTCCAATGTTTTCCAAAATTGGGCCTGGCTCTTCTCTGGTAAATCCCTACCCGACTCCATTTCCCTTATCAACCTGCAGATCGTCTCTCATTTGTCATCTTTATTAGCTTTTAATCTCCCATCAGTTTAGTGCTGGGGTTTAAGAGTAGGATTAGTGGGGGGAGTTTAATTGGATGATCCTCCATGGCCCCTTGAACATCGGATTCAATAAAAGTTTATGAAAAGATAAAATCGCAAAGGGTTTTACAGACCCAGACACAGCAAGAGACTGGTTCAAGAACAAGGTAGCTGTTTTTCAACCTCAGATAATCCGTGTTTCAACTTGATTAAATGAGGAAGTGAGTTTTTTGTCTCTCTCCCTTCCTCCCTCTTTCCCTGGGTAACGTTACCCTTTTCCTCCTGGTGTAAGCAAGAAGCCATTTTCTGCCAGCCTCTCCTTCCCTCTCACTTTGATTCTCTCTGACAGGAAAAATAATGAAATCTGGGTGCACCAGAAAATAACATTTATTTTACGCAGAAATATGCTGAACCACCACTGAAGGTGGCTGAGGTGAGGCATTTGATGGGAAAGAGGCCAGTCTTCAAGATAGGACACGTGGTCCATGAGGGAGGAGGGCGGGAAAGTGCTCCTCAGCTGTGAACTCCTGCACATCCTGAGCTCACCTTTCTCCCACCTTCTAGGCTCCATCCATGGAGAGGGGGTAGACAGCGAGATCATTTGTGAGTTTGTTCATGTATTCATTCAGCACACATTTATTGCGTGGATACTATGTGGCAGACACTGTGCTAAGCACAGGAGACAGAAAGATGAAAAAGGCCCCTTCTGCTCACAGGAAGGCACAGTCTCTGGGGAAGATGGACGGTTTGTAAGAAACTAATGTTTTCTTTTTTATAGCTTCAGCCACGGTTAAAGGAAGGGATGGGCCCTGATTGTTCATGTGCATTGATGTGATTCCACAGCAATGTTTGGCTGATGTAGGGTGAGGAAGGGTTCTACACAATGAAGGGAGAAGAATTTGGAGTTCCTGGTGGGAATCCAGTAGGTGTTATGGGGGTGGGAAGAGAGAGGGGAGAAGCAAAGGAGGAGGTAGAAAGAGGATCCAATGGATGGATGTTAATCTGTGGACATTCTGAGGTGAAGATAAAATGAAAATCTCCTGATATGAGTGGCCCTAGGACATTGAACAAGTTGTCTACAATTCTCATCCATGTTTTGTGGGCATAGTTATTCATCCATCCGTCCACTGGTGACCATGAGCATGCAGTTTCCCAGGGATTTATAGAAATCTGAAATTGGCCTTTGGATTTCCACTGGCCATGAATTGGGGTTCACGTCAATCTTAAACACCAAAAGACCCCTGGGGATGTGTGATTTACACAATTCTTATCAGATACCAAGTGCAATAATGGCAGTGGTATAAAAAAAAGTCAGAGCTTAAATGAAAGGGTGATAATCCACCTTGGGGATTAGTCCACCACCTTGGGGAGGTGATCTAGTGGGCATCAAAGTCAAGTCTTCATAGAGGAGGCCATGGTGAGTTAGGCTTTGAAGGATGGTAAGAGCTTGCTAGATGAATAGAGTGGGAACAGACGTGGGGCACAGAGCACCTCAAGACAAGGAAATACTGAGGAAACAAGAAAAAATAAGACATCCACAGATGTGGGGTGTTTGAGGAGATATGAGGGTAGCAATGGGAATCAAGGATGCAGATAGAAGCTGTGGAGGAAGTGAAGGTGGGGGTCATGGAAGGCCTTTGATGCCAAATAAAGGGAATGTGATCTTGGTGGTTGGTGGAGGACCACTGAAAAGTTTTGCTTACAGGAGGATCAGACTAGTATTTTTATTTTAGAACTATCATCCTGGCTCAGCATGGAGGATATGAGGTGTGGCTGGAGTCAGTGTGCCTCGTCAGTGACAGCAGTCCAGGAGAGAGAAGCAGGCTTGGACATAGGTGGTCATGCAGATGGAGAGGGGGCATGCTGTAGTTTAACCATGAAAAATGGAACTTGAAGATGGGGCATGGAGGAAGAAGTTTGTGTCTCCAGCCCCTGGCCTGGTGTTTAGTTGATGAGTTGTGTCGTTGTCTGGGAGGGGGGTGCAGGGGAGTGTTCAGGTGCGTTTGAAGGGATGACTCAGTTTGGGATATGTTGAGATTTAGGTATCTGTTAAATAGGCATATGTACTGGAAGCCATGTGCATGGATGAAATGATCCAAGGAGAATGTATACAATGGTAAAGAGGAAGAGAGAAGAGAGGAAAGAAGGATGGGGAAAGGAGAAGAAAGGAAATCCAACCCATGGATATCTGACTTTTTTCCTGACAATGTTCTAGGACCCTGTCTGCTTCCACACAGCCATGGATGGGGATGTTAGAAAGGTCTTACTTGTGGCAGCAATGGAGCATGACTCCACATTGTTGGCAGATGTATGGGGCGAGGGGTCGAGGGTGTGGGTGCCTTACTCTTGATGTCTGGGCTGGATACAATGCCACTCCAGAGCATAGCCCTATGGCAGCACAGATCCTCTGTGTGACTCAAAGTGAGAATGCTTTGGCCAGAAGCCTGATGTTTGATTGGAACTTTTGGAGTAAGAGCTCCAAAAATCCAAAAGCCTTGTGGAACTTGATGCTTGTGTGATTTTGGGGGGAAAAATGCAAAATTGTGCATTAAAAGTTAGAAGGGGTCATGGAAGTGAGGAGCTCTGACACTTTAGCTTTATTAGCTTCATGATAAATTCTTCTTTGTTTGTGAGATTTCTGGAAAGCCCAGGAGATGCATATGTGTGTTGAAGTTGTGGTGGTGGTGGTATGTGTGTGCCTGTGCATGTACTATGTTCATTTGTGAGGATGAGCTAGGATAAGTGGGAACCCAGGCCTGGGTACTTCTTGGGCCCTATCCCACTTAGCATGGGGCTCACATGAAGAGGAGTCCTAAGAACATGCTAGGAACGTTGGGTATATAACCTAGAAGTTAGATGAAGTACCTGTCCTTCAAGATCTAGATAAGATTGGTTCTATGTTTGCAGAGGGTGGGGTGGGGAGGGCAATGCTTTCCCCAGGACCTCTACAAATTCCTGAGGGACTTGTAGTTTCATGGTCACTTTTATTCCTGAAATGTGCGGCCACCAAATTAGTTATGGGTCCTCTCAATGTCCCTGTTCCATATCACATTGACTCGGAGGTGGAACAGATCTTCTGGCTCTGTTTTATACACACCTGTACACACTCATTCACTCACAGCCACAAGGCCTTTATGTATGAGGCAGACTTCACTGAATAAGGATGGACATGTTGAAGTAACACGAACAATTTAAAATTGAGTGTTAGCTATCATGAATATTTCAGTCCCCCTGCCGTTTCTCTTGGCCTCCCCTCTTCCTTCCTGCCATTCTTTCTCTACTTTGCTCTTCTCTTCTTCCTAACTCATGTTCCTTGTGGCTTAAGGATCCCTTCTGATCCTTATTAACCAGTATCCTCTGGGACTCACCTTCTTCTTCTTTTTTTTTTTAATGTTTTATTTATTTCAGGGAGAGAGAGAAACAGCGTGAGCAGGGGAGGGTCAGAGAGAGAGGGAGTCACAGACTGAAACAGGCTCCAGGCTCTGAGCTGGCTGTCAGCACCAAGCCCGACGTGGGGTTTGAACCCACCAACCACGAGATCATGACCCAAGCGAAAGTTGGATGCTTAACCGACTAAGCCACCCAGGCGCCCCTGGGACTCACCTTCTAAGCCAAGTGTACCAACTGACTATTGTGTAACAGACCACCCCAAATTCTGTGTCTTAAACAATAAGCATTTATTATTTCTGATGAGTCTGCTGATCTTGGCTGGACTAGGCTGACCTTGGCTGGCTTATTCATCTGTAGGTCATCAGCAAGTGCATCATCTCGGGGATGGCTGGTCTAGGATGTCCTTGACTGGGATGGCTCAACTCTCTTCCATGTCCAGCATGCTAGCCCAGGTATGTTGTCACCATCAAGGCAGGACTGAAGAGGGAGTGGAAATGTGCGAGCAATTTTTTCTAGGTCTCTGCTTGCATCACGTTTGCTGTCCATGTGGCCCAGCCTGGAGTCAGCATGGGAGGGACTACAGAAAGGCATAGCCATGATGCAGCATGGGACGCTGGGGCTGTTAAGTGCAATGCATCATTCATACCATGTCTTTCAAGAAGTATTTTCCTAAGCAAAGATTGTTCCCTCTAAGAGGCATCCTGGTTCCAACTGTTAAGACAATAGTTTGTTTCCCTCTGCCATATCTGCTCCCTGCTTTGTGTCTTAGTAAGCAACAGAATAGCCCAGGGTATGACATTTTGCAGGGATTTAAGCATTTCCACATGAAAGGGAAATTTTTGTAAAGCATTCATTTACTTTCCTAAATCTTATTGGCAGATCTAACCTCTTTTCAGAGGCCTGTTTGTGTTCCAATAGACTGTTGAACAGAGGAAAGAGGTAAAGCTAGTTACTGTGCTGGCACTTCAGATCCATTGGCCAAAAGGAGGAACTGAGGCAGTGAGAAAACTCTCAGTGATCCCGAATTCTAAAATGCTTAGACCACACATGCTGCCCTAGTAGCACGAGGGCAAACTGGGCTGCCATTACCAGGGTGAGGGTCTCAGGAGTGTCTGCCTAGAAAGCCTGTCTGGGAAGTTGGGGAATGAGAGTCAGGGTATCTTTCTAACTATTCTCATTCCATGGGGACCATGTGGGATGGGGTGGGTGGTTCTGCTTTGCACCTCTCCCTTCAGTACATCCTTCTTAATCAAGGTGTGTGAGCGCGTGTGCATGAGGGAGAGGAGATGGTGTACGTATATTCATATGTCTGTACACACATATATCAACATACCTCAGGGCTTTCTGCCGCGAGAGGCACAGCTTTGACACTGCTTTGCTCTGCTTTGTGTTAAGCCAGACAATAAAAGAAATGATTAGGGGCTTTCAGAGCAAGCACCTGACAATAGGGAGAGGTGAATGTAGGCTGATTGAAGTTCCATTTATCCTCTTCCTGCAGAGCGGGGAGAGGCAGGCAGGATGGCCCTGCACCTGCATTTTGTGGGACCAATCCCAGGATAAAACCTTGCCCTCACTCCTCCTCCCTGGCTCCCCCGGGGCCCTCGGGGTTGGTTAAATTTAGTGTTCTGGCGTTTCCAAATCCATGCGATTTTCTTCCAGGACTGTGAGTCTAAATGTCACCCTTGCTGCACAATTACTAACACATTGTGCTGATGGGGGTGGTTCAAAAGGTTTGTGGCTGTGAGGGGAGGGAAAGCAGAGGCAAGTTTTGGGAAGGTGAAAGGAGAAAGAAAGAAAAGGAGGTTAGGAGAGGATGAGCAGCCTTGTTTCTCCCACGGTGCCCAAACCAGCCCAGAAGGAGTCAACTAGAAGGAAACTGGCTCCATATTGCCCAGAGGCACTGCAACCCCTGGAGAGCCTAATTTGAGGAAATCTCCATGAGGCTTGAGGTAGGGTGGGAGTTGTGATGAGCTGGAATCTAAGAATGGGCCTCTCACTTGGATTTGGTAGGATTGCCAAGAGACTGGGATTTTCTCCTGAAGGGCACTCCCTGGGCTCAGGGGGGAAGGGGGACAAGGTGGGGTAGTCTAAAGAGCCCATGAAGTGAAGCCACGAGGACATTCGCCAGTGCTCAGTCACCTGTCAGCTGTCTGGTCAGGGACTAACCACTTTTCTGAGCTTTGGTTTCTTACTTTGTTAAGTGGGGATAAGTATCTCTGTCCTGCCCACTTTGTAGAGATGTTGTGAGGATTAAATTTAAAGGATGATGTATCAAAAAAACTTTGAAAAGAACTCATCTGGGCCCCATCAATGAAAGGGATTTATGCTGCAGTCTAGGTGTGGGAAAGTGGACATCTCAAAACATGGACAGGCATGTAGTTACCTACATGAGGTAAGACTTTTGGGCTAGAATTCTGCCCACCCCTGGCCAATCGTGTAACCTCAGGAAGGTCCTTGTGTCCTTCTGATGACTCAGTTTTGTAACCTGAAGAGTGAGAGAACAACCCATGCTAACCTTCATAGGGGCACTGGGAGCTTTAAACGAGTTGAATAAAGTGTTTAAGTGTGCAGACAACACCTAATAAGTAATAAGCCCTCAGTGAGTATTGGCGATTATTCTATATCTTTTCTGGAACATCCTGCTTTGGGATCCCAGAGCTCCTTCTAGATTATGTGATGATTATGGGAACTTGACTCAACTCAAGGAAAGTTTCTGGCCCCCGACGCTGGGCATGCAGCTGTTGCTCGAGGTATGTCGTCTTTGTCTCTTCATGTGCTATCTGGTCTTACTGGGCCATGGGCTTTCTCCTCTGTGATTCTGGGGGAAAGAACCCCCAAAGGCCCTGACAAAAATATCTATCAGTGGCCCATTGTTATGACCCCGTTACACTCAGTCTCTCCTTCTTAGGCTCTGCTCAAAATTCTTCATGTTTTTTGTGCTCCATTAAAAAGATACCCCATTAAGAACATACATACAGCAGTCATCCCCCTCCACATGGAGACCTCCCTGGACCTCAGTTTCCTCATCTGTTAAGAGAGATCATATCCAGGGCACCTCTGACTCATTGTTCCTAGCAAATGACAGGCCCAGACCCCTTTCCGTGACTGTATCACCAGCTATTTTAATGCTTTTTCTCTTTGTTTCTCCCTCTGGAACACGCCAAGTGTTTATGTCATTTCAGAGAATCCAGCAAACTGCATTATAGGGAGGAGACTGGGAGTAACACAGGCAAAAATCTGCTATTTTCACATGAATGCTTTAGGCAGTCAGCCATGATGGGAAATGAAGTGTGTGGAAAAGTACAGGGTGAATAGAGAGGGCTTTAGTGAAATGATGAGCCTTTTATCGCTTGCTTCTGCACCTGACATGGTGTAGATCTGTCAGCCCAGCGGCTGCGGCGCGACCTGAATGGCTTCTGCGGTGAGGTCTTCCCCTCCACCCCCGCCACAGGTTGCGTTTGGAAGGGGGACAAACCCATGGTTATTTACCAAAGTTCCTATAAGGATAAAGCAAGAAGAGGAGAGGGCGAGCCTGGCAGTGCGGGGATTCACATCAGGCGTCGAGAACTATTTCTATGAATTACAAGATGCTGAGAGATTTAACAGAATCCCCTCCACCCACCGACGGAGTGGCGGGAGCTCTTAAAACACAGCCCGTAGGACAGTGGTGCAGTGTCTCTGTTTAGCGTCTAGGTGGTTTAGGACAAGCGCCACAGTGTGAGAATCAAGAACCAGGTATAAGTTCCAGCGGGGATTCCTAGTAGCTGTGAGGTTAGAGGCGTGTGCAGAAAACAGCTGGGCAGTCTCACCCCCCTCCCCCTCCCCACAGTAAGCATCCCTAACTCAGGTACTCAAGCTCATGCATTTTAGGGAGATTACAGTTTTCACTGTAGGCATAGGATTTTTTTCCCCTAATGAAGAAACTTTTTTAAAGAGCAGTTTTAAATTTAAAAAAAAGTTGAGAAGAAAGTACAATAAATTCCCCTATATTCCTTTTCTTCTTCACAGATTCTCCTATCACTATTTTGCACTGGGGTAGTATATTTGTTACAATTAATGAGCCAATACTGGAACATTATTATTATCTAAAGTTCTTAGTTTGTTTAGTTTAGGCTTCATTCTTGGTGTACATTCTATACACTTGGACAAATGTGTCTTGGCATGTAACCATTACAGTATCATACAGATTAATAGTTTCATTGCCCTAAAAATCCCTAGTGCTCCACCAATTCATCACTCTTTTCCCTACCCACCCCCAAACTCTTGGAAACTACCAACATTTTGATGTCTCTGTGAGTTTTACCTTTTCTAGAATGTCATATAGCTGGAATTATACGTATACAGCCTTTTCAGATCGGCTTTTTGTTCCACATAGTCATATACCTTTAAGATTCCTCCATGTCTTTTCATGACTTGATAGCTCATTTCTTTTTAGTGCCAAATAATATATAATTGTATATTATTTTTATCCATTCACCTGTTGAAGGATATCACGTTTGCTTCCAGGTTTGGGCAATTATGGACAAAACTACTATAAACATTCATGTGCAGGTTTTCGTGTGGACATAAGTTTTCAACTCATTTGGGTAAATACCAAGAAGTGTAATTTCTGGATCATATGGTAAAAGACTGCCAAACTGTCTTCCAAAGTGACTGTACCATTTTGCATTCCCACCAGTGATGGAGAGTTTCTGTAGCTCTACATTTGTGCCAGCATTTGGTACTATTGGTGTTCTGTTTAGCCATTCTAACAGGTGTGTAGAGGTATCTTAATGTTTTAATTCATATCTCCCTAATGATATATGGTTTTGAACAAATAGAACAATGGCTATATATTTTCACTTTAGAAATAGTTTTAATAAGCTTATTTATCTGTCCTCCCCACCCTCACCCTCCGCCAATGGGAAATTAGAGGTGAGTCTGTAACAGGGACCTGAGAAGAAGCAGACAGGAGCAGTGAGCCCTGGGGTGGGAGTCAGAAGACCTGACACTGGGCTTTTTCCCCTGAGCCTCTTGACCTTAGGAATCACTTGACTTCTGATGCTCAGCTTCATTACTTGCAAAATGTGGCTTTTTTACTGGATCAAGGGCATGAAAGTTTTCTCAGGCCAGTGCCCACCAGCTGGAATGAACAGGGAGAGGCATGCGAGGCTCCGTGTTGAGACTGGGAAGTGCTGTCTTGCCAGACAAGACAGCTGTTCTCGAGAATGATCTCTAACTTCCTGTCCTGTTTACAATTCCATGCAACTTTAAGTGACAACTGACAGCCTGGCAGAGAGAAAGGGAAGGTAGATTTTAAAACATGGATGCTGTGGCTTAAAAAGCTTGTTAGTGTGGGGCAGCCTGTGTTGTGAAGTCAGCATGGTTCACACCTCATCATGGGCTGGAACTCCCCCCACCTCCTGACATTCCAGGCCAGTATAAGCCTCACCAGCTGCACCGTGAGCTCTGCCTAGAAGGAGAGGAATCCATCCGTCTTCTCATCCTCAGAGCTCTTCACAGGAAGGTGTTTTGCTTCTGAGCATCCTGCAAGTACCAAGCACGGTTCTAGGCACTGGTAATGCAGCAGGAAGCAGAGAGACTAAAGTCCCTACACTCATAGGGGTTCCATCATACTGAGTTATATAAATAAGAAAAAGAAATAATATCTTCTGCATTTATGTTTCAGAAATCAGGAGATTGTCATTCTATTTAGAAAAACGTACATCCTGAATATTGAAAGTAAAATGAATCTGGGGCCTAAATGATGAATTTCAGTTACTGGAAAGCATCTCAGAACATGAACGTGCCTACATAGTGGGATGAAGGGCTGAATATGATTTCCGGGACAGGTGTGGATGGGCGGCCCTCTCCCCTGGCTGCAGCCTACTGCTCAGGCAGTCCCAGGCCCAGGCCAGGACTCTAGCAGGGCTCCAGTAACTTCTGTACTCCAGAGGCTATGCACTCCCAGTCCTCTGAGGGTAGAGGGGGCATCTGGGGAGGACTAGCTTCCACTGTGAGCCCAGAGGTCCCTCTGGGCGGTGAGTGTGGCACAGCAAGTGAGCCTCATATATAACCTGCAGCAGGCACTGACTGGGGAGGCTGTGGTGAGCCCTGGCCCGTCTCCTCATCTCTCTATGATGTCACAGCGAAATTATTAAACCCACTTGGAGGCTGAGTCACTTTCCTAGATTAAGTGTTGTGTGCAGTGGGAGAGTCTGGGAAGGCGAGGACGTGCTTATCAGGGTTTGTATGCTAGTGAATTCTTCCTTCTTAGCTGAGGGCTAGCTAACTGCTTTCTTCACGGTGGAATGAGATGATTTTGCTTTTCTCCATTGTGAAAACTTCCTGTGGGTGGTGACCTTCGCCCTGTAAGGAAAGGGGGGAGAAAGCTTCAGATAACAGACAGACTGCCCTGCAAAGACAGGAAGGTCCAGGCAGCTCACAGGTCACTGCAGGGTCTTTAGGCTGTCCTTGAGAATGAGGGGCGCCTGGGTGGCTCAGTCGGTTAAGCGTCCGACTTCGGCTCAGGTCATGATCTCGAGATTTGTGGGTTCAAACCCTGCGTCGGGCTCTGTGCTGACAGCTAGCTCAGAGTCTGGAGCCTGCTTCTGATTTTGTATCTCCTTATCTCTGACCCTCCCCTGCTCACACTATCTCTCTCTCAAAAAAATAAAGTAATTAATTAAACATTTAAAAAAAGAGAGAATAGGACTAGAAGAGGCTGGAAGACAGTGAAGGTCTAAGCCGTTAGGAACCACAGTGATCTCAGGCTCTGATGTGGATGCACCTGCGACCACTTGGAGATTTTGTGCAGAGCCTGATTTGGCAGGTCTGGGGGTTGCCCAAGGTTGTTTATTTCTAAGGAGGAGTGTCCAGCAGGTACAGCTGACCCAAGGCCACACTGGGGTACCAGAGGGCACAGCCACGTGCGTTATTTTTCAGAGAAGAATGTGACTTGACAGAAAGCTACCCAGCTGGTAGGTGGAAGAGCTGGAACAAGATCCCAGGTTTCCAAAATCCCAGGCCCATGTTACATTCTATCTCTTCTTTGTAAAGACAGGGAGATGATGCCCACTTGCAGGCAGGGTCTGGAAGACCGTAAGAGTCATTTGGAATTCCTTTCTGGACAAGGTCCATTTACTTTTTCCCCTGTTTAATCACTCAGACAATTACAAATATTTATAAGCCTTTACGTATACTGAGTATTACGAGGATTTACAGGAGTAACGAGTAGTGCAGGAATTAAAAAGGGAGATACAATTTTGATACGTAAAACAAATAGACTCCAGGAAAAATAGATGAGTCAGGACTGATGGCATGTCAGACTCTGCATTCTCCATGTTCTCCTGGTGGTCAGGGAGAGCTTCTTGGAGGAGGAGGCCAGATCTAATGGGGCTTTGAGTGATGCATAGGATTTAAAAAGTTGGAAGGAAGAGGCAGGTGGGCTAATAAGGTATTCTGTCTGTCACTTAGGCCTCCCTCTCACTGGATGGGAACTCCCCACTCATTACTGTTTATTTCTTCTCTATTCATGTCTTCTTTCTTCTTTTCCATGTTCTTCTTAGTCCTTCTTTTCCTCCTCTTTTCTCTGCTTGTGCTCTTTTCTTTTGCTCTCTTTTCCTCCTAACAATGCCATTTAAGTAGAAAATAAGGGATTTATGATCAAATATATTTCCTTACCTGTTTAGCTTAGCAGATTTACAAGGAAGGCAGCACAGGGTGTTATGCCCATTTAACAGATAAAGAGAGCGAGGCTCAGACTGGGAACTGAGGGCTTTTTTGGGTCATGCAGCTTTCACTGTTAAAACTGGGAAGCTCTTGGGCAAATAGAATGATTTGGTCACTAGGGTTAGCTTTTACTTGCCAGTACCTTGAGCCTGGGGGCATGTCTTTGTCCTGTGGACAGGCTGAATGAGTCATTATGGTGGACTAGTCCCATCCATTGTCTTTTCCTTCAGGATGAGGAGCTGGCTGTCTAGAATGGAGGGTACAGAGGTATGCGACATGACTCTGAGTCTATCTGCAAATACGTGTAGGGGCAGGGTGCTGGTGTTCCTGATCTCTGGATCGACCCTGGGATGTCCCTTGACTTGAATCTGAGCAACCCATCTCTCCCTCTTCCCCTTTCCCATGCTGAATGACTCAGCCTCCTGGAGCATTGCCGCTCCTTCCCTTTCCCACTACTAGTCAAACATTTCCCTTCCTAATGTTAGCAGGACAACTATAAGTGCACAGGTCTATCCTCTTAAAATGATTGAAACTTGGGCATTAACAAAAATGAGAGACTAGCCAGGGGCTTTTGCAAGTGACGTTGATGGATGTGTGGGATCGATGCAGAACTTCAAAATCTACTCTTGATCAGAGTTCCTAAGCTATACGCGTTCACTCTCTCTCACTTTCTCTCACCCTTCCTCACTTACTTGACCCCCATTTGGCTGCCTGAGAAGTTTCTGGCCTCACTACCCCTGGCCTTACAAAGTCATAGCCACATAGATTTTGACTACAAACGTGTGCAAATATGAAAGCAATGAAAAGCACAACATCCATCCTTTTATCACACAGCCTGGAGGGTGGCCTCTTTAAGACCAGAGGGGAAGAATTGCTTGGGCTGAAAATCACAAGAGCAAAATTCTAGTTCCAGCTCCACTGCTAAATGCCTATTTGAACTCAGACAAGTCATTTCCTTTTCCTGGGGCTCAGATTCCTCATCTTAAAATAAAGAATTGGACTGCGTGCTTCCCTAAATGCAGTCCAGCTTCAGGGTACATGATTTCTCTGCATTTGCAGGAAAAATGTGATGGTTCCCGTCTAGCAAGGCAGGCACCAGTTCTCTCTGGCATGTTGGTTGGGTATGGGAGAGTCTGCAAGTGCTGTGATGGTGCAGGAAGTGCTGTGAGGGAAGCAGGGCTGGATGGAGTAGGAGACACCCAACTGGAAAAGCTAACAGTAGTGGAAGAGTTGGAAGATGTCACAGCTCAGCATGGAAGGGTGGGGCTACTTAGTACAGGAACAGATGGCTCCACAGACCTTGACACTTCCTGAAGGTGGTACTCAGCACTCACATAGCACTTAGGAGTTTCCAGAGTGCTTTCACAGACATTACACCCTTTCTGCCTGACAGCTACTGAGTTAGAGGGACTCACTGCAATTTTATAACATTATTTTTATTTTACAGAGAGAGAAAGTGGGGAGAAGGGGAGAAAGAAAGGGAGAGAGAGGGACAGAGAGACAGAGAGAGACAGAGAGACAGAGAGAGTTAAGCAGGTTCCATTCTTAGAGGGGAGCCAGATGCAGGGCTCAATCTCATGATCTTGGGGTCATGACCTGAGCTGAAATCAAGAATTGAATGCTCAACTGACTGAGCCATGCAGGTGCCCCTACTGTGGTTTTATAGATGAGAGATTAGGGACGTGCAAATGTTAATGGGCTGAGGGGACCCAACTGTAGGCCTTTGACTTTGGGTCCAGTATCATTTTCATTATGCCAGATGTGCCCCCAATAATTCGGTTCGCATTAATAATGGAGTCATCATATATGGAAAATGACTTTCACCAAATATGGTAAAAATGATACAAGTTTCTGCCTAAAAGCATAAGCTTCAGTTATCTGGAAACTTTGCTCACCCAGAATACTTCTTTGATTTCAGACAAAGAGGCATAAATGAGGCATTACTGTGGTTCAGTGTTTGCAATCAGTTCCTAGCTAAGTCATTAAGATAGAAGGTACAAAGCATACACACAGCCATCCCCCATAAATCACACATTCAAGTACACACAATAGGAGACAATTTAACAACAGTAAAGATGTATGCCTGCCCTTCCTAGATTCACCTGTAGGAAGAATCTGCTCAGCAAGGGGAGGCTGTGTCTCGCAAGCAGGTGTGGTTCTGTGTGGCCTGCACTGCACATCCCTTGATGATGAGAATGGGGTAGACACTGGCTTACGTCAGGTGGTTGCTTATTATGTGACAGGCAGCCCTCTCACAGCTTTAAATGCATTAAGTTCTTTAAGATTTACTACAACCCCTCAAGGTAGGTTCTCTTACTCTCTGTCATTCAAGATGAGGAAACTGTGGAGCAAAGAGATTAGCTGGAAGGGTCTGATACTGTTGTTCGGGTAAGCAATATTTGTCCTGTGCCATGCCGAGAAATGAATTTTTCTTGGAGCGTGGCCAAGATTTGGTTCCCATCTTCCTTCCTTCCTTCGCTCCCTCTCTTCCTTCTCCCTCCCTCCCTCCCTCCTTCCCTTCCTTCCTTCCTTCTTTTCTTTCTTCCTCCACTTTTCTGGAGTGTCTACTGATTCTAATAACCATGCATGGTTCTAGAGATACAGAAATTTAGAAAAAAAGTGGGTTTATCAGCTCATTTCCTTCTGAGACAGAATGAAAGTTCTAGTAGAATGGGAGTACAGGCTACCTGTAGCAGGTGCTTAAAGATAGAAAATGGATGGAAGGGATGGTGGTAGGAAAATATCAAAGGACTTTAACAGCCTTGCCATTTAGCTGACACTGGCCTACACCAGCCTCCTCTGTGACCCTCTTTGTGGAACAATTTTCTTCCAAAGATATGAGACCTGATACCCAGGAGGAGTTTGGACCATGGACTTTGATTGGTGGAGATGGTGCTCATGTGCATGGGGCAGGCAGTAGGTGGCGGACTGCTCAAGACGGAACTAGATGGACATTGTGAACTTTTCACATGAGAGAAGGTGATGAAGGAAGGAGTTCCCTCCTAAGTCTGAAGGGCTGTGGATAAAAAGGCAGCCTTTCCAGGAAACACCAGCACTTTTCATCAGTTATTTCTTAGATGCTTTTCAAATTCAGAACAAAGCACTGCATGAGAGTGGGGGTGTGGGGTGGGGGAGGGCAAGGGGCACAGGAGCTGAACATGAGGCCCTGCCCTTGTGGTCTAACCAGGGAAGGGAGACAGGTATGTTACTGGGTGTGAGCTCAACAATGTGCCAAGTGCCCCATGTGCAGTGCCCAGCACGTGGGAGAGGAGCAGGCTGGGTGAGGTGGGCCAGCAGTGATAGGGGAAGGATTCTTGGACACGGTGGACCTTCAGGGAAGAATAGGATTAGGATGCTGGTGGACAGGATATTTGGGGCTGAGTTGCTGAGAAAGCAGTTCCTGCCCCAGCCCACAGGCTGAAGGTATTGAAAGGCCGGATGCACAGGGGACAGGCAGGCATGGGGGGAGGGGTGTGGTAGGGACCATCTCTCCCTCCTACATGAGGTAGGAGGTCCAGAGCTAACTGACCTCCGGTGCAGGTGGAGCAGGACCTGACATGGGCCGTGAGGGACTGGGACTCTTGGGTGGGGAGTCTTGTCTGGTGGCAAAAATAGTACCTTCTTCACTACAATTCAGAGGAGAGATTCCTGTCCCTTTGGCCATTCACAGAGAACACAGCAGAACACCTCACATCACCTCAGTGGTAGCTCAAGTCTGAATAAATTCTGTGGAAGCTCGTTGGCCCTGGTGGAGAAGCAGCATTTATTCCTTCAGTTGCCATCTCTCTCTTTCTCTCTTGCGTGCTCTCTCTCTCTCTCTCTCTCTCATTAATCTGTGTATGTACAGACTACACAGTTGGTTGGTCTGTCTGTCTTTACCTGCCCATTTTTCTTTCAGTAACTAGCTCTTTCTAGTTTGGACTGTTTATCCTCTCTCTCTCTCTTTTTTTTTTTTAATGTTTTATTTATTTTTTTTAGGAGAGAGAGACAGCATGAGCAGGGGAGGGTCAGAGAGAGAGGGAGTCACAGGCTGAAACAGGCTCCAGGCTCTGAGCTGGCAGTCAGCACAGAGCCCGACACGGGGCTCGAACCCACGAACCGCGAGATCATGACCTAAGCGAAAGTCGGACGCTTAACCGACTAAGCCACCCAGGCGCCCCAATCATCTAGGCTCTTTTCCATATTTTATCACGTGTGTGTGTGCACATGTGTGTGTTACATGTACACGTGTATCTGTGCGCATGCACATGTCAGAGCTGTGAGAGGTTCTCGGTGCTCTCAGTTTCCCCTGTATTTTGAGGACATGGGACTGGTAGAAAATTAATGCTTGGGCGAATTAGTGAAAATGCCCGGTTTTAGAAGGGCATGAGAAATGCTCCCTCCTTCTGTGTTCATGTGTGGGAATATTGCTTTTGTATGTATACGTGCATGTTGCATGTGCATGCATGTGTGCATGTGTATGTCTGTGTATGTGTATGTGTTTGATCAGTGTTGTCTGGAATGAAGCCATCCCAGTAGACTATAAGAAAAGAAATATGGGATAAGGTGGTAGGAGCCCTGTTCAAAAGGAAACAGGGTGAAAATTCCCTCTCTACCATTCTAGAACCATAGGAGCAGAGGCAGAGGAGAGGTTTTGCTGGCCCTAAAGGAAGCAGTTTTCTAGTCTCCTGAAAGATCAGCAGGCATGGGAGTCAATGCCATGCCTAAGTCTGAGCTGGCACAATGTGAGGTCCAAAACTGTAAGACACAATCTCTTCGAGACATATATGATCTCTCTCCTTGTAGAAGACTGGAAATCAATGAAGGAAAAATACAATACAGCCTCCTAACATGTTGGTCTGGCCTTGATGGTGATGAGCCAACTTAGCCACAGGTGTGAAGGTGCACTAGATGGATTTTTCTGGAATCTTTGTCTCTGATGCCCTACAGTGTCCTGATTTAGACTCCTCAGTAGGCATTTGTATCCTCACTTACCCTGACCCCATTGTGCCTTGCCTCCCACACGTAGTTTGCCCCTAATCCTATCCTTCAGGCAAATCCAACCTTTTGCTCTTCCTCCTCCATTTATACCCCACTCCAGCCACCCATGCTCTTTGGTCAGACCCTTTGCTCTGGCTGTGTCTATAATGCCTAATCCACCCTCATTCCCTATTTCCACTCAGCCTTCCCTGACTTCTATACACCGCTCACCTAGGCTAGCAGACACCCATCCTTTCTTCTTGTGGTTGCTTCTGGCCCTGTACCTCTTAAAAGCATTTATGATTCTCAAGCAGTCACTAGCCACCTGAGTAAGGCTTCCCTTCCTGCCACACCCTGTTAGAGTGGGAACTGGGTGTGGGACACGTGTCATGGGCATCTCTACGTCTCTGTCAGCCCTTCCCAAACAGGAGGCACTCAACAAACATTTGTTGAATGAGTGTGTAAATTCAGAGGAAAATCAGGGGATTCAGGGTGAGCATGGTATGTGTGGGACATTGAGAAACCTATCTCATATTTTCAGAACAAACATGTAGCAGCTGAGTGTTGTGCATGCTCTCCCAATGACTTTCTCTCTGGGAGAATTTCCATCCCTCTTTTTGGCCCCTGGGACCTCCAGGCTCATGGTTCATTCTTGCTCCCTCTTATGACTATGGCTTGGTGGGCTTCTGAATCTAGGCCTTGAGTCATACGCTTTCCTTCCCTTATCCTCATTTGCCATACTGGGATGGGGGGCTGGTTGTGGGACTAACACATCTCCCCAAGGCTTCTGCCACTCCAGACCAACAGAGAGCAGAGTGCTGTCATTTTGCTCAGGGCACAAAACATGGGTGCATGACTTCTTCAGGATCCCAGCCTGTAGAGATGCACGGGGATGGGAATCTGCCTTGGCTCTTGTGACCTCAAAGCATGTCCCAGGGCTTTGTGTTGTTCAGTCCTGCTGTTTTCATAATGATGTTCAGTGTGAACTGAAAATGCTGCTTGGGTCACCTCCTCCAGCTTGGAAGGAAACAAAGGAATCTGTTGTATCTGTGATGTATAAGCTGCCCTGGCCCCAGGGTTCTGGGCATCAGGAAGCGAGCTGGTAGGGATGGGGAACAGCTGGGTGACTTATCCCAGCTGGTGGGTGCTGCCTCCATGGCAACGTCAGGCAGATGCCCGGTGTGGGGACTAGGGGTGCAGACATGGGCTGGATGAGAGGAAAAGAATGGGGGGTGTCTGTATAATAGCCTCCTTCTGACAAGGAGCTTCTGTTCTTTTCCACTGGAAAGCTTTTAAGAACGCTCAAAAGGACAGGCAATTACAGGAAGGTTAGGTGCGCCTGATTGGATGTTGTTACAAATCACTCATTGTCATACACAGCATTTGGAAAGGAGGCCATCGGGGATGATTGCCGTTTAGGGTAAGTGATTTCTGTTTAGAGTGAGCAAGCAGATGAAGGCTTGGCTGGTGCTCAGTGCCCTCTCTCCTTGTTTGCCGTTGTGCTGATGGTTTTTCTTGGCAAGGAGGGGTCATTAGAAGCACTCACAGGTTGCATGATAGGAGGGAACTGGGGATGAGCCTTCTAATTCCATCCCCACTTCACCCTAACTTCTGCTGTACTGATGGGGAAACTGAGTTTACAGAGAAGGGAATAGACTGGTCCAGCTTCACACAGCAGATCAGTAGAGGACCAGAGTCCCTGCCCAGATTCCAGGCCAGTGTTCTTGCTTACAGCAAGGCCCCAAGCTGAGGGTCCACTAGGACTCAGTGTTTCCCTCAACCCACCTGGTGTGCAGCTGTGCATTTCTAAGATTTCTCACGTGGCAGTCCTTGCAACTCCAGGCACCACACTTAGCTTTACTGCACAATCTGTGCCTCTGCAGCCACTCACACACTGTCACTTGAGATTTCCCTTGACGACATGATGTTCCCAAGAGGCAGGATGCCGAGAAGACAGATGGACTGTCCTATTGCTGTCCTGGAGTTCCGGATTTCACCTGTCTCTGTCTCTCTGCATCTGTCTCTGTTTCTGTCTCTCTCTCTGACACACACACACACACACACACACACACACACCCTTCCTCCATTACTGTATCTGAAATAAAATTTCAGACTTCCTTGGATCTTGAAGGAAGGACTATTTTCAAGTGTTTAAATTAACATACAAGTGTTCTGGGAAAGATTGCATGGTAAACAACCAGGTGACAGTGAACGATTAGTAGAGAACCTACAAAATGAAGAAGGTAAGTAGTAGAAGAAAGGGTATCATCATTAAACTTGAGCAAATCCTCAATTTGGCCCATCACAAATTCTTCCATGATTTTGTTCAAGAGGAACATGAAACAGGACAGTTGTAGAATATACTGTGGTTGTATGAATTTTGCTGGCCAGTTTTGAATATGGGTTCTTATAGGTTTATTGTGTCCTCTAGAATGTTATGTTGAAGTCCCAAGCCTCAGTGTCTCAGTATGTGACTTTCTTTGGAAATTACAGAGTTCATAAAGTTAAGATGAGGTCATTAGGGTTGGCCCTAAGCAAATATGACAGGTGTCCTTGTGAAAAGGGGAAATTAGCACAGACACAACACAAGAAAGATTATGTGAAGAGACACAGGAGGAGCATTACGTGAAGGCAGAGATCCGGGTGATGAATCCACAATCTAAGGACACAGAAGATGGCTAAGAAACCACCAGAAGCTGGGGAAGAGGTGTGGAACAGATTCTCAGGAGGCACTGACCCTGCCAACACTTTGATCATGGACTTTGGCCTCCAAAACTGGGAGACAACTCATTTCTGTTGTTTAAGCCACTCAGTCTGTGGTATTTTGTTAAGGCAGCCTTAAGAAATGAATACAGTGATCTTTTTTTCTCTACCGTTTTTCTGTTTTACCTCCTATTATTTAACTGGACATTATTTTATTGAGATGAAAATCCTCTGGTTGTGTGAGAAGTGTTAATGTTATCAGAATTTTAAATAAAAATTGTAGGTAGATCTACCTGTGGGAATTTCCCACCATCTCCACTCTTGCCCCAAACAGGAATCTAGCTATTTAACCATATAACAACTATTTGCTGAGGGTTACTATGTGCCTGGCAGTATGCTTGGGGCTGGAACAGAAGAACAGGCAAAACACAGCCTTCACTCTCAAGGAGCCCACAGTCTGGTGGGGAAGATGGTGATGCACACAGATGATTGTGGTGCAGTGCTGGGGCGGGTGCTGTGGTGGTGGTGAGCACAGAGTATTATGGGCACACAGAGCAGGATGATGATCTCAGGAAGAGGTGGGAGGATCCAGGGAAGGTGTCTGGAGAAAATACCACAGGAGCTGAACCTTCAAGAGATTATATAGGAGAAGGAACATTATGAGCAAAGGCCAAGAGACATGGGATAGCATGAGTATGTGTGTGTGATGTCCTGTATAGCCATGGGCCCTACGTACATCATGCCAGCCTCTATAAGGCATGTTAAGCAGGGTGGTCCAAGCTAGACTCCTCATGAGCTGAGGAATGACAGTTCCTAGCATGGATCTCTAATCTGACTTAGAGCCTCTCTGCAGAGTATGGGCTAAGTGTGGGCCTTTGTCTTCAACTCCTGAGCCGGTCCTTAACCTTGGTAGTGTCTTTTGCCTAGGCTTCCAGAGCAAAGTATCTGAAGGTTTTTTTTTTCCTGATAATCTTGTTTTCTTTTCTTTTCTTTTTTGCAGAACTTTCCTGTTTTGCTTCTAATTCTTTAATCTAACTCGGGAAATCCAAATCTCTTCAAAGATTTTCTTTGCATCAAGGGGATCTGAGTAGCTCAGTTGGTTAAGTGTCCAACTTCAGCTCAGGCCATGATCTCATCATTTGTGGGTCTGAGCCTCACAGTGAGATCTGTGCTGACAGTTAAGAGCCTGGAGCCTGCTTTGGCTTCTGTGATTCCCGCTCTCTCTGCCCCTTCCCCTCTCATTCCCTGTCTTTCAAAAAAATAAATACATATTAAAAAATATTTTCTTTGCATCTCTAGGCCAGGGTCTATTCAGCATGTGTATATGTTTATTTGGGTGCATACATGTCATTAAATTTTTTTTTTCATTTGAAAATGAATATTAACCACTGGGAGGTTGGGCGTAGCCCTTGATCACACTTGGGAGCAATGCCTTGTTGCTTACTAGGTGAATGTGAGAGGCACAGCTGGGAAAATGGAGAAAAAGAGCTAGGTTTGAAGCAATAGCTTCACACAAGCCTTTAGAAATTTGCAAAAATAGCTAAAGCCCATCTCCACATGTAAAATGCTCCTCCCAAATCAGAGCAGACTTTCCCATATGCATTATTCTGGGACCAAGCTCTGAAGAGGCAGATGAAGGAAGCCATCAGCATTGATTATCAGTGATTAGAGGACACCTAAGGCATAATTTATCATTGCATTCACTGTGATTGATCTCACTGAATGAGCACTGAGCCAAGAACTGGGATACCTGGGTTCTGGCACTTGTCCTACTGCAAGTGACCTTGGGCAAGTCACTGTCATTCAGTGTAGCATCAGTTTCCCTACCTGAAAAATATCCCTTCCAATTCTAACATTCTGTCATCTTCCCATTGTATATTCCCATCTTCAAGGCCCTGGAAATGCTAATTGTTCTAATTGTGGTCATTTGCAAGGCAGACACAAAGGAATAGGAGTATGGTATGTATAGTAGTGTCAAATTCACCACGTGGCACTTCCTAGCTAATTAGCTGGGGGAGTAGAGTCAGGTCAAAGGTGTTTATCTGTGTACATGTGTATGTGTGTGTGTGCATGTGTGCATCAAACTCTCCTTTCTTTTCCTGAGACTGGGTGCTATAGTGGCATTCAAAGGATAATTCATAGCACCAAGAGTGACTGTCTGAAACAGTATGATGTTGTGAAACGGGCATAGAATTAGATTTGAATTCTGGCCCTGACACTTACTGGCTATTGGGAACTTGAAAATCACCTAATCTCTATGAACCTTGGTTTCCTTCTCTTTGAAATGGCTGTAACTGTACAGCTGTGAAAATCAAGTCGGTTTATTCAACAGATATTTGCTGAGTGCTGGCTACGTGCTGGGCATTGTGTCAGTTGTTGGCAATCTAAAATGAACCAGACAGACTAGATTCCTACCTTTTAAGGAGTTTATAATTCAGTGGGAGAGACAGGAATAAATAGCTAAATTGACAAATACCCAAATAAACTAATTAAGTGCTATAAAAACAGAGTGTAAAGATGGGAAATAATGGTGGGAGAGGTTCCTAATTTAGATAGGGTTGTCAGACAAGATTTCTCTGGGAAGGAGGAGAAGTTGGCCAAGGGGTGTGCAGGTGCATTGGAGAGGACAGTCCACTAAGAACAAACTGTGTGCCCTTGAGGTGGCGGAGATCAAAAGTTATGGTGCATAAAGAAATGCCTTGTCAACAATATGGCATTTCCTCTCTTAGGCCCTTAGAAAAAATGTCCTCACTCCAATGTCCCTCCTGTGACTATTGCCTTGATGGTATTTTTCTCATGTGACTCCCCTGTGTGGGGAGGGAGGGGAGGATAGTGTGTGTGAGTGTATGCATATTACTACATGTGCATGTTGGAGGATGGAGAACTGCAGGCCTGTCACCAGCTCACAGTGAGAACATCGCTTGGATCACTTGTCCTAATGATTAAATTAAGCCCATTTCACAAGTAAAATCAGTTTGCAACTCTGAGCTAGGGGCCCAGTGATCTGGCCCTTCTTCCTTGCTCTGCTTTTTCCAGAGATTTGCAAATTGTGACATCTCTATCAAATGCTAAAAGCACAATGGGGCCTCTCCAAGAGAACCTGACAAACTTCTCAGATTGAGGGCAGACTTTTAAGGGAGAACAGCTCCTTTAATGTAATATTTGGTGCTCACATATTTGGTGCTCACATCCAAGAAACACTAACATTTTTGAGTGTTCAGAAGTGAAACAATAGGAAATAAAAATCAGGAAGGAATGACTCTGGTGGATTTGATCCAAGAGAAGAAAACAAAAACTGGTCACCTTCAGCTTTCTCCAAGGACCTGAGCTTCAATTTGTCAATTCTAGAAAACAAAAACAAAAACAAAACAAAAAAGAATATCTGAAGGGGGAAAAGTCCCCAAACCCAAGCTTCTTAATTTGTAAGAGCTTTACAATCATCTGTCTAAATTTTGAGAGAGGAAATCAAGTCCTATGGAGGTAGATTGGAAGGAGCCCAGGGGTGCCTGGGTGACTCAGTCGGTTAAGTGATGGAGATGGCATCATGATCTCATGGTTTGTGAGTTCAAGTCTCACATCAGGCTCTCTTCTGTCAGCATAGAGCCCACTTCAGATCCTCTATCCCCTGTCTCCCTTTCTCTGCTCCTTCCCCACTTATTCTCTGCCTCATTCTCTGTCTCTCTCTCAAAAACAAACAAACAAACATAAAAAAAGGAGTCCAAATGTAGGCTCCAGGCCTCAGATCTTTCTGTTCTTCTCTGTACTTGCTATATTTCCAGTGGCAGGTTCATAGGAGTGGGGAGGCATTTGTGTTTCTCCATTTCATTTCACGATGTGGGCAATACCATCCAGTGTTATATAGTCTTCAAATATGTAACCTGTCTTGTTTTCCTGCTGGCTTAAATGTGGGCAGGTACTGGTGCATGTGCCCTAGGAAACGGCTGAGGGACAAGCTGTAGGCATTGGTGTCAGGGAGAAGAGAGCCACATCCCTAAACCAGGAGGGTCTCTCTGAGTTTGTCTGACAGCCACAAATAAGTAAATTAGAGTAACCATCTTAATGGGGAATAAATTGGAGGGTTAAGTTAAAGAAGTCTGGGAGCAATTTGCCATGTGTTCCTTAGAGGGAGATTCAGCAGAAGAAGCAGAGGCTCTCATTTCCAGTACTGGACATTTCTAACAGTGGCTCATTTTTTTTTAAGCTTTTAATTTATTTTTGAGAATCAGAGAGAGATAGCACGAGCAGGGGAGGGTCAGAGAGAAGGAGATACAGAATCTGAAGACAGGCTCCAGGCTCTGAGCTAGCTGCCAGCACAGAGCCTGACACGGGGCTTGAACCCATGAACCGTGAGATCATGGCCTGAGGCAAAGTTGGATGCTCAGCCCACTGAGCCACCTAGGCGCCCCACTAATTGTGGCTCTTGAGGGGAGATTAGGAGTGAGGCAAAGGAGGTGACTCTGGACAGGGAGCAGTTGCAGATGTAGGAGGTGTCTACCTGCAGGGGCAGCATAGAGAGGTGGTGGCACATGCCAGCACTCTTGAGGAGCTTATGCCCTTTGCCCAGGACCAGCACTGTCCAACTCAGAGGCTTTGTCTTAAGTGGTACTGGAATGCATTCTGCTACATTTTCCTTGGTTGCACCCTGACTATATCAGGCAGGACCCTATTCTGCTAGGATGAAGAAGCTTATGCCCAGTCAGTTAGTGGTTCTCTCCCTCTCTCTAAGTTCTGAGAATTTATGTAAAGCTAAGACTTATGGCCCTGCAGACACCTATCCTCACAGGTGTCCACACAGGTGCACCTATTATGCCAACCTGGTGCTGGGCCATTGGAATGCAGACATCTGCGGAGACATCCCTGCTTCCTGCCCATAGTTCCTCCACACCCAGGGGCTCCTCTGCTACTTCTGGGCCATCCTCTGGGGGAGTGGGGCTCATCCAGCTGATTCCTTGCCATGCTAGAGCATGGGATGTGCTGCAAGGATGGATAAGGCACATACATATCGTCCTCGCATTTCCTCTCTACATTTATCTGCTTCTGAGGAACCCATCTGATAGGAATTGAATTGTGCCCCCATATTTGTATGTTGAAAACTTAATCCCTGATATTACTATTTTTGGAGACAGTGCCTTTAAAGAGGTAATTAAGTAATGTCATAAGGATAGAGGCCTAATCTAATAGGATTAGTGTCCCTATAAAAAGAGGAAGGGAGGGACACCTGGGTGGCTCAGTCGGTTAAGGTTAAGCATGTGACTTCCACTCAGGTCATGATCTCATGGCTTGTGAGTTCAAACACTGCATCGGGCTCTGTGCTGACAGCTCCAGGCCTGGAATCTGTGTCGGATATTGGGTCTCCATCTCTCCTCCTCCATGCTCTTGCTCTGTTGCTGTCTTTCAAAAATGAATAAATGTTAAACAAAAAGAAAAAAAAAAAAGAGAGAGAGAGGAAGAGACACCAGAGACTTTTCTCTTTCTCTACACAAACACTGAAGAAAGGCCATGTGAGAACAAGCTGAGAAGGTAGCTGCCTACAAGCCAGGAAGAGAGTCCTTACCAGAAACCAATCCTTCTTTTACTGTAATCTTGGATTTCCAGGCTCCAGAACTGTGAGAAGATAAATTCCAGTTGTTTAAGCCACACAATCTGTGATACTGTGTTGTGGCAGCCTAAGCAGACTAATCCACCATCCTCAGAGGAGATCTAGAACATTAGTCTAAATCTCTGATTCTTACGCTATGCCCTAGGTCAAACAGAGAGCTGTAGTTTGAATGTAAAAATAAGAATGGAATCAAATGTTGAGTGTTATTTAATAAAGGATTCATAGCCATAATATAGAAAGAGCTTCTAAAAATCAACAAAACATAAAACATATGCAAATATGTTTGCAGATAGCAAAACATAAAAACAGAAAAAAAATATAAATATGTAGCTCACAGAAGAGCGAATCTTAACGGCCAGTAAACACATTCAGAAATGCTCAAACTAGAAGTCAGAAAAATGCAAATTAAGGTAGTATTTTGAGTTATCACTTTATACCTAACAGACTGGCAAAGACCAAGAATAACTACTATTGGAGGGGATGCAGAGCAGAGAGAATTTATATATATTGTTGGAGGAAATGTTAATTGTTTCAGTCTTTTTGGAAAACAGCCTGGAAATAGCTAGTAAAATTGAAAAAAATGCATATTCCTTTCTACTCAACAGTCTCACTTCTGAGAATCTATCTTATAGAAATAAAAGCACTGGTGAGTAAGAGTGTGTATGCAAAGTTGTTTCAAAGGGAGTACCTATCAATGGGGGACTCCCATTGGGGCATTAAATACATTATAGTGAGAAATCATCAGCAAAAATGAAAAGGCAACCTACTGAATGGGAGAAGATATTTGCAAATGATATAACCAATATGGAGCTAATATTCAAAATAAATAAATACATACATACATAAATAAGAACTTGCACAATTCAATATAAAAAAATCCAAACAATTTAACAAACAAATGGGCTAGAGACCTGAATAGACATTTCTCCAAAGAAGACATCGGATGACCAACAGACACATGAAGAGATGCTCACCATCACTCATCGTCAGGGATATTCAAATTAAAACCATAGTGAAATTATCACCTCACACCAGTCAGAATGGCTATAACAAAGACGAGGATGTGGGAAAAGGAAATCCATGTGGTCTGTTGGTGGGAATGAAAAACTGCAGCCACTATAAAAAAACAGTATAGAGGTTCCTCAAAAAATTAAAAATAGAACTACCATATGATCCAGCAATTCCACTTTTGGGTATTCATTTGAAGAAAAATGAAAACAGTAATTTAAAAGGATATATGCACTCTTATGTTTACTGAAGCATTATTTACAATAGCCAAGATAATAGAAGCAACCTACAAGTCCACTGACAGACTAATGGATAAAGAAGATGTGGTATAGACACAATGGAACATATATATAAAATGGAATATTACTCGGCCTTAAGAAAGGATGAAATCTTACCATTTGAGGCAAAGGATGGGCCAAGAGGGTATTATTCTAAGTGAAATAAATCAGACAGAGAAATACAAGTACTGTATGATTTCCTTTATACATGGACTCTAAAAACCAGCCAACAAATCAACCAATCAAAGAAATGAAAACTGAAACTAACAGAAGCAGACTCTTAGATACAGAGAGCAATCTGGTGGTCATCAGAGGGAAGGAGGGTAGAGGATGAGTGAAATATGGGAAGAGGATTAAAAGGTAGAAACTTCCAGTTATAAAATAAATAAGACACGGGGATACAAGGGCAACATAGGGAATATAGTTAATAATATGCAAGAACTTGTACGGTGACAACTATACAAGGTGGTGACCTCTAGACATTAACTAGATTTATAGTGGGGATCCCTTCACAGTGTATATAAATGTTGAATCACTATGTTGTGCACCTGAAACTAATCTAATATTGTATGTCAACTATACTTCAGTAAAAAGAATACTTTGTTATTACTCCATGGCTCTTTAAAGTCCAGTTATAGATGTTTCATCATGACCTTTCTTTGCAATTAACTTACATGCTCCCTCACCAAGGCTTCTCCAGGTCCAAATTCAACTAAAAGAAGTTCAGATATTTCTGGTGATGGTTTTTGTGTCTGCAGCATCTCTTCTGCCTAAAGATAAGTACCCATGACCAATGTTTACTAGGTATTCTCAAGCTCTAACAAGAAAACAAAGCCTTTGTGGGCCCTCAGAAAACATTCTGAGGCAGCTGAATTTGGATAATCTATTAAATTTAAAATAGAGAGAAGGGTTAAAATTTAACCTCAATTCAATTGGAAAGAAATACCTAACTTATCCTTTCCTGCCTGTGGGTTACATTGTCCACCCTGGAGTCCTTTTGTTCATGAGGATTGATGAGTCGGCCAGCACACTGGCTCTCCTAGTCTGGCTTCATTCATGACAGCTCCAAGATTGGATGTGGCTCAGTACCATGGCAGGTATCAGCCCACTTCAAATTCAGGCACTCTCTGGGTAGAGGTTTCATCAAAACGAACATTTCATGGCTCCTAAAATCCCTCATCTGGTCTGTGTCCCAAATGTGCCTTGTATCTTGGCTTCTAATCATACCCAGTCGACTCTGATGATTGTTTCAAGTCCCTCTTTTGAGGAGCTTAAGATCTTACTGAGGTCTGTGTCTCTTTGCTTAAGAATATGATTGCTTCCAATTTTAAAATATATATTATGAAATACTGAAGACATGAAAAGGGATTATAGATTAACATAACGAATGCCTGTGTATTCAACACTCACAGTTAAAAGTTCCTCTGTGTGCCATTCCCCAGGTATGCCCCCCCATCCTCCAGCCCCAGGTGTTTGTCATTCTGATGCATTTCATTTTTAATACACATATATGTGTCTCTAAATATTATGTTCTATAGATTTTTAAATTTTATGTAAATTATACCTCAACATTTATATTTGTCTACTTTTAAAAATTTTGTTTCAGTTTTACTTTTACTCCAAATTATGTTTAAGAGATTTATTCCTCACATATTAATTTGTTTTTACTCCTGAGTCATTTTTCATTGAATATACCTCAATTTATATGTTCTTTCTCTTACTGATGATCATTAGGTTGTTTCCAGTTTTTGCTCTACAAATAATGAGGATTGAATATTTTTGTACACATTTCTAAGAATCTAGAGTACGTACTATGCAGTACCCGTTTTTTGGACTCTAGGGTATTGCTCTCCAGTGTGACTCTACCATTGTGTATTGTATAAACATTCCTATCCCCTCATACCCTTACTAATATTTCGTGTAGTCAGATATTAATTTTTTTGTTATTGTCGTTAATCTGATAGGCATGACGTGGTCACATTTCAGACTGCACATTTTTTTCTGAGGGCTAGTGGATTAGATCTTTTTTCCCCCATATTTTAAATGGATCTTTTCGTTCTGTGAATTGAGTGTCATATCCTTTGCCCATTTTTCTACTGGGTCATTAGTCTTTTTCTGTAAGTGGGCCTTTATATATTCTGAAAAATAATTATCAGATGGTGATAAGGCTTGCAAATATCGTCTCAAGTTTTGGCTTGGCTTTTTCACTTTCAATGGAATCTTTTGACAAATAGACTTTTTGCACTGTAATATGGCGATAGGCTCCAGTGCCATGTGGTGCGCTGTGGAAGCTGTGTGTGGGGGCGGAAGCGGGGGCTCAGGTGCATGTATTTCTGTCCCTTCCTTTGGCCATCATCCCATGGAACCTCGCTATGCAGATAAAATGGAGGCACAGGCTGGAGGAGAAGGCAGCCTGTGTTCTCTGCTTACTGATTTTCCGGGCACTTAATGTACTACTTTGAATCCCATGGTAATATTTGTAAAAAGCCTCAATTGTAGAATAACTTAATTAAACATTACTTACAAGAGTTTAATATTCATTATTTGGCTTCAATTACTGTCTTGTACCCCTCCCCTCCCTCTCTCCCACTGGAGTGCTCTCTCCCCTCTTATTCCGAGGGTCTAATTAGGCTAATGGCTGCTGCTTGCAGTGACCTTATGTCTGTTGAAAAACAAAACAAAACACACAAAAAAAAGGCTCTCTTTGGTTCGAGTTCCCTGATGGTCTTTGCATGTGGCTGCCCCAGCTCCTGAATTCCATATTTCTTTTCTTTTTCAAATGCCTGATCCTACTTGTGCCGCATAGCGGAATTAATGATGTGTATTTGAAAAAGGCTTGGCAGCCAAATTGCAACAAATACAAGGGGGCTGGGGCACTGGAGAAAGGGAGGAGTTGGAGAAAATCTCTGAACCTTCCAGCACCGACTCGGCAGCGCTGGCAGGGAAAAGCTTTCAAAGGAGGGGGCACATGCACAAAGCAAAGCCGGTTCTTTCTTATTCTTTCTTTCCCTGTCTTGGGGCTTAATAGCATTCTTGGCTCCCCTCTAAGCTGGTTCCTTCAAAGGTGTTGCGAGTCTTTCCCATGGCCTCTGGTTCCAGCTCCATGGAGGGGCCTCCTGATACCAGCTCTCAGGTCCCACATTGGGGGCTGGGGAGGACAGTTGTGCGGTTGTGCTTTGCTCTTCTGGCTCAAAGGTCAAATCTGTGCACATGTACAGAACCCATTTCACACGTGGGGCTAGCATTATGGGGGAAGCAAACGTGGAAAGCCCCAGTCTCTGGGTAGTCAGACAAGCACTATAAGAATAGCACTCTCACTTAAGGAGGGCAGTGAAATAAGCCTTATCAAACGGCTTGGGGAAATCTGGGCAGGGAAGGACTGGTTCTGATGGACGCTGGGTGCAGGCATGGGGAATTGTGCAGGGCTGACACAGGACGTGATATCTGAGGTGTGCTTTGTGGGTCAGAACTTGGGTTAATGAAAGGGAGGGATGGCATTCTTGGTAGTGAAAAAAAGAGGTGCTAACTGCCTGCTGTGTTTGGGGTGCAGTGTTTAATACCATGTATCTGAAATACTAGGGGGTAGTTTGAGGAAGCAGGAGGGTGGTGTTCCAGGGAAGATGTGAGTAGTTTGGATGCAGGTGGTGCAGACCTGGAATCCCATGCTAGGGAGTTTTGTCTTTATATTGGGAATATACCAAAGGTTTACACATAGGGAATGATGGAGTCAAATGTGTGTTTTAAAGTCATAGCTCCTGAAGTGGTGAGAAGGGGGAATTCAAAGAGACAAGGCACAGAAAAGAAGGGAGCCAGACCAGTTGGGAAGCATTAGCTCATGTGAGGGGAAGAAGGAGAGGATGGCCTGGGAGTTACTCGGGAAGAAAATTTGGCAGAATGTGGTGAATAATTGTTTTTTGTGGTGGTCATAAGCTATTCAGTCCTGATCATGAGCCACATTAACTCCCATAGGAAGGAGGGGCTGACTGAGACCAGCCATGGTAGAGGCCAAGCAGAGCAAACCCACACAGACGACCCAGCCACAGTGGCCCAAGTGCCAGACCTAGAGGAACTGAACAAACTCAAACTTGGTCCAGCCTATCCTAAGGGCTCAGACCTAAGGAGGCAGGACAGGGGACAAGGACAGGGCTCGCAGGTAGTTCCAGGGAGGATGTGAGGACATTGAGACCTCAGTTTAACTTGGGGTTCAGGGTTCAGAAATAGTGAAGAGCCTAGAATGTAGTCTTAGTTCAAACGATCCCCACAGTTTGCTGTTTAGGAAGAGGAACTCTAGAGCCCATATGTAGGCAACAGGGTCTCTCTCTTTCTCTTTTATTTCTTTGCAACTTCCTATTAGTGTTTGGGTCTTGAGCAGAGGTGAGCCTTTGGAAAGCTGGTTAATGTTGGGGTCATCTGGGCAATGCTGTGAGTGGACTGACCTCACAGCAAGACCAGAAGAGGCCAAGGATGCAGTGAAGGGAATTAGCTTGCTCCCAGGACCTGGTAATTGAATGACACAATTGAAATTATAATGCAGGTCTTTTAACTTCTATTCCTATGACCCTGTATAACTGGACCAGAGAGAATCTTCTTCATTTTTCTTAGGTCTTGGACACATAGGCCAGTGGTTATTGGACACCTGGGCCTATCTGTACTAATGGTAGATCTGTGACTGAGACATATATTAAGGTTGCTTTTTGTTTTTGTGGTTATATTCCAGAAGGTTGGGCAAATTCAATATAGCATTGAGTGGTGGTTATAGTCAAGTGCTCTGGGTTCAGATCTTGTCTCTGCCATCTACTAACTGTGTGTCCTTGAGCAAATTACTTAACTTTTCTGTGCTTCAGTTTTGTCATCTGTGGTATGGGTAGGATGACCATACATCCTGAATAGCCTTAGCTAATACCTATTGTCCTAGTGCAATTATTAATAGTGCCCCCTTTCAGTATTTAAAGTATCTTTTTTTGAATGATAAATCATATGGTTACACAAAATATGGGATAATAACTGTATCTAACCTCATAAGAGTGGAAAAATTAGATATGAACGCTCTTAGATTAGTGTCTGTTAATTCATAGGCATCTGCTATTAGTTATATATTGAGTACTGTTTTAGTTTCATAAGGCTTCTGTAGGAAATTACTACAAACTAGATGGCTTAAACCAACAGGAACTTTTTCTTTTATAGTTCTAGAAGCTATAAGACTGAAATCAGGGTATCAGCAGGATGACACTTTCTTCAAAGTCTCTGGGGAAGAATTCTCTGCCTCTTTTAGCTTCTGATGGTGGCCTGCAGTCCTCGGCAGTCCTTGGCTTGTGACAACATGACTTCAATCTCTGCCTCTGTCTTCATATGGCCATTTTCTCTCTGTGGGTCTCTGTATCTAAATTTCCCTCTTCTTCTAAAGATACCAGTCACTGGGTTAGGGCTCACCCTAATCCAGTGTGACTTCATCTTAACCTGATTATATATGGAAGCCCTGTTTCCAAATAAGGTCACATCACAAGTTCCAACTGGACCTGGATTTCACAGAGACCTTGCTCAACCCAGTACAGATATATGCATCCTATTTCTCAATTACACTGGAATTGAGCTACTTGAATTTTATACCTAGTACAACATTTAGTATACTAACAAGCACATAGTAGGTGGTTGATTAACTGATTGATACAACGTTCCTAATAGGTGGTCTTTGTTGGTTTCTTGTGGAGGCAATGCTCAGGCAGTGGAATTATGGAAAACAGGGTGAAGACAAAAAAAGATTTCTTGTCATTTGTCCCTTGACTTAATGGAGAATCCTTGTTTCTAGGAGCTGCCAGTCTCATTGCTTGCTCTCCCTTTGGCGAGACTTTAAAAATAAAATAAAAAGAACAAAAATCTTCAATCATTCTAAAAAAATTCAACCACGCAAATCAACAACCACATGCACAAAACCCAACAAAAAGACCCCTTGGCACATCAAGAAGATGCTGATACCAAAAGCTGAAATAGCTTTTCCATAATGCAATGAAATATATTAAATTCAATAGACATCAAAGGAACTTCGGGAGCAATTGCTGAATTTCCGAAGTAAACAGGGCCTTCAAAAGAAACAAAAACAGCATTGGGATCTTGGGGGTAGGAACACATTTTGAGGGGGCAAAGCATGGAATCCCCAGGCTCTTGATCAAAGGGTGAATTCTTTAAAGAGTGGTAATAAATGAAGCCTTGAAAACTGTTTTTGATCCAAACTGCCCCAGGTATGGGTACTGACTGCAAATGACAAATCCATTTCCAAATAAGGGAGGCTGACGATTCTCTGTCCTCAGTCTTACATTTTGCAGGTTATTTAAAATGAGGAAATAATTCCAGACAAAAGGGATCCACATAAGTAAAATACAGTCTCACATGGGCTGCAAGGCAGCAGGGGGTCTTTGTGTCTACAAAGTTTAATGACAATTGTGATACTCTCAATCCTGAAAACAGTAACTTTTCAATTTACAAATTTAAGTGTGTGTATGCGTCTGTGCATACATACCTACTTGTACAACTGGGTACCTGCCAGAGAGGAGGACGGATGCTCCCAACAGAGAAAAACTATGGCCTCTAAACTAATCTATGGAATTAGTTCTAGATGTTCAGGGAGGGTGAGTAGGTTTTTTGTGGAGTTCTTTTGAGATCATAGATGCAGAGTCCTGGAGTCTGGGAGTCATTGAAACTACCCCTCATGGTTCGAATGAATAAAACAGAGAACTAAATACGTGAACTGACTTGGTGAACATCACACAGGTTTATGAAATGGTATTCTTCCACCACCTAGTTAACTTGTTAATTCAACTGTCTTCTCCATTTATAGTGTTATTTAAAGAATATGAAAATTTTCTAGAGCAATTATGTACATCCCAAACCCATGGCACAATGCTTCCCAAACCTGAGTAATTTTCAGATTTATATGGAGTCCTTTTATTTTCATTTATTTATTTATAATATAGTTTATAGTCAAGTGGGTTTCCACATAACACCCAGTGCTCATCCCAACAAGTGTCCTCCTCCATGCTCATCACCCATTTTCACCTCTCTCCCAACTCCCATCAATTTTCAGTTTATTCTCAGTATTTAAGAGTCACTTATGGTTTGCCTCCCTCCCTCTCCTTAAGTATTGTTTCTCCTTCCCCTCCCCTATGGTCTTCTGTTAAGTTTCTCCTAATGCATAGGGGTACATGTACCCCAATGTTCATAGCTGCACTTTCAACCATAGCCAAATCATAGAAAGAGCCTAAATGTCCATCAACTGACAAATGGATCAAGAAGATGTATATACAGTGGAATACTACATGGCAACGAGAAAGAATGAAATCTGGCCATTTGTAGCAATGTGGATGAACTCGAGGGTATATGGAGTCCTTTTAAAAACACAGATTATTATTACAAGTAAAGCTGCTATGAACATTCACGAACACGTATGTGTATGAACATACACTTTCATGTCTTTTGAGTAAGTACATAAGAATGAAGTGTCTGGGTCATGTTTAAGTGTATGTTTAACTTTTTGAGAACCTTCCCACCTGTTTTACAAATGGCTGTATAAATTTATGTTTCCATCAGCAGTGAATGAATGGTCCAGTTACTCAACATCCTCATCAACACTTCGAATTATTGGTCTTTTTAATTCCAGCCATTCTACTAAGTGTGTGGTGATATTCATGGTTTCAATTCGAATTTCTCTAATGACTGATGGTGTTGAGCATCATGTGATTATTTGTCATCTGTCAGTCTTTTTTGGTGAAGTATCTATTCAAATATTTTCCTAATTTTTAGATTGGGTTGTTTATTTTCTTTTTCTTTGTTTTAAAGCTTTTTTCCTTCTTCTTTTCTTTTTGATCAAAATATAGATGACTCACAATGTTGGGCTGTTACATCGTTTCAAGTGTACCACATAGTAATTTGAAAAATATGTATTTCTTATTATTATGGTTTGAGAGTTTGAATGTGAATGCACATAGGAGTTTTATTTGTAAAAGCCTCAAACTGGAAACAACCCGTATGTTCACTAAGAGGTGAAGAAGTGAACAAATCGTGGTATATCCTTAGGATGGAATCTACTTGGCAATATAAAGGATGCATTGATACACACAACATGAATGAATCTCAAAATAAACATGCTGAGTGATAGAAATCAGATAAAAAAAATAATACATTCTGTATGATCCATTAATGTAAAATTCCAGAAAATGAAAACTAACCTATAGTGACAGAAAGTAGATCTGTAGTCTGGAGATGGGAGAGAAAGAGCAGGGAACGGTGTGAAAGATTACAAAGGGATAAGAAGACTGGATATTGGGTGCTGGGGATAGCCACTCTCTTGACAGTGCTATGGTTTCATGGGCACTTAAGCATGTTAAAACTGGTCAAAGTGTTCACCACAAACATATGTAGTTTATTATAGTTCAATTACACCTCAACAAAGCCACTAAAACAGGAAAAAGTAAAAAGAGTCTGTGATGAAATGCAGATTCTGGGACCCTACTCCTGAACTACTGTATCATATGGGATCCAAGAATCTGGGGTAGAAAGAGGATACTGGTTGTACTGTGAAAGGAAAACAGTACTTGGCCATCAAAACAAAAAAAAATCTAGATTTGAATTCTCCATCCACCACTTACCAGCGGTGTGTGCCTGAAAACCAAAACCAGAACCATATAACCTCTCTGCATCTTAGTTTTCTGCATCTGTACAAATAGAATAATAGCCAGACAACTGTGTTCCTAGCACTCTTGTGAGGCTTACACTAAGTAACCAAATGGAAGTGCCTGGCCCAAGTGGGTCTCCATAAATGTGGATTCATTTCAGTCCCATTTTCCCAAGAATGACCCAAAAGAGGAGTGCTTGGCTCTGGGAGGGGAGCCAAGGAGGGGGCTGGAGAATGTGTCTGTGTGTGTGCACACACGTATGCCCAGTGGGGTTGACTCTGACCAGCCGAGGTTAGCATGAAGGTCCCTGAGGATTCTGGGAAGGGACTTTAACATCCCGTCCCCATCCACTGACTTCATGAATTCTCCCCCAAAACACATTAGGGAAAAAATCCAGTTCCCACAGGGATTGTGATGATTAATGTTTGTCTTCTTTTGCATTAGGGCTACAGGCTGGAAGCTTCTCTCCTCTTTTGCAGTCCTTTATCATATTGTTAACTGGTTAACTGGCCCTACTTGTGCAGCCAAAACCGAAGGGAGGCAGCCAAAGGGGCGCCTTTCTTTACTTGCCTGCCTTTTACTCCCTCTTTGTTAGCTCTGCGCCTTCACTCCATTGTCAGGCCAGCTACAAAGGCCCTCCAGGTGCACGTGCATGTGGGAGTGTGACACATGTGCACGCACGCACGCACGCTCACATGCACACTCTCTGCCATCCGGGGCCAGGGTGATGAATTGCGGCGTTTGAACGTCTCCTTATCGCAGTGGTGCACATGTGCTCCAATGTGTGTGCCTGTGTGGTGTGGGAGGAATGCAGTGGGAAGCCCAGAGTCAGAAAATAGAGCTCCTGGCTGCCTTGTCCCTGCCCTCTTTGTCGAGATGAAATTTCAGATGCTGCTGGGTGTGTTGTCAGCAAGTCTTTTGCAAAATAGATGGAAGTAATTTTTTTAAAGCTGATTTTTTTCAGTATTTAGCCTATGGAGAGAGTGTGTACAAACACTGATGAAATTCCTGCTCTCTTGTGAAGATGTGACTCTTGGTCTAGCAGACAAAAGACATCCAAAAAGGAAGAAAACAAGCCTTTATTGACTGCCTACTGTGTACTGAGTCTTTTCATGCATATAAACTTTCGTTATTTTTGGAACTTCCCTTTCCCACATGTGGTAGGTACTCAGTAAACGCTGCTGGGCCTGGACTGAGTTAAAAGTTGAGGAGCTGCCTCTGTCCTCGGGTAAGTCACTGCTGGCCTGATGTATGGAAATGACCCTCCAGCAAGGAAGTGTGGGCCACAGCAGGCAGGACACAGCAAAGCAACATCTTGAACTTACAGAGCATCATTGCACTTCCCCAGTAAGTCAGACCCCTTTTTTTAACATTTATTTACTGGCTTCATTAAGACACACTCTGCTTACTATTAGGCTGCAGGCTACACTCACTGAAATAAAAGAAAAAGAAAACTACAGGCAATTAAATAAGTTCTTTTGTCCTGGAAATAGCTCTGTAAAACAGGATGCATCATTTCTCCAAAGAAAAGTGCAAGAACATGATAGAATCTCCTCTAGCCACTTATTCTTCCCACTGTCTTCTCTCTTTGGGGGCAGTGGATGTAGGACATTAGCTCTTCTCATTTCCTTCCTCATTTATCATATTGCCATACGGTCTTCCCAGCTTACTCCAGTGACAATTGTACATGTACTTCTTACATGTACATGTAGGGATTAATTTTATGGGAAGCTTGTGGGTGTTCTCCGGACAAAGAGGATGTTAGATATATTAGCCAATCACTGGCTGAGGTAACTGATAAACATATTGTACTTTATTACAGATATCTCTACCCCCATTTAGTTCTTCAGTCCCCTCTAACACAGGTAGGTGGTACTAGCCTCATTGTACAGATGATGGAACCAAGGCTCAGTTTAAGAAAAATTTTATAATGTGCTGGAGGTCAGGGAGTAGTGAAACCACAACTCTGATCAGAGACCTTCTGCCTCCTAACACCCTCCCCTCAGTGACTGGGACAGCATGTTTTCTGAACCAGAACTCCAGACACATACTGAATATTACACTATTTGTCTCAGATTGATCCTGGCAAAATTAAGGTGTGTTTTCACAATGACACCATATTGCTGGGCTGGAATCCACCAAATGTGAGCCGTGGAAACCTCACACACGAGGTAGGGCAGGCCCTGGGCTGACATGTAGAGAGGTCAAAGTAGGTGCAGATTCTTGGGATTCCTTCTTCCTTAGCACCACCGCCCCCGTCTCCCCCCATCATCCATGCAAATACTACTCTTCTCTTTGGTCACCAGATGGTCCCCCAATGTAGATGAAGCCTTAAAATACAACAGCTTTGAATTTGGTTATTTATTTACATATATGCATATGTACCTGGCTTCTAGCTACCTATTTGAAAGTTGTTGGTGGTTACCCTTTCTGTCTTGGGCAGCCTTGCCCTGAATGCCTGGCCATTCTCTTTGCGACTGATAGCCGAGGAAAAGGAAGGTAAAGATGATTACAAATGGTATCTTCACTCTCTTCTCAATTGACAAAGGCAGTGTGTTCTCAGTTTACTGAAGTGATTCTGTCTTAGGTTCTTCAAGGATGGAAATTTCATTAATATTTAATAATAGTGATAGCATCAATAGTATTAATAGAATCCTTTCCAAATACAGAGAGTGTTAGAGTTTACAGAGCCCAGGTTGAACAGCTACAGGCATCTCAAATGCACCTTTTCCAAACTGGGCTATTTTCTTTATTTTCTTTGCTGTTTCCTTCTTGTGTTGTTCAGGCCTTGCCACCATCCACAATCCTGATGATCCATACTGCTCTCCACATCCAGGCAAACTCCCAATGTTTAAGTTAGCTGCTTTGGTTTCCTTGCAACCAAGGACCCTGACTAGGACAGGCTTCTTTTTTTAAATTAAAAATTTTTTTTAATGTTTATTCATTTTTGAGAGAGAGAGAGAGAGAGAAAGAAAGAGTGTGAGAAGGAGCAGGACAGAGAGAGAGAGATGGAGGCACAGAATCTGGAGCAGGATCCAGGCTCTGGCTGTCAGCACAGAGCCTGATGCGGGGCTCAAACTCATGAACTGTGAAATCATGACCTGGGCCAATATCGGATGCTTAACCTACTGAACCATTCGGGTGCCCCAAGACTAGGACATACTTCTGCATAGTAAGCCCATACTCAGTGCAAGACATTGCCCTGGGTGCTGTGTAGACAAAAATAAAGAGTGTGCCAACCTGTGGTCCTCTGAGCACACATGTGTTTGTTGACTACTGTCTGGGACCTGGTCAGACATCACTGATGTTGACTTCCCTCCAAGTCAGCCTCACCTCCTCTTGCCTAGTCAAAATCGAAGGAAGATTAGGAGACACAGCATTTAAAGCATTTGCAGAAGAAAGGAAGTTTAGAGGAAGACTTGCAGAGAAAGTCTGAAAAGGACTGACTTGTCAAATGCAAATTATGACATCTATTTAGAGGGAAAAACGATAAAATTTTCCAAAATTACTAAGTGTATAGTTAGTTTGTTCCCCATGGACACACAACAGTTTCCTTCCATGATTATCCTATTGTACAAGATGATGACAAATCTTTCAGTTACTGCTTTGAACAGTCAGGGATGAAGTTGTTCTTGTTCTGGAGTCAGTAACCTACCAGAAGGCTCAAGACTTCCTTTATGTTAGCAACTAGAGCTAGACAGGGGACCCTGGATTTACTTTGTTTAGTGATGTGTGCATGTGCAGCTGACATGCGAGCTTTGGTGGCTGTGTCCCTCAGCGTAGCTATGGACACTGAGTTTGTGGGTGCTGACTGCTGCTTCTATAGGATGTGCAGATCTAGTTCCTGCTAACCTCCTGTCACAACATTTTAATCATTGGATCACTACATAAAGCTATTTTAGGTGTGTTTCTGTTTACATTTTTAAATGTTTATTTATTTTTGAGAGAGGGAGAAGAGAGAGAGAGAGGATGAGCAGGGGGAGGGGCAGAAAGAGAGACAAAAGGGGAGACACAGAATCTGAAGCAGGTTCCAGGCTCTGAGCTCGAACTCACAAATGTGAGATCATGATCTGAGCCGAAGTCAGACATTCAACTGACAAGAGACACCCAGGCGCCCCCTTTTCGGTGTGTTTCTGTTTAAAAAACACTTGTAAGAATTATATATTTTTGACTCATTAACATCGAACTCCCTGCCAACAGCACTAAACATCATGCCTGAATGAAGCTTCTCTAACACCCAGAACTTCTCCATGAGGCACATCCCAGCCTTCTTGCACTTTGAAACGCTGGAAAGCACACCAGCGCTACACTCAGTGGCCGTGTGAGACAGAAATCACCACCAGAAAGTACAGATGTGCAAACACTGTGGGACCACAGAGATTTGGAAGAGGACCCTTGCTTATAGCATCGCAGCTGACACAAGAAGTTTCAGTCTGTTTGTCTTGCACTGGGAACACGGGTGTTAGCTGACCCCTGACTCCTATGCATTGAAGCCCCTCCTGCCTCCTTGACCCTGGCTTGGCCACATCCTGGTGACTGGCTGCCTTTGGTTTTCTTTTTCACCAGGCTTGTTATGGCTGTGAAACAGGAGTAGCCATCCTTCCTGACCTTCCTCTCTGGCCCTGTGAAACATGGTGTCAAGGCCTCTTTGTGGGTGTGCTTTTGAGGCAGGGAGGTATCTAGGACTGGTAGGGAATGGGGTAAAAATGGAGTGGAGGCCCCATGTATGGTAGTGTAGGGGCTGAGGCTGAGTGAGGGCCACCTCGTCGTTCTGCTGCTCACCTGGCAGGTAGCCACTGCTATAGGTTCCTTCCTCCTCCTCCTCATCCCTCCTGCCTCTCTTTCCCTCTTCCTCTTGCTCCCCCCACCCCATCTCTCCTCGTTCTCACTCGGCTTTATCCAAATAGGCAGCCCAGTGGATTTGTATCAATAAGAAGCAATCAGCAACAGCCATGATACTTGCAATCAATATATAATTGCATCAGGGTTATTCCATTACCTCAGGCCTGGCGTGCTGATTACCGCTGAGGCCTTGTGATTCCAGCAGTCATTTGCCTGACTTCGGGGTTTGGTGGAGGAATGTGTGGGAGGGTTGGCAGTCTGAGCCCTGCGTTGTGCACCTCAAGCAGGCCATCAGGGTCCAGGGTCTGGTCAGACACCAGGAAATCAGACACGGGTGAGATACTGCTGAGCTGATGGGAGTGTGGCTCTGGGGAGGCCTGGGGTCAGGCAGCAGGGCAAGAAGACGAGAGCTGAGAGGTTGGCAGTTTGGAGTGACATCCTGGGACATAGGGCCCCATAACACATTAACTGGCATTTAACTTGTACCATTTCTGGGAGGATAGTACTTTTGCATATGAGGCCTCACACCAGCCCTGGGGACTGATTATAACCATTCCCATTTCGCAGATGAGGAAACTGCAACTCTGGGGGAGATACGGGGCTCAGTGCCACTGGGCTTGGAAGCAGAGAAGCCATGGCTCAAATTCAAGATTAAATTTAAGGTTTGAATTCAAGGTTGAAATCAAAGGTTAGTGTGCTTTCTAGTGCACCCAGAAACAAACAAGCAGCCTTGCTATCTTTGGATGGTGCGTCTACAGACTTCTCATTGGCTTATTCAGCAATTCTCTGAGAAAGACAGTACAGTATGTCATGCCCATTTAACAGATAAGAAGACCAAGCTTTGGATTAGGGTGGCCAACTCTCCCAGTTTTCCCAAGACTGAGGGGCGTTCCTGGGATTTTCAGTGCCAGCCGGACAAGTTCCAGAACAAATCGGCCACTAGTTTAGGTAGAACTTTGTTGATTCATCATAGTGGCTGATGGACTGAATTCCTTTCCCACCGCCCTGAACTGCTCCAGGTAACTGATAGCGCACCCACTTTCCTGTATGTATGTGAAGGCTAATATAAAAATAATGAAAACAGCTATGACTTAATGAGTACCTGCCATGTACTATGGCCTGCTAGATATTTGGTAATAATAGCAATCTCTTACATGCTACTCACGGCATGCCAGGTGCTATTCTAACACCTTTACGAAAATTAACTAGGTTGGTTGATCCTCAGTCAATCTATTTACAGAGGAGAGAATACATCACAGAGAGGTTAAGTACTTTGTCCAAGATCATACAGCGAGTAAGCACTGAAACCAGGATTCGAAGGTAAGCTGCCTGGCTGCTGAGTCCACCTCTGGGCTTATTGTCTTTCTAATCTTGGTTCAACACTCAGACAACAGCAGGTGTCATCAGCATGATCTTAGAAACGTAACACTGAGGAAGAGGGCAAGTTCTTATTAAGTGATTGCAGGAATGAATGAATGAATGGGAGAGTCCTGTAACATTCTCAGGATCACAAAATGAATGATGCCTGATCTCCCCATATGCAATGGAATATCAGTCAGCAATCAAGAAGAAATACATAACAAAGATAACTAAAAAAATCCAATATGTTGAGGGAAAGAAGCCTGACAAAAGGAGTCCATTTATGTGGAATCCAGGAGTAGGGTCAAACAAATATACAATGATGAAGTTCAGAACTGTGGTTGCCTGTGGGGATTGACAGGAAGAGGGCCTGAGGGAAATTTCTATATCTGGTGGATATGTTCTATATCTAGACTGGGGTGCTGGCCACATGGCTGTATAGATATGGCAACACTCATTGAGTTGTGTACTTAAAGACACGTATGTGTCTCATATGTAAATTTTACCTCCAAAAAAGAGAAAGCATGAAAGAACAGATGAAAGAGAAGAGACTGGATTCACCGCTAGGGGTGTCTGACCCCCACGTCCTGCTCTGCTTGATGTTTGGATATGAAGTGCCTCCATAGTCAGTCAGTCATAGCTGGTGGTCCAGGTGAGCCCCTAGCGTTAGGTCGTGCTCACAGGTGGAGGAGCCACCAAGGCCGAAGCCACCTGAGCGCCTTACCTGAGCACCTGTTCTGTGGCACCTGCAAGGGACGATGGATTAGACCCAGTGCCTGCCTCAGGCAGCTGCCAGCTTGGGGGAGCATCAGTACTAGAATGACTGACCACAGGTAACAATCCTATTGGGCAGGACTCCAGTCCTATTTTGTAGAACAGAGATCCTGGGCTTGTTACAAAACAAGAGTTCCAGGTATAGGGAATAAGGATGGAATTCAGGTACTGCCTGTGGAATCTGACAAACATGGTTGGCAAAAGTCAGAAGCCAAGGAACTACAACGCGGGTAGAAGGTGAGGGCTGGATTCACAGAGAATCTTGCTTTGGCTGAGTTTTGGGGCAGTGAGTCAGCAAGGTCAAGCCTGGCTCTACTACTTGCTAGTGTGTGACCTTGGGCTGTAATTTATGTCCTCTGTTTCTCAGTTTCCTCATCTACAACGACAGTGGGAATAATGATGATACTTACCTCCGAGGATTAAATTATTCAGTACATGTAAGGCAGATATCACAATCCTTGTTATAACAAATCTTGTTAATTTAGAGCTCTTAAAGTAGCACTCATGGGAGGTACAGTTGGCTGCTGGTCTTGGCAGGGCTCCACCTGTGGACTGTGGTTAAATAGCTCCAGAGATGGGTGAGGGAGATGCAGGACATGAACTAGGTGGGTCTTAATGAAAGGAATAGACAAATGTTATTATTCAGTTTCATAGGAAAACATATCAAGGCCTAGGGAGGTAACCCTTGTCTGAGATTGCGCAGCTAGTTAGTGGAAGGCCTGGGGCTACGTGTCAGGGCCCCTGCTCCCTTGTTGATGCTGTTCACACCGGCTCTGACACCTACTGCCATCCCCAGCCCTCTGGACTCATTACCCAGCCCTGCACAGGGCAACCTTGATCAGGAACCAGGGCTGCCTGTCTGATCTTCAGTTTGCATCATGTAGGGCATCCTGCCTGGGACTTTGCTGGTGGGTAGGCAACATCCTCATTACATTCTGGCTTGTATTTATGTCAGAGACGCCTGTCATCATGTCACCATGTCACCTTGATCACATATTTAGCTGTCAGATGCAGAAGCGTGGGGGCTGTATTCTGCCATTTTTACAGAACACACTATTCTTCACCGTGAGTCTCTGAACCTGACCCCAATCTTTCTTCTGGTCTTCGTGTCTCTACACCTGGGAGTGTCTATATCTTCAGCAAGTCTCACCCCTCCTGTTTCCCCAGAGTGAGAGAGACAGGACCCAAGAGGAAGATCTTTAGTTAGAATAAGGTTGGGGAGAAAAAGGAGCCTCCCCCAGGAAGCTGGACAGGGCAGAGCTATGAGGAGCATGGGTGGCAGTACATGCTGAATGGCAGTGGAGCCTGAAGGGGGCAGCAGACATGGCTGGGAGAGGGGCTGGGGCAGCAGGCAGGTGGTGGCTGGCCTGGGTTCCTGCATGCCCCAGTTTGGTAGGCTCACATGTCTCCCATGAGTACCTGTCCTAACATTTGCAACAAGAGAAATTTAAGAGTACCCAATTCCTCCCAAAAAAGAAAAAAAAAAATAGGGAGAATCAATTCTGATCATTACACTCAGGCAGAACTGGTTTAGCTGTTGGTTTATTTCCTTCCTTCCTTCCTTCCTTCCTTCTTTCCTTCCTTCCTTCCTTCCTTCCTTCCTTCTTCAACGCCTAACTACTAATTAACAAAGCACCAATTTTGCACCTGGGAATCAGAAAAAAATAATTTTGGGGGCATCTGGGTGGCTTCAGTTAGTTAAGCCTCTGACTTAGGCTCAGGTCATGATTTTGCAGTTCATGGGTTCGAGCCCTGTCTTGGGCTCTGTGCTGACAGCTTAAAGCCTAGAGTCTGCTTCAGATTCTGTCTCCCTTTCTCTCTGATCCTCCCCCACTCATGCTCTGTTTTTATTCCCTCTCTCTCTCTCTCTCTCTCAAAAATAAACATAAGAAAAAGAAAACAGAAAACAATAATTTTGGCTTCATTTGGAGAGTCAAAATGAAGGTTAGAAAACTTCCATTGGGGGTGGCTAACCCAGATTCTGATAGCATTAATTTGTCCCTGTAAGATCAAGAAATATGTTAATACACAATCAATATGATGCATGTGAGGTACTACAGGAGCAGCACTTTTAAGACCTAACTAAGGTTGGCTTTGGTTTACAGGTGTGTGTTGTTCTCCAGAGGAGCCATTCCTTTCCTCTCTGCTGACTTTGCAGGAGGTGGTTGTCAGGGGAAATCCCCTTGGTTTTCTGGTGAGGCTCAGGGAAGCCCCAGCCTCACTGGTTTTGGTGCTCTGGATGGGGTTTAGATGCTGTGTGCCTGTTTTGAGCACAAGCTCTATATCTGCAAATGTCCAAGTGTGGATTGGCTGACACATGGCTTTTACTTAGTGTGGAGTTTGCATGTCTGTTCAGGATACCAGTGCATGGTACTGTGCGACTTTTGTCAGAAAGTTCTTGATCTGTCTCTAGGATTGGGGGGTGTGCTGCTCTGGTGAGTACTGCTAGGACTCAAAGGGTGAGTCTTACCATCTGGTGTTTGTGTTGAAACTCTGCAACCCTACACAGCTAAACAGTGTGCAAGGCCAAGGGCAAACCACATGTCCTGCCTAGTGGCAACCACTGTTCTGGGTGGATTATGTCCTGTTTGGAAATGAATAAACAGAAATGCTACAAAAGGATCCAAGAAAAAAGACAACAGAAAAAGAAATAATAAGGGGCACCCGGGTGGCTAAGTTGGTTAAGTGTCTGACTCTTGATTTTGGCTCAGGTCATGATCTCATGGTTATGGGATTAAGCCCCATGCCTGACTCCAGGCTGAGTGTGGAACCTATTTAAGATTCTCTCTCTCTCTCTCTCTCTCTCTCTCTCTCTCTCTCTCTCTCTCTCACTCTCACTCTCTCACTCTCTCTCTGCCCCTCTCTCCTGCTCATGCTCTCTCTCTCTAAAATAAAGATTTTTTAAAGTAAAAGAAAAACAAGAAACAATAAGAAAAAAAGCAGATTGAGGTGAAAGCAGCCTGCAGAGAAGATGGCTAAAATAAAATGCAGCTGAAGGATACCTAGCTCCAATAGAATAAATAAAATTCAGGTGGAGGAAGTGAAGGCAGGAGTTAACACTGCTAAAATGCAAATCACTGGTGAGAAGAAAACAATCTGCTTCTATTTAGAGGGAAAAGAATAGAGAGATGTGGGTGATGAGGAGATCATAGGTGTGAAGAAGAGAGAAGGAGATCCAATCTAGGAATTACAGGTATTGCTGAGGAATAAACCAGAATAATTTCTCCAGAAACAAAATCAAAGTCATAATTGAGGAAAATGTGTCTTGAAAAATGGCTTAAATGTGCAGGCGAAATACATTTAAAGGGAACTGCATCTACATACATACTGACTACATTTTTGAATTGAAAAGATAAAGTATTACGAGCATGCTGGAAGGAGAAAAACCCAACTATATTGAATATATAGTTACAAAAATTAAGAATAAAATACCCCGCAAGTTCTCTACAAATGCCCCAGAGCAATGGGACAGCTGTGAGGCACAGACAGAGTTCTGTGTTTATCAAATCATTTCTCTTTCCTCCTGGAAACAGAAGAAGACAGAATTTCCCAGTTTTCTTCAATATAGGTGAGCCAGGGACCAGTTGTTGCTGATGAGCTGTGGACAGATGACATATGCTACTTCTAGTCTGGATCCCAACATGTGCCGTGAGAGCTGCTCGTTTCTTTTCTTTCTTCCTTTCTCTGCTCCTTAGCCAGATCCACAGGGTGTGGCAGAGACCCCAGAGGACAGTGGAAAGAGTCTGAGTTCCTGATTCACCTCATGGAAGACTCCTTCTGACCCCTGCAATGGGATCTGTAAATGTCAACCTCAGAAGCACGGTTTCTTACTATAGTATTTAACTTGCTCTAATATAAAGGGCTAGAGAGTTTTGAGGGAACACAGTCATGATTCAAGTATTTTTAAAATTTATTCAAACTGCCATTTAGGTGTGAACATAGGGAAATGTAACCAGAAATAAAAGAGTTCAGAATGTGTAAAAGGTCTATTTCCTTCCTGAAAAAAGTATTTAAGAATATATTTCAGTCAATAGAAATAGCCATCAAAATAAAGACCTAAGCATGGGGAGGTTATCAAATAAAAAGCCTGTTTCATTTTGTTTTTCTTTTTTGAGTTAAAGTGCCAGGTTTACTATAGCATTTATGGATTTTAATCCTTTAACATATGTAAAACTGTGCTGTTTTAATAAAGTTCCTGTTTTTTTTTTTTTACAAATAGTTTATTATCAAATTAGTTTCCACATAACACTCAGTGCTCATCCCCACAAGTGTCCTCCTCCATGCCCATCCACCCCCCACATCCATCAGTCCTCAGTTTTTGTCAGCATTCAAGAGTCTCTCATGGTTTGCCTCTCTCCCTTTCCCCCACCATTTCCGCCCTTCTTCTCCCCCTTGTTCCTCCGTCAAGTTCCTCCTAATCCTCCTATACGTGCAAACATGATATTTGTCCTTCTCTGCCTGACTTATTTCGCTCAGCATAACACCCTCAAGGTCCATCCATGTTGCTACACATGGCCAGATTTCATTGTTTCTCATTGCCATGTAGTATTCCATGGTATAGATAAACCACATCTTCTTGATCCATTCATCTGTTGATGGACACTTAGGCTCTTTCCATGTTTTAGCTATTGTTGAGAGTGCTGCTATGAACATTGGGGTACATGTGCTCCTATGCATCAGCATTTCTGTATCCCTTGGGTAAATTCCTAGCAGTGCTATTGCTGGGTCATAGGGGAGTTCTATTGTTAGTTTCCTGAGGAACCTCCACACTGTTTTCCAGAGGAAAAAGCCTGTTTTTTTTAACTGAATCGGTTAACCACGGGGTAAAGTCTAAATAATTCTTGCTAACACACCTATAAAGAGGAATGGAAAATATGAAGTTATTCTCATAATTGGGAAAAAAAAACCTCTCAACAGAATTGGGCTCTAATACCCTATTTTATTCCAGGACAAAGAAATTGAAAGAGGAATAGAAAGCAGTAAAAAGCCTCCTAGTTTCCTCATCTTCATGAGAAAAGTGAATAGACACTATTTTATTTTAGATATTGACTATTGGAAAAATAAACCTCAACATTATTTTCTAAAATCTAAAAGAGCCACTGAAAGAGTTAAAAATATGTTTTTGACCATTTCTCCCAAACTATTTGAGGGAAAAAATGTCAAGGAAAATAATTCATGGTCTCTTTAGTAAATAGAATTTTTTAAAAATGCTTTTTTTTTTTAATTTTTGAGAGGGGGGGCAGAGATAGAGGGAAACACAGAATCAGAAGTAGGCTTTAGGCTCTGAGCTGTCAGCACAGAGCCCAACGTGGGGACCGAACCCATGAACCATAAGATCATAACCTGAGCCGAAGTCAGATGCTCAACTGACTGAGCCACCCAGGTGCCCCAGTAAATAGAAATTTTAAAAATGGAGAATTACAAGGCAAAAAACAGCATAATAAGAAAAAGCCAGGAAGTCCCATAGGCAGAAATAATAAAATGAAATGACAATAATAAATCCATATATGTAATTTATGGTAATAAATAATAGGGTCAACCCTCCCATTAAAATACATAGACTCTCAGATAAGGCCAAATAATAAATGTCAACTATATTCTGTTTACAAGATATAAATCTAATACCAAATGATTGACAGGGAAAGATTAGAAATAAAAGGCTTGGTAAAAGATATTGGAAAAATACATAAAAATGCAAGAATGACAATATCAATATAATAACAATTGAATTGGAAAATAAAATCCAAAATAAAAATGTAGCAGTCATAAACCAAATAGGAGATGATACCAAATCATTTAATATCAGACTATTTAAAGCAAAAGCATTAAAAATGTGAGGAGAAATAACAAAAAATATTTGTGGAAGACAGTGTATTTTGCTCAGAACATGGCAGATGAGGCAAGTGAAAAATAAATGTGGGTGCAGGGTACATGGAAAATGGGATATATACATTTTATTTAATAAAAATGTATAACAAACTTTAATCCCATGAACAGATAATAAACCTTTCTTTCAGCCATTCTTAAAACAGTGATAAAAATTAAAAGAAGAGCTCATTAAATACTGAAAATCAGTGTTTATGTAGAACACCATACATGAAGAATAGATAAAAAAAAATAAAGGTTTTTAAAAAGGCACATGTGAGATCTTGGAAACTAAAAACTGCTCAACTTAATAATTTTGGGGTCAAAGAAGAAATACAGACGATCTATAGAGTAACAAAATTAGACACTTAATGTAAAAGTTTATTGAGTAAAGTCAAAGCTGTACAAAGGGGTAAATTCATAGGCGAAATGGTGTTATTAACACATGATGAATAAAAATGAAATATTTAATTAAGTATTTAAATAAGCAACGCACAGAGATTAAACATAGGACAGAGAAATTTTTCTTGAGTTAGAAGAGTAGTGTGTAAATCCAGAAAATCTGAGAGGAAAAAGGGGAAAAGAAATGTGCAAAGCTAGATATTAGAAAATGGATGGAACTACAGATACTGAAATTATAATGCTTTTCATGATATTAATGTATTGTATTTTATACTATTTTTTAAAATGTTGATTACAAGACATAATTTTATAGCAAGATATTAATCACCAAAATTGACTCAAAAATAGAGAACTTAAAGAAATTGCAAAAAAAAAAAAGTTACTATAGAATTAATTTCTCCCAAATGATCTTCACTTAATGTTGTTGATCAGCTCAGATGATCAAGTCTCAAGAAATATATAATTTGGAAGAAAATTAACCACTTCTAATTATACAAAAAGAAAGAAAACTTTCAAAATTATTTCATGAAACCAGTATAACCTTAATAATGAAACACAAGTAAAACATAATAATAAACATTTATTTTATGGCATGGAAATTACTCTCCTTAAATAAAATGTCATCAAATCACACCCACTGCACCATTAAGAAATGAATACTATAACATGTCCAGCTAGTCATTATCTGAGGAATGGAAGAATAATTTAATGTTATGAATTCTGTTAATACAATCCTGGGATCAGTGAGAGAAAACTTCAGCCGATGCCCTAAAGACATTTGATAAAATAACCGTTTAAAAAAAATCTCTTGGGAAAAATTTAATAAAAAATAATGTAAGACCACTTATGTCAAACTAATAGTTCATTATTAGATGTGATGGTAAAATACAAAAGAAATTCCCATTAAGATTGCAACAGTGGAAGGATGCTGCAAGACTAGCATCATCTAGCAGCGTTCTGTACATCCTAGCTATATAACAGTAACGAAATAACATGAGGCAGTGATTCTCCATGGGGATGATCTTATACCCCCTTGGGACATTTTGGCAATGTCTGGAAGCATTTTTGGTTGTAAAGACCAGTGGGGTGAGGGTGCCACTGGCATTTAATGTGTAGAGGCCAGGAATGCTACCCTACATCTTGCATCCTTGCACAGGATGGACCCCCACAACCAAGAATGCCCACTGTTTCATTCTCCTGCACAGCTGTAAGCATCTCAAACCCGCCTGGCCCCAACTGAGCTCTTGCTGCATGCCAGGTGTCACATGTAATACTTTATTTAATTCTCACAAAAATCCCTATAAATCAAGTGCTATCATTACACTCTTTTCACATATAAGGCCGTTAAGACATGACAGGAAATGTAAAGTCATACAGATATTAATAACAGAGACAGGGTTTGAACCAGGCAACCCGGCCACTTTTTCCCCCCACACTGAAGTAACCTTCTGTCATTAAGTGAGAGAGAAATAGGGAAATTACACACACAACATGATGATCAACTCAATTTTATGAAACATTATATACATTTAAATAAAAGCAAATACATTTTGGTTGTTAATTGTAGTGGGATTTCTCTAGTGTCTTTAATGGACATGTATTATTTTGTAATGAGAAAACCCAAAAATCTAATTAGTCATATAAAAGGATCAATGGAGCTAAATGTAGTTTTGGTATTATCTTTTAAAACCTAAGAGCTCTGAATGGAAGGTTATGCTGCCTCTAGGCTGATATACATTGTTCTAGAACAAACATCACTATTTAGATACATGCACTAGCATCCCTTTGGAGGTAGAAGTTCTGACTGAAACTAGTTTAAGCAAAGGGAAATGAATTGGCAAATCCAGCTGAAAAGTCTGAGAAAGGGCTTGTTAGCTTCAAGTAAGGCTTGATCTTGCAGCTCAACATGCTTGACCTTGATATACTTTCTCCATTTCTTGACTCCTTCCTCAGTATTGGGTCGGCTGTCAGCCGACTTTCTCCTCTCTTTTGCATCCCACAGGGAAGAGCAAGTCTCTCAGTGCATCTGGTAATAGTCTACATGTTTCCTCTGACTGGATCACCTTAGGTCACATGGTGACTGATTGACCTGGCCTTAGTCTTGAGTTCCACTTTTGGAACGAGGGGTGAACTCAACTTCCCTGGTGTCCAATCTCCCCAAATAAGAGGATGGGAACTTGTGGGAAATTGGAACATTTACATGGATTGGCAAATGGATGGTGGTGATTCAGCCAGGCCAGACACACTATATGATACAACTTCCAAGAATGAAACAACTTTATTAAATGTTAACATATGCACATTTGTTATCTAATATTATAGACAATGTGTCCACTATGTTCATATTAAGAAGACTCACCAAAAGATGGATTCATAAGGGAAGGCTTCCAGGTAGAGGAGGACTCAAGGAGATCTTTTGAGACAGGTGTGAGCTGGGTAGGTGGACAGGGGAGGGCCATATTCAGGTGCGTAAGAATAGTGTGGCCAAGACCAAGCTGTATAAAGGGGAAGTATCATACAGAAATGATAAAGGGGCAGCGAGGAGGACTCCCTGTGGAGGAAAGGGCCTGGCAGGAGAAGCCTAATTGTTTACATCTTGGCTTTGAAACTCTGTATCTCCAAAAGACGAAGAAATAGCCATGGGGAGCCTTTCTGTGAAGGATGTGCATATGCTCCTTGTTAACATTTTATATTACCAAGCTGTTTTAGTCTTCTATTCTCATTTTCTGTAGGTTTACATCTGTAAAATGGACACAATAGCACAGGGGACTGATATGCAAATTAGATACAGTTATATCTCTTAAAAGACCCTGCAAACCAGGGGCGCCTGGGTGGCTAAGTCGGTTAAGCGGCCTACTTCCACTCAGGTCATGATCTCACGGTTCTGAGTTCAAGCCCCATGTAGGGCTCAGTGCTGACTGCCAGCTCAGATCCTGAGAGCCTGCTGCAGATTCTGTCTCCGTCTCTCCCTTCCCCTTCCCCGCTCGTGCTCTCTCTCTCTTTCTCTCTCTCAAATATAAAAGACATTTTAAAAAGTTAAAAGATAAAGACCCTGCAAACTGTAAATTATTAGTAAATGGCAGGTAGGGAAGAAGGGTTTCAGTGGGCTCAGGAAAGCATTTGGAGGGTAACAGGGAACTAGGGGCAGACAGGCTGTAAAAATCAGAGGAATAATTGAGTCCCATCTTTCCCCCTGGATGCACCACTCTGACTTCCTGTGGCCTCTCAGTCGGGTCCCCCTGCCTCCTGGCCAACTACCAGGGGAGTGCGGAGGCAAGAAGACAGGGTGCCGAGGCAAGGCAGCCCAGCTGGGCTTCAGGGAAGGCGGGGCAAGGAGAAGCAGCTTCTGAGAAGGGCCAGGAGTGCCCTAGGAGGAGACAAAATGACTTCTAAGGTTGAGTCTGCCAGAGACCATAAAAACCTCAATGTATGAAATTAGCTTGATTCTCTAAAATAGTTACATCAAGGCGGCTGTCAGGAAATCAATAGCACGCTGTAATTATGTCCATAAACATGCTGAAGAAGCAGGAGAGGTGAGAGGCAAAGGAAGGGGGGTGGCTGCAGCAAGACCTTCCAAGACATGACTCATGAAGCTTGTGGGCACTGGAGCCACCCCAGAGGGGGCCAGCTCCTTGCTTCTGCCACGATTAATCCAGGGGGAAGGAAATTCAATTTGGCAAACATTTATTGAGCACTTACTTCAGGCCAGGCTGGGGGCAGCAGCTGTAGGCTAGTCTTTGGGTTGGTGGGCTGAGCCTCCCCATTCAGTTACTTTGGAAACCTGTCGAGGGAGAAGTTACTGGAACTGTCGTTGGGGTAGTGAATTTGGGCCTTTTAGGGAAGGAGAAGAGAAGCCACCACAGACACCCCATTGTGTTTGGATTTGAAAATATAGCTAATTCTGCTTCTGGGAGCTCCGGTAGCTGATACAAAACTCTTTTGTACTCAAAAGCTCTTCCTTTAAAATTTACTACTGTCCTCTTTGGAGAGGGAGGCACTTAGCTCTATGCTTTACCTATATTACTTCATCTTCTCAAAAATATTGTGAGCTGGGAATTTTTATCTCCATTTTATAGACGAAAAAATTGAGGCTCAGTATGATGAAGTGATCTTCTCAGCATCCTAATGAAAGTAAGTGGACATTTATGTATCATTTATACCTTATAGTCTGTATTGCTTTAATTAAATTGCCACAGTGGCGATCAGACTAAAATCATGGCTGATACTGATTTTGCTCAGAAAATTGGAATGTGAGAAGAGGAGGTTTTATGTGTATGCTGGGATTGTAGAAAGAAGCCAGAGGTAACCTTGAGCAGAAGAGGTAGGGGAGAAGGAGGCAAGTCTGGGTGAGTTTGGGGGTGACTGGACTAGACAGATGGGGCAGGAATCATGGAACCATGGATGGCAGCCAAGGGAGAGGTACTGAGTGAAAATGGGTGCCCTGGGTCCTCATGCCCTTCTACCATGAGCTCTGAGAGAAAGTCTCAAGACATTCTTGTTCAGGGTCTGACTTAGACTGACCAGCCTGTGCCTGGTGGGTGTATTCTAGGTTGGAATTCATTTTTTAAAAAATTTTAAATGTTTATTTATTTTTGACAGAGAAAGAGAGAGAGAGAGAAAGAGAGAGGAGTGGGGAAAGAGCAGAGACAGAGGAGACACAGAATTCAAAGCAAGCTCCAGGCTCCGTGCTGTCAGCACTGAACCCCACGTGGGGCTCAAACCCATGACCTGATCATGACCTGAGTGGAAGACAGATACTTAAGCAACTGAGCCACCTAGGTGCCCCTCTAGGTGGAAATTCTTTTCCAGCATTTCATAGGAAATGTGTATGTTTTTCCAAATGCAGAGAAAAATCAGTTGAGAAAATGGGAACATGGTAAAAAGTATTATAAGTCTCCTGTGAGGATTTAGGTGTAACAGTCAACATAGAAATATTAATGCTTTGAAAGAATTCACTAACATAAAATAGAAAATCAGAGCAGGAAATGCTGAGCCACAGAGTTGGAAGGTGAAGGTCAAAGGACAGGAGCAGGTAGGCTAGCAGAGTCAGAGTCTCATCGATTGGTCTTGCTTGCAGTCTTGCTATGAGAAAAGTATCCATTGCCCTGTCTGCTGCTGATGGTGAGTCACTGTTGCAAATTAAAAAAAAATCTATTAGTGGGGCACCTGGGTGGCTCAGTCGGTTAAGCGTCCGACTTCGGCTCAGGTCATGATCTCACGGTTCGTGGGTTCGAGCCCCGCGTTGGGCTCTGTGTTGACAGCCAGCTCAGAGCCTGGAGCCTGCTTCAGATTTTCTATCTCCCTCTCTCTCTGACCCTCCCCTGCTCAGGCTGCCTCTCTCTCAGAAATAAATAAAAAACATAAAAAATTAAAAAAATATTAGTAAGTTTTATGCCCATGGAATACTTCATGGGTGGTGTTCCCAGAAATAATAAGTTTTGGAAGTGAAATATGTCCTTAAGTTGCAATTTCGACATGTGATTCTGTGTGGTGCTGGGAGGAGCGTTTGTAGGAGATCCAGATGTTACCTTGTTCCATCACTACTCAAAATATTTATGGCTCAAATAGTCACTGTTGGGGACAGTTTTTTGCAAATACTTGAACAGAGAAAGGCAGAGAGAAGACGCGAATGCTGTTGTAGGAATACTATAACATTAAATCAGAAATGGATTTTAAAATCCGAATTAGCAAAGACAATAACAAATTTGAAGACAAAACCAAAATCGGGTTGAGCAGACAAAATGTTTTCATCATTACAAAAGGGAATGAGTTTATAGAAAGCAACAATTGAGCTAACAGTCAGCTTGAAGTTGCTTTTGGACACGCTCTTGCCAATTCGATAAAGGTCAATGCAAGATGGAATAAATTCTCTGTCTGGACTATTTGTCACAGAAAAAGACATCAAAACTTTTGGATAAGGCAGTTAATGCTTTGTGTTTTAAAATTTTTAAAATAAGGATAGCTTTTAAATATTAAAAATTAAATATTGTGGTATTATCTTCTAACTTTTAAGTGATTTTTGTTTGGCATTTATTTGTCATTATTTCCTTTTTTTAAATGTTTTTGATTATCAAATGTCTATATCAGGGAGGGACCATTTTTACAATTTACTGAAGCATATAATCTTGATAGAATGTATTGGCTCATAATAAAAATCAACCATGCGTTGATTATATATTTCTAACAGAAAACCTCTGTGATAATCCTATGATCCCCAGTTATTATTATAGTCACTCATTATTATTTTAAGACACACAAATAAAGTGCTTTTTAAAAATGCACAATAACTTTTGATTTGGGGGGTTCCCAGTAATTACCAGGAATTCTCATCTAATAGAATTAGTCAGCACATGGCCCATGAGGATGCAGCACTTACACCTGTGTGTCCCTCCTTTCTGTGCTGGCCCTGACTGAAACCGACTTTCACAATCACAACATCGGAAGAGCAGACAGGTGACGGAATGGACGCAAGCCAAGTCTTGAAGGTGCTACTAGTGGAAACGTTCACCACGAACAAGGCCTGCCTGACGGGGGAATTTACGACTGGGTAAGGCCACGGGGTCTGACTTCCTCCCGTCTGACAGCTGCTTGTTTTCTATTGCATTGTGTGCCCATTTCACTTTCTTTTCTTTTCTTTTCTTTTTTTTTTTTTAATATTTTTTTATTTATTTCTAGGAGAGAGAGAGAAAGACAGCATGAGCAGCGGAGGTTCAGAGAGAGAGGGAGATACAGACTCTGAAATAGGCTCCAGGCTCTGAGCTGGCAGTCAGCACAGACCCCGACGCGGGGCTCGAACCCACGAACCGCGAGATCATGACCTAAGCGAAAGTCGGACGCTTAACCGACTAAGCCACCCAGGCGCCCCTTCACTTTCTTTCTCAACCTCAAAACCCCACCAGGGACACCCGGGATCAGCACTGGGGGATGGGTGAAGGGCCACTGGCTGGGCCCTTCTTCCCTGCCAGCACCGCACTGCTCACCGCTGGGATCTCTTCCGGCCCCTTTTTGGTCTGTGTTTGTGTTCTGTGTAGGCTCAGCCTAGTTTTGTGCTTTATTTGTTTCTTAATTGTTTAGAAATACAATTTAAAACTCTTTGGGATTACTTACTAGGCTGTTCATAATCAGATATCTGATAGTGTTAATGGCAGCGGATACAGGAGCATAGGCGTCCAGAGCTGAGAGTATTGTAAAGCTTAACTGTTGCATTTGTATAAGCTGATACTAGTTTAATGTGGTGCTGCTGGGAGAGGTGTCGACTCTGGAAGGTTCTCAATCTTTGTTTTCCCTTTTGAAAGGATATGTGGCAGGCACTGTTAGTTGCTCATACAGGGGTTGTTGCCCTCTCTTCCTGCCAACAGAATCCAGGTGTTTTTGCAAGCACTGTGATTAGGAGGTGTTTCAAGCACCCTCTGCCCCTCCAGGGGAAGAATCCTGAGCAGACAAAGCCAATCAGGTAAATTGCATTTCTTCAGCCGGGACTGGTAAGGCATTGCCTTGTGGTCCTCCTGGAGTGTAATGGGACGTTTATGGGGAGGTGTCTGAGACATTTCCCTCCGTCTTCTAGAATGGAGAGACACTTTTTCCCTTCGACGGCAGCTCATGAGGAGACGCTTGGAGTTGCCAGCTGGAGCTATTTTGTGACAGAGAGGGGAGCTGGTGGCTTGCTAAAGGTGCAGAGCAGAAAGCTGGCAAGAACTTGGGGCTTGGTGACCTCTTCGTGTGACTTTATTGACAGCCCTGGAGCCACCACATCTCTATCCTGAGCCTGCTTCTCATGAGACTGGTGAGCACTTCCACCTGTGTCGGCTGCACTTGTCAGTGAAAAGCATCTCAAATACGGATGGCCTTTGTCCTCTCACAAGATGAATTTTGTGGTTAAACACAAAGAAGGACTTTCCGAAATTTAAACACTCTATAAATTGAAGCCATTTATCTTTACCATACACACATTCCCAGGTATCAAATGGTGCAATTTCATGCCTTGTGACTGGTTAGCCAGGGAAAATTGGGATGTGGGAGGTCTTACTAAGGTCTCTCAGTTCACACCCTATAACTAGCCAGCTGCTCTGCTCATGTGTGAGGTTGACTCTGCCTTCATTCGAGTCAGTATGCTGTGGTAGCGGGAACTACCTTGCATTGGTTTTCCATGAAACCTAGTTTTATCTCTGCAAATAGTTGGCTGTTTGACCCTGGGCAAGTTAAATAACCTCTCTGAGCAACAGATGACCCTTCTGGAACATGGGAATAATAGCCTGCATTCTTCTTATGGTACTTACCTGCATCAAATAACAGAGTGTATGGTTTTCAAACTATATGGCAGGAAGATGATGGTGATTGCTATGGATTGCAATTTTGTATCCCCGCCAAAATCCTTTCTTGGAGCCCAACCCCTAATATGGTGATATTAGGAGGAGGGGCCTTTGGGAGGTGACTGGGTCGTGAGGGTGGAGCCTCCATGAATGAGATTAGTGTTTTTCTAAAAGAGACCCCAGTGAGCTCCTTGACCCCTGTGCCATGTGAGGACAGAGAGAAAAAATGTCATCTGTGAAACAGGAAGTGGGGGCATGGAGTCTGCTGGCACCTTGATCTTGGACTTCCCCACCTCCAGAACTGTGAGAAATAAACTTCTATTGTTTATAAGTCTTCCTAGTCTGCAGGATTTCTGTTATAGCAGCCCAAACGGAGTAAGACCGTGATGACGGTGATGATGATCGTGGTCGTGATGGTGGCAAAGATGGGTTTGCTCCATCTGGCCAACAATAGAATTCCAAAAATAACATACAGTGGCGAGGGTGGCAGGTGGGTGGAAGAAGGCCACTGAACATGTGGGGAATCTATGAGCCCTGAGGTGTGAACTTATGAGGGGGACAGATGTCAATGCAGCTGAGAGGAGCATTCAGAGAGCTGCAGGTGGCCCTTTCCTTAACACAACACTGTTGTTCTCCCGGGTGGACCCAGTACCTCCTTCATATACTTTGCTCTGATGTATTCAGAAAGAGTCTCAGTTCAAGTGGGTTTTTTCTCTGGTCCAAGTGGCTGGAAGGATTCAATGCCGAGCCTCCCCTTCCCGGATCTGCCCATGGCAGCAGAGTACTGGACTTCAACAGGGCACTGTCTCTTTCTTTATTCTGTGTGAACACCCAGACATGACAATTCTTCCCTTACAAATGGACTTTTCTCCAAAAATCAATGTTTCTCTTAAATTTTTGTAAATTGAGTCATATTGTCAATGTGGTAAGAGAGCTTGCTAGCTACATGAATCCCATGGTGACCTCTTAGGTATAATACCTAAGTGGATGAGGAATAAAGGTTGGAGTCTGGCTGAATAAGATCCTTCAGGGTAGAGCATGCTGTCTGTCCAAAATATTTCCCTTAATTTCTCCTTCATGATCCTTCCCTCACCAGTCCTGTGTATACATAGGAACATTAGTTCCTCATCATGCTGGGCACAGCCATAGTCCAACCTGGTGAACTCCTACTCAAACTTCAAAGCCCACTCCAATTGTCCGCTCCTTTCTGCAGCTTTCCCTGACTATTCCATTATCAATGAATTGTTAGGTTTATCTCAATCCCCAGAAAGTTTTTAGCACATCTTCATTGCAGCACTTAGAGGTATTTGTTTGCTTATCTGTGTCCCTCTGTATGAATATGAGTTTCCTAAGGGCAGGGATCATGTCTTAAATATCTTTCTTATCACCTGCACTGGCATGATGCCCTGCATACAGAAAAAGTAATCAATAACATTTGTTGAATTAAATTGAATTTGTAAGTTAGGTTTGCTTAAGGGAGAACACACCTGTAGTCATTTCACCAAGGATTCTTGGCTATAGAAATGATTATGCCAAAGGATCTCTTTAAAGGGTAAGCCCTCTGGTGTATTTACAGCAGGATGCAATTTCAAATTCCATATCGCTTTTTGTAGGAGCACATTTCCTGACTTAAAGTTGGACAGGCCAACATTCACATCTAAAGCCTGCAATCAGCACCTTGCTCACATGCAGGGACAACCTTCACAAGCTTAATCGTTTACATAGTGGTAGTTTTTTCCTCTACCCACCAGCCTCTGAAGAGGACCCCTGGGCCTGCAAGCCTTGGGGGGGAGGCATCCAGGGCACACCCTGAGCTTTGGGGCCAGTCCACACGGTGCTGAAGACAGGGGGCGTGGCAGAATACCCATCCTCTGAAGGAGAAGCACATGTGCAGCCTCTGGTCTGCTGCCCCTTAGCAGCTCATTTTAATTCACCCCGAAATCATCCATCTGTCATCACCCATTAAAGGTGTTTGTAAGGAGCTGCAACAATATTGAGGCTGATGCTTTTTGGCACTAATATTGCTATTAATATTGATACCACTTGTAATGCCAACATCATATTAATAACGCTTCTCGTAGGCTCCTCAGACTTGTCCTCTTCTCCACTCTCCTGATCCCTAGACTTGCCCTCCAGCTTATTTTTAAGGATTTTTAGAAGTTATCAATCACACAATTAAAGAGAGCAAGAAATCAAGCCTGGCCTTTACTCGTCTGTAATATGACATGAGTTGGAATGGTCCTTCTCTAAACTAAGCTGGAACATGACTTTTCTTTTTGACCAAGGCAGAGCCTGATGGATAAATCATTCATTTATGCCCTGGAAAATTATTTGGCGCTGCTGTTGCTCAGGTACTATGCAAGGTGCTGGGAGCCCAGATATGAAGAGTCAGGATCCCGCCTTTCTGAGGGTCAAGGCTGGGTGGGCCTCAATGATGAGAGAAGGGAGCTGGGGTGAGCTGTAAGGTGGCGCAGAGGAGCTCCTCACCCAGCTTGATGCAGAAGGCTGAGCTCAGTGAACACTTTGCAGATTTACTGGCAGCAGAGACCAGCTCTGTTGTGGGCTGAGCTATGTGGTCCCCTATCCCTGGGTTCAAATCCCGGTGTCGGAATGTGACTGTGTTTGGAGATAGAGTCTTTAAGGATGTGATTAAGGTAAAACGAGTTCACTAAGGTAGACCCCGATTCATGTGGCTGGTGTCCTTATAGGAAGAGGACATTAGGACAGAGACACAGAGGGGAGTCCATGTCAGGACCTAGGAAGGAGACAGCCATTGGGAAGCCAAGGAGAGAGGCCTCAGGAAAACGAATGCTGCAGAACCTTGACTCTGGATTTTAGCCTCCAGAACTGTGAGAGAATAAATCTGTGCTGTCGAAGTCCCCCATCTGTGGCACTTTGTTATGGCAGCCTGAGCTGACTAATACAGGCCTTAAAGTAGCTGCGTCTACTAGACAGTCTTTATCCTAGGGTGATTTGGGAGCCAGAATGTGCAGAGGGTGTCTGGAGCCAGAGGGGTGGACCAGATCCCACAGTGAGAGCATGTTAATGAAGAAGAGAATGCAGGAACACCAATGCTCTTTGAGAACTAGACTTCTCAGACTCGTTTTTCTCCACAAAATCTAGCACAGGGTACAAAATCACAGTCCAGACTATGCATGGAAGGCATGATTGATCTCTACATGCAGTCCTGTGCTAAGAGGGTGCTGCTGTAACAGAGTGCTCTCCTCTGCTGGGCGTAGACAGAAAATGGTGACTAAGTGTGGTGGCCCCAGTTGTTAGTGCCTCTATGTTTATAAAGTTCTTTCCCACACTTTGTGTACATGGAATGTGTTGTTTAGCATCCACAGTTTATGAAGGAGGAAACCTAAGTTGAGAAAAGTCCCTTTGAGGACCTCTGCCTGCTCAGCTGGGAGGATTGCTTGTAGGAACACCTTCTGCTTGGAGGTCAGCAATGGGTCAGGCCCATGTCCATCACATGACCATGGAGCAGGCTACTACTGTTCAAATTCTGCCCCATATGGCTTCCTCAAGTGGGGCATGCCCTAGCCTCCAGTGGAAACCTATGCAGTTATTTTACTATAGGGGCATTTAGGATATAACTGGCCCCCTCATTTCATAAAGGGTGGGAATTTTCTTACAAAAAGAGGTCCTTGTTCTAGAAAGCTCTCCTTTTCCCTAGACCCTTTATTTAAGGGTCTTCTCTTCCTCAAACATTCTCTCTTTGGGGTTTCTTCCCCATCTGGGATCCTTCCCCATCTGGGTCCTGGACTTCTGCCCCACCACCCCAATCTTAGCTACCACCACCAAACCAGACCCCAGTGCCAAGCCCTGTGTCTTGCATATGCTGTTCCATAGGCTCTGGAGAACACCAGTGGGTCTTCCCTGGCTCAGCCTTTTTTTTTTTTTTTTAATGTTTTTTATTTATTGTTTTTGAGAGTCAGAGAGAGACAGCGCAAGCAGGGGAGGGTCAGAGAGAGAGAGATACAGAATCCAAAAATAGGCTCCAGTCTCTGAGCTAGCTGTCAGCACAAAGCCTGACGCGGGGCTCAAATGCACAAACCGTGAGATCATGACCTGAGCCGAAGTTGGACGATTAACCCACTGAGCCACCCAGGTGCCCCATGGCGCAGACTCTCTTACATTAGAAGGGGTGAGGGGGCAGAAGCTGGAGGGAAGCCTCTACATCTTTAGCTTCAGCCCTGCATCTCCACTGCAGAGCCACTGCCGGTGTCCTTCCTGGGATTCCTAAAGGCAGATGGATGGAACTTGAAGATAAATCCTCTGGATAGACTCCCTGGTATAGGCTACATGAGGAATTCTCCCCCTAGACTAGGGGAAAACCAGCTAACGTGTCCCTACTCTGAGAAATAATAACCTACCTTGTTTTGCTAGAGGCACATTCTCCTTTCATCCTGACCTGGTTTTCATTACAAAATGTTCTTGTATGAACTCTGGGCCATCTGGGGTGAATGGCATCATGTACGGAGTTTTTCTCTGATTTCCAGGTTTCTCTCCTAATAGCAGGGGCAGAGATTTCAGTGCACACTCCCAGATATACTTTATCTAGAAAGCTGTTACTATACTGGGGCTGGAAACCAGGCTTTCAGGATCCAGTCCCACATTATTTCTTGCTCATGTATTTTGAAGGGATGTCTAACGTGCAGTATGAACCTGGGTGAATTTTGACTTGGTGGAAGCTTTTTAATTTTATTTTTTTAATTTCTAAATATTTTTAATGTTTGATTTTTGAGAGGAGAGAGAAGAGAGAGAGAGAGAGAGAGAAAGAAAGAGAACAAGAGGTGTTCGGGCAGAGAGAGGGAGGCACAGAATCAGAAGCAGGGTCCAGGCTCTGAGCTGTCAGCACAAAACCCAATGGAGGGCTCGAATCCATGAACTGTGAGGTCATGACCTGATCCAAAACCAAGAGTCAGATGCTTAACTGGCTGAGCCACCTAGGCGCTCCATGGTGGTAGCTTTTTAAATCCTGGAATGCAGGGAGGGTACTCATTCATCAATCCGGATTGCAGCACTTTTGTACTATGGTTACCAGATGATGGTCTAAGTGTTGGCAGTATCAAGATAGACAAAATACTTTCCTGGAAATTATATTGGGGATGAGAAGAATGTAAGTTAATAATTTCTATAAAAAAATTAATAATTCTGTCCTTCGAGAATACCACCTTCCTCAGTGAACCTCAGGATGAGCATTCTGGAAGGGCTCAGACATAGAAAAGTAGAATCCCTTTATTTTAAAAGTGCCAAGTCCAAGGTCCAGAGAAGGGAGGAAAGAAGGAAACTCACACCTGACGAGCTGGTGTGGCCAGCACTGTGCTGGGCTCTTATTTGCACAGTGACAGGTGGGGAGTGGCTCCACGTCCAGGCAAAGCAGGGGCCGGACCACAGCCCCAGGGGTCCCCTGGGGGCTTGGAGCAGACTGTTTTTCCTTGGGGCCCCTCCCTGCAGGGCCTCCAGTGATCTCCTATACCTGCAAGGTGTGGCACATGCCTCAGGGGCCGCTTACCTGGGAGTCTACCCTCCTAATTCCTCCTCTGGGGGCCAGCGTTTCCAGGCAGCCCAGCTGGAACCCTTCAGGATGAATAGTGCACCTTCGTGTCTGCCTTCTCACATCCTGCACGTCCTGGAGGCAAGGCTGGAACTGCTTCTTCCATCAGGCAGATGGACACAGGCTTTTGGTCAGTAGGGTCAGAGCAGACTTCTACTGTGGTTCCATTCCTGAGCTTGCTCTTTTGCATCTCTGCGTTTGTTTCCTAAGAACCCCTTGGCAAGACCAGACTGAACCCCGCTTCCCAGCACCCATTAGCCATGTATGCCCCCAGCTCCATGGATGGGGTGGCTGCTCCTGGGTGGCAGGGGCAGTTGTGAGGGGCATGTGACACTCAGCAGCTCCCAGGTCCACTCCCTCTGTCCTCTGGAGATGTGTTTGCATTTCTCTCTAGCTAGTGCTCAGCTCTCTGCTTCCTTGGCTCTAGGGCCAAGGGCCAACGCGGAAGATATTTTCCCGGCCGTCCAGTTGGTATGGATGCTAAACAGGCAAATGTGCACTGGATGTGAGCGCCTCCCCCCTCTCCTGTTCCTCTCCTGGGGAAAGCTTGAACCCATGTGTCACAGTGGCTCCAGGCCTGTGTGTGTGGCCAGACTCTCTGCTTTGATCCCACATCAGACTTTGGCTTTATTATTTTCCCAGGCACCGTGATTATCCCCCTAATCATGCCAGGAAATGAAAAGCCACAGACGCTTTCTGTTCAGTGGCCCTGTAGATCTCTGTTGTATTATGAATGTGAAAGTTGATTGAACCTGGGAAACAATTTGAAGCCAGAGTTTCCAAAGCGACGTTGATAAGAGGAAGCGTCCCCCAAGGTCGAGGGCAAATCAGGCCGGGTTTGAGTGTGTAATCACAATGCCGGGGCCACAGTGTGCTGTCCCTGTGACCCCGCCTCTGCCCCTGTGGGTCTGAGTGGTACAGATGCCCCAGCTGGGAGCCTCAGCTTCTCATCCAGCCCAGCCCTGGAGAGGAAGCCCACTGATCCTCCAAGACCAGTTCACATGTTGTGGCCTCTGCAGAGTTCGGGGCCCCTGCTCCAGCTCTGACCGGCCACCTAACCTGTCTGGTGACTGACACTTCTCCACAGCTGTCTTCCTTTGTCATGGAGGGGTGGGAGGATTCTTTCTCTGTTCACCTGCATGTCCCCAGTACCTGCTTTCCAGGGTGAGCAAGGTCAGCTTTATAAGTGCAATGATAATGATGATAATGAGAATGTGTACATAACACTGACCATGTGCCCTGGGTGTTTTAAATATCACAATTCATTTAGTCTTCATTATAATCCCACAGGAACTCAGGTTTATTGCTCCCCAGTTTGTCACCAGCCCACCATCTCCTTTCCCATAATCCGGTGATACTGTGGCTCTATCTTATCAGGACCTAATTGCAGGGAAAACAAAGGAGGGGGAAAGTTCTTCCCCTCTGACCCGTAATCTGAAATAAAAATTTCTGCCTGAGAATTACTGCTTACCTCCCCTCTCTTCCTGCCTCTCCCTGCTTGCCTTCTTCCCTCATCTCATGTCCCTAGCATGTCCACCTGCCCCCCCCACCCCCGGATTGCCTCCACGCCGTGTACTTGCTGGAGAGCAGGGCACACACCCACCACAGCCTGTGTGCACTGCTCCACGCTTTCACTGCTCCTTGGCTCCTGCCATGAATGCCTTTAATTTCATCATTTACCTCCTGCCTTCCCTACTGAATGTCATGAATATCGTTTCCACCGATAGCCTGCTCATTTTTAAAGGTTTATTTGCTATTCAGTGGGCTTGGGCTGGGACACCCCAGGTGTACAGAGAGAAAACAATTTGTAAGATGAATGTTATGAGGACCATCCTTCCTCCCAGGCACAGAGGGGCCGGGGCTACCAGACAGAAAGGAAGGTGCACAGGTCCTTGAGGGGAAGTGGAGACAGGCCAGTTCATTTGGGCCTGGGTCTGCAAAGGCCCCCACACCACAGCAACCCCCATGTCCATGGCTTCTTGGTATACAGCAGGTGCTCCTCCATTGAGCATTATGGGGCACATGCTAGCTGGGTTTATATGCCAGCTGCTATGCTAGGTACCTGACAGGCAGTCACTCACTGAATCCTTGTAGCACCTGAGCAGCTGGGTCATGACAACATCAGCAGCAGCATTTTACAGATGAGGAAATGGAGGCACAGGGAGGTAATTGCCCAAGTGTGCAAAGCTATCAAATGGCAGAGCCAGGACTCAAACCCAGCCGCTGGGACTACGTGTCACCTGTCTGGGCTCCTCTGCTTCTTGCCTGCTACACTATGGTCCTAGAGAACCACCACGGCAAGGCATGTGTAAGTGGTACACACAGGGAATGCAGCACGTGTTCTGAGGGCAAAGGCTCTCCCCGGCTTTGGATGACAGAGAAACTCCTTGCAGAGAGTGGCACTGGATTCAGGCCTTCGTGGAAGGATAGGATTCAAAGGGGTGAAGGAGACAGGACATTTTAGGCAGGAAGAATGGAAATATCACGGATGTGGTTTGAGGTTGGGGGGAGAATTTATGTGTGTTGACCCATAAGGAAGGGACAAGGATGAAATCCATCCAATCTGTCTTCTGGCATTTTGTTGGCAGAAGGTCTGCGATGTGCAGACTCTTATTTGGGGGATCTGAGCTGAGATGGTGACAAGGAGCCCTGGGCTGGCAGGGGCTGACAGGGTGAGTGACAGTGACCCCTCTCTAACATCGCCATAGGCCTGGCACAGTGTATTTTCTGCTGTTGTCCCTGCCTTTCCAAATGCAAACCACCTGCCTGGTGCAGACTACCATTTCCAGCTTTCTTCAGCTGTCATGGTATTAAGTGTAAAATGACAACAACATATATTTACTTCATGTTATTTACAAACTGTAATGTTCAGCGGGAAAACAAATTGAGATTTCTGGGCAAAGAGGAGGCATCTGATGTTCTGATTCACTTAGCCCATAGTTGCAGATGTCTTTGGAAGAGACAGAGAGGCCCTGCCTGGGGCAGGAGGGAAGGCTGTGAGGGACAGGGTGAAGGATGGGAAAGGGGGATCCAGAAGGCAGGAGGTGGGCAGTGAAGCCTTTAGTGTGGCGTTCCTGGGATCCAGCCTTCCCAGGTCAGAAGCACACCATCTGCTTGCAATAATGAACAGTGATGAGCAGTGGAAGTGCTCCTGTTGGTGAGCCCAGGCCAGAATTCAGCATGCACTCTGCAGTGTGTGTGTGTGCATGTGCATGCACGTGTGTGCTAGTTGGGGGTGCTATGTGGCCTACTCCTGTGTTGCTTTCTGAGAGATTGGACCTACCTTCTCCAGCACATATCAAGCACAGCTCTCATTTTCCAAGCTTCATGTAGTAGTGATGACACCTTCCCCTGAAGGGGAAGACAAAGAAGGGAGAGAAAGTGGAGGCAGGACATTTCAGTTTATGTTGATATAATCCCAGAATGACGGTATCCATCTCTCCCTTAAGCAGTTGCTTGTTTACCCTGGGATCTGAGTTCTCCTGAGGCACTAGAAAGCACAACATCTGCCTCTACCCAAACTTTGCCTCACCCCCAGGATCCGCCTCATGGGGCTGGACTCCTGACCTTGGCTGGCCTGCTCTGCACAAATCTAGGGCCTTTGTGGGTTCTGGAAGAGAAATCCTGTATGTCCTCCTGGAACTGAGTCGGTAAGAACAGAGGGGCTGTAGCGACCAACTAGTCTCCCTGATGGAAGAGCCCCAAACAAGGGAAGCTTGGGTTGATGGATGATGAACAGGGTCCTGGTAACATCCTGGAGCTCCTGGATGAGTCTGGGCATGAAGCTCGTTAGCCCTCAGACTTCTTAGGTGGGGAAGGTAATAGATTCTATTTTTCTCCTTTTTATCACAGTTCATGTCACTTGCATATGCCCTAAATGATGCAGCGCTGACCACAGTTTGGTGAATTGAGCAGCTGAGTTGGGGGAGAAAGTGGCATAAAAGGAGGCCTGGAACAGAGACCCAAGCCTGCTGACTGGAGGCTGTTCCTGGATGTTTGTTCAGAAAGCTGTGCATCTGCTGAAATGGGGCAGACAAGGCAGGGGATGGAGCATGGGATTGACCCCTCTGTGTGCACCCATCAATACTGTTGATGAGTAGAGGAGGGGAGAGTGCAAAAACTGGCCGTTTGTACCATTTTATGTCTGGGGACCTAGAGACTCAGGAAAAAAAGCATGGCTTGTCCAAGACCACACAGTGTGTTAGTGATGAATTCTTTAATTTTGCCAGGGCATGGAGTCGTTAGGGTGTTGAGGCTGGGAAACCCACTGTGTTGGTGCATTCTCATAGAGCAGCAGACAGAACTAGGGCTGGGGTTGGGCTCAGGGGCACAGCATTTAAAGGAAGGACTCGGGATCCTTGAGGTGCTCCCCAGTTATAACTGCGTGCCCTCCTGGGATTCACTTATACTTTTTTAATGTTTATTTTATTTATTTTTGAGAGATAGGGAGGAGAGGAGAGGCAGAGAGAGAGAGAGGGACTCAGAGGATCTGAAGCAGACTCCATGCTGACAGCGGACAGTCAGATATGGGGCTTGAACTCATGAACTGTGAGAGTGTGACCTGAGCCAAAATCGAGTTGGATGCTTAACCAACTGAGTCACCCAGGCGCCCCTGGGGTTCACTTTTAAAGTGTGCCACTGCCAGCTCTCCTTTTATCCCCTCACATTGCTACCTGGCTCCATGTGGAGCTCACCTCCTCCTCCTGGCTTCTTGTCCTTCCCTCTGATTGAAGCAGAGCTTCATTGGTGGCTGGGTGTTAAGATGGCCCCGGTTGTGGATCTGGAAGGAAGCTGGCTATAGGCTGGTGGCCAGGCAACAATAGAAAGGGCTCTGCTCAGGGTAGCCTCCAACCCCTGGATGGCAAAAATGGGCACTCATGGAGATCAATCCATGGTACTTCACTCAGGATTACGCATGGGGGAAGGCAGTTTCTGCCTCTTGAAGTCTGAGTTAGTTGTCTCTGACCTTTTGAAAGAAATGACCAGGGGCACCTGGGTGGCTCAGTTGGTTAAGCCTCCGACTTCAGCTCAGGTCATGATCTCATGGTTCGTGGGTTCGAGCCCCATGTCGGGCTCTGTGCTGACTGCCAGCTCAGAGCCTGGAGCCTGTTTTAGATTCTGTGTCTCCCTCTCTCTCTGACCCTCCCCTGCTCATGCTATCTCTCTCTCTCTCTCAGAAATAAATAAAACATTAAAAAAATTTTTTTGAAAGAAATGACCAAATATATGAATACATACATACACACACACGTGCACACATGCACCCTCATGTGTACAATGCATATACATACACACAGAGACACAAATGAACACACATGTACCCACACGCACAAGACACATACATGTTTACACATACAGACATAGGCACATACATATGTAAACACATATACATACATGTAGACACACACATACACATACATATAGAGTGTGGTTGCCACTCTTTCTCCTCTCCCTCTGGAGCCAAAGTCTAGGTCCACTTCCTCCCACAGGAGGGAGTTGTGGACAGACTGGGGCTCTGCAAGCTTCAATGGTGCCCCCTCTTATTCACAGGTTTGCTTTCTGAGGTTTCAGTTACCCACTGTCAACTGAGGTCCAGAAGCAAATGACATATGGCCAGAAACTCAGTAGCAGCATGAGCAGTGTCACAGGGCCTGCATCCTCCTGCTCTGTCTCCTCATCTGGGCCTTTTATCATCTTACATGATCACAAGAAGCATGTGTGCAGTGCAATGGGATATTTTGGCAGAAGGAGCAACCACACTCACCTAAATTTGATCAGTGTATTGTTAAATTGTTCTATTTTATTATTAGTTGTTAATCTCTTACTGTACCTAATTTAGAAATTAAACTTCATCATGCGATATGTACAAACAGGAAAAAACAGTGTATATAGGTTGTGGGACCACCGTGGTTTCAGGCATCTGCTGGGTTCTTGAGATGTACCTCCCATGGATGAGGGGGACTGTTGTGCTCAAGAGGCCAGTGATCCTGTTCCCCTCAGTGTTCCAAGCCTCTGCGTCCTTGCCTGCACCTTGGTGCTTCTGAGGTGTTTGGGTCCCCCTTGCAGAGGGTGCACAAGTCCATTTGTCTGCAAGGTCCCAGCAAGTCCAGCTGCAGCCCCACTCTGTTGTCACTGCTCTCCCTTGGGCAAGTCACTGTCCTTCTCCCTGTCTCAAGCTTCTCCCAGCAAATGCTGGCTCCTCTCTGTGCTCCTGCCCATCTTTAAGGTTCTCAGCTCTGACCCTGGCCTCTTCTCTTTCACAGCTGTCTCCTCACAGCAATTCTGGTTGCCTCAGGGCCAGGGACAGAATGGCCTCCTGTGAGGTCTGAGGTGCATTGGGGGGGGGGGTTTGGAGGGGGGAATACCTAACAGAGCCCCACCAGGGGAAGGGACCGGGGAGCATAAGAGCCCCAGGGGTGAGTGGGACAGGGCTGAGTGGAGGGGGACAGAGAGTGTTCAAGTTAGTTGCATCTGATTCCAAATCCTGCAAAGATACAATTCAGATGATTTCAAATCATCACATACAAGGGTTGTTGGCTTCTGAACTTTTCTTTTGCGACAAGAATAGAGTGTGTGTGTGTGTGTGTGTGTGTGTGTGTGTGTGTGTGTGTGTGCTGTGTGTACATGTTTTTAATCTCCTCACTCAAAAAGTTATTCACTCCTTCTAAAAGTAGAGGCCAAGCCGGTGATAAATTGCTGACTCCTTCGACATGAATATTGTTCAATTATTCACAGATGTGTTTGGCCTGACAAAAGCCTTTGCTTCAGCACATTTCTCCTGTTAACCGAAGGCATTCATGCTAATGTAGAATCAGCTATCATTAGCACAGACTTTCAGCAGCTCTCAGCTACTCCAATGTCTTCTTTCTTCACTCTATCATTTTCTCTTATGATTTAATTAGTGTGAGGCTGGAATCCTGGGCTCTGAATTTATCCAGGAAGCTGCACGGATGGAATTTTGACACCTGCTGAATTCCTCAAGCTGGGTTGTCTGCTCTATTCTTCACCCACTAAACTCAATGTTGGGATGTTGACTTTGCAGGTCTCCCCACACTGCCCTGTGGGGAGACCAGTTGGCCATGCCAGAATTCTGGATTTGGGACAGAGGCTTCTTACCGTAGTTGTGGCCTCACCTCTTCCCCTCTGGATTAGATGGATCCAGAGGGCTCTTCTTCAGGCAAGTCAGCTTTACCACCCTCATCCTACTGCCTTAGGGGTTGCCCGCATGATCTCCTCACATCCCAGGAGGACCAGGTACCTCAGAGATCATCAAGGGCAATGGTTTTCAAGCCTTTCATTTTTAGCAGTGTAATCATTTCAAAGGAAATTTTGTGCAGATGCTAAATGTCCAAGAGAGAAGAGCAAAGCTACTCTGAAGGAAACAGAGGTGGTGTGACGTGCTCCCTCTTCTCCTCAGACCCAGAAGCCCCTCTCAGGAGCTCCAGGTCTCTGCAAGCCCCAGCCTGAAATCCGTGACCAAGCAAAGCCCAGCTGAGAAAGGCTGTGACTTGCTCAAGATGAGATGCCAGTCACTGATGGAGCTGGACCAGGATGCAATTACTCTGAGGGCTCTGTCAGTATTCTTTTCACCCCGCTTCTTCTTTCAAGGCTCTTCCCAAATACCATTTTCTTCATTAAGGCTCTTTCTGGCCACTTACAATTTGTTTTGTTCACTTTTCACTCAACAGTGTTTGCTGAGCTCCTCTGGTGTGTGAGACACTGCTTCCTGTTCTAGGGAAACAACAGGAGACAAAATATGTGAAAGTCTTTGCTCTCATCAAACTTATATTCTAATGGGGAGAGAGAAGAAAATAAACACATAATAATTAGATAAATGGGGAGGGAAGGAATTCTATGGACGAGGTGGGGATTATGATTTGAAACAGGTGTTCTTTTACTGGAAAATGACATTTAAATGCTGGCTTGAAGGGGGTGCGAGGAAAGAACATGTGAACATCTGACTGGCCCAGGGAGAATGGTGCAGAGGTAAGAATATATCCAGAGAGTCAAAGGAAGCGTGAAGGGGCTAGTGTGTCTAAAATAAAACATTCAAGGGGAGACCAGTAATAGGAAGCCAAAGAGGTAATAGAGCCAAATCATATGACCTCACAGGTCATTGTAAGGGTTTGGGCTTGCACTTGGGTAAATGGTGGGCCACTGTAATGGTTTGAACAAAGGCACCACATGAGCTGACTTGGGTTTTGAAAGGATGCATCTGCTGCAGTGTTGCAGAAAGACATAGGGATACACAAGTGGAAGCAGGGACAGTGCACTGTGGCAGTAATCTAAGTGAGACATGAAAACTTACACTTGTGTGCTGTTGAGTGTTCACATTCTGAATGTTTTTGAGGGTAGAGCCAAAAAAATTTGCTGAAGGATTAGTTGTGAGCTAAGACAATAAAAGAATTGTCAAAGTTGCTTATGCAGTTTTTAGCCTGAGCAAAAAAGATGTCATTGACCAAAGTGGGGAATACTGAAAGAAACTGGATGGAGGGATATTAGAAGCTCAGTTCAGGAGAAGTTACTTTCAGGCATCCATCAGACATCCAAGCAACGAAGTGATGTGATGATTCTTTCCACTTGTGATGTTTCCAACCTCTCATCCCCCAAAACACTATTGTAATTTTCTTCTTCTTTTCTTTTTTTGATGTTTATTTATTTTCAAGAGAGAGAGAGTGAGCAAACAAGCAGAGGAGGGCATAGAGAGAGGGAGACACAGGATCCTAAGCAGACTCTGGGATCTGAGCTGTTAGAACAGAGCTTAACACAGGGCTCAAACTCAACGACCACGAGATCATGACCTGAGCTGAAGTTGGATGCTTAACTGACTGCGACACCGAGGTGCCCCTATCGTAATTTTCAAAAGCAACTTGATCATATTCTCTGTGGGATTACAATTAATTTGTATCTGAATGTTGTTAGGACAATACAAGCATCCTGGGGCTGAGGACCTTATTCATCCTGGTGTTCACTGCTTTGGCACAGTGCTGGGCAGATGGCCTGTGTAATGAATGCTTGTTGTCATAAATTCAACCAACATTGTAGAAGAGTTACAGAATTAGAAGAGCAGTATGACATAGCCTATTTTCTTCCAAATTGTTTTCTGCTGCACATTAATCCCTTGGGATGTCCAATTAGAAAACCAACTCCATAGTCAAGTAAGTTTAGGAAACTCTATATTCTACATCCTTGTCTCTGAGCTTTAGAGAGCAGAGTTGCATAATAAAAGGGATTTAAAAATCCTGCAAAAAAAAAAATAAATAAAAATCCTCTGAAACATACCTAACACTGTCGACCTCAGTGTCTCCTGATTACGTCGGGCTACTGTACGTTTTCCTCAGGTAGCCCTTTTGGTGTTGTATAGAACACACCATAGGATATATTGGGAAACAAAAATAATGCTGAAATTAAGAATCTGAAGACCCAGGTTTGAGCTCTCACAGTATGAGTTTAGACATCATTACTGGTCTGGGCTCTGCTTCCTCATCTAATGGAATCAAACCAGTTATGGCTCAAATGTACAACATACAGATTTTAATCATTTCTTTTGTTTTTATGTCTCCTAGGGGTAGGGCTGGGTTTTAGCAACTTAGTAAAGACCCTCGTGGTTTATATTTAGCATCTAATGGATCTCTTATGCTGCTTTCCCCAGCCTTCTCTCAGTTTCCCTAGGAGAAACTCATGCTACCCCCTAGCTATCTGGCCTCCCACCCCCAACACTAACATATGCCTCTGTCCCTAATCTCCAACTCTTACTTTCTCTCTAGGCATTCACTGCATTAGGCTCCAGAGCTCTCCTGCCTTCTCCTTACCTGCCCTAACCTAAATAAAGTGGGAGGTCTGGATAGCGAGAGCTAGCTAATGTCTGCTAGGTGAACAGGTATCAACAGTTCAGATATCGCTTCTCCCAGGAAACCCCAATTTCTGTAGCCCTTCTGGAGATTAGTGCCTGGATCTAAAGAGGAATGTCTCTAATGGTAAGACCTTCAAGAATGGGGCAACGTGAGTGCATGTGGGTCCTCTGATCCTCCATAGCACACTAGAAAGGATACTACCATTTTTATCTGTGCATAGGAGCCTTGTTGGTATGTTAAGAGACCTGGCAAATGAAGTCTGTGGAGGACAAGAATGAAGAAAAGATGTTTGGAAGAACTCCCCTTAGTGTAGCTTACCTAAACATGCTGGATTTAAAAAAATGTCTTTCAAATGCATGAATGAACTGGTAGGAAAGTAAGGGAATTCCTCAGAGACCAGGTGTAAGAAAGTGAATTAATCTAAGCTCCAGAGCAGGCATGTGTCCTTTTAGATTTCCTACAGATTACACCTGTAGGAAATAAGAGAAAGGGGACTGGAATCTAAGCAAAGTGGGAATACCCATACATAAAGCTGGGGTCCTTCAGTGGGTGACCTAAAAAATTACCCACCCCACAAAGGGAGAGGATGAGAAAATATTCCCTTAGGGTCTGGGTGTTACAGAATAAAAGAACATATTTCCCCTGAGAACTCTTACCCACAAACCTTCCCTCATGTAGGCTTGGTGTCTGAATTTTTATTACATGTGACCTAAAAAACTGTATTCTGAAAATTTAGTTTTAAGTAGTCCCAGGTGAGTAGTGCCCCCAGGCATTTGGAAGAAACAAATATAAACAGTCTCTGGAGAAAAACTCTAAATGCAGGACTGGAGAATTCCCTCAGATAAAGATCTTAGGAACATGAACTCACAATGAGAAATCAGTAAGCACATGGGTTCACAAACCACTGTTAGCAAGAGTCAGCAGAAACAACCAACTACAAAATTAGAACCACCAAGACTGCAGATATTGGAATTGGCAGATAGAGAATTTAAAGCCAGGATGTAAATAAGCCTTGGAAATAAATAAAAGTATGTTAAAAAAACAAATCATGAGATTATAAAAATCAGTCAGAGAGATTTAAAAAGGAGTCAAACAGATATTCTAAAAATGAAAAACCTTTATAAATAAAATTAAAACGTAGTGGGTAGTCAAAGAGAGGGTTGGTGAACAGAAAGATAGATCTATGAGAGAGTTTCAGAATCATGGATGGCACAATGTGATCAGTATTTCTACTTAAAAAAAGAGGCAAAAGAGAGAAGGGAGAGCTGCATTTATGATGTGTTAAATAATGACTGAGAACTTTTCAAATTTGACAAGAGATACCAAGGCTTAAGTTCATTAAATCCACATCTAGGTACACCATATGAAACTATAGGATACCAAGAAAAAGAGATCTTAACAACAGCCAGGAACAAAGGACAAATTACTGCAAAGGAATGAAAATTATGCTGACAGATAACTTCTCTGTGCTAACAATCAGATGCAGAAACTAGGGGAAGGAGCTCTTCAAATTTTGGAAGGAACATGACTGTCAACATAGAATGCTACATCTAACAAAGCTTCTTTTATGAATGAGGAGAATTAAGAGAAATTTTCAGACAACCAAAAACTGGGCGTGCTTAATGACAATGGATTTTACTAAGAAAATTTCCAAGAGTTCTTAGGAAGAAGGAAAATGATTTCAAAGGGAGGACCTAAAATATTACAAGAATTGGTGAACACAGGAAATAATAAGTGGGTAAATCTAAATGAACATTGACTATATAAAACTGTATTACTATGTCTAATTGGTGGAATAAAAAAAAAATCAGTAAAAATCCTGAACAATTACTTGTAAGTCAGGATTGAAGTGGTTGGATTTAAAGCCTTCTAAGATCCCTGGTTTTTTTTGAGAGAATTAGTAAAGATAATAATTTATGTAGTAGTGCAGTTGTAGTTTATAGTCTCAGTGACCTCAAACTCATGCTGCCAGCATCCCACCTCTGATGCACCATGTTCCTTTTCTCTCTGTGCTGTGAGCACTTCTCCAAAGCTGTGGGTGACAGCAGGCCCATATGCAAGAGAAGTACAGAGGTTTGGGTGAGTTATTGGGCAACTCCCAACCAATGAATAATATTAAGGTTATAGATAACTGCTCACATTTCCCATCATACAGATGGATAATTATAGAATTCATTTATCATTCTCCTCAGAAAACGTGGTAGAATCAATCTCCCATTTGCCATGGCAATGACCTTATAAAGACTTTTATAGGGGCTTTCTTTCTTCCCTCTCTCCCCATTCTCTTATTCCTGCTTCCTTAGGTCACCTGCCAAATATGCTATCCACCTCCAAGGCCTTGTCTTAGATTCTGTTAATCTAGGAGCTCAAACTAAGACAATTAACTTTTCACTTTAATATCTAATTTAACTTAATTTGTTAAACTTAATTTAACAAATTTAACAACTATTAAAAGAATAAAAATAGAGTGAGTAACTCCTAAAACCAATATAAGGAAAAATGGAATGGAAGGGAAATTCAGTTAATCTAAAAGAAGGAAGAAATAATTTTTTTTTGTTTAAGATGGTAAAAATGAACCCAGTGTATGAGAAATCACAATCAATGTAAATGGACTAAATGTTCCAGTTAAAAGATAAAGATCACCAATTGCATTCATTCTCTCTTTTATTTTTTTTTTTAAAAATGTAACATTTATTTATTTTTGAGAGACAAAGAATGAGCAGAGAAGGGGCAGAGAGAGAGGAAGACACAGAATCCAAAGCAGGCTCCAGGCTCTGAGCTGTCAGCACAGAACCCAATATGGGGGGCTCGAACCCACAGACCATGAAATCATGACATGAGTCAAAGTCGGATGCTTAACCAACTGAGCCACCCAGGTACCCCTTACCAACTGCATTTAAAAGCACAGCATAGGGAGGGAAAAAAAAAAAAAGAGAGAGAGAGAGAGAGGCAAGCCAAGAAACAGACTCTTAACTATAGAGAACAAATTGATGGTTACCAGAGGGGAGATGGGCTGGGGCATGGGTGAAATAGGTGACAGGGATTAAGGTTGTGATGAGCACTGAGTATTGTAATAAGTGTTGAATCATTAAATTGTACATGTGAAACTAATTTACACTTTATGTTAACTGACTGGAATTTAAAAACTTAAAATGATAGAAAACAAAACAGAACAAAAATAAAAGCATAGCAAAACAAAGTCCAGATACATGCCACTTATAAAATACATACCAAAATCCAAAGATCTAGAAAGGCTGAAATCAAAGGATGGGTTGAAAAGTCATACACCAGGCAAATGCTAAAGGAAAGTTAGGATTATATGTATACACACACACATATATACACACACACACACACACATACATACATACATATATATATGTATATATATATATAGAATCAGAAAATGCAATTAAAGTGCTATTCATGGTAGGAAATAAAAATATAATGTACACAGGGATAATAAAAGCATATATATGTATACAAACACACACATATCTATATCATTTCTATATCTATATCACATATAGATATATGTGGCTTTAAGGCTTTAAGGATAAAAATATTTTTAGAGATTTAAAAAATCTTCACTATCCGTTGATAAAAGCTTCAGTTTACTATTCTAAATCTGAATGTATCTAATAGTGTAACTTCAGAATATATACAACAAAAATTGATCCAGCTATAAGGACAAATTGACAAATTCACCATCTAAGTGGGAGATTTTAACATCCTTCTCTCAGAGACCAATAGGTCAAACAGATGAAAATCAATAATAACAGAGGCAATATGAACAACACATTTAACAAGCACAATTTAAAGGATGTATGTAGAACACAGCACCAATAACTGGAGAATACACATTCCTTCCAAACACACATAAAACTATTCCTAAAAATTGATCAAGTACTAGGTTGAATGCATTTCAAAGAATCTGTATCTAATAGATACTCTTATGCAACAATGAAATTACATTAAAATTAAAAAAATATAACAGAAATTAGAGAAATTCTATAATGAATGTATAGTGAAAAAATAACAGTGAAAATATAAATCAAAGCTTGTGGGATACAGCTAAATTAGCGCCTACAGATGTAATAATGGCTTCAAATACTTCAAATATTATGAAGAAAGAGAACTGGGGGCACCTGGGTGATTCTGTCGGTTCAGCATCTGACTCTGATTTCAGCTCAGGTAATGATCTCAGTTTGTGAAATCAAGCCCTGAGTCAGGCTCTGTGATGACAGAGTGGATCCTGCTTGGGATTCTCTGTCTCTCTGTCTCTCTTTCTGTCTATCCACAGGTTGTGCATGCATGTACATGCCTGCTCTCTCTCTCTCTCTCTCTCAAAATAAATAAATAACCATTAAAAAAAAGAAAGAGAAGCTGAAAAAAATTAGCAGTAATACACCCAACTTTAAAACGCAGAAAATAATAATAGAAAAAACTCAAAGATGTAAGGAAATAGTAAAGGAGAAGTCAAAAATTAAGGAAATGGAAAACAGATTCAATAGAAAGGAGCAAAAGAGGTATACATTTTTTCTTTGAATATCCTAATAAAATTGACACATATCTGCAAGATTGATCACATATGACAGTAAAAAGGAACAAATAAACAATATTAGGAGCAAAAAGGAGCTCTGCATTGAGGCAACAGAGATTAAAAAATTTATGCTAATAATTTCAAAACTCATACAAATTACATAAATTCCTAGGAAAATTTTTAAAAAACACTAAAATTGACTCAAGAAGAAATGATTCCATAGCCATGAAGGGCATTAATTCAACATTTAGAAATGTCTCCTCAAAGAAGGCACCAGTCACAGATAGTTCTATAATAAGTAAGGTAAGGTGTACAAAGCTTTCAAGGAACAAGTAATTCTAACCCTACATAATGTTTTAGAGAGTCAAGAAGAGGCCAGGATGGCCTCCATATGAAATCCTAACAAAACCAGTATAAGAAAGGAAAGTTAGAGAACAATTTAACTCATGGCTTTTTCTGCAAACTTCCTAAACAAAACACTAGAAAAGTGAATCTAAGACCAAAGGTAACAGCTTATGACCAAGTTTATATTGGTCCAGGAATACAAGGTTAGTTTGACATTTTAAAAAATGTAGATTTAATTTACCATGGTAACAAATTGAAGCATCTGATAAAAAAAAGAATCACAACAAAAGTCTTAGCAGACTCAGAATTGAAGGAATATTCCTTATCCAGGTACACTATATCAACCTGAAGTTTATAGCCAACATTATGTTAAGTGGCTAAATATTTTGTTGTTGTTGTTGTTGAGGACATACTTTCCCTCTGCTGTGTGCAGGGCCGAATTATTTGGGGTGTGTCGACCAAGATTGTTGGTTGAAAAGGCAGAATATTGACCCTGGTTGGCTTATATCAAAAGGAAATTTGTGGGAAGGATGCTGGGACCTCATCAAAACCATAGGTGGTCGGGTGGCCAGACTGAGGAATCATGAACTAGGGGAGCACAGAAGAGCCGGACAGGACTGCTCTTTCTCCTTCTCTCCCTCCTTCCTTGCACTATCCCTCTCTCCTTCCCTCTCTCCCTCCCGCCCGCCTTCCTTCCTTCCTTCCTTCCTTCCTTCCTTCCTTCCTTCCTCCCTCTCTTATTTCCTTCCTTCCCTCCCTCCCTTCTTTCCTTCCTTCCTTTCTCCCTCCCTGTCTTCCTTCCTCCTTCCCTCCTTCCCTCTTCAGTGGCTAAATATTAAAAGCATTCCCTTTGAAGTTAGAAACAAGAAAGGATTCTTGCCACTAATACTTCCACAATAAACTGGAAGCCCCAGCCAATGCAGTACACCAAGAAAAAACACGTAAGGACTAGAAAAGAAGAGGCAGTATTATTAGCAAATAATATGACAAAAATCTCAAAATAATCTGCAAAGAATGATTAGAATTACTAAGAGAATTTAGCAAGTTGTCAGGTTTTGATTAATATCAATATCAACTGTATCTGTATACTATGGTAAGAATCAGAAAATGCAATTAAAAATGCTACTCATGGTAGGAAAACAAAATATAATGTACTTAGGGATAACAAAAGCAGAACTTATATAATGGTTATTATGGACCATGCACTATTTTAAACATTCCTTTTATATTAACTTATGTAGTGCTTATAATAACACTGTGATGTAGGTGCTATAAATTACTCTCATTTTACAGCTGTGGAAATTGATAACCAGAGAGATTATGTAAGTTGTTCATATTTTGTGGTTAGTAAACTTCAGAGTAGGAATTCAAATGAAACATCTGTTTTCAGAGTATGTGCTCTTAACTACTATCCTACAATTTCCTTTTTGGGAAGAATTGCAAAACTTAATGGAAAGACTTCAAAAAGGATTTAAATAAATAGAAAGGCATACCATGCTTATGGATGAGATAACAATATTATAAAGATATCAATTCTTCCAAAATTGATCTATATATTCAATGATAGGATTTTCATGGAACTTGACCAGTTAATTATAAAATTTATATGGATTAACAAAGGGTCAAAAAGAGTCAGTGCATTCCTAAAAAGTAAGAACAAGGGAGGAGAAGGATATTTGCCCTATCAGATAACAACATAAAATGTTAATACTATAAAAATAAAAAAGAGGGTTTGGCACAGGGAAAGACATAATAAAAAATTCTGTAAATTGATCCTTGCATGTGTGGAAATGGATAGGTGATGAGTGAATCAGACAGGGGAAAAGATGAGCTTTTCAATATGTGGTACTGTTTATCTAGATGGAAAATAATAAAAATGGGTTCCTACTTCACACTATACACAAAAATTAATTCCAAATGGATTAAGGTCTTAAATGTGAAAGGCAAACCTATAAGACTTTCAGAAGAAAATGTGAAAGAAACCCTAATGATGAATAAAAAGATGGCAAAAGCAGAGTACATTGAAATTAATAACTTCTAATCATGGAAAACAACAGACACCAGAAAGGCAGAGAACAAACTGAGAGAGGAGATTTGCAGTATGCATAACTGAAGCTGGTTCAGGATCCAGAATATAGTAAAAAAAACCTTCTATAAATAAATAAGAAAAACATTAACAGCTCAAAGGAAAGTGGAACAAAAGATCTGAGCAGAAATTTCACCATAGAGTGGGAACAGGCAATCAGCATATCAAAAGATGCTCAACCTCTATAGGAATCAAGGAACACACATTAAAATCATATTGTGATATAATTTCTTACCATCTAAATAAATAATAATCAGAATGTTTGAAAATCCCAACTTTCCTACACTGCTGGTGGGAGTATAAATGGCTACAGTCACCTTGGGAAACAACTTGTCATTACCTCGTAAGGTAAAACTATGAATAGCCAACAATTCCACTCATACATATCTAGAGAAATTCTTGCAAATGTGCATTAGGACAAAGGTACAAAGATGTTAACAGCAGCATTGTTCTTAATGTTACAAAACTAGAAACTACCCAAATGTGCATTGACAGCAAGATGAATAAATAAATTTTGATATGCTCATAAAAGGAATACTATACAGTGATGGGAATGAGTGAATTACAGCTCAGTGTTCCCTACACAAGAATCTCAAAATGATAATATTGAGCCCAAGAAACATTTGCAAAAGAATAAATAGGGTATAATTCTACTTATATAGAGTGAAATCAGGAAAAAACTAAACATTATTTTGTTCAGGAGTTACAGATATAGCCTGTAAAACTATAAAGTGAGGCGAGGTAATGGTGAACATAATTCAATGTAGTAGTCTCTCCTAGGGAGGAGGTAGGAGAATGTGAATTGAGAAGAGACATACAAGGGGAGGGTCTCCATGATACCAGTTACATTCTATCTCTTAATATGGGTAATGACTACAGGTTGTTGTACTTTGTTATTTTATTATTTTTATGCTTTAAACTTTACATATACTTTGTAAATGATACATTTCCCAGTTTAAAAAGAGGAAACATGTCTATGGAGAGACTTTCTATTTCAACTTTTTTCATGTTTATTTATTTATTTTGAGAGAGAGCATGCAAGGAGGGGAGGGGCAGAGAGAGAGGGGGAGATGGAGAACCCCAAGCAGGCTCCACACTGTCAGTGTAGAGTCCAATGTGGGGCTCAAACTCACCAACTGTGAGATTATGACCTGAGCCCAGACCAAGAGCTGGAGGCTTAACTGAGCATGAGATCATGACTTGAGCCACACAGGCACCCTGATTTCTATTTCAGATTGTGAAGTTTTGCCATACACCTTCCACAAGCTCCTGAGAACATCACAAAAGGGAAAATAGAAAAGTTTGCCCATGTTTAACAAAGCAAGAGACTTCCCAAAGCCTCACAATGAAGTATGAAGTGTCACGGTCAGGGTCAAAAATGAACCGAGCAGAGGAAGTATATTGAAAGCTGATGCTAGCCACCTTGGACTATGACTGGGAGGCAGACTTCCCCAAAGACCAGTGTCTCCAGTCTGAAAGACTAGCTTTTGGTTAGAACAATGAGACAGATGGTTGTGACCTGGCCCTAGCAGATGTGGGGGTGTCCCTGTAGAACAGGTGGCATGATTCTGCAGAAAGGGAAAGCAAGGGGAGCAGAAGGAGAAGGAGATAGCAGGTCATTTCTATAATGAAATTATTGACCACCTGGCTGTCTCTCCCAGCTGACTGATTAAACACAGTGAGCCGAAAGGAAAAGGAGGCAGTGCAGAAAGCCCATATTCCTGTTACTGGGACAGTGTGCCTATTCTGCAGCTGCTGAGTGTGTTGAGTGCTATGGTCCACAGTTGCCCTTCTCCAGAGAATTTCTCATCCAGAGATGTCTGGGAGGTTACACCCTAACCCTGGTTTGGGGTGGGGCACTCAGCTCCTAACCAACCGGCTGATGTGAGAGAACCCTCATTCTGGACCATTATGGATCCTGCTCCAGGATCAGGCAGAAGTGAGACTCCAGCTCAGACTACATCCTTTGCTCTATCCAACCTCTTCTGCTTCCATTATAGGTCCCTTGCATAAAAATTTCCTTTTGGAGCACCTGGGTGTTCACTCAGTTACGCTTCCAACTTTGACTTAGGTCATGATCTTATGGGTCATGAGTTTGAGCCCTACTTTGGGCTCTGCGCTGACACCTCAGAGCCTGGAGCCTGCTTCAGATTCTGTGTCCCCCTCTCTCTCTGCCCCTCCCCTTCTCACGCTCTCTGTCTCTGTCTCTCAAAAATAAACATTTAAAAATTAAAAAAAAAAAGAATTTCCTTTCTAGTCACTGCTTTGAGGGTACCCTATGTGTATAAATTACACTGATTTTTTGAAGCTCTTGTTTCCACCTCCACTTACAGTACTCTTTAGCAAGTAATTAACCTCATTTGTATATACTTTATTATTTTATTAAAAGAACAAATACAAGATCTTTGCATAGGAGTAATAAATAAAGATCAAGTAGGGTAGAGAAGGATAAAAAAGTAGATGAAAAACATACCGGTCAAGAGGAATGAGTGAAAAACTACAAAAAAAAAACCCTTGATAAATACTAGGTCCCAACCATATGAAATTGTTGATATTTGAGAATTATTGACTCACAAAAATACAATTTCATGTGGGGTCATTTGAATAGGTGTCCAGATTCTTACAGAAGTTACAGGCAATATAATCTCTCTAAAATATAGCTCAGGGGCATCCGGGTGGCTCAGTCAGTTACGTGTCTGACTTCGGCTCAGGTCATGATCTCACGGTTCATGGGTTCGAGCCCCACAGCGGGCTCTGTGCTGACAGCTCAGAGCCTGGAGCCTGTTTCAGATTCTGTATCTCCCTCTCTCTCTGACCCTCCCCTGCTCACGCTGTCTCTCTCTCTCTCTCAGAAATAAATAAAAAACATTAAAAAAAATTTAAAATAGAGCTCAAAAAGTAGATGGTTCACGGAAAAACAATCAGACAACAGAAAGAAATAGCATGTACGTTAGTAGAGCTACTGAAGAAAAATGGAAGATAAAGCAGTAACATTACAGAGATGAAAGTCACATTAAAAGCAATAAAAATAGAATGAAACTAACTGAAAACAATGACATAGTAGCTTGAAGAAATCATAATAAACAAGATGGAAAGTGAAGTGATATCATCATGATTATAGAGAAGGTAATAGATACTGTTGTCTTTAAAAGGGTTCCCTGTAAATAGGCTCCCAGGTGCAGCACCGATGAAGGTTTATTGGAGTATTCTCTGGAAATGCCTCTAAGGCAGGGAGAGAGGCAGGTGTGGCCAGAGGAAAGCTGACCGGTGATGTGAGTGCAGCTGAGGTCTAAGGGGATTCCACATGGAGCCCTGGAACAGGATGGCCCTTCAAAGTTGTCCTGAACTGAAAGAAGAAGGTTAAAACTTTGCTTTCCCTCATTATTTCAGCCCATCATTGGCCATGGGTTGGTGGTCTCTGAATGAGTCGGTTTCCTATGGCTGAGAGCTCGTCCCACTGAGGGAGGGATGCAGCTCTGAGCTCTCAGCAGCCAGGGGTAGGTGCTTTGGCTGGTGGAGCGCTACAGAGTATACTAGATTCACCTCTTGTACCACTCAGGTCCACTTGCTTCTCCCGGTAAGTCTGTTTCTTCTGGGAACAGTTTCTTCAGGATTCTTGCTGGTCTGGTTTCTGCTGGGTCATGTGACACACATAGCAAAGGCTGCAGGCACTGCAGCTTTAACCGTGTTGGAGAATCCCTTCCTGTCTTGGGCACCGCTCAGTCAGCAGCCCTCTATGTCACCCAGGAAATGGGTTGAACAGGCAGTTTCCCAAACTCAAAGTAGTCTTTCTTAGTTAGGGATATTATGGAATACAATAATTGCCCTTTGCTTCTGAGAGAGTCAAGTCTTTCCAAATCCCTGGGCCCTAAAAACTGTACTGAATCTCAGAAGGGTGTGTCACTCTGTAGAATGCATGGATCCCACAAAGACCTCGAGGGTACTTGGTGCTTCCTGTTCCTCTATCATCATTGATAGAATGGATGTCTTTTGTGTTCTGCCACCCAAGCGATCTGATCTCTATTACTGGTCTGCTCAGTAGGAGGGAGGGTGGTGGTAGACGCTGAAAGGGGTAAGTGTTATCTTGTACGGCCTTGGTATCATTTGAGGCTCCTGCATGATGGGCAAACAAGACAGATTCACTGGTAATAACAGAGTGGGATACCCGTGCATGCCCAGCATGTTCTGGGGAATCTGGGAATTCAAAATTCTCAAATGTAAATATTGAGATACTTCCCATCCCAAGTCTCAGGGTCCCATGCCTTCCCTGTTAGGGCCTTCTTTGACTGAGCCCCTGAGCCTGGTTCTCCACTCAGTTTGCCCAGCAGCTGCAATCAGTTAGGCTTTTCTTAAATGCCACCAAGGAAACCCTCTGGCTTTCACATTTGTTCCTGAGTGGGTGGTAATGCACATGGAGCTATCATTGCTCTTTAATACATCAGTGACACCCATTCACTTGTCCTTATAGTCACCACTTACATCATACCCTCAAGCCTCTCCATCCACCAGTATCGTTTCCTCAGACAACTAATTAAACCATATCCCTGACACATTGCTCTGTGTATCTTATCTTCGAAACCCGAGGAAAGGCTGTTAATTTTATCATGTTAGTTTTGGCCCATTATACCAAGCTGACAAGATCTTGAATCTTGATTTCTCACTCACTGTGTTATCTTCCCAATTTTATATTATCTTTGTTCAATTTATTGATAAAAATATTAAACAAGACTGGGTCAATGTTGATAAAGTTGTTGAACAGGACAAGAGTAGAGACAGGTTCTTGAGGCATGCCATTAGGAACCATGCCTCATTAGTCTCACTAATTCAACAAATATTTATTGAATACCTAATATCTGCTGGGCAACCTGTGTTACACTGGGGATATAATGATGAACAAGAAATGCCTCCTGACCATAAGCTCCTTATGCTTCTCCATATAGGTTTACATCAATCAATTTATTTACTGTTGTGTCCTAGGGCATTCAGCTAGGTTGTAAATATACCAAAATGTACTATAATCTAGCCTTGTGGTTTTTGGAAATTTTAATTTAATGGATCAGTAAAAATATTAACACAGATAAGAAGGGGTGATACAGGGTTTTTTCAACTAGTAATTTTGTAAAATAAAGATATTATTAAAATTCTAATAACTTATTTCATAATACAGAGGACAGTTCCTGCCCTTATGGAGTTTACAATCTAGTGAGAGCCAGACTTTAAAGAAACAAAGGAATGAAATACAAAGTACAAGTCATGAGACTCGTCAGAGGAAACAAATCAGGCACAAGAGTGGAGAACAATGGAGGCAGCCAGAAAAGGCCTTTCCAAGAACTGACATGTTAGCTTATACATGGATAAGGAGCTGGTCCTCTGGGTGGGAATCTGGGAGAGCACAGCATGTGGGAAACTCCTGCCGGGGAGGCTGGTGTATGTGAAGAACTGGAAGGAGGCTAGTTGAGCTGAGGCTGTAAGAGGAGGAGGAGCCTCCAAGGCTGCAGGTGGGAGAGTGTGGGGAGACAGGTAGGATTAACTCTGAGTGCCCATCAGGACACTCCACATGCTACTGGCAACCATCTAGTGAGTGGCTCTGCTCCCCTCAATGGGAAGGCTGTGCTGACCCCAGTTTCCCACAGGACTTCCAGATGTCATAGGCACTGGGCTGCTGGCTTTCTCTGTGGTAGCATGCCACTGCCCTGAGCATCCACCCTCCTTCAAGGTCACTTTCACAAGAGCCTTTTAAAAAAAGGGGATGGGGGCACTCAGAGGGGGTGGGGTCCCTTTCCTAGGCATGGCTCAGGATATAGATCAACTGGAGTACCCCACGGCACAGAGTCAGAGTCTCTACCCGTGAGTTCTGGCTTGCACTATGTGGTTAGCTTGTGCCCTTCTTTCGACCAAGAGGTTGGCTGAAGTCAGAGCATGTGGGGCTTGCTAAGCCACAATAAGGAGTTTGGACTTTATTCAAGATACAGAGGAAGTCATTGAAAGGTTCTAGCAAGGAAGTAAAGCAATCTGATTTACATTTTAAAAACCTCACTCTGCTTGCAGTGTGGGGAATGGATTATATGAAGACTTGAGTTGGAGCAGGGAAACCAGTTGGCGGCTGTTGAATTAACTTGGATGAAAGAAAGAGGCTTGAGCAAGGGAGTTCACATGGGGAATTGAGAGAAGTAAACAGACTCCAAATACATTTAGGAAGTAAAATGTTAAGACTTACTAATTGATTAGATGTCAGTATAATGTGCCAGAAGAACTCAAACATAATGCCCAGGTATCTGGCTTAAGCCACTGGGTAAATGGGGTTCCATTTACAATGATGGGGGAGGGGGAAGAACACATAATTTTAGGGGAGAAAAGAATGGAACCCTTTCATAATGTGAAGGTTGAGATATGTGTGAGGCATTCAAATGATATGTCAACTGGGCTATTGGATATATTGATCTGGAGTCCAAAAGAGAGGTTCAGACTAGAGATATAAATTTTGGCATATTTATTGTATACATGGGATTGAAGAGAATATGGAGAGATAAAAGTAGACAGCAGTATAGAGTCCTAGAGGGTGTCAATATGGGATGTCAGAGGAGAGGGAGATAGGAAGAGGGAGTGAGGGAAAGGGGAAACAGGAGAGGAAAAGGAAAGGGAGAGAAGGAGAAGGGAGAGAGGGAGAGGGGGGAAGAAGAGGGAAAGAGAGGGAGACAGGAGAGGACTGAAGAGGAGAAAGAAGACAAAATGCAGGTTTGTAAGGAACAGGAGATACCAGGGCATTTTTTTTTTGTAAGCCATCGGAAATGATGCAGAGAGAGTGTTTGCTGGAAAGAAAGAATTAACTGCAAGAGTGAAGTTGGTGGTCCATGTTAATGGATCATGTCTTTTCCTAATGTTTTTAAGGAAAATAGACAATGTGCCTGTCTATTCTTTGAGACTTTAAATATATAATTAGAGGCCATCTCCTCCCAATTGCATGTTCTTTCAGTCCTCTGTGATGAAAGTGGCCTGAATCTCAAACCGAGAGCTCATTGAGAGTGTATGGGGATGTTTTTCTCATCTCACAGTCTTTGGTCAGTGTCTTGGACTGATAATTGCTCCATCTTTCTGATGAAGAGAGAGGCGACACAGGGACTGAGTGGCAACACCTGTCTTGTGTCTTTGGGTGACACTGCACTATTTGCCTCGAGCAGGTTACTTCCTTGTCCTATTCATACAAATGAATGTGAGAGAACACTGGTGTTGTCCTTTCCAATGTCACCTCAGCTCATTATTAGCTGTGACCTCTAGATGCTGTTGTTATCAGTATATACCACTCTGGCATTTCTCCCTGGCAATGTGCCCATCTGTAGTGATTATTCTGGCTGATTCCTCAACACCTATTATACCCTTTATATCCATTATATCCTAGGTGATGATTTGAGTATAATTTTATGAAACAATTCTCACTAGTGACCGGTTTAGAGATGGCTGTATTATCCAATTTCATCCAGCCTGAGGGTAAAGCCAGCACACAGAGAGTATAGGACTGAGGGAGTCCTGGGAAGTATCCATCTCAGACCATGCCTGGCGCCCCCTCCTAATAAACTTTTATGTTTCTTTCCTTTAAGTTAATTTGAGTTGCTGCTTCCTCTGTTTTTCAAAGTCATCCTTTTTCTAACACCTTTCTTTGACACCCCCCACCACTGACATCCTTTTGAAATCTATATTCATTAAAGAGCTCTCAGTGAAGATGCATTGATTTCTGTAGATGTCTCCATGTCTTTTTAAACACTATTAACTATAATTGCATCCCAAGAATTTCTGGTAGTTTGGCCTCCCAACATCTTTCAGTGTTCTAGTGTGATAAAATTTCAGACATTCAGTATTTTAGATAATCTGTCTTGTTATCCCCATAGACTATTGAAATGTGTGCTAGAATCATTGTTTTGCTATCTAGACTTCTTTTCCTCAGACTGCGCATTGCACCAGATGCAACGTGAAATCTCTTGGCCTGTGACACATCTTGATTTTTGGTTTGGAAATACGGTCATTGTTCTTTAAGAGTCTGTCCATGGCACCCATCTGAAGGTTTTGAAACCTACATTTCAAAAGCGACATGTCTGACTATATCTAATGCTTCTTTCATTCACAATAATAACCTCCAACATGACACGGTCCCTTTCTCCCAAGTTTCCCGTCACTTCTACTTTACCAATTTGTTCTTCCTTGTTGTTCAGAATTAAGTCCAGAGTAGCAGCTCCATTCTTACATCCTTTTCTTTCTACGAGACGAAACTGTCAGCGCCGTGCGTTAGGTAGCTCAATTGGGATGAACCCAGGGGACGTATTTGTGGTAATTCACATGCCTGGAAGAAAAGAGTTTGATGTGAGCTTCAGATCAGCAGAGAAATTGGATTTATTTTGGACACTGTATCAGGAGGAAAAGGACCAAGCCACTGGGAGAAATTGAGGTGATTGAATAGACTGGACCAAGGCTAAAGGCTGTGTTCATTTTTTTCAAGAAATGAAACACTGGCTCTAGGAGACACTGTGTCTGCATTAGGAAGACACTGTATAGTGTTGGCAGATCCGAGGAAAGATGCAGGTCACTTGTGTTTGGACTGGCAGATGTCAGCATAAGATGGAGTCATGGAAGGAGGGCATGTTGCTAGCCACTTGCCTGATGTTTTCATGGTGAGCCAGGCAGATCTTGCTGGCAGAGAGGAGAGTGGTGTGTTGTCAGCCAGCGGCAGAGGGCAGGAGTGTTGGAGGCATAGCACCACTTTCTGTACAAGGGGTAAGAAGCAAGAGAATGGGGTGGATTCTAGGGTCAGTCAGACCTGGGTTAGAGTATGCCTTGGGTGGGTAAATTACTGGACCTTTTTGCATATCACTATCCTGTTCTGTAAGATATGGATAATAGCACCTGCTCTGTGGGTTGGTGAGGTATGGAAAGCACTTAATACAGAACTGGCACAGAATAAAGACTTAATAAATGAGTAGGACACAGGCCAAAGAAGAACAGACTCCACTTGGGGTCAGAGGATTCCTGATGAGGTCTACAGGAAGTGGGAAAATGAAGCCTGGAGTACACAAAGGAGAGAAAAAATAGGCAGGAATGAGAGGGGCTTCAAACAGAGTGGAGGACAGTAATGGCATCCAGAAATAGGCCTAAGGGACAGCTGCACATCGAGATTGTCCGTGACCAGCACCACAGTGCAGAGCTAACACCTTCTGTGTCAGACAGGGTTGCAGATAGAAAGATAACAGTGCCAATCCTCAATAAGCTTACTTTCCAAGGAACAGCTTTCTGGTCAGCTATGGGCATCTTACTGCAAAGAGAAAACATAGAAAAGGGGAAAGGGAAGAAATTAATGTTTGAATTTATTACTTATATAAGTATATAAGTATATATATATAAGCGAGCAGTACCTATCATTGGAAGGAAAAGGTTGAACAGAGGTCCTGGGTCTGTGCTCAGCTGGCAATGCATGGGAACCTTGGGCCCCTGCGCACATAGGTGGCTGTCTAAGCGGCTGTGCAGACCCAGGTATGACTATAAAGGGTCTCATATACATAGGGAACTTACAGAAATTTTGCCAAGAGCTTTCAGGAGAAAGCCATTGAAATAATGTTAGTAATTCCAGGAGGTATCCCACACAGGGAGCATATGTCCCAGAGTGAACCAGAGACAGGAGACATGAACTGTTGTTTTTTTGGTTGTTTGCAGGTTTCCATCCTTGTGCATCCCAGAGTGTGAGCCACACCTTGGTTACAGGTTATTCTAGTGACTATAGTCTTGTAAAGTTGTGGCTTCTATGGAAGCATCACTATGTATTGCTATATATATTATAGTGTAAAATGTCAGAGTTTAGAGGCTAACACACACACACACACACACACACACACACACACACACACACACACACACACACACACACAATTTAAATAAGAAGAAAACTAACTCGTGAAGCCTCCACCCTGGTTAAGGAGCGGATCAGTGCCTGCACCTGAAAGCTTCCCTTGTGCTTCCCCAACACATCCCCTTCCTTTCCCCCAGGGCAAACACTATCTTGACTTGCGTGATAGCATTCCCTTGTTTCTCTTTATAGTCTTTCTATTTATTCACATACTGCTAAATACTATATTATTGGATTTTCTGTGTTTTAGAGATTTATATAAATGTAATCATACTGTGAATATTTTAAAAAAATTTTTTCTTTTGCTTCTCAATGGGTTTGTGAGGGTTTTTAAAAAATGTTTTATTTATTTCTGAGAGAGAGACAGCATGAGAAGAGGAGGGTCAGAGAGAGAGGGAGACACAGAATCTGAAACAGGTTCTGAGCTAGCTCTCAGCACAGAGACTGACGTGGGGCCTGAACCCACAAACCGCGAGATCATGACCTGAGCCGAAGTCGGACGCTTAACTGACTGAGCCACTCAGGCGCCCCAGGTTTGTGAGTTTTATTCAGCTCATTAAATTGCCGCCTACTCTTCCATCACATGAGTACCTCACCATTTCCTTACTGACTTTACTGTTGACAGACATTTGTGTGTTCTACAATTTTTTACCACCATGAGCAATGCTGGTGTGAGCATTCTTTCACAGTTTCTGGAATATGAGTACAAGGGTTTATCTAGGGCTTGTGCTTAAGAGTGTTGTTTCTGGGACATAGGAAATGTGTTAGTCAACTTTGCTAGGTAACAGCACACTGTCAAAGTGGTTGTACCAATTTATAGTGTTGTCAGCAAGGTGTGAGGATTTATGTTGGTCCGCATCATCTGCACCATCACCTGTGTTGCATATATAAGTAATTTATATACAAATATAATTGTGTATATATATATATATATACACATACATATAAACAATGTGTGGATGTATTATCCATTTGTAATTATATAACAACATACAGAGCTGCATTCTTCAAACATTGTATAGTATAGAAAATTTAAGGATTTGCAGTGACAATATTGTCCATATTCAATTTCTGCTCTCTCCATTTATTTATTTATTTATTTATTTATTTATTTATTTATTTATTATTTTAGAGAGAGTGTGTGGATGTGAGTGGGGGAGAGGAGCAGAAGGAGAGAGAGAGAGAGAGAGAGAGAGAGAGAATCTCAAGCAAGCTCTGCACTCAGCATGGAGCCTGATGTGGGGTTCAGTCTTGTGAACCTGAGATCACGGCATGAGCCAAAATCAAGAGTTGGTGCCTTATCTGACTGAATCACCCTTGTGCCCCATCCTTTGGTTTTAGACTATACCTCTGACATAAAAACAATAACAATAATAACATCAGCTCCTCTGTCTGGAAAATTAAATTTTGATAGGTCATGAGAGATTTCTGAGAGAAGAAACCCCAAAAGTATAGCTGAGGAATGTTTTTACCCCTTTTTGATCAATGCATTCCCAAAGCACTGAATTAGTGCTGAAACTGTCATTCTCAGCCAGGAAGGCTCAGCTTATCCTGGTAAGAAGTTCTGAACCTTGGGACCCAGTAGTTGCCCTCGCAGAGGCAGGAAGAGACTCCTGAAGTTGTAAATGACTGGTATTGAATGTCTTAATAAAGGATCCAAGAATACAAGAACCATGCAAACTGCTTGTGATTATTCCATGGACCTCCCGGAGCATTTGCCACTTCGTGTTCTATAATTGAATTACATGGTGGGGTAGAGTGTACATAAGTAGAGAAGTGTTTTTATTTGGTTGATGGTTGACCAGAGAATTGCAATCATGAAGAGAAGGAATACATTTTTTTACAGTTAATCAGAGTGAACTGAATAACACAGTGGCCTCTGCATGTCTGTATGTTTTGGATTTCTAAAAACTTGTTTTCTTTCTTTCAATAGCAAAGAAATACTTAATATAAATAAAGCCAAATACTTAATATAAATAAGGTATAATAGGAAGCTGTGATATGTAAAAGTTTAAGGTGTTGCTTTATTAGAAAATGTTCACCATTTACTTATTATAAAGTCGGTAAATGAGAATAGTTGTAAAAATCTATGGGCGCCTGGGTGGCTCAGTTGGTTAAGCATCCGACTTCAGCTCAAGTCATGATCTCACAGTTCATGGGTTTGAGCCCCATGTCAGGCTCTGTGCTCACAGCTAGCTCAGAGCCTGGAGCCTGTTTCAGATTCTGTCTCTCCCTCTCTCTCTGACACTCCCCTGCTCACATTGTCTCTCTCTCTTTCAGAAATAAATAAAAACATTTTAAAAAAATCTAGATTTACATGAATACGTGGTTGCAAATGGTAAGTTTCCTTTATTTATTTATTTATTTATTTATTTATTTATATAGACATTATGTTTTTAGCAATAGTGTCAGGTTCACAGCAAAACTGAGCTGAAGGTACAGGGAGTTCCCATATATCCCCTGGCCTCCTCCCTGCAGCCTACTCCATTATCAATAACCCTACCAGAAGGGTGCATTTGTTACAATCCATGAACCTATGCTGACATGTTATTACTGCCCATAGCCCATAGTTTACTGTAGGGTTCACTCCTGGAGTTGTACATTCTATGGGTTTTGACAGATTTAATGACATGTATTCACCATTATCCATATCATATGGAGTAGTTTCACTGCCCTAAAAATCCTCTGTTCTCTGCCTATTCATCCTTCTCTCCCTCCACACCTCGTGACTTTATTTTCTTTTTTTTTTAAAGCTCTGAGACTTAGAAGGTGGAGAGTAGGAAGTTGTTATACCAAATTGAAATACTAGAATCGTGTAACACCACTTGCATATTCAAAAAATAAAGAAATACTAAACATTCCATTAAGTAATTTAAAAGGCAAGCCACAGACTGGGAGAAATTTTTTATTAAACACATATCTGGCAAAGAACCTACATCCAGAATATAAAAAGGCACTCTAGTAGATCAAGAGTAAAAAGGCAAGCAAGACTCTAAGGAATGAGTAAAAGACTCTAACCAAGACTTCACAGAAGAATATATGCAAATGGAAAATAAGCGGAGAGAAAAGATACTCCACAGACAAAAACCCAAACTACCAGTTGTACCCAGTAGCCTCTTTATACCTAGGGGAAGGAATAAAAGAGACATTTGACAATACCAAATGCTGGAATTCTCATACTTTGCCAGTGGCAGTGTTCCAACAGGTTTGTAAAATGTTTGGAAGTTTCTTATAAGGTCAAACATTCACCTTACCTATGACTCAGAAAATCCATTCCTAGGCATTAAACCCAAGAGAAATGAAAACGCATGTCTGTAAAACGACTTGTAAATGAATAATAGCTTTATTCAGAGTAGCCCCAAACTGGAGGCTTAAGTCCATCTACAAGTGAATGGATAAACGAAGTATGACATATTCACATAATGGAATACTACTCAGCAATGAAAAAGGATGCACATGGATCTATGTAAGAACATAGGTGGGTCTTAAAAACAAGTCAAGTGAAAGAAGGCAGACACAAACAAGTACATATTGTGTGATTCCATCTAAATGTAGTTCACAAACAGAAAAAAAAAAAAAAAACCTCACCTAATTTACCATAATAGAAATCAGGACTGCAGAGGTGGGGCTTGACTGGAGGAGAGCATGAGGGAAATTTCTGGGGTGACAGAAATGTTCTATACTTAATCTGGGGATTGTTCCCACAGGCCTGCATGTGTTTGTCAAAACAATCAATTACACTGTTAAGATCTGTGCATTTCATTATATGCAAATTTCACCTCCATAAAAACGACCCAAAATACCAATTTAAGAATCACACATTAATTATCATAAGCACTTAAACTATCACCATATGATGCTGCGAGCCCCTCTTCACTGGTGATTGCTTGAAGATTATGCTATGAAAGCAGAGGACGCCCCCAGCAGCAGAACTTGAGCCTTGCCCCAGGTTGAACTGGTCACCATGCATGTACCCCAGCTGTGATGCTGTGACATGTTTTCTCCAACAACCTTACACAATGACACGTGTGGATGTCTAAGTTAAAAAAAAGAAACATGAAAAAAGACCCCAGGGCAAACCACATTCCTAATCAATGACACATTCACCAGAAGTTTAAATATTTGCCACAGATGGCAGAAATTATTCTGAGGTCTAAACAAAGATGATTTAAGCTGGCATCGCGAATTTTCTTTGATGGAGGTCTTTTGTGTGCTTAAATTTATTGTGTTGCACATTTTCTGCTCTTGCTATTTTGTATTATGCTTTTTAACATATTAATATATATATGTATATATGTTTATAACAAGAATCAAATGTTTGCAAAGCCTCTGAAGTACCTCTGAGGTTGGAAACCGCTGGCCTAGCTATACTAACTCCGGGTTGGAGGCCAGGATGCTGCCTTCTGTTTATGCTAAATAGCTTCGTTAATGGCTGGGCTGAAGTGTTAACAGTTTAGTGGTAATGGGTAAGCAGGCAGTCTGGGAGACTAAATGACTCCTGTTAAAAAATTGATAATGGCTCTTCCTGGGCAGGCACAAAGGACAGATAAATAAAGAGAGGCTGTAAGCTGTCCTGTGAATCTAAATCAGACAATGTGGGTTAAGCTGCTATTTCAACCCATTCTTGGCTGTGTGAACATTTTCTGGACCTCAGTTTCCTCATGTGCCCTGCCTAATGTACAAGTCACTTGGAGTTCTTGTTAAAATACAGATTCCGGTACAGTAGGTATTGGGTAGGATCTGAGCTCTATGTTTCTCATAAGTCTTAGGTGATGCCAATGCTGTTATGGTCCAGGGACCATAATGGAGTAGCAGAGTCTAGGGGACTCTGTTGGCCCTGGGAGTAAACATCGGGGAATAGCACTCAAGCTACTACTTTCCAAGTGGGGTTCTCAGTGGTAATTCACCATAGATTAGGTGGGGAGAAGGTGGAATTGGAAGGATCCTTTAGGGATGCACTGTCTAATGCATATGGCTTCATATGGCTATTTAAATGAAATGAAATGAACTAAGAATTCCTAAGTCAAAATAGCCAGGTTTTAAGTGCTCAATAGCCATATGTGGTGAATGATGGCTAATATGTCATATTCCACAGCACAGAATCAGACCATTTCCTTTACCACAGAAAGTTACATCGTACAGCACTGCTCTAGGGTTACTCAAAGAGAACCGGACATAGGAGCAGGCTAGGACTGGAGAGATGGACAGTCTTCCAGAATGAGGAAGCTTTCACCCATAGACTTATGAACTAAGCTGGACACTGTATATATTGGTAATTGATTAGTGTCATTCTAAACCTCTGGACCTGGAGCAGAATACTGTTCTGCTCAGCTCGTTTGCAATGCCCTCGGTCTATTCCATGCACACAGCACATGCATTTTGTGTTAGCAAGCTTGGTAGACCTCCAGACCATTCAGAGTTGGGAGGTTCTCTATTTCAGTGTCTTCTAAACTGTATTCTGGGGAGGCTATGGCATCCCAGTTCTGGGCTCCTTCTGCTGCTTCAAACAGACCAGCTTCACTTTTTTTCTGGTTTTGATATTGGTTTCCTAGAGAACATGCCTCTGGGAAAAAATTGGTCCCACTTTTAAGCAAAGTCTCAAAACCACTGATTCTAGTTCAGCTGTTACACTTTATAAATAATGAAACTGAGGTCCAGAGAGGTGGAGGGTCTGACCTTTATAAGATCATATGGCCAATTAGCAAGAGAGCTGAGATGAGAAGTCATGTCTCCTGACCTGGGCAGTGTTCCTTCCACTGGCTTACTGTTAATTATCTTTGCACAATACGTGTCTGGCTGCCCCAGCTGGACTGCTGGCTCCTGGAGGGCAGAGGAGGCCTGAAGCCTTTCTGGTACCCCTGCTGGTCTATTGCCTGGCTTGTGGCTGGGGAAGCAGTACCATTTAGTTGATTGCAGGTTGTGGCAACTTCCTGCGAGCTGAGATACTGAGGGAAATTCAGAGGCAGGACACCTGCATGTGTCAAGACTGCCAAGTTTATAATTTAGAGGTGATGCTCTCCACCCAGCCAGATTTTCCAGGTGATTTGCCAACTCTAAGGACCAGGAAAGGGTCATCAGAAGGTATTTGTGGTGCTTTCTTCCCCTGGACCTGAGCCTCTGCCTCAGAACTGGCCTCCAAGTAAGGCCTGAACTCCCTGGGCTGGAACATGGCTAATTTCTAGCCTTCCTCCAGAGCTCAGTGCTTTTTCATTGTTAGCCTCATTAACTATACAATGATGATTGCTGGCTCCCAAGCCGGCTGTCTTCCTCCTTTTTTGTTTTTATAGTAGATCTTTCTTGAGCTTCTATCTGTCCCTCTGGTAACACTTCATCTCTATATTCACACATGTTAACCATATGCCAAGGAACAGAAGTTTCTGAGCTTCTCCTAAATGGCACTGATGGGGGATTGGATCCAGTTAGGCCATTGGATGCTGAATGGAGATTGTTAGAGAATGATGTGAGAAACAAAGCTCTGACGATGGAGTGTTCCTTTTAAATTGTATTCTGCCCCAGAGACCTGGACTGAATGTTCCAGATAGATACAGCTTCTTGATTCACAAAGGGGTCCCATTTGCCAGGCATGTATAATTTAGGTTAATTTGAAATTTATTCTAAATTTAGCATTCTCTTTGCTTACTCCCAACATAATGATGATTTATTGGCATATGCATAATGCATGGGATTCGATGAATCCACAAGGGCATTAATATTGTGCATCCTAGAGGCCTTTCTCAGAAGATCTCTGTGCCTCTGGATGTTTCTATGTGCACCCTCCCTTCCCTTTTGGAGGCTGGCCATGCTACTCATTCAAAGAGCCTAGCCATCCACAGGTGGCTTCAATAATGAGAAATGAAGATGTAGAGGGCTAGGGTGGTCATGCCATACCCGCTCATCTCCCTGGTTTATTTGTTTGGGCTCCCTCTTTTGGAAGATATATACCAGATACTACTGGTTGGTTCACTTACAACCCACTTCACTTCCTTCTTCCTTGTTTGATAGACTATAGAAAGCAAAATCCTACATTTCCAACCTCTCCTGTCATTTGATTGGCATGTGACATCATTCTGGACAACTGGGTATTTGTGGAAATCCCAGAGAGAGCTTCCATTCTTGGATACACCAGGCCTTGTAAGAATAAAGATTTTGTCTTATATTTTAGCCATATCTCTAATTCCTGCTTTGTAATGGGGAAACAGTGCCTGAAGGTGTGGCCTTTTTTTTTCAGAGAATGGGAATGACAGCTTCATGTTAAGGATGACAGAGTGAAATGATAGGAGAATCTTAGTTCACCGGTGAAAGTTTTGAGCAGCTTCACTGCTTTCTCTGAACATCTTATTACCTGAGGAAATGAACCCTACTTCTTTAAACCAATGTTTGTTGGATTTCAGATGAGCTTCAGTCAAATATATTTTGAAATGATGAAGGATATAAGGAAAATTTTTCAACCCTCCACTTTTTCCATGAAAGAATTTCTTGGCTAAGAGCATATAGTTACCAAGAAGAGTCCTAGATTAGAAGTCAGGATTTTAGGTTCTAGTCCTGGATTTGCTATAAACTTGGACCCATAAGCTCTTAGAGCCAAACATCCTGTAGAAAATGAACAAATCATTTTCTGTATCTGTGTCCTTCTCTGTAAAATGAGAGTGTTGGGCCATTTCTGACTTTGCTAAGATTACATGGAGTCTTCCCAGTCCAGCAGGAAGAAATAAATTATGAATTTTTGTTTTCTCAGTAACCCTGAGTCCCTTTCCACCAATGGCATGCTATACCATTTTTCCATCTAATCCAGCAGAGTTACACAAAATGGGCAGGAAGATTATGTAGGTATCAGAATTCTGTGTGATAAACCACCTCCCAAAATTTGGTGGCTTACATGAAACAAAAACTATTTATTATTTCTTATGATCCTATGGATTGGCTGACAGTTGTGCTGGTCTTGCCTAGACTCATGCATATAGCTGCATTCAGCCTTCAAGACAGTGGAGTATTCCTGTTAACCTGTGTTGGTGCTGGTGTTTGCCTGGAACATCTCAATTCTCTCCACTTGGCTTCTCCATCAGGATAGCCTGGACTTCTTTAAATGAAGACTTTGGGCTCTAAGAGGATGAAATAGAAGCTGTAAGACATTTTAAGGCTGAGGCTCAGAAGTTCCCAAATGTCACTTCTACCACATTCCATTCAGAAAACTTCTAAAGTCTTAGTCCACTATAGTGTCAGAGTTATGTCCTTGATCTTGTGTTTTGCATCAGGTCCAGATATAGATGAGCTCCCTTGTGTATTGCTGAACCCATGAGGTCACTAATGGTTAGGAGCTGCAAATTAAAAAGACAAGGTATCTAACACTCACACACCCAATTTAGAACATACCAATTGAAACAATAGAGAGGCAGGAAAAGGACAGTCTCAGTAGGCAGACATACTCAGACAAAAAGTGGAGAGCAGGAAGTATACACTGGTTCCCAGAAACTCTGAAATCCAGCCACACACTTGCCAGTCCTCCCAGCTCAAGGAGCTCAGAATTTTCTTTAACTAGAGCCCAATTCTGCACCCTTGGAGTGGTCTCCTCATCCCTTGAAATTCTTAGCTCTTGTCTCCATCCTTTGCATTCTGGCTCAGTCCTTTGGATTATTGGCTCAGTGTTCTGAGATGTCCTTCCTTTTCTGTAAGGAGTGGCCCATACTTTTAGTTGAGAAGCTTTTTCAACTGCTTCCTACATTGAAAGTGGAAAGTTAGAATGGGGGCAGAGGTTTCTTTTCATTCTAAAGTCTCCTTTTTTTCTTTTTCTTTCTTTCTTTCTTTTTTTAAAGAACTGATACAGTTCTTCTAAATGGTTCATGAGTTTTCTGTGTATGAGATTATTGTCCAGTCCATTTGATAATGCCACAGTTGACATTTCTTATGAGGCAGGCCTCTCTCCATCTTTAGCTGTGAGTCATGTACTGTGAATTCTTAGAAAGCCTTTAGTTATGCTGAAAGGGCCTATGGTGCATGGTCTTAAATCTTCCTGAGTTAACAAAGAGTTTAATGGCCATGCTCTTGATTTGACCTTTTATCCGAGGCCATTTCTTACTTCAAGAGTCTTTGGCTGGCTGGAGACACTACCTTAATCTCTCTATATTTTATCTAAATTCTTCTTGAAAACTGAAAGCATTCCTTATTTAACTCATTTCTCTCTTCATGTTCTTCATGAAGTTAAAGTTAAATGGCACTTTCTGCACTCTGCCTGGAAATCTCTTCACCTCGATCCACCAGTTCATTAATGTGATGGTCAGTATTTTATATCAACGTGACTAGGCCAAGTGGTGCCCAGATTAAACCTTATTTCTGGATATGTTTCTGAGGATGTTTCTGGGTGAGATTAAAATTAATTGCTGAATCCAGTAAAGCATATTGTCCTCCTCAGTATAGGTGGACCTCATCCAATCCATCAAGCATCTGGACAGAACAAAAAGGTGGGGGGAGAAAGAATTCACCCCTTTTTGTTTTCTGTCTGCCTGTGTGAGCTGCTACATCAGTCTTCTGCTCTTGGACTGGGATTGATACCATTGGCTTCCCTGGTTTGCAGGCCTATAGCCTTGGACTAAAACTATACCATGGGCTTTTTTTGGGTCTCCATCTTGCAGACAATGAATTGTCAGAATTCTCAGCCTCCATAGTTGCACGAGCCAGTTCCTCCTAATAAATCTCTTCAAATATAGAGGTATATCTCCTATTGTTTATGTTCCTTTAAGAACACTGACTAATACAGTTAGGAATCATTTCTACCTTCCACAGCACCACAGTACACAGTTTTGCCAGCATTCTACTTCTACATAACATGAATCACCCATTGTTCAGCCTCTAGAAATTGGTACCTGGAGTGGATAATTACCATACCTATTGCTAAAACGTGTGACTCGCAGAGGCTAGAAGGATAGCAAGAAGATTGTTAGTAGAGGCTGGAAGAGAGGAAGGAAGTTAGTTAGCACTGGAGGCTGCCATCCCTGGGCATTTCATATGTTGGCAGTGTAGGAGCAGATCTTTTAGTTCACATCTAAGGAATTGCATGCAAAGATTCTCATTCCTATCTGGATCTGATTCAGATGATGATAGAGTTCTGAACTTCAAAGCAGGTACCATAATGGGATTAGGCTCCTTTTTAGATCAGAGTTTCATGAGTACTTTCAAGGGATGTGAATCATTTTGGTCACAGGGTAGATTGCTTCTAAAGATGGCCACAAAAATCCTTCCACTGTGCATGGTTTCTTACTATTTTGCAATGTGACTTTGCCATTTCTTTCATCAGGGGTTGGAATCTCTTTCCCCTCTCCTCGAATCTAAGCTGGCCCTATGTCTTGCTTGGACCCATAGACTAAAGTGGAAGAGAACTTGCCTACTACCTCCTGCCTAAACCCTCTTGTGGGGACATAAACCACCTTGAAATGAAGTATGACTATGCTTCTGAGAAAACAGTGTAGAGATAGGGGCCCCATCTGCAAGCAGAGCTAACTAGCAGACAGGTGTATGAGGCCATCTCAAGTCATCCAGCCCCCACTGAGATGCCCTAAGACCACAGCCATGTGAATAACTCCAGCCAGCGGCTTAGGAAACAGGATGCCCAGCTGAGCACAGACAACCCACAGCATCATGAGAAATAACAGATTGTTGTTGTTTTAATCCTTTGGGCTTTGGAGTAGCTTGTTTTGTGGCGTCAGATCACTGACACGAGGGTGGAGTCCCTGTGTTCTGGATTTCAGAGTCTCTGTTCTCTCAGTGCTTGTGAAAGTGGCAGTTTTCTTTGCAAGACCCAAATTACCTGGAAGCCCAGAAATTATCTTCCTAAACCTTCCCGCTGGGGCCCAGCAGGTGTTTAATAGCTCTCCCTGGAGTCCCCCAGCCCTCCCTTCCCAGCAGCCTGTTCCCCGTGGACTTGAGGGGTGTAGTGAGAGCAGTCACAACAGCTGGTGGGAACAGCTGTAAGGTAGAAAGGCACTAGGGGTATAATTACTTAGGAGTGAGCAAGGGTGCTGGGGATCAGGGTTGCACCCACAAGCAGTGCCTGGGAGGGGCAGGTGGCCCTGGGGAGGCCTCTCCCAGCTCAGGGAATTCACCAGCATTCAGGTACTTCCCATTCCTTAAGTAAACCCTGTGCTTTCCTGTCTCCATGCTTGCCTGATGCAGTTCCCCTGCTTGGAATGCTCCATCCCTCATGTCTACCAGAGGGAATCCTACTTCATTCTAAAGACTTACTCACACTTCCCTGTGATGCTTTTTTTAACCTGCCTGGGCAGAGTCAATCGATCCTTGCTCTGTTCCCACTGTACACTCCTTAGAATGCTATTAGCTCTTACTATAGTCTGACTTGTCTGTTGGGTCCTTGACTAGTTAGGCTTACATTTAACTGAGTATGACAGAAAATTCCAAGATAAGTATATTAAGCAGGTAGAGCTCCCGCCTCATATAAGAAGGCTGGAGGCAGTGAGTCCCAGGGCTGGTAGCTATCCACCCCTCCCCCACACCCCATCAGGGCCTAGACTTAATTGGTTTTTAAGCTCTCCTGTGCATATGTTCCACCCAAAGTTCACCTCAAGGTCAAAGGTGGCTGTTGGAGGTCCAGCATTCACATCCATATTCCAGCCAGCTGGAAGGAAGACGGGCACATTCTTTATCTTTCAGCATATTCTTTAAAAATTGTACATATCTCTTCTGCTTATGCCTTTGGCTCATACTTGAGCTGAAGCTGAGAAATAAGGTCTTTAATCCCAGCTAAAACCTAAGTTGCACTTCTAAGAAAGAGGGAGATGATTATTAATATCGGGGTCAATTAGTGGTTTTTAATCTAAGTACTGTCTGTTTTCCTCATTAGAATGACCTTTTTGAGACTAGAAAATATACCCCATTCATCCATGTTTTCCCCATTATTGATCAACTCTGTGCCTGATGCATGATAGATGTTCAATGAACAATGACATAGAAAATTTACTTGCTGATTAGAAGCCAATACCCTGGGAGGAGTAGCATAATTCGTTATTAATAACTCCATAGAAATTTGTCTCTGATCTCGAAGTTCTGGTTTCCTACTTTGTTTTCTATATTTATGTATTTCTCTCTGGCTTCTCCATGTCTATTTTCTCGTGCCCCTGGGTTTCTAGACCCTGAAACTGTTACCAAATCTTCTCACATATTCTCCCGTGGGCAGCCCAGGAGAGCTATAGATTGGAAGGGGTGTGTTGCTTTCACCGGTGAAGAGATGATGACGGTGTGTGTGTATCTGAAGTGGAGGTCAGGAAACCTGGGTTATACTTTCACTTTGGCCACCGGGTAAATCTGTTACTCTGGTAAACCATGTTTATTATTTGTAACTTGATTTCTTCTGTAAAATAATAGAGATATATACTATCCACATCCTAGAGCTTCAAGAATAAAGACAGCTGAATAAAGATCATGTGTATTTTATCTGTATGTGGATGCATATATGTATGTGTAAATTTATTATATACATATGTATATATTTTATTATATACATATGTATATCAACACATATACATATATATATATAATAAAGTTGCAAGCTGTTATTATATGTAGATGTGGAATAAGCAAATAACTAAAAAGATTCTTTATATTCTCCCCCCAGCAACTGGTTACCAAATAGGTATTCCAAAATAGGGGTAGGATGAGACCTGATCCCCACCTTCTTCCTCCACCCTCAGTGTTTCCTCCTGAGCTGTCTGTGCTGTGGCTCAGAACCTAGAAGCCCTTCTCAGTCCTGAAGCATGACTTGCAGTCATTTCCATGGATGGGTCTAGAATGACAGGGTGATGGATGTTGCTGTCACTGCACTGAGATGGGGAAATTTTTTCTCTGGCTGGCTGTGGAAGCCTCCCTGCCATAGATCTTCTAGGGGTTCAGAAGCTTGATAGATGTGGACCAAAGGTGGCCTGCAGGGCCTTGGGGGTGGGGCTGGCTTAGTTATCCACCTTTGAGGTATTTTCAAGCACTGTTTGGCCTTTAAAGAATTTACTGTGTCATAAAAGTTTGGAGAAGGGAAGAGGAAAATTAATGAGGAAGGAGGTCTGCAGCCCATGCAAGGCAAGTAGATGGGCTGAGCAGGCTCTCTGTGAACTCTTTGCCCACTGCCCTCCTCTGCCTGGGGGATGTGGCAGAGTGGGCAAGAAAGGGATCTTTTTAAAAAACCAGTGAGTATCAAGAATGGTCTTGTGAGACCCCATCCCAGGATTTCCTGCAGGCACAGCAGCCATGACTCTGCCACATGCTCCATCTATGTTTGTAGAGAAACCGGTGGATATGAGGGGAAGTAAGGATCCCATTGTGAGATGAGGGCAGGTTGAAGTTAGTGCCTGGATGAGGGAACCACAGCATCCTGGACAATGCTAGAGGTGAGTTGAAGGCTTGGCTTAGAGAGTCTCAGCAGTCAAAGCAAAGAAGGAAACAACACAAATGAGAAGACCCATCATGTTCACATTCAAGGTCAGAATCCTACTCTCGTCCCACATGATTAGGAGAGCACAGCTTTTCTGCCACAAAATGCGTCCTTTAGAAGGGTTAAGTCTGACATCTTTAAACTCACTGCTCTTATGCATAGGGTACAGGAGGCCCTCCTGTTTCATCCCTCCAAGGGCAGGATAACAAAGCACAATTTCAATAAAAAAATTATGCAGAGAGCAAAGCCACATACTTTAAAACATTTTTTTAAATGTTTATTTAGTTCTGAGAGAGAGAGAGAGAGAGAGAGTCAGTGGGGAAGGGCAGAGAGAGAGGGAGACACAGAATCCAAAGCAGGCTCCAGGCTCTGAGTGGTCAGCACAGAGCCCGACGCAGGACTTGAACCCATGAACCATGAGGTCATGACCTGAGCTGAAGTCGGACACTAAACCGACTGAGCCCCCCAGGTGCCCCACACACCACATAACTTTAACCTGGAAAAATCATAGCCCTTAATGGCTCTCCCCTTTCCCCAAACTTCTTTGCTTGAGTCTTTACCCACTGTTAGTCCCTGCAAATTCATATTGGGTCCTTAAGTCTAAAAAGAACCAAGAAATATTCCTGATCTAGAAAGTGAGACCCAAATGAGAGAACTGGGCTTCTTTGAAGCTCTGCAAGAGAGAGAACTGAAGCCTCCAAAGAAATACATTTCTGCGATGTGAAGGGGTTGCCCTCGGGAGGGAAGGAGCCCTTCACTGCACTGTGCTGCCTTTGGCTGCCTCCTCTTTCTCGATGTGGGATAAGAACTGGGTAGAGGCCCTGGATATAGACTGGGGAGAAGTTCCTCCCTGAAATACTCATGGGGAAGTATTTCTAGCCCCTGTGGCAGGAAACTCTGGGCTGCAAAGAGCAGATATTGGTTCCAAATCCTGGTCCCTCTGAGGGGTGGCAGGAATGTGGCCTGAACATGGTGCTGGAGCAGATGTGGGCCCTGGAATGTCCTTGAAATGTAAAATTGTGAGTATAAAAGGGAGCTTGGGGACCAGTAGGCTCCATCAAGAGAAGTTAATTACATGGCCAGTTCCACTAGATGAAACAAAGAGACCAGGCTGCATAAACTGCTCCCCAGCAACACTGGCTGCTGATGGTCCCTCCCTCCCTGGCTGTGCCCAGTTCTGGCAGGGGCAGCCACGGGATGGTGAGGTCATAGCCAGGGTTCTGGAAAAGCAGAGGTCTAGCAAACAGCTCCTCGAGGGTCAGGCAAATGCTAGGGCAGAACCAGGAGTTTTACAAAAGCAGCATGGGGTAACTGTACTAGAGAGGGACAGAAAGGAAAAAAGGGGAGGAGAAAGGGGATGAAAAGGAAGAAGAAAGAGGAGCAGAAAGATCAGGGGACACAGGCAGGTGCAGCTAACAGAGAAAGACAAAGCTACCTGAGAAGAAGGAAGAAATCGGAAGTAAACTTGGCACAAATCCACCTGTTTTGGAAAGGGAATCTAAATGGGTGGTTGGAAAAAAATCCTGGAATGTTAATGGCTCTGCCATTTAACCTCTAAAGAAAAGGCAGTGGTGGGAAGCCCAGAGATCCTCTCCTTCCTAAACTAGTTTGATCATGGTGGATGCTGCACCTCCAGTGGCAGAAGCTGACTGGGGACCAGCCTCGGGCTGGCTGGCAGGTTCCAGGACAGGGGCTGTGGCAGCTGCATGCCTCCTGAGTCTCTCTTGCAGAGGGGCAGCATGCCTTCAGAGGAGAAACCCTGGGCAGGGACTCAGAACAGAAATATACTCAGGAGACTGGGCAAATCATTTACCTCCCTGTGCCTCAGTTTCTCCACCAGTAATATAGGAACTATTCCCTTACTCATCTCTACATTTCTGCAAAGTCCAAATGAGACCTTGTCTTCATTCACCCATCCATCCATCTATCCATATATCTATTGCATGAAACCTTATTGAAAACTCACTTGTACCAGGCACTGAGCCGAGTGGTAGGGCTACATGGTGATTAGGACAGAATCCTTGTTCCCAAGAAACTACTTCTCATGGGGAAGCCACATATATGGGCAAGATACTAAAGTTCAGTGGGATAAATGCTTAAGGCATTGACTTTATCTGTGCTGCGGTAAAAGCCAGCCTCCTCTGCATGGCTTATAAGTGTCAGATGACCTGGTCTAGCGTCAGCATCTCCCCCAACAGCCTCTTTTACTTGGCCCTGCATTCCTGCTACACCTAACATTTGTGCTTTTCCGCAGGTAGGTGGGCTCATATCTTTCACCATGGTTTGTGTTGTTTTCCAAACATGAAATGTCAATTTTCTTCCTACTTATTGTCCTTGTTCTCACTTCCAGACTTGGTTCATTAATCTTCTCCTCCAGAGAGACCCCTCCTCACCCACCTAACCAGGCTAAGCTAGATGCCTGTCATCTTATTCAAAAATTGTCTTTTTTTCATGGTTTTCTCTTCTATTACTATAGATGCAGAGGGATCAGGGGATGAATCCATCTTAACTCCTGCTTATTTCTCAGTCTACAACACATAGTAGACGAAGTCTTTAATGAAAGCTTATTTAACTGAACTTAGCATCTCTGACATCACAGGAAAAAACAGACTGAGGAGTCAGGGAAGCCACTCATGAACTGGGTCTTGATGTATGAGTAGTAAGTAGTTAAAGGGGGAAAGAATGGAGAGAAGAGTGTGCCAGATAGGGAAACATGTGCAAAGGCCAGGGGTATGAGATCAGGTGCCTTGGTGAGGGGATGTGAGTTGTAGGATCTGGAAGACAGGCAGCTGCAAAGGTGAAGTGTATGGTAACTAATTTTGTGCGTAAACTTGACTGGGCCACAGAGTACCCAGATAGTCCATCATTCTGGGTATGTCTGGGTTTTTCTGAATGAGATTAATGCTTGAATCAGTAGCCTGAGGAAAGTAGATGATGCTCTCTAATTTGGCTGAGCCCCACCCAATCAGTTAAAGGCCTGAATAGAAAACAGGGGCTGACCTCCAATGAGTATGGGGAACTCCTCCTATCTGACTCCTCTGAGCTGGGACATCAGTCTTTTTCTGCCCTTGGACTTGAACTAAAACGTTGGCTCTCCTTGAATCACTAGGCTTCTGGCTTTTAGATTGGAACTTACACCTTCAGCTCTCCTGGTTCTCAGGACTTTGACCTTGGACCAGAACTACACTCTTGGCTCTCCTGGGTCTCCAACTCAATGGGTGCAAATATTGGGACTTCTTAGCTTCCATGAGACAATTTCTTGTGATGAATCGCTTGCTCCACACACACTCATGCACATATGCACAAACGGCACACATATCTTGCTGGCCCAGTTTCTCTGGAGAACCCTAATACAAAGCGGATATCCTAGAAGGCTGATAGGCACATTTAGGTGATGGGGAAGCACAGAGGGCATTAAGTTCTGGGGGACACAATGAGGCCTATACTTCTGCATCACTGGCACCAGTGTAAGAGGTCTGGGGAGGGGCCTTTATCAGCTGCTTTGACCTCCAGGCCTTCTTCTCTGTCCTAGGGACTACTGCCTTGGGTCTGCCTCACCCTTGAGCCTGAAATGCTGCCTCCTGCCACCTGGGGTGCTCCAGGCCATTCCTCTCTTCCCTGGGGTGCCCTGGCCTTACTTAGTTGTAGGTAGTCCCTGGAGATCCCTTAAAGGAATAGGTGTATAGCCATGATATGACTCACTTTGGCAGAATTAGAAGGCCAAACCTTCATGTCTTGGTCTCTACAATGTTTTCATGCTTCCTCTGTTTTTCTTGGCTGTTTTCCTGTACTAGTTGGTAAAATCTTTTTAAATATTCCAATTGCTTCACTTGTTCAAGGAGGTATTGAAGTCATAATTGGTACCTATGTTTGAACTAGTGCTTTAAAGACAGGTAGCAGCTCCTTGGGGCCAGTGAAGAGGAATCAGCAAGCCAGGGGATGCAAGAGCCCCAAGGAGGGGCCACTGCAGGGGATGATACCAGAGCCACTTGCTCGGAGTATTTTATCCACCTGGAGGCTGTCCTAGCTGAGACAAAACCTTAGGATGTGCTGTTTTATCTCAGTAAAGAATCCCTTTATAGCCTGTCACTTGGCAAAGCCATATTCTTGGCAGGAAGAGATTCTCCTTTTCCTCAGACTTTGTGGAGTTGTCCCTAGGTTTGAATTTTGGTGCTCCTGCTGCCTGGTTGTGCCCTGAGGCCATCTGCTGTGGGTCACCAAGCCTCATCTCCTTCATCTGTGAAAGAGAATTGTGCGGAATTCACAGGCTGGTGGTGAGGATCATTTAATGAGGAACATGTGTGAAGGCACTTGCCTCATGGGGAATGCTCCACAACATCATCTTCCTTCCTCGCTTTTCTACAAAATCTGGAGAAAACTCTCTACATAAAGCGATCTGTCCTTCTTATAGACCCCCTTAAGAATTCTTTTATTTCTCTGTTTCATTTATTCTGAAAATGTTTGCTTCCTTCTCCATAATGGAATCTGAGCTAATGGCTGTAGTATTGCAGGCCTGGTGTCCTCTGCTAAGCCTGCAGCCAGTGAAAGCCAGTGGGAATATACTGAGCAATCAAACTCATTTTTAGGATGTAGTTTAGTACTTGAACATCTAGGATCAGAGTCCTGCTGAGACAGAACTATGACTCTGGAAATCCTTCTTCCATTTCTGTTCACAAATGCAAGAGTCCCCTAGAGAGACCAGGGAATGGTACAGTGGGAGAGAGAGAGAGATTCAGGTTCAGACCTTGTGGGTGAGCAGTTTTGCCTTCTCTCATGTGACACATGATTGTTGAACATTGACTGTTCAATCTAACTCAAGCTTGTGCTATCCATCCATCCACCCATCCATCCATCCATCTATCCATCCATCCATCCATCCAACCATCCATCCATCCATCCCCGTGCTTATTCAGAGATGAACACCATGATTCCAGTTCTGGTACTCAGTCTGTGGAGGAAGAAGCTGCTCAGTGTGATAAATAGTGGGATAGATACATTTGCTGGACAGGAGTTATCAGGGCACAGAGGAGGATTCCCAGACATGGTGCCCTGTGACCTGGGTCTTCAAGGACAAGCAGGAATTTCTCAACACAATAAAGGATTGCAAGGGGATGGGGAGAGAGTCCCTGAAAAAGAGAGATGATCTCTTGCAAAGCTGCTTGGAGGCATGAGAAATTCTAGCATGTTCAAGGGCCTGGAACTAGTTCAGGCTGGCTGGAAGGTAGAGCCAGAGAAGAGATTATGCGGACAGTGTGGGTGTAAGGATGTGTGCATGTTTGTGGGAATTAGGGGTGGGGACAGGTAGGCCCAGGGTGGTGGTGTAGGAGCACAGTGCCCAAGAGGGTGGGATTTGAAACTGGAGAAATAGAGTCCAGATGATAACAGGGTAGTACAACTGTGTTCTATAAGTAATGGGGAATTGGTGGAGGATTCTAAGCAGGAAAGTGATGAGGTCACATTTCTTTATTGATTATTATTTTGTGTCCAGTAATGTGGATATTCAAAGAGGTATAATAGGGATGTTTCTTGCTTTTGTGGAGCTTAAGGTTTGATTGAAACAGGATGTACACTCAATGCCCTTCTCCCCTTTTCTCTCTGGGTCTGTCTACTCATTTGCAATATGAGTATCTTGCCTAGGTTTTTTCAAGCCATGAACCCCAGCCCATGGACCTGAGGCAGTAATGCCTGCTGGACTTATCTTGTGCTTTCCCAGAGCATAGACCTGGGTTCTCATACCTTGTCACTGGTTAGAGGTCTGCTGTGAAGGGAGAGATACCTCCCCAAACCCTAACTGACGGGTCCCTGACTCCTATTGCACCCATATGTCAGTTAACCAGAACCCAGGTGTGCAGGGACACCTAGGAGGTCATATTCAGGCCTCACTGTTGTTCAGATGTCTCAGGATAAACCATGGCCTCCTTCTCCCCTGGGAAGCTTTCTGGAGCCTAGCGTACTTCCTGTTTGAACCATCCCTTCTCTCCAGCACATAATCTGTCGCAGACCAGACTAGGTGGTTTCTAGCATGCCATTGAACCTCTGGGTAAAGTCAAATGAGATAAAACAAAGGTATGAGGATGGTCATAAACCATTAGGTGAAGAAGAACAGGGTGGAGGACTTTGGAGATGGGGGAGAGTTTCTTGCCTGGCTCCCAGAAGGAGCCCAGCCCATCGGCACACCCTGCCAGTGCTTTGCTCCTCCCTCACCTCTGCCTATACTGGGCTCTGGCTCACTCTTGCCCCTTGCTTCCAGCCTCCCCTCTGACAGTGCCTCCTGGGGGCGGGGGAGGGGAGGCAAGGGGCCTGGGCTAGAGACTTCCTCACAATGGCCCCACACCACTTAACTTTGGTCAGTCGGCTCCTTCAGAGTGTACACACTTCTTGTTCATGTTGCACGATAGTCAGTACTTTGTGGCTGGTGGGACCAAGTGATGGGAAAGTGGTTCATTTGCTGAGGGTTCAAAATATATCAAGTATCTTGAGTCCCTTCCTTTGTGAGGTGGCAGAGAGAACCCAGTCCATCTGAAGCAAGATTGTGCAGTAAATAAAGTTTGTTTTCAGCGATGGCCCCAAAGCCCCTATTTTAGTGGTCTTTATCTTTCCTTCATCTATCCTGGCTTCTATGTATGGCTTTTAGGTGTGATCTCCACCTGTCAAGTTATCTTTCCAGACACTGTAATTTATAAACACTCACATGGGAAAGGGTCTTGTTTAACACAAGGAGATGAATTATGAGTCGTAGATCTCCAGGATTATGAGATCACCTCATAGCACCTACCCCTGCCCAGAGCAGGCTGGTCAAGGCCGACAGTAGACGCTGCCTCTGAACTCTCTGATGGCAGGCATTGCTGTATCTCAGTGCCTGCCTCAGGGCTATGTACAGGCTGGATAGGTACAAGGCAAGCCATAAAGCTTCTTGAGTGAATGGAATGGAGATTCCATTATTTAATGAATGAATGCAGAGTCCTCTACTCTCTCCTATATTTTAACTGTAGCCAAAATGCAGTTCTTATTTTTTTTCCTCTCAAAAATGTAAATCCCTGAGATTCTTAGCATTCTTGAATGATATTTTCCTTCTCCCTGTATTGGAAAAAAGGCAATCCATCCAGATACTTAGAGAGGTACTCACAGTTCTTGTTGGAAACCCCATATGGGATAAATGATGCTAATTTATGCATATTTACAGGCAACTGACTCCATACCCTAGTGAGCTACATAGCCTTGTAAGTTCAAAGTTAACCTTCCAACAATAGGAGCAGAATTTTAATTGAAAAAGGTAAGGCAGGCATCTGGCAGATGTGGTTTGTTTAGGGGGGCATTCTATTAAAGAGTCACTGAAATGGCTCTGTAGCTGTTGTAACAGATTCTTATTTAAATGAGATTTCACTTTTCTTTTTTTTAATAAAGAGAAAATCGCCTGTGTTTGCAATGTTTTTCAACAAACTGAGATTTCTCTTTTTTTTAAATCATAATTGATTTATTTTGTAATGCAATATTGTCTAGCATTCACAGGCTTATTTGAATAAATTATTCATCAGCTTTGTGTGTGTGTGTGTGACATACCAGCCTGTGTCTGCTAGAGCTCCGTGGGCTCCCTTCTTGCCACCGAGGTACAGGAAACCAGCACAGCCACGGCGGACAACATTAATCAAAAGCCAGAGCAGGTTGTTTTAACTAAAGCCAGAAGACTAGGTTATTAATAAAGACACTTGATGGATCCCATTTCTAATGGGGGGTGGGAAGGGTGGAGTCAGGAGGTGGTGCCCACTAATGTACCTGTCCCATTTTATTATCCTAAGGTGAACTTCCTTGCAATCAGTTACATTGTGAAAGTAGGCACATCAAGTGCATACAGAAAGGATAGCATATTTATTGATTTCTTTACATGGATGAAATAACTTCTGGGTGTCTCTTTGCCCATTTGGGCAAAATACCATAGCCTGTTAAGCCTGGGTGGCTTAAACAGTGGAAATGCCTTGCTCATCTTCTGAAGGCGGGAAGTCCAAGATCAAGGCACTAGCAGATTTCAAAGGTCTGTTTCCTCTTTTATATGGACGCTAATCCCATTTATGAGTGCTGCATCCTCTGACGTAAAAGCCCCACCTCCTAATTCCAGCACATCGTGAGTCAGAGCTTCAACATATGGATTTTGGGAGGACATAGACATTCAGACCACAACAACAGGTCTCACTTTTATGATTCAGAATGTAGAGTGAAAGCAGATCTCAGATTTGGGAGGCCTGTGAAAAGGACAAGGGTCTGAGAGTAAAAGGTGTGTTGAATACTGCCCCCTGCAAAGCTGAGGTCAGGAAGGGCTCTCTGGGACCACGTGGTGCACCCCCTGCCTCCAGTGCTCTCACCAACGTCACCAGGTAAGTGTGAGCCCAGGCAACTCCTCGCCGGGAGTGAGCTGCCTGGCCCTCCTTGGCCCGAGCGTTTGCAGGCCCAGTATTCTCTGGCTGCTGGCCTGGGGCCTGGAGGTCTGAAAGGGCAGGCTGGGGAAGGGCTTGGTGTGACCCCGGGTCTTGGCCTCACACCAATGGGCCGTTCAAGGAGGCTGTGACTTCTGATGTATTCTGGGTGAGCAGGAATGCATGTGCCTTCTCTCCTTCCCACTGAAGAGAAGGTTGAAAGGCCCTGAAGGACTCTCTGGTGGAGTCCCTGCTCCAGAGCAGCTGTCAATCGCTAGAACAATCCCCAGATCAGTATAGCCCCCACAGGGCTCTTTTATTATTTTTTAAAAATATTAATAGAACTAATTAAATATAGAGGTGTGCTCCAGCCCTAATCTGCGGCTTCTCATCTTTCCTCTCCTCCCTCCTTCTTCCCGCTGGGCCCCAGTGTGTATTGTCAAAGTGGCAAGTGAGGAGGAAAGGAGAAAGCCAGGGAGATAACACAGAATTGGTATGCCGGGCGAAGGCTGTGGACACAAGGGACTTCTTTTAATCCAGTCCATTAATCAATTTCTCCGTAGAAATTGAATTAACTGTCTTTCATCAACATCACATCCCAGGACTTGAAAACACCGTGTGCACACAGGAATGTAAATGTGGCAGGGCATGTGTCTCCCTTCCTGTGTAGGTGAACATGTGGGGCTCCTGTTCTTTGGTCCAGTGCACGGAGAGCAAATAAAGCCTGGCAATCAAAGGGGCTGGCGGTGGTCATTGGCCTTGAACCTGGGCCACCGAAGCAATCTGCCTTTTTTTGTTTCTTGCTCACAGCCACCAGAAAGACTCCCTACTCCTATCCCTCTTTAACCTAAACACATTCACTGTGGAGTATCAGTCTCACTGTAAGATTTTCTTCCCTTTGGGCTTGAGTTGCACCAAAAACAACTGGCCCTTGTGCTGTCATACCCCCGCTGTGTCCTTCATTCCTGCTAACATAAAGCTCTTTCTCTGGGTCAGCGGGCTCTGGCTTGTACTGGGAATCCATCAATGCAGATATGAAAGGATCTCTGTCAGTCTTTGAGATAAAATTCAGATACTGCTGTATGCATATGAGGATGCAGCTCCAGGGAGAGGTCAACCACAGGATTCCTTGGAGATTTCAGTATCTAATTCATTTAATCAGTTAACTAATAGATATTTATTGGCTGTCTGCCAGGTTCCAGGATCTCTGCTGGGTCTCAAGGGCACAAAGATAAAAACAAAACAAAACAACACAACAACAACAACAATAACATCCCCCTCCTCCAGACAATTGGGCCTTTGCCCAGATAATCTAGTGAGGGGAGACTGGTAGAGGAAGAATTCACAATTCAGTGTAACAGATATTAAAGTGGAATTTTGCAGTTTTTGGGATGAGGATGGGGTGCAGATGAAGGAGTGATTATTCAGCCTGGTGGGGCCAGGAAAGACCCCATAAAAGAGGTAGACTCTGGAAAGACAAACCATTTGCTAAGGGAGAGAGGGCTTGGAAGCAGATCCCAAAAGAAAGAATTTTATTCTCTCTCACATTCCATTCTCCACACAGCAATTAGACAGAAATGTGATCATGCCATTCCCATGCTTATTCAACCCCAGTGACATTTCATTGTTCTCAGAAGAGCATAAAGTCTGCTTTACCAGGGAGACCCCCACAGCCACATCTGGGATGTGCTCCTGATGCTCACCCCAGTGAAGGCTGATGTGGCTTCTTCTAGTGTGGTCAAGGCTTCACTTTTGCTATTCCCTCTGACTGGAATACCTCCCCCTTCTGCCCTCCATGCCTGTTCTGCCGTTGCTTGGCTGAGTCCAACTCAGCCTTCAGGCATCTACAGGGCAGCTTGTTTGTCCCCTCCCCCACCTCTCCAAATGGGTTAGACCCTTCGGTTACATCTCAGAACTCACCTCAGCCTGCACATCTCTTTCTAGCAATGATTGGTTGTAATTATTGTTTGAAACTCCTATCCCTCTCCAGACTTCAAATGCCAAGAAAAGAGGCACTGTATTTGTTCTGATTGTTTTGTTAATGTCAGGGCCTGGCTCAAAGCAGCTGCTTAATAAATATGGCATAAATTCTTGCTGGATGAATGAGTGAATAGTTTATGCTTGAAGAGGCTTCTTTTAGGGAAATGATGAAGGAAGTAGCTTCCTTAGGGCAGGATGAGCAGCCTGACAAGGTGGGGCTGGGCAAGACTGCATGTCCAGCTAAGGAGTTTGGGGCACCTGGGTGGCCCAGTCCATTGAGCATCTGACTTGATTTCAGCTCAGAGGGATGATCAGGTTGTGGGATCAAGCTCTATGTCAGACTCTGCACTGAGCATGCAACCTGCTTAAGATTCTCATTTTCTCTCTCTCTCTCTTTTTCCTTCTGCCCCTCTCCCCCACTCATGTGTTCTCTCTATTAAAAAAAAAAAAAAGAGCTAAAGAGTTTAGACTTTGTTCTGTAGGCAACAGGAACCACGGAAGCTTTATGAGCAGAAGAGTGACTTACTCTGATGTGCATTTTCCAAATATAAGTCTAGTGCAATTGATTCCCAAGTTAACTCTCCAGAGTTGTCTCTTATTTGATTTTCCAGATTTTCACTCTTCTCATTAAGCAAAGTGAAGGCAAACAAGCTTTGGGTTTCAGTGGTGGAAAGACTTATAATTTGAAAGGGGCACATCGTCTGCTTGTCATCTCCCTCCACCCCCATCTGCTCAACTGAGAGCCTCTCCAGGACCCGTTTGGTTTTAAGGCACACTTAGAATCATGCCCCTGCCATTCCAGCTTCATGAGCTGAGTGACCTGCTGCCTCCATGTGGTTACTTCTGTTGTTCCCTCTGTTGAAAGAGCCCTTCCTCCCATCTCTGCCTTTTCCAGTGCTACTCATCCTTCTTGGTCTGCTCTAAGACCCGCTCCCCATATAAAGCCTCATTGACTACTGCAGGCTCTCTGCTCTGTGAGATTCACAAAGCACTCATGTTCCCTGCCCTCTGATTACTTATGGAACCATAGAGCCAGGCCCACCTCCTTTCTTAACAGAAGGGGAAACTTGAGGGGAATGAATTGTAAAGGTCATACATCTGGAGAGCAGCAACACCAGGGCTTCCCTCCAGGTGGGCTGACCCAACCACATCAATGGCTTTCCCTTTACATTGTACTGCCTAACTGAGCCCTTGAGCACAGATATCTTGTATTTAACTTTTCAGCACATGGCCAGTTTCCTCAATAAAATCATGAGCTCCTGAAAGACCTAGACTGCAGAGCATCTCATTTATCTGAGTATAAATGTCTGGCACATAGTAGTTATTCTGTAAAATGTCATTGATGTGATTCATTTCAGATAAGAAATATTTCTTTGCTCTCCATTAGCTTCTGCGCTGTACATTAGGGCAGTGGTGGCCTCGGGACCAGACCATTGATTTAGAAACATGAGGTGAGAGCCATAGCAGAGGGCCTTCTTGTTGACGGTGTGCCTTTAGGTCTCCCAGGAGGCAGGTCTATAGCATCATGGGGAATGTCTTAAGGTCCTTGGAAGGAAGGGGTGATTTTTCTTTCCTTGCCAAACCCCTCCTCCTTCCTGATCTATTCTCTGTCTTTTTCTGCCTTCTCTGTATCCTGGAGACTGGCCTCACCTGGAGGGCATCACCTAGATTCCGCTGCTGACTGGCTTCAGGTAGACTCAGCCAGTGGACAGAAAAGGAGTAGGAGGTAAGGGTGTTTATTCCCAGGCTTCATCCCTCCATACCTGCCTGAACTTCTGTAAGCAGCTGAATTCATTCCTTTTTTTTTTTTTTAATATTTTTAAAATTTATTTCTAGGAGAGAGAGAGAGAGAGACAGCGTGAGCAGGGGAGGGTCAGAGAGAGAGGGAGATACAGACTCTGAAATAGGCTCCAGGCTCTGAGCTGGCAGTCAGCACAGAGCCTGACGTGGGGCTCGAACCCACAAACCGCGAGATCATGACCTAAGCAAAAGTCGGACGCTTAACTGACTAAGCCACCCAGGCGCCCCTCAGCTGAATTCATCCCTAAAGATAGCTCCTGCCATGTGACTGTGAGAGGTCTTTTCCCTAAACCCCCTCAGGTGCCATGGCTATGTTGACTTCCTTCTTTTGCTGGTCCCAAGTGTCTTCCATGCCTTGTTGACACCCCATGCCTTCAAAGTGGCCCTGGACCAAATTTTCCTTTAAGTGTGTCATCTGTTTTTCCAGAATTGGGTCAGATATAAAGTCCTAAGGAAGCTTACAGAACCAGACTATTGGGGAGGAAGATAGTGTGGGACCAAGTATTTTTGGCAATGATGCCAGATGTTGAAGAGTATGTGGGTGGGCACAGTGTCTTTGAGCCTGCCCCTGGGCTCGGACATGAGGGAGAGTGTGGGGCAGAAGAGCACCTCCCGACTCTCTGCATTCTTAGCTGGCCCTATTGTGGTCACCTACCTTTTGAGGGGGATTTTATTTCATTAAAGGCACAGTCATTCAAGAAGTAAGATGTCACTACTCTCGAAGGAGCTCACAACATTGTGGGAAGGACATATAAACAAATTTTACTGGGAGGTAGATAAAGAGGACAAACCAGGTGTGTCAGATGTGGCTAGATATGGAAGCTACCAGCCATATACTGGACCGAAGTGGACCTGATGCAGAAAAAAAATGCTGGCTTTGGAGGAGGAAGATGTGCTTAGACCCTAAGGTCCTGAATTACCCTCTGAGCCTTGTTGATTAGCTTGGAAAAATGACACTTTGCTTGCAGGCTGCCTTTAAGACCTAAGTGAGATGTCATATGCAAAGTCCTAGGGCCTGGAGCTCTTCAACGAGTGACCCCTATTACCAGGAAATGTATCATCTTTAAGTCACAGAGTGAGCAGGGTAGAAGGACCTGGTGCAACAGAGCTGATGTTTTAGCATTTGATGAATGAATCCATGAATGAATGAGTGAATGAAAGGAGAGAAGGCAGTAGCACCTGCTGATGTGGGTGGGAATTGTCTCCATGGTGAGAGGCTGGGGAGTCTGACTCCAGCCTGCAAGGGAACAGCTCTCACACCTATCAGGATGTTCTTTAGTATAGATTGCTCCCACAGTGGGGAACTCCAGGGAAGGAGGGTGGGCCAAGGCAGAAGAGACTTCAGTTAGCTGTTGATTCTTGGGTATTTAGGCTTATACCATTGGCACAAACTCAAAACTTACCAGTTAGTTTATTTCATTTTGTTAGGACCCAAGACAATGGAGGATAGAAGAAATTAATTTCATTAGAAGTATAACTTTTTTTTCCCTTTACCTTTTTTCTTCTTTAAAAACCCTGGGCAACTGACCTAGTTTTTCATTCCCTTTGAACTCAACTACAGCAGATCTTCTTCAAAGCAGGGTTATAACATTCAGGTTCTTCAGTTTATGTGGGTCAGGGTGACTCTTCCTGTGACTGAAAAAAATGAGCTTTGAGTGCCATCGTTTTAAGCTGCCTTGGTGCCTGGAACTCTTTTGGAATTTTCTTTTTTAGCTTCCTTGCTAGCCCTAAGTGCTTTAAGTCACGGTAGTTAGTAAAAGTGTGGCAGAGGAAACGTTTACTATTTGATTTTCTACTAAATGACTTTCAGAAGGGAATGGGCAGAACAGACAAAGTTGTTCCTGGCGTCTCTCCCATTACTGCCATCCCTGGTGGGGGTGGAGGTTTTACCTGTCTTTTACACATAGTAGAAAGAACACCTGACCAAGAGTCGGGGAAAAAGTTTGTGAACATTGTGATCTTGGATAAGTCATGACTTATTTGTGATTCTTCATCTGAAAAGGTCCCTTAAGGCCCTTCGGTCCTCTGAGAGCTTTGCAATTTTGATGTAAGTTGGAGGTGGAAGGGCATCTTACAAGCCACGCTCAAAATAGAAACATCCTCCCTTCTCCCAAATAGCACTAATATTTCCTTGCTGTGCCATCCCTGCAGGAAGCAGAGCTGGGTGAATACACAGCAGGGATGAGCAGTCTTCTTCCAGTGTGATTTGAGCTATTCTTAACGGCTAATCTGCTCCCAAATTTCTCCTGGACTGATGTGCTTCTGCTTAAAATTTCATCATTAGAAAGCCATTCCTTTCAGTGGGGCATTACTAAATTCAGGAGTTACTAGTTAAGATGAATTTTGGCACTAGTAATTTGAAGAGTTTAGTTTATCAGACAGCTTTCCAAAGAGGGAGCAGGCTGATGACACAGCACATGAGGTGGATACATTCTGAAGGATCTGGAGAATGGGAGAGTCTGGAGAGCTGGTGAGACTGCAAGCCTAGGAGAGGTTTAGGGCAAGACCCCCTATGCCTGCAAATGAGTGACTCGTGCCAACATCCCCATTGTGCTGAAGCCTGGAGGGCCCTGCCAGCATTTTCTTCTAGGAAGTTTAGCTCTCAGTTCAACTTTACCTCCTCCCCCTACCCCAGAATTTCCACCCCCCATTTCCAGGATCCTAAACTCATAAATAGCACCTTAGGGAGGCCTGGAGCTCAACACAGCCTTGGCCTGTCCCCAGCTCCCTCCCTGGGCTCAGGGGTGTCCCAATAACTGCTAGCAGCACAGGTATGTTGCCTGTGTCCTCTAATGCAGGGTTCTTAGAAATGGCTATTACACATTTTAACAAATAACAAGAGCACCGAGGCAAGGACTTTTTATCACAATATGAACACTGTAATTTCAACCTTTTAGGGCAACAGATCTATGGAATCAAAGTCAATAGAAAGGACACAAAGTTGAATTTCTGCCATGAGCTGCTGTTGCCCAGGTGGGGGGTGGGGGGTGGAGTGCTCTGCAAACACTTGGCCTGGAAGCGAGAACGGGACCCTCTCGGTGCTCAAAGCGGCTGGAAACACAAATGGCAGTTCCTGGAGCTGTGCCAGCAGAGAGCCCTGGAAGGCGAGGACTGTCTCTCTCACTCAGTTGCACACGGGTGTCATTGATGGCTTACTGTGCCTGAGCCCGGCCAAGTGCCGGGAAACCTCTGCTGCCGGCACCGCTAATGCCATCTGTGAGATTACTAATACTGCCTGATATTTACTGAGTGTTTACCAGGTGCGACACAAAGTGCTTCACACGGGTCATTACAATTAATGCTCAGAGCAACTCTATGGATTAGGCGCTCTCGTTCATCCATTTGTACATGGAAAGAAATTGAGGCTTAGGTTACTCTGCCTAAAGGTACCAGTTGAAAGCAGGAGAGCACGGGGCTCAGAGTCAGGGAACCTGAGCCCAGGGCCAGTGCCCTACCCGTGACTCTCCACTGTCTCTCTGCAAAGACAATTAGCCCGGGCATGCAGTGTGTACTTTCTGGGGGAGTAGAGAGAGATGAGCGTAAATAATCAGAGCACATGTAGTAAAGGAGGTTGTTCCAAGCTCTTCATGGAGGTCTTCAATCATTCATTCATTCATTCATTCATTCATTCAATCAACACATACTTCTCTAGAGTTCCAGGCAGCATGCTGGAAGTATGCTGCTTATGGGAGTGAGTCCAAAGAATTTAAACACTCAGTCAGTCCCGGATTTCATGGAGATTGTAGTGCAGACACAGAAGGCAGATATTAATGAAAGAATCACACAGATCAATGTAGATTTACCACTGAGGAGAGTGAATCACTACCTTCCCAAAGGACTCAAATAAGGCTTCAAAGAGGAGAATGCATTTGATCTGTTCCCAAGAACAGGGTGAGATTTCCCAGTGGAGAGAGCAAGTCCTCCAGGACATGCTAGGCTCTGAGGTGTGGATGGGGAGAAGGCTTTAAGGACAAAGGACAGTTTGACTGGAGTGGGGGGCTCAAGGAGGGGAGAGGCTGGAGAGTTAGGTTGATATGAACATGCAAAAGGCCCTTGTTTGCCAGGTAAGGAGTCATGGGAGCTTTATCACACAGTTTGGAATTGAGGCTGGGAAAAGTGTTGATCTGTTCATTTCTGCTTCTGGTACTCTAAGTAACCCTCCATTCGAGCATCAGCTGGGGCTGGCAGCGTCTCTAGGTGGGGTGTCTCGGGCATGGACCAGGACCCATGTGGGCCTCAGTCCTTTCAGTGCCGTGTCTGGCCCTTTGTCCTCTCTGAAGTTGCAGCAATACCCCAAGTGGCTTCAGGACTCACATACCCCTGGGTCTGTCCCAGGGCTGTGTGGCTGGTCTCCAGGAGTCATCCTGGTGGGTGGTGGATCTCTCCCACTAGCTGGCATGGTGTTTCTTTCTTAGGATGGCATGATTTAGGCTGCCGCCTTCAAGTGACTCTCTCATGTCAGACAGAGGATGAGTTTGGGCTCTGAGCTATTCAGGGTCCACCACCAATCCTTGGGCTTGGGTCATGTGTGCATGCCTGCACACTGACTCTTGCCTGAGGACAGTCTGCATGCAGTGCTATCCCTGGTGTACGGCACGCGAGGGTGATGCGGGCGTGGCAGGGGCACACCTGCTGCTGGTCCCTCATCTTGTTTCTGCCATGTGTCAGTCAGGCAGTCCTCCAGGGTAGCTGTGCCTGTCTTCTCAGAGGGCTGTTCAACACCTGCGCTTCACAGTGCTAGTGGCCGTTCTGATGATGTTCTCTCTTGTTCCAGTCAATGTGCTGACACTGTGCTCTGTCACATTGCTCTTAAGCGATGCCTAATGAGCAACTACCTTGTGTGAAGGACACCTCTTTTCTCACCCTGCCAATGACCCCTTGCCTGTCCTTGCCCCAGGTGGTAGTGTGGGAAGGCAGGTGTGCAGGAAGTGCTCAATGAGACCAACAGATCACATATGAGACTTCAGTAATTATGGTTTCACAAGTTCAAGAGCGGATAGAATTGGAAGATGTGTTGTTTTGCATTTATGCTGTAAAACTCCAAACGGTGAATCTAACACAATCAGAAAATGAACTAGCATTTACATTTTCCGGTACCCTCTGGGTGGACTTGCATCTGTGACATCATGGCTGAAGTCCTGTGATGCTGACAGGTATTAGAAGCCAGTGCCCAGAGAAGCACATGGATAAAGCAGTGTCCTGTGTGGGGATGTGACCAACATTAAATACACAAATTTAGGGACCTACAGAGGCAAGAAAATCTTTATTATTTGAATGCAAAAGGGTTTCCAAGAACCACAGCATTGTGAGTAAAAAACAAAGTTGCTATCTTTTTTCTAAGGTGAGAGATAGAAAATTAGCCAGGAATGGCAAATTTGATAATCAAGAACATGAGGAGCTGGTTTCTGGACCTGAAAAGAAAAGGAAGAGATGTTGCCTGGACTTGATGAAAAACGTTTTTGTTTTTTAAGGCTTAATTTTTCTATAGCAGTTTTGAGTTTACAGTAAAATCAAGAGAAAAGTACAGAGATTTCACATTTTCCTTCTGCCCCACATGTGTGTAACCTCTCCCATTATCAACACGGCCCCTCCCTGCCTGTGGTGCATTTGTTACAACTAATGAATCTGCATTGACACATCATCATTGCTCACAGTCCACCGTCTACATTAGGGCTCTCGCTTGGCACTGTCTATGCTATGGGTTTGGACAAACGTATAATGACATGTATCCACCAGTATAGCATCACACAGAGTAGTTTTTTATGAAGAATCTTTATGCACACTAATTCAGCAATAAAGAAACACCTGTTATATAAAATCAGGAGTTGGCAAACCACAGCCTGTGTCCACTGCAAGGCAAACCCGGCCACTCCTGTTTGTTTGTGTATTTTGTCTGGTTGTTTTCTGTGCTATAACTACAGGGCTGAGTGGTAGCAGCTGAGATCATATGGTCCAAAAAGCTGAAAAACATATTTATTATCTGGCTCTGTCCTAAATCTTCATCGATAAATCACTATACCTCACATGGATCCATGGATTATTTTTAACTTTCTACTTAAAAGCAGTTTTAAATTTACGGGACAAAAAGCACATGGATTGTACTGACAAGTCTCATATATTCTTCACACAGGAACTCCTTTCAAGTTTCTCCAGTGGTCGCAAAGGGTCACAAGTTGTACCTAGCTGTCACATCTTGCTGGTCTCCTTCCCTGTGGCATATACTTCTTCAGTCCCTCCTTTACTTTTCTGATTCTCACTTTATTTTAAAGCTTTTATTTACAGGGACTTTTGAGAACAGTATAGAGAGGGCCCATGTATGCTTTACCCAGTTTCCTCCTCTATTAGTCAAGGTTTCCCAGAGAAACAGGCCAATAGTGTGTATATGTATATATGTACATATGTATGTATATAACAATTTATTATAAGGAAATGGCTTATGTGATTACCAAGGATGGTGAGCCCACAAACTGCAGTATGGGCTGGCAGACTCAAGATCCAGAAGAGCCAATGATGTAGGTTACATCTAAAAGGAGTCTGCTGGAGAATTCTCTTGTTCCAAGAGGCATAGGTTTTCTTGCTAAGCATGCCTTCAACTGATTGTGAGGCCCACCCACATTATGGAGGGCAAACTGCTTACTCAAAGTCTATCCATTTAAATTTTAATCTTATCCAAAAGCACTGTCCAAGTTGACACATGAAATTAACCATTGCACTCCCCATGGTAACCACTTACATAACTGTAGTATAATATCAAACCAGGAAACTGATATAGGCTCCATGGATTTATAGCACATTTTATTTTATTTATTTATTTATTTATTTTAATGTTTTATTTATTTCTAGGAGAGAGAGAGACGGCGTGAGCAGGGGAGGGTCAGAGAGAGAGGGAGTCACAGACTGAAACAGGCTCCAGGCTCTGAGCTGGCAGTCAGCACAGAGCCCGACGCGGGGCCCGAACCCATGAACCGCGAGATCATGACCTAAGCGAAAGTCGGACGCTTAACCGACTAAGCCACCCAGGCGCCCTATAGCACATTTTAAAATCAAAGTTTATATATATATATAAAGTTTATATATTTAATAATTATATTTTTATTTAATAAATATATATAAATATATATATTTAATAATTTTATATATATATATATATATATATATATATATATATATATATATATGGCTCAACAAAAAACTAAACTAAACTAAACTAAACTAAACTAAACTAAATTTGCCCAGGGTAGCCCTGCCTGCAGTTTTTAGACTTGGGTCCAGGAGCCATAAGGGGTCAATGGAGGTAACTTTGAGGCTACCCCCGGATAGGGGAAAGATCAAGTGGCACTTCCTGTACTCCACCCACTCCTGATAGAATTCTTCTTTTAACTGTGTTGCTATGGAGCTTCACTTGGTGGAAAGGCTTCATTGCTAAAACCATTTGGATTTCATGAGTCTAGGCCATTTTCAGGCCATCCCTGCTTGTACACCTCCTCCCAAAATTTGCTTCAGACCTGCTTCTTACTCTTGCCTCTTGCTCCAAAGCGGTTCTTTCAGCCTCCTTACCTTGACATCTACCTGTGACCTCCCACCACATCTGATCATTCTCACTTGCTTTTGGGATCTCTGACTTTGGCCACCTGTACTCCCCACTTTCTGTTATCCTCTGACCTCTGGCCATTCTGTGCTCTTAGAGGAACACTTTTTGTCTCATGGCTGAGCCATAGAGAGCCCCGTTTCTTCCTTTGACCATAGATCGCTTTCTTGAAAAGGAAATAGTAGGTCAGATAGCATCTCTTCTTTATTGAAATACTTCTTAAAAAAAACTTTCCAATAGACATCAGATATGCTTACATATGACAGGACCACAATCATAATGGGATATTTTAATAAACCATTTTTAGTGTTTGATCAAGTAGATTAAACGACAAGAATTTAGGAGGCTTGAATGATGAGTAAATAACTTTGTTTTAATAAGCATATTAAGCTTTGTATTCAAAGGTTTTTAAAATCATGCCTTTGTTAGATAGATTATGTATTGTTTGCTTTTATCATCTACAATGATTTAATAGAGTTAACATCCAGCTGTTAATTAAACTATTGGATACCTTAAAGCCTCCAAAACCTTTACATTTCTAATTGTTTAAAGTCAAAGCCAAAATAACAACTCTAACCTCCCTAAGCAACGTGGGGCTTTTGTTCCCCTTGCCTCTTTTCTTTTCCTACTCTTTGTTATTTTAATCTCAATTTGTACTTTCTCATCAGTTTTCTAACCACATTGAAGGCAAATTATTCAGACCCATTTCTACTCAGTTTTGATGTCCATCTCCAGGAGTTCTGAGTATTCCCTCCAATCCTGCAACTCCACTATTATTGATTCTAATGATCTGGAGAAAGTTTTAAATAAATATTTTTTGGGGGTAATGATACTTCAAGTATATTTTCTAAACTTAGAATATTTAAAGACTGATCTCTTTGCATATAAAGTAATTGGATCACATCCTTTTTCCTCTATAGATTTTGTTTCTTTATGCTTAGAGGTTGTTACCAAGTCTATCCTTTAAACACTAAATGATTTTCTACAGTAATGAAAAGGAATATAATTTATTTATTATGTTTCTTCATTCATTTTCTAATTATTTTGTATAAAATTGGCAAAACCCTCTTATATTTTCATTTCAAACATGAAAAAGGTATTTTATACAATTTTCTTCTGTTCCATACAGTGAATCTGCTTCATAAGAAGGATTCTTTTCTGCAGTTGCACACTTTGTTCACCTTGCTGCAGAATGTTTTTGACGTTTTTGCATTCACTCAATAATTCACTTAGCAAATATATGTTGTGCATTACATTCCAGGCACTGTTCTAGGAGCTAAGAGTACATTAACTAATAGAACAAACAAAAACAAAACCATCATGGAGCTTATGTTCTAGTATCAAGAGATTGACATTAATCAAAATTAAATAAAGTATAGAGTATGTTAAATAGTGATGTATGTTAGGGAAAAGTGTAAAACAGAAAAGAGCAATAGGGAGTGTGAGAGGGTGTTGAAATTTTAGGTAAAATGGGGGTGGTTGAGTATCTGAATTCGGGTCAGGTCATGATCTCACCATCCGTGGGTTCTAGCCCCGCATCAGGCTCTGTGCTGACAGCTCAAAGCCTGGAGTCTGCTTCAGATTCTGTGTCCCCCTCTCTCTCTATCCCTTCCCCATTCATGCTCTGTCTCTCTCCATATCTCAAAAATGAATAAACATTTTAAAAATTAAAAAAAAAGAAATTTTAGCTAAAATGACCACCAAAGTAGGTGAGATTTGAATAAAGATGTGAAGGAACTGACAGAGGGAATCACTGGCTATTCAAGGAAAAAGGACTGAAAGTTAGGCCACAACATCTTAGTGGAAGAGTCCTGGGGCAGGAACTTGGTGGCAAATACTAAGATCAGCAAGGATGCCAATGAGCTTGGAGCAGAGACAGCTAAGGGGAAAGTGGTAGAAACTGAGATTAGTGGTGTATCAGGAGAAGATGATGTAGGGGCTTGAATGATACAGAAGTGTATACAAATATCATGTCTTATCTCTGCTCTAACTCTGAGCATGATGGACCAATGCTGGAGGAATTGGAGTAGGGATATGACATCATATTTGGATAGCTTAGTCTAGCTGGTGTATTGAGAATAGAGCATGGTGGGGAAGGATAGAATCTGAGGAACCATGTAGGAACCTATTGCAATAGTCTGGGAAACATTATAGTGGCTTGGGCAGAGGCATAGCAGGAGAAGTTATGAGGAATGATTAGATTTTAGATCTATTTTGAAGGCAGAAGGTGTTTGTTGATAGGTTGAATGTGGTGTGTGAGATAAAGAAAGGGTTAAGACTGACTCTAGAGTTTTTGGACTGAGCCACTGAAAGGATGGAGTTGTCAGAAATGGAAGTGGAGGGCAGCAGGTTTGGTGAACAAGAGTCTGGAGCTCCATCTTGTTTATCTATCTATCTATCATCTATCTATCTATCTATCTATCTATCTATCTATCTATCTATCTATCTATTTTGAGAGAGAGAGAGAAAGACAGACAGAGAGAGAGAGAGAGAGTACAAGTTAAGGGCAGAGAGAGGGAGAGGAAAGTCCCAAGCAGACCCTGCACTGACAGTGCAGAGCCCCATGCTGAGAGCCAACCCACAAACCGTGAGACTGTGACCTGAGCCGAAACCAGGAGTTGGACGCTTAGCAGACTGAGCCACCCAGGCCTCCCTGGAGCTCCATTTTAGAATCTGACATGCCAATTCGACCCCTGGGGGTGGGGTGGGTGATGGATAGGCAGTCAGGTATGTGCCTCTGGAGGCTGAGGACAAGGCTTAGGCTGAGATGGACATTTGGGAGCCATCAACTTGCAGATGGTGTTTAAAGCCACGATACTGAATGAGATCAGTGTGGGCTCTGAGGACAGGCATTTCAGGCATTACAGGACAGGGGATGAAAAAGTGGAGGGGTATGAGAAGAAATGGCAGAAAGATAAGAAGAAAACCAAGCTATCTTGGTGTTGCAGACATGAAGACAGGAAGAGAGAGAGGTCAGCTGTACCAAGTGCTGTTGACAGGTCCAGTGAGAACTGAGAATTTACCACTGGATTTGGCAACAGAGAGGTCATAGGTGTCTTAGATAAAAGCAGTTTCTGAGGGGTGATGGGACTGAGAGCTTGTTTGGAATGGGTTCCAGAGAGAACTGGAGGAAATGTAGGACACAGATCAGCCCATTTTTTTCAAGGGCTTTTGCTGTCAAAGGAAAAAACTGAAAGGGTGGTACCTGCGGCAACAGTGAGGTCAGGACAGGGGAGTGGAAGGAATAGCAGTGTATTGCTGTGTGACAAATTACCACCAACGTAGCAGCTTACACACACGCACACATCACATGATGGTTTCTGGTTTCTGTAGATCGTCTGTGCAGCCATGTGCAGCAAAATGACTCCGGCTCAGAGTGCCTCACAGCTGCCGTCATGGGCTCGTGTGTTTCAGGAGCTGAGGCCAATCACGTGGTGGTTGGCCGAATTCAGCACCTTGCAGTTGTAAGACTGAGGTCTCTGTTTCCTTGCTGGCTGTCAGCTGGGGCCACTTTGCTCCCAGGTATTGCTTGTGGTTCTTTGCCATGTGGCCCCCTCATAGGCCCCTCTCACAAAGTGATGACTCACCTCAGGGCCAGCAAAGGAACTGCTCAGCTCAGTGAAGGCCTAACCCCTTTGAAAAGGACTCCCTCTGGTTAGGTGAAGCCCACTCAGAATAACCTCCATTTGATGGGCTCAAAGTCAACAGGAGTAGAGAACTTAATCATGTCTGCAAAATCTTTTTATCATTGCCAGATGAGGTGATATAATCCAGGGATATGTATCCCATCACCTTTGACATATTTTATTGGCTGGATTCAAGTCACAGATCCTGCCTACAATCCAGGGGCAGGATATTACAAGAAAGTAACTCACTGGGAGTCACCCTAGGGTGGGTCTAACATGTATATCTATTGAAATGATGCTGTAGAGAGGAAGAGCTTTGATGATATAGGAGAGAAAATGGGGTGGTGGTGCTGGAGCATTGTCCTCCAGTCAGTGAGAAGGGATGGGACGTAGTGCTGAGCAGTCCATCTACAGATGGCAAGGAGGCAGCTGGGTAACTGGGTGCCCACAGTTGTGTATGTGACATGGTGGAGCATTTGGAAGGCTTCTCTTCTTGCTACTTTAGGGTTCTTAGTGAGATAAAGAGCAAGGGTATCATCTGAGAGTGAGGATGCAAATGGTGTTGGAGGTTTATTTAGACATATGTTCATATTTCTTGTCATATGGCTAATGCATATTTATATATTTATTATAATGTATTTATATCATCACTTTAATTTGTTCTGCCCTCTCATCTTTATAGAAAGGAAAAGAGAACCAGTAGAGTCAGTGTTGGTGGACGTTGGGGATGAGTGGTAGCTGAGAGCTCAATCTTAGAGTGGCCACATGCTAGACTAGAACATTACAGGTGAGGCCTAGATGGTGCACTCAGATCTGCACCAAGAGGAAGATTAAAACTCCAAGCAAAATGCACACTGAAAGGAGCCTAGTGGTTTACAATTGAGCATAGGTGGAGCTGGCAGTCTAATCACCATGGATGGTGGCACTCATGCGTTGAGGGCACATTTAGCAAGCGATTCAGTCTGTAGAGCCACAAGGCTAATGGACATTGCATATTCAATATTTTCATTTATGGCTCATAAATGCAGGGCTTGTCTTGACTTATAAACTACATGTAACACCTGTATCACAATGCATTTTCCCCACAAAATTTCCCAGGTAATTAGTTTTATGGAGTTTTGCCATTTGGCACATCTCCTCCCCCTTTCCAAGCACTCCTGGGTATATCTGAACTACAAAGAAAAAAAAAAATCTTACCACATAGCTATATTTAGAAGTTAAATTAACAGGAAATGCTTCATAGTAGGAATATTCAGCATTACACAGAGAAACCAATTCGTGCCGTCCTGAAGCTTATAAATCCATTCATGTTACCCACAGCCATGGATATTTTCCTCATCTCCAGGATTGCACATTAAGACCTTGGGAGAGGCTTGCTCCCCTAGCCAGGCTTTTCACCTTTCTAGTTTTTCTAGAATCCCACATATCTGCTGAATCCTGTCTCTAGATCCCTTCTGGGTGTATCCCTACCAGACTCCAATCTTTGAGGTGGCAGGAGAACCCTCTGGAAAGGACCATCTCTTCTCTCTGGAGAACTTTACTTGGTCTCCCATGTGGTCTTCACTTTCCACCCTGACCCATGGATTGTTCAGCCTGTGGGTCTGTAGTCTGGTAGGTTCCGTGCTGGGACCTGGTGTGTCATGGCACTTATTTTGGTGGAGAAGGAATAATCAACTTGTTTTCCTGGTGGCTGTTCTTTTGTTCCTCTCTTTCTACATACCTTCCTGTTACTCTCAAAGTTACTTTGGACCCTCTAGGAACCTCATAGCTGGAAAGTCCTAATGAAACCTCCAGTGAAGAAGAAGGCTGTGGACTGGCCAGTCCCAACAATAGCCTGTGTGACACTGTCTACACGCTGCTGGCAGGCTGCACAGGCCTGACAATGGTTCCCAGTGAGGATTTACACCTCCACTCAACCCCCTGGGTCTGAGGTCAGCTCTAGAGATATCAGGGTAAAGTTTCCATGAAGAAAAACTTATCTTCTTTAGTCAGTTGTGCATTACTTGAGTGGCTCTACTGGTGTTGCAAAGACTAGTAGACCTTCCTCATTCTGGAATTGTAGAACCTTTGGTAATTTGATCAGTTCCCTGGCTGTCAAAGAAGCTCCAGGGTCCACGGGGAGGGAAAGGGATGGAAACTCCTAAGGGAAAGTGGACCTAGGGAGCACTGCTGCATGTGTTATAGGGTCCAGAAAAGGCCACACATGCCTTGAAATGAAACGATAATAAGGAAAAAGGTGTAGAGGCTGGGGGCCCAGGCTCGAAGGAAGGATGTTTTGACACAACATGGGGTTGATGGTGGAAGCTCCTCTGGACCCTACTTTTCCACAAAGTGATTGATTTATTCAATAAATGTTGATTGAATATTTACTGAATACACCAGGCACTGTGCTGTGTGTTGATGTATCCACGTTGTTGGATAAAGCCTGTATATCACTATCCTTAGAGTGTTTATGCCTGTGTTCACAGAGCCACTGCTGAGCGTGAGAGCAAGGCTGTGGTCTTGGCCTGGGGACTCTCCCCTCCATCGTGGTGGAACCTGGATCCTGGCTGCACTGTGCACATGCACCTTTGGTCCTGTGCTGAGTTAGTCTACATACAAGAACAGCACCCCGTGATAGCTAGAGGTGGTAATGGCAGTGGACCAAAGAGCCCTTCCAGTGCTCTTTCATCAGGGAGGAAGGAGAGGGCCCAGGAACAGTATGGGCAAGGGCCTTGCCTTAAAGGAACTGGAGGGAGGTAACCACAGATGGTGAATGAGGACAAGGCATTAGATATGGGTCTGTGTCCTGAGGGAATTTATAAGAGTCTGAACAAATGAGTCAGGCTGCAGAGCATGGAGTGGATTGGAGTGGTGTAAGGGTGGATATGGGGGAACTCCAAGAGGGGCTACACAGTGGCTCAGGTCAGTGGTCTCTGCATTGTTAGATTATGCACTCTGGCAAGAAGAAATTGAGCAGATGCACCCCCCCCATAGGTATCTGTATCTGTTCATTCATTTCTAAAAAGTAAATTAAACATCATGTGCATATATATATGCATTATATATATTATATATTATAATAATATAATATTATATAATATTATATATTATATATTATGCATATATAATAGAAACATATATATGCATATATAATAGAAACTAATATTCTATAAAGATGAAATAATACTTAAAATATTTTTATTTCATTTTATTTATAAATGGTACAAAAGTGTGATTGAATATGCTTCATAGTGTTTGTTGAATCTTAGTTTATCATTTTGCAATACAGAAATTCCACTTTTTATTTTCTAAAAATTTTTTCTTCAATGTTTATTTATTTTTGAGAGAGAGAGACAAGCACGAATAAGGGAAGGGCAGAGAGAGGGAGACATAGAATCTGAAGCAGGCTCCAGAAGCTCAGCTGTCAGCATAGAGCCCTACATGGGGTTCAAACTCACAAACCACGGGACACTTAACTGACTGAGCCACCCAGGCACCCCAGAAATTCCTTTTTTTTTTTTTATGTTTTATTTATTTCTAGGAGAGAGAGACAGAGACAGCATGAGCAGGGGAGGGTCAGAGAGAGAGGGAGTCACAGAGTGAAACAGGCTCCAGGCTCTGAGCCGGCAGTCAGCACAGAGACCGACGTGGGGCTCAAACCCGCGAACCGCGAGATCATGACCTAAGCGAAAGTCGGACACTTAACCGGCTAAGCCACCCAGGTGCCCCTAGAAATTCCATTTTTAAGTACAGTTTCTTTCAATATTCACTTCATTGTTTGTTCATTGCTGGAAATTTCATTTTGTAACAATATATGGATCCAAATGCAAGAAAGACATCACTGGCTGCTTTTATTAAAATATGATATTCATTCCTTTGGTCCCATCCACAAAATATATGAACATTTTCGCTGAGATTTGGTTAATAAATTTCAATTCTTGATGCTAAGTCAATTATTCTTTAAAAGAAATTTAAAAAGTGTTGCATTTTTGTAATTTAACAAGTGGATTTAAAAACTGATCCCTTAGTGTAGAGCCAGACACAGGGCTCAATCTCACGAACCTGAGATCATGACCTGAGCTGAAATCAAGAGCCAGATGCTCAATGGACTGAGCCACCCACACGCCCTTCATTTACAGTTTTTTAAAGTATATCTAGATGAAAAATTTTAGAAATAAACCACATGTTTTTGGCAATAAAATCGTGTAATAATGTTAACATTTTCAAATACCATTTCAAGACACTCTCCTCAGCACAAATTTCTTTGAAAATAATTTGTCTCACTTATTCCTAAAACATTAAACTTTGAAGGAGGTTTATTTCAATGTGTTTCTATTTTAAAACTATCTGCCAGGAAGCATATTATTAATAGATATATGCCATCACTGAAGATCAACAAATTGGAAGCACAAGCCTTTTTGTAACCAATTAAAAAAAAAGAGTCATTACTAAGTTAGATGATCCTATGCATTTGGGCAGGTACTAAAAATGGTCACTTCCCATCCTATTAGAAAGTGTCAGGAAGATTCTAGTATCAACTAAGAAAATACCATGGTGAACTGAGCAAACCAAGACTACAGCACGTCAGGAGGGTGAGAACAAGGGCATTGCCCTTTCTGCAGAGTCATACACCCCTGCTTCCCTCAGGACATTTTCAATTCTAAGGTGACACCCAGTGCTGGTTTGGGACATCTCCAAAGGTGCTGAGATGGGGCCTGAGCTTAGGTGACAGCAGTGGAGATGGGGCAAAGTGCTATTTGTGGGTAACATTGACCTAACTTGCTGACAAGTAGGTTCTGGGGTGTGAGGGAAAAGTGGATGTCATGGATGATTCTCCTTTTTGGTTTGTAAAATTTGTAAGGCAGTGGTGCCATTTCCTGAAAGAGGGGGTACAAGAAGAAGATCCAATTTGCAGAGTAGATCCTACATGCAGGTGTAGGCTTATTTAATGTCAGCTGCCTCTCAACTGCTCAGGTGGAGATGTCTTTTAAGATTCCCAGACCCAATTTCAACATGGGGGAGGAGACCCCTCCCTCCCACAACACCAAGAAATTCTTGGATACCAGAAGGGTGTCTGAAAATTCAACTCAACTCTGACATTGCTATCTACCTGGAGATAGCATCAGATGCAACAGGTTAAGGGTTCAATTCCACAATACTGCCCTCCCCCCAACCTCAGATGCCAGGCAGAAGCCCCAGGCTGTTACCTGTGCTTCTGACCAGCTGGCTACAGATTGGAGGCTCCAAAGACTTCATCTTTAGGTTAGATCAATTTGCTAGAGCAGCTTACAGAACTCAGGGAAACATGTTTACCAGTTCATTAAAGGAAATGTGATAAAGGATATGAAGCAACAGCCACATGAAGAGAACAGAGTTAGGCAGGGGGAAAGGGTGAGGAGCTTCTATACCTCCTCCAGGTGAGCCACTCCCCCTACATATTTGTGTGTTCATCAACCTGGAACCCTGTCCTTTGGGGTTTTCTTCATTACATGGGCATGATTAAATCATTGGCCAGTGGCAATTGATTCAACATTCAGCTCCTTTCTCCTGAACTCCAGTTGGGGCTGAAAGTTACAACCCTCTAATCACATAGTTGATCCTCCTGAACCAGTCCCCAACCCTGGGGGGGGGGGGAGGGGGCTCAAAAGCCACCTTCATTAATAACAAGACATCGATCTCACCTTTATGGCTCCGAAGTGTTTTCAGGAACTATGGATAAAGACCAAATATATTTAAGAAATATATTTCTGGCATTCAGATAAATTATAATATCATAAAAGTCAAGAAGACTGTTGCATAATGCAGTGGTCTGGAGGAGAGGCCTAGCAGCCAGGCCTTATGCCCTAGGTGTGTGGAGCAAGACGCTCCAGTGGGGTAAGCCTTCTCTGGTTCTTCCTTCTCCCTTGGATGACTTACTCATCCTAGGTATTTTTCAGTCTTAGAGAGACAAAATGCAGAAGAGAGGGACAGAGGATTGCCTGTGGTCTAGGCAGAAGGAGTTCATCATGTGGTCTAACCTAGGTCACCAGAGGCTGTGCTGAAGCTCAGTTATCACAGTTATAACATAGACTTGGCTGACCTTGTTCTATGCCTAGTGATTCTCTTTGTGAACTTCACAGTGAGGGTGACCTTCACAGAGCATGATTAGTTTTTCAGGTCCTGGAATATTAACATCTGTCTACAGAAGATGATCAATATGTCCATTTGTATCCTTTTATCTCCATATATACCTATGCCTCTGCTTGTACCTCTACCTATATCCGATTTACCCTCCTAAAGATGACTCATATTTTAAGCAGGTCATGCCATTTTTCAGTTTTGTGTGTGCATGCACACGTGTGCATGTGTGCATGTGTATGTACAGCATAACAGTGTAGCTACGGGGCCAGGATTGAAAATGCTAGAGTCACCAGCTGAATTGGTACTCAGCCCCTCTTCTTCCTCCATCTGTTTTCCTCTTTAATTTGCTAACTTCTCTGTGCCTTGGTTTCCTCATGGGCAAAATGGTGAAAATGCTGTATCTCCTACAGGAATGTTTGTGTATGCAAAATACTTAGCATCATGCTTGAAATAAAATAACCACTCATAAATGTGTATATGTCCATCCACCCCAGACATCCACCCCAATGTAAATACACAGTTCTATTCTTGATAGCCTGTCCTTCAAGGGCCTGTTTCCCTTAGGCCTCCATGCTCTGCCCCACACAGGATCTATCTCTGTAATGAGGTGTTTTTATATCCTTATCTGCAAGAATGTAATTTTTCATCCAATGACATTTGGGGTAAAATTTCCATTACTATTGTCTCACATTGCTGGAGAAAGTTTTCCTTCACTGATTTGTCATTTCATTAACCACTTATTCTTTCTTTTATTCATCTGACCCCCATCACAGGCCAGATACTGCATTTGGTGGAAGCTGGCAAGGAGCTCACAGTCTCGTGGGACATGCAGAATTGTTCAAACTGACTTCTGTTCAAGACACAGGGTAGAGGAGGTACTAGGGACATGGCTTCTGGAAGTGGACAGAGGCCCCACCCCTGGATTGTCACTCACCAACCTGAAATTCTCATTCTTTTTTTTTTTTAATTTTTTAATGTTTTTTAAAATTTATTTCTGAGAGACAGAGAGAGAGAGAGAGAGAGAGGAAGAGACAGTGCGAGCAGGGGAGGGTGAGAGAGAGAGGGAGATATAGAATCGGAAGCAGGCTTCAGGCTCTGAGCTAGCTGTCAGCACAGAGCCCGACGCAGGCTCTGTGAGAACTGGGAGATCATGACCTGAGCTGAAGTTGGACACTTAACCAACTGAGCCACCCAGGTGCCCCCTGAAATTCTCATTCTGCCAAGAAGGTGTGGAGAATTGGGAAATCAAACGGTGAGGTTCCCTGTGGATGCTGGGATATCAAAAGGTGACTGGAAATATGGGATCTTTCTGTGGGAACCAGAGAGGGGGCAGAGGAGGCTGGGATAACAAGGATACACTCTGAATCCTGTTTTCTTCTCATATAGAAATCTCTCTACCCTAGATTTGGATGTGGCTCCCACTTGATTCTTTTGTAGGGGTAGAGGTTGAGTTTTTATGAACTGGGCATTCCCTGTCCCTCTGGGGTCATTTCTATTCACGTCCTATCCAGCCTTTATCCCCTATCAGAGATCTACCTACAATTCTCAAATGTCTCAAGTTTGCTGGCTTTGTTTCTTTCCTGGACCACTCAGTAGCCTCTCCCTCAGCCAGGCAGCTCTAGTGTTTCCTGCCTGGCCTGCCCATCTTGCTCTGGCCAGTGCTTCTCTTCCAGTTTCCCATAGCACCAGGAATAGGACTTTATCACAACACTTATCAGCTTGGGTTGAAATGTTGATTTCCCTGTCTGTCTTCTAGAAGAGATGCTGAGGTTCCCCAAGGAAAAGAACCTGCCGTATTCTCAAAGCCCCTGAATAAAGGTTAGAATGAATGAAGGTACTGTGCTAAATACCAGGTTGCCTTCTGTTTTATTGACGCCGAGGAACATGACAGGTTTTGAGTGGGTCAGTGTGGCATCAGAGGATGGGCAGGGGGACATCTCTGCCAAGGCATGCCCTGAGCTTACCATTAAGCCCCTTTATGGCAGATGTGCTGTGGGACCAAACCTAAGGAGGTGAACCATTATTTCGACCCCTCCAGCCCTCCCTTGTCTTCTGATGGTAAACACAAATGGATAGTGTTTGCTCCCAGACACAGGCAGTTCCCTTGACCTTCCCCTACGCTTGTTCCTGAATCTCTATCATAGCTGCATTAAGTCGTCTTGCTGTCTTCAGCTCGGCTCGGTTGACTAAAGCTTTCACAGGCAATTGCTTTTATCTAAAATTTGAAGAACCCACTTTGGTAACAATTTTTATTCCAGCTGTGCATTTTCAAAGCTATTAACTGTACTTTGTCCTCAAAATGAGGCCGAGCCCTTAGTTGGGGGTCAAATGCTTCTTGGGAGAGGCCAGCTCTGCGAGGGCTCCTGTTCAAGCACAGGGTGCAGTGGGCTCATGCTCCCGGCCCCCATTCTGGCCCATCCAAGCCTTGCCCTTCTTGGGGTGGGAGTTTCCCTGGCACTGTGGAGCTGCAGGACCTCTCAGGGTCTGGACTTCTGTCAAGTGCCAGAGTACAGCTCTGATCCTAGGAGGTGCCCAAATTTCCAGCCTCCATCCTAGATAGCCTTCAAGTCAGCTGTGTCTATAAGTGGCTGGTGTGCCTGGGAAGGATGGAAAACTATGAGATCAATACATAAAGAACAAATATTGGGAGAAGCATAGAGGGCATGACAGAAGCAAGCCGGTTTGCAGTCCACTGCATTATGGGGCTGCTTCTTCACACCTCCCTGTATCCACAGGCTGCCGCATAGCTTGGACACCTTCCCACTCCCACTAGTTGTGTGCTGGACTTACTACCTCTTGACATTTGGCTAATCTTATCGTTTGCTTTGGCCATACTGGGTAGAAGTGCCCAGTGTGCCAGTTCTGAGCCTACCCCTTACGAGACCTGTATGTTTCTGCCGCTTATTCTCACCACAGGAAGCACTTTCTTTAGGTGGCTGTACTAGCTCAGCCAGAGTTCTAGAACATACAGGAGTGGAGCAGACTTGAGTCAACACCACAGAAAGTTCAGCCAGACCCACAGCCTAGAGTAGAGATGCCCAGTGTATCTCAGCCAGTTCACAGATGTCTGAGGAAAAAAAAAACAGCAGTTATTGCAATGAGTTTGGTAGTGATTTGTTAAGGGAAAGTTACTAGCTGATATACAATGTCTCACTGTGATTTTGAAATGAGTTAAGTGTATTGTTCTTATTGTTGTAGATACTTTTTTCCAAATTCCCTTCTCCCTGTGTGAAAACATATCATTTCTGTATAATAATGAAAATTAGATTAAAACAACACCACTTTTGGAACGCTTGCAATGTGTCAAGTTCTATTAAAGGTACTTACATGTATTGCTCCATTTAATCCTTACAACAAACCCAGTGAGTAATAAGGTATTATTATCAACCCCGTTTTACAGATTAGGAAACTGAGGCCGAGGGAAGTTAAGTAATTTGCCTGAATTCACACAGGTAAGAAGTGGTACATAAGGATTCAAACCTAGGCAGTCTAGCTCAAGAGCCCATTTTCTCCGCAGCCACTATGAGTTTAATGCTCTTCTCTCTTTCTCTTATCAGAGATCAAAAAAAGTGGGCTCAATTCTGTAATTTAACATGACTCCAAGGTAGAGTCTTGACAAGTCTGGAAGAGCTTACTTTATAACTCTGAACTTTAGGAGTGGATTACAAGGGTTTTCTCCTACAAGGGGCACTTGAAGGGATCCTGAGTGAGTTGGAGGATGTGGGTTGTATGGGGCCTTCTCACTCCTGAAACATACTGCCAAGGCCAAGGCTTACTTGGCCTTCCAGTGTACCAAAGTCCTGACCAGATCTGTCTTGGGGCCTCTCTGGACCTCTCTGAGAGCACAGAACAGAACACGGGTGTGCTTCTCTGTCTCGGCCTTTGTGAGGTCAGGGAATGGGTGGGAGGTTGCATCTGAGCCCTAAAGGGCCATGTTAGCTGCTTAGTCTTGCAAGGATCAGATTAGATTTAACTAGTGAATGTTTAAGTACTAGTAAAAATGGGTTGGAAACTGAAAATATATAGATGCTATGTACTATGCTATGATTATAATTATGATTGTTAAGACTTGTAATTTGAGTATAGGATTGCCACTATTTAACTCAGGCTCTACTTTTCTTAGCTGATTCCCTGCTCAGCTAAGGAAGTGCTAGAGGCTTATTCTTCACATCCTATAAAGCTTACTTTTATTTCTTCCTCCCTTCCTTTTCCTTCCCTTCCCTCCCCTTCCTTAATTTATTTCTGGTAGTCTCTAAGATGGGCATTGTGGAGGGGATGGGAAAAGCAGTACTTTGCTGCTAACCCTGTCTCGGGCAGGGCGCCCCTGCTCAAACACGCCCCTACTCCCCCTTGCCCCTAGTCACTGGCTAGCTGCTGCCATGGCTTGTATTTTTTTCCTCTGTGGCGGGCCAAGTTCAGTAATGTATCCAGTTTCCAAGTCAGAAACACAGGGCTCCCTTTTCCTGCCTGGCCACCAAACCTGAGTACCAGAAGCTTACTGGTAGCAGTATCCATGTCAAACTCAAACCCCAGCCTGGGAAAACAAAGGAATGCCGGAGAAGGACAAGAGGCATGTGACATGCTGAAGAAGATGAAGAATAAATTGCCCAAGACATGAAAGAAAAGGAATTGCATACATTGTAACCTATCCTTATATAAATAAGGCAGACGTGGCTGCTTTAATAGGCTCTGGAAGACTGAAGGGACCCAAAGGGAGAAAGTACTGGTAACAAATGAGATGCAGATTTTGGAAGAGAAACAGACAGCAGCTTATTTCTAGTGAAAGCTAGAATATGGGGTGTTTTTTAATTAGGCTTAAATTGGAGAGGCCTCTCCCAAGCTGAGTCTAGGGCAGCAGAGGGGCCATTCAAGCTCTTGGCACCTGAATGAGTAACAAGGCCCTAGATGTGAAGGGGTCTAGCTAAGCCCTCTAAGCCTCATGTGTAAGGAGAGAGCCCAAGGTCAGTTACTGATATTGTCTGCCAAATCTGAGGAACTGCTGGAAGCAGAGATGGGTGGGAGGGCTGAGGCGGGGGGAGCTGGAGTTTGGGCTGTAGGACATTATGAGAACACAAGCAGAAGTGTGCGCATATTGGGCGTAGTCGGACTTGAAGGGGCAGATTCTACTGGCAGCTGGACTGGAGGTTAAACTCTAGGCAGGGGCAACAACACATCCGTAGGTCTAAGGGTCTTGCCTTTGAGGACATCTGGGTGCCACCATTGTAGTTTGCCCTGGGGAGAATAGCCGGAGAGCAATGACAAGATAAGCCTGGGATGTGTACAAGCTGATGGTTTATGCTGTTCATTTCAGAGCCAGAAAGTCTAGGCAAAGTCAGCAGGATGAAATGGATCTCAGGACAGAGCATGACAACAGCAAGTGTGGTGTAAGTGGGTGGCAGGGAAGCTAGTGGGGGACACCTGCTCGGGGATGGGGAGGGCTCTGTCTACAATAGGAGAGAAGCATCGCAGCATCATGCCAAGGGCATGGACTTAGGAAACAAGTTTGCTTGAGTTAGAATCCTGGCCCTGCCACCTGTGGCTGTGTGACCTCAGGCAAGTTACTTAACCTACTGCTGTCTCAGTTTCCCTACCTGCAAAATGAGAGTTGGCATGAGAATTAAATTAGTTAATCCTTACATTGCTTCAGATATTGTATGGTATACAGTAAGCCTTACATAAATGTTTCTCAAGTAAAAGATAATAATAATATTTAAGAGGGAAAAAGAAGACATAAGAACTCATCGGCTGCAAGACGGTGCAGAGGAAATGGAGAAGATGAGGCATGTGGTGTGGCGCCCAGTGAACTGGAGGAGGCCCAGGGCCATCCCCAAAGAGCTGTCACATAAGCTACTGCTTCTGGGGCAGGGCTGTGGAAAACCATCAGATGTCACAACGAGGTCCTTGATACAGTGGAGAAGATGAAATGTTTTGAAGTGTTTTTTGTTTTCCCTTGTGCCAAATTTTGAGCAGAAAGCAGAGAATAAAATGCTGAGGCCACAGAACCAAAGGATGTGGTGGCCTCTCTGTGACCATATAGGTTCACAGGTAAGTCTTGGCCTAAAAACAACCAACCCACACACCCAGAAACCAACTAACCAGCCAGCCAGATAGCCAACCAAGCAACCAATCAAGTATCTACAGGCACACCTAGCAGATACAGCAGTTTGGGATCCAGACCATCAGGGTAATGCAAATATCACAATGAAGCATGTCAAATGAATTCTTTGGTTTCCTAGTATATATAAAAGTGATGTTTATACTACACTGTAGTTTCTTAAGCATGTAATTGCATTATGTATTTTAAAATGTACATACCTTTATTTTAAAAACCTGTATTACTAAAAACTTTATCTAAGTACTTATTTATTTGTTTGTTTGTTTGTTTGTTTATTTATTTGAAACTGTATTGCTCACCATCATCTGAGCTTCCAGCGAGTCATAATCTTTTTGCTGGTGGAGAGGGTCTTGTTCCGATGTCAGTGGCTGCTGACTGACCAGGGCGGTGGTGGCTGAAGGTCAGGGTGGCTGTGGCCATTTCTGAAAATAAGACAACAATGGAGTTCACCATGTTGATGGAGTCTTCTGATTTCTCTGCAGCTCGTGATGCTGTTTGATAGCATTTTACTCACAGCAGGACTTCTTTCAAAATTGGAGTCAATCCTCTCAAGCCCTGCTGCTGCTCAGTCGACTGAGTTTATGTCATATTCTGACTCTTTTGTTGTCATTGCAAGCATCTTCATGGCATCTCCATCAGGAGTAGTTTCCATCTCAAGAAACCACGGTCTTGGCTCATCCAGAAAGAGCAACTCCTCATCTGTTCAGGTTTGATCATGAGATTGCAGCAATTCAAATATAATAATAATGAAAAAGTTTGAAATACTGTAAGAATTACCAAAATGTAACACAGACACAAAGTGAGCAAATGGTGCTAGAAAAATGGCACCGAGAGATTTGCTTGATCCAGGGTTGCCACCACAAACCTTTAATTTGTAAAACATTCAGTTTCCATGAAGTTCAACGAAATGAGGCCTGGCGATATTTTAACAGCAAGCAAATGAAGACGTGAGCTTGGATTGAGAGAGATTAATCCAACTTGAATATGCATGATTTCCCAGGGGCCACAGCTATATTCTCTGGAATCTGGCACCCCAAGCTTGGAGCTTCTGTTTCCCCAGGCACACACCATTCCCCAGGGTAAAGCCTGTCTTTCCTTCTCACCCTGGCCTCTCTGTTTCTCTCTCCCCTGCCTGGAACTGCTCTGCAGTACCAAGCAAGAACATAAGCACACAGCCACGAGGGAGTGCAGAGCATTGCCTCTCCTTCATAATGACTTTCTCTTGATGCACTGCTGTTAGGAGTAGTTGTAAGACTGCAGGGAACCAGCCTTCGAAAGCAAAAGCTCCCGACAGTGGATTTTGTTTTCTGGGAGTAAATTAATTGAACAACCCTTGTGAAGGGGTGAGAAGAGACAGGAAGTCAAAAGAGGAGGGAACTGAGAGCTAGGCTGTAAAGAGGAAGAAGTTGCTGCAGGGGTTGTGCAGAAAAATGTGTGAAACCTTCCAAGGATTATGATCAAGGTTAACAGTAATAGTAAAAGTAATCATTACGCAAGGCCTTGGCTATATCTGTGCTCATTGCCATGTGGGCATCAAGCAGCTGTTGAGGGGCATTTGGAAGCTCCTGCTAAGCCAGGCAGGGGACCAATAATGAAGACAGAGGATTTCCCTCTGGAATTCGCCTCCACTGGGGCCTGCTGTGGGCATGAACTCTCATGATAGTGGTGGCTGGCATTCCACCTATAGATGCCCCCCAGCCCGGGAGTGCTGACACAGCAGTTCACATGCATCCCATGGCATTGGCAGAAGTTGAAGGGAGGGGCTCCCAGACATGCCAGCTTCCCCCACACCCCTGCCATGGGCTCTGGGAGTGTGGAAAGCATCCAGGCTTGGAGCCAAGGCAAATGATGGAAACATGGGTTTCATATGAACAGTGCCATTTTTGGAATTTGTTTTGCCATTTGTTCCTTTTGTCTTCATCCAAGGGCTTGCAAACCTCTGTTAGTTACAGGAGAGAAAGCTTGGCTTCCCTGAACCCTAGTGTGTCTTCATGGTGAACAGTCATCCAGAAATACACACCCAGGTTGGTAGGAACATCAGAACATTAGTGGACCTTCCACTAAGGACAGAAAAGCTGAGGACAGTTATATAGTATGTACCGTGGTACAAGAGATGCAGACTCTGACCTTGAAGATGGGAATTTCTTCCAGTTCCCCTCCATAGGAGTAGTTCTGGTCTAGAGACAGGAAAACTGGGAGGCCCTCCTCAGTCTGCTGTCCACCATCATGCTGATCTTGGAGAAGTCACCAATATGATTTTACATTTGTATATGAAGGCCTTTCTGCAGATGAAGGTCTATGCTTTGATCAGGACCTAAGAGGAGGTCTTTGGAGTCCTCTTAATGTCCACAGCTCAGGCACGAGCCTGTCCCAGACCATCTGTAGCCCCCTCTACTGGGTTTTCACCCACCTCTGCTTGTTGTATTATTACCCTGATTTTCATGTTTTTGATATTTATTGTTTTCTTTTTCTTACTATCTGGACCAAGTCTTGTCTAGCTTTTCAATGACTAGACATAATCTCCATATTTAGAATTGGTCTCACATAGATTTTCATACCATTTGAGATGTGAGAACACCCTGGGAAACACAGTATAAATGTCCAGATCTTTATATTTCCAGTCAATTCTCCTACTGATGGGAGTAGACTCTTAGAAATTGGTTGTTGGGTCCCCTGACTCTTGCTTTCTCTTTTGTTCTCATATCTTCTTTTCTCCTTCTAGATGAGTTTCCATTCTCTTTAGGCACATGGAACATCAAATTTAGAATGCTTATTTCAGAGAGGAAGCATTTGTTCAGACCTGCCACATCCTAGTTGTCCAAATCGTGTGAATATGCTCTGACTTCCTCCAGGCATTATTAATAACAGTCCTTTTGTTTAGAGAACATTTCTAATTTTTCAAGGCTCTTACTGATTGCATGACAGCCCTTTCAGGTAGTTGTCAGATGAGACGGTACATATGAAAGCACCTTGTCCTGGGACCGGTGCAGGGCAGGAAGTGAACGAGAATCATTTTACAAGTGATGACTTGAAAGCCCAGAGCAATTAGATATGAGTTGGTGTGACATGCTAAGGTTAAGTCCAGGGACATTGGAAAGAGGCAAACTAGGGGCTGAATACTAGTCCTTTTTGTTGACTAACTATATTACATTAGGCCTAGAGCCTAGAGTCTAGAGCTCAAACTCTCTGAGTCTCTCTTTCCACATACATAAGTGAAGTAGTGATAGTAATGCTTAAATCCTGGGGATGTCGTACGGGTTAAAGGGAATTGTGAACGTGGAACATATAGCACAATGCCTAGCACACTATGGCACTCACTACTTGGTAGCCATTATTATTTGGGAAACGTTATCACAGAGATGGGCATACACCTACCTTTATTATAGAATTTTTGCATCTGTCTCTTGACTATACATTATTTGAAGATCCTAGAACAACAACAGCAGCAGCAGCAGCAACCACAAGTCAGATATGGAAGGAAAAGTAAAGATCTACTATCTTACTCCCAACTCAATTTATAGATGAAGGTTTTGTAGCTCAGAATAGGAAAGTAGTTTTCCCCAAGATACACAGCTATTAAGAGACAGTGATAGGGTGAACAATTGCCCTCTCTCTGAGGAGTTTCCTAGATTACAGAACTTTCAGAGCTAAAATTGGGACCATCCTGGGGAAACCAAAATAACCTGATCACTCTAGGCAGTAATGAGATAAGATCCTGGCTTCCTGATTTGCAGCCAGACCAGCAACATTTTCACTTATAAAAACAAATATTCTATACAGGTGGGTCTCTTCTCAGGTGTTTACTGTTTGGATTATGAAAAAGCCCACCTGCTTTTTCTGGAGGATACTGCTACTGATCCTCCATGATACTGTCATGCTTCAGAGAAGATAAGAATATTCTGCATCCCTCACAGAGCTCACCTCCACACATAAACCCTGGTCCTTTCTGAGCTCACAGTCATGAATGAGCCTTGGGGCTGTGTTAAGGCTGGCATGCAGCCCAAGACTGGAGCATGAGGGTTGGGTGGACATGTATCTGTCTGCAGATAGCTGCAGTGCCTCTGGGAAGGGATGCTCACGGACCTGCATCTGGGCCACAAAGAAGTGAGATAGAGTGAGAAATGTTTGTGGGAGCCTGGGCTGAGAGTAGAGGGATTGAGGTGAGTGATATTAGGCCTCAAGTGAAGCTGGGAGATGAATGAGGAAAAAGGCAAGGAGTTGAGACTGGTAAGTGATATGTCACACTCCTGTCTGGGTGCATATAACCAACAAGTAACTTTGTTGAGGAAAAGACAGAGAACCCAGTAGAAAAAGTAGGCAGAAGACTTAACAAAGGTATCTGCACATGAAAAGATAAACACCTGTAGTAATAGAGAAATGCAAAGTAAAACCACACACAATCACCAGAGGGGCTACAATGAAATGCCAAGTGCTGGAGAGAATGTGGAGTGTGCTGGAGAGAGTGACTAAAACTGGCGTACTCTGCTGGAGGGTAGAGTTGTACAAACACTTCAGAAAATTGCTTGGCAGCATCTACTGAAGCCTTCTGCACATGCACCCCATGAACTATCAGTTCTTCCCCCATGTATGGACCCAAACAGAAATGAATACTTATGTGCACCAAGGCATCAAAAACCCTCTTAGTGGCATTACTTACAAAAGCCCCAAACTGGAAATAATACAGGTGTCTATCAACTGTGCTGGGGAAGCAAACTGGGATTGACAATGGAATGCTCTACTGCAATGAAAATAAATGGCTTCACACATGGATTGCATGCAGAAAAGTACACATTTTCCATATTATTCCATTTATATAAAGTACAAAAGGAAGCAAAACTAATCTGATTTTAGATATCAGGATGATGATACCTTTTGGAGAACTAGTGACTGAGAAGGAGTAGAGCAAGGCTTACGCAATTTTTTTTAACCTTGGTTTGGGTTGTGGTTATATGAGTGAGTATACCTTGTGAAAATTCTTTGAGATGAGCCTTTATATCTTGAATACTTTTATATAGTATATAATTCTTCAACAAATACATTTATTTAAAAAATGGATGCAATGTTTCTATCGTGTCCCTCCTCCAGCTCTGAGTCATTGGGCGGCTTTGGGCACAATATTTCACCAGGACACTAATCCTTCTACCCAGAGTCAGGTGAAAGAATGAGATTCCTACCTTACCTGGGGGCTCTATCCATAAGCTGGAGAGCTTTCATGTCTGGGACGAGGGCTCCCTTGGGCAATTGAGCAACTGGCCCCTTCTAGCCCTGGACCCTGTTACCTCTTGTCTAGAGAAATAAGAACACTGTCTGTTTTCTCTGGGCCCCAAACAGGACTGAACCACCTATTCTAGAACTTTACCAAATTGAGTCATGCCAATCTCCTCTCTTCCTCCAGCCGTTCCACTTCATTTTCAGGCCACTTAGTCCATTTCTTCCCTTTTGTCCTTGGTTTTCAAGACAGCCCTTTTGGGCTGAGCCCTATTCAGTGACAAGTTGTCAGAACAGCTCAGGCCTTAGTTCTGTTGTGTGATTTAAGCCAAAAAAAAAAATTGACTGAGGAAATTAGGTAGAGGTGATTGCAGCTAAAGTGGCTCTTATTGAAGCTTTTGAAAAACGTAAATGTCATCAGTCTTGTCAAAGCCAGACAGGAGAAAATAACAGGACTGAAGGTGGACCTGGATGCATACTGGGGCTGCACAAACTTGGAATTAGCCTTCCTTTGCATTATTATTTTCTTCCTTGCAAGTGGTGGGGTGGAAGGGGAGGAGATGAGGAGAAAACTAGGTGGGGAGAGTGGGGTGTGGTGGAAACATGGGTGAAAAATGCTAAACCTGAACATTGTTACTTAGTTTTTATTCCTTTGGAGCCTTGGCAGTATCCCCAGGATGCCCAAGCACTCTAGATGCAAGCAGCTAAGGGTTGATGGCATGAGCCTTGGTCCAGATTGGAGGTGAGGATAGTCCAGGCTGAGCTGCCACAGCAGACGAGAGTGGCCTGGCCCCTGCACTGTCATCACAGCAGTGAAAGGCTGGCCAGATCATTTCCTATGCCCTTGTCTCAGTAACCACATGGGAAGGACCTGTCTACCACTCAAAGTCCCACTGAGAATTGATTATACGTGGGGCCCTTGGAGAACACAAAGACCACCGTGCAGCCTTGTCCTGGAGGGGCATGTTGCTAGAACTGAAATTCCAAGGAGAGCTGGTGTCAACAATGGGTCTGTAACTAGAGAGAATCACAAATGTGATGGGGCGCCTGGGTGGCTTAGTAGGTTAAGCGTCCGACTTTCGCTTAGGTCATGATCTCGCGGTTCGTGGGTTCGAGCCCTGCGTCGGGCTCTGTGCTGACTGCCAGCTCAGAGCCTGGAGCCTGTTTCAGTCTGTGTCTCCCTCTCTCTCTGACCCTCCCTGCTCATGCTGTCTCTCTCTCTCTCTCTCTCCTAGAAATAAATAAAACATTAAAAAAAAATTTAAAAAAACAAAAAACCAAAAAACAAATGTGAAAGTCATCTGAAATGGATAGATCAGAGGATGAGGAGAGAGGACAAGTGATACGTGAGTTAATTAACCAGAAATGCAAGCGGGGATTGAGATGGGGCATATATGCTGACAAAGCTCAGAGGGCTGGCCCTTGGTGTAGGTATATAGACTGTGAGGGCCAGCTCAGGTTGGGGCAGGTAGCAGACAATAGCTAGCTGTATTCTAGGATGCGGGAGTTTGGGGAAGGGAACTCTAGCCCTCCACTCCAGGCTAGGCATAGTCCAAGGGGATCAGTGGAACTCCATTTCTGGGTTATGGGAAATGAGATATGAACAAAAACTGGAGCCCAGTCTCTGAGGAGTAGAGGTCCAGGGTTTGGGAGGGAGTAGAGTGGCAAGATTACCTCGAAGATCCCTGAGACAATGATCGAGTGGTCCTTGCAGTTTGCCTCTCTGAGGATAATATTAATTTTCTCTTCTGTAGGGAAATGAGACTACATTTGGGGGTTGAGTAACTATAGCTTCTAAGGTTAGCAGGATGTAGGGAGCCAAACAGCCCATATGTAAGAGATGCATCTAGTCAGGACACTCTGGCCAGAATGTGGTTTATCAGATCTGAATAGTGCAGACAAATATGGGCTTTGAATGTAGAGAAGGGAGGAATTGGTTAAGGCTGAGGTCATTCGTGATGGTTTTATGGAAAGGATATGACTCGGACTCAAATTTTCCATCTCTTTTAGCTGTCAGGGATTGAGGCCAGCCAGGTGACAATCCCTGGAAGCACCTTCATCATTTCATATCATCATTAAATTATACTAACCTCATTCCCCTTTAGGGGACTTGCTTTCCATATTTGAGAAATGCATTTGTGCTACTGAACTTACAGGACTGCCTCTTCGTCCTACCTCTCGTGACACGCTGTCACTTTCTGGCATCTGTATGCTTGGACAGGCCACCTACAGTCTTGTGTAATTCCTGGATTAATAATTGCTTTCCTGGATCTCTGAGGGCAAGAAATTTGTCTCTTTATTTCATAGCATAAATGGCAGAGAAACTGTCATGAAGAAGGTACTCGATATATATTTATTGAATGAATGAAGATAGGGCAGTATTCTTGGATACCTACGTGTAAGTTTGAGACATGAGGCCATCAAGAGTCAGGTCTGTCCCTGCCCCGCCTTGATATCTCTTCTTCTGATGCTCCTGGTATCTGAACTATGTTTCTTGAGGGAGATGATTTTTAAAGAAATTGATTCTCCATTTCAAGCATGGTAAATCTAGAAGTAGATAACATACAGGCTGAGTTAGATGTCCACAGAGGGCAATCTGACTTCAGTAAGATAGTCTATATAACTTATAACCTCTCCCAGCAGCAGGCAGGAGGCAGCTAAAATGTGCTGTCCCTGGACAATGGTCCTTAACCCAGCATCAAACATGATGTCTCTGGCAGCCAAGGCAACACCATCCCATGGTCACTGTGCATTTTCCAGGCCTGACCTACCACCATTCTCCAAAGTGGCATCCAATCTTGGGACTCCCTCACTGACTCCTAGCCCTTGCCTGGATTCCAGTGTTGTCCTGCAGCTTCATCCTTCTCAGAATCAAATCCCCAGAACTTTCCCTTCTGTGGCCCAGAGATCTGAGTTGGGGAAATCTGGGAGTCTGAGGTTCAGCGATCCGATGCTCCCTGCACTTTGGCAGGTGTTCTAGGCCCCCATCCTCCCCTGGAGACATGCATTCAAATCCTCTTTCTTTCTTCCATAAATCTCAGTACCAAGGGCGGTGTTGTGATGAGGTGAATGGCCTGGGCTGCAGATCTCCAGAGCTCCCAGCTATTTCCTAAAGCTAGCTGATTGCATTTCACTGTACACATGAGACAAAGGGAGGTTGGCCAGGGCGTGGAATCTGTCAGGTCCTTTTGCCAAAAAAAGGAAAGAAAAGAAGAAAACTCTTGAGGCTCTAAATGGGTTTTGGCAAGTCCTGTGGCCCACCCGCAGCACCCGCAGTCACGGCACTGTGTGGATTGGCAGATGGTGGACAAGCTGGGAATAGGAGGGGGCAAACTCCCATGTTACTTCTATCTGCCCACTTCTTTCTACCTTTCTTACATCTCACTCTCCCACTCTGATCATTCCTTCCCTTCAATAAGTATCTCAGCTCCCCAGCCAGGCAGCTCCTCCATTTCCTTCACTTCCCAACCCCTTCTTGCCAGTGGACTGCTTTCTTCCCATCACCTTCAGTATATTTTGTACACTGGCCACTCAAGCTCTCCCCATGGTGCCATCTCCCCATGCCCCTCAGTGGAGAGTAAGACATTGTGATGCGTTCCTATCACATTCATTTACTTCTCGCTGTGACCCCAAGGTCAGTTCTATTAGTTTCATTTTCCAGATGAGCAAACTGAGTGAGCGGTACTAACTTTCCAAAGTCAACCTGCTTTTAAACAACAGTCTGCACTCTTTATTAAGTGCTTCCTAGCCCAAGTTTAATGCCCTTACTGTTACATAACAGCTGCCAAGGGCCAGGGAGATAATATGGCTGGAATGCGTCATGAGCTTTCACTTAGAAGCAAAAATCAAAGGATGTGCCCCAAGTAGCAATTTCCGTCTGTGACTTAGTATTTTGAAGCATTGCCTCCCAGGCAGCTCCTTTTCCTGTCCACTGGGCATTCCTTTTAGCCAGTGATAGTAGTGGGGGTGGAGGGGACATGGCCCCTCCTGCCCCATGTTTCCTTGGCACAGTGGGGGGAGTTTGCTGTCCTACAGGGAAGGAGAGGTGACCTGGCCAGCAGGCACCTCAATTAGCAGATGCATTTTAGTTGTTAAATTCATTATCGCAGATTAATTGAAAACCAGGAGTGAGGCTGGATCGCGTCGCTTAATTGCACAATTGGAAAAGCCAACCTCCTGGCCTGAGACACGCCGGAAGCTCCTGAGGCTGCAGTCTAAAACCCTGTTTTCCCCTCTTTAATCTGCTCTTGAATTCATGAACCTGAAGTTTTGCAAGCCCAGCAGAAAGGCGATTCCTTTAAAGCCTTTCTTCTCTAGTAGCTGGCCATTTAAACAAGGCCCCCTTGAAAGTGGGTCCTGTTTGAGCCCAGCTTTCATTTCAGGGAGCCCGTTTTAAATGGCCTCCATGTTTGCATTGCACTTAACACTTCCCTTAATGACTTACTTCACCACAGGCTCCTGGTTCCACAAGCAGAGGGCCTGGCTCACCTTCAGCATAGAATCAGAGGCGTTGAAAGGTTAAATGTTTATGTTAAAAGAGGAAAGACATTGAACCAGACCAAGTCATGTTTGAATCCAGGTCTGCTGCCTATAAATTGTGAGATCTTGTTTCTTGGAGCATCAATTCTCGATTATAAATGAAGAAAATAATATGTACCTTTAGGATTATTCTGGTGAAGAAATGAGACAACCAGTGTGAATTGCTTATTTCTCCAACTGGCATATAATAGATCTCAGCAAAAGTCCCTTCTGTTTCTCACTACCCTTTTGGGCCCAAACTAGGTTTGCAAATACATTTGAATATAATTTCCTGACTTGGGTTACCTTCTGCTCCCCTTTATTTCTTCCTGTTTTTTCCTGTTGATACACACTCTTCAAATGCTTTAGGATTGTGGAAGCCAATTTGTGACAGCTTGATTCCATGACTTTGTTATTTGTGGTTAACTTTACCCTGCAATTTAAGAAATAGATTGATAGGTGATGGCAGCATAGTCCCAGGGCCCTGTAGCCTCAAATTGACAGGAGCTCACATTCCATGAGACCCTAGGTGTTAATTACTTAATGTGAATTATCTCACTCCTTACCACGTTTTTAGAAGGTATGTATTAGCTCATGTAATGCTTAATGTTCTATAATAGATAAACTCGTATCTCCGTAGCTTAAAATAATACACCTTTATTTCTTGCAAAGGAAAAAGCCCAATTTGCAGAGCCCAGGGTCAGGAGGCTCTTTCTGGGCTCAGGGACTTGGGCTGATCAGGATCATTCAGTCTCCACCTGTGGCTTCCCAGGTGGCCCAGGTGTGGAAAAAAGGAAGAGAAGAGCAGTCAGTCACTGGGGTTTTCTTTGTCCTTTTGTGTTTTTGTTTATTTGTTTATTTTGTTTTGTTTTGCCAGATGGGGAGAAGTATCACTGCTTTCCACAGGACTATTCCTTTGGCCAGAACTCAGCTGTGTGGCCACACTCACCTGTCCAGGGAGCTGGGAAAGAAAGTCCAGCTATGTCTCCGGAGAGAAAGAGAACATTTCTGTCACAGGTAGGTATGAAGAAATTAGTGGGCACACAAACAGGAGTCAGTTTCTAAATTTCTGAACCTTCTGAAAATTGTGTTTTCGAAGTTCTGAGTACAATTCAGAAATACATATTTTTACTAAATAAAAATCAAACTTAGGGCAAAACTTGAGCCAAAAAAGGCTAATTATAATTCTTCTCAAAATGGACTTTGTGATAATGAGTGAGGGGGTGTGAGACCTTAGTAGAAGCATGGCACGCTGGAAACTTTTTTTGGGGGGTAATTGTAAGGCATTTATTTTTTTTTTTCTTTTTCTACATAGGACAAAATTTAATGTTATTTTTTTTTATTGCACTTTTAAATTTTTTTTATTTTTTTTATTTTTTTATTTTTATTTTTATTTTTATTTCTAGGATAGAGAGAGACAGCGTGAACAGGGAAGGGTCAGAGTGAGAGGGAGTCACAGACTGAAACAGGCTCCAGGCTCTGAGCTGGCAGTCAGCACAGAGCCCGACGCGGGGCTCAAACCCACAAACCGCGAGATCATGACCTAAGCGAAAGCCGGACGCTTAACCGACTAAGCACCCAGGCGCCCCGAATTTTTTTTATTTTTTAATTTTTTACATTTACTTATTATTTTTTTTTTTACAAATAGTTTATCGTCAAATTAGTTTCCACATAACACCCAGTGCTCATCCCCACAAGTGCCCTCCTCCGTGCCCATCCCTCCTCCCCCCCACATCCACCAGTCCTCAGTTTTTGTCAGCATTCAAGAGTCTCTCATGGTTTGCCTCTCTCCCTTTCCCCACCATTTCCGCCCTCCTTCTCCCCCTTGGTCCTCTGTTAAGTTCCTCCTAATCCTCCTATACGTGCACACATATGATATTTGTCTTTCTCTGCCTGACTTATTTCGCTCAGCATAACACCCTCAAGGTCTATCCATGTTGCTACACATGGCCAGATTTCATTGTTTCTCATTGCCATGTAGTATTCCATGGTATAGATAAACCACATCTTCTTGATCCATTCATCTGTTGATGGACACTGAGGCTCTTTCCATGTTTTAGCTATTGTGGAGAGTGCTGCTATGGACATTGGGGTACATGTGCTCCTATGCATCAACATTTCTGTATCCTGTAAGGCATTTAAAAAAGTTTTTTCTGTGGAAACAAATCTGGATAATACAGAATCCAAAATTTGTATAAATTTTTAAGCTTAAAAATGGGACTTCAAAGAGAAACTTGTTGTGGGCCACTCCTGTGCCCTTGGACACCTAGAGGTTCAAAGTTGTTCCTTTTAGCTTTTAGCGGTGGAAAAGTTTGATATGGTTTAGAATTCTTTTTAATAAAAATTTGTGTGGTACATTTAAACATAATTTCTGAGTGTTTACTGTAATTCTTCTAAATAACCACCTATGTTACGTTTTCAAATGGCTTCAAATTTTATTGTGGTTGTTAATATTCTACCAGTTTCTGGAGCCTGGTTCTCTGAGACTGGGACTCCAAAGTCTTTCAAACATCTCTCAGCTGACAATTTGCCTCTTTCTTCAGGGGTAGTGTTATTGTTTCTCCCTGAGACCAAGAAATATCCTGTCTCATTTCTCTAGTCAAATGCTACTTTGAGTTTTCTCTTGGCTAAAAACCTTCCTAGCCCACTGGGAGCAATAAAAATCTTGTATGCTTTTCTATGATATCAGGAGCACATCACCCCAACTTCTCTATCGTCTTTCTATATCGAGTTAGCCAATTTAATCTGCATATAATGACTGGGGCTAATTAATAGTTTTCCCACAGCTGGTTCCCTCTAGAAACATTTAGCAACTGCCTTCTAGTAGAAGCTATCCTAGAAATAGAGTTCAACTTTGCAATACTTCTTTATGTTAGACCAGAGAATTTCCACGTTAATGGGCTCTCCCATGAAAGGCAAGAATGGGTCACCGGTGTCATGGATTGTGCAAAACATCTTGTCACTCAAAAGATGATGGACAAACTGCCTCACATCTATTATTTATTTCTTTACTTTCTACACTTATTTCTTTTATTCTGTTTTACTTTCTCTTTTTCATCTTTTTTCTTACTCTGCACAAATGACTTCCCATCTGACAATATCTCTGTCAAATTACGTACCCCCCACCCCATTTTCCTATTTTTAATCTCTCTGTGGAGCTTGGGTGCACAGAATTAGATTTATCATATCCTTAGTGCATTCCTCACTCTCATCACTGGAATATTAAATTTTATTTAGTTATTTTTAAGTAATGAGCACTCACGAAACCACCAATGCCAATGAAAGCTGGGCCATAGACAATAACCTCTATCCAAACGTATGGTTCCCCGTCTCATGCATCCCTTGCTCCTCCCATTGGAGGCAAACCTATCCTGAGTCCTGTATTAATAATTTTCTTCCTTTGCTTTTTAAACTGTTTTTATTCCACCTATGTGTAGTCTTTAAAAACCTATTTTGATTTTACTTATTTTAGACTCTATAAAAATATCAAGATCTATGTAATTTTAGGGGATTACTTTTCCACTTAACATTGAAATGCTAAGATTTATGCCTACTATTACAAGTTAATATACTTTACTCGTTTCTATTGTTTATAATCTATCATATGACCATTCCACTCTTGGATCATCCATTCTTCCATTGATGAGCATTTGTATAGTTTCATGTTTGTTTTGCTATGATGAGCAGTAATAATAGAAACGTTCTTATATGTGTCTCCTTTTATATATGTTCAGAAACTTCTTTTGAGTACATGATTAATAGTGGAATTGCTGGTTCATAGAATGCATAATTGGTCAAATTTAGGAAATATGACCAAACTAGAGTGTTTGCATCAATTTACTGCATCAGTCCCAACACATATATGATCCTGTGGATCTATGTCTTTTCTTATACTTGATTAAATATTTTTGCCAGTTAAGTACTATAAAGTGTGGTCTTAGTTTTTATTTCTATGATCAAAAGCATCTTCTTATAGTTCTTGGTCATGTATTTCTTCTGTGAAATTTCTATTTCTGCATTTGTCTATTTTCTAATAGATTGTGCTTTCCCAATTGATTTAAAAGAGTCCTTATGGGGCCCCTGGGTGGCTCAGTCCGTTAAGCATCTGACTTCGGCTCAGGTCATTATCTCATGGTTGGTGGCTTCGGCCCCCACATCAGGCTCTGTGCTGCCAGCCAGCTCAGAGCCTGGAGCCTGTTTCAGATTCTGTGTCTCCCTCTCTCTCTGACCCTCCCCTGCTCATGCTGTCTCTCTTTCTTTCAGAAATAAATAAAAAATCATTAGAAAAAAATTTAAAAATAAAAGATTCTTTGTAGATTTTATATGTTAATTAGTTGTTGGAGCTGAGCAATACAAATATCTTCTCTCAATATTAACTCTTTTTACTTTCCTTAAAGAATATTGTGAAAAATAAGAGTTCTTTTTTAAGCATATTCAAATCAATCTCTCCATTTATTTAATTCTTTAAAATATCTCTTAATAAAGTTTTAAAGTTTTCCTTGAAGAGTCTTGCATGTCTTTTGTTAGATACATTCTTAGATATCCTCTGATGCTATTGTAAATGATGTCTTCTTTTTATATTTTCTTGTTGTTTCCTAATTCATTACAGATAGAGATCTTCAGTGAAATTGCTTAATTTTTCTCTAGTAATTTATCTGGAGATTCTTTTCTCATTTAGAAATCCTTTTAAATCAGATTTCTTTTTCTTGGTTTATTTACTACAAATATTTCCAATGCAATCTGGAATGTACGTGGTAATTGTAATTATTACAATTATAAAAATGAGACATGATCATATTTTTCCTAGATTTTATTTTTATTTTATTTGAGGGGGGGGATGGGCATAGAGGAGGACACTTATGGGGATGAGCACTGAGTGTTATGTGGAAACTAATTTGACAATAAACTATTTGTAAAAAAAAAAAACAGCAAAAAAACAAAACAAACAAACAAACAAAAAATTTTAGCATTTATTCATTTTTGAGAGACAGAAAGAGACAGAATGAGCAGGGGAGGGACAGAGAGAGGGAGACACAAAATCTGAAGCAGGCTTAAGGCTCTGAACTGTCAGTATAGAGCCTAACGAGGGGTTCAAATCCGTGAACCGTGAGATCATGGCCTGAGCTGAAGTTGGATGCTTAACTGATTGAGCCATCATAAAAACTTGTTATGAGCTAAGGAAGGTCCTGTTTATTAGTAATTATGAGAACTAAGAATGGTTATTGAATTTTATCAAAGTTTTTCTACATTTATTGAAGAATTATATGGTTTTTTCTATTTATTTCTTAATGTGGTGAATTATATTTCTTGATTTTCAAAGTATTGAATCATCCTTGCATACCTGGGATAAAACTAATCAGCCAAGGCATATTGACTTTTAATGTTTTTAGACTTGATTTGCTAATATTTCAAGTATATTTGCATACGTATTCAAAATGGAGTATCATGATTTTTTTTTCCTTTCCTGGAACATCTTAGTGTGATTTTAGTATTAGAGCTATCACTTAGTATTGAGACCTCACCTCATAAGTAAGCTGAAGAATATTCCTTCCCTTTCTATTTTATGGAAATGTTTCCATACAATTAGGATAGTCTACTACTTAAAGTTTGGAAAAATATCACCCATAAAAGAATCAGGTATTTTATTTGTGGGAAGATCTTAAAACACATCTCAATTTCTTTAATAGTTACAGGACTATCTAATATTTTTTGTATCTTCTTGAGTTGTTCTAGTAAGTTATTTTTCTAGGAACTTATCCACTTTATCTAAACTGATTTTTCAAAATTATTAGCAAATAATTGTTGGTAGTATTATTTTATCATTTAATCTTTCTGTCTGAAGTGGGGTTTTTTTTGGTAGATTGTCTCTTTTATTCACAATATTTTTCATTTATGCTTCCTTTTCTCTCTTTGTTGATGTTCAAGGGTTTCTCAAGTTTCTGTTTTTACTTTTTTTTAATATTTTATTTATTTTTGACAGAGAGATAGAGACAGCATGAGCAGGGGAGGGTCAGAGAGAGAGGGAGACACAGAATCCGAAGCAGGCTCCAGGCTCTGAGCTGGCAGTCAGCACAGAGCCCAATGTGGGGCTTGAACCCACGAACGGTGAGATCATGACCTGAGCTGAAGTTGGATGCTTAACTGACTGAGCCACCCAGGCGCCCCAGTTTCTGTTTTTATTTTTTCAACAAACCAACTTTTGACTTTGTTGATATGCTTGATTATACCTTTATTTCCTATTTTATTAATTTCTTGTCATATTTTCATCTCTTTTCTTCTATTTATTACTTTTTGGTTTAATCTTTTGTTTTTTAAGATGAAAGTAAATTAGCTCAGTAATTTAAACCTCTCTATTTTCCAACATAGTTGTTTATAGCAATAAATTTGCCTTGAGGAATTACTTTGGCTGTACTCTACAGGTTTTGATTATCATTATCATGGTATTAGGTGATATCAGTTAATAATCCATTATCAGGTGTTTTCATGATCATTCAGCTCTGAATATTTGAAAATTTTATTGTGAGTCCCTGTTTAATTTATAAAATAAGCTAAGTGCTTTTTTTTATTTTCAAATTATGGGAATTTATCTTTATTTTTTCTTAATTTTCTTAATTTTTAACTTAAATGAACTATTGTCAGAAATCATGGTATGTATGCTACACAGTTTCAAATTTGTAGAAAGTTTACTTGTTGGGTTTAGTACATGGTAAAACATTGTATTTCACAGAAGGTTGAAAAATAAATATTTAAATATTGTTGAATACAGAAATCTATATATGTCCATTAAGTCAAGTTGGTTAATCGTACTGCTCATGTTATCTTTACCCTGGATAGTTTTTCTTGACTTGACCTGTCAATAATGTAAAAAAGTGTTTTATCTACTATAATGGTGTTTATGAATTTTTTCAGCAGTTCTATCACTTTTCTTTATGAATATTAAAGTTATTAGATAAATACATTTAAAAATTGCTATATGTTTTTGGTGAATTGAAACTTTTATCACTATGAAGTGTCTCTCTTTATCCCTAATAGCATTTGTCTTTCTTGGTAGTCTAGCTTAAGTTATATTAAAACATCTATATCATCTTTCTTTGGTTAGAAGTTGTGATACATTTTTTCCCATCCTTTTATTTTCAACCTTTTTCTTTAGAATTTAGGTTTTTTTCTCTTTTATAAAACATACATCAGAATTGTAAAAATTCAGCATGTTTTGTATAATAAATAGCCTAAAATATATTTGTACTTATATATTTGGGCCAATTTATAATGTTTGCACATATTATTTTAACTTGTCCAGTATTCTCTGCTTATAAAATTTTGCTCTCCTTACTTCATGAATCTCTTGCAATTTCTCTTGAATTATCTCTCATTTATTTAGGTACTTCAAACTACTTTCATTGTGGGTCTTTCTATGGCGATTTTCTGAGACTTTGTATACTTAGAATACTATTGGCCATGCCCTCATATTTGAAATGTAGTTTGGCTGAATATAACATTCTAAATTTTGTGTTCTTTTGGGTACTACCTTGATATAATTACTCCATTGTCTTCTTGCATTCAGTGTTGTTTTTTTAAAAATATGATATCAGTCAGATTCTTATTTCTATGAATATTTTACTCTTTCTCTCTTTTTAAGTTTTTATAATTTTCTCTCCTTCAATACTTATATTTCTCTGAAGTGTGTTTGGATGTGGTTTTTCCCTATGTCCTCTCTTTGGCACTTTGTGGTCTTTTATATCTGAGATATCCATTGTTTTTTAATTCCAGAAAATATATCCCCATTATTAAAATATTCTGGGTTTTTTTCTATTTATGTTCATCCCTCTTTGGGGGATCTCTTTCTATACAATATGTATGTATATATGATATACAAATATCAGCACTTTAACTTCTATCCTCCATTTCTCTTAGCTTTTCTTTTATATTTTCTGTTAGTAACTCTTTGTTTTGAGAGAGTTGATCAATCAGGTCTTTCCAGTCTCAAATTCCTTTCTTAGTTGAATTCCTACTGCTATGCAATCTTTGGGTTTATCTAACAAAACTTACATATTTTATGCTGAATACTTCTGTTTTCTATTTTTGCATTTTAAAATTTCTATTTCATATGGCTATTTTCCCTTATCTCTTTTAAAATATTGTACAAAACTTGGAGCTAAGACATAGTTCAGCGTTGCTCTGGTGCATGGTCCAATCTCATTTAGGGACTATCTAACTCTCTAGGGGACTGTGCTTTTCCACTTACTATTTATAACTGATTAAGGCTCACGCTGTGTGAGCTGCTGGTTAAGTTGAGATGATAAACAAATACAAGCTAGTTTTGTCCAATATATAAAGATAACCTGAAAGGTTATAGTCTTTTTCCCCCTTTTTCTCTGTCAGCCCAATTTTGTGTCTGATTTAGCATTCACATTCTAGCAACCTTTCTTCCCCAGACTATATATAGCTAATCTCTGAAATTCTCATTTGAACCAATTTTATCATTCTTCTGTCTTTACTGAGCTAAATAAATCTGAGTTAAAATATGTGTTCACTATAATTTGTATGAGAGCTACATTATTAATTTTTTGAAAATTACTCTTTGTAACCTCTTTTTAATGTTTTTTAGACTAATTTTAATTGCTTAATTCTTCTCTTCTAATTATTCTACTTTTGATGGACACATTAACCCAGATATATTTTGTTGCAATATTGTGATTTACAATAAAATATATATATTTGGTCTTTGTCCATGTTTCTATCGCAGAGCTCCTAAACTCTTGGAATTTTCTAAGGATTAAGAGTGATAAATGTGTCTGTTGTTACATGAATGAGATGGTTTTTGGAAAGCATCTAGGATGGGACTGGTTACCAGTGGAGCCAACTATGTTATTAGAGGGTTGGAACTTTCAATCCTACCCTTGACCTCTTGGGAGGAGAGTGGGGCTGAAGATTGAGTTTACTCGCCAATGGCCAATTATTTTTTTAAAAAATTTTAAATGTTTATTTATTTTTGAGAGAGAGAGACAGAGTGTGAACAGGGGAGGGGCAGAGAGAGAGGGAGAAACAGAATCTGAAGCAGGCTCCAGGCTCTGAGCTATCAGCACAGAGCCCAATGTAGGCCTCAAACTCACACACTGTGAATTCATGATCTGAGCCAAAGTCAGACACTTAACCACCTGAGCCACGCAGGTGCCCCACCAATGGCCAATTGTTTAATCACTTATGCTTATATAATGAAGCTTCCATAAGAAACCAAAAGAATAGGGTTTGGAGAGCTTCCGGGTTGGCGAACACATGGAATTTTTAAGAGAGTGGTGTGTCTGGAGAGGGTTAGGAAGCAATGTGTCCCTTCCCACATATCTTGCCCTATGCATCTCTCCCATCTGGCTGTTTCTGAGTTATATCCTTTTAAAATAAACTGGTAATCTAATAGTAAAATGTTTCATTGAGTTCTTTGAGCCACTGTAACAAATTAATTCAACTCAAGGAGGTGTTATGGGAGCCTCTTGTTTGTAGCACAGGTGACAAATGTGAACTTGTGACTGACATCTAAAGTAAGACAGTAATCTTTTAGGATTGAGCCCTAAGTCTGGAATCTGATGCTACCTCTAGATATATGGTGTTAGAATTGAGTTGAATTATAGTATACTTTGCTGGTGTTCAGAGAATTGCTTGCTGGTATGGAAACACACACATGCACACACACATTAGAATTTGTGCTAGAACCCTTACTTGTATAATGGTGGTATCTGTCAAATGTCTTCTTGTTTTGGCATGTATGTCTTTCCCCACTAGAGATATTGATTATTTTGTCATGCAATGAGTATGGGAAAAGGCTAGACCAGAGTACCAGTGATTTATGTTTGTGTGCATGGGGGGTGGATCTAGCCTTCCTAGTATTTTACTATCTTGGAAGGAATGAACATCATTACCAGAACCTCAAAGTGGTTTCTTGCTGCCCCACTGCCTTCATAGTCAGGTATTTCTGAGAAATCACCAGTACCCTGGGTACTGGGACTTGGTCTCTTTGTCATGGTTTAATGTTGCCTCTGCTGATGCTTTTACCTTTTATACCCCATGAGGCTTTCATTATGCCCAGCTGTTCCTTGTTGGACCAGCTGTCCCATAACTCTGGCTGCAGGGGTGAGGGTACTGCTCTCCACTTGTCTACTTTGCCCCAGTGGTGGTGCAGTCCCTGATCTTAATTTTCCATGCCACTACTCTAGCCAGGTGAATGTCATCTCTCAAAAATAAATAAGCTGGAACCTGTGAGTGTTACCTTATTTAGAAAAACGGTCTTTGCAAATGTAATTAAGTTAAGGATCTTAAGATGAGATCATCCTGCATTACCCAAGTGGATGATATATCCAATGACAGGTGTTCTTATAAGCAACAGAAAAGAAGACCCAGACACAGAGGAGGAAGCCTTTGAAGATGCAGACAGAGAATGGCGGGATGCACACACAATCAGAGGAATACCTGGAGCCAAGCTGGAGGAGATAAGAAAGCATTCTCCTGGAATATTTGGAAGAAGCACAGTCCCACCAACACCGTGATTTCTGAGTACTGGCCCCTGACACATGAAAGAATGAATTTCTGTGGTTTTTCTGTCACCAAGTCTGTTTATTTTAGCAGCCCTAGGAAAACTATCTCAGATATCCAAGATAAGGCTGTAAACTTTAAGTGTCATTACTAAAAGTTTGGGGATAATAGAAGGAAGAAACACCCACAGAATAATTATAGCTATGCATAGGCCCAGAGGCTACCTCCTTTTCCTACCAGGGAACTTCCATGGGCTCGTCACCAAAACATTTCCTGTCTCTCTGTGGCCAGAAGCAGACTTTTGAGGTTGTCAGGGTGTCATGACTGGCCCAATACTGTGCCCACTGTCCCCCAACCCCATCCCAGCCTGGAAAGAAAAGGAAGTTGTTTTTCTCACAGCTGTCTAAGGCTGGCAGCTTAAATCCTCTCTAGCTTTGGGATTCGCTTTGCTCTCTTTTCATGAGCAGCCAATCCCACCTGTAGGCTCTGAACTCCAAAGCCATCCATCACCAAATTCTACCACAGTACATTTCCCAAAGCCCTGATTTTTCAGACTTGTCCAGGTGCTGCTGCTCCAAGTCCAGGACACTGGGGTTTTTTTGTGTGTGTGTTTTAAGATTTGAAAACAACAACAACAAACTCTTAGAATCCATGTCACTCAGAGCCATCTTGTTACATTAAGTTCATTTAAAAATGTTTAAGCTTGGGTTGTTGGTAAGGATAAAAGCTCTTCATGAAATTGTTTTAGTAATGATTACAACTATGTGAAATCAGTGTATATGGCTGGACACTGGGAGGGAATCCAAAAACTAACAATTTTGTTAGGGTGGTGAGATTATATTAAGATTACAGGTGGATACATGGGTGAGATTTTTCACTCTTTAAAATACGTCTTTTAACATTTCTTTCAGAGTACAGAATGCTATTTTTACAGCAAATAAGGATAGTCATAAAATTTTGATGCTGTAAGAAAAGAAATATATTCCCTTGTTTATCTCCTCATCACTTTGGGGAAAAAATGATACCAATTGCTAGGGACAAATTTTGCTGCTGAGAGAAACTCATACAACCTATGTGCATTTCAAATAGTTGCAGATCTGTTTGGAAGGAAACATACTTTTCTTCTTATTAATAGAGAGGAGACATTTTACTCCACCTTACTAAAGAATATTGGTCATGAGGTATTATTCAGATTCCCAGGCTGAGAAAGGAGAGGAGTGGGGGGAGAGGAGTGGAGGGAGAGGGAGCCATGACTGATAAAGGGAGGAGGATGGAGTCTCACAAAGAGAGCAGAGGAGCCAGAAGGAACATCAATGCTATCCCCTTAATTAGCTGCAACCCCAGCTGGGACAAGGTAGGGGACAGCTGCTAGCAAGAAACTGCAAAGATTAGTTAGTAGCTTCTGGACGAGTCCGAAACAGTCTGCCATGACTACTGTCTCCGTCTGGGATTCTCTCCACCTGTTGGCATCCCGAAGGGGCTCTGTAAGGCTTATCCCAAGTGACAGCTTTCTGTAAAATCTTTATTGACCATTTCTCTTCTACCAGGCTTTTAGTTTGCAACTTGTTTTATATTTATTTATTTTGAGAGAGAGAGTGCATAGGCAAGGGACAGAGAGAGAGAAGGGAGAGAGAAAATCGCAAGCAGGCTCCATACTGTCTGTACAGAGCCCCACTTGGGGCTTGATCTCATGAATGGTGAGATTACAACCAGAGATGAAATCAAGAGTTGGATGCTTAGCCAACTGAGCCACGCAGGCACTCCTTTTAGTTTGCAAGTTTCTTAAAACATTTATTCTATTCTACCTTTTACTTGCCTTATCTCTTGTCTATCTCCTTTCCAACCCTCCATGTGTCCCCCACCCATTACATTATAAAATTCTGAAGGGCAGCAAATGTGTACATTTTTAAAGTTTACATTGTCTTCTGTTTTCTTCTTCCATCAAGAAAAATACATTTCTGGGGCCTCTGGGTGACTCAGTCGCTTAAGTGTCCAACTTTGGCTCAGTTCATGATCTAATGGTTAGTGGGTTTGAGCACGATGTCAAGCTCTGTGCTGACAGCTCAGAGCCTGAAGCCTGCTTTGGATTCTGTGTCTCCTTCTCTCTCTACCCCTCTCCCACTCATGCTCTGTCTCTCTTTCTCAAAAATAAACAATAAAAATTAAAAAAAAAGAAAAATACATTTCTGTAAACTAATTTGAAGTCCAGTGATAAAATGAAGGTTAGATTGTGATAGTAACAGAAATCAATGAAAATAACATCAGAATTCTCTATTCTTAAGATTGGTTTTAGTGTATATATTTAAAAATTATGTTACAATTTTTAAAAAGCTGTATTTTTATTTAAAACCCCTTAGAAGATTGAAGAGTCATACTACTTCATATTATCCATGTTTATGGTAAAAATTGGGCTGTTTACACCACTTTGCCGTAATTCAGCCACCACCGTGGGTGGATTATATTGTAGAGACAGACAAAACGAGGATGTATTGAATGATTACCCAAAGGTTAAACACACTCGGGATTGTTGGACATACTCTCCTACTCTCATGTGTTGGACATTGATACTTCATAAAGTTCCCTTAAATTTGAATGGCTCAGAATTATTATTTAGGTAACATTAATAACAAACATTTAGTGTTGTTAACTCAGTGCCAGACACTGTTTTAAATACCTTACGTATTTTCCCGAGTCCAACCATAAGAGGGAACTCAGCCATAAGAAAACTAAATACACAGGAAATTTTGAAGCCCAGGTCCAAACACATGAGGGTTCTTCCAGAATCCACACTCTTCAAAATGATGTACTATTGTCTTTCATGGGGTGCCTCTTTTAAATGTGTTTTGAGGTAAACAGGGAGGAGGACAAAACATAAAAGACTCTTAAATATGCAGAACAAACAGAGGGTTCCTGGAGGGGTTGTGGGAGGGGGATGGTCTAAATGCGTGAGGGGCATTAAGAAGCCTACTCCTGAAATCATTGTTTCACCATATGCTAACTAACTTGGATGTAAATTAAGCAATAAATAAGTTAAAATGTTTCAAATAGTAAAATAAAATAAAATGATGAAATAAACATAAATATTTATAACTGTATTGAAAATTTTCATACTATCACTAATATCCTGACACTAGTACAGACTTTGAGTTGGATACATTGTTAACTGTGGTTGACTTAAATCCATATTTTAAAAATAGATCCATTGATATTTGTGAATTTTTACTGACTTCTTGTCAGATCCTCTTAATGTGGATGATAAAGAGCTCCTACTAAGAGCAGAAGTGTCAACTTTACCATGGCCTTGTTATTGCCTTCAGCCTGCATGGTTTTTATTTTGCATTTGAATTTTATGTGCAAGATATTTTATCTGTCATTTAGTTCCATAATTGTGAATGTTAATCTTATATATACATGAAAATATAAAATATATAAATGACATAAAAATATGTTTTGAAGTAAATGGCTTTTAATTATAAAAAGCTATGACAAAAATGTAAAAGCAGTGGGCTATATTAAAACCTAGAAACAAGGTTTTATTTTCTTAAGAGTCTTTTTCTTTTTAAATGTTTGTTTATTTATTTTGAGAGAGAGAGAGAGTTGGGGAGAGGCTGAGAGAGAGAGAGAATGAGAGAGAATCCCAAGCAGGTTCCACACTGTCAGTGTAGAGCCTAAGCAGGGCTTGATCCCATGAATCAGGAGAACATGATCTGACCAGAAACCAAGATGAGACACTTATTTGATTGAACCATCTTGGTTCCCCTCAAAGGCCTTTCTTAAGAAGATAAGGGCTGTATGAGAAAGCACAGTGGTGAGCAGTGTGAGCAGAGTGTACTCTGAAACCAGCTCTACTCTACCAGCTGTGTGACCTTGAGCAAGGCCCTTAGTCTCTCTTAGCTTTATTTCCTCATCTGTAAATGGGATGGCTATAAGGATGAAGTGAATTAATATGTGTACAGCATCTAGCAGATGCTGTTCACAAGAGTGCTATAGAAGTGTTTGTTGATGTTTGTTATGCTTATTGAACTCCATTGTGTCCCAGGCATTGTGCTGGACTCTGCAGATGGAGAGAAGAAAAAGTCAATATCAAGCCATTCTAACAGAATATAATAGAAAGCAGCCTGGAAGCTTTGAAGAAAATTTACCTAACTTGGTCTGAGTGAAAAAGAAAAAGTATTTGACTGTCCTTATTCTTGGACAGTTTTTTTCTAATGTCTATTTATTAATTTTGAGAGAAAGAAAAAGAGAGAGAGAAAGAGCACGCACAAGCACATCAGAAAGGGAGGGGCAGAGAGAGAGGGACAGAGAATCTCAAGCAGGCTCAGCACTGTCAGTGGGAACCTGACTCAGGGCTTGATCCCACGAACCATGAAATCATGACCTGAGCCGAAATCAACAGTCAGGTGCCCAACCGACTCAGCCACCCAGGTGCCCCTCTTGGCCAGTTTTTATCTGTAGGATGTAACTATATACTTCATATCTGTTTTTTTCCATTCCTAAACCATAGTGCAAAATTAAAACTTTTTGTACAAAATAGTGCAAAACTTTGCAAGATTGCAAAATTAAAACTTAAATTTATTTGGCTCAAACATTGCCCTTTTGTCATGGGTTTCTGTGAAACTGCAAATTAACATGGGGTTTACATCCGTTTCCTAATGACATTTTTGTGGCATCTTGCATGGCAAAATGGAAGGACACACACCCAGAGGTCCATTCAGTAACTCTGGATGGGGCCTGGAAATGCTTTAGCTGGTTCCGAGGCTGGTGCCCCCAGGCACTTCACCCTGAGAGGCACTATGCTGAGGGTCCCAAGACACACTGATGGTTCTTTTCACCTGAAGGGCAAAGGGATATGAGGGGAGATGGTTATATGAGCAAGAAAAGGGGTGAATGGGAAACATCTGTCCTTTGTGCTGCTCACACTCAGTCACTGGGCATTCTCTTCTTTAGTCAGCTTCCCTATTCCCATTGGGACAAAGCTCACTTGGAGGATCTGGTACCAGGGCACCCAGGTCCCTATCTGCCTTCCAGCCTGTTTATTCCCTCTTGTTTCCCTGACATCCACCACCTCATGCCAGTCCCCAGCCATGTGGCTAATGAGAGGCCTATTCAGACCTCATTAGCAGATCAACTTGGTTTCTTCCGCTCTCTGAAGCTAATTATGTCTCTTTCATTAGTTCAATTTCGTCAATTAATGTACCTCTGTATACATAAATGGTTGTTTGTTTTTAATCTAAGTGACATGTTTGTGGCTGTCCTTTCCTCTCTTGGAGTACATTTGTCTCTTTGTTTTGTCCTCCTTTCCTTATAAACAGTGCCTCATCCACGGTTCTAGTTTTAAGAAACAGAAATCAACACAGCAAAGTTAAAAGCTGAAAGGGATTTATGGTAGCAAAACTGGGAAGCCCATGGTATAAAAGGAAGTACCAAACAACTGATCCCCTAAAACTTGAGGAACCAGGGAAATCCTGGGGGCCTCAAGTCCACTTAAACATTGAGGCCATTTTAACCTCCTATTTAAAAGGAAGAGCAGCTCTGGAGTCAGTTAATTCAGTGATGTCATCAGAGACTCATCCTGCCATCTCAGTATTTTGTTCCACTGACTTATTTTGCATAGCATAATGCTCTTTTGTCCCAACCATATGATTTCACTCATATGTGGAATTTAAAAAACAAAACAAATGAGTAAAGGGGTAAAAAGAGAGGAACCAAGAAACAGACTCTTAAGTCTAGAGAACAAACTGATGGTTACCAGAAAGGAGGTGGGTGGGGGGATAGGTTAAATAGGTGACAGGGATTAAACAGTGCACTTGTGATAAGCACACGGTGTTGTACGGAAGTGTTGAATCACTCTATTGTACATTTGAAACTAATATTCCATGGATCACTCAATTAAACATTCAGCCAAGGTACCTGTGTCAGGCCCATGAGAAGTATGACCTGAAGAGGACACGGGTTTAGGGAGGCTTATCAAAGTCCCATTCTTAGAGTTGACCTAGAGGCTGCAACTCTCTCCTCTTCATCATCCACCATTCATTCCAAATCACCCTCAGGTTCAGCAATAACTCTAGTGGATATTAGGGGCGTACCTGTTACCACACCTTTCTTCCTGAGCTGTTGGAACCCTAAGTAATTTCTCAGACCAGATGGTTGTGCAAGGGCATTCACTATTACAAAGGAACAAGGAAGGACCAGAAGGTGCCCAGGTGAATCCTGGGTTCCATGCATATTCCTCAGGGCTGTTTTTGGATAAAAGCTGCTCAACTGATCAAAGCCAATTATCTTTGGCAGTATGGTGACCTCTCTTCTGCTGTTCCCTGGATACAAGGAAATCAAAGGGCCTTGGCTACAAACATAGCTTACAGATCAATGGGATCCTTTCTATGCACCTTGGAAAGCACATGTCTCCTTTGGATACCAGGACCTCCAACTCTGCAAAGACCAGTGATGCTGGAACAGAAAGCATAGACTCTCCCAGGAAGAGAGAACTACTCTTATTTTCATGACTTGGACCCCAGATTCATATGTTCTTCCTATCAGGACAAAGTACCATATAGAGATCATTGATTTAATATATGTACTGTATCCTGAAGGATGGCACCTCATTCTTTCAGAGTATTGCTTCTGCACTATAAGCTGTAAGCTGTACCTTTAGAATGCTATTCCAGTGTTTCATGAGGCTAGCTGTTTGGGGACAGCTACAGGCCCCTCCCATACCTTGCCATAGAGTGGTTCTCCTGATTGGATGTTATGCTGCCTGGAAATCTACACCTATGGATCAGATATCCATAAGGCCTTGAATAGTGATGCTGGCTGTGTCTCTGAGCAGCAAATCCACATCTAGAATAGGTATTTATCCTTATGAGGATGAACTGCTGGCCCTTTTAAGGTGGATGGAGCCCAATGTAGTCAACTTGCCACCACCTGGCCAATTGGTCTCCTTGAGACAGTATGCTGTGCCAGGAGGAGTTCAGCATTGGTCTCTGTTCAGAGGCCACAATAGTTAGATCTGCTTTGATAAGTGGGAGTCTATACTGTTGGATTTCATGTAGCCTCTGTGTCTGCTACTGTGTTTATTCCATTCATGTGCTCATCGGGCTAGTCGCAAGATGGTCATGATGAAGGCTGGTCAATGTAAAGTGACTAAATTATTTTATCTGTTTATTTGGTCAGTGCATCTTCTGTGATAGGTGCTTTCTGGTGGCTATCAATTTGTGATACAAAAATATGTGCACTTTTTGCCCATATCCTGTGTGTTCACCTATATGCTTTAACTCAGAACTCTATTATTCCTCTTCTAGTTTTCTCTCTTCCAGACTCCTGACCTGATGGGCTGAACTTTGGCCACTTCCCAGAATCTGTATATCTTCTCATTTTGGACTGATTCTCCTTCCACACAAAATAGATGACCAGGTACACTGCTCACATACCTACACATTGGGAAAAACTGTCTTCCTCACTGTCTTCAGGCCACCCATAAAGGAGGCTGTTATGTGGCCATTGTCCATTTTTGGCTTACATACATGTGCCAAACCAACTCATCCATAAGCCAATCTCAGGGTTTTCCCTCTTTCATCTGGTCATATTGGATCCCCATTTGGCTTTAGGAATGAGCTGGGGGACAGACAGGCTGGTGCAATTGTGGTTGCTGCCATGGGGTCTGGGCCACCTGCTCACTAAGCTTACTCAGACCCTCTGATCTTGCTCAGCTCAATCTGGATGTATCACTGCTACTGGACATGGCTGACTTTATGCCTTAGCAGGTCTGATGCTACCCAGGCCACAGTGGGCTGTTCTGGAGGATACATGGTCACTTTGTGTCCATTGGTCAAGTGTTGTTTTGACCAAGGCTTGCTATCATGCCAGGAAACTTTCTCAAAAGGTGTATAATCATCTGTTGTGGATGCCATGGCCTTGCTCCAGAATCTTAGGACACTATGATGTGGTTCTCTCACTGGGGTTTTCCAAAAGCTCCATCCTGTGTCTTCCCTACCACCAATACCTCCAGCACTATAGGAATTGCCACACTGTATTGCCCCCAAGTGGCAGGGCTGCTTGACAATAGCCTGCGACTGCCACTGGATTATTTCCTGTTTCTGACCCCATTCTAAGCTAGGAGCCGTCCATATTGTTCAGTATACTGGTTGGAGCAATATTCCTAGGTGTGGAATATGCTGCCTCCAGACCCCAAGAAGGCCACCAGACACCATGTTTCCTTCTTGTGACTGAGATGTAAGATTTAGTAATTTGTCTCTTGCCTTGGGGCAATATCTTGTCACATGCCTGACCATTGGACACGCTAAAAATGTTGCTGAAGTGGTAGATCCCTGAATTTTCATCAGGTTATCTACCAGCCCTTGGGAATATATGTGTCTTATTAAGGTCTATAGTAGATTAGCTCTTGTATCCTGTCCAATCAGCGTGATGCCATGCCATTAACATAATGGGTTAATGATTCAGTGGGGTGTCCAGGCAGTCCAGATCTCTTCAGATGATACTGTGGAAGAGGGTGGGAGAACTAAAATAGCCTAGAGCAACACCATAAATAAATACTGTTGATCCTTTGTCAGTGCAAACTTTCTGATTCTCTTTACTGGTCAGAGTAGGAAAAAAAAAACACATTTGCAAAATCAGTGGCCATATACTCTGCACCTGGAGCCTTACTACTCTGCTCTAACAAAAATACTATGTCTAGCACAATAGCTATAATTAGGGCTACAGTTGGGTCTGGCCTACATTACTTTTCAGTCATTCTCCAAGATCTCTCTAGTTTCTGCAGAGGTCAGAGTGGCCGATTCAATGTAGGTATGATAGATAGGGGCCAGTATCCCTACATTCTTTATATCCTTAAGGATGACAACAATCTCTTTCATTTTATCTGGAATGAAATACTGGTTTTAAAAATTAATTAATTAAGAATATTTAACATGAGGTCTACCATCATAACAGATTTTTAAGTATTGTTATCTATAGGTATAATATTATACCTATAGATCTATAGTACTTCTTCATCTTGCTAACTGACATTTTATACACATTTATTGGTAACTCCCCATTTCCTTCTTCTCCCAGCCCCTGAAAATGACCATTCTATTATTTGCATCTATGAGTTTGATTATTTTAGATACCTTATATGAGTGGAATAATAAAATATTCACCCTTTTGTGAGTGGCTCTTTTCGCTTAGGTGATGGATGCCCTCAAGATTCATTCATGCTGTTGCATATTGCAGGATTTCCTTCTTTTAAAAAAAAAGTTTATTTATTTTGAGACAGAAACAAAATACTCAGCTCAGAACCTTACCTGGGCTTGATCTCAAGACCCTGAGATCATGACCTGAGCCAAAATCAAGAGCCAGGCCCTTAACCCACTGAGCCACCCAAGTGCCCCAGGATTTCCTTCTTTCTAAAGGCTAAATGATATGCTATTGTATGTATATGCTACATTTTTGTTATTCATCTTTTGATGGACATTTAGGTTGTTTTCATATCCTAGCTATTGTGAATAACACTGCAATGAATGTGGGTGTGCTAATGGCTCTTTGAGATTCTGATATTGATTCTTTTGGGTAAATACTCAGAAGTGGGATGGCTGAATTATATGGTGGTTCTATTTTTAATTTTTTGAGGCATCTATGTACCGTTTTCCATACTGGCTGCACCCATTTGCATTTCTACCAGAAGTGTATAAGGTTCTAATTTCTCCACTCCTCGCCAACATTGATTTCCCTCCCCCTCTCCCTTCCTCCCTCCCTCCCTTCCTTCCTTCCTTCCTTCTTTCTTTCCTTCCTTCCTCTCTCTCATTCTCCCTTTTTTCTTTCCGATAATAGCTGTCTTAATAGGTGTAAGGGGATATGTCATTGTAGTTTTAATTGCATTCCCTAAAGATTAGTAAAATTAAGCACCTTTTAATACACTTTTTTGGCAATTTTTATGTCTCTCTTTGGAGAAATGTCTATCCAGCTACTTTGCTTATTTTTAAATTTATTATTATTATTGCACTTGAGTTTCACGACTTCCTCATATATTTTGAAAATTAATCTTTACCAAATCTATGTTTTGCAAATACTTTCTCCCATTCTGTAAGTTGCTTTCCACTTTTTTGATTTCTTCCTTCCTTTGCTGTGCAGATGCTTTCTAGTTTGATGTAGTCTCACTTGTCTCATTTTGCTTTTGTTGCCTGTGCTTTTGATGTCATATCCATTAAATCATTGCCAAGACCAATGTCATGATGCTTTTTCCATATGGTTTCTTCCAGGAATTTTACAGTTTCATATCACATTCAAGTGTTGAGTCCACTTCATTTTTATGTATGGAGTAAAGTAAGGGTCCAATTTCATCCTTTTGCCTGTGGTCATCCATGTTTTGTAATATCATTTGTTGAAGACACTATCCCTTCCCTGTTGTGTATTCTTGGCACCCTTATTGGAGAACAATTGACCATATATTGGATTTATTTCTCAACCCTCTATTCTGTCCTATTGGTCAATATGTCTCTCTTTCTGCCATTATCATGTTGTTTTAATTACTATAGCTTTGTAACATATTTTGAAATTAGGAAGTATGATGTATCCAGCTTGGTTCTTGCTTTTCATGCAATATTGCTTTTTATTTACTATTGTGGCCTGTGGTGGTACGGTTTCAGAGGCTTTCACCTGGACTTCTCCACTCTGATAATGACCCAGTAAATTAATTCCAAATATACCTTCATAGTCCATGGACTCAGGGGATCCTAATGGAGTTTATAAACTCTGTTTATTATCTGGCAGCACTAAGCCCACACTCCTAACAGGAAGAACAGGTTGATGCTTTGAGTCTTTGAATATCCATTGTAGCTTAGACCCAGTGTCTAATAATTCTCAAAATATCTTGATTTTCCTTTTTCTCCAGTGTACAGTCATGCAGATAAATGTCTGTAGGTCCCTTTGGGAGGAGACTGAGGAAAGGTTGCTATATACTATATATACTTGGTGGAGTACGACAGGGTCCTTCCTCTTCAGTCAGTGGGCTTTGGATCTTAATACTGGCTCAGGTTTGGAAACTGAGTAAGTGGTTTGACATCATATTAAAATGATCACCGTTAGCTGCCTCCTCCTCCATTGTTGCCATTTTTGTGATTATTAATGCTAAGCAGCATCCTTGCTGACTGCCTATCTCTTTTGCTCCTATGGACATCATGCTCTATAAGGTACATCCACAGTTCCCTGTTGGTCAATCCCTTTGGCTTCCTTTAGGACCTTCTATGATCTATAGTCCTCTGGTGGCTCTTCTGGTTTAAACAGCACATCCATTCCATCAGGACTATTTTACTCAGCCTCTTTATTTCTTCATCTAGCTTCTGCTAAGACAACTCATGCATTTCCATTTTACCAGTGGTGGCTCTCTTTTTTTCAAGGATTCTAAGAGCTCCTCCTTACCCACCTAATCCATGGGTCTTTGCTATGGGACTTTAATCCTACCTCCCAAGAAAGAAGCCCAAGTCAATGAATTCTTTCTTATATAATCTTATAATTATGGCCTCCTTGATAAAGCATCTTTAAAATAAAATCCAGTCCTGTAATTAGTCCTCTGGTTCTTGCTGGTACTTGCCAGCTAATTCTTGGGATACCTTCCATATATAGTCTTTTTTCTTCCTTAGTAGGTTCAGCATGTCTGTAGGAAGATTATTATGCTGGAGATTAACCCTAGTTATCAGTTGAGAATCCAGGAGAGGATGTGGGGGGCAGCTCCTGAGGGATACACCTGCTGCCTTATGGGAAGGAGTCCACTATCGCATCTTCTATCATAGTGAAAGTATTACCTCTTGCTAGACAAGACAGGCCCCTCTGCAAGTTCTGAGGGTTTAGGGGAGTCCATAGAGCTGACCTCCTTAGGGACATCAATCGAGATGTTTCAGGGCCTCAGGTTTCCCCCTCTGTTGCTTGATCTTAATGCAAAAGGTCTGTGTTGTCTGAGGGTTTAAATGGCATAGAAGCCTGGCGCTCAGGCACGTATGCTCTTGTACTACAGAATATAAGGGTGTTTGGGTGAACTTGCATGCATAGCCATTATTTACTTGTTTTTTTTTATTATCCTTTTGTAGGACATCAACATAATTTATCAATAAACCAGCCAACTCCACATTTTCTTTGTAGACACAGTTTCCTCATATTTTTAAATGTCTGAATCACTTGTGCAGTGTTGCTCCCCAATACCAGAACATTTTTCCAACTGCAAGAGTGTTCCCCTGCATCAAGATGTTTTCCCAGCTCAGCATCAGTGGACTCTTTGGCAACTGGGTAACCCCTTTTGCTGCAGCTTCTCCTTGTACGACTTAATACTCATGATGGAGGAATGAGCCAGTTTAAACCACATATCTTACTTCCTGTTTTCTCTGATTGCACTCTCCTACCACTTGTGTTACCTTGGATCCACCTAAAAGCAGATTCCATGGCAAGATTAGATATACAAGATATATACTGAGGGGAAACGCCTGCTACAGGAAAAGAGAAAGACACTGGGGGAGGTAAGAAGCCATCAGATCATGATGCAGGTCTATATCAGTTCCTGCTGCTGCTGTAACAAATTACCACAAAGTTAATGGCTTAAAACAACATAAATTGATTATATTATAGTTCTGGATGTCAGAAGTCTCACTGGCTAAAATAAAAATGTTGGCAAGGTTGTGTTCCTTCTGGAGCCTCCAGGGGAGAGTCTGTCCCTTGCTTTTTCCAGCTTCTAGGATGTGCCTACATTTCTTGGTTCATGGCCCTCTTTCATCCTCAAAGCCGCAATCACATCACTCTGGCTTCTGCTCTCATTGTCACATTCCCTTTTCTGCTCCTCTTGCCTCTCTTTTATAAGGATAATTACATGGGACCATTGGGATGACCCAAGATAATCTCACATTTCAAAATCCTTAACTTAACCTCACGTGCAAAGTTCCTTTTACCATATGAGGTAAAGATTCACAAGTTCTGAGGATTCAGAAAATAACATTCTCAGGGAGCACAATTCAGCCTATAACAAGGCCTTTCTCTGTAAAGGAGAGAGGGAAGGAAGGACAACTGGATAGTAATGGTCTCAGACTGCAGCACACTTCTAAGAAAGTATTGGCTGGGCGAAGGGGGTCTTTGAATCAAAGTTTCCTTTTAGCACATGCACCCTAATGTTTATAGCAGCATAATCGACCTTAGCCAAACTATGGAAGGAGCCCAAGTGTTCACCAACTGATAAATGGATACAGATGTGGTACACATACAATGGAATATTACTCAGCTATGAAAAATAATGAAATCTAGCAATTAAATTACATGGATGGAGCTAGAATATTATACTAAGTGAAATAAGTAAGTCAGAGGGGTACCTGGGTGGCTCAGTTGGTTGGGGGGTCCAACTTTGGCCTAGGTCATGATCTTGCTATTCCTGAGTTTGAGCCCTGCGTTGGGCTCTGTGCTCACAGCTCAGAGAGCCTGGAGCCTGTTGCAGATTCTGTGTCTCCCTTTCTCTGCCCCTGCTCATGCTCTGTCTCTCTCTGCCTTTCAAAAATAAATAAAACATTTAAAAAAAAAGAAATAAGTAAGTCAGAGAAAGACAAATCCCATATGATTTCACTCATGTGGAATTTAAGAAACAAAACAAGTGAACATGTGGCAAGGAAATAAAAGAGAGAAGGAAGCAAACTGTAAGATATTCTCAATGATAGAGAACAAACTGGTGGTTGTTGGAAGGGAGGTGGGTAGGGGTTGGGCTAAATGGATCATGGGTATTAAGGAGGGCACTTGTTATGATGAGCACTGGGTGTTCTATGTAAGTGGTGAAAATTCCATTCCTGAAACCAACATTACACTATATGTTAACTAACTAGAATTTAAATAAAAATTTAAAACATATATGAATAAAGAAAGTTGCCCATCAGAAGAGTCTTGTGTCTCCCAAGAATGAGCCAAGCTTAGGATGTTTACCTCCTTCAATTATTATCTGGGTGGTGGACACTGGGGTCATCCATCAGTTATACTCTGCACTGCTGAAGACCCAAGGTCCCATGCACTGCCATTGTTGAAGCCTCAGTAATCAGACTGCCTGGGTTTGCATTCTAGCTCCAACACCTAGTTAACAAGAACTTAAGTGGGGTGCCTTAAGTGGGGTGGCTCAGTCGGGTAAGCATCCGACTTCAACTCAGGTCACGATCTCACGGTTCGTGGGTTCGAGCCCTGTGTTGGGCTCTGTGCTGACAGCTAGCTCAGAGCCTGGAGCCTGTTTCAGATTTTGTATCTCCCTCTCTCTCTGACCTCCCCCTCTCACACTGTCACTCTCTCTCATTAATAAATTTAAAAAAAAAAAAAAGAACTTTCCTTTTTCCTTCTGTGCCTAGGTTTCCTCTTCTGTAAAATGTGAGTAATAATAGCACCAAATTAATTAATGAATAGAGAGTAATAAGGTTGCTGTGAGTAATAAATTAGAACAGTGCTCTTAATAATGTTTTCTAACTTAGCCACTGATGTTGGCAGAATTATGACTCCACCTGTGTACTTGAGTCTATTTTCTGTGCCATCTTGCTTTATCAGCTTATTAGGTGGAAAAGGCTTCATTGTGGAGTGGTTAGGTCCCTGTGTCTGTTACTTTCTAAGCGAAGGCTTATGGTGAAGGCTTATGGTCACCTGGCAGAAGTATTATGGGGGAGATTCCTACAATGGGTGGTCAAAGGACAAAATGACCCTAAAGCTACTCTTATGCTCAAACTCTGTGATTCCATGGTCTTGGCCTGGAAGGAAGGCTGCGTGGTACAGGTGAGTGAGCTGGGTTAGAAGTCCAGGCCCTGGTTAATAACTCAGTTCTTATCATCCTATCTTGGATTTGCCATTCAACCTCTCTGAACATTGGTCAATAATCATATCTTACCTGCTTACTTTCCTTGTTGGGCTGTGGTGATGAGCAAGATGATACATACACACCCTTCCCCCAACGTCTCTGGTAAATATAAGCCTTTTAAAAGAAAAATACTTTTATGCTCTCTTGTCTCTACATTGCTGACTTGATGTATTTTTATTATATTATTACTTATGTATTTATAAACAGAAAACTAGGCATAAACTCCTTATGCTTGTACTTCTTAGATCACTACAAAAGCAAATCAAATTTATAAATTAAATACAAACAAAACCACAAAACCAATAATGTTCAAATGAATAAAATTAACTAAATGGGATGGATTTTTTAAAATAAAAATTAATTGTTACTTGCAATGGTACTGGTTGCTTTAATGTCAGTTCTTTAGAGTGACAGTATTTGGTCTCTGGTAACTAAATATAATTTATTCTTTTCTCATTAGTTGGAAACAATTAGCACTGTATTTCTTATTTATTACCAATATAAATTTAAGCTTGGACATCAAAATGATGTGCCAGATTCATGTGTAAGTGGTTATCTAGTTATATATAATCTACTTTTATTATTTGTTCCAGCGTATAAAGATAAAAAGTCAAATATTCAAGAAGAAATTATTGGAGAAAACGTGGAATCTCTTGGAAATGTTACGCATAATCAAATATTCACATAATGAATGTAAATGAATTCTCCAAAATTTAAAAGGAGTTCATAGTTGTTAGGAATCATTACTGAGACAAGATTGCAAGCTAACAGCAGCTACCCCAGATCACATGAGTGCCCCTTTTTGTCTCGCTCCCGTATCTGACAGTGACTTGATCCTGCAGCATTCAAGTTGGGAGGCAGATAGTCCTTTTTCGTTTTACATTTCCAGACTACTGCTACCTGCATCCCCATGCAAGGCCTCCAGAGCCCCACAGGGGTGAGATCAAGTGCAATAAGCCAGTGAAGTGGCATCTCTGTACAAGAGCAAGAGCAGAGCAGAAAAGAAATGGTATGTACTAAGTAAAACACTTTTCTGGACATGACCCCACCTAGAAGTCAGGACAATGTCTCTTCCTTTCTCTGCCAGCTACTGCCTCTGTCCTCAGGGAGTCTCATTTATGGAACTAGAATAAACAAATTGCAGGGCTCTGGGGATCTTTAAAACTTACTACAAGGTTAGGGGGCACCTGGGCGGCTCAGTCAGTTAAGCGTTGGACTCTTGATCTTTGCTCAGGCCATGATCTCAAGGTTCTTGGGATGTAGCTCCATAATTAGGTTTTGTGCTGACAGTGTGGAGTCTGCTTAGGAATCTCTCTCCCTCTCTTTTGCCCCTTTCCTGCTCCTGGTCTCTCTCTTTCTCTCTCCTGTCTCCTTCTCTCTTTCTCTTTCTCAAAATAAATAAATAAACTTAAAAAATAAACACTTTTACTACAAGGTTAACAGTACTAATAATGACTTTTGGGTTGTGTTTCTGGGCACACAAAAGGAAGAACTGCGAAGCCTTTTCTTCTCTTTTCTCTTTCATCTTCCTCTCTTTCCCTATACTTTCGTTTTCTCCTTTTTTCCCCTTTACTGTCTTTTCCGGCGAGTTTTTCTTTGTCAAGGACTTAGTTCTTTTAAATGCTTGCTCCTGATTTTTTTCTTATCCCCAACTCATTTCCCAGGCATCACATTTGAGGTTAATCATCTGACTGTTGAAGGAAGAAAACAATGTTAAAATAATGTTAGTATCCATGTCATTTTCATGTTTCTACAATGTTTCAAATGCAAATATATGCTTTTTGATCCTTATAACAGCCTGTGATAAAGTTATTATATTTTGTTTTACAAATGGATAACTGAGACTCAAGTAAAGAAGCTTTTTCTATCTTCTCCTTTCCCATTCCTTATCACCCCTTCCTTTTGAACTCAGTCCTATATCCAGAGGCAATGTGGAGAAAGATACAGGTATTGCCAGGCTCACTGGGGAGCTGCAGTGAGTGGCTCCAGGAGAATGGCAGAGGCTGAGCAGAGTGACTACAATAATCACTAAACAGATCTGGTATTCAACAGTGTAAGTCCCAGAGTCAGAAAAATAAAACAAAGTAGTCAATGGCAATAAACTCTTAAGTGGGCCCAGGTAAGACATTTAACAAAGACTTAAAAGTAGCTTTCATAAATAGTTTTAAAACTAAAAGAAAAAAATGATAACAATGATTCAACAAACAAAGAATATAGAAAAAGAAATAAGAAATTAAAAAATAACAAATGGAAATTCTAGAGTTGAAAAGTAAAATTAAAAGGAAAAACACACCCCATGGGCTTATTAGCAGATTTGAGATGGCAGAAGAAATAATCAATCAGCTTAAAGATAGGTCAGTAGAAATGATCTAATTTAAAGATTTGAAAGGGAAAAAAAATACAGTGAAAAATACGCAGAACCTTAGAAACCAGTAAGACAGAAGCATATAATGGGAATCCCAGAAGAAAAGGAGAGGAAGGTAAAATAACAAAATAATGTTTGAATAATAAACAAAACTTTTCAAATTTGGTAAAAGACATTTAATGTACTGGTTAAAGAAATTCACTGAGCCCCAAGGAGAATAAGCTCAAATAGTTAAACACCTAAACACATTATAGTCATCTGTTGAAAACCAAAACCAAAGAGAAAAATCTTGAAAAACAGGTAATAAATGACTCCTCACAAACAGGAGACCGACAATATTATTAACTTCTGTCTCCTCAATAAACAGTGAAATTACATGTTCTATGTGCTGGGAAAAATATTGTGCACCTGGATGACCCAGTGGGTTAAGCATCTGGATTCTTGATTTCAGTTCAGGTCGTGATCTCATGGTTCCTAAGATCAAGCCCCACATTGGGCTCTCTGCTGACAGTGCAGAGCCTGCTTGGGATTCTCTTTCTTTCTTTCTCTCTGCCCCTCTTCTGCTCTCTCTCTCTCAAAATAAATAAAAACTTAAAAAAAGAGTTCTATACCTAGAAAGAGTAAACTTCAAAACTGAACATAAAAACATTCCTAGAAAACAAAGACTGAGAGGAGTAGACCTGCATATAAGAAATACTGAAAAGATTCCTTCAGGCTATAAGAAAAGGTGCCAATAATAACTAAAATCCACAGGAAGAAATGAAGAGCCCAGAAATGATAAATGTGTAGATAAATATAAAAGAAAATATAAACATATTTCCTTTACTTTTTTCCTGTTCATTTCCTGAAAACACAAATTTCATAAAAGCAATACTTAAAATATTGTATTTGGGTTGATAATATTTAGATATAAATATAACGTATATATTTGTATATATGAAAATAATAACAGAGAGGAGGAGGAGGAAGTGAAGAGATACTAGAGCAGAATTACTTCATTTTACCAGAATGAAGTCAGTAGAGAATTGAAGTATGATAAGATGCATATTCTAATTCATACAGCTGACTGGGAAATCACTGAGAAAATAGTTGAAAAATATATCATTAAACATCATAGGAATTAAAGGATTTAAGAGTAAAAGAGGAAGCAAGCAAAACAAAATTGCTTACAACAAAAGAAAGGGATAAAGGAAGAATACATGGAGGAAAAAAGATATAGAATGTATAGAAAACAAAATAAGATAGTAGATGTAAATTCGAACATAACAATTCTGTGAGGTTTGGATGGACTATACAGTCCAATAAAAAGGCAAAGATTGTCAGACTGGATAAAAAAACAAGATTCAACTGGTTGCTCTCTACAAGAGACACATTTCAGATTCAAAAGCATAACTAGTTTGAAATTAATAGAATGGAAAAAAAGATATAGCAAGCAAATAGTAGCCATAGGAGAGCTGGAATGGCTTTATTATTATGAGACAGGAGTTTTTAAACATTATTAGAGAACAAGAGGTTATTTCATAAAGGGGCTAATGTATCAGGAAGCTATAATAGTTAAAATGTAAAGTACCTAACAAAAAAGCCCAAAATAAATTAATGGAAAGCTGATAGAATTGATAGAAGCAGACAATTCAAAAGTTATAGTTAGAAATTTCAATCTCACACTTACAATATTAAAAAAACAACAACAGAAAGTCAGTCAGACATAGAATACTTGAACAACCTTATCTACTGACATGACCTAATTGATATTTATAGAAAATGCCACCCCAAAAGAGAAGAATTTGCACTCTTTTCAAGAGTACATGGAACATTTTCCAGGTAAGATCATATGCTAATTCTTAAATAAGTCTTAATCAATATAAAATATTGAAACTACTCAAAGGATGTTGTCTGTCCACAACAGAATTAAATTAAGAATAAAAAAAATCAGAAGAAATTTGATACATCCACAAATATTTTGTAATTAAAATAATTTTTTAATAATGTATGGATCAATAAAGAATCCACGAAGGACATTAGAAAATTTGAACTGTCTTTTCCTCCACGGTCTTCCGTTAAGTTCCTCCTAATCCTCCTATGGTGGGGGGAATAGTGGAGGAGAGAGGCAAACCATGAGAGACTCTTGAATGCTGAGAACAAAATGCTGAGGACTGATGGGTGTGGGGGGAGGGGGGAGATGGGCATGAAGGAGGGCACTTGTGGGGATGAGCACTGGATGTTATATGGAAACCAACTTGACAATAAACTATTTGCAAAAAAAAAAAAAAAAAAAAAGAAAATTCGAACTGTCAAGGAAGAGAACATGACACATCAATGTTTATGGGATGCATCTGAAACAGTGCTTAGAGGTAAATTTATAGGTTGATTTGCCTATATTAAAAAAGATGAAAAATCTGAACTCAATCATCTTGATGTTCTTACAAACAGAAAAACAAGGACAAATCAAATATCTAACTTGTTTTGTTCTTCTGGCAAAGTTGGCAGCACAGTCCATATTGTTGCATGGAAGCACATCCTCAACTGAGTAGCAGCTGCCTCCTTAGGACAGGCCAGGCGTGGTTCCTCAGCCTGTCTACACCTCTCTTCTCCCTTACTGCTGACTATACTGCTCTTCCAGGCACTCGGATTGAGATCCCTTCGCTGAATGCACTTCCAGGAGCGGACACCAGGATGTGTGTGTGGCCTCTGTGTCTTGTCTTTCCTAAGTATGACCAATTAAAAAAATAATACACCTTGCTTTGTTGTTTTTATCTATAAAAATCACATGTATTACTTATGGATTTGTTATGGTTGGGTTTCCTTTATAAAAGAGACATAAGTACAAATGCTTCATGATGAATATAATTTTACAAGAAATAAAATCCTCAGGAACGATGGTTCCATGAGCTAGTTAATCATTTCCCCTAAATGAATGTCTGAAGTTTTCTCAGAGCTAATGTCTCATTAGGGTGTCATCACAAATAAGCCATGTCAGAAGAGGAGGCTCAAGGATGGACACTGGGCTGGATGAGAGAGTGGCTGACAAATTACATAAATGAGGAAGGTGGAGAGTCAAATCCAGAAAAGGGTGAAAGAAAAAGAGGTAAGTAACTGACCCCTCACCTACCCTTCCAGCAGACAAGAGACAAGAGTATTCAAAAAAGAAATCTTGGAGGCATGAAATTGCCTAGTATGTTTGGGGAATTTAAAGTCATTCAGCAAGTGATGAGGCCAGAGAAAAGGGAAAGGAAGACCCAGATTATGAAAAGTCTGATACACTAGAATAGGGCATTGGCATTTATCTTGCAGGTGAGGAAAGTCAAGGAAGGACTTCAGCATGGAGAAAGCTATGATTAGTTTTACAGATCAATCACTTTTGTGATGGTGAAGCAAATGGATTGAGGGGAATCAAGAGACAGGCCAGTTAGGAGACTATTGGCACATGCACATGAGAGATTTGCTTGAACTAAGGAAGTGACAGAGGATATGGATTGGGGAGGGGACTGATAAATGAGCAAAGTCAACAAGGCTTGAAGACTGTTGGGGATCATGTGGCTGGAGGGGTTGTGAGTGATGCACAGCTCTAGGGTAATCCATCAAGCATGGGGAACACAGATGGAGAGAAAGCTGAGTGTGGTGGTTGGGGAGATAATGGTGACATGGATTTCTGGGATATATTGAGTTTGAGTTATCTATGGGATATTCATACAAGGACATGGAGCATGTGGGTTTATAACTTACTTTGATCTATTGTGGGTTTTATATCTTAAGTGAATGGTCTTAGATGGAAATAAAGATTTGGAAACCATGAATATCTAGGTGTTAGTTAAAACCATAGGAAGAAATTGTATCTGGTAAGAAAAGGATATAAAACAAGAGAAGTGGCCAAGTGTAGTATCCTAGACAATGTGATCAATTAAGGTGTGGGTGCAAAAGGAGGGTCCACCAATCATGAACAATCAGAGAAGCAGAATATCCAGAAGGGACCTGTACCATGCAAACCAGAGAAGGTAAGTTTTAAGGAGATGAGAATGGTCAACCTTTTAAACCCTGCTAAGTGTTAGGATAATTAATGGGAAAGTCTCCTTGAAGTTGGCAATAGTGATGTTGATGATGGATGAGGTCAGAGTGGTTTCCATGGAATGGTAGTGATTGAAGCCAGACTGATGGCTCAGAAGTGATTGGGAAATGAGGAATGGAGACAGCTAGTGCCAATTATTTTTCGAGATGCTTGCCTGCCAGGAAAAGGAGAGTGGAAGCCATGGGTGAGCAGCAAAACTAAGGAATGTATCTCTATTTATTTGTTTTAGGATAAGGCAGACTTGAATGTGCTGACAAGCAGCTGACAGAGCTGCTAAGTACATCTGACAATACAGAAGAGCAAAATTAAAATTAATGGAGAAAAGGTACAATTTGTTGCCATTTGGGAGCACATGGGTCCCTGGACACAGCTGGGAAAAGGCAAGACTTGGGTCTGTGACTTCTCTAGGACTTTCTGGGAGAGAAGGTCAGGAGCAGGGTGGAGGTAGAGCCCATATCCATATAAGGTGGCAAAGGTGAGCATCTGTGCCCCAGATCCAGGGCCTTGCTAGGAAGGACATATGAATTGCTGATACAGTCTCAACTTCCCCTGGTCTAGTCTCAGCTTTCCTTAGCCTGTGTCTGCTGTCTTTAATCACGGAATTAAATTAAGAAAGTTAGAGGACACAGGCCCTTAGAAACTATGTGTTGAGTCTTCAAGTGAGGAAAAGTTTGTCTAACCAGCAGTTAGCTCAAGGCCACACAGGTAGTAAGGGAGGGTTAGGACCAGGGGTCAGGTCCTTCAATTTTCTTTCAAGGTTTACTTATTTTGAGAGAGACAAAGAGGAGGAGGGGCAGAGAGAGGGAGAGAGAATCCGAAGCAGGCTCTGCATCAACTCAAGCCCCATGGTGTTCGAACTCATGGACCGTGAGATCATGGGTGAGCCAAAGATGGATGCTTAACCAACTAAGCCACCTAGGAACTCTAGTTATTCAGTTTTGCCAACTCAGCGGTACACTGCCTGCCCGTCAGAGGCTGGTCCTAGATGTGCAGTAACTCTGTTTCCTTGATGAGTAGTCATAGCATTTTTGCTGTTGAACCCCATCTGTGTGCTAAGGGGGGACACAGGACACTTTTGCTCCGCTCTTTCCTCTTTTGTTGCAAGACTTTATGTCACATAGCTGACTGGGTAGATAGCTCAGCAAGGGGTTTCAACAGAAAACCCCATCATAGCCCATGTGGCTATTGTTATTCCTCTTTATGCGTGAATGAAATCTGCCAATGATAAGAGCTGTTTATTTAACACTTACTATGTGCAGGCACTATGCTAAAGTGCTTTACTTAATTATATAAGTAGGTTCAATTATTAGCTCTTTTTCTGCCGATAAACAAACTGAGGCACAAAGAGAGATATTGAGCCACTTGGCCAAGGTCGCCTAGCAACGGGGGAGAGCCTGAATATGAACAAAACCTCCTGGCCCTGTAGCGGGCACACACAGTCTTTGGGGTTCAAGTGCAGAGGTGGGACACGTAGGTGTGGCGAGAAGGCAGTTGCCTCTCCTCAGAGTCCCAGCCCAGCCTCTGCCCCATCCCAAGGCCCTCTCCTTGAGACCCCTGGGAACCCATCACTGCAGCCTCTGCCTCCACTTGGTCTCTCTGAACCCTCCTCCCACTGAAAAACCATCCTGGCAATTCAAGCCTGACGTCTAGTGAATTATGTTTCTCCAAATTGCTACATTAATAAGGGCCGTGTGTTCCTAGAGGATCATTAATTACAGACACATTTTTATTTCCTGCTGAAATATGGCCTTGTTTCTGCTCCATGCAGCTCCTGCGCAATCTTGCTAATGTGCCTCTGTGTTGCTTTTGACATCTGTCTCTGACTTTCCAGCAAACAGCCCTTGCAGCTTTCTGCATTCTACATCTTTCCTCCTCCTGGCATATATATCTTTCCCCAAAAGTTGAGAGTTCCCCCATGTAAGCCTGGACAAATGTGAAGGTCCCCCATTTCTCAAACCTCTCCAATCAAAGCCAGTTGCTATTGCTGTTGGAGACAGTGCAGGATGGCCAAGGGTGAACGGATCCAAGAGATGACACCCTGCTTAAGTTCTCCTCCAAGACCTTCATGGCAATATGGTTCCTTTTATTTAAGGTCTTTCCAAAAATTGGGACATTCTGGGTAAAGGACGAGGCACTAGGTCCCAGCCTCTGCCCTCACAGCTTGTACTGGATCAACTAATGGACTCCACTTTCAGGCTCGGGCTCTGAGCCATGTAGGATTGAGTAAGAAAACTGGCAGGAGTGCCCCGCTTCCCCCATCTGCTGGACTTGGAAATAGTCATTCTAGCATCATGTTCTCTTGGACTCCAGGCACCTCCTTCATGCTTAGCTCAGAAGCTGAAGCCATTCCTATCCCTCTGCATTGTTCTTATCCATATATTTTGGCTCTTCTTGGATTTTCACTCCTTAATCTACCTGGACGCCTGCTCAGAACACCAGTCTCTTTCTGCATCAGTTTGAAACCATGGTTACATATTAGAATCACTTGGAGGAAAGTTTTAAAAACTGATGCCTCGGCCACACCAAAGACCAATTTAGAATCTCAGAGAATGAGACCCAGGCCTCAGTGGTTCGTGAAGATTCTCAGATGATTGCAATATGCATCCGAGTTTAAGAAATTGATGTAATCCTTGCTACTCAAAGTGGAGTCCAGGAAAGAGCAACAGGAGCTTGGCCAGAGAGCTTAATAGGAATGCAGAATCTCGGGCCACACCCAGACCCACTGAATCAGGATCATCTACATTTTAATAGTATCTCCAGGCGAACCATATGCCCTTTAGAATCTGAAAAGTGCTCTAGCTCAAGATGTTTTTCAAACTTTAGCTTGCAAAAGAATTATCTAGAGAGCTTATTAAAAATAAAACTCCAATAGGGTTGGTCTGGAATGGGGTGGGGGTGGGGGTGTCTGCTTTTTTAACAAGGCCCCCAGATAGTTCTGATGCAGGTGGTCCTGGGATCACACCTCGAGATGCCTGCCTCTACGATTTGGCTTCAGGCCTCCTGGGCTATGGGCCTGCTGACCTTGGTCAGTCTCTCCATCTAAGCAGGAACCCATGAGGCTGCCTCTTCCTGTGGTGGGTCAGCTGGATCCTCTCCCCCTTAGCTAAACTGGCTGAACTCCCTGGTCCCCACTGAAGCAGGTCCTGGGTCCCCTGTGCTCAGCTGATTCCTTTACCTTGCTAAGGTCTGCAGCTTTTTAAGAGCTATATATTTTTAAATTGAGGTCTAATGCACATAACGTAAATACATCATTTTAAAGTGTACAGTTCAGTGGGCTTCAGCATATTCACTGTTTTGCATCCATTACCACTGTCTAATTTCATAACATTTCCATCATGCCCCCCAAAAACTGTTCTCCTTAGAAGTCAGTCCTCATTTCTCCCTCCCCCCAGGCCCTGGAAACCACTAATCTTCTTTCTGTCTCTATGAATTTGCCTATTCTGGACATTTCATGCGGATGGAATTATACAACACGTAGCCTTTTGAGTCGGCCTTCTTTCACCACTTAGCATGATGTTTCAAAATTCACCCATTTGTTGCATGTAACAAGGTCTGCATTTTTGCTTTTCCCCACCCCACCCCAACAGATGAGCCTCCAGAGACATCATCCCCGGCTACAGTTTGGGTAACACTGGGGTCACCAGAGCAGAAAAAGTCCATCCAGGTCATTCAGTCCAACCTCTTTGATTAAGTTTTGGGGTTATGGTGGGGTTTGGAGCTGACAGCCAAGAAAGAATTCTTGAAGATGTCTTTGGTACAAAAGGTGATTTTATTAAAGCACAAGTACAGGACCTTTGGGCAGAAAGAACGGCACTGGGGTTGTGAAGAGTGACTGGTTATATTCTGTGGAGTTGTGGGAGGTGAAGTCAAGAAGTTTCTTAAAAGGATTTTCATATGCTTAAGATTCATAGATTGCTGGAAGCCTGGCTATTATCAAGTTAAAGGTTGTTTGTTTTTCCCTCTAGCAAAACATTAACATTAAGACAATGGGGAGTTCTGGACATTAGGCTGTTGATAAGATCATCCTTCTCTTGTAATTGTACTAAAATATTTGTAACCTGATGGAGACTCTATCAGTTTAACAATTTGGTTTCTGTCCTTTCCTTTGTTCTTGGGCAGCCTGGAATGCCTGAGGAATGTCACACAAATCCCACCTGGGAGGGGGGAGAGGGGGATGCTAGCTTGTGCTTGGCCCTCAGCATGCCTTATGATCCCTCAGCATGCCTTATGATTCCTCATTATCTTTACTTCCCACATGAGGAAACTGACACCCAGAGAGGCTTTCTTTGCTTGTGTGCAGGGTCTCCAGAACACCTTGAGGGCCCCCGGAATGAAGAGTAGTAGAGGTTGTGGGAGCAAGATGGACTGGATGGGAGAAAGTTACAAGAGACACTGGGGACAGACAAGGTGTGCTGGGAGGCATCCATGTCACAGCCTCGAATGTCATCCCCCTGAGGAGAGAAACATGAAGCCTAATGCTGAGATTTATATCTGGGATTTTCAAGTTTTCAGAAGATAGTGCAGAAAAGACACATTTATTGAGAGATGATAAATTCTCTCTTTGCAGATTTATTAGAACTTGTATAGAGCTGGATCATAGATTTTTTTGGTGAAAGCCCTTAAACTTTTATGTCCCATCATAGTGGTAAATGAAGTCCAGCAAACAGTTTAAATAATTCTTGATTAAATGGTCCTCTCCTGCTGCCCTTTCCAAGCCCCTGCCCCTCCAGCTACATCATGCTGTGACACAAGGAGTCTGCAGGTCCTCAGAGAGACACAGCAGGAAGGAATAAAGTCACCAGACTGGTAAAAAGTTGCTTCAACCTAGAATCCAGGAGCTACACATGAAAAGGGTACAGAGTGGGTATGGCCTTGTGAATAAATACTCAGAATAAACTGATTTTTAAAAATAAATGTCTATTGTGTGGTAGATCCTTTAAGATTTGGTGTCTCATTTATTGCTTTGGGAAGCAGATTTGCTTAATGAATTTCTTCTCTCTGTCTCTGTTTCTGTCTCTGTCTCTTCCTCTCTGTTCTAGTTTCCTTGCTAGTCCTCCAACACAATACACTCTTCTGTCAACTCAGGGCCTTTGGACCGCCTATATCAATGATGGGACGCTCTTTTTTCAGATATACTTAGGGCTTACCTCCTAACTTTCTTTAGGTTGCTGTTGAAATATCACTTACTTAGAGAGAACATCTCTAATCTTCTTATCAAAAATGGCCATTTATTACTTTCTCCCCACTTCTCTTGCTTTACAATTCAATAATAACACAAAGAATCTAATGAAAAAGTGGACAAAATAATTGATAAGTACTTTATAAAAGAAGATATATGAATGGCATATCTTCCATATATGATGTTGAAAAGGTGATCAACATCATTAGTCATTAAATAAATTCCAATTCAAAGCACAGTTAGATATCACTAAATGCCCTCTAGAATGGATAAAAACTGAAAACCAAAAACCACCCCCCAACAGAACAAACATAAAAAAACAAAAAATAAAAAAACCGTGACCATATCAAGAACCAGTGAAGATTTTGATGGACGAGAATTCTTCTCATTCACTGCTGGTGGAAATATAATTGGCATAATCACTTTGACAACTTAAAAAGTTAAAAGACAGGCCAACTATATGGCCCAGCTATCAGACTCCTTGCTATATACTTGAGAAAAGTAAAAGCATATGTCCTTAAAACACATGCACTCAGATGTGCACAACAGCTTTATTTGTTATAGTCCCCAATTGGAAAAAAAAAAAACCCTCAAATGTCCATAAATAAGTGAATTAATAAATCAACTATGCTATATTCATCTAAGGGAATACTACTTAGCAATAAAAGAAAATGAATTGTCTATACCCAAACAACATTAGTGAATCTCAAAGAATATACTGAGGTAGAAAAGCTAGACGAAAAAGGAATAAATACTATACGGCTTGGCATATATAACATTTTAGAAAATGCAGGCTAATCTACTGTGACTGAAAACAGATTGGTGATTGACTGTAGTTGAGAAGGGGGCAGGATGGAGAGGACGAAGGGATTGTGAAGGGGAAATAGAAAACTTTTGGAGGTGATGGGTATTCATTATCATGATTGTGGTCATCATTTTATGGGTATATAAAAAGTATATCAAATTTTAGAATTTAAATATGGACAGTTTATTACATGGAAATTATACCTTAAGAAAGTTGTAGAAACCCAAAGTTTCCATTTCTGGGTTAAAGAATGGGAGTCACAGGGTGCGGGGTAGGAGGTCTTTAGAGTAAAGAAGCCATCTAGTCTCTGGAATGACAGCTTCCTATAGGTGCTCCCTCCTGTGAGAGACTTCTAGAAGTCAAAAACCATCATGACCTGAAAGTAGGATAAAGATGGTTTGTCCTCTGTTGACTCGACTACCACAGCCTTAACCTGAGCTGTAACCTTCTTGAACCAGAACTCTTTTGTTGATTTTCAGCATCTTTCTGCATTTGCATCAAGGCCCCCTGATCTGAGAGTTGGGATACAATGGGCTCTACCTATGTAGAGCCACCTGAACCCAGCTCATTGTTCTGAAGTCTCTGACTATAATGGAGAATTTATTATTTCATCTTATACTTCCATCAGTTTTTGCTTTGTGCATTTTGAAGCTTTGTTATTAAAAGCACAAATATAATTGTGTATCCTCTTTATGAACTGACTCTTCTAACAGTATGATAGAAGCTCCATATCCTTGGACATATTATTTGCTCCAAAATTGAGTTTGTCTGATATTGATACAGTCACTCTACTCCAGCTTTTTTCTGATACATGTTAGCATGTTATTTTTACCACCACAAATTTACCTCTTAATTGCATTTTTATACTTAAAATGGATTTTTGCAGGCAGCAGTGGATTTCAGTAGTTGCCTTGCCTATTTATGCAACCTGGTAATCTGCATTTTAATTGGAATATTCATATCATTTACATTTAATGCAGTTATTAGTATGATGAGGTTTAAATCCATCTTTTTTCAATTTGTCCTATCTTTTATTTCTTCCTCTTTTCCTTCTGCCTTCTTTCTAATTAATTATTTTAATTTATTTTATTTTTATTTTCATTGAAGTATAATTAGCATACAGCTTTATATTAGTTTCAGGTGTACAAATAGTGATTCAACAATTGTATACATTTCTCAGTGCTCATCAAGATAAGTGTACTCTTAATCCCCTTCACATGTTTCCTCTCCACCCTACACCTCTCCTCTGGAACCACCAGTTTGTTCTCTGTGTCTAGTTTTGAGTTGTCTCTTTTTCCTTGTTTGTTCATTTGTCTGGTTTCTTAAATTCCATATATAAGTGAAATCATATGGTATTTGCCATTTATCTCCTTTGTTGGCTTATTAGCTACATTCTCCCTTTTTTAGTGATTATGTTATAGTATATATTTTTAATATTTCATAGTCTAATGTTGAGTAATATTAAACCACTTCTTATACAGTACATGAATTTTAACAGTGTACTCCCATTTTTATCCTCCTGGACTTTGTACTGTCATTGTCCTATGTTTATGTTTACATATATCATAAAACCCATAATATTGTGTTATTTTTTGCATGATTTAAGCATTCAGTTATCTTTAAGAGAGATTCATAAAATAAAGGTGGAAATATTTCATATTTACTTACAAATGTCTACTATTTATTTTTTTTGTTTATTTATTTGAGAGACACAGAAACAGCACAAGTGGGGGAGGGGCAGAGAGAGAGGGAAAGAGAGAGAATCCCAAGCAAGATCTGCACTGCCAGGACAAAGCCTGATTTGGGGCTCAAACTCATGAAACTACGAGATCATGACTTGAGCTGAAATTAAGAGTTGGACGCTTAATCCACCTAGCCACCCAGGCGCCCAAACATATCTACTATTTCTCAAGCCTTTCTTTTTCTGTGTAGACTTCTGATAGTATTGTTAAAACAAGTACATCACATAATTTTCATGGGTTAGTGATTGGGAGCAGTTTAGCTGAGTGGTTCTGACTCAGGGGTTGAGGTTGTAGTCACGTTGTTGACCAGGGCTGTAGTCATCTGAAAGTGCTGGAAAATTGGCTCCCGAGCTCACTCACATGATTGCTGGCAGGAGGCCTTGTTCCTCACTATGTGGCCCTTTCCTCAGAGCTGCTCATATGCCACGATATCCCAGAGCAAGTGATGGGAGAGAGACAAAGAGGGAGAGAGAGAGAGGAAGGGGTGGGGGTGGGGGGGGAGAATGAGTCTGCAAGATGAAAGTCTGCCATCCTTATTTACCATCACTCCTGCAACATGCATTTAGCCACCCAGACTACCCTTGCAACGATGTGGAAGGTGACTATATAGAGGCTTGAATACCAGGATATGGAGATTGCCTAGGATCATCCTAAGCCTTCAAAGGCTGCCCACCACACCTTAGTCTCCTTGTACCCTCAGCTTTGCCTCTTCAACTCCTTCCAGATTCCCCTCTCTTGCTCTGCTGTCTGGAAACTTTCTCTAGACAGGAAGGTAGAACAATTATAGGGCTCATCTTGTCATTTCTCCTCTGTCAGAGATCATTGTCCTGTGCTACCAGATGTACAATGTCTGAAAACTGCTGTTTTATATATTTTTTCAGTTTTTTTATTTGTTTTAGGAAGAAAGGTAAATCTGGTTTCTTTTATTCCATCTTGGCTAAAAGTGGAAGTCTTGACATTTTTTAATAGAAATTCCAGTTGTTGGCTAAGCTTTTAATCTGAGAACAGATGTTTTGTGAGAGAGGGATGAAATGGATGGGGGGGTATGGGAGCACACCCTTGGAAGCTGTGGTGGGGACACAGATGGTTGAGGCCATGGGAGGGAAGGGACCGAGAGAGGAACATGATGATGAGTCAGAGTATGGAATGGATTTAAATCACCTTTATTTTATCAAGGGTCATCTTGGTGACTTTCACCCCCATTGTTTTAGGCACTATTCCCCTTCTTATGGTGTCTCTTTGACAGGATTTTGTTCAAGTTTGACATATTTGATGTATAATCTTGTGGATTTCTGATTTTGTATCAAGATAATGCAAGGGTCTGAGTGAGGAGGGAGACTCAGGTGAGCCCTGCATTGGATGGGAGGTGGCAAGAAGAAAGAGTAGGGCCAAGACCCGAATCTGGACCCTGAACTGTTAGCAGGTGATAGGAACCTTCCCAGCTATGGAGTATGCTGATCTCTATTTTTAGCTCACTGACTTTTCTAACTCCAATACTGACTGTTAATTTATTCATCCATTTACAATTTTCTATATTTATTGAACATCTATTATACGTGAGAACTTGGAGTACAGCAGTAAGCAAAACATGCATGTTCCACGTCCTCTGGAGTTACATCTTGGCAGGGGAGAGAGATGTTAGAACACTTACCACCATTTTCATTGCATTGCAATCTTTATAAACACAGAGGGAGGCCTTTGGTGCTGGGCCTGTGTCAGAAGGACCCAAAGGGAGAAGGGAGGTCGGTGAAGAGATGAATGTCTGGCTTGTTGTGAGTCTTCCCTCCAGCCCCCTAGGCTTCCTGCTGTCCCCCAGTTGTCTCTGGGGTCTTCTTAAGGGGCTTTTATCTTGAGACATTAACATTAAGTCAATACCACCCTTGCTCTTGGGTGCCCGGGTGCTGCAAGGTGGATCCGGTTCCTCTGCAGTCAGTTTTCATGGCAGAGTCAATATGCATAGGATTAAAGTACACATGGATTTTTGTTTCACAGTCTCCTGGGAACCACAGAGTCCTTTGGTTTTCTGTGTAAATATAAAGTTTGTTGACTCTTTCTGATCCCTGATTTTATCAATAGAACTTGGATTACTTACCCCACTTCCTTATATTCAGACAGCTGTGCTCATGGAAAGCATACAGGTCAGAGAGGCCTAAGGATGTTGTGCTTGAAAATGTGTATGTCTGTGTGTGTACCTGTTTGTGTCTGTGTGTGCATCTGTGTGAGTGTGTGTGTATGTGTGTGTGTGTGTCTGTGTATGTATGCATGCCTGTGTGTGTGTCTGTGTATGTTTCTGTACATGTGCATGCATGTATGCATGGGTATATATAGAATCTCTGACATGGTTGTTTGGATACAGTTGCTTTGCTGCAGTAGTTTGGGCGTGACTATGAGGCTTATTTTCAGTCTTCACTGATCCTTGATCTTCACCATCCTGATGATGCATGTACCAAATGTCTCTCATTTGCATGTTGTATGCCCTTCCTGAGACCAGCTCCCAGCCATCTGCCTTTTCCCAGTTAGCTCATCTTGCTCCATGTGTGCATTCTCTGCTGGTGCATCGATTCTGTGACTCTCCTCTTTCTCATTCCTGGGGTGAAGATGGTGTAACTGCCTACTTCTTCTGGGGACCAGCTTCTCTCTGTCTACACTTACTTCCTCTCATGTTAGCTGTCCAAGTTTGCTGACTCAAAGGTGTGTGTGTGTGTGTGCGTATGCGCACATACATGCACACATGTGCACATGCACCCATGTGTAGTGTCTTTTCCTTCTTGAAATTATTTAAGTTCCCCATGGCCCAGTCCTAGTTTATCTCCCAAGTTATTATAAGTTAGATGCGTCTTTTCCATTACCCCCTGATAGCAGGCAGACAGCATATGACTGCCAAGTGGCATGTAGAAGAAGAGAAAGAATAAGGAATTTTTTTAAGGTGCTCAATGTCAGCTTTGCATATATTAAGTCATGTAAGCCCAACAGATTCTGTGAGGTAGGTAGTATAAGGATTACCTTCATTTCTTGATGAGGAACAAAGGCTGAGAGTGGGTTAGTAACTTTCTTAATGCCAAAGCCAGACAGCAACAAAGCTCAACTTTGAACCTAAGTAGTCTGGCTCCTGAAACCAAAATAGCCAGTGTGCTATGTCATTCAAAGACTTCCTGAGAAGAAAGCCATCAGATCCTAGTAAAGGAGAACAAAGGAAAAATAAAGAAAGCAGTGATTCTTGCCTAAAAATACTTTTTAAAGGAGAGTTGGGGCAGTTTGTGCCTGGCACACATACATGACAAGCAGACCCTGGATTCACAGATGGGCAGATGTGCCTGACATGCTAGTTTTGCCCCTGACCAGCCCAGAACCCTCATTCAAGTGGTCTGCCCTCTCCTTGAATGGAAACTACCTATGAGACTGTTAGCTTGGATATCTGGACCTCCTAGGCTCTTGGTCAGTGACAGTTCTGATGACGTTTATGGATTTGGGAAGTGATATTCAGTGGGTGCATGTCCCACACTAGTAATATGAGAATAGGATAATTTTTTAGGGGCGCCTGGGTGGCTTAGTCGGTTAAGCGTCCGACTTTCACTTAGGTCATTCAGTTCTCGCCAGGCTCTGTGCTGACCGCCAGCTCAGAGCCTGGAGCCTGTTTCAGCCTGTCACTCCCTCTCTCTCTGACCCTTCCCTGCTCACGCTGTCTCTCTCTCTCTCCTAAAAATAAATAAAACACTTTTTATGGTATTCATATCTTTCATTGTACCTCACCTGAAGAAACACAATTTGGCTTAGATACAGGAAGAACTGATTCATCTAGCAGTGACAAGTTGAGGTGGGGTAGTCATTGGATTTGGGTCAATTTGTGGAGGGCTCTTGTATAAAATGCAGTCCTTGGGTCCCACTCAGACCCACTGAATCTCAAGATGAGCATCTGTATTTGCACAGACACCGGTGTAATTACAAGGCATACTGAAATTTGAAGACCACTACTGCCTGTCCAGAGGGTACCTTTTACCATGTGAAGGGACCGAGGCTGGCTCTCTCCCTGGGATTCTCTTTGGACCTGCAAGTACCCTGGGCTAACTCTGGAAGCTCTGCCCTGTTTCATGGTGGAAGGGAAAGGGTTGGCTGTATCATTCCTGACTTGGGGCCTCCTGGGAACACCCCTGTTCCTGTTCCATCTGACCACCATTACTTTCTAGATTGCTTAGGTTGGGGTACCTGCCTCATCTGCAGCTGAAGCCATCACAGTGGAAGCAGTGGTACTGTACCCCTGAGGCCTTGTGCTTGTCTGCAGCCCACAGAGTCACCAGGGGGAACGTGATGTGACCTGCAGCCTCCTCCTCTCTGGTCCTGTAATGTTCTGCTCACTCCTCCGCAGCCACGACTGCGGGAGCCAGGAGTCTCATTCCCAAGGCTGCCACTGCTCTCCTAGAGCACTCTGTGCTCTGAGAGCTGGAAGGCTTTTCAGTATTGTCAATGATTTTTTTCTATGTTGGGGTGGAACCAGCCCACTCCATGAGCAAAATCTATAGCACTGAGAAGCGGCAGAAAATTGGCAAGGCTTAATAAACCTCATGCCTGACGCGCTCCTGTGGATATATATCAAAGGGAAAACAAATATATTGACTAATTCCTCTCGGAAGAACATCCATAAATTACAGCTGTTTGAAATCAGCCCGTTGTGAAAAAGGTTACAGATGATGTAATTTGCACCATTATAGGTATAACTATGCTGCACCCAGGTTTTACTTCTCTTGCAGCCTCCTGTCTTTGAGTGTGGGAAGTACCCCGCATTCTGGAGGACATGTGGTTTAGGAGGATAATAATACCTTGCATTTGCCTTCTCAGGTTCCCTCCCACCAAGGACTCTGTGTGACCCTTTTGACAGCCCCGTTATGAAGGGTTCAGCTTCTAAGAGGCAGAATAAAGACCCTGTGCACAGATTGGGGAAAATTGAACTGATGCAAGTTTATTGACCCTTGCCGGGTGCTCTAGACTCAGAACTTAGGCTCGAGTCCAGTTCTGTGCAGGGTAACTGCCACTGTCACATCTCCACCTGAGACATGATACTTCCAGACCCTGCTCCCCTCTCACAGAACCACATAGTTCTTCTGATAGGACCTTTGTTTCCTAAGCTTATCTTAGTATCAAGAATGGTAGCTCTTCATCAGTGTATTTCTTCTACCCGGTTTGGACAACAGCTATACTTCTTTTTGTCTGAAAGTGCCCACTGCTGGAGCCAGTAGAATATTCCAGCAATGCTCCACACAGGTCCAAGTGTAAACCTTCATTTATAGCCACAGGACACCTTCAAAAACATCCCTGGACTCCCATGGTTATGTTAGACTCATGTTAATATCCCCACCCAACAGATGAGAACACTGAGCCCAGCAGGGTTAGAGCTGTCCATAGAGTCAATGACACAAGTAGACCTGGTATTACAGTTTCCTGTCTCCTTGGCTGACATCCCTTCTTAGTGGGTTGTAGGTTTCCAAGCTTAGGCACACATCAGAATAGGATGCTGGAGATGGAGATTCCAGGGCTCCAACCCCAGAAAGCCTGAGACTTTGAGTTTGTACGTTTTTAAACAACGCTTCAGTAGTTGCGATGTTCCCAGGTTAAGAACTCCTGGAACTGACTAATGGGCCCTTTGGTGCAAGCTGGATCACTGTCTTCTCTGCATCCCTTACTGACTAGGGACACTGACCACAAGATAGGGTTTTTGCTGTTCCCAGATTTGATTGCCCAGGTTATGCTGAATGAACTCCTTGTCCTAGTGCTCTTACTACTGACAAGTAGCAGGGGGGGAGCCAGAAGCCTGTCTGCCTGCCTGCCTCTTAGAGATGGGGAGGAGTGCAATGGGAAAGTGTATAACGGAGTAAGTCAGTGGCTGGGCAGGACAGTGTCTGCGTCAGAAAACAGGCTTGAATCAAGCTTCATTATGTGGTTTATTTTACTTATTGGACTAGCCTATCTACATATAGTGTTTCCGGGTGCTGCATTCCCACTGTGATGGGAGGGGGTCTCATTCCCCAGTGAGTACAGAGTGCCCCCAGGCCCAGGCTGAGCCCTGCCCCACAGGCCCAGGACACACTAGCTCTTTAGCAGCAGGTGTGGGGAGCAGAGACAGCTCTGCTGACGCAGGCGGACACCCCATGCGTCTGATTGCAGTAATTGCTTGCTTGATGTTTTGTATTTGTCTACATATACCCCGTCAGTGGCAGCCACCCACTCAGTTTCTCTCGGAAAGCCTCTTGCTCTCCTTTTCCTCATACGCATGCATTCACATATACACACAAATATACATGGCTACAGGCCCAGCTTGGCCCACTCCCTGCCATCTATTCACAAGATAAAAATAGCCACAAACACACTCACGGATGAGTCTGATTAGACTGTTTAGTTGCTCCCCTCCTTCTCTGATCACAGCCCTAAAAGCCACACATGCTGTCCTTGTTTCTTAGAGGGTCCAGCTGAATGCCTCTGTGGGAGTGGCAGGAGACATGAATGGGCTCCACTTCCCTTCTCTCCCTGCCTTGTTTTAGAGTGCCTGCTTCCTGGAAACCCCAGGGAACACAGCATGAGTGTCAGGAAGAGGATTTTCTTTGAATTGTGTATTGAGAAGGGAGGCCAGATTGTTTGGTAAGTGAATATAGATCTGTGGGCATGGGAGTTTAAAGACCGCTTAGAGAAAGTCAGAGTTGTCGTAGCTACATCCATGTCTGACCGTGAAAACTTAGTAGTGCCCTCTTCCCAGTCACACTAGTGCTGGTTGTCGTTTAGTTTTAGTACCATTGGGAGTTTTAGGGGTGTACAGTTCTATGAATTTTAACATATGGATACATTTGTATAGCCATCACCACAATCAGGCATCACCCCCCGAAACTTCTTTGGGCTTTCCCTTTCCAATTATACCTCCACCATCTCTGATTTTTTTCTTTATGATTGTGTCACATGAATGAAATCATACAGCATTTAACCTCTGGAGGCTAGTTTCTTTCACTCAGCATCATGCCTCTGAGATCCATCCAAAATATTCCATGTATCAATAGTATGCTCTTTCTTATTGTTAAGTACCACTCCATTGTGTACATGTACCATGATTCATTTAACTATTCATCCCCTGAAGGACAATGGGTTGCTTCCAGTTTTTAGTAATTTTGAAAGGGCTTTTATAAGCATTCATGTATAGATTTTTGTGTAAATCTATATTTTTACATCTCTAGGGTAAATGCCCAGGAGTGGGATTACTGAGTCAGATGGAGGTATATGTTTAATTTGATAAGAAACTTGAGTAAGAACTTAGCATTGTCAGTGTTTTTAATTTTAATCATTCCAACAACTGTACGGTGTTATCCAATCATGCCTTTAATTTGCATTTCCCTAATGGCTAATGATGCTGAACAATTCTTCATGTGCTTGTTTGCCATCTGTTTTGTTAAGTATCTGTTAAGTCTTTTGCCCATTTCTTAATTGGGGTTTTTCTTTTCTTACTCTTGAGTTTTGAGAGTTCTTTCTATATTTTGGATCAAGTACTTTGTTGGATATGTGATTTGCAAATATTTTCTCCCAGCCTATAGCTTGTCTTTTGTTCTTTTAATATTGTCTTTTTAAGAGGTTTAGTTTTGATGTGGTACAATGTACTAGTTTTCTTTTACAGATCATGCTTTTAGTATCATGTCTGAGAACTTTGGCAATTCCCAGGTCACAGAGATTTTCTCCTATGTTTTCCACAAAAATATTTATAATCTGATTTTTTACACATGGATTTATGACCTATTTTGAGTTCATTTTTTCATATGCTGTGATATTTATGCTGATTTTTTTGTTATTTTTTTCAGAAGGATGTTCAATTGTTTTAACAGCATTGTTGAAAAGAGTGTTCTTTTTCTATTGAATAGCTTTTGCACCCTTATAAAAAAATCAATTTTTCATATTTGTGTGGTTTTATTTCTGGGCTTTCTATTCTGTTTCATTGACCTATGTAGGTATCCCTTCATCAATACCACATTGACTTGATTTTTGTGACTACATAGTAAGTCATAGAATTGTGTAGCTTGATTTCTCTTTTATTCTTCTCTTTCAGAATTGTTTTATCTATTCTAATTCCTTGACTTTTTTCATAAATTTTAGAATAAACTTATCTGTTATAGAAAATATCTGCAAAACTCCCTGTGAGGATTTTAATAGAATTACATTAAACATGTGGATCAGTTTGGAGCAGAATCAACATTTTTATTATGCTGAGTCTTCTAATCCTTGAACAGAATATGTCTATTTATTTAGGTTGTCTCTGATTTGTTCCATCAGGATTTATAGCTTTCAGCATATAGATTCTGTGATTCTGTATATATTGTTAAATTTATACTGAAGTATTTCATTTTTCTGGAGTTACTCTAAACGGCAGTGTTTTGGTTAAAAATTATACATGTATATATATAATATAATTATATTATACATATTATACATATTATATAAAGTAAAACAAATTTTTGTGTGTTGATTTTATATTCTATAAGCTTGCTAAACTCTAATAGTTCTAGGAGAGATTGTTATTATTTTTTATAGATTTCTTGGAATTTTCTACACAGACAATCATGTTGTCTGCAAATAACTACAGTTTTATTTCCTTATTCCCAATCTTTATGGCTTAAATTGACTTTTATTATCTTATTACATTCACTAAAACCACTGGTTCAATATTGGATAAGAGTGGCAGATCATTGCCCTATTCCTGATCTTAAAAGAAACATTAAATCCTTTATTATTAAACACTATGCTAGTTGTAGGTTTTCTCTTTAGGTTTTATTTATTTATTCTGAGAGAGAGAAAGAGAGATTATGCAGGAGGGGCAAAGAGAGAAGGAGAGAGAGAATCCCAAGCATGCTCCCACTGTCGGCACAGAGCCCAAAGTGGGGCTCAATCCCATGAAGTGTGAGATTATGACCAGAGCCAAAATCAAGAGGCAGATGCTTAAGTGGCTCAGCCACCCAGGCACCTGGTTGTAGATTTTTAATAGATGCCCTTAATCAAGTTAAGGAAGGTTACTTTTGCCTTTGGTGATTGAAAATTTTTATGATGAATGCATGTTAAATTTTTCAAATACTTTTTCTGCAACAATTGATATGACCATATAGTTTGTTTTCTTTAGAAGGTGCATACAGTGGATTAGATTGATTTTTAAAATATTGAACCAGTCTTGCATTTCTGTAATAGACCCTACTTACTTATTGTATATTATTCTTTTTATATATTGATAGATTTGATTTGTAATGTTTTGATTTTGTGTCTATGTTCATGAGGGATATTGGTCTACAATTTCTTTTCTGTACTATTTGTCTGATTTTGATAACAAAATAATGGTGACCTGAGAAAATGGTGACCTGATTATTTTCTGAAAGTGATTGTATAGAATCCTAAAATGTTTGGTAGAAATTAACTTCTAGGCTGAGGGGTCCTCTATTTCAGAAGTTTTGTGAACTATGGATTTAATTTCTCCACTAGTCATAAGACTGTTCAGATTATTTATCTCACATTGGGTGAATTTTGATAATTTTGATAATCAGCCCATTTCACTCAAGTTGGCAATTTGATGCCCATAGAGTTGTACATGGCATTTCCTTACTATCCTTTTAATATTTGTGGGGTCTGGTATTAGCAATATCTGCTTTTTTCATTCAGTCTTGTTATATGTTTATCACAAGTTTTTTTTTCCATATATTTTTTAACTGTCATTTTTCTTTCCAATTTTATTGTTTTCTGATATCTTTACTATTTCTTTCCTCCCGCATTCTTAGGGACTGTTTTGCTTTTTTTTTTTTTTTCTTGAAATAGAAGCTTAGCTTATTGATTAGACACCTTTCTTCTTTTCTAATATAATTACTTAATGCGATAAAATAATCTCTGAGCAATGCTATAGCTGCATCCTGCTCATTTGGATAGATTATATTTTTATATATTGGAATTCAATTAAAATTATATTCTAATATCTTTTGAGACTTTTTCTTTGACTTACGGATTATTTAGAAGTACTGTGAAATCTACAATGATTAGTGATTTCCTTATATCTTTCTGCTATTTATTTCCAGTTTAATTTTATTATGGTCAGAGAATTAACTTTGTATGATTTTAATTATTTAAATTTTTCATAATTGTTAAATTTATATCCTATGAATGATATAGGATATAGGCCATCTTGATGAACTTCCCACGTACATTAGAAAATAATGTGTTTTCTACTGTTGTGGGGTTTAATGCTCTCTGAATGTCTATGAGACTCAATTGGTTTACGGTATGTTTAGTTCCTCTATATCTTTGCTGATTTTCTGTCTAGTGGCTCTATCGATTAATGAGAAAGAAATGCTAAGGGCTCCTACTATAACTGAATTTGTATATATTGTTTCTTTTAGTTCTTTCAGTTTTTGCTTCAGGTATTTAAAAAAATTTTTTAAGTTTACTTATTTATTTATTTATTTTGAGAGTGAGAGGACACAAGTGGGGGAGGAACAGAGAGAGAGGGAGAGAGAGAAAAGCCCAAGCAGGCCCTTAGCTGTCAGTGTAGAACCTGATGTGGGGCTCAAACTCATGAACCATGAGATCATGACCTGAGCTGAAATCAAGAGTTGGGCACTTAACTGACTGAGCCACCCAGGTGTCCCTGCTTCAGATCTTTTGAAGCTCTGTTGTTAGGTGCATGCACATTTAAGATTGTTATCTCCATTTGCTCCCTTTTATCCCTTTATCCCTTTATCATTATGTACTGTCTTCATTCCCTGTAATTTTCTCTTCTTTGAAGTCTACTTTGATGTTAAAACAGCAACTCCAACTTTCTTATTAATATTGTTATCATTTACCCTTTCCCATTGTTTGACTTGACTTTCTTAAGTGTTTGAATTTGAAATGAATTCCTTATAGATAGCACATAGTTAAGACATATTTTATTTTTTAATGTTTATTTATTTTTGAAAGAGAGAGACAGAGACAGAGTGTGAGTGAGTGAGGAGCAGAGAGGGACACAGAATCTGAAGTAGACTCCAGGCTCTGAGCTGTCAGCACAGAGCCTGAGGTGGGGCTTGGACCCACAAACTGCAAGAGCATGACCTGACCTGAAGTCCACAGCTTAATTGACTGAGCCACCCAGATGCCCCAAGACATATTTTAAATACACTCTGACAATTTCTGGGTTTAGACCATTAATTTAATTTTAATTTATGGGTTCAGACCATTTACACTTAAAGTAATTATTGCTATATTTAGACTTAAGCCTGCCTTTTTATTATTATTTTTTCTATTTGTTTCCTCTATCTTCTCTTCCTCTGTTCCTCTTTCTTGCCTTCTTTTGGTTTATTCACATCTGCTTATACTTTTTAGATATTTCAGTATTAGATATTATAGTATCACATTATTTCAACAACTATATTACAATGTCCTTGAAGTCAGAGATTGTATTCTATTCTTATTCATGTTTGTTCTTTGCCCTCTATTATTGTCAGGCTAGGACAGTACTTTTCATATAGTGACTGCTCAGTAGTTCTTCATTAATTGGATCAATGAATATTGAGTGATTTGAATTTATGTTTGGTATTTGTAACATTTCACGTTCAGGGAATTTTCCCCTCTTCTAAAGGGAGTATAATCTACAGGGACTAAAACTCTTAAGGTGTATGACTTAACTTTAAAATCTTATGTATTAGAATTTTGGACTTATATTTAACCATAAATGTGGTTAAAGGAAATGGAAGATGGTGTTCCAGTTACCTGTAAAACTAAGTGTCTACTTAAACAATACTAGAAATTAGTTTGTACTCTATGTGTTACACATAGCATCAATTCATGAAAGATTTTAATAATGTTATACAAAAAGCCTCACAGGTCTGCAGGCTTGTCTATTACTGGACTAAAAATGTTGACATGTTGAAAGGAAGATGTTAAACCAAAAGAGCTTGTAGAAAGTGCAAGTAGGGGAACAGAAGGCTCCTAGAGCACAGCACTGGCAGTACCCATGTAAGTCCTATCTAGGGGAGACATGGACTTTGAAAGTTAGAATCCTGTTGGCTGGAGTAGTTGGATGTATGAGGCTATCTTAACTTAATTCTATTAAACAATCAATTTTGTCACCTCTCCTTGTTCTACTCTTGGGAACACCAGCAAAACTTTCTTACAAGTAATTTTCTTGTCATGGTGGAAACAAGAATTACAGGTTAACAATGGAACATTAAATGCACACATCTACTTTTGCCTCCTTCTGAAACTATTAAACCCATCGTATAAGGATTTTTCATAAAGACATCAACCCGAAAAGAAAGGGAAGTGGGGTGAGGAGACAATAGCAACACAACTTTGAAGGTGGAGGGTATATGGATGAGAGTAAATTAGCAGCTTTCAGGACACAGAATCCTATGCAGGAAAATGGAGAAGCAACAATGTTTATGTTTACAAATCTTAAAACAGCTTAAGAATTGGCTGTAGCAGACATGCCTAAAACAAGGAAAGGGTAACGAGAAGGCTTATAATCAGGATTGTTTTAAAGTCTCTTTATAAGAATTTAGATCCCCAAATTCTCTTTCCTGACTCTCTTTCCAGCATATAGGTGACTCCCTCATGTCTGCAGAAGATGAAGGTTTATTTCCTAGAAGGGTAAAATAGAAGATTTCTGAATTTGGGAATCCCAAACACAACTGATGGGCTGGGCACCACCAAAAACAGGGAGATCAAGTGAGCCCCCCACTCTTAGCCTGCTTCCCTTCTTGGTGTTAGTGCTCTGGCAGCTGTAACTTTATCTTTCAAAGTAAGAGGCTAGGAAAGCCTTCTCTAGGGAGCCAATCAGCACAAGGAGAATGGTATAAAGTTACTGAATTGGGAGTTTCTGAGGAATCGGGCCAACCAGACTACCTTAGTGTCACAGGGCCAGTCAACAAAGCCCATCCATACACTCAGTGCTTTTAGACTCCCAGTCTTAAAGATTATCATACAATTAAGGAGAATCAGAGATCTGACAAAAATCTCCATGGGAAAAATAGACACTGGAATAAAGAAATAGAAAAAGATAACTTTTTTTTAATGTTTTATTTATTTCTAGGAGAGAGAGAGAGACAGTGTGAGCAGGGGAGGGTCAGAGAGAGAGGGAGTCACAGACTGAAACAGGCTCCAGGCTCTGAGCTGGCAGTCAGCACAGAGCCGGACGCGGGGCTCGAACCCACGAACCGCGAGATCATGACCTGAGCAAAAGTCAGATGCTTAACCGACTAAGCCACCCAGGCACCCCAGAAAAAGATAACTTGATGGAACAGAAACTACACAGAGATCAAAAACACAAAATGTAAACATCAGTAATATCTTTACAGAAACAGGAGAATATATTGCAATCCTGAAACAGAACATGATATTTTAAAATGATACATTCAGAGAACAAGATTGTTTAGAAATTAGCATGTGATGGCAGAAAATAAAAACTCAATAGACAGGTTGGGAGATAAAATAAGGAATTCTCAGAGAAAGTACAGCCAATAGTAAAAAAAGATAGAACACAGGAGTGAATAATATAGGACCTTTGAAGACCTTTGCTGAAAGGGAACTATTGTTCAAAGGTTATGACATTATTCAATATCTGAATGATGGTTACAGAAAGAGTGAACAGAGGAAATAGAAAAGATAAAATAATCAAGGTCATAATTTAATGAAATTTCTTATATTTAAAACACATGCGTTTCCAGACTGAAAGAGCAAATGAAGAATGAATATGGTAACAGACCCACACGATGGCACACCTTTGAAAAATTTTAGAACACTGGGGGTAAAAGATCCTAGAAGTTTCCAGGGAGAAGAAAATGTACATGATATATAAAAGATAAACAATCAGACTGACTTTGACATCTCAGGAGTAACAACAGAAGTTAGGACTATTTTGCACAGTGATTTGCAACTTGGAATGCTATATCCATTCAAATGATCGATTATGTATATGAATAAAATAAAGACATTTTGAGACGTGAAATGTTTCAAGATATTTGTCTCCAGGGCACCTTTTCTTGGGAAACTATTGGATGTTATGCCCCATCAAAATGGGACTGTTAACCAAGGGAGAGACATGAGTTACCAGAAACAGGTGTTTGTTGCACAGTAGGTAGGCAAAGGGAATCCTAGGAGGATGGTGAGGTGAGACCCCAGGCTACCTCGAGTATAAGTACTCTACACCAGAGTAGCTCAGAAGACCCAGAAAAAGATTTTTCTAAGAAAATGAAGCTGCTTAAGTACATCATGGAGCCAAATATATTGAGAGGAGATTTAGAGAATGGGCAGAGAGCTTGAGCTTGAAATGTGATAAGCACACACAAAGAACAAATGAAAAAGTATAAGGAAATAAAACAAAAACCAAGCCAAAACAGAGAACTGTGCTGAGAAGGAAAAGTAATCACAGTGAGCCCTAAGGCTCAGCCATGCACAGCATCTACACAGTGGTGGTAGTAATGGGCCTTGGTGAATATGCCAGCCAGAATTATAGTATATCTCCACTGTGAGGGTGTGGGGGCTGGATGGGAACAAATGAGCTCACACCTCATCTTTCATATCAAAAGTCGGGGAGAGGCCTAAAATTGGTAAAATTCAAGAAGTAACTAAACATGCATATAATTTCAAGGAATGGAAATGAATATTGAATGAGTCAGCTGTAAGTATTGAAAGTGTTTGGTTCTGGTTATTGAACAGTAGAGAGACAGGGAAGAGGACAGAGGCTGCTGTTTGCTTTCTAAAGCAAACAGAAGATGATAGGCAATGCATGTTTGATTAAGAAAAGTTAAGAAAGGTAAGAAAATAAAAAGGAATAAAAGTAAAGTTTCTGTTCATATCCAGCTTCAGGCAAAAATAGATACATAAATGATAAAAAAAAAATAAAGGCATTCCATGGCACTATAGAAAAGCTGGAAATGCTAATAATACGGTAGATTGCACTGCTATTTTCACTATTCACTGCCTTTCACTCCCATCCACTGCCATGTGAATTGTAGTCCTCTTCCTGTGGGAGGTGAATGATCCTTTCCCCTGCTCATGATGCCAGGCTTGGCTACGTGATCATTTTAGAGCAATAAAACATGGCTGGAAGTGACATGCCAACTTCTAGCAGAAACTTTAAGAACAATTGTGGCTTCCACCGTTGTTCTTTTTCCACTGCTCGTCTTAGATAGAAGACCTTTCTTTACCAAGTGTAAAAGACGCATGAAAAAGAACTCTGTTGGTCTAGAGATACAGGTAAGGTGAGCAGGAAATCAACCTTAAAAAAGCTGAATAATACAACATATGTACATTCCTACCACTCAGAAATGACCATATTTAAACTTTTGATATTGTGCAGGATGTATTATCACACTCAATTCTTCCTCTCCTCCCATGGCTTGCAGTATCTTCCACTACAGGCAAGTTGTACCCCTCTGCCCTTTCACTCAGCTTTGGCTTTTGGCCTTGCTCTGGGCAGTTGTAAGTGAGCGGAAGTGATGGAAGCAAAGACCTGAGATGTGCTCGTGCAGTTGGGCTTGCCCTCATTGTCATGTTTTGGCCATGAGAAGCAATGACCCAGATAGTGCAGGTGCCTGAGCCTTCCTGAAAGTCTCATTGCCTTGAATTCTGAAGACAAAACACCCCAGCAATGCACAAAAAGTGATTGCTTGATGCCATATGCTTTAGGGTGGCTTGTTACATAGCATTGCATGGTAAGAGATGACTGATGGAGATGTCCGTCCTTCAAATCTGTTTCAATGTAAGCATATATTATTTCCCTAAGGTGGGGTTCATACTATCCTGTTTCACAATTTTTTAACTTGATTTACCAACACTTTATATAATTATGCATTCTTCTACAGCATAATCTTAAATAGATAGAATTGTGTTATTGCATATTTAAACAGTTGTCTACTGCTCAACTTTTAACCTTTTTCTATATCTTTCATCTTTATAAATACTTATGCTATAAAAATCCTGATACAAAACCTTTTTACACATTCCCTATTTTATTTCCTTATGTTAAATTCCAAGATATGTGACAAAGTAACCAGGCTTTGATACTTACTGTCATATTTTCCAGTTTTATATGAATACCCATTTCCCAACATTTTACTGACACTGAAATGTTGTTCTTTAAATTCTTTGCAAATTTGAAAGATAAAAATGACATTATGTTTAAATTTAAATTTTTTGGTTACTAGAGAAGTTGACAAATATTTTTTTAAATAGTTCTGCTGAGGTATAATTTACATACCACAAAATGCACAATCTCAAATGAATGAATTCTCACTAAATTTATGGAGTTGTGTAACTATCACAACAATCCAATTTGACAACATTTCCATCGCCCCAAAACATCTCTTGTGCCAATTTGCAGACACTTCCTGTTCCCTCAGCTCTAGTCAACCACTTAACTACTTTCTATCTTTACAGATTCATTTATAGTTCCTTTTTTTGTAAATTGCCCACTTTGTCCCTTTGCCTATTGGAGTACTAGTGATTGTCTTACTGATTGTTAACAACTATGCAAAGACTAACTCTGTAAGTATATTAAAAATACAAACTTCTTAGGTCAGCCTACATATCCTTGCTCACCTGTCCAGTTATTTGTCTTGCAAGTTCCTACCTCCACAGTACGCTCCAGATACTTGTCCTTGCTTCTTATGGCACCTGACACAGAGATCTCTCCTTCATTTGAATCCTTCATCTCCATACTGCCAATCTCACTCATTCCGAGTCATGTTGCAGTTTTTGGTGCCAATAATGCTTTTCAGAGAGACTTTCCTTGATTGCCTCATCCAACTTCAGATTCATTTGACAGTGGTCCTGATTTTAAGGCCTGTCTTGCTCATTAGGTTGAAAGCTTGTGAAGGTAGCATCTTATGTGTTTTGTTAATTACTATATCCCAACCCCTGGCTGCTTGCTTTCTTCTCTCTTTTTCTCTTTTTCCCTTTTTCCCTTTCTCCTTTTCTCTCTTTCCTTCTTTATTTTCTCCTTCCCACCCACACTCCTTCCCTCCCTCCCTCCCTTCCCCCATACCTCCATCCCTCGCTCCCTCCTTCCCTTCCTTCCTTCTTTCTTACTTTCCTTCCTTCTTATCTTCCTTCCTTTCTTCCTCCCTCCCTCCCTCCCTTCCTCCCTTCCTCTCTTCTTTTTTTTTCTTTTTAGTTTGTTGTTTCCTTTTAATATTGTCTGTAGTATCCTTGGATCTTTAGACATATTTAAATGTTATCAAGTTATTATGTTTATATTATATATTTATATCAATGATATAAATTGATATAAATATATATCAAGTATATATTTATATTATATATTTATGTTATCAAGTTTATAATTTTGTTCTTTATATTTCTCCATTACTTTATCCTTAGGAGTGCCTTTTCTGCATGAGAACAGGTAAATATTGACTTATATTGTCTTCTAATTCTTTAATTTTTTAATAAAAATTTTAGTGTTCTTATCCATTTGGAGTTTATATCGGTTTATAGTGTGAAGAATAAAATGTAAAGCAACTGTATTTTTACAAACAATTAACAAATAACCCTAACTTCATCTATGAAATAAATACATCATCTCCTCACTAGTTGGAAGTGTCACTTTTATTTTGTTATAAATACATATGTATGCTAAGTTGTATTTCTAGGCTTTCTAGCAAGTACCATTGATATATCTATTTTAGTGCCAGTGTCATAGATGTGCAACAGATTTCTGTGCATTGATTTTATATCCTGCGACTTTGCTGAATTTATGGATCAGTTCTAGTAGTTTTTTTTGGTGAAGTCTTTTGGGTTTTCCACATAAAGTATCAAGTCATCTGTGAAGACTGAAAATTTGACCTCCTCCTTGCTGATTTGGATGTCTTTGATTTAGTGTTGTCTGATTGCGATGCTAGGACTTCCAACACTATATTGAATAACAATGGTGAGAGTGGACAACCTTGTTGTGTTCCTGACCTTAGGGAGAAAGCTCTTAGTTTTTCCCCATTGAGGATGATATTAGCGGTGAGTCTTTTGTATACGTCGTTTATGATCTTGAGGTATGATCCTTCTATCCTTACTTTCTTGAGGGTTTTTATCAAGAAAGGATGCTGTATTGTGTCAAATGCTTTTCCTGTATGTATTGAGAGAATCATGTGATTATTATCCTTTCCTTTATGAATGTCATGTATCACAATGATTGATTTGCAGATGTTGAACCAGCCATACATCCCAGAAATAAATTCCACTTGATCGTGGTGAATAATTCTTTTAATGTATTGTTAGATCTAGTTTGCTAGGATCTTATTGAGACTTTCTGCACCCATGTTCATCAGGGAAATTGGTCTGTAGTTCTCCTTTTTAGTGTGGTCTTTGGTCTCGGAATCAAAGTAATGCTGGCCTCGTGGAATGGCTTTGGAAGTTTCCTTTCCGTTTCTATTTTCTGGAACAGATTCAAAAGAGTAGGTGTTAACTCTTCTTTAAGTGTTTGGTAGAATTCCCCTCAAAAGCCCTCCAGCCCTTGACTCTTGTCTGTTTGGAGATTTTTTACTTCTAATTAAATTTCTTTACTGGTTATGGGTCTGTTCAAATTTTTATATTTCTTCCTGTTTCAGTTTTGGCAGTTTATATGCTTCTAGGAATTTGTCCATTTTTTCAAGATTGCCCAGTTCATTGGCATATAATTGCTCATAATATTCTCATTATTGTTTGTATTTCTGCGGTTTTGGTTATGATCTCTCTTCTTTCATTTGTGATTTTATTTATTTGGGTCCTTTCTTTTTTCTTTTTGATCAGTCTGACTAGAGGTTTATCAATTCTGTTAATTCTTTCAAGGAAACAGCTCTTGGTTTCAATGATCTATTCTACTGTTTGTTTGTTTTTTTAATTTCAGTGCCATTGATTTCTGCTGTAATCTTTATTATTTCTCTTCTACTGCTGGCTTTGGGCTTTATTTGCTGTTCTTTTTCCAAGTCTTTTAGGTGTATGGTTAGGTCGTCTACTTGAGATCTTTCTTCCTTCTTTAGGAAGGCCTGGATTGCTACATACTTCCCACTTATGACTGCCTTTGCTGCATCTCAGAACTTTTGGGCTGTTGTGTTTTCATTTTTATTGGATTCCATGTACTTTTTAGTTTCCTCTTGAATTTCTAGGTTAACTCATTCATTCTTTAGTAAGATGTTCTTTAATCTCTAAGTATTCGTGGTCTCTCCAAATATTTTCTTGTGGTTGATTTCGAGTGTCATAGGGTTGAGGTCTGAAAATATGCAAGGTATGACCTTGGCCTTTTTGTACTTGTTGCAAGCTGATTTGTGATCCCATATACGATTGATTCTGGACAATATTCCATGTGCATTTGAAAAGAATGTGTATTCTGTTGCTTTAGGATGAAATGTTCTGAATATATCTGTTAAATACATTCAGTCGAGTGTGTCATTCAAAATCATTGTTTCCGTGTTGATTTTCTGCTTAGATGATCTATCCATTGCTGTAAGGGGGTGTTGAATTCTCCTACTGTTATGGACTATTATCAATATGTTTATGTTTGTGATTAATTGATTTATATATTTGGGTGCTTCCACATTGCAGCATAAATATTTACAATTGTTAGATCTTCTTGGTGGATAGCTTCCTTAATTATGAAATAATGTCCTTCTTCATCTCTTGGTATAGTCTTTATTTTAAAATCTAGGTTGTCCGATAAAAGTTGACTACTCCCAGCTTTCTTTTGATGACCATTACCATAATAGATGATTCTCCATCCCCTTACTTTCAATCTATAGGTGTCTTTAAGTATAAAATTAGTCTCTTGTAAGCAGCATTTATCTAATGGGAGTTCTCTTTGCTCCTTGGATTTTGATGTCTGTGTCCTTCCCCAGATTAGGAAAGTTTTCTGCCCTAATTTGTTCACATAAACCCTTTTCCCCCTTTTCTCTCTCTTCAACTTCTGGGGTTCCTATGAATCAGATGTTATTCCTTTTTTTTTAATGTTTATTTATTTTTGAGAGAGAGAGACAGTGTGAGTGGGGGAGGGGCAGAGAGAGAGGGAGACACAGAATCTGAAGCAGGCTCCAAGCTCTGAACAGTCAGCACAGAGCCCCATGTGGGGCTCAAACTCACAAACTGCAAGTTCATGACCTGAGCCAAAGTCGGACACCCAACCAACTGAGCCACCCAGGCACCCCTGTTATTCCTTTTTAATAAGTCACTAAATTCTTTAAGTCTTGTATCATGATCTTTTGCCTTTGTTTCCCTCCTCCCCCCCACCCCCGCTGCTTCATTATTCTCCATAATTTTATCTTCTGTATCTCTGATTTGCTGCTTTGCTTTGTCTATACTTGCCGTTGTGGCATCCATTCAAGATTGCATCTCAGTTGTAGGGTTTTAACTTCATTCTGACTAGATTTTATTTCTTTTCTCCACAGAAAGGGATTCTATGATTTTTTTCAACCCCAGATAGTATTATTATTATTATGCTTCTAAAGTATAGATCAGACATCTTTCTTATATTTATGTTGATTAAACCCCTGGCTGTTATTTCTTCCTGTTCTTTATTTTGGAATGAATTCCTTCATTTTGTCATTTTGGAAGAAGAAAAAAATTAATAGAATAAAAAATAAAATTAAAACATTAAAAACAAAACAAAACAAAAAATCAAATAAAGGAAACTAGATCCTAGGTGTGTTTTTGTCTGTTTGTTGAAAGTAGCTTGATAGAATAGAGAAAAAATGGAAAGAAAAGAAAAAAGTAAGAAAAATTTAAAAATTAAAAAAGAATTTATATAATAAAATGGAATAAAATAAAGAAAATGAAATAGAATAAAAACATTTTAATAAAAAATAATGTAAAAAAATAAAAGTTTCTCCTTCTGTATCCAAGAAAGAGGAAGAGAAGAAAGAAAACAGTTTAAGCAAAAACAGAAGCAAAGAAAATGAACACATAAAGAAGCAAGCAAACAGAATGAGACCCAAAGCAAATCACATCCAGTTTCCCCTAGAACTGAACCTATGAAGCACTCTATAGCCCGTACACTAAGCAGGTGGAGTAACTTGTGCTGGTTTTCTAGGGGATGTGCTTGAAGGGCACAGTTGGGTGGGTATTGGTGTAATGGCTCGATTCTCTACTAAGTAGTGCTGCTTACCTTACTGGGGTGGATCAGTGTTGTGCGGGAGAGGTGGAAATGGGTTTACCCAGCTCCCTCTGGCACAGGAACTTCCTGCTTTCACTGACCCATGATTAAGCACCGCTCCTTTGTCCCAGACCTCCATCCATTCCCCACCTCTACTCTGTCTGCGTCCAAGGTGTCTGCTGTTAGGCAGCAACTCCCCCCAGAGTTTTATAACAGATGGGGTTGTGTTTCAAAATTCCATACCTCAGAGACCCTTGCAGCTTGGACCAAAGCCAACTCACTGGGGGAGGGTCTTACTGACCAATGGCCAGTGCTGGTCTGCCCCAGAAAATGTTCATAGGATTGTACAGCCACAGAGGTTCAGAGATTATGGAAAATCACAACACATAGCCAGTGCCATGTTCCACTGCATTCTGACATCTTTGTGCCAATACCAGAAAACATGTCTGTTCTCTGGGGTCTGCTGAGACCTTTGACCATGGGAAGACTGCATGACCGCTACCAGATGCTCTCCAAGAAGGGGAACCACTTCTCCCCATGTGGCACATTGACCCCTCAGACCCTACTGCCTACTTCTGGGGATTCATCCTACTTCTTTACCAGAGCATTGCTAGGCATCAAAATTTCAGACTGCACTCCACAGCTTATTTAATCCTGGTGGTATTGACATCCACTCCTTTCTCTCCATCAGTGTTTTTGGGAAACAGACTTCCTGTTTAGACCTACGTGGTTTTTTTTTTTTTACTCTTTCTGTATCTTTCTCTCCAGCTACTTTTGGAGTGATTTTCTTGCACAATTCTTTTTTTTTTTTTTTTTTACAAATAGTTTATTGTCAAATCAGTTTCCATATAACATCCAGTGCTCATCCCCACAAGTGTCCTCCTCCATGCCCATCCCTCCTCCCCCCCACATCCATCAGTCCTCAGCAGCATTCAAGAGTCTCTCATGGTTTGCCTCTCCCCCTTTCCCCCACCATTTCCGCCCTTCTTCTCCCCCTTGGTCCTCTGTTAAGTTCCTCCTAATCCTCCTATACGTGCACACATATGATATTTGTCCTTCTCTGCCTGACTTATTTCGCTCAGCATAACACCCTCAAGGTCCATCCATGTTGCTACACATGGCCAGATTTCATTGTTTCTCATTGCCATGTAGTATTCCATGTATATAGATAAACCACATCTTCTTGATCCATTCATCTGTTGATGGACACTTAGGCTCTTTCCATGTTTTAGCTATTGTGGAGAGTGCTGCTATGAACATTGGGGTACATGTGCTCCTATGCATCAGCATTTCTGTATCCCTTGGGTAAATTCCTAGCAGTGCTATTGCTGGGTCATAGGGGAGTTCTATTGTTAGTTTCCTGAGGAACCTCCACACTGTTTTCCAGAGGGGCTGTACCAGTTTACATTCCCACCAACAGTGTAGGAGGGTGCCCGTTTCTCCACATCCTCGCCAGCATCTAGAGTTCTCTGATTGGCTCATTTTAGCCACTCTGACTGGCGTGAGGTGGTATCTCAGTGTGGTTTTGATTTGTATTTCCCTGATGAGGAGCGATGCTGAGCATCGTTTCATGTGTCTGTTGGCCATCTGGATGTCCTCTTTGGAGAAGTGTCTGTTCATATCTTCTGCCCATTTCTTCACTGGGTTGTTTGTTTTTCGGGCGTGTAGTTTGGTGAGTTCCTTGTAGATTCTGGATATCAACCCTTTATCTGATATGTCATTTGCAACTATCTTTTCCCATTCCGTTGGTTGCCTATTAATTTTCTGGGTTGTTTCCTTGGCTGTGCAGAAGCTTTTAATCTTGATGAGGTCCCAACAGTTTATTTTGGCTCTTGATTCCCTTGCTTTTGGGGATGTGTCAAGTAAGAAGTTGCTGCGGTGGAGGTCAAGGAGGTTGTTTCCTGCTTTCTCCTCTAGGGTGTTGATAGTTTCCTGTCTCACGTTCAGGTCCTTTATCCATTTTGAGTTTATTTTTGTGCATGGTGTGAGAAAATGATCTAGTTTCATTCTTCTGCATGTTGCTGTCCAGTTCTCCCAACACCATCTGTTAAAAAGGCTGTCTTTTTTCCATTGGATATTCTTTCCTGCTTTGTCAAAGATTAGTTGGCTGTATACTTTTGGGTCCACTTCTGAGTTCTCAATTCTGTTCCATTGGTCTATGTGTCTGTTTTTGTACCAATACCATACTGTCTTGATGATGACAGCTTTGCAGTAGAGGATAAAGTCTGGGATGGTTATCCCTCCCGTTTTGGTTTTATTTTTCAGGATTACTTTGGCTATTCGGGGTCTTTTGTGGTTCCATACAAATTTTTGGATAGTTTGTTCTAGTTTTGAGAAGTATGCTGGTGCAATTTTGATTGGAATTACATTGAATGTGTAGAGTGCCTTAGGTAGTAATGACATCTTAACTATATTTATTCTTCCTATCCATGAACATGGAATGTTTTTCCATTTCTTTGTGTCTTCTTCAATTTCCTTCATAAGTTTTCTATAGTTTTCATCATACAGATCTCTTGTATCCTTGGTTAGGTTTATTCCGAGGTATTTTATGGTTTTTTGTGCAATTGTGAATGGGATCAGTTTCTTGATTTCTCTTTCTGTTGCTTCATTGTTGGTGTATAAAAATGCAACCGATTTCTGTACGTTGATTTTGTACCCTGCAACTTGGCTGAATTCTTGGATCAGTTCTAGTAGGCTTCTGGTGGAGTCTGTCGGGTTTTCTATGTAGAGTATCATGTCATCTGCGAAGAGTGAAAGTTTGACTTCCTCTTTGCCAATTCTGATGCCTTTGATTTCCTTTTGGTGTCTGATGGCTGATGCTAGGACTTCCAGCACTATGTTAAACAGAGTGAGAGTGGGCATCCCTGTCGTGTTCCTGATCTCAGGGGGAAAGCTCTCAGTTTTTCCCCGTTGAGGATGATGTTAGCTGAAGGCTTCTCATAGATGGCTTTGATGATGTTTAAGTAGGTTCCTTCTATCCCAACTTTCTCGAGAGTCTTTATTAAGAAGGGATGCTGTATTTTGTCAAATGCTTTTTCTGCATCTATTGACAGGATCATATGGTTTTTATCTTTTCTTTTATTGATATGATGTATCACATTGATTGATTTGCGAATGTTGAACCAGCCCTGTAACCCAGGAATGAATCCCACTTGATCTTGGTGGATGATTCTTTTTATATGCTGCTGGATTCGATTTGCAAGGATCTTGTTGAGAATTTTTGCATCCGTATTCATCAAGGATATTGGCCTGTAGTTCTCTTTTTTTGCTGGATCTCTGTCTGGCTTGGGAATCAGAGTGATGCTGGCTTCATAAAATGAGTCCGGGAGTTTTCCTTCGATTTCTATTTTTTGGAATAGCTTGAGAAGAATTGGGATTAATTCTGTTTTTAAATGTCTGGTAGAATTCCCCAGGGAAGCCATCAGGTCCAGGGCTCTTATTTGTTGGGAGATTTTGATCACTGATTCAATTTCTTCACTCGTTATGGGTCTGTTCAGGTTTTCTATTTCTTCCCGTGTGAATTTTGGTAGTGAGTGTGTGTTTAGGAATTTGTCCATTTCTTCTAAGTTGTCCAATTTGTTGGCATATAATTTTTCATAGTATTCCCTGATAATTGCTTGTATTTCTGAGGGGTTGGTTGTAATAAGTCCATTTTCATTCATAATTTTGTCTATTTGGGTGCTCTCTCTTTTCTTTTGGATAAGTCTGGCTAGAGGTTTGTCAATTTTGTTTACCTTTTCAAAAAACCAACTCTTGGTTTCATTGATCTGTTCAATTGTTTCTTTGGTCTCTATGTTGTTTATTTCTGCCTAATTTTTACTATTTCTCTTCTTCTACTGGGTTTAGGGCGTTCTTGTTGCTCTGCCTCTAGTTCCTTTAGGTGAGCTGTTAGATTTTGGACTTGCTTTTTCTAATCTCTTGAAATAGGCCTGGAGAGCAATGTACTTTCCTCTTAGGACTGCCTTGGCCGTATCCCATAGATTTTGAATTGTTGTGTTTTCATTTTCATTTCTTTCCATATATTTTTTAATTTCATCTCTATTTGCCTGATTGGCCCATTCATTCTTTAGAGGGTGTTGTTGAACCTCCATGTTTTTGGAAGTTTTCCAGACTTCTTCCTGTAATTGATTTCAAGTTTCAAAGCATTGTGATCTGACAGTGTGCATGGTATGATCTCCATTCTTTTATATTTATTGAGGGCTGCTTTATGTCCCAGTATGTGATCTCTTGGAGAATGTGCCATGCGCACTTGAGAAGAAAGTAAATTCCCTGGCCTCAGGATGTAAAGTTCTAAATATATCCGTCAGGTCCATCTGGTCCAATGTGTCTTTCAAGTCCATTATTTCTTTAGTGATTTTCTGTCTGGTTGACCTATCCATTGCTGTAAGCGGAGTATTAAAGTCCCCTGCTATTAGCACATTCTTATCTATAAGCTTGTTTCTGTTTGTGATTGTTTTAGATATTTAGGTGCTCCCATATTCGGTGCGTAGACATTTATGATTGTTAGTTCTTCCTGATGGATGGACCCTTGTAATTATTATGTAGTGCCCTTCTTCATCTCTTGTGATTGTCTTTAATTTAAAGTCCAGTTTGTCTGATATAAGTATCCTACTCTGGCTTTCTTTTGATTTCCTGTAGCATGATATGTATTTCTCCATCCCCTTACTTTTAATCTGAAGGTATCTTCCCATCTAAAATGAGTTTCTTGAGACAGCATATAGATGGATTTTGTTTTTTAATCCATTCTGCTACCCTATGTCTTTTGATTGGAGCATTCAGCCCATTTACATTCAGTGTTATTATTGAAATATGTGGGTTTAGAGTCTTTGTATCTTTGTAGGGTTCATGTTTGTGGTGGTGTCTCTGGATCTTTGTTCCTTGCAACCTTTCCTTCAGAGCATCCCCCTCAGGATTTCTTGTAGGGCTGGCTTAGTGGTGACAAATTCTTTCAATTTCTGTTTATTTGGAAAGGTTTTTATCTCTCCTTCTATTTTGAATGACAGGCTTGCTGGATAGAGATTCTTGGCTGCATATTTTTACTGTTCATCACATTGAAGATCTCCTGCCATTCTTTTCTGGCCTGCCACGTTTCAGTAGATAGGTCTGTCACCACTCTGATAGGTTTCCCTTTGTATGTGAGGGCCCTTTTCTCCCTAGCTGCTTTCAAAATTCTCTCTTTGTCCTTGTATTTTGCCATTTTTACGATGATATGTCGTGCAGAAGATCGATTCAAGTTACGTCTGAGGGGAGTCCTCTGAGCCTCTTGTATTTCGACATTGACTTCCTTCCCCAGGTCGGGGAAGTTCTCTGCTATAATTTGTTTCAGGACTCCTTCAGCACCTTTCCCTCTCTCTTCCTCTTCTGGGATTCCTATGATACGGATATTGTTGCGTTTGACCGTATTGCTGAGCTCTCGAATTCTTCTTTCTGGTTCCTGGATCAGTTTGTCTCTTTTTTTGTCAGCTTCTTGTTTTTCTATAATAGTGTCTTCTAAATCACTTATTCTCCTTTCTGCCTCTTCAATCCGTGCATTGGAGGCCTCCAATTTATTATGTATCTCATTTATCGCATTTTTTAATTCTTCATGCCTATTTTTATTTTCCATTCTGTCAGTAGCCATAGTTTCTTTGATGTCCCCTATGTTTTCTTCAAGCCCTGCTCTTAATTTTACCATTATTATTCTAAAGTCTTGTTCACTTATGCTGCTGATACCTGTTTTGAGCAGTTCATTAGCTGTCATTTCTTCTTGGAGTTTCTTTGGAGGAGAGCTCTTTCGTTTCATCATTTTAGTTAGCTTTCCGGCTCTTGTTGGTTTTAAAGACCTGTTATGCTTTCTGTTTCTATGAGCACTGCTATATCCAAGAAGACTCTGACTTTCCAGGGCCTATCCTTTCAGAGATTGTTTTTTGAATGGTATCCCTCGGTCTCTCTTGTTGGGACCTTAGTTATTTTATTTTCCTATTCGTAGAGATATTTGGGACTCTTCACCTTGTGTACTCTAGCTTGTTTCTTGAGGTAGCCCTGGAAAAGAAAACAGACAGACAAACACACAGGGAGCAGGAGTACACAAACGCACAGGCTGATTCAACTAACATGCAAAGTGAGAGGGAAAATGAAAAAGTTAATAGAAAAGACGGAGGAGAGAGGGCGAATAATAGGGAGCATAAAATACATAAAAGGGTCAAAAGGGGGAAAAGAAAAGGAAAAAAGAAGAAAACCGATGGACAAAGAACGGTTTAAAGCATATACCTGGATTTCCCAGCCACAGTTAAATAGCCGTGTGTATGCAGTGCTGGTTGAAGAGCATAGAGAAAAAGAGAGAAGGCAGGGTGAGACAAGGCAGATTTGGAAATAGAATGAACAGACAGAAGGGATAAGAAACTGTTTTCAAAGAGGTAAAGGGTAGAATATGGTTGGATAGGTGAGAGAAGGATGCTGGAATTATCCAGAGAAACTATATAGTCTAATTACTCCTGAGAGAAATAGCTGAAAAAGTCGGTAGGTGTAGAATTTACATTTACAGAATGTACTTGTGATTGTTTAAGCAAGCTGGCGACCAGAGTTAATCAGGTCAGTGTTTTGGGGAAAAAAGCGAGAAAAGAGAAAGAAGAAGAAAAAAAGAAAGAGAAAAGAAAGGGAAAAAAAAGAAAGAAGAAAAAAAAGGATATAACAAAAAAAGGAAAAAAAAAAGAAAAAAAAGGAAAAAAGAAAGAGAAAAAAAGAAAAAGGGAGGAGGGCACCTCTCAGGCAGGGATGTGCATGGCGTGATCCGATGCCTCAGGCGGGGGTTCTGCCTTGGCGGTTGTGGGGAGAAGAGTGACGGTGCTCCAGTCCCTTCCTGAACCCTGCGCTGCCGCTCGCTTTTTTTTGGCGTGTCAACTCCGTGTTTCGGGGACGCAGCCGAAGTTGGTTGCACTCTTCAACCCAGGCCAGTTCCAATCTCCAAATCCCAGTCCGCGCCCCGCTGAAATTGCCTTAGACACAGCTTCCCAGCCAAACCCCTGGGGCTATTCCAGGCTCCCTGCTGAGCTCTGGGGGCGGAGTCAGAATCGCTGCTTCCCTCTCCGGGTCAGGCTGGCGCGCATGCGTGGGGGCTTGCCTGCCCGGTCTGGGTAGCCCGAGCCCGCTGGAGTGAGGAAAACCGGGTCCCTCTATAGCTCGTCACCCGAAACAGGAACTCACAGGCAAATTTCCCAGTTTTTAGCTCTTTGCCTTCCCTCTAGAGTTCCAGCCAGCCAGGAGCGCGGCGCCCGGTGTCAGCGCGGCTCTTTCAGGGGTTCCAGCCGCCCTGGAGCTACAATGGCGGCAGGCGCCCCGCCGCTCTGAAATCCAACCTCCAGGAGCGGCACAAAAAAGCAGTTTGTGTGCTCAGCCTCCCCCAGGACCAGTTGTTGCGAGGTGACCTGGTGTGCAGGTATTTGGCAAGTACGGTCTTTCTATGCACCGAGCGCAGGTTTTTCCCCCACGAGTGGAGGCTTTTCTGTTTCAGACTCTCTCCTTTTCTCCTCTCACTCCCCGTAGAGGGTAGAGGGGGATCGCCTCCCACCCTGGAGGCTCCGATCCCGGCCAGATTTTACCTTCCCCGGTTCGCACTCACGTTAGAAGTCTTTCTCAGTGGATTCTGCGTCCTTTTTCTCCCAGTCTCTCAGGTTTTGTAAGGTTTCCAATGGCTTCAGATCTTTTCTGTGTGATGTATGGGCGCGAATGCAAGTACGGAGCTCCTTACTTCTCTGCCATCTTGCCCTCCCTTCCCACCTATCTCACTATTGATAAAGGTTATGCAGAAGCCTTCTACAAATCTACGTTCTGGGAAATTCTTACATGTCAAAGAAGTTTGTTATCAGAAATCATTGTCTAAGGCAAATGCCACTTCTGTGCCGTTCCCCAAACACTTAATGATAAAATAAAGTTGAGCCCCAGTCAGAGCGGAGAGGCCTGCCTGGTGACTGGAAAGACTCTCGGGCCTCTCTCACCCCTCCCTCGCTGACACCGTCCATTCTTCAGGGACCCCTGACCCCAGCCAGAGCAGGTCTCCAACAAGGAACCATTATAATGGTTTCTGTAGGGGCTTCATCATTTCATATTCTCACCAGCAGTGCACAAGGCTTCCAATTTCTCTATATCCTAACCAACATTTATTTCTTCCCTCCCTCCCTCCTTCCCTCCTTTCTTCCTTCATTCTTCACATACTTTTTCTTTTTTAAAAAATAGTTGGCATTTGGGGCGCCTGGGTGGCTTAGTCGGTTAAGCGTCCGACTTTCGCTTAGGTCATGATCTCGCGGTTCGTGGGTTCGAGCCCCGCGTCGGGCTCTGTGCTGACCGCCAGCTCAGAGCCTGGAGCCTGTTTCAGTCTGTGACTCCCTCTCTCTCTGACCCTCCCCTGCTCACGCTGTCTCTCTCTCTCCTAGAAATAAAAAAAAAAAACATTTAAAAAATAGTTGGCATGCAAATGGGTGTGAGGTGGCATCTCACTGCAGTTGATTTGAATTTTCTTAATGACTAGTAATGTTGAGAATATTTTTATGTGCTTATTGGCCATTTATATATCTTCTTTGGGGAAATATCTATTCAAGTCCTTTGTCTATTTTAACGTCTGGTTGTTTGTTTTTCTGTTCTTGAGTAGTAGGAGAAGTCTTTCCATGCTCATATCTCTAGGGTTTAGAATAACACCTGCCATGAAAACAATATTTGTAGACTGTTCTGGGCTTTTCTGATCCAATGATTTTATTCCAAGTTTTGGTATAAGTCATAACCAACAGTGAGAGCTGGAAATGCATAAAGATGGATGAAATATCATAATATATGAAAAATGAGATTGTTTAAAACACAAAGAAGTAAATTGTATACTTTACCACTTTGTTGGATGAATGTGCTATTGGTCAATCCAGTCTACTTAGCTTTCTTGGCATCTAAATGAGACTTTGTGTCCATCAGACATGGGGATGGGAAAAGAGAGAAGGGGAAGAAGCATTTAGTTGCAAATACTGTTACTTTTTTAGAAAAATAAATATGCAGTCTTTCCTCAGGAGGTTAAACAAAATGTCTGCCCATCTCTCCTAGCCACCATCTTTGATTTACTGTGAATCATTTTCTTCCCCCAAAAGGACCTCAGATCTTCTCAGCACTGGCTCAGGAGGATATGAAAACCATTTGGGCTGCACTTCCCATGTTGCCACTGGATGGCAGTATCCCCTCATATGCCTGCCCTGAAGGAGACACTTCTTCATCAATTAGCAGAATCTTGATTTGCCCAATTGGAGACGTTGGTAGGCTAGAGACTTTAGCAGAATCACTTGTTTTTTAAGTAAAATGGTTAGCATTCTTCTTCTTCATGCTTATTCCAGAGCCCAAAGAACCTTGCTTCCAGTATCTCGTCTTCTGATACTTCTTTCCTTGTGCCTGTCCAATTTACTTGCCCCACCTTAATCTGTTGTGCTAATAACTCCTCAATGATATCTCCCTGTAACCAAGGACATACAACATGTGTTCTGCACTGTAACTGTGGGGAAGGAGAGGTTCTCACTTGACTTTGCATCCCTGGCACTTACCATGTTGCCTGTACATAGTGGTGGTCTCAAGACTTGTTGGGTAAACCCATCAGGTAGAAGAAACATCGAACAATAATTAATCTCACTTTGCCAGTATAAAGAGATAACATACATGCTGAAAATGAGCCTTAAAAATAACATATTTTTCTGAATATAAATTTAATACATACAATTTGGTAGGTGAAAATTATATTTCTTTTAGTTTTGTACTTCTATAGCTATACCTAATATTGAAATAATATGTCTTATATCTATTTTTATGTTTCCATCTCTATTTTTTTCTTAGTTTTCTTTCTGAACTTTGCCATTTTGTTATCATACTTGAGTTCTGAAACCTGTGAGATTTTTGAGTATCACCCTTAACAAATTCCTGTCACTCATTTCCTATATTCAATTAGTCACATCTATTTATTCTATTTCCTAAAAATCTCTTAAAATCTGCCTACATTGTTTTATCCTCATGGCCTCTGTCCTGGTCCAGCTTCTACCTTCTCTCTCTGGCAGTGCATTAACTCCTAACTGGACTTTCCACTTCTGATCTTGGTTCTTTCAGACCCTTTCCCCACATTGCACCTGGAGTGATCATTTCAAAGTATAAATCTGTGCACATCAAACCCATACTTTGAGAGCTTCTTGTCGCCCCTACAGGAAAGTCTAAGTTCCCTAACCAAGCACTTAGAGCTCCCACTAACTCCTCCAGCTGCCTCTTTCTCCAGTCTCCACACTAAGAGTTACCATCTTGCAGAGGTGACCACTTCTGTGGCTTAAGAATTACTTCTGTAATGTTTCATCTCCCAGCATTCATACATGCTGTTCCCTTTCCCTCGGTTGCCTAATATTGTACTCTTTAGAGCTCCAGTTTAAATCACCACCTCTAGGAGACTTCTATGCCCCCCCTGGAGACTAGGATGAATGCACGTTCTTGCTCCATGTCACCCTATCCTCACTACATTGTAGCATATTATACTCTATGATTTTTGTACGTTTATGTGTCTATTTATGTGTGTTAACTCCTTTGTCTTTTATCCCTAATGCCTAGCACAGTGTCCAACACATAGTAGACACCAGACAGACATTTGCTAATTGAACAAAAGTACTTCTAGTTGACATTTATTGGGCACTCACTAATTGCTAGATATATGCAAAGCAGTTTATATCCTTTATTTCATTTAATATTCACAGTGGCTCTCTTGGGTGGTTATACTCAGTTTTACAGGAGAGGAAACTGAGGATTGGGGAGATTACACAGCAGGGTCAAAATGGAGACATCCACATCTGCCTTCTTACAGAGTCAGCTGTACAGATACTATTTTTCATCTATGAGGGATCTGTAAGGGTCCTTCATATGTAAAAGTCATTAGACCTTTTTTGGTTCTATGTCTTGCTAATATTTCCCCTCAGTTTGATGCTTTCTAATTTTCTATGAGATCATCTTTGCATTTAGAATCTTTCGATTATTAAATAGTAATCTTTTAAGTATTACACCAGTCATTCTTTCCTTTAATGATTTATTCTATGGACTATTCTTTGAAAGTTTTATCCTTTCTAAGTTCAGTTGGTCACGTATATTGTTTTTCTATATTTTAATAATCTCATTGTTTTAAATTTAACTCTTCTCCCCCCACAAATAACAATTTTTTTCTAAAACAACTTATTACATAGTGCTTTCTATTAGGTATGATAGTTTTATCATTTGTCTGATCCTTAAAAGTCCCCCTGTGTCAGGGAATTTTGCTTATTGGCATGTCAACTCTCAAACTGTTGTCACAGTATTTTATAATTTATTTTCTATTCAGGGTAAGTCCTGTCTCTTACACACATGCTCTTTCCACTTCAATAATTCTTCTTTTGCAACATTATCTTGGTTAATCTCACTTATGTTTTTAAAATGGTTTTTGAATAATTTTTTAAAAATATAAATGTACAGTATGCTTATTATAAAAAATAGGAAATATAGAATATTAAAATAAATGAAGTCTAGAACTATTAAATTTTTATTTCCTCATGGTTTTCATTCTATGTAAATATGAGTAATACAGTTGGAATCATGTTGTAATACATCATAGTATCCTGCTTTTTCCATCAAAATTTACCCTTTTAAGATTTTCATATTTAATTAGATTTTGAAATGATGAGCCTTAATATTGTGTAATTTTCACTAGTATAAAAGCCTGAAAGTCTATTTAGTGATTCCCCTATTGTTGGACATTTAGTTTATTACAAAATATTTTGTTCCCTTTAAACAGTGTTGTAATGAAGATTTGTGCAAATGTATTTTTGTTCACATTTGATGATTTCCTTAGGGTATATTTCTAGATCTGTGTCAACAGGTATGAGCAATTTTAAGGCATCAAATTGCTCCTTAAAAAGATTGCACAAATTTAAACTCTTATCAATAGTGCATGAAAATGTCTGTTTCCACTGTACTCTTGCCAACACTTGAGTATTATTATCTCATTGAGATTTTCATTGGGGTTATGTTAAATCTATAAATCAATTCAAAAAGTATTGCCTTCTTTACAATATTGATTCTTTTCTTCCAGGAAAATGGTGTGTCTCTATTTAATTAAATCTTTATTTTATATCTCTCAGTGAAGTTTTGTTATTTTCTTTACATAAATCTTGCACATTTATGATTGGGATTATTTCTGGATATACTATGGTATTATTTTTATTTTTTATTTCAGTTTAACTATGTGAATACCATTAAAAAATTTATATCATCGTCTTTTTCGAAAGCGTGCCTTATAAACATTTGACCCTCTTGAAAAACAAAGGATTTCTATGTTCAAATTGGTTTGGAAAAGGCTATGACCTTCACTACCTTTGCTTGGTAACACTTACAGAAGCTTGAGAAATCCTATTGTAAAGAAATTTTTTGCACATGATTTATTACTACACATAGCACATCCCAACCTTATTTGATCATAAAAATTTTTAACGTAAAAATAAAAATTTTAATGTAAAATCTGTTATTATTTAGTAGTGCTGATATTCTGGGAAGCCCAGCCAAGACCAGAGGAACCATCCAGCTGGACTTCAGGCTTACGAGCTAAAAAACATTCTGGTTGTTTTAAACTACTGAATTTTGGGATCGCTTGTTACAGAAAATTCTTATGGCAATAGTTAAATGATAGACCCACCATAAACTGGTTTGATATAACTAGTTCATTTCAGCTTGATAGTCTCTATTAAGAAAAGTCTCTTTCATTCTTATTTTCTAAATAATTATAGCCAAAAATATTATTATTATTATTTTTTTTTACAAATAGTTTATTGTCAAATTAGTTTCCACATAACACCCAGTGCTCATCCCCACAAGTGCCCTCCTCCATGCCCACCCCTCCTCCCCCCCACATCCATCAGTCCTCAGTTTTTGTCAGCATTCAAGAGTCTCTCATGGTTTGCCTCTCCCCTTTCCCCCACCATTTCCGCCCTTCTTCTCCCCCTTGGTCCTCTGTTAAGTTCCTCCTAATCCTCCTATACGTGCACACATATGATATTTGTCCTTCTCTGCCTGACTTATTTCGCTCAGCATAACACCCTCAAGGTCCATCCATGTTGCTACACATGGCCAGATTTCATTGTTTCTCATTGCCATGTAGTATTCCATGGTATAGATAAACCACATCTTCTTGATCCATTCATCTGTTGATGGACACTTAGGCTCTTTCCATGTTTTAGCTATTGTGGAGAGTGCTGCTATGAACATTGGGGTACATGTGCTCCTATGCATCAACATTTCTGTATCCCTTGGGTAAATTCCTAGCAGTGCTATTGCTGGGTCATAGGGGAGTTCTATTGTTAGTTTCCTTACGAACCTCCACACTGTTTTCCAGAGGGGCTGTACCAGTTTACATTCCCACCAACAGTGTAGGAGGGTGCCCGTTTCTCCACATCCTCGCCAGCATCTAGAGTTCTCTGATTGGCTCATTTTAGCCACTCTGACTGGCGTGAGGTGGTATCTCAGTGTGGTTTTGATTTGTATTTCCCTGATGAGGAGCGATGCTGAACATCGTTTCATGTGTCTGTTGGCCATCTGGATGTCCTCTTTGGAGAAGTGTCTGTTCATATCTTCTGCCCATTTCTTTACTGGGTTGTTTGTTTTTCGGGCATGTAGTTTGGTGAGTTCCTTGTAGATTCTGGATATCAACCCTTTATCTGATATGTCATTTGCAACTATCTTTTCCCATTCCGTTGGTTGCCTATTAATTTTCTGGGTTGTTTCCTTGGCTGTGCAGAAGCTTTTAATCTTGATGAGGTCCCAACAGTTTATTTTTGCTCTTGATTCCCTTGCTTTTGGGGATGTGTCAAGTAAGAAGTTGCTGCGGTGGAGGTCAAAGAGGTTGTTTCCTGCTTTCTCCTCTAGGGTGTTGATAGTTTCCTGTCTCACGTTCAGGTCCTTTATCCATTTTGAGTTTATTTTTGTGCATGGTGTGAGAAAATGATCTAGCCAAAAATATTATTGAGTAATTTTTGAGCAGCCATTGACATTCTTTTAAGCTTTTCTAATGAACCTACTAATGTGATATTTTATATTAGTTGAATTTCTCTTAATAACCTGTCCTGGCTTCCTAGGTTAAGTTATTATTGGTAATAGTTGATCATTCTTTTCATGTACTATTGAATTCTGGATACTAGTATTCTCCATAGGGCTTTAGCATCTGTATTATTAAGTAGAGTTAGTTTTTAGTTTCCTGTTTTGGTCCATCTTTCTCATTTTTGGTATAGGCATGTGCCAACCTCATAAAATGACTCTGTTAGCTTCTAGTCTTTGCCTATGTTCCAGATAAATTTTTAAAACGTATTAAAAAAATTTTTTTTACATTTACTTATTTTTGAGAGACAGAGAGTGAGCAGGGGAGGGGCAGAGACAGGGAGACACAAATTCCAAAGCAGGTTCCAGACTTTGAGCTGCAAGCACAGAACCTGATGCAGGGCTTGAACCCACAAACCATGAGATCATGACCTGAGCAGAAATTGGATGCTTAACTGACTGAGCCACCCAGGTGCCCCTGAAATTTATTTATTTGATAGATAGTGAGAAAGAGAAAGAGAGAACAAGAGGGGGGAGAAGAGAGGGAGAAAGGGAGAGAGAGGATCCCAAGCAGGTTCCATGCTGCCAGCACAGAGCCTGACATGGAGCTTGAACGCACCAATGGTGAGATCATGACCTGAACTGAAATCAATAGTCAGCGGCTTAACTGACTGAGCCACCCAGGTGCCCCAGATCAATTTTAATAACGTGGAAATCATTTAGTACTTAAAAAACTAATAAAGTTCATTGCTAAAGCCACCTGGTCATTGTACTTTTTGAGAGTTGGTTACTTCTTTTGTAGTTTTTATTTTTAATTTTTCCTTCTGATTATTGATCTTAAGATTTTCTACTTATTTTAAATTACATTTTAGAAAATTCAAATTACTTTTATGATGGGCACTGATATGCATCCTGTACTTTGTATATTGAAAACTATATCTCTCAGTTATTTTGAAACAAAGTCTTGTATAATTAACTAAGTACATACCAGGCCATTTATTCCACTATCTACAACTTACCGTCAGACCTAGCATGAATTTTCATCTTAATGTGACTTAGTATTTCTGTATATAGTGATGTGGTTACATATATGTGTGGCCACCATATTTTCTAACTTTTTGAAGGTTGGGTTGTAGGGAGTATCATCTGCCAATAATTTGGTATGTTTCTCAGGGTTGGGGAAGACAGGCTGGAAGAAGTAATCTGGATTCGTAAACATTGGAATGTCAAATACTTTCACATGATTTGTGTCCATAATGTAAGCAAATACTTGAAAGTGGAACTCTTCTAAAAATCATTCTGTTATGATAAATATGGGATTTGAAGTTTAATAGAAAATGGTGGTAGTAACACTTGCTGATCCGGACCATTTCCTCAAAGGACTCAAGAGACACAGAGGAAGGGAAGGCTCTTCCTGTCTGCAAAGCATCAACTAGTCTTCTACACTCTGACTTTACAGGCTCTGTTGTCTCTGCCAGTTGCTTAATTCTAACATTTTAGACACTTTGTTTTAATAGCAGTAAGAATAAATATTTATACAGTGGTTACTATGTGCCAGACACTACTGATAGGCACCAGTGTCAATCCCATTTTACAGATTCAAAAAGGAAGGCACAGAAAGCTTATGTAATTTTCCCATGCTTGTCAGCATGTGAGTGGGGACATTGATTCAAGTCCATCCAGTGGGGCTCCATGGTCTGTGCTGGTTGCCCATATGCAGTATTGCCTCATTCTTCTTCCATTTGTCTTATTGTCTAACTGTTCATCAGAGTGCCTGCTCAGGCTGGGCTTTAGTAAGTGTTTAATACTACATACAGACCTGATTACTGATGAGGATAGAAGAGTTAAGGGGAGAGAGAACAAGTCAAAGAGGAAAAAGTAATGGGATGTCATGAAGAGAATTTGTGGATTCTGAGTTGAGACTCAGCTATACAAAATAGAAATAATTAAATATCTTTCTTTATAGGATGATTGTGCAGATCTTCTGAGCAAAGGGCCCAATCCATAACCAACACTCAATAGATACTAGCTAATCATAATAAATAATAATAATGATGATGAATAATGATCATAAAACCAAGCTTCTGCCACCAACTGACTCTGTGACCTCACTCAAGTGTTTTTGCTTCCCTGGGCCTCAGTTTCCTCATTGGTTAGGTGGAGGATGGCCTTGTGACTCCCAGATCATGTGATCTGTGACCTACAGTGAAAATCAAGCAGGACAGAGAGTGAGAGAGCCCAGCAGAGGTGCTATCAAGCAGAGTATCTGTCTGGGGGCACCGGGGCCCCATTGACATGTGGGTTAATTTCACTCACCTTAGCTATCTCATGGATGGAGGACCTGAGTGCAAGTGTGGCTGGAGTGGGGTCCATGGTCACCTGTTTCTTAGTACATTCATGGCCTATTAGGGTGAAGGTTGAGCATTAAGCAGAAAACAAACTGACAAACAACAATGAAAACCAAAAACAGGATTTCCTCTCACCAAATTTGAAGTTCAGATCAACCAAGAATACCTGTTTACTGTAAGTATGCCCCAAACATTGCATGGGACCTCTTTATACTAAAAAAAAATTTGTTATTCTAATTCAATTATCTGGGCTTTCTGGCCTGGTCCAGTGTCCAGATTTCCCTGATACAAAGGCTGCAGTGAATCTGTATCAGGCCAAATCCTTAAGCCAAAGATCTGAGTTCTAGAATCTCTATGTTTCCTGTTCTCTTTTCTTCCTTCTCTTCCACCTCTTCCCCCTCCTCCTTCTTCATTTTGTTTATTTATTTATTTTGAGAAGGAGAGTATATGCACCAGTAGGGAAGGAGCAAAGAGAGAGGAGAAGAGAGAGAATCCCAAACAGGCTCCATGCTGTCAGTCCAAAGCCTGAGGTGGGACAAGAACCCAGGAACCATGAAGACCTGAGCTGAAATCAAGAGTCGGACTGACTGAACCGCCCAGGCATCCCATCTTCTTTCTTCTTTGAGACAAAAAAGCAGAGTAACTAAATGGGGAAATTTGTTTGCCATAAATTACTAAGAGAAGAGCTTCTTCAGATTCAATGAGGCAATTATTATATCTTGAATAAAGAACAATTGATTATTACGAACAAATGTACCAGACTGGTTTAACGGAAATCTGTATCCTTAACTTGCTGTAGTTGTTAAGTCAGAAGTAAATATGTTCTTAATAACCAACTGGTATTTATTTAATGTACAGTAACTTGCCTGCTAAGCTTAAATGAAATGCACAGTTAATTAAAACTATCTCTGTATCAAGTCCTCTGGGAAAATATGTTACACACACTCTGACTTGGGATTTTTTTCCACCTTCCCCTCCCAACCAAGCCTCTGTTAGTAGATTTTAATATGATCTGTTTGGAGGTCTACAGATATTTTTGCTGGGCAATTCTCATCTTGCTCAGGGACACAGAAATTTCACTCATCTATTAAGATCTTCAGCAAGGTCCCAAGCTGAGGCTGCAGAGCTTGGCGCCCCAATGCCTACCTGGCTGCTTGGAGGTGGGGGGTTGCATTCAAGTTTGTCCACTGATTTGCTGTTCACACTGGGCTTTTGGCTTTGGTTCTCTGAGCTTGAGTTTCCAATTTGTGAAACAAATGTGGCCTCTCACAGATTTGGCAACAGGTCAGTAAAAGGCTGGGCAGGATTTGAAAGCACAGGCCGAACTTGATTTGTGAGATGGGATCTCCAAGTGTGCAAGGGGTTCCTTTTTCCTCTTGTGTGAACCCCAGATTTGGTGCTAGAGACTTTGAGATGTTCAGTTATTTATCTACTCACTGATTGTTTTTGCTAGTTAACAAGTATTTGATACCTGAGTATCCACTGTACCCAAGATCTCATGAATAGCATGACTGGGTAGACAGAGTCACACGCCCAGCTGTGTCTTTTGCAGATATATTAACTCAAATTTATGCACTTCAGACAGTATTTCACTCCTTGGAGTTTGTTTCCTTTTCTGCAAAGTAAGGATAGTGCCTTCCCTACAAATCACTGAATGGCTGTGAAGTTCCAATGAGATAATATATGCACAAATGCTTTCAAAGTCTAAAGAATTAACATATAAATGTATATTTTCCCCAGTAGTAGTGGTTCATGAGAATTCCACAGGACCTACTGGATTTGCAGATCTGCAGCTGTGAGCACCTGGGCAAGGTTGGTGGGCCAAGGGATGGGCAGCTCAGCCTTCTGAAAACCCCTAAAGCTGAAAGCCAGCCAAATAATTAATAAAGCCTCATGCCCTGCAGGATGTAGAGTATAGAAAGTACTTTCAAACTGGTAACCTCATTTGATTTATGTAGCATCATGAAGAGGATGATGGAACAGGTACCCTCTTCCTCATTTTATGGCTAAAGAAACTAAACCACAAAAGAAGGGAAATGAGTTGAGCAAGGTCACTCTGTGCAACTGAAAAAACTAGGACTAGTTTTTCCTTCACACCACACTTGCTCTCAAAGGAATAGTTCATTCACCATCAGACTTTGAGCCCAAGAGCTCGGCTGTAGCCAGACTTCAGGGAGTGTGTGCGCTGGGCTAGGAGACTCTGAATGAGTTAGAGACAGTTTTGTGCTGCTAAGTTTAGCAAGTAACTCTGGGCTTGCCACTTAGTCCCCAGCTGGATGCTCTTGTGCAGGGTATAGCCAGGACAAGAGTATATGGTAGTCTTGAGCAGGTGGGGATTGACTAGGCTGGGTTGCCCCTTTTAAGGTGGTCACCAGGGTTGCTGACCTTCTGAGGGCAACTCCAAACTTCCCTGATGCCATGGCTGTCTCTTCATGAGGGCTGTTCTCAGAGGGCATGATAAAAAGTTAATATCCGATTGCAGTGGGAAACCATAAGCCAGCTATAATTACTTGGGTGTGTGGATATTAAAGGCCAATGTAATTATAATTCCAAGGTAATAGGGGGAGTACACTCAGCAAGCTTTGTGCTAATGTTGCCTTTTTTCCTTTTGTCTCTCAAATTCCTTGCATTAATCAGATAGACTCATCTCTGCCCATGAGGCAGTTCCTCCTACACTGCTTCTTAACAGCAGTGGGTGACCTGAGGTGGGGCTTGGAGTCCAGCAGGGTCCTCTAGGACTGCCCAGTGTGTTCTGGGGCATCTTCGAGTTTTGACTTTCCAGTCCTCAGCCTTCTTCTCAAGTACCAGCTCTGCCACTAAAGCAATACTGGGGCCTCTGGCTCCTTGCCCTTTCTGACCTTCAGATTCTCCATATTGGAAATGAGGAGGTGGGTAAGGATGATTTCCAAGAGCCCCTGTAGTTCTGAGAATTCTGTGTTTCTCAGAACCATTGCTGAATTCATGAAATGCTAGATCTAGGCCTTGAGAGTAACCTCTGAGGCAGAAATGAAATGAAAATTAAAAGCAGATGTTGGGGCTCAGGCTCACCAGCCACCTTCACCTCATGTGCTCACTTGCTTCATGGAGCTTTTGGCTGTTGCATTGGGGAGCACATATCCAGAACATTTCCATCACTGCAGGAAGCCTTATTGGGCAGTGTTAAGGGTGGTCCTGGGAGGAAGCTGGTGGGTTATGGAATGCCAGAGAAAGGGGTGGTGGTGGGAAATGGGATTTTAGGGTCTGGTCAGTCCTGGCATATTGTCCTGGAGCTGCCATTTAAAGTGACTTGACCAAATCACTTGACTTTTCTGAAACTCTGTAAAATGAACATTACAGTACCATTTTGTGGGGTATTTTGATTGTGTAGTGATTTGAAAATCAACTTGTAGGATATTAAAATAAAAGGTATACAAAGGGGAGACTGTTGGGGTCTTTGCATCATTATTCTTTTTAGCAGTTCCTGTCTCAAAACGGTATCCTGCTTAACTATTATGGGAAGAGATGTGCATAGGATGGCTTCCCTCAGCCTTCATCTAGCTTGTCCAACCTTTAGAGTTTAACAACTGACTGAAGTGTTTGACTAAATTACTCTGTTTTCTTTTCCACAAAGGGAGCTAGCGATTGCCCATTTCTCCCTGTTCTCCCCTCACCTCACCTTAAAGCCGTCACCTCCACTGGTCATCCTCTATGGTTGCCAGATTTAGCAAATAAAATACAGAATTCCCAATTAAATTGCAAATTCAGATAAGGACCACTTTTTTAGTATAAGTATATCCCAAACAATATGTAGGATGTACTCCTACTGAAAATTATTTGTTGTCTGTCTTGAGTTCTAATTTACTTGGGTGTCCTCTTGCATTTTATCTGTTTTATACCCTCATCACTTACTATGTTAGGCCTGGATGTCAGGGGCAAGATCAGAGGGTACTCCATACATGTGTGAGGCCTAGGGGCCAGTCACTGGATGTCTTCTCAAATTTTGCATGTGTCTTAGTGTGTGTTTATGTGACAAGGGTAGGGGGTGAGTAGAGGAAATTCAGAGGTCTTTCCAGGATGAAGGCTCTAAGTCTGAGTTAGTTGTGTGGGTAGGGGCAATGATGCCATCTTTGTGGGATGCTCCTGTTAGTGACCAGGGTTTCGGTGTCTCAGGCTCCACCATCTTGATGTCCCAACAGTGAACAGAAGAAATTTACTGCTCTATTTGACAGTTTCTTGATGGTTGACTGGGTTGGTTTTTCCTGTGAGTGGGGGCTCCCACTCGAGGAAACAGCCTTTCTATACGTTGTGGTGCCTCCTTCCTCTTCCTATTCCATCCAGAGTCTCTGGGGGCCTGCCCAGCACCTGCCCACATGTGGTCTCCCATCCACTCCCATGTATGCCTCAGGCTGTGTGTGTACGGTGGGGCCAGGAAAATGGAAAGTGAGAGACCAAACTGCTGTCCATGAGGCTTCCTGCTGCAAGCCCTCACTGCTGGTCCTGATTATTTCCTCCCTCTTTCCCCATGCTCTTCTTTTTTTTCCACCCAGTTTGGCATTGGTGAGCAGGTTGGCACAGTACAGCCCTACCTCTCTCCCTCACTTGGGTCAGAGATAATTTTGCTCTTGGGTTCCTTTTGCCCACAAGAATCAATGAATGGACTTTGAAGATGATCCTCCCCATGCCCTCCCCAGACCCCTATTACCCATTGACAGAAATCCTTTGCTCCCAGTTCATCCATGTGTTGCTTCCCAGATACTCAGTCATCTGGGCCTTATGCTCTGTTCCATGCACTATCCACTCCTGACCCTCCTTCCACCCGATTTTCTGTTTCCCTAATTGTAGCCTCTCTGGCAGGGTCTCCTCCAGCCGTATGGCCTGCAAGAAGCCTTTGCTGGGCACCCAGCTCTCCAGTCCCTCTCTTCTCTGGCATCAACAGCACACAGGGCCTGGCCACATCTGCGGCATTCAGCACCTGCTGAGGCAGCATCAGATCTTGTGGTCAGTCAGCCCCCTCCTCAGTCACTTTGTGGACCTTAAAAGGACATGAAAGGACTAGGTCTAAAACCTTTAGTCTCTCTGATGGCTGGTCTGGTGTGCTTCCTGCACAAAAATATGGTGGCCAAGTAATTAAAGGACAGGGATCCTGGGGGGGGGAGGGCATTATAATAGTGACAGGGAGAAGACACACCCTTCCAGACTGCACCATCTTGGACAGAACACTGCCACTCTGGATCACTCAAAGGTTCACAGGTTACTTATTTATGTATATATTTTGTAGCTGAAGAATCTTGTTTCTAAATTAAATATGCAGAGACTTAGCAGGGCCTTAGCATACTTGACAGATACCAGCATCACTGCTGGGGAGAAAAAGGAGGAAGAAGGAGGGCTCAGAGCCAGTGCCCTTGTCCTCTGTCCCCAAGGGGGTTCTGTAGAACAGAGCTAAGCCACTCCATGAGAAGTCATGTGCCTCTCTAACTTGTCAGGTCTGGGGATTTTGCTGCTGTCTGCACAGAAGGCTCTTTCTGCATGTGCTTGATGGTTTAGTTCAAATCTGACATTGCCATTTTGCACTGTTTCAGTGTTTTTTCTTAAAAAAATAATGTGGCTGGGACTTAGGGCAACTCATGGGGGGTCCAGTGTACATAGTCCTCCCTTCTCTCACCGTCTCAGCCCTATCTCATGTCTTTGTGGAACCTCCAGGCGTTACCAAGGCTGATTCTTTCACATCAGTCCTGTGCCTCATCCTGGACTCTAAGCATCAAACTGATGCTTGACAGGTTGTGACATACTCCACAACTGGAGAAATTTTTTAGCTGTCAGGGAGGACTAGTTGATGGGTCTGTTTCTCAGAACATTTACTGGCCTCTGGTGCATTTTTCCGGGGGCTATGGAGACAGCTCACCGGCTCAGGACAAGTGTTGTCTGTGTGCCTCTGCCCCACTTTCCTTTACTGGGGGCTGGAATGGTCCTGCAGGAAGCTTCAGGATGCAGATGCCTTTGGGAATGGCACAGGAATGTGCCATTTGGGAATGGTGTGACCAAACCTATGCTTGTCTCCTGAAGAATGTCTGAGAGCAGAACCAGATCAGGACGGCCATAGCAGATTCATCCCTCTTGAGAGGGCATAGGAAAAACACTATCCTTCATAGTAAGTAGCCCTGTGCAACATCCTTTCTCTGATGAACTATTCTCCCTGTATCTCTCTACTAGACCTAAGGATATATCTCTATAGTAGGACCATTAATATGGAAAGTTAACATATTTTCAGCTCTTATTATCCATCAGGATTTATAACTGTTTAATCCGTATCCATTCATTTAATCCTTACAACAAACCAATAACGTAGGGACTGTGTTGTACCCATTTCATAGAGGAGAAGGTTGAGGAATAGAGAGCTTAATCACTTGCCCAAGGTCACTAGCTGGAGTGAGGTAGGGTTGGGGTTTTAACTCAGGTGGTCTGGCTCTAGTAACACTATAATCTTCCCCAGCAATTTTTGCCCTGCCTATTCTGCAGAGTTGTCAGGAAGTTCAAATGAACCAATGGATGATAAAGCACTTGGAAAAGCATAAAACTATAATCCAAACATAAGGTGTTTTAGGAACAGCTTGCTCCTTCACCAGGTACTGGGATGACAGTCAGATTTGACTGTTTAATTAATTTAAAGGCAAACCTGTCAGTTGGAGGCAGAGAATATAGGCCCAATCATACTTAAAGAACATCTCTGTTTTTCCCAATGCCTTTGGATGGCTTTGATTTTCTCTTCGCTAAATTCCTGAGTCCTGGTCTATTGAGAATTTTCACTGAGTATATATTCCTTAGTTAAACAGTGAGATGGCTTCATAGAATCATAGAGAAAAGCAGCCTTTGAGACCATTGGACCATTTCAACCCAGGGAATATGTAACCTGGATCTTCCTTGTCTTTGCTTTAATAATTCTTTATGGATCTGTCCTTCATGGCTTTTTATGTAATTTATAAAAATCTATTTTATACATATTATTTATATATTATATATCCTGTTCTTCCAATGACGCCTGTCTACCCACAGGCTCTCAGGGAGGACCCAACATAAAACTTCAGAATCAAAGCAGATGGGTAGGGGGTACTCTAGGTGAAAAGTGGAGAGAAGGACCTTAGCAGTTAGCCTGTACAGGTCTCTAGGTCCTTCTTCTGGCATCTCTATTGGAATGCACATCAGAATGCTCATAGCAATGAGGAACTCATTCCTTTTGGATGCCCACTGCACCGAGCCCCTTCCCGTGACCCCCATGGAGTCAGAGCATGTCAAGAGTTGGTCTTCTAACTTTCTCAACAGTCCCATAATTTTTCTGAGTGCATCCTGGATTCTGCCTCCAGTAGGGAAGATGAAATATCCAGTAGTAAACAAACATCTTATCTTAGAGCCACATGTTTTTTGAGGGGATGGGGGGGTCTAGTTGATGTAAGTAGAGGTTGACTTTCCTTAATGTCTTAGTTCCCTTGACTTATCCCTGATCTATTCTTACTGAGTTTCTAATTTCTATGCCCTTGTCAGCTTCACTTCCCAGGGGCCTCCCCAAGTTTTGCCTTAAGGTCATTGCTCTGGGATCCTGCTGCCCCTGCCCCTCTTCAGATTTATCAGGCCTGCTTGTTAAGTTTTTCCTAGCAGTTCCAAAATTAGTGTCTTTATGCTTTGCAAGACACAGCAACAAAAGAGTGTGAATCAGCCAGAATGACCTTAAGAACAATCAACGTGGCTCCATCTGTGATCAAAACATCACTCTTGTGGTCCAAAATCTGAACACTTAGGAAGAAATCTGTGAGGTCATAGTCATGTTTCAACTATTTAAAAATGGCATCTATATTTTCTGTTCTTTTCCTTTCCAGCCTTGAGAACCTAAGCGAAAGGCCTCAAGGAAATGTAAATGTTATAATAAAATGAATAAAAAGTCATTTAATGCTTATAGTGAAAAAGTCTTATAATAAAACAGTGACTACAAGTTGAGCCTCTACAATGTGCCACACTTTTTGTTGGACATATTATAGACTTCGTCTCCTTTTATGACACAAAATTGATCAGCTCCTGAAGATTATACAAGTGGGAAGCTTAAGAGACAGAGGTCAGTACTTTGGGAAAAATGAGTATTCTGAGTTTGACTGAAGGCCATCAACTACTTCTGATCACAAAAAGGGGAGTGCAAAGGCTTGTCTTACTGGTAAAGTGGGGATGGAGTCAGTTGGGGTGTTTCCTTCCCTTATGCAGTACCTGGCATAGATCAGCAGTGGAGCAATGGTGTGAGAAGACTCAGTATCTCAAGGAGACATGCATGTAAGCCATGCCCACACAGCCTTAAACACCAAATCTGATCAGCAAGCATGAATAGAGATTTATGTGGTCCCCATTTAGCTGCTAAGGAGATAGAAGGATCCCCAGTAAAACATAAGTACTAGTAGCCTCCTCTAAGGGCTTTTAGATATAAGACAAACAAAAGAAATACATGTAAATTATTAGAATTGGACAAGAATAAAGACACACAAGAATAAAGACACACACATGATAAGTGGGACATACAAAATGTGCTTGAATATGGAACATTTAGGAAGCTAAATAAAATTCAACAGATTGAGATGGCCACATTTCTATAGAAGACTCATCAGGGTTTCTAGCACTATACTAAGTGTTACGGGAACCATCAGCGCTGTGGCACAAGGCTCTTCAAAAATAATTTGCATCCAGTAAGAGAGGCAAAAATCACACTGGACCACAAGTTTTGGAAGTGCTGGACTTGGAAACACAGCCTATAAAGCCAGGAGGGCATTGTTTTGGGAAGGATGTCCCTTTAAATTCCTCTCCTGTTCCGTTTCTGTTCACAGCTCCTTGGCTGGCATGATATGCCCCTCTTGAGGACAACTGGGAAGTCATGGTAGGAGGGGGGCTCTCAGATGCCACCTGCTACATTTAACAGGGACTTAGGGTGGCTGATGAGCTCCACAGCTCATCCTTAATTAGGAAAGCCGCTAAAAACACCACCAGAGAGCCCTGCCCCAGCGCTGAGAAGCTGTCTGTTTGCTAATGCGAATTGCTTGGGTTGATTGATACTTGTTTTGCGATTCCTTCCGTCAGCTTTCTCTGGTCCGGCCATCTGTTTTCTACCCAACAGGAGGCACGTTGGCTCTGATCCTTCCCTGATTTTCAGAGGAGGCAACTTAATGGTGGGTTGGGGGCTTGAACTGGGGCTTGGCAGTGATGTGCTTTTGGCATAGAATCATCTCTGAGGGAATGCAGCCATCACGGGCTGGAAAGACTTTTTGGGCTTTGGGTTATATTGTCTGAGATTCAAAGCCAAAGTCAGCAGAGGACCCTCTGATGATACTTCTGGAGTGTTCGTGAAGAAGCTCATCTGCCTTCCATGAGACCATTCCGTAGCCCTTTCCATGCATTATTTCATCCACCTAGACATCCTAATGTCTGCCCACTGGAAACAGATTATGCTTCATTCTTCTGAATCAAAGCCCTTCTTTCCTTGACACTAGTCATATAAAGAACATTATACTAGAAGGGGGAAACAAGAAGGTAAGGTTGGAGACACACCCACATATACTCTTACGTATAAAAGATCTGAGGACAATGGAGAAGAGTTAATGATGAAATAGTTTAAATTGCTACCAATAGTAGCCCTGAGAAATAAAGAGTTTAAAATGGTCTGTAGAGTATTAAATTATTAGGGAAGTCTTTATAGGGAAGCAACTCATGACATGAACCTTAATGCCTAGATGATATTTGGATAAGTGAAGCAACAAGGAATGGGTAGAGAAGAAATCTTTTTAACACATAAATACATATGTATGCTATGCATATGGGGTAAACTTTGCTTTAATAATAGTCTAGCCAGAAAAACCGCTAAGTTGCTAAACTGTGTATGTTAATTATCTCCCCAGCATCAGTGTGAGGATGTTGCTGAAAACCACAGGGGAGGAGGACTTTCAGCCCCAGAAGGAAAGTGCAGAAAGAGCTCATCCATGTGGGGCAGGATGTGCTGCGTCAGCTGGAGTGAAGGGACTTGGCTGGCTGCTGATCTCAGAGCCATGGGTGGAAGGTAGTCAGGCAGGGAGAGGCCCAGCACTTGCTGTCACCAGCATACCAAGCCCTGATTCCATGCAGTGGGTTCTGATGTACATAAAAGAGAGTCTAATTCATCATATGTCTGGGATGTCTAGCAATGGCAGGAATGTGAGAGGTCACAAGCATTCCGGGGACTCATGAGAATTGAGGGTACCAAGGCCCCATGGAGGCAAGCTGGAGAGCTGGCACATCACTGGTGGTGATGGAAAGAAAAATGTTAACTAGAGAAAGAGACAGAAGTGCAGCTGTCTGCTGTGGGAGGGTTGGGTACGATGAGCTCTGAGAAGTTTTTGTGTTTGAAGAGCAGAACATTCTCCCCAACACTTGGCATGTGGGTTGATTGATGTAGGACAGGTTTCAGGGCAAAAGGATGGAACTGAGGCCTGTGTACCCTACGTCTGTTCAGTAAGGGCCTGCTGACTTGAATTTCAAGTGTTTCCTGTCCCAGGCAGAGCTGGGCAGAAAAAGGGATACAGGTGAAGAAGGATGTCAGCTGTCCCTGTGAAGCTGTAGGGTGCTGGGATGGGTAAAGCAAGGAAGAAGAGAGGTGGCCAAACAGTATATTTCTTAAAAGTTTTCTAGAAACAAAACAAAACCAAACAAATAAAAACCACACCTCACTCCACAGACCAAGAAAGACTCCCGGTAGGGAAATGTGAGACCTTGTGACTCTGCAAAAGGGAGATGCAGGGAATAATGGCAGGAATTATCACTCTGAATTTATCTGCTTAAAAAGCTGAGAATAGTAGAAAAAAACTCAACCCTGCTAGGCAAGGCTTCAAGTTGAGTGCTTACTAGTCAAGAAAGAAAATATCACTTTTTGTTGTTGTTTCATTTAATTATCTTTCCTTTACTGAAGATTTAGTATTTCATTTATGGTTGAAAATGTACACTAACAACTTAAAAAATTTTTAATAGTAGTTAATTGGTAGTTAATGCATTAACTAGTAATTAGTTTTAAAATAAAAATATAATATATATGTGCATATGTATATGTGTATACATATGCACATACATGTATGGTACACAAATATCACTTGTACATTTAAATATGCAACCCAGATATTTCCAAATCATCTAGTTTGGGGTCACCTTTTCATTTGTTATGCAAATAAAATGGTTTGAGCCTCTCATCCTTTGTACTGTTGGATATTTTGCATCAAACCCAGTATTTTGTATTCAGGCAACTGTATGTGTTGGGAAGATGGAGATTGAGTTTCCTTGATCAATGTTTATTCCAGAAGTCTACTCTTACTGTATTCTCAGTCCCTTCTTGGTTCCTGTGTGGCTGGTCTGCCCACTCTCTTTTTTATTTCCAGCTTTATGTAGGTATAACTAACATATATAACAATGTGTAAGTGTAGGAGTGCCTGGGTGGCTCAGTTGGTTAAGTTTCTTGATTTTGGTTCAGGTCATGGTATCAGTTAGGTCATGATCTTACCATTTTGAAACTGAGTCCAAATGGGGCATGGCACCTGCTTAAGAGTCTCTCTCCCCCTCTTCCTCTGCCCGTCCCCTGCACATGCCCTGTTTCTCAAAAACAAAACAAAACAAAACAAAACAAAAGTGTAAGGTGTACAACATGTTGATTAGATACATTCATGAATGTCAAAAATGATTACTCCATGGTATTAGCTATAACCTCCATCTTATCACATAGTTACCAATTCCTTTTTGGGGTAAGAATATTTAAGATCTTCTCTCTTAGCAGCATTCAAATATATGATATGGTGTTATTAACTATAATCACTATGCTATACAGTAGACCCCAAACTTATAGATCTTATAATGTGGTGCTTGTACCCCTTGAACAGTACCTCTCAATTTCCCCTAAACCCCAACCCCTGGGAATCATCACTTTATTACTTGTTTCTCTGAGTTTGTCCCTTTTAGATTCCATATGTAAGTGATATCATACAGCTTTTGTCTTTCTCTAACTTATTTCACCCAGCCTAATGCCCTCATGGTCCATCCAAGTTGTCATAAGTGGTAGAATTTCCTTCTTTTTAATGGCTTAGTTATATATATATATTCTTTATCCATTCATCTGTTGACAGACACTTGGGTTGTTTCTATATATTGGCTATTGTAATGCTGCAATAACTGTAAGAGTACAAATATCTTTTAGATATTCTATTTTCATTTCCTTTGGATATATACCTAGAAATGGGATTACTGGATTATGTGATAGTTCTATTTTTTATTTTATGAGGAACCTCCATACTGTTTTCCACAGTGGCTGCAGCAATTTACATTCTCACCAACAGTATATGAAGGTTCCATTTTCTCCACATCATTTCCAGGCGTGAGTTGATACCTTGATGTGTATCTCCCTGATGATGAGTGATGTTGAGCACCTTTTCATGTGTCTGTTGGCCATCTGGATGTCTTCTTTGGACAACTGTTCATTTAGTTACTCTGCTCATTTTTAAATTAGGTCATTAGTTGTTGGGTTTTGTTTTTTTTTTTTGTTATTGACTTGTATGAGTTCTTTACATATTTTAGAAATGAACCCTTTATCAGTTGATATGGTTTGGAAATATTGTCTCCCATCTGTTAAGTTATCTTTTCATTTGTTGATGTTTTATTTTTTTCTTGTGTAGATGCTTTTCAGTTTGATGTAGTCCCACTTGTGGGTTTTGCTCCCCTGTTTTTGATCCTTGTGTTTACTCTCACATGCAGGAAACTGCTGCCAAAACAGATGTCAGAGAGCTTTTTCTCTGTGTTGCCTTCTGAGTTTTGTAATTTCAGATCTTTAATCCATTTAGAATTAATTTTTGTAAATGGCATAAGCTAGGGCCCAATTTAATTCTTCTGCATGTGGTTATACAGTTTTCCCAGCATCACTTATTGTTGAGACAATCCTTTTTTTCTTTTTCATGGATCCCTTGTGAAATACTAGTTAACTGTATAGTGCAGGTTCACTTCTGGGATCCTGATTCTGTTCCATTGGTTTGTGTATCATTTTTATGCCTATGCCATACTGTTTTGATTACTATAACTATAAAGCATAACTTGAAGTCTGGAAGTATGAGGTCCCTTCAGCTTTGTGACCCCATATAAAATCATATGATCACCTCAAGAGATGTGGAAAAAGCACCTGACAAAGTACATCTTTCATTATAAAAACACTCCACAGACTGGGTGTAGAATCATATCTCAAGATAATAAAGCCTATATATAACAAACACACTCAACATCATACTTAATAATGAAATTTTGAAAGTGTGTTTTTTTTTAAGATTAGGACAAGACAGGTTACCCACTTTCACCACTCCTATTCAACATAGCAATGTGAGTTCCAGCCAGAGCAGTCAGACAAGAAAATGAAATAAAATGTATCATAATTGGAAAGGAGAAGTAAAATTGTCTTTGCAGATGATGTGATATCATATACAGAAAATCTTTAAGACTCCATCAAAAAGCTTCTAGAACCAATCAACAAATTCAGTACAGTTGCAGGACACAAAATCAACATACAGAAATAATTTGCATTTGTATACACTGGCAAACCTCTGAAAAATAAATTTAAAAATCCCATTCACAATCATCAAAAATAATAAAATACTTAGGAATAAATCTAAGACAGTGAAAGATCTGTACACAAAAAATCCCAAGACTCTGATGAAAGAAATTGAAGGGAGACTCTTGAATGCCGAAAACAAACTGAAGGCAGATGGGGTGGGGGGGAGGGGAAGGGGGGTGATGGGCATGGAGGAGGACACTTGTGGGGATGAGCACTGGGTGTTATATGGAAACCAACTTGACAATAAACTACTTTTAAAAAAAGAAAGAAATTGAAGACATAAATAAAAGATGTATTATGTTCATGGATCAGAGAAATTAAAATCGTTAAAAGGTCCTTTCTACCTAAAGCCATCTATAGAGTCAGTACAATCCCTGTCAAAATTCCAATGGCATTTTTCACAGAAATAGAGAAAAACAGCCCTCTGTCCTCTCTTTAATTCACCTGATTGGGGTTGAAACCTCCTTCCTTCCTGGCTACAGGTATTAACACTTGGGGCTTCTACTAAAGCCTTGAGGTGAGAGACTGACTGCAGACCAGAACAGCATAGGAAACTACCCTAAGCTGAATACTACACATCTCTTTTCCAAAAGTCTTTTGGACGTTCCTGCCACTTCTCCATAACCTATGGACCTATCACTGCCTTAACTCTTTCTCAGGGTATTTGCATCCCTGGCTGGGGACCAGACCCAAACACAAACTCCTTACACTTTGTTAAGCAGAGTAAGATAGTCATCTTTGTCTTAACCTTTTATAGCCCAGTCTGGCTTGGGCCTTGCTGCTTATTAACAAAGTCATTAAGTAATTTTTTAAAAAATAATTGTACCATGTTTGTCTGAAATTTTAGTATTACAAAGTCTTGGTATAAGCATTGAGATAACATTTTAAAAAAAATTTGTCCTACATCAAATTCTTAGGCCAGTCTCCCTTCCTAGCCAATAATCTCAATAGGTGTAAATGGAGGCACTGAATGATGATAGTTCTCTTTTATCTGGTCATTCTTCAGGAGGTGTGTTTTGTTTTGTTTTGTTTCTTTATGTTAAGATTTTGTGTGTACTTGATGAATGCAAAATACAGAATTTTAGCTCAATCCATATTTATTGAGAAGCTACTGTTCTCCAGGTACTATATTAGTTCTGGATATATAGAAATGAAAAAAAAAATACTAGTTCTTGTCCTATTTAGGGAGCTTAGAATCTGGTGGGAGAGGCTGACTCAAAAAATATTCTGTTATAATATGGTAAATGCTATGCTGTAGATACGCACAAGGTGCTATGGAAGCCCAGATTACAGGTTTTAGAATGGCCTGGAGGTTCAGGAAAATCTTCTAAGAGGAAACAAAGCTTGAGTTGAATCTTACAGGGTCATTAGGATCAGCCAGGTGCAGAAGGAAGAAACAGCATTCTAGGTACAGGAAGTCATGTGAGAAAGAATGTGGAGGCATGGGACAGCAAAGGGTGTGCAGTCATGTATTATGTCATTAGAGCAAAGAGGGCAAGACATAGTTGTGCAGGGCATGAGACAGAAAATAACACTGTAACCAGTCATGGCAATCCTCCTTATCTTGTGAATAAGCTTGAACTCTACCCTGTGTACAGTGGGGAGCTATTAAGTCAAAGATGTACCATGGTGAGCCACGGGCCTTAGTTCAGTTTTATGGCAATGAAAACCACAAAGCTGAGCTGCAGCAAGACCAGCAGGATGAGAATTAGCTAGAAATGCAGTTGTAATAGTTTAAGCAAGAGATGATGCAGCTTGACTAAGATGGGAGGAGATCGAAGAGACCAAGTTAGTGTTGGAAATCCATGGGATGTCATTGGGATGTGGGACTTGACTGTGAAGTTGTGTACCTTCCTCTTCCCAGCAGTATTAGCATATCTTCAGCCAGTCTTCCCTGGTGTCATGTCAGCTCTATCTCCTCACTGATGAGACTACAGCCATAGATTGAGTAGACTCCTCACGAAAAATGGTACGAGTTGATGAGGCTATTGAACACTCCAGGCTGCAAGTAAGAGACTATTCCAACCTCAGTACACTTAAACAATGATAAAATTATCTCGTGTAATAGGAAGTCTTGAGGCAGGGATGCTTACTCACAGGCTGGTTAATTCAGCAGCTATTTTAGCAGCTCAGTGGTGTCAGGGGCTCTGGGCACATTTTCCTTCTACTCTGCTATCCTCAGCACAAGATCTTGTCATTGTTTAGCTGCCCTCAAGGCCAGCCATTATATTCATACTTGAAGGCTCCCAAAGGCAGAAAAATGGCTTCTTTTGTTATATCTCTCTTTCAGAATGAGGAAATTTCCCCTCAAAACCCTGAACGAATACCTTCCATATCTTGCTAGTCAGCATTGATATGTCCAGGTCTCAACTAATGGCAAAACTTTGGCAAAAGAAATAGGACCATTATGATTGGCTTAGACCAAACAAGACAACCCTTTGTACTGGGGAAGGTGACAGGGCTGTTCTCTCTTGAAGCACATAGATGAATGGAGGAAAGTAGGAAAACTGACCACATTCTGACTTCTGTTATGAAGGAAAGAGGAAGACATTTAATGTTGGGTACACATCTGATATGGCTGGAAAAGTGAGTTGGGATTTAGTACACAAAGAAGCAGATTGCTTAGTTTCAGAAGGTGAAGTCCACAAGCTTCATGCCCCTTGAGGTTTGGAGGTACAGACCAAAAGGAGGATATGGGAGATGGTTCTAGGGGCCCATAGCACTTCTTCCTGCGATTAGGAGAGTTGACAGGTAAGCAGCTGGTGAGTGGGGCTTGGGAGAAGATTCTCAGTTTGCCAACGGGAGAGTAAAAGAAACTGTTTTCCAGGGTTTGTATCACAGAGACAGCAAAAGGTAAGGAAAATGTGTTTCCCTGCCATTCCCAAGAGAAAGAATTTATTAGTCCAGGGTTTGCCATTTCTTGGGTTCAATTACCACCAAGGTCTTTACCAGCTTAAAGTGGGTTGAGTAGATGTGATATGTGGAAGAGTTATTAGAGTCTCTGGAACCCTATGACAGTCCTTTATGTGTTATGTGACTTACCTCCAATGTCTCAATCATGCTTCTTGATGAAGAAATGCCTCAGTCCTCCCCCCTGTCCTGCAGCTGAACATTTGAGTCTTAGGAGGAATCAGGTCACACAGCTGATTAATGGTAGAACAAGATCTTCAGTGCACTTCTCTTCTGCTTCTGATCATAACATGACCAACCATCCAAGAGCTCAGAAAAGTGCTAGAAATGGGTTTACTTACAAGGGATAAAAAGAGAACAGAGCCCATAAAGGGAGAGAGAGAAATGTGCTCATCCATCCCTCTTATGATGGCTCTCTGCTCCCTCCTCTTCCACTCCACCTGGCCTCACAGATCTGAGTGTCAAGTCTCTGTTAACAGAAAAGAAAGAAGAGACGTATGTACCTGAAGGGCAGGGGTCAGACACAGAGCTGGGCCTATCTATGCCATCCTTCCTAAAGAAACTTTTACACTTTCAATATGTTCTCCCTTTTCTCTCAAGAAGAATAAAGTAAACACACAGCTCTGGCATGTCTGTCTCCTAGCACCACACTCCTGGGCTGCCCCCCGCCCCCAACTGCAGCTCTCTCTTTATCCCTTCACACCAAACACTTTCAAAGTTAATTTCTAAAAGCTGGAAACACTTGATAGTTTTAATTAATCCTATGCCTGGGGAAATATGATTTCGTGCATCCGAGGCCTCTCAGCTTCTCTGGATAGATAGCTTGTTCTGGGTAATGCCAATGTTTCCAATTTAGCTGTGAGTATGCCAATGACTCGTTTGTTTGTTTGTTTATTACCTAAAAGAGAAGCTAATGCTTATGTGTGTGTCCTCAGGAAGAGATTTCTGGTTTTTCTAATAATGCCTCCTAGTTAAGCAGCACTTTATGCCTTTCATGGTACTCTCATGTTAGCATCTCTGCATCAACCATGTGAGTCAGGGAGGGAAGATGTCTTTCTCCAGTAGAGAGGGAGAACCCAAGGCCCAAACAGGTTTGTTGGTTTGTGAAGTGCAAACCAAAGCTGACTTGTAGATCAGGATTCTTTATACAACTGATTATTCTTTCCCTGAGAATTGCCAGGAGGGCCAGCTTGAAAGGTGGCTTGTGGTCACTATTAATCCGAAGACTCTTTTGCTATTTGGGAAATATTCTTTGCTGTTATGAAGAGGCTCTGAGGTTCAAACTGATGAGGTACTAGATCTGTGTCACAATTCTCCATGCCCTTACTAGGTCCTCTCTGGTTCACACACAGAGAAGCACAAAGTCGTTCAAAAATATAAGAGATTCTTGGAGCGTGATAAACACCAGTAAGTCATAGATAAATAGCTCCTTACACTTGGCAAGATCCTACCTTAAGCTATCTTTTGCAATAGTTCTTTTCAATTATTAATGAGTTAGGTCTCATTTGGTTTGCAGTCATGGAAATCCAACCCAAACTAGCTTTATCGTAACTTAAAAGTCCAATTCTTAGTTTGGCACCAGATGTGACTTAATGCAGAGGCTCAAACAATATGCCCATGCTTCACCTCTTGGCTCTCCTTGGCCTGCATTCCCAGACAAGCTGTCCCCTTCTGGTTGAAATATGGCCACAGCGGCTACCATCCACGTCAAATTTCTGAAAACAAATGAAAGGCTTTTCCCAGTGGTTCTCACAGAAACCCTGAGAATTCCTCTGATTGGTTTGATGAAGTCATGTGCCCATTGTGTACCAACCTGTGATAAGCTGATTGGTCAGGTCAAGGTCACATGCTTCACAGAAGGTGCTAGTGATGGACTCAACCCCACCTGATACCTCATGGGTCAAAGAACATGAAAGGGGTCCCCGACATGGAAAAATTAGAATAAAATTGTCAGTGGAGGAGGAACGGATGCTAGGCAGATTCTTCTCTCCCTGTGAAATAAAAGTGTGTCCTGCTTCCTCTTCTCATGCTAACCTTTGGCCTAGAGTGACTACAATGATTACATTCATCTGTAATGAATAGGGGACAATACATTTTTTTCTGATTGAGTCCTCAGCCCACAGCTGGGTTTTTAGATATCAGCAGTTAGCATCCTTCTTGGATGTTTCCACAGAATCTTCCTAAAGTCAATTTCCACTTTCTATGTCTCTGGGATTAGGAATTCTAAATTCTTTGATTAAAAATAGCATTCCTCCTATCTCAAAAAACCTTGTTTACTGGCAATTTAGACTCCTACTCCCCCACCATTTACCACACTGCAAGCATCCCTAGCTGCAGCTTTTACTCTTCCATTCTTCCCTAACTTGCTCCTACATTTTTGGAAAGACTCATATAAAATGAACCTCTTTTGGTCTTTTTGTTTTTGTTTTTCATAGTCAATTTTTCCTTTCTGTCTCCATTGCCCCATATGTGCATGCTTTCTTGGAAATAGAGATGCACCCTGGGGCAATTAGAACATGTCCTTTTCAGCTTCTCTACATGTCTTACTTTGCTGGAATGGAAAATAAACACAAAATGTCACCCACTGAGCCAATGTGAAAAACAGTACCTACAATTATCATTGGGCTGTGCCAACTATTTCAAATAAAGAAGTATGAGTCTCAATCTTCTCTTTTATGAATCAGAAAATCATGAGAATGTTTAAGACATCCTGGGAGGTGATACCACTTTCATGGCCTGTCCATTTTGTTTGACCAATGGCTGGGTTTTAGGGGCACCAGAATCCTAAGAGACACACTCTATTGAGAACAGCCTTCTTAAGCTCATCCCTGTAGGCTTTTAGTAAGCAGGGAGATAAGAGTCTTCTCACTTATTTACTCAAACATTCAATTCAAATGTCTAAAATTTATTCACCAAAAGTGCTTTTCCTCATTATCTTGATTATTTTTCTCCCTGATTCAGGAGAACCTCTGGTAGAAGGAGCGGTGTAGGTGTGCATGCATTTGGAGAACATTGTTTTTCCTGGAATTCTTAATAAAGCATGCTGATATTATTGTATAAAAAGTGAAAGTTGGCAGGTAAGGCCAAGAGTGAAGATAAATAGTGGCGAATTCACAGACCCAGTTGAGGTAGGTCTTCTGGCAGAGCTCCGAAGCCTTGGAGACCTGTGGTTACTCTGAGTTCAGACTGGTCAGAACTGGAGGGTTCCAGCACTTGTATTATTGTCCTTGGCAAGATGAACTGTCAATTTCTTGATGGCAGGAACAGCACTGTCATCATGCATTCTTCCAAAGGACTGTATACACATTGAGAGTTCAGTGAATATTGATGAATGAATGAATGAATGAATGGATGGATGGATGGATGCATGAAAGAACAAATGAGTTAATGAATGAGGAGACACCTCATAAAATCCTGGTCAGTGTGATAACTTTCTAAGTTTGGTCTGGCTCCTGTTTTATTGATTACTTGCCAACTAGGGACCTAAGGATACTATGAACCTTGATATTTCCTGACACTGAAAAGTAGTCAAATGCTACAACTTTTTCTAAGATAAGATAAGCCTTAAACAGTCAAATTGCTTAAAATTTATTCCTCTTTCGGACCAAGGGGGAGAAGGAGGGCGGAAATGGTGGGGGAAAGGGAGAGAGGCAAACCATGAGAGACTCTTGAATGCTGACAAAAACTGAGGACTGGTGGATGTGGGGGGGAGGAGGGATGGGCATGGAGGAGGACACTTGTGGGGATGAGCACTGGGTGTTATGTGGAAACTAATTTGACAATAAACTATTTGTAAAAAAAAAACATATAACATTATATATTATAAATATAAAAAAAAATTATTCCTCTTTCTTTGAGGGCCTTTCATGTGACTCTTCCAGCTTTTCAAGGGGGTGAAAAAGTGGGACCAGGATTTTTCTTTATATAATGACTCTCCCGTGGTACAGAGGCAAGGATGGCCTGACTGTGTACCCTGGAGCTCCTTCTGTTTTTTGGGAATTCTCTTGTACCGTTTCTGAAATGCCTGCTGGAAAATTGAGATGTGGTTCTGCATGGCCCACTCATAGCAGAACACCCAGGATCCCAGGGTTTACTCACTGAGTTAATAAGAAACTGAATTGCTTTTAGCTGGAGTCACACTGGAATCTGGCTCAGGAATCTCACTTCTCAAGCCTAGTGCCATCCCCCACTTGCCACACAAAGCTGTTGTGAGAATTAACTGAAACAACCCATCATTCATTCCTTTATTCAGTAAAAGGCATGTATCAGGGTTAAGTGAATGCCTAACCAAATTCTGCCTGGAACTCAGTTTTATTTAAAATGGTTTATTTGACCTCTCTCTTGAGAACTCAGTTTCCTCCCAGGAACCACGAAGGGTGATGGTTTCTAAGGATTTTTTCAGCTCTAGCATTTAGTATACAGATATCACCCTCCCAGTGTGGGGAGTCTGTGCACAGAAACTAAAACTTTCTGACCCCGTGCAGTGCCATGTGCCTGCTGCAGACACAGATTTCCCCCCAGAAACCAGCCTCCCCACCCCTGTGCCTGAGCTCTGTCATTCATCTGGCTTTTGGGGAAACCGCGCCTGTGCAGAGGTTCGGAGCCAGTTAGCATCAGCTGGCATTTACAAGCGACATTTAAAGGTCACCTCAATCCTCCTGCTGGGGAATCAGGGAGGGAAGGTGCAGCAGAGAATGTGGACTTGGGTTGAATCTAATGAGCCTGGGCAAGAAGCGGGGAGGCTGCATACACAGGGTAGTACAGTGGGGAGGGATTTCCTTGTAGGAGCTGGTGGAGGAGTTCAGGCCATGGGTCATGCCCAGGAGGACTAGAGAGGGTCTATTCAGTTCTGAGAAGAGAGGGATCCTTGAACTAATTGGCTTCATCCCCACCAGTGGGGCATATGTAGGTCCTGGGGTTTATGTCCTCTAAGAAGTGTTATTAAGGAGGAAAAGGTTGGTGGAAAGTGCAAGGAGAAAATACCTCTAGGTCATTCCTTAGAAAGCCTGTATCCTGCCCAAGGGACAAGTCTACCATATGGTTAGAAAGGTTCATTAAGCATATTTCCTGAACCAAAAATTAGGACATATTATCATATAACCTCAATGGCTGATACTCTATCATATAATGGAGAGATATTGAACATCTTATTTGAAATTGAGGCTGCCTTGGAAAACAAGAGATACTTGGAACCCATGTAAACAGATCATTGGGAATACAGTATTTCTTTCTGTTCTCAGTCAAAGGAGAGAGTGCTGCTCTTGGAAGCTGAAAGGGCAGCACACTGAGAGCTCTCTGATGATGAGTGCCATGAGGAATGGGTGCCCCACTCTCAGCCTTGCCGGCTGCTAACTGTCCATTAGCTTCTTCTCTCCTCCTCATAAGTAGTCCTCAAACGTGCTCCAGCAGTGTGAACCTTAACTCCCTAGGACTTCTTTTGTCCTGAAGATGACCCTGCCCCACAATGTCCCATGAGAGGGTGCCTGACTACTTCTGGGCACACTGGACCTTAGGAAGGGCAGTCTGCCCAAAGTCAGATGCTGACTGTGGATGGCTAAGATGTGACTCACACCCCCTCATAGGGAAGGCATTTCTCATGTAGTTCTCTACTCTGGGGGGTTGTTTTTGCAATAAATCAGAAGAAGGTCATGGGAATTGGCTTGCTTTCTATCTGTCATATAAAACCTATCCATTGTCAACTCCTGGTATATACCTAAACATATGTTGAATAAAAGTGAAAAACTATGAATGTTTCCCAGATTTCCCTCCCTTCTTGATCTTCTCCTGCTTAATAGAGTGCCCAGTGGAGAAGAATCTCTTACCACATGTTCGAAGAATGCTCAGGAATGGGTAAATAGCCAGCTGGACAGTATGATCCATGGAAAGCCCTACTTGTCCTCAAGCTTTTCCCCTGCCCTCCCTGGCTGCACACAAAGCTGCATCATTTCCTTCTCTGAGGGTCATTCCACTGTGTCTGAAGAAGTCCCCTGATAAAATGCAAACACCCTGGGGAGGGTCTCAAATGCATTAAGCTAAAAGCACATTAAGCCACTGTCAATTTTAGCCAGGACATTTTAGCAGGGATTAATTTATCAGGCCTCTTTCAGATGTGACACCTGGTTGAGAGGGATTTGGATTTAGGAGAGAAGGAGGCTGATGGCAGGAGACAGAAGAAGAGACAGACAAGAAAGCCCTAAGAAGGGAAACTGGCTGCCTTGAGAGGCCAGACTAAGTGGGGGCTAACATGGCACTGGCAGTGATGTGGCTGTGGATCTGGGTTTTCACCGTTTAGGAGGGAAAGTGAGCAGAAAGAACACCTCTGGCAAAACAGGATGGTGGGAGATGCGGAAGGAAGGTTTGTAGGGCCCTGGAGGCCTGGCTGATCAACAGCTATGTTGAGGGCAGTCCAAGGGGCTGTGAGACTCCTTCCTGCTGTGTTAGGTCCCAGGAGCCAGGGCAGCCAGAGGCATCTCAAGAATTCTGCAACCAGCAAGTGAGGGCAGTAGAAAGTTGCCAAAAACAGCAAACAGCTCTTCTACCATCCTTTGCTCTGATCTGGGAGTGGCTTTGTGTGCTGCCATTACTTTTTTTTATATATATAGTTTATTAAACTATTAAATAGTTGATTTCCATATAACACCCAGTGCTCATCCCCACAAGTGCCCTCCTCCATGCCCATCACCCCCCTTCCCTTCCCCCTCACCCCCATCAGCCCTCAATTTGTTCTCAGCATTCAAGAGTCTCTCATGGTTTGCCTCTCTCCCTCTCCCCCACTATTTTTCCTCTTCTCCCCCATGGTCCTCCGTTAAGTTCCTCCTAATCCTCCTACACGTGCAAACATATGGTATCTGCCTTCTCTGCCTGACTTATTTCGCTCAGCCTAACACCCTCAAATTCCATCCACGTTGCTACACATGGCCATATTTCATTCTTTCTCATTGCCATGTAGTATTCCATTGTATAGATAAACCACATGCTGTTATCACTTTTATGGGCTGATCTCTGGAGGGACTTTAGCACAGCTTCTCTTTCACCTCCCTGGTGCATCTCCCAAATCCTCAGGATGGTCCCTCAGTGGGAGAGATTTCTCAAAAACAGAAACAAAGAGGCTAGGGCTTGTCTTGTGCCCTTCTTGGGGGAATTAACAACTGAATCTGTGGCATCAGCCTTTGTTGCGTTAGACAGATTATCAGAGGCTGGAAATACTTGGGCCTGTAATTTCAAGAAGAGCCATGTTTTTAAACAATTGTAGGGGAAGACTAGAGACTGATGTCTAGGAAAAGGGAAAGGAAAGAGGAAAGTGGTGTTGATGGACCGTCTATCAAGCACCAAGCACTGTACTCTTCCTACACATCTTCTTCTTTCTGGCCACATGCTCGAAGTAACACCAGTGTTATTCCCCTAGTAACACACATGACATTCAGAGAGGTTTTATGATTGGCCTAGCTGGTAAATGATGAGTACCAGATTCAAAACTACTCTGTGTGATTCCAGAAGGAAGGTAATAAATGGGAGAAAAGCTAAGTAGAAGGAGAAGAAGAAGAAAAGGTTTTCTTTTTTGGAGCTAAGTCCCTCTGTAATGGTTTTGGCTTGTGGTTTCAGGACAATACAGATAAGATAGTATGGAGATTATAAGATGCCTTCTAGGGAACCAAAGGGTCACTTCAGGTTGAGGCTTTTGGTGGGCACTCAATGGCCTTGCACTGACACTGACCAGAAATCAAATAATATGGCCTGGACTGCTTCTTCATGCAGGAAACATGAAAGGCTACTTGCAGTGTTGAGAGGGGCAGATAATGGGGCCGAGGGTCCCTGGGGGAGGTATGGAGAGGTGTTTAGATTAGCAAACTCGCAGCTAAGGTACATGCCTTCTCCCACGGCCCCTCTCAGCACTGACCCATGCTCTTATCAAATTTCTTCCTGAAAAGGAAGATGAAAGTCCTATTAAAATATCTGCTTGGAGAGATCTTTATCACTATATGGGTAGAGAAGAAGAACCACTTTCACTGGGCATCAAGGTCATAGTCCTACACAGTGGACAGACAAGTGACTTGAAGCAGTGTCCCCAAACACTACCTACCACCAATATTGTAGCTCTCAACAGACACTTCTCTTCTTTCTTCTTTCTGGAAACTGATAAAAAATAAAAACAATTTGATAGGTCAAAGTTAGTCCTTGTTGAATTCAATTGAATATATCAAATGTTTATTCAGTCTGAAACACTGAATAGCATGCAAACAAATACAGGGTTCAGTTTCTTCCCAATGTATATATGGAGAAAATTAAAATGTGAAAGAATCATCATAACAAAACTACAATTATGACAATTTTGAGGAGGATGATGATTCTTTCCTTGAATTTTTTAAATGTTTTATTTATTTCTGAAAGAGAGAGACACAGTGAGAGCTGGGGAGGGTCAGAGAGAGAGGGAGAAAGAATCTGAAACAGGCTCCCGGCTCTGAGCTAGCTGTCAGCACAGAGTCCGATGCAGGGCTCAAACCCACAAGCTGAGATCATGATCTGAGCCAAAGTCAGATGCTTAACTGACTGGGCCACCCAGATGGTCCAATACTTTTCTTGATATAGGACTTTATGGTATAAAGTGCACCACACAACTATTCTCACTGGACAGAAGAGGAAACTGATGGTCAGAGATTTAAATCATCTTCACAAATCACCAGAAGCAGTTAGTGGTAGAACCAGAACTGGAACCAAGGTCTTTGTCTTTTAACCCAAGACAGTGAGTGACCACTCAAAGTGTTTGATTTCCCTTGATCAAGCCGGGCCTCTCTGCATCCACTTCCCAACCTGCCCATCCCAGTGGTGGTTGCTAATGCCCTCTATTTTTAGACTTAACCCTACTTAGTCTCTGAGCCAGACCAGAAAGGAAGTATATCTGTAGCCTCAGCCCACCCATCTATGTGGGAACAGGTCTTGCTGGCTCCAGCAATGACTGGTGAATGCCCAGGACACTGTTATTCCCATTGATTCATGGCTTTCCTGACATCTGACACCTAGTTTCAAAATGTAGGTTTTACTACTTTTCAGGTATGGTGAGGACAACAGATCAGAAAGATCTGCCACTGAAAAAATAGTTGTGTTTACCAATTCCCAGAGAGGGGGTCTGCCATTGGGAATAAGTCAGGAGGCAGAGAGAGTGGGGGGGTGGGGTGGGGAATTGTGGGCAAGAGCCCTTACTGTGGTTTCTGCAAGAAAGTTTGGATGAGGCAGAATAAGAAGGTGTATGGTTGTCTTGTTTGAATAAATTTTGTGGGGTCCAAGGCAGAGGGGCTCTTCTTAACTTGTCTTGTTCCTGGCCTCTGGGTGTTCAGGGCAGGATAGCATTGCTGAGGTGAGACCTCAGCAAAGGAGGTGGTTGAGAGTATGACACTGGCTTGGCAAGGGTGCATTTGAAAGGCATCATCCTTGGCTAGCAATTTATTATCTCTAGGATTGGTTACCTCTGGGAGGGACAGTCTCTCAAGGTCAGTGAGTCCTCAGATGTCAAAGCAGCAGAACACACACAGTAAAAGACATGGTTAATACACATTTGTTATTCGGTCACACTCTGTGAGTGGACTGCTTTCTTTCTTCCATACTCCTACACTCCTAGGAGAATGACACTCCACTTCTGGATCCCACCAGGCCCTCCTCTGCTTACCTGTACTTTTCTCTGTTATCTTGAGTCATAGGTCAGAGTCCCTGCTCATCTAGAACTATGATACCAGCACTCTCCTTATTTTGAGACTCACCCCACTAAGGCATCTAACTTTCTTCAGTATGAACTAAGGTCCTAAGATACTTTCATAATAAAAAGAATTTCTTTGGCGATAACACCCCAATAGAAGAAATAAAGGAGTGACAAAGACAATGTTATGCAAGAGAAACAAGTCAACTGAGTCACAACAACAAGAATCCTCTTCTCTCCACTGGGCTGATTATCAACACTCAGAATCCTTATCCATTCATTAGTGTGGCAAGCACTGTCTACTGACAGGTTAATTACATGGTTCTGGGTAATTAGAAAGTAAATATATGTTAAGAGGACACCACTGTCAAGATAAAAACTGTCTATTAGAAAGCTCTGTTGCATGGCAAACTCCACCTTCATCTTTTCAACCTGAAGAGATTTTTTTTTTTTCATTTTTGTTGCTTTGAGAAAAATCTCCTCTGCTCTTGCCTCTGGCTAAGATGTGTTTAGTTCCAGCTCTTACCACCTCCTTTGCCTTTCCCTTGGTAATGCACCTTGCTGGTCCAATTTGGAGCTCTGCTTCTATTCTGGGTAAATGTCTTTAGAATCAAACCCATTGCATATGAGGTTTACATCTCCAGTGTAACCTGGAACACCTGGGGAGAAATTCCTGATTTTCTGGAACTGCATGATGTAGCAAGCAAAAATTCCACTTCTGTTGTGTGAGAATAGAAGGCCCTTCTCAGACATCTTTACTGAAAGGTGTGCATGCTTCTGAACTAATGTGACCCTAGAAGGCCAGGAGACATGTAGTCGTTTATCCTAGCCCTCAGGTCAGTATGGAGATGATCTTTACTTGTACTTTCTCTTGGCAAGGTGATCTACCTTCTAGTTTCTGGGATCTGGGGCACTGAATTCATAGGGAAAGACACATGATGTGACCATAGGCAGTGACTCTGCCCTCTTACACTGCTCCAGACCCATCAATCCTGCCTGAGCATTTTGAGCAAAACAACAAAAATGTGACTTAGATTTCTTCTCTGTGATGTGTAATGAATGACCACCCAAGAAGAGACTGCAGGTTAGTTTTGCACAGGTATCCCTTAGCAGAAAAGGGTTCTTTCTGAGTGGTTTCGAATGATTTGATTTGAGTTATTTTAGAGTCAGGATCCAGACTTTTTCTAAAATACTATTCCTAATTTGCTATAGTAAAGGAATACTTCATAAGTTATGTTAAGGTCTCAAATCTCTTCCATGAACTATGAATTGGAAACATGGCTCAAAACCCAAGTTTTGGACTTCATCTTTAGCCTCTTCCTCACCCTAGCAACTGTAGGAGAAGTTGGTAAAAGCCAGGTGATATGTTGCTATTTGCCTTGTTTCTTCCTTCAATCATTCATGTGTTCAACCAATGCTAACTTAGTATCAAGTATACAACAAGTGCTGAGCTAGATGTTGAGTATACAACTCTAAATTGACCAATCCCCATGCTTGAAGAGCTCATAAATGAGAAGGATGGAGGGGGCGAGTGGTAAAAGGCATTGCAGATATTTAGAAGCAATGCATATTGAAGGGGTAGAGATGAGAGGACACCCAATATTGCCTAGTGTATGAGAAAGATAAGGGCTGGGATTTGGAAAGGCTTAAATGAGGAGATTATCTTTGCCCTGAGCCAGTAACATCTTCCTGAGGTCATGACCTGTAACCCAGGTCTTCTGATAGATTTGTTAAGTCACATAGTCACTGGAATAATGTTGGACCCCAACAGCAGCTGCATAATCACCAGCTAGGTTTGAATCAGAATTCTGCATCCTGATCACCTGTGTGGCTAGCAAGTGGTTAGAGCTCCATTGGATGCTAGAAGCCAGTTGGCAGTGAGAGGGTGCAGGGGGGCAGGGGAAGAAGAAAATCTCAGGGCACGTTGGAAGCTCTGGGCAGTCAGAGAGTGTGCAATAAACCTAGGTCAGGGCATGAAGTGAGGAAACTGAACAAAATGCTATTTAGTCCCAAGGGTGTTCTCTGAGACCATCTGGTCAACCTCAGTCAGCAAAAGTTGTGTTTCCCTGCACAGAATAGGGGTGTGGTGGGAGCAGGACCGGGATAGACATGAAGCTAACAGAGCTGGTTGGCTAGCCCTGCCTATGGTTGGGGTCTCTACTGAGGGACTCCAATGCTCACCCCCACCATAGAGGAGGCCAGGACCCTGGCTCTAGTTCCTTTGGGTCTAGCTTCTCCCATCATCAGACATAAGAGCTTAGGCGCATAAGGCCCATTGTCTACCCAAAGCAGCTCTGTCTGAGTGGGACCCTCCTCCCAGTCTCACCTGCCTGAGTGCTGTCAGAGGCCTTTCCAAATGGGAACTGATGCTCACTTTAGCAGCCTGGCTTCCTGGTGACATATCCTGACATGGCATTAACAGAGAAAACAGCACAATGGATCCCCTGGGCCACAGAGCATTGATTTCTTGTTTAGCCCCTTTAGCTACGCATCAACAACAGATGTGGCAGGTTTGATTAGGTTTCTCCATCAGGGGGTTCTGGCTAGGGAGGAGAGAGTGCTCAACAGGGTAGAGTGGTTTAATTCCTTAAATCTTAGTTTTGAAATGCAGGTAGGAAGTACATATGAACAGGGGATAGAGGACTATGAGGATTTGGTGAGAAGCCACTTGTTTTACTATTCTCCATTGGAAAAGAACAAGGATTAAGGGCTCCTTCTGAAGTCAAATACCTGTAAAACTGTTGGTGGGCCCAGAGCAGGACCCAGAACACCCATTTCCCAAAAGAGTGGCCATAAATGTTTTAAAGGGAAATCATTAAATTGTTATGTCTCTGGAATCGGTCCCCAAATTCTTTTGGTTTCACTCTGGTGGGGGCAAGAAAATCAGGATTTTACCAACACTCTCAACCATCAGAATCAGTCTTTTATCACCAACCAGGGCTGATTTTTCCTTCAACAAAAACTTTCCCTTTAAGAAAAGAAAATATGATGACTAGGAAATACCCACTGGAGCCTTCCACCCAATTAAAACTTTTTCTGTAGTTGGGCAGAGCTCAACTTGCTCTCCATCAAAAAAACCTCAATTACAATGAAATGCATTCCTTGCTCTAGCACCATAAATAAAGCATTTTCACAAAAGAATAATATTTATGTTATCACCAGGAATAGAAAAAGAAACACGCCAAATGAAAGATGCTGGTAGTAATCAGCAATGCCATTTTCATTGTAGTTCTTGGACCTCTTAATGCAGCAGCATACCAACTGCAGCCCCTAAGCCCAACTCTATTTAAATATACATATCTCTGTGTGTGTATATCTCACTCCCTGAATATATACAGATAGATAGATATATATTATCTCTTTAAAATATTAAAATAAATTACCTCTTTGCACAGAATACAGACATTAATTCTGTTTCCAGGAGATTTGTCAAATCAGTGGCCTGTGTTTGCATAACAAGCTCTTTGGTTACGCTGTGTGGAATATAAATTACCATGTTGTCAGCTCCAGATGAAAATCACCGGGTTTTCAGCAATGTTGCTTCCGTTGATTAAGATAGGCTTTATGTGATGTGTCCAGGTAATGTCATAGGTAGCAGGCTCTTCCTGAAAGTGGCTGCAAGTGCAGGGAAAAGGGAAATTCTAGAAATATATGGGATGAAGAGAATCATACTGTGATTGGAAGCTATCTTCTTTTTATTTTTTAAAGAACACAAATCTTTTCCTTCATCGCTTTCATTGCATTGTGCCTGTGCACACATACACATGCACACATGCACAGAGCTTCTGATCTGGGTTTTGATTTGCTAGAACTGTGGAAAACTCCTTGCCATACTTGGAACAAAATATTTTAATGTATTTGGATTGTACTGAGTTTAAGGCACAGAAGGCTCAAAGCAGTCTCACAGACTCCAAATGCCCAGGGTACAGGATGTGTTCTGTCTCTTAAGTGTAAGTGTTACAAGTATGGCTTCTAATAATAGTTACTATTGCTTGATGATTAGTATGTGCCAGACACCGTGGTGCTAGGAACTTTAAGTGTATGATGTCACTCACTCTAACAACAAGTCTGTAGTAGGTAGTGTTAAGATTTCTTCACTAGAAATCAGGAAACACAGAGACAAAAAGGTTAGGAAAGTTGCCAAGGAACCAGAGACAGGAAGTTGCTGACCTGGGACTGATAGGCTCAGGTCTATCTGAATCAAGAGTCTAGGCATTTAGCAAGCTCAGGCACTGTGCTGTGTTAATCCTCTTGGATCTGTGGGGGCAGCAAAAGGTTCCCCTTTCTCAGGGGTGTGGGCCCAAAAGTAGCCAGTGTCTGGCTGCCCTTGTGGGCGTGAATAGGGCACTGGAGGAGAGTTCTCAAATAAACTCATCTATTTTGTGGGATTTAAAAAAAACAACTAGAATGGTTGTTACTTCTTTCTCCAATTTCTCTGCTTTTGTTCACCAAACCTTCACTATGACCTCTTTAGTTTTCATGAAATTTGCACTGATAAGACCTCTGATTAACTGGTCTCCTTGCCCAGTTTATACATGAGGACATTGAGGCCTGGATAGAGGAAGGGATATACCTGGGGTAAGGGGACTCAATTTAAGATAGAGATAAAGTTGGATCCTTCCCCAGTTTTCTTGCTTCTTGTCTACACTCCAGAAAAAGCTCATCTAGCCTGGCTTTGGAATAGAACACAATGGGGCCAGGACAAGTTTCTGGAGCCATGGTGAGAGATACTGTGTGGTCTAGGTTGGGCATGGCCCTGCCCCGGCCCAGACCTGACAGGAGGCTATAGCTCTTTAAACAATGCAGTGAGTGAACACAATGGACATTTAGTTTGCTTACCCTGGTTTCCAGAATGCCAGCTCCATATGTGGTTGCAAAATGTTTTGTTACATTTGTGATATTTCTTCATGATCGTTTATGAATGCAAAATATATCTAGAGCTGTTTTCACAAAGCTGTAAAATTTGTCTCTGTTCTGTTTTCTTTTTGAAATGTTCAGTTCAGCAAGATTGAAGGCCAATGGATAGAACAAAATTTAACCCAGATTTCAACCATTCTCTTTTCAGTCTTGGTATTTTTCCCTCCAAATTATCTTTATATTGGACACATTTCTGTTCATAACTTTCATGACCATACATAAATGTCATATTTTGGTTGAGCAGACACAAGAAAACTTTCTGAGTTTCTCTTCAATGTGAACTGCACCCTTTGTTCTATTGAGTCCAATTGTCCCCTAAGTAATAGCAATAGCAACAGCAATCAAAATGTGTCACTTTTATTTTCCCATTTAGCAGCAGGACTAGATTGCACCACATGTGTCCAAATGGGACTGGGGAATCCTCAAACTGATGAGTGTTAGGGGTTTCCTGCCACAGACAAAGAACATAAGCTTTGGAATTAGTAAACTGTGGTATGGCAGGGACTCCTGGTTGCCTACTGATAGTCATTCATCCCTTTGTATGGACACATTGCTTCTTCATTTTCCAGGATCCCTGTGACTAAGGCCACATGTCTAAATCCTAGCCAGTGAGATACAAGGGAAGCCTAGTGAGGGTCTTTCAAAAAGTCTCTTAGGAAGGAGCAGAAGGAGGAGTGTCTTCTTATTTATTTATTTATTTCCATTCTACTCCTTAGATCATAGAGGTGATGGCTGGAGCTCTAGAAATCTTTTAGGACTATGAGCATGATGACCACCTCTTAGAGATAGTGGAACACAGAGCTAGAAAGAGCCTTTGGTGACTGTGGGTCTGCCTTGACATCCTGACTGCCACCTTTGGATTTCTTTTAACTTAAGAGAAAAATAAATCACTATCATAAGCCATCATCATTTTTCAAGTCTTTGTTAGTCTAAGTTGGGCCTAATTTGGGGTTCTTTTATGAAAGTATTAGTCTCTAAACTTCAGTTTTCTTAATTGCAAGACAGCTTTCCAGTTTTATAATTTTCTGAATTGTTCTGAGAATTGAATATTTAATCAATGCCTATTGAATGTAAAGCACATAACACAGTTCTTGCTATTTTCTCCCCCTTCATATTTTCTGGGTGTTACATGCTCAGGTAGCTGGGTATAAAAACCACATAACAAGAATATTTACAACAATCAGGAGATAAACTATATGGATAGGTGGCTAAATTGCAAATGAAAAATCTCAATTTAGTTTGACAAAAGTAAACTAATTAATCAAGTATTTCATATCTGTTCCACCTCAAGGTTTTTAGCTTCTAACCATACTATATGCTATGGTTGTTTTTCAGTTTCCCCGTGTACTGAGAAAATATGGGTATGAGTGCTTTATTTAAGTATCACATTTAATTAAAAAAAAAAAAGGTTAGCTTGGGGCGCCTGGGTGGCTTAGTTGGTTAAACGTCCGACTTTCGCTTAGGTCATGATCTCGCGGTTCGTGGGTTCGAGCCCCGCGTCGGGCTCTGTGCTGACTGCCAGCTCAGAGCCTGGAGCCTGTTTCAGTCTGTGACTCCCTCTCTCTCTCTGACCCTCCCCTGCTCACGCTGTCTCTCTCTCACTCTCCTAGAAATAAATAAAACATTAAAAAAAAAAAAAAGGTTAGCTTTGCTCCAATTAACACCCTGATATTGTATTCTTGAAGTCACACAGTCTTTATTTACTGATGTTTCTCTGAATTTCCATTTTTCTCTTAGTTGGTCTACTTCTGCTTACTTGGGTAGTTCCTCAATTCCAAGCCCTTTGTAATACTTTCTAACTGACTTTCTGGTAATAACACCTTTTGGGAAATTTTACAGTTTTTCCAACTATAATTTTTCTGATTTTCAATTTCTCCACTAACTCTCCTGCCCTGTCCCATTCAGTCTACAAAACACATTATTCTTTTAAATCCAGGCATGTCACACACACACACACACACACACACACACACACACACACACACACAGAGAGAGAGAGAGAGAGAGAGAGAGAGAGAGAGAGAGAGATTGAGAGAGAGTCTTATTTGATTTTTAAAATAACCTAGTAGTTTGGCAGGCAAAGTGGGGATTGTTATCCTCTACTTAGACATAAAAAGATATAGCCTGAGAGGAATTAGGGACTCAGAAGATCACATATGTCATTCTTAGTGGGCTGGGGCCAGAAAGTCTTTTCCGGATTTCTAATACAATTTTTTTTCATTATGCACAACAGTTACTTCACCCAAATTTGAAAGCCACTCATGTAGCCTGCCCATCAATCAGTCTTCACATATCTATTATGATTGCTCTTGCCTCCTCCAGACAGAGATTCATTCTGATCCACATATATTTTTGAGAATGAAGGATATGTCACATTTCATATTTAAATAACATTTTTATACTTTTCCAAGTGCTCTTTTCTACATTATCTTATTTTATATTCATTGTATGTCTGTAAGGTAAGTAAGGCAGACATTTCCCCCCAGCCCTATTCTCAATATGAGGAAATGAATGTCTGAGTAATCTAAGTGATGGGCTGAAGATCACAGAGAAAATTAGTGATAGAATTGATACACAATTGATAAATTGTGTTTTTAAGTTATAGATAAGGGAAAGTAGCCTCGTTTGAATACTTAGATCCAATTCTATGGTGAACACCTGGTCAGAACCTATATAAGTGATTCATTGGCTCTCATGCTCCTTTTAGAAGTCTTGTGAGAGAAGATAGATCCTCCATCTCCTTTCCTCTGTCCCCTTTCCCCTTTCAGGTCAATCAATCAATTACTTACTGAAACACTAGTACTCTCCTAGGTGATATAGGGACATGAGTCAGTAAGGAAGGCCAGATGATTGTCAATACAAAGCTGGCCTTATCCAGTGCTAAGGTCTCAGATAATTAGTACTACAGATACTTTGAGGCTTTGGATAATTAGTACTACAGATTCTCAGCAGAGTGAGGTATCAGTATGACTCCACTAGTTCTCAGGGAAGGTTTTCTGGTGGGTTCAGGATGGTCTGGCTTCCTGACCCCTAGAGTCAATGTAGGTCATAGAATGAACCCTGGAATATACATAAGAACACATTGGCTGGAGCCTCTACCCACTACCAACTTGTTAAGTGGCCTTGAGTAAGACAATTGAACTTTCTAGACCTCGGTTTCTGCATCTTTGCCAGAAGGTTAGACTAACTTTGAAGTACTTATATTAGTTTATGAGGGCCTCCATAACAAAGTATCACAGACTAGGTGGTCTAAACAACAGACTTTTTTTTTTTCACACTTCTGGAGCCTGGAAGTCCAAGATCAAGGGTCAGCAGGCTGGTTTCTTCTGAGGCCTAACTACTTCTCTTGTAGATGGCTATTTCTTCTTCCTCTGTCTTCATATGGTCTTCTCTCTGGGTATGTCTTTGTCCTAATCTCCTCTTCTTATAAGAACATCAGTCATATTAGGGCCTTATGATCTTATTTTAATGTAGTTTTCTCTTTAATGACATTATCTCCAAGTACAGTCACATTCTGAGGTCCTGGGGTTTCAGACTTCAACATATGAATTTTGAGGGGACACAGTTCAGCCCATAACAATATCAAAATTGTGTAGTTCAGGAGAATCAGTAGTAAGCTTTAAAAAATAAAAATTTCTGAAGCCCAAACCTACTTTATAAAAACCATGAGAGATATAGCCCAGGGATTTACCTATTTTTAAAAGCTTCCCAGGTGATGGGCATGCTCAGTCATGTGTAGAATCCTGTAGACTACAGGACCTCTAAAGGCCTTTCATCTCAAATGCTTTTTGTACTTAAGAATCAGGCAGCCAGGAGAGGGAAGGCATTCTGCTCAGCAGCTGCCTTAAAGAAGCATGAGGACACGGGTTGGGAAGGTAGATGTCCAAGGAGTGCCCCATAGGTCTTCCAAATGCCTTTTGGTGTACAGAGAGACTGAAGCAGGGATGGTTGGCTGTCATATTGGGAGAAAGAAACTTCTCTCTGCCAGTCACCGCATGACTACTCTGGCCTCAATTTGTTTTTGTTTTTTTTTTTCCTGCATAGAGTAGCTGATGCTCTTAAATGTCATGTTGGTAAGAAATTTTGAACTTGGGACTCAAACAAGGGATCCCAGAAAGGTCAATAAGAGACACTGGAGTTAAATAGTCAGAGATTGTTATTCAGAGAGTTCATACTTGCTGATGGAAACAAAGGCATTGAGGGTGAAGTGTCATGTATTAAAAAGAGCACAACTGCTTTGGTCAACTGACGGGTCAGATCTCATTTTTTTTCCACTCACCAGCTTTGTTATGAAGGATGGGTCACTTGGTGTTTCAGAGCCTTATTTTCTTTGCTGATACATTGGGGAGAATGATCTCAGAGAAGCAGCGTGGTTATGTGAGCTCGATTAGGTCAAGCTTGTTAAGTGCTCCTTCCAGTGTCTGGCAATTAGTAGGCCCTCGATAATAAACCTGTATGTGCACTTCCAAAATCAGGTTTTCTCCTCTGTTTCTAGTCTGTATTTCCCAGTTGATCACATGCTGAGAGAGGTGGGGAGAGAGAGAAGGAAAGAGAGAGAGGGAAGAAGAAGAAGGGGGAGGAGTTAAGGAAAGGGCACATTAAGTTCCTTCTAATCCTCCTATATGTGCAAAAATATATTTGTCCTTCTCTGCCTGACTTATTTCGCTCAGCAGAACACCCTCAAGGTCCATCCACGATGCTTCACATGGCCAGATTTCATTCTATCTCATTGCCATGTAGTATTCTATCGTATAGATAAACCGCATCTTCTTGATCCATTTGTCCTTTGATGGACACTTAGGCTCTTTCCATGTTTTAGCTATTGTTGAGAGTGGTGCTGCTAGGAGGAACTTAACAGAGGACCATGGGGGAGAAGAAGGGGGGAAATGGTGGGGGAAAGGAAGAGAGGCAAACCGTGAGACACTCTTGAATGCTGAGAACAAACTGAGGAATCATGGGTGTGGGGGACGAAGGGGGAGATGGGCATGGAGGAGGGCACTTGTGGGGATGAGCACTGGGTGTTATATGGAAACCAACTTGAAAATAAACAATTGGTAAAAATAAATAAATAAATAAATAAATAAAATAAAATACAATTTAAAAAAAGGAAAGGGCACATTACAGCCTTACATTCCAGGCCTTGTAGGAGTTGATGCTGTTTAAGAGGAAGGAATAAGACTGGACTGTTAGGGACCCCCAGTCATTTTCTGGCTGTTAAGCCAAAAGATCTTCCTCAAAGAGTATACTTCACCTGATATTAAGCACAAATGCCAGGAATGGCCCATAGTCCAATTTCTGCTTTACTTTTAACATCACTTTGACCCTTCCATGATAATAGCTAATATTTGCATTTTCTAACTCACCTTTTTAAACATATGAATGATTTATTTACAGAGTTACCTTGCAAAGTTCAGAGCTAGGTTTGATTGTCATCTCCATTTTTTACATCAATCTTGTTTTTCCTATGGGAAACCCAAAGCTCAGAAGTTGCCACAAGGCCTCACAAATGTGGGAATCTCATTAAGAACCCAAGGAAGTTGGGAAGAAGACAGAGGGAATGAAGCAGGTTGTAGAGTTCAATGGAAAATGCACAAAATGTGTCTAAACATTGTTCTGTGGTTGTTTCCCATGTCAGCCTTTTCTCTGCAACTGGGTCATAGGTTTCTTGAGGGTAGGCACCCTGCCAGGGACATCTGCATGCCCAATGGCACTTCTGTGCCATCACACAGAGCAAATGGCAGTGTGCAGACCTGCTGGGCTGAGCAGGGGTGGGGAGGGATCCAGGGAAGAAAAGGAAAGCTGCCCTCAACTTGGAGGCTGGGTCTGGGGGTCCTTGTGCCTGGAAAATGCTGCTCTCCTCGCTGATGCTGTAACTTGGCCATTATGTGCCTCATACAGAAGTGAAGCAACTTGATGTAATAAACCTAAAGTGCTTCCTTCCCCACAGTCTCCTCCCTGCCACGTGAGCACTTCTGAAGAGCCCAAGGGGGCTGGTTACAGTTGAATTTTATTTCTTTTAATTTTATGAGCAAGAACCCCTGGGTTGATCAACATGAGAGAAGATGATAATTTGCAAAGTTTTGTTTCATCCCTGTGCTCTCTTCCTGGTTGTTTACCCAAGGAGAAAGTGTCTTCCTGGCTAGGTGCATTTTTCACTCAGCACATATTCTTCTGTAATTAATTTTGCTTTATTTACTTATTAACTTCTCTCCTTTAGGGTTTCATACTTTGAGATTGTTCTCTTCCTTATCTCTCTATGGATTTATTCTCACTCTTGATCATTGATTTTAGGCTATAGTTTATTAAAGGTGGGGACTGTGTCCATCTTGTTAGTGGGGTCTTAACATTTGTATTGGCTCCTGCTAGAGTCACAAGCCCTGACTTAATATGCCCTAAATGTTTTAGACAGCTATCTGCACATTCTCCTTCCCCATCTCAAGCCTGCAGCTTCCTCAGTGCCTTGCTCTGAGTAACAACAGCAATCCTGTGGGGAGAGTGACCCCTGACAGGGGGCCTCAGATGGCCTCCTCAATATCTCCTTAGAAATAGTGCTTCGCTTTCCTTTGGTCCTCCTTACTCACAACAACGGAAAGAACAAAGGAAATGGGCTTTAGCGTCAGGCAGCCCTAAGACTTTACTCTGGTTCTGACACAAAACCTGTTGGCAAAGTCACCTTCCTGTCCAGCCTCAGTGCTTTCCCTTACAAGATGGAGAAGTGCCTTATTGCAGGTGATAGTGGACAAAGAGCAAGGGAACACAGAAGCATCACCTGGTAGGGTGTGTAAGGGTCTCAGAAATATTGCTTTGCTACTCCCAGGCTTAGCAAATTTGTCTTTGTGTCATCCTTCTTCTCTTTCAGCCCTTATCCAGTTAATTCTTTTCTATTTCTCATTTCACTTGTGATTCAAAATATGGACCAAATCATAGCAAAGGGCACACACTTGAGATTCAGGATTAAGAACAGGACAACCTGACATTTTGGGGGAAACCACATCACCAACTGAATATTGTAGCATCTGAAGCTGTGACTGAAAGATGCCTTTAGATCTCCACAAAAACCTTCCTGCCACCTCCTCCTTTTCTAATTAAATCCACTTTTCTTCAAGCACCAGCATTTGAGATGAATCAGAAACACTGCTCCTTATTCTGCGGTATTATTTTTTTTCTCGTTTAATTACTAGTATTGCAACAGTATTTTTCCTGCCATTTTTCTTCACAAATATATGTTATTTAAGTTACATTATGGTTTAAATAGGCTTTTGAGTGGGAGCCAGGGAACCTAACCGTTATTTTCAATATGGTTTCTATGGGAAAATGTAATACCCACTTGTAAACAACCTTCTGAAACATGAGCATGTGGAATATAGCCTATTTATGAAGTGAAGGTGGTATCTTTGGTTTTTATTTTTGTAAAACAACTTCATGTTACTTACTGTGTTTCTCTGAGATGGTATATTAGGCTTGTAGGGTAGACCCTATGGCCTAGAGAAGCTAGTTCAGTTGAACTAGGTCACAAAGCAGAGCAGGGCCTGGGTCTCCAGTCTCTTGACTTTTAACCCACTGCTCCTTCCTTGACCAGGGGACTTTCTAGGTAGTGCTCATTGGGGAGGACTGTGCACTGCGCATGCAAGTACCTTCCTAGATTCAGTAGAAGATGACCAGCTAAGCATGACTTCTAAGAATGACTCCTCAGCCCCTAACCATTCACTTCTCTCTTCCACGCACATTTCCCCTGTGGGAGAGCATGACTTTTGGCAATGCCAGACTGCAGGTGCTGTGAGGTTGTATATGATGGAGAGAGGTGATTAATACCTTTTCTCCCACCAGGCCACATTACTGGATACTGCAAATGCCAAGCTGTGTCAGTTCATTTATTCAACACTTATTTGCCAAGGGTCTGTTACGTTCTTGTGCTAGGTGCTGAGTGATACAACAGTGAGCAAACATAAAGAAGGTCCCTGCTCTCACAGAGTTTACAGTCCAGTGGGAAGACATTTAAACAAAGCAACCACAAAAAAGTATAATATGTGCTGTCACAGGAAAAGAACATGGCCGGGAGAGGTTTGCTAAACAGTGGATGTAGCATAAGTAAGGGTGCATCCAGAATCTGCTTTTGTTTATTAGAATTTTCCTTCTATTTAAAAGAATATTAATCAGACAGATAATATGTGCCAAGAACTGTGCTAGACCCTGTATTCAGTGAATAAGACATCATCCTGACCTTCAAAGTGCTTATAATTGAGTAAGGGGGGCAGTTAACTTTTGCTATGTAAAAAATCGCCCCCAAACCTTGTGGCTTAAAACAACAAACATTTGTTATTTTTCACAGCTCTGCAAGTCAGCTAGTTGATTCTTCTGGTCTGGATTAGTTCGGTTGATTTCTGGTCAGTTGGCAGCTTGGCTGGGACTGGATGGTTTAGGATAACCTCGCTCACATACCAGGCAGGCTGGCTGGTCTAGGGAGCCTCAGCCTTGCTACTTGTTTTGGATTCCCCCATTTTCTCATCCCCTCTTCACATGATATTCTTAGGGTTCTACAGGACAGGATACTCTGCAAACCCTGATGCATACACATTTTTTAAGACTCTGCTTATATAACATCTGTGATTGACACATTTGCCAAGTCAGTCCCATGGCCAAGCCCAGAGTCAGAAGGGGTGTGGACCACAAAGAGTGTGGCCACAGGAAATTGTGAACATATTGTGAGCCATACTTCTGTATTCTACCACAGACATATAAGTAAAAGCATTAGTGTATTGTGATCAATGTAGAGAGAAATAGGCAGAATCCATTGGTACCAAAGAGGTGGGGGTGACTAACACAGGGGAAATCAGAGAGTCTTCTGAGCAAAAGCACCATTCTGTCTGGTGGATGAGAAAGAGTTTGGCAAAGAGAGAATAAGAAGTATTGAATGTATTGATGATGTATCTCAGAGGAGAAGGTGAGTGTGATTTGCTGTAGACAGTCTGGGGAAGCTCAATCTCATTTTATCTTTACTAGCTATTTCCTGGAAAATAACTTCATACTCCCCGTGTTTTCATAGGATTTTTACCTTTTGGAACACTCAGTTATCCATTTTCTAATTCTTATTTTTCTAGCATTTGGAAAGCAATGCCATGAAAAATCTGTATCATCAGTTTATTGAACTGTCTGACCTTATCAGGGCACACAAATAATTTTTTTCAATTACTGCCTCTAAGATTGTTTGGTGAAATTTTCTTATTCCTTAATAACATGTTGGGAAAATCCAAAAGATTTCTGACCATCTTCAATCATAAAAACTTAGTCCATACAGGAATACAAGAATAATGCAATATTAAACAATTTACTAATAGCATTGACATAGTACCAGACATCATATTTCAAATCCCTTTGTTTATTTGCTGATTGGTAGACTTCCTGATTCAAATGTAAACTCTTTGAGGGCAGAGGCAAACTACAGGTTTACTCTTAGATTCCTAGGGTGTAGAAGAGTGTCTTATGTCAGGTACTCAATACCTAGTTGTTAAATGGAATAATGAATATAAATCACAATATTTATAGATGCAAATAAACATGAAAATGGCATTTAGGATAGAATTCAAATTTTATTACTGATAAAAGTGTTAATATAGTAGAATAGACAGATATTTCCTTAAATTGATATGTATTCTCTATCCTTAAGACAGGATTATGCATGATAGTAACATTTTAAAACAGTCACATTATAGTCAGAAACAAAATAAAAATGTCCAGCACTGGAGGTACTTGCCAATGAAATTAAATAAGAGAAATAAATAGTGGTATAGCTATTGGAAACAAGAATGTAAAACTGTCAGTAATTGCAGATTGTATAGATGTATAGAGCAGAGTGAATCAATTTAAAACAGCTACAAACTATAAGAACTGTAAGAGAATTTGGTAAGGAGGTTGGTAGATAACAATATTCAGATACCAGAAGACTTGATATACATAAGAAACTTTTGGAATAGAAACATTAGTTACAATATAAATAGTAACCATAATGGTAATATACAAATGTAAAAATATTTCAAAGCTGTGATAATTTGAAGGCTGCATACTGACATGTGACTAGAAAGATCAATGAACAAGAGCGGAATGTCTGGTACTAGCACCAAATGCATAGGGAGAAATATGTGAAATAATAACAATGATAACAATAGCTGACATGTAGTAAATTTAGTATACTAACCCAACACTTGAACCCCTATGGTCAGACTCTGGTGTTCATGCTTTTATATAATGCGTCTACTTTTTGCTATAGGTGCATTTGAAATGAAATGCGTAAAGTGAAATCTCCAGTAAATAATGCTGGAACAGCTGTGTAGTTATCAAGAAAACAGTGAAGTCTGTTTTCCAAATCACCACTTACTCCAAAATAAATTCCAATGAACCAAAATTGTGCTAAAGAAGATACAAGAAGAATTCATGCAAATTTTCTGTTGTTGATAATCTCAGGGTAAAAAAGCTTTTTAGATTTTGACACAAAACTCTGTATCCTTAAAAAGAAAACACTGACAAATTAAATTATACAAATGTTATAATATTCTTCATGGAAAAATGCAATAAATAAAATTAAAAAATTGATAGAGAAGAAAAGAGTTGAAACATACCTTGCATATAATGTGTGCCTTACATCGCTATGAAAAAAAAACCCCTAATAGTCTAAATCAAGCACAAGAAAAGAGTATGAAGCGTTCAAACAAAAAGAAATGCAAATAATTCCTAAATAAGAAAATATATTGTATCTTACACATTAGGAGAGAAACCAAATTAAAGCTATAAGAAAATACCTATTAGGTTGACAACAGTGAAAATGTTTGATGACACAATGCATTGGGTAGGTTCATTCCTGGTGGAAGTACAATTCATCCCATCCCTACCAAAATCACATGTGTTTTTGACTCTTGGATTCTACCTCTAGGAATTACTCCTGCAGCTGCATTTGCTCATGTGCACAATGCTATTAGTTAACGTATCATTTCATGTATGAAGGAAAAACTGTGCATAACCTCAATGTTCATCAGTAGAGTGCTAGTTAAATGGTGATGATCACCATACGTGGAATGATAGATATCCATTCTGTAGAATGTGGTATTTCTCAGGTACTGATAGGTGAGTATCTCCATGAAATATCAAAACATGTATGGTATAGTATATTTCCATTTCTGTGAGAAAAATAAAGAGTTTATGTCTATCTATCTATCTATCTATCTATCTTATTTTCATCATCTATAATCTATTCATTTACTTATAAATGCATAGAATATCTCTAGAAACACACACACACACACACACACACACACACACACATACACCCCAACACCAACACCAACACCAACACCTAACAGTAGTTGCTTTTGGAGAAACAAAAGGGGGGACTGGGGTAGGAATGTCACTCACTTTCACATTTTCTACCTTGTGAACTTAAAAACCTGATACAAAATGATATTTATTTTTATATCTGAATGTTTGGCAGTGACCACAACTGTAAGTCCTCATGAATTAGTTAGATGCTTACTTCTATTGATAATGAGTGAGTCTGCATTTAAGAACTGATCAGAGGGAATTCTATATAAGAGGAAAAGAAAAATGAAAGAGCAGAAGTATAGGTAGATGCTAAAATGAAAACCATTATTAGGATAAGAATTAACATAGGGGTATAGATATCTCTTCAGGATTGTGATTTCAGCTCTTTTGGCTATCTTTGCAGAAGTGGGGCTCCTAGATCATATGGTAGTTTTTGTTTTCTTTATCCTCATGTTCATTGTAACATTGTTCACAACAGCCAAGATTTGAAAATGACCCAAATGTTTACCAACATATGATTGAACAACAACAACAAAAAGTAGTATAAAAATACAAAGAAATATTATTCAGTCTTAAAAAGAAGGAAATCCTGGGCGCCTGGGTGGCTCAGTCTGTTAAGCATCAGACTTCAGCTCAGGTCATGATCTCACGGTTCATGGGTTCCAGCCTTGCATTGGGCTCTGTGCTGACAGCTCAGAGCCTGGAGCCCGTTTCAGATTCTGTGTCTCCCTCTCTCTCTGACCCTCCCCTGCTCACAGTGTCTCTCTCTCTCTCACACACAAATAAATGGAAAAAATATATATATAATTTTTTAAAAAGATGGAAGTCCTACCATTTCTGACAATATGGATGAAGTTAGAGGCCGTCATGTGAAGTAAAATCAGCAATTTTACTTTGCTGATTGGATCCAGTTATGTAAGGTATCTAAGATAGTCAAACACATAGAAGTAGAGAATAGAACGGTGACTTCTAGGGTCTGATAGGTGGAGGAAATAGGGAACTATTTTTTCAATGGGTATAAAGTTTCTGTTACTCAAGATGAATAACTTCTAGAGATCTGCTGTACAACATTGTACCTACAGTTAACAATACAGTTTTGTAGACTTTAAAATATTTTAAAGATAGATCTCATGTTAATTGTTCTTACAAAAAAAAAACATGCAAAAGAACAGAAGGAAATTTTTGGATGTGATAAATACATTTAGTGCCTTAGTTGTAATGATGGTATCATGGGTTTATGCACATGTCCAAATTCATCAAGATGTATACATTAAATGTGTCCACTTTTAGCATATAATTATACACCAGTAAAGCTAAAGAAAGAAAAATTCTCTAACAAAATGTTAAAAGAAAAAAAAGATTCACAGGTCAGCTTATATGTAGAGGATGAGAAAAAGGACAGAATGGCCTTTGGTAAAATAGAAACAATAGTTTTGAAAAACTACTATAGATCATCCCAGTGGAAAAAAATGAGGAAGTGTGTGTGTACATTGAGAGAGAGAGAGAGAGAGAGAGATTTCTTTCTTTTTGTATAAGATACTAATCTCATCATGGGGTCCCCACCCTCATGACTTTGTGTAACCGTAAGTATCTCCCAAAGGCCCAACCTTCAAATATCATCATCACAGTGTAGTTTAGGGCTTCAGCACGTTAATTTTGAGGGGACACAAACAGTCAGCTTATAGCAACATGTAATCTTCACAATAACTGTATGAGGCAGCTACTATTATCTCAACTTTATAGATGAGGTAAATGAGGCAGAAAGGTTAGGCAACTGGCCAGGGTTATGCAGCTGGCACAGCCCCCGAACTGGAGTTTGAGCAGTTCTGGATAGCCCCCAGGTTTTATTTGAAACCACTGTGTAGTGCAGGCTCAGTAGTAGGTGCTCTGGTCACAGTGGATCCCTACTAGTGCTCTCCTCAGCTCCTGGCCCCTCACTGGAGGGAAGAGAAATGAATTGCACACCTCACTATCCTGATAATTTAGAGTCTGCTGAGCCACCTGGCATGATATCTGGGTAGGGGCAGGGTCTGGCTCCAACTGTTGGAAGCTCTCTTTAGATTATGGCATTCTTGAGGCACTGGGTGGCTCAGTCAGTTAAGCATCCAACTCTTGATTTTGGCTCAGGGCATGATCTCACAGTCGACACTGAGCCCCATATTAGGCTCTGTGTGGAGTATAAAGCCTGCTTAAGATTCTCTCCTTCTCTCTCTCTCTCTCTCTCTCTCTCCCTCTACTGCTTGTTCCCTCTCTCTCTCCAAAGAAACAAATAAAACTAAATAAAAAAAGGATATGACATTCTTGGTGCCAGCTTGTGGGTCTGGTTGTTAATTCTGGGGCGCCAGGAGAAGCACCTTCCAATATCCTGTTGTATCTCTGTGGGAGAGAGAGCCAGCACTGGAAGTTAAACTCCAGGAACGGACTCTACTTGAAGTAATGAGGACAGGAGAGGAAGTCAACTGGAGAAGATTCAGCAGACTCAATTACATGTCATTCCTCTGCTCAAAGATCCCAAAAATCCCTTTACCAAACTCTTTATCTGGCCTCACCATAGTTTTCCAAAGCGCTTTCATCTTCAGCCCAGAGAAAAGCTCTCAGTCCAACTCAGCGGTTCCATCAGCCACTTCAAAATCACGGTTTTCTGCCCCTACTTTAAAGGCGTAAACTTCAAATGAGCTAATGGATGTGAAATGCCTCATAAGAAACATATTGTTCCACCAATAACAAAACCCACTAACCCAGGTACAGCATGGTTCTGTTTACAAAGAGTTTTAAATTACTCCGCATGGCACCCCTCTGACTTAGGAATATTTCTCCCATTTTGCAGTTGAGGAAAGTGGGACTAGTGAAGTAGTTTCCAGGGCTCACCTGGTCAGCAGGCAGCTGGGCTGTTGTCAGACCCAGGGCTTCGGACCCCAGAAGAAGAGGAGAAGATCCTCTTGCTTTTTGTCTTTGGAGTAGGAGAAGGAGAGGTGGTAGTGGATAATGACCATGTCTGTGAAGGCCACATTGGAAACATGGCTCCTTGGATCCCTGGGTCAGGGGATGTTTATTTCTCCTGCAGCTGAGAAGGAAGGAGGGTGGGATTTCTTAGGGTCACAACACAGGAAGATAAAAGCTTGTCAAACAGCTCATCACTGTTTGCAAACAGTTGCCAAACACCCACACCATTAGCTTGTGTTTCCCGGGGCCTGGTGAGAACAAGGGGAGCAACAGCACACATTCACCCGGCTAATCACTTTCCATGGATTATCTCAATCCTTGCAACAACCCTGTGAGGTCGGTGTTCCTCTGAGCCACACTTTATCAAAAGAGAGAAACTCCATTCGTTTATCCTTGTCATCATTCCTTAATTGCTCAGTGTCTACCTCAGTGAAAACACATCTGCTCTCTGCTCGTGGCCACTTGCATTGTTTCCTGTGGGGAGATGGGAGTGGTGGATTGAGTACTGGGGGTGGGGGGGAGTGCAAAAATCCCTTCTATTTAGCCTTGGAATGTGGTCCTTGGCCTCGCATTGAAAACTTGCTGTATGTGGTGTTTGGAGAATTCCCAGCACAGTTAGCGGAAACCAAGTGATGAAATGACCTGGTGATACTCTGACTCCACAAAGGTGTATTGGGGTTGGGGGAGGTCACCAGACTTCCCTTGTCAGAGTTTCCCGGCTGAAGATGGTCCTGATTGCCTCCCAGAACCAGCTTTCCTCTTCCTTTTCCCCACTATTATGAATGTGGACAACTGCCCTTAAAATGACTCCTTGGTGCCAGGCTTTGTTGACATGTGCGAGGCTTAGTGACCTGGCCTCATAACCATGCTCTGTGGGACTTGGGGTGTGCTGACTGCTGAGTGCTCAAAAATCCAGGAAGCTAGTTGGTAAACATAGCTGTTACTAAAAATAAAATGATATAAACTTACAATTAAGTAAATTACGTTAAAAACAAAGGTAATAGGGGCGCCTGGGTGGTTTAGTCGGTTAAGCGTCCGACTTTCGCTTAGGTCATGATCTCGCGGTTCGTGGGTTTGAGCCCCGCGTCAGGCTCTGTGCTGACTGCCAGCTCAGAGCCTGGAGCCTGTTTCGGAGTCTGTGACTCCTCTCTCTGACCCTCTCCTGCTCACGCTGTCTCTCTCTCTCTCTCCTAGAAATAAATAAAACATTTAAAAAAAATAAATAAATAAAAACAAAGGTAATAAACACAATAAGGTGTTTAAATATTTACCAGCATACCGCTGGAAGCACTACTACCCTTGAGAATTGTAACTGAAGATGACTAAGGTTCTGAAGGAAGTGGCAGAGCCCAAAGGCAGAGTTGGAACAATTTTTCACAAAGATATTGTCCCAAGCTGGGCTACTTTTCCTTCAGGATGAGGCGACATGTTGGCTCCATCCAGATCATGGGTTTGGGGTGGGAGCACTGTGGGTGATGCCTGAGAGACTTTGTTTTCAGGAATGACTATCTGGTAGGAAACACCACCACCACCACAACAAAAAGGTCTGTATGACAGCCTATGAGTCTACCTGCTGTACCTGATGTCTAAGACATGTGGCTAGAGTCAGAGTCACCAACTGCTATGTTGACAAAGTCTACAGACTGCTCTCCATCCACTATTTCCTTAGGCACCTCTACTTCCCACCGGACAGTAATATCCCAGAAAGGTTTGGAGCCTCATTCCCAGAGAGGAAACTCATCTATGGGGATGAAGGGGCCACACTCCAGTTCTTGTTTAGAGAACAACAAGTGATGATTATCTCCAGAGGCCATGGAAATGTTAAGAGAAGAGAAAGAGGGGGTAGTTGGCACTTCTTCACAGAAACACTCCAGATCCATAAATATATCCACTGGAATGCAGGACAAAACATAATGTATAAAAGATTGAATAGAAGATATATTATGCCATTGCATAGCAATCCTGTCTGCAGGAATTTATAGCTTCGATATATTCCCCATTAAAAGTGGTTCAGCTAGCTGGTAGAGAGCCTCAATTCATCTTGTATCTGTTGCAAACCATCAATATTATGGTTTACCCATTTAAACTGGAAATGGGACCAAATATTTGGGCTATTTATAATAAAAAATATGAAAATCTTTGTATTGGTGTTCATCTCCTAACTTCTCCAGTTTAATCATAAGTCTGTTTACATAGAGCTCAGAGAGAATTTCTCACCTGTGAAATCATGAGGGTCCAACAGGCAGGAATGGGGAAGAACACAACTTCATGGTCCTTTTCTCAAATTGCTAGGCTGGCACCCCTACCATGCTGACAGTCACTGAGGTGAGGACCCCAAGTCCATGGGAAAGGCAAGAGAGCTGTTTTTATCAGCAAGAGCCCATGCACGGAAGGGAAGGAGAGAAGGAGAAGGCTGGGAAATTGGAAACAGGTAAGAGTATGAAGAGCCAGAGAGGACCAAAATGCAAGTAGCTGATGCTAGCAGATTCCCCATGTGCTGGCTTGGTTTCACAGGAGCCATGCTAGTACCAGGGCTCTCTTCATCAGTGGTGAGCTCACTGTGGTACAGTGTAGTAAAAGTGTTGCCAGAACGCCCATGGATTAGACTGTTGATCCTCAATGGAGACACTGTCTCTCCCAGGAATAATTTACAGGTTGTGTGGTGTTTTCGGTTATCACAATATGGGGCCCAAGAATGCATTGCCTGCAATGGTCCTGCACAACAAACATCTGTGTGCCATAGCTATTTTCCCAAAGCGCCTCTCTCCCTTGCTCACAACACCTGTGGTTTCTCTTCTCCTCTGTTAGGCTCGTCCACCCCCAGCCTTAGCTCTCCTTTATATTGGGTCTCTTTGACTGATCACATCTGGCCCCTATTTTCAGCTTGAGAGCCTTAACTCTGAGCACCTAGATTCCAGGGCACTCAGAGCTTACAGGGAGGGTCCTCTTTCAGCTTGGGTTGTCTGAGAGCCATCATAGCCCATGAGTCACCTGTCCAGGGACTGGATGAGAACAGAAGCTAATCTCTATTCAGTTGTGCCTTGGTCATTTCTGTATTGGACTGCTTTCACTGTGTCTTCCCTTGTGCTTTCCTTATACTTTCCCTAAGCTCTCCACTCTCATGTCAGAGGGTTCTCCCCACGTGCCTCCAGCCACTAGCAGTGTTAGGCCCTTCTTGTATACTCATCCATGGAGGCCCCTATCTGAGCAGTGCCCTCCTTCTAATGGCCTCTTGTCAGACAAATGTTGGCAGAGGTCCCCCTGTGGCCATGTGCTCTACACTAAGGCCCTTGGGGCTCCTGCAGCCCTGAGCTTAGAGGTTGGCAAAGCGTCACCCTGGCTCAGGCATTTGTCTTCTTTCATGTCCCTCTCTGAGACACTCAGGGTGTCATTCTGCCCTTTCCATGCATGCCCAGGGCTTTCTGTGCTATTTTTACAAGTCTGTAGCACTTACTATTGGTACCACTCATTTGGGTGGTTAATCATAACAGCCTAAAAGTGTCACCTCCTGACAGCGTGGTTGCAAAAATGTGTTACAGTCAAGTAATGAGGCAAGGCAGTCAGAGGGCCTAAGTAGAAGGACTCAGACCACATGACCAGCATCCCAGAACAAATGGAAGGAGCCCAGAGCAGCAAATAGACCCAGTGCCATGATCCAGAATGTGCAGTGGGGGGTAGCTGGTGAGAAGGGTGTTGCAACCAGGTAGCTGGGTTTCAGCATTGGCTCTGCCAGCATGAAGCCTTGGACAGGTCCCTTGACTTCTCTGAATATCACTCTTCACATATTCAACACAGAGTAGCCTTACTTTTAGGGAGGAGGCTGGTTGCCAGCTTTTATGTTTTCCCAGAAGGTAACATGGTTGGAAAGAGACCTTTGATTTTTTTTTTTTTTTTTTTGTTTATACTGGCTATTCCCTGGCTGGTGATATTAGGATAAAGATTCCTGCTCATGTGTAACCAACCTTCTTCTGAGTTCAGTTTTCTCAGAAGAGGAACTCTTCATTTTTGACCCATGCTTCTATGCCCTGAGCCACTGGGTCCCTTGCCCAGGGTCTGCCCGCTTGAGCAGGCCTGGGGACTCTCTTTCTTCTGTTCTCCATTCCACTGTAACTGTTGGTGCCTTGGCTAAGGAAGGTCTGCTGTGAAGGGAGGGGAGGGAGAACTAGCGGGAGGTCCTGTTTTGGTCACAAGTCCAAGTCCAGCTCAGTCATAAAGCTGATATTTTGATCTGCCATGGCATGGTGATCTTCCTTTGTGGGTTCAGAGACCAGGAGGTGAGAGTCAATATTCTGCAGAGCTCAGTACATCCAAATCTGCTGGGGCAGTTGGAGAGATTGAAGAGAGTGTCTAGAACAATTCTTTCGTAAGTGGTGGCCATTATTTAAACACACAGACTGAGTGGTCTTTCAGTAGACCCTACTTTCAAAAGGTAAGGGATCCTGGAGCACCCACGTTCTGAGTTTAAATAGTTATCATTCTTTTCTTTCATGAAGCTGTTTTCATTGCAGGATATACAATTTATTATTTTGTACATAATAAGTAGTGTTTATTGAGAGATTAGCACATACCAGGCATTTTCCAGATGACAAAACTGAAGCCCAGAGAGCATGCATGTGCAACTTCCCCAAGGACACCAACCTGGAAAGAGGCTCATACCCAAATTCAGGCAGGTGGTGAGAGCACAGTGCTCTCAATTCCTCTGCTGTCCCACCTACCTCATCCTAAGGACTCTGAGGTTTACAGAGGTTCTGGAAGATGTCCATGATCTACAAAGTAACAAGTAACAAGACAGGATTTCAACTCCAAATCTTGCCAGTGCCAGCTCCAATCAGCGCCCTCCACCTCCTGGCCAGCAAGGGAGCCTCCAGTGCTCAACTCAGTCCCCACTGCAATGGCATATACCCTGGGGTGACCCAGAATCCCCCCACCCCTCTCCTTGGAGGCTGTAAGGTTCTACTTTTCTGTATAACAGGACAAAAGAAAGAGGAAAGGGTTTTCATTTTCAAAACTAACATCTCCCACCCTCTGGCAGACCTCACGTTCCCCACCCACGCAGATGGAAATGAACTAGAAACTCAGTTCCCAGAGACTACAAGCTGCACATTTTCTCCCCATAAACTGGTTATCAGCACTTTCAGCCAGTCAGAGATTAAGTATTTACTGGCTTTCTCTTCTGCAACTTCCCTTGAGAAAGCTTGCACTATAGTCCAGTTCCCAAGCTTGGCCCATCCGGGGGTAGTGAAGCAGTTGATGGAGGTGCAGATGCCGGAAACGAAGATGAATAGGCTCTCCCGCTGCAGCAGCAGGGGCTGAGCAGGCAAGGAGGGGTGTGTGCCACATACCCCCATGGCAGCTTGCAGGGGTCTTCAGTCTTTCATAGGGTTATCAGCTTTCATAGATAGCAATTTGTGCAATAAGGATGTATCTGTAGGCATATGGTTATGTGCATTTATGTACTGCTGATAGAGAATGGAGAGTGGCTTCCACCTCCATGTGGACATGTGCGTCAATACACAGGCATATTGGATGTGGGCCCAGACCTGTGTACCTGCAAACATGCCAACAGGAACATGTGACTGGGTGCACAAGGACTTGGCCTCTTCACCTACCTTTGCTTCTACAAGATCTCTGCACACTGAGCCTCCTGCTGCCTTGTGTGGAGCTGGGGTATGGCTGAGTCTGAGATAGAATCTGTGAATCTCTTGGAGTGAGTCGTGTACAGAGAGGAGCTCGGCTCTGGTGGTCCCTTCATTCTGGTTGTTTATATCTTTTCTGTTTTGCTCCCTTGTGGATCACAAGACTCAAAGAATATGTAAGAGGATGTTCCTACCATTGTTTAGAAGCATGTAGTACTTTCCCCCAATGCTGGTCATGCTGACCATTCCCTGATCATCCACCACAGTGGGGTGAAGCTGTGCTCTGACCCCAGGCTTACATGCTCCATCACTCTCCCTGCCTCCTCCTGCCATTCCCCAGCCCAGAACAATTTCACCATCTTCATCTCCATGTCTGAACTCTGGTCACCTTGCCTTGAAGGACTCTGTGTAAGATTGTCCTCCCCTAGGGGCTCCATGTGACCCCACTAGCTGTAGCCATCTTTTCCTCCTTGAATTTACTATTTCTTCCTATTGCTGCTTTAGACTTCCACATGTGTCAACTTATACTATTTGATTTTGTTCCATCTGGGTGAGTGGGGGTTATTTTAGAGAAGATATTTTTAATTTTTATTTATTTTGTTAAAAGCTTATTTATTTTAAGAGAGAGAGAGAGAGAGAGAGAGAATGAGTGGTAAAGGGGCATAGAGAGGGGGAGGACAGAGATCCAAAGCGAGCTTCGTGCCAAAAGCATTGAACTCCATATGGGTGTTGAACTGACCAATTGTGAGATCATGACCTGAGCCAAATTCGGTCACTTAACCTCCTGAGCTACCCAGGTGCTCCAAAAGAGAAAATATTTTTAAAATAGCTAATGAGAAAGGGGGTGGGGGAGAGTACATTGACAATGGACAAATCTGATCTTAGCCAGGTGATCAGTTCAACATCGCTAGCGACAAGTCAAGTTTATATCATGTGCCCTTGACGTGATATGGCTGGAAGGGCACTTTCCTCTGTGGTCTTCCTACTACAACCTCATTACCTTAGTCTAGTCATGAGAAAAGCATCATACAAATCCCAGCAGAGGAACATTCTACAAAATACTGACTGGTATGTCTCAAAACCATCAAGGTCACAAAAATAAGGAAAACTTAAGAAATTGTCACACTGTAGGGCAGCCTGAGGAGACATGTGAAGTGGCTGAATGGAACATGGTGTCCCAGATGAGACCCTGGAACAGTGTTATTAGGTTGTTAGGTGAAAATTAGGAAAACTTGAATACAGTGTGGACTTCTGTTAACAATCATGGATGAATATTGGTTCCCTAGTTATGAGAAATGTACTATCACATTTTAATAATAGGGCAAAATGGGTGTGGGGAAGCAGGGATTTGGTACTACCTCTGAAACTTTCCTGTAATCTTAAAACTATTCTAAAATAATATGTTTACAGAAAAGCCTATTAAGGAAGAAAATATGTGGGGCGCCTGGGTGACTTAGTCCATTGAGCGTCCGACTTTCGCTTAGGTCATGGTCTCGCGGTTCGTGGGTTCGAGCCCCGCATCAGGCTCTATGCTGACTGCCAGCTCAGAGCCTGGAGCCTGTTTCAGTCTGTGACTCCCTCTCTTTCTGACCCTCCCCTACTCATGCTGTCTCTATGTCCTAGAAATAAATAAAAATATTTTTAAAAAAAGGAAGAAAATATTTGTCATCATAGACAGAATAAAAGTCCTATCAAGTGAAAAAAATGCCTATGGAAAAGAAAGCCCAGCAAATGTTTCTGGAGCATCTGTTCTGTGTGAGGTTCTATGCCTGGTGCTTTAACACACCTTAGTTCAATGAATCCTAAACATGCCCCAAAGAAAATACCAGGGCTTTTTTTTTTTTTAATTGTATTTTACACATGGGGTAACTGAGGGTCAGAGAAGCTGTGACCTGACCATGTTCACACTGTGAGTAGCAAGGCCAGGATTCTGGCTCAGGCCTGTTTGATTTTAAAACCTGCCCTCTCCCACATGGACAAGTCATATCCGGACAAATCTTTATGGCTGTGTATTCCCTGACAGCAAACCTCAGCCTTGGACTTTTCCTGGTCTATTCATTCTTTAATATTATTTGATACTTCATATATGCTGTTACTATTGCTGACTAAATGAAATGAAATACATGAAAGCTCCTAGTATAATGTACGTGCTCAGAAAAAAATTTGGCTTTTATTTATTATTTTGTTTTAAGAAATAGAATGAGGTAGGGAGTCTTCATTTCACATTTAGGCACTTGGTCTCTGACCACTTTTGTACTGGAACTCTCTAGGTGAGAAATGTATTTGATACCATGTTGTTTCCAAATTGCCTCGTGAGTATACACCAGGGTTCCTGGACTAGACTGGGCTTCCTGAGAGCAGAACCCAGGTTTTTCTTCTTCCCCAATCCCTATAAGGTCCTGATGTGGTTCTGTACACATTGAAGTGCTCATCATACATGTTAGGGTGGATCAACTCAGCTAGAGACAATCAAGAACAAAACAAAACCAAACAAACAAACAAAATGGGGGGCGGTGGCTGATTGGTTGATTGGTTCTCCTGGAAACTAGATGTCTGGACTTGGTTCTCATAGCTCACTGCTTTCTGGCACCTTAAGCAGTTATTGGATTAGCCCATGTTTTGGGGGTATTTGGGGTATCTTAAAATATCAAATCTCCTTCATCCAAGACTGAATCTCAACCCTTGGTAGCTCTCTAAGGTCTCACTAAGCTCATGTTCAAGCCTTGCTTTCAGAACAGTCCACTACCAATCTCTCCTTTACTCTCATCTCTCTTACGGCCAGGTAGGGATGGCTCTATACCCCTACTCAGCAGGAAGTACGTACAGAAGAAGAATGACCTTCTCCTATTTTCTCAGTCAACAATAATTTCAAATAAAGAGAGAAAGGAATGAAACTGTTCTATTCAAGCCCTTTCCCTAACCAAGCATACAGACAAAACTCAGAGGTGTCTGCACTTGGCCCTAACTCTTTTTCTCGGTCATGGTGCCCCTCATTCTCAGAAAATAGACCACAACTATAAAATGTATTCTTCTCTAGCCGGACCACAATACACATCCTGGGCAAATCCCCCACAAAATCCCCCAAGAAACTTGTCACCTTCTGTTCTACCTGGCCAAGAGTTGACCCCCTCCCCACACATCCCCATGGGTACACCTTCAGTCTTCTCACATTCTTAAAACCTCTTAAAAGGCCAAGACTGACAGAAACTAGGGGCCAGCCTCTGTCTTGCTGTCTGGCACCTCTCCTCCCTTGGAGACTGAATCAACTCTGTCCTGCTTGTTGCTCTACTCTTTGTGCATTTCTTTGATGCCTGCATCACTGGCCATCCTAACATTTTTGGTCATCTGTACAGTGATTGGACCCACAAGCTAGTTGTGGTCTATTTTCTGAAAATAAGGGCCACCATAACCTAGAAAAACAAAGAGTTAGGGTCAAATGCAGACACCTCTGAGTTTTGTCTATAAGCTTGGCTGAGAGGGGGGTTTGAATAGTTGAATAGAATCCTTTCGCTACACGTAAGTTCGTTGGTGAGACCTTGGTAGTACAGTGGTGGGACGGTGATGAAACTGACAATGTTTGATAATCAGTTCAGGTTGGATACCAACCAATCAGAACCAACACAGGTTTACACAACAGATGGATAAGTTCTAGTGGCTGCTGGCCAAATGTCAGCCCTAGGTTAGCTGAGGTCATCTGAGTGCTCCTGAGGCATGAGTGCCCCTCTGCCTTGTAGGACAAGAAGGCAATGTAAGGCAATATGGTGATAGGAAAATTGCACAGGCTTTGAAGTCAGGCAGACATATTTTGAGTTTCCCTTGTGAAATATTAGTTGGCTCTGAAGATTACAATGTTAACTTGTCATCAGTTCTAACATAGACCATTAATTGAATATACTTGGTTTCTTTACTGAATGGTTGAATGAGGAGGAAAAAATGTTAGAAAGTGACAAAAACATGCCTTAGAATCCAAATGGTATGTACTCTACTTGAATTAAACATACCTCAGTTTCCTTGCCTGTGAAATGGAGCAATAGTATTTCCAAGGGTTGTGGTGAGAATTAACCGAGAGACTGTGAATAATTTGCTGGCACAGAGAAGGCAAGTGAAAATCCTGCTGCATAGCAGGTACTTGGTTTTGCAGTCATGAGGTGGGGACTGCAGCCCTCTCACTGCTCCAAGAGCCAAGAGCAGCTCTCTGCTCTCCATGCAGATAATTCCTGCCTTCCAGCAGGCTATTTGCGGAAAAGGCAATGGTTGCCTGTTAGCAGAGAGAAGTAGTTGCTGGGAAATGTGTACATGACTTGTAATCCTTAAAACTTGATGTCCTGACTGGGAAGGGTCCTCTTGGCCCCCTTTCCCTTCCCCCTTCTAGAGAGTGTCTGCAGTGACAGTAGCTCACCACAAGTTGTGGAAGAGACAAACTGGGCCAGCCTCTGATGTAACAGAGGGTGACATTGAGAACTAGGAGGAATGTCCTACTCATGGTCAGAAAGTGATAACCAGAGTGCTGGCCCTCTGACCTCCCATCCAGCCCCTTCTCTACTGATCTGGACCTCTTTCCTCTTCTAGCATTAGACTTGGGTTAAATTGATTGTAACACAATTTCAAGTGGGATTCTTCCATTGTCCAGGAATCATGGTCAAGGCCAAGAGCTGAGCACAAAAGCACTACGTTCTCACCTTTTAAGTACAGGGAATCCCTGCAGTTGGGACAGCAGAATCCCTGTTGAGCTTTATGTAGGGTATTGAAACTGGTATGACCACTAACTTTCCAGGGAATGTACAGGGAGGACCAAGATAAAGGAAGTTTGCTTTGGGAAAGAGGAATAGAATGATTTATTGCCTTAAAGTCAAGGGAGGGAGACACCAAAAAAAAAAAAAAAAAAAATCAGTCATAAAGACTGGGGTCTCTGAAAGAGGGAGAGATGAAAATTTTGTTTCCCGTTGGTGCTCTGCCTATCCCACACGCTGGCCGATCTGCTTCTGTGTAATCAGAAGAGGCAGAAATAGAATGGGAGAGAGATGGTGAACTTTCCCCATTTGAGAAGACTGAGGGATTCTCTGTAGTTCCCCATCCTAGAAAAGTATGGTTGGGATGGGGACCCTGGGGCAAGAGCTGAGAGGGTGTATAAGTCTAACCAGAGCTAGATCTCTCACTAAGGGGAGTTAGGTGGGGCATGTCCCAAAGCACCCACACATGTATTCCCTGAACGTCAGTGTTAAGATGCCTACCACACAGCAGTAAAGCCGGTTGATGATAACCAGAGAAGTAATGGCTACCACCAGGGAGGTCTGCCACATGGGCAGGTGGGTGGGTAAGGATGTGTCTTCATTACGGCTATGCCTTCCCCTTGGCTGAACCCTGGAGCACAAGCGCTGAGGAGAAGAGGTATGCACATTAGCCAAACCATGCATTCCAGAGTTTCCAGATAAAATACAGGACTCCAAGTTTAACTTGAATTTCAGGTAAACAATGAATATTTTTCTTTTTCTTTCTTTTTAATTTCTAATGTTTTATTTATTTCTGAGAGAGAGAGAGAGAGAGAACGTGAGCATGGGAGGGTCAGAGAGAGAGGGAGACACAGAATCTGAAACAGGCTCCAGGCTCTGAGCTAGCTGTCAGCACAAAGCCCAACGCGGGGCTCAAACCCACCAACTATGAGATCATGACCTGAGCTGAAGTCGGATGCTTAACTGACTGAGCCACCCAGGTGGCCCACAATGAATATTTTTTTCAATGTCTCAAATATTGCATGGAAAATGCTTAATTATAAAAAAGTATTTGAAGGAAAAATCAAATAAAAACAGAGAAGGAGGCAAACCATAAGAGACTCTTAAACACAGAGAACAAACTGAGGGTTGCTGGAGGAGAGGTGGGGGGGGATGGGCTAAATGAGGGATGGGCATTTAGGAGGACACTTGTAGTGATGAGCGCTGCGTGTCATATGTAAGTGATGAATCACTGGGTTCTACTCCTGAAACCAATACTACACTGTATGTTCACTAACTTGAATTTAAATAGATAAGTAATGTACCCTTAAAGAAGTATTTGAGTATTTTCATTCAGTATTCAGTATTATTTAATATTCATTCAATATTCATCTAAAATTCAAAGTGAACTGGGCCATCTTGTACTTTTATTTGTTAAATCTGGCATCATGACCCTTTCTCTCCCTAGCACAAAATCATACACACACACACACACACACACACACATACACACACACATACACACCAGGCTGTGATAGCCACAGGAGGGAGGTATGTGATCTGAGTTTGAGAGTGAAGTTTTAAAATGAACAGGAGAGTCTTAAGGACCAGTGTGAAACTGTTCTAATAAATGAAAGTGGCTGGTGAGTTATGGAATGGAGCCAAAATGTCATTAAGAAAGCTGCTGCTCAGTGAGAACGCTGGGGCTCTGACAGAGCTCAGTTGGGGGGCATTTATTAGAAAAATAAAACTGTTTTCCAAGTTACACCCCCAAGTGTGGACTGGCTGCCCTCTGCAGCGATCAGATGCTTCTTTTCTCAGCACTCGTGGCTTCCCTCTGAGGTGCTGTCTCCTCTTCAGATCTGGGGTCTTGCCTTCTGTTGTCCCTGTTTCCTTAGCTGATGGAGTGCAGCTTTTTGCCCTTGCAGGACTGGGGCATCTAACCATGGAGCTGACTGGGGCAGGAGTTCATCCTGAGGCCAAGTGAGAAAGAAGGCAAAGTTGCTGTGGGCAGAACATTCCAGCCTGGGAATAGCCACAGTCCTGGTGGTTTCAGCCAACGACGTGGGCTGGAGAAGCAACAGCAAGTGCCTGGGGGCTTCTGTGTGATCCGGTGGTTCTCTCCACGAAAGTCACAGTGGGATTCCCCTGTTGTGAGCATGTCTGGTGCCTGGGGCTGGATTCCCTCGTTCTCAATGTTCCTCTCCCACAGCTGATATGACCCACACTCATCTTCGAGCAGGGGCTGAAGCCACAGAAGAGGGTGTGGAGGTTGCTATAGACACATGTGGCTGACTTGGCCATCTTGCTCAGGATTAACCTTATTCATAGCTTACATGGTAAAACTATGAAACTCACTCACATGCAGTCTCCGGATCCTGGACCATAGACTGAGACCTAGCCTCCTCCACTCCTCTCTTCCTTCTCTCCTGGGCCTGTCAGCATCAACCTTGGTCTAACATGTGGCCAGCCCTCCACTGACCTACACCCTCCCCACCCACCTTCTGCCACCATCATTGCTGTTTTCCCTGTTTCATTAATTTCTACAACGTCTTATTCCACCATGCTGGCTCCATCTTGTCTACATGTGTCCTCTGTTCACAGGCATTTGAGGAGTTGCCCTCTCTATTGGAGCTCCGGTCTGGTCCCCATTTGTCCTGGTCTTTTTGCCCTGACACACAGGTGCATGTTTGTGTCTGCTGGGTCCCAAGGGAGGGAGGCATGTGGACTTGGAGTTGGGCTTGCTGACATCATTTTCCCACACCTCACCCACAGAAGGAAAAGGGGAGGTGTCTAGGGAGGGCTGAGGGGGGCAGTGCTGAGAGCAGAGGAACTGAAGACACATATGAAGCTCAGAAGTGTACCTGATAGAGGAAGACAAGAGCCTGAGAAATGTTTGGGGGGTGGTGGTTCATGACAAAGGAAAAGAGTGTACAAAAAAGAGAGGTGGAGAGGGAGAGAGAAAAATTCAGCTGATAGGGCTGTATTTTCAGAAAGCAGAGTAGTGTAGTCAGGCAGGGTGTTTTGAAGGGAGAACATTCAGGAAATGGCCCTACATTATGTGTAGGACAGACATGGTGCCACACTATCAGACCTGCACACATGGCTGACTTCCATATTCAGAACCATGGCAGGGGGCAGAGCACTGCCCTCCCTGTCTCTCCCCGCACCAAGCCCATCCAGAAGGCAGCATATGGGCTGCCTGATGTTTCTGCGTGAGGAAGTGCAGAGAATCAATGTTTACCCAGCTCCTTCTCCTCCTCTCCTTTTCTCGGGGTGGTCCTGGAGCTCGGGCAATGCCTGAGCATGCCTTCCCCCTGCCCACTGTTGATTCCAGGCTGGACAAATAACACAGCCAGAGACGATGTGGGCCTCAGAATCAGCCGGGTGGGTAGAGCAGTGGAAGGTTGAGAAAGGCAGATAAGAAGTATGTGGGGGGGAGGAACCATGTGTGTGTTTGTGGGGGGGCACTATGGGTGCTTGGGGCAGCTAGTGTGATTAGTGTGATGATACTAATTATCCACCTGCTAACTGCCTCCTTTTCCCATGGCTACTATTGAGCTCACAAAATGCAAGATGCCAAAGAATTGCCCAGTTTCCCGCTTTTCAGGGCTGTTTCTGTTCCCACTGTTGGAGGTTCTGGAGAAATTGGGTCCCTGTTCTCTATTCCTAGCAGCTCAACCATCTCCAGGTGCTAGGGGCTGAAAGCCTGCAAGAAGACTACCCCTTGTCTACCTATCTGTTTTGACATCAGGAGGCTGTGTTGATTATATTATTTAATTGTGATGATGATGTGATGGGAATGATGATGAGCTCCCATTTTTTGAGAACTTGGCAGGTACTAACTGCTTTATGAGTATGAGCTCAAATAGTCCTCATATCTCCTGGGAGGTTAGTACTATTACCTACAGTTTTATATATATTACATAATATACATATATATGAAAAATGAGGCACTGAAAAGACTGAGTAACTTACCCAAGAGCACGCAGCTGGAGAGTAGGGAAAGCTGTGATGGTGTATGGGTCATATCCATATGTGGGAATCTCCAGTCACCAGGGTCCTCTTCACCTTGTACCATTATGCTCACCTCCAGCGTGATGGTTTTCATGGGAACATTAAGGTTCAGGAAGCCCCGTGCCATTCCGCTGGCCCTAGACGGCAGTGCATCCTTGCTCCAGCTGGAGTTCAGGCTCACAGTCTCACTGCCAGGGAGAAAAAGGACTTAGAACTAAATTAGGATGTGAGCCCAAGGCTGGCAGGATGAAAAACCAAAAGGTCAGCAGCTGGAGGAGAGCCCAGGGAGGTAAATACCAATTAGCAGCAAAGCCTGGTGACAACAGAAATCTCCTGGTCCAAGGATGAGGGGGGTTCATTCCTCTTTAGCTCTCTTTGCTGATTGGCCATGCACCGGATCCCTCTCTCCAGTCCTTTCCACCTAGTCGCAGAATTCAGGAGACACTAGCCCCACCCCATCCTGGTACAGACAGTGGGTTTTGAAAAGTTCCAGCAAGTGTGTGTGAAGCATCCTCAGCCCACAAAAGGTGAGAGGAATTGAGAGAAAGAGAGAGAGCCCCTGGGAAAGGCTCCCTATTCTTTTTTTCTTTTAAATGAGGGTGAGAATGAGTGCTCCCATTCCTGCCCCTATAAATGGCACTGGAGCCATGGCAGCCATGACCCTGCAGGGAGGTGGCTTAAAGAAAACATCCTGAACATCCTGGATGCAGCAGAGCACCAAAGACAAACACAAAGATACCCTGTACCTCGTGAGGTTGTGGAGCCAATGGATCCATCAACAGTTGGATTTCTTGTTAGGTCAGATGACACCATTTCTGTTTGTTTGAATGAGTTAAGGTGTATGATTGTATTTTGTTGTTTGCAATGAGATGATCTATCACTAGCTGCTCTATAACTTTCAAACAGTCCTTGTGCAAGCCCTAGGGAATCCGAAGAGCTCTCTCAGGCCTGGCTCCAGGAGGAATGGGTGTGGGGTGAGGAAGACAGACCCATCTGTCTGGAGTCCTGCTACATCGCGTTCATGTGCAACAGCCACACACATGAGTCCAGAGAGTCCCACTGCTCAAACAAAGCAACAGCTTGAAGACATTGTAATGGATTGTGTTGCCTCCTCTTGGGAGGCTAAAAAACAACTGAATCTGTTTTTTTCTGAATGCAGGTGCCTGCGCTTTCTTGATAGGGGAACGGCAGAGATGCTTTCTTGTGGGAAGATGCACAGGAGAACTCCCAGACTACAGAGAACTAGCCCTAGATGGAATGCTTTCCAACTTTCTCTGTGCTTTGCCTCCTTGTCTTCCTCCTAAGCCCATTGTCTTCCTCCTAAGCCCACTCTGGGTTTTGCCACTCCCCACCCCAGCAACCCTACACTCAAGCCTTGAGCAGTCAGATCAAGCAGTATCCTGGGGTATATACAGGCAGTACCTCTTATCTAGTACTAAATGTTCACATCACCAGCTCTCTACTACATTCTAGCACATCGTAGGTGAGACCACTGGGCAGCTGTGGGGAGTAGAGCCAGGTTGCCCTTCGTGAGGATAGCTGTGGTTTGAGACAAATGTACTGCTTGGACATGCCTCTAGCTGATGTCACTTTCCAAAGTCTTATGCATTTTGGTCAGAGAAAGAGAAGGAGTTGGAGTATTTTCCAGTGTCATTTATTTAGTCCAGCTCCTGATCCCTGAATGAGACAGCTGAGGACTGGAGAGAGAAGTGTTTTGCCAGGTTCCGGAGCAGCCACCCAGCATGCTCCCAGACTGGACTCCTGAACTCTGGCTTTTCCACACACAACCCCCATCACCTGCTTCTTTGTCACTTCTCAGCTCTTTCCTCATCTGAGAAATGGGTGTTTTGGTGTTTCCTTTGCAATCTTGTCATGAAGATGAAGTGAGATAAACTCCCTTTCAGACTCCTAGGCAGGTCTGGTACTCATGCGATGTGTGTTGATATGTGGTGGTTTGCCTCAGTGAGGTGGCTGAAAACACAGGCCTTAGAAGCAAGCACTGGCCACTCCCCCGACCTCCTGGACCACAGCTTTCTAGGGACAAAGGCTGGGAGCTATGGATCCCCATTTAAACAGCCACACTCGTGGGTCAGAGAGCACTTTAGACTGGCAGTCTCACAATTTAATAATAAAGGCTTTATGAACAGATTTGATAGAGAAAGGAAGAAGATATAATAGGATTTTTGCTGTTTTATCAGGATGGGAAGAGAGGGGGACTCAAGGAAGGAAGAAGCTTGGGGCAAGGAAGGCAAATTTCACAGTTCTGTCTCCAGCTGAGCCTGTCCCTCAGCAAGATCATTGAGCACCCATTGCATTCATCACTGCCGTCAAGAGCCATTGTTAAGTGACTGCTATGTATCAAGGCAGTGCTATAGAAGGAGAGAAGAAAAGGCACACAAGTGTGAGGGGAGATGAATGGGTAATATCATATCCAAGGTTTAGGGGGCAGACTCAGAGGTGAGACAGGTCAGTTACAACAAGGGCAGACATCAGGGGGTCCTCTGAAAGTTCTGAGGGAAACTGCACTCACTCCCATGGATTGGGCAGCCATTGTCTCTAACCACTGTGCTGTCAGTCTGTCTCAGCCTGACCCTTCCCTGTAACCAAACTCATTGCTTTTTCAGCTTCTCCTCTTGTGTCAGTCAGGAGCACCTCAGACCCAGTCTGTCTGAAAGTGAACTTATCATCTTCCTTGCAAATGTATTCCTCATGCTGAATGTTTCTATTTAGTGCATGTCAGGATTTTCCCCCCAAAATGAGTAGTCTAGAATCCCCTTCTTTCTTTTTTCTTTTGTTCCTTCCTTTGTTCCTCTTACCCCTATCATTAAATCAGTTTCCAAGACCTACCTTTGGCTCAGCTTCCAGTCATTCCCTAGCATGACTAGCCATTGTAATGGCTTCATCATGGATTTCCCTCTAATTTTCAGTCTTGCATGACTTCATAACCACAACTCCATCTCTCCTCCCCATTGCAACAGGAGCCATCTCTTTAAAGCACAAATCTGATCCTGTCAGGCCCTTGCATAATATCGTTCAGTGGCTTCCCTTCTGCTCTAGGAGAACTTTTTTTTTTAATTTACTTTTTATTTTTTTTAATTTTTAAAATTTTAAAATTTTAAAATTTTTATTTTTTACATTTTTATTATTTTTTTATTAGAGAACTTCTTGACTCCTTAACATTTGTACAGGGTTTCCTTCTCTCCCCTCGACCCTTTTTTAAAGTTTCTTTATTTTTGATAGAGACAGAGCATGAGTAGGGGAGGGGCAGAGAGAGAGAGAGAGAGAGAGAGAATCCAAAGCAGGCTCCAGGTTTCAAGCTGTCAGCACAGAGCCTGACATGAGGCTTGAACTCATGAACCATGAGGTTATGACCTGAGCTAAAGTCAGATGCTTAACCGAGCCACCCAGGTGCCCCAAGTTTCCTTTTTGTCTTTAGTCATCTCTGGCTTCTTCCGCATCTGTACCGTTCTTTTCAGCCACATGGAAGTCCAAATGATTAGAGAGATTTATCTTGTGTTTCTAAATCTCCTGAAACTCGTGTAGGTTTTGTTCCCTCTGTTTTCCTCTACAAGTCCTAGTTAATATTCGAAAGTCCAGTGAGGCATCACTTCCAGTGGTGAGACGGTGAGGCCTCTTTGCTTCTCCCAGCAAGGTATGATGCCCCTGTGCTTTCTGTCATGAGAGCACTTATAGCATGGATTTCACTGTCCTTTGCCTATGGATCTGCTTCCCCATCAGGCTGTGTCATTTATTTCTCCACTCTGGGCCTCACATGTTACCTGAAACTGGTAAGCACTTAGCCAAAAGCAGATGAGCAAACACAGGGGTTTGTTGGGCACAGTTTTATTTTTTTTTCTGCTTTGTTCATCCTTGGGAAGCAGGTTGGGGAGTAAGATTTCCAGGTTTCATCCCTTTCTCCTCCTCTTCACATGCTACTGACCCTGGGGAGGTCTGGAGAAATATAAGGCTGACTCCTTGGCCAGTTAACTTGGACCAGGTGCCTTCATCCAGGCTCTGTTTGGGCAAAAAGAATTGCTTCTAGTCTCTTCCACTGTAGCAGAGGGAGGAAGCAGTTATAAAGCTCCACAAAGAAAAAAAAAAGGTTGCTTTGCTGCTTCCAGACAAGAATTAATAGGTGCAGCCCATAATCCTGTCTTGAGGGAGATGAAGGGAAAAAGGAGTGAGAGAGAATATAATGGCCAAATCCCCCCTGTCTTGCAGCCTGAGTGCCTCTCTGGTGTTTGAAGTTCAATGCATAGAAAATGAGCAGGGAGAGGCTCTTAGGAGTCAGCACTTGGGGAAAGTCCAGGCCTAAACTGGCCTTCTGCATGTGGGTGGCCTCCAGGGGAACACCATTTCACCCCTGCCAGCCTGCAGAGGCTCAGCAGATAAACAGAGGCAGCCTTTGGCTTCTCTTTAATTCCACCCACTGGGCAGGCAGCCACTTGGGATATATTGCATGTTCTGGTACACCTGACCAGAGGAAGCAGAAAGACAGCAATTTGGAGTTGCAGGAAAATGCTGGAATGCTGTAGTGCAATCCTCTTTTTTGTTGATGTTGCTGCTGCTGTTTGTTTGTTTGTTTGTCTTTACAGATTTTACAGATGGGGAGCCAGAGGTCAAAAAGGGGAAGTGCTTGTCCTCGGGGTTACATGAAGAGGGATGGCTTGGGCGCTGGGTGTAGGGAGAGGGGGCATGCTGGGCACACAACTGAAACACAATTCTCCCCCTCTATTTCCATAGCGTGAAGGGTGGCTTCCTTGCCACCCATCACTCCCATGCTAGTGAGTATGCCCCTCACCCTGGGAAGATGAGCCTAGACCCTTACCCAGCCTGGCCAAGAGCAGCTATCTGGAGCACCCGAGGAGGGCTAGGCTGTGTTTCTCACCCAGCCAAAGGATGATTTAATGGTCCTTCTCAGCCATTGCCTTCCTTCATTTCCATCTAGCCCCAGCTGTCAACCATTTCACACCAGGAATGTGTTGGCCACAGAAAAGTGCTCTATGAATGGGTATAGATTACTTGGTTGCTATTGATAATAATAGCTATTCTCACCATATATTGATAATACTATGAACCTTATACTTTGCATATATCATCTCATTTCTTCTTCTCAGCAAGTTACAACCAGCTCCATGGGGCACCTGTGTGGCTCAGTTGGTGAAGCGTCCAACTTCGGCTCAGGTCATGATCTCACAGTTCATGGGTTCGAGCCCCGCGTTGGGCTCTGTGCTGACAGCCAGGTCAGAGCCTGGAGCCTGTTTCAGATTCTGTGTCTTGCTCTCTCTCTGACCCTCCCCTGCTCATGCTGTGTGTGTCTCTCTCTCAGAAATAAACAAAACATTGGGAAAAAAAGTTACAACCAGCTCCACCAGAAGGATTACAAAAGTACTTATCTCATAGAGTCAGTCAGGATGAAGACTGGAGGAGTTAATACATGTAAAGTGCTTACATAGTACTATCTAGCAAATTCTTAATAAATATTGCTTATTTATTAATTCAACACAAGTTTATTATATACTACCTTGAGCCAGGCACTATTAGAGACTTTGGGGATATATCAATAAATATCACAGACCAAAAGTACTACCCTCATGGAGATCAATTCACATGAGGAGACACAGACAATAGACAAGTAAGTTTGTAAAGCAGATAATGTGTTAGACGGCAATAAGGACCATGAAGAAAGAAAGTTGGGAAGGCATCAAGGGTATGCTGGGGTGGGGTTCAAGAAGGGTCTGGCTGAGTAGGTGACATTTAAAAAAATTCTTGAAGCAGATGGAGACTGTGTTTCCCCATGTGTTTATCTGGAGGGAAAACTTTCCAGGCACAGGGAACAGCAAGTGCAAAGGTGTTGAGGCCAGAGAGTACCTGGTAAGTTCTAGGAACAATAAGTAAGCTGCTGTGGCTGGAGTAGTGAGGGCCAGAGAGAAGGGAGGAGCAGATCATGTCCAAATGGGGCCTGAGGGGCAGAGAGCTTGTGAGGCCTTGTAGGCCATTGTGAAGGCTTTGGCTTTTACTCTCAGTGAGATGCAGAATCTTTGCAGGATTTGAGTGACATAAGCTTACATCCTTTAATAGGATCACTCCACTTTTTTTTTTCTGGCAGCAGTATCTTGGGGAGCTTGGGAACCAGTAGGGCACTGATCCAGGAGAAATGGTAGCTTGGAGCAAGGTGATGGAGATTCAGGTGGGAAGAAATACAGCTTCCTGGATAATCTGAAGGTACATCTGAGACATTGGATGATGGGGTAAGAAATTCAGCTCTGAGTGTTCTGTTGTGAGCAAGTGGGAGGGTGTTCAATGAGATTAGGAGACTCTAGGAGGAGCTGGTTTGCGGTGGAAGACCAGAAGTTTAGCTTTTGACCTGCTGTGTTTGAGAGTCTATTAGACATCCAAGTAGAGATGCTAATATACTTGATATACCATCTACCATCCAGGGGGATGTTCTGTGCTAAAGTTATAAGTTTTGAAGTCACTAAGTCAACTTTCTTATAAACAAAACCAAGAGTCAGAGCAGATAAGTAGTCTGCAGTTAAGTAAGTGGTGGGGCTGATGAATCTGTGTCCTTATCTACCCTGCTTTATTTCCCACCGAGGGGACAGCCTGAGTCGTCATCCTAAGCTTAGGGAGAAGAGAATAAATGCAACTCCCATAGACTATCAATACAAGATAAAAGCAGAGGACAGGGGAGACCTGGAGCTTGACAGACAAAGGACAGTGCATTGCCCTAAGAAACCTTCAGCGATGGGAAATAAGCCTGTTCATTTAAGTTTAGACTGGGCCGAAGTGTCCAGCAGTAGAGTGGGATAGTATTTTTCAATGTCACTCAAGTCTTATTTGCTGAGAATACATACAACTTATTCAACATCGTCCTTGGCCCAGGGCAAGAACCGAATTAGTCTGTGTGCCTGGCTTTGCCCTGAAACATCATCATCTTAAAAAAGCCAAAACACTGGGCGCCTGGGTGGCGTAGTCGGTTGAGCGTCCGACTTTCGCTTGGGTCATGATCTCGCGGTTCGTGGGTTCGAGCCCCGCGTCGGGCTGTGTGCTGACTGCCAGCTCAGAGCCTGGAGCCTGTTTCAGTCTGTGACTCCCTCTCTCTCTGACCCTCCCCTGCTCACGCTGTCTCTCTCTCTCCTAGAAATAAAAAAAAAAATAAAAAAAAAATTAAAAAAAAAGCCAAAACAAAACAAACAAAAACCAACAAACTTGATCCATGGGATTCTGATGCCTGAAGTCTCTGGGGATAGGAGGTCTCCTATCTGATGTCTCCCTGAACTTCTGGTGCCTCCTCTGGTGGGCCCAGGATAGATGGGTCTACCCTTCTAGGCCTGGTTGTTAGGGGTCCCTCTTCTAGGAACCTGGAAACTCTAAGGGGTGTCCAGTGTAGTCACCACCACCCCACTGACTTGAGGCCATGTTCTATGGGCTACTTAGTGTGACATCTACCTCCCAGAGCCATCTGTGCATCAGTGTGTTACCCAGGTGTCCTGCTCTACCCTCACAGCTGAGTCCTGGACTGTACTACCCATCTCACATTAAAGTTTAGGTCTCACTCAGGCCCACTGCATTATATGGCTTTAGTAGTATGATTGCCTTAACTTCAAGGTATTAGTTGGGCAGCTGTAGATCCTCTACTGTGAGTAGAGAATCAGAGATATTCCAGAGTAAGGGCAGTGAGGAGAAAGTCGCCCTACATCAGAGGCTTCAGGCATTCAGGAAATAGGGGTGGGTTGGGCCTAGTGCTGAGGGGTATTGGAAGTTGGCACCAAGGATGTGCCATAAACTCCATGGAAGGAATATCCAGAAGTTGCTTTTGATCAGGTTTGCACAATTTTGTCAGGACTGGCCCCCTGTATGAATGTGTGTATTTCTGTGTGTCCACATGTATAAGATAGTGTGAGTGAACATTGCATGGGTGTGAATGTGCATTAGTATATGATTATGTGTGTATAAGTGTGGGTGTCAATGTGTGAGTGAGCGTGCACATGGATGTGAGGATATGAATGTGTGAGTATGTGGGATGTGAATGTGAGTGTATATGGGTGTGCATGTGAGTGTGTAGGTGTGAGCATGTGAGAGTGAAAGTGCATAACTGTGTGTGTAATGAGTGTGCATGTGAGTGTGTGTCATGCACTGTGTAGGGCAGTGTGACTGAGTGTGTGCATGGATGAGTGTGTATGTGTTTGGGGAAGGGTGGATGGGAGCAGGCCCATCTCCCTACCAACCCTGTACCTGAGGGCCCTTGAGGATTCCCTCTGGGGATTGGAGGGAGGGGTCACTGGCATCTGATTATATCTTTTTAAGACTGCAGCCTCACCTGCTTGCCTCAACACTTCATACCCTGGCAGAAGATTCCTCTCGCCCCAACAATGAAATAAAGAAGCTGCAAGAGGCAAAAGCCTGTGCAGAGAGATCAAAGCCTGCCCTCCTAGCTCAGACCCCTCTGCTCCCGCCTCCTGCCTGCTCCTCCCTCCTACTTCCCTGTCTTTATTCTGATCATTCGCCTTTTCTTCAAAGGCCTCCTTTCTGGAAGAAGCATTGCACACACTTTGTCTCAAACAAGCTGTATTTTTTGTTAACAGTGGTACTGCACCAAAAGAGATCAAAAGAGGGGCAGGAAGAAAAGGACTAAGAGTCCACCCCCAAAATGAATAATTGAACCCTCCCAACCTCAGGAATGGGGTCTTGTGAAGAGGAAGGGCCACAGAGTACCCATTCTGTCTTCCTTGGGTCTCCTTGTGCATTGGTCAGAATGAACCACTGAGGCTCTCTTGGTGTCCGCCTTGAAGCTCAGCCTTGCCCCACTGTTACTTTGCTGACACTTTCTTATTTGCTCTGTCATCTAATTCTTGCCTGGATGTTGTTTGTTTGTTTGTTTGTTGTTTGTTGTAGGCTTATTTGGAGGTGATGGGCAGTGATTAAGGAAGGGAAAGGCACCCCATTCATGCCAGGCCTGGGCCCCTAGCCTCCAAACCCCGAGGTCTTCACATTCTCTGATCTAGTCAGAATTGCATTTTGTTTTTGAAACTAACCTGTCAGATCTGGTTATATTGTTGACTGTGTATTCCTCTCCTGCCCTCCCTTGAATCTTTTTGAGTCCTGAAGGCTGAAGGTAGGATGTATCAGGGAAACATACAGAGCAAGTTCAGTAGAAAGAGTGATTTCCGGCTCCTGTGGGATAAGTATGCAATTCCAGGGTTCATGGTATTTTTAGCTGAAGGACTACAGGGGAGATGGACCCTGGGAATGGGTCTTTAGAATCTGAGTAGAAGGCAGGCTTGAAGGTACCTGAGCCCAACCAGCCAGCCCTCTGGTTAGGTGTGTGAGACCTTTCCCTATAGGGTCTGGATCACACCAGACCCCAGAAGCTGCTGGATAAGTAGATCATCAAAGAGGGCAATAAGACCAGGTCATCAACCTTCTTTTTTCCTTTCCTTTCCTTTCCTTTCCTTTCCTTTCCTTTCCTTTCCTTTCCTTTCCTTTCCTTTCCTTTCCTTCCCTTCCCTTCCCTTCCCTTCCCTTCCCTTCCCTTCCTTTTCCTTTCCTTTCCTTTCCTTTCCTTTTCTAATGTTTTATTTATTTCAGAGAGAGAGAGAGAGGGAGAGAGAGAGAGCATGAGCAGGGGAGGGTCAGAGAGAGCAGGAGACACAGAATCTGAAACAGGCTCCAGGCTCTGAGCTGGCTGTCAGTACAGAGGTGGAAGCAGGGCTCGAAACCAAGAAATGTGAGATCATGACCTGAGCCAAAGTTGGACGCTTAACTGACTAAACCACCCAGGCACCCCATCAACCTTCTTCTTGATCACTTCCTGCCTCTAAGGCACTGTGGGGCTCAGAAATGTGTAGGACAAGTCTGCGCTCTCAGAGCATTTATATTCTAGCCAGGCAGGTATCACTGGTAGCAGGAATGAGACAGGAAGTGGCTGCAGATTTAGAGGAGGGAAGGATCATAGGGATGTGGGCAGGGAGAGCCCTACAGGTACAGGTGGAATGACTGTGTCTGGTTTTGCAGGCTCAGCAAGATTTGAGGTGTGTAGGTGGCAGGGGAGGTGTTTGAGGTCAACAGAAAATGCCAGGGAAGACACAGGATGGGGAAGAGACAAAGTGTGGTAAGAAGTAGTGAATAGATCTCTGTCTGCAGTGGAGTTCATGAAGAGGAGTCATGGCCCCAAAAGGCTGATTATGGCACAGACATAGAGTGTCACACAAATGAGCATCACTCTGGGCATGAGGAATCTGTTGGCATCTAGTACTTTGAATAAAGGATACATGTACTTAGCATTCAAAAGTAGAAAATGGCATGTTGGAAAGTAGAAAATGGTATGTGGGAAATAGTTCTATATATCCCATTTCCTAGATGCTCAGTTATCCTCTCTGATAGTAACTTCTTTTACATTTCCTACTTGTCTTTGAACAACTCTATGCATATACACATATTTGTTCATGAACAAGTACTCTTTCTTCATTTGTTCTTTTTTTTTTTTTTTTTTTTTTTGTAATTTTGGTACATTAAACATCTTACTCTGCACCTTACTTTTTAAAACTAAAATCATACCTTGAGATTTTCTTTTTTTTTCATGTAAGTATATATAAAGTTGCCTTATTCCTTTTAATGGCTGCATAATATTTCATTGTAAGGACATATCATAATTCATTTAACCAGTGCTCTTCTGATGGACATTTAGATTTTTCTGGTCTTTTCATATTGCCAAGGATGCCACAATGAAAATCTCTCTATATACAATGATTTTGCATAAGCAAGTTAATCTTCAAAAAAATCTTAGTAAAGGAAGCATTGGTTCAAAGAATATATGCATTTTAACTTTGATAAATATTATAAAATTGCTTCTCAAAATGTTATACCAAGTTATACAATGACTCACAATGAGTGAAAACAGCTGGTTACCTATAATCTTGGCAAATAGTGTTATTAAATGTTTTCTTTGCTGGCAGTATGATATGTAAAAAAGGGTATATGATTGAGATTCTGTTGCACTGCCCTTTTAGGATTGAGGATGAACATTTTTTTAAATGTTCAGAAGCTATTTGTAAGTTTTTTTCTGTGAATTGATTGTTCATGACCTTTGCCCATTTTTAAATTGAGTTTTTGGTCTTTTTCTCACTGACTTGTAAGAGTTCTTTATTATTTGTTAGGATAGATATTGAAAATGTTCTGCATATGTCATTTTTATTTGGATATTTAATGCACTTTTGTCACTGAGAAAAAATAGAAATTTATGTAGCAAAATTTGTCTTGATAAATTACAACTGCAGTCAAATCTTTCTAAATGGATTCTAAAATTAAGACTATTGGAGAAAAAAAAAAACCTTATTCATTTTTTCCCCACTGCGTTGGTGCTTCCATGTTTTATATTAAAGAAGTTGATTAAACTATAGGGTATAAGATGGGCATTAAAACTAATTTTTCTGTAGGATGGCTATCTCATCCATACAATTTATTAAATAGCCCATCTTTTCCTCTAATAATATGGAAAACCACATTTATCACATACTACATATTAATGTAGTAAATTTTTATGCACTACATAGTACTCAGTTGCATTCCTAGGTTCTCCGCTCTGTTTCATTGGTGTACTTCCCGTCCTAGTGCATTAATTACTGCAGCCTTCTGATAGGTTTTAATATCTGATAGGGCTAGGCCCCTCATATAATTTTGTGAGGTTTTTGAAAATAACTTTTCCTTTTTTTCACCAAATTATTAACTTTATCTTGTTATAAAATGTTAGTTTGTCCAGAATTGGGTGTGTCTGGTGGGGGAAACTTTAAAGTTACAGTTATTTAGAGAAAGTTGATGTCTTCTTTAGACTGACTCTTCCTAAGATTGAACAGGCATGTCTTTCTATTTGTTCTTGTCACTTTTAGGGTTTATACCCAGTGTTTAAAGATCTTTATTCCTTCCTTATATAGATCTTATATATTCATTAAATTTATCACTGGGCACTTTATCTTTGGTGGCTATTGCTTCCAATTATACAGGAAGACTATAGATTTTTAAAATTATTTTTCCACCAGACACTTCATTGAATTCTTTTATCTTTTATGACAGATTTTCCAGTTTATTCCAGAACTTTCATTTATTCAATAATATAATGTACAATTGAAAACTTTAGTTTTTCTTTTTTTATTTATACTCTTATTTTTATGCTGTGTTAAGTAAAACTTTAAACTGTATTAAGTGATGGTAGCAATAATAAAAATCATAATACATCTAGTATGGCTTTCCATTAAGCATGAAGCTTTTGGTTTGAGATATATGAAATTTTATCATAATGAGGAAGTATGTCCATATACAATTCTTTCTTTAAATCAAGAAAAGATGCCAAACTTTATCTGAAGCCTTTTTAACATTTATGGACATCATCCTTTGATCTAATAATTATTATTATTATAATAGAGTCAAACTATCCTTGCATTCTTGGAATAAACATCACTTAGTCATGGTTAAATTTTTTTTCATCTTTTGTCTGTTCCTTTATCTAGTATTTCATTCAGGATGTACACATAGACACTTATCAAGTGAAGTTGATCTGCATGTTTATTTTGTGCTTTATTTGTCGTTTTATTATCAGTGCTATTCTAACTTTATAAGAATAATTTGGAAATGGTCTTTTATTTATGTGTTTTGGAGCAGTTTAAAATAGCACTGGAGATATATGTTACTGATACATTAGACAGAATTATTCTGTGAAATTCTTTGGCTTTATTTTTTTTTCCTTGCAGGAGACTTTACATACACCTATAAAATGTGTGTGTGTTTATCACACACATATATATATAATACATATTATATGTATATATTTAAATCATGTTTCTCCTTGGTTAATTGATCTGTTCAAGTTGTCTATATTCACTGTGGTCAATTTTGATAATATACATTTTCCTGGAAAAATGATAATATACATTTTTTTTCAGATTTTAAAAATACATATAATTGAGTAAAATTACATTATTCTTTTCATTTCCTCTGTACCAGTTTTTCATAAAAATAACTTCATAAAATATTTTTAATATGATTAACTAGGAGCTTTTTGTGAAAAAGAAAGTTAAGTTATAATATGGTGTATTGGGAATGGCAAACCCTATGATTATTAACTATGGACATATGGAGTAGATCAGTAATACTATCTTGGGCAGATTTCTTGGGTTCCCTGATAGGGATCTCAAAATCCAGTTTAAAGATTAAAGTTCAGGGATGAGCAGTGGCTTGTTTTGTCATTTCAGGAAAATCCTAACCTATTGGCAGGTTTCCTCATTCCCATTCTGTGGATGGTCAAGGTGCAGGCTAGGGAGTCCCACCTAATTTCTCCCACTTAGACTCTCTTTCTGAGAGCACATTACTCCAAACACAGTCTAGGTTCTTACCCAGTCCTATATTGTCTCAGTTGTTTTTGTCCCATCCTTCAAGCCAACACAGATATACGAATGTGGGATATCCTCCTCTTATGGTACTTTTTCTCTCCCCATTGTTGCCCACTGGGTCCAAGATGATGAAATATATCTGTATTGAAAAAATTTCATTCTTCTTCTTCTCAGGGAAAGGAAATGTGAAATGTCAGAGAATTCTCTCGTTCTTAGAATATGCTGGGACCTTCTGGAAAACACAGCTGGATCTTGCTCTTGATTCACTGAGTGGGGAGGCATTTCCTTTCCTGGCAGATTCATCTTCTCACTGCATCAGGGAAAATGCACAGAATGCTGTCCTGAATTCAAGTAACATTTTGCCTGTGGGCTCCCAGAGAGAGACAGGGCTTTTTATCTCTGTGGCTTGGCATAGTGAATTAAATGGACCTATATATGTTCTACTGTCTGGACAGTCCTATATATAAATGTTATAATGCATGTATGTGTACATGGAGAGTAGTTACTGAAAACAGAAAGTGACAGTTTCCAGGGAAATACATCCCTCATAACTATAGGTTATGAGCACATGATTATAATAAACAGTTTTAACAAAAAACAGTGGAGCTTCTGTTATATTCCAGGCGTTATACTAGGTAGTAGTTGTCTTTGACCTAAAAAGATATAAAGGGTATTAAAAGACCATTCAGGAAGAGATGAGAATTAGAAATCAAAAGATTTTCAGGAGATTGTGAGTGGTTCCCAGACTGAAGCACTCTGGAGATGTGTGGTGTGCTGAAAGGCTCATCCCCAAGGCTAGGCTATCCATCTGTTCAGAGTCCTCAGTTTGCCTCATCCTCATTGACTAAAGCAAAATAATGTTTCCAAAGCCCTCAAGTGTCTGGGGTAGAGTCTGAGCAGCTGACAAATGACACTACAAGGACAACCAAATCTGGACAACTGCTCCAGATTCAGTTGGTGGCTGCAAGAATAAAGGTGAGGTGCCACCACACCCAATATAAGCTATGCACTGAATATATACAGAAGAGGTTTAATATGTTGATCTATCACAAGCCAGGTTTTCCTCTCAGATTTCATAATGGCTTCCCAAATTCCATCCTTCCAGACTGCTCCATTGGAGTTTTATTCATTTGACTCCTTATCTTTTTTCTCCCTTGATTGAGATGGTCAGTCCCTCTGTATATTTCTACAGCAATTGGCAAATTGCTCCATTATACTACCTATTTTAATGTGTAACAATTACTTCTCCACAGGACTTTCTTTTCCCCCACTAGATGGTAAACACCCCTGGTGCCTAACCCAATGCTTGGCACAGAGTAGACTCTCAGTAAATATTTGCTCGAGAAGTGAATTAAATGATTTTATAATTAGTTCCATGTTTAAATCCAGCTATCGCCTCAGTGAATGGTTGAGGCCAAGACTTAAACATTGAACCCATTTGCAGAAATATGGTAAATACATTTGGGGCTAACCTTACCTCTGCTTCTTCTATTTTCATGGGAAGTGCTGGAGTCTGTGATAAAAACAGATGTATCAGGGCAGCTTTACCTCATGCTTTATTAGGGAAGCTGTTATGTGAATCGGCTTGCAGATCAGGGAGTTTACTTTATACATGTCCGGGAGCTCTGATGAGTTGCCTGGAATTCTTAATCAGGCTACAGGGGGAGGGATGGAGTGAGCGCTGAACACCCTGAGCAGGTGACTCCAATTTGTAAATTAGATGAGCAACAGTGGATTTAATTGTTCCAACATTCTCTTTCAGACTTTTCCCTTTTCTCCAAGCTCTGGACACACCTGCTTGGCTTTTGTTTTACTGCTGATTAAAAATGCTCTCTTTTAAATGAGAAGTCACACAAAAAAGACACGGGCTAAGATGCCACAGACATCAGAATTTATGACCTCCCTATCAGCCATTGGACACCTGGAGATCACCAAGTAGAGTTTTACAAATTCTGTTGGATTATTATGATGATGCTGTGTGTGTTGCTGTGGTGTCATTGTGGGGCCTCTGTGGCTTCCTGAGTCTATTCACATGGATCCCAGAGAGCTCTGGCTTTCTGCACTCCCTGACCCAACTCTCCCTTTGCTGGAGGAGTGGGAGGAAGGCATCTCAGTCGTTAACTTTCTCCAGCACACCACCGACCAGTGACAAACACCCACTGGGAAGATGGATGGACCTGAGGTAACCGGGCTTTGGCACACATTGATTACAAGATCTGAGAGCTGCTCAGACAGAGGCTTTGACGGGAAGGGTGGCTGCTGCCATCAGTGCAGAGAGCTAGACTGATGGCGACATTTAAGGAGCAGCGGGGGCATCTGGGTGCTCAGGAAAAGAACACGCTGAGCAGCAGTACACATGCATATGTTTGAGGTATAAATAATTTCTAATTAGTAACTTAATTTTAGAAGGAGTCTTTCAAGATGGGAATGCAAGAATAGGTATTATTTATTATGTATGGAGGCTGGGAAGGAAAAGAAAGCTTGAAAAACATAGTCCATCTCTGCCTAATGAACTGAAGATCCCTAGAAAAGGATTCTGGAATATCAAAAATCTGAAAAGGAATGTTGATAGGTCTTTGTGTCCCGTCTTTGGTCTCCAAGCGGTTGATTGGCAAAGGGGCTGAAGCCCAACAGAAATCAATACAGAAAAGTTTCAGAAGTGGGTACTAATGATTTAGCTGCCAAGACCATTACTCATACTGGTAAAAGGAGTGAGCAACATGTTCCAGGAAACTCTGTCCACATGAGAGCTGGCCTTACCTCTGTTTTTACTTGCTCTCTATGCTTATCTGCCTCTCAAGGTCAGAATGCCCCCTGAAACCAGCAGGGTGAATCCTCACAATGTCAGATCCCAAACCAAAGGTCCAGTTGTGGAAAGCATAGGCATCAGCCCCTCCCACACCTATAAACTCCCACAGTGAAAATTCTATCACTCCATAGTATGCAAATGGCTGTTCTCTGGGGATATTTTCCTTGATTATTTTGAGATAAATTTTTATTTTGTAGGTTCTCCTTCTAAACATCCATTCATTCTTTCATTTATGTATATGAATGTACATACACATATGCATAAATGTTTATATGTGTATACGTATAGTAGAATATATGTAAATTTAGTGGAATGTATGAAATATAAAAATACATATTTTTTACAGATATATATTATTAATACATGTATTTTATATATACATATAAGTATATCTATTACAAAAATGTAGTTATAAGACTGATTTGTTTTCCAAGTATGCTGAACAGACATACCCAAGGATAAATGACTTGGTGCCTGGATAAGGCATATCACAAGAGAAATCACAAAACCCTCTGGTCCCAACAGTGAGAACTACAAAGATCTGAGGATGTAGGGTCCCTGATGCCTGGATGATTTGAGTGGACATCACAGAGGAGGAAAGTGAATTGGGCTTTGAAAAATGGCAGAATCTGTCTAGTTGGAGGGCAGGGGGTTGGCATTCATGCATATATTCCATCTTTTGGGGAAATTTCACTCTGTTAAGAAGAATTGGTTTTCCCTCCGTTCTCCTGTGACACTGTCTCTGAAATGGGCCTCCTTGGTTCTTTTCTTCCTAAGAAGGAAGACATTTATTTATGCAGATGGAGAGCTGGCCCCTGGAGAGACTGTCTCTTCTCATGGCTCCTCACATGGAAGCAGTTCTTCTGTGATTGTACTGGTGCACAGAGAGGGCCTACTCTGTCAAGATGAGGGTTTCAAACAGAGGACTGAGAGGAACCGTGGTTCAACATGAGAGTCCTTAACTGGGGACCATATATCTGGCTTGCTAAAAGTAGCATTTCCTTTCCTTATCAAAAGTATCCTCATTTATATGACAAATTAAATGGTCTCCCCCCCCCTCCAACACCCTCATATAGGAGAGAGCAGGAGGAAAAGAAATGTGAATGATGATACAAGTCTTTGACAGAAACTCTCCTGTAAAGAATTTAGCCTTGGGATCTAGCAGTGTGGGTCAATATCACCTTGGGCTAAGATGTAGCAACAGCTTTCTTATAAAAGCAAGGGTGATTTAATCAGAACCCAGTTGACTTCCAGACACCTTCAAAACCATTCTCTTGTCCCTGGGTCAAGTGTACTCACCCCAAGTGTAGCTGGCATGGGTCTGGAGACTGCTGAGCATGCTCTGGCTAGAGACTCACTGGGCATGTACAGAATTTACCAGTGGGGTCTGGCCAAGACAAGGCAGACTCCACAGGTGTCCTAACCTAGCCACAAACAGCAGTGGTGGAAAACACTAACCTTGCACCTGTATTCTCCTCCATCTCCTGGTGGGACACTTCAAGATGGAAGGCAAACTGAGACTAGATCAACAGTTGGCTAGTCTGTTTTCCCACTCTTCTTTAGCCAGTTGTTATTAGGGGAGGTTACTTGCTTCCTCTGGACTTCAGTTTCTTCCTTGTAAATAAAATGGGGTAATGTTACAATACCAGACTACTTCTTCCAATTGTTTGTAATGTTTATTAATTGTTTTCAGCAGTTAAAACCCTTCAGGGGCAAGGGCTTATGTTGCTGGCTTATGTTGCTGGGTGCGAGGAAGCTTGGCAAATCCTGCCCTGACCTTGGGCAGGTTCCTAGTCATCTTCTTATTGCCTCAGGTCTGCTTGGCAGCCCCTACTGAGCAGGAAGGAAGGCGTCCCAAGGTACTGGGGCAGTCCTCTCCTTAGAAGCCAGGCTGACAACAGGCAGGTCAGTAAAAGCCTGAGGCCAAGCTTCAGGTACTAAGCTCAAAACAGATTTGAGCAACATCACATTTTTTTTTTTTTTTGCATAAAATGTTAATTATATATATATATTTTTTTACAATAGTTTATTGTCAAATTAGTTTCCACATAACACCCAGTGCTCATCCCCACAAGTGCCCTCCTCCATGCCCACCCCTCCTCCCCCACATCCACCAGTCCTCAGTTTTGTCAGCATTCAAGAGTCTCTCATGGTTTGCCTCTCCCCCCTTTCCCCCACCATTTCTGCCCTTCTTCCCCCTTCAATCCCTGTTAAGTTCCTCCTAATCCTCCCATACGTGCACACATATGATATTTGTCTTTCTGCTGACTTATTTCTGCCTCATAACACCTCAAGGTCCATCCATGTTGCCACACATGGCCAGATTTCATTGTTTCTCATTGCCATGTAGTATCTCCATGGTATAGATAAACCACATCTTCTTGATCCATTCATCTGTTGATGGGACACTTAGGCTTTTCCAGGTTTTAGCTATTGTGGAGAGTGCTGCTATGAACATTGGGGTACATGTGCTCCTATGCATCAACATTTCTGTACTCCTCAAAACTAGCAGTGCTATTGCTGGGTCATAGGGGAGTTCTATTGTTAGCTTCCTTAGGAACCTCCACACTGTTTTCCAGAGGGGCTGTACCAGTTTACATTCCCACCAACAGTGCAGGAGGGTGCCCGTTTCTCCACATCCTCGCCAGCATCTAGAGTTCTCTGATTTGCTCATTTTAGCCACTCTGACTGGCGTGAGGTGGTATCTCAGTGTGGCTCAGCATCGCTTCTCATCAGGGAAATACAGAGCAACATCACATTTTAAGTGACTTTACTTTAAGTGACTTGCATTTATTTATTTATTTATTTATTTATTTATTTTTTGTTTTATATTTTCAGCCAATATTTATAGTGTATGTCTACATGCCAGACCCTGTACTAAAAATGTGGCATGCATGATCTCATTTCATCCTCCTGGCACCCCAACAGGCAAGGTGCTGAGACTATCTGCAGTTTCCAGATGAAAGCAACACTCCTAAAGACTAGAGAAGTCAGAATTCCAACCAAGCTCAATCCGCACAGCAAGAGGACCTGCCATTAGGGCCAATAGCATTGTTGGGGGCATTCTGGGAGCACGGGGCTTCCTTTCTGGTTCTCCCATAAACCTGTTGCTTCCTCAAACCATGTGTCTCATTATCAAGGGAAATTTTTCCCTAAGCGCTCATGTGTAGGGCACAAGGGGGATCACCAGGAACACAAAGAAATGGAAGATTCAGTCTCTGGTCCCAGAACTTACATTCAACTTGGAAGGCCCGGACTGTAAATAGCCTAAGGCAATGTACACTGCCATGTATGGGCCATTATTGTTCTGTGACCCCCTTCATCCCCCACCTACCTCTAAGCTCTTTTTATCCTTCAGATGTGAGTGACTCAGTGGCCACCTCTCTGTGAAGCCCATCTACGGTGTATCCCCATCTCTATTAACATGGTGAAGTTTCTTTTGTGCTATAGTCATTTGTGCCCCAATGTAGATTCAAAATCCTTATTAGTACAGATCTGTGTTTTGTCTTTATACAATATCTCATAATTTTAGCCATTTGGGATGTTTATTCTGTGCTAGACAGTGGGCTGAATGCCTTACATGCCTTATTTAATTCTCATAACACTCAAATCCAGGGAGTTCCAATCTCCTTCCCACTAATGAGAAAATGGAGACATAGAAGCTGACACGCTTGGCTGGAGGTCGCAGAGCTGGGACAGTCTGTGTGGCTCCTTAGTTCACTATCGTATAATAATCAGGCTGACACAGACACCTTCACCACTACCTCTACCTTCCCCCCTCACTGTAGGCCCTCAACATGTCTGGCGAGCCACTGTCAGGTGGTTTGCCCAGAGGCGGTCTCATCAATTATCCCAACTCTGGGAGAAAGACCCTTGAGAGACAGCAAGGCTCTGATCAGTGAGGTGGCCCAAGACCAAAGGACAGAGGAAGTTCTGAGATGGTAAGGAGCCCTAGGGAAAAGGAACTCTGGAAACGATCCGAGCCTGGGGAAGACCTCTTCTGTCCCTCTGGAAGTTCAATCACCAGGTGAGGTTCAGTCCTGATCTGTCTTAACCTCTTGCACTGCAATTCTGCCCTTGTAGCTGTTCAAAATTCCTGGTGTGGCTTCCAACAGGTCGGGGTCTTGTGGCCTCCTGGCATTTGCAAATGCTCCTCTTGCCTCCTCTTCACATTGTTACATCTGAGCTATGCTTCAAGACCAGAGTGGAACTCCTCCTTTGTTAAGTAAAAGACCTGACTCTGCTCCCCACTATCACCCTTCTCTCATGCATGCCTCCCTCCATGTTTGGCACCCAAGACTCTACTCCTCTTCCCCGGAAGATGGGGTTTCTGTGAGGGTGTGATGTGCCCACACCTTGCTCAGTGCCTCATACCTATTAGGTGCTAAGTCCACATCTGAAGATGGGTGTTTTCCTTCAGTGCCTCCACCTTACTTCTTTCCCTGTACCTGTGCTACTAGGGTGTTAAGAGTTACTCCTCTTGGGAATATTTGTTTTTTTAGAGAAGAGAGCAGAGGGAGACAGCTCTCCCTCTGTAATCAAAAAATTGTATTGGAAAAACTATCATGGTAGTATTTTGGACAGTGATAAGCAGGGCAGGGATATCTGCTAGGGTTTGAGGGGTTCTGGGGACACTAAGCTAGTCCCATTGTATGAGGATCCCTGTGCTGAACCCCAATTCCTTCAGAGACAAGTCATATGGCTAACACTCATCCTGGCCCTCTGTACCTGTCTCTTGTCCTGCAAGTGAGGAGACTGGGCATGTTCTGACCTCCCAGGACTTTGCTATACAGATACCCAAGGTCAGTCCTGTACACAAGCATCGGGCTGCAGACTAGCGTATCTCTAGCCATACTCTCTCCCTTGGGACTCATTCTCTACCACTGCTGGAACTCTCGCCTGTACGCTGCATCTATCCCTCCAGCCCTTCTGCCCAATCTGCCCTCATTTACACTTTTCCTCTCTTGCTCTTTCCCTGTCTTCTAAGCTTTATTTTCCATTTTTCTTGGGGGGGGGGGAGCGGGGGAAGAGGTTAAGGAAGAAGCGGGGTCCAGATAAAAGGTGTTCCCTCACTTGGGAGCCCGACTTCTCCCCCAACACATCTAGACTGGCTCTGGATCTCCCCTGTGCCTCCAGCGATGCCTGCTCATCTGAGAGCCAGCGCATTTCCTGCCGCAGCCTGATTAGATGGCGTGATGCAGCCCTGTACTGCTGAGCCACTTCTTAAATCAGATGTTCACTTAACAAAATCACCTCATTATGAGAAGTTTAGCGCTGTTGTAGTTTTACATGCACTTTTCCAATTGATTTTGGGCCGAGGAGGATTCAATTGTTGTGGGGTTCTACATGTTGAGCTTGCGTGCACATTACATTTTTAGAAAATCAATGGCTGGCCATGATTTGGGAGTCATTTATTAGGCTAGAGCTCTAATAAAAAACCTGGTGCTGGCTCAACAAGGTGGAAGGTTATCTAAGAGGAAGTAGAAGAGGGAACAGGTTGGAGAAATGACTAGAAGGAGATTTCCCCTCTGCTTCTACCTGGGAGCCTAATTCAGAGTCCCTAAGTTTGGGAGAGGACTTTGGAAGTCTTTATATGTCCCCATTCTACAAATGAGGCCAGAGGTGCTCAAGTTAGGGTTGCTCAACTCAGCCCAGTGCTATTTTCTCAATATGTGCTAAAGTTGACTCTTCCTGGATGGATTTTTTGATTACTGTTACTAGGATTTCCCCAGCAGGGATCTGTCTGGTTATAGGGTCACGTTTTTAGGACTGAGAACTAAGACATACTTACCATAGTCTTCCTTCTCAGTATTCACCCAAGTTGATGGGAGCACAAGCTGATGATTTTTCTCCTTGCTTTCCTCATGGGCTTCACCACCAGGTCAGTCCATACCCTATTGTAACCAGCTGCCATTGACTCTTCTTTGTTCCATTTTCTCAATATTAGCTCCTGAGAAGTGTTTATCATTGATTTTTACCTAGGCTTTCTATTTTTTTCTTTGTAGGGTTTATCCTTCTCACTGCCCCAACCTGCCCTCCTGAGATTTCCTCCAATTCCTTCCCTTCCCCCTCTTTTCTCACCATTTACCTATTGCCCACTTCTAGGAAATTAGACATTTTCATATTGTCCTTAATTTTACATGCATGGTGACTGGAGAAATCTTCTAATTTAAAAGGGTGGAAGGTTTCTGGAAGGCCAGTACCTGGTAAAAACAGAGCACTGTCCTGCCAGAATAAAGGTTAGATTTTTCTTGCAGGACGTTATCATTCAACCAAGCAGAATCTCCTTCCTAGCCTCAGATGGAACCTACCTGTCTGGACATCATTCCATTAATGCAGATCAGAGAGCATATGAGGGGTGTAGGAAAACCATTCCTATGCACGTGGCAGAGTAGTAGCAAAATCCCATAAGTACAGTTTGATGGAAGAGGCGGTAGAATATATGGGGTTCTAGTGTGATCTCTCTTGGGGCACCTGGGTGGCTCAGTCAGTTGGGCATCTGACTTCAGCTCAGGTCATAATCTCACTGCTCGTGTATTCGAGCTCCGCATCGGGCTGATAGCTCAGTGCCTGGACCCTGCTTCGATTTCTGTGTCTCCCTCTTTTTCTGCCCCTCCCCCAATCACACTCTATCTCTCTCTCAAAAATGAATAAATGTTAAAAAAAAATGTAAGAAAAAAGAAGTGTGGTCTCTATTGTCACCATTCTTTCAGAGATTAGAAGGGGGCAATGTTCATAATGAAGTAAATTGGGTTGAGTAGAGGGCATCAAAAAGTGGATCTCAAAGGATAGGTTATTGTTATGGGTTGCCCCCCCCAAGTTACATTGAAATTCTAACTTTTAGTATCTCAGAAAGTGACCTAAATTTGGAAATAGAGTCCTTGCAGATATAATTAGTTAAGATAAGGTCATAAGGGAGCAGGATGGGCCTATTCCTCTTATAAGAAGAGGAGGGGGATACAGTGAAAATGCCATGTGACAATGAGACAGAGATTGTAGTGATGCATCTACAACCCAAGGAATGCCAGCAAACCACAAGCAGTCATGAGGGAGGCATGGGGAAGATGATCCCTCAGAGCCTCCAGAAGGAAACACCCCTGTGGACACCTTGATTTCAGGTTTCTCACTTCCAGAACTAAGAGAATAAATTCCTACTACTTTAAACCACCCAGTCTGTGGCAGGCACTTTGTTATGGCAACCCTAGAAAACTAATGCAGTTATCAAAGAGAAATTAGACCTTGTAAATTACCATATGTCTTTTTTCCACATTAAGGGAGCCAGAAAAATGAGGTGATGCATGACAGATTGAAGATGGTAACCAACGAAAATGCTGGTTCTCATTCTGGTCCAGTCCATAATTATACTTTACTGTCTCTGGTGAAATTAAAATAATAGTAATAATGATAATGGTAATAATAATAATAATAATAAATAGTAATAACTACATAAGAAGGTTTTTGTAAAGCTAAATGAAAGTACCAGCAAAAGACTTTTGGATGGCTTTTCTTCTTGTACTAGTAAATATATATTATTGATATACTTTATCAAGAAAGTAAACACATATAATTTAGTTCACAACCAAATGTATCCTAAACATTTCCTATTTTAAAAAGATGATATCTACATTTTTCAAATATTGATTGACGATTGCCAGTAATGCTTTCCTAGAAAGGACTGTCTTTCACTGTGAAACAGTCTCTCTAAATTGCTTTTTAATTTTTGCATTTTTCCTGGTCCTTGAAGTTTACAGCTGAGGAACTGCTATGGAGGCTCTTAGCTGGACATCTTAAAGTCTGCCCTCGGGGCTCCTGGGTGGCCCAGTCAGTTGAGTGTCCGACTTCTGCTCAGGTCAGGATCTCATGATTCATGGGTTTGAGCTCTGGGTTGGGCTCTGTATTGACAGCTAGAGCCAGGAGCCTGCTTCGGCTCTCTCAAAAATAATAAACATAAAAAAAGTATGCCCTCTACTTGAAACCTTTTATGAGACCTACAGACCAGGGGTTCTCAAACTGGAGTGACTGTGCCCCTCAGGGGACATTTGGCAATATTGTAACCACCTGGAGATAAGGATGCTACAGACATAGGTGAGTAGAGGGCAGGAATACTGCTCAATATCTTACAATGTAAAAGATAGCTTCCCCCAAAGTAAAGAATTATCCAGTCCAAAATGTCAGTAGTGCTAAGTTTGAGAAACTGTGTTCTAGACCAACCTAACTTTTCTCCCTTACGGTATTTTCAGCATTTTCTGTGTGTGCTAATTCTGGACATGCACTTATCAAGGTTTTTTAAAATTGTTTTCTAATTGTTTCCTTGTTTAGATGGATGTGACTTTCAATCCCAGCTCTCTTCTACTTATGCAGCTGTATAGTTTTGGCCATGTCACTCAACTATTCTATGCTTCAACATCCCTATCTATCAAATGAGACAGTAGGGATATTTAACTTGAGGTTGTTTTAATGACTAAAGTCAATGTACATCAATAATGCACTAATTGACATTTACTTAGTGCTTGCCATGGGCCAAGGACTGTGCTAAATGCTGTAAGTATGTTATCTTTAAAATAACTCTATAAAGTTAGTATAATGATTACCCTTTCATTTATATACATTTGGTGAACTGTAGCCATTTCCCTAATTATTATTTCTTCCAGGGTTGCTCAGTGCTTGAGGCACTGAGTGTGGAAAGAAGACTGTCCTCTAGACTCTTGGCCATGGGCACCCAATTGCCCTGTCTTGGTCCTGGGTCTGTGTCTAGTTGGCAGTGGATTGGTTAAGCATCATATGTCTCCTCCTCAAATCAACATGCTTTGCCCAGGCATGTCTTTCTCATGGAGCAAGAGTACAAGCTTCACTGGGCAAGTTTAAGGCCTTTGCTTACTTTAGGATTGCTAACATCCCATTTGCCAAAGCAAGTGTGAGCCCCCTGCAAAGTGATATGACAAAGGGTATGGATCAGGGAAAGCATAAAACATTAGTGTCATTAATGCAATCTACCACAGGTCTGCAATTCAAATCCATTCAATCAATCCCACTCTTGTGCTCAGGAGGAGAAGGTGGTCTATTGTTCTGCCAGAGAAATAAATGTTGGCTTTGGAAGAAGTTCCCCTCCCCTTTTTCCCTCCATGGACTGTGCTGCAAGCACTCTGGGATATGAGATGTTGGAGTTTCCTGGCCAGGGCCCAGCAGTGTCTTGCTAATGGGTTTCTGGCTGGGGCAGGCTAGCCCAGTATTTTTCAAGGAGCTGGGGAAAGACAGGCAGGGAAGATTCTCCCTCACCCCCAGCTAATAAAGCATTTGTAGATAGAGAGAGAGTTATTAAGCCAGGATGGTAGGACAAGGTGGAGAGGCCACTTTGAAAAGCCTTTAGAAAGCTTTCTCTCCCATCTGTTCAGCTCGTGGGAAGGCTCTGTTTTCTGTACTTAAAGGATTTGTAAATTCATTACCAACAAGTAAAATGTACAAAGTACACACAGAGACATAGAGGTCTGATTCACCATCTGCTGGGGAGTTGCATCCATGCAAACAGAGTGGTGCCATTGCTCCTGTCAGTGAGTGGGGGGGGATGCCGGCCCACCCAGGCCCAAGAGATGCTTCAGGGCAGGGCTCTTACATCATATTTTACTGGACGTGGGGAAGGAGCTGTGCTTATTGGCCCTGAAACCTCCCTTAATCGCTCTTTCTGCTGCTGAACCCTCTCAAGCTGCAGAATGCCAATGGTTTGCCATAAAATATAGGAGAACATCATTTTAGCTTCTGCAAATTCTGAGCAAAACTGGGGCAGAGTGCATTTTAAGCTTCTGAAATTCCAGAACTCCCAGCCTCAATGGTTTTAGCTTGGCTGAATGTTGGTGGGAAGGGTCACTGGCATTACTCTCTCTTCTGCTAAATAGATCTGCTTCCAAATCCCTATTCTAACCTTTATTCTTGCTGGTTCCAGAGAAGTGCATTCAGAGCTGGTTTGAGAAAAAAAGTATGAAAGAGCAAAGTTTGTACTTGGATCCCTGTGGTGTTGGCCTCCTTGTGCCCTGCTCTCCTGTGCTGCCTCTGAGCAGCTATAGCTGTGGCCACTTTACTATATGCAGCCTCCACCCCAGCTAAGGCCTACCCCAGACTTCATTACTGAGGAGAAAGGAACAGCTCCATGCCAAAGGGGTGGCACTGTGGTTCCTTATGTCTTGTCTTTATGTCCTAGCTCAAGTACTTCAAGGTATTTGAGTCCATGCCCATGCCCATGACTCCACCAGCTGTACTCCATGCAGACAGAGGTTTGTGAATTGCTGCTCTAAGTGGTGAACCACTTCCTCCAGCAAGGAACAGCTCCATGCCAAAGGGGTGTCTCACTCTTCTCTTCCTGAGAAGAGTTCTGACCCTAAAGTCCAGACCAGCAGCTAATGCCCAGCCACCACATCTGATTTTGTGTGCCTGTCTCAATTCCCCTGATTAATGTGTTTCTCCCTTGTCAGTAAGAATGCCCATTTAGCCTGGGTGACCTTTCTCATGGCTTACTTAGACTCCTTATAACACCTGTATCCTTCCTAAGACTCTCTGCTCAGCCTCACCATTTGGGCATCTGTGCATTGCCTGTGGCCTGAGTGGCCACAGATGCCTGTTCTACCCTGGCGAGAGAGCCACAGCCTCCTCAGAGCCCACTGTCCTGATGCTATTACACGTTCCCCAGACATGTCCCCTCATCTTCCCACCAGAGTGGTTGGAGTGCTCTGTGTCCGACACATATAAAAGGACCCTATAATGGCCCAGTCCAGTCACTTACTAGCTATGTGACAATTCATTTTCTTCACAAGTATTTGTTGATCATAGAGCCAGGTAAATTTGTTAAGTGTTGCATAAACAAGCTAGGCAGGGCCCCTGCCATCAGGCAATGCACTTTGCAATTGAAGGTAGACAGACAACAAAATCTGAGTAAGAAAAAAATACAGATAGTAGTAATTATTTAACAAAAAATATCCTGGATCACTAAACAGTAAGTCATTGAGATGGAGGTGGTGTTGAAGGAGGAGTCAAAATGGAGAATCTGGGTAAGTTCTCTGAGCAGGGCCTTCTTGGCAGAAACCTGTATTGTGAGAAGGAGTCAGTAATCCAGTCAACTGGGAAAAAAGAGTTCCAGACATAGGGAACAGCAAGTGCAAAGGTCCTGTGACAAAATGAGTTTGGTGTGTTCCAGGGACAGAAATCAGGCCAGGGTGGATGTAGCCCAATGAATAGCACAAACAGTGATACTTTGAGGGTGGAGAGATGGGCAGGAGCTGGACCATTGGGACATTAGACTGTGGTAAGCACTTTGGACTTTGTACCAAATGCAATGATAAGCATGTGTAACCTTTTAGGTAAGACAGAAATACAATCTGTTTTATATTTTAAAGGAACATGCTGACTGCTTCTGGGAAATCAGGGGAGTGAGGCCAGTGACTTGGACTCCAGTGATAGTGGTGCAGATGGTGAAGGACAGGCTGCTTGGGGATATGTTTCTAAGTAAAGACAACAGCACTCACTGATATATTGGATGTGATCTAGAGAAAGGAAGCATCAAGGATAACCACAAAAATGTCCCTTAACTGCCATGAGCTCTGGTGTCCTCACTATAACATAATAACATATTTTGGGCATTAAACAATATAGAGCCAAATAATTGAATGTGTGCCTGGCCCTGATGATTAAGATCTTACTTTGCCAACAGAACAAATAAGCAAAAAAGTTACCTATGGTACTCTGGCCTGTCCAGGGACATAACTTTGTGTAGACTGTTAGGCTCACCCACCTGCTCTTCCTCCCATAGGCCTCTGCACATGCAGTCTTAGAATACCGTTTCTCCCTCTCACCCTCTTTACCTGCCACATCCTTACTCGGCATTCAGATCCCAGCTAGATTTGAATCCTCAAGCACTTGTTAAGACATGATTGGGCTCCTCTTCTCTGACCCTGCTACTGAAATTGCTGGGATGCTTATCTATTTCCCCTCTTAGTTTATTGCTCTAAGGACTGGATCTAAAGTCCACAATGCCTAATAATTTCTAGCTCATGGCAGAGACCCCGGTTTGTTGAATAGGTCAAGAAGCCTATTCTTCCCAGTTCCCACCCCCCTAGCTACTTTGCTTTTTTCCTTGGGACTAAGCTGATATAGTCTTGTGCACCTCCCAGTTCCCTCTGCCGAAATTCCAATCAGACATCAAGACTAGTTCAAGAGCTCTCTGCTCCATGGAATTTCCCAACTCATGCTTATGTTTATTTCCCTAAAATTACTCACTTTTCCTTAGTACTCTGTGCGGAGAAGAGTTGATAGAGTAGGCTCCATGCTGTTATCCTTAGAAAAGACTGCTCATAAGGTTGGTCTTTGGCTGGCATTTGGAAACATGGCTGGTAAACAGGTCCCTGCACTCATATGATACTTTTTCTAAGTGATAAGACTGACTCACACTGCCTAGAACACATGCTTTCTCCCTGGGAAGCTGGAATTTTGGTATGTGCTAGGCACATGTATAACTATGTTCTGATGTGACCAACCCCAATAATAATCATGGGCACTGAGTATTTAATGGACTTCCTTGGCAGAAACATTACACATAGGCAGAAACTTTGCACATATGTTGCTGCATTTTTGTTGCTGGGGGGAAGAGTGTGTTCTGCATGCTCAAATCTTGAGAAAGAGAAAGCTTCGGGAAATCTGCACAAGGATTCCTCCAGATTCCACCTGTGTCTCTTCTCTGATCTAGCTCTGTGTCCTTATCACATCATTAGCCACAAGTACAATAACATACTGAGACCTATGAGTCCTTCTAATGTATATCTAAACATGGTCTTGGAGGCCACACAGCATGCTCATTTGGAACTTTAACATTATAGTACCATTATGTAACTGCTTTTTACTGTTATATAACTGATTTTTATATGTGGGTTTTTGTATTCCTTTCCACAATATCCTGAAAGACAGAAATATGCCTTATATGTACTTATATCCCAAGCAAATCATTGCACAGAATACCCAGCAGTAGCTCAAGAAACACCTGTTGAGAGAATGAATGAATAAATGAAAGAAACATCAAGGCTACTGGGGGTTTGAGCAGTGGCCTCATGGCAGACTGTGGGCAGGTAGCTGAGATGCTTTAATGCTATTAGTGGTATCCTAACTCCTGGGGCAAAAGGAAGTTGAATTGATTAGGCTTTAGTAGGGTTTCCAAGTAATTCCTTGCATCATGAGGCATCCAAGGAAGACTCTGGTAAAACACCCGAGAGAGGGAGAGTGATTGCTGTGCACAAATGCAAGAAGAAACAGGTATGACAGACACAGAGCTGTTTGCAAACTGTGTATCTGGATCCCAGGTGCTCACTCCTCAGCATTGTATCCTGTACTAGAGGGCTGTTTGTTTGCATATTTATACCACCAGAAGTGTAGGAGGGTGGTCGTGTATGCATCTGCATATAGACACTTCTCTACATTTGCTTGCAAAATTACATGAGCAGGCACATGCTTACATGTGCAAGAACACACATGTTTCACATATGCCTATGCATGTGTGAGCTCATTTGAGTTTGTATAGGCTTGCAAGCATAATGGCATGAGCGTATGCATTTGGAGTGTACAGGCATGTCTATTTGTTGCACCTATGCACACCAGAGTGAGCCTATGCACATCTGTGCACATGAATACTGATCTTTCCTTATCTGTTCTGTACTGAGCACAGACAGCTGCTTTAATAACATCTGCAGCTGAGCAAGTACACTAACTGCTGTGGCCCCATCGTGCTATCAGGATTGCTTCAGCCCTTTCAGGATTACCAGTGCTCAGTGCAGTTTAAATATATCTCCACTCCTAATCCCTAAACAAAGATGCAATGATTTCTGCTAAATATGTTGGATTATTTATTAAGATAAAGTCAAGGATACCAGAAGCCACGTCTGGTGGAACACTGACTGCCATTCAAATGGAAGATCATGAAACCAGATGCACCTCCACTCCAGGGGGGAGGGAGGAAGCTAAAGGAAAAGGAAGTCAGCAAATGATTAAAAGAGCCTGATTCCTAGGGGTAGAGCAGCCACAGTCATGGGTGACAGTAGCTTATGCAAATACACCAAGGTAGGGGAGAGGGTAACCTTCAGAGGCCCTCACTAACACTGGGATAAGACTGGGCTATTCTGCAAGGGTCATGGACCATGAGCCAGGCCTTGAGTGAGAATCCTCTGTAAGAGTGCTAGAGCAGTTAAGTAGCTCCTACTTTCAGAGAATTCACAGTGCAGTGACAGGCCATGGGAATGATGAGAGTCACTTGTAGCCCAGCAGAAAATTGGGGGCAAGTTTGGAGGATGCTCCAGGTACATACAGCCATGTACCAGGAAGCATAGCTTGGTAAGTGGATGTATGAGAATTTCAGTTCACAAGTACCCATGTATAGTGAGCCTATATAAGCAGATGTAACACTCTGAGCACAGAGGGAGAAAGCTAGTGTGGTGAACATGGATGAAGTACTGCCTGACCCAGGGAACAAGAAGACCAAATGCAGGAAGCTCAAGAAACTGCTTCTCCTCTTGGATCCACCACTTCTGGTGCCATGGTACTTCTTTCTTTTCTATCTCTGTTCCCCTAACAGGGAGTTTTTGGTACAGAAACAGCTCAATCTAGACAGAGAGTTACACTCTCTCTACAGCTTTGTGTATAAGCTTGGGTGGGTAACTTCATGCTTTATTCTCTTCAGTAAAATGGGAATGACTTTTTTTTTAAATTCTGAAGTCCAAATGAGATAATGATTATTCAGCAAGACCATGCATGTAACCTGTGCAAGATGCCATGGGGAAAATGATAAGTCACAGTCTTGACTTGAATGAACATATAACACAAACTCATTGATATGGTTGGATTTAAATCTGTCATCAATCCGTTTTTTTTTATTGCCCTGTGTGTTCTTTTTATAATTCCATTTGTATTTACTAATTTTTATACTTCAATTTTATCTCCTTATTAGCTATAACTCTTTGTTGTATCATTTTAATGGTTGCTTTAGGGTTTCTAAGATACTTTAATTTATCATAGTCTACCTCTAAGGGATATTGTACCACTTAATGGAGAGCATAAGAACCTTAAAATATGTCCATTTCTCCTTTGTTCTTATATTTTCTTACTATATATGTTATATACACACAGTACATTATTAATGTTTTCTTTAGATAATGAATTTTCTTTTTTTCTTTTTATTTTTTTACAAATAGTTTATTGTCAAATTAGTTTCCACATAACAGTGCTCATCCCCACAAGTGCCCTCCTCCATGCCCATCCCTCCTTCCCCCACATCCATCAGTCCTCAGTTTTTGTCAGCATTCAAGAGTCTCTCATGGTTTGCCTCTCTCCCTTTCCCCCACCATTTCCCCCCTTCTTCTCCCCCTTGTTCCTCCGTCAAGTTCCTCCTAATCCTCCTATACGTGCAAACATATGATATTTGTCCTTCTCTGCCTGACTTATTTCGCTCAGCATAACGCCCTCAAGGTCCATCCATGTTGCTACACATGGCCAGATTTCATTGTTTCTCATTGCCATGTAGTATTCCATGGTATAGATAAACCACATCTTCTTGATCCATTGATCTGTTGATGGACACTTAGGCTCTTTCCATGTTTTAGCTATTGTGGAGCTTTTAAAGTAATTTAAATAAAAAGAAAAAATTATATACACATATACTTACTCACATAGTTGCCATTTTCAGTAATCTTCACTGCTTGATATTAATATGTATTTCTATTTAGCATTGTTTTCTTTTTATATTTCTTGTAGTGGCAGTCTGCCGCTCTGACAGTTTTTAAGATAATATCTTTGTATCTCATTTAAGCAATTATGATAATGTTTTATTTGACAAAAATCCAAAATGCATTCCTGATAAATCTTACAGTAAACTAAGAATAAGAGGGAACTTCTTATAACTTGATATAACTTGATAATTGGGATCTACAAAATCCTGCATCCTGCATTTCACTTAATACTTTTCCCCACCATCAGGAAAGTCTACTCTCATTATTTCTATTTAACATTGTAATTGAGGTGCTAGCCAGTGCAATAAGGCAAGAAAAGAATTGGGAAGGAGGAAAGGAAGAAGTAAAACTGCCTTTATGAGTATATGTCAACATGAATATCAACGTAGAAAATTCTATGGAGTTTTATATATATATGTAATTTTATTATCATTATCATTATTATTATTATATATAACACACAATAGATAAAAATAAATACATAATATGCTATATGTAAATATGTATTATATTAAAATATTATGTAATAAGAAATATTAATAAATAGAAAATACTATTTATTATTTAATATTTTGTATATATCATATATAAATTGTAGATTTTGTAGATTATACAGACTAGAATTTGATTCATCTTATTGAAGGGTATAAGATCTATGTACAAAAGTTAATTATATTTCTATATATTAGCAAATAAAGATTAGAAATTGAAATTTAAAAAATAGCACTTATGGGGTGCCTGGGTGGCTTAGTCGGTGAGCGTCTGACTTTCGCTTAGGTCATGGTCTCGCGGTTCGTGGGTTCGAGCCCCGCATCGGGCTCCGTGCTGACTGCCAGCTCAGAGCCTGGAGCCTGTTTCAGTCTGTGACTCCCTCTCTCTCTGACCCTGCCCTGCTCACACTGTCTCTCTCTCTCTCCTAGACATCAATAAAACATAAAAAAATAGCACTTATAATACCATCAAAGACATAAAATACTTGACATATGATTTCCCATACATTGAAAACTGAAAAACATTGCTGAGAGAAGTTAAATAAGTTCTAAATAAGTAAGACATACCATGTTCATAAGTTGGCAGACCAATATTTTTAAGATGCCACCTCTCTCCAAGTGCTTAGGTAGAAATTGAAAAACTAATTCTAGGGACATCTGGGTGACTCAGTTGGTTAACTGTTCAACTTTGGCTCAGGTCCTGACCTTGTGGTTTGTGAGTTCAAGCCCCTCATTGGGCCTTCTTGGGATTCTCTCTCTCTCTTTCCTGTCTCTTTCTGCCCCTCCCCCACTTGCATGTATGCTCTCTCTCTCTCAAAGTAAATAAACTTTAAAAAAAAAGAAAAGCTAATTCTAAAATTCATATGAAAATGCAAAGAACCTATAATAGCTACGACGACTTTGAAGAAGTTGTGGAATTAATGCAATCTAACTTCAAGACTTACTGTAAATCTATTGTAATCAACAGGCAAATAGTTCAATTGTATAGAATAAAGAATCCGGAAATATACCCAGATAAATATGGACTACTGTTTTTTCACAAAGATACAAAGGAAATTTTGTATAAAAAGGATTGTTTTTCAACAAATAGTATCAGAACAACTGAATATCCATATAAGAAAATACATTTTGATTGTAAATGACATATTTGGTGAAAGGTTAATAAGCAAAATATTTAAAGAACTTCTATAACTCAACACAAAAACAAACAGTCTGATTTAAAAAATGATCAGAGGAGCTGAATAACATTTTTCCAAAGAAGACAAATACGTGGCTAATAGACACATGAAAAAAGTGCTCAACATCATGAATATTCAGGGAAATGAAATCAAAACCACAATGAAATATCACCTTGTATTTGTCAGAAAGGCTAGAATCAAAAAGACAAGAAATAACAAGTGTTGGTGAGGATGTGGAGAAAAAGGAATCCTTGTGCACTATTATTGGGAATATAAATTGGTGCAGCCCCTATAGAAAACAGTATGAAGGTTTTTCAAACAATTAAAAATGCCATACAATCCAGTAATTCCACTACTGTGTATTTACCAAAAGAATACAAAAACATTAAGTCAAAAAGATACATGTACCTCTATGTTTACTGCAGCATTATTTATAATAGCTAAGATATGGAAACAACCCAAGTCTCCACTGATAGATGGAAGATTTGGTATATATACAAAATGGAATATTACTTATTCTTAAGAAAGAATGAGATCTTGTCAGTTGTGAGAACATGGACGGGCCTATGCTAAGTGAAATAAGTCAGAGAAAGACAAATACCATATGATTTCACTTATATGTGTAACTAAAAATACAAGGCAAATAAACAAACAAAAGAAGAATCAGACCCATAAATACAGAGAATAAATTGATAGTTGCCAGAGGGAATGGGTGTTAGGGATAGGAAATATGGGTGAAGGGGAGTAGGAGACACGGGCTTCCAGTTATGTAATGAATAAATCATGGAGGTTAAAGGTACAGCACAGGGAATATAGTCAATGGTATTATAATAGTATTGTGTGTTTAAAAAATAAAGAAAGAAAAGAAACTTTGATCCTTCCCTCTCACTACATTGATAATGAACTCAAAATGGATTATAGATCTAAATGTAAAACCTAAAACTGTGAAACTTCCTGAAGAAAACCTAGGGAAAATCTTTGTGACTTAGGGTTAGGCAAAGACTTCTCAGATATGATACTAAAAATTTGTTCTATAAAAAAGGCACATTGATAAATTGGACCTCATTAAAATGAAATACTTCTGTTCTTTACAATACTCTGTTAAAATAAAGAAAAGACAAGCCACCCCATTAGGAGAATATATTTGCAAAGTATATATTTGGTAGAGGATTTGTATTAGGAATATATGAAGTAGTCTCTAAACTTAATAGTAAGAAAACAGTGAAATAAAGACAAAATGGACAATGTTTTAAACAGGAATCTTACCAAAGAGATATATGAATGGTAAATAAAGTAACTGAAAAGTTGCTGAACAATAGTTGTCATTAGGGAAATGCAAATATAAAGCACAATGAAAAGCCATGACATACTTATTCAAATTACTAAAAAAGTAATATTAATCTTACTAAGTATTGGAGAGGATATAGAGAAAATAGAACTATCATGAATTGTTACTGAGAATGTAAAATGATACAACTACTTTGGAAAATAGTTGAGCAGCTTTTAAAAACAGTTAAAAATACACATGCCGTTTGATCTAGCCATTTCATTTGCAAGAATTTACCCATAAAGAATAAAGCAGAAATCCATACAAGATTTTACATAGGTGTTTATAGCAGCTCTATTTGTTTAAAAGTTTTTTAAGTTTGTTTATTTTAAATATATATATTTTTTTATTTCTAGGAGAGAGAGAGACAGTGTGAGCAGGGGAGGGTCAGAGAGAGAGGGAGATACAAACTCTGAAATAGGCTCCAGGCTCTGAGCTGGCAGACAGCACAAAGCCCGACGTGGGGCTCGAACCCACGAACTGCGAGATCATGACCTAAGTGAAAGTCGGACGCTTAACCGACTAAGCCACCCAGACGCCCCTAAGTTTGTTTATTTTAATAGAGACTGAAACAGTATGAGTGGGAAAGGGCAGAGAGAGAGGGAGAGAGAGAATCCCAAGCAGGCTCCAAGCTGTCAGCACAGAGTCCCATGTGGGGCTTGAACTCACAAAACTGTGAGACCATGACCTGAGCTGAAACGAGTTGGATGCATGACTGAGCCACCCAGGCACCCCTATAGCAGCTTTATTTGTAATATCCCCCAAATAGCAAATATCTAAATGCCCATCAAAAGGTGAAGGGATTATTCAACTATGGTGTAATCCATACAGTGAGTTATTGACACAAATATCAACATGGATGAATCTGAAAATAGTTATGCCGAATGAAAAAACAGACCAAGAGAGAGTACAAACTATATGACCCCACCTATACAACATCATAGAACACACCACCTAACCTATGATTATCGATCATAGGTTCCTTGGGAATAGCAAGGGTAGTGGTGGTGAAGTAAGAAGAGCATCAAAGAGGAAAATGTTTTTTGGGAGAGTGGTGTTGCATGTCCATTATCTTGATTATGTGATGGTTTAATGAATGTACTATGTCAAAACTTAACTAATCATTCACTTAAATATGTATAGTTTATTGTATGTCAATTATACTTCAATAAGGTTTTTGAAGAAACTAAAAGTCAAGTAATAGGTAAGTGGTGATAGATTAATTAACTAGACAGGAAGCTAATTATCTGGACATCTAAATGGGTACTCTATTCAGGGAAATCCATATTGTTGATTCATGCTATATGTTTTAATGATACTTATATAATTTTATTAAATATATGTTAAATTTATATAATTCTTATTAAATTTTAGCTTCAGATCAAATAATCCAATGCTAAAAAAAAATTCATTTAACTATTCCTAGAGTGGATGCATTTATTACCTATAAATTAGACATCTCTTGGGATAAAAAACCCAGCCAGATAGTCTCAAATGTGAGACTCCAGGGTAACAGGAGTCACAGATGATCATTAAGGTACATTTGGAAGGTTGGAAAGACTTGGAAAGACTGATGAATATTACTCATTACAATGATATAAAAAATCTGTTCCAAACACTCCTCTGCATTGAATGTGGGCTGAATCTTGTCTTGCTCTGTCTGCATGGCCTGTAATCCACAGGATAGACTCAGGAAAGCATGTGTAATGAAAGAGCTATGTAGCTTGCTAGCTTTCCTGGATGAGCATCATCACACTTAGACAGGAAGTGCAGGCTCTTTCTGTTCCCAAGGGAAAACCGAATTACTAGAAAAACATGACTAAGGGATGAGGTTCCATCAGTAGAGAGCAGCACCTAAAAATGGTACAAGGCAATTAATGCTGGCAGAGCCCACTCTATAGTCTTCCATCCTTGGTCATCAGAAGGTAGTTGCCAGCCATTGGCCACTGTTTTCTTTTTAGCAAACTTTAAAATGGGAAGACCTGGCCTGGGCTGCCCAGTAAAGGAGAGTCCATGTTCCAGTGCTAAGGGTTTAGATGTGTTTTCAAGCCAAGCAAAGGGAATTACAACCATGGAGCTATCCTGGAGCTCCCAGTTGGTGGGTTTTATCACACCCTTTGCCCACTTCCCTGGTACTTCTAAAGTCCCTAAGATAACCACCTCATCTCCTCGGTCCCTAGCAGGTCCGGCCTGACCACGGGTAATTCCTCTTTATGTGGTTCATCTTGTACAGTTTTGGGGATTTTAACAAGAAACTTTATATAGAGATGCACAGAAAAATAAAATAAACCAAAGACAGGAAAATCTGCAACAGAAAGAAATGATAAAATAGCAGATTGGGGAGCTTTATCTTATTATAATCAGACCATATTGGCTACCATAGTGTTATGGGCACCCAGGGTTCAATTCTTTCATTCAATTGCACTCAATATCAAGGCCAGACCTGACTTCTCAAACCCCACACTTAAGGCCAGTTTCAGTTGATGCTGATCCTGAGTCTGGAGTGACCTCTTGAGATGCAAGCCCAGGTGGCAGATGCTTCCCCTGTGAACTGCTTTCCTTCTGGAAGTGTCTCTTTGAATCCTAAACACCTTCCTATTCCATCCCAGCTTCATAAGGCAGGGATTTTGTCTGCCTTGTTCACAGCTTCATCCTTAGGGCATTGTAAAGCATTCACTATGCAGTAGGCAAGTATTTGTTAAATGAAAATGTGTTTCCTGGGCTTTAGCTTCCTTCACTAACTCAATCAGTTTGCCCGCTCACTTCCTGTGTAGTTACTAACAACTATTGCAAAAGTGTCTTGCCTGGCCACTTTTTTTTAAAAAACCTGGTTTCAAAAATTTGTCAGAAATATGGACTCCAGCTCTCCCATGTACTTAAGGATGACAGGGATCATGTGAACTTCATTCTTCTCATTGATGAAATAAGTATAAAGATCATAACAGAGATCACGTAGAGGGTTGTTATAACGATCTGTCTTCTGAATGTATTGTAGTGTTTTATAATCTTAAAGGACAAACAAATGTTACTTGTTGGGGGACAAGATGCTTAATTCTCACTGTTCCCATTCCATGTGGAGCCTCTTCCATTAAGGAAGCTCCCCAAGCCTCTGTCTCCATACTCTGACTGCTCTGATGGGTGAGTTTGGGGGGAACAGGACTTGTGCGGTTCCGGCCTTTCATCTTGCTTCCTTTGTCTCTAGCCACCAAGCCTGTAGGAACCACCTATTTTTGGCTTCTCCTCTTAGTGTGTCTTTTAGAGGTGGACCTGTTTTCCAGAGATATCTGAGGCTGAGTGGATTATCAGTGTGAAGAGTAGATGTTATATAAGCCAACTATAGATGTTATATAAGTTCAACCTGATTAAAATCCAGCCTAGCCTTTATTGGTAGCAATGGTATTATTTTTATATATCTTCATCTGTCTAATTCTTGAAACTCTCTCTCATTTGGCTCTGAATTCAGATGGAAGGAAGGGATATTATTAGTTGAGTTCCCTCAACCCCAACAATTGTCATTTTTTATTGTTATTGTTTTTCAGTTAATTTTATGTATTGAGAGAGAGAGCACATGCATGCAACTGGGGGAAGTGCAGAGAGAGAGGGAGAGAGAGAGAACCTCAAGCAGATTCCACACTGGCAGTGTGGAGCCTGATGTGGGGCTCAAACCCACAAACCATGAGATCATGATCTGAGCCAAAATCAAGAGTCAGACACTTAACCAACTGAACCACCTAGGCACCCCTTGATTGTTATTGAGAGCCATCCCAGAATTCTTTGGTTTCTGAATTTCTGGGAATGGTGTTAAGTAGTTTTCTCCTGGACAACTGTACTTAAATTAAGGCCTCTAGAAACTGAAGACCAAGTGTGGACAACTTCAGAGCACAGTGGGGAGGGGCCTGGTTTGGCCCAGCTCTCTATTTTTCCTTCCTCCATGTTCAAAGTCACCCCCTTCTCCCATCTGTGTCTCCCCATGTCACATCTTTGGCCCAATCACTGTCTTCTCTCTCACTCCTCCTTTCTCCTGTTCTTCACCCACGAGGTCTTGAGTCTAAGCCTCTCCTTAAATCTTCTCCAAGGAACTTTTCCTGTCTCTTGGCAACTGGTGACTGACTCCCAGGGTAAAGTGAGCAGTGCTAATGTGTATGAAGGGAGGTCTGGAGAAATAAATTGTGCAGAGGATGAGTGAAGGCTTGAGGAAGAAATGCTGTCTCTGGCAAAAGACATAGGAACCCTGGAGGATGTGTCCCCCCTCTGTGAGTGATGGACCTTTTCAGCCTAAGTTACTGCCACATGCCAGATTATCATTTTGAATAGTTCAATATGGCTGCAGTAGGAGCCAGCAGGAGTTCTTGGCAGACATTTTAATAATCATGGAGTTCAATTTTCACATGAGGTGCTTGCTGGCATACGAATTCCAGGAGACAATTCTTTTGACCTAGGTGCCAGAAGTCTCCAAGATTAGTAAAAATCAATCATATTTTAAGGGCATTTGAGACCTTGTCAATTTTGAGACCCATGTCTACTGGAGTTCCCCATATGTTCCCAAACCTAGTAACACTGTGTGTAAAAAGCTACTTGGATGATACATTTATAAGATGCATGCCAGATTTACTTTGCTACTGAAAAGACATATTTAGAGTTGGGATGGGGCGGTAGGAAGATCATTCAACCAGGAGTCAGAACACTGGTTTGAAATCTAGATTATCTCTTGACTAGTTAGCTGGTTGACTCAAAGTAAGTCACCAGACTTCATTGAGCCTAGATTCCTCTACCTATAAAATGAAGAAAAGTTATACCTGCTCTTTTTAATCCATAGTGACATTGTAGGGATCAAAAGAGAGAATACATTTGAAATGGCTTTATAAGATGTGAAATCATTTTTTAAACACAAGACACTATCAGACCTTGTGGCAATTTCTTACCTCCCCTTCCTCATCCTCAGCTGTCATTCCTCAGGGCTTTAATGCTGCCTGCCTAAGTTTCTCCTAGAGTGTCTTATGGAGGAGTTCTCTATACTCTCGCTCAAATCATCCGTGCCTAAACACAAACATTTCTATTCTATTTTCCTAGGAGCAGTGGAGCCTTCAGTTATCCAGTGTAAGGACTGTTTCAGGTTAGGGCAGTAATGACATAATTATTGCTCTTGGGACACAGGCTACTTCACAATATATAATATTATGAAAAAATGGGAATTTTAGGCAGCAGACCTCAGTTCATTCCTCCTCAAGCCATCTACTCCTGTAGGTTAGATTAGGTGGGAGGGAACAGGAAGGTGAAGAATCCACAAAGCTCACCTCTGCTGGAGCCCATCTCTGCACCTGCCCATTATGGGAAGCCAAGGGAGCTGCCATGTACATTAAGCATTTTGGTCCAGGAGCACAGTCTTAGAGCAACAGTTTAAATATTGCATTCAGATTTGGTTTGCCTTTGAACTTGCTAGTGTTTCCTCATACCTCAAATGTCAAACTGAAGCACACAGTGCTGAAGCCCAACCTGGGGCTGCTCTTACATGCCCTGAGCGGAAGTGCCTACAACAAAAACTAGTCAAATCCTAGATTTAACTGGTGCATCATTCATACTTTAGTAAGTGCTATGGATCGATTGGAACAGACTGGCTCTGGGGAAGCTCAGTCTGAACAAGAAGGAATGGCTTGGAATGCAAGAGAATACCGCTAACACAGGCAAGAATCCCATCTTTTATTAATCTCTTTATTCATTCATTGATTGAATCATTCATTCCCTTACCAAAATGCAGTGTGGTTTTCAATGTTCTATGTACATTGTAGATAGCGTGATCCAGCATGGTTTCAAGGAGGAAGATGTGATGTTTGAAGTGAGCTTGAAAGGAAAGGAAATATATTGGTAGAGAAAGATATGGAGGGGTAATAGTGTACATATTGTAGCTACAGGATCACCACAAGTAAAGGATAAGGAAATAGATAAAACAATAAGTTAGTTGTTAAGCAGTGCAAATATGGGAAAGAGTGAGAGATGAGGTAAAAACTGTGGACAGAGTCAGAATGCAGAGAACCTGATATAGCATACAAAGGGATCTAGACATTTTGCTGCAGGCAATGGGGATCCATGTGGGTTTTTAAAGCAAAGACATGACATAATACTTGTAGATTGTAAAGCCAATCTTAACTTTGACCTCAAGGAAGTGATAAAAGCAGTAATGATAAGGATAAATTCAGGAAGAACAGTTAAAATACAAAGAGGTAGGGGCAGCTGAGTGGCTCAGTCCGTTGAATGTTTGATTTTGGCTCAGGTTGTGATCTCACAGTTCATGAGTTCGAGCCCTACATCTGGCTCACTACTGTCAGCGTAGAGCCCAGTTCAGATCCTCTGTTCCCTTCTTTCTCTGCCCTTCCCTGCTCATGCTTTCTCCATCAAAAATAATAATAGTAAAGGGGCGCCTGGGTGGCTTAGTCGGTTAAGCGTCCGACTTTCGCTTAGGTCATGATCTCGCGGTTCGTGGGTTCGAGCCCCGCGTCGGGCTCTGTGCTGACTGCCAGCTCAGAGCCTGGAGCCTGTTTCAGTCTGTGACTCCCTCTCTCTCTGACCCTCCCCTGCTCACGCTGTCTCTCTCTCTCTCCTAAAAATAAATAAAACATTAAAAAAATGTTTTAAATAATATAATAATAGTAAAGAATAAAAAATACAAAGAGGTAACAAGGAACCAAAGTGCACAATGACAGTGGGACTGAAAAAGACAAGATGGAATCAAGAGATGTTCTGCAGGTGGAATTACCATAACTAATCTGGCAACTACATGGGGCTTCAGGGAAAAAAGAATAATTTGGATAACTAAGGATGGTGGTGAGAAAATGTACGCAAGAGCAGGAGCACATGATAAGGAAGAACATAGGCTCTGTTTTTGGTCATCTTGAGCTTGACGTTAAATCCCCTGAGACATTAAGGGAAGATACCAAAGTAGGCAGTCAGGTAGACAAATCTGGAGCCCAAGGTGGACAACCAGGATTCAGAACAGGTGGCTGCATCTCTGAAAGCATGGTGTGATGGTACTGGAGTCTCTTTTTAACAAATAGAGGCTCAGGAATGGAAGAAACGTAAAGGAAAGGAGAAGGGCTGATTCTTCACTCTTCTTTCGTTTCCCTTCTTATTTGGTTTTTTTTCTTCTTCTCTCCATTGTCTCCTTGTACTGATCAGCTGTGCCCATGCCTGTGCCCACTCCACCCCACCTATCTTCCTATAGGTAGATATAGGTGAGGTAAAAGATAAGAAAGGAGGAACAACCACGAAGTGAATAGTAGTCCTAATGAAGAGGGAGAAGAAATATAAAAGATGACTCTCTACAGAAAACTGTTTGTGGTTGGATGTGGATAACCCTATCAATTAGTACATATTTCCAATTAGTGTATATAGTACTACATAGGATCAAGTGCACTGGATCTTGATTTTTTTTTTCTTGCTCTACGCAGTTTAACGCTTGTCTATTCTTCCTGCCAATCATGTGGTTCCTATTCCTAGGTCCAGAGCCTGACATGTCCCTGTCCACCTCTGCCTATTTCTCTCATGAGAATCCCTTCCTCCTTCACCCCTCATTATGTAAAGATTACCTTCTTTTGGAGTCCAGCACAAACCCCAGCTTCTGTAGTTTGCCTTATCCAATTATCCCAGCCCACTCAATCTATCACCCTCTTCACTGAATGGATAACATATACATTTGAGGGCTTAATTATAGGTCTCCTATATTGTTTATTGATGATTTCAATAAATTGCAGTCTTCTCAAGAGAGAGCATAATCCTGACTAAATTCAGAGCTGGTTCTTATTACTGAGCATTCATAGCTCTCCACTTGATCTGTACCCCCAGGCCTGCCCTCTGTTATATTGATCTAAGTAATTGGTAGAAGGAAGAATGACAAACCTTAGAAAGTTCAAGATGTTCTCATTAGGAAAGGTAAAATACTACTACTACTACTACTACTACTACTACTGCTCGAGAAAGAGAGAGAGGAAATAAATAGCTATGGAAAAGCTGGGTAAAGGGATAAGAGAAATCATAACAGTCTGGGCAATTTGGTCAGAGGTTTGAGAATTGTGGGGGGTAGACGAGGGGGTGGTCTGGTATTAAGATGTATTAATATGTCCTGTGGTGCCCAGGAATTAAGATATCCTGTGGTGATAAAGTCTGGGGTCAAAAATGGGTGGAGGCCATTTGGATATTTTAGTTTGTTATAAAATATAAAGCTTTGAGGACATCTTAAACTATTTAAACTGATTTTCTTCTGTTTTTACAAAGAGAATCAGTTGTATTCCTGTTGCAATTAATAAAATATAAAATAAATTACAAGTGATTTTTGCATCAAGAATATTTTAAAGTCTTATTGTCATTGAAAACAGTGAATATTCCCTCAAAAATTTTAGAAAAATATATTAATAAAAATTTTAATGAACATGGATTATGTGTCTTGCTTATGCTAGGTATTATAGCCAATTAAAAAAATCAATAAAAATATTATTGGTTACACATTAGGGATATTTAAAAATATACAAAGTTACAAGGAAGAGGGTAACAATTATCCACACTGCCACTACCTAAAACATGTTTTACTTATTTGCTCTAAGTATCAGTTTTATGAAAAATTATTCCTTTTGTAAAAAAATGAATGATTTAACTTTTTAGGATTTTATTTTATGTATTCATCTGATATGAGACACAGAACGAGAGAAAGAGTAAGGGAAGAAGAAAGAGCATGCACTTGCCCATGCGTGCTTGTGGAAGTTGGGGAGGGGGCAGAAGGAGAGGGAGAGAGAGAATATTTCTTTAAATGTTTTTAATGTTCTTACTTTATTTTGAGGCATAGAGCCAGAGCATGAGTGGGGGAGGGGCAGAGAGAGGGGGAGACACAGAATCCAAAGCAGACTCCAGGCTCTGAGCAGTCAGAACACAGCCCAACACAGGTCTCTAACTCACAAACTGTGAGATCATGACCTGAGCTCAAGTCAGATGCTTCACCACTTGAGCCATCCAGGCACCCTGGAGAGAGAGAATCTTAAGCAGGCTCCATGCTCAGCTTACAATCCATTGCATGCCTGGATCTCATGACTGAGTTCATGACCTGAGCCAAAATCAAGAGTTGGACACTCAACCAACTGAGCTACCCAGGTGCTCCTGATTTAAGTGTTTGAACAACATAAAGAAATATGAAAATGATAAAAGAAATATGAAAATGATAGTAAAAAATCACCCCCAAATCATACCAACTCAGAAGTAATCATTATTATAACTAGATGAACATCGTTCTGGACATCTTTCTCTGCAAATACATAGGTGTAAGGGGAAGGGGGAGATGTGGGGTATACTTTCAGGGAAACAAAGTTACATAAGACAACCTATTTTAAAATAGATTTAATTAATTTAATTTTACTTCACTTTAACAGAAGAAAAAACCTGATGTTAAATTGTAAGGATCTCTGAACTTCAAATAATTGTGTTGTCACCACAGGGGAGAGCTTTTCCTAAAAGATTCCTTTAAATTTAAAAAGAGAGATTTAAAAACATTAAGAGATGGAGAGTTATGATTTTTAAGTGACATTTGCCCACTTAATCTCTCTGTGTCTCTTTTTAAAATTTAAATTAGGGTAGGTTTTTTTTTTTTTTTTGTCTTTTATATTCACAATGGTTATCCAGGCTACTTTTCTATGGCAGTAATTTGGTTTTCAGAGGCATGTTTTGTGTTCCTGCTTTTCAAAAGTACTTAGTGGTTAGAAATGATGTTTTGGCCCCCAGTTTCTTTTCCTTAGGGGCTTCAATCTCACTCTAGGTCATTTTGTTGTTTTATTATCTTATCCATGAATTCTCTTTTGGTTGACAATTTTTTTAAGAAATTGAGAATTTATAACAGGGGTTGGTAAACTTTTTCTGTAAATGGTCAGATAGTAAATATTTTAGGCTGTTGTAACTACTCAACCCTGCCATGGTAGTATGAAAGCATTCTCGGAGAGTACATCTATGAATGGGTGTGACTATGGTAGACCAGTTATGTGGCTTTCCTTTGTTGGTGTCTGCTAATAAATTTTGGTGGGAGGGGATATTTTACCTTTGAAAAATCATTGTGTTGGATAGTAGGAGAGGTAAATTCTTAGGTGCAATTTCTAGTAATCATTTTAATCCAGAGATACTAAGACATTTTTCGGTTCCTTTGGGATGTCAATCTTGTGGCTGTTCTGGATATGACATGGTGCTGAGACTGGCCACAAAGCAGATCAACCTTACCTGAATTCTCTATTGATAGGAAAATTTTGGTCCAGAGAAACTAGCTCAAAAACACATGGGAGACTAGTCTATCAGATGGGACTTGAAAACAGATCTTTAAGAAAATGTTTTTATTGAGGTGAAGTTCACAAAAAATAAAATTAAGCATTTCAAAGTGAACAATTTAGTGGTATTTAGTACATTCACAACGTTGTGCAACCATCACCTTTATCTGCTTCCAAAATATTTTCATTTTCCCAAAAGGGAAATACATACGCATCAAGCATTCACTCCTCATTCTCCCCTCCTTCTAACAATCTGTTTTCTGTTCCTATGGATTATCTATCCTAGATATTTCACATAAATGTGTCTGGCTTCTTTTACTTTGCACAGATTTTGATGTTCATCTGCATTGTAGCATATACCAGTACTTCATTCCTTTCTATGGCTGAAAAATATTCACTGTATGTTTATAACACAGTATCCATTCATCTGTTGATGAATATTTGGGCTCTTTCTACCTTTTAACCATTGTGAATAGTGTTGCAATGAACATGCGTGTAGATGTCTTTTTTTTTTTTTGAGTCCCTATTTTCAATTTTTTTATATCCTCATGTAGAATTGTTGAATCGTATAATTTTTTGTTCAACTTCTTGAAGAACTACCAAACTTTTCCCCAGCAGCCACTCTTTTCCATCCTACCAACATAGGAAGATTCTAATGTTTCCATATTATTAACCAACACTTGTGTGCCCTTTTTTTTTTTTTTTTGGTGTGTGAACATGTATTTTTGACTTTCCTTGCTTTTACCTCAGGAGGTCACAGAATTTGTCTTAAAATTTTCACTTGTTTGAATTTTGCAATTGCAATATGTGGTGTAATTCAAGGCACATAATCTGTATCATTAAATACTTTATGAATATATTTTGTTCTAAAACACTAAATTCTCAGAGAGTGTTTGTTCACTGATCTCAATGACAATAAACTTTCAAAATATTGTTTAAACAAAGTTAATTGTAATTTATTTTATTTTAAAGTTTAAGAAATGTAGTAGAGATAACAGCTGAGTCCTTTTATAATTTTCATGCTAGGAGGACAAAGAAGACCTGAATGCCCATCTGCTAGGGTTGCTGTGGAGGTGTTTGCTTCCGTGGGTAGGATATCGGACAAGAATGGTTGCTAATGTCCTTTCCAACTATTTTTAAAATTAGAACTTGAATATTTACAGAGAACTTTCTGAGAATGTAGAAAACCATGAGAATATTTCAATGCATAATTTTAAAAACTGGATTTTGCCACATTAGAGGAGATTGGGAGTTGCGGTCTAAAAATCCAACCAAGATGAATGATCCAAGTCAAAATGCCGAGGATCACTGTTCTGTGGAGAGTGAGGAAGTAAGAGTGTAAGTGACCCTCCCAGCTTGACTTCCCAGATCCATAGAAGCCTTCCAGAGCCTCCCTGGACTCTGGCTGCAGTTAGCTGGCCCATCTCCTTGGAATCTGCAAACTCATAAATCTGCCCACAAAACTGGTCAGGCACATGTTGCCCAAGCCTGACATTCCCCTTGGCAAGGAGAGGCATAAATCCTTTTGCATCTGGGCCTTCAGCTCTGATGCACTTGGACCAATCCTGAAAGTCACCCTTGGTTCTTTGAAGGGAAATATCCTTTCTCCATGGTCTTCTCCATCTTTGACAGAGAGACCCACCACATGCTCCCAGTAAGGACATTTTAGAAGGAATCTTCTTTGAGGTTGACATCACTCCAGGAAATGTACCCTCCTCTTCTTAAAGGGTATGACCATAGAAAGACCCCTGTGTAAACTGGGTCAGGCACCTACCTCTCCAGATGAACAGTGCTTCAAATCAAGTAGGCCTTTTGCAGTATATACATATGGAATGAGGTTTATTTATGAGTGGGAAGAAACCTATAAAGAAGAGTTATTAAGTCCAGGAGGAACTAACTTATGTCATAGTAAAATTCAGACTATAGTTCAGCCAGAGGAATGACAGTCTGTGACAGGTGTCCATGAATAAATTCCCCTTCTTCTAAAGCATTCTCTTCTCTTTGCTAGCCACTGGCTAAATTTCTCAACTGGCTTGAGGAATTTTCCCTTCCTGCCCTTCTCTTCATTTTCCTCCCCTTCGTGAACTTTATTGCTCCAGGAGATGAAAGGAAGGAGGGCCACACCACCAGTCAGCTTTGAGAAAGCCTGGGTTTTCATTGCATCATGTAAATTTTCAGAGCCTGGAAACTAAGCTGTTGCCCTTCAGGCTGCTGTAGACTGGCTAGGAGATCTGAAGTAGCCAGCGTAGGCATCAGCACAGATACCTAGCTTCTGTCGATAAACACATGGGATCACAGCATCCCCTGAGGTTGAAGGCCAAGGAGTCCTGCCTTTTCAACTCTGGGTAAAAACTGTTTAATGAGAGCCTGTCTTCCAAAGGCCATTGCCTCTATGAAGCTCAGTATACTTAGATCTTTGGCCAAGAGTTTAGCACCTGAGGATGCAGCAGTGATTGACTGTCCTCTGTAGACCCAGGCTACTGGGGCTCCTTTGGACTTCAGATCTCATCTGCATTCAGGTGGGACACAATGTCCTTCCAGCATCCACTGCAGCAGTTTGTGTCTGCATGTATAATTGCTCAGAAAGCACAGACTGGCTTCTATTAAATGAAGCTGAGATGCTGAATACATAAATAAGGATACATGAATACATGAATAAGGATAAATAAGGATAGGAGTCATCTATATTCTATCTATCATCTATCTATTATATATATATATATAATATATACTGATACCTGTCTTTTTCTAACTCAGTATTTCTCTATCAGCATACATAGAAATACAGAGTCTATGACCAGAGTCTCATTACAAAACCTGATCAAATGGAAACTTCACGATGAACTACTTTCTTTCCTTTCTTTAAATAACTTCATATAGAAGTATTCATGGATAAAAGTAGGGATGAATATCATACATACAGCCACCCCTTAAGGAACTTCAGCCTAATGAGGTATAGCCATTTAAAGCCTTCCATAAGCATTTGTAAAGTAAAGAATGAAAAACACTTTCCCCTATTATCCACTTGTGCTTTTAAGGCTTTTGTGGGGAAGGCCAAGGAGTAGCCTCCATGGCTCTGAGTTTCTGATCTCAGTGCTTTCAATAATCAATCAAATAATCAAGGCCATCTTTCCTTTCTATCCTGCTTTCTGATGTATGGGTAAAAGAGTACTGAACCCAGGACTTTGTCCTAGCTGCAGCAGAACATCTCTAAGATTCAGCCATTCTGCAGTCTCCTCTTCTCAATTTTAGAAAGCTAGCAAATCATTGTAATTTCTGTTTCGGGTATCACCCAGAGCTGGAGAAAGAGGAGTCTTATTCTATTCTCAACTAAAAGCTTAACACTGAAGCAGAACATGTGGTCTCAGTGTGAGAGGTTCTTCTCTGGGGATCAAGCAAGGAAGGATCAGACCACAAAACACAATGGACAAAGCCTCAGAATTCCAGGTCAAAAATATAATTTCAAGTGTATGTTACTATGTGGTTCCCTCCTTCCCATATATGAAGTGTAGTAATATCAAACAAAACATATCTGATCTCATAAGAACGTCCTAGACATCTCTTTGCCTCTCCAAATCCAACTCATATTTCGTGGACCAACTTTAGTTATCAATCTCTCATAAACTCCTGATGCTCCAGGCAAAACTGAACTTTTTCTTCTTAAGCATCTATCTCATTTATTAACTGTTCTAGTGCATATCAAATGTATTTTGTGTTTTCTCTTAAAGTTTCATATATATGTTTATGAAACATATATATATGTTTATGAACATATATATATATATGTTTGTGAAACATATATATATGTTTATGAAACATATATATGTTTATGAAACATATATATATATATATATGTTTAAGCCTTAATTTCCCAACAAAGTTGTCATACATGCATAGTTTGGAATCCCCAGGGATCCTGCATCAGTATTGGGGGTGGAAAGAATGAAAGCTATAGAAACACATGTTGATAGGTGTTGATACTGTTACTATTCTCAGATTTTTAGATGTCTGAAATTTATTAGCCAAAATCCATCATTCTCATGAAGGCCCTGATACTTTGTGGTATGACTGCTTCTTGCCCAGAAACCATCATGGAAGATGGGGGTTAGCACTGACGTGTTTTTCTGAGACAGACACAGTGTAGCAAAGGTCTATATTTTGCTCACATCAGAGTTCTACAAAAGTGGAGTATATCTTCTTGGAAGCTCTTTTTCAAGCAGTGACTCAAAGATATAACTCCTTCATTTGTGACCTGCTATCTGTGAGGATGCTATAGAATAGAGAGGGACAGCAGGAGAATCATGTAGGGTTTTTTAAGGGTCAGGGCCACTGAGGCCTTATATGTTCTGCTTATATTCCACCTGCAGAATAGTTCTGTGGCCCTCCATTTAATTCATGTAGGTTTGGAAAGGTCACCTTCTCATGCTTTCCTGTGTCCCCAGGACATGGAAGCCATGTTGAAAGCCTGTAGCATTGTCTCTGTCATGGCCCCTGAAACAGGCTTTTATTCTAGTGATATCAGAGAGGCTAGAGGGGTTGGAACACAATGAGTGGGAGAGTCACCAGGAACCAGGCCATGGGATCGGTTCTAAGTGGTTCTAAGTGGTTGAAAGCCATGAGAAGATTTTGGGCAGAAGAATGACATGATACAATTTCAACTTTGAAAAGGATGCAGGTCCCATTTCATTTGTGCCATTTGCCCTGCGTGGGTCTGGCTGCCCACAGAGGACAGCAGTGCTTCACCACGCAGTCCCTGCCTGCTCATTCTTCAGACTCTGCAGGGATCCACCAGGTACAAAAGCGGTGTTTGGTGGATAAGGTTAGTCCCAGAGAGACCACGACTCTAACTTGGTATATTTCTACTTCATTTTTGTTTGTTTGTTTGCATTTTTGGGGTCAACATTTACTCACTCTCTTCGAATGTACAGTGTCCTTGAACAGTTTTGGATGACTTCCTTTAGCAAGGGAAGATATGATACATTCATCCACATCATATTACCAGAGACAACACATAAAACCTACTAAGTGGGTGGAGGGTATGAGGGGGTATTTGGATTTAATGGAGGAAGCCTGCAGAAAACAGAGAGGAACACGAAGAAATTTATCTCAGAAGCAGAAACTCCAAACACCAGCAGCGGTACCGGCTTTGTTTCTGCTCCAGTCACACTGTGAGGGTATCTGAGAACTTGCATGTGAGCTCCTCCAGTTTTGGGAGGGTGGACTGTGAACCATCCTCCCCACCACCCTAGCAAAAGTGCTTCTGCACCCAATGCCACCACTTTCCACTCATGTCACTTGATAACCCAGTGGCCTGGCAATCTCTCCCCTTCAGCAGTGGAAGGAACAACATTCTTTAGAGGTGAAAGTACAGTTTAATTTCTAGGCTCACCCAGGCGTGGACTGGGCTGCATAGGAGGCCGATAATGAAATATTGGTGGTGCATATTTGATAATGTGCCGAGCGTGCCTGGCACACAGCTCAGGCCAAATGAATGCATTCCGGTGGAAGTCTGCACTCCTGTCTGCTCAGAGTGGGGTGGGGTTGGGTGAGGGGCTCAGAAAAGCCAGGACTTGGCTTCCTTTTGTTCTTCACATGCATTGGCAGCCTCTCCTCTAAGCAAGGGACTTGTGCTCCTTCACCTGTCCCCTCCCATGAACAAATGCAGAGGGAGGGGAAGGATAGGAGAGAAGAGAAAAAAGCACTACTTCCCTGACTTGCTCAGCTCTAAACTGAGATTCTTCAGAGAATGGTATTTCTCTCACTGCAGTTTTCCAGTGACAATGGGGTCAAAGAAAGCATTTTTCAAAAAGAGCTTCTTTTCTCAATTTATGGCAGAGCATCCAGTAGCAAGCAGCAAAATGAAATAGGTCTCTGTTATCTCTCCCCCAAAAAGAGACAGCCCATACAAGGGAAGGAGATAATTCCTGTCTGGCTTTTATATGCCTCATAAAATGCATTGTGCAGGCATGTAAAATATATGGGACTGGGCAGACATATGAGGTGGGGGAAAGGTGCAGCTCCCGGTTTCTCATGCTTTTTGGGCTGGAGGACAACAGATCACAGAGCTTTCTTTTTCCTCTTTTTTCCCCCTGAGAATAAGGACAACAACTAAGAAGCTATCCAAATTCAGCCTCTGTATTGACCTTCGATGGCAGATGGCAGCACTGGGGTGAAAGTAATAATGACGATGATGATTAATAGAAATAATAATATTATAAAGCCTGATATTTTCACTTTGCCATCTATGACTCAGCTTTCAACTTGCTAGGATACAGCTTACAACTTGTTGACTTCTTGTGAAGTGGATTAACCAGCCTCTCCCTCAGAGTGCTACAGTGTTTGGTCAGTCTGACCGTATGTCTGCTCATGGTATTTAGCTAAAGTCACATATGACACTTTGTACATGCACCTTCTAGTCCCAGCCCCCAGGAACTTACATGGGTGAACTTGTTTGCCAAGCTCACAGCCATGTTTCAGGAGGGAAATTTTGATGGCATGCTGCAGATGCCGAGGTCCATGCTAGATACCCTTTCTTTAGAATATCTCCCCCATTTCTGTCCTCAGCTTTTTGGTTAAGGATATTAAAGAAACTTAATGGTGACATATGCCAAGATATTGCTTAGAATTATCAGAGAAGTAGCTAATAGAATGAGAGTGGGAGGAGGAAGAGCATCTGTTCTCAGAAGACAAGACAAATTGGATTTGGGACTGGAATATAGTCTATTGATAAAGTTAAAGCCCGGGGATGAGGACATATGTCCCGGGGCACTGGAATAGCAGAGATGGGTGAGATAAAGTATGAATATTCCTGCTTCCTTCTCTCTCTGCTTCTTTTCCTTCCTTTTGTCTTTCTCCTATTCTTTCTATAGCTATCAGAAATTCATATGCACAGAACACTATGCTGTGGCTTCAAGGCAGCATAGTCAGAGTTTCCTAGGAATCAATGTTCATTAATTCTCTAGACCAGTGGCTCCCCAAAGTAGGGTCTTTTAACAACACAGATTTGCAGTCTCTACCCCAGGCCCACAGAATCAGAATATCAAAGGGTAGAGCCTAGTCCTCTGTGCCTTTTAAAGTTGCACAGGAATTCTCAAGGGAAGCCAGATAGGAAGGCACCACTGCTCTTCTCCATTCTGTGTTCAGGAAGGAATCAGGTGACCCAATCCAGTATAATGAAAGGGCATAAGATTTGAGGTCAGGCAGAGCGTAGCTCTATTGGAGTACTATTTTCCTATAAAGGCAGGAAAACATCTCTTCTGGTTATCTTCTGGTGTGAACTTTCCCAAGTCTCAAGTTTTTTGCATCTTAAATGGAGATTATTATAGCACTCAATTTGTAGAATTTTGATGGTACCAAATGTGGTGATGTAGGCAAACATTCTTCTTAAACTATAAACAACTATATAGTGTGACTCCTTTCCTCACCTTCTCAAAGTTCTTTTTCCATGTTCTTTCCCTCCAGCTCAGAGGAGCTGTCCCTCCTTCTCTGCTCCATCTGTTACACTCCTATCACTGGGCTGGGTGGGCAAAGTCCCCTCCCCTTTATTCTCAGCATCTCCACCAACCCTTTTCCCTTGTCCACACATGCGCTTAGGTCATTTCATCCTTATTTTCTTTCCTCAGAACTACTGTTCTCTTTAACCACCATTGCACTTTATTCTCTTCATTCATCATCAGACTCTTGAAAATATAGTATATCCTCTGAGTCACCATTTTTCTCTGTACTCCTTACCCCGCTCCTTAATGATCAAAACATAATGAATACATCCTGCATTACTACGTGAAAACTGCTCCCCAAAAGATAACCAATGGGCACCAACAGGTTGACTGACAAAGCTCCTCTTCAAGCTCTGTGCTGCACTGAGCAGCATTGATCTGCTTTCCTAGTGTCATTCAATGCAATGTGTTGGCTGCATCACCTGTGCACCACCTGTGGTTTCAAACATTACCTCTTTACAGATGTTCTGAGGTCTATTCTATCTTGAGCACCAGTTCTTCATTAATAGCTGCTCACTGTGTATACCTATCCCTAACTGTAAATAACCTCAAAATCTTCATGCCTAGATGAACCCATCACACCCTTTTCCCTCTTTTGTGTATCACTTAGTATAGTTTGGCTGCAGATAAAAGGAGGATGAACTAAAAATAGTTTTAAAAACAATGACATTTGTTATATACTGATAAGTATGAGGACAAGATAGTTCTGGGTTTGGTTGATTCAGTGGCATCAAGACACCTTCCCATTTGTGTCTTTCCCATTTGTGCATTTTTTTTTTCATTCTCAGAGTATTGAATAGGTTTTTTTTTTTTTTTTTTTTTTTACAAATAGTTTATTGTCAAATTAGTTTCCACGTAACACTCAGTGCTCATCCCCATAAGTGTCCTCCTCCATGCCCACCCCTCCCCCCCCCCACATCCACCAGTCCTCAGTTTTGTCAGCATTCAAGAGTCTCTCATGGTTTGCCTCTCTCCCTTTCCCCCACCATTTCTGCCCTTCTTCTCCCCCTTGGATAGGTTTTATGGACCAGTCTCTTTTGGTACCAATATAACCATAGTGGTTCCAAATGATGTATGAATACACAATATCAAAAGGCAGGAAAACAACTCTTTTAAAAAGCCATAAAAATCCATTCCAGGGGGCCTCCAGGACAACTCACATCTCTTTGTATAGGATCAGATTATGTGCCCTGTCCAAACCACTCATTGACAAGGGGAATGGGAAACTGGGATTCCCTCAGCCTTGCCTAATCACATGGCAACTCTATAGTGTTAATGAAGAAGAAATAGAGAAGAGGTAAGACTATTGGATCATCAACCAATAGGGCTGCCATAATTCCCATACTCTTAGACAATAACTACCAGTTACCTATCCCACTACTGGCATTCTTTTTTTTTTCTTTTTTTACAAATAATTTATTGTCAAATTGGTTTCCATATAACACCCAGTGCTCATCCCCACAAGTGCCCTCCTCCATGCCCATCTCCCCTCTCCCCCCACATCCATCAGTCCTCAGTTTGTTCTCAGCATTCAAGAATCTCTCATGGTTTGCCTTTCTCCCTTTCCCCCACCATTTCTCCCCTTCTTCTCCCCCATGGTCCTCCATTAAGTTCCTCCTTTGTGACTCCACTCAATTCTGGACATCCTCCTAACATGGCTCCATTGCACTTTATACAGTTCTTACTGTGCAATGTGTTTTTTGTTATTTGGTTGCGGTGTTTTTTTTTTGTTTTTTGTTTTTTTGTTTTTTTGTTTTTTTTGAGAGCAGGGAAACTGCTTACTTCTCTATATATGCCCAGTACTTAGCACAGTGTCAGCATATCATAGATTTCAGTAAATTGAGTCAGAGAATGAGCACACTGTTGAATGAACACAGCTATACCTGGTTAGGCAATATCTCCTCTGCCTCAATTTTCCCCTACTTCCCAAGATGTACACAAAAATATTCACAGATGCTTCAAGTGTTGTTCAGATCAGTGGGCCCAAGGAAGATGCCCAGGTTCTCTAAAGCCTGACTCAGGAAGTTTATAAATGAAAGTGAGGACAGAAGATGGTCAGCAAAGTTATTTTACCCCCAACAAAGGACACTGATATTCTCTGAGATCAGAATCCTTGAGGAAACCCTACCAATTTCTATAGTTCATTGACATAAGCCATGGAATATTCTGGTAATAAGGAAATTTAAGAAAACAAATGGGCCTTTTTTTTTTTTTTTTTATCAAGCAGCCTTAGAAATACAATTTTGGTACAAAAGATGAGGTAGCACCTGCTCAAGTTTCTGGAAAGGGTGCTGCCAGGAGGCTGAGCCCCTAACAGGAATATGGGCACTTGTGATCCTGGCAGGAGCACACTGGGATGTGAGGCAGCAGTCAAGGTCCCTCAGTAGCCCCGCAGGCACCTGGGGCCCGGCCCACCTTTACATACCCCCATAGTGTGGTCAGAGTTCCTGTACGGCAGGCTAACGACACGTGAAAGGCCCCTCTATGCCTTTGGGTAGCTATGTTAGTTTGCACACTGTCCCCAGGCCGGCCAGCCATGGCTGCAGTGACAGGGCTGTTTGTACTAATAAAGCACACAGCAAAAGCCATTACCACATATATAGAAAGGAACAGTTGGGACCACTTTTCCTTTCAAGTTAGTTGTGCCCGTGGTGGGTACCAGAGGGTTTACAGAACACACTCCCTCCCCTGCTCCTCTAGTGCCCTGTGTCTGGTTAATGTGGCTTGGAAAATCTGAGAACCAGTCAGGCTAGGATGAAACAAAGTCTAGAGGCAGGAAATTTTGTCTTCAGACACCTTTCCGACACCTGCCATTGCTGTACTCTCTCTCTCTATCCTGAAATGCTATCTGTCTCCCCCCTCCCCTCACCCAGCACAGTGCTCCAGGAAAGGATCTGATCTTCGTCATTTACACCTGAGCATGGATTTAAGCCCCTTATTACATCTCCCAGGAACATATGCCAATTAAATCTGCTACTGCTTGTAGAATGAAAGACGTTTTCCCCTGTTAAAGTTTCAAGCATCAGTGAGTAGATCTGCTCTACAAGAACACACATATGCACATATCTGCGACATTTAAACTCTAATATTTTACAGCCTTTGATCCTCACAACAACCTGCATGAGATAGAGGAGATATTCTTAGTATCTTCATTTTATGGAAGAAGAAACTACAGCTTTGTGAGTTTGAGTGGGCATAACCTCACTGAAAAGAGAGTTCCAATGGACACTGGGTGGTAAATGTCCTCAGATATCTATCCTGATGTCAGGATTCTGTAGTGACCTTATTCTCTTCTGTGCCAGGCTATGGCATCTAGAGGACCAGGCTACCATAGCATAACAGATCCTGGTATACTTGGATTCCCGTGTGTCCCTAAACACATGCCATAAAAGATGTTAGGATACCTGCAGTTGTCAGAAAATTCCGAAGGATTTTACTTCCTAAACCTGGAATTTTCTACCAACCCTCTAGGGCAAAGGGCTTTTCCTTGTCCCTCTATATCCTTTAGTTTCTAAACATCAAAATTTGACATTCCTACTTGCCCCCAGTTTTAAAAGACTCCTTCCCATCTTTGTTCTCTTTGTGTGGCCTCCCCAGAGACTAGGAGATGAGGAGAGAGCACTGTGGACCAGGACATCTCTCATCATCATTGAGCATGAATAATTTGTGTTTTCAAATTGCTGTAGACGAACTGGGGAAGGCAAAGAAAAAGTCCTTTTGGAGGCAGAGACGACCGGAGAAATATTGTGCTCTGTGAAATAGATAAGCAGAAGAGCTGTTTATTCCCTTGGTGGCGTGAGGACCGGCTTTGAGGCAGATAAATCTTTGCTGGTAATACAGTACTTAAACCAGAACTGACACCTTTTTATATCAACTGCAGAGAATTGCTTTTGTGAGGCTCTGATACAAAGGCTGCTGCTGCTCTTTCTTGCATATCAATTCCCTGGCAGCCTGTTGCTTATCACAGTCCTGCCATTTAGGCAGCTGCCCCTGGTCTCAATGTGGCATCAAGGTCTGAGAAGGACAGGGCAGGAAGGACGGACCAAACGTGTAAGGGACAACTTGCAGAAACGGGCAGCATTGGATGGTATTGGGGTGTTTGGCTGTTCAAGGATCCTCTGCTCTGTTTCTCCCCGACCTGGATTGGAACCAGCGGGCAGGGCAGAGCAGATGAGCCAAAGTATAGTCACTATGTACACAGCCTTTGGCAGGCACTGGGGCCCAGAGGCAAATGGACTCAAATTATTTTGAACTTTATTCTTTACTAGATCACTAAAATGCACTTACTGCAGATGAATGGGATAATAATGATAAGCAAAATGAAGAAATATTTATAATATGACATATCACATTATATCATATATATATCATCGTCTATCCTTCCAAGGTATCCTTCTAAGGATATATCATATATGTATATATACATATATATGTGTATATATGGTCTATCTTTCCAAGGGTAAATATATATATCCTTATTTTTTTAAGCTATAGATTTTTTTAAATGTTTTATTTATATCTGAGAGAGAGAGAGAGAGAGAGACAACATGAGCAGGGGAGGGTCAGAGAGAGAGGAAGATACAGAATCCAAAGCAGGCTCTAGACTCTGAGCTAGCTGTCAGCACAGAGCCTGACTCAGGGCTTGGACCCATGAACTGTGAGATCATGACCTGAGCTGAAGTCAGATGCTTCACAGACTGAGCCACACAGGCATCCCTATTTACCTTTATTAAAGACTGTTAAGGACTGAATTTTTGTGCCCTTTTCCACTCATATGTTGAAGGTCTAATTCCCAATGTGACTATATTTGGAGATGGGCCTTTATGGAGGTAATTAGGCTAAAATAGTCATAAGGATAGGCCCTGATCCTATAGGATTTGTGATCTTACAAGAAGGGACGTGTGAGAGCTCCCTCTTTCTCTGGCAATGACATAGCAAAAGGTGACAGCCATCTACAAGCCAGGAAGGGAGGTATCACCAAGAACCAAAAAGGCTGGTGCCTTTATCTGGGACTTCCAGGGTCCAGAACCGTAAGAAAATAAATGTCTGTTGTTTAAGTCACTCAGTCTACGAGATTCTGCTATGGCAGTCGAGGTGACTAACACATGTACATACGCATGGGATCTTGCTACTTTTGCCTCCAAATTTCAGCTCTGATGTATGACGCATAAGTCTCTAGGACACACACATCTGCATGGAAGGGAATACTTTTGTCACACTACTCTCACACTCAGGAATTTGTGCTCTGATAACCTTTCTCTTTCTCTTCCTCTGCTTGGCTATTGGCCTTCCTCTGTCTTGCCTTCCTACCTAATCAAGCCTTTCACTGGAGGTAACATGCAGATGTGGTTTGACACAGCTAAAACTTGTGTGACTGTCAAGTTTATCTCCCTCAAACTCAGTTTCTCTGCCTATAAAACAAGCTAGTAATTGACATCTTATGAATAAAGGAGGACTAAATACGAAAATATTTATCAGCCTGATGGCTGGTAAATTGTAGATGATCAATTCAGACAAGGGTAAGCTTCCATCCTTTCCACACTAGTGTCTTTAGTGTCCTGTGGCCCAGCACTCTGAGCATCCCTGGGGTCCCTGACAGGCTGAGCTTCGGATCTGACCCATTTCTTCTTCCTGTGTGATACAGGGTTTGTGTGCACCCTTCTTTGTTCTTTCAGTTTTGTTTCCTGTTAGCTTTTGCTGCTCTCTCCACCTTCAGGGGTTCTTCAACCCCAAAGCAGTCTAATGGAGAGGGACTGCATCCTTATGGATATTTTGTTCCTGAAACAAATTCACAGGCTTTAGGGTAGTTAGGAATGTGTAGTGTCAAACATTAGGGAAGTCACTTTGCTCCCAGAATCCTGGTTCTGGGTTTGGCTAGACCAAGATCCTTCCCTGAAAGATCTTTTCGGCTATTGTTCTTGGAATTGGTACTACTATTTTTTTTAATGTTTTTAAATGTTTTATTTATTTCTAGGAGAGAGAGAGAGAGACAGCGTGAGCAGGGGAGGGTCAGAGAGAGAGGGAGTCACAGACTGAAACAGGTCCAGGTTCTGAGCTGGCAGCCAGCACAGAGCCCGACGCGGGGCTCGAACCCACGAACCGCGAGATCATGACCTGAGCAAAAGTCGGACGCTTAACCGACTAAGCCACCCAGGCGCCCCTTGAATTGGTACTACTCTTTCAGCCTAGCTCATGGTGTACCATCCTACCCCTTCAAAGCACTAGCTTCTTCCTAGGCCAACACGTCACTTGTGGCACAGAACCTGTGGCTGTGTGCACTTGGCTGAGTTGGAAACCCACGTCCTCTGCCAATCTATAGCTTCCTTCCCAAGCAGCTGCCACCACACAATGGAATTAACATAAAACACAATTCGGCAGAGGCACATTTAATTTACGGTGATTATACTATCTATTATACCACACAGTTTTAAGTACTACAAGCTCCCTGGAGAACAGGGGTGGGGGGAACACATGTAAAAAGAACACAACCCTCTCCAAAATCACATAATGACAGAAGAATCTCAGTAACAAAATACAATTCATGGCATAATAAATAGTGTATTTTAAAGTACTTAACATTTCTTAATTCTTTATTTCATTCACATCAGGAACTCAGTTTATTTCTAGTGGAGGGAAAAAAGTATATCAACAATTTAAAATGCTGAGAGACAATTAGAACTGAATGTGAGTTCTTATAGGAGAGTGTTCCAGAGTGACTACCGGGTGGGTTTCTGACTGGATGGAACAACTGTGCTCTGCTGAGGCATTCTGGGAGCATGGTACCCAGGCACCATAGCCCTGCCCTAACCCTTGCATGCAAAGGGCCCACAGGGATGATACAAAGAACAGGAACTTTGATATTCTCCAGTCCTGATTCCACTATTTTCTAGCCACATGTTCATTCTGGCCCTCAGTTACCTCATTTGTAAAATGGGGATAACACCAGCCTCCCCAGATTTGTTATGAGATTTTGATGAGATTTCATAAAATAGTTGAGTGCCCAACATATATAAGGGGTTAAAAAATTCCTGACTCCCTTCATACTGCCTTTGTGCTTTCCACTCCCTTCCCTTCTGGAGTAAATGGAGAGACAAGACTTTTTCTAAAGGATAGGTCATGACAGATGGGCTCTAGGGAGATGTTGAAGACAAGAGGTTCTTAAGCAACTTTCAAACAACCCTTGAGCCTTGAAGGTATACATCAGCCAGGAAAGGCGTGCAGGTGAACTCTGTCTGGAAGCAGAGGACTGGACTGGTGAGCTCTGGGATAAACCAGTCCCATCCCTACCCCTCAAACTACCACAGTGTGTGTAATGTGTGTGCAATCAATGTGTGTGATAGCCCCAAACTTAAAGGGGAAAGAGGGTGCAGTGAAGGCACCAAGGAGGAAGGAGTAACCAGCCTTCTGACTTCCCAGAGGTAGGAATACATATACTGTGGAAAAGAGTTACAGACAGCCATGCCTGAGCACCCTTTGCCTGGCCCATATTTGCACGGGATGGCAATTGCTCCAACTCTAAAGGGAAGGAGGAGATGTCTCAACCTCTCCTTATAGTTTACTTAGCAAATGTTATTACCAAGATGACTTTTATGTGACTCAATGCAACACTTATGATCTGGGTCCCTGTGGTGTGCCAGACACCAGGCCAAATGCAGAGTAATCCAAAGATGAGCAAGACTCTGTCATCATGCTTTGTAGAGTGCATGGTACACAGGAGACTAAAACCCTGAGGAGTGAAGAGTATCCCTTCAACGAGCTAAAACAAACAGACATGAGCATTCAAAAGTGCAAAGTATTGGGGCGCCTGGGTGGCTTAGTTGGTTAAGCATCCGACTTTCGCTTAGGTCATGATCTCGCGGTTCGTGGGTTCGAGCCCCGCGTCGGGCTCTGTGCTGACTGCCAGCTCAGAGCCTGGAGCCTGTTTCTGTCTGTGACTCCCTCTCTCTCTGACCCTCCCCTGCTCACGCTGTCTCTCTCTCTCTCTCTCCTAGAAATAAATAAAAATATTAAAAAAAAAGTGCAAAGTATTATGTCTCTGATGTAGAGGGAGGAAATTTCAGCTAATGGGATAGATTACATTTGGTATTGCTACAGGCAATAGTGTGCCCAGCCATAATCCTCATGTTGTACTTTACACTTTTTTTTTTTAATTTTTATTTTTAGGGCCGCACTTTTTTAGGGGGAGAGGTATGTTGTAATCTTCATATGATTAGCTGCTTAAGCCATAATCATTCTTTTCTATCTTAAATGAGAAAAGCAGATATCATTTGTCCATAGGTATTTACTACATGCTCAGCACCTGCAGAGCTGAGCTCTGTGGGGGATATAAAATAATAACCAATGTGTATAATATTTAACAGTGTACAAAACACTTTATGATATATTTTTTGATTTTTGCAACAAACCTCTTTCATCAGGCAAAATATATGTGTGTGTATGAAATTATATGAATATAATTTTTAGGTAATTTTAATCTTCATTATTATAATCTTCAATTTACAGAGAGAAACCTGAGGCACAGAAACGTTATGTGTCTTGCTTAAGGTCATACAGCTAATATGTGGTAATGTCATGAAGTCACGCCTATGGCGTCTCCATCCACTGCTCTTTTCATAGTTGCATTCTGCCTCTTACAAATGTATGCTAGCAGAGGTATGGTGTTTGAAGATTATTACTGAAATATCTAGGCCTGTATGTAATATGAATTCCAAAAATCTCACTGACCCTTGGGTTGCATATATAAATGAAAGGGGAAATAAATCATTCTTCCTGCTAGGAAAGCTCCAAACTCCAAACGTTTACTCATCTTAATGAAGTGTCAACACGGTCTCATAGATTAACCCTTGTATTGGCCAGACTTCACCCTTATTTCTCTCTCTTCCTTCTCTTTCTCTGGTAATAACCTTTACATGAAAAGAAAAGTGGCCCTTTTACTCTGACTTTTTCTATTTAACTCTTTACGCTCTGTCAATTGCTGCCCTCTGATCCCTTGTGAAATTTTTTTAAGTTCTCAGGGCATATATAGGTCAGGTTCCAAAGGTGGGGCCAGATTAAAATCTGCATTGTCTCTGTTATTGCTGTATACTGGAAAGGATTACATTTAAGATTATGCCATTTGACTTTGCATAATGACAACTACACTTTTCTAGATTTATCTTCCAAGTGAAGACGGGGGGGAAGACTATCATTTAGCTTACCTGAATTAGGCACAAAGAAATCTCACCCTGTTAGAGTCTAGAACTTAACCCTTGGCTTTGGACATCCAGGAAATGCTGGTATTTGAGCCCCTGGTCTCTAGAAAATTCTTTTTTTTTTCATTAAAAAAATATTTTATTTATTTCTCAGAGAGAGAGAGAGAGAGGCAGTGTGAGCAGGGAGGGTCAGAGAGAGAGGGAGATACAGAATCCGAAGCAGGCTCCAGGTTCTGAGCTAGCTGTCAGTACAGAGCCTGATGCGGGGCTTGAACCCATGAACCGTGAGATCATGATCTGAGCCTAAGTCAGGCGCTTAACTGACTAAGCCACCCAAGCACCCCAAGGTCTCTAGAAAGTTCTTTTTTTTTTAATTATTTAATTATTTATTTATTTTTACAAATAGTTTATTGTCAAATTAGTTTCCGCATAACACTCAGTGCTCATCCCCACAAGTGCCCTCCTCCGTGCCCATCCCTCCTCCCCCCCACATCCATCAGTCCTCAGTTTTTGTCAGCATTCAAGAGTCTCGCATGGTTTAGGAGGGACTTGACGGAGGAACAAGGGGGAGAAGAAGGGGGGAAATGGTGGGGGAAAGGGAGAGAGGTCTCTAGAAAGTTCTTGATGGAATAAAGGTAGGCTTTATAAAGATAGCTAGTGGAAGTGAGGCTGAAGAAGGTATAGATATTAGGAGGACTAGTAATGGGAAAAAAATACTATAGTTTGTTGACAATTTCCATATGAGAAGTAAGGAGAAGACAAAAAAAGACCTTGAAATTCATAGCCTACCTTGACCATGTGTAGCCCACTGAATGACTAAGCTGGAAAAGAAGCCAATTTAACAAAGAGATAGTAAGTTCAGAGGTGAAGTAGACTTGCTTTAGCTTCATGGTTTTTTTTTTTTTTTTTTTTTTTTACAAATAGTTTATTGTCAAATTAGTTTCCACATAACACCCAGTGCTCATCCCCACAAGTGTCCTCATGGTTTTATATTTTCATAGTTAGATGAGCCTGGGACGTTTTAGAGGTTTAGTTGAAAGGAAAGAAAGAGGGAAGAAAAGAAGGAAAAAAGAAAGAGGAAGAGAGGAAGGAGGGAGGAGAAAGGAAGGAAAGAAAGGTCATCTCATAAAACCTGGGAGTTGTCCTGCTGGAGGCGAAAGTAGTAGGGCATCTGCTGAAGTGGTACCAAAAAGAAAGAAAGCCCCACACAGGACATCATCACTACATTTTCCTTCTTCATAATTGTATAAAGAGAGGTTAAGAGTAAATAATCAGATGTCTGTGACTTCCCTAAGGCCTGGTCTTTACATACGAATTGGAAAAGAGAAGGAAGGAAATGGAAAAGAGAGAAACTAAAACATGAGGAGAGAGAAAAAGGGGGTGAAAAGAAAGAGAAGATGGAGAAAGAGAAGAAGACACACAAGGAAGAGGGAAATAGGGAATCAGGAACAATAATGAGAAGAATTTTAAAAAGAATGCAATTTGGGGAAGAAGAAAAAAAAGAGAGAAAACATGGTTCCATTCTAAGAATGTTGTCACTGTGGGTGTGCAGGCGTTGTTGGAGAAGGGGAGGGGGTCCAGGCCATTGTGCAACTATTATTATATAATTAAGTCTAATAACAGTAATTCACTGGGAGAGGTCACTGCCTGCATTGTGCATGGAATCTGATTTGATGAGACTGACGCCTCTTATATTCATGCTGCCTGACGGGGGTCCAGGGTGGTGGGGGAGCCCAGATAGGGGAAATGAAAGGAATAGAAGATGAGTCGACTTGTTCTCCCTCCAGCTTTCCTGAATAGAGGCTGCTCCAGACTCAATCACATTCGATTATTCCCATTTATAATTCTCCCAGTCATAGCCTTGTCTCTCCATTAATTATGGCGATTATTTTGAACTATTGTTGATGTTAATTAGGCTTTGCAAAGCGTGTTTGGGCTGCACATTGGTTGGCATTCAGCAGGGGGAGAGAGGCTGGGGAGGAAGTGGAGGAAGTGCCAGGGCTTAATCTGTCCAGCCTCGGGCAGGCACAGAGACAAGAGTGTACCAGCTTTACCACAGAAATAAGGAAGGTCACTGGGCATGACCCTGCTTTCCCGAAGTTACTCTTTTATACCTCTTTAACATTTGCTTGCTATTCAGTCATTCCCTTATTTTTCCCTCACAACAGACATTGTGCACATTCCATTCTCTCATCCTGTATATTTGTCCATGCTGTCACCTTCCCCAGAAATGTTCTCCTGGTATGTTTCTACCAAATAAAACCCCCAAATCTTCAGAATCCAGCTAATGACATCACCTCCTCCACAAAGCCTTCCAACTATTATCTCTCTGCTTTGAATGCCATTGTTATTACAGTAGAATACTTTCATTAAGAACATGGGATTTAAGTTAGCAAGACCCATCTTCGAGTCCCAGTTCTAGGATTGCTAGCTGTGTGATCATAGAAATGATACTTAACTTTGTAAACCTGCTTTCTCATCTTTATAAAATTGTGATAATAATAATACTTTCAAGTGAAGTTTGTGAGCAGGACTCCTATCCAAAGTCTCTTCTATCCAGTTTAGCTCAATATTGAGGATATAGATTATGCTTAATAAATCCTTGGAGACTGTTTGTTGGAAGAGCAAAGATTTCTATATCCATATGTGGGGAACTTTTGGAGAAAATAATTCTGAAGGTGGGAGAAGTTGAGGAGAGAAAAATGTAGGCAAAACAAGATGGAACTTTCTATTTAGAAATCCTAGAGTTGTGTTTCTTCCATTAAAATTATTGTCAACTCCACCCAAGAGAAAAGAGCAGTCCAGTAGTTAGACTAAGTTGTGTTGGGCCAGAAAGTGTTATTTGATATTGACCTCTGGTAGCCATGAAGTTGTTGGACGTTGATGCTCTTTAGATTCTAAGCACATTATTGGGAGATTGAAATGGATTATAAAAGAAAGGGAAATGTCCCTACAGGTGTAGTGGAGAGAAAGATAATCACTTAAAGATATTTAGAAACTACAATTCATGGAATATCTAAGTGTCTAGCACTGTAATAGGCTTTATGGAGGAAGAGTGAAAATGATAGGGTGGTTTGATCTCTTTTATGGATTTGCTTTTGTTGTTTTTATGTAATTCATTTGACAAACATTTAGTAGGTGTTGACCATATGTCATGCTGGGATTGAAAGGATCAAAGTCACACATGAATTCCTCCCTGATCAGGGCTCACAGTCGAATGAGAGCCTGGGCTCCCAAGGGTCTGCACAGAGAGGAAACGTATTCTCTAGCTACTTGCTGTGCTGCTCAAGCACATGGTCAGGTGAGGCCATTAGAGACCAGTCCCAGTTCTTCAAAGGAGCTGCTGTGGTACTAGCTTTGTACCTTACAAGATTATCTGATCTGCTCTGAGCTTCTTCCAGAACTTGAACCTTACCTTCCTCTTAAATACCTCGTTTGGGTTTCAGAACAAACACACACACTTTGGTTTTTGCAACTGCCTGGTCTGATTAGTGTTGCTGGTAGATTATGTGACCCTGGCCATCCAATAGCTTTACTTTCCCTACATAGATTTGGGCATCTATCTCATTCTTGTCCAAACATCTAATCTCATTAATTCATTCAGTACACACTCATTAAATGCCTATTGTATGTTAGGCATTGGCAGTGAAATGTAGTGGTTAAACTCATAGGTTTTGGAGTCAGACCAAAAGGATCTAAAGCCTGTCTTTGCCACTTACTGTTTGTGTGACCTGAGCCAAGTTATATAAATACAAGTATGTAAAAACTGTATCTTAGTTTCCTCATCTTTAAAATTAAATAATGTGGTACTTACTTCATAGGGTTGTTTGTGGAATTAATTGAGTTAATGCATGTAAAGATCAATGTAGGGGCGCCTGGGTGGTGTAGTCGGTTAAGCGTCCGACTTTCGCTTGGGTCATGATCTCGCAGTTCGTGAATTCGAGCCCCGCGTTGGGCTCTGTGCTGACTGCCAGCTCGGAGCCTGGAGCCTGTTTCAGTCTGTGATTCCCTCTCTCTCTGACCCTCCCCTGCTCACGCTGTCTCTCTCTCTCTCTCTCCTAGAAATAAAAAAAATATATATTAAAAAAAAAAGGATCAATGTAAATATTAACATAATGCAAAAAACAGCACTGGGACATGCTATTTGATAAATATTTACAACTATCACTATTTCTAGGGATACATAGAAAATTCAGATGTGATTTTATGAATAAAAATATGTCATAAAATGTTTCAAGCACTACAATAGAAGTCTGTATAGGGTTTGCTGCTCTTACAAAGGAGATATACATTTTTATACCTTGGGGAAGAGGAGTAAGTGGTATAGTCAGAAAAGGATTCAATGGAGAGGTAACCATTGGCTGACTCATGAAGATGATAGATATTCTTGAGGCAGACAAGGAGGGAGTGATGGCCAGTGGGAGGATATGCTCAGCAGCAGAAGAAGCAAAGTAAAATTTCAGGGGCATAAAACAGCAAAGAATAGGTGGGGAATTATAAACTGTTTGGCAGTTTAAGATATATTGCTGAGAAAGAAGGAGGGGGAATCTACAGAAATGGGAGTGGGTTGAGGTTTTTCTTAAAAGTATCCAGAAACCATTTAAGGGTTCTAATTAAAGCAAAACCAGGATTACATTTGTGTTCTAGTCCAATGAGTCTTGAAGTAGGAAGTTAAAAAGTAGGAAGACAAGTTACAAAAGTCTTACAACAATAAAGACAAGAGAAAGCTGAGGTCTGACATAGGGCAAGGGTAATACAGATATGACAGATGGAAGAGAAGGGAAGTGAAGGTTGAGAATGGAATTTAAAGGACAGAATGTATGTTGGTTGCACCCCAATGCTGCCAATAATTTAGAAATGGGGAAAGGTTGGGGCACCAACTGAGGTGGCTCAGTTAGTTGAATGTCCAGCTTTGGCTCAGGTCATAATCTCTGGGTTCACGAGTTCACACTCTGCATTGGGCTCTGTGCTGGCAGCTCAGAGCCTGTGGCCTGCTTCTGTGTCTCTTTTTCTCTGCCCCTTTCCTGCTTGCATTCTGTCTCTCTGTCTCTGTCTCTGTCTCTATCTCTCAAAAATAAATAAACAGTAAAAAAAGAAATGGGGAAGGGTGGAGTTTGGGGAAGAAAACTGAGTTGTTCTAGACATATTAAATTTGAAATATTTCTGAGATCTTGAGATGGCAAATGTCAAATAGAGAGGAACATATTGAGTTTGAACACTCAAATAGTGGTCAGAGTTAGAGATGATAGTTTGGGACTCAAAAGTTAGTAGGGGTTGTTGAAACCATAGAAAGGATTAAATTGCCAAGTAAGAGCACATGAAAAGGACAAGAATGGAACTTTGGAAAGCAAAGCCATTACAAGATGGTCACAGAGGAGAAAGTATGAGAAAATAAGGCTAAGAAAAATTGGTGAGAGATGTGAAAGAAGGTCCTACAGAGAGTAAATTTCAGAGGCCAATAGGAATACTAAGACGTCCATTGTCTATGGGCCCATCCTGATCTGAAGCCAACAAGAGATTTATGGACAGCTCTGAAAGATTTCACTCATATAGACTTAGGTCATCATGGGACAATAGCAGTCATTCTTGCTGCTTAACAACAGATTGGGAAGCACGAAGTCATAATGCTTCTTGAATAAAGACCTAAATGTGAGACCTAAAACCATAAAAATCCTAGACCAGAACACAGGCGGTAAGACCAGTCAGAATGGCTAAAATTAAACAACAAAAGAAAGAAACAAGTGTTGGCAAGGATGTGGAGAAAAGGAAACCCTCTTATACCGTTGGTAGGAATGCAAACTGGTGAAGCCACTCTGGAAAACAGTATGGAGATTCTTCAAAAAGTTAAAAATAGAACTACCCTATGATACAGGAATCACACTGCTAGGTATTTACCCAAAGAATATGAAAACACTAATTCAAAGTGGTACATGAACCCCTATGTTTATAGCAGCATTATCCACAATAGCTGAAATATCAAAGCAGCCCAATAATCCATCAACTGATGAATGGATAAAGAAGATGTGGTGTATATATATTATATATATACAATGGAATATTACTCAGCTATAAAAAATGAAATCTTTTTTTTGCAATGACATGTATGGAGCTAGTGAATATTATATTATAATAATAACATTATGTTATAATAATGACAATATATAGTATTATGTCATCATAATAATATTATGAATATTATGTTAAGTGAAATAAGTCAATTGGAGAAAGACAAATACCATAATGTTTCACTCATATGTAGAATTTAGGAAACAGCAAATGTGCAAAGGGGAAAAAAAAGAGAGGAAAACCAAGAAACAGACTCTTAACTACAGAGAGCAAACTGATGGTTATCAGAGAGAAGGTAGATGGGGGAATGGGTTAGATAGGTGATGGGTATTAAGGAATGCACTTTTGAGGAGTACCAGATGATGTATGGAAGTGTTAGATCACTATATTGTATACCTGAAACTAATATTACACTGTATGTTAACTAACTGGAATTAAATAAAAACTTACAAATAACAGAGTCATAATCCTCCTTGGTCCTTGCCCTTCTTACTCAAGGAAAACTGACTGCCCTTAACCATCTGACAATTTCCTTTGGAAAGTGCTGGAGGAAGAGAGGTAACAAAATCTGCCTTGGATTGCATTGGTCAGAACACTGGAGTAATTAGTGCACTAAGACAACTTAGATTATGAGAGAATCATGAATATCACACTATAGTTGTTGGTACTAGACAATAAAGCAGGGTTTGGGAGAAGAAATCCTGACCAATGTTTGGGAAAGAGAGCTCTGCAAATGGAAAAACATTCAACTAGTGTTATTGTTGTTGTTGAAGTTGAGAATGACTGAGCCAAGACAACCTGCACCACAACAGCCATCTAGTGCACCAAAGAAAGCCTAGACCTCTTTGCTTCTCAAGACCTCTTTCAATAATTAGACTTCCTCTCCTTTTCAAAGTCTGGCTGGACCAAGCCAAAGTGTGAAATGATATGCCAGAGCCAGAGACCACACTCCCAGAAGGGATGAATAGTGCAATGGGACTGGAGAGAGAACAGACAGAATGAAATGGAAGCAAAGTGCTTTACCTGTCTGAAATGAGTCCAGCTGCTGAGCAAATCCAATACACCAGTCTGTCTTCATACAACATCTTTCTTATTAATAATGTAAGCATGATGGAGGCTGCTATTGATCTTCGATACCTAAATCTTACTTCTCTATGAATAAAAAATGTAATAAGATCTCAGAAATAAGCTAAAGACCACTGCCTGGGTCTAAATGACAGGGATAAATTACAGTATACTGCAAAAGACTGAAAAGTGTTAATGGATGGCAGCCCCTGTTTGCTTACTAGTTGCTTTAGAGAAGCTCAAAACTGGAGTTGATGGGAAGCCAGCAGAGATCACTGACCCCAGCCCTTCTGTGGCCCACAGGACAGCACCAGATCCATCATTGTCAAGGGCCCTGCAATGATAAGAGTTATGCTCCTCTGGTTTGATATGTATTCATGCTTCCACTTTCACTGATGTGAGTGAGTGTGTGTGTGTGTGTGTGTGTGTGTGTGTGTGTCTGGGGGGGGAGGTTATAGCTTTTTTATTTGAAATGGGATTTAAGATGTTATATATAATTAACTATGGGATAAAATGGGAAACTTAAGTAGCAAAATATTAAAGGAATGGTGAAATAGACATTGCCAAATACCTAAGATAGGTTATCTACTCCAGCTGGTATGGGTTTAGCTTTATGTTTCATCGCATGTAAAATTTAAAAAAGAAGAACACAATGGTATGTATTGTATACATATATACTGAAAGCTGTTTTCTATATTTTGGTCCTGTAACAAAAGTAATTTTATTACAATATATAATTATAATACTATATTTTGGCTCTGCTGATAAAGTAATCACAGTGTATTACTTTATCAGCACTTCCTCTCCTCCATATACCCCACTGTGGCCCTATCCACAGAGTTTACATGCAATGCTTGGCTTTGATGCCAGGAGAGGAGTTTTCAGGATATATACCACATACAATGAAGTGATGCAATGAATATAATAAAGGCACTCTGTCAATTCAGCTCTGGCTGAAACCTTTCAGTGGCATCTCTACTTCCACAGGTAAGAGCACAAATTTAGAGTATTAAGTGGTCTTTTCCAGATACAGACTGTTTTCATGTTTCTGTCCTGTCTTCTAGTCCTTACACAGCTGTTGTGTTAGTTTCCATCTCACTCTGGAGTAGTGAGGTTCTTTGGAGAGTATTTTTCCCTCTGATTCAAAGTGTATGACATGTTTAGCTTCCCAAATATTCTCTGTCTCTGTCCCTCTGACTCCCTCACTCTCTCTCTCTGTCTCTCTGTAACTCTCCCCCACATTTACCCCCCGCCCCAATTTTGCTTCCTGCCCCCTTCAGAGAGTCACGTCTATTGAATTCATCCCCTTTCAACTGCTCTTGGTCACTGCTTGGTTCTTTCCATAGACTATTCTGTCTCTTCACAGGCTTCATTCCTGCACTTCAGGTCTGTCATAGATAAAACGAGCACTAAAATAGAAGTCAGAGCTCTGGTAATTTTTAATGACCTTGGACAAGTCACTTCTCCTGCACGAAGTCACTTCTCCTGCATGAAGACTTTAGAGTAGATACTTTCTAAGGATCTTCCCCGGGCTCAGAATCGGACTTCCACTTTCACCATTTTCCTGAAGTTACTCTTTCAAATCTTACAACTATTTTCTAATTGAAAATCTAATAACTTTCTCAGTGATCAGCATACTTGACCTTTGGGGCAACATATAATTATTAACTTAGTCTTCCTTCTTGAAACTCGTTGCTTCCTTTCCTTTCAGGGCACTCTGTTGTCTTGTTTACAAGAATTTTCATCTGGCACTCTTTCAATATTCTCAGTTTTCTCTTCTACATTACCAAATATCAAAAAAAAAATCAGAGAATGTCTACAGAATATTAAAACTAAGAACAAAGCAAAGGAAAAAATTGATACATAAGAATTCCATACCTCCAAGAATTAGCATTTATACGTAAGAGTCTGAAAAAGTTATTTCTAGACATGGTTTGGAAATTTACCAACCAATTTATTTCTTATGAGTTAAAACTACTTGAAAAATTGGGGAGATTATGATGAATAATTATAATGAGTGAAATGATTAAAAATAATGACAGTTGTTTAAAATACAATTCTCCATGATCAATAAAACTAAATAAATATAGAGTATCTATTTTATTTTTATAGTTATAAAATGTGATACAAATGTCAAAAAGTATATTCTTAGAAGACATACAATATGAATAATAATTTTATGAAAAAAGAAAAAATTAAGAGCAGCCTAAAGTTTATACGCAACAAAGTAATTAGATGTAGCTTCATTATTAGTATTGATAATTAGAAAAATATAGTCAATTACTTTAAAAATTGAAATTATGTAGCCTAAAGGTAATATCTGCATCAGCCAAATCACAGGAAGGGAAACAAAGAGGGAAAAATCAAAAGAACTCTTAAGAAAGGAAACACAATAAAGCATAAAGTAAGATGACAGAAGACAGATAAATACATCAGTCTTTAAAATGAGTATCAGCAATCACAAATTTACATGTAAGACATAAAACCATAAAAGTATTAGAATAAAGCATAGAAGACAATCTTTAAGACCTATGGCTAGGTGAAGAATTCTTAAAAACTACCCCCAAAAAGTGAGCCATAAGAATTGACAAATTAGATTTCTTCAAATTAAAAATTTTTCTCTCCAGAAATGCCTATTAATAGCATAAAAATACAAACTACAGACAGAGAAAATATTATCAAATCATTAATCTGACAAAAGACTCATAACTAGAATATATATAAAGAACTCTCAAAACTCAACATTAAAAAATCCAACAGTTAAAAATAATACTAAAGAAAGGATGCCTGGGTGGGTGGCTTAGTCCGACTTCCGCTCAGATCATGATCTCCTGCTTTGTGAGTTTGAGCCCTGCATAGGGCTTTCTGTTGTCAGTGTACACCCTGCTTTGGATCTTCTGTCTCCCTCTCTCTGCCTCTCCCCCTACCTCCTTCTCTCTTTCAAAAATAAATGGACATTAAAAAAAAATAGTTGGGGAGAGGGAGGGAGGCAAACCATTAGAGACTCTTGAATGCTGAGAACAAACTGAGGGCTGATGGGGGTGGGGGAGAGGGGAAGGGGGATGATCGGCATGGAGGAGGGCACTTGTTGAGATGAGCACTGGGTGTTATATGCAAACCAACTTGGCAATAAACTACAAAAAATTAAAAAAAAAACTAAAGAGGAAACCTGGGATGGCAAATGAGCACATGAAAAGATGTTCAATATCATTAGCCATTAGAGAAATACAAATGAAAGCCACAGTGATATATCACTACATACCCATTAGAATGGCTAAATTTTTAAAAACATAAGATCAAATGTTGAAAAGGATGAAAAAAAGGCAGACCTGGTGGATATTGCTAGTGAAAATGTAAAACTGTGCAACCACTCTGGATATAGAGTCTGATTCTTGCTTATAAAACTAAATAGGACCCTAGCAATTGCACTCTTGGGCATTTATCCCAGAGAAATTAAAACTTATGCTCACAAAAACCTGTACATGAATATGCATTGCAGTTTTGTTTGTAATAGCCTCAAACTGTAAACAATCTAATTTCCTTTGGTGGGTGAATGGATAAACAAACTCTGGTGCATCTATGCCATGGAATTCTACTCAGTAATAAACAGGAACAAACTACTGATACATACAACTTGGATAGATCTTAAAAGTATTATGCTTAGTGAAAAAAGCAAATCTCACAAGGTTACATAGTGTGATTCTGAACATTGTATCTTCAAAATGACAAAACTAAAGAAATGGAAACATATCAATAGTTCCCCTGGGACAAGAATGGGATTGGGGTGGGGCTCTGGGTGGCTCAGTTGGTTAAGCGTCCGACTTCGGCTCAGGTCATGATCTCACAGTTGGTGGGTTCCAGCCCCACTTTGGGCTCTGTGCTGACGGTCAGCTCTGAGCCTGGAGCCTGTTTCGGATTCTGTGTCTCCCTCTTTCTTTCATCCTCCCCTGTTCACACTGTCTCTTTCTCTTTCTCAGAAATAAATAAAACATTACAAAAATAACAACAACAACAACAAAAAAAAACAAAACAAAAGGAAAAGAATGGGGTTGGGTGTGAGTATGACTATAATGGGATAGCATGAAGAAGCTCGTTTGAGTGATGGAATGGGTCTCTAATCTGATTGTGGTGGTTCCACAAATCTACATATGGGATCAAATGCATAGAATTGTGTATGTGTGTGTGTGCGTTTGTAATGTGGTTTGTAGTATAGCTAATAGTTTTGTACCAATGCAAATTTCCTGGGTTTGCTTATGTTACAGGTATAGAAGTTGACGGTTATGGAATTTGAAGAAGGCTGGGTGAAGAATTAAAGAGATTCTGTGTACTGTTTTTGCAATTTCCTATGAATCTATAATCATAATTTTAAAGAAGTTAAAAATAAATGACATACATTTCCTTGCTTCTCAGATCAGTGTTCAGAAACAAAGATAGACCAGGATCAATAGCATACCCAGTGTGCAGATCTTAGGTTCTATACCATTGTCCAGTAAAAGAAACCAAAGCTTCTAGAAAATGGTTGATTTTAGGATTGGGGAAGGAAATATACAAGATGAGTTGGCAGCATCTTCTTCTTTTATTTTTTTTAAGAAACACTTGGAAATTTAATTCCTCTTAAAAGATTAAACATTGAATACAAAAATAATTAAATCCATTTTAATAATTTACATGATACTTGCATATTTATATGGCTGGCTCATAGAAACACTTCATTCACATAAAATAAAAAATAGGCAAATAGAGTAAATATATATTAACACATTTATATTACAATTGTAAGTAGTATCAGTACGATGGCTTATTTTATTTCTTTGTGTTTTGCACTTTCTTAAAGCTACAGTAACTCTTATTTTGACCAATCAGTACTCTATCAGATGGAAAATAAAATAGAAAATGATCTAGTTTCATTCTTCTGCATGTTGCTGTCCAGTTCTCCCAACACCATCTGTTAAAAAGGCTGTCTTTTTTCCATTGGATATTCTTTCCTGCTTTGTCAAAGATTAGTTGGCTGTATACTTTGGGTCCACTTCTGAGTTCTCAATTCTGTTCCATTGGTCTATGTGTCTGTTTTTGTGCCAATACCATACTGTCTTGATGATGACAGCTTTGTAGTAGAGGCCAATGTTCATAGCAGCACTCTCCACAATAGCTAAAACCTGGAAAGAGCCTAAGTGTCCATCAACAGATGAATGGATCAAGAAGATGTGGTTTATCTATACCATGGAAATACTACATGGCAATGAGAAAGAATGAAATCTGACCATGTGTAGCAACATGGATGGACCTTGAGGGTGTTATGCTGAGTGAAATAAGTCAGGCAGAGAAAGATAAATATCATATGTGTGCACGTATAGGAGGATTAGGAGGAACTTAACAGAGGACCAAGGGGGAGAAGAAGGGGGGAAATGGTGGGGGAAAGGGAGAGAGGCAAACCATGAGAGACTCTTGAATGCTGACAAAACTGAGGACTGATGGATGTGGGGGGGAGGAGGGGTGGGCATGGAGGAGGGCACTTGTGGGGATGAGCACTGGGTGTTATGTGGAAACTAATTTGACAATAAACTATTTGTAAAAAATAAAAAAAAAGAAAAAAAAAGAAAATAAAATAGAATATTGTCATAATCAAATATATTTGATTAAATCAAATAGATTTAAAGATTTGGATTCTTGGCAAATTACTTTTTGGTTAGGACATTTTAAATTAGTTGCATTTTGTAAAAAGACTCAAACTTGAACTGTTGATCACCAGGCTAGTCCCATTTTTGTTGACAAGTAATTGTTATATGTATAAATTTTCAAGTCCACACTTTCTATATAAAAGCCAAGTGATCATCTGCAAGAATTTCAAAAGTCAGGGAGACAAGACTATGTGAACAGTTTCTAGACAGTGAATGATAAAGTTTGATTTCATTTTAAGGCATCATCTAATGCCAGAAAGTAAGGAAGGACTAACAAATAAGATAATGATAGGATTATATCAAAGGGACACAGAACCAACTACAAGAACTCCAGATAGACAGAGCAACAAAAATTACACCAGCAAAAGGAATAGAACAATATTGGATTTAACTCAAATTATAAAATAAATAACCCCTGAGTCTATACTGATACAAATACATGGTTAAATAAATAAATAAATGGGTCAGAACAGGCAAATCGTCTGTGCAGAAGAATTCCAAATAATTTATGTAGATAATTTATGGAGCATACCTCTTCATTCTTTAAGTGTGGGCTGCACATAGTGATGTATCCAAAGAGTACAGTATTGGAAGGGGGATTAGAAAGTAACTTTACAGGAGAAAAAGCCAACCAACACTACCTTAGTCAGGTAATCAGTGTTAAATTACGATGATAGTATGAGCACTTGATATAGTGTGATGAGAATGACATTTTACTTCTCTGGTCCTTCTCCCTAAAAATCCACAGTCTAACTTTAAGAAAATATAAAAAATTCTACAGCATCATGGCCAGTACTCCTCAAGACTGTTGATGTCACCAAAAGTCTGAGACACTGTCAAGAGCCAAGAAGAGCCTAAGGAGACATGAACATATGTGAAAACCAAGGTGAGATCTGAAACAGAAAAAAAAAGTCAATAGGTAAAACTGAGTAAATCTAAGAAAATATGGACTTTAGTTAATAATAGTAACAATAATGGATATTTACTTAAGGCTAATGTACTATATATATAAGATGTTAATAATAGGAATAATTATAGAGAAATAGGAATCTGTCCTATTCTCACTACATTTCTGTAAGTCCAATACTATTTTAAAATAAAAAATTAATTTTTAAAGAAATGTGATAGGTTAAATGCCCATGTTGAAACAGAAGAATTCTTAGATTGTGTTAAAACATCATAAGAAACCTAGGCTCATAGAGCCCAACTTTGTACAATTAATCAGATATAACTGACAAAATTACACATATAAAATTTAAAATAAATGTATGTGTAATGATATATCAGGTAAATACATAAGGAGGAGATGTTATTAATAATAGACAAGAAAAAGATAATTAATAGGTTAACTTGGTCATTCTTCATAGAAGGATATAATGGTCATTAACATTTATGTTATAAATAGAGTAAATGGGGGTAGAGATGATTGAACAATATGGCAAGTGAAGTTAGTTTTATAGATGTAAATCAAGATGTGTAACTTAAGATAATTTTTTCAAGTAACCATAACATTTTATATAGAAGACTGTATCCTAGGCCACAAAGAAAACTACAATGAGTTCTTAAAAGTAAGCATGTTATGGTCATATTTTTTAGTTACGAAATAATAAAGGCAAATTCATTAAAAAAAATTTTTAAAGATAAGAATTCAAGACTTAAGAAATTCAAAAAATGGCAAAAATCAATTCAAAAAAAATAAGAAATTGGAAACAATAATGATAGAACTGGAATTAACAGGAAATGAAGAAGCCATAGAAATTGGAAATAAAGATCCAAGAGCCTTTTAAAATATCTAAATAATATTTGATCAGTATAATAAATGAGAAAAAGTGAGATTAAATGCAAACATACTCAAGATAGAGATTCAAGTCATAAGAATATTTCTTGAAACTCAAAAAGATAGTTTTCAAATCTGTGTAATCTAGTTAGAAAATCTTACTGAAATGGATAACTGTCTAAAAAAAAGCACTGATCAAAGTGAACTCAGAAAGAAAAGTAACCTTCGTAGTCTGATTACAACAAATGAATGAAATTTAAATTTAAGAAATTGTCTTATGATCTCATTATGTATAGACCAAATTCTCTTTGATTTTTATTTTTCTTATTTACCTCATTTAGTCAAAGTGAGCCCATTCTCCAGCAACTGAAGCCATGCAACATTTTGGAATGAACACAACTCTTTCAGCTTTTCAAAGTTTAGTTATTCTAAACAAAGTCTTAAATATGTCCCATATTCCCAAAATTTTGTCATTATAACATAAAATTAGAACTCCAGATCATTCAAAAAACACAAGTGGAGAGGAATATTGAACTCTACCAGAGGCCCAAAGCATGTTTTGGTTCAATAGGTGAGTCTGATCCCCTCGCCTGGAATTTATTCTTCCCAAACCTGTAAGACTCTTTCTATCCCTGATGTTTGGAGTTGGGTGCATTATGCATGAAGACAGAACAGAAGAAACAGGAATAGAGTACACAAATATGGAAAACTAGAAAGCCATATGAGCAGAATATTAAGTCAATATTGGTTAATAAGCAAAGCCAAAAAAAAAAAAAAAAAAGGAACAGTCCATAGCACCTTTGTGTAACTTATTATAAATATGTAATTTCACTCTATAATTTAATACCCAAGCCTTGAGCAATTAAGAACAAAGGTAACAAGACTTAGCAAAGATAAATCTAATAAAAATAATTAAACATAGAGGCTCAGACCAATTAAGTCAACAATAGGTAGGTCAGAAACATCAGAAGGAGTTGAAAAGAGAAAAAGTTTTACAGAAAGAGATTTTCTTTCAGGTACATATTGATAAAAAATTTCAGTGATTCCTTAAGGATAAAAAAATTGTAAAAGAAATTAAGTCTGTCAGAATATCCCTAACATAAGAACACATAGAAATCTCCTGTAGAAAACATATAGTTTGTTTTATGTAATTTTATTAAATAAATGAGGATACTGTATACATAAGTTTTATTGCAGAGTATGGGTTTAATCATTTTCTAATCATCTCTTTATTAACTTTTTAAGATCCAGGTCATAAAACAAAGCCCTCCAGATATTGTTATTGATTAAGATCTTGACCAGGTTTATCCCCTCTGAGAGTCACAGTTATAATACAGACTCGTTTCAGAATGGGACCTAAATCAAAGTTAACTTGTCTGGCAATGCCACAAACTCAAATACAGCCTGACTTATTCTCTTCTGTATTAGAGACAATGCTATGTCCCCATGTCCCTTTCATTTTCTTTCTCCTGAGCACACAGAAATACTGCAATTGCAGTTAGGTCAGGACATGTGACTAGTTTGGGCTAATGAGCTGAAGCATAAATGACACGAGTCACTACAGGGCCAAAGAATAAACGAACAAGGTGAGTTTTCCATGTACTCTCTCTTCACCTGCTCTTCTCATCATAGAAGCTCCATATCAAGATGGCAGAGCCATAAAACAGAAACAGTCTGGATTCCTGTGCTATTTGAAGGGAGTTGTCCTGGAGAGATGGAGGTATCACTATTTCATGAAGAAGAATGTTTTTGTTTTTGTGGGGCTTTTTGCATTAATCCAGTGAGATTTTGGGGTTTGTTTGTTATTGCAGCCTTACTGAAACTGTTGTAGTCACAACGTTTTCCTTCCAAGCTGGGTGTCATAACAATATTATTCTTCATCGAAAATATTCAGCTCTACATTTTAAACAACTCATTGTTACTACTGAGAATGTAGACATTTTTATTATTCCACATTTGTCTTTCTGTGTGCTTTATATCCCTGTCTAAATCTTTATCCTTCACACTAATGCCAATAAATCACAATTATTTGGAGTTTAGTTCATATTCAATGAAAATATATATGTATCTGACTTAGATCTTTAGTTGTTTCCTCTGCCTGAAATGTTCTTTCTTAGATATCTATTAGGCTAACGTCCTTATCTTCTTTAACTTATCATTTGTCTCATCTTCTCAATGAGGTCTACTCTGACTATGCTAGTTAATACCACCTACTGCACTTCTGTGCACACAAATACACACACTCACAAAACCCCCTCTTGTCCTCTATTATTTACTATTTTTCATAGAAAAATTTCCCTTTCTATAGTCTATTTACTTATTTATTGCAGTTACTGTCTGTATTACATCAATATCTGCCCTCACTATAAATGCTACTGAAGGTAAGGAATGTTGTTCATTGCTAAAAAAAGTGCCTAGCACCTAGTAGGAATGCACTAAATATCTGTTGAATGAGAAAAATATTCATTTGGCACAAGATATGGTGTGGATACTGTGAAGGATGCAAAGATATGCAAGATGACATTTTGCGCTTGGCCTTGATGAATTTAAAATTTAGCAAGAGAAATCAGTGAAGTACAGACAATGCTAAGTATAAATTTAAATATGTGCAGCTTGGTCAAAGACTCTGTGTGTGTGTGTGTGTGTGTGTGTGTGTGTGTGTGTGTGTGTGTGTGTGTGTTTTGAGATGTTTATAGCTTATAAAGTTCTAAGAGCAGTTCCCTTTTTAAATTTGTCCTATTCCCTTTTAACTTGTTAAATTTATAGATCCAAGCAACAGTTAAATGTTTGAGCTGTCCCATAACCCTCAAGTTTAACAAAATAAGAATGCTCCCAGACAGTTGAAATTATGTGTAAACAGCCCTGTGAAACTCATAGTTGAGTCTATGCTAAGAAACTCCTTGAGGATACTGTTCATTACATTATAATATGTCTGGTCCATGAGGACTTTGGGCAGAAATAGGCAGAAGGCTTAAGTATCTGGAATAGTTTAGTGTCTGCTGAGCAATTGGTCTATTTTTGTCATAAGGACAGTGTGAATTGCATAATTAATCGGGCTTTCTTTTTAAATAGTCCATTTGAAAACTTGGAACTAAATTTGTGGTTCATCTATTGTAATGCATGGTCTTTATGGCTTGTATTTCAGTAGTATTTTCCTCATTCCTCAGTCCACTTAGTCTTTTCCCTTGTTTTGAGTTTCCTTGTAATATCCTTTTTATGCTTGCTTTTAAAAAAATTAAATATATATATATATATCTTATGTCTATATGTATATATAGCTATTTCTATATACATATTTAGAGATATATCCCTATAAGCCACTTTAAATCTTTTTGAAAGAAGTTGGGAAGGTGGATTGAGGCATCTGGGTGGCTCAGTCAGTTAGTCCAGCTTTGGCTCAGGTCATGATCCTGCAGTCCAGTCCATGAGTTTGAGCCCTGGGCTGGGCTCTATGCTGAGAGCTCAGAGCCTGAAGCCTGTTTCAGATTCTGTGTCTCCCTCTCTCTCTGTCCCATTCCCTCTCATGCTTTGTTTCTCTCTCTCTCTCTCTCAAAAATAAATAAACACTTAAAAAATTAAAAAATAAAGAAGTTAGGGAAAACATACAAAAAGCTGTTTTGAGGTATCTACTACATCCACACCACTGCATCACTGTGCTAGGTCTAGAGAAGGAAAGAAAAAAAAAAAAGGAGGCAGACGAGTAAACAAGCAAGGAAGAAAAAGAAAAGAAAACAAAATAAAAAGATGATATAGCCCCTGCCCTCAAGGAACTTGAGGAACGATAGCGCAGAGCTCTGTGAGCAGCTTGAGTGCTCATTGATTTCTCCCCTCTCTGAACTCTAACAGCACTTAGACCCAATTACACCCAATTTAGCCCTTGCTGATATACTGCTTGGTATTGTCTACTTATTGTTTTATGTGGCTAAGTGTTGCCTTTTGGGCAGGGACCTTATTTTAACTTCTCCTGTCTCTTACATTGAGTAGTGCAATTGCTACACAGATTGATTGATCGAGAAGCCACCCTTACTAGGAGGATGGTTAAAGCTCCTTCTGACATATAGGCTGGTGTAGCTGATCCCCTTAGACCTGCTAATCCCACAGCAACATTGATTGCCTGATTTATTTTTGCTGTGTGCAAGGATCTTTGAGGAAATGGACTCTTGCCTATAGTTCTGTGTGCCAGGTTTGTGTCTTAATTTGTTGCTGTGAGGGGAATTGAAATTATTTAATAATAATTAATTATTGCATTCAACAGAGATTTTTGGAGTGCTTACTCTGTGCCAAGCATTGTTTTAGGCTTTTGTAAAATATCAGCAAATGAAACAAATATATCAGTTAACAAAACAAGACCCCTGCCCTGCTGGTGTTTACATGCAAGCAGAATGGGGAGAGTGGTGAAGAAAGCAAACTTTAACACTAGATATAAAAACAGGTGATTATATAGTATGTTAGAACGAAGTGGGTCCTATAGAAAAATAAAGCAGACATGGGTAAAGGGGGGCTAGAAGTCCTGTGTGAGGGTAGGGTGTTGCAATGATAAATATGGTGGTTAGGGAAGGTCTATTGAGAAGGGACATTCAAGTAAAGACTGAAGAAAATTGAGAGAGCCAGATATGCCCAGATCTATGTAAAGCCACTGCAAAAGTCTAAAGCAGAAATGTACTGGGAAGACTCAAGAGGCAGTGAGAAGATGATGTGATTGGCATAGAGAGAGGAGAGAATGGTAAGACATGAGATAGGAGTGCTAACAGGGATCCATATCACATATGACTGTAGAATATTGTGGGCCTTGGGGTTTACTCATAATAGGATGAGAAACAGCTGGACGAAACTGAGAAAGAGAATGACATGGCTTATTTTGCTTTTGAGAGATGTATTTTGTTTCTTTTTGGGATTAGACAGAAGGGGGGCAATGGAGGAAGCTAGGAGACTAGCCAGGAACCTTTGGCAGTATCCAGGTGAGCAGTGATGGAGGCTCAGACCACGGGCAATAGCTATGAAAGTGGTAACAAGTGACCAGATTCTAGAAACACTTTTTAAAGGTGAAACAGACAGTATTTCCTGATGGTTTTGGATATAGGGTATAAGAGAATGGAGTTAAGGATGAACCCAAGGTTTTTGGCCTGAGTAAATTAAAGGATCAAGTTCCCATTCACCAAGCTGAAGAAGACTCCTGGAGGTACATATTTGAGAGGGAAGAGAGGGGGTTTAGTTTTGGACATGATTCTTTTAAAGTTTCTATAAGATATCCAAGTAGAACATATTAGTGGAAGACTAATTTACAAGAGAGATCTGAAATGGAAATGTAAAGTTGAGAGTCATTGGAATAAATGCTATTGAAAGCCATTAAGACTATAGAACACAAGAGATGAGAACAGATAGAGGTGAGGAGGCTCAAGGAATGAGCCGTGGGACCCTCTGTCATTAAGAGGTAATTAAGAGGAAGGAGCTAGCAAAGGAGCCTGAGGTGCAGCCAGTGAGGCACACAGAAAATCAAGAGACTGGTGTCCTGAAAGCCAAGCACAGACAATTACACGTGAAGGAATTACCAACTGGGTCAGAGCTACTGAAGAGTCAATTTATTTATTTATTTATTTATTTATTTTTTTTTTTTTTACAAATAGTTTATTGTCAAATTAGTTTCCACATAACACCCAGTGCTCATCCCCACAAGTGCCCTCCTCCATGCCCACCCCTCCTCCCCCCCACATCCACCAGTCCTCAGTTTTTGTCAGCATTCAAGAGTCTCTCATGGTTTGCCTCTCCCCTTTCCCCCACCATTTCCGCCCTTCTTCTCCCCCTTGGTCCTCTGTTAAGCTCCTCCTAATCCTCCTATACGTGCACACATATGATATTTGTCTTTCTCTGCCTGACTTATTTCGCTCAGCATAACACCCTCAAGGTCCATCCATGTTGCTACACATGGCCAGATTTCATTGTTTCTCATTGCCATGTAGTATTCCATGGTATAGATAAACCACATCTTCTTGATCCATTCATCTGTTGATGGACACTTAGGCTCTTTCCATGTTTTAGCTATTGTGGAGAGTGCTGCTATGAACATTGGGGTACATGTGCTCCTATGCATTAACATTTCTGTATCCCTTGGGTAAATTCCTAGCAGTGCTATTGCTGGGTCATAGGGGAGTTCTATTGTTAGTTTCCTTAGGAACCTCCACACTGTTTTCCAGAGGGGCTGTACCAGTTTACATTCCCACCAACAACCCAGAAAATTAATAGGCAACCAACAGAATGGGAAAAGATAGTTGCAAATGACATATCAGATAAAGGGTTGATATCCAGAATCTACAAGGAACTCACCAAACTACACGCCCGAAAAGCAAACAGCCCAGTGAAGAAATGGGCAGAAGATATGAACAGACACTTCTCCAAAGAGGACATCCAGATGGCCAACAATTTATTTTTTTTTTAAGTTTGTTTATTTTAAGAGAGAGAGAGAGGGGCGCCTGGGTAGCTTAGTCGGTTGAGCGTCAGACTTTCGCTTAGGTCATGATCTTGCGGTTCGTGGGTTCAAGGCCCCCGTCGGGCTCTGTGCTGACTGCCAGCTCAGAGCCTGGAGTCTGTTTCAGAGTCTGTATCTCCCTCTCTCTCTGACCCTCCCCTGCTCACGCTCTCTCTCTCTCTCCTAGAAATAAATTAAAAAACAAAGAGAGACAGAGAGAGAGAGAGAGAGAGAATCCCAAGCAGGGTAGATTCCATCCCTTCTTGATCCTGTGAGATGGTGACACAGGCTGAAATCAAAAGTCAGACACTCAGCTGACTGAGCCACCCAGGTGCCCCTGAAGAGTCAGTTTGTCAATTTAGATGAGGACAGATTGAGCAATGCAGAGGTCCTCAGTGACCTTGATGAGAGAAGTTTCAGTGGATTGGTGTGGCCAAAGGATTGATTGGAATGAATTTAAGAGATAATAGTAAAGGCAGAATTGTAGATAGTGAGTAGAGATAGCTCTTGCAAGGGTTTTATAACAAAGGGGAGCAAAGAAATAGGTTAGTAATTGTCAAGGAAGTGAGGATCACAAGAAGGTGATTTTTTGGGGTGATTGGATTTTCTTTTGATTTTTTGTTCCCCAAGATGAAAGAAACAGCAATATGGCAATATATTTGTATGCTAATGGAACTATTTCAGTTGAAAATTTAAAAAAAAATTGGTGATGCAAGGCAGGGTCGGGGCAAGGATTGCTGAGGTAATGTCCTTGAATATGCAAGAGAAGAGTGGAAACAAGTGATGAGTATAGACTGGCTGTACATGTCAGGGCACAGACATAGGTGCAGACAGGACAGGAGAGCATGCAGATGACAATGCTGTTGGTAAGTAAACGTGGTATAATGATAGCCACTGTTTATTACACATGTAGGTTGTGCTGAGCACTTAATATTTACAAGGAATTCACAGATATCCTGATGAGGTGGGTAGTCTCTTCCATATTTTTTAAATGTTTTTTTAAAATCTATTTGAGAGAGAGAGAAAGCAGGGTAGAGTGAGAGAAAGAGTGAGACACAGAATCTGAAGCAGGCTCCAGGCTCTGAGCTAGCTGCCAGCACAGAGCCCAATGTGGGGCTCGAACCCACAAACCAAGAGATCATGACCTGAGCCAAAGTCAGACCCTTAACTGACTGTGCCTCCCAGATGCCCCTCTCTTCCATATTTTATAGATCATGAAACTGAGGCTCACAGAGTGGAATAGCCTGGCCAACTATAGCTGGCAAGCAGTAGAATGGTGATGCCAGGATCCACCCCCAGCCTTTCTGACCCCCAAACCCAGTGGTAACTTCTGCTCTCTATTTCTTTAGGACATGGGTCTGTGGTCTCTCAGGCATGGATCTTAAGGAGAATAACTAGGCATTTCCCTAAAGGTCCATAAAATTCCAGCAGAAGCCACAGATAAATGGGAGTAAGGAGTCTGTTATCAGGATCTCTGTTCTCTTTCTGTCTAGATGCTGGATTCCAAGGAACCACAAAATGGAAGTTCAAGGGAAAGCTTCTCCCAAGAATTCAATTTACAATTCATAATTCCTCTCCATAGAAGGAGGAAATTGGAACTTGTCTAGAACTAATTCAGCAGATCAGAGAGGGAAATGGAAGTGGATAGAGGCCTAGCTCAGAACTTCCAACACTAAGGCCTGTGCCATTGGTATGTCAGATCTGAGTATAATACAAGAGTTGAGTACAGTGTAGTCTATAACCTTTTATTGCCTTCTATGTGTAGTTTGTCTTTCTTCTAGAAAACTAGAACTAGACTATGCCTGAGATGGGAGACCACCTAGTCTCATCTTTCACCCTGTGGGGAATGTTTTCATAAATGACTTTGCAAGACCCTCTTAGATAGCTCCTTTGAAAGTAACCTCATTGCCTTATTGGATAGTTGGATTCATATTTAGACAGCTACAATTGTTCATATTTTGCCTAAAATGTTGCTCAAATCTGCTTTCTTCTATCATCCCCACACCTCTTCTTCCTGCTACAACAATGAAGTTATACTTGTTCTAGAAGTCAGGCTTCTGAGCATGCTTCCTTGATTAGCCTATCCATCTTTAGTAGTTTCTATAGGGTTAGAGAAGAGGTTATTTCTTTCTATAAAATTATAACCTCATGTGGTGGTCACAGGAGCAGAAAAAAGCAACAGTCAAGGGGCCCTGCTTTACAGATCATTGGGCAGTGATGCTTTTGCCCTGATGAGGCAGAGAAACACTAGATTTGCTGTAAGCTCTGATACTACCCCTGTGCTCTGTACTTGGAACCTCTGGCTTCCTTTTTCCATGGGTTCTATTATGCCATGATTCTCCTAGTAAGAGAGAAGCTTATTTTGTAGAGAGAGAGCCAAACAATCCCCCCAAACCAACCACTCCCTCCCTCAGATTATCCTGATTTAACCTGAGCAGTTCTTGCTTGTAATGGCCCATCCTTGAGGGAGACTTGACTTTATCACATATCAAAGCAAGCAATAGCTTGAAAGAGAAGCTGTCAAGTCTGAAATGCCATCTTTCTTTCAGAAAGAAGGAAATCTGTGAGTTGCCAGAGACAATAGTGGTGAATGGTCCAGATGTGACTTGTGCTGTTCTGGCCTTGTTGAAAAGAAAAGGGAAAGCCATGTCATAAAGCTCCCCAGAAGAGGGCCATCACACTGAGGTCCAGGTGTCTCTGGGAGAATACTTCGCTGCATCTTCTTTTTTTTGTTTTGTTTTTTGTTTACTGTAATCTCTAAACAGGTTCTATCTGCTATATATATTTTTTTCTTCCCAGAGAGAGCTCTGTGAATGACACGAATCAATATAATATTCTGATCAGGGCCCATTCAGCATGGGAAGGGAGTCTTGTCTTCAAAGGGGCACCGGGTGAGGAAAGAAACTCAAATGTTCTGCTAACCTACCTAGCCTCCTGACTACCCCTGCAGTCCCACCTCAGACTCTGAGGCAGAAACGTAACAGGGAGAGGATCTAAGAAGCTATGGACAGCTGGGCCTCCAGTGGCTAAAGGGTAGTCAATCTGGTTCCAGAAAGTAGAGGAAAGGATCAGAAGGTTGCACACAAGGATGGAGGAAACTTCATTCCTTTAAGGCTCACTCTGTGCTATAATCAATGAAAACATTTCCAGGCTGATGAACCCAACTGTCCTGAAAAGACTCGGTTACCTGTTCCTCATCTTTGACCCTACCATGCAACATGGGACAGTTGCTGACAGAGCCTAGGGCTATTTCCCTGGTGCTCTCTCTTGGGTGGCCAGTCATAAGGAAGAAAACAAAAGATGTAATAAACACGGTTATAACCCAGAAATCATGCTAAGCATTTTCACATATGCTGACACACTTTATCCTCTACTTTGTAAGAAGCAAGATGTTATTACATCTTACAGATAAGGAAACTGAGGCTCAGAAATGTTGAATAGCTTAATACAGGGCTGAGCTCTGGTTGATTTGAGGTTTATTACACAATACCCTAGATTAAACAATGAAGTGTTTTCACCATGTATGTTAATCCTATTATGAGAAATTCTAGAGAATTACCTTGATTCTTCTTTGGGTTTTGATAGAATCTAGCATCATTTGAAATAAGTGGGTCTTGAATTGTTTTATGATTAATAATACTTGGTACCTATAATTGGTTTTAGGAATTACAGGATGATTTCCTGTAGAGTCAATGACAACTTTGGATGTTTTATGGAGAAGGTGCCAAAAATTCTGGTCTGATGGGAAGAGTGGACCTAAACCTTGCTCACGGTTCAATTGAATGGGATCATATTTGGCACCTGTTATGGTTTAGTCCTCTATTAGGTATTGTGGGAGAGCAAAGTGAAGACATTTTCTTTAAGCAATTTTATATGTTGCTTGAAAAGACACAGGATACAGTTGCACAACTAAGTGTAATAATGCAGGCAAGTTATGACAGAGGCTCAAATGAGCTGTGGAAATAATAAGAGCTTCAGGAGGTCAGAGGCCAGAGGTGAGAGATGGAGCAGCTACAGTATTTGGGCAATATCCAGTGTGGGAGGAATGATCTGGGCTTAAAAGAATGTAGTATTTGCCTGGGAAGAAAGAAATGGAGAAATTTTAAATGGGAGGAAGAGGAAGAAGTACACAAGTGTGGAGGTGAGAATGCTAACAGATGATGAGGAGGAGCCCATGCTGACTGGAAGCATATAAGAAACAGTTGAAGATTTTATAAGGAAGACAATCGGGCCTTGAATACTAACCTAGAGGGTGAACCTTATTCCGATGACCATGAAAAGCCATGGTGGGTTCTTGAACAAGAAAAGGAGTTTTTTCAAACTGAATCTAAGAGTGACATTCAAGGGGAAAGAGTGGAGCAAATCTTGCAGGAAGAGATACCACTTGGGAAGCTTTTGCCATGATTAAGGAATGAAGTCAGGAGCACTCAACCAAAGTGAAGGTGGGTAAGCAAAGCAAGGGCTGAGTGGGGCCCAATTCAGGAGACAGTGTCTGAGTATGCATGAGGGACAAGGGGAGCTGGGGAAGGATGCAAGGATGACTCCACGGTTTAAACCCTGTATGGAGTCAAGTTGTCATTCTCATTTTGGAACAGGCTTCAGGTGAAGGACTTTTCTGTTCGTAATGAAGCAGTGACTCTGTAGTACAGAAGCCTTGGACTGAAGCTTCATCTCTATGTTAGTTTTAGCCAACTCTCCCCTGCCTGACTCACAGGCTCGGAGACTCTGAAAATGTGCTTTGAGTTCCCTTCTAGGAACTGCGTTTAGAACTCTATGTGAAGAAAGGCAGGGTAATGTTTATCTCGCTGCTCACCTCCTTGCCCTCACCCACTTCCATATGCAAGAACTAGTACATCCTTCCATGCCATCATGGGCCTGCTGAGCAGTTGTGCTTGTAGACATTGAAGTTAACTAATATTCAGAGGGTATACAGAGCTAGGCATGTGAAGCCTCATTAGCTGTGTGGTTGGGTCATGGTGCCCACACCTGAGGATGTTAAATGGCAGCATTGTCAGGATAAGACAATGCAACTGTCCCACTACATTAACAGCCCATCAATCCCTACAGCCTCACACACAGCCTCTTCTCCCAGCCAGAGGCTCCTGGCAGCGCTGGTGTGTGGAGGCTGCAGCTGACTATGCAGGAGGGACAGCAGCGTGTGTTCTTTCAGGCTTCCATTGATCATAGGAATGATGAGACTGAAGAATGCTAAAACCTTGGGCTTCGCTTTGTGACAAGATCTGGCATTAAATATGTCATGAGCATAAATAAAGAAACAACAAAAGTGATTCCAGGGGTACCTGGGTGGCTCAGTCGGTTAAGCGTCCGACTTTGGCTCAGGTCATGATCTCACAGTTCATGGGTTCGAGCCCCGCATTGGGCTCTGTGCTGACAGCTAGCTCAGAGCCTGGAGCCTGCTTCAGATTCTGTGTCTCCCTCACTCTCTGACCCTTGCCTGCTCATGCTGTGTCTCTCTCTCAGAAATAAATAAAACATTAAAAATTTTTTTAAAAAGTGATTCCAGGTAGAACCTAATTTCTGCAGCCCTAGGCAGCCTCTTTTGTCATCTACTACAGGGAAGCAATAGGCAGGGTGGGTCTCAAACACAGATGGAGATGATTGGCTAATATCTCCTTGGTAAGATTTCAGGGTGACAATAAATGTTTGACCTGCTAAAACATAACTCCTCTATATCCTGAAGTAGAGCCTAAAATTCCCACTATCACACATCCATTGCTCTGAGGAATTTCATTTTTGGTCACCAGGTGATGGGTGATATCTTTTCAAGTTCTTCCTATTGGAATAACACATTAAGTCATGTAAAATATTCTGTATATATACTTTTCTCTTCTGTTATTAGTTAATAATGTCACTTGATATCCACACTATGCTTTATACATACATGGTAATTTTTAATATTAAAATATCCCAGGAGATATTAATACTAATCCAAATTTATTAAAAAGGAAAAATCAAATTTGTTAAATAAGGTATTTTACTTTCTTAAATTGAAAAATACTGTTTGCGCATATTAAAGATTCATAAGTAAGATGGTTCTTATAATTGTTGTATATGTTACATATAATGTCATTTTTCTCCTATCTTAAAAGGAAAATGGTTATTAAACAGGAACCACATAATACAGTATTAGCAAGCTAGCCCACTGGCAATTCCTTGGGAGTGTGCATTTTGACAAGGTATGTTAATGGAATGGAAAAAAAGGAAAGGTTCAGAGTGTGGAGTGTTGTGGAGAGCAGGTATCATCAGATCAGGGGCCAGAGTGGGTGACCCAGGACAGCAATCTGAGGACTCTCCTGCCCCTTGAGAGTGGGGATAGAGAATGCACAAATGGATTTGAGTTTACCAACCATAAACCCATACATGTTTTTGAGATTGGAGCCTTTACATATATTATGTAAGTATTTTGGGAAGCATTTATCCATCCTGTCTGTGATGCCAAGCCCTCCATTATCTATGTGGTAGTGTCTCTTACTGATTCCATGACACATTAGCTTATATCAACATTTCTCAAGCATTTGTGGCCACCATGCACTTACAAAAGTGGACTTCAGTTTTGCAACATCATCAGGAGCTCAAGACAAAATTTGTCCATTTTCTTTAGATTTTCCTTCTGTGGCAAACCAGTAGTTTTGTCAGTCATTCTGGCTCAGAGGCTGGGATTGGATCCTGATTCCACCACTTATGGTTTTTGTGATTCTGGATAAGTGATGTTGGCCTCCATGCTTCAGTTCTTCTTATCTCTTGCCCTAACCAAAATTTGGTTGACTTGTATAAACAGGAGATCTTTTTTCTCATATCCTTCATATCTGAGAATTGGGAGATTGGCTTTTTTTCCTTTTTTTCTTTTTTGCCTTGACTGCCACTTCCAGATCATTCCTCCCTCTGTTTTGTAGAGCCTTTTAAGGCTCAAACCAAATGACTGGATTAGTTTCTCCCTTTCCTTCAATAGTCGTTAGAAGAGCTCCTTGTCATGCCACTTTATTTATTAAGATTTAACACTCAACTCACCATCTTTTACTTTTCAATTCCTGCTTCTGTCCTAGATAGAGTCACCATCCATTAGACATCTGGTCTCTTGATTGCTTGAATTTCTCATGTCCAACAACCTGTTCTACATCAGCTGAGCCACTTGCTCCATGATCACATGCTGGACCACATCATCACCAGAAACTTTGTCTCCCAAATCATGAACCTGAGTGTTCACTTTTGCACTAAAAACTGCTATTCCTCTACCTCAGTTACCCAAATAGTTTTTCTGCATGGGTATTCTGACCTAAAAATCTCTCAATTCACTGAACCTCATTTGTGTCCATCAGCCCCCTCCTGTCTTCACTGTCACTTTATCCTGCTTAGTTTTCTATCATATCAATTTAATCAACCTATTTGCAAATAAGTTCAAATCAATTATATGTTATTTTTTATTTCACTTTCTTTGAAAAACTTTCATCTGGAAAGCAACAGACCACCTTCTCTGTGTCCATGCCTGATCAGCTGAGCATGATAGGAGAAAATCATAGAAATGAGTAGCTTGATATTACTATTTTTGTTTTATATATTATATTAATTATATTATATATTTATTATATTATAGTGTATTGTGTTGTATTGTATTATATTATATTTTAATGTATTGCATTGTATTGTATTGTATTGTATTGTATTGTATTGTATTGTATTGTATTGTATTTATTTTTGAGAAAGAGAGAATAGGGGAGGGTCACAGGGAGAGGGAGAGAGAATCTTAAGTAGGCTCCATGTTTAGCAATCTCATGACTGGGAGATCATGACTTGAGCTGAAATCAATAGTCAGACACTTAACCAACTGAGCTACCCAGGTGCCCCTGATATTACTATTGACATCACACTACCCTAAAGTCAAGTTCCCTGGGAATCAATTCTGAGATGGAGATTCAGGTTATCCAAGATTCTAGCTGTTCTAATTTCCCCATATATTTTATTATATATTTATATATATATATATATATATATATATATATATATATATATATACACACACACATACTCATATATATACATATATGTATGAGAGAGAGAGAGAATTATATACATAACTTTAAGCTTTAACTTAACCCTAATTATAAACATACACACACACACACACACACACACACACATATAATTGTCATTGATTTAAGCAGTATAGAAGTATAATGTTCCCTGATAAATGGCTTCCCATTCTTTTAAGGTATTATATTGAGACTGGCACCTCATCTGTGCCTTTAAAAAAACCATACTATTACTTTATCAGGTTGGCAATTACTGAAGCATAATGAGTAATAGGGTGAGTAAATGTCATGGCTATATGTCCTTGCTTTTCCTCCTTTGCTATAAAGTGGATCTACTGATCTGATGGGATGTTATGCAGGATCCTATGTTGAGAAACCTTTAGATAGTGTGCTGGTTAAGGCCTCTAGTCAGGAAAGTCAAGCCCATCAAGATATATGTTAATACCATCAAGATAAATCTCTGCTAAAGACAAATCATTAAGATATGTCTCTCTGTTGTTCCAGGGTGAAGGAGTTCAATGTAACCCATTTGACACCAAGTGTCAGGTTGGTCTCCTCTAGGGATGATGCTGTAGTGGAGACTCAGTGTTTGTCTCTGTTGTGAGCACATTAGACATTTTCAGCTTCAAGAATTAAATCAACCTTGGGGCACCTGGGTGGCTCAGTCAGTTGAACATCAGACTCCTGAATTCATCTCAGGTCATGATCCTGAGGTTATGGGATTGAGACCTCTATCAGGCTCCATATGCAGCCTGGGATTCTCTCTCTCTCTGTCTCTCTCTCTGTCTCTCTCTCTCTCACTCTCTTCTCTCTCTCTCTCTCTCTCTCATGCGCACACACACACACACACACACACACACACACACACACCAAAGAAAGAAAAAGGCACTGAATCAGCCAATCAGCCTTGGTAAGTGAGAATCCATACTGTTGAGCTCATGCATTGCATCCATCCCTATCACCATGGTTACTCCATTTATGAACCCATTGTGTAAGCTGAGGAGCTGCTAACAAAGTCTAGCTTAATTCTTCATTGACTGGCTTAATTATTCCGGTACTTTCTGGAGGGTATTAACATATGACATAAAAATCTTCACAGTTTAGACCACTCCCAGAGGTCAGTTCATAAGCTTATTTTCCATTCTTGTCCCAATTACTCAGTCTGTTTTTTTTTTTAAATAAGCCCTTACCATTTGTCCAAGCCATTCATCACTGTGCATGAGGCCATATATAGTCTTACATCAGACCACTTCTTTTGTTATTTTTTTAAATGTTTATTTATTTTGAGAAAGAGTACATGCACCATGTGTGAGTGGGGGAGGGGCTGAGAGAGAAAGGAGGGGAGAATCCCAAGCAGGTTCCCCATTGTCAGTGCACAGCCTCACACAGGGCTTGATCTCATGACTATGAGATCATGACTTGAGCCAAAATCAAGAGTAGGACACTTATGAAATAAATAGTAGGACACTTAACCAACTGAGCCACCCAGGTGTCCCCAGGCCACTTTATTGCCACTCAAAGTAAACAACCAAGTGTGTCACTTGAAACTCTTGCCTGCTGGTAGAATTTCATCTCGTTGCTACACACCAGACTAACCTATCTATGACCAAACCCAATCATTTTTTTCTTTACTAGTGGATTATTTAGTGGTGTGAATTGAAAGAGAGGTGCCATAAGTTTGAGCTAAAAAAGAGCTGCTAGCCTAACAGTAGTGATCTACTGCCTCCTGCAGCGTATATTTTGTACCCTTCACCCCTGCCTGTACCCGACCTGGAGTTACTTCTGCCCCCCAGTGAGTTGTTGCTAAACCTGCCTGAACTTATTATTTGGTTAATCTGATAGAACTCAGCTCATGAAGGGCAGCTCTGTCTGCATGGCCACTTGATGTCCCATGGTTAAATGTTCAGTTTCTATCAGTGTTCTTTAGCATGCTAGTAGCTGCTTTTTAAACTACTATAAATGGCATGGCCTTGCTACAGAATCCTAATGGTCTCCATTTTGATTTCTCTGCGAGGATCTGCTATAAACTCCACATGGAATCTTTTCTCTCTGCAGACATCTCTAGTACCATAGGGTCTACCAGGTCTGTGGCACAAGCATTAAGACTGCTTGCCTGCCAGTCTGCTCTGCTGCAGGGCCCTTTCCTGCTCTAGGCCCCATTCAAAGTGGGAAGCCTTTCATTTCAGCCATGAAATTAATTGGCACAGTATTACCAAGAGTGGCATATGCTTCCTTGAGCACCATAGGAGGCCTATTAAGTGTGTGCACTACCTTCTTATTGTTGGAATGTAGATAAAACATACCATGCCCTGTCCTGGCATGTCATGTCCTGGCATGCCTCAGACACTAGATTCCTAAAATTTGTGCTAATGTGATAAATTCCTTAATCTTCATAGCTGTCTGCAGGTCAGATGTCTGCCTGGCTGCTACACTGACCTTGTCAATCATTATCATATTATGTCCATCTTGCCTTAGATGACTAAATGCCACACCTTGGCCTCTACTATTTCATGGCTCTGTCATCCCTGTTGCTGCTGGAGAATTCAGTTCCATAGCCTCTCCTCTCCTAAATCCTAGCCTGCATAAGTCAGCCATGCTTGAGCTTTTCAAGACTTTCAGTTCCCTTCTGTGTTTGTGAGCTCCAGGCTACCATAACAAAATATCTTAGACTGGATAGCTTAAACAGAAGTTAATTGTTCATAGTTCTTGAAGCTAGAGGTCCAAGATCAAGGTTCTGACCAACTTGGTTTCTGCTGAGAGACTCTTTCTGGCTTGCAGGTGGCTTTCTTTTTCATTATGTCCTCACATGGCCTTTTCCCAGTGCATGTCCATGATGGCATGGGGGAGAGAGAGAAAGAGGATGCACACACTCTCTACTGTCATTTTTTTCTTTCTTTTTTTTTTTTTTTTAAATAAGAACACTCATCTTTTAGATTAGAGCCCCACCTTTTTAAAAAATCTCACTTAACCTAAATTACCTCCTAAAGACTCTATCTCCAAATATAGGTTAGGACTTCAATGTATGAATTTTGAAGGGACACAATAGCACAGTCCATAGCATCCTTTCACTTGTGCATCCCTTACTGCTACTATAAATGAAATGAAGTGTCCTTTGGGCCCTCCCATGGAACATAGCCAGCTGATGTCTTTTTCTGGCTTACATAGCATATGCATTGCAGTGTGGCCACTTCTCTGAGCTTCTTCATCATCTGCCATGACACTTTTGGCATTTCTACTTCACTTATTGTGGACCATCCCTTTTTCCAATTTTCCAAGAGCATCCTTTTAGCGTATTAGCATTGTTTCTCAAGAAACTTGCCGGGATGTTAAATCTTGTATCCTGGAAGGGTGCTTTCCTATCAATAAACTCTCTTATCCAACTTTAGATTCCGCTATTCTTGACATAACTTTCAGAGACCAGTCTCATAATATTGCCCCAACTTCTGCTACCAGACATAGAGTAGATCCCACCATCCTTTTGACATATTGTCCCCTTTATCCCTTTAGTAGTCCCAGTGTTTCCCCATCTGGCTTATGCTGAGATGTGATGGGCCTTTTACCAAATTGGCCTGGTGCAGTTATACCCTAAGGGTAGTGTTTGTTTGACAAATAACAGGCCTCTGTAATATATATATATATATATATATATGTATGTGTATATATATATATATACATATATATATATATATATATATTGAAGTTTTTGTTTAAATTTCAATTAGTTAACATACACTGTAATATTAGTTCCAGGTGTACAATATAGTGATTCAACACTTCCATACATCACCCGGTGCTCATGATGACAAATGCACTCCTTAACCCCATCACTTATTTAACCCATCCCTCCACATACCTCCCTTTTGGTAACCATCAGTTTGTATAATTAAAAGTCTGTTTCTTGGTTTCCCTCTCTGTTTTTCCCCTTTGCTAATTTGTTTGTTTCTTAAAATTCCACGTATGATTGAAACCATATATGGTATTTGTCTTCCTCTGATTGACTTAATTCACTTAACATAATACTCTTTAGTTCCATCCATGTCTTTGCAAATGGTAAGGTTTCATTCTTTTTTATGTCAAGTAATATTCCATTGTATATATATATATATACATATATATATATATACCACATCTTCTTTAACAATTCTTCAATCTATGGACTCTTAGGCTGTTCCCATAATTTGGCTATTGTGGATAATGCTGCTATAAACATTGAGGTACATGTATCCATTTACATTAGTATTTTTGTATTCTTTGGGGAAATAACTAGAAGTGCAATTGCTGGATCATAGGGTAGTTCTATTTTTGACTTTTTTTTATAGGAAATTGCATACTGTTTTCCAGAATGGCTGCACCAGTTTGCATTTCCACCAACAGTGCAAAAGTGTTGCCCTTTCTCCACATCCTTGTGAGTACTTATTTCTTGTGTTGTTGATTTTAACCATTCTGACAGGTGTGAGGTGATAGCTCATTGTAGTTTTTATTTCCATTTTCCTTATGATCAGTGATGTTGAGCATCTTTTTATGTGTCTGTTGGACACCTATCTGTCTTTTTTGGAAAAATGCCTATTCATGTCTTCTGCTCATTTTTAAATTGGATTAGTCATTTTTTGGGTATTGAGTTGTATAAGTTTATATATTTTGAGTACTGACCCTTTATCAGTTATGTCATTTACAAATATTTTCTCTCATTCTGTAGGTTGCTTTTTAGTTTTATTGATTGTTCACTTCACTATGCAGAAACTTTTGTTTTGATGTAGTTCCAAAAGTTTATTATTGCTTTTGTTTCCTAGAAAGAAGTTGCTGTGGCTGATGTCAAACAAGTTACTGCCTGTGTTCTCTTATAGGATGTATATGTTTTTAGGTCTCATATTTAGGGCTTTCATTCTTTTTAAATTTATTTTTGTGTAAGGTGTAACAAATGGTCCATTTTCATTCTTTTGTATGTTCCTGTCCAGTTTTCTTAGCACCATTTGTTTTAGAGACCTTCTTTTTTCCATTGAATATTCTTTTCTGTTTTGTCAAAGAGCAATTGATAATATAGTTGTGGGTTCTGTTCTGGGCTTTCTATTCTATTCCATTTATCTATGTATCTATTTTTGTGCAAGTACCAAACTGTTTTGATTACGACGGCTTTGTAATATATCTTGAAGTCCAGAATTGTGATGCCTCCAACTTTGCTTTTCTTTTTCAAGGTTGTGCTGGCTATTTGGTTCCATACAAATTTTAACACTGTTTGTTCTAGCTCTGTGAAAACTGCTGTTGGTATTTTGATAGAGATTGCACTAAATGTGTAGATTGCTCTCAGTTGTATGGACATTTTAACAATATTTGTTCCTCCAATCCATGAGTATGGAATATCTTTCCATTTCTTTGTGTTGTCTTCAATTTCTTTCAGCAGTGTTCTATAGTTATCAGAGAACAGATTTTTCAACTCCTTGGTTATGTTTATTCATGCATATCATATTGGTTTTGTGCAATAATAAATGGAATTTATTCCTTAATTTCTCTTTCTGCTGTTTAATTATTGGTGTATAGAAATGCAAAAGATTTCTGTATGTTGATTTTGTGTCCAGTGACTTTACTGAGCTTAATTATCCGTTCTAGCAGTTATTATTATTTTTTTTTGGTAGAGTATTTCCGTATTTCTATATAGTGTATCATGTCATCTGCAAATAGTGAAAGTTTTGCCTCTTTGGCAACTTGGATACTTTTTATTTCTTTTTGTTGTCAGATTGCTGTGGCTAGGACTCCCAGTATTATGTTAAATAACAGTAGTAGACATCCTTGTCTTGCTCCTGACCATAGAAGAAAGAAACTCTCAGTTTTTCCTCATTGAGAATGATAATAGCTGTTGTTTTTTCATAAAAGACCTTTACAATGTTGAGGTGTGTTCCTTCTATACCTACTTTGTTCAGGACTTTTTTTTTTTTTTATCATGAATGGATGTTGTACTTTGCCAAATGCTTTTTCTGCATCCATTGAAATGATCATACAGCTCTTATCTTTTATTAATGTGATGTTATACTGATTGATTGATGAATATTGAATGACACTTGCAACCCAAAAATAAATCCGACTTGATCATGGTGATTTACTTTTTTATTGTGTTATTGGATTTAGTTTGCTAGTATTTTATTGAGAATTTTTGCATCTATGTTTATCAGGGATATTCGCCCATAGTTCTCTTTTTTAGACGTCCCTTTATCTGTTTTTGGTATCAGGGTAATGCTGGCCTCGTAGAATAAATTTGGAAGATTTCCTTCTTACTCTTTCTTTGCGGGTGTGTGGCTTGAAAAGAATAGGTATTAACTCTTCTTTAAATGTTTGGTAGAATTCACCTGTGAGGCCATCTGGTCCTGGTCTTTTTTTGAGGGGGGGGTGGTTTAGGGGTGTGTTTTTATTACTGATTCAATTTCTTCAATGGTTATTCATTTCTTCAAGTTTTTATTTCTTTCTGTTTTGGTTTTGGTAGTTTATATCTTTCTAGGAATTTATGCATTTCTTTCAGGTTGTCCAATTTGTTGACATATAGTTTTTCGTAATTTTCTTTTATAATTATTTGTATTTTTGTGGTGTTGAATGTTATTTTTCCTGTTACTTGTGACTATTTATTTGGGTCTTTTCTTTTTCTTTTTGATAAATCAGGTTAGAGGTTTATCACTGTTAGTAATTTTTTTCAAAGGACAAGCTCCTGGCTTAATTGATCTGTTTTATTGTTTTTTGTTTCTATATCATTTACTTCTGCTTTAATCTTTATTTCCTTCCTTCTGTAGGCTTTAGGCTTTGTTTGTTGTTCTTTTTCTAGCTCCTTTAAGTGTAAGGTTAGGTTTGAGATTTTTCTTGCTTCTTGAGGTAGACCTGTATGACAATATAGTTCCCTCTTATGACCACTTTTGCTGCATCTCAAAGGTTTCGGATTGTTGTTTTCATTTTCACTTGCTTCTATGTATTTAAAAAAATTTTTTTATTTCCTATTTAACCCTTTCATGTTTAGTAGCATATTTTTTAACCTCTATATATTTTTGGTCTTTCCAGATTTTTCTTATGGTTGACTTTTAAGCGAGAGGAGGGGAAACATCAGTTTCTAATAGAAAATAGTGGTCCACTCCTGTAGACTTCAGGGGAATATGAGGTTTCAGCATTCCTGTGTTTTTCAACATGGATGTTCCCATCCTAATATTCAGATACCCATTGCTTTTCACTCACATCCTTGACTTTGTAACAGCAGCTTCTTGAGGTTGAGAATTCAAAGTTCTCTGTGCCTTGCTACCCTTATAATTAAGTTTTTGACCTGATCTCCAGCCTTTTCTGCCTCCTGTTGAAAGAAAGGGGGGTCTCTATATATGCTGCTAAGGAGGTCTTATATTTCCACACTTTGCTTTAAATTGGTGATTAATCACCCTTGGCCTTTGTTGTCTTTCTAACATATCAATAGCTCTCAGTAGTAGTCTTCAATCCCATAGGCTTGCAACTTACTATTTTCTGATACTTCTTAAATGCCTGAGATATTTCACCTCTGGTGTTTCCTGTTCCACTGGTATCACATCCCAATTCACTGCCAGTAAAAATTTTAATAACTCTCTCACTACAACATGCCAGGAACTATCAGGACTCCAGCTATCACTAGTGGCAGGCCTCATTTATAGCTAAATCTATACAGTAGTACAACTCTAAAATCCCATTTTTAAATTCTGCTACTTGATCCCACCTGACATAGGTCAAGTTCCCTGAAAGCAGACTTTGAGATGAAAATTTGCATGCAGGTTTACTGGGAGTGCTCTCAGGAATCACACCTGTAAGGGAGAGAGGGATGCAGGGCTGGAGAGAGGGGGATGATGAACCTTGATATGGTTGCAGCAAATGACTCAGCCAGCTCCACAGGAAGCCTTCAATTGGCATAGCCTTCTAGAGTACTCCCAAATTAATTTAGAGATTGTAATATCCATCAGTTTTTCAGCTTTGGTTTAGTGCCTTCAGAATTACAGGTAGGAAATCATTTCAAACATAAGGTAGCAGATTTATTTTCCAACATTTTCTTCTATTTGTTTATGTATTTACTTTTTGCATCCCCTGATAGGTAACTCATTATAAGTAAAGTGTGACCAAAGTCTGGTTGATGTAAACATATTTAAGCCACTTGAACTCAGACCCTTACACTTCACAATAGTTTAATTCATATTTCTTAGGTTGTTGTGATCTTTGAGAAATCTTGTAGAGCAGAGAGTTATCAGAAGACCAGGGGACCAGTATCAGGCCAATTTCTAAAAGGTGAATAACAAATACATTAAAATTTCAAAATGATTTAAAAAATAAAGTAGTTTGATAATATCTAGGAAAGAAAGTAGAGAATGTTTGCATCCGTATTCATCAAGGATATTGGCCTGTAGTTATCTTTTTTGCTGGTCTTTGTCTGGCTTGGTAATCAAAGTGATGCAGGCTTTGTAGAATGAGTCTGGAAGTTTTCCTTTGATTTCTATTTTTTGGAATAGCTTGAGAAGAATGGGTATTAATTCTGTTTCTAATGTCTGGTAGAATTCCCCAGGGAAGCCATCTGGTCCAGGACTCTTATTTGTTGGGAGATTTTTTGATAACTAATTCAATTTCTTCACTAGTTATGGGTCTGTTCAGATTTTCTCTCACTTGCCATGTGAATTTTTGTAGTGAGTGTGTGTTTAGGAATTTGTTCATTTCTTCTAAGTTGTCCAGTTTGTTGGTATATAATTTTTCATAGTATTCCCTGATAATTGCTTGTATTTCTGAGGGATTGGTTGTAATAAACCCATTTTCATTTGTGATTTTGTCTACTTGGGTGCTCTCTCTTTTCTTTTTGAGAAGCCTGGCTAGAGATTTGTCAATTTTGTTTACTTTTTTTAAAAAAACCAACTCTTGGTTTCATTGATCTGTTCATCTGGTTTTGTTTGTTTGTTTGTTTGTTTGTTTGTTTTTGGTTTCTATATTGTTTATTTCTGCCCTGATTTTTATTATTTCTCTTCTCCTACTGAGTTTGGGGTGCTCTTGTTGCTCTCCTTCTAGTTCCTTTAGGTGTGCTGTTAAATTTTGTACTTACACTTTTTCTAATTTCTTGAAATAGGCCTGGAGTGCAATGTACTTTCCTCTTAGGACTGCCTTTGCCACGTCCCATAGAGTTTGGATGGTTGTATTTTCATTTTCATTTGTTTCCATATATTTTTAAATGTTTTCTCTAATTGCCTGATTTGCCCATTCGTTCTTTAGTAGGGTGTTCTTTAACCTCCATGTTTTTGGAGGTTTTCCAGACTTCTTTCTATGATTGATTTCAAGTTTCATAGTATTGTGATCTGAAAGTGTGCATGGTATGATCTCAATACTGAAAGCTTTTCCCTGAAATCAGGAACACGACAGGGATGTCCACTCTCACCACTGTTGTTTAACATAGTGCTGGAAGTCCTAGCATCAGCCATCAGACACCAAAAGGAAATACAAGGTGTCAGAATTGGCAAAGAAGTCAAATTCTCACTTTTCGCAGTTGACATGATACTCTACATAGAAAAACCGACAGACTCCACCAGAAGCCTACTAGAACTGATCCATGAATTCAGTAAAGTAGCAGGGTACAAAATCAAGATACAGAAATCGGTTGCATTTTTATACACCAATAATGAAGCAACAGAAAAAGAAATCAAGAAACTGATCCCATTCACAATTGCACAAAAAACCATAAAATACCTAGGAATAAACCTAACCAAGGATACAAGAGATCTGTATGATGAAAACTATAGAAAACTTATGAAGGAAATTGAAGAAGACACAAAGAAATGGAAAAACATTCCATGCTCATGGATAGGAAGAATAAATATAGATAAAATGTCATTACTACCCAAAGCAATCTACACATTCAATGCAATTCCAATCAAAATTACACCAGCATTCTTTTCAAAACTAGAACAAACTATCCTCAAATTTGTATGGAACCACAAAAGACCCTGAATAGCCAAAGTGATATTGAAGAAGAAATCCAAAATGGGAGGCATCACCATCCCAGACTTTAGCCTCTACTACAAAGCTATAATCATCAAGACAGTATGGTATGGGCACAAAAACAGACACATAGGCCAATGGAATAGAATAGAGAACCCAGAATTGGACCCACAAATGTATGGCCAACTAATCTTTGACAAAGCCGGAAAGAGTATCCTATGGAAAAAAGACGGCCTCTTTAGCAAATAGTGCTCGGAGAACTGGACAGCAACATGGAGAAGAATGAAACTAAATCACTTTCTCACACCATACACAAAAATAAACTCAAAATGGGTAAAGGACCTGAATGTAAGACAGGAAACCACCAAAGCCCCAGAGGAGAAAGCAGGAAACAACCTCCTTGACCTCAACCACAGCAATTTCTTACTTGACACATCCCCAAAGGCAAGGGGATCAAGAGCAAAAATGAACTATTGGGACCTCATCAAGATAAAAAGCTTCTGCATAAGGAAACAATCAATAAAACTAATGGGCAACTGACAGAAAGGGAGAAGATAGTTGCAAATGATATGTCAGATGAAGGGTTAGTGTCCAAAATCTATAAGGAACTCACCAAACTCCACACCCTAAAAACAAATAATCCAGTGAAGAAACGGGCAGAAGACATGAACAGACATTACTGCAAAGAGGACATACAGATGGCCAACAGACACATGAAACGATGCTCAGCGTCCCTCATCATCAGGGAAATGCAGAACAAAACCACACTGAGATACCACCTCATGCTGGTCAGAGTGGCTAAAATGAACAAATCAGGAGACTCTAGATGCTGGCAAGGATGCGGAGAAATGGGCACCCTCCTACACTGTTGGTGGGAATGTAAACTGGTGCAGCCCCTCTAGTAAACAGTGTGGAGGTTCCTCAAAAAATTAACAATAAAAGTCTTCTATGACCCAGCAATAGCACTGCTAACAATAGAACTCTCTTATGACTCAGAAATAGCACTGCTAGGAATTTACCCAAGGGTTACAGGAGTGCTGATGCATAGTGCCACATGTACCTCAATGTTCATAGCAGCACTCTCAACAATAGCCAAAACATGGAAAGAGCCTAAGTGCCCAACAAGTGACGAATGGTTCAAGAAGATGTGGTTTGTCTATACAATGGAATGCTACATGGCAATGAGAAAGAATGAAATCTGGCCATTTGTAGCAACATGTTTGGAACTTGAGGGTGTTATGCTGAGCGAAATAAGTCAGGCAGTGAAGGACAGATACTATATATTTGCACGTATAGGTGGATTAGGAGGAACTTAATGGAGAACCATAGGGGAGAAGAAGGGGAAAAATAGTTGGGGAGAGGGAGGGAGGCAAACCATGAGAGACTCTTGAATGCTGAGATAAAACTGAGGGCTGATAAGGGTGGGGGAGAGGGGAAGGGAGGTGATGGACATGGAGGAGGGCACTTGTTGGGATGAGCACTGGAAACCAACTTGAAAATAAACTATTGAAAAAAAAGAAAGAAAAGGAAACAAAGAGTCCTAAGATCCAAAGTGAGTTGTTAAAGAACATGTCATGTCAGGGGTACCTGAGTGGCTCAGTTGGTTAAGTGTCCGACTTCGGCTCAGGACATGGTCTCGCTGTTTGTGGGTTTGAGCACTGCGTCAGGCTCTGTGTAGACAGCATGGAGCCTGGAGCTTGCCTCAGATTCTGTGTCTCCCTCTCTCTCTGTTTCTCCTTCACTCATACTTTGTCTTTCAAAAATAAATAAATATTTAAAAAAATTTTTAAATGTCATGTCATACTTGTCTATTCTTTTTTTTTTTCTGTAAATATTTTAGATGAGTAGGTCAGGAGAATGTGTTTCTGGATTTCATTAAGACATGCTGACAAAATTTATCATATTATATCACATATCACGATATCCTAAGAAAGGATAAAAGCATTTTAGTGAGATAATATATTAGTGAAGGATCCAAAGACATTGATCAGTAATAAACTGGAGAGAGTTTCTAGTTACCTGCCTCGGGGTTCTATCCTTAGGTCAGTGCTGGTCAAAATGTTAGCCAATGGTTTCTATAAAGACAGAAGCTATAGTGATCCATTGTGTAAGTGACACAAATTTGGGGTAGTTAGTGAATGTACTGGAGGATAAAATCAGTTCCCCAGAAGTTCTTGACAAGCTGAAAGAATGGAATTAATCCAAAATGATGAAATTAACCCAGGAGATTGTAACATCCTGTATTGTGTTTAGAAAAATAACACCACAATCATAGGATGAGATAATTGTCAAGTAAGTCGTAAAGGAATACAAACAATTCTTGGGATTTAGTTGAGAGTACATTGTCGTCACTGAAAAGCAAATACACTCTTCCCTACATGAACAAAACTGCAGTGTCTAAAGTGACCAAAGGTGATCATTTTGTTACATTTGATTACAGGTGATTTCACTTATAAAGGAATGTGTTTTGGACACCATACTTTGCTAGATCTAGTTCTGAGGAGAGGAACCAGAATGTTGAAGATTCATAAAGGCTTACATGTAAGGAATTATCTTGGAAGCTGGCGATACCTAGCCTGGAGAAGATAAAGCTGAGAGAAATATACAGTTCATGGCTGAAAATCTTGAAAGAAAGGCATGAGGGAAAAGGGTTTATCTTGTCCTTTCTTTCCAAGTTGAAAGCTACAGAAAAATAGATTTAAGTTTAATTTAAGGAAAAACTAGTATTCCGAGTAATTTTTTAGTGTTTTGCCAATGCATGAGTGGTTAAGCATAGATTTGATGGTGACACAGCATGAGTGTTTTAGGAAAGACTCAAACATCTATCATGTTGGAGGTTGAACTGGGTGAGAATGAAGATTCCTTTAAACCATCAGATTCTGTTCCTCTGATTAAAGGCAAGAATTTCTGTTGATTTTAAGGAGGTCATTATTAGAATATGGTATGGTCTGCTGCTTAGGACATAGCAAAGTTAGACTGATCAAGGGTGATCTTTTAAAGAAAACCCTCTTTGAAGGAACTTAAGCTGCTCATGTTCTGTGCCTTTGTGTCTGTAAATATTTCTGAAGTGGAAGCAACAGAGCAGAACCCTGCACTTCAGCCCAGCCTCCCTTTGTCCTCTCTAAGCTGTCAAAATCTGCTAATGTCTTTTACTCAAATGCAAGCATACAGGAATAAAAACAATTCAAAGTGTTGTCCCCATAAGGAATAAAATTGTTCAGGGGTTAATAATGACTCCATTTGTTAAATACTATGTGCCAAGCACTATGCTAAACACTGGATTGTATTTATTAATTTAGTCTTCATAACAACCCTCTAAGCTTGTGCTGTCATTATTTTAATCTCCAGATGGGGAAACCAACCCTCCAAAAGCCAATAGTCATAGTCAGTATGACATAGACATGGTCATAGACATAGTCAGTTTGAGCTGAAACTCGAACCCAAGCTGTCAGTCTAGGACTAAAAAAAAAAAAAAAATCAATGCTGGTAACTTCTATACAATGCTGTCTCTCCAGGGTAAGGAGACGATGTGTAAAAATGTGTAAAAAGGCTCTGTGTAAAAATTCTGATGGCAGCATTGTGTGTCATGCCTTTGAGAGTAGCTGAGCAGAGACCCAAGTGTATAGCATGCAGAACTGGGGAAGACAGTGCCTTTCAGACAGTTGAAGGAACCATTCGTGTTGACATCATTTTTTGGATTACCAACAGTCACAGTCTGCTCGCATAAATTGAGTCTTATTTCAATTGGCTCATTTGCTGAGAATAACAAGTGCACATGCCAATGTGGATAAAAACAGAAAGACCAAAGGAAAGAGAAGGGATGAAAAAGCATTTTACTGGTATCTCAAATGAAAAAAGAACCCACACATTAAATTTTTCTTGTTACGAAAGGAGTATTTCCCCATTGTAAAACCAATTAGGAAATACAGAAAGTTACAGGGAAGATACCATTTGCAATCATCATGCTGCCCAGATGCCCAGCTGACCAATGTGACCATTTAGACACATAGACTTTCAGTCATGTACATATAAATCCACATATTTTTTTACAAAAATGTGAGCACTCTGTACACACAGCTTTGTAGCACTTTTTTTTCACTAAATATATTATTGTGAACATTTTTACACCTCATTAAATTTTCTTCTACCCCATCATTTGAAATGGTTACATAGCATTCTGCTGCCTGGATGTGCCATAATTGGAACCTCATTTCTTATAAACAAGTAAATAATCCATGGGAAGCTCTCCTGCAGGTCAAACACAAACGTTTTACTAGGACCAGAAAAGGAAAGAAGGAACATCAAGGGTATTGGTTGGTTGGGATTTTGATTTGGAGATGTGTCCAGGACTTTAAGAAATGGGAGTAGTAACAGTGAATCCTGGTGAAAGACATTTAAAAGGATACCATCCACCCAAAAGGACATAAGAGGAAAGGAGGTAAGAGACTTGAAATGTTTGTTAAGATGGAAGAAAAGAAGGATTTCAAGGACTCTTCCAAGGAGAGAAAAACTTTGCAGGAAGGTGAGCACGAATTCAGGCCTGGGTAAAGAACAGATTTAGGGTTTGGTAGGGGTACTGACCAATAGGGAGAAGCTGTAAAAGCACAACCCTGAGTCTAATGTGCCATTTAAAATCCAAAGCCTGTCGTGTCCCCACAGGCAGCATTAAGATGTCCTTGGTTCTCAGAAAGCCTGGACCTTGTTTGTGAGCCTGATGCACTAATTACCCAAGAGAATAGCTACGGACGTTGTGGAAAGATGAGACTCTGTAGTTATATCTCCATGGGAATTTGCCAGGGGTGTTCCCACCTATGACTGAGGACAGCCAGAGGAAGGGAGGAAAGATATGCTTTTCCGACCACTGCAAAGTCCTGGATACCACTGGATATCCCCCGTCTTTCCTTTCGTCATGGTTTAGGACCAGTGTGTGTGTGTCTCTCTCCACAAGTGGGCTTCAGGGCTATTGGTGACCATGAGTGAGGAGGAGGAGTTATATCAGAGGGAGCTCAGCAAGGGGAATACAACTGCCAAAGGTCTTAGGCTGTGGAACAGCAGGCAGCAAATGTATTTTAAAAGTACTTCCTTTTGGGGTGCCTGGGTGGCTCAGTTGGTTGAGCGTCTGACTTCAGCTCAGGTCATGATCTCATGGTTCATGTGTTGGAGCCCCATGTCAGGCTCAGTGCTGACAGCTAGCTCAGAGCTTCGAGCCTGTCTTTGGATTCTGTGACTCCCTCTCTCTCTGACCCTCCCCTGCTCATGCTCTCTCTGTCTCTCTCTCAAAAATAAATAAAACATTAAAAAAAGAACCTTAAAAAAATACTTCCTTTTGACCTCTATTTTTACAAAGACTATCTGGCTAAGGAGGTTCTCCCGTTTTGGTCACCCCTTTTGAATAGGATTGTAGGAAGCATTTGCCTGGGCTTTTTAAAAACACTGGTAGGAATCTTTGGAAACCATCTGTTGTTCTTCATATGATGTGAAGACCTGGGTTGTGTAAAGTCAAAATACCACATGTTATGCAACCTTGAGATTTTCCTCATTGATAAATAAGACAGATAATGATAAAACCTCTGTCATACATGTGAGGATTGAATGACTTATTGCTGCTTTTCTGAAAGAAGAGGTCGATTTAACATACCTTTCCTCAGGAGGATGGTCTGGGAAAGCTGCCATTTTCTTTCCATTCCCTCCTTTCTGGGCCCTGGACCTCATCAGCCCTATCGTGTCAACTGAACTTGAGACAATTGAGTCACACTAACAGAAGTCTCAAGAGGCTTTTGTAGAAATTATTCCACTATATGGATGGGTTAAAAATTTTCCTGGCTTCCCCAGTCCATTCTTTTTCTGCAAGCAAGCTCTATGGGGAGTAGGGGGAGGAATCTATCATCTACCCATTTATCTATCTATCTATCTATCTATCTATCTATCTATCTATCTATCTATTTATCTATTATCATCTATCTATCATCTTTCTATCTAATCTATCTCAGAAAGATGTTTGAGATCAGAAGCAGAGGAAATAATTCTGTGATTCAAATGTTTACTGGGTTGGATAGCCAGACACATCCGTCTCTGTAGCAGGTATTTGCCCATCCGATGGGCAGACACTCATACCAGACTCACAGGACAGTTTCTGAAGAGGTCCTTTTCTGAAGAAGGCACAATACAATTGATTAGGTTTCTTCTTACCCAATTATGATCTCACTCCAATTTTATCTCCCTGAAATTGCTCCCAGATCACCTTGACTGGAGTTTTGGGTGTTCCCAAACACTTCAGTCACATAATTACAGATAATCTCTGCATTTATTTCATACTTACCTAATCATTTCCATTGTGTGTGGATTTTACTCAGGTTTAACTCTCAGAGGAAAAGTGTGTTCCCTCCTCATCAAGTACTGGTATGCTCAGCTTCTCTCTGTCATCCTCTTGTAGACAGTAAATGTGGATGGAAAAGCTGTCAGGACCACCAAGGGTTATTCGGTTATTCCAATGATGGAATAACAACTACAATGCACTGTTGATAAGGAAGCCAGACCTCGGATCTCAGCTTCGAGACTGGAGCTTTCCTTACATAAACATCACACTCTTCTCTGCAGGGTGCAAGGGCACTAAGCTATTCATGGAAGGGCGGAGTCACTGACCTGATGGCCAGTGTCCAATGTCCTCTCTCTAAATTTTGTCTGGGCTCATGAAACTCCTTACATAGCCCATCTCCGGACACCTAGCTTCTTCTGGCACCATTGCGGCTAGTTTTTTTCATCTGTTTCCTCCTCAGTCAGGAATGAATGTCAGTCAGTCCATGAGTCACACAAGCATTTATTTGATGACAACTGATCCACCAGGTAAACAGAAAAGGCCACAGACCTGAAGTCATTGTTTTTGAGGAGAAAATCCCCTCGTGTTTGGGCAGCAGAAATAACTTGTAATGATGGCCTGTGTAATCTTCTCAGGGGCTGTTGGAGGAGGCTCTTTGGTTGTTAGGGGGCTGCCTTTATCTCTCTGCTTGGTAGTTTTCTTATTTCTGAGAAGAAATATTATTATTGGACTCCCCGCCCCCCCCAAGAAGAAACTCATCAAGGTGATCCTCATGGATGGCAACAGCTGAGGCTGGGCATTGATGACAAGACTCCTGAAAGAAGTCCTACACCACTGCTGGCCCTAAGAGTTGTCCTCTGGCCTGCCCTGGCCACTGTAGACCTTCCAGCTAGAGCTGTCTGTAACTTCTGGACATGGGGTATAAGCTCTTCCTTTCCAAATCCCCACAGGAAACTGAGGCCTGGTCCTTCTCACTTCTTACACCTGAATCTCCATGCTAACTGCTCATGTTCCACAACTCAGCATTTTCCCTGAACCTGGGGGCTCTCTGGGCACAATATGTCTGCACGGTACCCCTCCACCCAGTGCTGGACCTCCCCTTCCACCTCCTGCTTAATGTTTTCACCTGGAAACTTAACAAAATGGGGTGTCAATGTCCTCTGAGCAGTGTCCAGGCTCAGGATGTGTGGAGAGAGCTCAGTGTTGTTTCCCCTCACACACATTAAAATCAATGGTGTTTGCTCATCTGGCGGAATAACAACTCATTCCTTTGGACAGACTGGCTTCACAATTGTTCGTTCAAGGGGAAATCTGATAAGAAACAATAGTCTGGTCTTTGGGAGCATTAAACCGTTCTATTCTAATTTAAACTTCAGGCCCACTGACTGGTTTGTCTTTTCCTTTAGTATATTTTGTTTTTTGTATTTGTTTGCATTATTGATTTTTTATTCTTTCTTTCTTTATGGCTACTGCAAAAAGAAAGAGATCCTCAAAACCAATAGCCTAAATTAGAAAATTCAGTGAGGCAGGTCTTCACAGACTGTCTGAAAGTGTAAGGTCTGACCCACTCAGTTTGGACAATATTCAGATATCCATATATCCATGTGAATACATTTCCAATATTCAGATACTGGAAAAGAAGGAGTTGTCACAAATTGTCCAAGGACCTGTGAAGAAGGAGGAGAGGATGTACCCACACATGTCCCCTTGCAGTGCTGCTGTTGATTTGTGGGCAGTCGTGGGCACGGCCAGTCTTTCAACTGTGGGATGAAGTCTGCATCTTTTCTGAGCAGGAGCTGCCAGGATGCACAGCATAAAAAACCATTTTGAGTAATAATAGTAACGTTAAACATAATTCTTATGTTGGTTGAAGTGCTACAGTTTTCTGTGTTCTTTTAGTGAATTACCTTATTTAGAATCACAGAATTATAGATTATTGTGCAGCAAAGAATGGTAGAGAACATCTAGTTAAAACTATGCTTTTACCACATGAGGAAATCAAAGCTTACTGTATGAACTGGCTTGCTGGAAGACTTGCTCTTACTCCCCATCACAGCCTGGTGAAGATGACAAGACACACAGGGTTATTCTGTGTCTTTCTTGTACTTACTATGTGCCATCTACTGGGCTACACTCTGAGGGTAAATGCTGAACACGGCAGGTGTGTTCTCGGCCCTAAGAGACCTTAGAGTTTGGTAGACAAGACTGGCGGAAGCCCCTATATCCAAGTTTGATGGGTATGGCAGGGTGCTGTGTGGCCTCTTCAGGAAGGCACCTCACCTGGACTGGGTGTGACTGGGGCAGTTTCTGGGAGGAAGTGTATGGGTAGTAGGATGAGAATAAGAGGAGCATGAGTTAGCTCAGGGAAGGAGGGGCTGGGACAGGTTGTGAGGAACATGGTGAGCTTAGCAGGGAAAATTAGTCAGCTGATTTTCTCCTTAGGAATTAGCTTCTGTGGGACAAAGAAAAATCTAGTCCCAAATGCCTCTCTCAGCACAGTGACCACAAGAGGCAAGGATGGTGTGGCTCACTGTGTGACACTTTTAAGATCACTGTCACAATAACTGTGGTAAGGACATACAGCAATTGTCATCAAGAGGAAACTGAGGCACAGAGAGACCTTGGTGACATGCTCAGAACCAAACAGCTAAATGGCAGCAGGATTAAGAAGAGAACTTGCTCTTTGTTTAGAGAGGCCTGGACAGACAAACAGAGGCACAAATGAGCCATGAAATCTGGGTTGGGAGAAAAATGTCAGGCAGATGAAAGGTTGAATTCTGGTTTTGTCCTGAGCTTTAAGCAGGAGTGGTTTGTGCCTCTGTGACACTCACAGAGTTCACAAAACTAGAGTGGGGAACTGACAGGGTGTAGGATTTTAGAGTTGGAAAGAACAACCTTTACAATGACCTACAAGGAGTTGTATGTGTGCTCAATACCAGATTTCAAGTCTGTTTTGGAACACATGTGAGGGTTGCAGTTATCCTAAGAGGCATTGTGAAACCTTTAAAATAAAAGAAAATTTAAATAGAATCAATTTAAATCAATTTTACTTTAAAAATTCATGCATGGTACTTTCAAGCAATGGTAAGAATGAAGCAATGAGCCATATGTAGCTTCCCAGGGAGGCCATGCATCTCAGCCACTCCCCACAGGGCATAGAGTCCAAGCTTGGTCACAGCTTGGCAGGGAAAAGGGGAATTCTGCTGTTCTGTAGAGGGTGTGAGGGTGTCTGACAGCCCATCACCCTCATCTGCACAAGGGCAGGACAGGGGGGTGCTTTCTCCCTCTGTGCCCTTAGGGTGTAGGTTAGCTTCGCGATCTTGAAGGAGAACTAAGGAGAATGGCACAAGATCACTGGGCCCAATTCCAAATGCTGGGTTCCTTCCAGTGATGCTATTGTTTGTTTTAAATCATCCCATTGTTTTAAAGGATATTTAAAAGGATTTTTAGAGAGTGTTAAGATGTATTCTCTTACATGACATCATGGTGTAGTGGAAAGAGCCGAAGTTTGCATCCGAGTTCTATGTTGACTTACTGTGTGGTGAGGCGCTTACTTAATCATGCCAGCAGTTTAGTGATTAAGTAGGGAAAATGCCTGCTTGATTTTAGTGAATGCTGCAAAATTTGAATGCATTAAGGGATGCAAAATGCCTAATAAAATGCCTAACATGGTGTGTGGTACATATTAGGTGCATGGTACACAGCAAGTATTATTTTTACTCATTCTCTCACTAATCTTGTAATTTAACATGAGAAGTAGGATGAGTGCCAATCCCTAGATGAAAACACCATGACTCAGAGAGGTGGGATGCCCCATGTGTTCTCATGCCCTTACTGGTGACCAGAGCTGGGACTTGAGAACAAGGCGTTCGGATACTGGGGGCAGTGGCCTTTCAACTCCATATGTGAACAAGTAACATTTGCTTCTCTAGAGATCCTTCCTGATTTCCCTTGGAAGCTGTCATGTAGGCATTTACTGGCATTCAGCCTTATTCTAAATTTTGGATCTAAATTGTAATTTAAGATAACATCGAGGGCTATTTCTGGATGCCTGGGAGAGAGGTCATTTTCCAGATAATCTCAAACAAACACAACTTCAGCACAACCCTTGCAGGAAGCTGCAGTGTGTGTGTGCAGGTTGATGGGCTCCAGTGGCATTCCTGGCAAGAATGAAGAGCCAGAACATCAAGTCACAAACCAGGGCCCAGACTCTGTCTTACCATATTCTGAGTGGCCGAGCTTCTATCCTGAGAAGGAGGGCATAGCCAGCCAGGAGATGCTTCTAAGCATGAATGCTCACCTTTGCCCTTATCTAGAAACAGAGGACTAGGCTCCTTCCGAGGTCCCCATAGTGGACCATTAGGGAAACAGCAGGTGCATCTGCAGGGTCCAGTTCACCTATTGCAGACAAGATGCTGTAATAAACATTGAACTGGGCTCCTGGTCAGGAAAACCACGATTCTATCATTTATAAACTGGGACAAACAACTTGACCTGTTTATGCTTCCACTTAGTTATATGTAAAACATGCTTAATAATGCATATTATACGTGCCTTTTCTGCCAACCACAGAATGTCATTGTAGGCATGAAGCAGCAGATAGAAGTTCTTTTGCAAACTGTGAATGTGATGTAAACCCTGTGGGGTATGTGGGTGGAGAGAGGGGACAGACTGACTCTGAAAGAAAGAGATATTGAAGTATTAAGAAGTTGAAGAAAGAGAAACATAGCCTAGATCTTTAGGGGTTTTTTAATATATATTTTAAGTTTATTTATTTATTTAGAAAGAGAAAGAAGAAAGAGAGAGAGAGAGCAAGCACATAAACAGGGTAGGAACAAAGAGGGGAAGGGAGAATCCCAAGGAGGTTCTGCACTGTCAGCGCAGAGCCCAATGTGGGACTTAAACTCACAAACCATGAGATCCTCATGAGCCAAAACTAATATCTGGACACTTAACTGGCTGAACCACCCAGGCACCCTGATCTTTGGGGTTTTAAATGGTAATAATTAATAAATTAGGCAAGGATTTATTTATAGACTACTTCTTACATCACACCATTTGGTAGGCATGATAGGTCTGGAAATCAAAGACATATGGCCCTGTTCTCAAGACTGGGCAGAGAAGACTGTAAAAAGATCCATTTTCATGCAATAGAGTAAGAGCTATTGTATTTGTTATCTAATGCTGAGTACTAAAGTGCCCCCAAACCTAGTGGCTTAAAACACCAAAGAATATTTATCACCTCTCAGAATCTGTGGGACATGAATGGGAGTGGCTTAGGTTGGGAGGTTCTGGCTTAGAGTCTCTCATGAAGTTGGGGTCAAGATATCAGCGGGGATCAAATCTATTGAAGGTTTGTCTGGGGCTGAAGCAGTCACTTGAAAGATTGAGTCACTCATATGGCTGGCAAATTTATGTGGTTGTTGGCAGGAAGCCTTTGTCCTTGCTCTCTGGGGCCTCTCCACCAGCTGCTTGCAGGTCTCATGACAAGACTATTAGCTTCCCCAAGGGTGCAGTCAAAGGGAAGGCAAGTGCAAGTTGCAGTGTCTTCTATAACCTGGACTCGGACTTTATACTGTCAAATTGTATCTATTAGCTACACAGGTTGGTGGGTGGGATCCAGGGCATGAACACAAGGTGATGAGGATGACCGTGGAATTGCTTGGAGGGTGACTACCCCTGTCAGTATGGACATATGAACAGTGTGCTTCAGGAGAGTAGGCTTTGACCTTATCACACACAGTATTTGAACTAAGCTTTGGGTATAAACAGGAGTTTTTTGGTTGATAAAGATGGGTAGCAGCACTTCCAGCTGAGGGGAAAGTGTACTTTTCACAGAATTTTGAAATGGGCTCTCATGTCTAGGGAATTCTGAGAAGTTCATCAAGGCAGAAATGGTTCATGGTGGCAGAAGGCAGGAAGAATATATGTTGGGGCCAGATTACAAAAGACCCCAAATATATCTGAAGCTAATAATGCAGGTTTTATCCTAGAGGCAACAGAAAGCCAGAATGACATGATTAGTAGGATTTTAAGGAAGGTAGGAAATACAGAAGCATCAAGGTGGGCTCAGTAAAGAAGAGGTAACCAGAGGCCACTGAAAAGCAAAGGAAAGGTGACAAGGGTCATCTGTAAGGTGACAGTGAAGATGAAGAGGAGAGGACCTGAGAACAATTTGCTATAGAGCCAAGAGGATTTGGAAGTTCTAGAAATCCTTGAGTTTGATTCTTTTCTTTCCACTGATGGGGACATGGAGGCAGAGAAACAGTTAATTGAAAGCTAATGCCACCTTTCACTAAACTTTTAGTTTGCCAGTTGCAGGTAATAGAGGCATACAGAAAAAAAGTATGTGTGTCAAGATTGGGAAAGAAAATGTAACTTTTAGAGGTATTGAATTTCCTCTAATTTGAAATAATCAATTAATAAAGAACTGGAGGAACCCTTTGCTAATGTCCTTGGTTGAGTTGGGGTCTTCTTATGGTAGCCCTTCATTCCTGTTTTAAACTTGTCATTTTGCACTATAGTTAGTGTGTCTCTGACTCTTTCTTAGATGAAAGCTCCTTCTAGGCAAGGCCTGCATCCCCACATCTGGTCTAGGCATACATGAGAAGCTTGGGGAAGGCTGGACAGATAAGTGAAGGCACATTCAAGCCATAGCTAAATAAATGGACTAGATAACCTCTAAGCTTCATTTCAAAGAAGCAGTGATTCTGAATACCTATGAGGAAGACAGCTTGGCCAAGATGGTGTGGGAAGCATTAAAAACAAGTTTAGGAAGATGATGGCACTAGTCAGGAAAGGGGCACTCAAGATAAGGCCTCAGAGTCCATTTTTAAGACTTTTAATTGTATTCTTTCCCTGACTTCTCATTAAGGGAGAAATTATAGTTCTAGAATATCAATCAATTTGATGTTGTCAGAGGGAAAAAAAGGCAACTTGAGGGGATGAGAAACACAGGGGAGAACATTGAGGCCTTGCTGACCAGACTTGGGTCCCTTTGTGTGTGTCAGGGTGGGGTGGGAGTGAGGAGTGAGCTCAGCCCCTTTGCTCTAGGCTGCAGGCCCCCAGTATTCTCCTGGTGGGATGAGGGTGAAACAACAGAAACTGGGGTGCCCAGTAGCCCTAGGACTTAGACTGAGGCTGAAAGAGGCAGTGACAGCCATGGGATAAGGCAGGAGGCATCTAATATGTATGTTAAACATATGGAAATGAGAGCAAATAGCGGAGCCGGGAGACAAATATTGAACAGGGTCTGGGCCCGAGACTAAACCAACATGGGGAAATGAGAGGCTGTAGAAAGCAAATGAGCTGCCAGGGAAGAAGCAGTGAGGGCAGTGTGGGGGAGGCGCTGAGGACCAAGACTCTAGGAGCACCCTACAGGCTCTGGCTGCAAGCTGGTCACTCTTGCAGCATGGTGTTACAGGCAGCATGCTAAGGTGGGGTTCGGGCAGGCTCTGAGTGCCAACAGGCACTCTGTCTGCTGAATGTTCCAGTTCTTTGTACATTTCACCCTTTCTTAGCACCTTCTCTCCAATTTTCAGCAACAGTGTCCATCCTCCACTCCAATCTCCACCCCATCCATGAGTCTGTCTCAGATTGGAAATCTCCACCTGAGTCTTTCCCTTGAGTCAGAGCTATTGAGATTGCCAGCTTAAGAATGGCCAGCTCAGAGGACAGAGGCTTGGGGAGACAGTCTGCTTGAATGGATGGGCAGGAGGTAAATAAGGGACTTGTCTTAAAGCTCAGTTGACATAGCAAACACACCCTTTTTACCTAGATGGCATTGTTTAGGTTGTTACTGTCAGAGAAAAGGTGAGTAGAATTCATAACCAAATTTCTTTTCTTCTAGAGGAGACATAAGAGAGATGGTTGTTGAATGGCAGATTTGTCCAAACCATGGGAGACCATCCAGGGAAGGAACTCTGCAGGGTTTCTTTCTGTCTGAGAGCATCTGGCTCTGCCCCAGATCCTTGTCTGTACATGGGGACAGAGCGGTCCATGTCAAACTGAGGAAGGGCCAAGCCTTGACGTGGACAAGCGGGGGTGGAGTGGGGTTTGGGGGAGCTCTGCTATTCAAATGCAGGAAATGTCCCCACTTGTTCTTCAAATCTAGCAGTTAAAGTCTTAGAAGTGAGGTGTATTCATGGCTTAGTTCTCTCTAAGGCTTTTGCACAATCCCATGAGCAAGAGTATAAGAAAAAGACAGTAGATGCCACTTGACTAGGCCTCATTTGTCAGATTTAGTTCTGTGTAAAATAAAGTTTTCAGGAGGTTGCAATTCAGGATAGTTAAGTTTTCAGTAGGTTTTAGAATCAGAGCAGGTGGCAGGTTTCAGAACTTGGGATATTGTTCAGGAAGTCTTTTGAGAAGAGGCACTTGGGGAGCAGGGTATGGCATGGGGGTCATAAGCCCCAGAGTCAGGAACATGGGCCTCGAAAGGAGAATGGGGCATCCTCATGAGCACACTTCATTGTTTGTCTAATGCCAGCCTTGGATAGAGTATCCTTGGTCCTTTCCCCCTTGGGAGAGCCCTTGGACTTGCAAAGGCTCTCATCTCATTTAGGAAGCTGAGACTATTCTAGGTCCCACCCCTCTAGCCCTGGAACCTTCCAAAATGTTCTCTTCCTCCACCTTGAAGGCTGTGTTGCATGTCAGGAGACATGGAGACCAATATCAAGTGAACTAACTGAAGTTTCACAAACATGTATTGTAATTTTAGTCAGGTTACATTCTTAGATTGGAAGACAGGATAAAAGGATAAATAAGGCACTCTTTGCATTGTCTGTGGGATGATGGTCAAGTGCGGGTGGAAGAGGGGGCAGCTTTATCCACAAATGGCTAAGACAAGGCAAAGTTTGATAAGGATTAAAATAGAAGTTTAAAGTTAAGAGAAGGGGCACCTGGGTGGCTCAGTCAGTTGAGCGTCTGACTTCGGCTCAGGTCATGATCTCACAGTTCATGGGTTCAATCCCCACATTGGGCTCTGTGCTGACACCTAGTTCAGAGCCTGGAGACCGTTTCGGATTCTGTGACTCCCTCTCTCTCTGACCCTCCCCTGCTCATGCTGTCTCTCTCTCTCTCTCAGAAACAAACAAACAAACATTAAAATTAAGAGAAAAAAAGAAGGGTTTAACTGGGTTCTGGCCAAGAGCATCAGGGATGACCCCATGAAAAACATATGATTTAAGCAAAGCCTTAACTATTGAGAGAGATTTCCAGGTAGAGAAAAGGAAGGATCAATATGAACAGAGTGGTAAAGTGGGGGGTAAGAGAGTTTATACTTATTCCTTCAGCTTACTGGGAGCTAGGGATGAAATGACAATCTAAATCAGAACACAATGATCTTTAGGTGGCAAGTTGAGAGATCTGGGTACATGTTTGTTTGTTTTTTAAGTTTATTTATTTTGAGAGAGAGCACAAGCAGGAGGGGTAGAGAAAGAAGGGAGAGAGAGAATCCCAAGCAGGCTCTGTGTCATCAGTGCAGAACCCAATGTGGGTGTTGAACTCACAAACTGCAAGATCATGACCTGAACCCAAACCAAGAATCAGACACTTAACCCACTGAGCCACTCAGGTGCCCCAAGACCTGGGTACATGTTTAAGGCATGCACAGTTTTCAGTGACTTCTGAAGCCTGGAATGAGAACATTCCTCTGCTTGACCATCACATTTGTCTTCATGGAATAGAATCAGATTTGCCAGGACAGCCCCATAGGGACTATTCACTGTCTAAGGACAGGAGGCCTATAATTGTGGAGCTATTACCTGGTGGGTTCAGATGCAAATTTCTGGCCTTCCCATACATATAAATTTAGGGGAACTGAAATAAGCCCACAGTGTATTTAGAGAAGATAATTTGCCTAAGTCATTTAGCACAGTGCCTGGAAGATAGTAAGTGCTCAGTTAGTATTATTGTTATTATTAGTAGTAAGTATGAAAAATCTATGAAACAGGTTTTGTTACATTACATAAATTAATATACTGAAACCCAGAGAGATTATGTAATTAGTCCAAAGTTTTCTGGTTGTTGGTGGAGAACCACTGTTAGAGCTGCACACTGATTCTAAATTCTGTGTTCTTTCTGCCATGTCTGTTGTCAGAACAGTTCAGTTTCCAGATGAAGACAATCGTTCTTGGATCTTGGCATTGGAATGGTTAAGTTGCCAAGGCTAGAGAGGGTGGTGAGGAGCTGCTCATCTACTCATCACTCTCTCCTATCATTGGAACCTAATTGTCTTTGGAACACCTTCATTGGAAAATCATCCTTATACTGGCCAGGCAACCTGCTATGGACTATGAAGCAACCTGAGAAGCCCAAGAAGAATCATGATTATGAGCCCCACCCAGTCACAGCCCACAACTCTCTGTCTCTCTGCAACAGGTACCCCCTGCAACAGCCTGTCCTGGGTTCCCCATTCTTGCCAAGGACATTGATATCTGTAGCCTCTCTGGAGCTTTTATACTTGTCGCATGTCTCTTTTGGGGAGATAAAGCTTGTGTCTCCTGGAAATAGTTCATATAGTGAACCATCACCATCACTGGGGTTCAGCATCTTTGTCAAGCTACAAGGACTACACTGATTGTATCTCCATGTGGAAAGACAAGTGTTTGATATTCTTTTATGTTCTTCTTGAGATAATGGTCTTGTCTCTCTTCTCTCCCTGGACCTGGGACCATAGGACAATCACCAGGAGCTATCTGAGCCTGATCTATACTTTAAAGCCTGCCATGGAGTAAAAATTATGTGTTGAAATCCTAATTCCCAAATGTGATGGTATTTGGAGATGAGGCCTTTGGGGGCTAATGAGGTTAGATGATGTAGTGAGGGTGGGGCCCCCATGATGGAATAGTGGCTCAATTAAGAAGATAGAGAAAGACTATCTCTTCACTCTATGAGGACAGAGCATGAAAGAGACTGTCTCCCAGCCAGAAAGAGGGCCTTCACCAGGAACTGAATCAGCCAGCACCATGATCTCAGACTTCCAGCTGCCAGAACTCTGAGGAATATGAGTTGTTTAAGCCACCCTGTCTATGGTATTTTGTTATGGCAGACAGAGCAGATGGAAAAAAAAATCACCCCAAATCAATACAATCCTTCCTTTAGAGTCAACTATCACAATTCAGCATCAAGGTGACCTTTTACCCTCATTCAGAACCATTTTTAGTCTGGTTCTAAGGCCCAGTCTTTCCTTGTATATGGGTTCTAGTGTCCAGACTTGAGCCTTTATCTAGATTTCTTGTCCAGTACTGCATTGCTTCAAGGCTCAGTCCTAACCTTGCTTTCTTCACCAGTCTTTGGAGTTTCTGCTTCTTACCCTCAGGCCCCTGCCATCTTCAACCAGACTTCTCTCATCGTGATCACCTACTTGCATCTTTATCTTCAGGTGTTCAGCCTCTGAATCCCCATCCTAGGCTCTCCTACCTTCTCTTCAGGTCACTGCCCACTAACTCTGGCAACTCTTTCCTGATACCAATCACCATGGATCTCCTTTACCATACCCATCTGAATCAAATCCTTCCCTCCTTGCCTGCCTAACTCTGGGGCTTCACAGTTTGTCTACAGATCCCCAATTCTTCTTTTCTCAACTTCAGTTGATGGCAGAGGCCTTCATACCAATGCTGGATGGGATTCCCTGGACTGAAGGGCATTGAGTGATTTGGAGCCCTATTAAGAATTTCAATTTCAAATCCCAAATGATCTAAATACACATTTTAAGAAAACTTGAGCAAACTTCATATTCTACCAATATTTGCAGAGGAAGAAAGAAAGTCAAGTCATTATGAAATGATATCCTATTAGCTTGCATTAATGAAAGTGGCATAGCACAAGCCATTCCTCTTGGTCCAGCCTGTCTGGCAGTGCTGCAAGTACCTGAGAACATCTCCAGCTCCTTTCTAGATTTAGGCCCTGCAGAGACATGAAGGGATGTCTTCTGAGAGGTGCAGAGGAGACCTCACACAAGTTATAGGCAGGACCAGTCAACGAACCTGACCAGTCTGGAGGCTAGAGGAGTGGAATGGCATAAGGTGGTCTATCTAGCTGGTCACTGAGCTTATGACAGTGACTAGGGAGGGCGTCTGGGGCTAAGGGTGCAGTGCTAAATATATCCAAGATCCTTAGACTCATAACTGGCCTCTATCATCATAAATGTCACAACGCAAAATACACAGAACCATCCTCTCCTTTCATGCCCTCTTCTTATACCCTTAAACTTTGTTTGCTGTTAATTTATGACAACCCCCTCTCTTTTTCATCAGGGATAAATATGGTGGCTATTTTAACCTGATCTGATCTTAGAACAAGTATATGAACAATAAGAGCCAAATGGGACAAGGAAGAATAAGATTTACCTTCCTCTCATCCAACATGGTATGGCATTCAGCTTCTCTAGAAGGCGTGGGCCAATTTTCCAGTATGCTCTGGAACTTTTGCAGGGACCTTGCAAACATCTTTGACAATCTAGTTAGAGAAAGCCCTGGTTTGGTCCAGGTGAGACTGACAGGCAGTGGAAATAGCATTCTGTTGACATGAGCGGTGGAATAATGGTTCCCAAGGGGGCTGTGTCTAGGGTGCTTCATTCACCAGGAGTTCCCTGTGAGCAATCCTTTTCCCTGTAATTGTAGCTATACAAGATTATCATCAGATGAAAAGCAGGGAGGCTCACAGACCATATGACTGTTCACAGCTGGACCACCATCCACCTAAATATCATGGTATGGGGTCCCTGGAAAGCCCTTCCCTGATTCTCAGATATCTCATCTGCCATGGTCTTGAAATTCCTTCATTAGACAGGCACTCATCTGTTTTAGAACGTCAGAGCTGCAAGGAACTCAAAGGCCATCTAGTACGTTCATTCTCCAACTTTCTCTGCTCACAGGTCTTTTGGAGAATCCAATAAAAATTATGGACTACTTTCTAAAATACATGTACATAACACCCACACATGACAAATCCTCCCTCACATTTTGTTGGGAGTTCCTGGATCCCTCAAACCCATTCTAGAACCCCAGGTTATGGGGCGCCTGGGTGGCTTAGTTGGTTAAGCGTCCGACTTTAGCTTAGGTCATGATCTCGCGGTTTGTGGGTTCGAGCCCCGTGTCGGGCTCTGTGCTGACTGCCAGCCTGAGCCTGAGCCTGCTTCGGTCTGTGACTCCCTCTCTCTCTGACCCTCCCCTGCTCACGCTGTCTCTCTCTCTCCTAGAAATAAATAAAAAACATTAAAAAAAAAATAGAACCCCAGGTTAAAGCTCCTTGGTCTCTGTATTCTAAGAAGGTTATGTCTACAAGAAAAGATATTATAATAAGAACTACATTTACATATTTGAGAGACTGACTAAAATAACCCACGGATATGCACTAAATTTTAAACCAAAAAAATTGCTTCTTTCTAATTGGATATGGCAATTTTTTGAAACTCCAGCTACATTAATTGTCCAGAAACATTAGTGTGATTTTCAAAATATCTTCAACAGGGAACTAAGGGTTTAGAATGACCAAATATTTGTCATTTCCACTCTGTCACATGTCAGTAGACATAGCAAATGTGTTATTAATTTTTAGTTTAACAGGTTATATTAGAATTAAGGCAAAAATGCTTCTTCCGACCATGTTTACCTTGCCATTTCTAACAATTTGCTCTTGAGCTAGCTGAATAATTTCACTTCTTTATCAGTATTATGTTAATATTCATATAGGCAGTTGCATTGTTTACTTGAACTCCATATTCTCTTGTGACATTTTATCATGAATTGAATGGTCAGCCTCTCAATCATTCCCATGGCTTGTGTACACATTCTTCACAATTCATTGACACGAGTAAGTGCAGGCATCAGCATTGAGCACATGGCCTCACCCAGCCTTCATCAGTAGATTGTCACCCACCTTCAGTGGGTGTCAAACAAGAATAAATGTGACAACAAACAGGCTGAACAGGCTTTTTTCTTCATATAGAATCTACTTGCGATCACTGTGTTTTCAAAATCAGACTTTGATCATTACTACTCTTTTTAGCATATAGGATTCAAACTATGTGTGTTTTTGAAGCTAATTGTATCATTTTTCTTGTTATTCTGTGATATTTGCCAATTTGCTTCTCCTGATAAAATAAAAGGAAAAATATAGGAAGGTAGAAATTTAATATGAAGTAAAATTCTGAAAGACTTAATAAAAACCTCAGCTCCTTGGTCTAGCCTCTAGCCTTATCTCCACATTTCGTAGAGAGAGGCACAGGTGAGAAGCCACTTGCTTGGGATCCCTTCATTGTCTGCATTCCAGTGCTTTCCAGTGTTTCATTCAGACGTTTTACAGGCCTCCTGGATTCCCTTAGAAAGTGAGAATACTCCTGGGGGGGTATCCTGCCCCACTATCAGGGCTGCATGGACAGACAGCCAGCTGAGAGCAGGATGGCCTCTGAATAAGGGAGGAGGATTCCTTGAAACCCCACCCAGGAAGAGGCAACAGGGTGTCAGTCAGTTCTCTATCAAATCCTTTGTCTGCCACGTGACCTTTGGCAGGTTAATTAGCCTCTCTGGAACTCAATTTTCTCATCTTCAGAACAGAGATAATACCAATGCAGTTGTTTGTGGTAGAAAAAGGTAGGTAGGTAGCATGGGTGGCAAGTATCAAATTGTGGTAGCTATTCTTTTTTATGTCACCATTATTCTCTGGATGCCAGCAGCCCATACCAGGCACCTGTAACCTGACACCATCCTAGAGACAGGCTGTGCTAATTTTGTGCTTCCTTTTTAATGGTTTTCAACAGCTTTGGCTTCTTCCTGGCTGGCCTGAGGCTTAGGGCTCCTTCTCAGGAAATATGATGCCAGCAGTAGTGAAGTTTGGGCCCTTAAATAACTGCCTCCGCACACAAGGTTAGTTCTGCCACTCCCCGCCTTTCCCTGCCTCCTGTCACTGGCTTGGGCTGCCAGCTGTGGGGCCAGCTTGCCCCCTGCTGGCGGCATAGCCCCAGAAAGTGGCACCTCCAGGCTGGGGTTGCAGTCGGAGTCAGCAGGGGCAAATCTAGGGCTTGGGGGCCTGGGTTGAGCTGCAGCCACTGGAACATTTTAAGTGAAGCAGTGTCCAGTGATCAAGCTGCAACGCCCCTCTCTGCACATATGCTAGTACCTGCTGAAAATGAACCCAAAGGCAGGTTGATGCTCTGGGAAATGAGAAGCGGGGGTAGGGTGGGAAGAAGGGTTAAGGGTGGAAAAGGCAAGAGTGTGCATCAAGGCCCAGGCTTACAGGCTTGTGTGTGTTTGTGCACGTGCATGCACACCCACGCATGTGAGTGAGAAAGGGAGAGAAAGAGAGAGAGACATGTGGTGAAAGAGAGTGAGACAGAGATGGAGAAAGAGGCAGAGACGGAGCAATACAAATGGTAAGAGGCAGAGAAAGAGAGACAGAGACAGAAAGACACAGACACAGAGGTGGCAAGGCAAAATATATATCTATTTGTTTAACACAATTCAGTCCTCTCCCTTTTGGGCTTAAAGATTCACAGCTGAGATACAAGGTCTGAGGCTTCGGAAGTCACTGCCCGTTGCCCACCGCAGGACAGACACAAAGGCCTGACTAACTTGGTCAGGAAACTGAAGCAGGTAAACTATAGAGACTGCCCAGGGCTGCAGGGCCTCTCCAAGTGAGAGCTCCCCAAAGAAGGGAGTGGAACAAGCCCATCTCTTATCTTTCTGGAACAGTTAAATTCCCCTCACATCAGGCATCAACAGAATCCACCCCTGCAAGGCTGGGCTGCCCCGTTCCCATTTGGCATTGCTGCTCCCCTTTCAATTTGGTCTTAGGATGCGATGGATACAAATTGCAAAGGTCTGGTCAGCTTTTGAGCTGAAAGCAAATTTTACAGATGGGAAAGGGAGTGAGGGAGAAGGGGGAGGTGGGGAGGTGGCGGGAGGCAGAAGGAGAAAAGCTGAAAGAGAAAAATTGCTGAAAGGCCTCCTGCAGCCTGTCAGGAGTATTAACTTAGGATGATGTAGGAGAAAAGACTAAGTGGTTTTTGTGTCAGCTACACTGAATCAAGCTTGTTCAAATATACGCATGTGAGTGTGCGTGGTAGCAAGCAGATCCCACCACAGGCATGGAAAACAGCCTCTTAGTTTTAACTTTTTTTTTTTAATGTTTTGCAAATATGAGAAACGCTATGCATAAATTAGATTAGAAAGCAGGAGGGCAGAGGGCTAAGGGCTGGGGACTGCCTCGGGGAAGAGAAGGGAAGGGCCTGAGGCAGGGAGCAGGGGGTGGTCACCCAGGTTGCTGCCATATCTGGGCTGGACTGGGCCAGGCGTGCAGAGCCCTTCAGTGTAGACAGAGAGAGCTCCAGGACCCTGAGAGGAAATGGGAATGCACTCTGACCATCCAGGGAACGGAGAAAATCCCTGCAGCTGCCTCACCCCAGAATACCAGATTCCTTTACCCCTCTGTTCCCCAGCAGAGGCAGCGGCCCAGAGAGAATGGGCACTGGGCCCCAGCGTGGCTGGTTCCTGGTAACCTGGACATAACCCGTGGCCCTCAGACATCACTCCTTTATTGAGTGCTTGCTGCATGATAAGTATTTTAAAAATGAATTAATTTTGAAACATTTAATAAACATATAATACATACTCTGGACTAGGTATTGTCTTCGTGTTTTATAGATAGATTGATTTCTTTTTTAAAAAATTTTAATGTTAATTTATTTTTGAGAGAGAGAGAGAGAGAGAGAGGCAGAACATGAGCAGGAGAGGGGCAAAGAGAGAAGGAGACACAGAATCTGAAGCAGCCTCCAGGCTCTGAGCTATCAGCACAGAGCCTGATGAGGGATTTGAACTCACAAACCACGAGATCATGACCTGAGCTGAAGCTAGTCACTTAATGGACTGAGGCGCCCCATAATTTCTATTACATTAATATATTTTCTATTATGTTAATATGATTTCTATTAATTTCTATCGCATCAATATAATTTCTATCATATTAATTTATTTAATAATGGTAACTGCCTTATGGGTGTCATTTTGCAAAGAAGGAAAATGAAGCCCAAGAAAATGGACACACCCTAGGGTGACAGCTAAGCAGTCATGTCCTCATATAATCCCCCTTCCTAGAGTGCATGGGGACCTGTTACTTGCTTTTAACCAATGAACGATGGTGAAGGTGATAAGATGTTACTCCATGATTAGGCTGATCATGCTGCATTATGTGTGACCCTGTCAGGATCCTGGAAGAAAGATGCTCCCCTGCATATGTCCCTACCATGTGGAAGGGCCACATTGCAGGGAACTGTGGATGGCCTGTAGGAACCGAGGGCTTTCAGCCACAAGGAACTGAATTCTGTCAATACCCAGTGAGTCTGGATGGGGACCTTCAGCTTCCGGTGAGATCGTAGTCCTAGCCAATCCTGTGACTGCAGCCTGGGGACACACTGAGTAGATGACCCAGCAATGCCTGAGTGACCTTTAAACTCAGGTGTAGCATTGTTTTGGGCTGTCACTTACACAGCCATGTGTTCTCTTAGTCCTCACAGTGACTCTGAAATCCCAGTTCTTCTGTTTCCATCTGACGGCTGAAAATACTGAGGCTCAAGGAGGCTAGTAGACCAGGGTCCCACAACTGCAAGGTGACTCAGTCGCCGTTATAACACCTGTGTCTGTCCACTACGGGCCTTTCATCCTTTGGGGTGCAGTACCTTCCTCGACCAGATTAAAGGCTGAATCAGCCCACCTCTGAAGTCCTGCTCAACTGACATTTTTGACCTCTCTCTTGCTTTTCTTTCAACATCCTTTCTTCTCTTCTCTCTCTACCTTCCTCTCCTTTGGAATCTGTCTTCCACCTCCTATAATTTCTCCTCATGTCCCAACTCACTGATTTTCACTCTGGCCCCATTACATGCCTAATAACTGCCAGGCAGAGCGGTGGGTATGGAAGATACGAGGCATTTCCTTATGCCCCACATTTATTTCCTTGCTTCATTCCTTACTCCATAACTTATTCTAGGACTCACTTTTCGTATCTTCTCTGCTGATCCTTATAGGCAGCAATCTGGCATCGGAAGGTCCCACTCTATCCTAGGAATGATGTGGGAAAAGATAACCAATTCCAGTGTGGCCTGGGAGCAGGATGCCATCTCCAGCCCTCTTCCCCACCTCCACATGGCAGCCGGCACCTGCTCCACAGGAGGGGACAGGTCCTACTGCCCCTTCCCCTACAGTTTAATTCCTCTCCACTTCTCCATCTTGCCCCAGCATATGACATCACCTTAGTTAAACTGCTTCCTGCATGCTGATCTGATAGTTTAGGGTTGACAGACTGGATGAGAGCCGAGGGAAGGGCTGCCCCTCCACTGACCTCCTCCATCTGGCCTCTTTTTTGGACAGAAACTGGGAAGATGGTCAGTGAAGAAACAGTTTCTGGCACCTTTGCCAGGATTGCTTGTCCCATAGCCAGAGAATGGGTGGCACAGTGCCCGGCAGCTTTCGAGGGCCCTTGTTACGATACAAAACAATAAAACCACTCTCAGCTCTGGACTCATCACAATTTACCTTCTCCATTCCCAGCCTGGACCTCCAAGAGAGCATTTCAGCTGGTCCTTAATGTTCTACTTGTATGTAAACATCATACATACATGTTCACACACGTGAATACACAGGCATACACATTTACACACATGCTTATATACCCTATTGGCTTCGGAGCTAAATGCTTTGTCCCCTTGTTGATACGTCTGTGTAAGCTTTGGACACTTTCAACTCCCGTCTGGAAATTATCCTTTGTACCTCAGGTTGAAGCCTCTTTGATATTCTTTTTTTTATGCTGTGAGCAATGGACATGGGACAAAAAACAGTGACCTCAACACAAAGTTTCCATAAAGATCAATTGAGATAATACATGTGAATGTGTTTTCTGGGGCGGAAAGGGCTAAGTAAATTAACTGCAGCCAAGTGGCCTGGCAGAACCCCAGTTCATTTGCCCTTTGTACAAGCAGTGAGATGAGGGTCAAGGGAGCCTGCTATTCACACACTTGTCTGTATTAGAGCTTTTTATAACATACTGAAAAAAGTATTTCCTATTTTTAAATACCAGGAGCTTAGTTTGTTTGCATCTCATGTTACTGTGGTGGGTGGAGGCACCAGAGGGGACAGGGTGGGGGAGGGCAGCCATGGTAAGGAGAATGGTGCAGACAATGGTGCACCATTGTGGTACCCTTGCCTAGTGACTGATTTCTAGTGAAAGAAGAGGGAGCAATTAGATCCAAAAGCTAAAGCAGCTGCACTTTGTCTATCTGGATTCAGAAGTTCTGGGAGCCTTGAGTTCAGGTGTGGTTTATTCCTCCTCTCTCCCCCTCCCCCCCACCCCACTTGGGCTCCTCAGAGCACGTTCAGCTTCAGCACTCTGCAGCTTCAGCAGACAGGGAAAGCAGGCATCTCCCCCTGGCTTCACAGGGACATTGGGCTTCATGGGGGCCTGAAATGAGTTCTAATGCATGGGAGTAGTGCTCTATGGACTGTCAGGTATTACAGGAAAGACTTTTAAGGGGTCCTAAGTTGGGGTGGTGCCCTGAAGTCATCCTCCAATCACCATGGCCATTTGGAGGCTCTTGTTGACAGGACCTGTTGACAGGACCACTTATACCTATAGGTGGTGAAGGCCCAGAGATTCAGTTATAGATTATTATTTCATTCATAGTGATTATCCCCAAAGGAAGACGCATTGGCTTCCCAGTCTGAAGACTCAGGCTCTTCTCCCTCCCTGATATATCATGAGGTTTTGGCTTATTATATCCTACATTGTGCTAAAAGAATGCAAAACCCAGACTCAGAACTTATAGAATCCTACTTCAAATATTTTATGGAGTACCACTAGTGATCCCAACCTTGGTCCTACTATGGAGGAAGTACAGGAGATTATCACTTCTGATATGTAGGATATTTGGTATAAATTTGAAGAAGGAACCCCCTTGAACCAAAGAAATGGTTCCCCCAATTACAAAATAAGAAGAAAAAAAAAAGAACCCCCCACCCCCCAACCAAAAACCTTCTTTGGGCTGACCAACTAGAAAAAGAGCTCATGGTTTGGGGATTTCAGTCCCTACCTTGCATACTATTGGTCCATGGGTGAAAATTCTATTCCTCCATAGAGAGCTCATAATCAAATTGGAGGAACAAGACAGACACAAAGGAAAATACACCTCATTGCGTAAGTCTTTCAAAGGCTTTGTATATGATGAGGTGTGGGGGTCACCCTGCAAGTCTTCCTGGAGGAGGCTGGACATTGAGGAGGCCCTGGATGATTGGAAAGATTGGATTGAAGGTATGTCTTGTATGATAATTTTCCATTGCATCAGAGAGAAAACTCCACCACTCATAGCAATTTCGGGCAATGCCACATTAATTCAAATCTTTGGTTCAAAGAGTCCAGGATTCTATCTTCTATAGATACCCTGTTTAGAAACTGTGCAAAATAGCAAGGAAGTTGAAATCCATGAAACTGACATCAACAGATTAGGGTTGTATTTTGAACTCCTGGGAGGTGGAACAATGCTATCACAATACTGATGTGATAATAATTGGAATAACTACCATTTGTGGAAAAGTTGCTATCTGCTTGGCACTACACTGTGTGCTTTGTATGTAATGTCTCATTTAATGTTCATGATGCTCTTGCAATGTGTATAGTAGTTTTCCAATTCTATAAATAAACAGGCTCAGAGTAAATAATGATAAGAAGAACCCATATGTTGTCCTTACTTCATTCCAGAAACTTTTAAAAAAGATACCTATTTATCTCTATCTGTACCTCTATCTTACTTAACCCTCATGGTAACTGTATGAAGCAGTTGGACTATTTTCCCCCTAGTTCATCAGTGAGGAAAATGTAGCCTAGATTCAAACTAACCTAAGACTCAAACAAACAAAAAAATGCTTCAGGTTCTGTTGGCTGGCAAATGAGAATCAGAGTTCAAACCTAGGCTGGTGGGTCTCCTAAGTCCAAATTTTCATGCCCTAATTTTAAGGCAGCATTATTCTAAGACTGCCATGAAGGGGTCCTATCAGCAGAGGTGTGTACACACTACCTCCGGGGGTCTGGGAGTAGAGCCTAAGGCAGCTGGCTGTCAGTGTGAAGTATCTTTGAAGCTCTATGTTTTATCTTTTTTTTTTTTTAATGTTTTTTATTTATTTCTTAGGAGAGAGAGAGAGAGAGAGACAGCGTGAGCAGGGGAGGGTCAGAGAGAGTGGGAGTCACAGACTGAAACAGGCTCCAGGCTCTGAGCTGGCAGTCAGCACAGAGCCCGACGCGGGGCTAGAACCCGCGAACTGCGAGATCATGACCCAAGCAAAAGTCGGACGCTTAACCGACTAAGCCACCCAGGCGCCCCACTGTATATTTTATCTTATACTTTTTGTGTGAATTTTGCATTATATTCCATAATATATACTTTTAACATAACAAAGTTATCTTTTGATTTTTGCTGTTTTTCTCAAAACTTTGAAGTAAAAGATGTTCCCAAGAAGTATACTATACTCATTCCATTATTTGCTTACCTCCAGGTCCACAGCTTGAAGCTCCTGGGTTACACATATGCCACTGCAGGAAGAGTGTTTGAATTGGAAAGAATGTGGCATTTGGAACCACACAGATGAGAGCTCAGATCCTGGCTCCATTATGCCACCAAGTGCTATGACTTGGATAAGTCACTTTATTGCTCAGGTTCTCCTCATCTGTAAATCAGAGATAATGATATATGTATGCCTGCCAGAGAGACATTACAGGGACTCAGGTGAGACATCTGACACTTAGTAGGGGCTAGATAGGTGGTGCCATTCCAGTTGGCTACTTATGACTTTTATGCTTTTATCACCCCATAACTACTGAGAGTACCTATGTGTTAAGCAAGTCATCTCTGTGTCACTCCACAACCTGTTTTTGTTTTGGTGGTGGTAGAGGTGCTGCTCATTTTCCTGGGGGAGGAGTCCTGTATGTATTTTATGCTCCCCATAAGCCTACCACATCTGTGAGGCTTATGTGGAAATTGGGGGTTTTCTGTCTCTCTTTCACCCAAATTTGGATCATTTGTTGGCTGAGGAGTTGTTTCCTGCCCAGAAGAAAGACCAGCTTGAAATGTATGGATAATATACATATGGCATTCATATGATACTCAAATCTCTCATTTAAACACTTTTTAAGACCTTCTATATATCTAATCCTGCCATAAGCAGAGAGGAGAGTCAACAGGTTGATTGGGGTCCTGTAGAGTCAAAAAGAGCTCCTGTTATCCTTTTGTGGCAACTTTGTTTATAGGAAAGTCAACTAACTGTGCTGAACCTTAGTCTTCTCATTTAGAGACTAAAGCCAATCTGTGACAGGTGATCATTAAAAATGCTTTATCACACCAATTTTGATGGCTTTCATTAAAAAAGAAAAAGAAAAAGGAAAGAGCATGTTGACGACGATGTGGAGAAATTAGAACCCTTTACACTGTTGATGGAGTTGTAAAATGGTACAGCCACTGTAGAAAACAGTGTGGTGGTTCCTTGAAAAGCTAAACTGACACTTAGCACATGATGCCACTATTTCATGCCTGTGTATCTACCCAAAAGAATTGGAGCAGGGACTCAAACCAATACCTATACTCTAATGTTCATAGCAGCCTTGTTCACAATAGTCAAAGGATGAGGACAACCCAATATTAACAAACGAATGGATAGACAAAATGTGATATACACATACAATGGAATTATTCAGTCTTAAAAACATGAAATTTTGATACATGCTATATTATGGATGAATCTTGAAAATGTTATGCTAAGTGAAATAAGTCAGTCATAAAAGGAGGAATATTGTACCATCCCACTTATGTAGTACCTAGAATAGTCAAATTCATAGAGCAGAGAGTAGCATAGTAGTTACAGGGATGGGGGAGTGGGGAATGGGGATTTATTGTGTAATGGACATAAAATTTCAGTTTGGGATGATAAAACAATTCTGAAAATGACTAGTGATGATGGTTACACAATAGTGTGAATATGCTTAATGCCAATGAACTCTGTACTTAAAAATGGTTCAAATGTTAACTTGTATGTTACATATATTTTTCCACAAAAATTTTTTAGAGAATTCATTAAAGTTAAATAATTGTTTTTGTATCTTTTCCCTTTCCATTCTTCACCAGAAGATCAGAAATTAAGTCCCCATTGCTTTTGAAGAAGCAGGAAAAGTAGTTTTAAGCTTAGTTGGGCCTTGGGCTCCATAGACCATTGGGAATGTGGGAATAGGGTTCCCGGAGCCCATGCTGGGGCCTGATGTGTAGTGTGACACCCTGGAAACTGACCTTGGAAAACTGGCCTTTGGCTTGCCTGTTTGCTGGAATAATGTCTAGTTACTTGCCCTTGATGAGCAGTTAGTGGGAAGCACAGTTTCCAACATCATCTTTCCAACATCTTTCCAACATCAGTTAAGCAAAAAGGGCATAAACAGCTCCAATGGGAGAGCAAAAGATGTTTCTTCCAGGGGTTTCTGTAATCTTCACACAATGCAGTTGGTACAGGCAGCAGTGTGACTGAGGGGATCTGAAGGTTGAGGATTCCACCAGTGAGTGACATTGCCAACCATAGCCCTTGAGAAGCCATCTCATCTGTCATACATAGACTTTCAAGTATTCTTGCCTCCATCTTTTGATGCCTTTTCTCAGCTGCCATCACCATTGAGATGATCCAGGAAAGATCCACAGAGGATGAATGAGAAGGGAAAAGGAGAGTTTTGTAGACAAGGAAACAGGGATGGGATTGGTGAGTACAGACTAATGTCCTAGAAAATTGGTGGGAAGAGTAGACCTTCCCTTTAGACTTTCCCTTCAGAGAGGAAGGGAGAGGAGGATGAGGGATGTGGTAAGACTCTAAGATCTAAGGGCTGCATGGTTGTCACTAGACAGCTGAGGCAGTCTGGAAGATTGCCCTGTTCCAAGTACTCAGGAAAACCTGGAAGTAGCAAGGTCCCATAAGCCACCAAGAGACTGTAGGCCAGACTGCCTACAGAGACTGGATGTTTTTTCCTTGGGGTCCTTTGTGGATGACCTTCCTGGGCAGCCAGAGCTCCCTCCAATGGCCACTCAGGAAAGTAACTGTGGTCTGAGTTTGGCCGGAGATTTGCCTATTCCCCAAATAAATGACCCCATAGTCCATCTTCCTCCTGCTTCATAATGCTTCAGGACAAACTATAAATGTAAGCCAAAGATCAGTGGGGCTGTGGACTTTAAGTTGAGTGAGGTGTTATATGAATCAAACCTGCTAGAGACTCTCTGAAGGAGAAAGCAGTTAAGATCATCCCTGGGATAAAAATAACATTAATAATGACAATACTACTACCAACAATAACAGAGGTATGTACAGGCATCTGCATGTCATTTCATTCTCCCTCTTCCCTCTGGGAAGGGACACTAGGTCAAAACATTTCTCCCTTCTTAGCCATACAGACTGTTCCTTTTGTCCCTTCACTCTTCCCTTGTCTCCTCCCTTTGCTTTATGTCTGCTACCCTCCTCCCCTTCTCACTCACCTCCCACGTGCAAAGTCTCCAAAGGTAAATTTTATCTGTCTGTAGTTCCCCATCAGGCCTCTCATGGTGTGGGAACAGCCACACACTATGGCCTGGCTCTCACCTTCAAGCAACTCCACTCCTGTCCATAAAGGCAAGAGAGTTCATTATCCCATTCATCTTCACGAGTTTCTCTTTGTTATTAGAAAGATATGTCTGTGTGGCACAAGAAAAATCCTAAGAAAAAAAAATCCCAACCCTCAGAAACATGTTCCCCCTGCTTCAGCAGTCCTCAAACATTTCCATTTGGATTGATTGCTTGCTATAGCCTCTGAGCTTTTGAACATCAAATTTCAAAACAGAGACATAAAAGAGTGAACATGAAATGAGCAGCTCGATTCTGCCCTCCATGCTGTGGGACATGTGTTCTTGAAGTGGAGGAGAGAGAGGGGAGTCTTTTCTCCTCCGCCTACATTATCTCTTGAGGCTTTTGATACCAGCCCTTCCTGGGGCCCTGACTACAAGGCAAGTATTTAGAAAGCCTTTTCTACAAGCTGAGCCAAGCGCTCTATGCTAGGTACATGTAGTACCTGGAAGTAAAGGATTCCAGGCTCAAGCAGATGGTTCACTCCAAGATGGAAGAGCAAGATGCAAGAAAGATATACACATGGGACCAAACCAAGTGAAATGAAAAAAACAAAAATAGTGACCTTAAGGTGAAGACAGGGTCTATAGAATAAGATCTAGGAAAGCTTATAGGCAAGGAAATGTACATGAAATTTAACATGGACAAATCTGAATATAATCTCTTCCACCAAAATTTTTCCTTATTCTGTTACAATCACTGTCTCTTAAAGGCAGCTACCATTTATTTAGTCACTTGGCCAGAAACATGATTTCTCCTTCTACCTTGCCCCTAAGCCTACAGTCACCATGTCCTGTTGACTCTATCTTCTGAAAAGCTTTAAAACTTAATCCCTCTGTCTGATTCCCTGGCCCCAGCTCTGCCTAGGTTTTCATCACTTTTATCTGGACAACTAAAAGCTCTCCTAACTCTTCTCTTTCTCCCTGCCTCACCCCCCACTCAGGTTCCTTCTTAAAAATGCTCATTTCCTTTAAGTTAATAACCAGACCCTTTAAAATGCCATTCAAAGGGGGAGCCTTGGTGGATCAGTCGGTTAAGCGTCTGACTTCAGCTCAGGTCATGATCTCGCGGTTCGTGGGTTCGAGCTGTTGGGCTCTGTGCTGACAGCTAGCTCAGAGCCTGGAGCCTGTTTCAGACTCTGTATCTCCCTCTCTCTCTCTGACCATTCCCTGCTCATGCTGTCTCTCTCTCAGAAATAAATAAAACATTAAAACATTTTTTTAGAAAACTAAAATAAGATGGCATTCAAGGACCTTTAGGGTCTGGGCCATACCCACCTCTTGAGTGTCATTTATTGCCACGTGCCTTGTGCCTCAACCTTTCTCTTCCACTGGAGACTCCTTAAATAGTTTATGTTCTCTCATGCCTGTCAGCACAAACTGTCTCCCCTGTTTGTAACTATTTCTTCTCTATATTCCCTTAGTTCTCTTCTACACAGACTCTGAGATGCAGCTCATCTGTCACTGAAGAAGTATCCCCAACACCTTATCCCTTTCCTTCCCAAAACAGGTGTTCCCACCTGTCCCTAGCACTCATGTTATATCAGTGGCAGGTTGGTTTAGCAAGCTTTCATGAAGCAAAGACTGTGTCCTGTTCATCTTTATCTAGAAACTGACTCAGTGCCTAGTGCAGAGTGGAAGCTTCATAAAGATTGATTGAGGGGGCACCTGGGTAGCTCAGTCAGTTAAGCATCTGACTTTGGCCAGGTCATAATCTCATGGTTTGTGGGTTCAAGCCCTGCGTCAGGGTCTGTGTTGACAGCTCAGAGCCTGGAGCCTTCTTCAGATTTTGTGTCTCCCCCTCTCTCTACCTCTTACCCCACTCTCTCAAAAATAAATAAACATTAAAATTTTTAAAAAGATTGATTGAGGAATTAATGACAGGAAGCAATCTGAGCAAAGTCATGAGAATGGAAATTAAACATAGATTCTAAGAATACCAGAATGAGAAAAGATCTTGAACTTCTCCAAGTCCAACACTCTCATTCTGATGAAGCTTGTGAACAGTAGAGAAAGAAAGTGTACTTCCCAAGTCTACACAGGTGAATTAATTTTAACAGTTGGCTTCCAACAGTATAAACCTGAAAGCAAGGGGGATCAAAATGGGTCATGGAAATAGAAATGCAGACTCACATGCTGAATTTGATAAGTCAGTTTGGACTAGAAAGGATACAGGGGAAACTATCACTGAAGATGGGAAGAAAACGGAAAACCAGCTCCAGTCCTGGTTGAGGAGCCAAGTATGTAAAAGCTGGAAGACTATAGAATCAGGTAAGTCCTACCTGAACCCAGGGAGCAAGAGGCAGTAGAGCATATAGTGAGTGATGTTGGGAGATGGTTAGACTCAGTGTAAGAGAAGGTAGATCCTATGACAATTTTTTTTTTAATTTTTGCCGTGACAATTTTTGAGATAACTTTCCTCTTCTAGGAGTCCTTCTTAAAGGTGCAGTCTTTGCCACTTACGTGTGAGCCCAATTCTATCTTCAAATGGATATGCTTTATAGCTCACACTGAATTGGACCTGACAGCAACATAGAGTCGGAATGAGCTTAGTATATGAGTTAGGGAGCCTGGTCTAGTGGGGTCTGAGGAGCTATGGTAGGGAGCTAGGAGAGGAAGTCTAGATAGTTCTGGAGAATATGAGATGTTGTTTTGAATAATTGAGATTTGTTGCTACAGAGCATAGGGTGTCATTGTAGGCTTTCAATTTGGAGAATGGCTTGTTTCCACTCTGATTCTTTTCCTATAGGATCATGCCTTGGAACCTTATGGCACTTACTGTTCCCTCTGCTTGGAATGCTTTTTCTCCTAGATATTCTCTCACTTGCTTTCTTACCTCTGCACATGTCTGCTCAAAAGTCATGACCTTATCACTGGATTCAAATCTGCCACACTCTCCATTACCTATCTACCTGTACCATGATGTATTTTTATGTTACACTTGCTGTCCTCTCATCTACTATTAAGTCTTTTCCTTGTTTATTTGTTCATTGTCTATCACTGCCCCCTAGAACATAGGCTCCATGGTGGGGGGCAGGGGTGTATTTTTGTCTGTTTTGTTTACTTCTGTATTTCCAGCTCCTACATTTGGCACATCCTACGTGTTCAAGAAACATGTGTTGAATACACATAGGGCCATGCACTTGGGAATCGTCAGTATGGAAAGACAGTTTGCAGCATCCTCTTGACCTGCTCTGTGATGGGATTGAAGCAGGAGGACCCAGGTTACAACTGTGAAATTGCCACTTTGTACAAGTAGACAACACCCACTCCATCTTGATTTCAGCATCTCTGTGCTGTGTCTACCCCAATACTTAGGGCTTACTTCTTCTCATCTAATGTCCTAGAGTGGTCCTGACTAAGCAAAATTGTTACTAGAGGGTTCTTCATCACAAATTGTATGTCCTCAGACCCTCATACTCTCTTAAACTAATGGGTAAGTTACCAATGAAAAGAGAGAGGAGTCTCTTCCTTCCTTGATTTTTTTTGGTAAATGGTCTTCTGATGGTAAATTATCCTCTTATTTTCCTGATATTCAAGGATTCTGGCCAGGTAAGAGGTTTGTCAAGCAACTGAAAAGCAGAGGCCCCCCTTTTCTCTTTGTATCCCTGCTATGTCTCATCATACTGTTCACCCAAGTGGGCACTTAATAAAGTACTCACATAAAGAAGAGAGCAACGGACATGACCTGGGAGAAAGGAGTGTTTGAAATGGGACTACTCTCTCGATGATAGTGTCTACATGCCACTTGATTTCTCGTCCAAGCCCTAGAAAAATGAATCAAAAGACTCTCCCTTTCTAGAAAATCTTTGTATAGCTTTGGGTGATGTGTACCTGCTGGACAACTTTCATGACAGAAATTTGGATAAAGTTTCTCTGTCTCTGGTCCTTTCTTTATTTTTCTAGAACACTATATTTTGTTTCCCTTTTAGTTGCTGTTACCCTCCTTAAAAGGTCTGATAATTCCCAAGAGTGCCAACTGTGAAACACGGCCTGCTGAGATTTCCTTCACCCAAAGCTTTTTTCCAAACACACTCATAAGTCCCAAAGCTGTCTTTTCTCTCCCTCCCTCACCTGTTTGTGAGGCCCTCTACTGTTTTCTTGACTATGCTAGCTTTGGTTATTCACTGCAAGTCACTGCCTGAATTGCTCTCATCAATTGACCATGTGTTTATTGGGCACCTCCAATGTGCTCAGCACTGGGGATATAAAGATGAATTAGCTTTGCCATCTGTCCCTGTGGCTCTGATGTCTGGTGGGCCAGTAGACCTGAGGTCAGATATTTGTCAATGAGTGTTCAGAGTGCTCTGAGCAGATAGGGGGAAGCATGTTGGGAACATGTGAGCATTGGGGTGACATTGGCTCACTGTGCCTTGGGTCTGGAAGATGTTACAAAGATGATGACTTTTGAACAAGGTCTCCAGTAATCCAAGTTTACTATATTTGACTACAGAGCATGCTTTGGACCTGAGAAATTTTAAACATATTTCACAATCTCTGGATTTTTAACAGGTACTCCACAAGACAATTCTGTCTCTTTCTGTCAATTTCAGAGACTTAAAATGTCTTTTACTTCATTTTCCCCTGTGATACTTCACTCCTCTCTGGATACATTCAGTTTGGCATTCAAGGGCCTATTTGTTTTCTCCGGGGTACTTCACTCACTAATTGGGTGTGTGACCATATCCTGTACACTTCAGTGTCTTTGATTATCCTTTCTCAGAGAAGATAAGCTACAAAGTAGACATGGAGTATTTCACCATTTACGGATGGACCAAATAAATTTCCAAGAGCTCAGTCATTCTCCCAGTCTTATGGTTCACTTAAGGAATTTAGGACTCTAAGCCTTGTTCCTTGTGGGTGGATGATGGACTTGAAGAGTAGAGATGATCCCTTTTACTTATCCCATAAAGTAGCTTCTGGTGGTTAGGGAGGCAGTCTCCTCCTGAGTCATAATTTTTAATGGTGGAAGAGGTAATGACTGGTATGAGTAGCAGCTAGGTTAGACTTCTGCATCCAGAGTTTTCTGTGGGAAGCATTTTTGATCTATTTTTAATTTCTCTTTTTTAATGTTTTATTTATTTCTGAAAGAGAGAGAGAGAGAGAGAGAGAGAGAGAAAGAGAGAGAAAGAGGGAGTGCATGAGCAGGGGAGGGTTAGAGAGAGAGGGAGGTACAGAATCTGAAACATGCTCCAAGCTAGAAACAGGCTCTAAGCTAACTGTCAGCACAGAGCCCGACGTGGGGCTCGAACCCACGAACTGTGAGATCATGACCTGAGCCGAAGTCGGACGCTTAACCGACTGAGCTATCCAGGCGCCACTGTGGGAAGCAATTTTGAAGAAGAATAGACTCCCCAGGGTGTTCATCTGTGCCTTTGAGAACCTTACCCCAAAGGATAGGTGTCAATATGCCATAGTCTACTATCAAGAGTCAGTGGAGAAGGAGTAATCCTGGAATGGGAGAACTGATCCCATGAGTCTTAGTAGTATAAAACCAAGATCACTTTGGGAACTGAAATAGATGAAGCCCAACTAGAATTCAAATAATTGAGTGTGAAATTCTTGCACATGAAAAGCTTTTTGGAGCTTCCTGAGAAGCCCCATCTGCATCTTGCCTTGGGCAGGTAGAGCAGCCAAAGACAGTGCCTGTGCTCTTCAGTGTATCCAGATGTTCTAGTAGCCAGGCAAATGTTCAGGTTCTTGACAGAAAGGGTTATGAATACTGGCTCCCTGCCTACTGGCAGGCTGCCCCCTGGTAAGCTATCGTGGGCTGGTGACCTATGATCACAGCTACATTAGCTACACACAGATCAGAATCTGTGTATACACAAAAGTGATCTAGTTTATCCCTCTACTTGATGCTAAGTAAGGGAGTGTGGGAGTGAGATAGGGGTCTGTTTGTGGAAAGAGAAAGAAAGTGCTATAATTCTGAAAGGATTCATGGACCTTGAGGCATGAGGTTGGGCCCTCTGTAGTCCCATGGTAAAGGGGGATATTTGATCCTGGCAAAGACCAGCTCAGAGCTGTGCCTTGCTGTGTAACAACTATAGAAAAGAAGCTAAAAGCAGAACTTTTAATAGCAAAGGAAATTCTATATCTGGTAGAAAAATCATAGGTCTGAGACTCAGAAGATGTGTAAACCAGCCCAGGTCTGACCTTCAGGGGCTCCATGACCTTGAACATGCTCCTCGGGGCCTCTGAACCCTGGTTTTCTCTTTCAACAGGAACAGAGAATACTATTCCTTCCAAATCACAGGTATTCACATGGATAAAATGGGCTGACCTAGACACCTCAGCTTCCCCTAGGGAGATCTGATAACTGATTTCTCAGTAACTAGGCAGAAGGGCCTAGAGCAGTGCCATTCCACAGAAATATAATGTCAACTACAAATGCAAGTCATGTATGTCCTTTCAGGTTTTCAAATAAATAAATTTTAAAAAGTAAATACATTTTTTTCAATACAATATATCCCAAATATCAGTTCAATATGTAATTAATTGAGTAGATATCTCACAACCTCTTTTTCATACTAAGTCTTTGAAATCTGCTGTGTCTTTTGCATTTATAGCACATCTCAGTTTGGACGTTTTGGACCCTTCAGTAGCTCAAGAGCAACGTATAGCTGCTGTGTTGGACAGCACAGACCTGGAGGACTGGTTTGAGGCTGTGTACTTAGCCCCCCATGTAGCCAAAGCTTCTAGCTCCTCTCCCACTTCTGTTGAGACAGGCTTCCTGGGAAGCCACACTTTGAGTGAGTTTTGAGGTTAATGGACAAGAGTCTGTAGAGTGAAGCAGGGAAGACAACTTCCAGAGAAAGAATGGCAAGGATGAGTGTTAAGAAGTGACAGAGAGTGTGGCCACCCCTCAAGACCCTTTCCTACTCATGGGGGAGCCCTTATTGTTTTTATAGTGTTAGATCTATTTACATTCCCCACTCAGGGTTCATACAACCAATTTACACTTGTTTTAATGATGTGTTTGTTTTCTTTTTCTCTCCTGTCAAATGCATACAAACCTACTGCAGAGGGCCCATTGAGGCCCTGCTTTCTGGGTTAGCCCTGGACAGTATAGCACAGTCCATTCACTGTGAACCCTTGGTCTCCTCACTTTGTGCCTCATTCTCTCCCTCTGTAGAATGGAGTTAATTGTGCTCATTCTTGACCTACTCTGGCTTCAAGGAAGAGTGCAGATGAACGGGAATTAACATGTGTGAAAAGTACTTGGAGCCAGAAAGAACAGGATCCTCAATGCAAAGTATTTAATTATTCATTTGGTTTTTCAACTCTACCTTAAAAAGGTCTCTGACACGAGGACTTCTGGAGGCCCTATCGAACTGACCTTACAAATAATTTGCCATGCTCTCATTTCATATGCACATGCTCTGTCAAGGGAGCTGTTGGAAGTGTAAACAGGGCAGAGCTATGGTTGAATGAGGAGATGTGCTGATTCTACCTCCAGCATTTCAGGGCCTGTCAGGCTTGCATTTTGTTGTAACATCCAAGAGCTTTCCTCCCCAGGAACAGGAACAACCTTGTGACCTTTAAGATTTCAGCCTCCTACAAGAACAGGGCCTGTTACCCTGGAAGCCTCCGCACAGAAACCTAGAGCCATTGCCTTTTATAAAAATAGTGCTTCATAGAATTGACATGCTTTGTTTGGAATGATGAAGTCTTCCACCCAGCAGCATAATTGGGTTTTCATTTAGTGACTTGTACAGATCTTTTCACTGGAGAACACCACCAGCCTATGGGAAAGAACAAGACCTCAGACAGTACAAACATAAATATGCAAGGGGTGGGGATCACATTATAGAAAGAAATAATGGGAAAAGGTGCCCCGTCTCTTTAATTTCAAGAAAACTGATGCAATCCTTCCTTTCATATGCCCTCCATTACTCTACACAAATACCTATTCTCCCCCAGTAGTTGCTTTGTTGAGAGAAATGGCCTTTTGGGGTACAGCTGAGGGAGAAAGGCCTTCCTAGACGGGCCTTAGCAAATAGGATCTCTGGCCCCTGATGGGAGGTCATTAGCTTCAGGAGAATGTCAACTCTTCTCTAAAAGGTTTGTAGAGACTAGGCCACCTGAGGATTGGTGTTCTCTCTTGAGTACCTGATATCACAAATGTAACTTGCAGGACATTGTTGAGAAATTGTTGGGCTTCCTTGGAATACCCTGTGTGAACATATATGTGCGGCATTCAGGCTTCACTTTCTCCTGTGATTTACAACTGATGAAGCGTATTTGTGACCATGTAATCATCACTACAGTGCTATATAGTCAGTATCCTCAGCCCCATTTTACAGTTTTGGGCTCAGACACTACAAAAATTTAGAGAGATGGCCCAAGCCACATGGTTACCTGGTAGTTCCACTAGAATGAAAAGCCCTTCCTGCAAACTTAAAGAAGATGTTTTGGGGAGTAATTCAAGGAAGCTAACTTTACAAGATGGAAAATGAACATAGGAAATCATCTGAACAAAACACAGATCTGAAATCCAGGTTTCCATTCAAAACCCAGGATTTTTCCATTCTTACACACACTTCTGTGTTCTCACACATGCTCATACAGAAACATACAGTTCATCTCCGATAGTAAGTGTATTTTTGATATATTGGTGCTATTGTCATTTAGGGTGTCCATGTACAACACTGTAGGTAAAAGGACATCATTCTAAGAAACAGAACAAGGTAGTTCTTAAGCATCTGAGTTTGTGCTTTTGGTGTCTTCCCTCAGGCATATCCAGGATTGTGTATTGTTCTAATCTCTGGGTGGACCCTAGTGAAGCCCCTTTCAGTATACAAAGATTCGTGCTGAAGATAGATATGGTCTGAGCTTGACAAATGCTAAGGGCATGAACTGCCAGGCTTGATCTCTGCCTGGGATTACCCACTAGGATGAAGGGCACCTTTGCCTACTTGAAGGAGGTAGCTTTCAGTATAGTGAAAGAAGCATTAATTTTACAAGATAGGAAGAGGGCATAAGGAGGTAGTTACATTAAGGAGAACCATATGTAGGGGTGTCTGAGGGACTTTAAGCAGAGACTAGAAGAATGGAAGGCAGATCCCCAACCCTCTAACCATAATATTAAGGCTAGAACCACACCAGTTTCTGAGTGAGAGAGATGCTGTGGCTGGTGGGTCTGGAGACTTTGGGATTCTTAAGTCCCTTATGTTTTTTGCTCTGAGTTTGCAATATTCAAAATTGCTTCCAGTTTTTCTTCTTCTTGTCTCTTAACCTTGAAAAGAAAATTTGGGGATCACAGACAACCTATTTTCTGGATTTATGCTAAAGAGCTGAAAAATGGCCTCAGTGCTCCAGTCTACTGAGAGTAACTGGTTGGTGGAATGGGGGACATGGGAGCAGAAGTTAGCCCTTGATAACCAGTTACTCCATTCATCCTCACAAGATCCTGGAAGGCATCCCCAAGGCAGAGAACAAACCTCATTACTTTTTAACATTGCTAGAAATGAAAGCTTGAGAAGCAAGGGGATTTTCTCTAGACATATAATTCAGTAAACCGGAAGGAATTCTTAGATCTATGACTGTAACAGCTGAGGAAGGGGGAGAAACTCTGATTGTCATGGGGCAAAGATCCTTTGCCCTTTGCACGGCAAGCTCCCCAGAAACCCACTTCTGCTGAGCAGCACATGCCCTGCAATTTTCATGTACCTCCCCTTGTGCAGGTAAGATTCTTCTGGGAGACCCAGAAGACACAGACCATCACACCACACACCCCGCTTACTCCCAACATTGCATTTACCTGACACTCAATTCACTGTCTTTGGAACAAAATTGTTTTGTCTTTTCAATGTCTTTTCAACCAAGAAAGAAACGGCGGCAAGATTTAAGCCCGAGCTCCTAATCCATTTTCCCATAGGTGTTCTCAAGTGAGGAAAGGAGCATAGGAGGACTTGCTTAGCAGAGATAACCATTATATGTGCCACATAAATATAAACTATGGAAAGAGCTACTGACAAATGTAGACAAGTTTGAGAAACATCCTAGTTAGACACAATTTTGCCAGTCATATATTTCCTCTACTCCTCCCTCCCTGATTCCTGTCACTGGCATTGAGAAGGAGGGATGCTGTGTTTCTTTTACCTGTAAGAAAGTGGATGTCCTCATGCTGATCCTCAATGTGTCTAAGGCTGTTGTCAACAAGGGTGACTGGTTTTTAATTTCCCCACCTCCCTGTAATGAGCATTGCATATGGTCTTCTCTTGACTTTGATCTCCGGACTGGGGAGCCTGATTGATTGGTTTTGCTTCCAGGCAGTAACACTAACTACCTATGTGACCTTGGACAAACCACTCAACATCACTGTGCTTCATCTTCCTCGCCTCTATACTCGAGTTAGAAACAAAACACATGCCAGAGGTTGCTATGCTGGTTGAACTGACATTTGTGGAGACCTCAGTGTAGGGCCTGAGGAGACCATTGAAGTGATAAGTAAATAATTCTTGCTCTGACTCAATGTGTCTTGCCCTACATTGGCCGCTGTTTCCTTCCCTTGACACTGGCTTTCACTCCCCAGGTAGACATTCCTTCTGCTCTTAGGTCTCTGAAAAGCCAAGTGCAGGGTTCTCTGAGGCTCTGGAGAGGAATTAAAAACTCCTGGAGCCAACACAACATCTTCTCAAGCTCAAACTACCTTCATTCCCTTTTATCTCTTGCCTGTGTTGCCTTCCCCTGCTGATCAGAACTCATCTCCCCATCTTCCTCTGTGCTTGAGATTCTAGGGGTCTTCCTCTGTCCTTTGTGTCCCTGTGATTCTTGGTAAATTGAATATCTGGACCTCATGCATGCACATGCACAATGATGTCTCTCTATTTCCCTGGATTCTTCTCTTTGTCCTAACCTATCTTTTTTTCTGCCTAGAGGGGAAGGTCCCTATATCTCCTAAAGGTCTACCAGGTTGCTGATCTAATACCTTCCTGGTCTCATGTGAGCCTGTGCTCTGCCAGTGTGGCCCTGACCCCACCCCACTGCACACTAGCAAAGCACAAAATCATCAAAGATGAACCCAAACAAGGTACAATGAGAGATACTTAGAAGAACTCAATAAAGGACTTATCAGGAGTCATCTCCATCCCTTTAAGGATCCTCTGAGAAGGGTGGGAACCAGAGGTTTGATGGCTTTCTGTTTGTTCTTAATAAAATTTCCCATTAATTAAGAAGAGCAGTACAGGCTGCAGCCCTGGACATGTTATTTGTCTTTTTGTTTTGTAGTTACATGGCAGTATCTTTAGTGCAAGAGCCCTGGAATTATACACTGGGCCATAATATTTCAAGACCCAACAGGAACAAATATGCAATTATATAGTTCAGTGGTGCAGGGCCACAGCAGTGTGGGGAGAGGTGGGAGGCACCACTCCAGCTCTTGGAAAATTCCCTCAGAAGGAAACTGTAGGCCCTGGACTTTAATATCTTCCAAGCCAGGGACCCTTTCCCCTGTATCCAGTCTCTGCCTCCACCTGCCTCCAGTCTGAGCATAGGATCCTTCAAGACAAAAAGAATACAGGGAGAGAAGGGGAAGAACAACTCTCTATGTGCCAGAGAGATATCCTAAGGTGCTCACAGCAATCCATAGGTAGAGACTAGGTAATGTAGAGATGTGGCTCTGGCAGTAAACTACTTCGGTTCATGTGTATAACTTTGGGGAAATCCTCATCCTATGAATCAAGGCTTCGTTGTCATCTAGAAAATGTGGATAGAGATGACTGCTGCTACGAGGCTCATCCAGAGGATCAAATGAGATAATCCAAACAAGGCGTTTTTTCCTTTTATGATCCCCATTTGACAGATGAGGAAATTATGGCCCAGAGAAGTTAAGGAACTTGTCCAAGATCATGCAACTAGTAAGTGATGTTAGTTAGGATTCCAGTCCATAGGCTGTCTGGTCTGTTGTGTCCTTACCCTTAAACTTTGTGGCAGGAAGGTGACAAAGTTAGTAGCATCAACTGTCAATAATGGTGTCTGACTGTGGTTTAGAAAGGGAAACATGCTGTGCCTAACTCTTTTTGAAAAGGACAACTGGCTTAGAATCAAAGGGACTGGAAGAGATGTCCCCAGGACATCTTACAAAAGTCATAGGATTCTTCCTCTCCTGTGGCTGTCTCTGAGCACCTCATGTATAGTGAGAGAGGGATAATAGCATTTCAGATCATGATTTTCTGAGGGGTTCTGACAGCCATGTGTGAATGCATACATGCATGTGTTTCTGTGTGACTGTGTGATGTTTGTGTGAGAATTTGCACATGTATGTGTGTGATTTTGTGTGTTTCTATGTGACTGCATACATGTATGTGTGTGCCTGTGTGTGAGAATATGCACACACGTGTTATTGTGGACATGTGTGAAGAATTGTGTGTAAGGACATGTGTGAAAATGTGTGTGTTTCTGTGGCTATATCTGTTTGTGTTATTGAATGGGGGGTGTCTGATGGGTCCAGGAAAGAATCACAGAGCCAGAGGTTTCCATGGTAGCTGAGATACCCGCTGGTCCTTAAATAATTAACCAGCCAGAGCTTTTAAATACATTTCAAAACAAATACTCATTTCCCTTTAATGTGGTGCTGATTTCCCCTTTTACGCACTGCCTGAGGCGATGCAAGCTGACTGTAATTCTTGCTCTGATGCAGTGGCAGCATCTTTGGTTGTCATGGGAAGCAGCTCCTGTTGTCAGGGGGCCAGCCCAGAACTTCACCTTGTCCACAGGAAGGACGCTGTGAGAGGGAGGAAATTCCGCTTCCATCCCTCTTCTGATAGTGACATTAGGGATATCTAAGGGGTCAGCTGCAACTTTGCCCCTGCACACATGAAATTTGTTAGCTGTCTAACAGACAGGTTTTTCTGTGAGTAATTTTCACCTGCAGACACCTTCTAAGCAAGTAATCTCTCCTGGCACAAAGCCTTTTGGATTATTTTGTTTTTTTATTATAAACTACCCTGACCAGGGTGAGTAGATCTAGCCTTCCTTGCTCCTTTCCTGCCTCACCCGTTTATGTACATACTCACATGGAGTATATGCACTACCTGGGTGTACTTCTACCTAAGATTGATGCCCCCTGTTTGCCTCCTTATGACACCTAGAGTTCCAAATAGCTGAGTGTATGTGTGTAGGGTGGATTAGGGAGGAGGAATGCTAAATATTTTGAGTTTTGCTTGGTCTGGGACTAATGTGTGACCTTTCTGGCCTTGTTGTAATTTGGGTCAGTGAGCAAAATTGGGGGAATCTCAAAACCATAGCATCAGTGGCAAGGCCCCTGAGCCAGGGCTCTCACCACTGAGGAGGTTGGCCTGGCTCTGATGGCTTCCTCCTCGGGAAAGTTTGTGTTATCAATCACCATCCCTAACTGAATGTCCAGTCAAAGGCGGCAGTGGTGATGGTTCTAGGCTACATGTCAATAACAACATAATAATAATGAAAATGCTGTTCGTATTTGTTGAATACTTACTCTTAGAAACTCTGGGTTTGTACTTTACCTGTATTATGTCTAGTAATAATCACATTGACCCTATAACCAGGTACTATAGTTAGGAGGAAGCAGGCCAAGAGAATTTACTTAATTAGCTTGTGGTCACAAGGATGGCCAATGGTGGAGTTAGGATTTGAACTTAGATATGGCCAGTGATTTAGCCAATGTGCTCATCTGTGTGAGCAGACTTGCAGCCTGAAGAAAGGGATCTGACCCAGTCCCTAAAGCTGCGAAGACATGGATGAGGCCCCAAGTCTCCAAGGGGACCATGGGCCTCAGGCTTGAAGAAAGTCTAGAGCTGATGGTCATAGGGCACAGCAGGAGGAGACTCAAAGGGGCCAGGCTGGAGAGTGAGCCCACAGCAGGACAGGCAGGGAGGGCATAGGACCCTGGAGGTGCCTCACAAGAAGGGGGTGGGCACTCATGAGTGGCTGCTCTTTCCAACTCCAGCTGTAAGGAGTCGGTAGTTGTCACAGCTAATTATGCTCTCCGTCTGCCCAGCTGGCTGGCAATCTAGTCAATTCAATCACTCTGGGCCTGACTGGTTTCTCTAGGCAACCCTGTATAATGCTTGTAACAATAATCCTTCTCTGACAGATGAGGAAACAGAGGGTCTTAGAGGACCAGTGACTTGCCCAAATCTGGATTGAGCAGTGAGGCTTGGTCTAGAGTTCACACCTTTAGGCTCTAAATTCTGAGGTCCTTTCCCCCCTACTCACATGGATTGGTGCAGAGAAGAAAGACAATCCAGGAAAGAAGTATGAGGACAGCATCAAATAGGTGTGATCATGGTCATGTAAGATCCTCCTGCCCCTTGCAGGCCTAGCAAATCTCCTTCCAACCTAAGGCTACTTAGGGAGTAGGACCCTACCCAGGCTGAGAGCACCCTGAGGTTTAATATATGGTCAAATAGTCTTTTAGAATGGAATGTTAAAAATGGCAGAGGTACCAGAGCTAAATGCACAAAGCCCCAGGCTAAATGTCTTCAGCTAGTACCTGCAGAACCAAGTGAATGGGGAAAATACAAACAGGATCATGTAAAGGAGTAGAATTTATGCTAAATTCCCATCAATTTTTCAAAACATTTTACTATGGAAAACTTCAAAGATATACAAAAGTAGGTAGAACCCATTCATTTTTTTAAGTTTATTTTGAGACACACGTGGAGCTGTAAGAAATAATACAGAGAGATCCGGTTTATCCTTCATTTAATTGCTCTCAGTGGTAGCATCTTACAAAGCTATAAAATGATATCATGACCAAGAAATTAACATTATTATAACCAAACTTACTCATATTTCATCACTTCCATGTACATTCATTTGTTTGTATGTATGTGTACTTACTTCTATGCCATTTATAGTGTGTGTAAATTCTACTTGTGTAGATGCATGGAACCAACAGGGTCAAGATACAGGGCAGTTCTGGGGCGCCTGGGTGGCTTAGTCAGTTAAGCGTCCGACTTTGGCTTAGGTCATGATCTTGTGGTTAATGGGTTCGAGCCCCACGTCGGGCTCTGTGCTGACTGCCAGCTCAGAGCCTGGAGCCTGTTTCAGAGTCTGTGTCTCCCTCTCTCTCTGACCCTCCCCTGCTCACGCTCTCTCTCTGTCTCTCTCTCTCTCCTAGAAATAAATAAAAATATTTTTAAAAAAAGATACAGGCCAGTTCTCTCATAGGAATCCCTCATCCTTTATAGCTACAGCCACCTCCTTACTCCTCCTCCTTAACCCCTGGCAATCATAATCTATTCTTGATCTCTATAATGATATAATTTCAATAACTTTATATAATATGTTCATATGTTATATAAATATACATATCATGTAGATCTGTTGGTATGTTGTATGAATTTATTTATTTATTTATTTTTTTAATGTTTTATTTATTTCTTAGGAGAGAGAGAGAAATACAGCGTGAGCAGGGGAGGGTCAGAGAGAGTGGGAGTCACAGACTGAAACAGGCTCCAGGCTCTGAGCTGGCAGTCAGCACAGAGCCCGACGCGGGGCTCGAACCCGCGAACTGCGAGATCATGACCTAAGCGAAAGTCTGACGCTTAACCGACTAAGCCACCCAGGCGCCCCTGTATGAATTTATATACTGATATCAGATAGAGTATATTTCAGAGCAAGGAAAATTCCTAGACAAAGAATACATTTAATAATGATAACAGGATCAATCTACCAGGAGGACATAAAAATCTTAAATGTGTATGTACTAGACAAAAGAACCTCATGATACATTAAACAAAACTTCATAGAAAAGATGGGCAATCTGTGATTAAAGTTGGAGACTTTATCACCCTACCATCAGCAATTCACAGATCTACTAGATCGAATATCAGCAAGAATTCAGAAGGAATTTACAACACAGCCAGTCAACAAGATGTAATTGACATACTTAGATCACCTTCCAACAGCAGCAGTATACAATTTTATTTTTCAAGCACCTATGAAACATTCAGCATAATGCATAATTCTGAGCCAATAAAAATTAAATAGCACAGCAAATTTAAAAGAATTAAAATCATAGGGATGCTATGGTGTCCTCATTGGTTAAATGTACAACTCTTGATTTCTACTGAGGTTGTGAGATCTCAGTTGTGAGACTGAGCCTTGCATTGGGCTCCACTCTAGGCATGGAGTCTGCTGAAGATTCTTTTCTCTCCCTCTGGCCTTCCCTGCTCTCTCAATCTCTCTCTCTCTAAGAAAAAGTTAAAATCATAAGAAGTGTTTATCATCATTAACATTAGGGAAACACAAACTAAGGCCACACAAGATATCACTATATACCCATGAGAATGACTAACTTAAAAAAAATAGGGACAATACTAAATGTTGGAATGATGCAGAGAAACAGAATTACTCACACACTGATGGTGAGAATATAAAATTATTCAGCCCCTCTAGAAAACAGTTTGGCAGTTTCTTACAAAGCTAAACATGCATTTATCACTTTACCCAGAGATTGCATTCCTAGGGATTTATCCCCCCCAAATGCAAAACTTGTGTACACAAACGATACACAAATACTCTTAACAGCTTTATTTATAATAGTTAAAAAACTAAAACCTCTACAGATGTTTTTCAATAGATAAGTGTGAAACAAATTGTGTATAAAACAAATTGTGTATACCTTATACACATTACATAATGTGTATACACAATGTGTATATAAGGTATACACAATTTGTTTCTGTGTGGAATACTACTCAACACTAAAAAGGAACTAACTACAGATATAGGCAACAACTTGGATGAATCTCAAGGAAATTATGCTGAATGAATAAAACCAATTTAAAAACCTTAATGGTTCCTTTTATAGAAAATCTCATCCATTGTTAAGAGAAAATACTGAAAAATGTTACCCTAAGCATGCCAACATTCATGTTCAGCTTTTTATATGGACCATGATGCTGAAACAGATGCATCCACCGTTCCAGGACATGGCTTCATGGTTCGCCCTCCACCTTTCTATTGTTATTTGGGGGACATTTTCCCTTAAGGTAGGAAGGTCTGGATCAAGGCCAATACATCTCAAAGCAATTATAAAACATCTTAAAGAGTCACAAAATATTAGTGAGAAACAAACCTTCAAGGTCATGTAGTTCAGTGGTTTACAATCCTGACGAAACAACAGAATCACATGGAGAGTTCTAAAGTAGTCTGGGATCTATCCCCCGGGGATTCTACTTCAGTTGGTCTGAGGAAGTACCGAGGCATTACTACTTTTAAAAAGCTCCCCAAGTGATTCTAAAGTGCAGCCATGTTTGAGAACCACTGATGAGTCCAAGTTCCTCATTTTACAGATGGGGAAACTTTAGGCTCCCAGGAGTGAAATAAATAGCCCAAGGTAGCTCATAGGACTGGACTTTGTTAGACCTGTCTCCCAAATCCTAGGACCATTTTTCCTCTTTGTATGGTTCTTTCACATTCATTATCAAATTCATCTTCCTTACAAACCTGTAAGGTAAAAAGCATGATTTAATTACTCACATTATAGGGATAACAAAACTAAGGCACATGGAGATGAAATGATGCTCTTAATTAAGGCTTTGCAGATTGCAGCAGAGGAAAACCATAAATGAAGCCTCTTAACTTCTACCCCAATAAGAGCTTCTAGAAGGAAAGTTGAGCGTTAATTTACCAAGCCCAACATTATTCGGAGACATGTTACAAACCCAAGTGTAGGAAGGGCTGCCCAGTTCTCTGAGGCCTCCCTCCTGGGCCAATTTCTCTTGCATATGTTCTATATAACTCATTAAAGTACCCTAATTTTCATAGATATTAATATGTTCCTGCCAGCACCTATTGGGTCTTGATTTACATTCATTTTATCTCAGCTTCTCACTAGGAATGAGAACAAACAGCCCCTGCCCTCCTTACTTCTGAGGCTACTTATTTACAATTGTGTTTTAGTGCAAATTGGCCTATTTATTCATTAGTTTTAATGTGTCCCTTTCAATGCCTAGTTACCATCAGAGATGTTATCATCATTCACCATGGCATTCTGGGGTGTCCAAATGTTGTTAACTATGGTTTTTAGCAGAGCGGAAGCAGCACTGTGTGCGTGGAGGGCCAGGGTGGACATGACAACTGCAGAAGGAAGCCAAACCAGAACGAGACGCCTGGGTCCCTTGCAGGTCTCGCAGGTCTAGCCATGTAGGAAGCTCCCTGGTAGAGATTGGTAGATGGCAAGTGAGTAGTAAGAAGGCTGTTTCTAAGAGATTCTCAGAGAGGCAGAGGGAGAAACCCCAAATGAAAAACAACTCTTCTTCATGCTGGTAGACTCTTCCGTCTGTCTTGGTTTCATCACTGCTTGGATGGTAAATGCCTTCATTATTGTTTCTCAGCTGGTTCACTTTATAACAAGGCTCTGTCAACCATAACACATATTGTTTTAGAAAATATTAGTGGTGTAATTTTTGACTTATACATTACCATTGCTTTGCTTTTTTTCTCTAAGTTGAAACTGGTTCTTGACTTTAAGCCAAGAAATGGTCTGTAGTATTAAGGAAAGAAACCTTTAGAAGGAACTATCCCCCCCAAAGCAACCTACAGTTATGGAAAGACACAGATTTGAGCTGGAAGCTCTGGGTTTAGACCTGGCACTTGCTGCCTTAGGGGCCAATTCTCCTCATGAAGTTACTGTTATGCACACAAGTAGCTTAAATGGCTGAAGGTGACTTGTAGGGAGGCAGGCTTTAAATATCAAACTCAGCGTAAAATTTTTTACAAAGCAGCTCCTAGTCTGGTTAAGAATGGGATAGCATATTCGGGAACAATTCTAGTTGAGCCTCTGCACACAAGGTCACCCTTCCCTCCTCTGAATTTGCAGGTGCTAAATCTCCTGTATTTCCCATCCTGACAACTGATTCATCTTTCGCTTTCATAAATAATTTTGTTTGTCCATTCATTCATTCATTCATTCATTCATTTGTTCATTCTACAACCTTCTATTTACAGGAAGCCTGGCATTAGAATCTTTAATCCCTCCTGCAGCTGGCCACTCTGTTAACAACAACGTATCTTAGAGCTCTAGCAATGAGATGACCATGGCTCGGGGCCATTTTGACTTTCATGGGCCTTAGGCATTTGGTGTTCATGGACTTCCCATGAAAGGTCCTTTCTCCATTAAAAAATAATTTTACATGTTTATATATGAAATTATATTTTATAACTGTGTTGATTTATAGACAAATATAATCCAGGCCGGAGGAATGTCTAGCCTATGAAAATCACAATGAGAGCAAGAAGCCCTGTAAAATATTCATGAAATGAATGAATGAATAACTTCTTTAAATAGGAGGGTATGTTTTATCTGTGTGTCAAGAGTAGATAATCTAGAAATTATAGTTAAAGACTGCATTTACTTGAAAAATGCCAATAACCTGCTTAATCAAACAAGTGCAGAAAATACCAGAACATTTGCATCCAAAGAATGGTGGGTGAGGACCTAAGGCCAAATGATATTTTTCTAGGTACACATGGCTATTTTGTTAGGTTAAAAAGATAATAATGAGCTAGTGTCACCATTTAATGGATCATCTACAAAATTTAAGGCATTTTACAAGCATTATCTCTTACTATTACCAAGGTAGGCATTTTACTCCATTTGAAAGTTGAGGAAATTAAGTGATCCTCTGAAGACTATGGTCCCTGGTGCTATGTGGCTAACTTCTCTCATCTTGCAGGGGACTGATTTATCAAATGTAAAGTGTAGCTGGTGTTATATATAAGGCACTGGATAGACGCAAGGGGCCTTAACATTATTTTAAATTGTATTTTAGGAAGAAAGTGATAAGAATAATTTCACTCTTTTTCAATGTTTATTTCTGAGAGAGAGAGTGAGAGCAGGAGAAGAGCAGAGAGAAGGAGACATAGATTCCAAAACAGGTTCCAGGCTCTGAGCTGTCAGCACCTCACCTGCTTGCCAGTGGAGTGCTGTAAGGAGACACAACTAGGGTGACCAACTCCTTCCAGTTTGCCCACGACTTCCCAAGCTTGAAGTCCCAAGTTTCTGGAAACCTCTCAGTCCCTAGGCAAACCAGGGCAATCGGTCATCCTAGACATACCTTCCTAACTAGGCCTGATTCCCACTGAAAGCAGAGTGAAGCTTCCTAGGAGTCAGGTCTTTAATCCTCACAACATCCTGCAAGGTGCATGTAACTGTCCCCTTATTACGGTGAAGAAAGTGAGAATCAGAGAAGCCAAGACAACTGCCACAGCTTTGACATAAGAATCTAAAACCATGTCCCAGCCTTAGGTGTACTATCTTCTCTTTACATCGTGCTTTGGGAAACACCTCTTGGCACTAAAGTGGCATCTATCATGCTAGACCCTGGATTAGCTCCAGGTAATGAATTGTTCCTTTGAGAAGGTCCTTAGCTGAAACTATGGTAGAGACAGGATAAGGTTAATTTGGTGCAAATAGTACATAGTTAATCTGGCAAAGGGTTTCCAGCTGCAGGATGAGACCATCATCATCTTTTTTTTTTTTAATGTTTTATTTATTTCTGAGAGAGAGAGAGACAGTGTGAGCCCGGAAGGGTCAGAGAGAGAGGGAGATACAGAATTTGAAACAGCCTCCAGGCTCTGAACTGGCTGTCAGCACAGAGCCTGACATGGGGCTCAAACCCACGAACCGTGAGATCATGACCTGAGCCGAAGTCGGACGCTTAACAGGCTGAGCCACCTAGGCGCCCCACCATCATCTTTTATCTTGGAGGAGGAGGGTGGGAATCTTGCCTGAGAGTAGGTGGGAGAAGAGTCTTCTAGAGCCTGCCCGCCCTGCTTTATTATTAGGTTAATTGAAACCATAAAAGCAAATTTGGATTCGCATTAAAGCCCTGCATAGCAGATGGTGACAAGTTCCAAGCATCATAAAAAGAGGATTAGAAGTTGTAAATGTCTTGGGCTCATCTGTGCCAGAGTGCTGAGAGAAAGGCATTGTGGGAGACGGTGGCACACACACCCCTGCCCTGCAAGTTACATTCTAGGATGTCATAACCCTGGTTCTGCATTCCTACATCCCCTCCCAGCACTATACAACTTCCCCAACTGGGATGGATTGTTGCCACCAAGCGTCAGAAACCCAGCAATGGTCATAGCATCTTTCCCTTTGCTCTCTCTCTTAAAGCAAATTTTCACATCAACTTTCATTGGAGGAAAATGAGGTTTCCCTATAGCCCTTCTTCATTTTAATTAATGCCACCTTTCTCCTTTCAATCTGGTGCTACCCTTGTGCCCACCACACTGTGCTCACCTTGCACTCTCCTCTAGCTACCTTTCCTTAGGAGGCCCCAGGATCCAAATATACCTCTTCCTTCTTCCCCATCCATTGAATTTGACATTTCTCACTGCCCTCTCACAGCTAGTTGACCCAGAGGAATGGGACCTAATGGATTGATTCACATTCTCTCCACAAGGTAAATACTTCTCCTTGATACCTCTACTCATCCTCACACCCAATGGATGACATTGCCTCCCACTTGACTTGAGAAAATAGAATCCTTTAGACACCAAGCTCTAAAGACATGACTATTGTCAATGATCCTTTTACCAATCTCATAGAAAAGGACACCCTGCTCTGGTACACCCTGTTCCCCATCCCAACTTGTAACATCACCTTCAGGACTTTGTATCATCAGTTATCTCCTTTCTTCTACATCTTGAGTTTTCCCTGTTTTCTCTAGTACTTTGTATACACACATAGCTGAGAAATCCCCCTTTCCATTCTATCCTCAGGTCTCTCCATGGAGCAGTCATTTCTTGCCTCTGATTTCTCATCTACTTATCACCACCACCTCATTGAAATGCCTTCTACTTTACCCACTCTCAGGTCCAATGGGCTGTGTGGACATCTGTCTGCTTGTTCCTGCAACACCTCCTCTGTAAGTCTGAATGTTGCCTTTTTCTTTATGCCATCCCATGCACATCAACAAAAAGCATTTCTTCCTATGTGACTGGTGTATCTCTATAGCCTAGCCCAATGAGAACAGTGTGGTCATGGTTGCTGGAGAGTGAGTCTACCCTCTAAGACTGTGTTCTTTGAAGGCAAGGTCCCATATCTTGGTTATCCAGTATTCAGTTCTGGCAGGATAATCACTCTGAAAACATGTTGTTATTTCATGGATAGAATAAGAGAATGATATTCCCATGATAATTTCCTTGATGATGCATACATAGTCTGAACAAAACCTTTGTGCCAGGCCTTTGCCCTCATGTTATTGTAAGATCACCCCCCCTAATTTGTCATCTAAAATGCCTGAAGTGAGTCACTCCTCTGGACTAAGTTACTGGAGGCCCTTGTACAAATTCAGTTACCTAAGATGTGGAAAGAAGAAAAGGCAGGAGTAGACATTCATTGGTCTCATACTATGTATAAGCAACCATACTAGTTAGTTTACCTGCATTAACTCAGGTAATCATTGAGGAGCAAATGTTTTAAAACACATTATTTTAGAGAAGAAGAAATTAAGACCAAGAAAAGTTAAACAAGTTGCCCATTGCTGATAAAGATAAAACAAGACTGGCTGTGTGTAAATAATTGTTGAAACAGAGTGACAGGTGCATGGGGGCTTTATTATGCTATTGCCTTTTTTTAAATGTATTTTCAGTTTTTCTACAATAAAATGAGAAAACAAAAACATTGTACAATATCACCCAGCTAGGATATTAGTTATCTATTGCTGCATAGCAAATTACTCCCAAATCTCAGCAGCTTAAGACAACACACATTTATTATCTCTCAGTTCCTTTGGGATGGGATCTGGGCATAGCTTCTCTGGGAGTTTCTGGATCTCCAAAAAGTTGCAATGTGCTGTTCAGGGCTGCAGTCATCTCAAGGCTCAGCAGGAGGGGTGGGAATCCATTGGATATTCCAGGGCCTCTGGCTTTTAGTGGAAAAATCAGCTCTCTGTCACAGGTGCTTCTCCGCAGTGCTGCTTACAGCAGGGCACCTTGCGTCTCTCTAAGAGAGAATCTTGGAGGTTGTATCCCATTACTTCTACTGACTCATTAAAGTGAGTCAGTAAGTCCAGCACTCCAGGCAGGGATTACACAGGACACAAATACCAGGAGGTGGGGATTAATGAGAGTCCCCTTAGGGGCTGTGACACACAGCTAACATGTAGCCTTGCTAGGCTCTGAGTCTTTCTCTGATAGCAAATTCTGTGTTTTTTGTTTTTTGTTTTTCCTAGCGCTCCCAGCAACCTCATGGATTTACTACTGGTAAGTAACACTTCAGCTTCAATTAGCTTACCAGATTGACCCAGCAGCAGGCAGGTGTATAAGGTAAATGAGACTCAGAACTATTAACATTTGGTTTCTGGTTGAGAACAGGGCCCCAGAATTGCATGGTTCCAGAGGGGCGCCATTGCCATTAGGAAAATGGACAGCGTCAGATGAGACGCATGAAGACCTCCACTGAGAAGTGGTCCCATGGGAGCCCTGAGAGATAGCCATGGGGAGAGAAGCAGCATAACAATTGGAGCTTCCAGCAGGAGTATCGATTGAGGTCAGGGAACCCTGTGATCTTTTTACTGTTTGCCCCTAGCAATGTCTAGTATATGGTAGGTGGTCCTTAAATGTTTGTGGGGCGAATGCGTAAAATGAGAATGGGAAAGAGAGGTAGTTGAGGCACTAAAAGGAGGTAGAGTCCATTAAGAGCATGCCAGAGTCAGATTCATTACTGAGAATATGGCCTGTGAAATGTGGGGGACAGATATATAGGAGGACGTAGGTGACACCTTCAGGGAAGGTATCTATGAATGCTCGTCCAGGCTGGGCACCCTTCTCAGGATCCATGACCACTCACTCCTTCCTGGTTCCTGGTGGTAAGTAGGCCTCCCATATGTCTCTTTCACTCAGGTCTCAGCAGAAGAGTGACAGGCCTTGGGACACAGCATAAGACACTGGTGATAGAACTCTGGCAGAGGGCTTTCTACAGGTGCTTGCAAAGTAATTTTTTCAGAGCCTCAAGGTTTGTAGGTGACTCAGAGGCTGAGAAGGTGAAGGGGAGTTGAAAGACAGGCCTCTGGGCCCCCTATTTCTCCTTCTACAGCATACCATGTATTGACTGAGAGCATGAGTGCCTAGGTTCATATTTTAGCTCCATCACTTGTCAGGTGTGTGATTCTGGTCCAGTGACTTAACCCCTCTGTGTCTCAGTTTCTGGTCTATAAAAGAGGGATGATGACAGTATATATTGCTTAGGCTTTTGTACATGTGGAATAATTCATAATTAATAAATAATTTGGAATTATGCCTGGCACATAGTAAGCCCTCAACAAATATTAACCAGAACAAAAATGACACCGTAGGTGATTTACTTTCTCAGGGTGAGTCTTAACCTGTGAGCTGGCATGACAGGATTTCATAATTTCTCAGAGCCACTTCAAAAAACCCTCCCCATCAAGAGTGGCCCCAGGGAAGTGGGGCCTTCTGCTTTCATCTCAGAGATGAGAGGCAGGCATAATTCCAGTCCCAGGAGGCTCTGTGCAGGGGGAGGAGGATGGATTTCTTCTTGTTTTTGTTGTTTTAATTTCGGAAGGCATTTCTCCAAGGGCTGGGGGAGGCTGCAGAGCACAGGGACGTTGTGCACCCAGGAGCCTGCATGGCTGTGATTAGATGGCATGCGCCCAGCGGCGGCAGCTGCTAATCCTGACTATTAATTAGAAGATGTGGGAGAGAGTGCCAGTCCGCCAGTGCAGTTGAACCTAGCAGCAGCCCTCTGCCTTCTTCTGCAGCTTAATCCCCTTCAAGACTTGGTAGTGCCGGGCCCTAGGAGAAGTGCCAGGAAGGTGACACCTGCCATCAAGGCCCAGGTGTTTTTGCTCCCCACAACAGTCATCCCATCCAAAGGGACAGCACCTTAAAGTTTCCCAAGCTTGTTCAAGTACACTACAGAGGCCTGAGGGATTCACGACAGGGGCATATTGGCCAGGGCTCCTCCCTGGCCTTGATGTCCAATGCAGGCCTCTGCTGTGTGTGCCATAACCGCAAAGCTTGTAGGACCCACCCATGGCCTGGAGGGTCACCATGTTTGACCTGATACTGTGGTCTCTGCTGGAAGGAAGTCAGCTGGATACTCCTTGGGGAATCGTTTTCCAATTCCTAGAGGTTCCTGTCCAGAGTTCACAGCCTGGTTGTCAGATTCCCCAATCTTACCTCCTGCATATTCCAACTGCTGATGTTAATGGACCCTTGGCTTCACAGTTTATAAAAAGGATCTAGTTCCTGTCTCAATCTCTCTTCATCACAGTCCTGAGAGCAAGTCAGGCTGGGGTGTTAGGCTCTCATTTTGTTTTCATTCATGTTTACAGAGGTGAGATTTACTCAGGTCATGGATCAGAATGACAAGGGAACAGGCTCTAGGACCAGTCTGCTGACTTTTCATCTCCACTTCCATTTTCTTCAAGTTGCCCTTTCACCTGTATGGTCTTCCCTACTTACCTCTGCCTACAAAACACTTCTGTTCATTCAGGGCCTAACTCAAGTCTTTCCCCAAGTCTTTCCAGACTGGAGTGGTGTCCAATCATCTCCTACTTCCCTCCTCGATACCAGAGGATGCATCCTGCACCAAGAGAGGGCACTAAGAGGCCATTTCCTGGTAGATGCAGGAGATGGGAAAGAACAAGAAAGTCTGAGGCTCTCGCCTTGGGTCTTGTTTCTAGCCAGCTGCGTAACTTGACCAGGTCCCTCTTCTTCACTGTTCCTCTGTTGAGCTTTCTCATCGATGAAATAAGAGTATGCATCTGTGGTGGGGATGAGAACCAGAGATGTTGAAGAGGAAGGTATGGGAAAAGTCATATAGAGCTGCTGATTTCTAGGATCTCACCATTTGTATGGTGGGTTGGAACAACTGATGACATCTGAGACACATGGACCTGAGGTCTTCTTTATTCCCTTCTCCCTTTCCATCTTGTCAGGAAGGGCTTCCTGGTATTGCTGAGGGAGAATTCAGCTGTAGGGAATGAAGATCCAGAATGTGAACATGAGAATTAGAGTGTCCTAAGGCTGGAATTCCGGCTCAGTCACTTGTTAGCTGATATGATAATGATGATCATGATGATCTTGATACATTTTAATACTGATTATATATTAGATTTAATATGAAGGCTTTACACACAATCTCAATGAAACTGTATAGGAAAATAGCAACTGTGTCAATCTTTGTTTTACAAATAAGGAAACAGAGGCTTGTAAAAATTAGGTAATTTACCATTCTCACCAATAGTGCACAAATGTTGCAATTTCCCCATATGTTGACCTTCAATATTTGTTTCTATGTATTATGTATGTATGTATGTATGTACATATGTATGCTTGTGTGTATAGTAGTCATCCTAATAGCTATGAGGTGGTATTTCACTGTGGTTTTGATTTGTATTTCCCTAATAATTAGTAGTGTCAAGTACCTTTGCTTGTGCTTATTGACCTTTTGTACATGCGGTTTGGATAAATGTCAATTCAAGTTCTTTGCCCATGTTTGAATTTTTTTTCTGTTGTTGTTGAGTTTAAGAGTTGTCTCTATCTTCCAGGGGCACCAGTCCGTTAAGCATCCAATTCTGTGTCTCTGCTCAGGTCATGATCTCTCGATTCATGAATTCCTGCCCCACATTGGTCTCTGTGCTGATAGTGAGGAGACTGCTTGGGATTCTCTCTCTCTCCCTGTCTCATGCCACCTCTCTCTCTCTCTCAAAATAAATAAGCTTAAAAAAGTTCTAGCTTCTGTATATTAATCCCTTAAAAGATTCATTATTTGCGGATATTTTCTCCCATTCTGTCAGTTACATTTTTTACCCTGTTGATAGTGTCTTTTGATGCACAGCAGTTTTAAATCTTCATGAAGCACACTTTGTCTCTTTTTTCTCTTGTTGTATGTGAATTTTGGTGTCATTTCCAAGAAATTATTAACAAGACCAGTGTTGTAAAGTTTTACCCTATGTTTTCTTCCAAGAGTTTTAGAATTTTCAGTCTTATAGTTAGGTCCAGATCTATTTTTCTTTAATGTTTTTTTTTTTTTTATTACTTATTTCTAGGAGACAGAGAGAGAGAGAGACAGAGAGAGAGCGTGAGCAGGGGAGGGTCAGAGAGAGAGGGAGTCACAGACTGAAACAGGCTCCAGGCTCTGAGCTGGCAGTCAGCACAGAGCCCGACGCGGGGCTCGAACCCACGAACCGCGAGATCATGACCTAAGCGAAAGTCGGACGCTTAACCGACTAAGCCACCCAGGCGCCCCGGTCCAGATCTATTTTGAATTAATTTTTGTATATGGTGTTAGTTAAGGATTGAGCTACATTCTTTTGCATATACATTCCAGTTTTCCCCAGCACCATTTGTTAAAGACTGTCTTTTCCCCATTGGATGATCTTGGTGCCCTTATTGAAAAATCATTTGACACTTGTGGGGATGAGCACTGGGTGTTATGTGGAAACAAATTTGACAATAAACTATTTGTAAAAAAAAAAAAAAAAAGAAAAAGAAAAATCATTTGAGCATGTATGCAATGCTTTATTTCTGGACTACTCTATTCGATTAGCTATATATGTCTGTTTTTATGCCTGTACCACACTGTTTTGATTACCTTAGCTTTGTGCTAAGTTTTGAATTCAGGAAGTGTGAGTCCTCCAACCTTGTTCTGCATTTTCAGGATTGTTCTGATTATTCAGGGTCCCTTGAGATTCCATATAAATTTTAGGATAGGGATAGTTTTTTTGTTGTTTAGAGAGAGAGAGATATCACTGTGATTTTAATAGGCATTGCATTAAATCTGTGGATAATTTTGTATAATATTGAATATTTGACATAACTTACCTTTTCATTCTCTTAACAGGGTCTACACAGCAAAGGTTTTTAATTTGAAGAGGTCAAATTTATTATTTTTTTCTTGTATGAATTGTGCATTTGATGTCAAATCTAAGAACTTTCATCTCTCAAATATTTTTTAACTTATATTTCTAAAAGTTTTATACTTTTGGTTTCATATTTTAATCTATGATCCATTTTAGTTAATTTTGTATAAGATATAAAACTTTCATCAACGTTCTTTTCTTTCCTCTTTCTTTTCTTGTTTTTTTTTTTTTTTTTTTTTTTTTTTTTGCCTGTGGAAGTCCTCCAGCACCAATAGATCATTGTTTCATTGAATTTCTTTTGTACCTGTGTTAAAGTTCAGTTGGGTGTATTTATGTAGTAGGTTTATTTCTGCATTCTCTATTCTCTTTCATTTATTTATGAATGAATACATATTCCACCTATCCCACCACACACTCTTCATTATTATAGTTATATAATTCAAATCGAGAAGACTGATTCTCCTCAGGGTATTCTTTTTCAAATTATATTAGCTATTACAGATTTTTTGCCTTCCTATATAAATTTTAGAATATCTTACCTATAACTATTAAAAAATATTGGTAGAGTTTTCATGTGAATTACATTAAACTTTATGTCAATTTGGGGAAAATTGACATCTTTTCTATGTGGAGTTTTTAAATCCATAAACACTATATGTCTCTCCATTTATTTCAGACTTAAAAAGAAGTATTTCATTGACACTTTGTACTTTTCAGCATATAAGTCTAATACATATTTTTCTAGATTGACATCTACATGTTTCATACTTTTTGACCAATTGTTAATGATATTATATTTTTAACTTTGGTGCCTATGTGCTTATTGATAGTATATAGAAATACAATTAATTTTTGTATGTTTATTTTGCATACTGAAAGCTTCCTGAACTCACTTATTAGTTCTGTGACTTATATATTAATTTTTAATGTTGGACAAATCTTGCATTCCTGGAACAAACTCTACTTGTCATGGAGGATAGCCATTTTTTACTTTTTTGCTAAATTCCATATGCTGATATTTTGTGAGAGATTTTTGCAACTGTATATTAAAGATATTGATCTATAGTCCTTCCTTCCTTCCTTCCTTCCTTTACTTCTTTCTTTCCCTCTCTCCTTTTCTGCCTCTTCCTATCTTTTCTTTCTTTTTTCTTTTTCATGCTGTGTCTAGATTTGATACCCAGGTAATACTAGCTTAATAAAACAAATTAGAAAGTCTTTCCTTTTCTTCTTGTGTCTGGAAGAGATTGTATAAAATTGATGTTAATTCTTCCTTAAATAATTGGTAAATTGTTCTAGTAAAATTATCTAGACATTGCTTTGCTAGGAGTTTTTAAATTATGAATTTGATTCCCTCAATAGTTGTAGGCAATTTGAATTTCCTATTTCATACTGAGTGCGTAGTGCTTGTCTATGTTTTTTAAGGTATGACTCAATTTCATTTAAATTATCATACTGATATGTGCAGAGTTTTTTAATGGTATTCCCTTATTATTATTCCCTGTATGTGTGTATACATGATCTACAGTGATATCCCATATTTAATTCCTAGTATTAGTACTTTAAGTCTTCTCTCAAAGACCTTTCTCCAAGTCTCTCAGTTTTTCTAGAGATTTATCAGTTTCATTCATTGCAAAGAATCAGCTCTTTGCTGCACTAATTTTCTTGATTATTTTTTTCTTTTTTTAAATTTTGCTGATTTATACTGTGTTATTTTCTTCTTTCTGCTTGTTTCAGGTTTATTTCATGCTTCTTTTTAATTAAGTTGTTAAGACAAAATAGCTTAGATTATTAAGACTTTTCCTTTTTTTCTAATTTATGCATTTAGTGCTATGAATTTCCCTCTCAGTACTCCTTTATCTATGTTACAAATTTTGAAATGTTGTATTTCAATTTTTATTCATTTCAATGTACTTTTTAAAATTTCCATTGACAGGTCCTCTTTGGCCATGGGTTATTTAGAAGTGTATTGTTTCATTTTTGGGTATTTGGAGATTTTTTGGTTTTCGTTTTTGCTAATGTTCTCTAGTTTAATTACATCATGGTAGAAGAACATGAAATCTCTAAGATTTCAATTCTTTTAAATTTGCTGACATTGGTTTTATGCCTCAAAATATGATCTATACCATACCAATATATGAGATGTTAAAGAATGTCTCTTCTAATTTTGTTGATGCAGTGTTTTATATAAATATCAATTAGATCTTTTTGGTTGATGGTATTGTTGAGTTTTTTTTATCCTTACTAATTTTCTATCTGATTTTTCTATCAGTTGTTGAGAGAGATATGTTGAAATCTCAAACTCTAAATGTGAATTAGCCTATTTCTCCTTTCAATTTTATCAGTTTTGACTTACACATTTTGGAGCTCTATTCTTGGTGCATACATATGTAGAATTGGTATATGTCTTTGTTACGGTCTGAATGCTTCCCACCCCCACCCCCAAATTCACATGTTAGAATCTTTTTTTAAAAAATATTTTTATTTATTTCTAGGAGAGAGAGAGACAGCGTGAGCAGGGGAGGGTCAGAGAGAGAGGGCGACACAGACTCTGAAATAGGCTCCAGGCTCTGAGCTGGCAGTCAGCACAGAGCCCGATGTGGGGCTCAAACCCATGAACCGCGAGATCACGACCTAAGTGAAAGTCGGACGCTCAACCGACTAAGCCACCATGTGCCCCTCATATGTTAGAATCTTAATGCCCAATGTGATTGTGTTAGAAGGTGAGGGCATTAGAAGGTGATTAGCTCATGAGGGTGGAGCCCCATGAATGGGATTAATGATCTTACAAAAGAGATCCCACAGAGCTGCCTAACTCCTCTTACCATATGAGGATATAATGAGAAGTCTACAACCTTCTGGCACCCTAATCTCACACTTCTAGTCTTCATACTATGAGAAGTAGATTTCTGTTATTTATAAGATACCCAGTGTGTGGTATTTTGTTATAACAGCCTGAATGGGCTAATACAGTCTTTTTGGAAGATTAATCTTTTTATCATCATATAACATCCCTCTCTGTCTCTGGTAAATTTCTTTCCTCTGAATTCTACTTTGTTGGATGTGTATGTATGTGTATAACCACCCTTGGCCTCTTTTGATTAATGCTTGCATTATATAATTTTTCTCATCCTTCTGTATTCTATTGACCTATATAGTTATATTTGAGGTGAGTTTTTATAGATAATATACAGTTGAGTCATATTTTAATATGACTTTGCCAATCTCTGTCCTTTAATTGGCATATTAAGATCATTTACATTTAATGTAATTATTGATATTCTAGAGTTTAAAACTGTGATTTTATTATTTGTTTTCTCTGTTTGCATTTCTCTATATTATTCTTTCTGACTTATTATTGGCTATTTCAATATTTTTTTAGAATTTTGATTTTTCTATAGTGTTTTGTACATGTCTCTTAGTATATTTTAGTGGTTGTACTAGGTATTATGCTATGTAGACATAACATCACAATCTACTGGTATTAACATTTTACCAGTTCAAATGAAGAAAACTCTTCTCTCTTTCTTTACATCCTTGTACCTCCTTCTTAAACAAAATATAATTGTTTTAAATATTTTATCTACATACATTTAAAACTACACTAGACAGTGCTATTTTTAGTCAGCAATTGAACATAATTTAAAGAAATGAAGAGGAGAAAGGAATTATTTGAATTTGCTCATATTTTTTCTCATTGTATTCTTTCTTTCTGGTGTTCCAATTTTCTTTATTTCATTGTTTATGCTTAGAAATTTTTCTGTACTCGTTCTGTTACAGAACTGCTGGCACCAAATTCTCTTTGACTGAGACTGTCTTGATTTGTTTTCATTCCTGAAGGATATTTTTGTTGGATATAGAATTCTACGTTGATAGTTCCTATTTTTACCCTCAGCACTTAATAATGTGCTGCTTTCTCTTGGCTTCTTCCTCATGAGAAATTTGATGTAATTTACATAGTTTCTCTTCTTTGCATAAGGTATTATTTTTCTCTCATTGCTTTCAAAATTTGTCTTTAGTTTTCAGAAGTTTGAGTATGCTGTATTATAGCATAGATTTATAGAGGATTTTTCTCTTTAAGTTAATTGGATGCTTGAATTTGTAGATATGTGTCTGACACTAAATATGGGACATTATTATCCACTATTATTTTAAGCACTTTTATAACCTTGGCTTCTTTCTCCTCTCCTTCCAGCATTCAAGTGACATGAATTTTAGGTCATTCTTGTAGTCCCACAAGTCCTATAGTTTCTGTTATTTTTTTCCAGTATATTTTTTTCTTTCTGTTGTGTAGATTGGGCATTTTCTATGGTTCTATGCTCCAATTCATGGTTCTTTCCTCTGCCCCTTCCATTCTTCTTTTTAGAGCATTCATTGAGTTTATTTCTATTATTATACATTTTAGTTCTAAAATTTAGTTTTACTTTCTATAGCTCTTTCCTGAGACTATTTTTCATTTCTTTCAAGTATTCTCATAGTTGCTCATTGAAGAATTTTTATGATGATAGATTTAACATTTTTGTCAGGTAATTCTAACATCTCTATTATATTTGGTGCTAGAATTTATTGATTGTCTTTTTTCATTCAGTTTGAGATCTATTTAGGTTTTTTTTTCTTCTGAGATCTACCTATGACAAATGATTTTCTATAGAAACCTGGATATTTGGGGTATGATATTATAAGAAAATGATTTTGATTTAAACCTTCTACTTTAGTTATCTTCCTATAATACAACCCAGGCATAGAAAGAGAAATATGCCATCTTATTGCTGCCAGGTGGAAGTGGAAGTCCAGGTTCCCCACTTGGCCAGTATTGACACCCAAAGAAATGCCCTTGTTAGTTGAGTGGAGGTGGAAATTCCCCTTCCTGTTATGCCTCTACTCCCTAGTTGGGTGGTGTTCGTATGTCTCATTATTGTTTCAGTCATGGTCTACACTAACACTAAATGTGTTATGGAGTAGGAAGAGTGAGCTTATTACTTCTTGACAGGTAATGCTGAGATGAACTCTCAGCTCCCTCTTGACCTTCTCTGACAGTAGCCCAGCAGAGGAATTAGAGCACTTCAATATACCCTAACAAAGTAAGAGGTCTAGGCTCCCCACTTTGCTGGCATGGGTAGGTGTGGGGCCACAGTGTTTTCTTTAGTGTTTGGCTGGAGTAGAGTGGTTTTTGTCTAAAAGTTTTTGGTTTTCTACATTGTTCTTTTTTTGGTTGTTTGGCTAAAGAGAACATGGTTTTGCTTGAGACATTTTGTTTGTTTGTTTGTTTATGCATTCATTGGCATTTTCAGATTGCTGATTACTTCAGTACCAGGTCAGAAATGTATGACATAAAAAGGAACCAACAAAACTCACCAACATATCCTTCCTAGAGTCCTGAGATCCTTAGCCAGTTCATCTTTTTCTTGCCAATTTTTTAGAGTTCTTACGTTTGTCCTATGTATGATGTCCCAAGTGTTTAGTAGTTCTTAGAGGGAGAAATTGGGAAAAATGTGTCTACTTCATGGAAACCCCTGACATTTTTTTTTCCAGAGGGAAGTTTAGGTAGCCAAACTCCCAAAAGAAGACTATGTGAAAACTATTTGAAATAGTGTCAGGAAATATGGAACCAAGTCTTTCAATCCAGTAATATTTTAGGTGGTCTTCATAGGATCATATTTCCAGCAAGAGGAGCAAGGAGTCTTAATTTTTCAGTATCTCAACTCATGGTCTCTGGACAATCTATTAGAATGTGAGCTTCTATAGCCTTCTTCCGAAATTATATATAAAGTTTTTAGTTAAGGTATATATGCATTATACAGGGGACAAATTTTCAATCTATTCTTACATGGTACATGGCCCCTCAAATTTAAGACTCTGTCATAGATGTCTGAATGTTATCTTTCGTCCAGAACACCATCAAAATTCTTCATATACAGATTATGTTGTCTTTCCTCTGCTGTTTTTTTTAACTTTTAATGTTTTTTTTTGAGAGAGAGAGAAAGAGACAGAATATAAGCAGGGGAGGGGCAGAGAGAGAAGGAGACACCGAATCCAAAGAAGGCTCCAGACACTGAGCCGTCAGCACAGAGCCCAACACGGGGCTCAAACTCATGAACCCGTGAGATCATGACCTACGCAAACTTGGACGCTTGACCAACTAAGCCACCCAGTTACCTCTCTCTGCTATGTTTAGGCATTATACTATTGAGAGGCTCAGATTATTAGTTCAACAAATGTCATTATGAGGATATTGCTGAGAATATTTCCTTCTATAGCATGATGTCTTCTTCATGAAGATCCAATGGGAGAAATTTCTCTTGGGCCTTAACATCAGGAAAAAACTGTTCTGCTTTTCTGCTTACAATTGGCATTATTTAATATTTTTCTCCACAATGGACAGTTTACTTTTTGTAACTATGTTTTAGCCTGTCTTTGTTTAGGCTGTTGGAAAGCCCAGAGTCACGCTTTGTAGAGTTGTCTATTGCAACAGTACGAGGTCTTTTGATCTGCTTCTGATGGTATATAAGTTTATTTTCACTTTTCCTCCCATTTTCCTCTCATGGTCTTTTTAACCCAATAATTTCCTTGACTATTTTTTCCTTTATATTATGAACATTTTATAAGCAGCCTCAAATACTTATGGTAATAAGCAAGGATAGATATGTAGATAGATGGATAGACAGAAAGATAAATTTATCTCTCCAGCAGTGCTGGGGTCCATCCCACCTAGATGCCATGGCTTCAGCACGGCAATTAGACTGCTCATGCCCAGCCATCACTCCCTAGTTACCTTTTTATTGTTGTATATAAATGCAAAGGTAGAAGGCTTGTCTCCAGGCTGAAGTGCTGCCATAATTAACAAATTCCAAGTTGACTGATATTGAGGTTGACAGGAGAAGAGGGCCCCTTTATAAGTGGATACGATGAGTTATAAGTCTTGGAGTCACCTTCTCATCTCTTCCCATAAGTACTACCTGCTTGCTTGTCTCCTCTTCAGCATAAAAGCCAGAGACCCTCCTTTGAAAGTAGGCCCTAAGTATACAAATGGAAAGTAGAAATCCTCCTCCTTCCTATATTCCCTCTAGTCTATAACTCTCTCAAGGAATCATTTTCTATGACTCCTTCACTCTTCTCCCTGCTCCAATCCACTGTTAGTCAATAGACAGTGGAGGTGGAGATCTATGGCTCTTTAAGGTGACAGCTTTTTGTGCTGTGCATGAGGTGAGATGGTGCTTATGTTTGAGCTTCCTAGTTGCCCAGGAAAACCATGGAAACCTTTATAACTTGCTCATGCTCTTTATAGTATCTAGATTACTTCTCTTCTCCTGTGGCATGGAGATAATAAAATGTAAACTTCCCCACAGGGTTATAGGTAACATATAATCTCACCTGTAATCCTCATGGATGATGATTAAATTAAATAATGAAAGTACAATTGTTGTGTAAACTACAAAGTGTTATACAAATGCTAGTAAAGGTTGTTGTTGTTGTTGTTAATATCATCATCATCATCATCATCACCCCTAAACACATCTATTCCTTTTCTACCATGGGTCTTAGTTCACAGTGTTCCTTTGGAGTGCCTCCCTTCCTGGTCTCATCTCAGACCGTCTCCTGCCCCAGATACTCCCTCTCCTCAACCTGTCAATGGAGTGTTTACCTCACTTCTATTTCATTTTTTTCTGTAAGATCTTAAAAAACTTGGGGCGCCTGGATGGCTTAGTCGGTTAAGCATCAGACTTTCGCTTAGGTCATGATCTCGCGGTTCGTGGGTTCGAGCCCCGCATCGGGCTCTGTGCTGACTGCCAGCTCAGAGCCTGGAGCCTGTTTCAGTCTGTGACTCCCTCTCTCTCTGACCCTCCCCTGCTCACACTGTCTCTCTCTCTCTCTCCTAGAAATAAAAAAATAAAATAAAAAAAATAAAAAACTTAATTAGTGCTTCTCAAAACATGTCACAATCATCACCAGAGAAGCTTACAAAACTACAGATTCCTAAATCTCACCCCATTTTTAGCAGGTGTCTTTGATGATTCAGATTCAAGTGGTTCAACCACCAAGCCCCTTACTGGGAGAGGGCAAGATGCTATGAGAAGGAAGTGCAAACTTGTGCATTGGTTTTCTATGGCTGCCAGACAAAGAATCAAAGATTTCACAGAATTGTGAATCACAGTATTGTTATTTCAACAATAGAAACTTATTTTCTCACAGTTCTAGAGGCTGGAAGTCCAAGATCTAAGTGTCATCAGATGTAGTTTCTTCTAAGGGCCAGGGGGAAGATAATGTTTTAGGTCTCTTTCTTTGGCTTTTAGATGGTCATCTTCTCCCTGTGTCTTCATATTATCTTCCCTCTGTGCATATATCTGTGCCCAAATTTCCCCCTTTTTATAAGAACACAAATCATACTGCATTAGGGCTCACATCAATTACTTCATTTTAACTTAACTACATCTTAAAGACTCTGTCTCCAAATGTGGTCATATTCTGAATTATTCAGGGTTAGGACTTCAACATTTGAATTTTAGAATGGAACACAATTCAGTGCATAGTAGTTAGACACTGAGGCAAGGCTTTTGATGAACTTTGGAACAAAAGGATGGGCTTTTGTATCCATTAGGATTAAGTTCAGCTCAAAGTAACAGAAAACCAATAGTAGTAGCTTAACAAAATAGACACTATTTTTTCTCACCTGGCAAGAAATCTGGGATGGCAGTGTAGGCCTGGTTCAGTAGCTTCCCAATGCCATGTACAAGCCTGGCTCTTTCTATCATTTTGCCCTGTCATTCTCCTCATGTGGCTTTCTTCAAATACTATAACATGAATGCCATATCCTTTGTCATCTCTTATCCATTCTCACCAGGAAGAAGGGGTTCTTTACGAGGGCAAAGTATGTGTCAGCTGGGTCAGCTATTGTATGTGTGTGTGTGTGTGTGTGTGTGTGTGTGTGTGTACACATATAAATAATACAATAACCTCAGTGGAAATATTGACTTTCATCTTGTTGGTTGTAGGTAAGAGAAAATATCCTCAGGAATCAACAAAGGAGAGAGAAGTAAAAGATAACATGGACAAAGTCAAATGTTAGAAATCAGGAAAAGCAAGCAAGCAAGCAAACAAACAAACAAACAAGAAAACAAAAGAAAACCAGGAGATGAAAGAAAGAGAATGGAGTCCCAAACAAGAGGTGTAGGCAGTCAGTAGGCTTTATAAAAGACCCAGAAACAAGAATGGAGTTTAGCATTGTGAGATGACCATTCTACCCCAGAACCAAGACTTGCCTTAGTATGGGTCTGGATTTGTGTTACCAGGTAAAAGCAATTAGCCACTCTTGACCAGGATGTAGTTGCCAGTACCAACTCCCCCTACTTCATGAATTATCCTATATCTTACACTTGCAGCACTGAAATCTCCCCTGGGTTAATCCCTGGAATTTCTGGTCTTGGTGAAATGGTTCCAATCAGGAAGAGGCAGGGCTACCCACTCACAGCACAGATTCTTTCCCACAATGCTCCAGACTGAAACAAGTTAAGAAATTATGCCTTGACCAGTTTCTTCCTCAAAATATCTTATGATGACTCTATGTGGTGCAGTCTCTTCTTCAGGAATTATGGTGACTGTTGCTAGTATCTGCCATGTTTGGTTGGGAAAAGAATGAGAGCACAACTAGAAGGTGACTCAGGTGAGGCTCATCTCTGATGCAGCACCAGGAGTTGGGACTACCTTTCCTTTCAGGAGATCTCTTCTCTTTAGGCTTTAAGCCCAGGATCTCAACCACCCAGAGGAAAGCTGTCATCAAAAGTCAAAACATGCACCCTTCAGTTCATCCACTAATTCCTTGAAAGATGTAGAGAAAGGTGAGACAATGAGTGTCAGCATGCCAATCCCTCAAAAGAGCTGAGTCTGGGGAACTGTGAACCTATGGAAAATATCCTGGGTAGCATAAGAGCTTTCTGTATCAGGTTGGCCCTGTGATGTGAAGTTCAAGGGCAGTGTATTGTCTTGTTGGAGAGGCCTACTGCACAAACATTGCTTGTATGAACAAAAAGGGATGTCAGGTAGCAGAGAGTACAAGGCAATCTGAGCTCTTCAGCTCACCTGTTAGAGGCCCCAGCAGTTATTTTCCCTCTTTATCTTGATCTTAATGCTTCCTTCAAACTCTAGGACACTGCTCATTTACCACTAGGTTTCAGCTCCATATCTTTTTGTTCTGGCAGTGTAAAGTAGAAGTAGAGGTAGGGGATGGAGCATTTCATAGTGGGTCAAGGCAGGATATGTTGGACATATCCAACAGATTGGATATGTTCAGGAATGATCAAGTACAACTCTCTGCAGGAGGTGATGAGTACCAATTAAACGGTGTCACCAAGACACTAGGAAGTGAGGCTGATAAGTTGCTACTCTCCAGAGAGTCCCTTTACAGTCAATGAGGCCCCATCTCTCAAATTGATGTCCAGAATTGGAGGTTTAGGACTTTGGGAAGTAGGAGATGCCAGACCAGGATGGGAGAATCAGGGTATGGAGAGCCCAGAATCTGGGTCTGGAATGATATCTGACACTGAGCACCACCAAATGGAGAACCCAAGTAAAGTTGAAAGGGCCTGCCTCATGTGACCGTTTTCATAAAAATCTCATAGGGAAAGATGTAAGTCAAGGTTCTCAAATTCAAATGCCTCCAGGGTCAAGGCAAATAACAAAATGAGTAAAGCAAGCCAGGTTTAAGAAAAATCTTTAAGAACACTCTTTGGAAAAGAAGCAGAAACTGTTTTACTTTCCTCAAGAAGAGTCTCTCCCCTTCATTGAAATATTAGGTCTCCAGGTCTATTTTTGTTTTCCCAATTTTAATAGATTTTATGGCATAGAGATATATTTCTCTCCCCTAAGAAAAACAAAAGCATATGTGTGATTTTTAAAAAATGGCAAATCACGTTGGCCCTCCATCAAGAAATAGTGAGGATTATGGAAAATTGCAGACTGTATTCCCTGACCTGTTTAAAGGAAGCTGACTTCTACTTCTCAACACTCTTAAATTGCCATCAGGTTGAATGTCAACTCAGTGCTGATAGACCTTCAGATTTTTTGAAAGAAGTCAAAATCTGGGTTTTGTATTATGAAATATCCAAATATTCAAGTGTTGGCTTAAAAGAGACAAGGAGATACCAAGACAAGATGGATCTGGAAGCTGTCAGTCTGTGATTTCTGTTACTGGTGGGGGCAGTGGCACCAGCTTTGAGAAACTGGGCAATGGTCAGGGTAGGGTCTGATACTGGTTACTGAGTTTCTTTAAAATAACAGATTACATAAAATATCTTGGTCCTATGGCATCCATCTCTTAATGCATTCAAAAGGCATACCTTTCTGCAGGCACCCCTCAAACACTCTACTTCACTAGGCAGTATTGACAGGTGCCTGCAGATATCAGCTGCTTAGAGTCCACTAGAATTTCCCAAGTGTGTGTAAGCATTGGGTGGGAGAAAGTAAAACATTTTGACACTAGGCTGTGCTTCTCTATTTTCTAATATACTGTGCATGCTATCCCCCCTAGGAATCAATGCTCATGAATTCATTATGTCTGGGGACTATGATATTTTGCCAGAATACAAAAAACAATCGTCTCCAACCAGAACATAAATTATAACATAGACAAACCTTTGTAATTTAATTTTTAGTGAATATAAAGAAGATCTACGTGACTGTAGCTTCAATGCACTAATAATAAAATGCAAATGAGATAGGAAAATATTCATACTCAAGAGGTAAGTGGGTGGGAGACAGCTTGGTGGCTGGAAGAAATGATACCCCTGTCCATTCCATATCTATGGCAAAGCCAATAAAAGCAAAGTGAACTAAGTGCCTTGGCTATTAATTACTGATTGAATATTTAAATGCATATTTCCCACAGCTGATATCCAGCTTGGTCCATTTAATAGTAAGAGACTCCTGTGCGCACGCAGGCGTGTACACACATGCACGCGCATGCTGTGATTTGTGAAGGCATCCAGCCACCTCTGTAGGCAGCTGAGCAAACTATCATCTGCTGGCTCAGCCCGTGTCTACATGGGCAACCCAGCTTGCTCATTCATATTGAAGACTCATTAGGTTAGTCAAACAACTCTGATTTTTTTCCTGAGTGATTGGAGTGAGCAGATAAATTAAATCTGCATTTTGACTCAATGTGAAATTAGCCATTTCTTCTCTTAAAGACTATCTTTGAGTTTACTCCCAGTAGGAAACAATTTTGTGAAGTCCTTTGAGGAACTACTGGGTGTCCCACATGACTGACAGGTCATGCTGAGGAGCTGATGCCAGAGAAAACTGCTTACCACCCTGTCCTCCTAGGATAGCTCCACATCCTAGGTATCAGACTCTAGAAGGAAGTGGGGAAGGAAAGATACATAGGAATACAAACTTGGCAGAGGCCTTAAAGGCATACTCTCATTTTATGGTGCAAAAACTGAGGTCTAGAGAGAACTTGTCCAATGTCTTCTACTCAGTCCTCAGGGTTTCTGTTTTCCAAGCTGTCCCTTAAAGTCTCTGTCCCTGCCATGTTCCTCCTTGGCTCTTTAGGTTGAAATATTTGGCTTTTGGCCCTTTTTGGTCTCCCTTAGCCTTTGGATAACATAAGCCTCTAGTTTATACTACCAATAGTTACCCATGAGGCCTGCCTTCCCTGCAACTAGAGTCAGAATACAGAGTCATCTGGAAAATATGAAATGTAGGCTTCATCCCACCACAGGAACTAGTAAGGTGATGGGGGAGCTATCCCAGGGTCTTCTAAAGGAGATAGAGTTGGCTGGATGTTGCTGAAGAAAGGGACAGTTTTTTGAACCTCTATTTAATAACTCCTTCTGTACCCTTCTCACAGCTCCATTACTGGCCATCTTGGCTACCCTTCTTTCTGAAAAGCTGGAGGCTTTGTTGTTTGCAGACAAACCCACTTGATTAAAAGTCAGAAACCAAGCAGGAAGAAATAGATATGTATACAATATAGCTGACCCTTGAACAACACAAGTTTGTACTGCATGGATCTACTTATATACGGATTTTTTTCAATAAACACACATATAATACTTTAAATGTATCTTCTCTTATGATTTTCTTAATAATATTTCTCTAGCTTACTTTATTATGAGACTACAGTGAATGATACATATAACACACAAAGTATTTGTTAATGGACTGTTTATGTTATCAGTAAGACTTCCAGTCAACAGGAGGCTATTAGTAGTTAAGTTTGGGGGAGTCAAAAGTTACATGCAGATTTTCAACTTTCCAAGGGCTGATGTCCCTAACCCCCATGTTGTCCAAGGGTCAACTATATATACATTCAGAAGAACATTAATCTACCTGGCCACATCAGAATCCTTAATTTTATATATATAATATTAATTGTATGTATGCATTATATATACATATATATTATATAATATCTATGATATGTGTGTGTATATATGTGATACATATATCATATATATAATAGATATACTAGTCACTAGTATCAGATCTAGTTTGCCTCCTAGCTCTAGTACTTACTAGCTGTATGGCCTCAGGTAAGATACTTAGTACTTCCTTGTTTCTGCTTTCTTATATGTAAACTGGAAATAATAACCTGTTTGGTTGCTGTTAAATATAAATTACTTCAAATATTGCATGGCACATTGGAAGCACTTAGTAAATATTCATCACTAATAATATTAGTGTATTGTTCCCTCTAGAAGCATCTGCATTTTTAAAATTTTTATATATTTATTAATTTTTAATAGTTTATTGTCAAGTTGGTTTCCATTTAACACCCAGTGCTCCTCCCAACAAATGCCCTCCTCCATGCCCATCACCCCCTCCCTCTCCCCCCCCTCAGTTTGTTCTCGGCATTCAAGAATCTCTCATGGTTTGCCTCCCTCCCTCTCCCCCACCATTTTTCTCCTTCTTCTTCCCCATGGTCCTCTGTTAAGTTCCTCCTAATCCTCCTATATGTGCAAACATATGGTATCTGTCCTTCTCTGCCTGACTTATTTCATTCAGCATAACACCCTCAAGTTCCATCCATGTTGCTACACATGGCCAGATTTCATTCTTTCTCATTGCCATGTAGCATTCCATTGTATAGATAAAACACCTGATCCATTTGTCAGTTGATGGACACTTAGGTTCTTTTCATGTTTTGGCTATTGTTGAGAGTGCTGCTATCAGCATTGGGGTACATGTGCCCCTATGCATCAACACTCCTGTATCCCTTGGGTAAATTCCTAACAGTGCTATTGCTGGGTCATAGTGGAGTTCTATTGTTAATTTTTTGAGGAATCTCCACACTGTAGTGATTTGACAGTGTAAGGGCAAAGCCTAACTGGACAGAATGCTTAACCTGATCATGAACTCTTGGATATAAGGCACCACCAAAAAGTACTTATTTTTTAGGATAGATCTATTGCATCATTCCCAACATCTGCCCACACTGGACCTATGAGCAATGGAATGGGCCAGATATGGCCATGTTTGTGAACCACAAAAAGGGGCTCAAGAAAAAGAAGCCCAGCAACAGAGAGCTTGGCTGGGAGTTGGAGGCAGCTGGAAGCAGCCAAGGTCTTCATGCTCCTAGAGTTTCCCCCATTCCTTCTCAGACTTTTTCCAGCCATAAGCAGTTCTATTTTTCAGCTTTGGCTTTTGCCTGACATTTGAAGGATGAGCTATTAACGGTACTAAATTAATAACGGTTATAGAGTATATTTGAGAAGATCATAAAAAAAAATCAGTAATGTCATCATGTCAAGCAACGTTTCTGATGGTTTTTTTAAATTATGCATGTCTTTTTTTTTTTCCTTCCAACATTGATCTGGAGCTTTCAGAGGGACATTAATCTACCTGACCACATCAGAATCCTTAATTATTCACGTCCAGCAATATATCTAATTCTACAGAGATTCCCTGTGGGTTTGCCATTGTTGAGGTAGAGTTTGGCAGCTCAAGTCTTCTCCCGCTGCTCAACCCAGCCCAGCTCTGCGCCCTCCTTAATCATGCACAGTTATCTTCCAGACCTCCACTTTGCTCTGATACACATAAATACCCAGGCTTATAATTCAGGGAGGTATAATTTCTCCAAGTGTGACAAGTGGGTGAAAACTAATAGGTGATAACTATAGAGGAAGTTCCTCCTTAGGGAAGGACAAGAAGGGACTGAAGAAAGTATAGTAACCGTAATGAGTATGTGACCTCTTCAGGGCTTTGGAGCTGGGTAACCCTAACCAAGTCGTTGAAACTTGGCTTCTAGTTGTGTCCTTGCAAAATAAGATCTGCAACAGTTTCATTGAGCTAGGTGGAAGATGACCAGTTAGTCACACACACACACACACACACACACACACACACACACACACACACACACACTATAGACCATCAGAACTGCAGAAGTGCAAAGCAACAAAGTACAAATGCAGGCAATGTCATGATAACATGAGAGTCACTCCATGGCTGCTGGGCTCTGTGAGGAGAAATGAATGGTAAACCCTCCCAAGGGCTAAGAGGTGCAGACTAGTTTACCTAGATTCACAGCATACTTTGTTTTTAATTGCAGAGAAGAGCTACAATGTTGTTTTGAATAAAGCCCCCCCCCCCCCTGGGGACAACCTCTGAATGTTCTCAGGTGGATAGGGAGAAAGACAGGTTGAACAGTTCATTTGGCAATGCAAGTTACCTCCGACACCCTCCTCTGACTCTCTATTTTCCATTCTTTCTCATAGGCAGGAAGAATGATCAAAAATTGTGTCCCTCTCTCTGTCTCTTCGTCTCTCTCTTCTTTGTGCTTCCTCCCTGTCTCTTCCCTTTCCCTATCCCCCCTCATTTCCCTGTCCTCCTCTCTTCCTCCAATTTCCACGTGGCCCATTCAATTTAATTCAACAGGCCCCTGGTGAGAATTCTGTCTCTGTACTTTGGGGAGGGGAAATCACTGGTGTTGGGGAGATTGCAGTCTGGCTGGGATAGACAAGACTCATACAGGGCACTAGGGCAGAAAGCTAATCTGGATGCTTATTACAGGCGCCCTGATTCATCTGGACACCTGCCTGAAATTATTTTTGCCTGTAAACCCAAAGGGTCTCCCATATAAAATGGTCAGGAGGCTTTGCAAATTGACAATTAACTCTGCAGTAGTTGAATTTGGGTTCTTCAAAAGGAGAAGGTAGGCCAGTTATTGACCTCTCAAACTGCCCTTTTGATGGGCAAGAAACTTACAATAAACAAAGGAATAGTAGGAACATCTAGGTTCTGCCGGGGACATGAGTTAATTGACCAGAAAAAGAGAGGGAGGGAGTGATGCTTTTGATGTGGGTGCTACAATGAGGGACTACTCAAATGTTCTTACATAGCCAAGGGTCAACTCATTCCTAATTCCCAAAATATATACTTGATTTATTTTTGTAAATGAATGAATAAATGAATTAATTAATTGAAGTTTACCTGGAATGAAATGGTTAGAACTGTGGGCAGTATAATAGGCCAGATTATCCACAGGCCTGAAAACATTGCAGCACTGAGCAGGAGTGGTGGAATCTGAAAGAAGTCATGGCAAAGCCAACGCATCATCCTGCCCTTATCAACATAGATCAGGAGGAGAAACTGGCAAGGGTTGACATTTCCAATTCTACCTGGTAAGCCTTAGGTAATACTGATGCCTACATGCCATCCTCGAAGACTGTGATTGAACTGATCTGTGTGTGACTTGGACTTGAGAAATTTTAGGAGGACCCCAGATGATTCTAATGTGCAGATCACTTTAGGATCCTTCAGTTTAGGAGGCAATAAAATGAGACTGATTGGAACCTGGGTTTGAATTGGAAACTAATAGTAGAATGTTTTTTTATTGAGTTATCTGTAAAAAGTCTTTCCCAAGAAAATTAGAAGCCTGGGAATTTAAGAGGTTTTTGGCCAATATATTGGTTCTGGATGTCAGTTGCAGTTCCCCATGGCCTCCTCTGAGTTTATCCATGTCTTTACATAATCCTAGTCTCAAGTCACAGGTCAAGTCTCAGCCCTATAACTGCTGAGCCATGAGACCCTAAGCAAACCAGTGGTAACTTTTATTTCCCACCTACTTTCTCAGGTATAAAAAAAGCCACATCTGCACAAACTTTACCATTTAATGTTCATGGAAAACCTTAGAGGTAGGATCTATTTGTGTTCTTTTTCAGATAAGATACCTGAGCCACAAAGGACTTAACTGCTTTGCCCCAAATATTGCTATTGTGATCCCTTGGGCAGATTCAAATCCAGCTGTAATGCCAATGCCTGTAAACCCTCCAGCCTGAGCTATATCCCCACACCATACAATAATCCACTACCCATGTGTAAATGGTGAAGCTGGACTCTATGACCACCAACGATACCTCAATGATAGCCTGGATTCTCACCCACAGAAGACTGGCCTAACTTACTCCCGCCCAAACTGGCAGCAGCTGGCAGGCACAGCTAATTGAACCCCTATAGCCCAGACCTGTCAGCAGTTTTTCAAGCCAGCAGATGCCATATGCCTGTGGGACTAGCTGCTGTCAATGTAGACTCTCAGAGTACAGAGAGCAAGCCTTCATCAGTGAGCAGACCCAGCCTAGCCTGCTCACCTGTGCTCTTTCTCCTCAGGGAAAAATAAAGAAAGAACTGACCCCTGGAGAGCAGGTCTAAGGAGTCTTAGCTGGCATCCTTACAGAGCTACAGAAATAGACCAGGCATCTCAGCCATGAAAGAGCACTGGTCTGGAGGCCAAGAGTTGAGCTCAAACCTGTCTTTGATATTAATTGGCAATATGTCCTTGAGTCCTTGAGTAAATATCTTGACCTGCTGTGTCATTGATGAAAAAAGAAAAATATATATTGGACTAAAGTTCTAGATTATCAGTAGATACTTACAAGCTTACAATTCTAGAATACTACAAGACTATATTTCTGTATCCTGTCAGAAATTATCTACAGGGCGTGAAGTTTCTGAAATGCCACTCCTAGACCTTAAGTGAGAAACTAGAATGGTAATGGAGGTCCACTTTAGATGCCTCTTCCTTAGAGGGATCGCCCTGAAAGCCAGAGCAGGTGCAAATCCTCTTCTCACTATCTTACACTTCCCTCTTGGGAGTAATCTTCTAATTACTTCTACTTATGATGGTGTGGTTTGCCTTCCTCACTGAAGTCTGTGGAAAGAAGAACGCCATGTACCTTCCTCACCCTACTTATCTCCATAGTCATAAGGTATGCCTTACAGTAGTTCACTAATCCAAAGTGGAGAGGTGTGAGGAATAAGCTTAGGAATTCCCTGAGCTTGTACCAATGGGTTAGCAAGGCATAAAGAAATAGAAAGCCACAGGATGAACACATCCAAGATTAGGTAAACAGGGCAAAGGTCCCCAGTATAGGATAAAAGTAGAGGAATAGGAAATTCAGTATGGAAGTGTCCAAAATTAGGTAAACAAGATTAGGTATTCAGGGCAGAAATGTACAACAGCAGAAAGCTGTTTACACAGGAAGGAAAGACCAAAATAGGTAAACAGGTAAACAGGGCTATAGACTACAGTAGGGTGAAATTGCCAAAAGCAGAGCTAATTAGCAAAAGAAAGGTGCCTAGTGGACCCTAAGGTAGCATGCTCTATCTGTCCTGTTCCCTAGGCTAGCTAAGATAAACAAACGTGGCACCTCACGCCTGCTGTAAACAACCATCTGCCCAGCACCAGGATTTTGTTTTGCATTGATCCAAACCCCTAACACTGTGTAACTTCAAAACTCCCTCTCCCCTAACCCCATGAGTTAATTTTCACGGTTTCATTGTCTCTTTGTGCATGTCCATCATGCTTGTAAGCCTTCTGATCCTAAGAAAAACAGAGCATGGACCCTTATTCAGGGTTCTTGTCTTCTCCCGGACATTAGCCTCTCTCGCATTTCAATCCTGCATCTGCTCTCTTGCTGGATAAGAGAGAACTCCAGACCCAGAGTCTATGACAGAGATGAAGAATAAAAATGAATGAAGAGCTTGGTTCAAAGTACTGAGGTAAGTAAGAAAAGAAGCTATGCAGTGGTACAGAAGCCTTTCCTGATGTCACAGATGACACTCCAGTGGTGACTACACAGGTAAAACTAATTTGAGTGACTTTGTAACAGATGTTCAATTCCTGCCACCCATTGCTGATCACCTATCTCCCAGTCAAGACTGTAGTGCCTTGCGGATGCTAGGATGGCACCCCTTCAGGTAGCAACTGGCTTTGAGGGCAAGAGTCAGGGGGAGGCAACCCACGTGCCTGAAATGCAGACTTTAAGGAGGTGATTCTCGGTACAGCTTACTGCCCCTAGGAGTGAGCACTTCTTTAAATCTGGTTTCCTAGGCACCTCACTTGCCTCACCTCAGTACAGGCCTTGCTATTAATTCATAAAAGGCACAATCAGCTTGGAACTAGGTGAACTTGGTGCAAGTGGAAGTTTTGCCCCTTAGTATCCAAGGTACCTTGAGCTGGTCACTTCATCTCTCTGGGCCCCTTTAACTTCGTCTGTAAAATGAGGAATCTATTCCAAAGTTATTATTAAGAGTAATATATGAACAATATTTCAAATGTGACAGTTAAATGAGTGAGCCTAGACCAGTGCTTGGCATACATTATATTGTCAATTAATGCTATTTTCATCAGTTTATCATTGACATCGTGTGCATTGTGCCCCTCTCTCTTCAGCTATATAAGAGGAGTAGCTGCTGAACTGGGTAAGGTTAGGTTGGGAGAGTGACTATTCAAGGTGGTGGCTGGGCATCTGCTTACCCAGGATCATTGCTTGGAGCCAGCAATTCTTGCTGAAAGGCCTGCCACCTTCCTTTCTCCCCTGCCAACATGTATTTCTCTCTGTCTGCTTGAAAGAATCCCTTGCCCTGCTTACTCCACCATGTCTCTGGTTTCATAGTGGCACAAGGCTCCATACCCTCCCCATTAATAGCAGAGGGAGACAACCCTGTGGAGTGGCACATTCCACCATGTTCTGACTAATGGCCAGGGAAGATCTTTTTTAGTCAGTACTGAGTGGGACCACAACTGACCACTCATCTAGACACCAATGTCCCACTGTACACCCAGGCTGATACTGAAAGGAAATCATTAGCTCAGAGGAAAAGCATTTTTTCTATCAGCTCTCACCCTCAGCCTGATATTTAGCCCCTCCACCCTGCCTGATCATTTTCCATTTATTGTTTTTTACTGTCTTTCATATATTTGATTTTCTAGGACAATCACAATTTTAAATATTCTGCCATTTGTAGCAAAACCTAGATAGCTCCTTACTAAATGCATTCATCTTCTCCCTGGAATATAGTTGGACTACATTTTCCAGCAGGCTTTGTATTTGGATGTGGCCATGTGACAGACATCTAGCCAATGAAATGTGGGTGAAAGATATGATTATCACCTGGAGCCTGGCTGCAAAAACTCCCACTTGAAATCCTACATGCTTTATCTTCATCTGTCACCCCAACGTTGACCTCCAGGGGTAACTTGGAAGCCATATGTAGAAGATAGCAGAGTCCTGCTGCTAACTGGATTTTATATGTCTGAGAAAAAAAACTTATGCTTTGTTAAGAAAAAGAAATTTTGGAATTTATTTGTTACAACCATTAGCAGGATCACATTATGACTTTCTTGGGCCATATAGGCACACCTTCATGATCTCCTTCCTCCATAAAATAATATTAAAAACTATATTATACAACTGCATTGGTAGATTAACACAATCCATGCTTTTCTTCTGATTTTAAAAGAAGTGAAAGCATGATAAATATATCATAATACTAGGCCCTAAATACTGTGCCTATAGCATCCAATGGCTAAATTGTCTCTGGCTATTAGCCAGAGTTAACTGCAAACACTTCTAATCCATAAATACACACTGGCAAATTACATATGCTTACTTTGGGTTTCTAGGCAATGACCACAGTCCCCCTATGACACTGTGTGTTCCTCTCCCTTGCCTTCGTTTGTGCTATTTCTTCAGCCCACAGCCCCCCTGATCCCTCTCTGCCAAAGCCAACAGATGCTGTTGGTGCCCCGCCTATATCCCATTCATCCAACTCCCTACAGTTCTCACTTTTCTGTGTCTCTTCCTGAGAACTTTCTCTGGCAATGGGACTGTCCTTGGCTTAGAAGTGAGAAGTATCTAGGAATTAATACCTAGAAGTAATGCCTAATCTGTGAGGGATGGGAATTGGTGGATACACGGCCACAGCTTCTTGGACCCTCAGTTTCCCAGGGAGGTCCCAGTAAAGTTGACCCCCAGTTTTCCATAATGGTGACCTGCACAGTAATCACCCCTGATTGGCCTTGCTACCTTCCCTGTATCCCACTGTTACTTCCTTCTTTGTGCTCCCTGAGAGCATCTTCCAAATAAACTTACTCTCTCAATCTTTGACTGCTTTTAGAGCCCTTCAGGCCAGGATATCCAGTCTTCTCATTATAGCTTTAGCTCCACCATGAGATTCCTTGACTGGCCATGGCCATGGTTCCTTTACCATATCTCCTACCTTCTTCTTACCTCAACACATCACCAAGATGGTGTAATTCAAACTGCCTACACAGTCTGCTTGCCTGTGAACTTGGGGGCTATTCTTTGGTTGGGAGGGGCCCATAGCTACCACTCCTTTGTACCCCCAGCACTAGTGAGCCATGCATAAAGCCTAGGAACACCTTCACTGTAGATACTCCTGGCTGCACAATGCCCTGTTTAGGAGAGAGGCAATGATGGGCTTTTTCATTTGAATAGTACTTTATAGTTTTACAGCACCTTTACTTTTTCTTTGTTGTCTCCTTTGATTCAAACAGGGCACATCTTTATTACTTTGGTCATCTGAAAAGTGACAGTGATGAAGTTCTAGAGGGGTGAATTTTTGGTGGTTGCATAGGTGACTGTCCAGAGGCCTAGGATCAGGGTTCTCTCACCCCAAACCCTACCTTACCCCATAGTATAGGCTGCTCCCATCTCACACACCTGCTCGGTTTCCTTGGGTTCTCACAAGGGCTCAGCAAAGTTGATATTATTACATTCACCTTGAAGATAAGAAAACTGTGTCTCAGAGAATAATTTGATCCAAAACACACAATCAAGAGGTGGCAGATTAAACTCCAAAGCCATGCTCCTAAATGGGAAAGAGTGTCGGAGAAGTCTTACCTCTGATACCATCATAACTCTGCTTGCTTCTTTCTTAATACTTTTTCTCATATGTGCGCGCGCGCACACACACACACAGAGGGGTGGTGGAGAAGGAAAGAGTGAATGTGACATCATCACCCTTGATCACCAAAGTCTGGTCTCCCTGGATGGCTTTGTAACATCACCATGTTTGAGATTTTTACCTTCTAATTCTAGCACACCATGGTTTATGGGTTGTGGATTACTCCTCACCCCCCAAATTTCCACCATGCCGAAGACTGAACAAGTGCTTTCCATTAGAATTGACTTTGCAAAATCAGACCTCCACTGGGCTCAGCAGTGAATGTGGTTTCCAACCATCCATGTAGAGCCCTGCTTAAGATTCTCATCCATGGATGGGGTAGTATTTTAAGCTAATATTTATCACTTATACCTTTTAAATATTAGGGATTTTCTTAGAAAGGGAGATAGAAGTAGCATTAAATAAAAGACAAAGCACTTAACTTCATTTTTGGTGGTGGGAGAGGTTCTAACAGGCTAAATAGGCAAAGAATGGAATTTGCCAATGAACCCTTTGATATAACTGCTTAGCTATTGTTTGCTTTGCATGCTCAGGATTTAGTCTTTCTTCATATATACTCCCAAATGGAATTATCCAAAGACTGCTAAATTCTGGTGAAAAAGTATTTGGTTTAAAGTCAGGTTGACTGACCCCTTTTGCTCTATCATTTCCTCAATGTGTGATCAAAAGTGAATCACTTAACCTTTCTGAGACTCAATTTCCTCATTTATAAAATGACAATAGTGATAAAGCTTACACCTGGCATATAGTTGGCTCTTGATTCAGATTTGTTGAATGAGTAAATGAATGACTTCCAGATTTGTTGAAAGGACTAAATGAATTGAATCTAGGTGAAATGCTGTAGAGGTGAATTGACAGTGTTTTTCTTTCAGTTTTGTCCACAACTGAAAAGATAAGTGAATGCCACGGAAGGAGCTATTTATGTGGAGATAGCACGGATGTGGGTTGAGAGAGGGGGACTGCACAAAAGGCTGAATTCTGGAAGAAGTATCCAGGTGGGAAAGCCCCCCTCAGAGCCTTTTGTGTCCTCTCCAGCCAATGTCCCCAGCTCTGGCTGTCACTTCCTGCCAGCCCAAGAAATCCCAGGGGAAAGGTTGTTTCCATGACAACACTTCATCCCTAAGTAAGAGATCCAGGAAGTCACCTTCTCTCTTTCCCTCCCCTATGAAACAGTGTGGGGATACAATAGCTTTTTGTTCTCTTTCTCCCAGGAGACTGCTGGGTGACACAGAAAGGAGAGAAGAGGGACTCAGAAACCCTAAGTGAAGATGCTGCTTTTGTGCTGCTGATATCCTGATTCTGCCTTGCAGGAAGCACAACCAAAATGTCCATGCCTCCTGTTCAGTGCCTGGATCTGAAGGCATCCATGGAGACTCTGTGTCTCTACTCTTCCACTCCAATGCCAGCTGCTTTTGGGGGATAGGAATGTCACCTTAATCTCACCTATTTGGTCTCATCCCAAATGTCACTTCCTCAGGGAAGTTTTCCTGAGTTTACAGTCCTTCCCTGAAGGGCAGGTTGGGGCTCTGGCTCTGTGTTCCATACCTCCTGGAAGCACACCTTCAATTATGTGCAAGGGCTTGCCACAGTCTTTGGTTGTGTCTCTAGACTCTAAGCAGAAAACTCATATGCCTAATTCAGAACAGTGATTCTGGTGTCCAGCATGGTGCCTGTTATGCCATAAGTTCTTAACTTGTATTTGTGGAATGATGAGATACATAAATGAATATCTACCATTTCTTTCCTGGGCTTATCCCACTGTATAGGCGTGGATGAGAAAGGGACTGTATATGAGGAGTTGACAGTCTCTAAATGACTTTACCACTCACTTACTTGTACAAGTTCCTTCAATTCTTAACTACCTGACAAGAGCATTATGAGATTAAAATGGTGCAATGCTTGTAATACATGAAAGTGGAAGGTATTATCAGTACAGAATGAAAGTTTCCTCATTGTGTCTCTTTCAGTGCACTCCTTATGATCAATCTGTAGTTAAAATCAATGGACATTTATTGAGCATTTATAATGGGCTAAGCAGTGTACTAAATGCTTTATGGGCATCATCCTCATTGCATTCTTGCAGTAACCATGAGAAGCAGGTGCTGCAATGTCTTCCCATTTTACAAATGAAACAGGGGGATATTAGACACATTAAATAACTTGCCCAAGTTTGGGAAGTAGTGAAACTGGGATTTGAATCACACACCTGTGCTCTCAGTGACTCTGAGAGCTTGCAGAAGTTGGGGCAATTCAACTCTATGGTGCTCTCCCATAAGATCTTACTTTCATAGAGCTTTCCACTGTTCAGAGTCACAGTGACCAGTATCTTCATTAGTTGGCTCTACCTCTGTTCAAAGCACAATTTATTGGTGGAGCTAATCAATTAAGAAATCGTTGTTTATTGAGTTTCTCTTCAATTATTCAATATTTATTGAGCACATTCTATGTAGCCAGCACTTGTACAATGAGCCATGGAGAATACAAGAGAGGTATATGATTCAACCTTCATCTATAGGTACCTTGAAATCTAGTGGGGGAAGGCGCTTAAAAAGGGGAAGATTAGCAATATGAAACCACATAAGGAAATCTTAAATTGATCAGTGCAAACAGCATAGTAAAAGGAAGAAAGGGGACAAAGCTTCTCTATTATTAAATATAGAGTGAGATTAATGAAGACAGTGGGGCTTAATATCCTTCAAACGCAGGGAGGAATAAGCTAGGTAAAAGGGTGGAGTAGAAGGCATTCCAGGTACAGAAAAATAGCATTGACAAAAACACAGAAGCATGGAATGTTTCAGCACCCAGTACAGGCAGGAGAGTCATCCTTACCTACATGTTAAATAGAAGGTATCCAGGCTTGCTTCCTAGCACCTAGTGTGGTAGGTACTTTAGCACCTAGCATAAAGTAAAGCATCCATTATACATTTGTTGAACTGAATTCATGCAAAGATAAATACAGTCACTAACTTATAAGGAACTTAGTAAGTTCATTTATATATATATATATATATATATATATATATATATATATATGAAATGTACTAAGTACTGTTTATACTATGATAATTGTATTTCTATCAATGTGGCAAACTGGATAACAACTTCTCTCTTATAAAATTCATCAAAGTGCTGATAAAATTGAGGAAATAAGCCATATTTTAAAATTTAGTTGCTAAAAAATTAAGTGAAGTCCACAGAAGAAGAAAAATGAAATAAAATAGAAATCTGGAGATGTGAGAAATTCCTATCTCTGGCTTCTTCCAATTCCCAGTGACTTTGGGTCCTCTATTTACACAGTTGTACAGGGGCAAGAGACACAGTCTGGGGCCATACAAGGGGCCATCAGGTGTTGAGTTAAGAATCTCCATATAAGCCAGGACCCTGAGCATTTACCCCTCAATTAAAGATGGTTTAGACAAACTGTGTGGGTGCCATGGTGGGCTCTTTAGCCTCATAAGGCCTTGCTCTTATTTCTGGGCTGCAGTGATGTGTGGGCTTTCTGGGGATTAGTTTATGCTCTTAGTGAATACCTAATAACCACCTCTCAACTCCAGGAAATGATGGTTCCTTTACCTCTGGGCATAGGCACACTAATAAATGGCTATAGGTCTCACGGTGAAATTTAGGTGAAAAGATTTGCAGTGCATACTTGTAGCAGGGATGCAGGCCCATCCTTAGGTATTCCTGGTCTTGTCTTTAACCAAGCAGCTCTGAGTCATAAATTATCTCAGTCCTTGGTTTGGAGTGAAAGACCATGATTTTTTGGTGCTCAGATTTGGTTCACCAGACTTAGAAATGTTTTCAGTCATGGGGCACCTGGATGGCTCAGCTGGTTAAGCCTCTGATGTCGGCTCAGGTCATGATCTCACGGTTCATCGGTTCAAGCCCCGTGTCGGGCTCTGTCCTGACAGCTAGCTCAGAGCTTGGAGCCTGCTTTAGATTCTGTGTCTCCCTGGCTCTCTCTCTCTGACCCTCCCCTGCTGTCTCTTTCTCTCTTTCTCTCAGAAATAAATAAGAAACATTAAAAAAATAAGAAATGTTTTCAGTCATTCCTATCAAGTAAAGTATTTCTTTTGGTCTTAGAAAAGCCATAATGAACTAGTTTCCACCTTTCAGTGGAAACTATGGGTTTAACATATGACTACTATTCTGACTATGTTGCATTTTTAAGTAAATATGCCAATTGTGTCTTTGTTGTTAAATACCTCCGCTTGGCCTTTACCACACCTTTAGGATAGTATCATTTCCATGGAAATTAGGAAGGCATCTGCTACCATTGAACCTTTCTACAGTGGACAGGTACTTCCCACTTGTTCTCTTCTGTAATCTGTCTCTTTTTTGTTTTGTTTTGTTTTTGTTTTTTGGGGGTATTTTGTTTTTGTTTTAGGTTCTGTCAAGGAAGTGTCCTTTGAGTTCTCCAGTGAGAGAGCAGAAGAAAGGTGAGGAATTGTCACATGTGATAAATCCATTTCAATTTTTCTGTCTTATAAGACATCAGGGTTTTCCCTTTACCTTATACCAAAAACATCTTGGCTTCTTCATATACTGTAGATCCATTGATTTCAGGTTTCAGTCAACCTACCAAGCCCACTATTATAACAATTTACAGCTTTTCTAGCTAACCCACAAAATCTAGAATCTCCATCAAATATACTCATATCAATAAATTTGACCCAATCCTATATTGCATTTCTTCTTTTCTGATATAGAATTTATTTCCACACATATTCCTCTGGTTTCTTTTTATATGAATTAGCCTGATGTTGCAATTCTTTTAGTTTGTACAATAACTATATGTACTCATCCTGAGTCCTTTAGGCAATGAAGGTGAGTCTTGAGGAAAATCAATGTCCTCATGCAAGGTAAATGCTTCAGGTGAGATACTTACCTGATTTTTAGGCAAAGATAAACTCAAATTTTGGATAAAAGAAGATGGGCTGTAACTGTTCATAAATGAAATTTTTTAGCAGGGAAACATCATTGTATTTAAATTTATCCAAATTGACCAAAATGTTCCCATTTCAATGTTCATAGTCTATTCTTTCTTAATCAGTGCTCTCTTTTACATAATCATGAATTCAATTTTTGTTGAAAAATTTCAACCTACAAGATTGAATTTTACAGGTGATTTTTAGGTACATTGCTTATATAGCTATGGAAGATATTATTTTAGTATAATTATAGAAGCATCAAATTTCTTGACTTTAGCTTAGGTGAGATTTTAAAGAACCAAGCTCATCATTTTCTTTCTCTAAGTTTTTTAGGGCAGTCATACGAATTCAGCCCACCCAACTGTCCTTGAATTCTCATTTACATAGACAGCTACTTGGTCTTTCATGGCCTTGCTTTAAATAGTAATTTATTTCAATAATTACAGGTGATAAATTTCCTAATCCCTTTGCCACTTCAGGCTGTGAACTACCAGAATTTTCTATCATTTTCTACCAATAGAAAAACTATCACTGCCTTTGGGTATAATGAGATCATGAAATAAAGCTGATTGCTATCATTCAAGATCTGTTTCCTGAAAACATTTCTGATACAAAGTAATGTAATCGGTCAGAATTTGATCAATAAAAAACACTCTAAGTATTTTAAACAGGAAGAAATTTAAGCGCTCAAAAATATAAGAGGAGCTACAAAAATAAAGGTAAAGGAAGGTTATCACTAGATCTCAATGGTGGGCAAACAGCTGTGGGGAACTATGAAGTTGAAGGAAATCCAGGAAGTTACTGACTGGTCATAATGCCTCTAGCCCTGAGGTGACAGATTTGTAAAACACTCATACAAAATACCATCCTGTCAAAGCTCAAAAGTGTGACTGCTGCTATTAGAAGAATATTGTTTTGGCTCTGACCTTCCTTACACCTTCCAAATCTTGTATAAGTGCCCCTCAAAGGTGGAACCTGGTTGAAAAGTCTCATGGAAGAGATTCTGTAAGTGTACTTTCTAGGCTTCTAACTCCTATGATACAAGGGAGAGTGCAGAAGAGGAAAAATGATTGGAGTTGCTTAAAGACAGTCCATCCATGAAAGAGAGAAGTTGTCATTCTTCAAAGACAATACTATTTATGTTAAAAAACCTGAAAGAGTCTACAAATCAATTGTTAGAAGAGGATTGAGCGAGGTTACTAAAAAACTGATATACAAATTTAAAAGTTTTTCTATATACGAGCAAAAAATGTTAGAAAAAACATTTGCACTGCCACATTATTATTATATATATAGCCATGAAACTTTCAAAAGAGTTCTACATCTTTAAGAAGTAAATTTAAAAATATTTTTAATGACATTTAATTAAATCTAAATAAATAGATATACTATTTATATCTATATGTAGATATATATACAATAGATATATAGGAAGATAATTTCAAAATAATTCAAGTTGTCTTCAGATTGACTTATGGGTTTCATGTAATTTCGGTAAGAATACTAGTAGGCTTCAAACTGAAATTGACAATAAAAAATGAAGGGCACGGGACCAAGATAGATAAGATTCTCCTAAAGAAAAGAAACAACAAGGATTTTCTCTACCAGATACTAAAACTTACTATTAAATTATAGTAATTAATACAATGTGTTATTAGTGCTGGTACAGATTCATATATCAGTAGAGAGTACAAAAATAGATCTATGCATACATGGGACATTGATATTCTACAATTAGTTTTACAGATCAGTGTAGAAAAGATTATATCCCAGGTATCCTAGGATATTTAGTCATCAATATAAAAAAGTTAAATTCCATAAGGATAGGCCAGTTTACCTCCAGGTAGCCTTTATGCTACTCAATACCCCAACTGAATCATGACAATTCCAAAGCTTAGAAGGATCAAGTTGCTGGCAGCACCCAGAAAGGCCTGCCTTTGATCTATCTTACCCTTTCAGATTTTAAAAAGGCAGATACTGTGCACTGGCACTGCATGATACATTTTAGTAGTAATTTTAATGCTGCCATTTTTTTTTTTTTTTTTTGGAGTTCATCAAATACATGAGGATGAAGGTAAAAATTGGGACCTTTGACTCACCTCCACACATCATACTTCCACTTTAGCAGAAATCAGCTTCTTTCTACTTTTGTGTCTAAGTCAATCATCCCTTGGCATGTAAACCCCAATTTCCATCACTGGACTAAGTACTGACCAGCCCCTTGGATTCTCCAAAAGTATTCCCTGCCTTCTGAATTCAGAATTGGAAGCTGTTTCTTCTATTCTGATTACCTTTATCACTCCCAGCCCTTTCTTTGCCTGGCCTAACTCCTTTTCTTTCACCACTTTCCACATGTTTCTTCTCCAGGATCTCACCTTTTATATTATCATTGCTAACAATTTGATTGTAGCTATTATTAATAAATTAATATTAACCATTCTCTGCAGAACAAATGTGAGATGTGAAGCCATCTGTCAAGCATTTTACATGCATTATCTAAACTTTACAACTTTTCTATGAGTGAGATCTGCTATCATTCTTTTGTAGATGTGGATACTGTGGCTTAAAAATCATTGTCTGAAGTAAATTGCAGCACCAGCACACCAACTCAAGACTGTCTAACTTCAAAATCTTCACCCCCTATCAGTGCTTCTCATCATGAGAGATATGCAGGAAACAAAATTTTTAGGAAAACAAAACTTACTATGAATCCTCTCCAGTGATAAATTATGGTTTTAACATATCTACAAACATAAAACTGTGTATTAATTTATTATATTTAACTCTTAAATAATCACAAAATGTGTATTACTCAGGATAGGTTATAATAATACTTCACAAATTTTGGTGATTATGAACAACAAAGATCTTTTTCTAACACCACATGACATCACAGACCACCAAGGAGCAGACTGGATCCAGCAGCACTCACTGCTGCCATCAGTAAAGTTCTGACAATAAACAAAAGGCATACCCAAAATGAGGAATTTGAGGAACATTGTGTCTACTATTTTGCTTCTATTTACAAGAGTTTAGGCAGGGTTTAAGGAAATCAATAAGTTATAGTGTAAAATCTGAAGGCTAGCAATGACTAGCCACCCTTACCCTTAAGGGACAAAGTAGAGAAGCAGTTATCAGAACCTAGGGAGTCACTGACAGGAGGGATGCAGTCTCCCTAAAGTGACCTAGCAGAGAATTAGCCAAGAGATTTAATAGTTCTACCTCATTCTCTTTTTGTCCTGTGGTGTCCTGCCAGACCTTGCCATTGTCCAAACCCAATCAAAAGTTAGAGTGTAAGGGAGACCATAGATCCTTTCCCTGTAGATCCACCTCCCAGAGAAGGCACAGAGAAAGAGGAACTGAGGCAGCTAGAGGAAATCATGCTGCAATAAAATGCTCTGGCCCCCTCACTTTACACTCACAACTCACTGGCCAGAACTAATCACATGTCATACCCAATAGAAAGGACCTCAGAGCACCATCCTGCCATGTGTCCAGAAAGAGAGAAAAACTGGATATCTGTGAGCAGCCCTGATGGCTGTGACAAAACCAAAATGACTTTACAGATTAAACACAAAGAAAATTACAGAATGCAAACAATTCGAATTTACAAAATTAATTCAATGTTACAGTCAATACTGCTTACCAAAACTGTCATCCCCAAAGGACATTAATACATCCAATATGCCTTTGAGTTTGTCCTGCTTCTGCTTCTATGTGCCATGTGACAGTTCAATTTTCCCACTAATGCACCAACATCCATGAAGTCATTTGGTTTTCATTTGGCAGGAGAGCACCATTGATGTTATAATTTCCCCTCCACTCTTTTCTCAATAGACCACATCAATTATTGTACTGCTAATCGTTACTGCCACAATCGCAGTGCAAAAGCAAATTTGGGTGATGAAGTCAGCGGTTGGTTATAAGGCAGTTATCTATATTACCAGGAAGCTTGACTGTGCAAGAATCTACTTTCAAGCTTACACAGGTTGTTGGCATGATTTATTTCCTTGCAACTATAGAGTATGTAGGGCTTCAGTTTCTTTTTGAATGTTGGCCCAAGACCACTCTTAGCTACTAGAGGCTTCCCACAGATTTTTGCCATGTGTGCCATTTTTCAATATGGCAGCTTACTACATCAAATCAGTAAGTAGAATCTCTAGAGACAGAATTTTATATAATGTGGTAGAATATAATTATAAAAATGACACTCTCACTTTTCCCATATAATAGTGACCTCACATACTTTTGCTATATTATATTGGTTAAAAGAAAGTTACAAATTCCACTCAAACTCAAGGGGAGAAGATTATTCAAAGTCATTAATACCAGAAGGTAAGGATTACTGAGGATCACATGAAGGTCTGTGTACCACATAAGCTGATGTGATAATTCTCAGTTTCCTTGACAGTGATGGTTTGGTCATGAGCATGTGATCCACTCCTGGCCAATGGAAACTGAAAGGATATCTGATGGGGTGTGTGACAGACACTGATGATGCTCACCAATATCCACATTTTCATCTTTTCTGGGGCACAGAATTAGACTATATCCCTTCATCTGGGTGATGTCATACAGCTAGTTTCCACTAATGGAATGTGAACAGAAGTGAGGTATGCCCTCTCTATCCCTTCTCCATACTATCTTTCCTCACACCCTGGATCAAATGTAGAGGATCCATCAAATTATTCTGAGTCATTGGAGAATGCTGGAGTCACATTAAAGAATGCTGGTCCCTTGGGGCGCCTGGGTGGCTTAGTCGGTTAAGCGTCCGACTTTCGCTTAGGTCATGATCTCGTGGTGCGTGGGTTCAAGCCCCGCGTCGGGCTCTGTGCTGACTGCCAGCTCAGAGCCTGGAGCCTATTTCAGAGTCTGTGTCTCCCTCTCTCTCTGACCCTCCCCTGCTCACCGCTTCATCTCTCTCTCTCTCTCAGAAATAAAATAATATTTAAAAAAAAAAAAAAAAAAAAAAAGAATGCTGGTCCCTGAGTGTCTGAAAGGAGCAGATAATTTTCCTCACTCCAGTCAACTTGGATTGGACTGGGACATGAACAAGAAATAATCCTTTATGGCATTTGGCAATCAGAATTTTGGGGGTATATGTTATGGCAGTAAGCCTATGCTGATTAATACAAAGGGCTTCTGTAAAGTATTTTATTCCTACTGAAGAAAAAGATGCATGCAGAATGACAGAAAAGGTCCTTCCTTCAATTTCTTTAATGACTGTCATATTTTCACATTAAATAGAACAGCTACAGCCACGTTGCAATTATATGGAATACAACAGAAAGAGGAGACATTTTGAGATGCTGAATTAGCCAAACTCTGGGATTCTTGTTATATAATATAATACAATTTCCTCAATCTTTCAGTCACATTTAGTTGTGTAATTCATTATTTTTAGTTAAAAGCATCCTATTTGATACTGAATCCAAACTCAATTCTTAATAGCCTGTATCTGCTCTATACTTTTCACATCCCAAATCATCTAATACTTAACCACCTGGTTTCTATGATTCACTTACATCAAATATATTCATGTTCAGAAAATTGAGCCAGAGTCCACTGCCTTATCAGATGATGCATAACAACTGACTTTCTCTCTGATGTATAATAATGCAAGTCTGCTTGGAAAGATAACACATTAAGGGGTTATCAGACCCTAACACCTTGGTATAGATGAGTTTATCAGATTCTCTATTAAAGCATCTTTTGAGTCCCTGGTCAGTTTTTTATATTTCATAGGGAATAAGCATAACCAGTATTATTTTCAGGGTGTGGTCAGGTGTGGAAAAGAAGATAGCTCTAGGCACCTAGGACTGAGGATCTCTTTTGGGGGAAAATACACGTGAAAATGAAAAGCAGATACTACAGACAATAAAATTACTCACTCATTAACATACCTATCATTGATTTTGTTGGAATTACAGCCATTCTCTTTCAGAGAGATGACCTGCAGAGTAAGGATTGAGTGACTATGCCTGATCCCACTGGGTGCTCGACATAATCAGTCTATAGGACCTGGTGCGAGAGACTGCTAAGATGGAGGTAGCTAGTGGGGAAGTATGATTGACAGGCACTAGTGCTCACTCCTGATGTTGGGGAATCTTGTGTGGAGTTCATTCAAAGCCAGAAGTCCTTTATGTTATACAACTTAGAACATGGGAGAAGTGCTGACAGGTATCTTTTCCCCACACCAAATACACCTTCACTCCTGGACATGAGGAAAGAGAGGGAGGGAGGGAAAGACAGGGAGAGACAGAGAGAGAAAGAGACAGAGAACAAGACACCCATCTCCCTCCCTTCCTCTTTTCCTCCTCCCTTCTTTTCCTTCTTTCTTCTCTCTCTGCCTATCTCCTTGAAGTGCTCTTAGAAAACAACTAGTGCTAAAATGAGCCTGCAACTGGATTTTCCCCCGACTCTGCAACTGATAAGCTATGTAACAAAGTCATTTCCCTGTTTTCTCTCTCTCTCTCTCTTCATCATCAAATGCTTTTGGGTTTCTAACTCTGATAGCACAGACATTGTGCTAGTCCCTGGAGATCTCTGGAAAAGGAAATAATTCCTTCTTATAAAATTAAACTAGAGCAGATGATCTCGTAAGTATATTTTACCTCTTAGTTCTATCCTACTGGCTTTGCTTGCACACCCCTCTCCTTCAAATCTGGAAGCCTTGCCGGTCTTCCCAATGCTTTCCTGCTGTTCCTTCCTCTTCCAAAGCCTCCCCTTTACCCTGTCCAAAGAAGGCATCCTGGCCTTTTCCCTCTCTTCCCTCCTCCACAACAACAAAACTAGGCTGCCCTTCAGTTGGCGTGTGGTCACTAATCTGTTAATGTAACCTAAGCAGAAGAATAAATAGCTGCTTGATAATCCCTTAGTATTTGATCATCCTAAATAACATTTGCATTTTCATTAGGGTTTTAAATGGTCTGGTGGCTTTCTTTTTAAAAATTACTAAGTAATTTAAGTTTTTAAAATTTCAAATGTAGACATATACATATGTAGAACTAGATAGAAATGTAGATTTATATGTTCACAGAATTGCAGAAATGTGATCTCATTGTACACAGCTTTTCATATGAATTGTGATTTTTTTCCCTTTCTCTCCAACCTCTTTCATACTAATAATCGTTAGCCACAAACTCTCCTCCACAAAACCACATAACTTATTTTAATCTATTACATGTCCTTCCATATTTTCCTCTATTTGTGCATAGTCATACAGTGTTTAAGGATAAATGTAAAGTGATGTTTACTGGAGTATTATAGTTAGCGGCAAAAACACTTGGGCAAAAAGTGAACATCTATCCATCAATGGAGAATGGTTAAGTAAATTCTGGTATAACATATTTCATTAGGCTAGATTGGGTGTTGATGTGGAATAAACAATTGCAAAATCACAGTGCTTATCACAATAAAACTGGGTTGCATGTTCTACTATATTCAAGCCAGTAAGGGACTCTGCTCCTTGTGGTCACTCAGGGACCCAGGCTGATGAAAGAACTACCACCAGCTGCCACAACAGATGGAAACAGACGTTCTGGAGGGCCTTGCACCAGATAATTAAATGCTCCACAGGTGAGCCAGGCACTGCACTGTTATCATGTGCTCGGAATGGAAGGAAACTAAAAATATTAGTGAATAGCACTAAGCACTATCACACAGTAAGCAATACCACACATTTCATTTCTTTTGTTTTTAATGTTTATTTATTTATCTTGAGAGAGAAGTGGGCACAGCCAAGGGAAGAACAGAGAGAAAGGGAGAGAGAATCCTAAGTAGGCTCCATACTGTCAGCACAGAGCCTGATGTGGGGCTTGATCCCACAAACCTATGAGATCATGACCTGATCTGAAATCAAGGGTCAGGCGCTTAACTGAGTGAGCCAGCCAGGCTCCTCAAGATTTGGAAGGATTTCTATGAGATTGTTGAGTAGGAAACAATGCAGGTAATGAGTAAAATAGGCTCCCATATTTTGAAATAAACATAGCTTAAAAATCTCTACATATGTGTCCACTGGGGCACCTGGGTGGTTCCATTGATTAGTCGGCTGATTTGGCTCAGGGCATGATCTCACAGTTTGTGAGTTTGGGTCCGACGTCAGGCTCTGCACTGACAGCTCAGAGTCTGAAGCCTTCTTCAGATTCTGTGTCTCCTGCTCTCTCAGCCCTTCCCCTGCTTGTACTCTATCTCTCTCTCCAAAAAAAGTAAATAAACATTAAAATGTTTTTAAAAATCTCTACATATTAATTTCCTGTGTTTATAGGAATATGTACATACATGTTCACTTAGTTATTCCCATACATCTTAAGCATCAGAAATCCTGGGGCCCTTGTTGAATGTCTAGATTCCTTGGCCTCAGCCCAGGCCTACTGAGTTAGATCTGATCTGTAATTAGTGAGAGAGCCAGACTTGAGACTCAAGACTGGTCCTTTATTCTACAGCATGCTGCCCTCACCATAGTGCTCCATTCATTGCAAATGATTTCCACCTTGAGGAAAAGTACTGATTCAGTGATTTCATCATCCATTTGTTTATCCAACAAATATTCATTAAACATCTGCTTTGTGCAACTTTGCTAGATGCTAGGGATTTAGTAGTGAATAGCAGACTAGGTTCTATTTTGATCTTACAGTCTAGGATAGGAAAAACCTTTAAGACAGACCCCACATTAATTCCCACATACAAATTGTGATAAGGAATATGTAGGAAAGTAGTGTCATAGTGAAGATAATAACAGGACCACATTTAAACTGGGGAGTGAAGGAGGCGTCTGGGCGCCTCAGTAATTTAAGGGTCAAACTTTGGCTCAGGTCACAGCCTCATGGTTTGGGAGTTCCAGCCCTGTGTCAGGCTCTGTGCTCTTTGCCCCTCCCCTACTTGTGCGCTCTCTCTCTCTCTCTCTCTCTCTCTCTCAAAAATAAATATTTAAAAAGTTAAAAAAATTAAACTGGAGAGTGAAGGAGAAAGTAAAGACGTAAAGAAAACTGTTGGGGAGATGGCCAGAAAACTAGGGATATGGAGCTGAGCTGAGAGCATTCCAGGGAGAAGTATCTGCCAAGGTGGGAGAGGGACCCAAGGGAAGGCCCACAGTGGGAAATGGCAGCAGGCTGGTGCCTGAAAGACAGCAAGCTTGGGAACAGCGGTAAGGGACTGCACCAGACCATGCAGTGTGGACTATATTCTAAGTCCAGTGGGGCCATTAGAGTTATTAGCAAGCAGGATGAGAGAAAATTTGATATATGTTTTCTTTTTATAGCAACTTTATTGAGATATAAATTATATACTATAAAATGTACCAATTTAAAATGTTTAGTTTGATGAGGATAAAATGCAGATCCATTTTTTTCAAATGCATACACACACACACACACACACACACACACACAAATGTATATATCTGTGTATCTGACACAACAATGAAGATGCAGAATATTCAACCCAGAAAGTTCCCTTTGTGCCTCTTTGCAGTCAATCCCCACTCCTGGCCCTAGGCAACCCTGTTCTGCTTTCTGTCACTATTTATCAGTCTTTTCTTGGATTTGATATAAATGGAATTTTAACATGTATACTTTTTTATGTCTAGCTCATTCACCAAAGCAGAATGTGGTGAGATCCAACCATATTGTCATAAGCATCCTTAGCTCATTTCTTTTTATTGCTGAGCAGTAGGATAGCCCACAGATATGTCACAATTTGTGTATTCTTCACATATTGGTTGTCATTTGTGTTATTTTCTCTTTGGAGCTATTATGAATAAAGCTACTATAAGCATCCATGTACAAGTCCATGTAAACATGTTTCATTTTACTTAGGTAAATACTCAAGTGTGGAATTGTTATCTCTACTGTTTAGTGTATGTTTAACTATATAAGAAACTGTCCACTTGTTTTCCAAAGTAGTTGTTAATTTATAGTTCTACCAGCATTATACAAGATTGTTTATCTAGATCCTCATCAACACTTAGTACTATCAGCCTCTTTAAATGTAGCCATTAGTGTGAATAGGTAATATATTTCATTGGAGTTTTAATTTACATTCTCCTCATGAACTAATGATGTTGAGCATTTATTTGTTTGTATGCTTATTGGACATTCACATATACTGTTTATTGAGGTGTCGGTGAAATCTTTTGCCAGTTTTTTGAGTTGCCTTATTATTAAATTTATATATTATTTACATAGTATTACTCTTAAGTTTAAGTAATACTCTTAAGTATTACTCTTAAGAGGCAACTCTTGAGTTGCCTTATTATTAAATTTATATATTATTTACATAGTATTACTCTTAAGTTGGATGAAGGTTCTTTGTCAGATATATGTAACGTGAATATTTTTCTTCTGGTCTTGGCTTGCCTTTTTTAAATAATATTTTTCAAAGAGAAAACGTTTTAAATTTTAACAAACCCAAGTTTTCATATGGTTTCTTCAGTGGTTTACACTTTTTGTGTCCTAAAAAATATTCGTCTAATCCAAGATTATAAAGTTCTTCCTCTATGGATTAAAAAAAAAAACCTTCTGTTGTTTTAGCTTTTCTATTTAGGTTCATGCTCCATTTCAAGTTAGCTTTTCTTTACGGTATGGGTGAGGGTGAAGGTTCATTCCTCCCCCCCGCCACACACACACTTTTCTGTGGTTTCAAAATAGTTTGTTAAAAAGACTTTTCTTTTGTCTATCAAATTTCCATCCCATCTCTGTTGAAAATAAATTGGACATGTGTATTGGTCTATTTCTTGACTTTTTATTCTGTTTTATTGATGTAGATATGCCCATCCTTATTCAATACTCTGCAGTCTTTTAAGATTTTTAAGATTTTTTAAATGTTTATTTATTTTTGAGAAAAAGAAGGAGAGACAGAGTGTAAGCAAGGGAAGGTCAGAGAGAGACACACACAGAATCTGAAGCAGACTCCAGGCTCTGAACAGTCAGCACAGACCCCTACACAGGGCTCAAACTCATGAATCAAGAGATCATGACCTGAGCCAAAGTTGATGCTTAACTTGCATCAGGTGCCCTTGCAGTCTTGAGTAGTGCAGCTGGGTAGTAAGTCTTGAAATCATGGAGTGTGAGTCTTCCAACTTGATTCTTTTCAACATTGTTTTGACCATATTTGACCATATTTCCAATTTTATTTTTTTCTTTTAATATAATTTATTGTCAAAGTGGTTTCCATACAATACTCAGTGCTTATCCCAACAAGTGCCCTCCTTAATGTCCATCACCCACTTACGCTCTCCTCTACCCTTTGTCAACTCTCAGTTTGTTCTCAGTATTTGTCTCTTATGGTTTGCCTCCCTCCTTCTCTGTAACTTTGTACCCCTTCCCCTCCCCCATGGTCTTCTGTTAAGTTTCTCAAGATCTACATATGAGTGACAACATATGGTATCTGGCCTTCTCTGCCTGACTTATTTCACTTAGCATGATAGGCTCCAGTTCCATCCACATTGCTACAAAAGGCCAGATTTCATTCTTTCTCATTGCCAAGTAGTATTCCATTGTATATATAAACTGCATCCTCTTGATCCATTCATCAGTTGAGGGACAGTGCTGATGCATAGGGGCACATGCACCCCAATGTTTATAGCAGAACTTTCAACAATAGCCAAATCATGGAAAGAGCCTAAATGTCCATCCATAATAATTGTGAAAACAGCTGGTCAAATTCTATTTTTAAAAACCCACAACAAACCAGCCTGGATTTTGATTGTAATCATGTTGAATCTATAGATCAATTAGAATGAAATCTTGCCATTTGCAACAATGTGGATGGAATTAAAATACATTATGCTAAGCAAAATCAGTCTGTCAGAGAAAGACAAATATCATATAATTTCATTCATATGTGGAATTTAAGGAATAGAACAGATGAACATAGGGGTAGAGAAGGAAAAATAAGATAAAGACAGAGAGAGAGGCAAACCATAAGACTTTCTTAAATACGGAGAACAAACTAAGGGTTGCTGGAGGGTAAGTGGGTGGGGGGATGGGCTAAATGGATGATGGACTAAGGAGGACACTTGTTAGGATGAACACTGGGTGTTATATGTAAGGGATGAATCACTAAATTCTACTCCTAAAGCCATTATTACACTATATGTTAACTAACTTAGATTTAAGAAAAATTAAAAATAAATAAAATTCAAAAATTGAAAAAAAAAACCCACAACAAACTTGCTTGGATTTTGATTCTAATTGTATTGAATCTATAGATCAATTTGAAAGAACTGACATCTTAATAATTTTGGCCTCTCAATCTTAGATTTGCTTTATAGCCTTTAAGGTTTGCCTTTCTGCCGACTCTGATAACCACAATACTTCAAACAATCAGAGGGGTTTTTATCTTTGAGGTTTAGAGGAGTCCATGGTTATTGATCCTGCAGCCCCTGGACATGTACACATGCAGAAGGTTCTTCCTCTCTTAGTTTATGTAGTGTCCTGGGACTTGGGAATAGACAAGTTCAGGTAAGCAAGAGAACTACCTGCATTACAGATCTACCACAGGCAGTTGTTGCTAAGTGGAGCTGCTAACTGCAGATCCAGACATCTCTACTTCTTATTCTGGGAGCTGGGATAGTCTATACCCCATGAGAGCCTTGACTGGTTGCTCTCAGAGCCAGCCCAACCTGTATGCAATTTATTAACATAACAAAGTGAGTGACAAGTATGAGAGCTAGGCCACAGCCACAGGAAGGAAAAATTGAGGCGAGGCCCCAAAGTACAACCTCCCAGAACATACTATAGGTGCAGTGTATATAATGGCAGAACCACCGAGTTGGTCGTTTAGTCCAGAAATATATGTTCACATCCCAGCTCTGGGATTTCCAGATAGTGTGGTCTTTGACAAGTTATATAACTTCCTTGCGCTTCTGTTTCTTCTTCTTCCCAAAGAGCATAAACACCTTGATCTCACTCTCATTGTGAGGAAGACATGAGATAGCAGAGGTAAGGGATGGGCCTGAGGCTGGGAAAGATAGATGTAGGAAGAAAAGGTGGGAACCAGAGTCAGGCCCCTTCTTCCCAGCCAGAAAAACCTATAAGAGCAATGGGGGCCTGGACAGACTAAACCAGACCCAGCCTTGTGCTTCCTTTTCCCTTCATGCATTTTCTGTGCCTGCCTCATGGCACTCACTGAGGGATACTATCCAGAAAGTGCCCAGACCTGCCTTGTGGACACTGCCTGCAGCCAATTCAGATCTCACCAAGGGCTTCCCAGCTGTTGTGCTCCTTTCTGAGAGATCACTCTCCTCTGTGCCCAGAGACTCCATGCGACACAGCTGCATATTGGTGAGCCCATCTCCCAATGTAAATGTTTCCCTTGGGATCTGCCTGCTTAGCATATTCTGAACTGTGTGCTTGTGTTTTCCATGTGGGAAAAGGAGAGCTTTTTCTCTTTTCTTCTGACCTTTCCTGCTTTGCAAAACTATCAAACTATGGGGTGTGGTGTTGGGTGCTAGGCACTGGGCAGTGCTCTCTGTTTGAGATGGAGATTCAGAGTTTCTACCTTGAAAAGAGACATTTTTCCAGAATCCTGGAAACAATAAATTATAATTCTTGTCTGGGGGTGACACTGGGCCTTCTGTTAAGGAAAGGGCCACCAGAGGTAGACTTGGTAAAAGGATGGGACCCAAGCTGAATCGTTCCCTTCGCATTAAGGAGTCTCCTCTTCCTGAAAGGCTCCTCCTGGGATTCCTTCTCCTACATAGCTCCTCCAGAAGATGACTCCATTTACCAAACATTGATTCACATAGCCCGTTGCAGGAATACAGCTGTTACCTAGGGAAGATAGAAGATGGGAGAGAAGGAATAGCTCTTTTCCAGGTCCACTCCCCAGAATAACGACAGTGGCCCAGATGGGATTGGCCCCGAAACCTCCTGGGAAAAGCTAATTTCTGATGGGAATTCTCTTCCATGTACCTGGTTCCCTCTTTTCTTTTTCCTGTCTTATGTGGGTTTTTTCTGGAACATTATTCAGGACTTTGGGCAGGATGACAGGGAGCCTGGGGACAGGTTTGGCACAATCCTCCCTCATCTTCCCAGTTCCCCCAGACTGGGTAGAAAGTGGCCTATAACACCCCTCCCTCTCCCCCTTGGCTTTCCCCATTCCCTTGCTCACTCCTCTGAGGTCCCATTTCTCCAATCAAAGGGCTATCTGCTCTTAACAACTTCCTTTACAGAAGACATAGTGACTTAATACATTACTTTGCCCAGGAGTATATGCACTCCAGGAAAAAAGCTCAGGGTTTTTTTGTTTGTTTGTTTGTTTGTTTTGTTTTTAAGTCCTGTGCTTAAATCAAAGTTGTGATGCCCCCTGCAGAAATTCCAGGCATCAACAGGCATGGCCTCTTCCCAGGATTTCCTCTGGTAATACTGGGTGGACTTTCCACCCAGGTCAGCTGTTGCTGACTGTGTGCACTGAACAGCTCATTGACATCAGGATGGACAGCACAAAATGTATGTTGCTGCATGCCCGTCTTAGCCTGCTCCTCATAGGTGGCCCCTCCATGAGCATGGCCTTCTGTAGTGATAGCAGCTTGGCTCCTCAGACTGAATCTGGGGGACATCTCAAGCCACCAGCTCTGAAAGCCACTGCCTTCTCTCCTAAAGCTGGAAGACTCAGAAGTCAGATTCTACAGTTGTGTGCCCCCATCCTCCCAGAGCCTGCTCAAAGTGCTTAATTAACAAATCTCCAGTATCAGGAAATTGTTTACTTGGCTTCCTCAAGAACTGTTCTCTAAGGAGCTCAAAGCGCTGCTAATAGATTTTTTTGTCGTTGTTGTCTTCATCCATCAAGTAACCTCCCTCATTCCAAAGTTGCTTCATCTCTACTCCCTTGAGATCTGGCTCTTATTCAGAGAACCCAGGAGAGCCCTTCTAGCTTCTCTAAGCGTGTCTGCCCCACAACTACTATGCCCCACCCCCACAAGGCTGGGGCTCCCTTTTAATTAAGGAATGGGTAGGGATAGGCATTTGTAGATCTAGCTTTGCAGGGAGAATTGGGCTCTTTCTGCTCTTAGAGAATACACAGCCACCCACACCCACTTGGACTGCAGTTACTTCTGTAGCTCTCTCCTCGCTGAGAGGTAACCACAGCACCTGACAACCGGTGGCAATCATGAACAGAAGTCACCTGCCGATCTCTAGCTCATCTCCCTTTGAAAACCAGTGTCAGAGGTCCCTGCAATGGAAATGGTCTATGAAGGCAGAAGGGGAGATGCATTAAGTCATAAGAACAGGTGTTTGCTCAGAATGATGGCGAGTGTCTGATACATTACTCTGCACATCCTTGGGGGGTGGCACTTAGGGACCAACCGTGGGCTACATCCTCCATACTACTGAACTCAGGACCCTGCTTATCCCTCGGACTTTTACACAACTTGTCCCCTGTCCCTGCAGGGTCCTCCAGGCTTCTAGCTACTTGGCCAAATGCCTGGACTCTTGGTCCTTCTTCTGGTCTATACACTCCCCTTGAGGTCTCAAATTAGGGGACTCTTCCTGACACACTGTATCTCAAGAGAACTTGAGAGTGTGTCTCAAGGCATCACCTGGGCACAGGAGGAAAAACCTCAGCCCAGAATGTACCACGGCACAGAAATAAAAATTATAATTATAATCATTGATTCACATTAATTGGCACTTATGCCATTCCAGGAAATTAATACTCATCATTACACACAACCCTAAAAATGATTCTCTGTTGCAGATGCTACTACAGAGTGATTGTAAAGTCTAAACACATGGTTAATGTTATTTCATCAGGGACTATTATGTGCTCTCCATAAATGATTTATTATATATTTGTCTATTTTCCAGACTTTCAGTTGCACGGGACTACTATTAAGTCAATTTTATAGATGAGAAAACTGAGATCCATAGATAGCACCGTAATAGGAGAACAGAGATTCAAGTTCATTTGTCTAATTCTAAAAGCTATGCCCTTAACTCTGCTTGGTGCGAGTCCCCTTATCCTCACCCCAGAACCCTGCCCTGTTGTGCACTTGAGAGACCTTGGGGGAAGCCCCATATAGAACTTATTGGGAGATAATCTCATGGAGGTTGGAAATTTTAGGAGTAGAGGGTCTTAGAACTTGAAAGAACATTAGTCAGATCTGAACATGGTGATTCTTAACGATTTTTGAACTCTGCAATAATCTGATAAAAACTATTGACCCTCTCCCCTCAAGAAGTGCACACATACATATACACTGTTGTTTAGCCTATGAAGGTTCTTGAAGCCCCAGAGGCCCAGCCGTGGGCTTTGTCTGGCCCCTCATCTTGCCACTTTTTCCCATGCATGTGTATATCCTGTGTCTGGCTTCTTCAGCCAGTCATGCTAGATTAACCCAAGCTAGTGCTTCCTATCTGGTCCAAATCTTTTCTTGTGCAAACATTGACACTGAACTAGAAAAGTTAAATTTTCTGCCCAACATCACACAGTCAATAGGACTGGCCGAGGAGTCCCAGAGCCAGGGTGGACCATTCCTTTTGGATCACTTAGGCTGTTAGAAGTGTTCTAGGCCAGGTCAAGGCACTTAGGTTTAGTGCTGAGCAGTCCTTGCCCACCTGAGGAGAGCAGCTACCCCTGGTGGGATGTAAGCTGGCCACGTCACTCACAGTGAAGACCATGATCCCATGGGGGGACTCCTAAAGAACTTGGAGGACCATTGGTCTCTCAAGATTTTCTTGCTGCCCATGCTGCCTCCTCTCCACCAGTCCACTGTAACCTGCTTTGAGGGCCTCAATATGGAGCCCCCAGACTATAAGATTGCAATAAAAGAGCTCAGAGAAGCTCCATAATGGAAGAGTAATATAGCCAATCAAGAGAGAAACTGAGTCCGTGGGGTCATGGGCACCTGTTTCTTTCTATTGAAGGATCACCACAGTTTTCCCCCACGTTGAGGTTATTCAACTGGAAACCATAGTCCTCTGCTGGAATGCTTCCTTGACCTAGAGAATAGGGCTAACCCAGCCTGAATCCTGGGTGCCCCTGTAGTAGCACTCATTCCCCTAGTTCCTTGGTGGTTTTCCTTATTCACCTCCATATCCCATCCCCTGGCTCAGTGTTCCATTTATAGCAGGTGCTCTGAAGACATTTCTACCCCTGGCATGGGCCCTGCAATTCAGATCAGAGAGGTTTAGGGTACAGCTCTGTTTGCAGGCATGCCTCATCCTTCCTCCCACCTGCCTCCTGCCTTTCTCTTCTTTGCCTCTGCTGGAAGGTTGCAGCAACTCAGACTGAGATAGGCTCATTATGGTGGTGCCAGGAGCCTGCTGATGTCAGCCATAAATATTAACAGCCCTTGTTATGAACCCCCCTCTGCGCAGCTGCTTCAGTCCAAGTTTACACAGTAAACAGTGCAGTTAGTTTATTTGATCAAGGGAATGATCTTCAGAGGAGCTAATAGCCTGCTCCCGCCCTGTGGAGCTTCTCTTGCTCCTAGGGGGTATAGCTGCAGGGCCAGAGAGGTCCTACTACTGTGTGGTGCCAGGCTGTCCTTGGTCAGCCAGGGACTGGGCCCTGGGGATGCAGGCCAATAGGATCAGGGCTGGGGCCAGAGTCACCTGCCCTGCAGAGCAAGGGGTAGCTCTCCTGGGAAGTAGCAGCCTCAATAGCTCCTCCAGGGCAGCCAATTATCAATACTCATCCACTCTTAGCTGCTGAATATGGTTAATGTATGAATTGATACAGAACACTGGTTCCCTCAGTGGTTTAATGGGGAAATGGGAACAAAACACTAATGGGGTTTTAGCTTCTTTTATTTTTCAAAACTGGCCTCAGAGACTTTATATATTTTCATGTCCCCAGGCCCCTTCCTACAGAATTACAGACTCATGAGAAGAATCCAGGGTGGACTATTGTGGACTGCTCACCAGTCTGACTACCAGATAGCCCAGGACCTAAGAGGAAGCATGATGTCAAAGGTTCAGGGGTTAGATCTACACAGCCTGATGCTGGGATCCAGCTGAGAAAGGGGGATTTTAATGTGCAGCTATGGTCAATTGCAGTATATGACTTTGGGAATTGAAAGGAAATAGGCATTTGTCATCTCAGCCATTAGAACTGAGCAAGAGGAAAAGAAGGCATGATGGGGGGAAGTTCTTAAGTGGCCTGATGAGAGACAGAGAGGGTGATGCTGAAATTTCTAGAACTGCCCCACCGTAAGTAAGGGAAGTTTCTTCTTGCTCCTTTGAACTCCCATTTGACTCATTCTCTGCTGCTTTCTCCTGCCAGCCTCTTCCTTTCCCAACCTTCCTAGCAGGAATTTCAGTGAGTGTGTGTGTAACAAGGTCTTGTTTTTGTAGTCTGGGAATATTGAAGTGAGCTCTAGGTACCCACAGCCAACCAACTCATGGTCATCCCCTACACCCAGCCTTTGCCTCAACTTTCTCTCCCAGCATGGTATCTCCTTGCTGGTGCTGACCAGACCTTCCTGGACCCAAATTGGCTTCTTTGGGGCCTGGTCCCTGTACTGAGGTCCCATCCATGTGGCTGGAACCCTGCTCTGGTCCAAGCACATGCCTCTGTTGGTTTGATTTCCGGTGTCACAAGCTGATTCATCTTCCTCCAAGCCTCACTTGGATACTGACAATCACCTGAGACCCTTCTGAATCCAACAAGTGTGTTAGGTACTGCCCTGGCCTGCTGGCTCCTCCTCGGGGCATCAGCCTTCATACCGTAGCAGGTCTCTACATCATTGGTTCTACTTTCTTTTCCATTTTCTGCCAGGAGCCACACCGGCCTCTCTGGATGGCAGTCACAGCAAGGAAATGGCAGTGTTTGCAGCTCCTGCCATGAGAAATGAAAACTGGTATCTCTTTCTGCTACTACTGGCTCATGTTGCAAATAAGCCTGTTGGTATTGACCAGGCCTCACAATATTCCATATCAGACCCATATTCTGAACACAGATACCGCATAAGGAAAAGCATATTCCTGCCTTTACAAAAGAGATTTTAGATAAAAGTTCTGTGGGTGATTTTCAAAAGCCTCTTCCTATGGGCCTTGCAGATCAAAGACAATTGAGCCTGGCCCCAAGACAAAGAGCCTAATTTAGAGTTCGGAACAAATGGGGGCAGAACTTAAGTTAACACTTACACCTTCTTCTAACTGGTGATGTGTGGCAGTCCCTTCCCCAAGGCATACTTTCTGCAAGCACCCTCCCTTACTGGCAGCTGGGATGAGGATAGATAAGACTAGTTAACACCTAACCCAAAAGCAAAAGGTTAACACATTTAGGGCCCCCATGGTGTTCACATATTCAGCATCAAATAGGTTTCTACAAACAAACCAGTTAAGAAACATTCATCCTCTTGAGAGCCAGACAGAACGACTCCTAGCTTATCTATATACAACTTAACGTATATGTTATCCTGTTTTTCACTAAGAGCATCCTGTTAATTCCTTGGTTGTAAATTCACTATGACTGGGATAATTCTGCAGAATATCAAAAACTTGTTATTGCAAAAGGCCTCCCATTGTAGAAATTCCTTTCTCTGACTTCATGTTGTTGCTGAACCTTTAAATAAAGACACCAAAACCAACAGGACAGAGATGCCTGCCTGGTGATCAGAAAGAATCTCGGGGCTCTCTCACTCGGGGCTCTCTCACTCTCTCTCTCGCCAACACCATCCATCCTTCAGGGACCCCTGGACCTGCCGGAGCCAGCCTCCAATAGTCTTTATCTCCCACCAGGCCTGTCTCACACCTTAGCTGATCCCAGCTGCAGTACCTTTCTCCCTCCCCTAGTCAGAGAGAAGGACAGGCCCTAATGAGCAGGTCCTTATGTGGTCTTGCTCTGATAGGAAAGTGCAAACTTGTTGCAGTCAGATACCATTGCAACTGGGTAGTAGGAGGCAACCCCTTGTGGCAAAATGAAGTAGGCGACAAGAGTCCTGAGGTACAACCCTTTTTGTTGCACTATCTCACCCTGCCACACCTTATAAAAGGGGCTTAATTATAGTATGTATCTCATTTACACTTAACAGGTATTTGAGTAGCTGTGAGCCAGGACTTATGGCAGCTACTAGGAATCAGTGTGAAACAAGTGTCTCACCAAGGTTTCAAACACTGGTGCTGACCTGAGGATTACATGTAATGAAGAATGTAACACACCATGTTGGACATCTGTTGTTTTTTGTGTGTATGGCTCATGTCCTCCATTTTTCTGGGCAATATTAACCCCCAGTGCCACCACTGTCATTAGTATATCCCTTAAAGCTGCAAATCCTAGTACTCTGCCCCTTGGCTGTGGACTTGAGCAGAGGACCCAAGCTTTGCAAATCACTTGTACTATCTATTTGGCTTTGTGATTGGTCTAGGGTGAAGTATATGACTCATGTGATACCATCCAGAGTCTTTTCCTGAGCAATTTAGTTCTGAAGTTGGGGTTCATACCCTGTCCTCTTTTCCCTTTGATAGCTAGCTCTAATATCAGGCCTCCAGTATTGCACATGGTTCTGCCCTTCCATGCAAAGGATGCCGGAGGTAATGTGCCCCAACTTGGACTGCAGGGAGAGGACAGAGCCAGAGGGCCAGACCTGCTGCTGCTTCAGCCCTGGCTCCATCAGCCTTGGGGATTGCAATCCCTCTTGCCTTTGAATAGAAATGAATTTCCTGTTCTATGTCTAAGCTCCATTGTGTTAGTATGTCATTTACAGCTAGAAGGCTTCTGATAAAAACAATTGCTAGTACAATGGCTTCATATAATGAGAATTCAGAAATGTTAGTTACTTTCCCCTAGGAAGGGGGAATGGGTAAAGGAAAAGTGAGATAGAGAAATAGGAAAGATCTAGAAGTAGAAAGTTCTGGGGAATTCCAAGTAACAAGGTTTATATTAGCCCACATTCCTTGCTGTGTCGTTAGTTTAATAAGACTGAGGAACCAGCACCCCATAAACTCACTCATGTTCATGTCTCTGTAGGCATTGAATGTCTGTCTATCTATCTATCTATCTATCTATCTATCTATCTATCTATCTATCTATCTATCTATGTATCTATGTATCTATGTATCTATGTATCTATGTATCTATCTATCTATCTATCTATCTATCTATCTATCTATCTATCTATCTATCTACCTACCTACCTATGTATCTAGTGTTTTCTTGAGGGTCTCCCCCAGCCAGCTGAACTGAGAGGAAAATGATTTTATAATTCTTCAAGATCACTCAAAGAAGTGAGGGAATGGGTATTGGTGTAGCTCTATAAATTTGTTAGGAGTGACACCAGTGGACATTTCCTGGCATGGAGAAGTAGACATGCTGGGGCATAGGGAAAATATGTTTCTCATACAGTTTCTCTTTCCTCCCCTACTCCTTCCTCCTTTGCGTTTCCTTAATTCACTTGAGCCCTTTTGCTCTTTTCCTTCCCTCTGCTTTTTGCTCTCTTTACTCTCATTCATCTCCCAGTCTGTCCCTGTCCCACCCCCCAAGGATGTGCAGAGTAATGTATCGGACTCACTCACCACCATTCTGAGCAAACACCTGTTCTTATGACTTAATGCATCTCCCCTTCTGCCTTCATAGACCATTTCCATTGCAGGGACTTCTGACACTGGTTTTCAGTCCTGGGGTGGCAGGTAAATCAGTTGGAGAGTTTCAGTATGTCAGGAAACGACAGCGGAAGAGCAGAAAACCACTAATCTTCTGTCAGGAGCCTCCCACACTTACCTCCCAGGATCTGCAGCCCAACTCACTGAAGGGAAATAAAGTGGAACCCTCACTTGGGGCAGGACAGCAGGCTTCTTCTCAGTCCTGGGTAAAAGTTACAGTGCCTCACTAGTGCATGCCTTGTTGGCCAGGACTAGAATTGATGGTAATGAAAAAAGAAGTAGGCTATAGTTCATAGGGTCATGACCAGTGAATTAAGCAAATTTGAAAGAAGCAGAGTGATCATAATTACATAAGATCTACAGCAACAGCTTTCTAAGCACCTACATGGGAGAAGTGAAAGGAGGCATATCACCAAGTGTCACGTCACTTAACCTCTCGGAACTTTAGGGTTTTTGTTTGTTTGTTTGTTTGAAAAATGCAGGCAATATCAACTGCAGAGAATTGGAAAGAAAATAACCCATGTGAAAGCACTTAATGCAGTACATGCAATGAATGTAAGTTAAATCTGGATATGTTCTTACTGATTTACCACATACACACAGAACTTCTAGGTGTAGGCTAGATTCAGTTTAGATCTACTGCGGTCTTTCTCAATGGCTGGAGAAATAGGCAGTGAGGCTGGCTGTGAGTCCCACTTTCCAGAGCCCGAGTAGTCAGAGAGAGGCTTCGGTCTGTTCCCAGAAGACCAGGCACTCAGGATGGTGGACTGCTAATCCCCAAAGTCTGAAAGTTCTCCATAATAACTAGAACAACACAGAGGCTCTGGTGATCCACTTGAACTGACTGAAAAGTCCAAATATAGCATCCTGTCTAATTCCTGAGTATTTTATTTAAGGGAAGATGTTCCTGATACAAGCAAACAGAAAGGACTACAAAAACAACTTGATTCAAAATGCAATGTCCTATATACACAGAAAAGAAACAGGATTGGTGAGGATGGACGACAGAGTGATATAATCATTTAAAATGCATCGAATTTAAGCCAAATCCTAGCTCAGATCTTAGTGGCACCATAATCCAAATGTCACCATGGATGTGCCTCAGTTTCCTTCTCTGTAAAATAAAAATGATAATAACCCCTTCCCTGTCTGCTTACAAGGCTGAAGTGAAGACTATCTATTTGCTGTCTACCAGAGACTCATTTTAGACTGGAGGACACCTTCAGATTGAAAGTAAGGGAATGGAGAAATAAATATCATGTTACTGAAAGTCAAAAGAAAGCTGGAGTAGCTATACTTATATCAGACAAACATGTAGATAACATAATTGAAGTCATTTTGCAAAATACTGTACAGCCATTGCCATGTAGTATTCCATGGTATAGATAAACAATGAAATCTGGCCATGTGTAGCAACATGATGAACCTTGAGGGTGTTATGCTGAGTGAAATAAGTCAGGCAGAGAAGGACAAATATCATATGTTTGCACGTATAGGAGGATTAGGAGGAACTTAACTGAGGAACAAGGGGGAGAAGAAGGGGGGAAATGGTGGGGGAAAGGGAGAGAGGCAAACCATGAGAGACTCTTGAATGCTGACAAAAACTGAGGACTGATGGATGTGGGGGGAAGGAGGGATGGGCATGGGGGAGGGCACTTGTGGGGATGAGCACTGGGTATTATGTGGAAACTAATTTGACAATAAACTATTTGTAAATAAATAAATAAATAAATAAAATAAAACATTAAAAAAAAGAACAATATATTTAAAAAAAATATTGTACAGCCAGTAGCTGTTGCTATCAATGTGGAAAGTGGAGGAGAAAGGGAGAAGTCTCACAGAGCCTGTAGTTAGAGCTACAGCTATTTCTGGTGAATATCTCAGAAATAACAGGTTGGGATCATCACCTCAGATGTGTTGCCCACAGGAAACCCTTCTCACAAGAGGAACAGCCTAAAGACTTGCCTCTTGCCCACACCTACTCTGCAGATGGAGATGAAAGGCAAGGCCAGGCCATCTTGATGGCTTCCTGGATGGAGCGTGCTGGGATGGAGAGCCAACAACACCTTTGTTCCTTGTAGGTTCAGGAGCCTCTGGTGATACCTGTATATTTCACCCAAAGTGACAGGGACCTTGTTAGCCGTCCTTGCATTGAGGAACTTGATGGATGGAACTCCTGGGGAGAATGTGGTGGCCGTGATCTGCCATAAAGATGATGAATAACATTTTTTTTCTTAAATGATTACTGAAAAGTTTATAGCTAGCCAAAGCTGGCTTTCTCAGAGCCCCTCGAGAAACGCTTTTAAAAGTGTCATTTAATTAATAAGGAGGTTATTGACTGCTGTCATGCACAGAGTGCTGCACAAGGGCTAGGTAAGAACAAGTGACTGAGGACCACAGTTACAAGGAGGGCAGCAGGCGTGGGGCCAGCCTGGAATAAAGCAGGACCCCTCAAACCCTTATAGAATGCCGGTCATGGCCCAAACAATCGCCATTTGCCAGGGATTGTCAGAAGTTAAAGGGATTTTCCACTGATAACTTGGTCTAGAAAATTCACACTGTCACTCTGAAATAAAAAAGAGGCAGTGTGAGGTGGTACAATTTTCCTGACTGAAAGTTAAGGAACAAGACTCTTCTGTGACGCAGTCTTAAGAGAGTTGTTATCCTCTTGGGGTAACTAAAACGATAAAACTAGAAGAAATGATCTTTAGAATCCAACTCAAATTTTCTATTTTATTTTGAATTGCTCAGAAAGGAGAGGTGTAAGAAAAAAAAAATCCCAAATTTCCCCACAGCTTTCTCTGGCTAGATTCCCCAGAGACAGAAAACAGATGAATATGGGTGTGAGTTCAACTATTCCAATTATAGAGAAAAGAGGAACTGAGTCAGAATGCAAACGAATTGAGTTGAAACCAAAATAAGCATAAGGATACACCAACTTTGGCAAACCCTAGGGCATACATTCTGACGTTTAGGAGACCTTCGTTTCCCTGAGCTGGTTTGCATTTCCTGTTGTGGGAATCCAATGTGGGGCTCCCAAAAGGAGATCTACAATTTCCCAGATCCTAGAGACCTTACCATTCCCTAACAATGACTCTAAGTTATTCCAGACAGCTGTCCTCTTGGTTCTGACCAGTGAAATATTCTATTTTGGGGGCCTCATAGTTCAGTTGAAAGAACTTAGCTTTTAAAATGAAATGGGATTGGGTTTGAATGTTGACTTTGCAGCTTGTTATCTGCACAACCTTGGACAGGTTACTTTCTTTGAGCTTAAAAATAATGCTATTGCATATATGCATTGACTATTGTAAAGATTAAGAAAAGTAATATACGTAAGAGTACAGTGTCTGGAACATAGTAGGTACACCCAAAATATGAGTTTCTTTTCTTTATTCCTCCCTGGTGCCTTGCTTTCTTTGAAACATAGAAAGTAGCTTATCAACTTGCTGAAAAACGCAAAGGAAGGAAAGAGAATAGTACACTGAGATAGAATCATACTACTAGTAAAAAACCTCAGGGGGCTCCTGGGTGGCTCAGTCGGTTAAACGTCCAGCTTCAGCTCAGATCATAATCTCACGGTTCATGGTTTCGAGCCCTGCGTCGGGCTCTGTGCTGACAGCTCAGAGCCTGGAGCCTGTTTCAGATTCTGTGTCTCCCTCTTTCTCTGATCCTCTCCTGCTCTCTCTCTCTCTCTCAGAAATAAATAAAACATTAAAAAAAAAAAAAAAAGACCTCAGTCAGCAGCATTGATAGCTAAAATCAACAGGTGGAGTTGTAACAGAAATTAATGTATGGTCTGTATTTCGCACAAGATTCAGAAGGTCTAATGTTACCCGCATTTCTCAAAGGAAAAACAACTTGAGTTTTTTTGTGGACCACAAGCTCAGCAGGAGCCCAACAGTGTGATGAGGCTGCTGGAAAAAGTCAGTGTAACTTTTAGCCATGTGAATAGATTACTATTATGGATCAGGGGAATGTAGCCATCTCATTGCTTTTGGTAGATTTTAGTCAATTCTGGATGCCACATTTATATAGAACATTGATAAATCTGAATTCATCTTTAGAGAATAATTTTACAGAGAGATTTCAAAATGTCATAAGCTTTGATAAATAGCTGTTGGGCCCTCAAATATTGAGACTGGAGCACTCCTCCCTACAACTATATTCCCTTGTTCAGTGCACAACTTTCACAACTGTAAGCAGCAGCCTTGATCAGAGTAAGCCTTAAATTATTGAAGACCTGTCCCATGAAATAGGGCATCGTTTTTCTGTTTCTATACAGAGCTAAAACGTGGGCCTCTAGTGGGAAAGAGTTATAAAGAGATAGTGTTTGGCTTAAGATGAGAGAGAATCCCCTAAGGGTGTTTGTGTAGCTCAGTAAGTTAAGCATCTGACTCCAGATTTCAGGTCATGATCTCATGGTTCATGCAATCAAACCCCATGTTGGACTCTGTACGGACAGCCCAGTCTGTTTGAGAATTTGTCTTTCCCTCGCTCTCTGCCTCTTTCTCCCTTCCTCCCCTCTATAAATAAATCAATAAGCATTTTTTAAAGAGAGAGAGAATTCCCTAATGATAATAGTGTAATGATGGTTCTAACTCTATAAGAGGCATAAACAAATCTAAACAAAGAGTTTCTTGATCTGAAGAGAATTGGTCACCTATGAAAAAAAAAAAAAAGAAAACAGGTTACCCAAATCAAGCATGGGCACTGCCAGTCTAACTAACAGAGCAGACGATTCTCACCAAAAAGAGTGAGGACAGTGGCAGAACTGTTCTTCATGAGGAAACAGATGCCAAGAGCTGAAGGCAGTAAACTTTCTGTACTACTGACCTGTGTGCCAGATTAACCCCATTGGAAGACAGTGAATCCTTCTGTGGTTACCTGATGCCATTAAATGTGTTGTTCCTCTGACTTCCTTTGTTCTGATTCCTGGCTCCCAAGAAAACTTTTTAATATTGACTTGACCCAATGGATGGGTCCACTTATGTAGGAAGTTCCTGCAACATTTTCATTTCTGATTGCAAATGCATAAAATTTCAGTCTGATTGTAATTTGGGTCCCCAGAAACTTTAGATGATTCATGCTGAAAAGAGCTAAAAATCTAAGATTTTGGTTATAGATATGAGTCTATTGAATACATTTTCTTTTTCTTTTTTTTATTTATTTTTAATTTTTAATGTTTATTTTTGAGAGAGACAGAGCATGAGCAGGGGGACAGAGAGAGAGGGAGACACAGAATCTGAAGCAGGTTCAAGGCTCCAAGCTAACAGCACAGAGCCTGATGTGGGGCCTGAACCCACAAACCATGAGATCATGACCTGAGCCAAAGTTGAATGCTGAGCCACCCAGATGCCCTGAATATATTTTCTTTCTAAATGAGGGTGGAGGGAAATATATGTCGTATTAAAAATGAACCACCTTCCACTGATCAGACCTGACTCACCATTCTGAAGTGGAAAAGGTGTTACATCTGGTTTTTCAAGATATGAGGACAAGAACAGGCAGTGAATACTGGGAAACATGAATTTTACCTAAAATACCTTATCCTCCCAAGTACGCTGCTTCTTTAATCTTTGTTCTCTTCTACTACTAACTTGGAAACCCCTAATAAGTTGGGAATATGATCATTCATTTACTAGAGTTGAGGGAACCTCCTTGACTTAAATTTTCATTTTTTTCTTCCTTTCCTTTCATTCATATTGGGTCTCAGTTCTATTTTCAGGCACATGCTCACACACTTCATCTTTTTATCAGTGCTTATTATATTAAGTTGAAGGTACAGAAGGCATCTGGCCCTGCAGGCCTCCTGACTTGTGGTTCCAATGTGACTGTAACCCCCTACACTTCAACAGGTAACTGAGCCTGTATGGCGTTCACAGGAAGACCTCCAACCTCTTGGGGAAACGCTTCAAAGGCTCACCTACAGTGGTAAATGCTAGGGGTTGTTTCCAAGGCTATCACTGTGCCTGCTTCCCAGGAACCCAGCCATAGGGGTGGGGGAAGAGTTAGGCTGCCAAGTAGGAGCATAAAAGTGCAGGAGTGTCTTGTACTGGAAATGGGGCTTATCACCTCCTATAGTTGCAGACTGAGCAGAACCTGGCCAGTTGGTACTTACAAAAGATTTATTTATTCCCGGGAAATACACCAGTGCTTATACCATGAAGATACTAAAATGTACAAAGAAGACAATATTTGTCATGTAACCTGAAACTTAAAAAAAAATGACCTGAGGTGATGACTGGTAAAAATCATGGTCATGGGCTCTGCTGAAAAGGACTGAGGCTGATTCTGTGAAGCGTGAGTCCCTGACTTTGTGGAATCACAATTGTGCTTGGGCCTGATGGCCTGAGACTCCAGGTCAGTTTCTGGCTATTAAATTGGTGAAAGGGGTTCCAGAAGAAGATCCTTCTAGTATGTTCACAAAAGCAGGTGAGATTTCTAGCACAGTCAGACAGGATCCCCCAGCTACTTGGTGGTAAGATGCCAAAGAGCGTTGTAGGAAGAACCATGGGTGGAGGCTAGTGGCTTGACTTTAAAGATCCCTCATGGAGAAAGACAATCTGAGAAAGGCACTCTGCAGTTTCTTTCCCATTTGGAAGACCACAGTTTGGTGAGAAGATAGGCCTAAAAACTCCCTACCACCACTGTGTACCTGCAAATTATGGATTAAAAAATAGATTTTCTTTAAGTTGATGGTCATCAGATATGAGACCCATCATAAAACCAGGATCCCAGAAGAGAGATTCACTAGTGGGGTATCACTTTGTGTAATACACAGTACTGCCGAGTAAGAAATAGCCACAACTCCTCTGTGGCACACAGAAAATAATTGTTTCTTACCCACACATCTGGCCTGCAGCCAGGCAGTTCTGATCTTGGCTGGGCCCACTCACACGTACATAGTTCATCAGGCTATCCACTAGAATCTTGTTAGATAGGGCAACTAGGGTCAGTTTGTTCTGCTCCTTGTTTCTCCCAGCCTCTGCTTAGGGCCAGGGAGCATGGCCCTCTCATGGCAATGGCAGAAGGCAGGAACAAGTGGAAATGCCCTTGCAGTTCTTCAAGTCACAAGCAGAGATAGAACAAGGGAAACACTCCATTGCTTAAAGAAAGTCACATGGCTAGGATGACAGTCAGAGGGGGAGGTCAGTACAAGGTGGCATGGCATAGGGTGTGTATAGAGGGAAGTGTAGTGGGATGAAGAACATCCCTCCACGCTTTATGGCAACCTGGAATCTCAGGATATGGTCTTATTTGGAAACAGTATCTTTGCAGATGTAATTAGTAAGGATATCAAGGTGGAATTATTTTAGATTTGGGGAAAGAGGGCTTAAATCCAATGACTGTTGTTCATATAAGAAGAGCAGAGGAGACAGAGACACACATGGGCATGGGCTATGTGAAGACAGAGGCAGAGATTGGAATGATGCCACCACAAACCAAAGAACACATGGAGGAACCAGGAGCTGAAAAAGGCAGAGGCAGATCTTCCCTTAGAGGGAACATGGCTCCTCCAAAACCTGGACTGCAGACTTCTGGCTTCCAGCCCTGTGAGATAATATTCTTCTGTTGTTTTCAGTCACTACATTTGTAGTAATTTGTTGTTGCAATCTTAGGAAATGAATACAGGAAGGGTGAAGAGTTGGGGCCATGATACTGTCAATTAATCAAAGAGGATAAACTTAAAACGGCTAGGCAGAAACAACAAGTGCAGTTTGGGGGTTTTCATGGCCTTGTATTTGGATGTAATAAAACCTGAAGTTTTTTCAGAGAATTTCTAACTGCAAAGCTACCCTCTAATGAGGTAAGGGCTAAAAGTCACATCACCTTTGTGTACCATACCCCACCCTGCACACACATCTCCAAGAAAACCCACAAAGTCTAAATTCCAAGTTTAGTTTCAAGTGGCCACAAGTTAGAGGTGCCCCCTGCTGCCTGCAAGAAGCAAAGGTAAATTCTCCATAGAGGGGGTGCTGGGTGATTCAGTTGGTTAAGCATCTGACTCTTGATTTTGGCTAATGTCATGATCTCACTGTGGGATCGAGCCGTGTGTCAGGTTCTGCACTGACAGCACGGAGCCTGCTTGGGATTCTGTATCTCTTTCCCTCTGCCCCTTCTCCTTCCTTTCTCTGTCTCTCTTACTCTCTGTCTCTCAAAATAAATAAATAAACATTAAAAAATTCTCTGTAGAGAAACAATATTAAGCACAGACCTCAAAGAATGCCTTCATATAAGTGCCAAAGAATATATGCTCCTAACAGAAAATCACTAATTTCACAAGATAATCAAGAGCCAACAGAAACATTCAAGCCACAGAATCAGACCAGCAAAGATAATGGTTATAAGAAACAGAATACAAAATAATTCCATTTAACATGTGTTATAGGTTGAATTGTCTCCTCTTACAGATTTATATGTTGAAGTCCTAACCCTCAATGTGGCCATATTTGGAGATAGGGCTCTTAAGGAGATAATTAAGGTTAAATGAGGTCGTCTGATGAACCCTGATCTGTGACCACCGATGTCCTTAAAAGGAGAGGAAATTCAGACACATATAGAGATACTAGAGATGTGTGCACAGAGGGAAGTCCACATGAGGACTAATATGCCTCATGAGGCTTCCATCTGTTGGCCAGGAAGAGAAGCCTCAGGAGGAATCAAACCTGTTGACACTTTGACCTTGGACCTTTAGCTTCTAAAACTGTGAGAGAACAAATTTCTGTGGTTTAATCCATGCCATCTGAGATATTTTATTATGGTAAATAACTAGCAAACTAATATAACACTTTTAAAGAAATAAAAATGAGGTTTGTAAGTATGGTTTAAAAACAAGAGGTTAATGAAATCAATAAATCAAGTTTGATAAAACAAACAAATAATGATTCTAGAGTAAAAATGTAATAACAAGAAACTAAGTCAATAGCAGATCACACTCAATAATAAACTTGGAGATGATCTGAGGCAGACTAGAATACAGCTGGTATTATACAAAGAGACAAAGAGCTGGGGAATAGGAGAGATTTGGTGACTTGGAGCATAGGGAGGAAGTCCAGCATATACTTAATCAGAGTTATAGAAGGAGAAAGAAGGCAGAATGAGGAGTAATTAATCATCCCTGGTTGGGAGTGGTAGCTAGCTTTGCTGGTGGTTGCTGGGGCAGGCGTGACACAGGTGATGATGTGTGATATGGATCTGTGTAGTGACCAAAAACAAACAAACAAACAAACAAAAAAAAAGCAAGGGAGAAGAACAAGAATTAACACAGAGGGAAAGCATATCCATAGATGCAGAAGCATGAGAAAGGATGGATGTGATGAGAAGTCTTAGGTAATGGTCCTGTAGGATGTGCTACATATGTGCTCATTTGGGGGTCCAGGACATGAAGGTGCATAGGTGCAGAATGGTCAAATGGAAGGAATTTGTCAGCCACACTCAAGAATCTCAGACAGTATCCTGTAGGTGATGGGGAGTCAATGGAAATCTTTAAGCAAGGAAGTGACATGATCAGCTTTGCACTTAGGAAGATAAAGCACCTAGAAGAAACTCAATAAGCACTTGTGGTTTGATCAATGTAGGTTGCTGATATGGATCCCTTTATTCTTAGAAGACTGTGGCTGGAATGAGCTTAAAGCATTCTAGATTCATCTCCTTCTGCAGAGAGGACTCCCGGGGGGCTCTCCGCTTTAGAGTAGACTGGGTTCAAAGTTGGTAAATGAAAAGTGATGACATCAGGTGCTCTGGAGTTGTAAGGGAGCTTTGCAAAACATCACTTACATTCTTCCTAAGCTTCGTTTCCACAGTGGAGACCCCCCAGAGTGGCCTTGACTGTGAAGGTGTTTCCTCCACTCAGGAGCCAGGCTCTGCCACACTTTGCTCTAGATCCATGGTGGAGGATCCCTGTCAGGCCTAAGGTCACTCTCAGAATGCTTCCCTTACTCATAACCTTTCCGGGCAAATAGCCACTCAACCACCCAATTCTGGGTTCTCCTGGCTGGATGCTGTACTCTTAATTTTGTCAGTGTAGTTGGCGGGAGGCTGGAACTGAAATTCACAGGGCATTTGCAACTTGCCAGAAGCATAAGAGCCTCCTGTATTCATCACTCCAGCTGCTCACCCAGTAGTCTTAGAGAATAGAAGTCACTACCCTCAGTTTATGAAAGAGGTTAAGCAATTTTCCTGTTTCTAGGCCCTAATGAAGGGCAAGGCTGGAATTCAAACCAAGTCTAGCCAGAGTCTAACACTTTTGAGGCTACTTGGAAGCAGTTCACCCTGTTCTTCAGCTCCACCCTCAGAAAGAGGCAAAATGGCAGCCCCAAGGTAGGTGGAGGTTGCCTCTTTCTCTCTTTCTTCCTGGTTAAAAATGTGTCCATGTCTCTCCCACTTGTAGACATGTCTGGATTGGATGCATCTTATTCTTTAACATTAATCACTATCATAGACAACTCACTTCAATAACTAGACCTTTGCTTCTTATTAAATGCCATGTATCTATGGAAGGAGATCTGATTAGACATCAGTGGCAGGAATCTATGGGTGCTGGTTGGCTAAATGGTGTAGGTCCTCACCTAATTCCAAATCCAGCCCAGATTTGGTTCCTGGAGAGCTGATTTCTGTAATTGCTCTTGAACAATTAAGCTGCTTTCTTTGAGTTTGATGTTTCTCAGGGTGAATAATTTGTGCACGTTTGGGTGAATATATCATTAATAAGATTCTCCAATAACAAGGCTCCAAAACAATCTCCCTTTAAAGATGAGCCAACAGCGAGTGCCTGTTAATATCTGTCTGGTCTAAAAACAGTGTGAAAGACCTAGGCCTTCTGAACCTGGATCTCTGAGCCAACAGTACCTAAGAATCTGAATGTGCACTTAATTCCTGGCGGTTCTTTTTTTTTTTTTTTTTTTTAATTTTTAATGTCTATTTTATTTTTGAGAGAGAGAGGAGAGAGAATGCAAGCAGGGGAGGGGTACAGACAGAGGGAATCACAGAATCCAAGGCAGTCTCCAGGCTTTGAGGTGTCAGCACAAGCCTGATGTGGGGTTCAAACTCACTAACTGTGAGATTATGACCTGACCTGAAGTCAGATTTATAACCAACTGAGCCACCCAGGTTCTGCAATTCCTGGTAGGTCTTATTTAATCAACCAAGACTGGAGTTTAGGAAGCACTTGTCAGAGGAAGGGAAGAAAAATGAAGAAAGCAAGAAAAGAAGACCAAAGGGAAAGGTAAAACCAAGAAATGAAAGAAGGGAGGAGGAAGGAGGGTGGAAGAGAGGAAGGGAACCTGAGTTCCAGTGTTCAGAGCATTTTAAGCCCTGCTCTGTCAAGGTGTATCTTACCTCTTCTGTAGCCTCAGTGCTGTGCAAAGACCCTAAGCTCAATAAGTGCTTGTTGACTAACACTTTAGGCACTGACACCATTTACAAGAGAAGGTGAGTTCACCTGGGGTCCAGTTCAGGGCTGGGTGAGGCCTTAAAGGAACATTGAATCCACTGGTTCTCAAGGGGCTTGGTGCCTTCCTCGGGCGTAAGTTGGGAAATTTGAAGAAGCATCTTAACTTGTTCCAATGATGAGATACTATTGGCATTATGATAGAGAATGCAGCGCTGTGTGGGAAAGTCTTCCCAGGGTGAAATTGTCTTACACCTCACATGACTCCTGAATGTCCTGAAGGACATGAATGTCAGTGAAAAACCTGCTTATAATTACCCTGGCCCATTTTATGTCCATTTTATGACATAAAACCACATTATGTTTTAAAATATGCTTTTAATATATACTGTATTTTCCAGAAGTGCAACTTCCTTATAAATCAAGGAAAGATTGTGTTGCTCAGTTTTCTCAGTGTTAGAAAAAGCATGTCACTGATGGCAAATGCTATTTGAGTTATCAGTGCAACTCACCTGTGTCAGCTCACATTTTTCCCTCCTGCATTTACTGTGACCTTATATATAGTGCAAACATTCACCGCCGCCTTATAGTATTTTCTAATATAAACATGTGTTCACTTACATATTATTTTTTAACTTTTATTTATTTTTATATTTTTAAAATAGCTTATTATCAAGTTGGTTTCCATAAAACACCCAGTGCTCATCCTCACAAGCGCCCTCCTCCATGACCAACAACCCCCTCCCCCTCCCCCACAAACCAAGAGTCTCTCATGGTTTGCCTCCCTCCCTCTCTCCCACTATTTTTCCCCTTCTTCTCTCCCACAGTCTTCCGTTAAGTTCCTCCGAATTCTCCTATACATGCAAACATATGGTGTCTGTCCTTCTCTGCCTGACTTATTTCATTCAGCGTAACACTCTCAAGTTCCATCCATGTTGCTACACATAGACAGATTTCATTCTTTCTCATTGCCGTGTAGTATTCCATTGTATAGATAAAACACATCTTCTTCAAAATATTATCATAAATTACTTTAATCCCTCCTTCACATTGTTATTAGTATATTTATTTTTAAATTATAAGTATAGATAGATTATATCATCAAGATGGTTTGGTTTTTGACTTTCACTTTTGGATAATTCTAGGGCATTGCAAAATAGTTGCTATGATTGGGTTTGGACCCACTGACCAACACTCTCACTTTGAAGGTAAAGGACTTGAGATCCAGAAAGGTTAAGTGACTTGGCTCAGGCCAAACAGCTACCTGACAATAGAGAGAGGGCAGGAAGCCAGGTCTCTTGACTGGTGGCTCAGTGGGATCTTCACAACACCTCACCTCACACACTGACACAACTGCTTTCCTACAGCTGGAACCCCTTTTTGGTGACACAATCCTGAGGGACGTCTGCCAGGGCAAGAACTGAGCAGAGGGATGCTTCTTATCCTTCTTCTGGTCCAGATCTACTCTTTTCTTTCTTTTCTCCCCCCTTGTTATGTCCACTTGGACAGATCCTATCTTTTACAATACAAGAGAGAGGAGGGGACCCCACCAGGAGGATGGGTCTTTATTTCAGGTTAATGGATGGTGTATCATTTTCCTGTAGCTGCTGTAACAAATTACTACAAACTGGATAGCTCAAAACAATAGAAATATGTTCTCGCACAGTTGTGTAAGCTAGAACCATGAAATCAAGGTGTCAACGGGACTGCGTTCCCTTGAAAGGCTCTAGGGGAGCATCCTTTCTTGCCTCTTCCAGCTTCAGTGGCTCCTGGCGCTTCTTGACTTATGGCTGTGTCCCTCCCATCTCTGCCTGCATCTTCACTCTGCCTTCTCCCCTGTGTCTCTGTGTCTGTTTTCTCTTCTCTTACAAAGGCTTTTCATTACATTCAGAAGCCACCTTAATACAGGATTATCTCATCTTGGGATTCTTAACTTTCTGATGTCTGCAAAGGCCCTTCTCCAAATAAGGCCACATTTGCAGGAGGTTCTGGGCGGATATATCTTTTGGGATTTTCTCAACTATTCAAACTGCTACAGAGGGTAGTATCAAAAGGAAATTGCCTGGCCAGGTAAAGATTCAGACTTGGAATTTAGATTCCATTTAGAGTCCATTTTCTAGGTCTTCAGTGGTGGATTCCAAAGTCTGTTCAGTCATGGAACTGTTTGGTAGAAGTCACAGGGAACTGGGGAATCTGTGAGCTCACCCAGCTCCATCCCTCACACTAGAAGTGAGTGGATATCCAGGGCAGAGAAATGACTCATTCACAAGGTCTCTCAGAGAACAGCTGTCAGAGCTGGGACCCAGACACAACTTTCTGTGTTTACATGTTGCCTTCTTACCCAGCATGGAGCTCTGCACATGCAATTGTGCACAACATGAAGGGAATCCCGTCCTTTACCACCCCGACCCCCATTAACTCTTGCCCAACAATCTAGGTGAGAAAGCCTCACCAAAATTTGGGCAGCAACCCTTCCCTGAAAAGTCGCAGACTAATGATGGACAGGTGAAGGAAGCTTTCTCAGCTCCCTGGGGATTTATTGGATGCAGCACAGCCAAGCCAGGCTCTTTCTCCCTAGGCTGTACCCTCCTTCCCTTCACAGATACTTGTTCCATATTTACATTCCATTTATGTTGCCTCTTGTTTATCTTGTTACCTAAGTACTTGGCACAAAAGTAATTATTTCATTGCAAAAGCCGCAGCAGCCGGCAAAGTTAAAAAAAAAAAAAAAACCCAGAAAAAACACAAAAAACAAAACCGACTTTGACTCCAGTGCAGAATCGTATAAATAACTACCTCAGTGGAGACATGGGAAATTATGCTCACTCTCTGCCACCATCATCACTGTCAGGAGAAGATTCCAAGGGTAACATCTTGCCATTGTGTGGAGGGAAAAGATCATTTCTTAGCAAAGTGGTTTTTGCAGATGCTCACAATGCTGGATATTCTCCCCGCACACCCCGCCTTACTCGGAATTATCAGCACAGTATCAATTCACAGTGCACAGCATGCAAAGCAGATAGAAGGCAACTCCCTGCTGAGTCTCCATCCAGAAGAGCTCTTTCCCTTTCATGCCAAAGTAAACAGTGAGGAGAAGAGGGGACATTTTCCCTTAGGGAAACAAAACCCATCTTCCTACCCAAAGAAGGCATGGTGGGTTTGGAGGCTATCCCCCAGGTCCACACATGCAGACATTTTTGCTGCTTTTGCTGCTTACTTACAAAGCTATTTTTAATTAGATAGATCACATTTGACTGAGAGCAAAATAGCAATGGCACATCTCTTTGCAAATAGGAGAGGAAATGGACTGCAATCAGCTGGGAGTAAAGGGGAAATAAAGGCATTTTTCTCCCCCAGACTCTGCCCCTCCTCCTGAAAGACAGATTGAAAAGGAAAACTGCCCCTCAAGTAGTTTTGGGGGATTATGCTGTGATAAGTCAGCCTTCCTGCTCTTCCTATTCCAGGCAATACATACACAAGCACACAGCTCAGCACCTGTCTTTTCTCTCCACAGCCTCTTCCCTCTCTTCTGTTCCTACCGTTCTTCCTATCCATCCCCTTATCAGTCTTTTTTTCCATTTGTTCTTTCCTCCACTTCCTCCTGCTTTCTTCCTTCTCTCCCTTTGTTGTCGATTCTTCTAACCAACTCAGTTCTCATCTACCTCTCTACTATTCCTGTTACAGGTGACTCCCAACCTCCCTAGATTTCTTTTCCCTAGGAGTAAGAATGTGGGCTGAGTGGAATCTGTCTCTGGGACAGACAGAATGGAGGTGGTGCAGGCTGGTGGTGCTGGGAATGCATCTGTGACTCAGGTGACAGGTGGGGGACAGAGTCAGGACACCACCACTTATGTTCTGGCTTGGCTTGCTCTGCCCTCCCTTTTCTCATTAAGAGCAGAGAGGCTTGAGCAGGGACTCCAGTGTCATTTGTCACTGTGACTGGGGTAGTAGGATGGGTGGCAGAGAAGGTGCCTGCTAAGGAAGGAGACTGTTCCATCTTCATAAGAGATAGAGTTGAAGAGGGAAAGAAAGTACAGCAGAAGCAGAAGAACACACATACCTGCCATGAAATATGGGCAAGAAAATCCCCCCCACCAGCCCAAGCTTCCTTATGGGTGACACCCTGGGGTGGGACAGCAGAGGAGGAAGGGAGAGAATGGCTGTCCTCATGGCTTCTCTCCATACTCACATCCCCTGACATCATCAGAAGTTCTTCATGAATGAGCAAGCTGCTTGCCATGGCCATGCCACTCTGAACATGCCCTTCCTAGCAAGACTGTATTTCTAGACTCACCCTCCTTCCACAAAGGTGGCTCACTCAGATGAGGGTATGGGAAGGAGAGGGTGGGAGCCTTATGTGCTCTGCCATTTCATACTCAGAGCTGGCTTCTAGCCATCAGAGCTATGCTTCCCAGGAAGATCTAGATTCCAGTTACCTGATGTGAGCACCTTCCTGGATGGTCTCCAAGCTCTAGCTAACCCTGTCTCTGTTCTTGTCCCAGAACTGCCTGCCATAATGAAACAGTCTCTGGGATGACACACAACCCTCATACCCCTGTAATAGCCCTGTGGCTCCCCCTGGAGACCCTGGAGTTCATCAGACCAGGCCAGAGCACAGAGCAAGTCAATCTCTGGGCTTAGACCTGGTGAGCTGTCATCTTAAACAAGCCCCAACCTTAAACAAGCAGAAACAATGCACTGCTGGTAAAGATGAAACAATAAACTAACATTTCCTTCTTCCCCATCCCCACCAGGTTTTCTGTACGTCCATAGATTCAGTGATTTCAGAATAAGCGCTTTCATCACTGAGAAAAGAATAGCGTGAGTGGATATAAAGGCTGGGTTGGGAAAGTCAAGTGTGTGTGTGTGCACGTGCGTGCGTGCGCAGGGAGTGGGGGAAGAGGGGCATAAGACCATATGAAAATAACTAAAAAGCAAATAAAAAAGGAAGACAAAAAGATAGACAAAAAATAAACAGCCAAAGCAAGACATAACTTGAAAGTGAGAAATCTAAAAGAATTCGAAGAGCACGATTTGATGTATAACTTATAGAGAATCCATGAAAAGAAAATGAACTGAGCCCCAGGGGACGTGTGGAGATAATAACACTCTTGAGCTGTCATGTGCTCCAGTCTGCTGTTTGTTGCCCCGGAAGATGATTAAGGATGTCTTGGGATAACAAAATCTACAAAATCTTCATTGCCCTGCCCCTTTGCTACAAACAATTTTGTTACCCAGAGAAATACACTTCTGCCAGTGAAGCATTATTGAGTAAAAGCAATTTTAAGTATTTATGTAAGCTTAATTGCAAGCATAACAATATGGTATTTGGATGAATGAAAATAGGTGAGTTTTTTAGGGTGCTGCAATTTTTCTGGGGTGGGGGGCGTAATTACTATTATATCTACAATGCCTTTTGTGAAAAATGTAAAGATCTCAAAGAGCATTCCTAATCTTTCCCAGCCAGGCTCTAGCCTCCTGCCCCTCCCCCTCCTCCTTTCCTGGAGAGGGAGATAGAGAAGCCCCCGGCTGTCCTCGGCCAGGATGGACACTGCCTAAGACAGAAGAATAGAGCAGTCGGAAGGGAGCAGGGCAAACAAGGACAGAACCCGCGTTCAAAATGAATGTCTACAGCGAGGATGGACGAGGAAAGAAAAACTCCAGCTTCACATGACGAAATGTGTTTTCCAGACTGGCTAAATGAAGCTCGCGGTATTAAAGGCGTAAATCAACCACACCGATGTCTAGGTTCTACGTGGGTAGGTCTGCTTATGAGGCAGAAACCGCCCAAGAGCTGAATTTCCAAAGGAGGGCCGTAACAGTCCCATCCCCAGGTGGCTCCCTGGAGGCTGCCTGATTTGTGGCCCCACCAGGTGGAGTTAAAGAGGTCAGGCTGCCGTGATTTTTGCCAGCCACATTTCACTGCTTCTCTGCTCTCTTTTCAAAGGCAAGATGGCCCTTGGAAAACAGAGATAAGGGGCTTTTGGGGAGGTATAACCAATATGAGTGCTTGGTGGGACCCCAAATTGTCTTCAGATTGTCCCCTTTTCTTTCTCCAGCAAGTGTCGCCTTTTGCCACTCTTTTGCCACATGCCCTCGCCTCCTCCTGTCCTTACTCCCATGTTTGATCTCCCTGGTCCCCTCAGGGGCACCTCTGACATTTTGGGAACCTCTATCTGTCCAGGATATGACCAGTTCAGTGATCCTACACCCCAGCTTGAGAAGGCCACGCAAGGGAAATACTGGTAGCCAATCTCCATTTGCTGTGCTGAGGCGAAAAGAAAGCAGACTTGGGGAAGGACTGTCAGCACACAGGCTAGAAAGTGAAGACTGAGGTTCTAAATGCTATCATTCACCGTTATTTTTGAGAGTGAGAATGTAACCATTTCCCTCCTGGGCCTCAGTTTCTCCATCTATAAAAGAGGTGGACTGTACCCTATATGATCACTCAGACCCTTTTTCAATTCTAATGCTCTCAGGAGTAACATTAGTTCCATTTCAGCCAGATTGACATCTCCAAGGTAATGGAATTTCCAGGATGTTCATACCATAAGTCACATTCAAAACAGGCACCAAAATAAATGCAGTCAATGGACTTCCCTATCCTCAGGATGTGCCATGCCAGCATGAGTCTGTTAAGAAGAGACTTGCCTTTAGAGTCAAAGAGATCTGGACTTGAAGCTCGGCTCCATACTAGCTGTGCAACCTTGGGCAAGACATCTGATTTGTCTTTGTGTCATTTACCTGATTTTAAAAATATGGTTACAGTTTTTGAGCTCTAAAAAATGTGATGAAATAGTGAGACAATGGACCTGGAAATATTTAGCTCTAATGCAAGTTCCTCACCTTCTGTTTGGTATGACATTCTTTTTCCTAAGCAGGCTGTACAAAGTCATTCAGGAGAAGGTAGGAGGGAGTGCTAGTCAAGCTGTGCATGAGGACTGGCCTGTCTCTAGTCACCTTGACTGGTGGGTGATACCAGATGAGGATGATGAGATGTGCAGGGCTTGCACAATGCCCCAAGAAAGGGCCTGGTGCTATCCTAGGACATCTAAAGAATTGGTGCCTAGGGCTTAAGGGGAGGTGGGTTGACATGCATCCTGAAGTAGGAATCAAAAGAAGGATAGTTAGAGGCCCATCCCCAAATAAACACTTTTAGCTTTGACTTATTTCTTCCAAGTCTCAGGCTTGGTTCAGGGGGACATGGAGATGGGGCTACAATCCTTTAATCCACAAGGAATTAGTGACCTTGGCAGCAATGATAGTCCACTCTAAGAACTACCTGTATTCACCCATTCATATACCATTACTTACTAGGCTGCTCCCGTATACGAGGATGAGACAGTGAAACAGAATGAGAAATAGTTTTGCCTTCAAAGAGTCAGTGTTCTAGCAACAGGAGACAAAGAATTAAACTGCATTGTATCTCAGATAGCAAAGCAAAGCAGGCAAGCATGAGAGGGAGTGCCTGGCACAGACAGTGAATGGGGTTGTCTTTCAGTCTTAAGAACTGTTGGAAGGGGGGCATCTGGCTGGTTCAGTAGATGAGCAAGCAACTTTTGATTTTGGGGTTGTGAATCTGAACCCCGTGTTGGGTGGAGAGATTGCTTAAAACTAAAATCTAGGGCACCTGGGTGGCTCAGTTGGTTAAGCGCCCAACTCTTGATTTCAGCTCAGGTCATGATCTCATGGTTCCTGAGTTTGAGCCCCACATAAGGGTCTGTGATGATGGTGTGGAGCCTGCTTGGGATTCTCTCTCTTTCCCTCTTTCTCTGCCCTTTCCCCGATCATGCTGTCTCCCTCTCTCTCTCAAAATAAATAAGTAAACCTTAAAAATAATAAATAAAATATTTTTTAAAAAAAGAAAAGAACTTATGGAGGTTACTATCTAAGAAGTGAGGAGGGGGACTTTGAAGTCCTGGCCTCTTTACAGGGGCTTATGGGAAGAACAAAGGAATAGAAGATCCCCGGCTTCTATCCTGACTGCCTGCAGGCAGAGTGCTTGTGGGCTATGAGCACCCAGTCGGTCCAGTCTGTCCTGAACCACTCCTTGCTGGGGCCACATCCTCTTTCCCACCAGTGGTGAGGACATCTGTTCCTTCTTCCACAATCACTTGTCAATCCCATCCCATATCCCTGTTGCAGGCACCACGAATTCAGAGATAAACCACAGTACTGGCACTCAAGTAGCTCCCAGTTTAGCAGGAAAGAAGGACAACTAGCAGTAATGCCAGAAGAAATACAAGGGGAGAGCTTTGGGCCCTCACCCTGGAACAAGATGGAGCCTAGTCCAGAGGAAAGAATGGGCTTGTGCACCTCATGATCGGATTTTATTCTGAGGGCAGCAGGAGAGGACAGAAGCGTTGAAATGCAAGGGTCCTCTTCCATTCCAGTCCCCAACTTCTAGAAGCACTGGAATAACCCAGCTGCTTTCTATCTGTCCCAATTTTCCAATGGCCTCCTAAGAGCAGCCCAGCATTGAAACATGCCGGTGAAGTTGTAGAATGAGCAGCCTCGAGCTCCCAAGGGTGGGGGAAGGGTGAGATCTGTAGGCAGGGTCTTGGGTTTCTGATTGAATCTTCCTGCCCTCCATTTCGTGGCTTAGGGACTTTATGGGGAAGCCCCTGCGGTTTACGAGACATGCCCCCTCAATTTAATTACCTGCAGTACGAATGAGAAAAGACTCTATAAACACTGGAATTTATAGGCCTTCTGTGGCTATAGGTCACCTCTGATGCAATAACTGGTACCATTCCTGTAGGAGAGTGGCTTCATTTTATTGGTCTGGCACAAAATTTATGCTCCTCTCTACCTGCAGCAAGACAGGTTTACTTCTAAGCGTCTCTTGCTATTGTAACTTATTTGCTCCTTTTTGAAGGTGTGAATGTGTGTGTGTGTGTGTGTGTGTGTGTGTGTGTGTGTGTGTGTGTTTAGGGAGCTAGACTGAACACGGAAGGCCTTCTGTTTATTTACCACAAGTCCGTTTTATTTCCCACCCAATGGCCAGAGACCTTCCTGTATTCTGGACCGCCCCCGTGGCCTGCAGTCACAGAGACCAAGGGAATTTGCAGTTGCAAATGAAATGGGATGGCCCAAAAGTCCTGTCTAGTCACACCCTCTTCTAAGTCTTTCTTCTTCTAGAACATCCCCAGGAAGGACATCTCACCTGGCTATTTATTTTCAAGAATTTGACTTAATTCTGTGACATTCTCAAGACAAGCCCCTTTCCTCCTATTCACTGGCTGCTTCGCTCTGCCTCAGGTGCTTGCTCCAAATGCTGCCTGGCTGCATCCATCAGCCAGCCACGTTTCTCCATACATCTATAGCAACAAAACTCATTTCAGCAGTTTCCTCCTTTTGTTCCCTTTGTTTTACGGCTGCTACTTGGCGTAGAGTTCCCTTTCCCCTTCATTTAACAGAAAGGCTTTCACATTAAAGGAACATTTTAACAGTACAAACAAGAAATAGAAATCTAGTTTCCCTCTCTCCAAGCTTCTCTTAAATCTCCCAGCTGTTGTGGTTCAGCGTCTGAGCTGGCTACCTGGCTTTGGTCCACACCCCGCCCTCTCCCCTCCACTCTGTTCAGGAGCCAGAGGGCTGGGACTACAGAGCTGGTGAAACCAGGGGAGGCAGGGAGCTAGCTGCATACCTCCTTGCTGCCCAGCCCCACCCCAGCTACCTGCCCCACTAGCAGCCCCCAGGTTGCAGAGCGGCAACGACTCCTGCTTCCACTGTAATCCCAGTCCCAGTGGAGCCCATATATCGCTCCTTGCAAAGCAGCTACACGGTACATTCCAGTTAGTCATTGGAACCTGTCGTGGGGAAGATGTAGCTTTGGCCTCTGTTGAAGATGCCATTTTTCCCTCTTTCAACTTAAGATTGTAAAAGCCCACCATATTTCTGTTTTAGCTTTGGTGGACAGGAAGCTCCTAGACACATACAATTATAATCCCTCTCCCTATATTTGCAACTGAGGTTAGATTATTTATCTCCTTTTACACTTCTTGTAACAGCTTTGTTTTTTTCTAAGTCTTGAGTAGTAATAGCTTATTAAACAGAGACATACTCATCACCAGTACCACTGAAAGACAGGCAGCCACAGGCAAATTTTCCCCATACTTCCTGCAACCGTGGCTATGCTACTCCATTCAGTGTCTTGTTTCCTGTTTGTGTGACTTCTCTGGGCCAATGTGGAGAGATTTTCTCCCTCTTCCTTCAGTGCCACGAATGGAGAACAGCAATCTCCTGACCAGCTTCTCAGGCCTGTCTCCTTGCCAACATCGGCTCCTTACCAATTAGCTGGTGAGCATGGTTGATATTGTATGGTAAGACCATAGAGCACTGTTTCTTGTCTTTGTTCTTGCAGAACCACTCATATAAGGGACACTTACTGGCAGAGAAGAGACCCACATGGCAAGCTATGAGAAACAATGGTGAAATGGCCCAGTAACTCAAAATAAAGACAGCTGCCTACCATCAGTAAAACTTGGATCAGCAAGCACACTAGCTCCCAGGCCTGGAGTCCTCCAGGAAAAGCTGTCATCGTGTCCTGAAGTTATTGGAAGGAAAATTTATCTATTTTTTTTTTTTTGAGAAGCCTTGACCAGCAAAAACACTTTTTTTGCAAGAAAAGGAAGAGTTTTGAGCTTCCAGGACTGTTGGGTGCTTGGTTCATTTGCTTTCCAGTTCACATTCCGGAACATAAAAAAGGAAAATATAAACTCATTGAATCATTAACTGTCAGAGCAAAAAGGTCCCTCTGAGGATCTCTGGTCCAAGCTTTTTATTTCATGGGTAGAAATAGAAAAGTGACTTTTCCTGGGCCACATGGAAAGTGAGCTCAGGGTTCAGTGTCACAAAGAGAGCTTGGGTTTGGGAGAGAGAGTGGGTGGCAATACAGTGAGGTGAGAGAGATAGTCTGGGAGGGGGACCACCGGCCCTTAGCACCTTCATGGCATTCACTTGGGTGTACCCAATGCCCATATTCTGTGCTCAGGGAACCTAAACCAAACCGATGCACCTCCAAGCCTACAGTGGCCTTCAGATCTGAAGCTTTGCATTGCTTGCAAGACTAAGGGAGATGATGCATTCACCAAGGAAAGGACTGCATTGTCAGTGATGGGACCTGTGTCTGATGTCCCAAGAAGGTAGCCACAGCAGCCGTCTAGGGAGGTGCAGTGATGGTTCTCAGCAGCAGAGCCACCCAAGTGATAAAGAGCGTGGGCCACATGGGACACAGAGGAAGGCAAAGCAGTGACACTGGAGTCTCATAAAACCTGGTCACGTCTGAGAACGGCAACTCATTACTAGCCACCCAAGCCTGGAACATCCTCCACAGCAGGTGGGTCAGCAGTACCCACATTACAAGTATACAGGGCTGGGAGAGAGCAGCAGAAAATTCCTCAGCTTGCTGTGTGTGCCTGCCCTTTTGACTACGAGAGGAATTAAAAGGTCAATTTTCTGGGGCGCCTGGGTGGCTTAGTCGGTTAAGCGTCCGACTTTCGCTCAGGTCATGATCTCGCAGTTCGTGGGTTCGAGCCCCACGTCGGGCTCTGTGCTGACGGCCAGCTCAGAGCCTGGAGCCCGTTTCAGTCTGTGACTCCCTCTCTCTCTGACCCTCCCCTGCTCACGCTCTCTCTCTCTCCTGGAAATAAATTTAAAGAAAAAAAAAAGGTCAATTTTCTTAATGACTTCAGATGCACTTGGTTTATCTATATACAATCATGAACACCTGTCTGAAATGAAATCTTCAGATGGAAAACAATCTGGCTGCCTGACACTGACAAGCAGTGCTGACTCAGGAGATCCTGACTGGTCCTGCAAAGCCCTTGTTCAGGCTGTAGTCCCCTATTTCTTTGCCTAAGGCCCACCAAAATGTCTGGAACAGAGCAGGAGCAGGCATTGATGAAATTCTGGTTCAGCTGCCCTCATGGGCTATGTCTCAGCACAGTGGTCATGACTGCCTGGTTTCTGAGAGCTTCCAAAGCAAGTGGGCATGCTTTCACAGGTGGGCCAATCAGCACACCGGGGTACTTGTGCTTTGGCATAAGTTGGGCAGCAGACATGAAATTGGGAGAGCAAAGGTGCTCCTGTTCTCTAAGAAAGCCCTATTCCTAGGGAAGCAGCCAGCTCCTGCATTAGGAGGGATGAGCACCATCGATGCCTACTGCAGGGAGGGTTGGAGGGCGGAGCAATGGCATCTCCAGGTGAGTCTTTACCTTTCCCTGTGAGTTTCCTGGGCTGTCCTGACAACAACAGGTTTTCCCCACTGGACAGGAGAAGGGACCCACAGACCAGGTCCAGCTGCTCTGACACCTTTGCTGAACTGCCCTGGAAAGTGAATGACACTGCCTATAAGTGTTACTCTCAGGGCTTCAGGGTCAGCTACTTCCCAGGCAGCCCAGGGCTCAGGCATCCCCAGTTCCTTTGCTGCTGCTGCTGCTGCTAAGCAGTATCCAGAACCAGTACCAAGTACTGGTAGCAGCTTCAGAGGAAGAGGGGTGAAGGTAAGGCTGGTCAAATCATTAAATACTGGCATAATGCCAGTAAGGAGACCTGACACCTGCACGGTGTTCAGTCCTGATGAATTTCAAGCGCATTTTTAAAATCTAACATGCAGGGGCACCTGGGTGGCTCAGTTGGTTGAGCAACTGACTCTTGGTTTTGGCTCAGGTCATGATCTCAAAGTTCATGAGATTGAGCCCCCTTAAAGGGTTCTGTGCCAATAGCGAGAAGCCTGCTTAGGATACTCTCTCTGCCCCTTCTTGACCTGCACTCTCTCTCAAATACATAAACTTAAAAATATTGTTATTTAAAATCTAGCTTTCTAAACTTCTTTTGAGGTAGGCAGAGCTCAAGCCCAATTTTACTTTTTTAAAGTTTTATTTATTTATTTATAAAAATTTTTAAATGTTTTATTTATTTCCGAGAGAGAGAGAGAGAGAGTGAGCAGGGGAGGGTCAGAGAGAGAGGGAGATACAGAATCCAAAGCAGGCTCCAGGCTCTGAGCTGTCAGCATAGAGCCCAACACGGGGCTCGAACCCATGAGCTGTGAGATCATGATCTGAGCTGAAGTCAGACACTTAACCGACTGAGCCACCCAGGTGCCCCTTAAAGTTTTACTTAAATTCCAATCAGTTAATATACAGCATATCAGTTTCAGGTGTACAATGTAGTGATTCAACATTTCCATGCAACACCCAGTGCTCATCACAAGTGCACCCCTTTACTCTCCATCACCTACTTCACACATCCCCTCATTCACCTCCCCTCTAGTAGCCATCATTTTGTTCTCTAGAGTTAAGAGTTTGTTTCTGTTTGCCTCTCTCTCTTTTTTTTTTCCCTTTTGCTCATTTGTTTTGTTTCTTAGATTCCACATATGAGTGAAATCATATATGGTATTGTCTTTATCTGACTTATTTCACTTAACATAATACCCTCTAGCTCCATTCATGTTATGTCATTGCATTCTTTTTTATGGCTGAGTAATATTCCATCGCTAATTGTGAGATAGTTCTATTTTTAACTTCACAAAATCTTTAAATGTTTATTTATTTTTGAGGGAGAGACAGACTACAAGTGGGGGAGGTGCAGAGAGAGAGGGAGACACAGAATCTGAAGCAGCCTCCAGGCTCTAAGCTGTCAGCACAGAGCCCAATGCGCGGTTCGAACTCACAGACTGCAAGATCATGACCCGAGCCAAAGTCAGACGCCTAACTGACTGAGCCACCCAGGTGCCCCTATTTTTATTTATGAGGAGCCTCCATTGTGTTTTCCAGAGTGGCTGCACCAGTTTGCATTGCCACCAACAGTTATAAGTCCCATTTTAGTATTGAGTATCCAGAAATATTAAGTACCCTGTTCAAAGTCATGCAACAGGGAAATAATGGAACCGATTGTCACCTGAGCCCCCTCCAAAAGCATTCCAAGGCTCTTTCCCCAACCATGTGCATCCCCAAACAGGTGAACGAAATTTACCTCTACACTTGCAAAGACCATCAAGGCCATCGGTGAAGGGAGGTCAGGGCTCAAATTTGTTTGCATTGCCAGGGAAGGTGGAGCTCTGCAGCTCAGCAATATATTAACCTGGTGCCCCTTTCACCTGGAACCCCTCAAGCTGGTCTCTGCATGGATACCTGGCACTGTTTGTCTGAGTATGGCAAGCATAACAGTGGAGGTGGGGCAGAGATAGAGGGTAGTTGATATAGAGATTGTCTTTGCCAGTGAGAGCTGTCTCAGCATTCCCTTCCTTCCCTTTAGTGCTGTGTCTGATAACTGAAGTAGTTTTTCATTTTGATGAATTTATCTATTCCAGGGGTTTTGTTTTGGTTCACTGGGCCTTTAAGGAGTCAGGTTTTAGAACTGGAAGGATCTTGAAACATGATGTAATCAACTCCTTGCATAAAATGGAGACACTGAGGCTTAGGGAGAATAAGGGATCTCTTGCCTTCTGTGCCAGGGCTGCTGAGTGGCAGAACTAGAACTCAGAGCCCATCTCCTGAGATACCACTTTCCTTGGTTCCAGCTTCCTTATGATATTGGGGGTGATGCTTTCTTATGAGGTGTACCCCAAAAGCCAGGCACATGAGTCACAACAGGCTGGGAACAGCTCAAGGAGAGGGCCTGGGGAGGGGATCTTTCTTTATAGAAACAAGAACCTACCAGGTCTGAGTCTGCCTAGAGAAGGGTGAGAATTACAAAGCAAGAGCCAGGCAGCCAGGTATCTGGGTCCTCCAACGTAGGGTTATAATTCTCATTTCCTGTGTCCTCTCCTACCACTGTGCCCAACACAGTGGTGGTCTGCACATTGGAGGAGGCACCACAAAAAGTCTCTCTATCTTTTCCCTTTAATTCCCTACAACAACCTGGTAGGTTGGTGTTGTTACCCCTGTCTTACAGATGAAAAACTAACCCTGGATATGTGGTGTACTGTATCCACAGTGACATAAGCATCAGAGCTGGAATGTGGTCTCCCTCAGGTGCTCTTAACTTCAGGGTCCTTCAGTCAGACAGATGGTTTGCACCAAACCCTTCAGCCTCCAATCCCACCTTGTGCAACTACCAGACGGCTATGCTATATTTCCCCCTCTCATCAAAACTGATCCAGAAGAAAAGACCTAATAAGGCTCTACTGATTTCATTTCTTGGGGGGCCTTTGCTTCCACAAAGATACTGAGACTTAACAACCCAGCGTCTAAAACTCGTAGTGAAATGCCACTTTCCACTTTTAAGCATGGGAATCATGACCATGCACTGCTTTCTCAAGAGGCTGCTCCATAGCCAGCTCCTTATCTTAAATTTGTCATTGATGCTTGTGCCCCTGGCTTGTTATAGATGCTGAATCAACTCCTTAGGCCCATCTTTGCACATGTCATTTGTGCAAGAACAATAAGTATTCTGTCTGTGGCTAGAGAGTTTAGCATCTTAATTGTGCTTAAAGTGCCTTAATTCACTGAAACTTAGAAATTATTATCTTACTATTATTATGAGAACAGGTGAGAAAACTGCAACTTAGTGAGGCCACATACCTTGAGGCCACGTACCTTTCCAAAAGTCACACTGTGTGATGAGGCTGGGAGGCAAACCTATTCTTGTCTGGCTCATTATCTTCCTGCAGCTTCCACTGAACCACAGCAACCTCACATGTAACCACTGATCAGAAATGCCTTGGTACCAATGTTTGTATCAAGCTGGCCCAACAGACACAAGGTTCCAAGAGAACAGGAGACAGACTGTTAGAGGTTTAGTTTGCTGGGAGTCGAGAAAATAGAGAAGCAGAGGGCAAAGTGAAGCATGGTCCAGGAAGGAATGCACAAGTTAAGCCCTGAGTAACTTGAGCTCACAAGGCTGGCAGGATGTTGGCTTCAACAGCTGACAGTGAGGAGCTCTCCCTCCTCCATTGCAGAGAAGGTGCTTTGCCCATCCTTGTACCCAGGATTGGACAACCTTTGACAGGTGTGGTTTCTCCTTAATTTTCTTTTCTCCAATCCCTTTAGCAAATGAACCGCTTCTATTTCATATTAGGGGGGAGACTCCCAAAGAGAAAAGTGACACATAGAGCTAGTCTACAGTAGAGCTGACTTGTCCCCTCTGTACTCAGGAACATCTTTCTATTCTGTGTCTAGGATGAGAGCCCATTATGATACTCACAGGTCCAACCCAACACCATCTCCTCTTGTATGAAACTGTATATGCAGTTGGATCATGTGTATGAAAATTATATGCATATAAAAAATATGGATGAGATATCAAAATGGTGATTATGATAATGAGAAGTGCAGGCTCCCTGGGAGTTAGGAGCCTGGTTTAGTTCAAGCCTTGCTATAAACTTGCTGTTACAGATCCTTAAGCTTTTTGAGCCTCAATTTCCTTTTCTGTGATCTAGAAATAGCAATACCTATTTCTCAGGTCAACTATCAGTATAAATGAAATCAGATATAAAAAATAAATAACTTATTAATATTTAACATAGGCCTATCTACTTTCAAAATCCATGACTTTTATACAAGAAAACTTTTGCTTCTGTTTCCTTACCGATTATATGAAAACATTATTTATTCTGCTTAGATCATAGAGTATTTGTGGAGTGAAATGGGAGAGGCTCGTGAATGTACTTTGTTAACTATGAAGTGTCTAAAACTCTGCCTAGAACAGAATTTGCTCCATAAGCAGCATCTATTATTATGATCATTAATAAAAATAAGCTGGTATACGAATACTCATTTTTGTTGCTTATTCTTCAGAAGCAGTATTTGCTTTTCTTGCAGACCTGCTAGCTTTGCGGGACATATGCACTGAGTGCTGACCTGTGGCATTGATGCCCCTTGAAAATGACCTGTCTCAGCAGATCCTTGTCTCTTGCAAGTTCTGGGATAGAATCTCCTAGACTAACAGCCCTTGGGAATAGAGTTGAAGCATAGTGCACTTTATTTTCCCAACCAATATTCTCAACAAGCTCAATCCATCCATTAGTGCACAAGTGTTTATCAAGTACCACTCTTGTTGAAGTGACTACAAACCCACATTCAGGTCAGGGCTTCAAGAACTTGGCTAACCAATAGGTAAATACAAAATATCTTGACCTCTGAAAAGAAGTAATATAGTTGACTCTGAAGACCCTTTAATAGGTAGAGACCCTGGTAGGAAAGTCCTGCCATGACTTTCCCAGTTCCATCAAAAATAGTCACCATCTGAGTTCTCTGGACTAAATAAAAATTCTGCTCTCCAACTTGATAATAAAGGACGTTCCATTGTCCTATATGTTCCAGATAATTCGGTGGGGATATAGCACCTCCTGGTCCAACTGAAAGCTCCTTGAGGACAGACTGTGTATTACTTTCATTGATAAATATCACAAATTGTTAGGATGCTAAGCACATGCATTTGCTCATTTTTCAAACCAAAAGTTGATTATAAAAGTCTTTATAGATTCAATGTTGTGACATTAGGCAACTCATTTTGCTCTGGATTTTAAATTTGCCATTTACAAAGTAAGAAGAAAGAAAGAGATGGTTCCAGTTTTCTTAGAGTTCTGAAATTCTAGGTTCTGTACCAGATTTGGCAAATGATACCTCAGCACTATAAGGCCAGTGAGAGATCTCATTATCAGTCACAACACTAATTACCATTAAATCCAAATTCCGCCATAATCCTATTAAGCGTAGGCAATCACTACCAGTTGCATACGAGCTTAAGCATTTTGTCATGCCACTTCTGAAAGCCTTTTGTTCTAGCCAGTTCTACTTCTTCCTTCTCCTGTTTTCTTCATAGCTCAGTAAACTCTACAGTCTAATTCCTCCACTAAGAACAGAATTGATTTTAAACACTAATTTACATGGAAGTGACTCAGCATGTACCCTAATCCAGTGGGCTTTCTCTTGTAAAAGAAGTCCTATAAAAAATATTTGTAACATAACCAAAAAAGGGCAAATATCGAAGATATATAAAAAATAACTCTTAAAACTTGGTAAGTAAAAAGACAACTCAAAATGCAAAAACGGGAAAAAGTATAACAGGTACTTCATGAAACAAGATATCCAAATGGACAATAATCCTATTAAAAAAAAAAAAAACTGGGGCATCTGGGTGGCTCAGTTGGTTGAGTGTCTGACTCTGGCTCAGGTCATGATCTCACGGTTTGTGAGTTCGAGCCCCACATCAGACTCAGCACTGATGGCTGAGAGCCTGGAGCCTGCTTTGGATTCTGTCTCCCTCTCTGTCTGCCCCTACCCCATTCACACTGTCTCTATCTCTCAAATATAAATATTTAAAAAAAAAAAAACTTCCTGGGAATAGAGTTGAAGCATAGTGCACATAGTGCCTAATTAGGCATCAGGAAAATACAAAGTAAAAATACAAGGAGATAGGGGGCCCTGGGTGGCTCAGTCGGTTAAGCATCGTACTGTTGATTTTAGATTAGGTCATGATCTTATGGTTCACAAGATCGAGCTCAGTGTGGGACTCTGCACTGACAGTGGGGAGCCTGCCTGGGTTTCTCTCTCTTCCCCCCCACCTCTGCCCCTCTCCTGATCACACTTTCTCTCTCTCTCTCAAAATAAATAAGATATATATAGACAGATAGCTTTTTATGTTTAATGAAATGTCTATTATAATAGCAAATGTTGGTGAGAATGTGGAGCAACTGGGACTCCTGTATATTGATGATAAAGTGCAAAATGGCACACACATCTTGGGAAACAGTTTTCATATTTTTATAAAGTTAAACATACACCTAATCTATAACACAGAAATTCTACTCTTATTTATCCAAAAGATGAAGACATATGATCACAAAAATACTTGAACACAAATGTTTATAACACCTTTATTCACAATACCCCCAACAAGAAACAACTTAAATGTCTGTCAATGAGTGAATGGATAAACAAACTGTGAACTATGGCTGATGGAATGAATACACCTCTGTAATAAAAAGGAGCAGAGAACTGATATATAACACAGAGCAACAATGTGAATGAATCTGAAAAATATGATGCTGAGTCAAATAAGCCAGACACAAAAGCATACATACCGCAATAATCCCATTTACATGAAGTTCTAAAACAGCAAAACTAACCTATGAGGTGATGGAAATACAGTGTTTGTATTAAGGTGGACAGCTAGGTGGCAGGGGCAAAGATTGACTGCAAAGGAGCACAACTTTTGAGGATGATTAAATGTTTTTTATCTTGACTGGAGTGATGATTCTCAGAAGCATATATTTATCAAAATTCATTGAATTGTATATTTAAAGTGGGTACACAGTTTATGTAAATTATATTTTAGTAGAGTTGATACATAAAATCAACGACAATAAACACAAGGAGATACCAACACACACTCACTATAATGTCTAAATGTAAAAGACTGACAAGTTCAAGGTTTAACCAGAATGTGAAACAACCAGAACTCTCATCTGGTATTGAGGAAAATATAAATTGGAGCAATCCACTTTGGAAAACACACTGTTTCATAGTAGGTAATGATGCTGAAAATACACATTTCTTATGATTCAGCAATTCCATTTCTAGGTATATACTTATCAGAAATGTGTATATAGGTACACCAAAAACTATGTACAAATATTTATAACAACATTATTCCTTATAACCACAAACCGGAAATAATCCTAAAGTCTATCAATAATAAAGTGAATAAATACATTGTGGTGTGATCTCAAAATGGAATAATATACAGCAACGAAATGAATGAACTATCATTACAAGCAACAAGGATAAAATTTCAAACATAATATTGAAGCAGTGAAGCCAAACAAAAGTTATGTACTATACTGATATCATAATAGTAATGATATCTGGGAATGAGGTGGGGTAATGATTAGTAGAGAGCAGAAAGGGGTTCCTGGGGCTCTGAGAATGTTCTACCTCTTGATGTGAATCATGCTGAAATGGGCACATTAACATTGTAATAGTTCATCCAGCAGTACACTTGTTATATTTTCACTTTTTTGGACATGTTATATTTCAATAAACATATTTATTTTAAAAGGCAAATAAACACACAAACAAAACACAAGAGGCCTGGTAGGGAGGAGGTAGGCTTACTTCCAAAAATAATGAAGGATTTTTAGACACAGTGGTTTTGACGAATATTTTTGTGTAGCAGAGGAAGGGGAAGATCTGGGGGAAGAAACCTATCTTTCTGATCACCCACTAAATCACACCTAGTAGACAAGAGTCTAAATAACCTGCATATCATACCAAGCTGCCTATCTCTTTATTACCTTCCTGTTTCAGTAACTGAGAAAATATCTATATCTCCATGACTCCAGAACTCTGGGAAGGGGTTTACGACTGAGAAGTGGTCCCTAGAGTCCTGTGCCCTGGTTCACATGGAAGTGATGGACCTGAAATTCATTAGTCTCTTTGTGGCTAGTTGAGGTTGATAAATGACCACAGGCAGTTTTACTTTCAGCAGAGCATTGCATGAATAGACCTAGCAAAAACCTTTTCCTTTCCACACTGAAGCAAAGAAAGGAACAATTGATTATGAAGTGATCTCTACTCATCAGCTCTGAACCCCACAACCTACTCTAAGAGCAAGCCATCCTGGTATGTCCTAGAAGAAACACTCTTCATATTTCTACAGGATAATCATATCTACTCAGGTGCTTCAATAAGTTACCTTGTTCCATCCTTACACTGGAATCTGCTGGATTTTCAGCTTTATGGTGAACATATCACTATAGTTCTAAATATTAACTCTTCAGATTTCAAGTTCCCTGTGGGCTCTCTTGCCCATCATTGCAATTCCAGAAACTGACCCTAGCTGTTTTTCAACGTTTGTTGAATTAATAAATAAATAAAAGGATGGATGAGAAAAAGTTGTTGTATTTGGTTCTTGCAAATGACCAAAGACCTGTCCCTGATAGAGCATGCTTTGCCTCTCCTAGGGTTAACATCCGTCAGACCTTAATCTGTCACTGACTCAACCTCTCAAGTTACTTAGTTGGCTTTCTGAAACAAATAAGCTAAACTCAAGACTCATTGCTCCCTAATTCTCTCCCTTCTGCCTTTCCCAGCTCTACTATGTCATCTGGACTCAAGACCTCAAGATTTAGAGGACGGAGCAGTAGTCATGGTTGACTTGATGGCCACTGAGCCTAGCTGTCTTTGCATCCTTTGCCCCAAAATAACCCATCTGAGTTCATGAGTGCTGTACCAAGGAACCATGTTCTGTCTATTCCCAGCCCCTCCCTCAAAGCAATTAAATTAATACTTGCCAGTTGCTCCTGAGTTTATAAATCTCTGCAAGATGAATGTAATAGACTAGCTGATGGGGTAGAGGCTATATTTTTAGATGATTTTCCCCTTTTCCCTTTTTTCCAAGAGTAGTTCCAGCACGACAGTAATGCACCGTTTGGTATTTTAGCATTTCAGATATTTTACAGTAAATTACTTCAGTTTATGGCCCTTTGCTTCCTTATATAATTGTTATAAATAACCTTCAAATGACATAAAAGCCATAAACATTGCAAAACTGAAAAGTAAATTATAGACATTTCAGCGTGTACAAGTAGGAACTCAAACACGTTAAGGCAGGCGAGGAAGGTAAGTTTGTTTGTTCTCTCCTTCCCTAACCATCCATCTCATATTTCCACAATAAATAATCTGCAGTAAATAAATGCGAAGGAGCTGGAAGGATCCTCTGTGTACTTTCATAAAGACTCAAGTGGCCCTCTTGGTGCTGGCTGGCTCCACAGCCAAGGAGTTAGAAGTCTGGTTGAGAGGGGCTGGGTGTAAGGATATTTTATAGCTGCTTGGAAGATTAGCTGGAGAAAAGGATGGAGACCCAAGGAGAGACCTGGCCCAGGCAGACCCTCAATCTATATTGCACTCCCCAGGGAGACATGGGGTTGTCTGCAAGGTCTTGCTGAGTTTCAGATTCATCTGTACAATCATCCGAGGTATAATAACTGCCAATAAGTACTAGCTTTCTATGTCATTCCAGGCAATTGACAACCATTTTCTCATTGAATCCTTTTACACAAGGCGGCTATGTGGCAGGGGATGGAATAAGCAGATGGGAGTTTAAAGGGAAGGAAGGCCTCTTGACCAGGCTTTCACTTTAACCTTGGCCTCGGTGTTGCCAAATGATGTTACCCCTGATGCTTATATTTAAGATATTAGTTTATTAAATGTAAACACTTAAGATGTGTTCTGATTGTTGCTAAGCTTGTTTTGGCATTTCTTCACTTGTTTAATAAACCAGGAGACTCAAACAGTTGAAGTGATTTTTGTTGGTCTCAAACTCTGAGTTTTGGTTATTACCCTCATTTCATAGATGAGAACATGAAGTTTAAGGATATGGGTTTGTCAAAGATTTAAAAAGCTCAGGAGGAAAGGATATCTACAACCATTTGTGCCTATCTTGAAAGCCTGCAATCTTCTCTCTGCAATATTAGCTTCAGAAGAGATTTTCTGAGACAGCTGCTATATGAGTCCCCTATATGCAGTGGGGCTGGGCTGTCTGGATACTGGGTCAGGCCCTCCCTAATGAGTGACAATCTGTGCCCAGAATCAACCAACAACAGGGCAGACATAATTCCCTTCTCTATTTTGTCATACATACATATTTATGAAAGGAAATATCTTACAAACTTTAGAGTTGGAAATGACTTTCAATTTGTCCCCAGATAGAATCCTCTTGTTTTACAGGTGAGAAAACGAAAGCAAAAATGAGTGGTTTGCCCAAGGTTATACTGCAGTAGTCAGATGAGTATTCAAGCCCAGAGCTCCTCACTCTCTTTAGCCAATTTGCTTTAGAGGTACATTCTCTAATCCTTATGATATCTTCTTTCAAATATATTTCTTATATGTGACAGTGGGTGATATATTTCTCTGGTTGAAAAATAAAAATTCTATACTATTCAATTACATTTTAAAAGATATTTATTTTCTTTTTTTAAGGCAATCTTTCTTTTTAAGTTTATTTCCTTATTTTGAGAGAGAGAGCACCAACAGTGGAGGGGCAGAAAGAGAGGGAGAGAGAGAATCCCAAGCAGTGTCCGCACTGTCAGTGTGGAACCCAATGTGGGACTCAAACATGCAAATGATGAGATCAGGACCTGAGCTGAAGTTAAGATTTAGACGCTTAACCAAGTGAGCCACCTAGGTGCCCCAAAGACAGTTTTTATTTAAAAAAATTATCCTGAAAATAAGCCTCATAGCATGATTAAAATTTAATTAGGATTATTTCTTGATTGACTCATAAACTATTTTGCTTTGAAGGCACCATTTCATTGATCCCAAGCACAACCAGTATTATAAATCTCCAGCACATACCTGCCACTCACAGCCTCAGCCTTAAACTATTTACCTCAACTTGTTCCTGGCACCGCTCACTCTGCTCTGGATATTTCTGATGAGGACTAACTGGGTATGCTGTTCACCTGTCCCTGCTCATTCTAACTTGGCTCTCAGACTTGACTCGTACTATTGTCTTCCTGACGATGGTTTTAGACAGATCATGAACAGTTCTCCAATTCTGATAACCCTACCAAAAGTTACTTGGGTAAAACCCTTCCTGAACCAACCTGGCTTGGAAACCCTCCCTCACTGGTGTTCCCTTCAGGGTTTGAACTCTAGTCAGCTCAACTGACTACATTGCTTATAATTGGAAGATTCTTCAGCTCCTATCCATTCCACTTCCAACATGTTACAGCAAAATGGTATTTCATAACTATAAATCTTCCAATTCCTAGCACTTTATGTAAACTGCAATCTTTTTATATATAAGGTAGTAACTTAAGTGAAATGACATATTAGGGTAGGCTAACTGCTGTAACAAACAATTCCAAATTTCTGTGACTTAACACTATGAAATTATATTTCTGTCTTATGAAGAGGTCCATTGCAGGTGTCCCTAGTCAAACTATTCTCCTGAGTGATTCAGCAGTGATTTAGAAACCCTGAATCCTTGCAATTTGTGACTCTTTCATTTCTGGGGGTCTTGGAGTCCTCTGCCAAATGCTCATATTCAGTTAGCAAATGGGGTAAAGACAGAGTAGTGAGATGTGCAAAGTTTTTTATGGGCCAGGCCTGGAAGTTATGCACATGACAAAAATCTCACAGAAGATAATGCAGAAAGACTGGGAAATAAGCCTAGCTTTATTTCCAGGAAGAAAATGAAAGGGAGCTTGGTGAACACAGAATACTTACTCTCAATTAAGCAGAAACTGATGAAAAAAGATATCCACTTGAATACATGACATAGAAGTCAATGGGGTTGGGGTGCCTGGGTGGCTCAGTTGGTTAAGTGTCCAGCTTCGGCTCAGGTCATGATCTCGCAGTTTGTGGGTTCAAGCCCCGCATCAGGCTCTGTGCTGACAGCTCAGAGCCTGGAGCCTGTCTTTGGATTCTGTGTCTCCCTCTCTTTCTGTCCCTCTCCTGCTCATGCTGTCTCCTTCTCTCTCAAAAATAAATAAAAAACATAAAAAAAAATTTTAAAAATCAATGGGGATGTGCTTTTCCTGAAAAACACAATTTAGAGGGTCAATTTAGGGATTATCTTAGATAAATCTTCAAAATAATTCTTCTGATTGTGAATGTAGATTCAGCTTAGGGGTTTATAAATTCTGTTGTGGAAGAGCTTCTGAATTTCAGATTGCTGACCATATTGTGTAGATACTAACTCTTTGTTAAATTGAAGAATTATACAACATCTTTAAAATTCAGCTGGAGATTATATTACGTAGTGAGATAATTGTACACTGCATTCAGTTTAGTTTATATATGTAATTTAGTTACACATACTTTCAGGAAACCTCATTGTCTTTGCACAAAACTGACTGCAAGAATGAAGCTCTGATGCAGAAGCAGTCTCCAGCAATGGTCCAATGTGTCAATTGGCTTTACAAGATCAGAGCAAGAATCAGTCCATAAACATAGTCGTTATACTCTCTGTCACTTAATATTTAAGAGGATATCATTAATGGTCATGTAGTGGATGGAAATCAAAGATTTTTAAGCATTTTAATCTTCTCAAAAATGTTCATTTCTTTATTCCTTTGAGACACTTTATGGTTTTCCAGAGTACTTATTTATTCAAAGGAGGGATAACACTTCAAGATTCTCATCAGCTAACAATTCCTGGGAAGTTGTGATAGTTGACTTGTCAATGGGTGCTGTTTGGAAGTGATTCTGTGTGACATAACCTCAGAAGTTCCTTACAAGGGGAAAGAATCCATGAGTCAAGGTAACCCATGTAAGGATGAGGAAAAGCCTAAAAGCAATAGAATACCTGAAGAACCTCATAGAGAGTGAGTGGGAAGGAGCTAGAAACCAACATTAACACAAAATATGACATGACATGACATGGTGTGCTGTTGAGTAACTATCTCTTCTGTGTAACCAGAGTAGAACTGTGTATTAATGTCTCATGCCTGAAATAATTTGGAAGAATATTCAGAAAGAAGGATTATTGGTTCAAGACTCATGCTATTTATAACACAGCTTCCTTGGAATCTTGTAAAATCTCTCTGGTTTGGAATAAGGAGATACATCGGTGATAACTCACACTCAGACTTCCTTCAACCCCTCATTGGCCCTGTGAAACACTATATGAAAACATGTTGTTGAGCAAATGGACCTGTTGTTGATGATGATGATGATGATGATGAAGTTCCTGTCTAAGTGAAGGATCAGGTAAGGAGCAGCATCATTTATTTTCACTAAAGGTTTAACAAAAACTTAAAAAATGAACTCTGAGACTTCTGTACCACTTCTACAAGTTTGTTTATCTCAGATAGTGTCTGGAACCAAGCTGTTGCTTCCAGAATGAAAGGATAGTTGTGAAGTAGCCATGCCATACCAGGCTCTGGGACAGATGTGAGTAGGAATGGGACCTTTGGGCAGTGAGCTGGATAAGGGCTTCCTTGCTGCATTGTGATCAGCTCAAAGTCACATCAGAATTATCCTTCTCCCTATGTTTGTTCCCTAAGGCAGCATTATCAAAGCTCCTTTAATTGTTTCTTCCCTGAAATTTCCTCACACCTTTAAAATGTATAAATAAGAAATAAAAACAAACAACAAAAAAACATATCCTGGCTAATGAAAAAAGAATACCCTCACCCTTGTCTATTCAGTACTGTGACTCTTTTTACAACATTTGTGTCAGATGCCATCTCATTTCTGAAATCAACCTCTCTTTAACATGTAGTTCCTGTGAACTTTTTCAAATGTTATTTTAAGGAAAATGAGATTTTTGTATAAAATAATATAAAAAAGCTGAAAATAAGCCGAAGTTCTACCAATTAGGGAAACACATAGCAATTAACAGTTTTTTCCAATCAACACCACTTCAGATTTATAAATGAATATACATACTCTACCTGAGCCCTCTTGTTTCTAAGTTAAACATTCTTATTTTATTGTCTCAGGCCTCACAGTAGGGTTTATAATGTGTATCTATTTATCTCTGGTCCTAAAAGGAACCCTCATAGAACAGCATAGATATAGTCTTGATCATTCATTGTAGATCTTGGTTTTTACCTCCCTCCTTTAAATTCTATATTTCTGTTAATAAAGGCATAGCATATATTAGCTCTGGCCACTGTGGTCAAAACTGGATAATCTCTACCAAACAAAGTAAGATATTCCTTGTATGGTAAGCAGTCTTTGTTTGTCTGCTTGCTTTTTTGGGGGGATAGGTGGAGGGTGTAAGCCTCTATAACTTTGTCTTGACAAAAATGAGGTAGAAAGGCAGTTTACAGGGTGGTATATAGGGTGGCCTTAGTCAAACCTGCACTCTCCATCTATTATCCCTCAATCTTTAATATGAACAGGGAACATTTTCCCAATCTTATATAAACTAATATGAAAATATTGTATTAAGAACCTTATCCCAATCAGGTTGTTTTCTCTAGGCCACGTTTATAGAAATTTGGGTGCCTCCATTCCAGGAACCATCAGCTGGAAAGCAATCATTATCTTTTATTGGCAAAGACTTGGGATTTGAGAAAACAAAAAGTAGAGTCATCTTGTTACTGAGTGCAGAATAGAGACAGATTGCTGTCCTTTCCCTTCTCTGGGCCTTAGTTTCTCCATCTGAAAAATTAGAGAAATAATCTTCAATCCTCCACTAGCACTATCCAATGGAACTTTTCTCAATAATGGGAATGTTCTATATCTGTATTGTCCAACATGGTGGCCACTAGCCACATGTAATTATTGAGCATTTGAAATGTGATTAGTGCAATTGAAGAATTTAATCTTTTTTTTTTAATCTTTTTATTTATTTTTAGGAGAGAGAGAGAGAGAGACAGTGTGAGCAGGGGAGGGTCAGAGAGAGAGGGAGTCACAGAATGAAACAGGCTCCAGGCTCTGAGCTGGCAGTCAGCTCAGAGCCCGACGCGGGGCTCGAACCCACGAACCGCGAGATCATGACCTAAGCAAAGGCCGGACGCTTAACCGACTAAGCCACCCAGGCGCCCCTGAAGAATTTAATCTTTAATTTAATTTTTTAATTTTAACTAAGTAGCCATACATAACCAGTGGTTACTATATGGTTCAGCACAGATCTAGACCTTCTTATAGAATAAAATAAGTGGATTATATATGTAAGGTGACAAATATCTTCTTTCTAAAAAAAAATTTTTTAGGAGTACCTGATGCTCAGTGGTTGAGCATCCAACTTTGGCTCAGGTCATGATCTCACAGTCCTTGAGTTTGAGCCCCATGTCCGGCTCTGTGCCGACAGCTCAGAGCCTGGAGCTGTGGGTTCTGGGTCAACCTCTCTCTCTGCTCCTCCCCTGCTCTCACTCTGTCTCTTTCTTTCTCTCAAAAATAAATAAAATTTTTAAAAAAGGGCCTGGAACATAGTAAACACTGTCTGTGGATTTAAAAAAATTTAATGTTGATTTATTTTGGAGAAAGAGACAGAGCATGAGTGGGGGATGGGCTGAGAGAGAGGGAGACACAGAATCTGAAGCAGGCTCCAGGCTCTGAGCTGTCAGCACAGGGCTAGAACTCATGAACCATGAAATCATGACCTAAGCTGAAGTAGGACTCTTAACTGACTAAGCCACTCAGGTGCCACAGTGATAAATGTCTTCTAAAGGGTATTTTATGATATAAGGTTGGTTCAGAGATTTAGCTGGATCAATAGGTAATATGATCACATCTTTCTCATTCCATTGTTTGGTTCCATATGAGAAGCTCCTGACTTTGGAAAAGTGGAGTTCCATTCCAGAATTCAACCCTAAACTTGCTCTAAATGTAGCTTCTTCTCTCTGGACTTTATTTCCTTCTTCTATGAAACCTGATGATTGTTTATTATTGTTGAAGTCTTCTAACCATAATAGGCTGTGGGTGAGAGAGGGATAGGCCTTTGGAAAGAATACTTCTATTGATGACACTTGAAGGGGCTGGAGTACTAGACTTTAATGCTGCAACAGCCATGTGTCAAGAAGAACCTGTTACCATGGAAGAGGCAAGACCAGAGGAAGGGAAGATAAGTAATAGGTCACCTGGGAAGAAGTGGTCTCTGAGATTCTCTGGACTAGGGGAGCCAAAGAGAAAGCCCAAGCAGAAGTCCTGCATGACCTCTTCTCCATCTTTGAATATTTTAATGCCTAGAGCCTGTGCTCTGTCTTGAAGTAGGAAGACCCCAAGAGAAAATAAAATATATATACTGCTTACCTAATAGTCTTCTGAGACACTGACTGGCAGTGTTGCCTTAGGGGAAAAATGAAGTCCCCTCATCTATAGAAGAGTGATGTTTTGCCTCTAGAATTCTTTCTACTTTGATATACCCCCTCCTTAAACCAAATGAAATCAAGACCTTATAACCACCTGATGATCAGCTAATGACACCCTCATCGTCAGATTGACTAGTTATGCACGGAAGGGCAGAACTTTGGCCAACATCACAGAGTAGCTAAAGCAGAGACGAGTCTAGACCCTAAGCATCCAAACTCTCACGAAGTGCTCTCCGGGCCGTGGTCCAGTGGTACTGCAGCAGCCTTCCTGATCTACCTCAGCCATGGGTACCAGAGCCATTGGTGGCTCTGTGAGGTCTAGGGACCAACACACTCACTCTGTACTTAGAGGAAGCTAGACAGGCGATAGGGAGACAGACCTTCACGGTGCTTTAAGGGAGACTTGGGCATGGTTATGCTTAGGATGGAGTTTGGCAAAGAACAAAATGCTCACCTGCACGTTAGAAAGCAGGCAGAGATTTTAGGCCAACACCCCCCATGGAAATGGGTGCAAAAAGAGTCCTCTATTCCCTTTTCCACAGCCCCTACTTGCAGGCATCTCAACATCCTTGCTGGCAGTCTGGATGAGTCTCACTAAGCATTCAGTCTCCAGGGCTACCTCTGCAGTCCCCACTTGGCCCCACTAATGGCTGGAATCTTTGCACTGTCTGAATCAGCAGGACCCGCTGGATAAATGGGATGGGCCTTCTGATGCTAATGGCTTTGGATTCAGTTCCAGGAGCTGGCCCTAGTGGGAATTTCATTCTTGCTGTGTTGGGCCTGGGTGTCTCTGGGGCAGATTATTTTTTGATGGGGTGGTACTGTACCATTTCCATTAAGTACTATAATGCAAGCATCATTATCGGCAAGTGCCCTGACCTCTCCTTCTCTAATGAGTGGCTATCGATATCTAAGCCATGTAAGCATTTTCCTCTTGTGGACTTTCTTCCTCCTGCACCTCCCTCACACCCCCATCCCCACATAACTCTCCCTTACCCTTCCTCTCCTGCTGGAGCCGGGATACAAGAGAGCTTAAAAAGAGGATGGCCTGACTCACTTAGATCCCTAGAATTAAAAAAAAAAAAAAGCATGAATCCAGGAATCAGAAGGCAAGAGTCTCTTCTCAGGGGACATGGAGCAAGACACTTCATCTTCCTGGGCCTCTTTTGCTCATTATTCAAATAGGTTTAATAATGCCTGCCCTACCTACCTCACAGGAATGCTATAAGGATCAAATGAGATTAAAGGTATGAAAATGCTTTGAAAAGTTAAAAGCTCTATAGGGCTGAAAGGGATTGCTTTTAAGCCAAGTGTAAAGGAACTGAGGGTTTAAGAAGTACTCTGGGAAAGGGGAAATTGAAGGTAGAAAGGAAATCGAGTATGTTCCATATTTTCTGTGAACACATGGATTTCCTAAATGATAGCAATAATATGAAAATTTGTTTACCAGCATTTCATACTTTGGTGCTGCGTGTAAAGTCAGGGTGATCTCATGAGAATGTGAATTGGTCAATTTTTGGTCACTTTCTCTTACTCACGTGAGTAGTTCAATAACAAATCTTGTTCAGATCTTCCTCTTCGACAAGGGTGTTGGGAAAAAAGATCTGGTACAAGGGGAGGATCACTTATTCTTGAAATGAAGCGTGAGGAGCCAAAGAGATTTGCCCAAGTAAGCAGTAGGGCCTTGAGCACCCAGAACCTGTCTAATTGATCATTTGAAGGAGTCATGTAGTAAGGGAGCTCCAAAGTCAAGGACATAACTCAGAAATAAGGAAGCCAGAAAAGAGAGCCTGCAGGGCTTCTCTTCCCTTCATAAGGAAGAGCTTGTGCAGTGGCTTTCTGTGGAATGTCAACAACTCCAGTTTTGTGAGAAGAAAGTTTCTAGGCTTTTGAGGCCAAACCTGTGTCTGTGAACAGGCCTGTTTAAGATTATAGCAGAGATGGCAGGAGAGGACCATTCCCACCCACTCTGGCTCTCTTTTCAGGACTGGAATCTGGAAATCAAGGAGAGGGAAAATTTTAGGGAGTAGACAGTAAGGTAGGGAGGCACCCAGGAGAGGAAGGTAGGTCAGGGTCAGCCATCTAGGTATTTGCTGAGAACACCGAAAGGCCTTAGCCCTGGAGGCTGGGGTGAGGCTCCTTAATTTGCAGGGGACTTAATCAGATGCAGGTCCTGATCATTGACTTTGCTCCCTCTGTGTCCCAGCATTGTGCTAGGACCTGCATGGCATGCTGAGACGAGTGAATGACAAGACCTGCCATTCTTACAAGGAGCTTGTAAAATATTTGAAAATAATAAGATAATCCTTGGCACAAGAGTAAATTACTATTACAATGATATAAAATGTTATCCGATGAGACAATCAGTATGAGAAATCCTTGCGAATTGCAGTGGCCTGGTAAAGATTTATTGAAAGACTTGTACAGAGTTAAATATTTTGGCAAGATACTGTGAACAATGAAATACAGGCCAGGGAGAATTTCAGTAATGAGACTAGTTGATTTCCTCTTCCTTGCTTTTCCTCTTCCTTCTGCTCCCCTCTCTTTTTCTCTTAATACTATCCAACCTCATTAAGTCTCCCCCAAGTCCATTATGGTTTGCTTTCCCCTTTCTATCATGTTCAGCATTGAATCCCACTCAATGATCATCTCATTCATCAACCATGATGTCTCAATCCACCCCAGCTCCCTGCCCTAGGCCATCCCATTACTGTTACCTGCTCAGCAACTAGGAACAGCCACATTGCAGCCCATACACCTTATCTGCCTGCACTTTCTGCACTGGGTGCAGCACCCTTGACATTAACAAATATTCAATATGATGAGTTACCCTCTTCCACCCCAAGGGATCTCAGAGCAAAGAGCCTAATGCAGGAACTGCCCCTAGAGACACATATCTGCAACCCACTGCCTATGGACTCAGACCCATTAAAATTCAATCTCCACATTAATTTTTTTTAAACAAGACTCTTAAAGCCGCATGACATTAAAATTGTCTCGCCAATAAGCCACATTAACCAGCTCATCAATTTTTTTTTCCACTAGTCCATCCTCCCCATAGGCAGTTATACAGGTAGTTAAATGAACATAATCAATGTGTATTTATTCATTGGCTCACTACCCAGTTTGTGGATTACCTACCCTCCCCGATACATTGGCTCCTTCCATTTGTGGTCTCCTACCAAGGCATTTCTTCAGTCTCTTAGCACCTCAGCCAGACAGTGGGCAGGGGCTGAGAATACACTAAAAAACAAGCTCTTGGGGGTTGTGAGTAACAATAACAAAAAGAAAAATGGCAAGGAGGAAGAGAAGAACACCTGTTCAGACAGAGCTTAGGGAGCAAGGACAGATTCTTCCATCATCATGAGTAACAAAGGGCGAACTAGAAAACAAACATTCCTTTCACCTTAACCCTTTGTCTCAAGTGAATGGGGGCCTAGGAGTGCTGACCCTGTCCCGGGATCAGTTGCGTTGAAACCTAGGATGCAATTGGGAAACGGGTAAAAGTCAGGTGTTTTAAAGTAGAGGTTGGAGTGTGGACTCTAGACAAGCATCCTGAGTGGTATGAACATAGTGATGAGAAATAAATGGCTACTGACACCATCCCTCAGCATGGAGCAAGATGAGATTTTCTCTAGAGGCTGGAGTGTGAACTCTGGAGAAGCATTCTAAGTGGTGTGAATATAGTGATGAGAAGTGAATGGCTACTGACACCATCCATCAGCATGGAGGAGGATGAGATTTTCTCTAGAGGCTGGAGTGTGAACTCTGGAGAAGCATCCTAAGTGGTGTGAATATAGTGATGAGAAGTGAATGTTTCCTGATACCATCCCTCTGCATGGAGCAGGATGATATTTTCTCAGGGCTACTGAATGGAAAACTCTAACACACTCTGGCATGTGTGTAAGGTAGACTTCAAGACTTTGGTTCTGGATTGCTTGATATCTGAGAAAAGTAGTTGATGCAACTAACTAGCCTCTGGTAAGAATCCATTATCTCTTCCACAACACACTCAAATTCTCCAAGGTCTTGACCAGAAATCACTCCCTGTGAACTGGACTTTCTGAAGGGAAGATAAGCCAAAGAGATGGACTGGAGCCAAAAAGGCACAAGGCACCATTACCTCAAAGGGTCCTGAATAACAGTCCACTGCAGGAGACAGGAGTGGGTATGGACCTGACAGTCAGCAGTAACTCCTTCCCAGATGGCCTTCCATAGCTAGTCAAGGTGCACCTCCTTCTGTCCTTGAGCCACCAGCTGGTATTCTGGTGGACTTTCTGAACAGCACTCAGATCCTTCAATTACTGACAAACTCTCAGGATATAGATGGTGGAAGAAAATGTGAGGAGGTGGCAATGAAGGAAGGCACCACTTCCGTCTCTGAAATGTGTGTTTAGTGGAGGAATACTGTGAACTGGCCTGTGCTTGTCAGCCGTCACAGACAAGATGCTCAAGAATCTAAGTGTATGGGCAGAATCTTCCAAGGAGTACTAGTTTGTTTGTTTATTTTTGGTGTCCCTGATTTAGCTTGAATCAGCATCTCAATATGTATGTATCTCTATCAAACTTTTATTATCTGGGAGATTTCACTGGACTTGCTGGCTGTGGAAGATGAGCAGGGCCAGATGGTCATTTGTGGGTAGCCTAAGCTCCTGGAAGGTGGGTGGCTTCCTTTAGTGGGCCATAACACACAGATATTTACACTTGTGCTTCAACATGTATAGATGCATACATATATAGCTATTGTAAAATACACGGCGAAGCGACCACATACAAGCAGAACTATGAACTTTGAGCTGGCTTGTGAATTCTGCCATAAGAAACAACAATGAAAAAACCCCGCCCTTTAAGAAGCAACCCAGAGCAGCAGCAAAGAACAGTGCTACCAGCTTACATTTCAGTTCCCAAATGGAATGGAAATTAACAATGAGACAGCAGCTTCGGGACGGGGGTGGGGAATGGAGCAGATAGTCTTTACCCTGGGAAATGAGGAGGAGACCTGGGTTTAGCAGCTACTCGAGATTGTGTGTAGTAGACAGCAGATGAAATGTCTGCATTCCTTTTTCCATTAGCCTCCCTCACAAGCCACCCTGCAGAGTGTTTCCGATGTCCCAGACCTAATGAAGCCCTGCCAGAGGGAATCCAGAAAACTATTTGGGAAGCCCAGGCTTTTACATTCCCTGAGTGGTGCATCACGAGGTTGATTTATTTCAAGCTCTGCAGAGATAATTCACCACTGAGGCAACCTACTAATCCTTTAGATTATGCATTTGGTGTGTGTCACCCAAATTGGCTCCTCCATGCTGCGTGGCATGAGGGGAGACTGTAATTTGTCTGTGCATATTCCAATCAGGGAGAAGATTCATAAGCTACTGTTGAGGAAGAATGGATCACTTGCTTTTGACTTTAATGCAGAGAGGTTGGCTCCTGGGATTTTGGAATAAATATTTAATCTTTAAAGATCATTTTGTAGTTTGTAGCCATCAGCCCAGCCAGGTTTTTAGTGTTTGTTTATGGTTTATACCATATGATTCAATAAACTCTGCCAGAAAAACATGTGCATAATTAAGTTTAAAAGCTAGCCCCAACTTCACTACAAGACTTGCTCCTCAAATCACAGTTTATACACCAAATTCTGTTTATCGCTCTCAGGATTTTCACCCCCCACACTCCATGACTCAGAATCTGAGGGACTGCACAAGCATCTCTCTGTTTGCTTCTTGACAGTCTTTCCCCTAACGAGAATGTTCCTGGCAAACCTGTCCTTTTATACTAATTTTCAGTGCTAGATTTAAAAACATGAATGACATAATCTCCCTAATCCACTTAATGAGGCCCCTATTCAGATATAGTATTTGCTATATTATGCTCAGTATCATACAAATGGGAAATGTGAAAGTTGTTTACTATTCCCATTTCATACTCTTATAGAATGAGGTATAAGAAAAATAATAGCTGATATTCAACAATAAGATCTTCATTGACTTAATGATGGGGTTACATTCAGATAAACCCATCATAAGCTGAACAGATCATAAGTTGAAAATGCACTAAATACATTTGACCTACCGAATGTCATAACTTAGCCCAACCTACCTTAAATGTGCTCAGAATACTTACATTAGCCTGCAGTGGGGCAAATCATGTAACACAAAGCCCCTTTTATAATAACGTGTTGAAAATCTCAACTGTGCTAAAAGGGAAAAACAGAATTGTTGGATGGGTATAGAATGGTCATCATATATCAACTGTTCACCCTTGTGATCACATGGCTGACTGGGAGCTAATGCTGCCACTGCCCTACATCTTACATGAAGATCACACTGCATATTGCTAGCCCAAGCAAAGATTCGAATTCAAAATTCAAAGTACAGTTTGTACTGAATTCATACTATTTTCACACCATTGTAAACTGAAAAAAATCATTAAGTCGAAAGTCGAGGGCCATCTGTAGTTACTATGGTCTTTTATATCCTGTTAGCTCAGTTAATTTTCACCAGTAGCCATATAAATGTAAGTATCATCATCCCTTTTTACATATTAGGAAACTAAGTGGCAGAAAGGTTAAGTGACTTAAGGTGCCCTTGCCCTTAATAAAGGGTGGAACAGCTGGAGTCCATGTGCTTGACACTTGTCCCATCTCTCACAAATCTTTGTATCATAAGACCAGTCAGGGGAAACAATCGATACAGAGAAAAGCAAAAAATCCAATTACCTTAGCTTGAGTAAGGTAACATTGTAAGTTAACTTCAATGATCTCGGAAGATGCTCCACAAAAACTTATAATTCTGCTATTTAGAGAATAAGCATTCTGAGCTAAGTTGCCATCTTTTTATTTACTTTTTAAAAATACAGCTTTCTTTTTTTTTTTCTGGCAAGAATAGCATATACCTCTTTAAGAACTTATTTAGAAGATCCTTGTGAACCTAGCTAAATATAAGATGCTGGTGAATCTTGCTTATTTCAACTTAGATGAGATGAGGAAAATCAAAACAACTTATCCATTCAAGAAATATTCGTCAAGTTTCAATCATGTGCCAAATCTGAGACAGCCGCTTGTGACCAAAGAATGTAAAAGGCATGGCTCCTGTCTTCAAGAAGCTCACAGTCAAATGCATAAGAAATAGACCTGCACAGGGGAAAGAGTAATTCTTCAAAGATCATTTCTCCTAGGGCTGTGTCTGTCCAGGACCTACAACCAAAGCTCCGGAGCATGGGTAATACTGGAGAAGAAGTAGACATGGGGAACAGGCAGCATCTGAGAATAGGAGGGGAATGTCTAGTGGCGTATGCAGTTTACTGACGACAGAAAGAGATGCAGGGCCAACTGTATCCACTTTCCCTTTTGGGGGGAGTTGTCTGACTCTGTCTCAGATGACTGCAGGAGAAATGAAGAAATATGAAATCAAGGTAGTGAGGGCATCAAAATGAGGGGCTATCATTCCATCTGCATTACCAAATATATTCTGGGCAAGAACTCTGCAAAGAGCACCACGATTTATACCATACATACAGGAAAGAAAAACTTTAATGCAATCCCAAATTTAAGTGGAATTGTTCTTTCTCACCTCTTCTTCCTTCCCCTCCTTTTCCACCTTTTTCTTCTTCTTTTCCTCTCTCTCTTCCTCTCTTCTCTTTCTTCTTTCTTTTTTCTCTTCCTAAGCAAGCAGCTTGCATTTATTCTGTGTACTCTACTAAATTTATGAAATTCAGCTGGATTATTTTTTATATCTGTAATATTTCCACATGACTAATTGCATTTAGTGAAAAGCTGACACTAGACAATTTCTTGGGCTCATTCAATGTTGGATTTATTAAAGTCCCAAATCATCCATCATCTCAAAATTTGGCAGGTTATGTTTATAAATAAATTAAATTAACAAGTGTGCTGTGCTGCGTATTCATGTGTGGAAGGGAATGAAAATACAGATATGTACACACCCATGTACAGCTGTGGATGTATTCTACAGCAAATGTATCCTGACCTACACAGCCTGCAAATGTAGTGCTAACACAGAGCGACCTTTTCAAAACAAATGAACTCAATCTATAATTGAAAGCTAGGTCTGATTTAATGAGAATGTCCACCATGTCAAACTCAAATCAGACAGTACCTAACTGGATAGCATGATGTAATACAGAAAGAAATGGTCTGAAGTTCAAGCCACATGGCAGCCAGGAGATCTGAGTCCTAGTCATGCCTTGATGCCAATTTTCTGGCCATCCTGGGCAGTCACTTTCTCACCTTGGATTTTTGTTTGCCATTTGTAAAATCAAGAAGCTCCTTTGTTTCTAAATCCCAGAAAGATCATAAGCCACAAGTCCAACAGAGTAAAGAAAGTACCCCCACAAAAATGGGTCAATAGAAATGTAGAGAAACACCAGTGCTTCTTTATGTTTGTTTACGCAATGGTAATGAGTAATGGTATCTTTTTCTCAGAGATGAACTGACAGATGTCAGCTCAAAAATTGGTGCTTACCTTCCTGACTGACACATTTGAAGAACTTAAATAGCACTGAAAATTCTAATGAAGATTAGGAAGAAAAGGGATAGAAAGAATATTCACTGAGGTCATTCCACACATCAGCAGTGGACTTGGCACTTCAGGGAGGTCAGGAAAGGAAGGTAGGAGAAGCATGTTATATCTTATCAAGCTAGCTAAAAATATAGGGTGACATTATTATTATCATTAATAGTAGTAGTAATTGTAATAATTATCATAACCACTACCACCAGCAACGGTGTTTATTAAGAGAAAACATGAGGCAGATAGAGGGACAATCCATGATATACAAAGGAAATTAAAACTTTTACTAGGTGGGATAGACTATCTTTAGTAGAGATTGCAAATATATTTCACAAATTAATTGTGGTATTTATACAGATCTGACAATAGAGGCTTGAGGATCCAATTTTATATTTTCATTGAATGTTATGAAATTCTAGGATTAGAAAGGACCTTATAATAGCATCACATCCTTTCCCTTGCTTCATCTAAACTCGGGATGGCAAATATATTTTAATATCACATGCCACTCTGATTGATTGATAATGGCTGCCTAGAGTGCTACACTGAGAAGCATTTTGAGGCTGCTTATGAGCTCAGAGAAAAAGAGGGTTGTAATCAATTAGATGTGTCTACCACAGGCACCCATGGGAAGATTAAACATGCATGCCATATATTTGGCATTCCTTAACATCTCTATCTTGAAAAATAAGAATTTTTTTCCAACTTTAAACTTACCCTTGAAAAGACTTACCTGTTTCCCTCAAGAATTCCCATTTTATATCATTCATTTGGGGAAGATACTTCCTTGTGTAGAACTTTGGACAATTAAGAAAATAATTAGTCTGATTTTCTCTTGCTAATTCTCACTGAGGATGGAGCACCCTGGACAACATACACCTTCTGAGAACAGAGATTCCTTTATTGATTTATGTGTTTGGGGTCCCAGAGCTGGTGTCAGGTCCTCAAGTATATTCTGTTAGCTAACTGTGGATCTTGACAGAGTAGTTTTATCAGATGTCTATTTTCTTGAAGGAGGGAGAGGCTTTAGGGGAAGAACTAGCAAGAGAAGAGAATGTGGAACAGGTAAGTCTAGTTGAGCAAGGAAGCCATAGAGGTTGGAGAGAAGGGGTGATAATGACAGTAATATGATATCTGTCCTTAGGGTTACTTCCTAATGCAGCTCACAGAGACTGTAGTCTGAATCCTGAAAAAGGAAGAAATACCAAATACTGAATCGAAGTCTCACTGAAAGCTCTCTTAAAGTATTGGCACACAAGAGTGTGCATTGATTCCCTCCCTCCTATGCAAAATGCAAAAGGTCATACCTAAGCAGCTTTTATAAAACTCCTACTCCATGACACTGATAATAATAGAATAACAATAGCACACGAATTAAGGGATTACTATGTGCCAGGTTAGGGTGAGGTCTTTTTTTTTTGTTTATTACCTCCTTTGATTCTGACAGTAACTTCATTAAATATGAAGCATTATCACATGAGGTCCAAGGTGACCCTGAAAATGGCAAATCTAGATTTCAAAGCTGGGCAATATACCCTACAACCTGTACTCCTAACATTGTTGTCCTGCTTCCCAGGAGTGGGACCAGCAGAAATAGTAGAGCTATCCAGTTGGTGGATAAAGGTAAATTAGCTCTGGTTGGGGGAGGGGACAGATGGGGGGGACCCTGATTTGAAGTGCTTGTCAATTCCTGTGATGTAAATATTCCCAGAGTGGTGGATGTATATCAGTGTAGACCAGTGTGGAACTGAAAAGAGAACACACTGAGCCCAAATGAGCCAACTCTGACCCATCATTGTGCCATAGAGGCCATAAAGATATCCTAGGAAGCTCCAACTCATGCAGGGGGCATCAGCAGAAGTGGAGCTCATTCAGCAGGAAAAGACAATGTCTGGTATTGAGCAGAAGGGAACAAACAAATAACTGGCTTAACATGCTTTATACCAAGAATACTGCAATCATAGAGCTGCAGAGCTAAATAGAAACACAGAAATGACCTACATAAACACCTCGTTAGTTAGATGACAGACAGGTCCAGAGAGAGGAACTGGCTTGTCCAGGTGACTTCTGTGATAAAGCTGGACTTGAAGACATGATTATGTTACTTCCCAATGTTTAATTTCCCTCTGCAGTAAGCATTCTCAGTTTTTAAAGTCTTTTCATATTTTCTATATATTTTTAGAAACTCCTTTATCTCCCATATATATATACACCATACTTCTTCTTAGTTCCCTATGTTGCATTGCCCAAAAATGGGCTCCAAGACAAATCTTACCAAGCAAACAAAGGATGATGGGAAAAGAAAAATCCCTGTCAGTTCTTGGCTAGAGGCTATTGATTCTGCCCATTGATCTAGGCTCTGAAACATAGCTTGCCAGCTCCAATATTATATCTATATAAAATAGTTTGAATTGCTTGACTTTCCTCTTAAATTCACATTGTCAGGGTTTCCTATATACAAAGCAAGACTGCATGCCTTGGTGCACCCAGCTACTGTAGTCCAGACTTCCAATATCCTGCTCAATGAAATGAGTTGGAGACTGAATCAGTATGACTTCACTCGGGGGCTGGTGATTTCTGAAATGGAGGCAAGCCCTTAATGCATCCCACTCTGCTTTCCCAGTCTACTAATTCCTTTTTCCTTGTACCCTTAAGGTAGTTGGTTCCAAAAGAACTGGAGTGGAGGAGACAGGGAACAGTTAACATAAATGAGCTGAGCAAATCATTCCCCACTGGGTGTGGTAGGCAGAATATTGCTCCTCCCAAATGCCCATGCCTAAGCCCCAGAACCTATGAATATGTTAGCTTACATGACAAAAGGGACGTTGCAGATATGATTAAATTAAGGATCTTGGAATGGGGCAATCACCTTGAATTATGACTGCACCCAATGCCATGGGGGTTCTTACAAGTGGAAGTGGAAGGCAGAAGAAAGTATGAAAGTGCTGTGGTATGAGAAAGACTAAAGCTGCCATACTGGTTTGGAAGATGGAGGAAGGGTCTAGGAGCCAACCAATGGGCAGCATCCAGAAACTGGAAAAAGCAAAGGCATGGATTCTCCTCTAGGGCCTCCGGGGAGGGAATGTGACCTTGCTGGCATGTAGATTTCAGTTGATTGAGATCTTTGTCAGACTTACGATATACAGAACTGTATGAAAAGCTAATGTTTCAAGCTACTAAATTTGTACAGCAAATACAATTTGTACAGCAGCAAAAGGAAACTAGTATAAGAGGTAATGGCTTTTACCTATGCACAGGGTTGAATGTAACCTAGTGCTATGCCTTTGTTCTCCGATCAGCCTAAGAGTGGAAAGGAAGATGCCTAGTGCCCGGCCAGTTCTGATTTTCTTGGAGAAATCTTAAGACTCTTACACTCCAATCCATAGAGATTTTTCCCCCTAGCGGACCTCAGAGGTGTAGCATTGGATTAAGCAATTTTAATTCATGACACACTCGAATTTTTTGGCTCATTCATGTTTTGTTTTTTTTTAGCTACATGTTATTGCGTGGGATTTAATTTTTCTGTTAATATTAAATTACTGAGATCCATTTATTTTGTTATGTGTCACAGCTATAGAATATTCCATTGAATGGCTACCACATGCCTTATTAATTCACTCTCCCAAAGATGAACATTTGAATTGCCTCTGAGTTTTTGCTTTTATAAATAGTGCTGCTCTGACGATTCTTGTCCATGTCTCTGTGGTACATGTGTACCAGCACAGACCTAGAAGGACAATCTAGTGAAAATTTGTTTGTTAGGATTTTGAGTGCTCTGGGCCAAAGATAATGCAGGGGCCAGGGGATGCTACTGAGGAAGGAGCTGGTTTAAATCAGGTAGGAGTGGCTATGCTTGGGTGATAAGACAGTCAAGCTGGTAGACTGGTAGAGACAACCAGTGAGGCATGCCCTAGTTATAAATGCTCAATTGTTGTAAAAGGGCTCATTCCAAGATAGGAAAGAGGTAGAACTTGTATTCTAGAGCATTCAGCATAAAAACATGGGCACTCATAAAGACAGAGTTGCCAATACTTTTGAGGAAAATCCTTGTGGACCTTCTGTTGGTCACATTGCCACTCATCCCTCTGATTTCTCTAGAATTTTATCAGGGACCTCTTATGAGTCTGATTGGAAATTAAGCACAAGGGCCTGAAAGAAATACGGAGCTTATTCACTATCTGCAGAGCACTTTCACTGTAGTTTCCCCAGCAGAATCTCCAGTCCTGACTAGGACGGCCATCAGGAAATCCCATATCAACCTCTTTATCCTCAAATATGTAGTGTCAGAGCACCTCAGAAGAAGAATTTTTCTTTGCAGGATTTTAGTCTCTCCATCCATCTCTCATTAGAAGCAGCATCTGCAGCTATTAAAGGCATGATACTATGTGAGCAATGACAGCAGGTATTCAATGCAAGGGAAACATATCTAGACCTAAACACAACCTCCCACTCACCCACCCAGTCAGAGGAGGACCTGCAATAGCTACAGCTGCCCAGGCTCTGCCACAGCCCCACTCTACCACTCCCTACTCAAAATAACCATCCTGCAAGCTGATAGTTTGCTTCCATCCAATTGGAAAGGGAGCTTGCAGGAGGTTTGCAGAACTGAAAGGGCTATGTGAATCTGGAAACCGTGATTCCCTTGGAAGACAATGGAAAAGAGGATGGTCACTTCTCCTACAAAAGGCAATGTTTTCTAGCACTTGCATCCCAACCCTCCTTGCTCTCCAGTCCATTAGACTGTCAGCTGTACTCCCCACACCCACCTCCCTTTCCTATCTCAGTCCCATTATTCTAATGCCCACCGCCTCACCTGAGGAGGCAGAAGTGGCAAGAGGCCCTCACTGATAATTCCCAGAAGACCCTCAGAGAGCAGTGACTATGCTCACTGCCAACACACACTCAGAAAGGCAGCATCTCCTGTGACAGCTCTGGGAAATTGGAACCAAACTGGGAACAGCACTGTCAGACTTGTGGATGCTTTTCCAACAGGGGAAGGGGTCTCGAAGGCCCTTGACTGTTGGACCAGGTGGGAAAGAGGAGGGTTTGGATATGGCCCCCTGCTGGAGCCTGGCCAGCTGAGGCTGGTGGGATAACAGTTACAGCTGCCAAGAGGAGGCTGAACTCAACTGTCCAGAGAAACCTCATGGCTTCTTGGTAGAAGCCTGTGACAGCAGCCACTCTGGGGTGATCACTGCCATCCTGTCCTCATTCCCTCCCATTCACCCATTCAAACTTCAAAGTTGTTTGAAGACAACTTTGCATAGTGTTTTGTTTGTTTGTGGATTCAAGAAATGTTAAATCTGAAAAAAACTTCAGAGGTATGTTTTCTGAACATATAGGTGAATCAACTGAGCAGCAGAGTAAAGAGATTTGCCCAAAGTCATGTGGTTGTTTAGGAACATAGGAACCAAGCCACTCAGTTTGTGCATTTTTACCTATAAAACTGGAAAGCTCACAGCCAGTTATCTGTGCAACAAAGCATCATTTTCCTTCTTACAACAGGAAGGAAACTTAGTTAGACATGACACATGTATCTTAGGTACAAGAGAGACCCATGAAAAAGAAACAAATGAGGTAAGCAGATATGAGAAAGAGCACAGTGTAAAAGACCAGATGTCTGAGTTTTGTTCCTTCTGCAAATATTTACTGCAGCACTAGGCTAGATGCAGTGGTGAACAACCACCAAATATCCTTAAGTAACTCATTTGCCTTCTTCAGCCATGTTGGTAGTCTCTCCCTATATCTCCATGGCTACATTCCTCTGGAGATCATTCCTCAGGAAGCTTATAGGGAGTCAAAGAATCAAGATTCATTAAACACTCTCTATGTGCCAGCTGTTGGTAGAGCACTTGACTTGGTTTGGGTAACTCCATGACAGAATCTATTTACCACCAGAAGGGGAAACCAATGCTCACAGAAGGTAAATATCAAGACACTTGGCTAGAAAGTGGTGAGCTAGCTAACCAAGGCCTGCCTGACTCCAAAACCATGACACAATTTCAGTCAATCCTGAGCAGCACTTATGAAGTGCTATGTGATTTGTGAGTACTGGGAAGTTAATGAGAAAGAAGTATCTAGCTGGGTACATACATGGATAGGGTGAAGATCTTATAAGTAAGTCATGACTATAATTATTAATTACTTCTGCCTTGGCTTCCTCACTGGGCCCCAGTCTCTTCTTCTCTCCTAGTACCTTGCAATCCATGGATTTTTTTGAAGGGAATTTATTCTTTCTATGGATTTCCTACCTATTTCACTTATAACAACTGTCCTCAGAGAGTTGTCAAACTCTCATCACAGAAGACTAGGCTGAAACTAAGAAGGCAAATGAACCAGCCAGGTTCATTTAGCTGGTTTACAACAGACATGGAGCATGAGCCCTGGTTTCACATATCCTAATCCAGAGCTCTTTCCAATTACCTGGAATATTTTGATAGCCTTGTCTTGCATTTTAGAACATGCCCAGAGAATTTGTTTCTGTTCTATTCAGGCTCATCTACCAACTCAAGAGACCCACATCTATGCAAAATTCTATTTTCTGGTGACAATTTGTAGTCGATTGAAAATTATTATTATAGTACTTTGCAGTTCCTCCCATCGAAAAGTAAAGTCTATTATCCCATTTGTTGAATCTAGGTTGGACTTGTGACTTGCTTGATCCATAGAATGTGGTGGAAGTGATGTTGTATAAGTTCCAAAGCCAAGATCATGGGGCCTTGTAGCTTCTATCTTCATACTTCTTGAATCTGAAAGGACCATGTTCTGATGAAGTCCAGGATAGCCTCCTGCAGGATGAGAAGCCTATGGAGAGAGAGAGAGAGACAGACCAAAAAGATTTGGGGATCTGGCTGAGACCCCAGACATGTAAATAAAAGCATCAGTGACTAGCCCAGCCCCTAGCTTGCCTGTGTCCTATGTTTTTGTTGTGATTTTTGTTATTATAAACTCACTGCAAACTTGCAGAGTCCTCAGTTTGCCTCTGCCATTCTCTGAGTCTTCATTCTGTCACTACCATTTTTCTAGCAGAGGGACTCAACAAACTTATTTTATCTCCTTGAGTCTTTATTTTCTTATCTGTGTGTTGGGGATAGGAAGAGTTTCTACCTCTTAGGGGTAGTTAAGAAAATTTATTGAGAAAATGCATGTGAAACTGATTTATAAACTGCTAAATACTATTAAAAAATAGTCTGTCACTACCAAAGCACTAAGGCTGCCTGATCAGAATTTATAAGATTTTGTCATAATCTAACAACAATGTCAGAGGAGAAGAGAGTTAACAGTCAGGAACTGTTATGCCTAGATTCTTAACATACCCAAATTACAGGTATTTATGTATGTATGAGTACAACCCAAGACCCTCTCAAGAACAGCCTTGTGGTCAGCAGAGTGGATGGGGCTTTGTGACACTCAGGTCAGGTAGTGAAAAACTCAGGAAACTCAGCATAAGAAGGAAGGGGACTGCTGGTGCTTATAATTTTGAGAGCTTAATTTTTCTACATCTACAAACACATAGCACAGTCTTATTATGAAGGAGTTAATTTCAACATTGTCTCTTTATTTTCTCCCATCCCATTCTTTATCTTTGGCCCAAGGAAGCCACCTCATTCAACTACTTCTATAGAGTAGACCTTTCCACATAGCAGAATTAGAAATAGATTCCACCAAGTAACAATTCTTGTGACCAAGGAGATGGAGTCTAATTCCTGATTTTCCACAGAGACAGTAAGTTTCGTACCCATGGTCATATTGCTAAGTAATAGGAACAGGGTTCAAAAATGAAGTTTTGCCCTGGTTTTTCCACTATGTGGGACCACCTTAGGAGAAGGGAAAAAATACACCATGAAGCACATAACTCTAAGATTTCCAGTTTGATGGTAAAAAGAGCAGGAATACAATTCAGGCAGAATTAGGACCTGTCGTTTCCTAACCAATTACTACCTTGATTCTGTTAGCTTTTGTCTGTGAAGGCAGCAGAACACTGTTTATGGTGAGAATGACTAATTTCATACACAGTTTAACTAGGTGGTTCAATCAAACTGTTCTTTCCTATGAAATTTGATGGTGGGAAATGATTACCATATAAAAAAGGTTTCACTCTGTTTGATTGAGTGATTTCTATAAAGCGTCTATAGCATAATTTCATGGCTGTGAACGTTAATTTTGCAACAGCCAACTGTAATTGGCTTCTAAGGCAGGAAAACCAAGCCCCATCTCCCACAGATTTTGCCTTTCTGGTGTGGGGGAGAGTGGAGGAAGGGATAGAGGGGGAGGGAGAAGTAGGTAGGAAGGGAGAGAGTGGATTGAATCTCACTAGAATGTGAATGTGCAGATACAAGTTTAACTTTCTGCTCTGAAAACTCCTGCAATAAGAAACAATAAATTGTAATGTTGATTCACTTCTCTACGTAAGGAGAAGTTGGGAATGCAGGCTCAGCTGGGTTCCCTGGGTTTATTTATAAGGGGAAAAAATGTGCTTTGGATCACCCAGGGAATCTGACTTCATTGAAGATGACATTTGCTGAAAGTTATCTCCTGGCTATCATCTCCTTGGAGCCTCTGGGCCTGTGTGAGAGATACCCTGAAACCAATCAGTCAAGGAGGGTTCCTGCCATCTGGTGGTTCACAGCACTGGAGAGTGATTCTGAGTAGATATTTGCCTTAAATAGCTAACCTCCCTACCTGCCTCCCCATTACTCTCCTGTCCTTCAAGTATTAGGGTAACTCATCAGTAGAGATTTTGAGGGGAATTCTGATTTATGTAGATAATTTTGCCCAAAGAGAATTGACTAGCTTATAAGGGCACATTTTTTGGATGTTCAGTTGCAGAGGCTGAGCTGAGATTCAAATCCTGGTCGTTCCAGGCCTGAAGTCCTTTTGCTGCTACACTGGCAACTTGGGGGCTGAAGATTCTGGAGAAGTTGAGAACATAGTAGCCACATCTGGTGAGTCAGCTTCTGTCCTTTATTGAGAGCTCCTTGACTGTATGTCACACTCTGTTCTGGGCACAGTCACACATACTAAATCTTCCTGGATCTTTGCAATGATTACCCTCCTTTTACAGAAATGGAAACTGAGTCACTGACTGTTGCTTGCTGTACTCAAGGTCACACAGCCAGTAAGTACCAGAGAAGTCTGAATTTAGGTCTGTCCCCTTGGAGTCCAGCATCTTTTCTGCCACACCAGAAAGGGGACTCAGGCTCAGAGATGTTGAACAGACTCAGACAGGTGTCCTTTGCTGTGAGTTCTACAATTATTTCTCTTCTCCTCCAGCCCCTGATTTTTCTTTATCTCAGTGGGACAGAGAAGCTAGTGACCCAGGATACACCTTTAAGGGAATCTTGCAGGACTCCTTGCAGTAAATCATCTTTCTACCACTGTTAGTAATCACGTTATAATAGGTTCATTCTTTTCACTTCAAGAAGACTTTTGGTTTTTTTAAGAACTGTATTTCAAATTACAGATATCCTTGGAAAGCGATACTGACAAAAACTGAGGACGGATGGATGTGGGGGGGAGGGAGAGATGGGCATGGAGGAGGGCACTTGTGGGGATGTGCACTGGGTGTTATGTGTAAACTAATTTGACAATAAACTATTTGTAAAAAAAAGTAAAAATAAATAATTAAATTATTAAATAATTTAAAAAAATGTCCTTGGAAAAAGTTAAAATTGTAAACCTTTCCCAGTTAAGTCTAGGTTCTTGAGAATGAACACAAGACCAAAGTTTGGTTCTGGGGAGCAGGGAACTTGAACCTGGAAAAGATGCAGGAATAAGGGGGGTTGGGGGAAATGTTGAGAATGGATACCGGATACCGTTCAGCTCCAGGTACCTGTTAATACCCATTGTTCTTTGGGTCAGTGGATCCTTCCCACTAGCTCTTAGCCACCAAATTGCATTCAAAGCAACTTGGGTAGGGGTAAGGCGACATGAAAGTCAGGCGACTTCTCATGGGTTTCCGACTGACCTGTACTTACTCTCATTAAGAAGTCTGATCAGGGGCGTCTGGGTGGCTTAGTCGGTTAAGCGTCCGACTTTCGCTTAGGTCATGATCTCGAGGTTCGTGGGTTCGAGCCCCGCGTCGGGCTCTGTGCTGACTGCCAGCTCGGAGCCTGGAGACTATTTCAGTCTGTGACTCCCTCTCTCTCTGACCCTCCCCTGTTCACGCTGTCTCTCTCTCTCTCCTAGAAAAAGAAAAAAAAAAAAGAAGAAGTCTGATCAGAAGTTATCTTCCTGGTTCATCTCTTCTCTGCATCTTCCCCCGGCACAGCCTGAATGGAGAGAGCCAGCCAGCAGCTCAGCTTCACCTTTCTCTGCTGCCACAACAGACATCTGCAAGCGGGGAGGGTGTTAAACACTCCCTGCCCCTCCTTTCCCCAATCCTCCTATCTCTCCCATCTATTGCCATTGTTGAAAATGAATCGTGTAAACAAACATTTTTTAAAAAAATCTACAGTAGCCCTAATTGAATCGCCTTGCTGCATTGTTATAAAGAAACAAGGGTAATTTCCTGTCAGTTATTGAGCTATTTAGCAATTATTTCTTATCATTAGTTTGCAAATTCAAGCACCATCAAATTCTGCTTGCCAAGTTACAAAGGCATGTCATCATGGGGCCCTCTCTGCAGAAGCCAGGCCTTTCTCTTAGTTCCCTCCTTCTCCATGCAGGCCTGCCAGCCTGAAGCATCTTCTGCAGGAAAGGTCAGTGCCCTGGGAAAGCCCGCCTAATGGGTGTTTATCTCCCTTTGGCACTTTCATTAGCTAATGGAGCAAGCTATTTCCCATGGGAGTGACAGCCCCACCAGGGAGCTTGGAGTTGGCATGTACATCTGCCACCCCTGGGAAGGGGTCACCTGAAGGGCCAGCTTCTACTAAATAGCTAGGACAGATGAAGACGTGAGAATTCTACAGTATCAACATGCAGTCTGCTTTCTCTTCCTACACTGAGTTCTGTTTTCTTATGTCGAAAGGCATTTCTCAAGCATTCAATCCCGGGCACCCATGCTTTACCTGAGAATTCTACAAACATTGAACCTGTCATTAGTGACACAGACTTATAGCTTAAAGAAGAACAGCAATGCAAGGAAAGAACAGCCAATAAGCTCTTCTTTGCTGAGGGTGGGGGGTTGTTGACGGGGAGCATTAAGTAACTTTCACCAAAACTTCTACTGACAACACTTGCTTCCAAGTAAAATTAGGTCAGATGTTCCCTGAGGACAGCCTTAGGAAGGACAGAATTCACAAAAGACACAGCCTCTATGACATCCGAAAACTTCCCAGCTATCACATTTCCTTGGTCATTGGGGCTATGAGGAGCTTGTGGTCTGACTGAGCTACTGTTGACTTCTGCTACCAGCTGCTAGAGCTAACTCTTTTTCTACACTCACTGCATCTTTGGACTACTGGGGAGGGTGCCTGGGTTCATCATGAAGTCCTCTTCTCTCTTGATCCAGCCACAATTCTCACCCCCAAAGGCCTAATAAAACACTTAGAGCATGTGGAGGTTGAGGGTCAGAGAATTCTCAATGAGAAAAAAGATAAGTGGTAGTTAAAGTACATCAGTTCATTTTGCTAAATGTATTAATTATCTATTGCTGTGTAACAAATCACCCCCAATATTAGCAGTTTAAACATTTGTCATCTCCAAGTTTTCACGGGTCAGGAATCCAGAGTGGTTTAGTTGGGTGCCTCTGGCTCAGCAACTCTTAAGAGGATGAGATTGCATTGAAGCTGTTGATAAAGGCCTCAGGCTGAATGGGGGCTGGGAATCTGCTTCTAAGTTTACACTTATGTGGTATTGGGCATGTGGCAGGCCTCAGCACCTCTCCTGGGGGCTTCTCCCTAAGGTAAGCAATTTGGGAGACAGCAAGGGAGCAGCCCCAAAAAGACACTACATTTGTTTTGTCACTGTATCAAATGTGACATCCCATCACGTTTTATTCAGTAGAAGACATTCACCAGGTGTAGGATTACACAGGGGTGGGAATACCAGAAAGTGATCATAGGGGGTCACCTTTTTCCTTCCTTAATCAATGATTTAGCAGTAATTCATAGAGCATCTATCATGATTAATACCTTGTAATAAATACCATGGGAAATGCAATAGCATTTAATAACAGAGCCTTGTATTTTCCTTGAGGTCCCCAAATCTATGGTAGATAAGACCAACCCACCTGTTCCCATCCTGAAGGTGGTTTAGGTGCTCAGAGGAATAAGCAGTGCTGTGGTGACTCTGAAGAGGGAGTTATTTCTTTTAGCTTTTTCTTTTACTCTTTCCATTCTACAAATATGAAGGAAGGAAGAAAGAAGAGAGGTGGGAGGGAAGAAAGGTAAGTGAGAAGAAGGAAGAAAACAAGGAAGGAAGAAAGGAGAGAATGGACAAAAGGAGAGAAAGAGGGAGAAAGAGAGGAGGTAAGAAGGAAATGAGCTAAGGGTAGAGGGAGGAAGGAAACAAGAAAGAAAAGAAAGAGGAAAGGATGGAAGGAAAAAAATCATTCCAAGGTTACTTTCTATTTTTACTTCTTTCCTCAAAAATATTTTAATAATTTACTACTATATAAATAAATTATGAAGCATTCAAAGCTTTTCCAACTATTTCTACCACTATATTCTCTATCCAACTCTTCCCTCCCACACTTAAATATTGAGGTAAATAGGGGGCAAGATGGCGGAGAGGTAAGGAGCTCCGTACTTGCACTCGCGCCCATACATCACACAGAAAAGATATGAAGCCATTGGAAACCATTCAAAACCTGAGAGACTGGGAGAAAAAGGACGCAGAATCCACTGAGAAAGCCTTCTAACCGGTGGCGCGCCTGCCGCCATTGTAGCTCCAGGGCAGCTGGGATCCCTGAAGGAGACGCGCAGACATCGGGCGTCCGCGCTCCTGGCTGGCTGGAACTCGAGAGGGAAGTCAAAGAGCTAAAAACTGGGAAATTTGCCTGTGAGTTCGTGTTTCGGGTGACGAGCCATAGAGAGACCCGGTTTTCCTCACTCCAGCGGGCTCAGGCTACGCGGACCCGGCAGGCAAGCCCCCGCGCATGTGCGCCAGCCCGACCCAGAGAAGGAAGCAGCGATCCTGACTCCGCCCCCAGAGCTCAGCAGGGAGCCTGGAATAGCCCCAGGGGGTTGTCTGGGAAGCTGTGTCTAAGGCAACTTCAGCGGGGCGCGGACTGCGATTTGGAGATTGTAACTGGTCTGGGTTGAAGAGTGCAACCAACTTCGGCTGCGTCCCCGGAACGGGGAGTTGACACGCCAAAAAAAAAAGCGAGCTGCAGCACGGGGTTCAAGAAGGGACTGGAGCACCGTCACTCTCCTCCCCACAATCGCCAAGTCAGAACCCCCGCCTGAGGCATCGGATCACGCCACGCCCACCCCTGCCTGAGAGGTGCCCTCCTCCCTTTTTTTTTTTCCTTTTTTTTCCTTTTCTTCTTTTTTTCCCTTTCTTTTCTCTTTTTTTCTTCTTCTTTCTCTTTTCTCGCTTTTTTCCCCCCAAACACTGACCTGATTAACTCTGGTCGCCAGCTTGCTTAAACAATCACAACAAGTCCATTCTGTAAATGTAAATTCTACACCTACCGACTTTTTCAGCTATTTCTCTCAGGAGTAATTAGACTATATAGTTTCTCTGGATAATTCCAGCATCCTTCTCTCACCTATCCAACCATATTCTACCCTTTACCTCTTTGAAAAAAGTTTCTTATCCCTTCTGCCTGTTCATTGTATTTACAAATCTGCCTTGTCTCGCCCTGCCTTCTCTCTTTTTCTCTATGCTCTTCAACCAGCACTGCATACACACGGCTATTTAACTGTAGCTGGGAAATCCAGGTATATGCTTTAAACCGTTCTATGTCCATTGGTTTTCTTCTTTTTTCCTTTTCTTTTCCCCTTTTTGACCCTTTTATGTATTTTATGCTCCCTATTCGCCCTCCCTCCTCTGTCTTTTCTATTAACTTTTTCGTTTTCCCTCTCACTTTACAAGTTAGTTGAATCAGCCTGTGCGTTTGTGTGCTCCTGCTCCCTGTGTGTTTGTCTGTCTGTTTTCTTTTCCAGGGCTACCTCAAGAAACAAGCTAGAGTACACAAGGTGAAGAGTCCCAAATATCACTACGAATAGGAAAATAAAATAACTAAGGTCCCAACAAGAGTGACCGAGGGATACCATTCAAAAACAATCTCTGAAAGGATAGGCCCTGGAAAGTCAAAGAGTCTTCTTGGATATAGCAGTGCTCATAGAAACAGAGAGCATAACAGGTCTTTAAAACCAACAAGAGCCGGAAAGCTAACTAAAATGATGAAACGAAAAAGCTCTCCTCCAAAGAAACTCCAAGAAGAAATGACAGCTAATGAACTGCTCAAAACAGATATCAGCAGCATAAGTGAACAAGATTTTAGAATAATAATGGTGAAATTAATAGCTGGGCTTGAAAAAACATAGGGGACATCAAAGAAACTATGGCTACAGACAGAATGGAAAATAAAAATAGGCATGAAGAATTAAAAAATGCGATAAATGAGATCCATAATAAATTAGAGGCCTCCAACGCACGGCTTGAAGAGGCAGAAAGGAGAATAAGTGATTTAGAAGACACCATTATAGAAAAACAAGAAGCTGACAAAAAAAGAGACAAACTGATCCAGGAACAGGAAAGAAGAATTCGAGAGCTCAGCGACACAGTCAAACGCAACAATATCCGTATCATAGGAATCCCAGAAGAGGAAGAGAGAGGGAAAGGTGCTGAAGGAGTCCTGGAACAAATTATAGCAGAGAACTTCCCCGACCTGGGGAAGGAAGTCAATGTGGAAATACAAGAGGCTCAGAGGACTCCTCTCAGACGTAACTTGAATCGATCTTCTGCACGACATATCATCATAAAAATGGCAAAATACAAGGACAAAGAGAGAATTTTGAAAGCAGCTAGGGAGAAAAGGGCCCTCACATACAAAGGGAAACCCAACAGAGTGGTGACAGACCTATCTACTGAAACGTGGTAGGCCAGAAAGGAATGGCAAGAGATCTTCAATGTGATGAACAGTAAAAATATGCAACCAAGAATCCTCTATCCAGCAAGTCTGTCATTCAAAATAGAAGGAGAGATAAAAACCTTTCAAAACAAACAGAAATTGAAAGAATTTGTCACCACGAAGCCAGCCCTACAAGAAATTCTGAGGGGGGTGCTCTGAAGGAAAGGTTGCAAGGAACAAAATTCCAGAGACACCACCACAAACATGAACCCTACAAAAGATACAAAGACTCTAAACCCACATATTTCAATAATAACACTGAATGTAAATGGGTTGAATGCTCCAGTCAAAAGACATAGGTAGCAGAATGGATTAAAAAACAAAATCCATCTATATGCTGTCTACAAGAAACTCATTTTAGACGGGAAGATACCTTCAGATTAAAAGTAAGGGGATGGAGAAATATATATCATGCTACAGGAAATCAAAAGAAAGCCGGAGTAGCGATACTTATATCAGACAAACTGGACTTTAAATTAAAGACAATCACAAGAGATGAAGAAGGGCACTACATAATAATTACAGGGTCCATCCATCAGGAAGAACTAACAATCATAAATGTCTACGCACCGAATATGGAGGCACCTAAATATCTAAAACAGTTAATCACAAACAGAAACAAGCGTATAGATAAGAATGTGCTAATAGCAGGGGACTTTCATACTCCGCTTACAGCATTGGATAGGTCAACCAGACAGAAAATCACTAAAGAAATAATGGACTTGAAAGACACATTGGACCAGATGGACCTGACGGATATATTTAGAACTTTACATCCTGAGGCCAGGAAATTTACTTTCTTCTCAAGTGCGCTTGGCACATTCTCCAAGATAGATCACATACTGGGACATAAAGCAGCCCTCAATAAATATAAAAGAATAGAGATCATACCATGCACACTGTCAGATCACAATGCTTTGAAACTTGAAATCAATTACAGGAAGAAGTCTGGAAAACTTCCAAAAACATGGAGGTTAAAGAACACCCTTCTAAAGAATGAATGGGCCAATCAGGCAATTAGAGATGAAATTAAAAAATATATGGAAACAAATGAAAATGAAAACACAACAATTCAAAATCTATGGGATGCGGCCAAGGCAGTCCTAAGAGGAAAGTACATTGCTCTCCAGGCCTATTTCAAGAGATTAGAAAAAGCGCAAGTCCAAAATCTAACAGCTCACCTAAAGGAACTAGAGGCAGAGCAACAAGAACGCCCTAAACCCAGTACAAGAAGAGAAATAGTAAAAATTAGAGCAGAAATAAACAGCATAGAGACGAAAGAAACAATTGAACAGATCAATGAAACCAAGAGTTGGTTTTTTGAAAAGGTAAACAAAATTGACAAACCTCTAGCCAGACTTATCCAAAAGAAAAGAGAGAGCACCCAAATAGACAAAATTATGAATGGAAATGGACTTATTACCACCAACCCCTCAGAAATACAAGCAATTATCAGGGAATACTATGAAAAATTGTATGCCAACAAATTGGACAACTTAGAAGAAATGGACAAATTCCTAAACACACACTCACTACCAAAATTCACACGGGAAGAAATAGAAAACCTGAACAGACCCATAACGAGTGAAGAAATTGAATCAGTGATCAAAAATCTCCCAACAAATAAGAGCCCTGGACCTGATGGCTTCCCTGGGGAATTCTACCAGACATTTAAAACAGAATTAATCCCAATTCTTCTCAAGCTATTCCAAAAAATAGAAAGCGAAGGAAAACTCCCGGACTCATTTTATGAAGCCAGCATCACTCTGATTCCCAAGCCAGACAGAGATCCAGCAAAAAGAGAGAACTACAGGCCAATATCCTTGATGAATACGGATGCAAAAATTCTCAACAAGATCCTTGCAAATCGAATCCAGCAGCATATCAAAACAATCATCCACCAAGATCAAGTGGGATTCATTCCTGGGTTACAGGGCTGGTTCAACATTCGCAAATCAATCAATGTGATACATCACATCAATAAAAGAAAAGATAAAAACCATATGATCCTGTCAATAGATGCAGAAAAAGCATTTGACAAAATACAGCATCCCTTCTTAATAAAGACTCTCGAGAAAGTTGGGATAGAAGGAACCTACTTAAACATCATCAAAGCCATCTATGAGAAGCCTTCAGCTAACATCATCCTCAACGGGGAAAAACTCAGAGCTTTCCCCCTGAGATCAGGAACACGACAGGGATGCCCACTCTCACCACTGCTGTTTAACATAGTGCTGGAAGTCCTAGCATCAGCCATCAGACACCAAAAGGAAATCAAAGGCATCAGAATTGGCAAAGAGGAAGTCAAACTTTCACTCTTCGCAGATGACATGATACTCTACATAGAAACCCGACAGACTCCACCAGAAGCCTACTAGAACTGATCCAAGAATTCAGCCAAGTTGCAGGGTACAAAATCAACGTACAGAAATCGGTTGCATTTTTATACACCAACAATGAAGCAACAGAAAGAGAAATCAAGAAACTGATCCCATTCACAATGGCACAAAAAGCCATAAAATACCTCGGAATAAACCTAACCAAGGATACAAGAGATCTGTATGAGGAAAACTATAGAAAACTTATGAAGGAAATTGAAGAAGACACAAAGAAATGGAAAAACATTCCATGCTCATGGATAGGAAGAATAAATATAGTTAAGATGTCATTACTACCTAAGGCACTCTACACATTCAATGCAATTCCAATCAAAATTGCACCAGCATACTTCTCAAAACTAGAACAAACTATCCAAAAATTTGTATGGAACCACAAAAGACCCCGAATAGCCAAAGTAATCCTGAAAAATAAAACCAAAACGGGAGGGATCACCATCCCAGACTTTAGCCTCTACTACAAAGCTGTCATCATCAAGACAGTATGGTATTGGCACAAAAACAGACACATAGACCAATGGAACAGAATTGAGAACTCAGAAGTGGACCCAAAAGTATACAGCCAACTAATCTTTGACAAAGCAGGAAAGAATATCCATGGAAAAAAGACAGCCTTTTTAACAGATGGTGTTGGGAGAACTGGACAGCAACATGCAGAAGAATGAAACTAGATCATTTTCTCACACCATGCACAAAAATAAACTCAAAATGGATAAAGGACCTGAACGTGAGACAGGAAACTATCAACACCCTAGAGGAGAAAGCAGGAAACAACCTCCTTGACCTCCACCGCAGCAACTTCTTACTTGACACATCCCCAAAAGCAAGGGAATCAAGAGCAAAAATAAACTGTTGGGACCTCCTCAAGATTAAAAGCTTCTGCACAGCCAAGGAAACAACCCAGAAAATTAATAGGCAACCAACCGAATGGAAAAAGATAGTTGCAAATGACATATCAGATAAAGGGTTGATATCTAGAATCTACAAGGAACTCACCAAACTACACGCCCGAAAAACAAACAACCCAGTGAAGAAATGGGCAGAAGATATGAACAGACACTTCTCCAAAGAGGACATCCAGATGGCCAACAGACACATGAAACGATGCTCAGCATCCCTCCTCATCAGGGAAATACAAATCAAAACCACACTGAGATACCACCTCACGCCAGTCAGAGTGGCTAAAATGAGCCAATCAGAGAACTCTAGATGCTGGCGAGGATGTGGAGAAACGGGCACCCTCCTACACTGTTGGTGGGAATGTAAACTGGTACAGCCCCTCTGGAAAACAGTGTGGAGGTTCCTCAGGAAACGAACAATAGAACTCTCCTGTGACCCAGCAATAGCACTGCTAGGAATTTACCCAAGGGATACAGAAATGCTGATGCATAGGAGCACATGTACCCCAATGTTCATAGCAGCACTCTCCACAATAGCTAAAACATGGAAAGAGCCTCAGTGTCCATCAACAGATGAATGGATCAAGAAGATGTGGTTTATCTATACCATGGAATACTACATGGCAATGAGAAACAATGAAATCTGGCCATGTGTAGCAACATGGATGGACCTTGAGGGTGTTATGCTGAGCGAAATAAGTCAGGCAGAGAAGGACAAATATCATATGTGTGCACGTATAGGAGGATTAGGAGGAACTTAACAGAGGACCAAGGGGGAGAAGAAGGGGGAAATGGTGGGGGAAAGGGAGAGAGGCCAACCATGAGAGACTCTTGAATGCTGACAAAAACTGAGGACTGGTGGATGTGGGGGGAGGAGGGGTGGGCATTGAGGAGGGCACTTGTGGGGATGAGCACTGGGTGTTATGTGGAAACTAATTTGACAATAAACTATTTGTAAAAAAAAAAAAAAAGGAAATAAACCTTTTTTTTTTAAGACCAAAAAAATAAATAAATAAATAAATAAATATTGAGGTAAATAATTGGTGGATCCAGGGTTTTAATCAAATCTCGCCAGATTCTAAAGCTCATATAATTTCTACCAGACTACTCAGCTTCCCAAATCAATATAATTTGACAGTTGGTTAGCCAGGGGACAAACAAACAAACAAACAAACGAAACAGTGTGACTGTCACTTCTAAGGCTGTAACTGGAATGAATCAGGAAATGATAATTCCAATAATTAAGGACATAGATAACGCAGAGTTGAAGAGTTTCATTTAGGACTTGCCACACTCAGGTTATGACAGGACCTTTGAGAAGTAAGGTCTGAGGTGAGACTGGAGATAGTGGATGATTTTCAGAGTTGTCTGCAGAAGTGATAACTAAGTAGTAGTAGTAGTTGAAATTTTCAGTACTGATAAAAACCAACATTGATAGTTGTAACCCACACATAAGAGAACATGAAATGATTTAACAGCAGAACCCCAGGTAAGATAGTGCACTACAGGTGGCTGCAAATCTAAATGCAAAATAGAAGGTAACCATGAGGAAATTATTTTTCAATAGTTAGGTACTCTCTCCAGTTGAGCTCAGTTGGAAGGGGTTCTTTTTCATCAAAACCCATGGAAATCTATAAACAACTTTATGCCAATTGTGGTGGACAGCCTCTAAGATGGTCCCTAGTGATCCCCACCTCTTGGTATTCATGATTTTGAGTAAGTCCCTGAGAGTGGGCTGGTCTTAGAGACTTGTTGCAAAGAAATGGAATGTAGCAGAGGTAACGTCTGCCATTTCTGAAATTAGGTTACAAAAAAGGCTATTTTCCATGTTGGGCACCCCCTCTCTAGTTCATTTGCTTACTTTCTCGGAGTGAACACAGATGCCATGTTGTGAGCTGTCCTATGGAAAGGCCCTTTGGCCAGGGGCTGATATCTCTGACCAGCATACCTGAGGCCTGCCAGTACCCATGGGAAGAAACTTGGAAGAGCATCCTCTCCCATCAAGCCTCAAAATGACCAGAGCCCTATCCAATACCTTGACTGCAGGGTTGTGAGAAATCAGGAGCAAAGGCATCCAACTAAGGCATGCCTGGATTTCTGACCCCCAGAAACTGTCAAATAATATATATTTAGTGTTTGAAGTCACTGCATTTTGAGGCAATTTGTTACAGAGCAATAGAAAACTAATGCATCATCACCTCAAGCACTGTGAGGAGAGAAAAATGGAGTTACTCTCTGGTGTTGGTGATTAGAAGATGAAGCAGAACATTGCAGAGGACTCAAATTGAGATGGAATGCATTTATTTACATATCGGCTTTGCACAGATCTGTATGGTGGCTGATTGTGATTGAACTATACAGTTCTTTGGAAATATTTTTTAACATCACATTTATTGCTGAGTTTGGTCCTTGTGCCACTGAAGATGGGAAAAACAGTTCCAATACAAGGAAGGCATGAAGTAGCATAGGACATGAACTGAGGCCAAGAAGTGAAGCAAAGGAAAGGACTCAAAGAAGATTAGACCAGAGTCAGGTCCCTGGGTTTCTCTGGAAGATTCCATAAAAATCTCAAGTCAGAAAGTACTAAAATTGAAACGAGAAGATCACAGTCATGATATCTACACATTAATTGTAGTGTGTGGCACACATAGTGCCCAGAACCAGACCCAATGCTTATTACTGTTATGATGTGACTGTCTAAACAACAATCTGTGGTGTTAACCAGGATCTACATAAAGATAGCTAACCCATGTATATAATGCTTACTATGTGCCAGGAACTTTTCCAAGCTGATGACTTATCAGTGACCTCATGTTAAGTACTATTATTATCCTCATTTTGTAAATGAGGAAACTGAGGCGCAAGAACTTTAAATAACTTACTTAAGCATCCACCTAGAAAGCCCTAGAATCAGGATTTGAGCACAGTCAGTCTGGCTTCAGAATCCATTTGTTACCACTGCTTTGAAATACATTTCCAATTGATCTTTTCATGGAAATAGGAAGAAAGCAACCAATTGTTATTTTTTAACATTTAGTCTTAGAATCAGAAAGGAAGAGGCAATTCTTAACGTGCAGATAGTGTAAAAGACAGGAAAAGAACTCATCCTTTGGGAAAAGAGAGGCATGGTAAACTCTACATTTCTTTTGGCTCCCCAGATCAACTCCCTGTCCTTATCCATCCAGCTCTGAACTCTAGTAGAAAGCTGATGTCTATAAACTGCAACAACTTTCTCTATTGTTCCTGGCTTTTCTGGGGAGGGGTGGGGAGGTGGGGAGCAGGGTCAGCCGCCAGCTCTTTTCTAGTTGGGTTGTCATGGGTTAGTTGCATGTTCTCTGAAAGGTCAGAGCTCTTGCCTGGCAGCACTGTCTGCAGCATTACCTTCTCCAGGACCCAGAAACCTCTTTCTATTGCCCCTTAAGTCCAAGGCCTAGAAGCCAGTCAAGCAGTATTGTAATATCCTTCATGGGCTCCCTAACTCTGTGTCATCTTTGCACATTGCTGCTTTATTAAACTCTCTTCGTTTGTTTGTATCAGTTCTGTATATTTTCTTTTGCTGTGGCCCCGGGTGGATCGTAGGGTTTTCTTTATCATGACAAGGTACACAAAACTAGCATAGAAGTTTGAAGAAAGGAAGATTTCAAAAGAGCACCTTTTGGTGCCACTCATATTACCTTCCCAATTTGTCCCTTGTACTCTTGGGTCCAGCTGTCATAGAGAGATGGTCAGAAGGGTTCCAATAAAACAAAAGCGTGTATCACCAGAGGTAAGTGAGAGAGCAAAAGAAGAAAGAGGTGTCTCAACGGCCAAATGGAAAATTACAATAGCTCTCAATGGGTGGCTTTTTGTCTGTTTGTTTTTTGTTTTTCCCAGGGGTAGATTTTAGACAAGCCTAAGGTATCCTAAATACAGAAGGCAACATTCGTAAGGCTGCTTTTACAGCTTTTTGCTAAAAACATTATAAACCAGAGAACACCTTCATTGTGATCAATTTCTTGTGATTGCCCTTTCAATTGATATGGCCCTAGGGAGACTAACATGATATATATTTATGTTATTGAAAGTAATTGTTAATTTGTGTAATGTTCAGAAGTGAAATGGCTCCTTTAGGTGTACTGATAAGAAAAATGGGTTACACATAGCTGACAATTTAGTCAAAATTCTAGTGAACCAGAATAAATAATTTGAGAAGAAAAAGAAAACTAAATAATGGGTATTATGGCTGTCAAGGAGTTTAGGTGCCTTTCACTGGAAATGAATCCCTACATAGCTTAAATGAAGAAGGCTAATAATATTAGTCATGTCAGTGAGCACCAGACACCGGAGCACAGCGAGGATGAGAATCAGTCCATGTTTATTCGGGAATGTTTAACTCCTGTTTCTCAGTCTTACTTTGGAATTCATTTTCATAGGCCATGGATAATCCAAATCTGGCCACTTGTCTATTTTTGTAAATAAAGTTTTATTGGTACACAACCATGAACATTGGTTTATGCATTGGTCTTGGCTGCTTTCCAGACTGTCAGCATTAAGTAGCTGGAAGAGAGATTCTATGGCCTACAAAACCTAAAATGTTATCTAGTCCTTTACATAAAAAAGCTTGATCACCTCCAATTTAGACTATCAATAGCTACTTTTTCTCTGCCCTTCTTAAAATTCCTAACTTTCCACTTCCTTCATCTTTTTAGATTCTATGGAGATACATAATATTGGATTGTGCAACTTGGAAATAGCAGATAGAAAAGGACAAGCCCAGGACAGCAACCAGGAGACCTGTGTCCATCCAGTTCAAAGGGAAAACATTTTACTTTTTTCTAAGATTTTGTTGAATTTCAATAATCTCTTCAAGCTCTAAAATTACTAGTGTGTGAAGAGTCTAAAGCATGATCCTTGGAAACAACCAATGTTATATATTAAGTGAAAAAATAAAAGCCTATTAAAAAATCATTGATAGCAATGGAATAATTGTCTCAAAACTGCACTTTTCCATATTAATCTTCTGAAATTCACATTTTAGGCATGCCAATCTTCTACCCAAGGCTTTCAAAAACTTCTCATGCCCAGTGATCTAGAACCATAGATATCATATTGATAAAAATCACTATTAAAACGAAAAACAAATTTCTGGGGCACCTGTGAGGCATCTGACTGTTGATTTCAGCTCAGATCATGATCTCAAGAGATCAAGCCCTGCGCTGGGCTCACTGGGCATGGAGCCTGCTTGAGACTCTCTCTGTCTCTCCCTTTCCCTCGAAATCTCCCCCACCATATTCTTTCTCTCTCCTCTCTCTCTGTTTCTGTCTCTCTCTCTCTGACTCTCAAAAAAAAAAAAAAGGTAAATTTCTGAAAGAGGCTTGCATTATGATAACACTGATACAAAATGTTGAAATATGAAAGTTAGTATTACATAGCTTTGGGGATACATGTATACATGCAAAAGGATGTGCCTGGGAAAGATAAACTCATAATTCCAAAAAAAGGATACTCATGGTTGGGAAAAGAAAAAAAATATCATCTGAGATGAATAAATGTGAAATTTCAACCGTAATTTGTAATATTTTTTCTTATGTTGGATGGTACATACACAGATATTTGTTTGTTTATTTAAATTTCTTACATGTCTGATATATTTAAGAAAAAAATTATAAAATAATCATCCATCTATCAGTCTTTCTAATCTGATTTCCCAGCACCTTCTACCTAAGTCAGATTAGTCTACAAGCTTAAATTGATCTTTTGTTTTTTTTTTTTTAAGAAATATTTTATTTTATTTATATATGTTTTTCATTTTTATATGTACTATAGAATACATAGTTTATGTATGTATATACATGAAAATAAGGAGAGACAGTATATATAGTTATGTATGTATTCTAAGGTATTTTCCAACCCAAAGAACTTTAAGTGAAGGAGAAATATTTGTATAGTGAAAAGTTTTCTTTTATGTAGTAGAGAATAAAATTATCAGGAAATCTCTTTTTTGTTTCTTTATTTTTTTTTAGAAATATTTTGTTTATTTTATTTATATATATGTTTTTCATTTTTATATGTACTATAGAATATATAGTGTATGTATGTATATACATGAAAATAAGGAGAGACAGTATATATAGTTATGTATGTATTCTAAGGTGTTTTCCAACCCATAGAACTTTAAGTGAAGGAGAAATATTTGTATAGTGAAAAGTTTTCTTTTATGTCTTAGAGAATAAAATTATCAGGAAATCTCTTGTTTCTTTTTTTTCTTTTTTTTTTTTTTTTTTACAAATAGTTTATTGTCAAATTAGTTTCCACATAACACTCAGTGCTCATCCCCACAAGTGTCCTCCTCCATGCCCATCCTCCTCCCCACATCCATCAGTCCTCAGTTTTTGTCAGCATTCAAGAGTCTCTCATGGTTGGCCTCTCTCCCTTTCCCCCACCATTTCCGCCCTTCTTCTCCCCCTTGGTCCTCTGTTAAGTTCCTCCTAATCCTCCTATACGTGCACACATATGATATTTGTCCTTCTCTGCCTGACTTATTTCGCTCAGCATAACGCCCTCAAGGTCCATCCATGTTGCTACACATGGCCAGATTTCATTGTTTCTCATTGCCATGTAGTATTCCATGGTATAGATAAACCACATCTTCTTGATCCATTCATCTGTTGATGGACACTGAGGCTCTTTCCATGTTTTAGCTATTGTGGAGAGTGCTGCTATGAACATTGGGGTACATGTGCTCCTATGCATCAGCATTTCTGTATCCCTTGGGTAAATTCCTAGCAGTGCTATTGCTGGGTCACAGGAGAGTTCTATTGTTCGTTTCCTGAGGAACCTCCACACTGTTTTCCAGAGGGGCTGTACCAGTTTACATTCCCACCAACAGTGTAGGAGGGTGCCCGTTTCTCCACATCCTCGCCAGCATCTAGAGTTCTCTGATTGGCTCATTTTAGCCACTCTGACTGGCGTGAGGTGGTATCTCAGTGTGGTTTTGATTTGTATTTCCCTGATGAGGAGCGATGCTGAGCATCGTTTCATGTGTCTGTTGGCCATCTGGATGTCCTCTTTGGAGAAGTGTCTGTTCATATCTTCTGCCCATTTCTTCACTGGGTTGTTTGTTTTTCGGGCGTGTAGTTTGGTGAGTTCCTTGTAGATTCTGGATATCAACCCTTTATCTGATATGTCATTTGCAACTATCTTTTTCCATTCGGTTGGTTGCCTATTAATTTTCTGGGTTGTTTCCTTGGCTGTGCAGAAGCTTTTAATCTTGAGGAGGTCCCAACAGTTTATTTTTGCTCTTAATTCCCTTGCTTTTGGGGATGTGTCAAGTAAGAAGTTGCTGCGGTGGAGGTCAAGGAGGTTGTTTCCTGCTTTCTCCTCTAGGGTGTTGATAGTTTCCTGTCTCACGTTCAGGTCCTTTATCCATTTTGAGTTTATTTTTGTGCATGGTGTGAGAAAATGATCTAGTTTCATTCTTCTGCATGTTGCTGTCCAGTTCTCCCAACACCATCGGTTAAAAAGGCTGTCTTTTTTCCATCGGATATTCTTTCCTGCTTTGTCAAAGATTAGTTGGCTGTATACTTTTGGGTCCACTTCTGAGTTCTCAATTCTGTTCCATTGGTCTATGTGTCTGTTTTTGTGCCAATACCATACTGTCTTGATGATGACAGCTTTGTAGTAGAGGCTAAAGTCTGGGATGGTGATCCCTCCCGTTTTGGTTTTATTTTTCAGGATTACTTTGGCTATTCGGGGTCTTTTGTGGTTCCATACAAATTTTTGGATAGTTTGTTCTAGTTTTGAGAAGTATGCTGGTGCAATTTTGATTGGAATTGCATTGAATGTGTAGAGTGCTTTAGGTAGTAATGACATCTTAACTATATTTATTCTTCCTATCCATGAGCATGGAATGTTTTTCCATTTCTTTGTGTCTTCTTCAATTTCCTTCATAAGTTTTCTATAGTTTTCCTCATACAGATCTCTTGTATCCTTGGTTAGGTTTATTCCGAGGTATTTTATGGCTTTTTGTGCAATTGTGAATGGGATCAGTTTCTTGATTTCTCTTTCTGTTGCTTCATTGTTGGTGTATAAAAATGCAACCGATTTCTGTACGTTGATTTTGTACCCTGCAACTTGGCTGAATTCTTGGATCAGTTCTAGTAGGCTTCTGGTGGAGTCTGTCGGGTTTTCTATGTAGAGTATCATGTCATCTGCGAAGAGTGAAAGTTTGACTTCCTCTTTGCCAATTCTGATGCCTTTGATTTCCTTTTGGTGTCTGATGGCTGATGCTAGGACTTCCAGCACTATGTTAAACAGCAGTGGTGAGAGTGGGCATCCCTGTCGTGTTCCTGATCTCAGGGGGAAAGCTCTGAGTTTTTCCCCGTTGAGGATGATGTTAGCTGAAGGCTTCTCATAGATGGCTTTGATGATGTTTAAGTAGGTTCCTTCTATCCCAACTTTCTCGAGAGTCTTTATTAAGAAGGATGCTGTATTTTGTCAAATGCTTTTTCTGCATCTATTGACAGGATCATATGGTTTTTATCTTTTCTTTTATTGATATGATGTATCACATTGATTGATTTGCGAATGTTGAACCAGCCCTGTAACCCAGGAATGAATCCCACTTGATCTTGGTGGATGATTCTTTTGATATGCTGCTGGATTCGATTTGCAAGGATCTTGTTGAGAATTTTTGCATCCGTATTCATCAAGGATATTGGCCTGTAGTTCTCTTTTTTTGCTGGATCTCTGTCTGGCTTGGGAATCAGTGTGATGCTGGCTTCATAAAATGAGTCCGGGAGTTTTCCTTCGCTTTCTATTTTTTGGAATAACTTGAGAAGAATTGGGATTAATTCTGTTTTAAATGTCTGGTAGAATTCCCCAGGGAAGCCATCAGGTCCAGGGCTCTTATTTGTTGGGAGATTTTTGATCACTGATTCAATTTCTTCACTCGTTATGGGTCTGTTCAGGTTTTCTATTTCTTCCCGTGTGAATTTTGGTAGTGAGTGTGTGTTTAGGAATTTGTCCATTTCTTCTAAGTTGTCCAATTTGTTGGCATACAATTTTTCATAGTATTCCCTGATAATTGCTTGTATTTCTGAGGGGTTGGTGGTAATAAGTCCATTTCCATTCATAATTTTGTCTATTTGGGTGCTCTCTCTTTTCTTTTGGATAAGTCTGGCTAGAGGTTTGTCAATTTTGTTTACCTTTTCAAAAAACCAACTCTTGGTTTCATTGATCTGTTCAATTGTTTCTTTCGTCTCTATGCTGTTTATTTCTGCTCTAATTTTTACTATTTCTCTTCTTGTACTGGGTTTAGGGCGTTCTTGTTGCTCTGCCTCTAGTTCCTTTAGGTGAGCTGTTAGATTTTGGACTTGCGCTTTTTCTAATCTCTTGAAATAGGCCTGGAGAGCAATGTACTTTCCTCTTAGGACTGCCTTGCCGCATCCCATAGATTTTGAATTGTTGTGTTTTCATTTTCATTTGTTTCCATATATTTTTTAATTTCATCTCTAATTGCCTGATTGGCCCATTCATTCTTTAGAAGGGTGTTCTTTAACCTCCATGTTTTTGGAAGTTTTCCAGACTTTTTCCTGTAATGGATTTCAAGTTTCAAAGCATTGTGATCTGACAGTGTGCATGGTATGATCTCTATTCTTTTATATTTATTGAGGGCTGCTTTATGTCCCAGTATGTGATCTATCTTGGAGAATGTGCCATGCGCACTTGAGAAGAAAGTAAATTTCCTGGCCTCAGGATGTAAAGTTCTAAATATATCCGTCAGGTCCATCTGGTCCAATGTGTCTTTCAAGTCCATTATTTCTTTAGTGATTTTCTGTCTGGTTGACCTATCCAATGCTGTAAGCGGAGTATGAAAGTCCCCTGCTATTAGCACATTCTTATCTATACGCTTGTTTCTGTTTGTGATTAACTGTTTTAGATATTTAGGTGCCTCCATATTCGGTGCGTAGACATTTATGATTGTTAGTTCTTCCTGATGGATGGACCCTGTAATTATTATGTAGTGCCCTTCTTCATCTCTTGTGATTGTCTTTAATTTAAAGTCCAGTTTGTCTGATATAAGTATCGCTACTCCGGCTTTCTTTTGATTTCCTGTTGCATGATATATATTTCTCCATCCCCTTACTTTTAATCTGAAGGTATCTTCCCGTCTAAAATGAGTTTCTTGTAGACAGCATATAGATGGATTTTGTTTTTAATCCATTCTGCTACCCTATGTCTTTTGATTGGAGCATTCAGCCCATTTACATTCAGTGTTATTATTGAAATATGTGGGTTTAGAGTCTTTGTATCTTTTGTAGGGTTCATGTTTGTGGTGGTGTCTCTGGAATTTTGTTCCTTGCAACCTTTCCTTCAGAGCATCCCCCACAGGATTTCTTGTAGGGCTGGCTTCGTGGTGACAAATTCTTTCAATTTCTGTTTGTTTTGAAAGGTTTTTATCTCTCCTTCTATTTTGTATGACAGACTTGCTGGATAGAGGATTCTTGGTTGCATATTTTTACTGTTCATCACATGGAAGATCTCCTGCCATTCCTTTCTGGCCTACCACGTTTCAGTAGATAGGTCTGTCACCACTCTGATGGGTTTCCCTTTGTATGTGAGGGCCCTTTTCTCCCTTTTCTCCTAGCTGCTTTCAAAATTCTCTCTTTGTCCTTGTATTTTGCCATTTTTATGATGATATGTCGTGCAGAAGATCGATTCAAGTTACGTCTGAGGGGAGTCCTCTGAGCCTCTTGTATTTCCACATTGACTTCCTTCCCCAGGTCGGGGAAGTTCTCTGCTATAATTTGTTCCAGGACTCCTTCAGCACCTTTCCTTCTCTCTTCCTCTTCTGGGATTCCTATGATACGGATATTGTTGCGTTTGACTGTATCGCTGAGCTCTCGAATTCTTCTTTCCTGTTCCTGGATCAGTTTGTCTCTTTTTTTGTCAGCTTCTTGTTTTTCTAGAATGGTGTCTTCTAAATCACTTATTCTCCTTTCTGCCTCTTCAAGCCATGCATTGGAGGCCTCTAATTTATTATGTATCTCATTGATCGTATTTTTTAATTCTTCATGCCTATTTTTATTTTCCATTCTGTCTGTAGCCATAGTTTCTTTGATGTCCCCTATGTTTTTTTCAAGCCCTGCTATTAACTTTACCATTATTATTCTAAAATCTTGTTCACTGATGCTGCTGGTCTGTTTTGAGCAGTTCATTAGCTGTCATTTCTTCTTGGAGTTTCTTTGGAGGAGAGCTCTTTCGTTTCATCATTTTAGTTAGCTTTCCAGCTCTTGTTGGTTTTAAAGACCTGTTATGCTCTCTGTTTCTATGAGCGCTGCTATATCCAAGAAGACTCTTTGACTTTCCAGGGCCTATCCTTTCAGAGATTGTTTTTTGATTGGTATCCCTCAGTCTCTCTTGCTGGGATCTTAGTTATTTTATTTTCCTATTCATAGTGATATTTGGGACTCTTCACCTTGTGTACTCTAGCTTGTTTCTTGAGGTAGCCCTGGAAAAGAAAACAGATAGACAAACACACAGGGAGCAGGAGCACACAAACGCACAGGCTAATTCAACTAACATGCAAAGCGAGAGGGAAAACGAAGAAGTTAAGAGAAAAGACGGAGGCGGGAGGGCGAAAAATAGGGAGCCTAAAATACATACAAGGGTCAAAAAGGGGAAAAGAAAAGGAAAAAAGAAGAAAACCGATGGACAAAGAATGGTTTAAAGCATATACGTAGATTTCCCAGCTACAGTTAAATAGCCGTGTGTATGCAGTGCTGGTTGAAGAGCATAGAGAAAAAGAGAGAAGGCAGGGCGAGACAAGGCAGATTTGGAAATAGAATGAACAGACAGAAGGGATAAGAAACTTTTTTCAAAGAGGTAAAGGGTAGAATATGGTTGGATAGGTGAGAGAAGGATGCTGGAGTTATCCAGAGAAACTGTATAGTCTAATTACTCCTGAGAGAAAGAGCTGAAAACGTTGGTAGGTGTAGAATTTACATTTACAGAATGGACTTGTTGTGATTGTTTAAGCAAGCTGGCGACCAGAGTTAATCAGGTCAGTGTTTTGGGGAAAAAAGCGAGAAAAGAGAAAGAAGAAGAAAAAAAGAAAGAGAAAAGAAAGGGGAAAAAAAAGAAAGAAGGAAAAAAAAGGAAAAAAAAGAAAAAAAAAGGAAAAAAGAAAGAGGAAAAAAAAAAAAGGGAGGAGGGCACCTCTCAGGCAGGGATGGGCGTGGCGTGATCCGATGCCTCAGGCGGAGGTTCTGACTTGGCGATTGTGGGGAGGAGAGTGAAGGTGCTCCAGTCCCTTCTTGAACCCCGCGCTGCCGCTCACTTTTTTTTGGCGTGTCAACTCCCCGTTCCGGGGACGCAGCCGAAGTTGGTTGCACTCTTCAACCCAGACCAGTTACAATCTCCAAATCCCAGTCCGCGCCCCGCTGAAGTTGCCTTAGACACAGCTTCCCAGACAACCCCCTGGGGCTATTCCAGGCTCCCTGCTGAGCTCTGGGGGCGGAGTCAGGATCGCTGCTTCCTTCTCTGGGTCAGGCTGGCGCGCATGCCCGGGGACTTGCCTGCCGGGTCCGCGTAGCCCGAGCCCGCTGGAGTGAGGAAAACCGGGTCCCTCTATGGCTCGTCACCCGAAACACGAACTCACAGGCAAATTTCCCAGTTTTTAACTCTTTGACTTCCCTCTCGAGTTCCAGCCAGCCAGGAGCGCGGCACCTGGTGTCAGCGCGGCTCTTTCAGGGGTTCCAGCCGCCCTGGAGCTACAATGGCGGCAGGCGCGCCGCCGCTCTGAAATCCAACCTCCAGGAGCGGCACAAAGAAGCAGTTTGTGTGCTCAGCCTCCCCCAGGACCAGTTGGCGCGAGGGGACCTGGTGTGCAGGTATTTGGCAAGTACGGTCTTTCTATGCACCAGGCGGAGGTTTTTTCCCCCCGAGCGGAGGTTTTTCTGTTTCGGACTCTCTCCTTTTCTCCTCTCACTCCCCGTAGAGGGTAGAGGGGAATCGCCTCCCACCCTGGAGTCTCCGATCCCGGCCTGATTTTATCTTCCCCGGTTCGCACTCACGTTAGAAGGCTCTCTCAGTGGATTCTGTGTCCTTTTTCTCCCAGTCTCTCAGGTTTTGTAAGGTTTCCAATGGCTTCAGATCTTTTCTGTGTGTTGTATGGTCGTGAGTGCAAGTACGGAGCTCCTTACTTCTCCGCCATCTTGGCCTCCCTCTCAAGCTTAAATTGATCTTGATATCCTCCTTAAATATGTATGTTTTGGGGCAGTTTTCCTCATATTGCTGTCTTATCTGTAAGTTTTTTCCCTCTGTCCCCTTCTTATCCTTAAAGTCTCACTTATTCCATGACATCCGCAGTATACAGTAGTTTCTCTTTTCTTTTACCAAGTATGGTGCATGTTCTCTAAGTCAACATTTGGTTTCCTATAAATATATATATTTTTTTGTATCCAAATTTTAAACTGTAAAAGAGTAAGGGTTCTGTGTTATACATATTTATAACCCCCACAATGCCTTTCAGAGAGCAGAGAACTATAGTTTGATAGATATTCTAAAAATGTTTAAATATATTGTTAACATTTGTGCTTTCCCTTTTCTGCTTGGTTCAGTGGGTTTGGTAGACCCAAGACACTGGGGTTTAAGATGTGAAGCCCACTGCTGCTTGCAATCCTCAGGAGAGAATCTCTTGAGGGAGTAGTCCCAGTATAGAAGCAGCTCCCTGAGGTTGTCTGGCTTATCTTGTATTTTCCTTTCTAAAAAAAAAAAAAAAATATATATATATATATATATATATATATACATATGTATATTTATATATACACATATGTATTTTTATATATATATATATATATATATACACATATATATATATATGAAGAAGAGTAACAATAGGGCAGATTGCAGAGTAGGAAGCACCAGGAACCCATTCCCACCTAAACAGTAATTGCATTGATAAAACAGTCGAAAGTATCTATTTTGGAACTACGAAGTCTATTTGAATGCTGATAGTTTCAAGGGGAAAACTTGGTTGGTAAATTGTGATTAATATCTGTTGATTTTAGCTTTTAACTCTGCAGTGGCAACCCATGGCAGGCAATTGTGGGCACAATAATCTGCATTCCTCATGTGGCTCACTGAAACCAGGGTGGGCAATAAGGCACCTCCAAAGGCAATATTGTCCTCCAAATATGAAGGTTCTATGTTCTGATTATGGACGGCTGCTTCTGATTGCTGACATGCAGACATAGAGGTTGTCTGCTATTGTTTCAGCCCCCATTGGATTCAGTGGTTTCTAGGGAATTTCAATGAATGTACTTGTTTTGAATGTATACAGGGGTGGGGTGAAGAGTTTTGTTTGTTTGTTTGTTTTTATCTGTGTATATGGAGGAATTTAGAAAGCCACTTCACATGCTCAGAGAAAGACATGGGCTCAGAAAAGACCTGTGAAGACTATAGTATTTCACTTCAGGCTAATCCCTGTTACAAAGATATCCTGTAACAATTAAAAACAAAACAAAGCAGGGGCGCCTGGGTGGCGTAGTTGGTTAAGCGTCCGACTTTCGCTTGGGTCATGATCCTGTGGTTCGTGGGTTCGAGCCCTGCGTCGGGCTCTGTGCTGACTGCCAGCTCAGAGCCTGGAGCCTGTTTCAGTCTGTGAGTCCCTCTCTCTCTGACCCTCCCCTGCTCACGCTGTCTCTCTCTCTCCTAGAAATAAATAAAAATATTAAAACAAAACAAAACAAAACAAACAAACAAAAAAAAAGATTGCAATAAAAAGAAACTAGGCAATAACTTTAAGCTACATGAAGAAGTAAAGATCTCTAGTATAAGTAAGTATATGGGTGATTGTAAAACTAGTTTTATTGTGATTTTTCTTTGTATATCCATTTTTAATTTTCTACATGATTTAGGAGACAAATACATAAATATAATTATCAACCTATGTTATTGAGCATACAAAATATGAAAAAGATGCAATCTCTAGCATCAATAAAAAGAAGAGCCAGAAGGAAAAGCTGTAGAGTTTCTTTCTGTAAGTTATTAAAGTTAAATTTCTATAAATTAAAATTAAACTGTTTTAACTTTATACTGTTAAATGTAATCTCTATGACAACCACAAGGAAAATTTCTATAGAATATACACAAAAGTAAATGAGAGAAGAATAAAAATATTTCACTTTTACAAAAAATCAACTAAATACAGAAGAAGTCAGTATAGAGAAAATAAGGGACAAAGAAAGCTTTAAAGTTTATGTAAAACAGATAGCAGAATGTCAGAAGTAAGTCACTCCTTATTAGTAATTACTTTAAATATAAATGGATTAATCTCTGTAAGCAAAAGACAAAGATTGACAGAATGGATTTTAAAATATAATCCAACTACATGATATTTATTAGAGATTCACTTTAGATCCAAAGACTCAAATATATTGAAAGTGAAAGAACAGGAAGGAGGGGGGGAACTTCCTCGCAAATAGTGACCAAAAGAGAACTGGGATGGCTATATTAATGTCAGATAAAATAGAGTTAAATAAAACAAATTTACAAAAACAAAACAAAACAAAGAAAAGCGTAATGTATTAACAAGAGGTTCAATATAGCAAGAAGATATAACACTTACAAACATTTATGTACCTAATAACAGGATGTGGAGAAACTGGTATTCTGTGCATTCCTGGTGGGAATGTAAAATGGTACAACATCTATGGAAAACAGTTTTACATTTTCTCAAAAAGTTAAACATAGAACCACCATATGACCTACGTTCCACTCCTCAGAAGAATACAGAACACTTTTAACTAGGAACTCAAATAGATATTTATACACCAATGTGCATAGCAGCATGATTCACGTAGCCAGAAGGTAGAAACTACTTGTACCCATCAATAGACAGGTGGATAAATAAAATGTGATACATGTACATAAAATAATATTATTTAGCCTTTGAAAAGGGAATGACTTTTTGTACGCTACAACATGGATAAACATTGAAAACATGCTTAGCAAAATAAGCCAGACACAGAAGGACACATATTGTTAATTCCATTTATACTGAGTTCCTAGGACAAATGCATTCATAGTGACAGAAAGTAGAATAGCGGTTAACAGGGGCTAGGGGAAGAAGACAACTGGGGTCTGTGGTTAATGGGTGTGGAGTTTTTGTTGGGGATGATGAAAGTTTTCTGAATACAGATAGTGGTGATAGTTACACAATATTTTGATGTATTTGATCCCCCCAAATTGCACACTTATGAATAGTCAAAATGATAAAAGAATGTCATATATATTTTACCATAATAAAAAATTATCTCTGGAGACAGTCCAACAGCAGGCCAGACAACATCACAGGATAGGCAGGATACCCCCCACTCCGCCCCCAATGTTGGGAATGAAAAATCTGTAGATGCTAGAGTTTGAGAAAAAGTTGTAATGGTTAGAAAATATAATTCTTCCATCCCTTCCCTGTCCAGGTTCTGGAAGAATGTGTGCAAGCCCATATTTCCTTAAGTACTTGATTTCATGCAAAACACACTCACAGCATTGGAGACACTCTGCCTTGAAGAGCTAACAGTAAATCTATGCAGAACTGAGTCAGAGAACATGCCATGGTAAATTGATTGATTTTTGTGTCAAAAATCTATTTCGTTTAAAATGGTAAGACTTGTCTCATTCCTAGTGAATTTCACTAGAAGTTAGAGAAATGATGGAAGATCAACTGGAAAAAAGCATGTTATAAAACTATTAGAAAATGTTTTGAATCCACTAAGTCCTCTCACCTCATCCTAGTCACAGTTCTATCTCCAGCATCCAGCACAGTGTTGGCATAAGTTAGATACACAAAAAGTTGTTTGTTGAATGAAGAAATAGGCTCCCCTTTAAACTCCTAAGACAGATCGTTGTTTACTTAGGTCCATAAAGACGACATGTGATTAAGTCACTCTTGCGTAGCTGTGTTCTTATTAAATGTCCTGAGTAATATCCCATGTGGGTAATTGGTGATAGCAGTTAGAATTTGTCCCAGATACAACACTAGGGTCAATGACTCCATATGATATTAAAATGGGTTTATTAGGCTCAATAACAATTGGACTTTGGTCTTTATGTAATATCAGTGTTCATTTGCCAATCTTTGCTCACATTGCTTCATCACGAAATTCTTTTACACATTTATACTTTTAATGTTTTGCTTTAATTTTGATTAAAAACAATGTTTAAAACTTATATAAACAAAAGTATTAATTTGTGCTTGTGACTGTGTATAGTAATAATGTATATAATTATAATACAATAATAATAATTAACAATCCTGAAATGGAGAAAGGAAGAGTAAGGAAACACTCCTGTAATGAATAAATGTAATTTTAATTTACTCTTCAAGCTGAAGTCTATCTTAGCCATGAAGAAAACGTCCCTTTTTATCTCCACAACATTAGCATTATTTCTATCTCACCTACAATATATACTTTCAAACTTGAAGAGTGGGAAGTTTTAAATGACATTCAGAATTCAGAAAGATTCTTTATAAACAGAAAGAACAGCAAGTTCACACAAACAGGCACATATATTGGCAAGCTGACATGTACAAATATAGACACCATCTCAAGATGGCTGTGAGGAGAGAACCATGTCAAAGCTGATAAATTATTCATCACCTGTTCCACAGAGTGAACACTATCAGGTAATGATCTGTAATTATTAATAAATAATTTAAGCTTTAATAGCTCTGAAATGAAATGCTTAATTGCATCACAACATAATTAATGGAATTAGCTGCTATGTTTAAAATGTGAATTTTTTTCTTCAGTCTTTCTTTTTCATATTTTCTTTGCCCCAAATGTGGTAACCCAGAGAACAAATAAGATGATTAAATTCTAAGTGTGTGTGTGTGTGTGTGTGTGTGTGTGTGTGTGTGTTTCAGCATTGGGATATGTGTGTGTGGATTTGTTCTGTGACTCTTGATATCGAAGGTATTCCAGGAAGTGGAGAAATAAGCATTACTGAATCATCCCTGACAGTAACCCAAATAGTGACTTTCTCTAAGATTGGTGCAATATTTAATTCAGGAACTACAGAGTTCCTACGGTGCATAAAGCTTTGTGGTTAGCATGGGGAAGGGGTGGAGGCAGGGTGGGAGGAAGGGAGAGAATGGAGCTATAGGCAGAAGCAAGATAAACTCCAGGCTTTTTGGAGGATATAGTCTCCTGAGGCAACAGTCATGAGATGCAAAACACAGACTCTAATTTACAAACTCATTGGTGAAACTGGAAAAGACAGGGCCGAGGTCATGAAGACATCCCACCCAACACCTGATTCCAACACCTTTCTCACCATAGGAGTCATAGTGGTTCATAGAGCTTTCATTATGTCTCATTATCTCATTATGTGTCATTTTTCATAATCCCCACATAGTCTGTGAACTTCCAGACTTTCTCTACTTTGCCTCAGTTTTGGGAGTCATATCCTGCCTCTCACTTACTACCTGCTTATATATCATATAGCTCTGTAAGCCTTGCTAAGCCTTGAAGGAGGCCTAATACAGATTTGGGGAGTGCTCACCAGGAATATATTCTGGAAGAAGAGAAATAGTCAAGGATGAGTAAGCACAGACTAAAGAGCAAGGATTCATCTGGATGGGGTAGAAGGAAAGCCAGAGTAAAAGCCAAGAGGGATAGCAGGTGTGTTTGAAGTGAAAGTCCAGAGGGTAACTGGCAGGGCTTTTTAGAAAGTTGGATACTTACCACCCACATCTACCAAGTTGTATGATAATCTTCTTACTTTACAGATATTAACCCATTTAATGTCTCAATAATCCTGTGAAAGAAGTACTATCATTACTGACTACCATATTCCCATTTTACGGAAGAGGAAATGAAAGCACAAAATAGATAAATGATTTTCTCTGGGGTACACAGCTAGTCAGAGCTGGAACCAAGATTTGAACCTAGTATCTCTGGCTCCAGAATCTACACAGTTGCCTTCTGTGCTCTTCTGAGTTATATCAGCTTAAATTTACAAAGAAATCTTAACAGACAAACTTTAAGAGACGTGTACACTCCGACTCTACCAAAAGCTACCTTTGTCTCAAATTTTTACCTTCTGGTGGTTGCATTCTATACCCACCCCCTTTTCATGGCACCAGAGTGGGAGGAATGCATTTGGTTTTTAGCTTGGCCCTAAGGCTTGCTTTGGCCAACGGGCCAATGGATATGACTTAAGGAATGGCTTGAAATGTGCTTGTGTGGTTGGATTACTCTCCTGTGATCATGCATTTCTTCATAAGCAGAACAAATCTCAGGTAGCCACTAATTCAAAGAAGTTGTAACACATGCAGAGCAAACCTGGACCCAGTCCTCCGCTTGGAGTCAGACTCAGCCAAGCACAACACAGGAAAGCTGAGCTCCAGTAACCAGAAGGTCTGTAGCCTGAAGCAGAGCTACCCCCACTGACCTGCATACCAGTGAGCATGGAAATAGAAGCTTATTATTATATGCCATTAGGGTTTTGTGGTTGTTTGTTATGTATCATTATTGTGACAAGAGCTAACTAATACTATACCATCATTCTACCCTCAGGCATCCTTAGATATAGACACTTACTTTCTTTCAATATTGCTTATAGTACCAAGCCAAGGCAGTTTCAAGACAAGTTCCCAAGCCTTTATTCCAACCAGATGGCTCCCCTTGGGCACTTTAATGTAGAAATTCTGGAACAATCAAAGCATAGGTAGAAGTTAGTAGAGCTGGGATGCATATTCATCTTTTTTACTCAGAATCCTAGATTTCAGCCACTAAACTAAAGGGCCCATCAAATATGAATGAGCCTATGCCTAAGTCCCCAGCTGAAAATGCTTGCCAATGGCTGCAAGCAATGCAGCCTCCAGATTCATCCATACTACCTCCAAGTCACCCACTATTGCTTCTTTTGCCTCTTACTTTTCCAGCAGCCTTTGTCTGACTCCAGGCCTTGTCCCAGTTTTCATCCAGCCTTGAAACATGGGTGACTCAATTTGAGATAAGTTTCCCATCTCTGATCTGAACACCATCTATGGGGCACAACTTTCAGGATTCCCCTTTTATTCCAAACACACTTCAGTTTCAGGCTCACTTTTGAGCCTATGAAACTGTTCCCAGTAGGCCTCACTTCTCTCCATCTAGTGAGGAGAATCAGATATCTTTAGCACAGAGATAAATCCAACCGAAATCCAGATCCTATGCAGCTGTGCTGATAACCTATCAGGAGAGTTTCATATGTCACTTTGGCAACAATGGGGCAGGTCTATCTGGGAGAAGGTAAGTACAGAGAATCCAACTCTGTTATTGCAGAATCCCAGGAGACCTGCTATTGCGAGAGGCAGGCAAGGACCAAGAGCCAGATGGATGGACCCAGAGTACAGAAAACCAGGGGAGGTTAAACATGGCAATTATTAAACAGTACTTAGAGCTATGCCTCATTGCCTAGGTGATCTAGCTCAAGGGAGACTGGTCTGGCCAAGGCAGAGGTAAGATTGTGAGAAACCACATTGATTCAAGGGTCTTGTTATCCTACCTCACTTTTTCAAACTGGGTGATGACAGGTTGATCTGAGTGAGCCAGACCATGTCTGGAGGTGTCTGCCTGTCCCGTGTGGTTACAGCCAGTCTGAACACCCCATTGCTCTCATGGAATTATTTTCTCATATTTCCAAACCCATTTATATTTATATTTAGAGTCTGGTGCTCAGTCATTTTAACTCAAGTTTTTAGTGCAAAAAGGTAAAAGAAGTTATCGGATTTCTCTTTCTCTGTACTGGTCAGAAACATATTTCTCTTCCTGTCTTCCCAGTTGTTATTACTATTACTATTATTATCATTATTAAATAAGAATGCTATGTATGCCCAAGGTAATATCTAATTTAAAGAACATTTTTAAAATGTGGCATACATTATCCTACAGAATATATTTACTATCTCTGGTTTCTGTAAAATAAGGTGTTGAAGGATAAATGATATCTTTCCAAGGTGATCCTAAGGATAGGTAAGATTTACAATTTCCTCCTCTGCCTTTCTTTTGTAGTATTCATTCAATGAATGCAATTATTACTACCATAGTCCTATTAGAATGCAATTACTTTTACAAACAAATAAAATCATGGTATATCAGAACTAATTCTTAAGGAGTTTCTAGTCCAAACCCCTTATTCGATGGTGAGGAAACTGAGATCCAGAAAACGGAATGGATTGGTGCTCTGGAATCTAGACCCAAATTCCAGAGGGTCTCTCTCCCTCTCTCTCTCTCTCTTTTTTTTTTTTTTATTGAGAATGGGGGATGCGTATATAGTGTAGTGTTTAGCAGCTTGGACTCTAGGCAGAAAGCCTAGATTTGGATTCTACCTCTGACACTCACTTGCCTTGGACAACTTACTCAAATTTTCTAAACCTCAGGTTTCACACCTGTAAAATCGCACCTCCATTATAGGGCTATTATGATGTTTCATAAGATAACTCATTTAAAATTTTCATCATACTGCCTGGAATATTATAAGATTTTGATAACTGTTAGTTGCTTATGAATAATCTGCAAAGTGTTCAGGGAAGTCTGACCAGGATGCTAAGGAGATTGAAGCCAGGCTTTAAAGGTAAGAGATTTTTTAAATAGAGATGCTTAGCCTTGAGGTGAGACATAAGAGGAACAGACCACACCTCTTAAACATTGTAGGGACTATTCCATACAGAGGGATTAAAATTATTCTTTTGCCCACAGAGGCTAGAATTGATGCACACAGCTTGCTCAGTGTTCAATACCTTCAAGAATTTCTTGGTTAAAGGATACAAGAGATCTGTATGATGAAAACTATAGAAAACTTATGAAGGAAATTGAAGAAGACACAAAGAAATGGAAAAACATTCCATGCTCATGGATAGGAAGAATAAATATAGTTAAGATGTCATTACTACCTAAGGCACTCTACACATTCAATGCAATTCCAATCAAAATCGCACCAGCATACTTCTCAGAACTAGAACAAACTATCCAAAAATTTGTATGGAACCACAAAAGACCCCGAATAGCCAAAGTAATCCTGAAAAATAAAACCAAAGCGGGAGGGATCACCATCCCAGACGTTAGCCTCTACTACAAAGCTGTCATCATCAAGACAGTATGGTATTGGCACAAAAACAGACACATAGACCAATGGAACAGAATTGAGAACTCAGAAGTGGACCCAAAAGTATACAGCCAACTAATCTTTGACAAAGCAGGAAAGAATATCCGATGGAAAAAAGACAGCCTTTTTAACAGATGGTGTTGGGAGAACTGGACAGCAACATGCAGAAGAATGAAACTAGATCATTTTCTCACACCATGCACAAAAATAAACTCAAAATGGATAAAGGACCTGAACGTGAGACAGGAAACTATCAACACCCTAGAGGAGAAAGCAGGAAACAACCTCCTTGACCTCCACCGCAGCAACTTCTTACTTGACACATCCCCAAAAGCAAGGGAATCAAGAGCCAAAATAAACTGTTGGGACCTCATCAAGATTAAAAGCTTCTGCACAGCCAAGGAAACAACCCAGAAAATTAATAGGCAACCAGCGGAATGGGAAAAGATAGTTGCAAATGACATATCAGATAAAGGGTTGATATCCAGAATCTACAAGGAACTCACCAAACTACACGCCCGAAAAACAAACAACCCAGTGAAGAAATGGGCAGAAGATATGAACAGACACTTCTCCAAAGAGGACATCCAGATGGCCAACAGACACATGAAACGATGCTCAGCATCCCTCCTCATCAGGGAAATACAAATCAAAACCACACTGAGATACCACCTCACGCGGTCAGAGTGGCTAAAATGAGCCAATCAGAGAACTCTAGATGCTGGCGAGGATGTGGAGAAACGGGCACCCTCCTACACTGTTGGTGGGAATGTAAACTGGTACAGCCCCTCTGGAAAACAGTGTGGAGGTTCCTCAGGAAACTAACAATAGAACTCCCCTGTGACCCAGCAATAGCACTGCTAGGAATTTACCCAAGGGATACAGAAATGCTGATGCATAGGAGCACATGTACCCCAATGTTCATAGCAGCACTCTCCACAATAGCTAAAACCTGGAAAGAGCCTCAGTGTCCATCAACAGATGAATGGATCAAGAAGATGTGGTTTATCTATACCATGGAATACTACATGGCAATGAGAAACAATGAAATCTGGCCATGTGTAGCCACATGGATGGACCTTGAGGGCGTTATGCTGAGTGAAATAGTCAGGCAGAGAAGGACAAATATCATATGTGTGCACGTATAGGAGGATTAGGAGGAACTTAACAGAGGACCAATGGGAAGAAGAAGGGTGGAAATGGTGGGGGAAAGGGGGAGAGGCAAACCATGAGAGACTCTTGAATGCTGACAAAAACTGAGGACTGGTGGATGTGGGGGGCAGGAGGGGTGGGCATGGAGGAGGACACTTGTGGGGATGAGCACTGGGTGTTATGTGGAAACTAATTTGACAATAAACTATTTGAAAAAAAAAAGAAAAAGAATTTCTTGGTTAACCATGAAATCAAATCCAGCAGGTTGTTCATGATTCTTTGTGATCTGGCCCTTGCAATTGTTACCTTTGATCAAATGACTTTCATTTGTGAGGTCTGTGTGTGAACCAAATGAAACTATTTACTTATACCATCTATGGTTTCCCCTCTTTGCATCTATAGCCATCCTAATTTCTTTTCATTCTGATCATTTCCACTTATCAAAACTCTCATCCCACTTCCAAGCTTCTGGACAATGTAGCCAGTAGTATTCTTGTATCCTGATCTCCCACAGCATTCCTGCTTCTTTGACTCCTAGACTTTTACACCTTGGCTTATTTTAGTTCCATGTACCTCCCATCAGTCTATGAGTGAGGTGAGGACAGTCTCTAGATGTGGCCTAGCCCTCTCTGACTCCCCACCAGTGCCTGACATTGTGCCCTGGGAACCATGAAAGTTCTTGGAGTTGGTTAGAAGTGCATTCCTCCTTGCTCTTCCACTTACAAACTTCAACCCAGAGACTTTTTCTTAACTGTGCTAGCTGCTAGCTGTAGCCATCTTCCGTGAAAGGAGAGTAATGGAACCCATTGTTAGATTTGGGATGGCTTCAAGTCACTGAATTTCTGCCTTGCCTTGCACAGTCTCTCTATTTTGTTCTTGAGACCACCCTTGACTCCTAGCTGCAGGTTCTGCCCATATATTTCTCTGCTCTGTCACCTGGTAAGCTATGCAGTGATGTGCACAAATCTCATAAATACCCACACATCCATTCTTCCCAAAGGTCTAGGCCAGAGTTAGTTGTGAGCAGGTTACTTATGCTCTGTGTCTCTGGATCTGTCTTAACACACAGACCCTCAGAAACCACACAAGGGGTCAATGGAACAAAAGAAGAAAGAATAAGATGTGGGATTATTTGCTCTTCCTTGGGAAAACTCTAACTCCCATATAGGAAGACCTAATTTTGTGTCCTTTACCAACATTCTCCATACACAATTCATATATATGCACTTTCTATTATGAGACACATTTTTTTTTAATTTTTTTTTTAAATGTTTTATTTATTTCTAGGAGAGAGAGAGAGACAGCGTGAGCAGGGGAGGGTCAGAGAGAGAGGGAGTCACAGACTGAAACAGGCTCCAGGCTCTGAGCTGGCAGTCAGCACAGAGCCCGACACGGGGCTCGAACCCACCAACCGCGAGATCATGACCCAAGCGAAAGCCGGACGCTTAACCGACTAAGCCACCCAGGCGCCCCAACATTTTTTTGTTAATAAATATAAAATAGCCTTCATAGTGGTCCCGAGAAGAAATTCAAATAATGTTAGTTCTCTTCCTTATATTGTAATAGTAGATACTAAAAATCTCTTGAATAAATGAACTAGTGATTAGTGACTAAAAATTAGCTAAAGTCAACAGCTAGTAGTCATATAAAGACAGATTCAGTTCAATACTGAGAAATCTTCTAAAAACAAACAAAAAAAAATCTGCTCCCCAGATGAAGGGGTTATTCTGAACTAAGAAAGTAGCCATCGAAGGTACTCAGGAAAGGGTTACCCAACCCTTTGTCAGCAATGCTGCAGCAAAAAACAATTTTGGGGGAGCAACATTGGCCTGTTGTTCCACTTCCAAGATTTTTGGATGTGGACAGTAAAATAGGCCAAGGTCACTTATGGACAAAGGCTGATTGAACAAGGATTCCTAAAGCTATGTGTTTTGGGCTTTCCATGTACCAGTCTTGAACTACTGATTTTCCTAAAACTTGAAATCCACCCAAAGAAATCAACCTACTGTCTTCTAAAAGTTGATGGGGCACCTGGGTGGCTCAGTTGGTGAAGCGTCAGACTTCAGCTCGGGTTGTGATTTTGAGGTTTGTGGGATCGAGTCCCGCAACAGGCTCTGTGCTGACTGCTCAGAGCTGGAGCCTGCCTCAGATTCGGTGTATCCCTCTTTCTCTGCCCTTCCCCTTCTCACGCTCTGTCCCTGTCTCTCAACAATGAATAAACACACACACACACACACACACACACACACATATATATATATATATATATATATATATATATATATATATATATATATGTTGATTTTACTTTTTGCTGCTGTGCCTTTTCCACTACCTCACATTCCTTCTTTGTTATTTTTCACCAGGCTTAATCATACTATATTAAAATCCAGTTAAAGTTCAGTCTCTTCTATGAAGTCTCAAATTATACATCATGAAGGCACCCATTGGAATCTCAAGAACTTACCACATTCTATCTTCAAAATACATCCATTACTTGATCACTTTTCGCCATCTCCATCACTAGCTCTGGTCTAAGCTGCCACCACGGTTTTCTCCCTGCATCGCTGCCATGCCTCCCAACAGGTCCCCTAACTTCACTCTCTGCCTCTCAGAAGTCTATTCCCAACATGACAGCCAGACCAACATTTTCAGACCTTAGGAAGGTCATGTCTTCGTTTGGCTTAAACGTTGCAGTGGTTTCTCATTTCACACAGAGCAAAAGCCAAAGTCTTTATAGTTGTCTATAGGACCCTATGTAATCTAGTGTCCAGTTTCATGTTGGACCTTCTGTTCTATTGCTCTCCTCTGGCTACATCCACTCTTACCAGGCTCCTTTCAGAGCCTTCCTTATCTTCTCACCCAATGTCTCTTTTCACTGGAATACTGTCTGCCACATATTCATGGCCAAATGTCCTCTTTCTGCAAGTTCTCGCTCAGCTGTCACATCTGTTAAATCAGGCATTCCCGGATAGCTCCCCCCCCCCATATTTAAAATCTCAGTCCAGCCCCTTCCTCCTGATTTTTTTCAGAGCATTCACTACTTTATAATTTTTACATGATTAACTTTTTAATTTTTTATTATTTATTATTAAATGCAGTCACTTTCATATTTCTAAGTCTAGGTTTTCCGAGTAGTTTATAAACTCTTAAAAAACTAAGAACATCATCATTTCTTAAACTTAGTAGAAGTTCAGTGAGATTCATTGCTAAAATGGTCCCATGTGAATGAAACATCTGTGTAGGGTGCCTTATTTGAGCAAAAAAGATGTTTCTTTCAGACTTTGGTAGGGAAGCAGTGTCGTCCTAGTGAGTCAGCATTTATTAAGCACCAATTGCTAGCAGAGTTTTCTGTCAGGCTTTGAGATAGAACTTTATAGATAGTTTTGTCTTTCTGTAGAAAAGAAGATTTAGGTCAATCATTTGGATCATCCCGGGCTCCGTATTTTCCCATGTCAAAATTACTAGGAATAATATGAATGCATTCTAGACAATTTAGGAAAGGTGTCTTTGTAAGGAGGATTTCATATTTCCCAATTGTTAATTCTGAATAGTTGCATTTTCATTGCTATTGAAATGTTAAGTCATATTCTTTTGTCTGGGGAATATGATTGAGCCCATATTTAATAAGAGTTGGTTACATGGAGTTTGTCAAGAGAAATTAGAGTAAGAAATTGTACCTGTGGAACCATGCTTTTGTTTCCTAGGAAGGAAATACAACCACCCCACACAACTGGGCCAATTCTAAAGAGAAAAAGCAGTGGATCTCAGTGAACCAAATTCTGTGTGGACTTTGTCTTCCATGCCAGAAATGCTCCCATGCTCTTTCTCTTCCTGGTGTTTCCTCAGTCTCCAGAGAATTCCTTCAATGCAAGGGCATAGAACATCTTCCTCTGTCTCCCCAAATCTCCACATTTCAATTGATCTCCCAGTTGCTGCAGAATGCATTGAGGTTTAGTTAAGAGGACCGATAAGACGGCAGCCACTTTCATTATGCAAGAATTTTGTTTAGATGCCATTATTATGTTTAGATGTTTATTATTGTGTAACAATAGTAAACATTTATTGAAAACTAGTGCAATATTTGGCACAGGAAGATCTGTTGAATAAACAAAGACTGGTGAGTTCTGTCCTTGAAAGACAAAGCACCCTGAGGAGCAGTCTGAAGACCACTGATGGTTGTTATTTTTGTTCTGGCAGTTTCTGGCTGAATGATTTTAAGTTGTTTGATCTTTCTGGGGTTAACACTATGTTAAAGTGGCTGACCTCACTATATAAAACAAAATGAGACACCCCAAATCTACATAAAAGTCTAATGCTTTGTTTAGTGATCCCTGAATCCCCATTCCACTGCTTGCATTCCCAACCCTCCTGGCCAGGCTTAAGGTCTCCCTCCAGCTCATACATTGTTTTCTGGTCCCTGCTTTCAGTTGCCAAGTACCAGAGTCCTGGATTCCTCCCACATGTCGCCTAACAATTATGATTTCTCTTGGATCACCTTCCCCACCACTCTATTTCAAAACATATTACTTTGTGTTATTCTTATTTCCTTATTTGTTTGTCTTACCCACTGGACTGTGAGATCTTCAAGGTCAGAGAATATGTTTTATTCATCCTCGTTTTTCTTACAGTGCTTATCATGATGTCCAGCCAGAGTAGGTCTCAATAAATGTGGATTGAAAAAATGTTCCTTTAAAAATTCCCTGCCTGTATGCAGTCAGTCTTGCAGCAAACTCCCCATTTATTCCCCTTTTTTCTCAGCCCCTATACTCTAGTTTTAAGTTGAGACAGAAAGGATAAGGTTGGCACAAAAGCAGCAAAGTGCTTAAACCGATGACCCACATAGTGGGCACTAAATAAATGTTTGTTGATGAATGAATGCCTAAAATGAGCTTTCCTACCCCATCCCTGTCTAGAGTAGCCACTTCTGGCTATTCTTCTTAAGTATCCCATTGTCTCTTCTAAGTATCCCATTACCTACTTATTACCTTAAAAGTACCATTCCCTTGACAAGACTACCGGATTCACAGGGGTGGCCACATGGCTTCTCTGTGTCCTAGGACTGCGAGCACTTTAGAAACCATTAGTAGGATCAAAATGAAGGCTGCTCCCTGACAGCTGGTTTCTGATTCTCTGGGAATTGGATTCCAGACCTAGGCACAAAAAACTGAAGGAACACAAGCCTGTCTTTAGACCACATTACTTCTCTAGGACCATCTGCTTCCTGTGCCGTTGTATCTCTTAACCATTAAATATCAGCTATTCACTACTCATTCTCAAAAGTTTTCATCACAACCCTTTTCATTTATGTCCTCCCCTATCTTCCCCCCAAGGGAGAAGATGAGTTATAAACTGGAGACAGTTTCAGAGAAAAGGAAAAGAAACAAAAGCCCTGCAAATGTTATAAATGCCATAATATGACTTTCATAAAAGGAAAAGAAACCTGCTTAGTGATCTCGATAATTACTAGATACATAGTGTTTTAAATATAGCCTCTCAGTTAATACTTTTAATAATACCATGGAATAGGTGATTTTCTTCCTCAGTTTGCAGATGAGGAAACCAATCCTTAAAGAGTTTGTCACTTGCTAAAGTTAAGCAGCTTGGTAAAAAAAGCACAACTGGCTTCACAGGCTTCACAGCCACCTACTATCTACAGCCTTCTTCTGCAAACACCATTCTGTACTCCATGTTGGGTTATTGAGTTCTGGGTTCCTCTTTTACTCTCACGTGACTACAACACTCACAACACTTATGGCACCAAGTATATGGGCATTCCCCACAGCAAGAAATTTGCTGCGACTCCAGCTGGGTGCACTATAATTTAACTCAATTCTTTTCTTAAAATTTATTTTTATTTATTTTTTATTTCTTTCTAGGAGAGAGAGAGAGAGACAGCGTGAGCAGGGGAGGGTCAGAGAGAGAGGGAGACACAGACTCTGAAACAGGCTCCAGGCTCTGAGCTGGCAGTCAGCACAGAGCCCGACGCGGGGCTCGAACCCATGAACTGCGAGATCATGACCTAAGCGAAAGTCGGACGCTTAACTGACTAAGCCACCCAGGCACCCTTTAACTCAATTCTTATACTATCTACCTGAAGGTACATCAGATTCCCCAGGTGAAGGGCTCTGACTCACAAGACTTCCCCCACTCCTCAAATGTCAATCACAAGTCTAGGTTGTCACATGTGTTTGGCTATACATTGAGGATTTCCATGACCCCCTCATTGGGTTTGATTAGTTTGCTAGAGTAGCTCCCAGAACTCAAGAAAACAGTTTACTGACTGTTTACAAGTTTATTATACAGGAATATGATAAAGGATGCTGATGAACATTCAGATGGAAGAGATGTATAGGATAAGGTATGTGGAATGGGGCTTGAAGTCTCCATGGCCTTTCCAGTGCACCACTCTCTCAGCACCTCCATGTGCTGACTAATCTGGAAATTCTTTGAATTCTATACTTTTGAAATGTTTATGCAGGTTTCCTCATGTAGCCATAATTAATATGCCATATTCCATAATCCAGCCATAATCCAGGAGCCCACCAAGAGTCACTTCATTAGAACAAAAGAACTGCTACCAGGAAATCCAAGGGACTTAGGAACTCTGTGTTGAGAACTAGGGTCCAAGACCAAATATTAAAACCAAAGATGCTCCTAGTGTTTTTTATTACTTAGAACATTACAAGGATTTTAATAGCTCTGAGTCCAGAACCAGGGGCAGAAGCCAATATTTTTTCTTTTGATTTTTTTCTTGTTTCAAGTTTTTATTTAAATTCCAGTTAGTTAACATATAGTATAATATTAGGTTCAGGAGTAGAATTTAATGATTCATTACTTACATACAACACCTGGCGTTCATCACAACTCCTTAATGCACATCACCCATTTAACCCATTCCTTTGCCCACCTCCCCTCCAGCAACCCTCAGTTTGTTCTCTGCAGTTAAGAGCTTGTTTTATTATTTGCCTGTCTTTTTCCCCCATATGTTCATCTGTTTTGTTTCTTAAATTCCACATATGAATGAAATCTCTCTGTATTTTTACTACCTCACAGTCATGAGGTTCTGATATTTTTCTAGTTGCAGATACCCAGCACTGGCCTTGGCTGGGTGGTTCTATAAAAAACTAAGAAAAGGGATGCTTTTGTTTTTGAAACCACACACTTTACGTCATCACTCATCTTAGCCTTTATGTTCATCATTTCCCAGAATTCTCTAAGTCCTCTTCCCAAAATTCTTCTCCACTCCAGCACCCCAGCCTTACCTCCACATGGTTTCTTTTCCTTCGACCCCACGTCCTAGGGTCATTTCATCCCAAAAAGTCCTGAGTAACCTGCACCTCCCATTCTAAAGTCCCCCTTAGGTAATTGGCCAATAAGAAGCAAAGATTTCCAGTAAATTGCAGAGAAGTTTTGAGTCACTCCATTCTGGCTAGTAGTAATACCATTTTAAACCCATAAAATGGACCTCTGGAGCACCATTAATAAATCTTCAATATTTATACACCTTCCTATCTTGTTTGTAGAACCATATTTTCCAAATAATACATATTCAAAAATTAAAAAAGAAGTAGGAAAGACAAGATAGAGGGAGGGAAGATGGGAGGAAGAAGTCAAGTTGGTAAGTTTTTCTTCTCTTCGTTATAGGAAAGCAATAATCTGAATTTCTCATTATATAAGCTCATATTTTTATCCATAAAACAGTTCTATCCTCTTCTTTCTGGAGTGGAAAAAAAGATGCTGCAAAGCCACATACCCTGCCAGCTTGGGATGCAGAAATGATAGGGGACTATCTTGGCAACACAGCAGGAGGAGTGCATGTGAGCGAAATGCAATCAGCCAACGTCAAGTCCAGCAAGGAAAACTTGAGTTAACAACGCCCCTCTGCTTGTGAAAATTGTAGTGGCTGGAAAGGAAAAATGTATTTGAGAATATAGCCAGTAATAAAATACCTTCACTGGGAGGCAAGTTATGAGAAGAAAGCCATTGTAAGCTAGATAATAGGGTTTAAGGTCCAAAGGCCTTTCTGACAGAGACAAGCAAATGCACGGAAGGACTGTCACTGGGAGCTGGTGTGATATAATAGGAAGAGCCCAAGCCTTGGAGAGACCCTAGGCATAAAAGACAAATCCACTGAATGGACTAAGCACATTTTTTAACTTGTATCAGATTCAAATTCTGGGTATATACAATCATGGCAATATTATTTATCTTGGAGAGTTGTTTGACAATTAAATGAGATGATGTATGAACAGTTCTGGTAAATATAGTTGTGTAATAGATGTGCACTTTTTTCTCCTTTAAAGTATTCCTGGATATTGTTCTCCCACGTTAGTACCAACTAAGTCTTTCTATAATTGCAAAATAGACATATGGAGGGGTAAGGCAAAAGAAAACCTGAAAGAACTCTAATTCCACCCTCTCATTACAAAGGTAAAAAGAAAATCCCAATTTGGAAACAATAAAAAATTTTCCAAGACCCCAAGTGATGACTATTTATATGCAATTTTTCAGACAGTGGGAGAACCCTGGAGCTATTCTGGAGCAGGAGGTCTCCCTCTCTTGGGATAGCTTCCTCTTTCTTCTTCCTCTGTGTGGAGTCTCCATGATCTCTTAAGACCCGCATTACCATCAGGCCAATACTGTTACTTCTGTAATAGTATTTGATGCAGCTTTGAGCTTGGGTAGGGTTGCCACCCTCTGGGAGAAGGTAGACTTGAAGTATAGTGGGCTTGTTCCATTTCATGATGCCAGGGAACCAGATTAAGGGATTTGAGATCACTATTTGGGATCCAGCTCTAACATCTACAAATTATGAGACCTTCAGTAATTTAACTGACCACTCTAAATCTCATCAGTAAATTTCGGAATAATTATATTGCCAACCTCACAAGGCTTATTTTAGGATCAAATGAGATTACACACATGTTGGAATTGACAGCTGATTTTTATCAAGTTTCAGAGTTTGGTAATGATAAAATATTGTAGAAATTCAATTAGTCTCCACATGTTAATGTGAGGCTGGATTCTGAATGTCAGGCTGCAAATTGCTCAGGAATTTCAAATTTTAGTTGATCTTGTGATTCTGTTTTGAACAATGGACGAAATACTCATCAAAGCAGAAGAGCTAAGAGGGGGCAACATAATTCAGGTTTTCCCTTCGTGTCCAATAAGAATCCTGTTTTACTTCCTGAAGTGAACCGCAGCACCCCCAGGTTTTGTTCCTTGTGTTCATAACCCAGCTGGTACATCCCCCGTCAGCAAGGCACAGATGAGACAGATTGCACCTCTGGTTTTTTGCTCCAACTTAACAGCACAAATAGAAGCCAGGCAGCTGTTGCTGGACTCCAGGTCAGCTGGGTCCTCCTGGGAGCCACTGGCCAAAAATTCCCTCACACTGAATTCTCTAGACTATGGGCCATCTGGGATAGAAGGTCACCCTTCCCAGAAAGAAGATGGCAATGGTAACAGGTGTTAATAAATTCAGATACATGGCCAGAGGCCACGTGGAACATTTTATTAGGCAATCATATATTTTCATTAGTGATGATGATCAAGCACTTAGACTTTTATTGGGTATTTTAATGGTTCATTTTGCCACCATACTTTATTATCATGCCAGCCTATTACCTGCTGGGACAGGTTTTGCCTGCTCTTTTCTTCTCTGCACAAGGCCTTCCAGACAATTTCTCTCCCTAAGCTTCAGCCATAAGATTACTTCCCATCTGCTTAAGGAAACAGCAGGGTCGCTAAAGGCCATGAAGTCAATGACAAACCTAGCTCATAATTTTTATGTCCTTGTTATAAGTTGATGCCCCCCAGAATGTTATCATGAGGTTAATGGTTTAAGTGAAGCAGTAGCAATCAGACAGCTTTACAGTGGGCAGCTGGCCCTTGGTTTGAGGAGCTGACAAAAAGTGCTTAGGGAGTATGAGGAGGCAGCTATGTCTACGATCTGTGGGAGAGGAGGATGAGAGCTTCAGTGTCAGAAGGCCCTGAGAGGTCACCTAATCATCGCAACTCCTCTCACTTGATCCACGAGGAAGCTGAAACCCAGAGCTGAGAGTGACTAGAGCAAGGTCACACAATCAAGACGGAAATCCAGCATGATTTCCATACCAGGGTTTGTCCACTGGGAACTGTTGTCTTCACTGTTGGTCATAGGTCAAGCTCTGAGCTTGTGAAGGCTCCAGGGAAGCAGTCTCCATCAAAGCCTCATCAGGGAAGACTTCAGGATCAACTAACTCATCTCACCTCCCAGTTTTGCAGGTAGGAAAACAGGTGAAGAAAAGAAGGTGATTAACCCAAGGTAACAGAAGATCTAGTGCCAACCAAACTAGTTTTTAAACCAGACAAAAAACTGTAATCTGCTCAGAGGGCTGCAGGGAGTCCAGAATGAGCGGGGCCCCCAAAAGGAAGAAAATCACGTTATAAAATACCTGCAGTTACTAATACCGTATTATCTTAAAATATTTGCAAGAGTATATTTCTGTGGCATTGTGATTATATGTATATGTATATAATCACAATAACCATTCTGCATTTTCTGTGCAGTGTGGTAAATTGAGAGTGCCAGAACTTTATATTCAGAAAAGCGGGGGTTAAAAACCTGAACCCACTCTGTACCAGCAGAATGATCTTGAGTGTTAGTCTCTTAATCTGTAAATTGGAGACAAAATTACTCACTTTAAAGTGGTAAAAGAATTCAGCCAGGCAATATATGTAAAATGTTTTGCTGGTGGCATAATAACCATAGAATATATATTATAGGTATTGTAATAATTATAGTGATATAATAACTATATATAGAGAAAAATAGGTTAGGATTGTGGTACTGAGCAAGGTGTACATGACGTCCAAACCTCCTTCATAATCAATGATTTCCTTGCTTCTTGAATGCCTAAGAAGAATTATATTGGACTTGAAGAGGTTATAAGAACCTTTTGACTTTGCAATCTCTGTAGCTATGGATACATGAATTCTCATAACAATAAAAGGGTTAAATATAAGTTAGTGAAGTTGATTTATTAGAAAGGAGAACAGAATAAACTAGAAGGCTGATTTTCATAAAAGGTCTGAGGTGAATGCATAAGAAAAGAAATCAAGGCAACTCCTGAGAGAAACTCCTTTGTTCTCTTAAGAACTTTGCACAGTGCTTAGCATATGGTTGATGACCAATAGGTGTTTGTGAAACACTGAATGAAGCAGGCTGGTGGGCCAGGAAAGATGCATCTGTCCTCTTTTTAAGAAAGGGAGCTATAAGACATGAAGTTTGGGAGGAGCCAAAGAAAGGTCCAAGTTTCTCTCTCATCCTAAAGATCCAGAGGTGAAAGGGATCCCGGAAGAATTGATACTGCTTTTATCTATATCATCTATATCATCTATATCTTTCTAGAATATCCCCAAAAAGTTATTTTCATAGAATATCCTTTGGGATACTTTAATGGGAACAAGAAATGGGACACAAAATCTGGAAACAGGAATGCTTGGGTGGTTCAGTCGGCTAAGCATCCAACTCTTGATTTTGGCTCGGGTTGCGATCTCATGGTGCATGAGACGGAGCCCTGTGTTGGGCTCTGTGCTGACAGCATGGAGCCTACTTGGGATTCTCACTCTCCTCTCTCTCTGCCCCTCCCCCCACTCACACGCATTCTCTCTCTCTCAAAATAAACAAACTTATAATAAAAGAAATCTGGAAGAAAATCTATGAGAATTGAATAACAGATAATACCATCTTACACTTACCCCCATGACCATATAGAGGAAAAACTCTCTGGAGACACAGATCTTGGGACCTAGTCTATAGACCCAGTCACCTTATTTATGATTGCTGATAAATCTAAGCCCTTCTGTGAATGAACATGTAAGGCCTTATGCCCAGGGCTTTATAACACATTTTCAACCTTAAAATCTACTTCTCATTTGCTCTTAACCCCTCTTCTGCCTTCTCTCTCATTTTCTCCAAAGAAAAACCATCTTCTTTAGCTTATAGTCCCAACTGAGGACCTGAGTCATAGGGAAGAATGCTCAACACTCCCATAGTGTTGAGGGGAGACACTAAACCCTCTGCTGATGTACCCATTGCTTTCATCCTCTGACAGACAGTTGTTTGTCCTTTTGCTCAGTACCCAGGAGCTCTCTGTCCTTAAGTCCTCCAATATTCCTGCTCCATCATCTCATTACATCCTTGCCTGATTTTACCTTTCATGAAGATGCATTCACCTCTTCATGAATGAGGGATAAACCCTAAAACTCCATGGAAGAAATTTAAGGTTGTTAGGATGTTGAGTTGGGTGGTGGCCTGTTCTCTTGAAAAATTTTGCTGGACATCACTCTGTTGGTCCCAATGGAATGCCTTTCATACTATGTTCCACAGAGGGTCTTATCAGATGGCTCAACCATGCTGGTGCAAATTTCAATTTTCTCCCCATTCTCTTCCTCTCTTTTGCTAACTGTGTATGTAGACAAAACGTGGTTTAATGGAAAGATAAACATATAGTTGGACCAATTTTGAACACATTTTCATTCTTATCTGTGTTGGACCAAGGCAGTCTTCTCTCCCAAGAAGAGCTACCTATCCTTCAGTGGAAGGCTATCATGAATTTGTATTCACTCTTGATAAGGATGAACCATATCCTCATCTAATTACCAAAGTGGCCATGATTTAAATATATCCATTTTAGTGACCAGTAAATATGGTTCATGCAAAAAGAAAACTATATACCTTTGAGAGCGTCATGCTGGTGATGAAGATAGGCCTGTCAACAATCAGCACCAGGTTTTCACTGTCACAGGGACTCTCTAACAACAGAGCAATCACATAAGCTGAGAGTTTTTAAAATATCAGAAAATGGAATGTTAGATGGAATACACTGCTGTCACTTTTATTTTTCTGTATTACACCACAAACTGATGGTCTAAAAACCCTCCAAGCTAGCTAGGTCCAGAGCATGGAAGTGACATTTATTTATGTGCTCGAGCCCCTTCCTCTTTTATGCCTTCCCCTGATGAGAAAGGCATCTGTTGCCTTGCACCAGACTTGTAGCTTCTCCTTCAGTCTGCCTTTCACTCTCTTGACATGAAGTCTAAAGATCTTCTCCTTCACCAATGAGTAATTTTTACTTCATTTGCATATGTATTTCTTCCTGAGTATTCTTTCTTTGTGTTTGATTAGTACTTCCTTTCATTTCTTTCTAGTCTTTTTATCCAAGGCTGAAACTACTTCCCCTCAGTCTCCAGACTAAGTTTCTTACCTCTTTTGCTAACATTAAGATGCAAGTATTTGCTTTGCTTAATAGTTAAATTTTGGGAGCACCTGGGTGGCTCAGTCCGTTGAGCATCCGACTTCAGCTCAGGTCATGATCTCATAGTTCATGGGTTCGAGTCCCACATCTGGCTCTGTGCTAACAGCTAGCTCAGAGCCTGGAGACTGTTTCTGATTCTGAGTCTCCCTCTCTCTCTCTCTCTCTCTACCCTCCCCTGCTCATGCTGTGTGTCTCTCTCTCTCAGAAATAAGTAAAAAAAAATGAAAATTTAAATTTTAGTTTACACTTAAAATCACAAATCCCAAGCCCACAGGGGCTATGCAAATAATATAAATGAGTGAGGTAGGCCAGGGGTAAGATAATAAAAAATAGAAATCTAAAAAGTATATGCCCTTGGAAAATTCATGCCCCATCTAAAGACATTTTACTTTTTTAAATATGTGTTGACTGTATGCAGGCCATAAGTTTGCAATGCCTGAGGTAAAGTATCTGATGCAATTCACAGCAAAGGGGCATGATAAACTAGCATTTACATTTTTTACCAGGATCTGGATTCCTTAGGTGGTAAAACTGTAAAAACAACTATGTATTATAAAAGTTACAATAAAATATGTGCTTGAAAGTGGAATAAGACACATGTTCCAGAAATTCAGAGAAAGGAGTAATTAATTTCAATTAAGACACCAGGAAAGATTTGTCACTAGAGCATAGAGCATAAGAAAACAAAAGTTTGTGGTGTTCCATCAACTTCTAAAGATGTTCAGTGGCCAAAATGTACCATGGTTTTAATGCTCATTTTCCTTCCATCCATCTTCTGGGTAAATGTGAATCTTAATGGTGTTTACTTCAGATTTGTCCCATAGTTTAGGGATAATTGCATACGTTGGTAGTTTTGTTTAGAGTTCTTGTCTCTAATACTCTTGCATTTCAGTTTCTCTGTTCACCCATTAATGCATTGAAATTCACACACATGGCTTAAGTGCCACCCACTATTATTTCACCAGTGTTAACATCTTTTTATCCATGTGGCAATTAACACAGTTATGAAATATCACGGAGGCGACTAGTGGCCCATTACCCAAGAGCATATACCTCAACATATTTTTATTTACCTCTGTAATTATCTCATGAAGCTTCAAGATATGACTATATTTTCCTGAATAACTGCACTAGAGCCAAAATTTGCAAATATTTTCATGGCAAGTTTCTCAATATTCCAGTTAAAATGAGCTATTTAATTTAAGTGCCTAAATTCCCAGTCTACCTCACTAGCAAGGGAAGCAAACAGATATAAAAGGGATCCAGTCACCAAGAACCTGATAGAGGCTGTGGCTTGCTTTCTAACCTGTGTATCTCAAGATCTTAAAAAATCCAGTGGCCCATTTTATCCATCACATTTGATCTAGAATCTGTCCTTTTAAATAACTCTGTTCACATTGCTCTGCCTTCTCCCCACCCCAAAGGATCCCAGCAGTATTGACAGAGGTTTACCTGCTTCTAGTTAAGCTCAAAATGTCTTTGACTTATACATGTGGCTTCAGCCAGAGCATATGGTGCATGATCTGTACCGAACACTTTAGACACATGATCTCATTTAATTCTCATAATAATCCTGTGAGATAACAATCATTATCTCAATTTCAAAGATTGAAATTGAGGCTAAACAGAATTAAGTAACTTGCCCAAGGTCATGCAGCTAGGAAGTGGAGAGGCAGGATTAAGTCAAAGTCATTCTGGCCACAAAAGTCTGATCTTAACCACTGTTTTATGCATACCCTGGTCCCTGAATCTTAGGAAAACTGATTATAAATCCACTTAGTCTTGAAAGATCTGGGCTCCTGGGCTGACTCTGAGATCCTCTGATCTTAGAAAATATTTGCAAGCTGTTGTTGATGGGTTGAGATAGACATCTCGTAAGACTTCAAAAGTCTGTGGAGGAATATGGTCATTTTAATAAGTATTGTTTAATACACCAAGTTATTAATGTGATACATAAATTTAGAAATTATTTCCAAAAGACATTATTTGAAGATTTATTCTGTATCTATTACGTATACAACGTCATGATGCAGTTATATATATGGTGGCTGTATTTCCCAAGTAAAAATTTTGAATGGTTAGTAGGAGTGATAATATCTTTATGGAGACAAGAGAACACTGTTGAAAGAAAATCAGAATACCTCCATTAAGTAAGATACAAAGACAAGTTAAGGCATAGATCAGATTCAAGATGAAAAAGCAGAGAGTGAACCTGTAATAGTAGTGGAGTTTTGAAATAGTAGACAAATTTAATTATATATATATATGTATATATATTTATCTTATATAAATATATGTTTATATGCAAAGAAAAAGAGAGAGAATAGTATGTCCTTGTTAAAGATCAGTAACCAGGAGCTGTCAGACCTTTTTAGTTTATTTTTAAACTTTTTTTTAATTCAAATTCCTTTTTTTCCCCTTCATAGTTTATTGTCAAGTTGGTTTCCATATAACACCCAGTGCTCATCACAAGTGCCCTCCTCCGTGCCCATCACCCCCTTCCCCTCTCCCCCACTATCAGCCTTCAGTTTGTTCTCAGCATTCAAGAGTCTTTCATGGTTTGCCTCCCTCCCTCTCCCCAACTATTTACAAACTTTTTAAAAATAAACTACTTTAGTGAAGTATAATAGACATAGAGTAAACAAGCTGTAAGTATAAATCGATATATTTTGACAACCCATATCAAGAAATAGACCATTCCCAACACCCCAGAAGCTACTTAACACCCCTTTTCAGTTACTAATCCCTCTCTCCCAAAATGATCCTGAAGTAGAGTATCCTGAAGGTCTACCACAATTGATTAGTTACTTTTTTTTAACTTTATATACATTAAAATCTAGACTATTTGTTATTTTGTGCCTGGCTGCTTTGTTTTGTTCTGTTCAATATTATGTTTGTAAATTTATCTGTATTGTTGCCTCTAGCAATAGTCTGTTCATTTACATTACTGTGTAGTGTTCTGTTGTAAGACTTTTATCAAAGTTTTTCCAGTTTATTGTCAACATTTGGATTATTTACAGTGTTAAGTTGTCCATATTAATAGTTTACTACTTTTTATTATTTAGTAGTCTTTCATTATAGGGTATACTACAATTTCTTTATCCATTTATTTGTGGATGGACATTTGAACTATTTCCAATGTGGAGCTGTTGTAAATAAAACTGCTATAAATCTTCATGTGCATGCATATGCTTTTATTTCTATACATGCACATGAAGATTTATAGAACCTAGTTGTAGTGGGGCACCTGGGTGGCTCAGTCTGTTGAGCGTCTGACTTCGGCTCGGGTCACGATCTCACGGTTCATGGGTTCGAGCCCCGCATCAGGTTCTGTGCTGACAGCTCAGAGCCTGGAGCCTGCTTCAGATTCTGTATCTCTCTCTCTCTCTGACCCTCCCCTGCTCACACTCTGTCTCTCTCTCTCAAAACTAAACACTAAAAAAAAAGAGAGAGAGAGAGAAAAGAACCTAGTTGTAGAATAGGTGGAACTTATGATAGGTATCTGTTTAACTTTTAAAGAATCTGTCAAACTATTTTCCAGACTGTACTATTTAACCTTCTTACTAACAGCATATGAGAGTCCCCGTTGCTCCACATACTTACCTATACTTGATCTGAACCACTTTGAACTGTCGTCATTCTAATGGGTGTGTAAGGGTATCTTATTATGATTTCAATTTTCATTTCTCTAATGATAAGGATTTTGAGCAATTTTTCATCATTTGCCATTTATATATCTTCTTTAGTAAAATTCCCTGGTTTTCACTGGAACGTTTGTCCTATTAAGTTGTAAATGTTCTTTATATAAACTAGATAAAAGTCCTTAATTGAATGCATGATTTGCAAATATTTCCATATCATATTTATTTTTTATTTATGAAAAATTGTTGCTCCTGTTATATGAAAGTAAAATTTATTTTTATATGAGTTTATTCAGCAATGTGCATAAAATCTGAATTCAGTTTTTAGTTCAAATATTATTTCTGTAAATTATTTTTGATATTTTAACTTACTTCATATCATCTGTGATTACAAAAATTACATTTTTCTTTCTAGTCTTTATATATCTTATTTATTTTATTGCACTGGCTACAAATCCCTGAAATAATGTTGAACAGAAGCAGTGATACTTGGCATCATTTGTTCATATTCTCAATATTTCACTATCAAGTATGATGTTTGTTATTTATTTGTTATAGACTATTTGGTGTCATATTAAGGAAGATTTCCATTTTTAGTTTAGTAAGAGGCTTATGATGTGTGTATGTTAAATTTAGTCAAGTGCTTTTTATGTATGACTGTATAAGATGACTGTATGACTACAAGACACAACAGAATCGAATATTTTTTAAATTTTTTTAACGTTTTATTTATTTCTAAGAGACAGAGAGAGAGATAGCATGAGCAGGGGAGGGTCAGAGAAAGCGGGAGGTACCGAATTTGAAACAGGCTCCAGGCTCTGAGCTAGCTGTCAGCACAGAGTCAGAAGCGGGGCTGGAACCCACAAACCGTGAGATCATGATCTGAGCCAAAGTCGGATGCTTAACCGACTGAGCCACCCAGGCGCCCCCAAAATCGGATATTTGTATGACCATATTATAAAGGGTGAATTTTGCTATATGTAATTATACTTCAATAAAAACAAATTAATTTAAGATTTGTCTTAAGGTCAATCATGACTGGTTTCAACTTGTTTGTGAAAATGTATCTATGAATAACCTAAATTTTACCAAACCTCACAAGCCTGAAGGACTAGTGCCATCAGTCTCTACATTTCACTGGTTCTCACCATGAGCTGTTTGCCTTACTACCTACCTCGCAGCAGGAAAGTTCCCAGGGGCCTCTCAAAAACATTGTTTTTATGAGGCACTTTGTGCCCCCCAAACAGTAAAAACATCATAGTAGAGCTGCCAGATTTAGCAAATAAAAATACAAGATTACAAGTTAAATTTGAATTTCAGATTAATCACAAATAATCTTCATGGTCAGTGGTGAGGCTGAAAGTAAGAAATCTACTATGTTAACTCTTTGACATATCTAGTTTAATATTTGGGTATAAGACCTTACGCCTCAGTGTTGTATGGGGTTTTCAGTAAGGGAGTTCTTTCTGCACTGTCTTACCATCCTGTCTGCCTGGCATGAGGCATGGTGATCCTGTGGACCCTGCTGGATGGACACCCACCATACTCTCCTCATTTTCTCCTTTCTCCAATGAAAAAATCTTTGCTACCAGGCCAAAGTGGTCCTCTGGTAAAATCTGTCCCATTTGGATGAACCTGCTTAACCAGACACACCATTAACATGTCTGAATATAGGTAAGGCTTCCACTGGAAACCTGACATAACTGCATACCCATAAAGACAGGATTTGGGGAAAAAGTAGTTTAACCCTTAATTGTGTTAATGTTTATAGTTGGTCCCTCTTTGAAGTCTGCAGAATAAATTGTTTTAGAGATATATGCTGGAAGAGGGTTAACTCTGAAAAGGACATCCCAGCCAAATCTGTTCAACATTGACTCCCATCTTTTTGTCAGATATTTTCCAGTGGCTCAGCCAGCCAACCACAGTGAAAGCTGAGGACATGAAAAAGGGCTTTCAGCGAGAGCTTATCAAACTGAGACCAAATGCAAGCTGAGCTTTAAAGATAGGACAGATGTCAGGACTCTCCAGAGCTGGGAGACCAAGATCTGCCCATGTTTATCGTCTTTACCTCTTGATTTTGCTGTTGTTTTCTCCTAGTTTGACTTGACATGTGGAACATTACTCCTTCCCAGGACTCTGAACTCAAGAAACATCTGAGGGGAGTTGTGTTCATCAAAAAATCATATACATTTTGCTCACAGAGATACCTTTCTTTACATGGACCACTGATTACAGCTGGCAGTGCCTTAGAGAACTATACCCAAAGATATTTTTCATGTCCAGGTTTCTGGTATTTTCTGTAACCAAGTAATTTCTTGGAACGCTATCACCAATGCCCTAGCTACTACAATTGCCCCCAAGCTTAATGCACATATCCCTTTTCTTAATCTATCCCTATCTAAAAAATTGCATTCTTACATCCTTGACCCCTGACTCCAAGAACTAAAGTGGGATTTGTATCGTTTATTTTTTTTAATAGTGCCTAGAGTTTGCAGAGTACTTTTCCACATATTACCTCATTTAATCCCCAGCACCCTACTAAAAGAGAGGCATTATTTGCATTTTTTTATATTAGAAGTTTGAGGCTCACAGGGGTCAATGAACTTGCTCAAGGTCAGTGATTGTCAGAATTGGGACCCAAATCTTGACCTTTGGGCTCCAGATCTATCCTTTTGATACCCAAACAGAGGGCACACAGTGGAGATCAGTACCTTTACATTGCTTAGCACCTATAGTGTTTCAAATACCTTTGAGCCAATGTTTTAAGATTCAGAGAAGTCATAGAGAGCTTTGGATTCTTACTTGCTGGCAACCAATTGTGACTAATCACAGGTACCCTCCATAGTCTAGAATGTAAGTTCCACTCTATCAAGTGCCCACCACTCCTCATGGTATTCCTGACACTCAGATGAAGTGTTAGCTATGATCTATTATGATACTCAGCTAGCTGTTTCTCTTAAAAGAAAGTAATATTTCTTTGCATGTATGATTCTATTGAAATCAGGATAAATGACAAGCCATAACTGAGAGGACCTCATGCTTCCAGAAAAAAAGACAGAGATATTCTTCACATGTTTAACATGAGAAGAAAATGTGTCTGCCAGAAGACCATGCCCAGTTACCTTCTCATGTCTAAGGAACCTGCTTGGCTCCTGCAAACCTGTGAACACTAGCCCATGCCGGCTCCTGAGCAATTGTAAGAAGCTCATAATAGGCCTCTAGGTCTCTCGAGTGTCTCCACTCCAAAGAGTTGTACACTAACATTTATACACATCGCATCCTTGCTCACAACCAACAATGGTAACCCATTGCTTTAAGAATAAAGTCTAAACTCCTTGACTTGATGTTAAAAATTACAGGACAACACTCTCCCTCATTAGACTGGCTGGCCATAAGATTCTCAAATCTAGCTGCAGCCCAAATGAACTCAACTCAACTCAATTCAATTCAGTTCAATTCAACTCAACTCAGTGCTTATATGTTGTATGCCTTCTAAATATGAGGCAATATGTTTGCCCAATGGGAGAAAAAGAGAGAGGACAGAATATTCCTGAGAGTGCTTAAATTTTACAAAATGAGGATGAGTCTCAAGTTTAAAGAACTCAAGTGAAGGAGAAAGTCATGGTCATTAAAGAGAAGAATCTTAAGGGCTCTGAGAAGGAAAACTTTACTTTTAATTGGCCTATTATCTTGCCTTCAATCCTTTGCTATTCCCTTAGCTAACCAATTATTTCACAGCCACCCAACACCTTGTACAGTTCCACCACCACACAACTGCCATCCTCTTCCTCCTGTCTGAACAGTCCTTTTGTGCAGTCTTTTGCTTTTCTGTTATCCCTCGGGTCTTCCCACTTCATTAACCTTCCCTGATCCCCTCAGCCCACAGTGGCTCCTCCTAGTTACTCACAAAACAGTAAAGGACACATCTGTTGTGAATTTTGAAATACTTCTCGGCAGCATGCACTAGACATTCGTTAATCCACATAGAAGCTATTGGAGTGCAGTGAACATGTCATACATGATTCTGCCTCTCTAATGTTGAAAACAGATTATTACTCCAAAAAAATGCTTTGGCTTATTAATTATGTTCAAAACAAATCTATACAGACACAAACAGCTTCCATTCTGATAGAGACAGCATTTTCCCCCAGGATTCTCTCTTGAGTCAAACAGATATGACAACCCACCATGCTGTTCTTCTAAAAATAAATCTCCAAATCTTGGGAACCACATATGGCATGCATCCTTCCTAGACCTCCTAAGCCCTGGTTCTTTTCACTGCTTGGATTACCAGAATTCTATAGGTAAAGAATTACAGACACTTCTGTGACTTATTCTAAGAGTCACATATTATTCTGCTGGGGACAAAACACTACAAAAACAGTTTCTTTCTCTTTTTTTTTTTTTTTCCTTCCTTGGCCAAAATGGCAGTTAAACTCTAAAACCCTGAGCCAATTTGAATGGGGTGTATTATAAGCATAGCATGGCACTGTATGTGCAAAGCAACATAAAGCATTAAGTCAAGATAATCTACACTCTTACAAATGTTCTTCATGTAGAACTCTCAACTCTTAACATAGGATTTTCTTCCATGAGGGTCAATACATGGTAAATATAAGACAGAGAGAGAAAGGATGCTGTGGAAGACTGATTTCGAGAGAGGTGGTCACACAGCATCTTTAAGAGAAGACTATGAGGAGACTAAGATGTTAGGGAGTAAAGAAATGTCCTGCCCTAAATCCATTAGGAGCTAGAGGATGAGATATGGATGGAATGAATTGTGATTGGCAGGCCAGGAGATAGATTCAGGAACTCAGCAGAGTCAGACATTAAACCACGTAGTCATGAAAGATCCTGATGTTGGTCACATTTTGGAATTAACTAAACCATGGATCTCAGAGTCAGGGGCAGCCTCTTTCCCCATTTATTTATCCATTTAATAATAAAGTTTATCCATTTAATGACATAGTATCCTTTGAACCCAAAGATGGAAGGAGACTTAATTAAGATCACTGTAGCAGAGACGGTAAAATTCATGAAATGTATTTTGGTTCCCTGTATTTCGTAGCCACTGTGCAGTTAGAGGCCTGTGACTGGCCAATGAAATATGAGTCTTCATTATTTGTGGGTTGAGGCAACAAAGAATCTTGTGCAATTCTCTGGTTTCTCTTTTCATTCTTCATTCCATATTGAGCAACTACAATGTGGTGACACCCCTGGCAGTCTGGGTTTCTGAGCTCCTGGAGCAGACCCCCCTGCTAACCTACACTGGACACATGGTAAGAAATAGCAGAGGATGTTTGTTCTGTACCACTGAAAATTTGGGAATGTTTATTATTGAGGCAGAATTTAGTATCTCTTGAGAACTACAGTGATCTAGAGAGTGGCCGACATGAGAACAGAATTCAGGTTTCTGATAGACACAAATCCAGGGATGACATGTTAGGAAGAAAATGAAGGAAGTTTCACTTTAAATCAAGAAAGCTTCTTTAATACTTTATGTACTCAATTATTCACTATTCTTTAATTCATTTAAACCCACACTTACTGATAATCTTCTGTGATAATATCAGTACAGGCTGGGGATACAAAGATGAATAAGTAAATCTGTATGACTGCCCTCAGGACGTTTACAGTCAGGCCAGGGAGGCAGACATGTAAGAAAGTAAATAGCATGCAGAGACAGAAGTATTGTAGAGAAGCCCTGTGTGTATAGTGTTCCAGTACTGTGGAAACCTCAAGCTGTTGCAAAGAGTCAAGCAAATATTCCCAGCTCATTTGTCCTGAAGGCCCAAAAAGATGGAGAAGGAAAAGACTTTCTACTCAGAAGGAACAATACTTAATTGCTCAGAGGAAAAAAGAGACTGATTTGTGTGGCTTCTCGGGAGCGGGAGGCAAAGTTTGGCTTCTAATGAACAAGGAACTTGAATCTTACCTTTCAGACCTTAGAGAATCACTGAAGGATTTTAAGGGAAGTTATACTGAGGCACCTGTCGGGAGTTTCTTGCAAGAATTCAGGTGTATGGTGATAGGAATCTAAGCAAAAATAGTAGCAGAGGGCATAGAGACACAGGAAAATTCCTTTCTCTTTTATGGTAATCATAAAGGGGCTTTGGACTACTACTAGGTTACATGAGAAAAATATCTCCTCCTGGAGAGTAGCCAAGACTCTTCCCAGCAGGCTTTCATGCAACACGGCCCCAGGTATCATAAATGTAACATCCCAGAAATCCTGGCATCTTTCTGGTTCCCTTCACCCAGCCATAGTGACTCTGCAGGGATGGCCTGGAAATAATGAAGCTTGAGAAAGTCTCTGAAAGTAATCGAACGTTTTATCTCCTGGTGCCATGTCCTGCTCATTAACTTATTGTGGAGATTCATTAATCCAGTGTAAAACTGTAATTAAAAATAATCTCCTTTTCTTAAAGAAGTGGGGAGGGAAGGGGTTTCAGAATAGAGCAGCAAATAACTAGGCCGATTACCACAGTCAGAACATGATGATAGCAATTCATTCACCTTTCTATCCCTTTCTGTAAATTTCTCTTTATGGGGAAGCTGCAGGCTTTTTGCACTGAACAACTTTCTGTCACATGTGTATATTACACTATGGCTTTTTGACCACCATTCCCACCTTTGGACTTAATTGCTTCTCATACCCTCCCTATGAGTTAGCTGGGAACCCCTTTCACAGGTAAGTAAACTATGGTCCAGCACATGTGGAGATAAGGTCTGCACAAGATACTAGAGTACTGTTCCCCTTAATGTCAGTGAAAGCCCATTTTTCTTTACCAAACAGGTATCCCAAACTCAACTGTGGCACCACTGATGCTCCGAGGTGGACACAGGGGCCTGAGGCCTTGTTCCATGGTAGACATGTATAGGGGCAGAATGACAACTGAATGCCTGTGGAAAAACATGAGCAGCAGGGGCAAGGACACTTAATCTGAATCCAGCCTCTACCATCTATCAGCTATGTGGTCTATAACAGTCACTTAAGATTTCTGGGACTCAGTTTTCTAATCAGTAAAATGGGGTTATAATAGTTCTTATTAATTCAACAAATATTTATTGAGCACGGAGAGGCTGTTGTAGTTTCTGGGAATACAGCAGTAAATATAATAAATCTTGTCCCCTCATAGAGCTTAGATTCTAGTGTATTAGGTGGGGAGACAGGAAATATCTGTCTTGTAGGGTTGTTTTAAATAAGATAACTTAGCATAGAATAGATACTAAGAAAATGCTCACTCCTTCTGCCTGCAATGTCTTCTCCACAGATGGCTCCTGAAGAAAGCTATAGACTAGGGAAATCTCCTTAACTTGCCATCTTACCCATTCTTTTCTTGTGGACTGTCTCCCTGCTCCTCAGAGCCTGTATCCAGTTTTGTTTTGTTTTGTTTTATTTTGTTTTGTTTTGAGTGCTCAAGCCCTTCTAAAGAACATCCAGACATAGAAGTAAGGTCAGCCCACTCTCAGGGATTTTATTTACTAACAGGAACTCTAGTAAAGAAATGCCTGAAAGACCTAAAGGAATAAATCTAGAGCCTGGATATTCAAACTGTGTGACAGGCTCTGGGGATCTAATTTGGATTTCCCTACCTTACCTACAAATCGACCAGAAGGATGGGCATCTAGTGCTCAAAGGCGGGCTCTTTGTCATAATCACAAAGTAGCTGACTAGGATGTCAGAAGAGTCAATAGTTTCCCCTGAGATTCTGTCAGTCCTAGGGGCTTCCTGGGGGCCTCAGGGAGAAGAGAGAACAGGTCCAAGGGCTCTAAGCTGGCTCCACTCTCTCACACTCTATTCCCATCATTTCAACCTCAATAGCAGCAATTCTGTAAACTAGAGTTTCAAAAGAATTCTAATGAGACCCTACAGCTCTAGTTTCCCAGCCAGCTTTTCCCATCCTGGATCTTGACCTTCCATCTGACACCCAACTGCTGCAGGGAATATAGTCACAAAGTCATAGTAGGGTCCGCAGGTCCAATCCATTTCCAACACTGGGTTATTGTGAACTCCTGACATCTTCCTTAGAGGTCAGGAAATACTTCCCACTTCAATAGAGGTAGAATTCTGCTATCAGAAAGCAAAACCTTTCATTCCCTAGGGAAATTCAAATTAAAGGTGAAAGAAACTCTGGGAGAGGGTACCAAGTGCCAGTAATCTTTTCCCTGAGTCCAGGAACACATGAAGGAGATGAGGGATGAGCTCCTGACCTTCAAAGAAGTCAGGGAAAAGGGAGAGGAGAAGAGACACTTGAAGACCCAGTGATAGAGGCCACTTGCTTAGCACTTGGGTCCTCATAAGAAGCTTCCCAGGTGTCTATGGAAAATTGACCTCCTCAAATTTGCTCCACATACTTTAAGGAAAGATTAATTTAATATCCAGATGTGATCACACCAGCTGGACACTGGAAGATAGAAAGATACAGCAGACACAGACCCTTCTTTTGAGATCACATCCCCACAGAAGACAACAAGAATTTGAGGACATCCAAAGATCAACTGGGGAACTCTTGCTGTATAAGATACAATTTTCTTTCTGGTACCCAGGAAAATTGATTAAACTGCTGTGAGGTTCTAAGATTCCCCAGAAAGAGGAAATAACCAGAATAACCACAATTGAGCAGCTATGTGCCTGACTCCTACCATGCATGATCATGCTGGAATGTCACAAAAAATCCTATATGAAAGATACTACCATTGTTATGATTATTGCCATTTCACAGAAGAATAAAATGAGACTTCATGGGATTAGAAAACAGTCCAAGGTTGCCTAGTTATGGATGAAGGGGAAGTCATCAAACTCAGATATACTGCTTCACAGAGGCTCAAAAATATATGAAAGATATAAAAATCAGTACCAACATTCTGCCGAACCCCAACAATAAACACAATGGGGTTAGTTTACATTCCAAAAAGGAAAGAGGTTGATGCAAGACACTAACACAGCTTGAGCTCTCCTATGTGCTTGGCATTACACCATACCATTCACATATACTATGTCACTGAACCCTCTCTCACCCAGCAACACCCTGAAGAAGGCATTCTAATAGCAATCAAAATCTTAGAGAGGAATTTGCTCATGACCAGAGATTCAAACCTAGGTTTGACAATCCCAAACCAGGATTTGCATTCCACACTGGTCACATTCTGCAGAGAAACCAACCTTGTAGAAAGATGAAAAGGAAGGGGATAGGGATGAAGAGTGTGGGGTGAAGACAGTAGGGAGAAAAGCCAGAAGGAATTCTATCCATTGTCCTAAAAGCCAGACAAGCATTGACACCTTTCTGAGACTTGGCTAGGGTGGACTAAATTGGGGTGGGCAATGCAGTAAATGAGGGCTGTCTGCTTTTTCAGATCAAATTCCTCCTTCGGCAAGAAGGTTGGCCATAAACCACAGATGACTCAATGGCTAAAGGCAAAGCACTTTTGAAGGCACTGCTAGCAAACAGTTTAATTGCACCAGGCAATCCCTGCCATTCCCTCAATAGATAAATAGCTGCCACAGAAGGCATTAATTGGAATGGCTTAAATAGCTGCTGTTTATTTACTGTCGCAGAGAAGGCGACTGTCTGAACCTCCAATAGGGAAGCTTAGCTGGATCTCTTCCCCCACCCCCTGCGCCTCCCCACCCATCCAGCCCTCAAGCCCCTCCTTCCCTCCTTTGGGGAGCGGTGCCGGATCAGCGTTTTTATTTTATGTTGCCTGATTTATCTGTTCTGTGAAGCTTTCATTTCAACTTGGAGAATGTTCAAAGTAAAGCTCACCCTGTTACAGACTTAATTGGACCATATTTCAGTCCCAGTGCATCTGTTCAGTGTGGCTTCCTTATCCTGGGTCCATAAACTTTTATTAAGTTATATATCAGGGAATATACATATATATTCCACTAACATGTTTGGGATCTTTTTTCTCCTTTCTCCCCCCTCCTTTTCTTTTGTTGTTTTTATTTTCACCACGGGGGAGAAGTGCTGATGGGCCCAGAGGGACTTGGAATAGAAGTTACTCTATTTCCCTATTTTTGTTTAAAACGGAAAGGACAGGGTCACATTAACCTCAATTTAATGCAGCGACTAGATGTCAGAGTCGGGATTTGCTAATTTCCATGCGGTTTATTGGTTGTGTTTGATATGCTAATTTTCAATACCCGCCTCCCCAACCCCTCCAGGAAATTTGCCTTTCAATAGCACAGCTCTTGGGGGAAGGGGAGAGAGATAAGGGAAACAGGATAATTTTGAAAAAGAAAAGAGACTTAAAGCCTTAAAGCGGAGCAGTGGAAATGGTTCCCTCAATCCTGTTTAGTAATTTGAAATATCATTTTAAAATAGATGCAAAGGTACCATGCCACCTGGAGGGGAAACATACTTCTTCCCTCCGGTCCTAAATTCCTGCATTTGACAGTCTGGATTTAAGGCTGTGATTGATAAACCTGTTACTGATGTCACAATTGCTCTAATATGCCACAATAAAGTTCTTTCCCTTGAAAGTTGTCTTGGTCTACCCTAGTACCCAGGTCGAGCTATTGCTGAGTCAAGCCATAGAAGGTAACGAAGGAAGATTTTCCCCAAAGAAACTCTGGAAAAACATTTGCATATAAGAACGTACACCGAGTGGCAGGATTCTAGCAGTAATGACACTCACCAGTTGCATGTGATGAGAGCTTCATGATTTCCAATATGTGCAGCAAAACTCAGATTATCCTTGCATCCATAATTTCTGTGTTGGTATCCACAGAATTTTATTTTTTGGTGCTTTTTTATTTTCAGAGAGAGAGAGGATAAGTAGGGGAGGGGCAGAGAGAGAAGGAGAGAGAAAATCCCAAGCAGGCCCAAGACTGACAGTACAGAGCCTGATGCAGAGCTCAATCTCAGGAGCCAAGAGACCATGCGTGACATGAGCAGAGATCAAGAGTTGGAGGCGTAGGGGCGCCTGGGTGGCTCAGTCGGTTGAGCATCCGATTTCAGGTGAGGTCATGATCTCACAGTTTGTGGGTTCGAGCCTCACATCAGGCTCTGTGTTGATGGCTCAGCCTGTTTCAGATTCTGTGTCTCCCTCTCTCTCTCTCTGCCCCTTCCCCTCTCACTCTCCGTCTCTCAAAACTGAATAAATGCTAAAAAAAAAAGAGAGAGAGAGTTGGAGGCGTGGGGGGCCGGGAGAGGGCGGGGGCTGCAGCGAAACGCCTGAGGGAAAGGGGCGGGGCTGCACTCCGGTTTTTTCTGCATCTCTGTAATGCCCGGACCTAGGTGCAGGCGGATGGAGCCCAGGGCAGAGTATCCGCTGTTTGGGGGCGCCTTTTCCTCTACTCTCCATTCCGGGGCCATCGATGTGAGCGACCCCCTGCCCGTCCCGAACAATCAAGAAGTCTTCTTCCATCGCGGGACGGACCAGAGCCTGATGCTGGAACTTCGGAGCTGCAGGCCCACGTGCAGGGAGAGGAGGCTGCGCACCACTGTGAGGACGTTGGCTGGGTACAGGAGGCTAGGACTATGCAAGTGGAGACTGTGCAGGCCCTCTTTTTGGAGAACCTGGCCCTGAAGGACTGCTGTCAAGAAGCCTCTCTGGCAAGCAGCAAGTGGCTAAGGAAAACCAGCAGGTAGCAAAGGACGTGACTGCGCACCAGGCCTTGCTGCAGCTGCCCCAGTACCAGACTGGTCTCCTGATCTCCTGCTCACCTTCAGTCAGCACACGCCCCCCGCCCCCTCCCTCCCCACCCCTGCCCTGGTCATCTCTTAGCCCTGAACATCTGTCACTTCAGCCCTGGAGCCTGGGTGACTTTGAACAGCTGATGACCAGTCTGACCCTTCACGATCTCGACATCTTTGGTTCCCAGTAAAGATCCTGAAATACCGCGTGAAGCTGCTGAAACACATGGGGTCCCTTTCTGCAAGGGAACGAGATGGGGGCGGGGGGGGGAGATATTCCCCTCATTCCTTCCCTGTGCATTAACATAAGACACCTGTCTGCAGAAATAAACTTGCTTTATATCAAAAAAAAAAAAAAAAAAAAAGGAGTTGGAGGCTTAACCAAATGAACCACCCAGACACACTGAGTGTCCATAGAATTTGTACACCGAATTTTAAAGTTCATCAAAATTCCTAAAACCAACCCCTTTCTAACATCGCTTTAAAACTTGTGTATCCGTGTATCAGTCCGCTAACTGGATCTCCTCCTCAGCTTCAGGTCCTGGGAGAGCATCACCTACAACACTACACTTTCCATCACCACCTGTGATTATTGACTTCACTGTTTTGCTTGGGGGAAGGAGCCTCTTTGCCTTTCCCCCCCTTTCCCACATAACACCTTGGGGATCCTTACTTAACCATCCTCAGAATCTGGAGGAGCCTGCCATTCCCATTCCAAACAAAGCGTTCTCCAGATCATCCTCAGCAATTTATTCTTGAAGACTCTTTAGTTAAAGATTGCAATAGAAAGAGAACATACTGGGGAAGCAAGCAAATCTGGGACTGAAATCCAGCTCTGCCATTAGTTGTGAAGCTTTAGATACATTGCTGACACCCCCCCACCCCCGAGGTTGTGTGATGTACATACAATTTAATTACCTTATAGGATGTCTTCGGGTTTAGAGATAGTAGATGTGAAAACATTTAGTGCAGAGCCAGCTCGTGAATTTATTGTTGTTGTTTTTGTTGTTATTATTATTACTATTTTAGTAGCAATAATATTAGACCATTAATATTATTGTCACCATATTATTTCATTATTATTGTTATAATATTGAACTGCTATTTTATTTACTTTTATTATACACATGAAGAAATTGAACCAAAAATTTCATTCATCTAATGCCAATTTTTAAAGTTTGTTTAAAGGAAAAACATACATTTCACATATGTACGTGGCCCCGCATGAGGTATTGGAGAAGATAGAAGATGAAGGCAAAGTTGCTTTCACTTGAAAGTTCTGGATCCAGTTTGGGGAAAAGTGTGTGTGAAGTGAGCAGAGGATGGGGAAGGTGGAGAGAAAGGAGTGCTTTTCGTCCATATACAACCACCAAAACACTAAATGCTCTAAACAAAGTACACAGAGAATGTCTTGGGAGCATTAAGGAGTGGCTAGCTGGGAAACTGGGAAAGACATCTGAACAGCTGTGCTGGTACAGATGGGGTTTGATGAAGAAGCATGTGTTTACCAGACAGAAAAGAAAGAATGGCATTAGGAGTAGGAAAAAAAAAATGATTTATACAAAAGCCTGGGGAGGAAGGCATATAATGTGTTAGGGACTAGTTAGGAGTTCACTGTGATAGAAATATTGGGTGTCTAAGCAGAAGTGGCTAAAACCTAGTGTATTAGCTAGTTATTGCTGCTTCATAAATTATTCTAAAACTTTGCCTAAAGTAACAAACATTTATTATCTCATGGCTTCTGTGGGTCAGAAATCCAAATATACCTTGGCTGATGCCTCTGGATCTGGATCTTGTCTCTCAGGGTGCAGGTGAGGTACCATCCAGGACTACAGTCATCTCAAGGATATACTTCAGATTGATGCCCTTCCAGGCTCACTCATATGGCTGTTGGAAGGGTTCAATTCCTCACTAGTTGCTGGCCAGAGATCTCCATCTTTTCCTTGCTGTGTGTGCTTCTCCTTGGGACAGCTCACAATATGGCAGCTGCCTTCATCAGAGGGAAGAAAGAGGGCAAGGAGCAAAATAATGCCAGCAAGGGAAAAATCAAGGTCTTTGTCTAATCTCAGACATAATATCCCATCACTTTTTCCATATTCTGTTGGTTAGAAGCAGATCAGGGGCAGGGTTACAAACGGGTAAATACCAGGTGGGGCCACCTTAGACATTTGCCTACCACATGTAGGCTGGGAGAAGTTTGTGAAAACAAGTATAGGTTCAGCCAAGGAACTTGTACTTTATTTTATAAACGATGAGAAACTACAGAAAATGTTTAAGGGCTGGGAAGTGGAGATATTGATGTAATTAGGTTTACATTTTAGATTGGATCACCGGCAGCACTTGAAGGAAGGACTCCATGGGAGAGATTGGAGATGAGGCCAGCCGCAAGCCTGATGGGGCTGCTTCAAGCAGGAAATGGTGGGTACTTGATCCAAGGCAGTCAGAGAAGAGGTGGAGAGGAGGGGTCAGGTTGCAGAACACTTTGTAAGTAGAAACAATACATCTGACTTGATGATTGATTGTAAAATGAGTAAGGAATGCAAGTCAAACCAGGGTAGATTAACTGGGTACCTATCCCCATACAGAAACAATATGTGAGTACTTCTGGAGTGGGATTGAACAAGAGCTATTTGGCTATGGACTGATCCTTGCTCAGGTAATGGCAAAGTAGGAGCTAGAAGTCAGGTAAGTGTGCTGGTCTATTCTCTGTAGCCTCCTACCATGATGTTAAAGAGCTCAAAATTTTGGATGCAGGGGGTCTGGGCCCTAATCCTGTTCCCATCATTCACTAATAATGTGACCTAGAATGAATTATTGCCTTGTCTGAGTTTCTTTAGTGTAAAATGGATATAGTCCTGAAACTTACTTTAACAGTTTATTATGAGTATTAAATAAAATAACCTATGCAATATGCTTAGAATAATCCCTGACACACATTAAGTATTAGCTGTTATGAATATTTTCAGACACTGTGTGGGTATTTGCATTACGCTGGGGCTCAGTTCTAGCATCCTTTAAATCTTACCTAGAGATCTGCAGAGTACTTTAATCACAGGTAAATTTGCCCTTCGGTGCAATCCTGGCCCTCTGGGATAGCTGTTGCATCCATAAGCAGTGACTTATAGTTAGATTCCAGTTCCTATTGTATTGCATTTCAGTGTTTTCTGTATCCTGGAGTTAGGCGTATACTTGATACCCACCTCTGTCTTCAGCAGAACAGAAATCTACAATACCTCTTTCACTCTTTCTTTGTCCCCGCAGAGCTCAGAGAAACTAATACATCATAAGCAATGTATTCTTTTTCAATTATTGATATATAATTGACATATAACATTATATTAGTTTCAGATGTACAGCATAATTCAATACTTGTGTATATTGCAGAATGATCACCATGATGAGTCTAGTTAACATCCATCGTCACACGTGGCTACATTTTTCTTGTGATAAGAACTTTTAAGATCTACTCTCTTAGAAAGAACATCTTTTTTATGGATCAATCTCTTTCTTGCTTCACTGATTCCACAAATTAAAGATGGACTATGTGCAAGCACCTTAGTTTGTTTATTAGGATACAATGGTGAACAGGACAAATGTCTCCTGAATCACGGGCCTTGCTTTCCAGTGGGAGAAGTGGAGAAGCACTATTAGTGCTAAGAAGGAAGTGAGCAATGGCAAATAGTCAGAAGAGGCCTCTGAAAAAAATGATATTGAGGCTGAAAGATGAGAAATACTAGCCACTTAAATAGCAGGATGAGGGCATTTTAGGTAGAGGAAACCCCAAGTTCCATGACCAAGGTTGCGGATGGCTTGGAGTGCTTCGGAAACTGGAATTAGGCCATAAAGCAGCACTATTAATATAGGAAGGGAAAATGAGCCATATAGGTGATTGTGAAATTTCATATAGCCACGTTAAAAAAAGATGAAAATAGGGGCACATAGGTGGCTCAGTCAGTTAAGCATATGACTTTGGCTCAGTCATGATCTCACAGTCCGTGGGTTCGAGCCACGAGTTGGGCTCTGTGCTCACAGCTCGGAGCCTAGAGCCTGCTTCAGATTCTGTGTCTCCTTCTCTCTCTGACCCACCCCCCATGCCTCTCTCTCTCTCTGTCTCTCTCTCAAAAGTAAATAAACTAAAATATTTTTAAATAAAAATAAACACATTTATTTTTAAATAAAAATAAATACGTTTATTTAACCCAATATAATATATGTAATTTCTATTTTTTTAAAATTTTTTTGATGTTTATTTATTTTTGAGAGAGACACACACAGAGCGTGAACAGGGGAGGATCAGAAAGAGTAGGAGACACAGAATCTGAAGCAGGCTCCAGGCTCTGAGCTGTTGGCTCAGAGCCTGAGGCGGGGCTCGAACCCACAAACTGAGATCATGACCTGAGCTGAGGTCATCTCCTTAGCCGACTGAGCCACCCAGGTGCCTCAATATATGTAATTTCTTGTAGCCACATGTAAAAAATAAAAATAAAATCTCAGTTGTAACTAGACATGTTGGAAGCACTCAGTGGTCACACATGGCCAGTGGCTACCATACTGGACAGCATAGCCCTAGATTAAGTAAGGACCTTACATGAGACAAGATTAAGGGGATAGGGCCAATCACGCAAAGCCTATGGAATGTGGTCAGGAGGTTGATTCATTCTAGGTGTGATGGGAACTATGGGAGTTTCTTTGTGAAGCATGAAGGGGAGGAGGGAATCAGAGGGCCCAGGTAGGAGCTATTATAATACTTAGTTTAAGTGGGAGATAACAGGGACTTGAATAGAAGTATTGGCAGTGATGGTAATAACTAACCCTTGCTTTCAGTGTCCTAAGCCCTTCACATGGATTCATTTATTGAATCCTCAAAATGACCCTATAAGGAAGGCTCTATTTTATCCTATTTTCCAGATGAGAAACTGAGGCAAGGATGGGGCAACACCTGGATTAAAAAGAGACAGTTCTTTTTTAAAAATTTTTTAATGTTTTTTGTTTATTTCTGAGAGAGAGAAAGGCAGCATGAGCAGAGATGGGTCAGAGAGAGAGGGAGACACAGAATCTGAAGCAGGTTCTAGACTCTGAGCTAGTTGTCGGCACAGAGCCCGATACGGGGCTAGAACCCACAAATAATGAGATCATGACCTAAGCTGAAGTCCAATGCTCAACCGACTGAGCCACCCAGGCACCCCAAAATGAGACAGTTCCTAAACTCTGCTCTTGGCCGCTAGGTTAGTACACTTTTCTTTTTTCTTTTTTTTCTTTTTTTTCAGGTTTTTTTTTTTAATTTATTTACTTCTAGGGGAGAGAGAGAGAGACAGCGTGAGCAGGGGAGGGTCAGAGAGAGAGGGAGTCACAGACTGAAACAGGCTCCAGGCTCTGAGCTGGCAGTCAGCACAGAGCCCGACGCGGGGCTCGAACCCACGAACCGCGAGATCATGACCCAAGCGAAAGTCAGACGCTCAACCGACTAAGCCACCCAGGCGCCCCGACACTTTTCTTTTTTAATTTTTTAAATGCTTATTTGTTTTTGAGAGAGAGAGACAGAGAGAGACAGATTGCAAGTGGGGGAGGGGCAGAGAGAGGGAGAGACAGAATCTGAAGCAGGTTCTAGGCTCTGAGCTGTCAACACACAGGTCCAGCCTACTCTAAAGATAGACCTTTGGGAGCCATCAGGAGGTAGAAGGTATTTGGGGAAAGGATGAGCTCACTTAAGAGAGGAAGGTAGAATGAAAAAAGACTAAAAAGGACCCAACACCAGAACTCTGTAGGTCTTCCAAATGTAGATCAGGAAGAAGAGCTCAAGCAGCCAGCCTGGGGAGCACAGCCATGCTATCTTTGCTCCCTGCTTATTTCTATGGGCTGTCTTTCTGCTGGATAGTCTTCCTTTTCTCTACCTGCCAGCCTTCTAGTAGTTTAACTCCAGCTCAGAAGTCATTTCTCTAGAGGCTTCCTCATACTCTCTTGAGGCAAAGTTGGCCATTCTTTCCTGTATTTGTTTCCTAGGGCTATTGCAACAAATTGCCACAAACTGGGTGCCTTAAACAACAGAAGTGCATTGTCTCACAGTTCTGGAAGCTGGTACTCTGAAATGTGAACTCTGGAAGACTCAAGCTCCCTTCAGAGACTGTAGGGGAACATTCCAGCTTCTGGTGGCCTCAAGCACTCCTTGGTGTGTGGTAGCATGGCTCCAACCTCTGCCTCTGTCTTCACATGATCTCCCCTCTGTGCCGTGTGTATCCTCTGCGTCTCTTATAAGGACACTTGTCATTGGATTTAAGGCCAACTCCAGTAATCCAGGATGACCTCATCTCTAGATCCTTACTTTCATTACATCTACAAATGTAAATTGGTGAAAAGTTGTCATTTGTTAAAAATACCAAGTAAGGAAAACACTGTTTCTGGGGTGAGGATGTAGACATATTTTCCTTAGGTCACCATTCAACCTACTGCCTATCCTTTGAGCTTATCCTTCTCTCTGTAGTTACCTTCAATACAGCAAGTCACAGAGACACAGAAGTGTTTGTATTCCAAACAGAACATGCCTTCTCAACACTTTCTCTCCCAAGGGAAAGAAAATTGGTTGAGGAGGGAGAGATTACTCTTTTTTATGGATGGGTACAGATATACATAGAGTATATAAAGTAATGTATAGTATTCTATGGTATTGAAATTTCATGGTGGGGGAGTATTAGGGGAAAAAATCTCAACAGGCTCTGCAGACAGGAGGCACAGTTGGCAATAAGGAAAAAAAAGCATGAGAAATACTGAACTAGAATATTTTTCCCAGAGGTAGTTAACATGTCAAGTTCAACTCTGTATATGTCACATACATTCTACCAGCCCCTGCCTGCTCACACTCACGTTCCAACAGCACCAGCACAGGGCTAAGAACGGAAACAACGGTTCCGGCAAATTAACAACAAACAGATTTGCCTCCCGCATGTTCTTAGATGCTTCATTTAAAGTTTGACTGCAGTGGTCATTGTAGTCATGGGGTAGATTCACATCTAAACCCACCTCATTCTCCAGTTAATCTGCCCTCTGTCTCTGCCTGCACCCGTACAATAGAAGTATTTTGAATTATGGACTTTAATAGGCATCTATTTTACAGCCTAAAGTCACAAAGTCTAACGATTTGAAATATCACTCCTGCAGTCATCCCTCCCTTCAGAACTCTACATATTTAAACAGAATTTCAGTTACCAGAAAAACTCATCTTTAGAGAGAAAAGGGAGGGATAGGGGTGGGAAATCCACTGACTTAATGTTTTATCAAGAGGAAAGGAGTGTGGAGAGAGGTTTGCTGAACATCAAACAGGCTCCAGTGCAGTGAATTTAGCAAGGCAGAGAGCAGTGCAAATTGGAAGATTTAAAAGTCTGAAGTTTAAACATCGCTTTTGTTTTCCCAGGCTCTAGATATTAATAACGCTATTGTGCAAATCTCCTTTTTAAGGAGACAGGGAGAAAATTAAACATTTGCATAAACCAATTGATTGCAATTCTGATGGCAGACATTTCCAAGTCCCCTTCCCTCGGTGCCATCTCTCCTGGTCCAATGAGTCACATTACCTCATTTAAGTGGGGCTCCTCCTGGGCTGCACTGGGCTGCTTGAAGCTCTCACTACCTTTCTCTTAGCATCTGTCTCTTTTGTTCCTTCTTAGAGGTAACTGCTGATGCCCTGGTCCATGCCCCGCCGCTTTTTTTCGGAAACGCAATTACTCATTAACTGGTCTCTTTGGTTTCAATCTCTTTACCTTCCAAGCCATCCAGAACCCTTTCCCTCCACTCATCTGCTAAACTGCCTTTTCCATCATGACACTTCTGTGCTCAGGAAGCTGCAGTGGGCCCCTGCTGCCTGTAAAGTAAAGCCCACCGCCTCAACTGGCTCTCAGGGAGCTCCACATGTGCTGGGGGTATACCCTGTGTCCTCTCTGCTCCCAGATAGTCGCCCTGCCCTCTAAGAAAGCCAGAAGCTCCCCTACGTTTCTTTGAATATTTGTCCCATTCTCATCTCCCAGTCTCTGCCCTGTTGGGTCATTTGCCTGATATGCCGTCTTCTTTCTTTCATTTCCACCCACTCTTTCCCCTCCTTCAAGGGTCAGTTCAGACCCTCCCTTCTTCACAAGCTTTGGACACAGCAACAGCCCACTCTGAGGAAGAGGTTTGACATTGAACCATGTTCTGTCCAAATATGTCTTACCTAGCCTTCAGCAAGGAGCTTCCTAACTGGTAAAAATATGATATTTTGGAGTCACCTAGGAGGCTCAGTCAGTTAAGCATCTGTCTTTGGCTCAGGTCATGATCTTGCAGTTTGTGGGTTCAAGCCCCACATCAGGCTCTGGACTGACAGTGTGAAGCCTGCTTGGGATTCTCTTTCTCTCTCTGCATTTTGCTTTCAAAAATAAACAAACATTTTTAAAAAAGAAATGAGGTATTTTACATTGTGCTTGTGATGTTCCCAGTTCTGTACAAGATGGTAAGAAATAGTGTCAGGGTTACTTTGTTCATTTATTATCTCCATTGGTAGAATTGTATTAGCCTCATGAAGTGCTGATCACAGGCCAGCTTCCATATTAACTTATATCCTTTAATCCACACAAGCAACTCTGTACACTCTCCAGATATCCAGCCTGGAGAAACGGGAGAAGGGAGGTTATCAGGAGAGAGCATGTATTTTTCTTGCTCTACCTCTGTCCATGGCTCATGGAGTTTAGAGTTTAATAGTTGTTATCTCATTAGACTTTTCCTATCCAGTTATCAATCACCATGTGTTTTATTCCATTTCTCAGATAAAGAAACTAAGGCTCAGTGGAGTTAATGACTTGCTTAAATGCAATGACTAGAGAGTGCACACCTTAACATTGAATTTGTGTTTTCTGACTAAAAAGTTTCTCTTTCCACTCTTTGTGCCATTTTAGATAAACAGCCATTATGCAGTAAATACTCTTTTTCATCTGTATAATGGGGAGAATAAGTCAGTGCTTTTTTTTCAACTTTGCTCTAGAATGGAGATTGTGCTTGAAAAATCTCTGCAACATTGTGTATTAGCTTTGTCATAAATACCATTTGGCTGGAGCCTGGAAATCCACTTTCATTTATCCAAGCTGCATAAAGCACCACAAAACCGGGAAGAAAGCCTCACCTACTAAAGCCTGTAAATGTCACTTTCCAATACTAAACAGCTTGGAGCAATAGTATTTACTTCTGACATGATGCTGCATACACTAAGACAACTAACTGCCCCTGCGTCTGGTCTGTACTTTAAATGCACCTTGTGATGTTATCACATAAAGGCATATTTAGGCTGCATTTGATGTGCAATAGTATGTGTGAGTGTGTGTGTATGTATGTGTTTTAAATACTAGACACAGAGTTTAATAGTTTCCTCTTTTAATTAGAGTCACCAGTAAAATATGGAGTCATAAGTTTTAGTGCTGCAACAACAAGAGCAATCAAATTCTGTCCTTCAGGACATCGAGAACAAACCATCATGAGAAAATTTAGGGATTCCAGGGGGAAGTCATCTGCTCTTTTACTTCCTCTTCACTCCATTTGTGGAGTCTTTGCTGTTATACACAGGCTCTGCCATCATCAACTTTCTCGCCATACTATTTTGTAAGGTATAACTTTTTTTTTTTTGGAAAGAGGGAAAGGAGGCAGGGGAGCAGGGCAGAGGGAGAGAGACAGAATCTTAAGCAAGCTCCATACTCAGAGCAGAGCCTGATGTAGAGCTCAATCCCATAACCATGGGATCAATCAAGAGTCAGACACTCAACCAACTGAGCCCCCCCAGGTGCCCCTGTGAAGAAGGTATCACTATTAGTCACAGGTACTAGAAAAGATGTATGGTCAGGAAAATAATTTCCTTAACTTTAATTTTCAGCAAAAATTATTCTTTCTTCCCAAGGACAATTTAACATGGAATCTCAACCCATAAAACAGAGAATGTTATCTTGTTATAGGTACATTTTTGTGAACTTAAATTTTTATCAGTTACTTAATGCAAATTCAACCCAACATGAAAGTTCAATGAACACTAGAATTTTAAATCAGGATTATGGATGACATGTGCAGTCATATGCATTTCAGGATGCAATTTCTCTATTCTGTGTTGGTTGCACAGTATCAGGAAACTCCTAATCCAAGTGACTAAATAGTAAGGTACTTGACAATACAATTTCACCTGAACAAATATATGCACATCTGAATTAAAATTAAATAAGGTAAAAGTAAATAAAATAAAAGGCAAAATGGTACTGAGCTACAACTGTGCTAATCACTGATTTAGCTGTAAGCATTTCAAATGCAGAAGACAGTGTAAGAGGCTTTATTCTGAGATCTGCATAAAAGCATGCTAGTGGAGCAGCTGGTGGGCTCCTGTGTATTTTCATTTGGTATATAGAACATTTGAATAGTGTGTCTGTGTGTGTGCTTGGACATGTGTGTGCTTGTATGTGTGCGTGTGTATGTGTGTGTGTGTGTGTGTGTTTATTGCGGCTTTGATCTGAATAAAGCATTTAAAAATTATAACAAATGAAAATCAAATTAATGTGGAACTCTTGAATTAATGGTCTCCACTGCTTTAAAATTCTGGACAACACAATATTAAAACACTTATTCTAAGGTTTGGGGAGGCAGCTTGAGTGGATCTGGGCCCAGAGTCACCAAATATGGGCTGCTTTCTCAATTTAAATCTTAGTGGGCCCTACATGGAGCAGCAAGACAGCATTGGCTCTCAAGTGATCAAAGAGTGTGGAACCAGGAAGAGAAGGTGGTCCAGGTGCACCTTTGTATAACCTGAATGTGAGACTTCCTGAAGAACCACCAACGGCACTCTACTTCATGAATCATCCCATCTCAACTTCTAGTCTTGGCATAGAAGTGTCTTCATAATTTGACCCTGGCGTTAAGTCACACACACTGTAACTCCCACTTGGCTTTCCTTCCCTTGTCCTCTGAATTGGTTCTCTTATCTAGCTTCATATACTTTATTTTTGAAGCAAGTAAATGTCAATTCCTTTTAATAAGTTTTCTAAAAAAACATTTTTACCATAATTTCCAGACAGAGATATTGTGGGCATCGTTTTGCTTGTGCATTATTGCCATTAATAGAATTATTATATGAGCCACCATTTATTAATTACCTTCCATAGGCCAGCTTACATACAGATTTAGGTTCTTTACTCCCTTCAAGCAACCCTGAATTATAGTGTATTTAACTTACATTATAGTCTTAGGATAGTTATACAACCCCCCAGTTGTCATGCAACTACAAAGGGCAAAGTAAAATTCAAACCCATGTCTGTTGGCTCTAAGATCCACCATATTTCCATCTGCTTTGCTGTTTTCTTTCTCTAAACTTTTGTCTGCCATCTCCTTTGTACATACAATCAAGATAGCATTTACAAATTGTATGCCAAGTAAGTGTTCCTGTGTTGTTAGTCTCCTGCATGGAACTGAGGACTTTAGAAAGGTGTAAATTGTGTATAAACCAGAGTCTGGGTCTGGCATGTAGTTATAGCTCAAAAATTAGTTGCATTTAATCTAAATGAAAAGAATCATTAGGTTGGTGTCTCAAAGTAACACTATCTCATCTATTAATCTACCTCCAGGCAAGAACAGCAAACAATCTATCCTGGATAGAAAATGTTCTTGCTTTTAACGGTTATTACTACATTTTAGTCCTAGGACTGTTCTTGGGACCTAGATCAGCATTTCTCAAAATGAGGTATTACTCAAGGGGATGAAGGGGGTTCCTGCCCCCAAATACTTAGTAAGTTCTTCATATTAAACTAACTCTATTGGAAACCTTAGCATTAGCATGTTAAAGACTCTCAAATGTAAAGAAAATTCATTAATCCTGTTCAGTCTAGTATTTCTCAAACTTGTATGAACACCATACAATTTATTCAGATAACACCTACTAGCAGTCCTTGGACCTAGGGTTCTGTAGAACCCTCTTTGTAAAGATGGGTCTGACCCAATCTTTCACTGACTGACATCCTGCCATGTTCCAAGAAGGCTTTACAGGGGCTGAGTTATACTTTCCTTTCAGTCTATTTTCTGTTTTCAGTAGGGAGCTGAGAATCATTTCTTTCTTTCCCTTATAAACAAGGGAAGTAGTTTCCCTAAATCTTGTTACATAAGAATAAGGCTTTCAGGGTCATTGTACTTTCCAAGCACATTTAGGATTTGTGAAATCAAAGTGATCTTAAGGGGAATTAAAACCAAAAAATTTCCCCATTTTAAACACAGATAGTCTATTTAGAGGTGGAGGGTTAAACCCTGAGCACTGCCACGGTATGGGCTCTTCCTGCCATTTTTTGCCAAGTAAGGTGTAACATAGCATGTCATTCTTCCCCAGAATTCACCTTGCCTCATAGAATCTTACACATTATTTTATTTAAGTGTTTTTCAAGGAGATCAAGGGGAATATGTGTAAAACCATAAGTCACAGCACCTTCTACAAAGTTTTACAATATATGTTTATAAAACATTGCATATGCAAATGTAATGCAGAGTTATATCACTGTATCATGAACTCCAAAACTCTGACTTCCCCTTTTTCTCCCACATGTCATATCCAATCCGTCAGCAAATCCTGAGTCTTTGGTCTTCAGAAATTGGCTCCTTTTACCACCTTACACCTTACCACCTTTGTTCAAGTCACTGTCACCTCGGGACTGCCCACAGCAACAGCCTCCTAACTGGTCTCTCTGCTTTCATCCCTGTCCCTCTACAGGCCATTTCCGATTCATTGTAAACAAGTGATCCCTTCAAAACTTCAGTTGGATCATTTCACTCCACCGTAGCCAAACACCCAACCTTCCCCGGCTCCTGTCTCAATCAGAGTAAAATCCAAAGTCCTCACAATGACCTACAGGCCCTACAAGAGCCCATCTGTGACCTTTCTGGACTTATTGCTGACTACTCAGCAGGCTTACTTTGCTCCAGCCTCTCTGGCCTCCTTGCTGGTCTCTTAACATGCTAGGCATGTTTTCACCTCAGAGCCTTTGCATCTGCTGCTGCCTCAGCCTTCCCTCCTAAACATAAATGGCTTGCTTTCTCCTTCAAGACTATGCTCAAATGTTACCTTGACTATCAACTGCAGCCTTGCTTGATCAATACCCACCTTCCTCCTCTGTTTTGTTTCTTTATGAAGCACTCATCACCTTCTAACATATCTTATAATTTGCTTATTATGTTGCTTTATTTCTTGATTACCTCTCCCTTCACTAGAATGTAAGCTCCATGAAGTCAGGGACAATTTGTTGGCTGTCTGCCTTCTTAAATCCCCGCAATGACCACACCTTAGACTCTCAGAACTGGACAAGACCTCAGAGTGAATGGGCATTTCAGTGATTCCCCACCTGTTTATACAGATCTCTGGGGAACAAGTAGCAATAGGAACTGCGGAGTTATTGTTAACGTTTCAAAAAGCCTAATACATTTCCCCCATCTATCCTTCATGAGGCTACATGACAAACTAAAGTGTCACACTTCTATGCTGTTAGTTGGAATTATCTCAGCTCAGTGCGTTAATTCTGATTATATAAGTCTGATCAGAATCTCTAGCTACCAGTTACAAATGCCTTTGATTTTCAGACTTGGGGAAATGAATTAATTATCATGTAATAAATGCAGATTAGTAGATGTTTTTCAAAACAGCACTCCATGGTTGGAGGAGGGGACCATAAACGTGTGCGAGCCCTTGAAATCCTTTGTACAAGACAAAGACTTTGAGGCTCTGGAAGATGAAGTGACTTTCTCAAGGTCACACAGTGAGACATTGGGAGAACGATAACTAGAACCCAAGTCTCTGATTCCCAGCCTTGTGTCGTGCAATCAAAGACACAGTTTGCTGCAAAGGAGACATATACATGCTGTATATAGCATTTGCATAACATATTACAGTAAAGACAGAATCCCAACTGAGATTCTCAGCAGGAAAATAACAATTATTTAATCAGAGTTCTATTTATACGTTTATTGTGAAGGCTAGGTTAAGATTCACTGACTCGATTAAGGGTGCTGCCTACACATGAAAGTGTTTACTGAGCTGGGTTCCCCAGAGTGAAATTCAAACAAACTTGTGACATCCAAAGCACATTTTATGTCTTGAAAGTCATGAATATCTCTACTGAGAGCCAAGTCTTTTCCTTAAAACAAACCAATGGTTATCATTTGGGATAAACTGTCAACAGAGTCTGCCAAAGCACAAAGAGTGGCACCCCACCCTTAGTTTTAGTCTTTAAACCTAATGAATATGAATATACCTAGAAATACAAAATGAGAAGCTTGTGTACTCAAAAGCATTATCATGTGCACTGCACTATTTGATCCTTAGAAGAGTCATCCTGCAGGGTTGGAAAGGCAGATATTATTATCTCTGTTTTACACATAAGGAAGCTGAAAGCACCCAGGGGTTCAAAGACCTGCCCCAGGTCTCCAACTTATTAGTGAAGGAAAGCACTAGAATAGAGGGGAGGGGAGTTTTTCCTTATCCCTTAAGCACAGTGCATGCACCACAATGCCACCTACTGAACAAAGTTCTTTATTACTGGGGAGAAGGGGGCAGGCAGAGTCCTCCCCCCACCAAGTATTTCGTTCTCTCTCGCATTGATAGTATCAATAGTTTGAGACTCAAACCAAAAACAGGAAATGGCTTGAGATTTTACAGGGCAGGAAGGCAATAGAAGAAACATGTCTAGGTCCCCCAGTAACAAGGATCTGCTTCAGAAGCAGATGGTGAGGATGAGCTCTATTTTCTGAGTCTACTGCCTGGCATGGCATGTGTGTATGGAGTATCATGCTCAGTGGAGTGCTCTGCTGGGAGCCAAAGGGCAACTCTACCTCTCACTGGGTCTGTGGCCTGAGGCAAGTCTCTCTTCTTTGAACCTCAGCTTTCTCTTGGCATTTTGATGATGATCAAATGAGATAAAGGACCCAGATAGCTTAGTTCTGTGTCTGACAAGCAGGAAGAATCTAAAACCCAAGCCTCACCTACCTTGGTGGGTCTGTCATTCCATTCATCAAAGGTATTGAGGATTCACCACACCCCCAGTCCTGGTTTAGGCAGGCAGTATAGGCAGAAAGCAGAAACGGTCTCTATGACGAAGATCAAATACACATACACACTGACAATTCAAGACGTAAACATCCCTGGCAAAAGTACCATTATGTTTTAAATGATCGTAAGGAAAGGATCAATGCATGATCAAAAAAATATATATCAGTATATAATGTTGGAATTCCCAGCAGTACAGGTAAATAGGGGGGATATTTGGGGCCAGTAGTCCCTGAGAACCTGACCTGTACCCTCAAAACAGCCAATCTGACCCTATAATTGACTGAGAACAGATTCTTCTCCATACCCTTCCAAGTTGCCCTTCTGTTCCCAGTTCTTGGCACTGCTGAGAAAATACCCTTCCAGCCATGCTTCAGAACACCAACCGGAGCCCTAATTCTGGTGTTGTCTCTAGTGCCCAGGCCTCCTCAGGATCTCTGTCCCCGTAGGAGCTCATCTGTAGCTCGGAGTGCAGCAGGTTCCCTGGGCTCCTGCACATGCTCTCTCTCCCTGGCTTTCACTTTCCCTCTCGCCTCTCCAGGAACTGACGTTTCTTTAAACAGACAAGCAATTACCAGTGTGTTATCCGCACTCGACTCTGTTGGTACAACACTCGCTGATGTACAGTAGCAGGCAGCTTGTTAATGGGACATATTTAAGCTGATTGCCACTGGAGATAAGTGATGCCTCTGAATGGATGCACTTTTGTTAAACTTCTGAAGGCAGAGGGGATGGGAAAGTTTTGTGGGTTTGGTTTTTTGTTTTTTTTTTTTAAGAAGCCTTTTTGAGAATGGCTGCACCTCCCCTGAGATTCTCATTTCAGATTAGGCTATCAGGTGTACAGGGCTACCGGAGGCTTCCGCTTCAGTTGGAGCCTCTGTTTGATATTCAAGCCTTTCACAAGATCCTTCCCGAATGGCTGGTGTTGGCTTGCTCACTGGCTCTGTGTCCTTGAGGACAGCTCTATTAAATGCAGGCCTCTCTCACTCCTCTCCACTCCTTTCCCTTCCCTTTTCTCTTGCTCTGTGGGCCTCCACTTTTGTTACAGCCCTCTCTCTTTTCTTTCTACCTTCCTGTTTTCCCAGCTGTTTTCACTCTCCCCTCTCTCCCACCTCTTGCCCTGTTGCTGTTCTTTTCCCCATTGTCTTTCTGCCCTTTTGATGCTGAGTCTCCTTATCTCTCCCCAACATCTGGCCTCTCAGCTCCTCCCTATCAGCACCCCAAGGGAAATCCAGGCCTGGGGAAATTGATCAGGTCCCCGTGTGTGACTGTTGTCCTTGTAGAGCATGGAGGCTCAACAAAATAAGGGCTGCTGTTAGCTCTCCCAGAGTTCAGTCTGAGGAAGGAGATGGGTGCAAGACAGGGAGGCCCTCGAGAGGTGCTGGTGGTGGCACTTCAAGGGACCGGAGGGAATTTCAGAAGGATGCATCTGAATCAGGGACAGTAAAAGGAGAGCTGGAGGACAAAATGGAGGTGTTGATGACAATTGCCTGACTGGAGGCAATAAAGAGGGAAAACTCATTAGTTACAGATTAAGCTATTCTCTAGCCAGTTACCACTATTTAGATACAAAGATACCAAGGAAAAAAAGCAAAGTGCCAATCAGTCTCTTAAAGGGGCTACTTGCTGGCATCTAATATCTAAGTAAGTGGCAGTGGGAGATAGGTGATGACCACTTTGCTGTGGGTCTTCTAGGCAGTGAATGGAGAGGCATCTTTACAAACACATTCCACCTCATGGGGAGTAAGGAGAAATTCAATTAGATTTGAATGAGAAAGGTAACTTGAATGTCAATTAATTGTCTAATTGAAGATAATGGGGACCTGGGGGCTCCCTGCCAGGTTGATTCCCACACCCAAATCCAGAGATTTTCCCAGGGATTAAAGATGCAATTTAATTACACATTTCTATTAGATTAGGCACTGATTGCATTCAACATTCTGAGTTAATTACATACTTAATTACACAGCCAATAACTTCCCTTGCCTAATAACCCTGCTGGATGCAGCCTGGTGCTGCAGAGGAGGATCCTGTTCCTGTAATGGCAGCTCTGGGAACCAAAGGTGGTAGGAGCATCATCAGCAAGGGGGCATGTGAATACTAATAGGGAATTATTCTAATTGTCCCTTGTTCTGGATGAACAGGAAATTATTCTAATAACATTTACCATTGTATTCATTCATTATCTAAGGGTAATTAGGAATAAAGGCCTTCCAGAGACCTCCCCTGTGGCACAAACAAGGCTTTACTAACCAGCTGCCTTCATTTTGGACGCCAGGCATCACCAGGATGACTTCCTCTTCTTCTTGGTCTCCTTGGTACACTTTGGGACTCCTCTTGTTTGATTACAGATGAAGCTGTGAGACAGGTTTCAGTTTTCCTATGTTATTTTCTGAAGGTGGAAGAGCCTTTGTCTCAGAGGAGGCTAATCCAGTGATTTGCCCAAAGACACAGAGCAGGCATGTGTGGTGATGCTAACTGGAGTCCAAGCCCCATTCTTTTCCCTCTCCCCACACCACAGGGGCTCTCAACTCAACATACTTCTTTCTGGCTCTTAATTCTAGAGTGAGTGTGGTTTGAGTTTTGGGTATAGGCTCACATGGAGTTCAACACATCCAGGTGGCTGCCTGGGGGAACAACTACCAAAAGTGAAATATTAACCATTCCTGAGGCTGGCAGTAACCATTGTTGTGCTGGACCAAAGATGGGGGCGCTAAGACATGAGGGGAGCATGTGTGGAAGCAGACAAGGATGCAGGTCTGGATCTCCCATCTGCCTACCTATGTGGACTTAAATAGCAATATTATTGGTGAAATGATAATGACCATTCCATTGCTTAAGTAAAGTGGGTGTCTGATCTGCACAGGCCATCATCTGTGGGACTGTGAATTATTTGAGGAAGGGAGTTGTCCAGCTAAGGGCAGAGAAAGGAGAGACAAGCCTGTCTCACTGCCTTACAGGGAAGCTTTCCTGGGGGAAGTAGAATCTCATCAGATACCAAGTGATATAGGCTAGACCAGCCTGAGTGACATGACGAAAGCAAGTAAATTAATGATTGTTATAGACTGAATGTGTCCTCTACCCCAAATTCGTATGCTGAAGCCCTAACCCCCAAGTGTGGCTGTATTTGGAGTAAGGAAAAAAATTAAGGTTAAATGAGGTCATAAAGGTAGAGCCCTGATCTGATAGGATTAGTGTCCTTATAAGAAAAGACATGAGAGAGCTCCCTTTCGCTCTCTTTCGACCATGTACACTCAGAGGAGGGAGCACATGCAGACTTAGCTAGAAAGTAACTGTCTGAGAAAAAAAGAGAGAGAGAAGAAAGAAAAGAAAAGAAAAAGAAAAAGAAAAAAGAAAATAACTGCAGGTCAGGAAGAGAGGCTTAACCAGAAACTGACTTCCAGGCTCCAAAACCACGAGAAAATAAATTTCTGTTGTTTAAGCCATCCAGTCTGGTATTTTGTTATGGCAGCAGGAGCTCACACAATGATTAAAAAAAAAAAGAAAAGAAAAGAAAAGAAAAACCCAACTCTGATCTCCAAACAGCTCATTCCCCCTCCATGACCCCCCCTTCCCCAAAAACACATTTATTTTTTATTCATTATGCATTTTTGTATGGCATTTTCTTTGCCTGGATTATCCAGCTCTGCTTGACTGTCGAAATGTACCTCTCATTCAAAACTCTTCTATAAAAGCTGTCCTGCTATCATCTCTTCCCCTGTTTCTTTCTTATTTATGCATAATCTTACATTTATCATGATGTACTTTAATGCTTTATTTACATACCTGCTAACCCCACTGGAGGGTAAGACACATGAGGACATCAGCTTTGTTTTCTCCATCTGTGTATGCTAAGGGTCTAGTGGAGCCCCAGCGGATAGTTACTGGTCTTAGTCCTTTCAGGCTGTTATAACAGTGTATCACATGGACTGGGTGGATTGTGAACAAAAGAAATTTAGTTTTCATGGTTCTGGAAGCTAGGAAGTCCAAGACTCTAGCAGATTCAGTCTGGTGAAAGCCCATTTCCAGGTTTGCAGGGAGCATCTTCCTGCTGTGTCCTCACGTGGTAGAAAGGTCAAGGGGATTCTCTGGGGCCTTTGTTATAAGGATACTAATCCCACTCATTAGGGTTTTGCCCTTGTGACTCAATCACCTCCTATATTAATTTTTTTTTGAAAATTTTATTTTCTCTGTATTATGCTGTTTTGACATCTTAAAAAACATTTCTGGCTTCTGGGGTGAATTCCCTTCTCCTGGAGCTAACCAGTTTTTAGAGATAGCAAAGGATTCAACTGGGAGCATGCCCTTGACATGCAAACGACTAATCCAGAACCATACTTTCTTTATTTGGCCTGAGCAACTCAGGCACTCAGATGGGGTGGTACCACCCCTGGGGGCATAGAGAAATAGGTTGGAAGTTCCTGGATGACATAATGACTGGACAAGTTACTGTCATTTAGTGGGCTGAGATCACGGTTGTTAAATGTTTTACGTTGCAGAGAGTAGTCCAGCACAATGAATTGCCACACCACAAGTGCCAATCACACCCCTGTTTAAAAGCACTGCGCCGGAAGATGGGCTGCCAAATAACGTCCTGCAACAGAGTTCTGAAATGGATGTAGGGAGGTTCTCATTTTGGGAACAGGAAGACTTTTCAGAAGCAGCTGCTTGCCCTGTGCCTACCCAAACCTGCTCCTTCCTGACTCCTCTTAGACCATATTAGAGGAATATTTACCAGGGATCTTGAGTAACACCAAAGTCCTCTCTCCACTGGTGTGGTCTGTCCAAGTAAGAGTAGGATAGGGACAAGGGACCCGATGAGCTCTTACTTCCATAATGCCACATAGTCTTTGGAAAGCTCCCGCAGTTAGGTCAGTCTCTTGCCAGACTAACAGTGGGTAGGTGATCACTGCTGCTGGATACAGCCCAAAGATCTCCTTCAGATCAGTCACAGATATTTTAATGGCTCCTTTGACTAAAGGGAGCACACAGCATCTGTGAGATAATTCTTCCTTAGGGATCCCTCAGTCGTTTGGAAAATAATCCTTCTGGAGAGTTTTACTTTGCACAGGAAACTCACTCCCAACCAAAATTTTTAAGTATGCATACTCAAGTAATCAGGTGGATGGAGGCAGCTAGCTATACCATCTCTGTTCCTGGATCAGTTCCTAAGAGAAGAGATGTGGCCCTCAAACCCTCTCCTCTGCAGCCTTACATTCTTAAGGGGGTGATTAGACAGCAGAACAGAAGACAAATTCCTCAGGTTTCTTGGTTTCCAGCAAGTGAAACTGCCACTAACAAGGGAAAGAATTTATTCACAGGATATTGGGAATGTAACTGATTTGTCAGGGGTGCCTGGGTGGCTTAGTCGGTTAACCGTCTGACTTTTGCTTGGGTCATGATCTCGCGGTTCGTGGGTTCGAGACCCACGTCGGACTCTGTGCTGACTGCCAGCTCAGAGCCTGGAGCCTGTTTCGGTCTGTGACTCCCTCTCTCTCTGACCCTCCCCTGCTCACGCGGTCTCTCTCTCCTAGAAATAAATAAAAAACATTAAAAAAAAAAAAGGAATGCATTGAGAACTATGTTAAAAACATAACCTGGAACAAAAGGAAATTGAGCAGCCATATTATAGCCAAAACGGGGCCACAAATCCAGACCTCTACTGCCATCACCACCAAGTGGATGCTGCAGGTTACCCTTGCCACACTGGACACTGGATGTATCACGGTTACCATTGCCATGCCAGCCCCTGGGGAGACTACAGGCCAGTCCCTTTCCCGTCCTTGTTCTTTGTGCAGTAGCTCATAACAGGAAGTCTGGGATGGATATATGTGATTGACCAACTGTGGGTCTAACATCCATGTCCTATTTTAATCCATTTCAAGAAAGGCTGAAAAAGTGCCTAGTCTTTTTAGCTCTGGTAGTAGAAGATGGGATCTGCTTCATTCCATGTTTAAGACACATAGGAAACACATTCAGATGTTAGATAGCCAAATACAGGCAAATATGTATTGCCTCCCCCAAGCCTTATAATGCAAGAAGACTATAGAAATTTCCAGCACAAGAAATGCAAAGTGAGATTGATAATCAAGACAGGAGGAGATAGGGAAGAGGTGAAATACTAAATTCTAGGTCCTGAGGCTGAGACAATTGAAAAAAATTGAGTTTTTCTTATCCTCCACTCACAAGATCAAAAAAGATTTAAATGAACTAAAATCACTTGCCTACAGTGGTGTTGCTAGTTGAGGCAAGCAGGGACTAGAATCTATGACCCATCACCTCGCTCAGTGCTCAGTTTTCCAGGTGTCCTGCCAACTTCATAGGGAAGTTCTGTGAGCCCCAAACATTGAGCATCCTTAACCACAAGGCACAGACATCTCCCCTGACATGTGTTGCTTTAATTCAAGGCTCCTGAGGCTCATTCCCATATGGGCTAATCCAAAAGAAGCAGCCTGGGGAGAAGGCTGAAATCTAGGAGGGATAAGCAGTTTCATTTCTGTTGGTTTGGATATAGGCAAAATAGGCAAATTTAATGTATCTGAATGTAGTGAATTGAATTGTGGTCTCTAATTCTTCACCCGTCTCTGCATCAATGCCCTCATCATGGCCTCATTATGGACCTTACATATTTCTATTTGATCTCTTGTGCCTCTGCTGTCACCAGGAGAATATCCCTAAATAGCAAATTGGCTCAAGGAGAATGGCAGACACATGGAACAGAATCTAGCCTTGATCAGCCAACCCCCAGGAAAATTGCATAAATGGAAACAAAAATAAGTCATTGCTGTTGTGAGCCATTGAATTTTAGGAGATAATTGACCGACATAATAAATGTTAGCTCCTTTTTTAGCACCTGATTTGTAGTTTAGCAGCATGAAAGATCTAGCAGCATGAAAACCAACCCCCTTCCCATGCTTGTGCATGCACATACACACGCACACACGTGTGTGCACATACATATGTGTACATTCATGCATCCACAGCACGGCTAGGAGAACCTTGCAGACCTTATTCTGTCTAGAGTTGTACAGTTAATAGCATGCCAGATATGACTTCATGATTGGCTTTATAAACCTGTATTCTACCCTCAGCCCTTCTAGCACCTCTCTTGCTCACTTGGATGACCATGGGCCCACTGTCTATAAGCGCTTAGCCATGTGAAGAAGGGTGAGCAGTAAAGGAAGTGGAACCATAATGTGACCAAAGGCCTTTTGTCATCTACAAGCCAAAGGCACTAAGGCTGGGTGGTGGCTAGTAAATGCCAGCAGCCCCACTCTTGGGATTCTCAGCGTCTCTAGAATGTGGCCAGATAAAAGGGCCCCATGGTATCAGGGCAAACATCAAACATTTAGCCTGGACAGAAGGCTCCAGAACATTTCAGTCACAGAGATTGGGACTGAATGAAGGGTGGGCTGGGGAGGCCTGTGACTGTGGGAGGAGGAAGATGAGTGAGTAGCAGAACGTGCCCCTAGCCAGAGGATAGCCCCATGCCAAGGAAAATTATGAGGAAAGAAATGAACAAAGCAGTGTGGCATCTCAGCAGTGCATGTCCTCCAAAACATGAGCTGAGAGAAGAAGCTGGCTGATGAATTTTAATGTCACAGGGAGCTAACCTGCACTAGCATCTTTGCCCAATATGGGCTTGGAATGAACTGGGAGAAACAAGATGGCACCCCCATCCCCGGTATCCACAACCAAGCCCTACCAGAGGTGAAATCTTATATTTGCTCAGTCTGCCCTACAAATGGGCTGAATGACTGGTAGGTAGGGGCTGCATGACAGCCCATGCTGAGTGCTGTGGATCCTGGTGGGCTGTAAGGCTCGGAGGGTGAAGTCTCAGGATCAGATGGCTCAGTCTACCCTTATCTCTGGGAGCTCTGAACCATGAAGAGAACAGTAGGAACACATCCCAAGGAAACACTTTATCACCTGGAGACAACATATTGATTATGGATTCTGGGCAGCTGATTTCTCAATTCAGGATGCAGTGAACATTTTGATAAATTCCTTTTCTGTGGGGAAGATAGAGATCCCAGGTTTCTGAAAGCTGGTTTCAGAGGGAAGGCAGCACACAACCCTCTGCCAGAGGAGGAGGGACGCAGATCTCAGGCTGACCCTGGGACTCTGATCTGGGATGTGGAAGACTCTTTTCCAGAGCAAACGTCCCTGCTTTACTCTGTTTCTGCTTCTTAGGCAGGCATATTGTAACTTATAATTGCATTTCCATGTAATATTTATTTTAACTAAACTCCCTAAACATTAGTAGAGTCCCTCTTCACTTGCTAAACATTCCAGTTGATATGAGATGCTTCTCATGGAAAATCAGGGAGTCAGGGAGCAGCTACTCCCAGCTCCTATGTCTTCTCTGTGGGTAACAAGCTTATCTGGTAACCCATGGGTTCTAGCAGAGGGATCAAAACATGATAATGTATTATCCTTAGCACAGTATCTGACATCTACTAAATGAGTTATTGAATTTTTAATTATGTTCTGAGCAGTATTCTTAGTGTTCTACATAAATGTTTTCATGTAATCTTCATAACTACCCTTTGTGGTAGGAACTGTTTTTATCCTCATTTTTATAGATGAAAAATTTGAGGCACGGAAGAGTTAAATAGGTTTTCTACGTCACATAGCTGGTACTTGGTACATAGCCAAAATTCATACCTAGGTTGTCTGAGGAAGTCCCTGGCCTCTACTATGTTCTCCTTTACTGCCTATATCGATATAGTCATGGGTGTTCTAGGGAGAGGCAAACCTAGGATAGAGGGTCCTAAATAATTCTCCACATTGCTTCTTTAAAACTTTTTTTACATTTATTTATTTTTGAGAGACAGAGGGAGAGAGAGAGACAGAGACAGAGTGTGAGCGGGAGAGGGGCAGAGAGAGAGACACACACAGAATCTGAAGCAAGTTCCAGGCCCTAAGATGTAAGCATAGAGTCCAATGCAGGGCTCGAACGCATGAACTATGAGATCATGACCTGAGCCAAAGTCAGATGCTCGACCAACTGAGCCACCCAGGTGCCGCAACTCCACATTGCTGCTTGATTCTTCTATTTTTCTTCTTCTTCAAGAGAAAAAAAAAACTATTATCTTTGGTTTTAATCCTTATCATCAACAATGAAAAGATTCACAGAATTAGAGAGAACAAGGACAATCCTATAAGCCATCAAACACTATAATTAAGTTATTAAAGACCTTGCTATGGTCATAACTCTATAGACTTGAGTCCTGAAATATCTTTTGTCTGGGAGTAATTTGCACCATTGAGTTGTGAAAACAAGCTGAGAATGAGTGATATGGCACTAGAAATTAAGCTAGAGAAATTAAGCTAGAGAAATTAAACCAACATCTGGGGCTGAGCCCAATGAGATGTGGGGCAGATGAAATTTTGATGCACAGTGTTTAAGGCCAGAAAAATCAAACAAGAAACTGGGCAGTGCAGTTTCAGAACCCCAGCAGGTGATGGCATCTTTATTCTAGGTCTAGGACAGAATTAACAGTAACTCATATTGTTTTCCTAACTCTAGTTCTTGTGGCAGATTTTGCTAGCTGATCACAACACCAGTTTCTGCTGGGTCTATATATGGCTTCAGTATTTTCTCATTTACTTGGAGTTAGCATTTGAGAAGAAATACATCTTGGAGGTAAAAGGAAGCAGAATCCAACAGCAAGAATGTTATCAGATGCATGAGTTTAGGCAAGGCTTGGGACTCCAAGGCAGGCCTCCAGTTCTCATAAGGAGCTAGAAATAAACCAGAGGTATATTTGGGGTCAATATAATAGTAATAAGAAATGTTGTGAATGCAACAACTTATGAAAACATAAGTTCCTTAAGCCATTTTGATGTTCTTAGACAACATGGTTTGTCTTTAACACCACCCAGAAGACTGGGCTAACATCCCTTATGTATATCTGCCCTTACCTTAGAAAGGTCCATCTTAGAGCTGGAGGTACCAGACAATCCTGCTGTGAGCAGCCAGGCCAGCCAAGGACATAGAGTTGAAGCATGAGCTGACATTGATACCACAGGGAGATGATCATACACAGAGCTCTAAGCCTATGACCAGTCCAGTCAATGACCCAAGTCCCTGACAAAAAAGGTTTGCGGGCTTAGCCCTCAATTGTTGAAATGCTCTGCTATGGAACAGAAAACAGTGGCTACTGAGCTTAGGTTGCTCTGAAACTTGGTATAAGCCTTCTCATACATAGGTAAGAGGTGAAGTTCTTTTCAAGTTTGTGAAGGCTATTTAGATTGTGATTAAGAACTTAAGTTCAGTTTGATCCTGGTTTTGCCACTGGCCAGCTGGTAACTTGGGCAGATTACTTAACTTCTTTAAGCCTTAGTTTTATCACTTATAAAATGAAAAAATCTGTATCTCAAGATGGTTGTGAACCTTAAATAATTATGCACACGTAATAAGTGTTCAATTATTTCTGTCAGTGAAGAATTTACAGAAAAAAAGGTAATTGAGATAATAGTTGTGGATGTGTATTGAACCATTAGAATATACTATATACGAAGCATTATTCTAAGGATCTTACATGCAATAACACACTTAATCCTCACAATGACTATAGAGATTGATTGCATTGATGAATCTTGTTAACAGACTCCTGTATCCTCACACTTTACAATATGACTTTCTCAAAAAAAATAGATTGAGCTTATTTGCCCATCTCCTGGGATTTAGGAGTTTCTTTGACCAGAATAATGTTGTAGAAGTGATGTTATGCTAATTCTGAGCCTTCCATACATCTTCTCTTGGAATGCTGCCACTGCTGTGTAAATAAGTCTAGACCATCTGTAATAAGCTTGTAACCCAGTTTGTTCCAACTGAGGCCACTAGGCAAGCCTACCATTAGATAACCCAAGACATATGAGAAAAACTTATCCAAGATCAGCACAGACACTTTCCTGACCCTATCTGCATGAATAAGACCAGATCTACCCCTGGACTTATGAGCAATCAGAAATACACATTTTAAGCTATTGAGTTTTGAGGCAATTTGCTACACAAAGTCACTAATTCATACAATAACTTTATGAAGTAAAGTTGAGGAAAATGAGAAACAATAAAGGTAAGCATCTTGCCCAAGATCACACAGCTAAGTGTTGAAACTAGGGTACAAACTTAGGATACTTAGCTGCAGAATCTGCCTTCAGCCAGTGTTTTAGAGCAATCCTTTGGAGGTGCTATCCTCCTTTTTTTGCTATGGAAATACGTGAAAGAGTTTCCTCATTTATAAATTATTATTTAAGTATGCAACCACATTCTGAGGCAGGCACAGGGGGTTGGGGGCAATGCATTAGTCCCTGCCATGGCCACCTTGACTAGTCATGAGACCAGCAAGATCTCAGCCTGGTTGGACATTAGGTACTTTATATTTACTAGTCAGTAGGATTTAGAAATAGAGTTCCACTCTCTTATACCTGGGGGCTGAAGACTTGCATCAGTTAGAAAACTCTAAGTATGTCAATGGTAACAAGTAAACATTCAGATCTCAAAGGCTTAATCCAACATACGTCTATTTTTACTTGACATCACATTTGACTGTGCCTATGGTCACTAAAAATACTAAGAATATATATGTAAAGTCCAGGCCCAGGAATGCCTCCTATCAATTTGTTCATTGGCCAGAAAATAGACCCAAACTAACTTCAAAGGAGCCAGGGAAATATAGTCTACCTATGTGCCTAGGAAGAAGAAATGGTATCATATACCTATAGCATTATCTCTACGGAAATATCAAGGAGACATTATGTATTGATATTACAGATGCCTAGGATGCCTTGTCTTCCTGTGTCTCTACTACCATGTGTGCCAGCTATACCCCTTGCTTGACTCTCCCTTGAACTAGACTCTACTTAAAGTGTCACTCGCTGGGCTAGTAGGGTGTAAGTTAGATTTAATTTGTGCTCCAACTGCCTTAATCACTGACCAAACTCCCCCACCTCATCTCAGTCCTCTGATATGGATCTTCCTCAAATGCTGAGACTTCTCAGGGGATTAACTTGATAAAGCAATGGACCCTCACCTTGCCCCACTTTAAATGCCAAAATTAACATGAAAGTGTTTCACACAATTCTAGGGGGCTCCTTGTTCCCCTGAGAGCTAGCAGGTAATGATGTCCTGCTTGGGAGATTATCACTTAGCCCACCCTCCTCATCCTGTGCCTAAGGGAAGTAGAGCCCAGACTAGTTCATTAACTCATCCAAAGGCAGACCACTGGTGTCAGTAGCAGGGGTAATTGGAAGTGTATCCTAGGATTGAGGGACAGACATTTGTGGGCTGGAAAGTCCAAAACATTGGATTTACACATTGCTCCACATACCCAAAGTGTCACAAAGTGCCCTGCCCCATGCAGAATTCTCTGTAAAGTGCCTGTGAAAAAGTGGTTGTGCATGTACGTGGCAAATGCTTCTATTATTCAAACTTGCATGGGGACTGCTGACCCATTTTTCTTGGCTTTTTTGAGGCCTGTTAACAACATTTCCTTCTGACATTGTCATGAGAGTATGATCTGATTGCTGTTGCCTAAAGGTAAGCGGAGGAAAGGGAGGAGATGGGCAGGGCCCAAGGATTGCAGAGGAAGGGCCAGGGCACACAGAAGGCCTCTCAAGTGGAAAATTAGTCATTCAGTGGTGAACAATGGAGAATAATAAGAAGGAGGTGACATCCCTGTTTCCCAGGAGACAGTCTCATTGTTCTTCCTAAATCTCCTCTGTCCATCACCCACCCTCCCTCTCCAGGCACTAGACTGTCCATTCTCAGGGTCATCTGATATTTGGAGCCAGAAGCCAAGAAGAAACACTTGTCTGCCTTCTCCCTCTCAGGATCTCTCTGGTCTCCTTCTCTTCCTTAGTGTGGCCTCAGTCAAGGACAACATGAGAACTCCCTCAACCAGTTGGGGAAGGGAAAGCCCAGGATGTAGGTCAGGTTAATTCTTCCTTAAGGAAAATCAGGCTAAAGTGAGCAGCAGGATAACCATAAAGTAAAAAAAAAAAGAACTGAGAAGAAAAAGAGGTTAGAGAGCTAGACGAGGCCAAGGGTGGGCCACATGTTTGCCTTTGCGGTGATGGTGACACATGTTTGCCTTTGCGGTGATGGTGATATCCATAAGGAGAAAAGGCAATTACGTAGAGCTTTATGAGCTTGCAAATCTGTTTTTTAAAACTTTGTTTTCCCATTCAGTTCTCATTCCATTTAATGGAAGATGAAACTGAGGCTTAGAAATATTAAGTGACTCCTGCTAGGAATTTACCCAAGGGATACAAAAATGCTGATGCATAGGAGCACATGTACCCCAATGTTCATAGCAGCACTCTCCACAATAGCTAAAACCTGGAAAGAGCCTAAGTGTCCATCAACAGATGAATGGATCAAGAAGATGTGGTTTATCTATACCATGGAATACTACGTGGGAATGAGAAAGAATGAAATCTGGCCATGTGTAGCAACATGATAGACCTTGAGGGTGTTATGCTGAGTGAAATAAGTCAGGCAGAGAAGGACAAATATCATGTTTGCACGTATAGGAGGATTAGTAGGAAATTGACGGAGGAACAAGGGGGAGAAGAAGGGGAGAAATGGTGGGGGAAAGGGAGAGAGGCAAACCATGAGAGACTCGTGAATGCTGAGAACAAACTGAGGACTCATGGGTGTGGGGGGGGAGAAGGGAGATGGCCGTGGAGGAGGGCACTTGTGGGGATGAGCACTGGGTGTTATATGGAAATCAACTTGACAATAAACTATTTGTAAAAAAAATAAAATAAAATAAAATACAAAATCTCTCTAGGAAAAAAAAAAGAAATATTAAGTGACTCATCCAAAATCAGGAATTTAATGAGGCAAGTCTCAGACTCAGAATTCAAACATCCAAATCCTAGGTCTTCTGCATTACATGGTGTAGAAGGAGATGCATGTGTTATGCAATGCTGTGTGACTGTGAGACTGTTTTACAAAGCTCCAGCTTACAGTAACACAGAACACTTCCCCTTAGCCAAACCAGGAGGCTCAGTCACCTCACCCTCACTGTGGCTCTGCTTCTGCCCAAGGCACAAATGAGTGATTTCTGGGCTCTTTCTGCCCTTTGATGATAATTTTGATGTTTTGTTGAGTATGTACGTGGAGGGTTGTGTGCGTGTGTGAGAGAGAAAGAGTATGGTGTGTATATGTGTGTGTGGGATAGAGAGAATGTTTTGTGTGAATGTGAATACAGTATGTAGGAGCGTGCTGTGAGTGTACAATGTGTGTAGAAGTGTCTATGTAAGTATAGCGTGTGTGTGTGTATGGTGTGCGTATGAGAGTAAGTGCATGAGTATGGTGTGTATAACTGTGGTACATGTGAGTGTAGTGTGTGAATATGTGCAAGTATAGTTGTGAATGTGCATGTATGTGACTATAGTATATTAATGTGTTATGTGTAATGTGTGCTGTGTTTATGCATGTGGTATGAGTGTGCAATGTGTGTGGGTGATGTGTAAGTGTGGTATGTATGTGAGTATGAAATGAGTATCTGTGTGGTGTATGTAAGTGTGAGGTGAGTGTGCGGAAGTGTGGTGTGAGTGTGCCGGGTGTGTAAATGTGAGTGGATACAGGTGGTGTGAGTGTATGGTATGTTTGGTGTGAAGTGTGGTTTGTGTGACAGCGTGTAGATGTACGATATGTGAGTGTGGTATGTGTGTGGTGTGGGGGGTGGTGAGTCTGTGTGTGTGTGTGTGTGTGCGGCAGTTGCAACAAAAGTGAGGACTGGCTCATGGCCCACATCAAAGATGGCTGAGAGTGGAGCAGGGCAAAGGTAAAGAGGGAAATTTCTGTTGCTTTTCCTCCTACCCTGACTCAGATCGCAGTAATGGCAGTTCATTCCTAAGAGGTTGAAAAAAAAAAAGTTGGAATCTGTAAGGGCTTAATTACAGTTGCTCTCATCACTGCAGCAGGAAAGCCCTAACAGTTTCTTCTGAAACTTGAGTTTTTCACTGGATGGTGGAGGAAGGCTGGAGGGAGGGATTGGCAGTGGCTCTCCATGTGTGCTCTTGCCAGAGTGGAGAGCCTGTGCCAGCCCACTCTGTCATTTAACATCTGGAGAGCTCTGCACAAACGTCAAGCACTTTGTCATCCTCTGATTAGCCTCCAGCTCTTGCAAGTCCAGGAGTGAGGTCAGTTCCATTTCAGAGGTGGGATAAACAAAGTCACAGAGTGAATGACTCGGAAAACCTCAGCTCAACAGTTGTTATGCTTTAAAACACTTCTTGCACGTCAACTTTATGCTGTGGACCAAACAACTGACTTAAATGTCCTTGATGATGTGTGTTGGTGAATGTGCATTGTATCAGGCAGTGGTATGCTGACAGACAACCCTTAAATCTCAGAGGCTTCAAACAACAAAGATATAGTTAGTTAGCTAGTTAGTTAATTACTTAATTAGTCACTTTTCTCGTTCATTGCAGTTTGTCTAAAAGTTGGGCTCTCTGTTATCCTCACTTTAGGACCCAAACATTCCAATATTTGAAGTATTGCTGGCCACTGTGGCCAGCTTGGAGCTTGAAAATCACATATTGGCTAACATTTCCGCCTAGAATTTTCACAGGTCCCTTTTGTGTACATGCTGTTGGCCATACCTAACTGCAAGAATCCAGGGAAATGAAATCTTACAATGTGCCCAGAGGGAGAATTGAAGGGATCTGTGACAGGTGCTAATAACTACCAAAAGAGAGTGTATCTGTGGGCTCTAGAATCATGGACTATTAGAGATAGAAGACCCAACAAAACCCAAAAGATACTTCTTAATTTACAAAAGACCAAGGCTCAGAAAGGAAATAATTTGCCCAAACATACAGTGTTTGGATCTTGTTGATCCTTTGCTTATAACCCTACAGTAGCTCTCCATCCATGTTAGGATAAAGAACAAATCCTTCACATGGCCCATAGCAGCCCAGCAGCACCGGGCCCTGCCTGTGTCTCCAGACTGACTGACTATCAGTCTGACTCACAGTGAGTCTGACTCACTGACTATACTTCCTCTCACTCTCTACTTGCCACAAGGGCTTCCTTTGACTCCTCATAAGTGCCATGCTCCCCAATCTCAGGAACTTTGCTCTCCTCATTCTCTTCATGTAGACTAACCTCATCCTCTGACGGTCTGTTTTCTCTTCCTTCTCCTCTCATCCCAAATGTCACTGCCTCAAGGAAACCTCCCCAAACCCCCAGGTTCAAGCAGGCTCCCTCTTAGGCCTGTGTACTTTTCCACCAAAGCTCTTATCAAAGTTCATATTTTTGTATTTAGATATGATAATAATGCCCTCCTTCTCCACTAGTAAATATGCAAGCTGTATGAGGGCAGGGATGTGGCCATTTCTGTTTGCTCACCTTTATGTAAAAAGATCATTTATTCTGATCCTATATCTCAAATATATATGCATGTACTTACGTACCATGGATTAAGTACATGTCACACTTCTATTTAAATGAGGATACACACAGCAGGGATAAGTTGAAATAATATGGCTGTGAGCTGATAGAAGGCAAAGCAAATGTCTTATTCACCAACTCAGCATCCCCAACACTTACCTGTGTCTGGTACCCTGTAGGAGATCATTAAGTGTGTGTTTGCTATTATCATTGAAATATATATTTATTTCAATTTATTCCAGAAAATAAAAACCACAAGTCAGGGTTTCACTGAGGGTGTATTGAGATGTATAAGGCATTCTCTTTACACATACCATGAGCCAATAGCCATGTATTAGGCAGGCATATGCCTGGTGCTTGGTCAATAGAACTGAGCTACTGGTGCATAATATTCACTCAGCCAGCCTGGAATGCCCACCACTCTATTCCTTTGGGCTAAACTCTGATGGATTGCAAGTAAATTAGCGAGTATATTGCTGGTGCTTAGTTGATTTGAATAACCATTAACACTTTGGATTGCCATTAATTTTTTATCACCCATTATCACCTTGCTGTGAATTACTAATCACAGAGACCAGAACCCTGAGGTACAGGAACAGGAAGGACAGCTGTAGAGCTGGAGGAAGCAGAAAGCAGAAGGGAGACTGGGTATGCTTGGTGTGAGTGGTACTGGTGGGGAGTGGAGGGATGAGCTGCACCAAGGATGGCTCTCCCTTGACCGTTTTGTGCAGTCTCAGTTGGGAATTAGTGTGAGATAGAAGAGCCAAACCAAAAAGTAACACTCTTTGTAACCAACAGGATTTCAAACCATAGCCCTGTAGTAAGAACAATACATTTCTCTGCTTGAATCTCCTTCCTCAAAAACTTCATTGGTGTGCCCCCCCGAAAAGTGTCTACTGCTTTCAAATGCCCCATAATGATGCCTGCCTTCCAGACATATCTCCCTTACAACCCCTTGTACGCAAACAGGGGCACACTGATAAGCTAATACACATTAGGGCAATACAGTGGATATGTAGCAAGTTTGTTATGCTGCCAGCACTAGAACATTTGCATTTCATTTAGTAACATTTATTTCACACTGTATAATTAACAGTGAGTTTGGGCATCAGCTACAGACTAGTGAGGGGACTTAAGCCTTTACATGACCATGGATGTATGGAGAGAAGTGCTCTTACAAACTGATAGCCTAATGGACTATGGGCCATGCCAGTGCTGAGCTTGCATCCCTCCTGACCTTAATAGAATAGTAGTGACGAGTTACAGACTTAGCCTGGTCTTTGTGGCAAATAAACTAAACCACTGGTAAGGATGATTTCAATCTGGTTTAGTTACTTCAATTTCCCTCTTATCTGAGTTCTTTGACCACATCAAAGTTGTTTGTTTGTTTGTCTGTTTCCCCTTGCTTTCTTTTTTTTTTTTTTTTTTTTTTTACAAATAGTTTATTGTCAAATTAGTTTCCACATAACAAAAATCCCTGGTTTTAGAGTTGCCCAGTACCTATGCCCTCACTGTCAAATTTTGGCTAATACATGCCCTATCTCCGAGACCGTCTAAATGGGATTTTCCTATGTGGATCCACTCTCCAGATCTTTTCTGAATTGGTTTCTTGGACTGATTACTGCCTTCAACTCTGTCATTAGACTCCAGTCTGAAAGTCTATTCTGTTTGCAAAGCCTAGGATATCAAATCACTGGACATTTCTACACCAGACTTAACTTCACAGTCCTATAGATCTGCTTGGCTTCCCATCCCAAGATAGTAAAATTCCTAGTTTTATCAGTGTATTGTGGAATTGGGATTGGCATTAGGGGAGTTTTAGCGTTCTTCGTTAATTATATTCTGGGAAGGCATGAAGGAAAAGATAAATTTGGTTCTGAAAGTTTTTACCCTGAGAGAAAGCTCAAGGGTGAGATCTATGGCTTTTTTGTTTGCTTTAGTAGCACTTTTGCTGTTAAGGTGTAATTACACACAGTAACGTGTACAGATCTTAAGTATTCAGTTCCATAAATTTGGAACCAATACCCTATTCCAGATATAGAGATTACCAACACTCTAAAATTCCCCATGTTTCCCTTTCTAAGCTATCTCCTTGCTTACCAACCCCAAGAGGCCACAATTACTCTAATTTTTGTATTTCAATAGACTAGTTGTGCTTGTTTTTGAACTTCATATAAATGATATCATACACAGATACTGTTTGCATTGACTTCTTTTGTTCACTATGAAGATTTTAAGATTTATTTATGTTGTGGTATGTATTATTAGTACATTTTTAATGGCTAAATCATATTCTATTGTATGAGAATATTATAATTTAATTATGCTCTCACCTGTTATGGACATTTGGATGATTTCCAAACTTTATTTATTATGAATAATACTTAAAGTAAACATTCTTACACAAGCTTTTTATGTTGTTGGGAAGGAAAATTTTTCTCTATCCTACAAGATTCTTCTGGCTGGTCTAAGAATTAAAGGGACATGAAATAGACTAATGGAGGAAGAGTAAATTTAATTAAATGTACAGGAGCTTATAGAAATATGAGTTTCAGAGAAGTAACAAAGCAGGAAGCTTTTACACCTTTTAGACAAACAAATAACAAATTTGTGAAGAACTGACAAGATCAGTGAAGTTTGGATTTGTGGTAATAAATTGAAGAAGAAACAAAGTTTGTTTATATAACCCTCTTGGCCCTGAATTCCCTATCTCTTGTGATAAGTATATCTCTACCTCCTGATACAGGAAGGATATCTTCCAATAGAAAATTTATGTTCTGCTTTCAGGACAACAAAGAAGGGTCAGAGTTTCTTTTGGAAATGGAGGTTTCTTAAGTAACTTTAAATCCAAATAGTCCATATGCCAAAGTGGCATAGTTGGGGGCAGCTTGATCCAAACTCCATCAATGTGTATATATTTTTCTAAATTTATTTTTGGTAAATACCTAGGAATAGAATCATAATAAATTCCTAGTTTTCCACAGTGGTTGTATAATTTTATACCTGCACCTGCAATGTGTTGCCCAGAATCTTCTTCAACATTACAAACCATTAATTTTAGACATGTTATCAAGTGTACAGTGAAATCTCATTTTGCTTCTAATTTCCTTTCACTATTAAAAATGTTGGTTATCTTTTAATGTCTATATTGACTAATGACAATATCTTTTCTGAATATTTTTCTATATCTTTTATCTATTTTTGTTAATTTTTGTCTATTATTTATATACAGGAGGCTTTATATATGTTTTGGATAAAATGCCTATATATTATAATTTTTTCTCCTTGTCTGTGGCTTTTTCATTTTTAAATTGTCTATTTTGACAAGATAAGGTTTTTTATTTGATGAAATTGTTTATTGTTTTATTTTCCTCTTATGGTTAGAGAATTTTTTTTCTTAAATAGTTTATTGTCAAATTGGTTTCCATATAACACCCAGTGCTCATCTCCACAAGTGTCCTCCTCCATACCTATCACCCCACTTCCCCTCTCTCCTATCCCCATCAGTCCTCAGTTTCTTCTCAGCATTCAAGAGTCTCTCATGGTTTGCCTCCCTCCGTCTCCTCAACTATTTTTCCCCTTCTTCTCCCCCATGGTCCCCCATTAAGTTCCTCCTAATCCACCTATCTGTGCAAACATATGGTATCTGTCTTTCTCTGCCTGACTTATTTCACTCAGCATAACAGCCTCAAGTTCCATCCATGTTGCTACACATGGCCAGATTTCATTCTTTCTCATTGCCATGTAGTATGCCATGGTATAGATAAACCACATCTTCTTGATCCATTCATCTGTTGATGGACACTTAGGCTCTTTCCATGTTTTAGCTATTGTGGAGAGTGCTGCTATGAACATTGGGGTACATGTGCCCCTATGCATCAGCGCTCCTGTATCCCTTGGGTAAATTCCTAGCAGTGCTATTGCTGGGTCATAGTGGAGTTCCACTGTTAATTTTTTGAACCTCCATACTGTTTTCCAGAGGGGCTGCAACAGTTTACATTCCCAGCAACAGGGTAGGAGGGTACCCATTTCTCCACATCCTCACCAGCATCTAGAGTCTCCTGATTTGTTCATTTTCACCACTCTGACCGGCTTGAGGTGGTATCTCAGTGTGGTTTTGATTTGTATTTCCCTGATGACGAGGGACACTGAGCATCATTTCATGTCTGTGGGCCATCTGGATGTCCTCTTTGGAAAAGTGTCTGTTCATGTCTTCTGCCCATTTCTTCACTGGATTACTTGTTTTTCAGGTGTGGAGTTTGGTGAACTTCTTATAGATTTTGGATACTAGCCCTTTATCTGATATGTCATTTGCAACTATCTTTTCCCATTCCATCAGTGGCCTATTAGTTTTATGGATTGTTTCCTTTGCTGTGCAGAAGCTTTTTATCTTGATGAGATCCCAATAGTTCATTTTTGCTCCTGATTCCCTTGCCTTTGGGGATGTGTCAAGTAAGAAATTGCTGCAGTTGAGGTCAAGGAGGTTGTTTCCTGCTTTCTTCTCTAAGGTTTTGATGGTTTTCTGTCTCACATTCAGGTCCTTTTTCTTATGGTTAGAGATTTTATCATTATATTCAAGAAATCTTCATTTACCCAAGTATCCTATGCTTTAGTCTAGGGGTTCCATATATATATATATGGTCGTCTAGAGGTTATATATATATATATATATATATATATATATATATATATTTACTTTAGCAGCCAGATCTATAATCCATCTCACATTGTTTTTCTGTTTGTATACTGTGAGATACATAGGTCAAATTCATTTTTGCTTTTATTTTACAGATATCAAGTTTACCTCATACAATTTAATAACTTTTTCTTTCCCAATTAAACTGCATTACCACTTTTTAAAAAAATTATGTGATCTCTTATGCATGGGTTTATTTCCATTTCCCTAATTAACTTGCCTACCCGTATGTCAACACCATGACACATCACCATGTCATGGTTATTGTAGCTTACCAGTCATCTTTAAAATTAGATAGTGTTTGTTCCCCAGCTATAGTCTTTTTCATGCATGTTTTGGCCATTGCTTTGCACTTCTATATACATTTTAGTTCAGATTATTTGTTGGTGCTACATATAATTTACAGATTAATTTGGAACGAATTGCATTTTTTATATAATATTGTATCTTCTGACTCATGAATATGATATATCTGTCCATTTATTTGTCTTATATAATTTTTCTCACAATATTTTGCTGTTTTCCTTATAGAGGATTTTTACTTTTTTTGTTATATTCTTTTTCAGAAGTTCTGTGTTTTGGATGCTATTATAAATGTTATTGGCTTTTAAATTTAAATTTTTTTCCATTGCTGGTTACTGGTATGTAAAAAATACTTATATTGATCTTGTATTCTGAGATCTTGCTAAATTCATTTATTAGGTCTAGCAGGTTTTATTTTTGTATTGTTTTCCTTGGATATTATTTTGGATTTTCTATATACACAGTTATTCTCATCTACAAATAAGCAGTTTACTTCTTTGATGACCCTCATGAATTTTTTTTCTTGCCTAGTTGCATTGGGTAGAACTCCAGTGTGATATTGAATAAAAGTGGGAAGAAGGAACATAAAGCCTTGTTTTTGATTCTGATTCTGAAAATTTTTAATATTTCTCCATTAAAAATTATGACAGCTATAGGTTTGTCATACATCCCCCTTATTAGGTTGAAGAAGTTCCCTTTTATTTATTTATTTCTCATAAATGAGTCCTTTATATGCTTTTTTGATTTCTTGAAATGATCTTATGAGCTTCCTCTTTTATTTCATTAAAATATGAGTAAATACACTATTTGATTTGAAACCTTGAAAACACCTTATATTATTGGGATAAATCTCACTTCATCATGATATATTTTATGTGTTGCTGTATTCGATTTGCTAGCAACTGTTAAGAATTTTGCTTTTGAAGAAAACTAGAATATATCACCCCAAAATATGTCTCCTTGACATAAAACTTATTTTGAGTTCAAGACAATTAAGAAGTAGCAAATGTAGAAAAAAGCTTTCCGTTTTCTGCCCAAAGACAAAATATAAATTTGCCTTTTAGTGGAGACTCTTATCAGCTCAGAGCACCAGAAAAATCTACAAACAAACATTACTCCATTATTTCCCTCCCATTTATTTACCTTCCCACAGTTTGCTGACCTTAGAGGCCTAAAACTACTTTCCTTTGTCCTGTCATTTTTCTATAATTTATTGTTTTTTGTTGAAGATGCTATATAACCCAGAGTTCTCAGATGCTGCTTTGAGTAACTTTTCATTTAGATTTCTCCCACATAATGTGCACCAAACACATTAATAAACTATTTTTCCTCTTGTTAATCTGTCATTTTGTTAGAGTCCCAGATGAAAATCTAAGATGGGCAAAGGTAAAGCTTTAACCCCTTCACTTTCATCTATGTTTATGAGTGATATTGGTTTTTATTCAATTTAATTCAATTTTCCTTTTTGTAAGGCCCTCATCAAGTTTGATATTAGGGTTATGCTGACCTCATAAAATGAATTGAGAACTGTTTTTTCCTCTTTCTATTGTGAAAGAGTTTGTATAATATAGATTTTTCTTTGTGAAACATTTAATAGAATTTCACAGAAGAAACAACCGGAACTGAAGTTTTCATTGTGGAGAAGTTTTAAATTATGAACAACTTTTCTAATAAATATAGGGCTCTCCAGGATAGGTCACCTATTTTTTTGTTTTTCTGTCAGTTTTGCTAAACTGTGTTTTTAAAGAAGCTTTTCTATTTCACGTTTGTTGTCAAGTTTTTGGCCTCTTTTCTTTATTCTCTTTTTTTTTAAGAATATGGTTATACATAATTTTCCTTTACTATAATTTGCATATCTGTCAGTAAGTTCTCTTCTGATATTCTCCAAAACCCTGATTTCGTTGTTGTTTTCCTTCTTTTCTTTTTTATTCCCTAGGTATCTTTTTCTAGGAATTTTAAAATTTCTTGATCTTATTCACAGAACTGATTTTTGGATTTCCTGTTTTTCTTTCTGTGTTTTGTCTGTGTGCTATTTCATTCATTTCCAGTATTTATAACTTATCTTAATCTTTATAGTTCCTTCTTTTTATATATTTTTTAAAATTTACTCTTCTCTTTTGCTTTATTAAGATGAAAATTTATATGAGAAGTTTTAGATTTTTGTCATTTTCTAGTACAAACATTTTAAGGTACAAATTTGCCTCTTAGCAACACCTTAACTTCACCCTATAGTATTAATATATTGTTTTCATTATCGTTTAGCTCAGATATCTTCTAATTTTCTGTGTATTAGCTTCCTATTGTTTCTGTAACAAATTACCACATAATCAGTGGCTTAAGACAATACAGATTTAGATTTATTATATTACAGTTCTGACCTCAGAAGTCCAAACTTAGTTTCATTGGGCTAAAATCAAGGTAGTGGCATCCCAGCACTCATTTTGAAATTTTTAGGGAAGAAGTAATTTCCTTACCTTTTCCTGACCCGATTTTCTGATATATTCTTTGACTTGTGGCCTCTTCCTCCATTTTCAAAGCCAACAGCATATCATCTTCTCTCCATTGTGATTTCAGCTTCTTTTCTTACATTTATTTTACACTCTGATCCCCCTATCTCTTATAAGAACCCGTGTAATTCCATTGGGCCTATTTATATACTTTATTATAATCTCCCTATTGCATGATACTTAATCACATCTCCAAAGTCCTTTTTGCCATGTAATGAGGCATATTTACAAATTTTAGGAATTAGAACATTGGCATCTTTGGGGGGGTCATTATTTAGTCTGTTATACCATATGATTCCTTTCTGTAGGAGTTCAAAATATTTTCTAATTTCCCCATGGCTTTATTAAAGTATACTGCTAAACTTCCAAGTATCTGTGGATTATATAGATATCTTATTTGCTGATTTTAAAAATATATTTATTTGTTTTGAGAGAGAGGGAGAGAGTAAGAGGGAGTGAGCCAAAGAGAGAAGAAAATAGAGAGAATCTCAAGCAGGCTCAACACTATCAGGGAAGAGCCTGCTTGAAATCACAAACTGCAAGATCTTGACCTGAGCCAAAACCAAGAGGCCAATGCTTAACTGACTGAGCCACCCAGGTACCCCATTTGCTGATTTTTAATGTAATTGTTTTGATCAGAAAATATACCCACTGTGATTTCAGTCCAAAATGCATTGAGACTTATTTTATGCCTCCAGCATATGGTATATCTTGGTGGATATTCCTCGTGCATTTGAAAAGAATGTGCATTGTATAATTGTTGAGTGTAACGTCTATAAATCAGGTCAAGTTAATTGATAGTATTATTCAAATCTCTATTTTTACTGATTTTTTACTTTACTTTCACAATTTCTAAAGGAGTGTTCAATGTCTTCAACTAAGACTGTGGAATATTTCTGCATTTGGTTCTCTTATTTATTTTTTGTTAAATTTTTGAAGTTTTGTTATTAAGTGCATAAACATTTAGGATCACTAGGTCTTCTTGATTAATTGGCTTTTTTACCACTATGTAATGTCCCTCTTTATCCTTGGTAAAGCTTTTTGTTTTGAAGACAACTGTGACAACGCTGCACACTAGATTTCTTATGTTTAGTGTTTTCACACTATGCCTTCTCCCCACCTCCCCTCATCCCCATTACTTTGCTTTTGGCTTATCTCTATCTTCATATTTAAAATATATTTATTTGTTAACAACATATAGTTAGACATTTTAAAAAATCAATCTGATAACTTCTGCCTTTTAATGAAAGTATTTGGTCCATTTACACTTAATTTATAAGTTGATATTATATTGGACACATACAGTGTAAGCAACTTGCAGCAGTATACTTTCTATACTTATATCCTTTATTTTATGATTTCGTTAAATATTTTACCACTACATGTTGTAGTGCAGAATGTAATGCTGTTGTTTTTGCTTTGGAAGTCAAATGTCTTTCAAAAAATAAGTAAAAGTTAAAAACAAAGAAACTCTTACACTTTCTCCAAATACTTACCATTTCTGGCACTCTTCAATTCTTTGTATAAATACACAACTAATATCGTTAACTCTCCTCATAAAAGAACTAGTGAGTAATTCTTGCAGCTTTTGTTTATCTTATAATGTCTTTATTTTGCTTTTATTTTTAAAAGATACTTTAATCCTTTAAAAAAATATTTTAAGGGATACTTTCAACTAGAGTCTATATCCAGTTGATTTTTGTACCTGTCCTAACATGTTAAAGATAGCATTTCTATGTGTTTGTGTGAGCATGTGTGCTTTCTGATGAGCAGTCCTGAAGTTAATATGACTGTTTTTATGATGTTGGTTTTGACTTTAAGCAGATTGAAAATGATGTGCCTTATTGTAGTTTCTGTTGTATTTTTCCCGTTGTTGTTTTTTTTTTTTTTTTTCTAGTTCGCTGAGTTTCTTGAATATGTGAATTGATATCTTCTGATTTGGAAAATTGTTTACTATTAATTTTTCAAAATTGCCTTCTTTTCAAGTGTCTTTCTTTCCTTTTCTTCTTAGACTCTAATTATACATGTTAGACCTTTTGATTATGTCCCATACTTCTTTACTGCTTTGTTCTTCATTCTCCACTCTATTTTTTTCTTTTTGTGCTTTGCTTTTTATATTTCCTATTGGCTGTGCTTGACTGCACTAATCTTGTCTTCTAATATAGCCAATTGTATTAAAAACTCATCTAGTAAATTCTTTATTTCAGATAGTATATTTTGTAGTGCTAGAATGTCTATTTGATTTATCTTCTAGATTCTAATAATTGTTCAAAAGATTTTATATTTTCATCCACTCTGTCCACTTTTTTGTCTATTTTGTTTAATATGGTAATCATAGCTATTTTGAAAACCTTAGATGCTAACTCCAATATTTAGATTATTATAGGTATGCTTTTACTGAGTATTTCATGCCCTGATTTTAATTTCCCTGCTTCTTTTCATTGCGAATATTTTTTATTATATAACAGATTTGTTGATAAAACATTTTTTAAAAACTCTAGATTTAGTTATGTTATTTTTGAAAGGAATAAAGACGTTTAAAATTTAAAAGTAAATGTACATGGAAAGAGCCTAAGTGTCCATCAATGGATGAATGGATCAAGAAGATGTGGTTTATCTATACAATGGAATACTACATGGCAATGAGAAAGAATGAAATCTGGCCTTGTGTAGCAACACAGATGGACCTTGAGGGTGTTATGCTGAGCGAAATAAGTGAGGCAGAGAAGGACAAATATCATATGTTTGCACATATAGGAGGATTAGGAGGAACTGAACGGAAGACCATGGAGGAGAAGAAGGGGAGAAATGGTGGGGGAAAGGGGAAGAGGCAAACCATGAGAGACTCTTGAATGCTGGCAAAAACTGAGGACTGATGGATGTGGCGGGGAGAGGGGTAGGATGGGCACAGAGCGGGGCACTTGTGGGGATGAGCACTGGGTGTCATATGGAAACCAACTTGACAATAAACTATTTGTAAAAAAAAATTTTTTTTAGGTAAATGTTTTAAATAAGCTGGCTATAATCCTAAACATCAAGAAATATTATATTTAGAAAATTTGAGATAAAGACTCAGCCAAAGTGAGGGAATCTATTAGATATTCTCTTCCGAGCTTAATTTTCAATTTATTATATTTTTCCCCTTCAGTGTCTACTATGTTAAGAAGTTGGGCTGATGTCAGATTCATTATATGTAGGAAAGTACCACAATCCTGATGCTCATGAAAACTGACTTTTTCATAAGTGAGCACACTGACTTAGTTCAAGTTGAGGTTCAGCAGTAAATTTGGGGAGAATAAAATGAGGACAGTAGCCTTTAAAAGTTAGGGTCTGAGACCCAAAACCATAAACTTCTGAAAGAAAACATAAGCAGTAAACTCCTGGATACAGGCCTTGGCAATATTTTTCTGGATATGTCTCCGTATCCAAGGGAAGTAACAGCAAAAATAAACAACTGTGACTACATACAACTAAAAATCTTCTGCACAACAAAAGAAACCATCAACAAAACAAAAAGGCAACCTAATAATGGGAGAAGATATTTATAAATGATACATCCTATTAAGGGTTAACATCCAAAATATATAAAGTACTTTTACAAGTCAACACCAAAAAACAATCTGATTTTTTTAAAGTGCATAAGACCTGAATAGACATTTTTCCAAAAAAACATGCAAGTGGCCAGCCAATTCAAACATGAAAAAATGTTCAACATCACTGTCAGGGAAATAAATCAAAACCATAATGAGATGTCATTTCACACCAATCGGAATGGCTAATATCAAAATGACAAGAAATAACAAGTGTTGGTAAAGATGCGCATTGTTGGTAGAAATGTAAATTGATGTAGTCACTATGGAAAACAGCATAAAGATGCTTCAAAAAATTAAAAATAGAAATACCATATCACCCAGCAATTCCACTTCTGGGTATTTACCAGAAGAAAATTTAAAAAACCAGTAATTCATAAAGATACATACACCCTATGTTTATGGCAGCATTATTTACAATGGGCAAGATATGGAAGCAACTCAAATGCCCATGAGTAGATGAACGGATAAAGAAGATGTGGCCTACATACACAATGGAATATTACTCAGCCATAACTGAGAATGACATCTTGCCATTTGTGACAACATGGATAGAATTAGATGGTATTATGCTAAGTGAATAAAGTCAGACAGAGAAAGACAAATACCATATGATTTCATTTATATGAAGAGTCTAAAAATATATATACAAAGAAACAAAGAAAACAGAAACAAACTCATAAACACAGAAAACAAACTGACGATTACCACAGAGTAGGGGGGTGGGGAACTAGCAAAATAGGTACAGGGAATTAAGAGGTACAAACTCCAGTTATAAAACAAATAAGTTATGGGGATGAAAAGCACAGCATGGGAAATATAGTAAAAAATATTTTAATAACTTTGCATGATGACAGTAGTAACCACATTTATCACAGTAAGCATTTTGTAATGTATATAATTATTGAATCACTATGTTGTATACCTAAAACTAATATATATGTCAACTATACTTCAATTTAAAAATAATAAATAAATAAATGTCAGGTTTTGGAAGGGTCCCAGATTGTACTTGGTCTCAGTGTAGGAGCTCAGCTTATCTGTCTCATTCACTTTTAGAATGATAGAATGAGAACTGTTTCAGTCATTATAAAGTGAATCCATTTTTATTACATTCAAAGCATCTTAAAACTTAGAGGCTTAAAACAACAGCCTTTTATTTAGTGCATGATTTTACAAACAATAAATTTGGGCTAGGCTCAGGTGAATAGCTATTTCTGTCTTAGCTGGGCTCATTCATAAGTATAGATTGGGTGGAGGCTGACTAATCTAGGATGGCCTCAGATGGGATGGCTAGTCTCTGCTCCCTGTTGTCTTCCCAGCAGGCTAGCCTTAGTTTCTTCACATGGTGGTTGACAAGAGTTCTGGGAGAGAGCAGAACTGTCCACAATATCTTGAGGCCTACAGTTAGAAGTGGAATATTTTCACTTCCACTGCATTGTATTAGTTAAAACAAGTCACAGGAAAGGAGAAGGAAACAAGTCTTGGATTCAAAGAGAAGGAACATAGATTCAGTTATTTGCGGAAAGAACTACAGAGTAACATTGAAAAAGCTGTAAATACAGGGGCGCCTGGGTGGCTTAGTCGGTTAAGCGTCCGACTTTCGCTTGGGTCACGATCTCGCGGTTGGTGGGTTCGAGCCCCGCGTCGGGCTCTGTGTTGACTGCCAGCTCAGAGCCTGGAGCCTGTTTCAGTCTGTGACTCCCACTGTCTCTGACCCTCCCCTGCTCATGCTGTCTCTCTCTCTCCTAGAAATAAATAAAACATTAAAAAAAATTTAAAAAAAAAAAAAAAGAAAAAAAAGAAAAAGCTGTAAATACAGGAGGGTGGATGAACAGTTATGGTCATTTTCTTGAATGCAACACAGGGAAAGCTAGGATATATTCTGAGAGTTTGGGGTTAGGAAAAGTTGAAGATTTTAATTTTGATATTCTTACCTCCACAAGGATTAAAATCATTCCCCTCTTTTCAAGCTTCTTGGAGAAGTGGCAGTGTCATAGAAAGAGCATGGGCTTTGGAATCAGACAGATCTGAATTACTGGCTATGTTACAACATGAATAGTACACAAACTCTCTGAAGTTCATCACATGTGAAATTTGGATAATCAATATCTGCCTCAAGCGATTATTGTGAGGATTAGTCAAGCAATACTACTACCTGTTTGACATAGTAGTCACTGACTCATGGTAATGAATATTATTCATTCTGAGTCTAGATTTGCCTCAGCTGTGAAAGCTTCACTGACTCCATTGTATCCACATAGATGACCCTCTCCCTTGAATGCCTATTAGTTATAGCACTGTAGAGCCAGAGGGGACCTAGGGACCTCTTATTCCAGAATTGCATCTAGAAGTGAGGAAACTGGAGTCAAGTTAGAAGAACTTCTTTAGTGTCTCATCACATAACTAAGGTTAAAATGATTGATGTTCTTTATTTGTCACCTACAAAGTTTGATATTATTAACTTAGTTAATATAACCTTGTCTTTTCCTGTGGTCTATTCTTTTTTTTTTTTTTAATATTTTTATTTATTTCTACGAGAGAGAGAGACAGCGTGAGCAGGGGAGGGTCAGAGAGAGAGGGAGTCACAGACTGAAACAGGCTCCAGGCTCTGAGCTGGCAGTCAGAACAGAGCCCGACGCAGGGCTCGAACCCACCAACTGCGAGATCATGACCTAAGCGAAAGTCGGACGCCCAACCGACTAAGCCACCCAGGCGCCCCTCCTGTGGCCTATTCTTGAAAGTAGTGCTCCTACACAAGTTTCCAGGTATGTGTCCCATACCTACCACAGTGGCTTGCACAGAGCAAGCACTTGGCAAAGTGAGGTTGTGTGACTGAGTTTGAAGAGTAATGGATAGCAGAGTCTTCCAAGTTATCTGGAATGGTCTGCAGGATGAAAGTTATCCATGGGCTGGTGAGAAAAAGCTGAAACTAGGGAAATTTTAAGAAACAATGTAAATATCATTTATCTATTATGTCTCCTAGCCAGATCTTGAGATTATAACTCAAGAAGAAATACCTAGAGGCCTATATAATAATAATCATAATTCTTTATTCAAATTTATAAATATGTGTACGAGCTCCTTCCTTCTGAGTCTCTGCTGATTGGCGGATTTCCCTATACCTTACCAAAGCCATGGTTTCTATTAGATGGCCTTCTAACAGCTATCCTGCTCCTTCAGACACGGGAGTAGAAATGGATCCTTCGAGTTACTAGAATAGGGGTGCTATACTTCTCCTTAAGCCATATCCAGATCTTTGTAAATATTTATTAAACTCTTCTCAAATCTGTGAAGAATGCCACTCATTTCCTGATGAGACCTGACTGACACTGGCCCTGGCTTCTGAGAACAATGCCTGACACTGTGACAGAAAGGTATAGAACATAATCTCTGCTTACAGTTTAGTGGGAAAGAATAATTTGTGATAAAGTCATTGAAAAGCAATAGAACTACATCGGAGCCTTCATTTTTTCAGCTGTGAAATGAAGGGAATAAACTCAAAACATGCTTTCAAGGATTCTACAAAGCCAGAAAACATGTTCTGTCAATTTTTTTTATTAATCTCACAAGCCATCTTTATCACTGTCTAACTGATATTTTATTAAAAATAAACAAGATTTCCAAGGTAATTTCTGGTTCCAGCCCAGTAAGACTGCTGACATATTAATAAAATACTAGATTAAATATAATGTTCAGGGATAGCCAAGGAAAGAAGTGAGTAGGGTTGGATTGACATTGTGATGGAAGGTGTGAAGGAAAAGATGGACACAGCAAACTGAGTTTTAAGGATGGACAGTTTTGGGCTTGAGGGAAGCCAGAGACATGAAGGCATCCAGCTTAAATGAAGACTATGAATTAAAATAAGAACTTCAGGGTAGCCCAGTGGGTGATTAAGAAGCAATGGAGAGGCCAACATGACTTATTTGGTATGAAATCCAGTGGAAGTAGATCTCAGACGCCTTTAACTAGATTAAATCCAATGGAGCTAGATTTCAGATGCCAGGGTGATCTGAAAGGCATAGGTGTCTTGTTGTTCTGGGTCAGGAAGGAAAAACAAATCATTCTGAGGGTCTAAGATATGACCATAATCTCCTTGGATGGAATTTTATTTCATTTTGTGTGTGGCAGAGTTCACATAAGAAGAATGCCCAAGGTCACACCATACATGTTCATTGTAAGCAGAGCAGATGCTATGAAAGATTGGGCTACCAGCCAGGTGCATTGTTTTGTATCAGATTCAGTCTAAGAAGCCAGCATTCGGAGGAGGACCTCCATATTGGTCTGATGTTTCAAAGGGCCCAGATCTACCATGTAGAAAGAACTTTAAACACTTCTGTTTCCTAGAATATATTCCCAAAGCAGGGAGGTTCTCTTGATCAAGTTATCTGGTGACTGTTTACCAATTTGCACAATTAACATGGCTTTTAGAGGTAAATATAAATCAGCCCAGGGAAACAAATGATTAAGTACCAGTCAGTGTGCAGAGGGTTTTAAAAGGGCTGCCGGTGAGGGGTTAACCTCAGTCCTCATACCACACCTCAGACATGCATTAACAGTGGTGCAAGATGAAGCCCAAAACCCACTGAGTGGTGGAGCTCCCAGAATGCAGCGGGAGGCCAGCACTGTGGAGTTATTCCCAGGTGACACTGTTTGAATGTCATTTAAAGTTCACTTTCATTATTTTAATTGTCACTGTAAAAATTTCCCATTCAGGACTGATTATATTCTAAGAGAAATCAGAACTTAAATTCCAATCAATCATAATTGAATGTGTTGTTGCAAGTGGCATATAAAACTGTGCCTCGGATGTGATTAAGACAAGTATTAGTTACTTGTGAAAAGCTGCAGGGAGATTTAGGAGCTAACGGGATTAATTCTGAATAATTTACATGGCCAAAGCCATCAGACAAGGAATAGAAATACATTATAGGTTCCCCTGCATGCGAAGGAAGAATGGGGCTGCTGCTTCAAGTTCATATGTGAATCAGCAGAAACAGGTGGAGATTCAAGAGGCATATTGATTTGCACTGAGTGCTGGGCCCCTGGCAGGAGTTGTGGGACTTGGTCCTGGAACTTCCTGTTACTGGCTGTATGTGTTGGGGAAGGCATTTAACTTCTTTGAATCTCAGTTTCTCTTTATGGAAAACGTCTGCCTTATAAGTTTAAAGATGGTTTACAGTTTAAATAATATAATAGCATCTTGTAAATCCTAAAGTGCTCCTTAAATGCTAATTTAAATGACTATCAAATGTAGCTTCATGCAGGTGTTAGAGCTCAGGTCCAAGGGTGGCTGGGTTAAACAATATCAGAGTGGGAAGAAGATGGCATGAGTGTGACCATTAGGTGAGCCAGCCCAAGACACTGGTCTTGTTAAGAGGGGTCCACAGGTGCCAGGGTCAGAGCCCCAACAGAAGGAGATCTATGTTCTCCCTGCCCATGTCCCTTCTCCCCTGCCTCTTCTCAGATCCAGCTGTGCACGGGGCCACCAAGTCTGAGCTGTCATCTTTACTGGGATCCTGGGGCCTCGTTCCTTTCACTGCATAGAACCAGGAATAGATACCCTATTACAAGAACTGACACAAAACTCAGTCCTCAGTCCACTGAGCGGAGTGGAAGTTTAACTCACAGGCTTTGGAGTTAAGCAAACCAATTTGTTAAAGTTTAATCTCTCAGGCCTAATCTCCACATCTGGAAAATAGGGATTACAACTTCCTCATGGGGCTGTAGAGAAGATGAACACAATACCTGACAAATTGTAGGCTCTCAAAAATGATAGCTATCATTGCTACTTCAAACCCACTGTAGCATCAATACAACTTTGGGATGTGAGCAAAGAGGATTTGGAAAGGGAAGCCAAACCAGAGACCAGATTTGGTTTCTGCTTCCAGATTTCTGACTGATGACCTGGACACAAACCTGCAGTCCCTTGAGTCTGAATTCCTAGATGTGTATGAGGAGAATAACAACCTGCTAGTGGTCCAGACTTTTCTGTGGCTCCCCTCCAGGCAGGACAAAGCTGTAAGTGACTGCTTATGTATGATGCTTCCCTGCCTGGGAAGCCACAACAGCTTTGGGTTAGGGAACCTCCCAGAAAAAATAAAGACCCCCAAGTCATTTCTCCCCCCAACCTTACATACAAACCAATTTTCTTGGAAAGGGAAGTCAGGGGAACTGGCAGCAACCTAATAAAGGTCTCTGAAAACAATGTTTCTCCATTTGAAAAATAAACCATGTCTTTAAATGCATTAACTCTGTGGGGAAATAAATGTAATAAACCAAATTCAATCCCTGCCAACATTTGTTTTCTTATCTATGTAAAATCAATATACTTGTTGCAATTATGTCTTTCAATAAATCCTCCCAAAGTCTTATTTTCTCATAAGATTTCCTGCTGCACTCAGATTCATTGTGTTCATTTTCCATCTAGAGAAATTGTTTCTTGCATTTCCAAGCCATCCGGTTTCCTTGAAGGATGCTGTGCCCCACCCTCTTTCCTCCTTAGCTGCTTGCCTCCCTTCTGCAAGGGCTGTTTAGCTGACAATTACTTTGATTGGATTGTGGTGCTGGGCTGGGATATGCACTCATGGGAACAGACCTCTTTGGTATAGGAGGGAATTTCCTACCCAGCACTGGCCCCTGCTTACTCCCTCCCCTTTGCATGGTCCCAGAAGGACAGCTGAGGGCACTCAGCCATTTCCCTGCTCAGAGGTCAACAAGTGGTTGTTTTACTGGGAAATGGATAGCACAGCTGCTATGGATTCTTCAAGTAGAAACATTTGTTTTATTTTTTACTGGATGTGTATGTACACTTGGGCCTCCTGTCTCTGCCAAGCTTTGGAGGAGATGGATCACATCATGTTAGAACTAAAGGAATCTTGGAGAACACTATTAAACCTGCTGCTGGCCCCTGTTTTGGAAATCCAGCGTATCCCAGCACCTACTCCATGTCTGCACATAGTAGGGCCTCACAAAGAGGCAGCTTCTTTCCCTCTCACAGCAGAAGGCAGGACATTGAGTTTAAAGAGGGTAGTGACTTATGCCAGGTTGTCAGCTCTGAACTTGAGCTTGCAATCCCCAATACAACATTGGGGGCTGTGTTGCCTTGACCCTGGTCTCCATTTAGCTGGATGGCTTTCCTATCCTCCCCTACTTTACCAGGTTGGATTTTAGGACATACCTATCGTTCTCCTCTTGTCTTAGTGTTTCACAATTCTCTCAGATCTGTTCTCAGGCTTCCTTCGATGTCTCCACTGGCCCCTCCTTGTCTCCCGGCTCCTGGTATCCCACCTCACCCTTGCCCAGAAAACCTGCCCCAGTCAGAAAAAGGCCTGTGCTGGCCCTGCACCTCACCTGCCCCTGCACACAGGGGCCACAGAGCAAATTGGCTGCTTGTTTCAATGACTCTGATGAGTGATTGCAAAGACGCAGAGGAAGCACTTGAAATGCTCTCTCTTACAAAATGCTGTTTGTTGTGACAAGACAGGAAAAGGCCATCAGCCTCAGAGAAGTTCTGGCAGTGGGGCACAGCTTGACGAGCTGAGGAGACAGAAGATGAATGAGCTGCCAGAGACACTGAAGAGACTGTAGACTTAACTTATTTATTAAGCCTAATTATTTACATTAAGGAGTCGGCTGCTCTGAGTAATTTATTTCAAGCTCCAAGTCCAAACACCATCATGAACAGGAATGGTTGACTCTGGCAACAAACAAAACAACACAAAACAAAACCCCCCAAAACAGAAAGAACTTGCTCAACCTTTTCCTGTAGGCTTCTCCTGTAGAGAGGAGGAGAGATTCTTAAAGAGAGAGGGGCTCTGGGGCAGTATACTGTGCCATTCACCATGATGGAGACATTTCCCAGGGCTCAAGTTCCCCCAGGCCCCTTTGCTGATTGGTGCAGTCTGTGATTCTGGCTGTTCTGTTGTTCTGGCCACCAAGTTAATGAGGAACTGAGAAGTAGTCAGAGGCCGCAGAGGAGTCAAGCCACATCCTCCAGAGGTGCAAAGAGCTAGATTCAATATTTTTAAAACTCTGGATGAGATCCCTCCTCTCAAGTAGGAATTTCATAATTAGCACAGGGGACATTTGCTATTCATCTCTTTTTAATTATTAACTAGCAGAAAAAGCCAGGCATGCGTGGAAACCCAAATAGGAGCAACTAGCCAGATCTTCCCAGTGTGTATGGGGTGGGGGTGGGGTGCCAGAGTTTGTTGAATGTATAGGGTCAATATGGCAGCTGTCATTTCTTCAAAACTCACCATGGGCTCTAAGTTCACCTCCAGAAAGTTGGCTTCATTTAGATGAAAATCTCACCATCAGCCTCCACTTAAAATGTTGAAATGGTCATTCACTAATGCTTGAATATTCATTGAAGGCTTAATATACTGTTGAAAGGAAAAGGAAATATTTTCTTTGAAGCAAGTCCTTTGTGTTGTCCATCTTTTCTGGAAGAGTAGATAAAACATAAACATAAACATGGTAGGGCAAGCCCTAAGATCCCAGGCTTTGGAATTGAGCAAAACTAGGTTGAGTTTTTGACTCTGTTCAGTAACTGAATGGTTATAGACCTCAATTTCCACATTCATATAATGGGAATAACAACATATACCTCATAGAGTTGTTTTTAGGAATAGTGTGTATAAAATAGTGTATATAATTCTCATATGATCAAGCAGTCAATATAATGGTAAAGATTACTATTGTTCAAGTTTACTCTCTTGGTTCCATATTCTTCATTTTTGGAAGCAAAGCTTTATGAACATTTGGCTGTCTTTATCATCTAGTGGAAGAAACAAAAATAATTTTAAACTCCCAAGTTCAGGAAGTCCTTCTATTTCTTTTAGATACTTCCCAAGGACCTATTCAGAATAGCACCTGCTATCTCCTTGGTGTTCAATCAAAAGTGTGCTTTTCAGCAGCACAAAAATAATTTGCTATCCAGAGGCACATGGTTTGGTGGAAAGGGCTCTGAACTTAGAATCAGAGGTCTTGGGTTTAAATTCTATTTCTATCTCTTACTAACTGGAAAACTTAGGCTATTTAATCCACTCAGTTATCCTCCTTTCAATTCTGTGAGACAGATGGTATTATCCAAATTTTATAGATGAGGAAATTCAGGCTCAGTAAGCATTTGACTGCAAAACACAAAGTAATAGCTTTAGATTTTTGTTATTCTACTGTGAAGATTATACCATCAGTCCAGAAAAGTGTGTGGTTTAAATGTGGTTTTCAGGTAATAGGAATGGATTTTCATTAAGTCCTTCCCATTCTCACTCCTTCTGAGAGGCCAACCTTACCAGGCAGTACAGGTTCCTGTGTGGTTGGGTGAATGCAGTGAACTGACTTACAAGGTGAGCAAACCTACTATTCAGGCCACCAAGCAGAGTCTGAAAACGAAGTGGATGGCACATTAAAAGAGTTGAAAGAGAGTTTTAAAATAAGTTGTTTTAATGTTTATCTATTTTTGAGAGAGAGAGAGAGAGACAGAGCGTGAGCAGGGGAGGGGCAGAGAGAACGGGGGAGGGGCAGAGAAAGCAGGAGACACAGAATCTAAAGCAAGTTTCAGGCTCTGAGCTGTCAGCATAGAGCCTGATGCAGGGTTCAAACTCATGAGCCATGAGATCATGACCTGAGCCAAAGTCAGCAGCCTAACTGACAGAGCCATCCAGGTGTCCCTGAAAGAGAGTTTAATATAAAGACTCTCCACAGAAGTATGCAAAAGGTTTACGGAAACCTTTATAGATAGTACCTAACTAGAGAAAACCATGGAGCTCTAGCCACACTAGGCCTGAAAGCATGTGAGGATGAAGTATTTCCTATAACCTGGAGAATGCTGTGTGTCTGACGTGACTTGAGACCTGTTGGGCAAGGATGAAGCTACCCACTTACAGCCCAAAGGGATGGAGGGAGCTGAGGAGAGTAAACACATTTCCTCTTTTTTTCTTGTACTGTAGCTGAATTCACTTTGGTATGACATTTTTCAAATAGGGATGTTCTAAATGAATTAATGTTTTTCTCAGGCTATCACCTATTCAATTCACTGTAACTTCTGCTTTCTTCCCCCAAGACAACCAGTGTAAGCAGGTCTGACTTAACATTAGTAGTTCAGAATGGATTATCAGCTAGTCTATTAAAGAATTCAAGAAGAGGGAAAACAAAAGAAATGAGTCAGTAGTGTTGGAATTTCAGACACTGTGGAACATGATTGGTATGGGAGGTCAGTATTTTGGACTACAGGTACCTCTCTCAGCTACTCACTAAAACTAGGTGAGGAATATGTATAATTGTGCCCTTGGGGAGGGAGCTCCATTTAATGTCACTAGTCATACAGCTTTCATTCTTACTTACTTTCGTATATCCTTGAAACAAATTATCCAGGTACTTTTCTTATTCATGGACCAAAGGTCACTTTCTTCTCTTTGTTCATGAGACATATGAGAGTAGGAGACAGTAGTCAACACGATTAGAAGATTGTTATATTTATATACTGGGTAGGGGCATCCACTTACAGATGAGCTGAGGCTCATCATCTAAGACTCACCATCCTTGAAAAATGACTCAGAGATTGCATTATTATAGAACAACCACTTCCACTCACCTAAAATGATTTGTACCTAATAATAACAGAGCTGGTTAAGTTGCTGTTCACATCACCCACAGACCATCTTGGAGATTCTTATTTTAAACTGTTTGGTTTGTCCTATCCAGACATGAAGGAAAATGCTACCCTCCACCTAGTAGCTCATTATCTAGAGAACAGGATTTTCCCACCAAAGACTCAGGAACTCTTGCAATTATGGCTCTTCAAGCTGTACCTGAAGAAGGGAGGGGAGGCGATTTTGAGATTTTTCATATGCTTAAATCTTATCTCCTCTACTGAGTTTTCTCTGGTTATTCTGGTTCCATTGATAGTTAGCCTCATAAAATTCATTTAATGCAGAATCTAGTTGACAACTATGAATGGCTTTTGGGACTTTGCACATAATAGCATATTCTTTTTAAAATTTTTACTATAAAATTTAACTATTTTTTTGCATGAGTTTTGTCTCTAATTTATTATAAGCCCTTGAGGGCAGGTACCTTGCCTTAACATAAAATTCTTTATATAATAAATAGGTACATATGTAACATAGGTTCTTGCTTAGGAAATAGCTAGGAAAATCATATGAAATCTTTAAATCATATGGAAATATGAGCAGATGTATGTTCATTGGGTTGGAGGCACTTTTCTATATTTTCATCACACTTGACTTTTCTTTGGCCTTTCATCACTGTATCACAGTATTTTAACATTGTACCTGGCACCAAAGGGGTGCCAATGAATGCTTATGGAGTTATTAAATGAATGAGAGAAGTCAAAATCTAATGATTGTTTTATCCTATTCTCCCCCGCAAACACACACATGCGCACATGCATGCGCACACACACACACACACACACACACACACACACACACACACACAACCCCCTGCTCCTCGAAACAACCCTGTTTATTTCCAGAAAACTTGGAATGAGAGAAGATTCTGAAGGTGCTATATTATCATATTTTTCACAACACACTTAATCAATTAATCTGGAAGTTCATTACTAAGTTTCAGGGCAATTTAGTCTACCTAGGAACATCTCTGTTACAAAAAATCTTCCAATGTATGTCCTATTCCTATGCAGTCTAGAACAGAGACCAATATTAAGGAAAAGGGAGGGAGGAAGGGAGAGGGAGACAGACAGACAGAGATTGGGAGAGAGACAGAGAGAGATTCTGAATGTTCTGAAAGGAATCTCCAACAATTAGGGCCAGAGCTATTTCCTGAGCTAATAAAGTGGTGACAGAAGCAGCCTTGCAACTACTCACCAAGTCTCAAGTTCCACATCATTCCCTATAATCTTTATCAAATCTATGTAAGCAGAAAATAAGAAAAGAAGTTTAATATGAAATTGTATGCTCTTGAACTCATTTTCAGGCACTCATGAGTCTAAGTAAAGAAGCTGCAGGAGAATTGATATAGTCACTAGGATCCCTGAAGGAAAGGTCACCAAGCTTTCATTCCCAAGCTAAATGACTATTGAGTTGCACAGCACTAGAAGTCCACTCTGGTGTTACCACAGGAGTGATGAAGGGAACTTGACAAAAGTACTTTGCAGTTTGGGGTAGATATGAACATGAAGATGGTGTTAGATTTGTTCCCGGACATTTCTGAAGGAAAATGTCTCTTGTTGGAGTAGTCTAACACAAGAAGCTGAATAGAGACCATGATGGGGCAAATTCTACTTCAAGAGGAACTGCAGCAGCTTCAAGAGCTTCATACAAAAGATGATTCAGCTTAGAAGAGGAAGCAAATCCTGTGGGCACTATGAAGAAGGAGTTGGGGTATAATCTCCTGCACCTAGGAAACTTGGCAGGATATCTCTGTCAAGTCCATGGTCACTGAAGAGTTCAAAATGAGGCATCTAAGCTAATGATCTACAGTGAGACCACCATCATGGATGCCACAAGTGTCAGAAGACCCAAACCAACCTAAGGACCACATAGTTAAGAACACCTCTTACAATATAGTTTCTTTCTTTTACCAGTCAACAACAACTACAGCAATCTGGAGTGGGAAGAATAAATAAAAGAATAAACCACATACTTATCACACTGAAGTTCCTGAGGTAGGCCAAACCTAAGCTGAGGTAAAGGAGAGAGATGATATTTAAATTTAACATGGACTTTATTGAATTAAGAGAAAATGCAAACCAATATCACACTATATGTTAACTAGAATTTAAATAAAAATTTGGAAAAAAAAATAAAGGAAAAAAATGCAGCATATCCCATAGGGTCTCATCAAAACATTGAGTTTGTCATACCATGGTTGAAGGTATTCATTACAAAAAAAAAAAAAAAAGAAAAAAAGAAAGAAAAAAATGTTTAGATATTGGTACCCTGCTAGTTTTGACTATCCAAAAAATGGTTATGTTACTACTGAGCTAAAACCAAGCATACCATAACTTTTATCTATCCTCATTCCTCTATCTAAAATCACACTCTACTTCCTGTTTTATATGAGGGCCTTTCAGACATACATATATCAAACTGTTTCTGTGAACCTAACTGTGTCTCAAAACAAATCTTAGGAATATTTATAGGAATATAATTATTTAGTACTTGGGGCACCTGGGTGGCTCAGTCAGTTAAGCGTGTGACTTTGATTTTGGCTCAGGTCATGATCTAACAGTTCATGAATTAGAGCTCTACATTGAGCTCTTCACTGACAGTGTGGAGCTTACTTGAGATTGTCTCTCTTTTCTCTCTTTGCTCCTCCCATCTCTCAAAAATAAATAAATAAACATTTAAAATTTTTAAAAATTTAGTACTCAGTAAGGTAGTTATAATGTCCAACATCCAATCAAATGTCACCAGCCATGCAAAAAGCAAAAATGTGCAAACCATATGAAGAGAAATATCAGTCAGTTGAATCAGTCAGGATAAGCACAGATTATATAACTAGTAGGCAATAACATTAACATAGTTTTTACAACTGTTATTCCATATATTCAAGAAGCCAGAGGAAAACTTGCACACATTAAATAGAGACATGGATGATGTAAAATTCCAATAGATTCTAGAGATGAAAACTAAAATTCCTCAGAAGAAAAATGTACTGGATTGAATTAATGGCAGATTAGACACTGCAGAAGAAAAGACTGATGACCTTGAAAGAATAGTGATATAACCATATAAATTTAACACATGAGATGGAGTAGTGAAGGACAAAGGACAATGTCAAGTAACCTAATATAATAGTTCCAGAAAGGGAAGTGGGCAGAGAAAGAAATATGTATATTTTCTAAAATAATTGTTAACATTTTTCTGAATTTGAGGAAAAGAAGCATAACAAAATGCAAGCGCAAGAAACATGAGGAAAACTACAGGAGTGCATATCAGAATCAAGTTGTTTACAACTAGTGGTAAAGACAAAATCTTTAAAAAGTCAGAGAAAACAAAGTCAAAAGATAAAGAAAAACAAATATAAGAATGACAAATAGATTTCATAATGGAAACAATGCAAGTGAGAAGACAGTAAAGCAAAATCTTTAGAGTATAGAGAAAGAAAGAAAGAAAGAAAGAAAGAAAGAAAGAAAGAAAGAAAGAAAGAAAGGAAGAGAGAGAGAGAGAGAGAAAGAAAGAAGGAAGGAAGGAAGGAAGGAAGGAAGGAAGGAAGAAAGAAAGAAAGAAAGAAAGAAAGAAAGAAAGAAAGAAAGAAAGAAAGAAAGAAGGAAAGAAAACCTATCAACCTAGAAAACCATAACTAATAAAAGTGTCTTAAATAAAGTGAAGGGAAATAAAGAGTTTTCAAACATACAAAAGCTGAAAAAATTTAATCAACAGAACACCTGCATTATAAGAAATAAAGGAAATCCTTTCAACAGAAGAAAAATGCTATCAAGTGGAAATCTACATATACACAAAGGAATAAATAGCATTGGAAATGGTAGCTAAGCGGCTAATATAAAGCACTTTTTTCATATTTAAAGACCTTTAACAAATAATTAACTTTTTAAAGAGAAAATAATAACAATGTATTATAGCTGTTATAACACATGTAGAAATAAAATGTATGACAACAATGACACAAAGACTAAAAGGGAGAAAAAGGAGTATAATGTTATACGGTTCTTATACCATATATAAGGCAGTACAAAATTGCTTAAAATTTGATTAAGTTAAAATTTATGATCTAAGCAATCACTAATGGAAAACAAAAAATTATAACTAAAAAGCCAATGAAGGAGATAAAATGGAATCATAGAAAATACTTCACTCAAAGGAAGATGGAAAAAGGGAGAAAAGGAAATAAAGAACAGATAGAAAATAGAGTAATATGGTAGATTTGACTCAATTATATCACTAATCACATTAAATTTAAATCTTAAAAATCCCATAGATAAGAATGTGCTATAGCAGGGGACTTTAATACTCTGCTTACAGCAATGGATATGTCAACCAGACAGAAAATCACTAAAGAAATAATGGACTTGAAACACACATTGGACTAGATGGATCTGACGGATATATGTAGAACTTTACATCCTGAGGCCAGGGAATTTACTTTCTTCTCAAGTGCGCATGGCACATTCTCCAAGATAGATCACATACTGGGACATAAAGCAGCCCTCAAGAAATATAAAAGAATAGAGATCATACCATGCACACTGTCAGATCACAATGCTTTGAAACATGAAATCAATTACAAGAAGAAGTCTGGAAAACCTCCAAAAACATGGAGGTTAAAAAACACCCTATTAAAGAATGAATGGGCCAATCAGGCAATTAGAGATGAAATTTAAAAATATATGGAAACAAATGAAAATGAAAACACAACAATTCAAAATCTATGGGATGCGGCAAAGGCAGTCCTAAGAGGAAAGTACATTGCTCTCCAGGCCTATTTCAAGAGATTAGAAAAAGCGCAAGTCCAAAATCTAACAGCTCACCTAAAGGAACTAGAGGCAGAGCAACAAGAACGCCCTAAACCCAGTAGAAGAAGAGAAATAGTAAAAATTAGAGCAGAAATAAACAACATAGAGACCAAAGAAACAATTGAACAGATCAATGAAACCAAGAGTTGGTTTTTTGAAAAAATAAACAAAATTGACAAACCTCCAGCCAGACTTATCAAAGAGAAAAGAGAGAACACCCAAATAGACAAAATTATGAATGAAAAAGGACATATTACAACCAACCCCTCAGAAATACAAGCAATTATCAGGGAATATTATGAAAAATTATATGCCAACAAATTGGACAACTTAGAAGAAATGGACAAATTCCTAAACACACTCACTACCAAAATTCACACGGGAAGAAATAGAAAACCTGAACAGACCCATAATGAGTGAAGAAATCAAATCAGTTATCAAAAATCTCCCACAAATAAGAGCCCTGGACCTGATGTCTTACCTGGGAAATCTACCAGACATTTAAAACAGAATTAATCCCAATTCTTCTCAAGCTATTCCAAAAAATAGAAATCGAAGGAAAACTCAGACTCATTTTATGAAGCCAGCATCACTCTGATTCCCAAGCCAGACAGAGATCCAGCAAAAAAAGAGAACTACAGGCCAATATCCTTGATGAATACGGATGCAAAAATCCTCAACAAGATCCTTGCAAATCGAATCCAGCATTACATAAAAAAAATCATCCACCAAGATCAAGTGGGATTCATTCCTGGGTTACAGGGCTGGTTCAACATTGGCAAATCAATCAATGTGATCCATCACATCAATAAAAGAAAAGATAGAAACCATATGATCCTGTCAATAGATGCAGAAAAAGCATTTGACAAAATACAGCATCCCTTCTTAATAAAGACTCTAAAGAAAGTGGGGATAGAAGGAACCTACTTAAACATCATGAGAGCCATCTATGAGAAGCCTTCAGCGAACATCATCCTCAACGGGGAAAAACTCAGAGCTTTCCCCCTGAGATCAGGAACACGACAGGGATGTCCACTCTCACCACTGTTGTTTAACATAGTGCTGGAAGTCCTAGCATCAGCCATCAGACACCAAAAGGAAATCAAAGGCATCAGAATTGGCAAAGAGGAAGTCAAACTTTCACTCTTCGCAGATGACATGATACTCTACATCGAAAACCTGACAGACTCCACCAGAAGCCTACTAAAACTGATCCAAGAATTCAGCCAAGTTGCAGGGTACAAAATCAATGTACAGAAATCAGTTCATTTTTATACACCAACAATGAAGCAACAGAAAGAGAAATCAAGAAACTGATCCCATTCACAATGGCACAAAAAACCATAAAATACCTCGGAATAAACCTAACCAAGGATACAAGAGATCTGTATGATGAAAACTATAGAAAACTTATGAAGGAAATTGAAGAAGACACAAAGAAATGGAAAAACACTCCATGCTCATGGATAGGAAGAATAAATATTGTTAAGATGTCATTACTACCCAAAGCACTCTACACATTCAATGCAATTCCAATCAAAATTACACCAGCATACTTCTCAAAACTAGAACAAACTATCCTCAAATTTGTATGGAACCACAAAAGACCCCGAATAGCCAAAGTAATACTGAAAAATAAAACCAAAACGGGAGGTATCACCATCCCAGACTTTAACCTCTACTACAAAGCTGTCTTCATCAAGAGAGTATGGTATTGGCACAAAAACAGACACATAGACCAATGGAACAGAATTGAGAACTCAGAAGTGGACCCAAAAGTATACAGCCAACTAATCTTTGACAAAGCAGGAAAGAATATCCAATGGAAAAGAAAAACAGCCTTTTTTTTAAAAATGTTTTACTTATTAGGAAAGAGAGAGAGACAGCATGAGCAGGGGAGGGCCAGAGAGAGGGAGTGACAGGCTCCGAAACAAGCTCCAGGCCCCGAGCTGGCAGGCAGCACAGAGCCCGAAGCGGGGCCTGAGTCCACGAACCGCGAGATCATGACCCAAGCGAAAATCGGATGCCCAACCAGGAGCCCCAAAAGACAGCCTTTTTAATAGAAGGTGTTGGGAGAACTGGACAACAACATGCAGAAGAATGAAACGAGATCATTTTCTCATACCGTGCACAAAAATAAACTCAAAATGGATAAAGGACCTGAACGTGAGACAGGAAACTATCAACACCCTAGAGGAGAAAGCAGGAAACAAATTCTTTGACCTCCACCGCAGCAACTTCTTACTTGACACATCCCCAAAAGCAAGGGAATCAAGAGCCAAAATAAATGACTGGGACCTCATCAAGATCAAAAGCTTTTGCACAGCAAAGGAAACAACCCACAAAACTAACAGGCAACCAACGGAATGGGAAAAGATAGTTGCAAATGACATATCAGATAAAGGGTTAATATACAAAATCTATAAGGAACTCAGCAAACTCCACGCCCGAAAAACAAACAACCCAGTGAAGAAATGGGCAGAAGATATGAACAGACACTTCTCCAAAGAGGACATCCAGATGGCCAACAGACACATGAAACGATGCTCAGCATCCCTCCTCATCAGGGAAATACAAATCAAAACCTCACTGAGATACCACCTCACGCCAGTCAGAGTGGCTAAAATGAGCCAATCAGAGAACTCTAGATGCTGGCGAGGATGTGGAGAAACGGGCACCCTCCTACACTGTTGGTGGGAATGTAAACTGGTACAGCCCCTCTGGAAAACAGTGTGGAGGTTCCTAAGGAAGCTAACAATAGAACTCCCCTATGACCCAGCAATAGCACTGCTAGGAATTTACCCAAGGGATACAGAAATGCTGATGGATAGGAGCACATGTACCCCAATGTTCATAGCAGCACTCTCCACAATAGCTAAAACATGGAAAGAGCCTAAGTGTCCATCAACGGATGAATGGATCAAGAAGATGTGGTTTATCTATACCATGGAATACTACATGGCAATGAGAAACAATGAAATCTGGCCATGTGTAGCAACATGGATGGACCTTGAGGGCGTTATGCTGAGCGAAATAAGTCAGGCAGAGAAGGACAAATATCATATGTGTGCACGTATAGGAGGATTAGGAGGAACTTAACAGAGGACCAAGGGGGAGAAGAAGGGCGGAAACGGTGGGGGAAAGGGAGAGAGGCAAACCATGAGAGACTCTTGAAAGTCGAGAAACAAACTGAGGACTGATGGATGTGGGCGAGAGGGGGGAGATGGGCATGGAGGAGGCACTTGTGGGGATGAGCACTGGGTGTTATATGGTAAATAATTGGACAATAAACTATTTGTAAAAAAAAAAATCCCAATTGAGAGGTAGAGATTGTCTGATTCAATGAAAAAGGAAAAAGGAAAAACAAGACCCAGCTATGATGCCTACAAGAGACATATCTGAAATGTAAATGCACAAATAGGTTAAAAGTAAGGGTTCGAAAAGATCTAGCATGCTAACACTGAACATAAACACACACACACACACACACACAACTAGACTGTCTATATTATTTTCAGACAGCAGATTTCAAAGAAAATAATATTAGCAGGGATAAAGAGAGTTATTTCAACAGGCTAAAGGGGTCAATTCATTAGGAAAACACAACCATAGTGAATGTTTATGCACTTAATAACAGAAGCCCAAATACATAAACAAAAACTGAGAAACAAATCCACTTTTTGTTTAGATATTTCAATATCCCTCTGTCAATAACTGACCAAACAAATAAAAAGAAAATCACTGAGGATATAAAGGATTTGAACAACATTATTAACAAATTTGACCTAATTTACATTTATAGAAATTCTCCCAACAGCATCCAACAACAGAGTATACATTCTCCTCAAGTGCACACAACATTTACCAAAAGAGACCATGTTCTGAGCTATAAAAAAAGACTCAATAAATCTGAAAGAATTTAAGTCACACGAAGTAGGGTCTCTTACCACAATAAAATTAAAATTAAAAAATAAGTTACAAAAAGATACCTGGAAAAAAATTAGTAAGATATCTGCTTCCTAAATTACATGATTTTAACTTATCTTTAGATTAAAAAAAAAATTAGGGGTGCATAGATGGCTCAGTCAGTTGAGCTTGAGCGTCTGACTTCAGCTCAGGTCATGGTCTCAGTTCATGAGTTCAAGGCCCATGTTGGGTTCTGCACGGACCGCTCAGAGCCTGGAGCCTACTTCAGATTTTGTGTCTTTCTCTCTCTGCTCTTCCCCCATTCTCTCTCTCTCTCTTTAAAAAGTAAATAAACTTTAAAATTTTTGAAAAAAACAAATTAGAAATTAGTTTGAATTAAGTGAAAATTTGGAGGATGAGACCTAAATGTAAAATCTGAAATTCTAAAACATTTACAAGAAAACAAAAAAAAAATTTGCTATTTTTGCTTAGTCTAAGATTTCTTAGAGATGTCACCAAAGGCATTATCTATTTAAAAAATGATCATTGGACTCTAGTGATAAAAATGAATTAACTATTGATATATGGAGAAACGTGGATGAATTGTTAAATTAAATAATCGAAATAATTTAAATTAAAATTACATTTAGTTGAAATAATTATATTGAGTGAAAGAAGTCAGAAAAAAGAGTGTATATTATATGATTCCACTTATACAACTTTGTAGAAAAATGCAAATGAATCTATAGTGACAGAAAGCAGATAGACGGTTGCCAGGTGTGGAGGAGGAATGTGAAGGAGGCATTACAAAAGAGGAGATGGTGAGTCTGTGCATTATCTTGACTGGGGTGATAGACTCATGAGTGTATACATAGGTCAAAATATATCAATTATACGTTTTGAATATGTTGAGTTCATTGAATATCAATCATATATCAATGAAGCTCTTTAAAAAGTCCTTTGTGTTAAGTCTTATCTCTATATCTATCTTACAGATGCATAATCTGAGCCACATGGGGATAAGAGATATCTCCCAAATTTTACATCTAGGTGTGGCTAAGCCTATTTGAACCCAATCCTGTCTGACTATAGAGCTCATCTCTATACTGGAATATTTATTTCCAGTATAGAATGTTGCCTCAGTATTCAGGAGGCTCATATGAACCCAATACAGTGGATTAATCAGGACTTCCTCACACAAGCTGTTTCCAGGTCTGGACTCCTCCAAACAAGCTTTTTTAGTTGTGAACATATGGAGTAACCTGGTGCTTAATGCTGACCCTTTGTCAATTCTCTGACTACACTCTCTCCCTAGGTGATATCAGTCAGTCCTGTAGCTTTAAGCACTATCATTATGTTTGATAACTTTCAAATAACTCCCTTCATACCTGAGTTTCAGACTTAATGTATCCCATCTCTTAGACAAATAAAAGGATTACTCGTATTGTAATGGACTGAATGCTTATGTCCCTCCCAAATTCATATGTTGAAACTCTAATCTCCAATGTGATCAAAAGGCAAAGGCTTTGGGAAGTGGTTAGGTCATAAGGGTGGGGCCTTTATGAATAAGATTAATGCCCTTATGAAACAGACTCCAGAGACCTCCCTTGCCCCTTCTGCCACCTGAGGACTCAATGAGGAGACAGTAATCTGTGGATAAGGAAGTGGGTTCTCACCAGACTTGGAATCTGCCAGCATTTTAATTTTGGACTTCTAGCTTCCATAACTTTGAGAAAAAAATTTTTGTTGTTTATTAGCCACCTAGGTACTTTGTTATAGCATCCCAAATGAACGGAAACATGCAATGAACAATGAAAACATGCAGAGAAACCATCTTGTCACAAAAAGTTGGATAGACCGACACTATAAATAAAGCCGATGAGTTTATAGCAAGAAAAAAAAAACTTTGTCAGATTTTATCTCATAAAGAATACATGGGGGACATCTGGGGGAGCTCAGTGGTTAACTGTCAGATTTCAACTCAGGTCATGGTCTCATGGTTCATGAGTTCCAGCCCCGCATTCAGCTCTTCACTGATTGTGGAGCCTGCACAGGATTCTGTCTCTGCCCTCCATAAGAGCACATATGCTCTCTCAAAATAAATATCTATCTCTCTCTCAAAATATATCTATCACTCTCTCTCAAAATAAATAAATAAACACAAAAAACACACTTGGAATTAGACAGAAACACATTTCCTTCTTTTCTTGTCATCTTATTCATGTCTCAGGGACCTATGTCACTTGATCTAAGAAAGTGACTGTTCCATCAGTAATACAGGAAATGCATTGGGGAGTAATGTAATCCACACTTGCTGTGTGTTGGCAAATACTGGATATAGACCATTTTCAGCATATTGAGACCTATACTATAACAACTAAGTCAAGGAAACATCTCCTGATGACTCAGAGGAAGAGCAATACTTCAAAAACACCTACTGTAAGATGAAAAGAGGAATTTCAGAAAACTGTTTGACATTTTCAACAGAATGCAAAATAATTGGTTTCCAAAAGAGTAGGGACAAATGATAAAGAAAAGTGGTAAAACAAATGATGGCAGAAAATTATAAGGTATGAACTAAGTTCTATAAAATATTGCAGGATGAATAAAAGAAATGAATAATATAGTGAAGAATTGTAATAAAACTAAAAGAACAAAATGAGAAAGCGCAATTAAGATCCTTTTGTGAGGCTGAGAAACTGCTACAGACCAGATGATACAATGGAGATACATAATGACTAAATGCATTTGGGGAGGTTAGTAAAAACAAAAACCCCCAAAACTAATGTAATTTTAATGAATAACTGGAATTTCATTAATAACAGTGTTATGTTCTGAGGCAAACTGAATACTGCCTCCCCAAAGATATCCACCCCTAATTCCTGCAATATGTGAATATGTTTACCTTATATAGCAAAAGAGATTTTGCAGGTATAATTGTTAAGAATTTTAAGATGAAGAGCTATCCTGGATTATCTGGGTGAGCCCAGTGTAATGAAAGAGAGGTCAATCGAATGAGAAGGAGATAAGACAACAGAAGCAAGGGTTGGAGTGATGAGCTTTGAAGATAGAGGGAGAGGCTGAAAGATTAGGAAAGCAGGTGGCCTATAGAAGCCAGAAAAGGTAACGAAGCACATTCTGCCCTAGAAGGAAGGCAGACCTGCCAACACCTCAATTTTAGACTTCTGACCTCCAAAAGTGCAAGGGTATAAAATAAGTTTGTAACTATCTGTGACAGCAGCAATAGGCAACAAATGCATTTGGTTTCATAGTATGACAAATGGCCCATGGTAATGTAGGGTGTTGACCCTGAGGGAGAATGAGGGAGGGTATATGGGAACCATCTATAGTATCTTGGCAACTATCCTGTAAATATAAAAGCATTCCAAAATAAAATTTATTTTAAAAATTCTTGGTTGGGGCCTTAAAAACAGAAATTGTTACTGCAAAGAAACAATTAGTGTAGAGTTGATCTAAGAGTCTCTGTCAGAATACAAAAGAAAAAGATATAAAAATGATCATCCATAAGGTTACAGATGTGAAAATCAAAGAACAAACACGTTATGTTTGGGTAACTGGGATTTTGGAAGAAGAAATCAGAACAAAGGAAATAGAAACAATAAATGTATTGTGGTAGAGGAAAATCTTCCTGAATTGTGAAAAATCTGGGTTTCTAAACCTATTTTAGAATTAAAAACAAAAACAAATAACAGGGATGAAGAAAAAAATTCTGTAAAATTTCATGTAGGAAAAAAAATATCCAAGAGTAGGCACCAGTCAAGTAACCTACCTAGCTCTAAATGATTTCTTGTGTGGGGTGGATCCACAGGATGCAGTGGTAGGTTCTCCGCCTGTTGGAGGTCAGCATCCTGTCAAAGCTGTTTGATATGATGATAGATAGTAGACTCCAGCAGAGCCAGTCCGATCTCCCAGGAAAAAGAAACTTGGGTAGAAACATTGAGTTGTTGAAAAATGTTCAAGTTAAATAGCATCATCCTGAAAAGATCCACGTAGCATCTATAATTACCTGGGTTCTTAACCTTCCCAATGATTGGATTTCAGCTCTTCTTTTAATTCTGTGAAACAATAATTTTAATAAATTCCTTGTTTTCCTAAGTTATTGTTGTAGTCCATTTGGGCTGCTATAATGACAACAACAAAACTCCAAAACAGACTGGGTAGCTTATAAAAACAGAAATTTATTTCTCACAGTTCTAAATGCTGGGACGTCCAAGATCAACTCACCAGAAAGGGCCACTGTGTGATTCATAGCTAGAAACTTCTCACTGAGTCCTCACATGGTGGAAAGGGAGGAGGGATCTCTATGGTATCTCTCTTATAATAACATTGATCCTATTCATGAGGGCTACACCCTCATGGCCTAAGTACCTCCTAATATAGTTACATAGGGCATTAGATACGAATATATGCATTTTGAGGACACAAGCATTCACACTATTAACAGAGTCATTCTCCTTTTCTTACATCCAAAATTACTTTATATACCTACAGAATACTCAGATCACACTTGCCTCAGAATTCTCTTCTGTGACACTGAAAATCAGGAGCTAATGGAGCAATTTTACAGAATGTTAAAGGGAGGGAGTTTATTATGCAATAATTCGATAGTTATTAAAATTTTCTTGTCAGATATGCAAGTGCCCAAATAATATTAATACCCAGATACACTTCTAGCAAAAAAATTACTTGAAGATACATTACCATGGTGAAGGAAAATAAAAGCTCAAGAGTGGGAAACTATCATATAGAAGGAATAATGATGAGTCCTGCAACCAGTAAAAGACAGAATTAAGTCTTAACATTGTAAATTTGGTACAAAATGTCTCTTGAAATATATATATTTTAAGATTTAATCATTTGAAATTGATAAAGTAGTTGCAGCCTTATTAACAAATTATATTGTGGTATATTAACAAAATTATATTAACAAAAACATGCAAAGGTGAAAAGGAAAGAGAGGAATAAATAAAAATGTTCCCAAACTCTTGCCTGAGGAGTACACAAATATAATGCCAGCTGATTTTTCACTTTGATAATCAAAGATATACAGATCTGGAAAATGCTTTTGAGAAACATCAAACAAATCATCATTGTATAATTTCAGAAATAATGGCATGATAAAGAATAAGCTAAGTAAAATCCATATGATGAAAGACATTAAGGAAAAAAAACAGCATGGAAAATCCCATATGATAAGATTATAAAAGTAAGACTAAACTTTTAATTATGGCAACAGTTAAAACTATTAAACAATAGTTTAAATATATTATATTCCTCAAATAAGACAAAGACATGGGAATTGGTCTAAATAATAAAGTGAGTTATTTCACCGAGACAAAGCTAAACAAGGCAAACTATGACAAAACCAAGCAAGAGTAATTAAAGAAAATAAGTAAACATATATCAAAGGAAAGTTTTTCAAAAGATAGCAAGGGCCATAGGTTTAATAGAAGACCAAAAAAATTTCAAGGCAAAAAAAAAAGCATTAAATTAGGAATAATGGAATTTCCACATATAAATTTCAAGCTCTTTATCAAATCAATGTAAAACACATTTTTTAGTGTTTATGAAACATTATAAAATGTTATCATATAACAGACAAAAACTTCAGTAAATTTCAACAAACAATATAGGTAATATTCTTTAGCAACATTGATATTTAGAAAATAATAACAAGTTTATATTTTCAAAAATCCATAATAACTCAAAATTAAAAACAACAAAAACAGACAAAAGTAAAAACCCTCCTATATACCTCTTGTTCAAAGAGGAAAGAAAAATGTGATTAAAGACTACATACAAAAAATAACAAAATAAACCTTTGATATCAGACTTATGGAATACAGTCCAAGTTACATTCCAAGTGAAATTCTTAGCTTTAAGTGTTTATAGTTTTGAAAATAAATTAATTGAATACTCAACTGAAAAAGGTTGGAAAAAGGGCATTTTATGTAAAAATTAAGTAAAGGAAGTAATAAAGATTTTTTTAACTGATGAATTCAAAACCAAAAAAGAAATTCAGTATAATAGTACATGCTTTTTTCTTTGTATCATACTATCCCAAAGGTTAATTATACATTCCATTTTTCAGTGCTGCAATATTCTACATATTTAAATAATCTGAGAGCAAGTTCTGAGAGCAAGTTGTCAACTGGATCTTTAGACAGGTTGGCTGTTGAGAAAGCTGTGGAGTGGGAAGAGAGGGTTTCCACTAACAAACAAAGAAACACAGTTTGACCAAAAAAATCTTGCAATCCACAGTACTATTCACAGAGTAATGGAACACTAGTCAGTAATTCCCAAATGCCATGTACCTGCTGTCATTTCCCAACCTCACCTCTGTTACTCGGTCTGAACAATTAACCTTTTCAAATACAAATGATGACACAACAAGTAATTATCCAGGGTATAATCATTGTTATGAAACAATAATCATTCCTTTTTTTCCCAATTTATATATTTCTCTTTCTTGCTGTCATATATAACAGTGGGTTGCCTGAGAAACAAACTAAGACTATTCTTAGAGCAACAGCAAAGGAAGGGCATCCAAAATCATTTGTCGATGAAGAATTAGACATTTGGTATTTCAGAAGTTATCAAAGTAGTCATTACATTTTTGTTGGGCTTCCTTATACTTATTTCACAGTTTAGTGTTGGCTTTATTGAGTATGCAAGGAGGGAAATTGTTTCAGTTCTTAGGACATCTAATGGTCTTAAATGAGTTCTCTTCACAAACATCTCACAGGACCATGTAGTGGAAATACTATGATCTCTGGAGTCACAGAGCTCTGGCTTTAAATCCTACTCCCACAAAATTTAAGTTATATGACTTTGGCAATGATATTCTTCTTGCTAAAATGGGGACTGCCTCTCTTAATGTGACACCCACCCTTTCTCCACATGGCCTTCTTATAAGGACACTAGTCATTGGATTTAGGCCTCATGCTAATCCAGATGACCTCATTTTAACTTGTTTATATCTTCGAAGATTGTATTTCTAAAAATGGTGACCTTTACAGATTCCAGGGGACATGCATTTGGGGAGGGCACTATTCTTTTGTATTTCCTTTAACTCAACATTAGATTCATGATATTACATGTAGCTAAAGTATGTTCAGTTACATTGCTGCATGATATTCTATTATATGAATATACCTTAATTGTCCATTCTACTCCTGATGGATATTTGGATTTTCTAAGCCTGGATTTATAAATACATGTCTCCTGGCACACATGTTGGTTGAATATATACCTGTAGTAAGCTAAATAATAGCTCCCAAAGATAGGTCTTAATCTTTAGAATCTGTAATGTTCACCTTATTTGGGAAAGGGTCTTTGTCAATATGATTAAGTTCAGAATCTTGAGATGGGAAATTATCTTGGATTACCTGGATGGACCTAAATGTAAACAACTGCAAGTATTCTCATAAGAGAAGGACAGAGTGAGATTTGACAGAGGAAGAGGCAATGTAATTATAGAAATGAGATTAGGATGATGCAGCCATAAATCAAGGAATGTCATCAGCCACCAGAAACTGGAAAATCAAGGAACCTCTAAAATCAAGAGTATCCAAAAGATTATGCCCTTCTGTCACCTTGATTTTGGCCATGTAATACTGATTTCTGATTTCAAATTTCTTGAAAAAATGTGGAGAATAAATTTCTGCTGTTTTAAGCCACCAAGTTTGTGGTAATTTTGTAGTTACAGCAGATATAAGAAATAACACAACACTTAAGTGTAGAATTGCCCAAGTATGGGTAGGCAAAATTCAAAGTTTGGATATAATATTGAATAGTTTTCTTAGATGGTTATAGCACTTTACACCATCAGTATAGGGGAGTCCCTGTTATCCATATCCTGGAAGTGGTGTGAAGGGCTCTAAGATGCAATTAAGTTATACTGTGCAGGCTGCCAAGATTTCAAATCAAACACACCTCCCAGCATTTCATCTACATCTTTCTGAGACTATTATTTCTTGTGGGAATGAGAGTTCTAGCTGGATTAGTAAGATTTCTGGTATAGACTTCTGAGAGTAGATGAACTCTCCTGTCTGAAGTTAGGAATTGAATAGACACAGGAAGATAGGGCTGGCATCCAGAGTGCAAATTCAGTTCACAGCATTTAGCCAAGATGAAATTTCAAGGACTTGGCTTCATTAATTTCAGAGGTGAAATATGTTTCACCAACACAATAAGCGATCTCTAATTTACTGGAGTTCAGAAGTCAGTAGCTTCTCCTTTTCTGGGCACATGGAAATGACCAGATATTTATGTGGCACGAAGTACGGGAAGATCCAAGAATAAATACCTGTTCAAGGAGAAGGAAGCTCACAAATGTCACGCATTGAGTTAGGTCAGAAACCAATTTGTACTTTAGAAGATGCAATTAATCAGGTGGAAGTGTTGATACACTTTTGTGCTCAGGGACAGGATTCCTTCCCCCAGAAAAGTAAAATATCTTAGCAGGTGGGGACTTGCCAGGATAGCAAGGTGGTTTTGCTGGGATATGCCAAGGGAAAGGAAGAAAGGCAAGAGAAATGGATTAAAACAGAGAGTGATGCAGAGCTCAGTAGACATAAAGTTTCCATGTGAGATTTGAGTTTGGGCTACAGAAACACCAGAGGAACTGGGCACACATGTGAGGAAGAAAAGTAGTTCAAGGCAGGTTGGATCAAAATGAACCTTTCCAAAGATAAGGATTTAAGAACTAGAGAAGCAGTTGCTGCCTAAGAAAAGATGTCCCATCCAAGGAGGATGGCCAAAGGCAAGACCATCAAGAATGAGGTTTGCTGGAATTCAGAGAGCAGATCCGAGGCACTAGCAGAACATAGCTAGGAAATTCTTGAGCCTCTTTGGGAATTGCAGGGCCTGTAGCAGAGTTTATTGAGGTTGATAGGGTGGTGATATAAGAAGAGTCTAGACTCTTTTGGAAGCAGAATAACCTGAGCTCAGATCCCAACTCTACTATTGATAAGCTGTGTGGTTGTGTGCATGTGACATAGCCTTTCTGGGCTTCAGTTCTTTATCTATAATTCAAGAACAATATATTATAGTTTTGTTATTATGATTAAATGAGGAGAAGGTGTGAAGAGTGTTTCATATTGCCTTAATAAATGGAAGAAATATTTCTCTATACCACCTTTTTCTCTGCCTACCTTTCTCCTTGGTACATAATAAACCAAACCCCTAGAACCAGTGAAGGCTATGGCTTTGTGGATAGGCAAATACCCACTGCTCATTCTGGTGACACTACTTTCCAAATCCATACCAGCCAAATTAATTTCAGACCTCATTCACTGGTGGGATGAATTCTGATTTTTGTTCTGTTTCCTTAGTCAGAATGCCACTTACAAATGTGGCAAGAGTGAGTTAAATCAAAAGGCTGATTGTCGTATTCAACAACAGCTAAGGAAGGCAGGAAAGACAGGATCTGATACTGGATAAATCAGGAAGAACTGAAAGAGTCTTCTTTTAAAACATACCAACCAGTTTCTAAAGTGAAGTGATGGGCATTTAAACAAAGTTGTAGATAGTTGAGGACCTCATTAGGAGACCCAGGGAACTTATCTACTTAGGGAAAGACCATCAAGACAGTATGCATTCAAGTGGGAGAGATTTTTCCAGAAGATAGGCAATTGCTTTCTTCCTAAAGTTATGTTTGCCTCTGGTAGAACATGGTTATTCTGCAATTTTTTAAAAACACAAGAAAAATTCCTGGATACCCCACTTCCATTAGCAATATGAACCAGTAAAAGTAGGAAGGACTTCCTGCCATGCATAATTATCTATGACATGAGAGTTAAAGTTTTAAAGAAAACAAACAAGACCAGTCAAGATTATTCTCCACCTCCTGTTTCCAACCTGTAACTTCTTGTTTCTCATCCCCAGTATCTGAGTGAAGAACTAGTTCAGCAACTCCTGACTGAGGCCCTTTAACCTCCCACCTGCTAGGTCTGTGTCTTAACCCCAGAAGGATCTGACATCCACCCACACCTTACCATAGTCATAGTACAGAGGCAAAAATCCTGAAAAGAGAAATGTTTAATGAAACATAAAGCAGAAAATTAATCTGTTTGGCATCTTGTTACCTTTCTTCTGAGCTTAATATGGGAGGTTGTTAATTGCTTGATTTACTGTAATCGTCATTCTGCCAACAGCAATAAATAAAATTAATTAATATAAGGTAACTCACTGCCAGGAAAGCCAGTAATTATCAGGAAATTGGAGAAAGTTTGTTTCATGATACATTTAGAAGAGAAAAATATAATAACTCTCCTCCTCTTTTTGAACACCTTTTTTTTTTTTTTGCTCGCTTTTATCTTTCTGTAGAAACACCCTGAGTTCTACCATTTTGCTTCTTCCCTCCATCAAGATGGCTGCACATTTGTTGAGAAGTAATTGGAGCAATTTGTCTTCAACTCTCCTCCTACCTTGAGGAGCTGAAATGGCTTTAGAGCATGAGGTCAACATGATGGAGTTTCTGAATATGTTTAATATCCACTATCAGAAGGGATCCACCAGGAGAAATGAGGAGACTATCTTGATCTAACACCCAAAACATTTTTGCTGAATTTTCCTAAGCCAGGGCTCTTTCTCAGACAGGACTTAGAAGTGGCATGCTGTTGGGGTGCCTGGGTGGCTCAGTCAGTTAAGCATCCAACTCTTGATTTCAGCACAGGTCCTGATTTCATGGTCATGAGAACAAGCCCTGCACCAGGCTCCACTCTGGGCGTGGAGCCTGCTTAAGATTCTCTCTCCCTCTCCCTTTACCCCTTCTCTGTTCCTGCTCTCTCAAAAAAGTGGCATGCTGTAATAGAAACAGGATGGTCTTTGGAGTCAAAGACTTAGATTTATATTTAATAGATGAGAACATTTTATTTTTTTTTATTTTTTATTTTTTAATGTTTTATTTATTTCTAGGGTAGTGAGAGAGACAGTGTGAACAGGGAAGGGTCAGAGAGAGAGGGAGTCACAGACTGAAACAGGCTCCAGGCTCTGAGCTGGCAGTCAGCACAGAGCCCGACGCGGGGCTCGAACCCACGAACCGCGAGATCATGACCCGAGTGAAAGTCGGACGCTTAACCGACTAAGCCACCCAGGCGCCCCTAGATGAGAACATTTTAAAATAAACATCTTCAACATCTTGGACACTCAGTTTCCTGTTCTCTAAAATAGGAACCAACACTTTTTGCATAGCCCTTATTTGTGTATTAAATGGGATACTTGCTGAATATTAGCTCCTCTCCTGCCTATTCTTAGGTCTTTCCTTAAAAATTATAACAATTTTTGGGGTGCCTGGGTGGCTCAGTCGGTTGGGCATCTCACTTTGGCTCAGGTCATGATCTCATGGTTCATGGGTTTGAGCACCGTATGCTAGCTGTCAGCACAGAGCCTGGAGCCTGTTTCGGATTCTGTGTCTCCCTCTCTCTCTGACCCTCTCCTGTTCATGCTGTTTCTCTGTCTCAGAAATAAATAAAACATTAAAAAAATTTTTTTAATTATAACAATTTTTTTTTGCTATCTATCTTGAGTTGGGTGCTGGATAGCTTAGATACCAATTTATTTCTCCATTTACTAAATATACAACGTGTACCATGTGTAGTAACCACTTGTGACATCTTATCTTTGTTATTCTGACTTTTTACTTTCTCCTTTCCTCATTTGAATATTTTAAATTTTATTTCATCTTTTTGTATATATTTATGTAGTCACCTTAGATCTTTTAGATGAAAAGATTATTAATGCACACTTGCATACATACATATGATAGTCAATATATATATATATGTATGCTTATATATGTATGGTATAGTATATTCTATACTAGTCTCTTTTTTGCATAATCATACATGACACGGTTTTATTCACTAGTATGTTTACTGTCTTGCCTCCCAACCAAAATCCTAAGTCCACTGATGATGTAAATAGATTTTAATCTCAATTATTTGTTGAATTGATTTAAATTATACAATTTGCTTAATTCCTTTATTTACAACAACTATGTGGCCCAGTCTCCTAATTGAGATAAACCTGCCCACCAAATATGAGATACACGGTTTGCAGGATCAAGCCTTTATTCAATAAGAATAGCAATCTCTTTTTTCTCTGTGCAATAACCACTATAGCCATATATCCCCTTCAAAAAATAGAAATCCATTTTTTTACACATAACCAAACTTGATGCTACTTTTGGGAAGGCAATCTGTGATGGATGAATCACTAGCTAAAACTTTAGTTGTAGTGTGGGGACAATGAATAATTTTATGAAAATGTAGGACATTTTGTCTCCATACCTATAAAATCTGACTAGTCACATAATATGTGCTCAATAAAGACTCACTGTGCTACTTGAATATTTCAAGTTAAAGCCAGAAATGCTTGACTTCTTGGACATTATGCATTTTGGGGATTCTCTTATTAGCATTATTCCTATTCCCCTGGCTGTGGAGCCAAGTACTCAGAGATTTTCACTTCTCCATTGCCCATCAGAGCCAATCTCAAATTAGGGCTCTAATACCAGTAGTAAACTATTTTTTGAAGGCATATACAAACTAATTAGAATTTTTCTTGTTCAGTTTAGTGGTCAAATGTCCATAGATGTGGGTTTATAGGGGCACCTGGGTGCCTCAGTTGGTCCAAGTCTTGCTTTTGGCTCAGGTCATGATCTCACAGTTCATGGGATCAAGTCCCGTGTTGGGCCGTGTGCTGAAAGCACAGATTCTGCTTCAGATTCTCTCTCTAACTCTCTCTGCCCCTCTCATTCTTGTATGCTCTCTCGTTCTCTCTCTCCCTCTCTCAAAACAAATAAACTTATTTTTTTAAAAAAAGTCTATAAGGCAGCTTTAGAGAAGGGTGACAGTATGCCAGAAATTAGCACACAGAAATATAAGGGAGCTGTATATGAAAATTACATGTGCTTGCAGAAACTACTTGATCAAGATCTTTTATATGCCATCTCTACTTGACTCCAACATGGAGTCTTGTAAGCATACTGAAATGTATATTTTGATGGATCTGATAACACTCAATTTATGATGGGCAGTTCCAGTCACATATTTCTTAGAGTTCCATGTCTGTATCTAGCAAGCTAAAAACTGTTTTCAAAAAAAAAAAAAAACAAAACAAAAACGGAAGCTCTTTGTTGAAGAAGTATGACGTTGCTCCAAAACCCTAGGTCTCAAACTTGAGACTGTACTCTCAAAGCTTGCTGCAGGATCTATAAAGCATCTTAATGTATCTTTGAAATCACTTTACTCTTCTTGGATCTACAGGATCATAATACACAGCAGTGTTACTCACACTGTATCTCAAAGCTGATAGTCTTGGGGGTGATCTAAGATTGTCAACTAATATATAAATGAAAAAAATATATCCAAATAATGTATATGTTACCTCAAAAGCTCAGAGACCTTCCAAGGATTATACATTTCTCTCAAATATAGAGAATACAAAGACAGGAACTTGTTCCTCACTTTGGAGGGATATTTCATGTATCACTAACAGATATGGAAACTCCCTGCATTATCATGAAATTTATTTCCTTCCCTCTGACATATGCTTTTTTTAGTTACATACTGTTTTTAATTCTCTAAGTCCTATCATGATGATGTCATCTGTGTAGTGGACCATAATGATGTTCTGTGGGATGGTGAGATAAGCAAGGTATCTGAGATCTAAATTATTGAGCCAGAGTTACTGTGACTCTGAAGAAGGACCATGAGTGTATATTGTTCTTTCAAATGAGGTCATTATAGGATCTTCAGTTAAGGCAATCAGACAAGGAAACAGGGGGCTGTTTTGACTATTAAATTATGCTTACCTAGGCTTTGGATCAGTGTAGTTTGAATTTTGTTATATAACCCTTTGCAAGTTTTGAGAAATATAATGAAGCTATGAATACAATGGATATAATATCTAATACTTACAAGATCAAAATATGAGCTGGATTTTGATTGTATCAACCTTCAGTATGGAAGAAATAACAGTCTTTCAGTACACTCATGGAAAGTTCCTGGCCTTCAGCCCAAGACTTACATGTAGAATTTAGAAGTTTGATCCATTCATTCTTTCTTTTATTTTGCCCCACTATTTGAAAAATCTTTCCCACCCAACAGTAATTAACTTTCTATTCCCATTCATATTGTTCTATGTAATTGGCCACTTGATTCCCTGAAGTTTTACCTTCAATGAACACATTATTATAACAGACCACAGATGATAATTTGATAAGCAGTTTTACTACTGCAGACCACTGTCAGAATTCTGTCTAAGGGTGGAATTTGGATATTTACTACCCTCAAAATTAATAAGACCAAACAATCAATTTCAGGTCACCTTTCATCTCCCTAACAGTCTGTAGTCTTTGATTACCCCTCATACCAAGTTTTGCATTAGTCGTGGTTCTTGATTGCAAGCAACAGAAATCAACTTCAGTTGGTTTAACAGAAGAATAATTTGTCAAAAAGAAATTGGGGGGGCGCCTGGGTGGCTTAGTCGGTTAAGCGTCTGACTTTCGCTTAGGTCATGATCTCGCATTTCGTGGGTTCGAGCCCCGCGTCGGGCTCTGTGCTGACTGCCAGCTCGGAGCCTGGAGCCTGTTTCAGTGTGACTCCCTCTCTCTCTGACCCTCCCCCGCTCACGCTGTCTCTCTCTCTCTCTCTCCTAGAAATAAAAAAAATTTTTGAAGAAAAAAAAAAAAAAGAAATTGGGTAGCTCATAAAATTTCCAGGAGGGTCAGAGAACCATTATCAATTGTTATAAAGCCATGAACGCAGCCCCACTCACATCACAAATAATCAGAGGAGAACATCTCTGCTGCCACCTCTGGGCACTAGATGCTCAGGTTGTTTTGCGGTTTACTGCAGACATTGGACATAAGTTACAAATGCTACTGTTGCCCTTGGGCACAAATATGGCTGCTGCTGCTCCTGCTATTGTCAGCACTCTCTACCAAATATATATGTTGCACAGTTCTTTTTCTCTTTGTAGCCAATTTACTGTAAGTATATGTGTCTAACTGATGGGGATAGGGCATGCATCTCTACTCAAACTGGAAAGGCAGTCTAGGATAGTGATTATATCATAGTTTTTGATTAGATGTAATAGAATATTTATTAGATTCTATATATAGGATATATATAGGCATGTTTTAACTTAGAAGATGGGGAGTTCCTTTAGCGTATTAAGGGGTTCAGTTATTGTGGTCAAAAACAAATGTCCATTAAACTGAAACATAGGATTCAATGTAGGAAATAAAACACTTTATCTGTTGTTTGCATGAGTTTTGGATAACACAGTCCCCCCAAAGTCTGTTCTCTGCCAGTGTGTGTGTGTGTGTGTGTGTGTGTGTGTGTGTGTGGTATGTAACCTCTGCAACATTATATTTCAGTAGTTACTATCACACACACACACACACACACACACACACACACACACACACACACACACACACACCCCTAGCTGTTTCAGAATACCTTCATCTGGCACTACAATGGGCTTGATGCCTCCAATATTCTTCTTGTCTGGCTTTTAAAAACCAAACAAAAAGAGACATCTCATCAACCCTAGACCAAATGCACCTGGTACTTTCCAGGCAAAGCTGGGCTTGGGAATCACCCTGGGGATGAGGCAAACCACAAAAGCCTGGAATTTGTAAATTGCTGAGTTCAGAGGCTTGGCTGGTGATGATAGATCTCAATCAGGGATGAGACACAACTCATAAACACATGCCATGCTTGCCATATGCCAAGCGTTTTCAAGGTTCAGACACCGCTCTGTGCGTCTGTGAGATTTTGACTGTCTACAATAACTGTTACAGACAAATTGGGTTAGGAAAAGGGAATGACAGCTCTTAATGACCCCATTCCAGAGCCTTGTTGAAATGGCATCTAATCGTCCTGCTAGTGTATTTGAGGAGCCTTTGATAAGTGTTTCATAGGATATCAGTCATGCTTCAACTGCTCTCAGCCAATGGAAGGGAGGTGGTGAGAGAGTTAGAGGCTTGTTTAGAACAGAAGGTGCATAAGAAAAGCATGTGGAGCAGTGGGTGGGGTGAGGTAGGGAATGGAAGAGACACTGGGATTGAGGTTTAAATACCAGGTGCTGCTTGGCATCTGAATACCTCAAGCTATTCTACCCTCTGGGAAACATTCCCAGCCTAATTATAACATGGTTGTCAAGCTGTTTTCCCTGATCTGTGTGACCCAAGACAGGCTTGGCTGGATCATTTGAGCACCACAATGTCTCACTTATATAGAAGGAATTTCTGAACAGTTCTTGGCCTCTTTCCTAAGATACTTATAGGAAGTAGAAAGAATTATTAGCTCAAGGGCTGATTTCTCGATCCTATCAGTAGGTTGAACTTGTTAATCTGACCTCTTTATTCAACCTAAATTATCCTCTTCATTCCATTTTCTTTTCCACACTGTTCCACCCACATCTATATGCCTAGCATATATATGCCTAGCACCTCCCCTCAGAAATTTTTCCCTTAGTGCACACCTATATTTCAGTTCTATGGCAACAAGCTGGGAAGTGAAGTGATACTAATTTCTGGACTATGGATGATCCAGGTCATAGGTTCTTGAGAAAGAATATTTTGACCCCCTGGGAGGTGCTTTAACCAACCAAATAGCAGTCTTAAAAAGTTCCAAAAATCTTAACTGTGGCATTTACTCTGAGAATACTTCAGGCCATTCTTTAAGTATTGGTATTCATGAAAAATTCTATTCATTGCCATCCTTCACCATCTTCCTCCCTTTTCTGCTCCTCTGTCTCTTCTCTTGTTCCTATCACCACTTCCCTCATCTCCTTCTCTAGCCCCTCCTCTACTCAAATTAAACCTCTTCTTCTGTCAAGACCAAATTTTGAACAGCCTGCCCTGACTAGAGTGGACCAGGACACTGTGAGTTCCAATCTGTTGCTTAGCACCAGGGTTGCTTAGATACATCTCTCAGTGACAACTGGCCTTTGCCTTTGACCACTTATAAGCTATGTAGCAAGCATCCCTGTTCAGAGGGGCACTGGGCCAGAACCAACTTTCACAGTCTCCTTTTGAGCTGGCTGAGTAGCAGTGGGAGTGGGAGGTGTTTGAAAAGATGAAATAATTGAATTTTTATGCTGAACTGTAGGTAGAATTTAGTTGCCATAAAGAACTATGTAGAGGGACAGATGAAACAAAATGTCCTGGTGAACACAGATCAGGGGCTGTCTTCACACTAAATAGAGTCAGGACCTTTACGAAAAAGTAATTCATATTCTCCTCCCCAATGAATCACCTGTATCTGTGATTTATTTTTTAAGAGAAAAAATGGTGTGTGTGTGGAAAAATAATTAAAAAATACACATTCCTGGTGTACTTCCAGGATATGGAATCAAAATGTCAAAATGTCTGGGGCAGTGGCCCAGGAATCTGTATTTATAACAAGCTGCTTCAAGGTGATTCTGATGATGACAGGCCAATAAATCTACTGCATAATCCCTGAAGTTCCTTCTGCCCTCACCTCTTATGTGTAGATGGGTTGTGAAGAAACATTGCTCAAAACTAAGAGGTTTATATTCTTTGGGTGTCCTCATCTAGAATAAAAGTAAGATAAAGAAAAGCAGGGGCAACTGGGTGGCTCAGTCAGTTGAGTATCTGACTCTTGATTTCAGCTCAGGTCATGACCTCACTGTTCTTGGGTTCTGACAGCACAGAGTCTGCTCAGGATTCTCAACCTCTCTCTCTGGCCCTCCCCCACTTGCACTCCCTCTTCCTTCCCCAAAATAAATAAATAAACATTAAAAAAAAGAAAAGAAAAGAAAAGAAAAAGAAGAGCAGCTGATTTGAAGGTGAAAATTTCCTGGAATACCACTTTTCTGTTCTTTCTAAGGTTCCTGTGAGATGGGGCTACTATTTGCCATTGAGCCAGATTGTTTTAATTGGTATTGTTTTTTTGTCTTCATTTCCCTTCTGTTTTCCTATATCCTTTGGCAAAGTCTTATATAAATGTTTCAGCCTGATTGCAACTGTGCTATAAAGTATTATGCATTGAATCATAATTAGTCCAAACATATGCTGGATAGTCAAAGAAAAGTGCTGACCTTATCTTCCCCACCCCCAGCTGCGGTCAAAGTAATGTCACATCATAGTCAATGACACATTCTAAGAAGGTCAAATGCAGCTGTCTGAAGCAAAACTGAATATGTAGCTGTCCTACCCACCAAAGAAATTATCTTTCTAATGTTTGCCTTGGAGGTCATGAGGTTTACTTTAATGACTAAAGTGGCTTTTTCTCCTAGGAAATCCTGTAGGGAAGATGGTGAAGAGAGTCTGAGATATTCTGTACACTCGCTGAAGAGACATTGGTGACACTGGCATGTCAGCACAAGTCACAATGAGTTGTATTTGTTGAAGATTGTTTGAGACCTTGAAAGAGTAGTGAAAATTTGTGGCTGACAGATGGAGCTCAGGTCTCTGGAGTCAAGCTTTTCTCAGACCCAAAAGCTAGTACACCTGAGCTTTTCCTAGGTCACAGAGTAGACATGCCATACTGTGCCTCACTGTGGTGTTCTCTGTCTTCACCCAGGATGGAATGTTCTGGATTTAAAAAAAAAAAGTTTTTAATGTTTATTTATTTTTAAGAGAGAGACAGAGTATAAGCAGGGGAAGGGAAAAGAGAGAGGGAGACACAGAATCTAAGGCAGGCTCTAGGCTCTGAGCTGTCAGCACAGAACCTGACATGGGCTTGAACCCAGGAACCTTGAGATCATGACCTGAGCTAAAGTCAGATGCTTCACCAAATGAACCCCTCAGGTGCCCCCATGTGGCATTTTTCAGAGAAATAGCATGTGTTAGAGGATAGAGATCTTGTCTCTCTAATGAGAAGGTAAATGGGAGCAACCAGAAGACTGGTTTACCTCCCTAGTGAGGGCAATAACGATGGCTGTGCCAGGGGCTAGGCATGTTCAGGCATGCACCAGAGTTGGCAACCACCAGCCAGAAACTGATATAGCACTTTTGTTGGAATGATCACCATCAGAAGAAGGACAGGATTTGGAAGTCTGGGGTTGCTGATGGTTAATTCTATAACTTTGTGTGCACTCTGGAGCAATAAGGCAAACGGGTAATTCTACAATTCTTCTCGGCTCTTCTTGGTCCTGAGAAGGTGACTTTCCCTAAAGAAAGGAAGTTCCTGAATTGATGCAGCATTGTGACTTACCTTTCATAGGCAGCATAGTTCCAAGAAGGCCACAGCTATGGTTCTTTTGGTGGCCATCACCAGTGACGGCATGTGTGCACCCATACGTGTGGATGTGTGCACACCTGTGTGTGTGTGTACATGAATGCCCACACACATGTCCCCTTATACACACACACCTGCACCTACGTGGTGGATGCTCCTGGCTGCAGTGCCAGGTGGAGCTCCTGCCATTTAACCATAATGAGACACACAGGCCTGCCTTCTGTTCAGGGTGTTTTCCCTCCTTTATCATTCACATTAAATGTTACAGGCACTTGACTTTACGACTCCTTCATTCCGCACATTAAGCAGCTGACACAGACAGCCTCCTCCTGACAGCAGCCTGTACAAGCCTCCAGCATGTTATTTAGAGACCCATCTTGAGGCATGAGAGACAGAAAAGGGATTTTCAGGTCATGCCAGGTGGCCCCTGAACCTCAATAGGCTTCTTCCTGTTTCAAAGCTGCTCTTCTTTAGTCAGAGCCTAGAATTCTTGCCACTCCATGCAGAGGCATAGCCAGCTTCTCAGCCCCCGTGTTTGCTTCTCTTAATAAGACCTCGGACTGCATAGTAGCTAGAAAATTCAGGTGTGCTTTTGAAAGTAATTCCTGTCCTGCTCTTAGAGATGATCGCACCAGCATAGGTGGAAGGCCGCTGTTACTTTCTGCTTAAAGTCATCTGGAAAGTAACAAAACTCAGTTAGGAAGCTGCCCTTTGCTGACCCCAGGTTGGAATCTGATTCTGGGAAGAGAGAATTCCTTTCTTTGCCTTTGTCTCTCTTTCCCCTTTTCCCCTCCATCTTTCCTGTTCTCATCTGCCCCCTTTTTTCACCTCCATTTTGACTCTCATCTTTATCTGAGCATCCCCTCTCCTTACTTACCTGGACTGCCTCTATACTTGCTGATGAAGAATTCTAGAAATTCAACAATCCAAGTTCCAGAAGTGACAGGCAGATCCAGCTGCTTATTTTAAAGGAAAAAAATAACAACAACCAAAAAAAAAAAAAAAAAAAAAAACCCCACAAACAAACAAAAGCACCAGAGAAACAGGGGATACAGCTGGATATTACCCCCTTGATATGAATGTTTTCCTATCTGGCCTTTTAACCTCCCATTTATTGCTTACATCCTTCTCTCCGAAGGCTGCTTGCTTGATCCTCAGCTTCCTCACCAATTTCTATGACAGTTCTGTTTGTGAGCAGTTTTGCAATGTCGAGGTGTGATTGAGAGGCTCGGGGACCAGCTGCCAATAAGGCATTCTTGCTTTGCTTTCCATTTCCCTTCTCTCCTGGCCCACCAACCAGGTATGAAAACAACAGTGCCCTAGGTTTACACAGAGCCTCTCAGCCAAGAAATCTCAAAACGGTTTTGCCAGCCAGTCTGATTACACTCATTTTTCTGGATGAGGAAAGTGTCTTTTCTGGAAGGGAAGTGGATTGTCAAAGACTGTTCTAACTACCCCTGGGAGGCGCTATGGGGCTGGTCCAGGCAGCTCTCCCACTAAATTTCTGGGCCACCTGCTGGTCCCGAGTTATCTTTCCATGTACGGATTTAGATAACAGGGACCACAGGCCACAAGGCTCTTCTAACATAGGAATCTACCCCTAAAATTATGGGATGGAGTAGGACAAGTCAACTCCCAAGATATTCATTTTGTTGTTCGTGTTGTTTTTTCTAAGTAAGGAAAAGATAATTGTGATCTATCACAATTTTCATGATACTTGATTCGGTTAAACTCCATAATCCTAGAAGAGGTGTTCTTTCTCTTGAGCAACTGTGTCTTACCTGACTGTTATTTTTCCGTGACTCTGGCAAACCCAGATAAATGCCAGAGTCTTCCTTGTCTCTTTTATATGAGCGTAAATACTAGCTAGACTGCTTTTGTACCACCTTGCCTCCTACCTCATTCTGAGAAACTGGAGGTCTATGCATTTTGGGTGAAGCAAAGGAATAGAAAGAGGGAAAATGGTAAGAAGGGAAGATTGGAGAGATAATAGTAAAGAAGGAAAAGAAACAAGCAATAGTAAGAGGCAGGAGAAGAGGAAGATGGGAGTACAGGGAGAAATTCACTGAATTTACAAAGATCTTTCTTGACTGAGTGTTTATTCTATGCTAGGAGTTTTAGACATAGTATTAGTTTGCTAGCACAGCCAAATCAAAGTAGCACATACTGAGTGGTTTAAACAGCAAAACTTATTTGTTCAAAATTCTGGAGACTGTTGGTCTGAGATTAAAGTGTCAGCAGACACCTTCTCCCAAGGTCTTTCTCATTAGCTTGGAGAAGGCCACCTCCTCCCTGTGTCCTCACATGGTCTTCTTTCCATGGTCTGTGTTCAAATTTCCTATTCTTTTAGAGCACCAGTCATTGGGTTAGTGTCAATCCGACTGACCTCATTTTAACTTAATCCCCTCTTTAAAGGGTCTGTTTCTAAACAGTCACATTCTGAGGTACTAGAGGTTAGGACTTCAGTATATGAATTTGCTGGGCATGGGAGACATAATTCAGCCTGTAACAGACAAATTATATCTAATCCTTATGCTATCTCTCAGAGGTAGAAATTATTATCCTCATTTTAAAGGTGCGAAATATAGGAGAGATTGGGAAACATGTCTCAAGTCACATAGCTAGGAAATGGCACAAACAGAATGGGCACCACATGCCCAGCTCTCTCCAAAGCTGAGCCACTGCAGCCATGACACATGGAGACAGGAGAAAGGTGGTCAGAGAATAAAGAGAAAACATGGCCTGTGGAGTCAAATCAACCTCAGCTCCATCAACCATTGCTTGGCCATGACCACAATTAGTATCTCTTTGTTTCAGATATCATATCTTTAAAATGTATATAAGACATGAAATAAAAAAAAAACCTTGGCTAGCAACAAATACTTTTACCTCTCATAGTCATTCTGCATAGTATACACATATGTGCATGGGAGTGTAAGAATCTAAGGCCATATCTAGTTATATTATCATTTAATACAACTTATCAGAGTCAGCATATATGTACATATAGACAAGACACATGTAAGAGGTAAAGGGTGGGCAGAGGCCTAAATTCCTGATAAGATCAGCTGGGAGCTGACTTGGTCTTTCCTATTATAACTACAATGATTTAACGATAATGAGGTGCCAGATTGACTTGCAGAGTTGGTTTTATTACTCCTATGTGGACAGTGGTATCTGTGAAAGCAGGAGTACCTTCCACTTTTTTTGTGTCTCCACAGGGCGTAGCACTGTGTTAGCATGTAGCAGACACTTCATGAGTGAGAGAGAAATCTGTTGAAAGAGGATTTTACAAGCACACAAATAAATCCTAAGATTAGTTAGTCATTGTCACAGTTATGCCATAACAAACGACCACAAAATATCAGTGGCAAATAGCAGGGGCAGCACCCTTTCACTAAGGGCTGACCTGGGCACCTCTGTTCCACATGTCTTTTACCTTCTCCTGTCACTAATGAGCTAGGTAGGGCACGCCATCATTAAGAAAATGGCAGAAGGCAGGCCCCACTGCCCGTGTACATTTTAAGGTCCTGCCATCCTCATATCTACTAATCTCTGACCAGAGCGAGTCCCATGACTGAGTCTAAAGTCAAGGGATAGGAACCATACTGTGTCATGGTGAGTCCACAGCAAGGGGATGGTTCCAAATCTGGGACCAACAATACAATCATAACCCCACTTCTGACTTCCCAGACATTGTTGAGACTGCCATTCTGTCATACCCTGCACTCCCCATTCATAGAACTTGTGGAGGAATATCAGCCTGTTTCATCTTACTGAGGATGATGCACCAAGAAAGTATCTCCTGAATCTGGGCATAGATCACAGGAAGCCATGACATAGTTGGAGCTAGAAATGAGGTTGATTGTAGAGCAACATCACCAGTGTCCTATCTCAGAATAGGCCTCTACCCATGCTGTGCATATAATGCTTCAGAAGTTCATGGAGAAACAGTAGATTTTGACCTTCTCTGCAAGATTGGTTGGACCCATTCCAGTCACTGGCTGTGATCCACATCTCCAGTTAAAGAATAAAACTAGTAGCCTGCAATCTAGAAGCCCAAAACCCTCTTCAGGGCTTCCTTGCCCTACTCCCCAGTGTTCTGTGACTCAGAGAGTTTTTTTAAAAAACATTTTAATTCAAAAGGACCTTTGAGCTCAGTCCTTGGGCAAATAGAATCACAGGAAGGCATGATAAAGTGATTTCTTAAGTGGGCAGCTTGAGGCAGAGCCAAAGGGCAGCCCGGAGTCTGAAAGAGCAGCTGGAACAACCAATTTCAAGGGAATTTCAGTTTGGTGCAATCTTAAATGGCAGAATTTCTCCTCACACCTACTCCAAAGCGTTAAGCAAAGCCCAGTGTCTGGGGGATATGTTCTACCTTATTTATGGCACATTTTCCTTAATAGCCATCTGTGGGTGGGCACAATGGAAAGTGACCAGGTGGCATGATGCATATGTAAGGCATTCTATATGTACAATAACAATAAAATCATTTCCCATTTGTTTATCCGTGTGTCTGTTTAGAATAGACCACCTTCTTATATGAGAATTTGACATGTGTGAGAATATTTCTGGAACTACAAATCAGACATATCACTGAACCAATAACAGTTGTACCGCTTACAGATCAGAGAGGGAGTTCCCCTGGCTCTGCTGTTCACAATGTGAACTTGGGAAAGTCACTTAATCTTTCATAGTATCTATTTTTCATCTATAAAAGTAGGGTTAATGACCCTTGCCTCAAAGGATTTTGGTGATGAATAACAGAGATAGTATACTTGTACTTGGCAAGCGACTTTTCAATAAGTTTCATTTCATGCAATGGGGATGATGAAAACAGATTCTCTCAGTGTTTCACAGTAACTAAGTTTTTAAAAGTCCGGAGTATGGGGGTTGTACATCTGAAGGTTTAAGTCTCCTAAAATGGGAATGGAGACCACAACTGTAGCTGAATGTGTTGCTTGGATGTTGATGCCGCCATTTTCATGGTGTCTGAGGGGCAGAGCGGAGAATGAGGCTTTTGCTGGCATCAGCTACAGAAGGTGCGATAGCTGGCTGTGAAGAGCAGGAACACAGAGGGGCAACTTAAGAATTTGGTCCCAGTGGAGTCTGCAGGATCTGGCAGAGATGGCCTTGGTAGATGGATCTCCAGACTCAAAACAAAGCCCTCTCTGCAAGACCCCTCGGTCTCAGGCCATTCTAGTAGGTAGGTTAGAATCCACTTTTTGTGAGAGTTTTCAGCACCTTCTATGTTGTTTCTAAATACATGCTCCTCTTTTACATCTGTACTTGAGGTAAGAAGGTAAATATTTTTGTCATTCCCATTTTCCAGAAAATGAAACTGAGCTCAGAGGATCACATACTGTGCCCGAGGCTGTCCAGAGTTAGGTGTCTCTGACTCCAAGGCCCATGTTCCCTTCAGCACATCACAAGCCTCTGCAGTAACTAAGGCTGTAGCCCTGAGGAAATGAGAAAGTGAGAGCAGGAGCAGATTCAATTCAGCATTTATGGGAATGCAAGCAATATGAATGAAAAAGGAGTCCACACTGCTTCAAACACAATTGAAGGTGCATTTCCTCCAGGGCAACCTTCCCAGACTACCTCTGTGCTGGTTCTTTGTCCCCCGTTCAACATCTGCAACACCAAGAATTGGACCCATACAAAGTCTATCCTACTAGGTTTTGGGTGCTCACCTCATATGTTACATTGGACCATTTTCCCAAGATACTCTACACATTTCTTCTTTTTTCTTTTATTGTTAAGTTGGTTTCCATATAACACCCAGTGCTCATCCCAGCAAGTGCCCTCCTCCATGCCCATCACCCCTTTTCCCCTCTCCCCCACCCCCATCAAGCCTCAATTTGTTCTCAGCATTTAAGAGTCTCTTATGGTTTGCCTCCGTCCCTCTCCTTAAGTATTTTTCCTCTTCCCCTCCCCCATGATTCTCTGTTAAGTTTCTTCTGTTTCACATATGAGTTAAAACACAAAACACTATACATATTTCTCAGAAGAGTTGAAACACACTTTTTCTCTACCTAAGTTCTTGAGTTGACACAAACCTGGGCCCCAAATATGCCTGTTATTCTACTTTAAAAATCCTCTGGCATTTGAAGGGCAGACTTGTCTCCTTGGCCCCCTCCAGCTGTCATTTTTTGAGCTGATGGTCACTGTGAGCAATGGGAGCTTTTGGTAAAGAGAGACATAGTAGCTGAATGATGTGAAAGAGAACCAGGTAGAGGAGAAATGTGGAAGGCCTGGAAGTTCAATCCAGTGGCAGTTTTAGGACCATTAGCCCCTGTCACAATGGATCAGAACAGGCACAAATTTGCAGGTGTCCTGCAAAAAGTAGGTATGTGGGGTAGTGGCCAACACTGCTGGCCTACATGCATTCTTAGGTAATGTGGTATGGCTCAAGGACTTGAAGGAAAGGAAAAAAAATCCTCTAAGTTCTTCTAGGTAGACTAAGAATTAAATTTATATGAGACGGATTAGTATGAGGAAAAAATAGTTTGGTCGCATGTACATGGAGGCCCAATAAGGAAATTGAGACCCAGAGAAATGATTAAGCCAGGCACCAGGCAATTTTCATACTTTTTAGACAAAGAGATAATAAATGTATAAGGAACTGATAGGACCAAAAAAAAAAACCTTAACTTTGAGAACTTCAGTTAATAAAGAGTTCTAAGCAAAATTTGGGCTGGGGTAGTAAATTAGTAATGAGTAACAAGGGTTGTTGACATTGACTTCTTGGCTTCAAATTTCCTATCTCTGGTGACAAGGCTCTCTCTTTGCCTTCTGGTACAGGGAGAGAAGCTTTCACAAGAGAGATTTATTTCCTGCTTTCATGGGGACAGAGGAAGGCCTGAGTGTCCTTCTGTACAAGATGACTTTTAAGTCACTTTTATTTAAAACAAGCAATGTGCCAAAGTTGCACATTTAGGGGCAGCCTGCTCTTGGCCCCTACAAGTGGATATGGAGGAGCCCCCCTCCTTAATAAAATCTCCTGCTCAGAAGTATCTAAGCGTCTGAAAATCCATTATTTAGTTTAGTTTCTTTTAATTTTGTGTTTATTCTGCTAAAATGAAAGGTTATTCATTAAATTATTATCAGTATTCATTTAGTGAGTTCTCCTATTGAAAAGTAACAAGAAAGCAAGAGGGTGGGGCTTCCATCAAGGGATGTGACAGAGGATTCAGATTTGAAGGGGCAGATGAGAGCTAGATCTGGTACACAGTGGGCTGATAGGTGACAGAAGAACATTTAGGGAGAAGAAAGGGACAATCACATCACATCCTCGCATTTGCAGTGGCAGTTCTGGAGGTTTCTCTTGCCAGGGTTCTCAGCCTCATTGTGTGATGCTCAATCCCATGTATTTGACCTCCTTCCAAACTGCCTTTCCAAACACCTCAGGGCCGTTGTCCATGCTATTACATCAGTCTATAGCACCTTCCACATCTCATCTGTCTGCATAACTCATTTATTTTTCAAGATTAATTTCAAGTGCTGCTCTAGGAAGAAGCTTCTTGAACCCACTCAAGTTTTGAGGTGTTCTTCCTCACACCACCCCAATATCACTTATGATTCTCCCACATAACCATCCCCTCCTTAGGCTGCAAGTTTCCCAAGGACAGAAGCTAGAGGCCTAGAGACTAGCACACTGTCTGAGAGTAGGGATTCTAAAGCCTTCTGAGGAAGAAGCAGTAAGGGAGGAAAGGAAAGGCTGGAGAAAAACAGACTTGAAAAAACCTGGGTTTTTCCCTGTCTTTCTGAGGACAAATTCCTGCATCAGAACCATTTGCCTTCAGAGCAAAAATAATAAATAAATAAAATCCACTGGGAAGGAAGCAAAATTTATTTGACTCTTTTGGGTGAATTATAAAGAACCCAGAACCTCTGGCACTCCGGTGCTGCAAAATGAAGAGGGCAAGATTTACCACCTGCCACCTGCTTTAGGTTCTTATGACCTTCACGTTTGGCAAATTCATTAGATCTTTGAGAAGTGAGAGGAAAATCCTGTCCATCATTCTTAGTCTTAGCAAATATCCAAGGTGTTCAATGCCGATTAAATCAGCTATTCTCAAAAAAAAAAAAAAAAAAAAGTCAGCTGTTCTACAGAATCTTATGCTAGGAGGAAGCCATTTAATCTACCTGCCTCCACTCTCAGATTGGCACAATGCCTAGTACATAGTAGACATCCAGCAAATAATTGTTGAGTGACTAACTGAAAAAACTCCAAGGCCACAGAACTAGTAAGGGTCAGAGCTAGTCCAGAACACAGGTCTCCTGTCCCCCGGTCAAGTTGTCCTTCTAAGATGCCACCCAATCCTGACCACGACTTCTGTCTCGTTGCAACTACTAAGTATAGCATTCACTTTCTTTTCCATTTAAAATGTTATTGTGTGCTATTTCAATTTCAAAAGCAAGACACATGAATCATTGAACTGTAATGAATCACTGAACAACAAAAATATGTACTCCGTGTGGTGGAATCCAAGCTTATTTTCCATCAGGTGGACAGACACTATATACTGAATAAAGATACAGTCCCAACTACAGCTTTGCCTGATTCTTGAACATCAGAATTGCATGGAAGACCATAGCTGCTGGGGTCTCTGAGGTGAGGATGTGCAAAGGTTAGGGAATATTTCTGTGTGGGCTGGCTCTAGAGAAATGAAGGCCAAAAACATCAGGCTTCCTCTCTCTTATTTTTGTTTTAAATATTTTATTGTAGTAATAAAGGCCATCCCATAAATCTGAAGGCAGAACAAAGTGTTTTTAGAACACATAAAATAATATTGTTCTCAAAACCCTGACATGTCCTTAAGAAAGGATCTCTCTCTCTCTCTCTCTCTCTCTCTCTCTCATAATCTATTTCTAACCACAGTCCAGGCAGTGGGGTGGATGAAGGGGGGGGAGGATTTCAGAGAAGTGTGTCTACAAGGTAGAGAATAATGCTGAAGCATCACCTCTAGACTAGAAGGGCTAGAGAAGTACAAAAAATAAGCAGCAACATACACCAAGAAAGGCTGTTCAGGACTCTCCCATTGGGCTTGAATGGGTGAGGGAGGTTTCCAATAACACCACACAGGAGGAGATGGAGAGTCCACAGACTGGTGGTAGCAGTTATGGTACTGCCCATGATGTTGCTCTTTTGCACAATACAGAGGTGAGGATGGCTGCTATGGTGAGTGAGAGTGCCATCTTGACCCAGTAACTTGGTCCTGATGCCAAGGCTTATGAGTTTGTCTTCAGCCAGTCCACTCAAAACCTCACACTACTGGCCACTCATGACTCTACTTAAGTAGAACACCATGGGGAAGGTTTGTTTCTCATTATTCCTCCCTAAATCCCTACTTCCCCACCCCTTTCCTTTCAGGTGACCTCATTCCCTGGAGCCTGGGACATTTATATGGTCTCCATCTTTCTCCCTTATCCCAGTCATTGCTAAAAAGAAGAGTCTGATCAATAAATTCACCATGGGATGTAAAAGACTAATAAAGTTTAATAACTTGCCTCTCCCAGGAGTATTTGCATTTTAGCAAGGGAATGGAAGCCTAAGCTAAAGGAATTAGATTGTAATGGTACAATTTTTGGCACCATCAAGCAGCAAAGGGAGGTATTTTTGGTGGGAGAGAGGGTCCCCCCAGGACTGCTGGTGCTATCCTGCTAGATGCTACCTCCTCCAAATTCTGCCAGTTGGTCAAGAGGGAGACAGAGCAAGCACACTAATCCCCTGAACTCTTTCTAAAGCTTCATTTCCAGCACATTCCATAAGCTTACCTTTCCAGAGTGGTTATTCTCTCATTAACCTGTTGTTTCAGTCTGCAAACATTGACCCAGCCTGCAATGTGACTGCAGACCTCCTATGCACATTGGCAGTGCAAAGACCAGCAGTAGCTTAAGGGCCAAGAACAAGCCCCTAAAGTCAAGCTGCTTAGGCTCTGCTCATGCTGCTTGTGTGCCCCTACCTCAGATGTCTTCTCTGTAAAAAGGGCTAATAATATTACCTACCTTTAAGAATTAAACGTTATATACAATGCTATATAATAATTGCTTGGTAAATGTTTAGCATTATCATAATATTAGTGTCTATAGATTCCAAGAGCCTGTAGCCAGAAAAAGATATAGGCATGAAAACAAATAATTCCAAAGCACATTGGAATTTTCTCTTATTTTTCCAGGATAACTGGAAAACAATCATGCTGCCTCAGTAGCTTGTTCTCAGGAGAGGCAAGGAAGGGAACGTGCAAGAACAGCCAGTCTGGTGTCAATGGATCAAAGGCAGAAGGCAGAATGGAGGAAGATTTTGCAGGACCTTGAATTCCTGGGAGCATCCAAGGTCTTCTTAAACAGGTATTCCATCTATGTTTTGAGAAAACAATTCTAGCCACATAGGAGATGAACAAGAGGAAAAGAGAACAGTTAAGTGGCTGTTCTCAAATAAGGCAGGTCAGACCTGAGACACTGGATAGATGAGGGTTTGGGAACTTGGCTGGACGAGGAGGCAGTATGTTTCCCATGAAGCTGAAGCTTTCTTTCTCATGCCATTTGTTGAAACATTCCAGAATTACTTTAATTTTTAAAGACTTCAGGTAGATGGGATTGAGTATTAATGCACAGACAAAATGTCTCCATTTAAACCATTTTAAGGAGTTATTTGCATTCTTAGAGGATTATTTGCATTATTAGGGTTCTCTTCTCCCATCCAAGCCAGTTTGTACTATATTTTGTCTTTTCCTTACTTTTATATTTCCTGTTTCTGAACACACCTCCCTGTAATTATTTTTTGGTCAATGTATACATATATATATATTTTAATTTTTTTAGTGTTTTATTTATTTCTGAGAAACAGAGAGACAGTGTGAACATGGGAGGGTCAGAGAGAGAGGGAGATACAGAATCTGAAGCAGGCCCCAGGCTCTGAGCTGGCTGTCAGCACAGAGCCCGATGTGGGGCCCGAACCCACGAACCATGTGATCATGACCTGAGCCAAAGTCAGACGCTCAACTGACTGAGCCACCCAGGCACCCCAATGTATATATTTTTCAAGTGCTGCATACAAGAGATACTTTCATTTTCCACCTCAACAAAGCTTCCTCTAGAGTTTGAAGCAACCTCTGGGGGAAAAAATGACTGCTTCTATCTTTCTAAAGGGTGGGAACATCGGCTGCTATCATGGCCTCAGGAGCCAAGGGAGAGGCATGGCCACTCCATGTAGTATATATGACATAGGAGGCAACAAAGATTTGGTCCAGCCGGGGCCCAGTCCTTCTTCCAGTCCATTCCTCAGGAATGGAGCATGGGTTGGACAGATCCAGGTAGAGGATGAGATAAGGAAGACTTAATACTGACATGAAATTCTCGCTCACGTATCTCACAGTATCATGGAAAGGAAGGGCAGAAGTAGGAGTAAGAAGGGACAGAAATTCAGTGGGTTGTTTACACAATCCTACTAGACTAAGGATCAATAGAGAGCAAACACTGGGTCTTTCTCACTCTTATTTGTGTCTCCACATACCACCTTCTCAAATGCTCAGCACAGACTAGGAATCCAATGGTAAAATGAGATCATTAGCAGGTTTGAGGGAGGGTGTGTGCAGGGGAGAAAGTCAGTGACTTATATCCCCACTGCCTTACACGTAGGGTCAGTAACTATGTACATATCCTTGTCCCATTTCTTGCACCATTTCTGAACCAATTCTGACAAGAAAAAGCAATAAACTAGTCACCTTTGACCTGCCAGAGGATACAATCTAGAATTACTCTTGATGCCATAGACCAGGTTTCTGCTTTATCTGGGGAGAGGTACCTGGGACTTCAACTCTCTGAGTATCTGCCAACCAGCAGCCTTGATGGATAGAGGAGTAGCTGCCATCTCTGATGGCCCGCCTCGTCCATAATTCTCTGCTTGGCCCTTTTGGATACCGATGACAGCCCAGACAAAGCCTGTGTTTCCCTTGGACTCCTGTGAGTCACATATTTAATTATAGGTAGTCCTACCTGGGGCCCAGTCCAGTTCACCTCCACACCTGGCTGCATTTTGATCATCCCTTAGTGAGGCTTCAAGGAGGCAGGGAGAGCCCTGGGGAGATGTAAGACTGAGGATCAGTGATGGTCTCTCAGAGGGGAGCAGTAATGGAGTTTTTATTGCTTGTGCTTCATTGCGTTTGATCCTAATGCCAGGAGGTTATTGTTCAGATTTTTTTCAGGTCAATGCTAATTAACTTTATTAATGCATTTTGGTGAAGGGAAAGAAATAGAGCTACATTCTGCTCTTATTTGCTTGGCCCTTATCATCAAGCAGCATCGGACTTGGCATGCCTATTTAGAATCTGGGGCTAAGAGGCAGTGACCTTTCTGAATGGTTCAGAAAATTGGGAGCAGAACCCACAGGAGCAGGAGAGGGTCATCTCCTAGGGGAAGGAAGCAAAAAGAGGAGAAAGTATCCTAAAAGAGATAAAGACAAAAACCTATAGGTGAAATGGAAGGAAAAGCAGAACAATGTGCAAGAAGAAGCCCTGAATTCAGAGTTTCCCCTCTATTCCATGCATGCAATGTGTGCCTTTGTCCTATCACTGAGTTTTCATTTTTTTCTTCCACAAAATATTGGGTAGAGACCATGCCTGATATACCTTGGCATCACCGCCTTGAGTATCTGATCTACATGTAATTCACCCTCAGTAGAACTGGAAAAACTCATGTCTACCAACTCCAGGTCAGAAACAGAGGCAAAACAGTGAAGTATGGACCCAAATGGCTCTTCTAGACTGGGACTCAAAGCTTCATAAACAGCCTCTTTTTTTGTTCTTTGTCAATAGCCTCTGCCATTTTGGCCAGGCTCATTTCCCTCATTTCAGTGATTTTAGCCCATTGAAGCCCAGAAAAGACCCTGCTACATCCAGATAAGGGGTGGAGTATGGAGGCCATCCCAACCTCCAGAAACCTCTTTTTCTCTAGGATGCGAGCAAGACTGAGGTCAAAGTTTATATTTAAAAAACTTAGGAATTCATTATGTCAGAAAAAGAGATTTGAGCTGCATGGGTCTGACCATCTTTGAGTTCTCTAAAACTGTGTCTGATACATGCCTCAGAGAGATTTCCTGAGAGATACTCATGAGTTTGATTAATAACCAAACACTGGGAGAATATCCAGTTCTTCTCAGCCTTGAGAAGAGGGAAGGGAAGCAGCCTTGGAGGCAGGGAGGTCCTTGGCTATGATTAAAGTTGTACTTTCCTGAAGGAGAATGTCAAAATTAGGTGCCAGTGGCAAATGGAATCCAAGGACTAAAGAGAGTTCTAGATTGCCATACATTTTCTTTTCCAGTTAAAAGAAATTAAATGGTAGGATAAAGTAATTCACTGTGCCAGAGGTTATATAAAAGTGATTTCAGTAGGCATATCCTCAATAATGTACACAGGGTCTTTAGTCTCTATATCTCTCTCACACACACAAAGACCACAAATACAGCCTCTAGATCCCTTAAATGTAATTTAATTCTATACAGACGATCACCAACTCAAAATCACACAGAGCATGGGTATCTGCATGAGATTGTGAGACCAATGTGCAAACACACATGCTCACAAGCACACCCTTTGGCACACAAGCAGATCCCTGTGAGGAAAGAGCCATCAGGGGGCTCTGCTGCGTTGTTCTTCCCATTGATTTTTTTTTTTGACAAATGCATAAATAATAAAATAGTAATAAAAACTCCATTACAGTTCACCTGCTGACATTGAATGACTCGTCTCAGTAATTCTTCCATTTCCCAAGTGGCTCCATAGATCACAGAACAGATTAAATGTCCTTATCTGTGATTTGGATCATTTGCACAGCTGAGGACTAACAGCACACCAAACGGCCAAGCTTTGCCCAATGACTAGCTGCAATGTTGGGGAAGCACAATGGGATGATGTGGGTTCAAATCCAACTCTGTCACTTCTACTACCCCACCTGAAGAAAGTTGATTGCCTTGAAAACGGGAATTAGAGCTTACTTAGCTGTACTCTATGAAGTTCAATGAGATAATCTTTGTTGATGCCAGTCTCTTTTGTTTGTTAAATAAATGAATGTCCTAACTCTTTTTCCATTACATAAATGAATGTTCTAACCATTTCTCTGGTGCCTTGGAATATTAACATATCAACTGCTGTTTCCTACTTGATTTCAACAGTCCTCTTTAACAGTGTATCTTCCCAATTATTTATTTGTTTAAATTAAAGTGATTAAAGATTAATTATCTTGAATTCTGACAAAAAATTAAAGACTCCCTGGGGCATCTGAGAATCTAACCTAAGAAGATTAAAAGGCTGAAATCCTGTAGATGTAGATGATAATCCCTAATTATTTGTATGGAAACATGCCTTTTAGGATAATTTCTCATTCAGCACGTCCTCCAGTTTGCCCACAGGCTGCAGAACCTGTCAAATAGTGTCTGAACCAGACCTGTTCCATCCATCCAGCAACCAAATTGCGGGATCTGTGGCGACTGGACAGCTGTGCTGTCCTTGCTAGGGCTCCCATGCTGGGTGCAGGCCTCAAAAGAAGCACTGCAGGCTGAGCAGCCACAGTGCTCACAAAAGGCCCTCTAGCTGCCCAGGCCTCCAGACACCTGCACAGACTCCCGCAAGGCTGAGCAGGTATCAGACTAGGTTCTTCTTTAAATTCTACAACTCCCACCCACACCCTGCTACACACCCCCTAGTTGTCTGGATTCCTTCGAGTTCTTTTCTTGGAAGTGGAATTCCTGGCTAAGAATGTGTTTAAGGCTCTTGATAGAAATAGCGAACTTGCTTTTCCTAACCAGCAGTGTATGCAAGTGTGTCAAATCTTTACCAGCACTGAGCACCCATAGTGTGTTTGTTGGTGTGTGTGTGTGTGTGTGTGTGTGTGTGTGTGTAGAATCTTAATTACGGTATCAACAGGGAACACACTTGGGTGTGATCTTTCTGAAATTTGAGAGGGGAAAAGGTAGAAATAGATTTACTCTCCTGCTATCAAAGGGCAAGAAATCACCAATAGAGGGCATCTTTTCAACACTGATGATATAAAATATTGTAACTTGGTTTGGACCCAGGCCACTGTCCTGGATTAGATGGTTGGGGACTGCACTTGGGCTGAAGGTAGTGGAGTACATTTCCCTCCTGCTTCTCTGTTCCCCTCCGCCAGAGAATGATCACTTTGGGGAAGTAGAGGCAATGCCATTTCTACAGTTCCTCTTCTTGCTCTTTCTTTCAGGACCCATTTATTTATTTATTTTTAATTTCTTTTAATGTTTATTCACTTGTTTTGAAAGAGAGAGACAGAGAGAGAGCCAAGCAGGCTCTGCTCTGTCAGCACAGAGCCCAATTCTAGCCTTGATCTCACGTGACATTATGATCTGAACTGAAATCAAGGGTCGGGTGATTAACCCACTGAGTCCCTCAATACCCCTCAGGACCGATTTAATCTAGAAAAGCCTTGATCAACCTGAAAGTGAAGAGACCTGTCTTCTGGAGATTTGATTTTCTGATTAATTGACCATTAATTTTAGTTTTTTAATATATGCTGACATAGTGTTTTCTCTAATGCCAAGTACTATGCTCATCATGTTACATATATTAACCCGTTTAATTCTCATAGAAGACCTATGAATTAGTCTCAGTATATCTTATTTAAAAAATAAGTTGGGGCACCTGGGTGCTTCAGTTGGTTAAGCGTCCCACTTCAGCTCAGGTCATGATGTCTCAGTCTGTGAGTTCAAGCCCCGCGCCTGGCTCTGCACTGACAGCTTGGAACCTGGAGCCTGCTTCGGATTCTGTGTCCTTCTTCTCTATCTTCCCCTCTCCCACTTAAAGTCTGTCTTGCCGTCTCTCAAAAATAAATAAAAATGTGAAAAAAGAGAAAAGTAAACCGAGGTGCTTCATTTACTGTGAGGTGACTCAGGGAGTCTGGCTCCATGTCCACATGCTTAACAGATTCACGAGGCTTTATCTGACATGTTTTATTTCAGAATAAAGCCTTGATATGACAGAGTTTTTAAAGATGTACATATACTTCAGCAAGTGGAGTGAAGATTTCCCTGGGTGATTTGAAAATTCCACAGGGTCTAGAGATCATTCTGATGAGTTCCTGCTCTCACTGTACAGCCTCATTGATTGGCCAACAAGAAGTTCAGGAAGTTGGGACAGATGTGTCCTGAGCCAAGAACTCCTTTCCTTCCACCACCTGTTCCCAGATTTTTCCCCCCATTTTTTACTAAATTACTGCTGTGAGTTTGCTTTTGGAGAGAGTACCAGGGTTTTTGGTTTTGTTTTTCTGATTTTTTTTTTTAATCTTTATTTTTGAGAGAGAGAGAGAGAGACAGGGTGAGCAGGGTAAGGTCAGAGAGAGAGGGAGACACAGAATCCAAAGCAGGCTCCAGGCTCTGGAGCTTCCAGCACAGAGCCTGACATGGGGCTCGAACCCACAAGCTGTGAGATCATGACCTGAGCCGAAGCTGGATGCTCAACCGACTGAGCCACCCAGGTGCCCCGAGAGTACCAGGTTTTGAAATAAAAAAACATCCCTGTTCCGTTGCCGTTAGCTGGGTAATTTCCAGCAACTCATCTTTTCCAAAGGTCCTCACTTTTCCCTCTATAAAATAGGTTGTTGCATTTGTAATGAATTTTAAAAAAAGATAACTTAGAACTACTTAAATTGGTGGGCAGCAAACTTTTGTAACAGGCTGGAAAATACTTTAAGTTCTGCAGACAAAGAGGTAAACTTGAGGATATAGGTAATTATATAGAAGAGAAAAAAACAAATTTTCTTAAATACCTTGTTGACAAAATTCAAAATGTAATAATTAATAATATGTAATTAAAATAATAATTGAGACAATATCACAGCTTTATTGAGGTATGGCTGACAAATGAATATTGTATATATTTAAGATATACAAAGTGATGTTTTGATACATGTTTACATTATAAAATGATCACCACAATCAAGCTAATTAGGACATTTATCACCTCATATAGTTATCATTTGTGTATGTGTGGAGGGGTAAGAACACTTGAGATCTATCATCTTACCCAATTTTGAGTATAATTTGTACATGTTTACAAATAAGAAAAATGGAATTATTTTTTATGGAAGGATTGTATTTCCCTTAACTGGGGTTCATAATTAGTTTTCCCCACCATCAAATCAATTGCAAATGTTCATCTGTAAAAAATATCCTTAGTTTGCAGCCTGTAAAAAAAAAAGAAAGAAAAAAGAAAAAAGATAATGGACCAGACTTGGCCCATAAGCAGTGGTTTGCTGGTCCCTGACCTAAATAATTTCTTGGCAAAACATAGGTATTTAACAAGCAGCTATTTCCATCTCCCTGAAGTAAGCTGAAGACTCTATTTTCTGAATCCCATTTAGCCCTTTAAATGAAGTGATGGCTTGAGGACATTCCAAGACTTTTTTCTTGGTCATCAAGTCTCACACCTGACTCCAGCTGTCCATAGTATTGGAAGTGGTAGGGTTTTTTTGTTTTGTTTTGTTTTTTTAGTATCTGTGCCTCACTTTTTCTCTTCCAGAAAATGGAGGTGAATGTGTTTTTGTATTTTATAATCCTGCCAGGTGGAAAATGGCAATGGTATTCAAAATGATGAGGAAAAACTGTATTAGAATAAATATCTATGGAGAAAGTATTACAAAGTATATATCTGATAAAAAACGTGTATCTAAAATATATAAAGAACTCTCAAATCTCAGTACTAAGGGGGCACCTGAGTGGCTTAGTCGATTGAGTGTCTGACTTCAGCTCAGGTCATGATCTCATGGTTTGTGAATTAGAACTCCACATTGGGCTTTGTACTAACAGTGAGGAGGCTGCTTCAGATTTTCTGTCTCCCTCTCTTTGACTCTCCTCTGCTTGCACCTTCCCCAAAATAGATATTTCAAAACAAACAATCAAAACAATACTAAGAAGACAAACAACTCAATTTTAAAGGTGGGTAAGAGATTTAAACAGATACTCCATCAAATAAGATACAGAGATGAGAAAGGAGCACCATAAAAGGTGCTCAATAACCTAAATCATCAGGAAAATGCAAATGGAAAATTCAGTAAGATACTGCTATACACCTGTTTAAAAAGTTAAATTAAAAAGGAGCAAAGAAAACAAGACAAAAATTAACAATACCAAATGTTGGAGATGCACAGTGCTATGTCTGATATGAAGCCCTCACACCTTAATAGTGGAATTGGGAAATGGCACAGTTTGGAAAATATTTTGTCAGTTTTTATTAAGTCGGACATACATTAACCGTATGATCCAGCAAATACCCTAGATATGTACCCAAAAGAAATAAAACAAAAAACCTATGCTTCACAAAAATCTGTGTGTGAATGAGTATGGTGGCTTTATTTATAAACGCCTCAAACTGGAAACAACCCAATATCCATCAGCCAGTGAATGAGCCAACAGTGGCACATCCACATAACTGAATATGCCTCAGCAATAAAAATGAAGGGGCTATTGTTACGTGCAGTAACATGGATGAAACACAAAAGCATTCTGCCACATGAAAGACCAGACACATCAGACTGAGTGCTGTTTGATTCTATTCAAATGGCATTCTGAAAAAGGCAGACAGAGAGATGGAGACAGAGAACAAATCAGAGGTTTCCAGGGGCTGGGGTTGGAGAAGGGGTGGATTACAAAGGGGTGGCAGAAATGTTCCAGATCTTGGCTGTGTGGTTACATGACTGCATGCATTTGTCCAAACTCATAGAACATAGAATTCACAGAAAAGAGGTGAATTTTACTGCATTAAGTTTTACTCAATCAACCTGACACTAAATAGAATAAATAAGCATGTATTGAACAGTGAAGATCCCCTGGTCAGCCTGGACCACATGCTGTGGTGTGTCATAGGTCACACCAGGATTAAGTGGTCTGGGGCACTGGGTCTGGGGGGTCAAAGAATGCAAACCCTAAGTCTAAGCATTCCTTCTGGAAGGGCTCTCTTCTGATATTCTTTTTCTCTTTCATGCCCCCTCCATACTGGTCCTCAGCCCCAGTTCAGGAAAGAAACCGTCACCTCAGTTTCCTCTAGAATGTGGAGGCCTCCCCAGATCTGTCCCACCCCCAGCCAGGACTCTTTTATGCTTCAGAAGAGGAAAACCAGATTACAAGCCCCCATCTCCGTCCCCGTCCCCGGCCAGGGCAAGTCATTATGTTGTCTCCTACCTGGTGCACAAGATGTAAAATTAAGGGAGTCAGTACAAAAAATTACAGAATTCATGAGCTTTTGTCTATCTAGACTAAGTTTAGTCAGGAGGGCTCAGCTTATATTTGGGCTATCTTATAGGCTCTCAGAAATGATTCAAATAATCATTGATGTTTGTTAATGATGTCAATAAACATCTATGTTTCACTAATGTTTAATGTTTCCAAATGAATTGCTGCCTGAGAAGCAAACCAGCAGGTGTTCCTTGGAGTGACCGGCAAATCTTTGAACAGGATATCTGAGGGGTAGGAGTGGACCCTGAACTGCTGTGGCAGCCTGGCGTTCCCACCTCATTCCACTGAGGCTGGGGAAAGTATGATCAGGCTGGAATTCGAGCTGTTCAGGTGATGCCTTGTTAACAATTAGATGTGTCAGATACAGTGAGTGTCTTGTCGACTTTCTGGGGAAAGTCTGTCTAAGGAACTTGCTTGGAAGGATCAGGTAAGAAGTTGATGAAAGAGCCTTTCCTGGAGCAGTAAAGGAGTGAGAAGGTACAGAGTTTGCTGACACCACAGAGCTCAGAGTATGGTGGGGTGCTTGGGTATCTCAGTCAGTTAAGCGTCCCACTTCAGATCAGGTCATGATCTCACAGTTTGTGAGTTTGAGCCCTGCATCGGGCTCTGCTCTGACAGCTCAGATTCTGGAGCCTTCTTTGGATTCTGTGCTTCCCTCTCTCTCTGCCCCTCTCCCACTCATGCTCTGTCCCTCTCTCAAAAATAAATAAACATTAAAAAAAAAAAAAAAAGCATGGGCCATCACCCACACTGCCCCCTGGGTCATACTCTGACTCCACCTCTGCCTCTTACCTCCCATGTTGCTACAGGCCCACTAACAAACCTCTCTGTGACTTGTTTTCCACATTTCTAAATGGAAATCTTAATATCATCTACATGAAATAGTTGTGAGAATTAAGTGGGCTGGGGAAAAAAGCTCTCAGAATATTGTGTGGCACATGGTAGAGAGTCAAATAAAAGGCTTTCTACTTATTATTATCTGCTTTCTGCTGATCATAGTCAAGGCCCATATTTTTCAACACTAAGTCTTTAGACAGAAAATCAGGGGTGAGTAGCATTGTTTGGAAGGCAGTAGAACATGGGAACATATCTGGGAAATTCACTCTGTCCAACATCCTTCAAAACACACATGAGGCCACATATGATGAGCATGTCACCTGCTGACCTCTGTATCCTGGGCTGGTGTCCCTTGAGCTCCCTTGTCTCTGGATGTTTGCCTCCAGGAAGGGGGGAAGCAGATAGGCATGCAATGGACTCCTGACAGTGAGGACTTTTCGGTCCCTTCTCTGTGGCTCTCTGCAGCCCTGCAGCAAGCGTCTCCTGCTTCTTTCCATAACTCTGGTTTTCTGATAAACACTTGACTTTGGAGAAGTTGCAGATCCTAGTCACAGTGAGTATTACACAGTTCAATACCTCACTCGGAGTTCCTGCCTTGTGCTGTGGATATTACAAAGTCCCTCTGGAGATGGGATGGCTCCGTGTTGAAAATGAGAAAACAGTAGCAGAATGAGAACAACGAACAAAGCCCAATGTGGTCTACCTCAGTAATAGGGGAAACCCAGCTCTGAATTAACACAGGCTCATAGTTTCAGGCCAAGCAGTGAACCTTCCATCTCCATTCCCACTGGTTTCAGCATCACCATGTGCTACCTTATTCTGTCTACCTCAGAAAACCACCAACTAGCTCAGGCCTGCTATTGTTTTTCTCATTTAAACCTACTTCTCCATAGTCCTCCTTCAATCCATTCCGTCAGTATTCCTGGGATGGAGTGCTGTAGCTCTCATTTGGTCCCACACACTAGTCAGTATTTTCCCCATAAATCACTTCTCTGCTGAACCCAAAGATTTCTTAGCTCTTCTACTGCTGTAGCTCACCCTCCTAGCAACATGTACCAAGTCTTTAGGAGATGTGCTGGGGAAGGGTCCTTGCTGACCCTCACCAACCTTGATGCTGACCCCTCCACCAGCCCTCTTCAAAGCAGACCTTGTGTCACTCACAGTGGTGAATTCCCTTTGTTGACATGCAATTCTCTCCAGCCACTACTTTATTCTTTCCCTTTACTCCAAGACCAAACTTTTGTAAAGAGCAGATTCACAGCCCTCTAATTGTTCATTTTCCATTCACACATCAGCCCCCTCCAACTGGTTTTCTGCAAATGTTCTCACCTAATCTTCTTGAATCCAGGTCACCAAAGACCTCCTTGTTGTCAAATCTACTGGAAGCTTTCTTCATTGGATTTTACTTAACTTTCTGGCAATATTTTTAAAATGCATTGTTGATGACCTCCTCCTTAAAACCCTCTTCTCTTGGCTTCTTTGGATGTCACACACTACTAGATTTTTCTTTCACATATGGCTATTGAATCTCAGCTTTCTTTGCTTCCAGGACTTCCCAGTTTCTAACCTCTAGTGCCTTGAGGAGCCCTTCTCTTTCTCTCTTCTTACAGAGAGAATGAACGATTACATTTATTCTCACAGCTTTAAATGCCCTCTAGATGCTGGCAACTTCCAAATTTATATCTCCAATGCAAAACCCAACTCGGGGCTTCATTCTTGTATATTTAATTGTCTACCTGACATCTCTTTTTGGATATATGACTTGTTAGACTTACCATGTCTAAGCCTGAGCTCTTATTCCTCTCAACTAGTTCCTTCTCCAGCCTATCGCGTCTCAATAAATGGGAAAACTACCTATTAAGTTCCCAGAAAACTGGAGTTACTCTGGACATCTCTCTCTCTTTATCCTCTATATCCAGGCCATCAACAAGTCCTGTCAATTCTGCTTCCAAAATACCTTTTGGAAGCCTCAACTTCTCCCCATTTCATTTCCCTATCATCATTTGCCAATACTATTGCAATGCCTTTCCAACTGTTCTTCTAGCACTCTCCATGGATGTCATCAAATCCATCCCTCACATTAGAAGGATCCTTTGGAGACATCAATCATATTATATCTCTGATAAAAACTAGCTCTGGGAGTCCATTTTTTACCTCATTCTTTCCCCCCTGCTCATATATGCAAAGTGTTTAAGTGATTGCAAGTCCCTTAACCTTCCTTTCATTTTCTCTTTTTATTAGATTCCTGAAACATTTCTACTTATTGAAACTGTGCTCTTCCTATGCTGTTCAGTTTCTTATCCAACAAAATAGCCAATCTGGTGGTCAGAATTTGTCAGTCTTCTATCAGGACAGAAGCCCAGCATGTCTTCTAGCTGTTCTTAGCACACTTTGGGGTTCCAGTTTATAGTTGGATGTTAACCCTATATCATTCATTAGTTTACTGTGGAGAATTAATTGCTTATAGAAGAGTTGAAAGAAATTGAAAGCTGTGTAAACAATTATTGCTATCAAATGCTTGTTATTTCTTGAGAAGCATGTGGAAAGCCTCAACTCTATTTCAAACAACTCTCTCAATGACTTATATCTAGCACCAGGAGTTCCCTCATTAGAATCATTCATTCATCATTTTCTTCAATGGGATACATAAAAAGTGGTTACCAGCCACTAGTGAGTCTATATGGAATGCTCAGGGCCTTATAAAAAGGAGATCTAGCTGAGAAGATTTAATAAAAGAAAGGAAAGCACTAACAACCACAGGGTAGCAGGTCTGGAGATGAGGTGGGGCAGCATTGGAAATCCAGGGTCACAGCACAGACGAGAGGGGGGGAAATGTGGCTGAAATGAGCAGTGGAAGGGCAGAGGTGCTTAATAAACCACTTCAGCACATCACAGGGTTGTTAAGGGCCCCACTGCCTTACCTTCCAGTCACAGTTTCTTTTGTCCCCTCAGAACCTCCATAATGTCCAGCATATAATGTCTCCTCATTAAACATTTCTTACAGTCAAGAAACAGGATTGCTGTGTGCTACTCTGAGATCAGGCAGGGGTAAGGATATCAGAGATATGGAGTTATAAATGGCAGCATTATCATCTATCAATTCTTAAGTATCTCCTAAGGAACTTCTCTGAGTCTGGCCCCTGTCATACAATGAAGCAAACCTAAGAGCTGAGAAAAGCATCACACTCTGCATTGATCTAACCATGGACTTATGAGTAGAGATGAACTAAGTATAACACTGTGTGCTGTAGGAGTTCTGAGGGGGAAAGATAGGGATGGGCTGGATACACTTCTACAATGAAGATGCATCTCAAAATTTCAGAAAAAGGAGAAGAAGAAAAAGAAGATGAAGAGCCAGCCTGCACAAAGAGGGAAAGGCAGAATGGAGCATAGTTCATCATCTGAGGTGATGGGAGGGCCTACCTGGGGGATTGGAATGTAGTCAACAGATTGGGAGCCAGAGGTGATAAAGCAGGTTTATCTGGGTAGATGCAGATTATTGCAGGGAGACCATCCAGGCACAAGAGTCTGAGTTTGGTGAAAAGGCCAGCATGTGGAGGGAAGGAGAAAGATCTAGAGCAGGATGTGAGAAGAGCTAGGGTTTATGTTTGGCTGTCATTTTAATTTCATAATTTATTAAAACAAGGAGTTTGGGCTATAGGATCTCTTATATCCCTCTCAGCTCTGTTTTCCCAGACACTCAGTTGGAAACCTGTATAATTCCTTCCAGAAACACAGCTTAGACAAACTCATGTGCACAAAATGGATAAGAGAGATAATAGCCAGACTCCTTGGAAATGCCTCCAATTATAACCCTCCTGCAGGGATGACTGTATAATAGCAGAGAGAGTGCAGGATTAGGAGCCAGGGGACTTGGATGGGAGTCTGCCACTTCATAGCTGCATGACTTTGGATCAGTCACTTCTCTTCTCCATAAAACTGGGGTATGAATACCTGTCTCCCAAAGTTGAAAGCATCTGCTGGGACAGCATCCCTGGAACTGCTGACTGCTCAGCAGAGCCACGGTGAGTACTGCTGCAGGTGTCGTGAAGCTCCAATGCTGCTGCACTGAGTGCTCTCGATCACAATGGCAGCCACACCTCTGGGTCACTGAGGGTGCTGACTCCCTCCCCCAGTACTCATCCTCCAGCACCGGCACCTCATTAATGCTGTTATTGTTCCTTTCCATTCTGCTAAGCCCATTGTTGGCAGTGACAACAATGTTTCAGCCTTCCTATGAAGGGGCTTCCTTTCTGGTGGCACTGATAGAGCTGGAGACAGTGGTTAATAAATGCCCACCCTCTGAGGAGGGTGCTACTGCTCAGCATGAATATGCATGAACAGCTGGGGCTGAGTTGAAGCCTGGAGAGGACATGGTGGGCTGGTCCAGAGCAGAAAGCAGCAGGCAGGCTGGTCACCTGGTCACCTAGGAGATGCAACAAGCTTGCTCTGCTACTCGTGAGTGGAGCAGAGCGAGCGGCTTTCATCAGCAGTGCCATCAGCTTCACTATCACCCGAGAAGACAGGCTGGCAGATGTGAACATAAATACATCCCCTTCTTGCCTCACCTCAGTGCCCTGAGGAGCTATTAGAGACTTAAAATTACCATTTCAGTAAACAGAGAGAGAGAATTGAAGAGGAAGAGGCTATGTTTGTTAACTTGGGAGCACTGTTGACTCCATTGGCTCCTTTCTCTCTGTGGCACCCTGGGGAAAGGTGGAGACAAGATGCTGGATCTTCAGAGGTGCAGGAGCGACACCTTCAGATCCTGCCCTGTCCCTTTCTGGATCCCTATTAGGAGCCTGGTCTTGCCCAAAGGCAAAGAAATACTCAGACAGCATTTCAGAGGGTTTTGTGATTCCAGGGAGTATCAAGCCCTGAACCCCAACTCTGGGCCCCATACTTGAGGTGGGCTGGGCCTGAGATCACACAGTTAGTCTTTTATCCTGAAGTGCTCATGAAACCACTATAATCATTAGATAAATGTTTATTTAGTTTGGATGTATGAATTCTAGATGTTTAGTAAATATTTGATGATTGATGACTGGTCGAAGCATGCAAGGCATTTTAATCCTCTGTAGAAAAGCAAACTCTCTGGAAAGAGTCACCTGATATGCTGAGGCAGTCATTTATATTTAAATATGTCTTGTCCTGCGGCACCTGGGTGACTCAGTCAGTTAAGCTCAGGTCATGATCTCACAGTTCGTGGGTTCGAGCCCCACATCGGCCTCTGTGCTGACAGCTAGCTCAGAGCCTAGAGCCTATTTCAGATTCTGTATCTCCCTCTCTCTGACCTTCCCCTGCTCATGCAGTATCTCTCTCTCTCTCTCTCTCTCTCTCAAATTAATAAAAAAACATTAAAAAAAAAAAGATGTCTCGTTCTGACTTAAGTTCAGGCTTGGGTGGGGAAGCACACACACACATGTGTGTGTGTGGAGCAGACAAAGACCTCCACCAGGTCCACCATGCTGCAGCCCTGTCCGATTCATCATTGTGTCCCTTATCATTTATTCACTCCACAAGCATTGATTGACATCCTACTCTCTACATTGATCTGTACATAGGGGACAGAAATGAAGCCAGGCAAGGAAGGATTCGGTCTCATGGCACTAACACCTTGGTAGGGAAGTCAGAGAATAAACAAGGAAATAAACAGAGCAATTGCAGGTGCCGATAAGCCCATACTAAACATGTGTCTTCCTCCCTACATTCTGAATTTTTCTCCTAGCTTCCAAGAACATTTAAAACAGCACAAGTAGAGATACTTGCCTGGCTCAGTCAGTGGAGCATGTGACACTTGATCTCAGTGTTGTAAGTTTGAACCTCACCATTGGGTGTAGAGATTACTTAAAAATAAAATCTTAAAAAATTCAAAACAAACAAACAAAAAAAGCAGACAGCACAGGTAGAATTGATATCTGGCTTTCTAGGATTCATGGCCAAATTTAATCTCTGAATTCTTATCTTCTTGAACTGTATCTCAACAACAGGACAGAGAATATCTGCCTGTCTTGCACAGGAAAATATGAAGAAGCCAGCCATGGTGAACACAAAAAGCCCAGGTTTGAAGTCATTTTGTGACCTGGATGACTTTTCATTGAGCTCCTTTTGGAATAACTCAAGCATTTCAAGGGGGTGGATGTGTACTGAGGTTTGAAGTGGATTTTCTTTTCTCTCCTTATGAAGTGGTCATTTCATTCAGCAGAGCCAGTTTCAATGATGTGCATTGTGAGCAACTGTGCAGAGAAAGCTCTGTGCTTTGGAGGTCCCCGTGCTTGGTTTAATACTCTGCAGTCACCAATTTGAAGTTTCTTATACTTTTGAACAAGGGAACTTGCATTTTTATCTTGCACTAGGTCCTGCTAATTTTGCAGCTGGTCCTGCCCTTCAGGGGTTTGTTAGAGCCTGGCTTCAGGTCTAGAATATCACTTTCCTACTCTAGGATATGAGTGGGTGCTTGTTGTAAGGCTTCTTCTAGGCCTCATGCCCCAGAAAGGAGCCTCTGACTATCAAACCTGACTAAATCTCTTGGACATAGAGATCAAATTTTTGATAAGGGGCAAACAAAGCCCAATTCAAAAGCCATCCCTGCCACTGGTGCTTGCATGATATGAATCTCTCTGCTTCATCTGAAACACAGAGGCTCCTGGGAACAACTTAGTGGAGGGGCTCTTAGTCTTTGTATTATGGTAATAAAATGTAAATCATAAGAAACTAAAACAAAACTCCTCTTCTTTCCACTATTCTTCATTCTTTGAGCTACAGGTTAGCCACTAGATCAAGACTGAAAGAGAAGTAACAGAGGATAGTAACCTAATTTCTCACACCCTTCCATATAATTGGGGTCTTCTAAAAGCTGGGAAACAGTCTCCACTACAAGGAAGAGTTAGTGATCTAGGTACACTAGTTTAATAATCTATGGCAAATCAATAAAGATATGGTCGGTATAACAAGTGACTCCGGTCCCTCAGTGACTTAACATAAACACTCATACTCACTCAGGCTCTCTGTCCAATCCAGCTGGTGCTCGGTTTCTCCTGATCTCTTAGAGACACAGGCTGATAGAAGCTTCCTTTCAACATGTGCTCATTTAATCATTGAATTGGGAAGGGGATGTGGCAAGTTGTGCCCTGGATCTTAGAACTTCCACCCAGAAGTGACATGTGTAACTTCTGCTCACATTTTATTGTCAAGTCAACTCACGTGGCCATAACTAACTTTTATTGCAATCATACCATATGTTCAGAAAGAGGGAGAACTAGAAATAATTGTGAGTAAAATCGGTAACTACCACATGTATCAAGACTGAAGATTCCTCTTTTCCACCAAGTATAACTTCATAGGAAAGTGACAACGAACAGAATTGCACCACTTCTAATCTGAGCAAAGTCTTTCTCTTCTGTTCCTTTAAAGGGGCATATACCATCCCTCTGTCCCTCAGAGATTATGTGAGAATCAAATGAAACCATCAATGAACATAATAGATAACATTTACTGAATATTTAGACCCAGGCACTATCATCATTCACAGATGAGGAAACTGAAGCACAGAGCATTATGTAACTAGTCCAGGATCACATAGGAAAAACTAGAATGTAACCCATGGAGTCCAGCCCAAAGCCTGCCCTTAACACTGAGCTGTGCTGAGAAGCAGTGCACAACGTTCTCCTAGCAAAGAACTTCCAAACTCCACCCTTTTTTTAAATGTCTATAAGGAACTCACCAAACTACATGCCCGAAAAACAAACAACCCAGTGAAGAAATGGGCAGAAGATATGAACAGACACTTCTCCAAAGAGGACATCCAGATGGCCAACAGACACATGAAACGATGCTCAGCATCCCTCCTCATCAGGGAAATACAAATCAAAACCACACTGAGATACCACCTCACGCCAGTCAGAGTGGCTAAAATGAGCAATCAGAGAACTCTAGATGCTGGCGAGGATGTGGAGAAACGGGCACCCTCCTACACTGTTGGTGGGAATGTAAACTGGTACAGCCCCTCTGGAAAACAGTGTGGAGGTTCCTCAGGTAACTAACAATAGAACTCCCCTATGACCCAGCAATAGCACTGCTAGGAATTTACCCAAGGGATACAGAAATGCTGATGCATAGGAGCACATGTACCCCAATGTTCATAGCAGCACTCTCCACAATAGCTAAAACATGGAAAGAGCCTAAGTGTCCATCAACAGATGAATGGATCAAGAAGATGTGGTTTATCTATACCATGGCATACTACATGGCAATGAGAAACGATGCAATCTGGCCATGTGTAGCAACATGGATGGACCTTAAGGGTGTTATGCTGAGCGAAATAAGTCAGGCAGAGAAGGACAAATATCATATGTTTGCACGTATAGGAGGACTAGGAGGAACTTGATGGAGGAACAAGGAGGAGAAGAAGGGGAGAAATGGTGGGGGAAAGGGAGAGAGGCAAACTATGAGAGACTCTTGAATGCTGACAAAAACTGAGGACTGATGGATGTGGGGGGGAGTAGGGATGGGCATGGAGGAGGGCACTTGTGGGGATGAGCACTGAGTGTTATGTGGAAACTAATTTGACAATAAACTATTTGTAAAAATAAATAAATAAATAAATAAATATTTATTTATTTTTGAGAGAGAAAAAGAAAGAGAGCACATGCAGGGAGGGGCAGAGAGAGAGGGAGACACAGAATCTGAAGCAGCCTGAAGCTCCAGGCTCTAACCTTTCAGCACAGAGCCCAACACTAGGCTAGAACTCATAAACAACCAGATCATGACCTAAGTCATGGTGCCGACTGACTGAGCCACCTAGGAGCCGCTAAACACCACCCTTTCTGCGTATATACCAGGAAAAGTCCCACCATTTCTATTTTGGACTTCATGTGGGTTGTCAGAGGCCTCTTTATTCGTGGGACTCCACAATCATAAACAAATATCTGGGGTCCATTGGGCATGATACAATCTCCTTTATCTGTCTGTGAGCTCAGAGTCCAAAGCCAGGGTTGCCTTGAAACCTGAAGCCTCCCAAACACAAAGGAAAAAAAAAAAAAGAATGCTTTTCTGCTTGAGCCTTTCTTCACCCTGATCAGCTTCTCATCTGAGGAGGAGAATAACAATAATGTGCAGCCTCCTTCTTTTCCCTCCTCCTCTACCTTACCACCCTTTGATATTCAGGAGCTGTGAATTTCACTTCTGGGGTGCCTTCCATAAAGTAACATCTGTCATTGTCAGTAGGCCTGGTGCTGAGGGCTCACTCTGTTGCTCAGACACAGTTCTCAAAGAGGAAGGGGGCTGAGACGGTGCCTGTGGAGGACTCTGGAGGGACAGTCTCACGGGTGAGGAGGGTGAGCCAGGCAAGAAATGGGATCTAGCTCTTCATTCTGCAGATTCTCCAGAAAGTTGAACTCGTATGCCTGATAGCTTTGTGCTGTGTCCATCCTGGTTGTGAGCTGGTCTGAGGTATTTCTTCACGGGCACTCCTGCCAGCCTCCTTGTGCCCAGATCAATTATCACCGAGCTCAGATGCCATTTGTGGAATGGCTAACGGTATAAGCTAAAATTTACAGCCCCTGACCATAACCCTCAGATTAATGTACCCCTCTCCCACTCATAGAAGGCAATGGAGAGAATAAAAATTCCCATTTCTGGCAAAATTTGAAGGCCACCAGCAGCTCCACTTTCTCTTAAACATAAAATTCAGTGTGTGAGTCCTTAGAAATTCCTTTGGGCGAATCATTGCCTTCTCTCTAGGTGTATTTTTTTCAAGATGTAAATAGTCTTATTTTGTTCCTCTAACTCATTATGAATAAGCTAAGTGGTTGTCTCCTCTCAGGCATGTGTGGCCCAGGCACTCTGAGAGCCCTAAAAAGAGCTGTATGCTCTCCATGCAGGACAGAAAAGTCTTCCTGTTGGGGATTCCCAGGTATTGCAGGGTCTGCTAGGCAGGAATGTCAAAAGGTGTCAAGGATGATCCAAGGATGCATCATAGCTTTGGAGAAAACATTGGCAGGCTCTAGCTTCATCCCTGCATTTAATGAAGGGGAAACTGAGGCCCAGTTATATCATTGCTAATAGGGAAGGTAGTTAGATCATTGCTCTTGATGAACTAAATCCTAACTCTGACTCCAGGAACCAGTAGGCACAGCTGCCTCAGGACCTGGGAACCGGGCGCTGGAACTTGGACATGGAGGTAAAGATTAAGATTTAACAATACCCCCTGTTGCTCCGGCACCTGTCACTGTGGATAGATGCCTCCCAACCACATGGAAAATGGACCTGACCCAGCCTAAGCCCTACTGCCTGAGACCTCCCTTAGGAGCTCAGCCCATGTGGCCTGAGTCTAGATGCCAGCTTCCCCTCAGCCCTTCTGAGAGCCTCGGACACCTCGGGAGGGCTCAGCTGGCCAGCCTGCGGCCACTCATCTCATTAAGCCTGGCAGCTGGTGGTGGGTACAAGCGCAGAAGCTGGCTCAGATCAGGAAGATTTCAGGGCCTCATTTAACCTAATTGGGCCAGCAAACAGGCCTCATGAACCGCCAGGCGCACGACTGTCTTGTTCCACTCTCGGCTTTGATGTCGCACCTCATCGCATTCTTAAACAGGAGACGCAGGCATTCAGTTTCTCATATTTAATGTGCAACATAGAAGATCAAAGAGCAGATAGAGATGGAAGACATCAGGGCGATAATTAAGGATTACTCTGAGAGCTGGCTGGCTAACCACCCCTCCCAGCGCAGTCCCTCTCCTCTCCTGGCCTCCTCCCCTCTCCTTGTCCCCTCCATTAATCTCCTGTTTCCCTCCTGCCTGCCGAGCTCTTTATGTCTTTGCTTCATCCCCTTTCACCTCAGCCTCACCAGCAGCCTCCTTTCTGCAGCAGGAGCCCTGTCTCCTTGGCTTCCTTTGTCTTTCTGAAATCAAAGACCTACCTTCCAGGAAAGCCCCTCTCTTTCTCTCCTCTTCCTGCCTTCTCCTCCCTCACTCTTCTTCTCTTAACCTTCTTCCTCCCTTAGTTTATTTCTCTCTCTCTCTCTCTCTCTCCACATTGTGCCTGCCTCTAGAGTCGCCATGACAACAGGCCTCCAAGATGATTACTGCCCAGACAGCTCAGCCTCTTTCCTTCAGGGACTCCAGTGCTCACTGGAGTCAACTCCCTGACTCTTTAGCCCTGGCAGCAGAGTAGCCTCTACATTTTCCAGGGCCATGGGAATGGAGTCTGTCACCAACCACACAGAGAGAAAAGCATAGGAGAGGAGTATGGAGGAGGATGAAAGAAGAGGATCTGAAGTTCTCTGCATTCGTTCTGGTTGGGACAGAAAGGAAGACAGTATTGAGAAGAATTACGAAGCCTGGGGAATGGATCAGCAGTGTCTCTTCTCCCATCCAGAGGCTCAGTGGGCAGAAACTATTTCCCTCAGATTGGGAGAAAGAAAACAGAATGCCACAGCCAGTGTAATGTGCTGAAATTTTGTGTTCCAGCACCTGAGCCTGAAATAAACACAATTCCAACTTTCTTGCCTTCTTCTTAAGACTTTTAACACTTTATTATTATACCTTGATTGGGAAGGTATTCCCTGGCCACGTGTGTATTGAGCATCTGCTTTATATGAAATACAGAGAAGGCAGCCACAGACTTCAAAGAACACAACACCCTGACCTAAAAAAATATTACAGTCTGTTTCTAAGATGCCAGGCAACCACACATTAAATACTTAAGGCTAAAATATACAAATAATGGATAAAAATTAAAAGATGCAAAGAGACACAACACAATTTCCTCCAAAAATAAGGTCACTTTGCTGTCTGGGCACTCTAATAGGCTTTAGGAGACGGATCTTGAAATTCCTCTGAAAAGCTAAGTCTGAGTAGGCACATGAACTTGGGAAGGGGAGCTCATGCAGCCTGGAGTCATCATTCAGCCACACCATGAAAGAACTTGAATACCAATCTAATTAGTTTAGACATGACCATGTAGTTTATGGGAAAAGCATGGAACACAGATTGCAGCTACCTACCTACATGTTAAGGAGTCTGGGATAAGGGGCAGTGGGTGGCTCAGTCGGTTAAGTGTCTGACTCTTGATTTCAGCTCAAGTCATGATCTCACAGTTTGTGGGATTGGGCCCATGCCAGGCTCTAGCTAGCAGTGCAGAGCCCTCCTGGGATTCTCTCTCTCCCTCTCTCTCTGCCCCTCCCCCACTTGCATGTGCTTGCTCTCTCAAAGTAAATAAATAAAAGAAGACAAAAAAAGAAGTCTGGGACTTGTGTAATTCACTTTTTTTTTTTTTACAAATAGTTTATTGTCAAATTAGTTTCCACATAACACCCAGTGCTCATCCCCACAAGTGCCCTCCTCCATGCCCACCCCTCCTCCCCCCGACATCCACCAGTCCTCAGTTTTTGTCAGCATTCAAGAGTCTCTCATGGTTTGCCTCTCCCCCTTTCCCCCACCATTTCCGCCCTTCTTCTCCCCCTTGGTCTTCTGTTAAGCTCCTCCTAATCCTCCTATACGTGCACACATATGATATTTGTCTTTCTCTGCCTGACTTATTTCGCTCAGCATAACACCCTCAAGGTCCATCCATGTTGCTACACATGGCCAGATTTCATTGTTTCTCATTGCCATGTAGTATTCCATGGTATAGATAAACCACATCTTCTCGATCCATTCGTCTGTTGATGGACACTTAGGCTCTTTCCATGTTTCGGCTATTGTTGAGAGTGCTGCTATGGACATTGGGGTACATGTGCCCCTATGCATCAGCACTCCTGTATCCCTTGGGTAAATTCCTAGCAGTGCTATTGCTGGGTCATAGGAGAGTTCTATTGTTAGTTTCCTTAGGAACCTCCACACTGTTTTCCAGAGGGGCTGTACCAGTGTGTGTAATTCACTTTTAAACAAAGTGAGTGGCACTAGGAGTTGTTACTAGAAGTCCTGTGCACAGGGGGAGAAAGGAGTTCCAGGTGTGACTGAGTGTGACTGTCTACCACAAGTCCACAGCCCTAATAGCCTTGCTTCCAGCCCTGACCCAGCAGCACAGTCCCTGGGTCACTCAACCTGATCACAGCAAGACCTGCTAACTTTCTGGCCAGCAATATGTCATCTCCTTGCCTCGTGCTTGATGTTGGACTGAAGAGATGGGGTTTTACTTGGAAAGTTTATTTTCCTTTCCCAGAAGCCTCAGACAGAATAATGAGAGGGTGAGTTTGAAAATTCAAACCATGTAAAAGGCCTTGTTCACAGAGAATATAACCTGTGTATGTCATATAAATTTCAATTACAAAGCAGGAACTGAAATAAGGTCAAGATGGCCTTTCTGACAGGCTAGGCCATCTAGTGGAAAGGAAGTGTAGCTAGGAGGCAGTATCAGGACCTGGTTTTGCCACCTGCCAGCTGCAAGGCCTTAAAATATCAGGTGATATTCTGATATTTTAAGGCGATATCAGGTGATTAGCCTTCCATTTCCACATTTATGAGATGGCCAAAATCAAATGGAGCCTCACACAGGTCTGGTGTGAGGACTGAGTGAAATAATAAATGCATATACCCCAGGAAACAACCTCCTTGACCTCCACCGCAGCAACTTCTTACTTGACACATCCCCGAAAGCAAGGGAATCAAGAGCAAAAATAAACGACTGGGACCTCATCAAGATTAAAAGCTTCTGCACAGCCAAGGAAACAACCCAGAAAACTAATAGGCAACCAACGGAATGGGAAAAGATAGTTGCAAATGACATATCGGATAAAGGGTTAATATCCAGAATCTATAAGGAACTCACCAAACTCCACACCCAAAAAACAAACAACCCAGTGAAGAAATGGGGAGAAGATATGAATAGACACTTCTCCAAAGAGGACATCCAGATGGCCAACAGACACATGAAACGATGCTCAGCATCCCTCCTCATCAGGGAAATACAAATCAAAACCACATTGAGATACCACCTCACGCCAGTCAGAGTGGCTAAAATGAGCACAATCAGAGAACTCTAGATGCTGGCGAGGATGTGGAGAAACGGGCACCCTCCTACACTGTTGGTGGGAATGTAAACTGGTACAGCCCCTCTGGAAAACAGTGTGGAGGTTCCTAAGGAAACTAACAATAGAACTCCCCTATGACCCAGCAATAGCACTGCTAGGAATTTACCCAAGGGATACAGAAATGCTGATGCATAGGAGCACATGTACCCCAATGTTCATAGCAGCACTCTCCACAATAGCTAAAACATGGAAAGAGCCTAAGTGTCCATCAACAGATGAATGGATCAAGAAGATGTGGTTTATCTATACCATGGAATCCTACATGGCAATGAGAAACAATGAAATCTGGCCATGTTTCGCAACATGGATGGACCTTGAGGGTGTTATGCTGAGCGAAATAAGTCAGGCAGAGAAGGACAAATATCATATGTTTGCACGTATAGGAGGATTAGGAGGAACTTGATGGAGGAACAAGGAGGAGAAGAAGGGGAGAAATGGTGGGGGGAAAGGGAGAGAGGCAAACCATGAGAGACTCTTGAATGCTGACAAAACTGAGGACTGATGGATGTGGGGGAGAGGAGGGATGGGCATAGAGGAGGGCACTTGTGGGGATGAGCACTGAGTGTTATGTGGAAACTAATTTGACAATAAACTATTTGTAAAAAATAAATAAATAAATAAATAAATAATAAAAAAATAAAAGGCCTATAACAAGTTTCAAAAATAAATAAATAAATAAATAAATAAATGCATATACCCTCAGGGTGGTTAAAGGTGCTATTGACTTATGGAATACTTGCCTCTTAGTTGTGGTGGCAGTGATGTGACCTTCCGGCCACCAGCACACCGTGGTCTGAGCTCTGGCCTGGAAAGATCCTCTGTAGTATGAACAAAAGATGCGATCCAGTCAAGTCTCAATTTCCTCATGGGTAAAAAGAGAAAGTTGGACTAAAGTGATGTTTTCACTGAAATGTGAGGCAGTAGAGATGATTTGAGGTGGGGCATGAATATAGCATTGAGCTACACTTAATTCAGAGTGAGAAATATATCTCATATTCAATTATCTTTCAATCCTTCATGTTCTTGCCTGGGTTTGAGTTTTCAGTTAACAATTCTCTAATATCTGCTAATTTACCTTTTCAAGGGAGAGAAAGTGGGCCTCAGGCTCAGAACCTTGGAAAGCAACAGTACCTACCTAGAATTTAATGACATGGCTGAGTTCTCATTGTACTTCTTTTTTGCCTTCCATTTATAGGTGGTAACACTCATTTTCCATTGACAACAGTGAAATAAGATCTCCTTTCTATAGATGTTTAAGTTAAAAGGTGAGTGGTGTCAAAGGAAAATGTTGTATCAGTAATAGATTGTGCAGATGCTAGTATGGAGGTAGTAGGACTTTGAGAACAGCTGAGCTAGTTGATCCCTAATGTTCCTTCCCACATTTCCTTTCGCTGACACTCACTTCACCTTGGTAGGAATGCAGTTTCCTAACACGTCTGGCTTCTATCTACATGGAGAGGAAGAGAGACAATGATGATTCAGTCCCTTCAGAAAAGCTACATTTAGCACAAGAGCAACAGTGATAACCCAAGGAAGACCTTAAAAAGTTTCCCAAGTACATTGTGTATGTACTTCAATTTGATGAGGAAAATAAGATGCCTTGTGTTTACATGGTTTGCTCAGAATCACTCTCAATGTTGAATGACTCTAACCACATTCCTCCAAAGCCCTGATTTTCCTCCAAATTCCTATTGTTTCTATACCCCCATCACACTAGGCTACATATAACATGTGGAGACACCAAGAGACCCTTCTGAGTTGAAAACATTAATGGGATTTCTTTACTTGAGGGAGGAATCTGACACCTTCAGACCTAGTTATATGTGATATTATGCATCTTCTTTCAACAGAATGAAAAGGGGAAATCCCCAGCTCTCTTGTCTTTTACTCTTTCAATGGGAGTGGTAGGTAGAACAGGAAAGAAAAAAATGAAAGAAGGAAAGGGAAAGAAAGAAAGAAAGAAAGAGAGAGAGAGAGAGAGAGAAAGAAAGAAAGAAAGAAAGAAAGAAAGAAAGAAAGAAAGAAAGAAAGAAAGAAAGAAAGAAAGAAAGAGTAAGAAGGAGAGGACAGGAGAGGAAGGAGAGGGAGGGAGGGAAGGGAAGTGGGGAGGAGAGGGGATAGGAAAGGAGAGGAGAGGAGAGGAGAGGAGAGGAGAGGAGAGGAAACGAAACAAAAAGAGAGGAGAGGAGAGGGGAGGGGAGGGGATGAGAGGAGAAGAGAGGAGAGGAGAAAGAAAGGAAAGCAAGAAAGCAAGAAAAACAAAAATCAAGTAACAGAGAGGGAAGGAAGGAGGGAAGGAAGGAAGGAAGGAAGGAAGGAAGGAAGGAAGGAAGGAAGGAAGGAAGGAAGGAAGGAAGGAAAAATGGAACAGGGAAGAATTTATATTAGAGCTACTTCCATTTTAGGGAATGGAAATGTAGTCCCTATTCCCTTTTCAATTCACAAATCTTTCCATAATCTTTTAAATGAATCACAAGGAAAGGATCATCTATTCACTCATTTAACAAACATTGTGCAAGGTTTTGAGACATATGCCATAAACAGAAAGATTACAGTCTTTTTTTTTTAATGTTTTTTTATTTATTTCTAGGACAGAGAGAGAGAGACAGCATGAGCAGGGGAGGGTCAGAGAGAGAGGGAGTCACAGACTGAAACAGGCTCCAGGCTCTGAGCTGGCCGTCAGCACAGAGCCCGACGCGAGGCTCGAACCCACGGACCGCGAGATCATGACCTAAGCGAAAGTCGGACGCTTAACCGACTAAGCCACCCAGGCGCCCCAGAAAGATTACAGTCTTAACAAAGGGATTAAAATTGGGCACACAATTAACTATAATACAAAGCAGAATGTGACAAAATAATAATGATTATATTATAAAAAATATACATTTATGAATATTTAGCTGTGTGCCAGGTACTATTCTAGGAATATTCTATGTTGTATGTATGCGTGTGTGTGTATGAGTGTGTATGCGTATGTTTCAATCTGCAAAATAATCTTATGTGATAAACACCAGAAACATGCTTGTTTTTAGATTAGGTGACTAAGACTTAAATAAATAACTTATTAAAAAATTTTTTTTTAATTTTTTTTTTGAGAGAGAGAGAGACAGCTTGAGCAGGAGAGGGACAGAAAGAGAGGGAGACACAGAATCCGAAGACAGGTTCCAGGCTCTGACCTATCAGCACAGAGCCTAATGTGGGGCTTGAACCCACAAACTGCGAGATCATGACCTGAGCCAAAGCCAGAGCTTAACCGACTGAGCCACCCAGGCGCCCAATAAATAACCTATTCAAAGTCAACCAGCTTCTACATGGCAGAATCATATTCAAATCCACCTGACTCCAGGGCCTGCAGAATTCACACTCACTGCCTGCTGAAGCTGCATTCTGTACTATACATCTTCATCCACTATCCCAATATTCCCTTCCATTAGGCAGTGTGACTGAGGGCACAGACCTAGAACCAGGCTACCAGGATTGAATCTCATCTCTGCCCAGCTCTGTGACACTAGAGAAGCTACTTAACTTCTCTCTGCCTTTATTGTATCTATAAAAGTGCTTAGGTGTAATGATTAAATAAGTTAACAGAGAGTGCTTAAAAGGCTACCTAGCACATAGCACATGCAAGAACTGGATGAGCAAAAATTATTATGATGATGACATAGATATCATTAGTCTCATTTATTGGCAAGAATATAGAAATCCCAAAAATGAAGTAGCTTGTGTGGGATGTAATATCTGCTCTTTCTATTATGTAAATCAGGTAGGTATTTAGAGGGAAGAGTAATCAGTTTGAATCTAAAGAAAAGACTGAAGAGAATTCAGAGATTAGGTAGACGTTTGTTTCCAAGTAGAGGAAACATGATGAAAACCACTACAGGGGAGAAAAGATGGGAAATAGTCAATAGATCCATGGGGCTAGAACATGGGGCCTTAGGAACGAACAGTCATCTCATGGAAGGCCTAGAATACCAGAGGACATGGTAAGTTACTGAGGGCTTCAGTCAGAGGGTTTATAACAGAACATGCAGCAGTGTAAAAGAAAAGTACAGGCAGGAGAGATCGAGACTAAGAAGTTAGTAAGACACTGAATAGACCCAGGAAGGGATTTTATATAGGGACTGGCACTTAAAATAGATAAATGGAAAAAATAGATAGGTGCCATTTATTTACATATGCATTCACTCAGTAAAACTATGGTGAGCACTTACTATGTACTAGATACTGGGGATACAATATGTAATGGGCAAGATCCAACGCCAGTCTATGGGGAGATACATAAAAAACCAAATAGGTCATAATAGTATAATGGCAAGTATTAACATTTAATTGATAATAATATAGTGATAAATGTAGTAGAATCATGTAGTAACAGAAACCAATGTAGACAAGAAGGGCCAGAAAGAACTTCTGAAGGAAATGATAACCATATGATACGTAGGAGTTTGTCAGAAGAAAGATGTGCACAGGTTGTGTTCTAGGCCAGGGACCAGCCTATGCAAGTGCCCTGAAGCATGATAGATCATGGCTCCTTTAGGAAGTAAAGTAAATCGTTGGGTGTAAGAGATGGAGATGGTTTGAGATATGCTGCCAGAACTATAGCATCCTGGGCCTTTTAATCAGCATTAATGAACTTCTATTTTATCATAAGGACGAAGGGAAGTCATTGAATGACTTTATGTAGAAAATCATAAGCTCAGGCTTAGTTTTTAGAAAGACCACTACTGTGTGGATTGGAGGAGGCAAGAAGGATTGCAGAATGTCCTGATGGGTGGCTAAAGTTATAGACCTGGCTAGAGAAGATATTTTTATAGGGACATTGTCATAAAAATTGAGAGGGAAAGATTTAAAGTAAGTTTAGGAGGTAGAACTGGGAAGATCTGGTGATGACTGGGTATCAGAGTGGGTGGGAGGAGGAGAAAGGGTGAGTCAAGTCACTGGGAAGATGACACTGTCACGTGAAAAATAGCAAAGTCAGGCAGGAGAGTTGGGGAATATATTAGTCATGGTTATCCAGAGAAAAACAAACATAGGATGTTAAAATGTATATAACTTCTCTCTTAAGACCTTTCTCCTAAAAACCTTCAACTGATTGGATGAGGCCCAACCACATTATGAAGGGTAAATTGCATCATGCGAGGTCTATTGATTTAATCACACTTTAAAAATACCTTCACAGGGGTGCCTGGGTGGCTTAGTCGGTTAAGCGTCCGACTTTCACTTAGGTCATGATCTCACGGTTCGTGGGTTCGAGCCCTGCGCCGGGCTCTGTGCTGATGGCCAGCTCAGAGCCTAGAGCCTGTTTCAGTCTGTGACTCCCTCTCTCTCTGACCCTCCCCTGCTCACGCTGTCTCTCTCTCTCTTCTAGAAATAAATAAAACATTAAAAAAAAAAAATACCTTCACAGCAACATCTAGACTGGTGTTTGACCAAACAAATAGGCACCACAGCCTAGCTAAGTTGACACATAAAATTGACTTTCACAGAGGAAAAAGATGATTTGATTTTAGATCATCCCTCATAGTGGGGTATCCTAGAAGAACTATTGGAAAAATTGGTTCAAGTTCAGAAAGGAGTGGTGAATTCAGGCTTCCTGTTAATAAAAGCAGTCATGGGAAGAACCATGCCTTTGTGAGAGGCATTGAGGAGGGAGAAAAAAATGTGACAAAGAAAACATAAGAAGGAAGGAAGAAGAGTCAGAGAGGGAGGCTGAAGTCAAGGACAGAGAGCATTTCAATCAGGAAAATGTGGTTCCAGAATAGTATGCTTAGGGGGGAGGACAAGAGCACTCAGAATATTTCACTGGGTTTGGATTATTCAGGTATTTATTCAATAAGCTTGTATTGAATAATACAATAGTACAATAAGAATGTATTTGATTCCTCCCAGTGCCAGCCAGTCTCTTACTAGGGCCTTTCCAACTAGTTTCCAGACATTTCTCTTGCATTCCTAGCTAGCCTGGATTTTCTTTTTCTTTTTTTTTTTTACAAATAGTTTATTGTCAAATTAGTTTCCACATAACACCCAGTGCTCATCCCCACAAGTGCCCTCCTCCATGCCCACCCTCCTCCCCCCCACATCCACCAGTCTTCAGTTTTTGTCAGCATTCAAGAGTCTCTCATGGTTTGCCTCTCTCCCTTTCCCCCACCATTTCCGCCCTTCTTCTCCCCCTTGGTCCTCTGTTAAGTTCCTCCTAATCCTCCTATACGTGCACACATATGATATTTGTCCTTCTCTGCCTGACTTATTTCGCTCAGCATAACACCCTCAAGGTCCATCCATGTTGCTACACATGGCCAGATTTCATTGTTTCTCATTGCCATGTAGTATTCCATGGTATAGATAAACCACATCTTCTTGATCCATTCATCTGTTGATGGACACTTAGGCTCTTTCCATGTTTTAGCTATTGTGGAGAGTGCTGCTATGAACATTGGGGTACATGTGCTCCTATGCATCAGCATTTCTGTATCCCTTGGGTAAATTCCTAGCAGTGCTATTGCTGGGTCCTAGGGGAGTTCTATTGTTAGTTTCCTGAGGAACCTCCACACTGTTTTCCAGAGGGGCTGTACCAGTTTACATTCCCACCAACAGTGTAGGAGGGTGTCCGTTTCTCCACATCCTCGCCAGCATCTAGAGTTCTCTGATTGGCTCATTTTAGCCACTCTGACTGGCGTGAGGTGGTATCTCAGTGTGGTTTTGATTTGTATTTCCCTGATGAGGAGCGATGCTGAGCATCGTTTCATGTGTCTGTTGGCCATCTGGATGTCCTCTTTGGAGAAGTGTCTGTTCATATCTTCTGCCCATTTCTTCACTGGGTTGTTTGTTTTCCGGGCGTGTAGTTTGGTGAGTTCCTTGTAGATTCTGGATATCAACCCTTTATCTGATATGTCATTTGCAACTATCTTTTCCCATTCCGTTGGTTGCCTATTAATTTTATGGGTTGTTTCCTTGGCTGTGCAGAAGCTTTTAATCTTGATGAGGTCCCAGTCGTTTATTTTTGCTCTTAATTCCCTTGCTTTTGGGGATGTGTCAAGTAAGAAGTTGCTGCGGTGGAGGTCAAGGAGGTTGTTTCCTGCTTTCTCCTCTAGGGTGTTGATAGTTTCCTGTCTCACGTTCAGGTCCTTTATCCATTTTGAGTTTATTTTTGTGCATGGTGTGAGAAAATGATCTAGTTTCATTCTTCTGCATGTTGCTGTCCAGTTCTCCCAACACCATCTGTTAAAAAGGCTGTCTTTTTCCATCGGATATTCTTTCCTGCTTTGTCAAAGATTAGTTGGCTGTATACTTTGGGGTCCACTTCTGAGTTCTCAATTCTGTTCCATTGGTCTATGTGTCTGTTTTTGTGCCAATACCATACTGTCTTGATGATGACAGCTTTGTAGTAGAGGCTAAAGTCTGGGATGGTGATCCCTCCCGTTTTGGTTTTATTTTTCAGGATTACTTTGGCTATTCGGGGTCTTTTGTGGTTCCATACAAATTTTTGGATAGTTTGTTCTAGTTTTGAGAAGTATGCTGGTGCAATTTTGATTGGAATTGCATTGAATGTGTAGAGTGCCTTAGGTAGTAATGACATCTTAACTATATTTATTCTTCCTATCCATGAGCATGGAATGTTTTTCCACTTCTTTGTGTCTTCTTCAATTTCCTTCATAAGTTTTCTATAGTTTTCCTCATACAGATCTATTGTATCCTTGGTTAGGTTTATTCCGAGGTATTTTATGGTTTTTTGTGCAATTGTGAATGGGATCAGTTTCTTGATTTCTCTTTCTGTTGCTTCATTGTTGGTGTATAAAAATGCAACCGATTTCTGTACGTTGATTTTGTACTCTGCAACTTGGCTGAATTCTTGGATCAGTTCTAGTAGGCTTCTGGTGGAGTCTGTCGGGTTTTCTATGTAGAGTATCATGTCATCTGCGAAGAGTGAAAGTTTGACTTCCTCTTTGCCAATTCTGATGCCTTTGATTTCCTTTTGGTGTCTGATGGCTGATGCTAGGACTTCCAGCACTATGTTAAACAACAGTGGTGAGAGTGGACATCCCTGTCGTGTTCCTGATCTCAGGGGGAAAGCTCTCAGTTTTTCCCCGTTGAGGATGATGTTCGCTGAAGGCTTCTCATAGATGGCTTTGATGATGTTTAAGTAGGTTCCTTCTATCCCAACTTTCTCGAGAGTCTTTATTAAGAAGGGATGCTGTATTTTGTCAAATGCTTTTTCTGCATCTATTGACAGAATCATATGGTTTTTATCTTTTCTTTTATTAATATGATGCATCACATTGATTGTTTTGCAAATGTTGAACCAGCCCTGTAACCCAGGAATGAATCCCACTTGATCTTGGTGGATGATTCTTTTGATATGCTGCTGGATTCGATTTGCAAGGATCTTGTTGAGCATTTTTGCATCCGTATTCATCAAGGATATTGGCCTGTAGTTCTCTTTTTTTGCTGGATCTCTGTCTGGCTTGGGAATCAATGTTATACTGGCTTCATAAAATGAGTCTGGGAGTTTTCCTTCGCTTTCTATTTTTTGGAAAAACTTGAGAAGAATTGGGATTAATTCTGTTTTAAATGTCTGGTAGAATTCCCCAGGGAAGCCATCAGGTCCAGGGCTCTTATTTGTTGGGAGATTTTTGATAACTGATTCAATTTCTTCACTTGTTATGGGTCTGTTCAGGTTTTCTATTTCTTCCCGTGTGAATTTTGGTAGTGAGTGTGTGTTTAGGAATTTGTCCATTTCTTCTAAGTTGTCCAATTTGTTGGCATATAATTTTTCATAGTATTCCCTGATAATTGCTTGTATTTCTGAGGGGTTGGTTGTAATAAGTCCATTTTCATTCATAATTTTGTCTATTTGGGTGCTCTCTCTTTTCTTTTGGATAAGTCTGGCTAGAGGTTTGTCAATTTTGTTTACCTTTTCAAAAAACCAACTCTTGGTTTCATTGATCTGTTCAATTGTTTCTTTGGTCTCTATGTTGTTTATTTCTGCTCTAATTTTTACTATTTCTCTTCTTCTACTGGGTTTAGGGCGTTCTTGTTGCTCTGCCTCTAGTTCCTTTAGGTGAGCTGTTAGATTTTGGACTTGCGCTTTTTCTAATCTCTTGAAATAGGCCTGGAGAGCAATGTACTTTCCTCTTAGGACTGCCTTGCCGCATCCCATAGATTTTGAATTGTTGTGTTTTCATTTTCATTTGTTTCCATATATTTTTTAATTTCATCTCTAATTGCCTGATTGGCCCATTCATTCTTTAGAAGGGTGTTCTTTAACCTCCATGCTTTTGGAAGTTTTCCAGACTTCTTCCTGTAATTGATTTCAAGTTTCAAAGCATTGTGATCTGACAGTGTGCATGGTATGATCTCTATTCTTTTATATTTATTGAGGGCTGCTTTATGTCCCAGTATGTGATCTATCTTGGAGAATGTGCCATGCGCACTTGAGAAGAAAGTAAATTCCCTGGCCTCAGGATGTAAAGTTCTAAATATATCCGTCAGGTCCATCTGGTCCAATGTATCTTTCAAGTCCATTATTTCTTTAGTGATTTTCTGTCTGGTTGACCTATCCATTGCTGTAAGCGGAGTATTAAAGTCCCCTGCTATTAGCACATTCTTATCTATAAGCTTGCTTCTGTTTGTGATTAATTGTTTTAGATATTTAGGTGCTCCCATATTCGGTGCGTAGACATTTATGATTGTTAGTTCTTCCTGATGGATGGACCCTGTAATTATTATGTAGTGCCCTTCTTCATCTCTTGTGATTGTCTTTAATTTAAAGTCCAGTTTGTCTGATATAAGTATCGCTACTCCGGCTTTCTTTTGATTTCCTGTAGCATGATATATATTTCTCCATCCCCTTACTTTTAATCTGAAGGTATCTTCCCGTCTAAAATGAGTTTCTTGTAGACAGCATATAGATGGATTTTGTTTTTAATCCATTCTGCTACCCTATGTCTTTTGATTGGAGCATTCAGCCCATTTACATTCAGTGTTATTATTGAAATATGTGGGTTTAGAGTCTTTGTATCTTTTGTAGGGTTCATGTTTGTGGTGGTGTCTCTGGAATCTTTGTTCCTTGCAACCTTTCCTTCAGAGCATCCCCCTCAGGATTTCTTGTAGGCTGGCTTCGTGGTGACAAATTCTTTCAATTTCTGTTTATTTGGAAAGGTTTTTATCTCTCCTTCTATTTTGAATGACAGGCTTGCTGGATAGAGGATTCTTGGCTGCATATTTTTACTGTTCATCACATTGAAGATCTCTTGCCATTCCTTTCTGGCCTGCCACGTTTCAGTAGATAGGTCTTTCACCACTCTGATGGGTTTCCCTTTGTATGTGAGGGCCCTTTTCTCCCTAGCTGCTTTCAAAATTCTCTCTTTGTCCTTGTATTTTGCCATTTTGACGATGATATGTCGTGGAGAAGATCGATTCAAGTTACGTCTGAGGGGAGTCCTCTGAGCCTCTTGTATTTCCACATTGACTTCCTTCCCCAGGTTGGGGAAGTTCTCTGCTATAATTTGTTCCAGGACTCCTTCAGCACCTTTCCCTCTCTCTTCGTCTTCTGGGATTCCTATGATATGGATATTGTTGCGTTTGACTGTGTCGCTGAGCTCTCGAATTCTTCTTTCCTGTTCCTGGATCAGTTTGTCTCTTTTTTTGTCAGCTTCTTGTTTCTCTAGAATGGTGTCTTCTAAATCACTTATTCTCCTTTCTGCCTCTTCAAGCCGTGCATTGGAGGCCTCTAATTTATTATCGATCTCATTTATCGCATTTTTTAATTCTTCATGCCTATTTTTATTTTCCATTCTGTCTGTAGCCATAGTTTCTTTGATGTCGCCTATGTTTTTTTCAAGCCCTGCTATTAATGTCACCATTATTATTTTAAAGTCTTGTTCACTTATGCTGCTGATATTTGTTTTGAGCAGTTCATTAGCTGTCATTTCTTCTTGGAGTTTCTTTGGAGGAGAGCTCTTTCGTTTCGTCATTTTAGTTAGCTTTCCGGCTCTTGTTGGTTTTAAAGACCTGTTATGCTCTCTGTTTCTATGAGCACTGCTATATCCAAGAAGACTCTTTGACTTTCCAGGGCCTATCCTTTCAGAGATTTTTTTTGAATGGTATCCCTCGGTCACTCTTGTTGGGACCTTAGTTATTTTATTTTCCTATTCGTAGTGATATTTGGGACTCTTCACCTTGTGTACTCTAGCTTGTTTCTTGAGGTAGCCCTGGAAAAGAAAACAGACAGACAAACACACAGGGAGCAGGAGCACACAAATGCACAGGCTGATTCAACTAACATGCAAAGTGAGAGGGAAAACGAAAAAGTTAATAGAAAAGACGGAGGAGGGAGGGCGAATAGGGAGCATAAAATACATAAAAAAGTCAAAAAGGGGAAAAGACAAGGAAAAAAGAAGAAAACCGAAGGACAAAGAACGGTTTAAAGCATGTACCTGGATTTCCCAGCTACAGTTAAATAGCCGTGTGTATGCAGTGCTGGTTGAAGAGCATAGAGAAAAAGAGAGAAGGCAGGGTGAGACAAGGCAGATTTGGAAATAGAATGAACAGGCAGAAGGGATAAGAAACTTTTTTCAAAGAGGTAAAGGGTAGAATGTGGTTGGATAGGTGAGAGAAGGATGCTGCAATTATCCAGAGAAACTATATAGTCTAATTACTCCTGAGAGAAATAGCTGAAAAAGTCGGTAGGTGTAGAATTTACATTTACAGAATGGACTTGTGATTGTTTAAGCAAGCTGGCAACCAGAGTTAATCAGGTCAGTGTTTTGGGGAAAAAAGCGAGAAAAGAGAAAGAAGAAGAAAAAAAGAGAAAAGAAAGGGGAAAAAAAAAAGAAGAAAAAAAAAAGGAAAAAAAAAAAAAAAGGGAGGAGGGCACCTCTCAGGCAGGGATGGGCGTGGCGTGATCCGATGCCTCAGGCGGGGGTTCTGCCTTGGCGATTGTGGGGAGGAGAGTGACGGTGCTCCAGTCCCTTCTTGAACCCCGCGCTGCAGCTCGCTTTTTTTTTTTTTTTGGCGTGTCAACTCCCCGTTCCGGGGACGCAGCCGAAGTTGGTTGCACTCTTCAACCCAGGCCAGTTCCAATCTCCAAATCCCAGCCCGCGCCCCGCTGAAGTTGCCTTAGACACAGCTTCCCAGACAACCCCCTCGGGCTATTCCAGGCTCCCTGCTGAGCTCTGGGGGCGGAGTCAGGATCGCTGCTTTCTTCTCTGGTCGGCTCTGGTGCGCATGCGCGGGGGCTTGCCTGCAGCGTCCGCGTAGCCTGAGCCCGCTGGAGTGAGGAAAACCGTGTCTCTCTATGGCTCGTCACCCGAAACATGAACTCACAGGCAAATTTCCCAGTTTTTAACTCTTTGCCTTCCCTCTCGAGTTCCAGCCAGCCAGGAGCGCGGACGCCTGGTGTCTGCGCGTCTCCTTCAGGGGTCCCAGCCGCCCTGGAGCTACAATGGCAGCAGGCGCGCCGCCGCTGGAGTGAGGAAAACCGGGTCTCTCTATGGCTCGTCACCCGAAACACGAACTCACAGGCAAATTTCCAGTTTTTAGCTTTTTGCCTTCCCTCTCGAGTTCCAGCCAGCCAGGAGCGCGGATGCCCGGTGTCTGCGCGTCTCTTTCAGGGATCCCAGCCGCCCTGGAGCTACAATGGCGGCAGGCGCACCCGCTCCGCTTTAAAACCCAACCTCCAGGAGCGGCACAAAGAAGCAGTTTGTGTGCTCAGCCTCCCCCAGGACCAGTTGTCGCGAGGGGACCTGGTGTGCAGATATTTGGCAAGTACGGTTTTTCTATGCACCGAGCGGAGACTTTTCTGTCTCGGACTCTCTCCTTTTCCCCTCTCACTCCCCGTAGAGGGTAGAGGGGGATCGCCTCCCACCCTGGAGGCTCCGATCCCGGCCCGATTTTACCTTCCCCGGTTCGCACTCACGTTAGAAGGCTTTCTCAGTGGATTCTGCGTCCTTTTTTCTCCTAGTCTCTCAGGTTTTGTATGGTTTCCAATGGCTTCAGATCTTTTCTGTGTGATGTATGGGTGCGAGTGCAAGTACGGAGCTCCTTACTTCTCCGCCATCTTGCCTCTCCCCCCCTAGCCTGGATTTTCTGCTGGTGCATACTCATCCTTCTAACTTCAAGAAAGTTCTCTGGATCAAGCATGCTCAAAGCCAGCTCTTCCTTTCTTGAGGGTACTCTGGGGACCTGTGTACTCCCACTAGGCTAATTTGTGATTCTCAATGTGTTCCATATGTTTTACACGTCTACTCTAATTTCCCCAAATAGACTTCTGGCTCCTCAGAGGACAAGGCTAGGCATTTTATACTGGCAGAGCTCACCAGCTTCCCCATGCCACTTACAGACCCTGAGACAGAGGCTGGGAGCCTTCCAAGTTGAGGGGCCAGTGATGTGAAGGGAATGGTTCAAAGGAGCAAGAAGCATTTGAAGAACCAGGAGAAGGAAGCATGGCAGGGCCCAGAGAGCACAGACTTTGTGAAGGCTGGTGTCATGGGCAGAGATGCATCATGCAGAGCCCAGGCAGAGTGAGTGACCAGGCCCAGCCAGTCACCAGGTCTAACTCTGAAAGCAATGCTGTTCCCTGTCCTGTCCCACTATGTATGACCTCCAAGGCCTGCCCTTTTCACATGTTGACTACTTTCTGTATGCCTGCTTCTCCTTTTATTCCCTGATTAAAATCAGGGAATCTCACATTAATAAGTGGGTTGAAAGAGTCACCTGGGAAAAGATATATATGAGTCACACTCCCCTGACATTGCTGCTACCCTGATCTGTCACACTTCCAGGAGAGAAGGGCTCTAGACCCTGTCTGTAATGTCTCAGGAAAGGATGCAAGGTTATGAAGTCCACCATGCCACAGAGTCTGGTTTTCATATTCTTGTCCCTGACTGACCTCCCTGCCAGTGCAACAAAGCTTCTTCTGTAAGCTTTCCATTGCTTTTCCACTGTACCTCCTGCCCACAGCACTTCCTCTGAAGTGCCGCCCAAAAGGCATGTCTTAGGTGTGCTTGCTTTTGTTGTTTCTCAGCTATTAATGCACTTGGTTGTGATGACTTAAGAGCTCTCAAGATTCCCTATAACAAAAATGTCCCCAAGCTGCTCTCAAAGCCTAAACCTTAGCCTCATCCACAGGGGCATTGAACAGAGCATCATAGTTGGAGGAAAGCTTTGTATTTGCAGGATGGATTCTCTCACTCATGGACACTTGACAAATACAAGTTGAGGCACCCAGAATCCCTGGGACAACTCTCTAAGCACTGTTGTTGGAACCCCTTCCCTGTGCCTAGACCCATGTGACTGTTTTTGAAAATCTTTCTTTGGCTAAGCTGAAACCTCTGTAATTCAGAATTATTGCCATTTTTTAAAGTTTATTTATTTAACTAGACAGAGAATGTGTGAGTGGGGGGAGGAGCAGAAACAGAGGGAGAGAGAGAATCCCAAGCAGGCTCTGCACTGTCAACACAGAGCCCAACACATGGTTTGAATCCACGAACCATGAGATCATGACCTAAGCCAAAATCAAGCATCAGATGCTTAATCAACTGAGCCACCCAGGCACCCCTGCCATTTTAAACCAAATTTGAATTCATGAAAAGCCTAAAATTGTGGAATGCTAATGAATGCAGCATATATCTTTTAAAGAGCATTGGGTGATCTTCTGTAATGAACATGTAGGCATCATGGAGGATACACACACACACATTGGAATTACATGAAGAGTGGGCTTGGGAAATGTCAAATTACTAATACTTCTGTACTTTAAGGGCCTTCCCTGCAATCTAGGTTATTTTGCTTATCAACACAGGGAAGTGCTGGAATAAACCATGCTTGCTGGCCAAACTCTATCCATCCTTGGAGACCAATTCAAATCTACTTTTTCCACCAAGATGGTCTGTTCTCACTGATCATCCTCATCATGACTCGCTGCCAAGTTTATTATCTATTCCACTTATTTTGCTCTGAATTATTAACATAGTAACCAGGTGGAACTCCATACATGTTAAGGACCACTTAATTGGGAGGCATTTTGAAATTTTATCGGGGTGGTTTTTGGTTTTTATAATAATTGTAAAGCAGTAGTAGCATGCGGTGGAAAGAGAACGGGATATGGAAAGTCCAGCAATGCTGGGGACAGTTCCATATAACACAGAACTGCCTCACATCTTACATAAGCTTTGAGTGTCCCACTGGACACCTAGAGGCTGAATGCATGCCTTGACATGTGGTGGGATTTCACACAGGAGACATGATTTATATTATGCTATGTCACTATCCCATCCTATGTCACAACATCAGACATTATTTTGACATTGCAGTTATAAATAAAGATAAGCTCGTTTGTGAGAAATAACATGCCTCCTCATTTTCTCCTCAAGCCTGTACCTTGAATTGGTATGTTGCCCCTGCTTCAATTAAAGCTATTTCTCTCTCTCTCATTTCATGCACAAATAAATCTGGCCTGTTACTAGTTACTCTAGTCCTAGAATATATGTATTTATACCTCTGCTCTTTCATTTAATGTACTTCTTGCAAAAAAGAACTTCTGGCCTCACTTTTCTTGAATCCAAATATATTCTCTATAAGCAGGTGCAACTATCTGTCTACTTCATTGCATCATCTATTGTAGCTGTTTCCGAAAATTTTCATTTCAAAGTAGATATTATTTATTTTAAAATACTTGCTTTTTACTTCTCTTTTACATTGTAGTTAGGACATTATACTGATTTTTATTATGAATATTAGTATGTTATAATATCTGCAAAATTCAGTTTGGTAAATGAGGCATGACAAATTATTTGTTATAAAAGGGATATTGAATACAATAGATTTGAAAACCACTGATCGCTTACAATCCCTCATATTTCAAAGGAAGAAAGTGAGGTACAGAAAAATTAAATGACCTGATCAACAAATTTGCTGATCTGGAATTTAAACTCTGATTTGACTTTCAGTCTATTTCTTCTATTTCATTCTCTAATTTTAGTTGAATATGGAGTAGCTCTCATTTCAACAGTAGAATTATACTCACAATCTCCTTGAGAACAGAGCCATTTTGTACATTCCTTTTCTGTAATCATCACAGTGGCTAACACAGCATTAGATATACAGTAGTTGCCTAATCTATACTTAATATATCAGTTGGATTCAATTGAATTGCATCAAATTGAAATCAAATTATTTGAGCTGAATAGCAGAGCATTAATGTTTTATAGGAAGTAGTGTCTTCCAATATGAAACAATCAAAGCCATCAGTTCTGAGCTAGGAAGCCACTATTGGCACAACTACATCAGATGCCCCTCTTCACTTCCCCTCCTATCTCTCATTTGTTTCCAGGAACTTGCCATGGAATTACACTTTTATCTCCCTTCTTCCCATCCCTGACATTCTTGGCTCAGGGCCCTTCTAAGAGACCTACCAGCATTCATCTCTGGCTGTCCTTTTACTAGCCATATCCTCTAGGATAGAGACTGGATGCCATGCTGGGATATTCCCGGCCTTAAAGATATTTTCAAGGGAAGTCTTAAAAGTCAGTTTCCCCTTGTTCATTTTCTTCAGGTTCTGAATTATCTTTTTCCTTACTCTTTCTAAATGTGTTAAGAAATTTTGTCTACAATGAGACACTTTGTTGACATGCTACAGGAGCTAATTTTACATGTCAGTAGGAATGGCATCAAAACACTGACTCAGAATCTATATTCCAAAAGTAGATTAATTGTTCTATCTTCCCAGTGAATGTACATGTGTGTGTATATATTTGTGAGTGTATGCACATAAAGGGGAGGGAGAGAAAAGATCACCTCTTTTCGGCCATATCTAATTTAGCTGCCAAAAATAAAAATAAGCAGCAAGGAGGTGGGAGGTACATGAAGGAGTGTCAAAAGCTCTTTGCAAAACAGTAGGGTCATGAGAGTTGTGTCCAGATAGCATGACCTACAAGGATAAAATAGTCTGGGACAATAATAGAAAAATATATGTCATGGGTCTAGACACTGCATAGAGCAAACTAATCAGACATAAATCCTGCTTTCATAGACAACATTCCCAAACACATGCGCGCGCGCACACACACACACACACTGCCATCAGCACACTACCACCACCATCAGCAATAACAACAATAAACAAAATAGTCTGGCTTTTGACATATATGAAAAAGTTATGAGATCCTTGCTTTCATTGAACAACCAAAAATACATAATACATACATACATGCATACATACACACACACACACACATACATACATACATACATACATATAAGTTCTAAAAACTGTCAAAGAACTGAAGACACAAACTGAAACAAACTAATAAGAGAGAGTTACCACATCATCCCAGGCCTTCCCATGACTTCCAAAGCCGGGAAGAACAGTCAAAGAGCTAAATGCAAACTTCCAATGAACAGAGGGCAGCAAGTAGGACTTGGTGGCAAAAAGAAGTCACTAATGACCCAAAACTTTCCATTCAGCTATGAAACATGGAGAAGTCTCCCATGTATCTGAAAGCTGGTGGCTTGGCTGTGAATCAGAGCAAATTTCCAGAATTTCACTATTTGTGAGATCTCAGTTCCTAATGAAAAGTAAATACCCATCCTATTCTCAAAGTATTGGGCTCTAGTGGGGAACTGAGTGAAACTAAAGGGGATAACAAAGCCCAGATCTATTTTGACCCAGGCTAATCCTCATCACATTGACTTAGCCCTCATTCTTATGGTGGAAGAGAAAAACACGAGTGAAGCATTACAGAAGCGAATATTATTGGCTTCAGTTTTTAGTGTTCTTCTATGTGCTATAAGAGCACAAAAAGGGAAAAATGTAATCCAAAGTCAAGATAGTAATAGAAGCAGTACCAGAGATAGCCTAGTTGTTGGAGTGATCAAAGACTTAAAAATAATTATGGAAAAATGCTAAAGGATCTACTAGAAAGATGAATCTATGTGTGAAGAATAGAAAAAATTAGAAACATGGAAGCTACAAGAAAAAAGAACGAAATGTAAATGCTAGAAATGAAAACATGTAGTATCATAAATAAGGACTTTATTAAATGGATTAGTAGAATACTGAACACAGAAGAGGAGAGACCCAATAAACCTAAAGATACATCAACAGAAAATATCTAAACTGACACACAAAGACAAAAATAGGTGAATAAGAAATAGAACAGAGCATCCTAGACCTGTTGTATGTTAGCAAATATTTCAACATACAAGCAACTAGAGTCTCAGAGAAGGAAGAGAGAGTATGGGGCAGCAGAAATATTTCAGGAGTGATGAGTAATAAACTGTTGAAAGATATCAACTGACAGATCTCAAAAGGTCAATATATCTCAAGCAGGGTACTTACAAAGAAAACCACACCTAGGTACACAGTAATCAAACATCCTAAAGTTAAAGATAAAAAGCAGATCTTGGTTTGTTTTTGTTTTTGTTTTTGTTTTTGTTTTGTTTTACCATAGCTCCGGGCAAGACCAACATGGATGCACTGTCATGATTAACTCTAGAACAAGTCTTTCTATTCAGATATATTTTCCCTTGTCTCATTCATATCCCTCCCATCTGCTAGACTGGGCACTCTGGTCATTGGTTTAATTAAATAGTCACATTTAATCCATTCTCTAAATGTATATTCTACACATCCACTGCTACCTTTCTATCTCTCACTCTGGAGTAATCAGACTATATAGTTTCTCTGAGTAAAATTATCTTCATTTCTTTCTCCTAATCTCCTACCATATTCTCCCCTTTCTCTCTCTGAATTAAGCCTCTGAATTAGTCTCTCTGCCTGGTCATTGTCCAATTTTGCTTCCTCTCCGCCCTGTCATTTCTCTTTTTGTATATGCTCTTCCATCAGCACTGCATACACCCTGCTCTTTATTTGTAGTTCAGAATTCTGGTTTTATGCTTTTAGACTGTCCTTTGTCTTTTTTTCTTCTCTTTTTTTCTTTTTCCCTTTCAGTTTGCTTATTTGTTGGGTTTGTCTGTGCGCTTGTGTGCCTTTGTTCCCTGTGTGTTTGTCTGTCTGTTTTCCTTTCCAGGGCTACCTCAAGAAATAAGCCAAAGTACACATGATGGAGAGTCCCAAATACCACTATGAGTAGGGAAATAAAATAACCAAAGTATCAACAAGAGAGACCAAGAGACGTTATTAAAAGAACACTTCCTGAATCGACAGGCCCTGGACAGTCAATGAGCCTTCTTTAATATAGCAGTACTCACAGGTGCAGAGTGCATAACAAGCTTTTAAAACTAACAAGAGACAGAAAGCTAGCCAAAATGATTAAACTGAAGAATTCTCCTCTAAAGAAATTCCAGGAAGAAATGATAACTAAAGAACTGCTCAAACAGATAGAAACAACATAAATGAACAAGAATTTAGGACACTAGTCATAAAATTAATCGCTGGGATTGAAAAAGCCATGGAAGACATTAGAGAAGCTATTGCTACAAAGACTATGGAGCTTAAAAATAGTTGTGATGAATTTAAAAATGCTATAAATGAGGTGCATAATAAAATGGAGACGTCCAATGCATGGACTGAAGAGGGAAAGAGGAGAATAGGTGAATTAGAAGACACAATTATAGAAAAAGAGGAAGCCAAGGAAAAGAGAGATAAACTGATCAGGGAACACGAAAGGAGGGTTCAAGAGCTGAGCGATACAATCAAATGGAACAATATCTGTATCATGGGAATTCCAGAAGTGGAAGAGAGAGGGAAAGGCGCTGAAGGAGTACTTGAACAAATTATAGCTGAGAACTTTCCCAATTTGGGGAGGGAAACAGACATTGAAATCCAAGAGGCACAGAGAACTCCCCTCAGACATAACCTGAATCGATCTTCTGCACAACAAATCATAGTGAAACTGGCAAAATATAAGGACAAAGAGAGAATTCTGAAAGCAGCTAGGGATAAAAGGGCCCTAAAATACAAAGGGACACCTATCAGAGTACTTACAGACCTATCTCATGAAACTTGGCAGACCAGAAAAGAATGGCAGGAAATCTTCAGTGTGATGAACAGAAAAATATGCAGCCAAGAATCTTCTATCCAGCAAGCCTGTCATTCAGAATAGAAAGAAAGATAAAAGTCTTCCCAAATAAATAAAAATGGAAAGAATTAATCACCACTAAACCAGCCCTCCAAGAAATCATAAGGGGACTCTATGAGGATAATGTTGCAAGAAACACAAAGTACTAGAAAGACCACCACAAGCATGAATCCTACAAAGAACACAATGACTCTAGGGGCACCTGGGTGGCTCAGTCGGTTAAACGTCCGACTTCAGCTCAGGTCATGATCTCACGGTTCGTGGGTTTGAGCCCCACATCGGGCTCTGTGCTGACAGCTAGTTCAGAGCCTGCAGCCTGCTTCAGACTCTGTCTCTCTCTCTCTCTCTCTCTCTCTCTCTCTTTCTCTCTCTCTCTCTCACCCTCCCCTGCTCACACTGCCTCTCTCTCTCTCAGAAATAAATTAAAACATTAAAAAAAAATTTTTTTTAAAAGAGCACAATGACTCTAAACCCATATTTTCCAAAAATAACACTGAATGTAAATGGGCTAAATGCTCCAAGCAAAAGACATAGAATAGCAGAATAGATTAAAAAAAAAAAAAAACCATGTATTTGCTATCTAGAAGACACTCATTTTAGACCTGAGGACACCTTCAGATTGAAGGTAAGGGAACGGAGAAATATCTATCATGCTACTGGAAGTCAAAAGAAAGCTGGAGTAGCTATACTTACATCAGACAAACTGGACTTTAAAGTAAAGACAGTAAAAAGGGATGAAGAAGGACATTATATTATAATTACAGGGTTTATCCATCAGGAAGAGCAAACACAGGAGCACCCAAATACATAAAACACTTAATCACAAAAATAAACAATCTTATGGATGAGAATGTGCTAATAGCAGGGGACTTTAATACTTCACTTAAGGCAATGGATAGATCAACTAGACAGAAAATCACTAATGAAACAATGGACTTGAATGACACATTGGACCAGATGGATTTGACAGATATATTTAGAACTCTACATTCTGAGGCTATGGAATTCACTTTCTTCTCAAGTGCTCATGGCACATTCCCCAAGATAGATCACATACTGGGTCATAAAGCATCCCTCAATAAATATAAAAGAATTGAGATCATACCATGCACACTTTCAGATCACAATGCTATGAAACTTGAAATCAATTACAGGGGGGTGCCTGGGTGGCCTAGTCGGTTAAGCGTCCGACTTTCGCTTAGGTCATGATCTCGCGGTTTGTGGGTTCGAGCTCCGCGTCGGGCTCTGTGCTGACTGCCAACTCAGAGCCTGGAGCCTGTTTCAGTCTGTGACTCCCTCTCTCTCTGACCCTCCCCTACTCACGCTGTCTCTCTCTCTCTCCTAAAAAATAAATAAAACATTTAAAAAAAATCAATTACAGGAAAAAGCCTGGAAAACCTCCAAAAACATGGAGGTTAAAGATGCCCTACTAAAGAATGAATGGGCCAATCAGGTAATTAGAGAAGAAATTTTAAAATATATGGAAATAAATGAAAATGAAAATACAACCATTCAAATTCTATGGGATGCGGCAATGGCAGTCCTAAGAGGAAAGTACATTGCACTCCAGGCCTACTTCAAGAAATTAGAAAAAGCACAAGTACTAAATCTAACAGCACACCTAAAGGAACTAGAAGGAGAGCAACAAGAGCATCCTAAACCCTGTAGGAGAAGAGAAATAATAGAAATCAGGGCAGAAATAAACAATACAGAATAAAACAAAAAAATAACCAGTTGAACAGATCATGAAGCCAAGAGTTGGTTTTTTGAAAAAATAAAACTGATAAACCTCTAGTGAGGTTTCTGAAAAAGAAAAGAGAGAACACCCAACTAGACAAAATCATGAATGAAAATGAATTTATTACAACCAATCCCTCAGAAGTCCAAGCAATTATCAGGGAATTCTATGAAAAATTATATGCCAACAAACTGGACAACTTAGAAGAAATGGACAAATCCTAAATGCACACACAGTACCAAAATTCACAAGGGAAGAGATAGAAAATCTGAATACATCCATAACTAATGAGCAAATTGAATCAGCTATCAAATATTTCCCAACAAATAAGAGCCCTGGGCCAGATGGCTTTCCTGGGGAATTCTACCAGACATTTAAATTAGAGTTAATACCTATTCTTCTCAAGCTATTCCAAAAACCAAAAACCAAAAACCAAAAACCAGAAATGGAAGGAAAACTTCCGGACGCATTCTACAAAGCCAGCATCACTTTGATTCCCAAGCCAGATAGAGACTCAGCAAAAAAAGAGAACATCAGTCCAATATCCTTGATCAATACAGATGCAAAAATCCTCAACAAGATACTTGCAAATAGAATTCAACAACACATAAAAAGAATTATCCACTTAGATCAAATGAGATTCATTCCTAGGTTTCAGGGCTGGTTCAATATTCACAAATCAATCAGTGTGATACATCACATTAACGAAGAAAAGATAAAAACCATATGATCCTGTCAATAGATGCAGAAAAAGCACTTGACGAATTCAGCATCCTTCTTAATAAAGACCCTCAAGAAAATCAGGATACTAGGAGCTTACTTAAACATCATAACGGCCATCTATGAGAAGCCCTCAGCTAACATTATCCTCAATGGGGAAAAACAGAGCTTTCCCCCTGAGATCAGGAACATGACAGGGATGTCCACTCTCACCACTGTTGTTTAACATAGTGCTGGAAGTCCTAGCATCAGCCATCAGACAACAAAAGGTAATATAAGACATCAGAATTGGCAAATAAGAATTCAAACTTTCACTTTTCGCTTTTTCACTTTTTTTCACTTTCATTTTTCAAACCATCAAAACCCTAGAGGAAAAAGCAGGAAACAACCTCCTGACCTCAACTGCAGCTATTTCTTACTTGACACATCCCCAAAGGCAAGGGAATCAAGAGCAAAAATGAACTATTGGGACTTCATCAAGATTAAAAGCTTCTGCACGGCAAAGAAAACAATCCATAAAACTAATAGGCAACCGATGGAATGGGAAAAGATAGTTGCAAATGACATATCAGATAAAGGGTTAATATCCAGAATCTATAAGGAACTCACCAAACTCCATACCCAAAAAACAAACAACCCAGTGAAGAAATGGGCAGAAGATATGAACAGACACTTCTCCAAAGAGGACATCCAGATGGCCAACAGACACATGAAACGATGCTCAGCATCCCTCCTCATCAGGGAAATACAAATCAAAACCACACTGAGATACCACCTCACGCTGGTCAGAGTGGCTAAAATGAACAAATCAGAGAACGCGAGATGCTGGCGAGGATGTGGAGAAACGGGCACCCTCCTACACTGTTGGTGGGAATGTAAAGTGGTGCAGCCCCTCTGGAAAACAGTGTGGAGGTTCCTCAGGAAACTAACAATAGAACTCCCCTAGGACCCAGCAATAGCACTGCTAGGAATTTATCCAAGGGATACAGAAATGCTGATGCACAGGAGCACATGTACCCCAATGTTCATAGCAGCACTCTCCACAATAGCTAAAACGTGGAAAGAGCCTAAGTGTCCATCAACAGATGAATGGATCAAGAAGATGTGGTTTATCTATACCATGGACTACTACATGGCAATGAGAAACAATGAAATCTGGCCATGTGTAGCAACATGGATGGACCTTGAGGGTGTTATGCTGAGTGAAATAAGTCAGGCAGAGAAGGACAGATGCCATATGTTTTCACGTATAGGTGGATTAGGGGAAACTTAGTGGAGAACCATGGGGGAGGAGAAGGGGAAAGTAGTTGGGGAGAGGGAGGGAGGCAAACCATGAGAGACTCTTGAATACTGAGAACAAATTGAGGGCTGATGGGAGTGGGGGAGAGGGGATGGGAGGAGATGGGACGGCTTTTGTTGGGATGAGCACTGGGTGTTATATGGAATCCAACCTGACAATAAACTATGAAGGGAAAAAAATAAATTCCTTAAATTAAAAAAAAAGATAAATAGCAGACCAAAAAAAAAAAAAAGACACAATATATCCTCGGAAACAATGATGAAAAGAACATCATGAAAAGTAAAGATGCAGGTGTATTTCTAACGCCTTCTCTACAACTTCCTAATTGACTTTTCTCCAGAAAAGTCTGGAAATACTTTTTCAGAGTATACTCTGAAATACTAAAATACTCTGAAATACTGTCAACAAGAGGGAATGGAATGACATAAAGTGCTGGGAAAAAAATGTCAACTTAGAATTCTATCCAATAAATATGTCCTTCAGTCTGTGTATACTTCTATACAAATATATAATTGTATATATATGCACACACACATTATAGGACTATATATTTACATATATATTTATATATTGCATATATGTATTATATAATACAAATTATATATTACATATTAAATATAATTATATATGGATATAAATATATTTTAGATGCAAGTATATATTTATGCATAACATACATGTTTCATGTATATAAGTATGAAGGATATATCCATTGGGTAAAGTTCTAAAGTGACACATTAAATACATCTAGATGACATGCATAAAAGAATATTTAGTTTTTAAGTTTATTTATTTATTTTGAGAAAGACAGAGAGCATGAGCAGGGGAGTGGCAGAGAGAGGGAGAGAGAGAATCCTGTGCAGGCTCTGCTATCAGCACAGAGCCTGATGTAGGTATCAAACCCACAAACTGTGACTGAAATCAAGAGTCAGACACCCAACTGACTGAGCCACTCAGGCACCCCAAAATAGTGACTTTTTAAAGCAAAAACAATAGCAATCGATTATAGGGTTTATAGCATATATAGTAAAATATAGACAAAAAGAGCACAAAAGAATATATGGAATTATACAACTGCAGACTCATTCATTTTTGTGAAATAGTACATGTAATTTTGTGCTAGTTCCATTTATTATTGACAATTTTTTGAGAGAAGAATAAATGCATTAATTTCAAGAAAGATTAAGATTGGCTTCCTTCTGCTTTTGGTTCTATGTATGTAAAGCCCCTTTAATATTGTTATTCTAGAACATATTTTACTTTCTTTTTTTCTTGACCCAATGAAACAACACAATTCCAAAGTAGAAATTCTCAGCCATTCTGTTAACACTGCTAGCAAATTTATTATAATATTTACAAGTAACATGGTGCAGAGCAAAGTGTATTGGATTTAGAGTAAGGCAGTCTAAATTCTAGCTCTATCACTTGGCCATTGTGAGACATTGGGCATGTAACTTAAACTTTATTAACTTAATTTTCTCATTTGTAAAAGGAAGTCAATAATTCCCATTTCACAAGATCATTGAGGCTCAAAACCATGCCAATTCCTCAACCCCCTTCAAGCTCCAAACCTACTTGGTAACCAAGAAAAGCTAGTTCAATTCAGTATGTATTTGTTAACTTGGAACCTCTGGAAATTTCACTTCTTTCCCTTTATACAATAGCCAGGGAATGATATCTTTGTTCTAAACAACGGTAAAAAAGAAAAAGAAAATAACATTATTTGAGACTTAAAAAGCCACATTTGAATGAGCCACAGTAAGCACAATGACACAGAAACAAGTACATTTTTCTGCAGATACTTTTGGAGTTCTCAAGTACTTGGAGGTCAAATCTAGAAAATTCATAAGAAGATTTATAAAGTCCTAGAAAGCCTTGAAGTGTATGAAGAAAGAAAGGAGAAAGGAAACTTCATGCTTGCCTGATTCTGTGCAGCCTAGTACAGGGGGAGAGAGGGGCTTCTCTCTGGAAGAGAAAACATGCAGGTGTATTTCTAACCCCTTCTCTACAACTTCCTCACCATGTGACTCCATGGAAAGTCCTTGACTTTCCTGACCTTTAGTTTCTACCACTGTAAAATGACATAATAAAATCTACCTTCAAGGCTGTTGAAAATAATGAGATCAGTATATAAAGCAAAGGTTGAAAACTAGAAATCTTTGGGTCTTACCTGCCTGGCATATATATCTTATTTAGCCTTCAGAATATGACATAATGTTTCCTATTTTTTGAATTGTTTGTCTATCATTTATAAGATATTTTACATTTTAAAAATCTGCATTTCTGTATTCATTTCAAAAATGGAAAGATCTGGTAAACTTATACCTAAAGATTGACCAGTTAAAGCTAAGGAATAACTACCTTCTGTATACAAGGATTAGTTTCTCCAGATAGCCTCATACTTCGTCTTTCCTTATTGTCTCACCTGTACTAAAGACCTATTTATTTGTATTACTTGCCTGGCCCTATGGAAACTGTTTCCCATTAGTAGTGTAACATGTCTAGCAGTGCAACTGAGAGTTAATACATATCCACTTTCCACTCTGTCCTCTACCTTAAAGGTCCCTTGACCAAATGGGGTTTGGAAAGGAACACAACTGGTGGGTTTATTTCCTTAAGAGACAGACCCTTCTCTTAACCTAGCACATTAGCCAATTATCCTCATTTTAAGAACATAAATGGGGAAAATGGGATCAGTAACACTTTCTTTGCCTAAAGACATAGACTTCTTACTCAGCACCTTGGGGTCGGAGCTAGCTACAGAGGGACATCATGATGTATTAAATAAATTCTAAATATTTTCCAGGAACCTGGAGTCTCTATATGAGACCCCATTTGGATTTCATGTACCTCAGCTCTGAAAGGAAGTGGTATGGACACTGTGCTCTGAAGTTCAGAAAGACGAGTAGGAAATCAGAGGTAATTCTCCCACAGAGACCCCCTTACAGTTTACTAGTCTTTGACTCTTGTCCAAATCCATCAGTGCAAGCTTCATTAAAGGAAACCACAGTCCTCCAGAGGGCCAGGTGAAAGTGGCAGTGTTTGATTTCACCCAAGGCATTAGGAGCTGCAGGAGAGTCCTGTATTATGAAGAAGGGAAAGCTGGTGAGCTGTGGGGGAGGTAGTGCAGGAGTGGCATTCCATGGGATATGACTCCTTATGGTAAATGAGTTTATTATTGCAAAAGAGAACTAGAATGTGTTTGAAGTCGTGGGAAAACTGAAAACTGTAGCTCAGCTTCTGGCTTACCATGGCAGGTTACAGATATATAGATCATTCAGGTCAGGTGAGAGAGTTTTCTAGATTCATTAAGATGAAAAGCATTCATATGTCAACATCTGCCGTCTATGATTAAAAATTTACTGAAGGCATCTGACCTCCCTCTCTCCCCAGAGCAGTCAATTATGGGCATCAGGGAGAGCTGAGGTCTCTGAGTGGCCATCTGGAGGTGAGAAAACAAGAAACATAGAGTCAAGGAAGGAGCCCTTATTTCAAATGAGTGGGCTGGGATCAGATGAGAGCCTGATGGGATGGGATTGTGGACATCAGTAGAAAGCAATAAAATGTAACTTCTTTCAGGAACTTTGTCTTCCACATATGGAATTCTCAAATATCACAGCTGGAAGAGATTAAGAGGATAGCTAGTTCAGTCTCCTTTGCACCCTTAATAGACAAGGAAATGACTCTCAAACTTTCATACTGAGTTGGAAGAAAAGCTGGTGTTACAACTCCTGGATCCTAGACCAGTGCCTTTCATGACCCCAGGTGGCATTTCCCTGGCCTCTGCCTTGGCCTGGCCTGGCTTCAACATTCCCAAACCACAAAACTTGGGTAAAGAAGAGTTGGAGTCATAAGCTCCTACCCTCAGGAACTCTGATCATCTGACTAGATGGATCTGATTCACTTCTTATCTTCAGTATGAGGGTCATGGCTAAGGTCTACAGTGGTGGTATCCACTAATCTTATTCTGGAATTCAAGCTTCCCATCAATAACTGGAATTTATCTTAATAATGAATCTACCTATTATTTGTTGACAACCTATGACGTACTAGACATTGAGATAAACACTGATCTTTCATTGATTTCTCATTAAAACCCTACTGAGTGACCACACCCACTTTATAGATGAAAAAATGTACCCCAAGTCTCACCACAAGAAGCAAGAGGTGTTCCAGTTCTGCCTGAAGGTGGGGCCCATGCACCTTCAGGCACCCTCTTCCCAGCCAACTGGTCTCTTCACATCCCTCCACCAACAGTGTGGTATTACTATCAATCTCGAGACTGAGTTCCATCACCCACACAAGGGATACTTCTCATTACTCCAAGGTATCTGGAAGGCTGTCTTCCTCCTCCCTCCCTCCAACATGTCATTGATCAGTCACCACTAATCTCTCTCTCCTGTTTACCATCATTTCCCTCCAGTTAGCATATGGTTCTGTCAGCAGCTCCTGGAAGCTCAATAGAGGCCCCCCAATACTGCTTTTCCCTTTCATTCTCAGGCATTTATTATTTCTTGCTCTATGTCATATGATTATTATAAAGGCAGGTCCCCACCTAATGTTTCTGTAAAATACTATATGCCTTTAGCAAGGAAGGTGAGAGAAAGCCTCATCACCACGAGAGGTAATTTCTGCCTGGGCTGATACAAAGTCAACGAGGTGAGCCATTCATTGCTTACACATTCAAGTCTGACCTCAGCTATTGGGAAAATAGAAGAGAAAGTAATTAGTTTCTTTAATGGCTCAGAAATATACCAAAAAGGGGGGATGGGGTGGGCAGTGGTGATTGTTCAAATCAGCAGGTTTGGGAGTTTAATTTCTTTGTATTCATTAAGCTTCAAGATCTCTCTGACATGCTTCATTATAATACAGTGGCCCAGCTGGAAGAGCCCTATTATTGAGTTACAAAAATGATAAATTAGTGGGACAAAGGTTATTTGTTTCTTGAGCTGCTGTTTGAAAATTCTGGGCATAGATTTCTCTATCAAAGGGCGGAAAGGTGAAGATATTTGTTTCCCTCTGTTAGACAGTATTAAGGAGACAAAGTGAAATGTTTTCCTCAAGCCACACTGACAATGACACTCAGCAAGTGAGTCTCATGCTCTCAGCTGAAGTCCTTCTAATATTAATGACACTGGTAAAAGAGTTAACCTGAGCTCTCTGGGGCTTAACTCCTCCCATGTACCCTAGCATCAAAATTTCTGAAAGTTATTGATGAAATAAGAAAATAGTAAATCTTTTTTCTCATATTTCTTTTCATCTTTAGTTAGACAATGTGGTACAATGGAAACCACATGGACTGGGTTCCAATCATAGCCCCCCATGTTGTATTGACACATCACTTAATATCTCTGAGCTTTTTCTCCAGCTAACTAGGAATAATATTCTGCAAGATTATTGTGATGATTTAAAATACTTCATGCAGTATGTGTATATCTATTTACACACTAATTATATATATAATTATATTTATATATATATATATTTATATATAATTTATAACTACATATACATTGTGTGTGTGTGTGTGTGTGTGTGTGTGTGTGTGTGTGTGTATCCCTATATCCCAACACAGCACTTGCCCCATGGTGGTACTTAAGAATTGCACTGGATTTCTACTTCACCTTGCTGACTTTTGGCTCTTTAATTATATCCAACTGGAGTCTGTGTATAGTACTTGACCATATCCTCCAAAACATGGCATTAGAAAGTCATGCAGATTTCACTTAGATTTCATGTGGAAAGAAAGAGGAGGTTTGACAGCACACAACATAGCAGAATTCTAATGAAATTTTCCATCAGACATTTCTGAGAAGGCTGTAAATCACAGTCCATGTGATCAATACATGGAGATGTGCAGTGCTTGGCCTCCCGTCCTTGCCTCTTGTAGATTCTTCCCTTCAAGTTCCTTTCCTATTGGCAATGATCTCATTCCATCTCCCCCTTTGACAGGTACATCTAAAATCATTTCTTTTATACAATCCTATCAGCTTTGGACTGTAGCTTAAAACACGACTAACAAATAGCTCACTAATTTGCCCAGGGAGAACCCACTGCAGTTATCACATGACCTTAGGGTATCCTCCTATCCAAGAGGTTTATCAAAGTAATCACACAAGATCCACACATCCCTGAAATAAGAACGGTGGTGGTAGCATGAAAACAACTAAGAAAAAAGCTTTCCATGTGGCTCACTCTCACCCACCAGAGATGCAAGGAGCATCTGCTTTAGCATTGTTCATTAAAGCTCTGGGATATGGAGAGAATACTCCCAAAATGAGGTCAAGCCCTTCCAGAAGGCACAGCAACAACCTCTCAGGGACCTACAGCCTAGGGGCAGAAATGGCCCAAGGCTTGTGGCCCCAGGCAGTGTTAAAGAAGTATATACCAAATTGGAACAATAATCAATTCAGTCTCAGAACCACAAAGCATCGTTGGGGGCATCCTTAGTTTACAAAGAAGCTTGTTTTGCTGGTGTTTTGAATAAGCTCCAAAGAAGACAATATGGTTGGAAATGAAAAATTCAGGAATTTCTATGTTGTGAAAAATGTTTGGTACTGCAAAAGCCTTTTTGTATATCTCATTTCCCTTGATTCTCACCACAATTCTGTGAAGTGTTATATACTGTTGTCACTACTTTATAGATGAAGATAGGTGTTTCAGCAAATTGTCAGAAAATATACTTCTAATAAGCTATTCCAAGTCCAGTGCCCTTTCCACTCTACCTCTGGTCTTATTACTTACCATCTAATGCTATATTACAGTTTGACTGGAACTTAGCAGCTTAAAACAGTACCCACTTATTATCTCATAGTTCTGTACTGAGAAGTCCTGGCAGGCTCAACTGGGTCCTCTGCTCATGGTCTTCCTAGGATGACATGAAGATGTCAGCAGAGTTATGTTCTTTTCTTCAATTTCTGGGAGAAGAAACTTCTCCAACATCATTCAGTTGATTGGCAATTGTAGCACTTGCGGTTATAGCAGTCTTTTAAGACTATGTCCATTCCTTCTCACAGGATCCTCTCTACTTTAAACTGCCAATGGTTAGGATAATGCCTTCCGGCAAATTAATCCTCTCTGCCTTTTAAAAACATTTTTTTTAATGTTTTTATTTATTTCTGAGAAAGAGAGAGAGACAGCATAAGCAGAGGAGAGTCAGAGAGAGAGGGAGACACAAAATCTGAAACAGGCTCCAGGCTCTGAGCTGCCTGTCAGCACAGAGCCTGATGTGGGGCTCAAACCCATGAACCATGAGATCATGACCTGAGCCAAAGTCAGATGCTTGCTTAACTGACTGAGCCACCCAGGTGCCCCTCCTCTCTGCCTTTTAAAGGGTTCCTGTGATAGATCAAGCACTCCAGGGTAATCTCCATATCTTAAGGTCACCTGACTAAGAACTTTAATTTTGTCTGTAAACTCCTTTCACAGCAACTCCTAGATAGTGTTTGATAACCATGGTGCAGCAGTCCCTGGGGTGGGAGAACATCTGTAGAATTCTGCATACCACAATGACTCTTCATCTTTAGTTAAGACTCACCTATACTACTTGTTAACAGTGTCAATGCTTGGCCCTATCCTTAGAGATTCTGGCTCCCCCTATCTGAGCAGAGCCCAAGCATCCTCACACTTAACAGGATCCTCTCCCCACTTCCTGGTCCTACTGTGGCTCTGATGCGGGTGGCCCTGAGGCCATGTTTTGAGAAGCATTGTTCTACACTTAACTATACTAATGATCATTTCTCAAACCTATCTATATACCAGGTCTCTTCTATTTCCACTAGTATTAACTCACTTAAGCTTCACAACAAACATTAAGAGTTTAATATTCTCATGAGCCCAAATGTACAGGCCCAGAGAGATTAAGTAACTTCCTCAGTATCACACAGCTAGTAAATGTCTGAGCTGAGATTTAAAGTCAAGCAAGTTGATTCCAAAATCCTTGTTCCTAAGCACTATGCACACTGTAAAGTAGAACATACATTTGTTACATTCCGTAAACAAAGTACACACTAGACTGAGGACTACCTCAGAAGACTTTTCAGTTTTACTGACATAGAAGGGTATGACGGAGGATGGCAAGGTGAAATGCTGCACGAGGTTAGTCTAAATAATCCCAGGCCATCTTAGATCTACCACCTGCCCATTCTTGAAAAATTCTGCAGACCGTTACATACATCATTTCTGATATTTGCTTCAATTAGCCTCTAGTCATAATCCCCATCAAAATTTGGGAATGCAAGATGGTTGTAGGAAAATAGGATGATGAGGAGGGTTCTCACCCTAAAGAAGACAGGTTTTCTCAGGATAGAAATTACTCCAACTCTGTCCACAAGTTTAGAGATGGCCACCCATGGCACATAGACTGGAGTATCAGCTCAAGACTGGCCTTTTGTTCTGACAACTGATAGGGATCCAGTATCACTTGACTATGTTGGAATGTCATCATCATCTACTCATCAGCTTCCCCATCATGGATGTTATTGGGCATCATCTGTACTCACCACAGCACATCAACAGAACAAGGATTAGGACTCTGGATCATCACTCCATTAAGCTACCACCTCCTGCACCCCTTGTTTACAGAATCTCTCTGATTCTCATGGTTATATAACTCAAGTATCATTTAGTTTGCAAAGCATCAGCCAAGCTGATGTGTGGCCTGTGAATCACTGATAAATGGCAACAGACCTTTAGCTGAAACACACAGACCCAGTGCACAAATGGGTGGTTCTTGGGTGTGAAATCCAATTAGAACAGAGACCCAAGCAAGAAGGACCAAGGACACTGCCCTCCTGATTTCCCATCCTCAAACACCACACATGCTCCCTTTGGAGGTTTCCCACAGAATATTCTACTTGTTACAGAGAGGAAGAGGAAGAGGAAGAAGAAGAAGGAGGAGGTGGAGGAGGAGAAAAGGGAGGGGGAGGGAAGGGGAGAGTAAGAAAGAGAAGGAGTACGAGGAGAAGATGTAGAAGAAGAAGAAAAGCAAAAAAGGGGCACCTGGTTGGCTCAGTTGGTTAAGCATCAGACATCAGCTCAGGTCATGATCTCACAGTTTGTGAGTTTAAGCCCTGCGTCGGGCTCTGTGCTGACAGCTCAGAGCCTGGAGCCTGCTTCAGATTCTGTGTCTCCCTCTCTCTCTGACCCTCTCCTGCTCACACTGTCTCTCTCTTTCAGAAATAAATAAAACATTTAAAAATTAAAGAAAAAAAGAAAAACAAAAAAATAAAAACAAAAACTGAACATCCAGGGAAGATGGAAAAGTAGGACTCTAACCTTACCTTGTCCCACAGATACAACTAGGTAACACCCACATCAGTGTAAATGACCCAGTAAAGAACCCCAAAACTGGCAGAACAGACTCTCCACAGTTAACATAGAGAAGATGCCACATTGAAGAGGGTAGGAAGAGCAGAGACATGGTTGGGCACTGAACAAACCTGTTGGACTGTCTGTGAAAAGGGAGGCATGCTGTAGGTGCAATGAGGAGAAAATAACAGACCCTAAGCCAGACACCTCAGGCGTGGGAAATCCCCATAATATTTGGCTTTGAAAACTAAAAGGGCATAATTTTGTGAATTCTTACAGTCAGCGGAGCTTAATACCTGGAATGTTAAAAATCAGTAGGCGTCAGCTCTAAGAGAGCCAGAGAGCAAAAACAAAGTTCCCACCCTTAAAGAGATAGCACAACAAACAGCCACAGTGGAACAGAATAGAAATAGCAGTTTGAGGGGCGTCTGGGTGGCTTAGTCGGTTAAGCGTCCGACTTTTGCTTAGGTCATGATCTCGCGGTTCGTGAGTTCGAGCCCCGCGTCAGGCTCTGTGCTGACTGCCGGCTCAGAGCCTGGAGCCTGTTTCGGTCTATGACTCCCTCTCTCTCTGACCCTCCCCTGCTCACGCTGTCTCTCTCTCTCCTAGACATAAATAAAACATTTAAAAAAAAAAAAAAAGAAAAAGCAGTTTGAGGGGCGCTTTGGTGGCTCAGTTAGTTGAGTGTCTGACTCTTGATTTTGATCAAGTCATGATCTCATGATTTGTGACACTGAGCCCTACTATCTCTGTGCTGACAGTGCAGAGCCTGCTTGGGATTCTCTCTCTTCCTTTCTGTCTTTCTGTCCCTCCCCTGTTTGTGTTCTCTCTAAATAAATAAATAAACTTAAAAAGAATAACATCCACTCATGACAAAAACCCTCATAAAAATAGATCTAGAGGAACTAAACTGAACATAATAAAAGCCATATATGAAAAACTGTTCAATTACATCATATTCAAAGGGGAAAAACTGAGAGCTCTTCCTTTAAATTCAAGAACAAAACAAAGATGTCCACTCTCACCACTTTTTTTCAACACAGTATTGGAAGTCCTAGCCACAGCAATCAGACAAGTAAAAGAAATAAAAGACATTGAATTGATCAAGAAGAAATAAAACTTCCACCATTTTCAGATGACACACTATATATAGAAAACCCTAAAGACTACACACACACACACACACACACGCACACACACACACAAACCTCCTAGAACTGATAAATGAATTCAGTGTTACAAATGATACAAAATCAATGTACAGAGATCCATTGTATTTCTACACACTAATAATGAAGTAGCAGAAAGAGAAATTAAGAAAATAATCCCATTTACTATTGTACCAGAAAGAATAAAATACCTAGGAATAAATTTAACCAAGGAGGTGAAAGACATATAAAACTATAAAACACTGATAAAACAAACTGAGAAGGACATAAAGAAATGGAAAGACTTTCCATGCTTATGGATTAGAAGAACAAATATTAAAATCTCTATACTAACCAAAGCAATCTACAGATGTAATGCAATTCCTATCAAAATACCAATAGCATTTTTCAAAGAAGCAGAACAAGCAATCCTAAAATTTGTATAAAACTACAAAAGACCCATTGGGCACCTGTGTGATTTAGTGAGTTCAGTGTCCAACTTCAGCTCAGGTCATGATCTTGTAGTTCATGAATTCAGGCCCCATGTTGGGCTCTATGCTGGCGGCTCAGAGCCTGAAGCCTGTTTTGGATTCTGTGTCTCCCTCTCTCTCTACCCCTCCTCCATTTGTGTTCTCTCTCTCTCTCTCTCTCTCTCAAATAAATAAAACATTTTTAAAAACTACAAAAGATCCCAAATAGCAAACACAATCTTGATAAAGAAGAAAAAAGCTGGAGGTATCACAATTCCAGACTTCAAGCTCTATTACAAAGCTCTAGTAATCAAAACAGTATGGTCTTGGCACAAAAATAGACACATAGATCAATGGAACAGAACAGAGTCCAGAAATAAACTCGTAATTATATAGTCAATTAATCTATGATGAAAGATGCAAGAATATGAAATGGGAAAAAGACAATCTCTTGAACAAACAGTGTTGGGAAAACTGGACAGCTACATGCAAAAGAATAAAACTTGACTACTTTTTTATACCGTACACAAAAATAAATACAGAATAGATTAAGAACCTCATTGTGAGATCTGAAGCCATAAAACTCCTGAAAAAGATCAAGGCAGTAATATCTCTGACATCAGCCCTAGCAACATTTTTCTAGATGTCTCCTGCAGCAAGGGAAATAAAAGCAAAAATACACTATTGAGACTACATCAAAATGACCAGTTTCTGCACAGTAAAGGAAATAATCAACAAGACTTAAAGACAGCCTTCTGAATGAGAGGAAATATTTGCAAATGACATAGCTGATAAAGGGTTAGTATTCAAAATATATAAATAACTAATATAGCTCAACACCCAAAAAACCAAATAATCTAATTAAAAATGGGCAGAAAATATGAACAGATATTTTTCCAATGAAGACATACATATAGCCAACAGACATATGAAAAGATGTTCAACATCACTCACCATGATGGAAATGCAAATCAAAACCATAATGAGATATCACTTCACACCTGTGAGGATAGCTAAAATCAAAAACACAAGAAACAACAAGTGTTTTTGAGGATATGGAGAATGAAGAACATTCTTGTACTGTTGGTGGGAATGCAAACTCATGCAGCCACTGTGGAAGACAGTGTATAAAGTTTTCTCAAAAATCTAAAAATAGAAATACCATATCATCCAGTAATCATACTACTGGCTATTTACCCCAAAATACAAAAACATTAATTCAAATAGATATATGTACTCTGATGTTTATTGCAGCATTATTTACAATAGCTAAATTTTGGAAGCAGCACAAGTGTCCATCAATAGATGAATAAATAAAGAAGATGTGGTATATATATACAATGGAATATTATTCAGCCATAAAAAAATGAAATTTTGCCAATTGCAACAACATGGATGGAGCTAAAGAATATAATGGTAAGCGAAGTAGGTCAGTTAGAAAAAGACAAACACCATATAATTTTACTCATATGTGGAATTAAAGAATCAAAACAAATGAACAAAGGGAAAAAAGGGACAAACCTAAAAACAGACTCTTAACTAGGAAGGTTTCAAGAGGAAAGGTGGATAGGGGATGAGTGATGTAGGTGGATTAAAGAGTACCCTTGTTATGACAGGAACTGAGTAATGTATGAAAGTATTGAATCACTATATTGTACACCTGACTAATAATAACACTGTATGTTAACTGTACTGGAACCAAATTTTTTTAAAAAACTGAACAATTTTCAATTCATCATGATATGATAAATGACCTGCTATATTACACAGTCTCTGGAGGGACTCATCTTTAAAGAGGCAAATCCTGCCAACAAATAGTAATTAAAAAGGAATCACATAAAAGAATTTATGTCTCTTGAAGACTGTGAAAGAGGATCTAACTTCTAAACTACAGCAACTCTTTGCAAAGCCCTTTGTCCATTCCAGTTGTCTCCCATCCCACAGCTACTCCACAGCCTTCACACATAGTGGCCGGTCCTTGGCCCTCCTCCTAGATCCCACCCAAGTTCCCCATCATCCCTCTCTCTCAGTTCCTTCTCTCACATGGGCCTGTTCAGCCTTTCTATTGTATCCAACCCCTTCTCTCTCTCCTCTTCAAGCCAAGTGTCCCCTTACTAGTCTCTTGATTCAGTATCACAGTATCACAATAAATCACAGTAGCAAAAACTCCTCTGTGGTGAGTAGAAAAGGAGGGGTGAGTATGTGCCACAGAAGAACTGATACAGATACGGGCCCAGGAAATGTGCACTCACGTAAGAGTAAGGACAATCCTGTCCCATTAATAAGAGTGAAAAGAAAAATGTTAAGATGAATCAAAAGCTAAAAGGAATACAAATCATGATGTACTTTTTTGTGTACCTAGGTTGTGTGAGTTCTTTCACAGCTGCTTTCTGCTTGGTTCTTACAGTTTCTTTATGAAACTGTCCTGGCAGAGGCTTTTAATATACATTTAAAAGAAAAATGTTAAAGGTCAGGAAGTTAACAACTTATGCAAATTTAGTTAATAAATCGCTAATGGAGACCTCTGTCTTGGTTTTAGCATTCAGATTCCAAGTCCTAAAATCATAGAGGTTTGTTTCAGAAAGAGATATTATAGATGAACTTTATTTTATTTGCAAGGGTTGCTCAGTTACATAGAAGAAAAACAAAATTATAATAATGCCTTTAGGCTTCTGGTCTTGAGCTCCTGCCACTCAACCAAGTTGCTGCAGATTTAACACCTCTCAGGAAAGAATCTGATAACACTTTGTCTTTTGCAGACTTCATAACATTAGAGCAAACATAGTTACCAAGAAAACATTTTGTATGTTTATGTTGATGGCTTATGTTGATTCAATAATCTGTCTATAAACTCATAAAAAAACTAATTAATAAAATCATAATACATAATGGCAGTTTCTAAGCTTTAGTTAAATAATCCCCGATCTAGCTGCATTTTCCTGAAATATTCTGACAGCTCCAAAGTCACTTACTAGCCACAGCAATTTAGAAATCATGGATTTGAAATCTACAATATTTGGTAATTCTAAGACTTGTCCCCAGTGTGGGTCTCTGCATAATAGAATACAGGTTTGGCTACTCCAAAAAATGCTAAAATAAAGGGATTTAAACAAAACAGAAGTTGTTTATCCTTTACCAGCAAACCTAGCATAAGCATGCCAGGACTGATATGGCAGATCTACAGGGTTGATGACACAGGCTTCTTCCATCTCATGGCTCACTCTCAAACTATGGCTTCCAGATGTGACCTAAAATGGCTACTTAAGCTCCCACCAACAGCTGCACTTTCTAGCCCACGAAAAGAGAAGCATAGAAAAGGGAGGGAGGGAACAAGCATCCTCTCTTTCTACAGCCACAAATTCAGAATGTACACACACCATTTCCACTTATTTCTCATTGACTCTGCAATTCCATGTGACACACCCAGCTCCAAAGAGCATAGAGCATGTAGTTGTTAGCTGGATTGCTAAGACATTAACATCTGTTGTTAAAGAGAGACTAAGAAAATGTGATGAAGAAAAAGTAAGGAACTTCCAAATCAGTAACCAATTTTAGAGCGAACAAAAAGAAAACAATCTTGAGATCCAGGAAAGTGACAAGAAAATAAAAGAGATATTGTAAGTAGGGATAAAACACACATAAATTGACAGCCCAAGAATGGCAATATCTTGCCTTACAACCTCCAGTCCCACTGCTTAATACTTTGTTTTGCTTTGCCCACTTTAATGGCAGGACTGCTTGCTGACCCTTTCAGCTGTTCTACCACCTTCAAGATGACTCAGTAAAGAAACAGACAAGGTGGCTATGTAGGAGACAACACCTGAGCCCTGCCTTGTATCCTACTTGGGAAGCCTTGTCTTTCCAAAGCTTGCACAAGGAACTGTGGCATGGACCATGCCTTCATCCTCTCCTTTTTTGCCCCCACTCACACACACTAATGTACACACTTGTACACAGGCTCAAATATGCATATATACCCAAGTAAGTCATCAGGGATTAACTGAGGCTTATTACTACTTCACTCACTCACACAAACTAACTCTCCATAACCCTGACCATATGGTGGTGAAAAGTCTCCATCTATCTGCTGTTGAGCCAGACCCTCCATAAGGAAATTCTTTCCTGGCACATAAGCAAAGGGTACCTACCTATTACCCATAAACCTAGACAACTATGTGTGTAACTGCAAAGCCCTTTGACCACACTGTCTGTATAAATGGGCTCTGTGATGAAATGAGTAGGAAACAATTCCTTTTCTTTGCAGTAGAGACCACAAAACCTAACCAGGTAGAAAACTGCATTTGCAACAATTAATCCTCTGTCATCTTGGATTGTGGCTTCTGCACCAACGGTGGGAATGGAAAATGTGTGATAAAGGATTTTAGAGGAGGGCAATTACACGTGAGTCTTAAAACGATGTGTTGAATTTAGTGCCCGAAGAGGTAGGAGAAGAGACAAGGAATGATGAGAGCTTAAACAAATAAGGTAAATGTAGGAAAGTAAAGAACAAGGAATGAACAGATAAAGTTTGGTGAAGATCTCAAGGGGACAAGGAAGCTGACATTTGTATGCAGTGTCCAGGAGTTGAAGGTAACCTAGAGGGTCTGTCTCCTAGGATGGGGTAAAGTAAAATGCATGAATGCATACCATTATGTATACAGGAGTTAAAATCTACTGAGTTAGATGTCCACAGAGCAAATGTGGGTATATCTAAAAGCCTAATGTTAATGGGAAAAATAAGAAACAAAGTGAGGTCTATAACAAAATACTATTATGCAAACCAAAAGCATACACACACACACACACACACACACACACACACGTTATTAAAAAGACATATATCCAGTGCAGTAGATTTAGAGGTCTATGCAGGTGAAGAAATGGGAATGAGGATCAGGACTGAACAGGAGGAATGAATGGGAGAGAGACCCTGTGCTGAAGGATGTAGACGGAACTCACAGCTGAGTAATGCAACATTGTGTTAGCCCAAAAGAGATATAAACAGTTGCATACATACATAAACACATGCAAACAATAAAAATGGCAAGCATTGGTTTGCTGGGCATTATGAAAGATTTTATGTAGGTGAAGGGCAACAGAGAGGGAGAGGGGAAAATGACATCTGGTCTTCACACCTGGGTAATGCACCACTCTTGCCTCCAAACTTGGAGCACCATTTCCTCTCCCAGCTTCATCTCTACATAAACTTGTCTAGTGACCACATTCTAAAGAAATAACCTTTTGGGGTGCCTGGATGGCTCAGCCAGTTAAGCGTTCAACTTGCACTCAGGTCATGATCTCACAGTTCATGGGTTTGAGCCCCACATCCGGCTCTGTGCTGACAGCTTGGAGCCTGGAGCCTGCTTTGGATTCTGTGTTTCCTCTCTCTGCTCCTCTCCTGCTCATACTCTGTCTCTCAAAAATAAATAATCATTAAAAATAAAATAAAGAAATAACCTTTGGAAACAGGATGACCTAAGTCACAGAAATTCTTCAGCCTCAATTTTATTCTCTGTAAAAAGATGAGTAATTACATCTACCTCACATGGTAGTCATAGGGCTTCCATGAGATAATATAAATAAAAGAGCCTACTGAAGTATTGGCTTAGTAAATAACATGTCCTTTTCTAATAGCCTTGGACCCGGGACCTCAAATTTTGGCCAGTAGCCTCTGCTTGCCAGTCACAGAAGTCAGAGCAGAGCTTGGTAGCTGAGAGCTTCACTTTCAGCTCAGCACTGAAAGGGTTCTGCCCTTCTGGAGTAGGACACGAGCAGTACTCTGCACTCACAGCATACCCCTGTTAATCCCTTTCTTTGCCCCGGGGAGAGTTGCATCCAGGCCTGGCTGTGTGCCCATGGTTTAACAGACAGCCACTGGGCTCCCTTACACCCAACTTAGCTGTACATTTTCATCTTTTTTATGTGTTTGGGATGTTACACTAATTGTGATGGATGTCCTCTTTGTGCTCACACTGAGGGGCGGATGATGAAGCCATAATGTAAGGTAATATGTCTATTAAAGATTTAAAATAATCTGCCTGCTGGATGATTCCTCACTCCACTGGCAGATTCAAGCTTCTTGGGAAGAACTTGGTGCTAAATTAGAGAGGGTGATAGGGTGGGAGGGAAGGAAGGGACACAAGGGATATTCTCCAACTTTAGGAGGGCTGTCAAACTGATCTACCTTTTCTTCACTTAATTAAGGAATATCTATTATGGCAGGCTTCAGCACTGGCTCTGGATACATATGGATAGTCAATGACTTTGGGAGCTCTCAATTTAGGAACAATATTAACTGGACTTAGTGAATAAAATCATGATACTTATGAAGTCATGAATTAATTGTCTTTCTCTCTGATGCACAAACCAGTGTTGGAGCCCTGCGTTATAAATATGTCATTAGAAGTGACTCCCGGAGCTGTCTGTACCCCAAATTCCAGAGGCAGATAAAATATGGACCAGGTAAACTCAGCCATGTCTATCCCTAGCAAAATTGGAATATGAAATAAAAGGCAGACAGAACATTAGTGCCTTCTGCATCTCTCTCTCTTCCTGGTGGTTTCTGTTTTACTAAAACCCAAGAGGTGCATGTTCACCCCAGCCAGAACCTTTGTGCTCGTGACTATGGGAGCCTACAAGTTTACTTAAGGAGAGATAGAATTTCAACAAGTGAACTCTTGAGGAGCTCATTGTAAAAGAGAGACAGTCCAGATCTGAGTCTTAATAGCACCACTAATCCCAGTTCTTCCTTCTGGCCTCCAAAATCTTCTGACCAGTCATAAAAGTCTAGCTTTCCCTACTGTGGTTCATCATGATTCATTTCCTTCATCGCTAACCAACCTCTGGCTTTCACTACCTCCTCTTGCATGTGTCTACCTCTGATTCTTTTCTTACTCAGGACCCTTCCCAGGGTCCCTGCCTGTCCCCCTCTGCTCCTAATCATGTTTAAACTTCTAAGTAGACAAGATGAATGGAGAAAGATAAACAATATCTCACCCTATAACCTATTGAAACTAACATCAACAACAAACAAAATTATTGCCATCAGCAACCTCATGATGAAAAGTGGTTCCCAAGGAAATCAATAGAATATTTGGGTTTGGCTCATTACAAGTCTTTGCCCACAACACACCTCCCTACCAGGTGACAAGAGACAAATTTAATAAGTTAATAAAATATGAGGAATGCAACCCCATTTGGAAAGAAGCTGAATTAAAAGTGAGTAGGCAGTCTAGGTCAAAGGTAAAGAAATTGCTCTCTGGAAGAGAATCTTCATCAATCACTGCAGAAAAGAATCACACCAAACATATATTTAGTATCTACTGTAGCATGAGGATCAACCACTATATACAATATTCTATTTGAGACTCATAAAATCCTGATATCATCAGCTGCATGGTGTGCATAAGGAAACCAAGGAAAATTAACTAACCACTATGCCATCTTAGCAGAGGCAGGAAAAACTACTGGAATTTGCCATTTTCTCAGGATTCCAGTATAAATTAGAGGAATAATCTAAAACACAAGGTTGTTTTCTTATAAGAGTAGGCTATACCCTTGATCATTGTAATGATATCTAACATAGGATATTTTTTTTAAATCTTAGAAGAAAGTCCAGAATCAGATAAGTAGAGGTTATACAATAAACTTTCACACAGCTCCATCTGAGTTCTTTGATTGACTCTGAACCATTAAGGCAGTGAAAAGCAGTAAGGACATATCTCTCAAATCTGACACAGAGAGGAAACCAAAAATGTCTCAATAAGATGGGAAAGATGCTTCCAAGAATTTGCCTACACCTCACTGTGACAGTCCCAGTTGCCCACACCTGCAATGAGCAAGGGGATCATGGTAGCTGTGGAAACCTATCACAGCAACACCGAGAAAGAAAGCACAACTGCAAAGGACAGAAAAATAATGCAATAAAACCTAACCCAAGGAGACAGAATCCCTTTTTAAAAAGGGGTTAAAGACAAAATGTCAAAAGAACAGAATATTAAAAGAGCAATGCAAAATAAGGGAAGTGAGCACTGAAGCAGTTATCATTACAGAAGTCACCACTGGAGCAGCAACCACACACAAAATAGATATGCCTGAAAGTTTAATTAAAGTCTTGAAATAAAAGTCCTCTTCGAGTGAGTAAAAAGGAAGGGAAAGGTGGATATAAAATGATCACAGATAAAGTAATAGATAACAAGAGCAGCCAAATGATACAACATATGGAAAAAAAGTGTTCCTGAAATAGAGAATCCAAAAAATGCAGACAAAAATTATTCCAAGATATTTTTAATGCTGAATTTCCTTAAATAAAGGAAGAAAATCCTCTCTGCCTTCAGACTTCTCCAGAGAAACATCCAGTGCCAGAAAATAAGGGACAATTCCATTTTTAACAGTGAACTCACCAGCAAAAGACACAAAAATGTAAAAAACGTGGCCCTAAATAGACCACAGGAAGGAAACTTATTTACAGTATGAGAGTTGAAATAAGAGGACAGAGCATTGCCTTGCTTCATTTTGGCTGGAATGTGTGCATCAGGTGACTCAAATTTCTCAATGCTCCACACATGTCTGTGAATGATCACTAATGTGCCATGAGCATGGATTTGGGAGTTACAAGTACATTTGAGCAAGTAGGCAAATATGCAAATTCAGAATCCGTGAATTCGATGGATCAACTATAATCATTGAACACGTCTTATCTGCAGGCAATTTTCTAGACACTGAAGTTATAGTAATGAACAAACACAGACAACAAAACCTTCTCTCACTGAGCATACGTTCTAGGAAGAGACAATAAATACAATAAATGTGATAATTTTTATAGAAAAAAATAAGCAGAGTAAGAAAAGTACAAGTTTAAAATTGGTAGCCTGAATAAACCTTAAAGAGAAAACAATACTTGAACAAATCAATGAAGGCTAAGGGGAGAAATATGCCTTTGCAGATAACCTGGAGGAGAGGAGCTCCAGGCATAATAAACAGCAAGTACAAATACCCAGAGCCCTGAACTATTTGAGGAATCATGAAGAGGCCAGTGGATAAAGTAGAATGAGAGGAGAATCATAGGAGATAAAGTCAGAGAGGTAAGAAGTGTCAGATTGTCAGGCTCTTATTTGGAGTGATCTGGGGAGCCACTTGAAGGTTTTGAGCCAGAATTTTGGCTCACTCTGGCTTCTGTATTGAGAATAGACTATGAAGTGGTAGGTAAGAATGCACGTAAAGGACCATTGGGTATTTTTTACAAAAATATAGGCAAGATCAGGGTAGTCACAGAAGAGTTGGTGAAAGGGGCCAGATGATGGTATATTTTAAAGGAAGCGCTAACATGGTTTTATGGTATATAATGCAGATTGTGAGAGACAGGCCAAAAATGGCACCCAGGTTTTTAGCCTGTCCAAATATAAGGATGAAATTGCTATAAGCTTTGATGGAGATTTGTGTCAAGAAGATTTGGAGAAGGGGCGCCTGGGTGGCTTAGTCGGTTAAGCGTCCGACTTTCACTTAGGTCATGATCTCGCGGTTCGTGGGTTCGAGCCCCGCGTCGGGCTCTGTGCTGACTGCCAGCTCAGAGTCTGGAGCCTGTTTCAGTCTGTGACTCCCTCTCTCTCTGACCCTCCCTGCTCGCGCTGTCTCTCTCTCTCTCTCTCTCTCTCTCTCCTAGAAATAAATAAAACATTAAAAAAAAAAAAGAAGAAGAAGAAGATTTGGAGAAGACAGGGGTGCCTGGGTGGCTTAATCGGTTAAGCGTCCGACTTTCGCTTAGGTCATGATCTCACAGTTCGTGGTTCGAGCCCCGCGTCGGGCTCTGTGCTGACTGCCAGCTCAGAGCCTGAGCCTGTTTCAGTCTGTGACTCCTCTCTCTGACCCTCCCCTGCTCACGCTGTCTCTCTCTCTCTCTCTCCTAGAAATAAATAAAACATTAAAAAAAATTTTTTTTAAAAAAGAAAAAAGAAGATTTGGAGAAGACAAGATCGTTTGGACATGTTCAGTTTGTTATTTCTATTAGGTAGCACTGTTGAATAGGCCAGTTCTATAGAGTTAGGAGTGAAGGGGGAAAGTCTGTGGTAGAGATGGAAGTCATTAGCACAAGGATGGAATATAAAGGCACGAGACAGGATGAGTGTAATAGAGAATAAACAAGGCCTAAGAATTGAACCTGGAGGTGCTTCAATAATAAGTGTTAATGGAGAAGAGGAGGAAATAGAACAAGATTGAAATGTGACCAATAAATTAGGAGTAAAACTAAATGTATAGTGTTTAGGAAGCCAAGGAACAAAAGAATTTCTCGGAGTTGGTAATTAATAACTGTGAAATACTAAGAGACCAACCATTATCAGCTTTAAGCATTGGTTATGGATTCAGCAACAACATTAAAGTCATTGTGAACTTAGACAAACAAGAATAGTTTTGTTGAAGCAGTTGAGGGCAAAATCTTGTTTGGCATGGGATTAAGAGAAAACAAGAAGACACAAATTGGAGGTGATGGGTAAAGACAAATATGTTTAGGAATTTGATGTAAGGTGGAGAGAAAAATGGGAGAGGTTGTGGATCAAAAGATGTTTTCAAGATGAGAGAAGTAGGTGCATCGTGTTAAACAGTAATTGTAATCACTCATCAGAGAGGGAAATATAGGTGACATAAGAGACTGAGGAAAGAATTAATGGAACGGTATCTTCAGTAGGTGAAAGGGAGTGAAGTTTGTAGCACAAGCGACCTTAGAGAGAAACACGGACAGTTCATCTCCATTAAACATTCAGACAGGCAGAGTTTGTAGGTGTAGTACATGGAAGGTCTGACAAGGCATAAGGTACCAAGCCTTTATTCCTTGACATAATAATGGCTAGAAAACAATGTGAAGAGACCTTGCTGAAAGGAGAGTAGCTTGGATAAGATGGGATGGGTCAAGGGCATAAGGAAACGTGCTTAACACTGATGCAGGCAAGCTGGGTGAGCGATGGAAGTGAAGGCAAGTGAGGTCCCTGGCAACCTGGGGTCTTCCTGATGGGAGAAGGGAAGCCCAAGAGGTGCAAGAGGCATGCAGTCCAGTCACACTCAGACATTATTGCTCAGATACCACCTAAAAGATTTCTATTCACGTTTTACATTTTCTATTTGTGTCTTACATTTTCATAAGAAGATTTATTAGCCTAAAAGAGGTAGGATTACTATAGCAAGGTTGAATGTTCTTTTTTTTCTTTTTAATTCTTCCCATTAGGCTAAAAAACCATTTGGTGACTTATTTTAAATTATTTTTTGCTATCATTTTAATGACACATTGCTGGGACTGTTTACTGATGATTTGATTAGGTTCATCTTCACTTTTGCTAAAAGCAAGCGTTGGAAACCACCTGAACTCAAAAGGAACGTGTGTGTGTGTGTGTGTGTGTGTGTGTGTGTGTGTGTGTGTGTGTGTACGTGCACGTATGTGTAAATTTTCATTTATTTGTTACTTAGTTTTTAATTTATTAGAACCATTCACTTTCTCAATATTTGAGAATAGTCACCAAAAGACTGCCAGATTTATTAAATGACTATTGATTATTCTCATTACTTCCCCCCACTTGAAGACACCTTGTGTAGCATGCTATACTCACAACAGAGTAGGGAAAATTAAAAATATTGCTAACTTCAATGCATTTTTAACAATATAATATTTTTCTATAAATTGCTTTTATCTTATACCCTTTAAGTTTAGATTTAGTTTACTCAGCATCTGGGGAAATGTCTGCCATGTAACCTAACTAGAAATACCAGTCATCACTGTCAAGCCATTAGCCTAATCGGACTCACTTTCTGTCACAAACTGTCTGACTTCATTTTTCAATTCAGATTAATAGATTAATACACATTTCAGAAATATTATTAAAAATCACTGAGTAATACATTACGGAAATTTTAAAAATAAATAGCTTGCTAAAAGCAGTCAAATCAAGATTAAACTGATAAGCTGATAGAGCCTATTTCTATACTTTATAAAAATAATAATAAATCTATATATGGTTTCTCACTATTTAATTTGAAATAATGTGGTATAATTTGTAACCAAAAAAGTGCTACTTATGAAGAAAGAAGTATCACATTTCTGGTAGTCCTTTGGTAAGCGTGTGTGCATGCATGAATTGAATTTGCCTTTTAGTTTTTGAAAATATTAAATAAGAATTATGTATATAACTTCAAAAATAATGCCATTAATTCTGTGAGACATTATGATTAAGATTTTTCTGATATATTTAATAAAAGAGAAAGGCATACACCCGTAACAACAAACTGGTTTGCAGCTAGAATGTAATCTTATTTTGTTTATCAGAGGTAGAAAATATTAAGCATTCTGTAAAAAATAAACTGAGACTGACTAAATGGAACAAATAGTTCATGATACAGTGTGATAAAATAGGTTTTAACTATCTTACTGAATAACACACATTGAATTTAAAAGAAATCAGGTAAAGGTTTTCCACAAAATTTATCATTTGGTAGCCCTTGAAAACATTCCCATTACATTTAATAGAATCTGTGTCACTAACCTTACTGTTTCAACTGTTCCAAGGTGCTTTTCTTTCCAGATAATGACACTTCCCAAGTATGAGTATTGAGAATAGCTGAGCATAATTGCTTGTGATTAAATTTGTGAAAAAGACATTTTTAGCATTCAATATTTCTTACCAATTCTCTCTTTGCTTCGCTCTCACCATTTTCTCCCATAACAGCAAAGCATTCTTTGACAAAAGTCAGGGCTTGGGAGAGGTGAGGTCATTAAACAGAACTGTTTTCATTCCCATTGTCTACACCCTCCCCAAAGAGGCTAATACATCCATTTCTATCACTAAGTTTCATCCCTAATAGGAAAATGTATGAAATCAAGAAGAGGAAGCAGTCTCCTGAGTTTCTAGTGCTTCCCTTATTAAAGGATGTTTGTCTTCCTGGAGGTGTTCACACCTTAGAGGGGAGTCCCAGAAATTTGGGAAGGATAAGTGCATTGGTTTTGTGGGGTTTTTATAAAACTGTGGGCAGTGAGGGAAGAGAACAAAGAGAACCTGGAGTTGACACCTGAAGACTGGAAGTTGAGGACCGAGAAACTAATTCCCTTAAAGCTATCTGTACAGCCACCCCTGGACATAAAAGCTTAAAGTCCCTGATGCCACATACTCACCTTCACTCTTCAGAGGATGGTCTACAAAGTGGTTCATGCTGAAGAGAGAGATCAATGAAAAGGGAGATCATAGTCCTTGGACCTCTAAGTCTTCAAGGTGTGGCTGGAAAGGAGGCAACCCTCTAGCTATTCTGCTGTTGTTTGGGATGCACTTGAAGAGGAAGAAAAAGAATGAAGAACAAATAAGGGAAGAAAAAAGTCAAAACCCAAATAAAGCATAGAAAGTGCGTGGAGGAGAAAAAGCAAAAGGGTGGAACTAAAAGTTCAAAATTAGCATCCCAATTTCTTCTACCTCCTGTTCAAACACTAAGTAGTATATATGCCAGAATCAATAACAAGTGCACAGGAAATGAAGATAGAGTTCATTGCAATCAAGAACTCCACGGGGAAAGGGAACTATTTCTAAGCTCCTTCATCTGGGACTCAGACCTCTTGCTGCTTAAGTGGAGAAGCTAACTCCTAAGGCAAGGGGTGCAGGTGCTACCTTTCTCCAATGACTCAGAGAGCAAATATGCGAATCTACTTTGCTTCCTCTTGACTATATAAACAAGTATAGTATATGCATGCTTTTTAAAAGTCATCTTTAATGATAATGATAATGTACATTTTGTTGGTAAATCATAGGTTTGTCAGTAAGCATTGTCTGGCCCTTATTTTGACACCTCAGGCTCCCTACCTTCTATAAAGGAGACAAGGATCCTCTTCAGGGAAGTCTGTCCAAGATATCAGATATGCCATAGAGAGCCTGTAGATATTTTACTTTTGAAAATGAATGAAAACTTGATTGTGAGATGGAGTTCTGGGAATGGAGAGTTAATGGATAAGTGAGGGGCTCCACAGGCACATGATCTCAGCCAACAATAAGTACCAAGATACTCCAAACATTCACATTAAAAGTTTGGAGGGGAGACAATTTTCCCATGGTTGTCATAATCAAACCATGGCAGAAGCCAGCAAGCCAAGCCTTGTGTCCATCAATCAGTGGGACCTTATGGTGTACCCACTGTGTCCCTAGCACTTGGGTGCTCTGAGGACCAGGCAACTTGGCTACCGCCCTCATGTTACTTAGAGCCTCATCCTTAGCTCAATGTGATTTCCAGTGAGTCTCCTGGCCACCACTCCATACACACATTTTCTGTTTTATTCTGATTTGTATGGGTAAGTCAACCTATGCACATCTGTGCATAAGACTGGTACAAAAGGCCATGTGTCGGCATGATTGCATGCAGGCACATACATCTATATGTACAGTTGTATAGTTGTGTGAATATTTATATCTGTGTGTATGTTTATGTTTGTGTGACTGAGCGGGACGATGTGTTTTCTTGTATCAATGTGTGTGAGTGGTGTGTGTGTGTGTGTGTGTGTGTGTGCATACATAAATATTTCCATGAATACACCTGCCTGTGTATCCTGAAGTTCTTCAACCCACCTGATAAAAAGACTTGCACAGTATCTCCTTATCTAGACTGGCTTATCAGGGCTACTATTAGAGAGATAATGACATGTGTACTAAGAACAAAACAGCTCCAGTACCTTCCCACGGTAACCCCTCTCCTGCTGCCAGCACTTAGCTGGTCTTTTTCTCAGTTGATCACAACAGAACAAACCCCTCCACCCCTCACCAGGCAACAACTAAGGGAGACTGGAGTTCTCTGGCTCTCAAACGCACTGTGCAGCTTTTCTCTTCTGACAAGAATTTTTCCTCTCACTTCTTCTAATTAACCTCCTCAGAAGAGAAACTGAGACTTCTCTCCTCCTCTCCTCTTTTCTCTCTGTGACACTCGTGTTCAGTCTTGTAGTCTCCCACATAAGCTGCCACTTGCAGATCAAGCCTGTGTAAGCAGGTGTGGAGCTTATGTAAGCATAACTGTCATGCTGCATTTTTGAACTAGTCATGCATCCCTATTATTGAGAGACAACTGACTTTTAAAAAGAAGGAAATACCTGATTTCATAATCTGAAGCAATATGGGCAAGAGAAAATAGGTGTGTCCCAGTAAATAACCAATATTTATCTGCAAGCCTTCACAAAGCCCAAGGTTGGGGCAGAGACACCTTATTGTTATTTCTATCACCCCTTTTGTGTTATCTATGAGAGAAAATATTTATGTCTCTGGCCTTCTGGGTGGAAATTAAGAGGAAGGTAAACAAAGGCTCAAAGTCTTATATGACTTTGAAAGATTTAAGAGGAAGTCTTGAGGTTGGGGGAGGAAGAGGGCAGAATTGAGGGAAAGAGGAATAGCATTTTTGGCTTTATGTTAGCTTTTAGAGAAACTGGGCTTTTTAACCAAATATTAAGAAGTAAGCTAATGTTTCGCAACACATATGACTATACAGAAAGTTTGCTTTACAAAACACTCTGGCGCTGTGGTAGGTCCCTGTCTTGACAGTCCTTCCCCAACTGTGACATTAAGTCAGGCTTGCTGGTGAGAGGTCTGCTCTTTTTGAGGGAGGGGAGATGGAGAGCATGTGGCTGACTCCCACCACCACGTTTCCCCTCAACCAGCAGACCTGCAGCTCTGAGACAAGAATATGCCCAGTTCACCAAGGCACATAAGGTGCTTATTAAAATGGAAATTCCAAGGGTGTCTGGGTGGCTCAGTTGGTTAAATGTTGGACTCCTGATTTCAGCCCAGGTTTGTGGGTTCAAGCCCCATGTTGGGCTGTGTGCTAACAGTGTGGATATTGCTTGAGATCTTCTCTCTCCCGCCCCTCCCCTGCTCATGTGCCCTCTCTATCTCATTCTCTCAAAATAAATAAATAATTAAAATAATAAAATAAAATGCAAATCCCAAGACCCATCCCCAGAAATTGATTCAATAGGTCTGAGTAGATGTTGGGGAGTCACCTACGGATTCAGATTCTGGTGGTGAACAGGTCACATCTGGGGAAATTCTGTTTTCCATTAGAGAAGGAGAAGGGAGAATTCAGTAACAATGTCCTCAGTGAGGGGGTGGAGTTGGGTTTGGACCTTCAGTGGACAGTGCAGGTACAGACAGGGAGCCATGAGGAAACATGATGAGGTTGTGTTCAGAATGTGAATCATAAGGTGAGAGAAGCTGTAGATATACTAGAAAAGGCTCTTTGGTCTTCAAAAGAGGTAATTCCCATCCTTGATTCTGGTAACTCATGACCAATGAGATTGGATTAGTCACTCCTCTCCCTGAGCCTCAATTTTAGTCATCTGTAAAATGAGAAAATGTCAGTTCTGATATTTGGGGATTGTATTGTCCTGAAGTCATTCCTCCCTTGTGTGTGTTTTTCTTCCCCATTTTTTCTGGTATCTTTTTGCTTCCTCTGTCTGGGATGCTGAGATTGGGAAAGGATTGGAAAACCAAACCTGAGGCTTAAAAAGTTTTGTTTTTTTCTCCCCGGTGTGTGGACTCAGGGAAAACAGATGTGAAAAGCTTTGCGGGTGGCCTTCAGCCTTCAGCCTGAGGACAGCCCTCAAGTGGCTAAAAGGCTGATTCAGAAAATGGAGGAAAAATTTAAAAGCCCAAGCTTCAGTTGTAATTTCTTTTATACTACAAGTCCAGTTCTAGATATAGAAGGTAATTATACTTTGTGGGAAACTGCAAAGATGCCAAGAGGCCCAATTCAACCATAGTGTTACCTGAACTTTCACTGTTCTAGATATATTCCTTTTAATTACAGCCTCATTTCTCTTATTTCAGTGCAAAATGACCAATCTAAGATGAGCAGGTCATTTTTTAACCACTGGCACTTTCAAATGGATCACTTTACATTTCACATTTAGTAATTTATAACCTCTTTACATAGCCTACACATGAGAGAGAAAAAGAGGGAGAGAGAGAAATACGTGAAAGGAAAATAAATGCAGAAGAGTAAGAATGACACAGGGGCACTGTTTTACAAAATGAAGGCTGCAGTTGCTAGAGGTAATACTGTACATCCTTGAAGGAAAGTGTAAATGGAAAAAAGGTCATGTGCAACATGATTAGTTTAAGGTGTTAGTAGCCATACCCTCCAAGACCTAGAAGACTCTTGAAACTGTTTATGGAGCACGTATACAAACCACATGTACCTACATGAAGGTCTGCAGCGGATCTACAGGGAGGATGATTGTCAATGCTCTCAAGGTACCAATAGACCTCATTGTGGAGAAAATACAGACGTGTATGAGTGTAAGCATATTGGGAGATACGTATAGAGGCATAGAGAATACACACAGCTGCATGCTAAAGGTGCAAATTGCTCAGGAAAGGGTGACAAGAGAGTGGCTAGGTAGTCAGAGAAGGTCCATGAGAAAGACTGGTCTTCATCTGGATCCTGTAAAGCCGTATTTACAGGATGAGTCTGAGAGGAGGTCTTTGAAGCTAGGAAAATTCAAGGAAGTTTCCACCAGTTCTGATGAGACTACCCAGGCTAGAGAGTGGGCTTTTCACTATTGCCATCCCCTGAAGAGAGCTTTTCATGCCTTACCTAAACCGAGTGATGAACCAACATGTTGTTCACTGGCATCTCTTGTTAAAGCAGAGAAGTTCTGTGAACCACAGGCATAAGAAACTCCAATCTACATATAATTTGTTTAAGCAATATTTATCAAGCACCTACAATGTGCCAGGCATTGTGCTACAGGTTACAAGATGTCAAATAAAAGTGATGTTTGCCCTTTCTGCTTGCTTACCAGTTGTGGGACAGTCCTAGTCACCTAGAAGCCACGGGAGTTAAGTCTTCTCCATGGTAGGCACAGTGTATGTCTGAGGACCCCAGCTACATTCCACAGAGCTGTCTTGAGAATCCACTGAGAGAATACTTTATTTTAGATAAAAGAAAAAAGTGAACATATTCACATACACAATGAAGAAAAACGACTTCTACAATTACAGGCTTTGTAAATTCCAAGAAAATTGAAACAGAAAAATAAGCCACTATACTTACCAACAAGCAGGAGTTAAATGCATTGTTGCATTGCTCTTCAGTTGTCTAGCTAACTGCACACACTTTCTCCTCCTCTCCGGATTTGAGCAAATATACACCCAAGCATTTATTCTCCATTTCTTATTTAAATACGCTTGTGAGTTTGTTCTCATGTATCTATCTTTCATTAGATTATAAAGTCCTTAAGAGTAGCAAGAGTGTATTTTAGTTCTAATATCTCCCATTGCTGAAAATCCTAGGAGGTGAAGTAATTTAGAGAAAGAATCACAGGTTCTATCCTGGCTCTCTCATCAACCGACTACATGAACAGTGGTAAGTATTTCACTTCTCTGAGCTCCAATATTTTCATCTACACAAGATTATTGAACAGATCAGCTCTAATAATAGTAATAACTTCCATTACTTCAGCTTGCACAATGTGCCAACCGGTTTACATATGTTTTTCCCAATTATCACAAGAACCCAGAGAAAAACTAATTCCCATTTTGCAAATGAGAATCCTGAGTATCAGAAAGTTAAGTAACTTGGCCAAGGTCACACAAATGTTAAGTGGCTAAGGTCAGACTGCATAACACTGAAGTCCTGGCTCTTTCCTTGGCACTGTAGAGTCTATGGTTTTTGCATCTTGCTTGATATTTCCATGGTTGTATGCTATTCAATGCCAGACTCCTTCAGAGCCTGTCGCATCCACAGGTAGGAATCAATCCAAAGGAACTAGCCAGAATAGGAAGTTCAGGTATCAAATGTCAGAACTAGACTCCCCATGGCTGAAGCCTGCTCTCTGGGCTCTTAAAGAGAGTTTGGCTTTTCCCAAATGGAGGTAAGAGCATGCCCCTCCCTCCCTGTCTCCCATTCCATATGAAGGTAGGGAGTCGTTCACAGAAAGTTCTGTCTCTAGTCCATGTTCTCATTCTGGATCCTTCAGGTGATATAAGAGCTACACAATCCAACCCAATATATGTGTGGATTTGGAGACGCTGGTAGAGGTTAAAGAAAATTGCTCTCCATGGACTGAAATTTTAATCAACATCTGGAGATATAGTCATAACACATATACACACACTCAGCAGACTTGCAGGCATATACCCAGGATGTATTCCTGCAGAAAACTGTAATAAGAGATTCATTCTGAAAGCATTTTAACTTACTTTTTCCTATGTAAGTGACCATCTTTCCTGAGCCAAAAATCAAAACACATAGTCCAACACATGATAGCCATTCTGTCTTATGGTACATGAACAGAATTATTTGCAATCAAGATGTCCCAGAAGATGTAGATATGTGGTTATCCTAATGGGTAAGAGTTGTGCTTTGTTTGTTTGTTGTTTGTTTGTTTGTTTTCCCCCTCAGTGGCCTTGTTCTGCTCCTTTGCAAAGCTCAGAACCCAAGGCGCATGTTCCAAAGGAAGTGTTGTCTCTTTTCTAGACCATCTATGGAACAAGGCTGTGAACACTTGGAAGCTGTCTGTTCTAGGAACTTCAATCTAGTCTGAGAAATTATTTTTAGCTCTTCCTCTTGACAATGTAATCAATTTGGATGCCACAGGTTGTTTTTCTCCACTCTGACCAAGAAAAAAGGTAGTCTTAGGAAAGGAATAGGATTTCAGAAGGCTCCCTTGCTTCTCTAAGGTAATGTGTCACCTGTGTTGGGGTTAGGGTGACTGACCCCAGGTACAAACAAGAAGCAAAAAACAGCAGAGGCATTGCTCTTAGGAGTCAGGCAGTAGGAGCCCAGATGTAAGAGACCACAATTGCTGGAACAGAGAGTTGTGGATGCAGATGGGAGAATGAATGGCTTTGGAAGCCAGGCTTAGTGGTCCAGTGAGGGAGTCTGCAGCTCACTTAAAGCATTGTGTTTGGCTAGTTAACAGTGTATTCAATTGCCTGAGAAAGCTTCGCTTTCAACAAGGACAAGGAAAGCTATCAGGGCATTTAGAAATGGATTTTTTAAATTACTGTTCTCAATTTAGTTAACATATAGTGTAGTCTTGACTTCAGTAGTAGAATCCAGTAATTTATCTCTTACATATAACACCAACAAGTGCCTTCCTTAATGCCCATCACCCATTTCCCTACCCCCCATTAACCCTCAGTTTGTTCTATTTAATAGTATGTTATAGTTTGCCCCCTTTCTGTTTTTATCTTATTTTTCCTTCCCTTCCTTTATGTTCATCTGTTAAGTTTCTCAAATTACACATATGAGTGAAATCATGTGATGTCTGTCTTTCTGACTGACTTATTTCACTTAGCATAATACCCTCCTGTTCCACCCATGTTGTTGCAAATGGGAAAATTTCATTCCTTTTCATCACCAATATATATAAAATATTGTATATACATATATTATATATGTATATTATATATATTATATATGTATAGTATATATATTATAATATTACATATATAATATATGTACATATATATATAATATATATACCACATCTTCTTAATCCATTCATCAGCTGATGAACATTTGGGCTGTTTCCATAATTTGGCTATTATTGATAGCATATTGGGGTGCATGTGCCCCTTCAAATCAGCACTCCTGTATCCATTGGATAAATTCCTAGTAGTGCAATTGCTGAGCTATAGGGTAGTTCTATTTTTAATTTTTTGAGAAACCTCCTGTTTTCAAGAGTGGCTGTACCACTCTTTTGTGTTGGCAGTGTATCCATCCACAATATATTGCTCATTTGGATGGGCCTCATTGTGCTTGGTACAGTAGAAGCAAACATGAAATGTAAGTCCAGAGAGACCTGGTCTCTCTTTCAAGGAGCAACTTGGTAAAATGAAAACAATGTGGAATTTTAAGTGAGATAAAATGGAATTCAAATTCCAGATCTGCCATTTACTAATTTTGTAAACTTTGGCAAGTTACTTTATTTCTACGAACTTTGATTTCCACATTTATTAAACGGGGAAAACTCCCTCATAAAGCTTTTGTGAAGTCTGAATGAGCAACATATGTAAAGGCCTTATTTACATTGGGGAATTTAGAAGGTGGTCAATAGTGCTCGCTTCAGCAGCCCATATACTAAAATTAGAAGGTGCTCAATAAATGTCAGTCATGTAAATATAGGCCTTTGAAGATCTCTCTACCAAAAACCAATTGTCCTCACAACTGATATCATACCCATAGCAAAGGACTGACATCTTTTCAGACAGATAAGAAATAAGATGAGGGTTTTCACTCACACTAGTTGCATTCAACATAGTACCAGAAGATCTAGGAGGAGAAATTAAACAAGAAAAATGAAATAAAATTCATCCAAATTGGAAAGGAAGAAAGTAAAATCATCTCTGTTTACAGATATGAATTTACATATAAAAAACCCTAAATATTCCACATACAAAAAACAAACAAACAAACAAAAAAACTTAAAACCAATAAACAAATTCAGCAAATTTGCTGGATGAAAGGGTTAACACAAAAAATCAGTTTGCATTTCTTTACACTAACAATGAATAATCTCAAAGGAAAATTAAGAAAAACATTTAATTTACTGTAGCATTAAAGAGAGTAAAATACTTAGGGATACATTTTACAAAGGATACAAAAGACTTGCTCACTAAAAACTACAAAACATCACTAAAAGAAACTAAGAAGATACCAACCAACAGGAAGAAAGATAGTCCATATTCATGGACTGAAAGACAATATTGTTAAGATGTTAATACTACCCAAAGCAATCTACAGATTCAATGTAATCCCTTCCAAAATCTTAATAATATTTTTTCTCCTAAATATAAAAATTAATGCTGAAATTCATATAGAGTCTTAAGGGCCCCCAAGTAGGTAAAATAATCTTGAAAAAGAAAAAAAGTTGGAGGCCTCACCCTTCCTAATTTTAAAACTTACCACAAAGCTATGGTAATCAATACAGTGTGGTGCTGGCATAAAGACACATACATTAACTAATAGAATAGAATAGAGGGCCCAGAAATAAACTGTCACATATGTGGTCAAATGATGTCCAATAGGGCTGCCAAAACCATTCAATGAGTAAAGGATGATCTTTTCAACAAATGTTTCTGCTGAGAAAACTGGATATTTACCCACAAAACAATGAAGTTAGACCCTTGCCTCAAACCACATACAAAAATTAACACAGAATGGACCAGAGTAAGAGCCAAAACTATAAAACTAGGGGAAGAAAACATGGAAGAAAAGCTTCATGACATTGGATTTGGCAAGAATTTCTTAGATATGACACTGAAAGCATAGGCAACAAATGGAAAAAAAAGGACTACATCAAAACGTAAAACTATGTGTCAAAGAATGCTATAAACATAGTCAAGGCAACTCACAGAAAGGGAGAAAATATTTGCATATCATATACCTGATAAGGGGTTAATATCCAGAATATATACAGAATTTCTACATCACAAAACAAAATCAGATAACCCAATTAAAAAATGAACCAAAGACTTAAATAGATATTCCTCCAAAGACATAAGACATATACAATTGACCAATAAGCACATAAAATGATGCCCAATGTCACCAGTTATATCAGAAATGTAAATCTACCTCATATCCATTAAGGTGACTACAATAAGAAAATAATGATACAAAAAATAATACGTGTTGACAAAGATGTGGAGAAATTGAAGGCCTTGTGGGAACTTCATGTAGCCACTATGGAAAACAGTATGGCAATTTCCCCAAAAAAGTCAAAAAGAGAATTACTACCTATATTTTCCAGCAATTCAGCTACTTAGTATGTATTCAAAAGAATTGAAAACAGTCTTAAAGAGATTTGCACGTCTATGTTCATAGTGGAACTATTCACAGTTGCCAAAAGGTGGAAGCAACACAAGTGTCCATCAACAAATTGTGTTATACACATACAATGGAATGTTACTCTGTCTTAACAAGGAAGAAAAGTCTGTCACATGCTACATACAACATGGATGAAACATGAGGACATTACATTAAGTGAAAGAAGCAAATCAAATACTGTATGATTCCACTTACATGAATAATGTAGAGTAGTCAAATTCATAGAGACAGAAAATAAAATGATGGTTGTCATGGACTAGAGGAAAACAGAATGGGGAGTTATCATTTAATGGGTATAGTTCACAGTTTTGCAAGATGAAAAGATTTCTGGAAAAGGGTGATGATGATAATAGATGCACAAAATTTGAATACTTAATGTCACAATAACACTTAAAGTCATTAAGTGTACTTAAAGTACACTTCAAAATGGCCAGAACAATAACTTTTTTATTGTATGCATTTAACAACAAAAAATTAAATCTCTGCCAATCAGCAAAAACAAAAGTAATCTAAACACCACAAACACTATGGGAGTTTGGGGGATTGAGAAATATGGTGGGGGGGCAAACAGTCAGAAAGGGCTTCATGAAGGAATTGTGAGTGATTTGAATAAGGGGATAAGGGGTAAGGGAATATCCCAGACAGACAGAAGCATATGAGCAAGGGGATATAAGAGAATGAACATGGCATATGGGAGAAAAACATAAGGAACCAGCCCAAATATATAAGACAGAGGGTGAAGTTAGGAAATAAGGAGAGAATAGGCTTAAGATGGGAATGTAGAATTGTAGTATAGACAGTCTTGATGAATATCCAAAGCCAGAGTTTTTGAACAGATCCCTTGGCCTGGCCCCACCCTCTTCTGAGTAACAAAGACCCCAAGGAAAGGTGAGATCACATTGTGTGCAGGGACTATCATAATGCTGAGGAGAGATGAGGGAAGGAGTAGTCAGGGAGAGGGTGGCAAATACGGTATATATATATGCCACCTAAAATAGATTCTGTTTGACACCTTTCTCCTCTATTATTAAAAAGCTATTTTCAGTAATTATAATGCAATGAAATAAATATATTTCATGTATGAATTACAATTCAGACTCACCAAATAAAATTTATTGAATCTTCCAGATCTCAGTCTGTGTTTACCACCTTAAGTTATAACCACAAAAATTCAAAGGGGTCACATGGAATGACAGAATTAAAGTGGCCCAAGTTATGTTTCTTTTTTTTTTTTACAAATAGTTTATTGTCAAATTAGTTTCCACATAACACTCAGTGCTCATCCCCACAAGTGCCCTCCTCCGTGCCCATCCCCCTTCCCCCCACATCCATCAGTCCTCAGTTTTTTGTCAGCATTCGAGTCTCTCATGGTTTGCCTCTCTCCCTTTCCCCCACCATTTCCACCCTTCTTCTCCCCATTAGACCTCAGTCAAGTTCCTCCTAATCCTCCTATACGTGCACACATATGATATTTGTCCTTCTCTGCCTGACTTATTTCGCTCAGCATAACACCCTCAAGGTCCATCCATGTTGCTACACATGGCCAGATTTCATTGTTTCTCATTGCCATGTAGTATTCCATGGTATAGATAAACCACATCTTCTTGATCCATTCATCTGTTGATGGACACTTAGGCTCTTTCCATGTTTTAGCTATTGTGGAGAGTGCTGCTATGAACATTGGGGTACATGTGCTCCTATGCATCAGCATTTCTGTATCCCTTGGGTAAATTCCTAGCAGTGCTATTACTGGGTCATAGGGGAGTTCTATTGTTAGTTTCCTGAGGAACCTCCACACTGTTTTCCAGAGGGGCTGTACCAGTTGACATTCCCACCAACAGTGTAGGAGGGTGCCCGTTTCTCCACATCCTCGCCAGCATCTAGAGTTCTCTGATTGCTCATTTTAGCCACTCTGACTGGCGTGAGGTGGTATCTCAGTGTGGTTTTGATTTGTATTTCCCTGATGAGGAGGGATGCTGAGCATCGTTTCATGTGTCTTGGCCATCTGGATGTCCTCTTTGGAGAAGTGTCTGTTCATATCTTCTGCCCATTTCTTCACTGGGTTGTTTGTTTTTCGGGCGTGTAGTTTGGTGAGTTCCTTATATATTCTGGATATTAACCCTTTATCTGATATGTCATTTGCAACTATCTTTTCCCATTCCGTTGGTTGCCTATTAGTTTTCTGGGTTGTTTCCTTGGCTGTGCAAAAGCTTTTAATCTTGATGAGGTCCCAACAGTTTATTTTGGCTCTTGATTCCCTTGCTTTTGGGGATGTGTCAAGTAAGAAGTTGCTGCGGTGGAGGTCAAAGAATTTGTTTCCTGCTTTCTCCTCTAGGGTGTTGATAGTTTCCTGTCTCACGTTCAGGTCCTTTATCCATTTTGAGTTTATTTTTGTGCATGGTGTGAGAAAATGATCTAGTTTCATTCTTCTGCATGTTGCTGTCCAGTTCTCCCAACACCATCTGTTAAAAAGGCTGTCTTTTTTCCATCGGATATTCTTTCCTGCTTTGTCAAAGATTAGTTGGCTGTATACTTTTGGGTCCACTTCTGAGTTCTCAATTCTGTTCCATTGGTCTATGTGTCTGTTTTTGTGCCAATACCATACTGTCTTGATGATGACAGCTTTGTAGTAGAGGCTAAAGTCTGGGATGGTGATCCCTCCCGTTTTGGTTTTATTTTTCAGGATTACTTTGGCTATTCGGGGTCTTTTGTGGTTCCATACAAATTTTTGGATAGTTTCTTCTAGTTTTGAGAAGTATGCTGGTGCCATTTTGATTGGAATTGCATTGAATGTGTAGAGTGCTTTAGGTAGTAATGACATCTTAACTATATTTATTCTTCCTATCCATGAGCATGGAATGTTTTTCCATTTCTTTGTGTCTTCTTCAATTTCCTTCATAAGTTTTCTATAGTTTTCCTCATACAGATCTCTTGTATCCTTGGTTAGGTTTATTCCGAGGTATTTTATGGTTTTTTGTGCCATTGTGAATGGGAGCAATTTCTTGATTTCTCTTTCTGTTGCTTCATTGTTGGTGTATAAAAATGCAACCGATTTCTGTACGTTGATTTTGTACCCTGCAACTTGGCTGAATCTTGATCCTGAATCCTGAATCCACCACTTGATCTTGGTGGATGATTCTTTTTATATGCTGCTGGATTCGATTTGCAAGGAGCTTGTTGAGAATTTTTGAATCCGTATTCATGGGATATTGGCCTGTAGTTCTCTTTTTTTGCTGGATCTCTGTCTGTCTTGGGAATCAGAGTGATGCTGGCTTCATAAAATGAGTCTGGGAGTTTTCCTTCAATTTCTATTTTTTGGAATAGCTTGAGAAGAATTGGGATTCATTCTGTTTTAAATGTCTGGTAGAATTCCCCAGGGAAGCCATCAGGTCCAGGGCTCTTATTTGTTGGGAGATTTTTGATCACTGATTCGATTTCTTCACTCGTTATGGGTCTGTTCAGGTTTTCTATTTCTTCCCGTGTGAATTTTGGTAGTAAGTGTGTGTTTAGGAATTTATCCATTTCTTCTAAGTTTTCCAATTTGTTGGCATATAATTTTTCATAGTATTCCCTGATAATTGCTTGTATTTCTGAGGGGTTGGTTGTAATAAGTCCTTTTTCATTCATAATTTTGTCTATTTGGGTGCTCTCTCTTTTCTTTTGGATAAGTCTGGCCAAAGGTTTGCAATTTTGTTTACTTTTTCAAGAAACCAACTATTGGTTTCATGGATCTGTTCAATTGTTTCTTTGGTCTCTATGTTGTTTATTTCTGCTCTAATTTTTACTATTTCTCTTCTTCTACTGGGTTTAGGGAATTTTTGTTGCTCTGCCTCTAGTTCCTTTAGGTGAGCTGTTAGATTTTGCACTTGCGCTTTTTCTAATCTCTTGAAATAGGCCTGGAGAGCAATGTACTTTCCTCTTAGCACTGCCTTTGCCGCATCCCATAGATTTTGAATTGTTGTGTTTTCATTTTCATTTGTTTCCATATATTTTTAAATTTCATCTAATTGCCTGATTGGCCCATTCATTCTTTAGAAGGGTGTTCTTTAACCTCCATGTTTTTGGAGGTTTTCCAGACTTCTTCCTGTAATTGATTTCAAGTTTCAAAGCATTGTGATCTGACAGTGTGCATGGTATAATCTGTATTCTTTTCAATTTATTGAGGGCTGCTTTATGTCCCAGTATGTGATCTATCTTGGAGAATGTGCCATGCGCACTTGAGAAGAAAGTAAATTCCCTGGCCTCAGGATGTAAAGTTCTAAATATATCCGTCAGGTCCATCTGGTCCAATGTGTCTTTCAAGTCCGTTATTTCCTTAGTGATTTTCTGTCTGGTTGACCTATCCATTGCTGTAAGTGGAGTATTAAAGTCCCCTGCTATTAGCACATTCCTATCTATAAGCTTGTTTCTGTTTGTGATTAATTGTTTTAGATATTTAGGTGTTCCCATATTCGGTGCGTAGACATTTATGATTGTTAGTTCTTCCTGATGGATGGACCCTGTAATTATTATGTAGTGTCCTTCTTCATCTCTTGTTATTGTCTTTAATTTAAAGTCCAGTTTGTCTGATATAAGTATCGCTACTCCGGCTTTCTTTTGATTTCCTGTAGCATGATATATATTTCTCCATCCCCTTACTTTTATTTTTTTTTAATTTTTTTAATGTTTTTATTTATTTCTAGGAGAGAGAGAGACAGCGTGAGCAGGGGAGGTCAGAGAGAGAGGGAGTCACAGACTGAAACAGGCTCCAGGCTCTGAGCTGGCAGTCAGCACAGAGCCCGACGCGGGGCTCGAACCCACGAACCGCGAGATCATGACCTAAGCCAAAGTCGGACGCTTAACCGACTAAGCCACCCAGGCGCCCCTCCATCCCCTTACTTTTAATCTGAAGGTATCTTCCAGTCTAAAATGAGTTTCTTGTAGACAGCATATAGATGGATTTTGTTTTTTAATCCATTCTGCTACCCTATGTCTTTTGATTGGTGCATTCAGCCCGTTTACATTCAGTGTTATTATTGAAATATGTTGATTTAGAGTTTTTGTATCTTTTGTAGTGTTCATGTTTGTGGTGGTGTCTCTGGTATCTTTGTTCCTTGCAACCTTTCCTTCAGAGCATCCCCCTCAGGATTTCTTGTAGGGCTGGCTTCGTGGTGACAAATTCTTTCAATTTCTGTTTATTTGGTAAGGTTTTTATCTCTCCTTCTATTTTGAATGACAGGCTTGCTGGATAGAGGATTCTTGGCTGCATATTTTTACTGTTCATCACATGGAAGATCTCCTGCCATTCCTTTCTGGCCTGCCACGTTTCAGTAGATAGGTCTGTCACCACTCTGATAGGTTTCCCTTTGTATGTGAGGGCCCTTTTCTCCCTAGCTGCTTTCAAAATTCTCTTTTTCCTTGTATTTTGCCATTTTGACGATGATATGTCGTGCAGAAGATCGATTCAAGTTACGTCTGAGGGGAGTCCTCTGAGCCTCTTGTATTTCCACATTTACTTCCTTCCCCAGGTTGGGGAAGTTCTCTGCTATAATTTGTTCCAGGACTCCTTCAGCACCTTTCCCTCTCTCTTCGTCTTCTGGGATTCCTATGATACGGATATTGTTGCGTTTGACTGTATCGCTGAGCTCTCGAATTCTTCTTTCCTGTTCCTGGATCAGTTTGTCTCTTTGTTTGTCAGCTTCTTGTTTTTCTAGAATGGTGTCTTTTAAATCACTTATTCTCCTTTCTGCCTCTTCAAGCCGTGCATTGGAGGCCTCTAATTTATTATGGATCTCATTTATCGCATTTTTTAATTCATCATGCCTATTTTTATTTTCCATTCTGTCTGTAGCCGTAGTTTCTTTGATGTCCCCTATGTTTTTTTCAAGCCCAGCTATTAATTTTACCATTATTATTCTAAAATCTTGTTCACTTATGCTGCTGATATCTGTTTTGAGCAGTTCATTAGCTGTCATTTCTTCTTGGAGTTTCTTTGGAGGAGAGGTCTTTCGTTTTGTCATTTTTGTTAGCTTTCCGGCTCTTGTTGGTTTTAAAGACCTGTTATGCTCTCTGTTTCTATGAGCGCTGCTATATCCAAGAAGACTCTTTGACTTTCCAGAGCCTATCCTTTCAGAGAGTGTTTTTTGAATGGTATCCCTTGGTGTCTCTTGTTGGGAGCTTGGTTATTTTATTTTCCTATTCGTAGTGATATTTGGGACTCTCCAATTTGTGTACTCTAGCTTGTTTCTTGAGGTAGCCCTGGAAAAGAAAACAGACAGACAAACACACAGGGAGCAGGAGCACACAAACGCACAGGCTAATTCAACTAACATGCAAAGCGAGAGGGAAAACGAAAAAGTTCAGAGAAAAGATGGAGCAGGGAGGGCGAATAATATGGAGTATAAAGTACATAAAAGGGTCAAAAAAGGGGAAAAGAGAAGGAAAAAGAAAGAAGAAGATAACCAATGGACAAAGAACGGTTTAAAGCATATACCTGGTTTTCCTAGCTACAGTTAAATAGCTGTGTATATGCAGTGCTGGTTGAAAAGCATAGAGAAAGAGAGAGAAGGCAGGGCGGGATGAGGCAGAATTGGAAATAGAATGAACAGGCAGAAGGGATAAGATGCCTTTTTCAAGGAGGTAAAGGGTAGAATATGGTTGGATGGTGAGAGAAGGATGCTGGAATTATCCAGAGAAACTATATAGTCTAATTACTCCTGAGAGAAAGAGCTGAAAATGTAGGTAGGTGTAGAATTTACATTTACAGAATGGACTCGTTGTGATTGTTTAAGCAAGCTGGCGACCAGAGTTAGTCAGGTCAGTGTTCTGGGGAAAAAAAGAAGAAAAAAAGAAAGAGAAAAAAAGGGAAAAAAACAAAAAAACAAAAAAAAGGAGAAAAAAAGGAAAACGGAAAAAAAAAAAGGAGGAGGGCACCTCTCAGGCAGGGATGAGCGTGGCATGATCCAATGCCTCAGGCGGGAGCTCTGCCGTGGCTGTTGTGGGGAGGAGAGTGACGGTGCTCCAGTCCCTTCTTGAACCAAGAGCTGTACCTCGCTCTTTTGGGGGTGTCAACTCCCCGTACCAGGGGCGCAGCCAAAGTTGGTTGCACTCTTCAACCTAGGGCAGTTCCAATCTCCAAATCCCAGTCCGCTGAAGTTGCCTTAGACACAGCTTCCCAGGCAACCCCCTCAGGCAATTCCAGGCTCCCTGCCGCGCTCTGGGGGCGAAGTCAGAATCGCTGCTTCCTTCTCTGGGTCCAGCTGGTGCGCATGCGCGGGGGCTTGCCTGCCTGGTGCTCTGAGCCCGAGTCCGCTGGAGTGAGGAAAACCGGGTCCCTCTATGGCTCTTCACCCGAAACACGAACTCACAGGCTAATATCCCAGTTTTTAGTTCTCTGCCTTCCCTCTGGAGTTCCAGCCAGCCAGGAGCGCGGGCGCCCGGTGTCCGAGTGGCTCTTTCAGGGTCCCCAGCCATCCGGGAGCTACAATGGCGGCAGGCGCGCGGCCGCTCTGAAGTCTAGCCTCCAGGAACCAGCACAAAGAAGCAGCTTGTGTGCTCAGCTCTCCCCAGGACCAGTTGGCATGAGGGGACCTGGTGTGCAGGTATTTGGCAAGTACGGTCTTTCTATGCACCGAGCGGAGGTTTTCCCCCCTCCGAGTGGAGGTTTTTCTGTTTCAGACTCTCCACTCTTCCCCTCTCACTCCCTGTAGAGGGTAGAGAGGGATCGCCTCCCACCCTGGAGTCTCCGATCCCAGCCCGATTTTATCTTCCCTGGTTCGCACACATGTTAGAAGGCTCTCTCAGTGGATTCTGCGTCCTTTGTCTCCCAGTCTCTCAGGTTTTGTAAGGTTTCCAATGGCTTCAGATCTTTTCTGTGTGATGTATGGGCGCGAGTGCAAGTACAGAGCTCCTTACTTCTCCGCCATCTTGTCCCCTTCCCTCCCAAGTTATATTTCTTCATCTTTGCAATCACAGTACTATTATCATTTATTTCTTATGTACTATTCAAACACAAAACTGTGTATGGAACTAGAAAAGATCCTGAATAGCCAAAGCAATCTTGAAAAAGAAAACCAGGGGCACCTGGGTGGCTTAGTCGGTTAAGCGTCCGACTTTCGCTTAGGTCATGATCTCGCAGTTCGTGGGTTCGAGCCCCGCGTCGGGCTCTGTGCTGACTGCCAGCTCAGAGCCTGGAGCCTGTTTCAGTCTGTGACTCCCTCTCTCTCTGACCCTCCCCTGCTCACGCTGTCTCTCTCTCTCTCCTAAAAATAAATAAAACATTAAAAAAAAATTAAAAGAAAAAGAAAAAAAGAAAACCAAACCAGGAGGCATCACAATCCCAGACTTCAAGCTGTATTACAAAACTGTAATCATCAAGACAGCATGGTACTGGCACAAAAACAGATATTCGGGTGAATGGAACAGTATAGAAAACCCAGAAATGGACCCTCAAATGTATGGCCAACTAATCTTTAACAAAGCAGGAAAGAATATCTAATGGAATAAAGATAGTCTCTTCAGCGAATAATGCTGGGAAAACTGGATAGCAACATGCAGAAAAATTAATCTGGACCACTTTTTTACACCATACACAAAAATAAACTCAAAATGGATGAAAAACCTAAAGGTAAGACAGGAAGCCATCAAAATCATAGAGAGAAAAAAGGCGAAGACCTCTTTGACCTTGGCTGCAACAACTTCTTACTCAACACCTCTCCGGAGGCAAGGAAAACAAAGCAAAAATGAACTATTGGGACTTCATCAAGATATAAAGCTTCTGCACAGCAAAGGAAACAATCAGCAAAACTAAAAGTGAGCCAACAGAATGGGAAAAGATATTTGCAAATGACATATCAGATAAAGGGTTAGTATCCAAACTCTATAAAGAACCTATCAAACTCAACCGCCAAAAACCAAATAATCCAGTGAAGAAATGGACGAAAGACATGAATAGACACTGCTCAAAAGAAGACATCCAGATGGCCAACAGACACATGAAAAGATGCTCAACATTGCTCATCATAGGGGAAAAACAAATCAAAACCACAGTGAGATACCACCTCACATCGGTCAGAATGGCTGACATTATCAGGCAACAACAGATGTTGGCGAGGATGTGGAGAAAAGGGATCTCTTTTGCACTGCTGACAAGAATGAAAACTGATGCAGCCTCTCTGGAAAACAGTATGGAAGTTCCTCAAAAAATTAAAAACAGAAATACCCTATGACCCAGAAATTACACTACTAGGTATTTATCCAAGAGATACAAGTGTGCTGTTTCAAAGGGGCACATGCACTCCAGTGTTTATAGTGGCATTATCAACAATAGCCAAAGTATGGAAAGAGCCCAAATGCCCATTGATGGATGAATGGATAAAGACGATGTTTTATATATATATAATGGAGTATTACTCAGCAATCAAAAAGAATGAAATCTTGTCATTTGCAACTACATGGATGGAACTAGAGGATATTATGCTAAGTGAAATTAGTCAGTCAGAGACAGACAAATACCATATGACTTCACTCATATGAGGACTTAAAGATACAAAACAGATGAACATAAGGGAAGGGAAACAAAAATAATATAAAAACAAGGAGGGGGACAAAACATAAGAGACTCTTAAATATGTAGAATAAATTGTTACTTTAGTAGATGTGGGGGGGGTGGCTAAATGGGTCAGAGGCACTAAGGAATCTACTCCTGAAATCATTGTTGCTCTATGTGCTAACTTGGATGTAAATTTTTAAAAAATTAAAACTATGTACTACCACCAATCATGTACTGAAAATAAGTTTGAATGATTCATAACTTTTATACATTCATTCTGGAAATACAGAGATGTACTCAGTCCACATGTGTCAGGGGCCAACTTTACAATGGGGAGTTCTACAAATTAACTTCCATATGGAATGCAATGTTTGTTAAGAGGAAAGTAATAAAAATGTGCTCATTTTAAGCTTACATATGTATTATTAAAACAATAGTAACTGCAACAATTATTTAGAATGTAGGCCAACAAAAGAATTATTGAAGGGGAGAGCAAGGGAAGAGCATTTTATCACTGACATTGATTAAATTTCCAGTACATGGTGATAAGAAAATGTTGACCAATTTTTAGTCAGTTTTATTATTTTTCAAATTTTCTACTATATCAATCCATCCATCAATCAATCAAACCACAAAAAAGCACGGCCTATATCCAAGGCAGACTACTGGCACTTTCCCACAGTCCCTTGATATAACACTCAAAGGAAAATCACTCAGATGATGCAGAAGAGAAGTGAGTTAACACCAGCAGCCAACTTCCATCATGCAAAGCAGCTTAGTTACACCTCATACCCTTTCAATGATGGACCATTCCACTGGCCTTAGGAGTTTCTTCCACTTGAAGCTCTATCAATTCATTCAACATAGTGCATAATTTCCTGGCTAATTCCTGGGCTAATAGCCACAGCAGAAAAGCACACATAGAAAATTCATCTTTTTATGCTGTGATTTCCAAAGCTAATGGTTTATTTAACTAGTGAGTTATTTCTTGGTTACAAGCCCCTAATAGGCTGAAATTGTGTTTGGATTTCATAAATTGAATTTCACAAAGCTTGCATTTCAAAACAATATGTCAAGTTCAGCACATTCCTACACAAACATTTCTAATCAAGGCAAAAGAAATAAGCTTTTATTTGTAAATAAAGCTACAAACAATCAGCTTTCAGATGAGAAAAATAACTATACACACATTAGTTCTACAGATGTCTATGGAGGGCAGAAAATATAAAAGTGATTAAAATAAAGCCATTGTTTTTACAGGATTCAAAGTCCAGAAGAGGAAGTTGTGACATGTAAATATATGTCAATTACCACCACCAGTACCTCAACAACAAAACTGTAATGTGCCAAAGTCTGCTCAGCACCTTTTATAACTTTTACATATGCCCTATGAGACCATCTGCAGCCTGGCCCCAGACCTCAATGAATCATACCAGCCTACCTGACTATGTTTCTTTGCCAGTTCTTTTGACTCTTGCTCTCATTCCTCTGACTGATGATACCCCTTCAGACTGATCATTAAGTTGGATTTCTTCTTACTCTAAATTGATATCCAATTCAATCTTTTAAAGCTTTCTAGTTCCATGTGTGATTCTGCTTGGCCTCAACTTGGGTTCCAAGACGACCCCCAACTGAGGGCTGTTGTCATAAGCCTCAGTTGCTGAGGGGAATTCAGACTTGATATGTATAATTAGCACACTAATAGGTGAAAGTACAGTTGTAGAGCAAGGATGGGGGTAGTGTTAAAAGAGATTGCAGTCACTCTATGCAGGCATCGTCAGTAAGTTTAATACCATCAAAATCTGGCAATTTTTTAATTGAACATCTAATATGTGCCAGACAATGTGCTAAGCTCTGAAGAGGTTGCAAAAACTAAAAATACAGACTTGTTTCCTAACCTTGGGTGTAATAGTCTTCATGGAAGTCAAATATTAAAGGAGCCACTTTAAATGTTTCATTACCATAAAGAGAGACATAGGCTACAATGGAACCATAAAACAAGGGGATTTAACTTACAGTGGGGATCAGGGCCACATATTTCTCAAAGGAAATGCCGCCTAAGCTGATATGCGAAGGTTGAGTAGGATATTAGGTGAGAAGGGATAGTAAAAGTGAAGGGAATAGCATAAATGGAGAGCATGACACACTTGAGGAAAATACAGAATTCCACTATGAATGGAGATGGATATAAGGAGAAGGAGAATAATGCTAGATAATGCTAAAGATGTGAGCTGAGGATTGAGGCAATGCTTGAACCAGGTTTTGAATGACAAATTTTTGTTGGTATGAAAAAGGAGGAAGAATATTTTAGGATAAAAGAGTGCTGCATGTGCAAATGTGTGTGTCCATGTAAAGCCTCATGCCATGTTTTGTTAACAGCAGGTGGTTTAGCATCACTGGAATGTTTAGTGCGATGAATAAAGATGAAGCTAGGTAAATAGGCAAAGATCAAATCATAAAGCATCTTGGTAGACATTTTCTGAAGTTTGACTTTGCACTTCTGGGAGAGGGAAGCATTGAAAGGCTGTGGTTAGGGAAAATTTATAAATGAATCTATGCTTCAAGAAATTGACACTACTCGCAGTAGAAAAGACAGATTCAAACCCAGTTCATGCTGAGAACAAACTGAGGATTGGTGGATGTTGGGGGCGGGGAGGAGATGGGCATGGAGGGGGGCACTTGCGGGGATGAGCACTGGGTGTTATGTGGAAACCAACTTGACAATAAACGGTTTGTAAAAAAAAAAACCCAACAACAACAAAGTCTGTAATAGTATCTAGGAAAATGATGGTGAAGGCTGAAGCTATAGTGGTATCAGTAAACATAAAGGGACAGGAAAATTTTGAGAACTCTTTAAGACCTAGAATTGACACAACTACAATGACTCATTCTTTGGTTGGGGGGGATGAAATGAGAAAACAAGAATAATACTCAGAATCCAGGCTTGAATAACTGTGAACTTTCATCAGAATAAACATACATTGGAACAGAAGTAGTTTTAGAGTTCAGTACTGAACATTTTTTATTTGGGCTGCTTTGGGCCATTCAACAGGCTATTGAAAGTGCTTAAGAGGAAAATATTTCAAAAGAAAGTTACAGTCATGAAAATCCTCAGGGAATATATAGATTAAGAAACAAGTAAAACCAGAAAATGACTCAGAAGGAATCCCTTTCTTTGGAGTGAGAAGAGGAGATATTCAAGCCACCTGACAGGAGGATAAGATGAATATGTGAGATGCATCACAAAAGCCAAAGGAGAAGACATTTTCATTATAGAAGGTGTCAGCTAGATGTATAAATAAGAGATCAAATAGGATGAAGATAATGAGACTTTGGAAATTAGGGAGGATGTCATGGAGATCTTTGATGGACTGGCTTCAGGTATCTCACTTTTAGAGAAAGTTAGGGGCTCACAGAACCATGGTCCGATAATGTGATGAAACCAATTAAATTGAGGCCTGGAATGAAGCAAAGGAAAAGAAAGCTGTGGGTAGAGAGTGGGGTATAAGAGTTTCTTATTTCAAAGGTGGAACTTATCAGCATGTGATTATGGGAGAGAGTTGTGATGAGGGAGTTGGGATGTCAGTCACTGAAGTGAGGTCAGGAAACTACCAACACAAGTCCTGTAGTCATTAAAAATAAAAGCAAAGGATGTAGTGACTACCAGTCTTAGACAGGTATTATCATCTTTGAATAATGTGAAGAATTAAACCTGAAGTTTTATGGAGTGGTGAGAAAAAGCAGGGCAGGTTGTGGCTAAAAGCATGCATCTCTAGAAAAGGACTTAGGAAGTAGGTATAGAAGTAAACTTTGCAGTGGTGGGGCCTCAAAAAGGTGAACAGGTTCCACCTGAGAGGCTGCAAGCACAGTGGTATTATCAAGAACAATGCCTAATTTTATTTCAGGAGAGATTAGAAATACTTTTAAATGCATTTATAATGGATCAAAGTCCCACAAGGAACAGCAAGATGAATTTAGGTAGAGATTCGAAGTTCAAAAAGAAGCAAGCCAAAATGAAGAGGGCAAATTATTAAGGAAATTTTATTTTGGCCAAAGCCAAACAAAGCCAGGATGAGGGAACAAATAGAAACAGCTTCAATTCACATTTTTAGATGAAAATCTATGATAAGTTGTTTCATTGCTGGAAGCTCATGAACTTCCCAGGTATAGAATTTGTGGCCTAGTTTCTGAAATTTCTCTTTTTCCGTCTGTGTTGAGACACAGTGACAATTCACACATTTGCTAAGTGTTTATCCTTGCCATGAGAAGCAACCTAAGTTTGATTATTTGCATATCATATACTTATGACTGCATAATGTATGCATCATGGGCATAGCTCTGTATATCCCAAGCTTGTGCTCTATTCCATAAGCATATTTCTATATCCAGTCATAACTCATGTTAACATCTTACACAGATGTGAGTTTTCATAGTCAATGTGAATGGTAAAATTGCCATAAAAATTATAGATAGGATGAACATAGCTTCAAGATTTTGGGCCAACAAATGCGACTAAAACCACATTATCCCTTCCTTTTGTTTAACCTAAATGAAAAGGTATTTTGACATTTCAGTGAGCTGCTCTCATTTAAAGAAAAAATTAATATGGGTATTTTTTTACCATTCTCTCAACATTGGTTGAGTTCCATTTCTCTTTCTGATTTCATTAGCTGCCAGAGCACAAAAAAACCCTTTCATTTTCCTCTCAAACCACCCACTTGGTATCTTTTATGCTTCAGCAATTCACACACAATTCACTCCCTCAGCATGGCTGCCTCATTAAGAAATACAGAGAGAGGGACTTAGAGCCTCACCTCCCAAAAGAAGAATCAGAGCAGCCACACAGCGAGTCCCTTGGGTTTGCAAAAGAAATGGCTTTACCCCAGCCCTCCACAGAGCAGCCTTCTCATAGTGGCTGAAGCATGTCCAACATGTCAAAATCTACTTGGATTCATTGGCAAGCCCCTCAGAGAAACAGTGGGTGGGGAGCCGGAGAGAGAAAGGCAGGGTAGATAACCGGAACCTCATTATTGTCATCATTTGCAAGCTCGGCCTGCTTCATCTTTCCTTAATGGAGTATGCAATGGGAGACACATCATCCCTGTTAATCAGCACAGCACTTGTCCTGCATGGCATCATATTCAGTGCCCCAGCTCTGCGTCTCAGGTCAGTGTGAGCAGCAATAACAGTCTGAAGTGAAATTTGGGGAGATGATGAAAATGAGGGAGCCCCTCCCTGGCACAATATTTGTGTGTAAGACTACCTTCAGTTTCTTCACAATTGTCTCAGGAATTGGATCCTATCACATTGAGAAGAGCTTTCAGCCCTACTGAGGCTGTCAGGATGCCTGAAATTATCAAAGGGTAAAAGGCAATGGAGTTCCCCAGCATAAGAGCATAAATGTGATCCTCTAAACCTAGAGCATATATGTGATCCTCTAAACCTTAGAAAAGGACATGAACATCAAATTTGATAGAATTTTATTATTAAAATGAAAGAATTACAGTCTAGGAGCTGTGGCAGTACTTTGGAGAATATGCTATTGTTAAGGGCAGTGTCCACAATGAAACCGCCTGAATTTTAAGATGAGGCAGAAATGAGTCAAGTTCTGGCTCCCCCATTTCCTGACTATGAAAGCTTGGGCTAGTTATTTAACCTCCTATCCTCTGTTTTCTAATTGGGGTAACATAAATTATGATATGTAACCCACAGAGACATTTTCAGGATTAGATTATGTGAAGTAATATATATATATGTAAGAATATGAAAAATATATCTTATGAGTGCCTCTTTTTTTCTTAAATTATCTCTTCTTTGGGAGAACAGGAAGGAATGAGATTCTCTGAAGGGATGAGATTTAAAATGTATATTTGTTTGGAAGATAAAGGGAGTCTGACATCAAGATAGGGACGCCTCTTTGGGGGAAGAATCTAAAAACACTTCAGGATAGGAACTGAAGGTACAGAACTGGCTACTGTCCTAAAGTGGTGGTAAACAGAAGGCAAGTAAAGAAGATTGGTAAGAACACGAGTGTTACAAAGAAGATCGACTGAGCCCTGGCTTGGCTGCTTTTCAGTCGGATAATCTAGGGTGATTTACTTAGCTTCTCTCTACTTCATTATACTCAGCTATAAGGAAGAGTACCTGCTTTCTATGCAGGGTGACCAAATATTTTTATCCTTTAAAAGAAGGACATTTTTAGAGTAAAAAGAGGCTTTATTGATAATTATGCTGAAACAACAGGAGTAAACCAGGACAGTCTGGGCAAACCTAAGTTTGGGGCTAAGCCTATTTTGGGGGTAAAATGTATTAAGTGACCTAGGACTTGCTTTGAGCCATGCCTGCCATATTGCAAGTACTCAGCAAACATTATTATTTTTACTACTGAACTTTTCTTGTCAAGTCAATGAACCTTCTAAGTGAGTTTCCTTGTTGCGAAAAGGGGATAATAGTAATACCTGCTATATTGAATTATTGTTAAGGATTAAGTAGTACAATGCTTATGGAGCACTTTCCACAGTGCTTGGCATATGGTCAATACTCAAAAAAGTTGTAACTATTATAAATGGATTAAATGTTAGGGTGAAGATGAAAAGGAAAGAAAGACTCTAAAACTTCTGAAATTACTCTTTCTCCATCAGTGCAGAGTTGATAATTCACAAATTTTCTAAATGTTTGTCCTTGCCATTAAAAGAAACTCAAAGGAATATTTAGATAGATAAAGTAAATTTTTACTTTAGTTAATAGTATGACTATAATGTAATGAAAGGAGCATTGATTTTGAAATTAAAAAAAAAATCTTTGTCTCATTTCCAGATTCATATTTACTAACCTTATGACTTTGGGCAGGTCACTTAACCTTCACAAGCCCCAGTTTTCTTATCGGTAAAGACTGTTGTCTCATAAGATTGCTATGTGGATCGGCTGTGTGTAAGCTGTAAAATATATAAGAAAAGATGAGACTATACTTGATAATGATGTCTTTTACAGTAGTCCTTCCCTGGCTAATGAAGCACTTCCCAATCTTTTGTTGTTATACCCTCTGAAAAAAGTGAGAAATAAAGTAAGACATTATCTTCATCATCCACAACCCCTAAAGGATGCTTCCTGTTTGTAATTCTTTTCCACTTGATACTGCTGGGCAGTTAATGTATTCCTAACAGATCGAGGAGTCCTCTAGGCTACAGGCAATCATCCTACTGTCGTGTTTGATTACTCATACTGCTTCTTTTGCTTGATTCCCTTCATTCAATCTATGTTTCTGTACCACCACCACCCTTGCCCCCAAACTTACCCTATTCACAGACCACCACTTAAATTCCTTCCTCTCACCACTAACTTTAGCATATCTAAAAATTCACATTTTAATTATGATTTAGGTCTGTGCTAAGTATATCATAAGTAATAAAAACATCATTTTCCCAGCTTATACAATTAATGAATCTACTATTTCTCTCACACTTCCAAGCATATAAATCTATAAAGCATATAAATCTTGGGTGTGCACACACACACACACACAATGCCTCAGCCAACAAAATGCCCATATGGATGATAAGGAATTTACATATGTAGCTTATTATTATAATTAATTTTTGACTAAAGAAAAACTATAAGCAACTTCCAAACCTTGTGTTGGCCTCTATTCTGCTTCACTCTCTGCCACTTTGTTATCTTCTTCCATAGGTAAGTGTCAGGCCAACAAGGAAAGTCCTTTGATGAGACCCTGGGCTCCCTTATGTGCAAAAATTTAGAACATTCCTGAGATTATCCTTAATTAAAAGGCAGAGTTTGATCTTACTAATTAAATAGAGCTTCATCTAGAGGTTAGGATTCTTAGTAGTTCATCCGAAAGGGACTGAAGATAAATAGTTTTGTGAGTATGTTTTGAAGCAACTTACATTTTTCTTGAAAATGGGTCAACTTTATTTCATATTGCTATATTAGAGGTTAAAGCCTTCTTTTAGGTAGGGACTTGGGTACTAAGGTATCCAGGAACCGAACTACAGATTTTAAAAATGCTTCCAACAAGTCTGGATGTTAACTCTCATGTTTCAAATTAGCTCATTTATCACCTGGAAAACAGGAAAATCAATGGGTTTTATACATCACAGATAGGAGTATAGAACCACAGCCGTGCAGCTGGCAGTAGAACAACCTGCCCCAGCAGGCCACCTTCCAAAGTGCACACTGGTACAGAGAACATCCAAAGACCGAGAATTACCCTGTCATTCTTTCAGCACGACGGACAGCTCATCCATTATGGCGCGCAGTGGGTTGGTAGGGGGACTGGAGCTTTAAACACAAGTCTGTATAGCGGCACCCCAGCAATGAAGAACCTCTACAAAAATGATGAGAAGAGGCAGAAATAAAGGCTCTTACCGTACATACTAAGCAGATCCACAGAGGTTATGGAATTTGCTTAGTCACTTAGTAAAATCATAGAGGATTTAGAACCTAGTTTCCCAACACACCAAATCTTCTCAATTGAATAGGCTGCAAATAAAAGACACTAAGTGAAGAAAACAGGATGGGGAAATCTGAAGTTCCAGTTTTACCCAAATGAAAAGGCAAGTGCTCTTCCAGAAATTGGGAGGAAAATGAAGTTTTAGCACTAAACTTAGCAGAGCCTCAGTTAGATGATAACTTTCTATTATAGAGTATAAATACATCATTATGTCATGGGGGAAAAGGCATTTCTAATACCTTATAATAATTAATTGAGAACACTTCCAATTAGAAAATAATCACTGCATATTATGTTTATACATTTCTTAGACACAGGTGTGCATGTACATGCATACTCACATATTCTCACTCTCCATGAAGTCACACTCACCTCAGGATGCTTTCCTATGTCTCTCTGAAGGATCCTCTTTATAGTTCTTTTCCTCTTCTCTTTCCCACCCCACTTTGGTCCCAGTTTAGTATCCTAACTCAAAGGACCTCTCAAATGCACAGTCAACATTATGAAATGAGCTGACAGCATGTGGAATTTGATAACAACTACAAGGCAACATTATTGATGTCGGACAATCAAGAAGTCATCTGTGGAGCTCAACATGACAGAAATTTATTGAACTAGAAAGAAAAATATGTTATAACAACTGAATTCTGGCTCTGTGTCAGCATGTGTCCTAGTCTCTGATACTATATCTGTGACTGGGACAAAGAAGAATCCTGCCATCATGAAGCTTTCATTCTCATGGGAGAGTTAGATAATAAAGCACCAGGAAACACAATACATCTATAAACTAATCACTTTCATTAAAATTGTTACCTGAAATGATGAAATTAAGTTACCAAGATTGGGGGTATGTGGATAGAATACTTTGAATAGAAAGTCCCAGGAGCCCTAAAGAGGTAACATTTGAGCTGAAACAAATAGCTTCATACCAATGACAACCCTTAGAAGTAAAAAGCAGGTATATATTAACCATATTGCTGAGAAACATTGTCATCTCATCACCTTCTAGATAAGAAAAAAGTTATTTTATCATAAAAAAAGAACACAAACATTCCCTATTCCTAATGCAGACAGTATGTTTATTAAGGTCAAAACTGACTGATATATAGATAAATCCCAAGGTTTCAGTTATTTGAGACAATAGGCATTTAGCTCTTGTTCACCTAAAATCCAGTCTAAGGCTAGAGGCAACTAGGGTCAGGGTGGTCCAAGGCCATTTAGGGCATTCATATGGCAGAAGGTCAAGAGAATGCATGAAGGATCACATGGAAGATATTTTAAAGGCCAATCATATTTCATCACATTCCATTAGCTGGAATTCAGTAACATAGCTATACATAATAGCAAAGAAATCTAGGAGAGATGGTTTAGTTGTGTGCCTAGTGAACACTTAATGAATACCTGCCCAGACTCTGCCCCAATGAGGCAGAAGGAAAAATTACCTTATACTTTGAAAGAGCATCTAGATTGCTGACGGGACAAAGGACTAGGACAAAAGTGCAATGAATATGCAATTTGTTGTATTCATTCTAAGAGATGAAGAGCAAATGAATTTTTCAAATAATAGCAATCATAGCAATAATAATAATATAATAATGCTTTAACAAACTATTAACTCATTTGACCTTCATAAACTCATGTACTTGTTACATAGGCAGAGCAAACGCATCATTTCATTTTAGAAAATACCGAACTGAGAGCCAAACAATCTTTTACAACTGAAAGTATCTAGCATATTGTTTAACCTAAACCCACCATTTCATAGTTGAGAAAATTATCATTTAAAGTGGTGTTGGGGTTTATCCCTAGGGTATAGAATCAGCCTTTGGCCAAACTGGAGTTTCAGTGGGGGGTCTTATCATTTATAAATTAATGATTTGTCTTTGTTTCTTTTCCCTTTAGGAGGGTGGGCTTTGATTTTCTAAGATACATATTAGTCACAAGGGGTGCTAATGGAGAGGAAAAACTTGTAAAAGATGCAGATTCCTGTAGAAGATGCAGATTCCATGAAGAAATTCTGAATCTGTAAGTCTGAAGTGAGCCTGGTGGGGAGAGGGAGAGTCATCCTTGGGCACTGCTATGGTCATTGTCATTGGCTTTCCTAGGAAGCCCTTGACTCTGCTGTTGGAGACTGGATATACACAACATAGACAAAAATAAAGTTCACACAAAGAAAAAAAATGAAAGTAAAAATGTTTTAATTAAATCATTAAAACCAAGAAAAATGGGGATACAATCTGATTTCTGAATATGAAAAAAATTTCTAAGTTAAAAATATGAAATATATAACCAGGTAAAATATAGTTGTGATTGCAAAAATATTAAAAATTGTATAAATCAGAGACACCTGAGTGGTCCAGTTAGTTGAGCATCTAACTCTTGATTTTGGCTCATGTCATGATCTCATGGTTTGTGAGAAACTTAATCACTATGAGAAACTCACAGAGCCTGCTTGGGATTCTCTTTCTCTCTCTCTCTCTGACCCTACCCCACTTGTGCTCACTCTCTGTCTCTCTGTCTCTCTCTCTCAAAACAAACAAGCAAATAAATAAATAAATAAATAAATAGGCTGTTTAAAAATTGTTCAAATCAGGGGCGCCTGGGTGGCTTAGTCGGTTGAGCGTCCAACTTTCGCTTAGGTCATGATCTTGCAGTTCGTGGGTTCGGGCCCCCCGTCGGGCTCTGTGCTGATGGCCAGCTCAGAGCCTGGAGCCTGTTTCAGTCTGTGACACCCTCTCTCTCTGACCCTCCCCTGCTCACACTGTCTCTCTCTCAAGAAATAAATAAAACATTAAAAAAAAATTTTTTTTAAATTGTTCAAATCAAACATATTATTCATGAATATTTAAATTTTAAGTTATTTTTTACTTTATGATTTTATTGTTGATTAGAATTATCACTGACTCTTTGTTTAAAAAAATAAAAACTAAAGAAAGGCACAAACAAAAACTAAAACCTCCAAAAATACAAATACAATTAAACAGTATAAATCTTTTAGGTCTTCTGTATACATACACAGACATATGCATATATGTATACATACATATATATTACAAAATTGGGTATGTTTTTAATATCATATTTATTGAAACAAAGGTAATTAACAGCATACATAAAATGCAGAAATACAGATTTAACAGTAATAATCCAAGAATTATATATCAGATTATAATAACAAAATGGGGAAATAGAAAATAGAAAAAGGAAGTAAAATGTGCTCATTTCTAAAGCAGGAGTCAAGAGACATATGTTACAATTTTTACATGGACAGCTAGGGAGAAAAGACCAAATGCACTGCTTTTTAGCTTTTAGGTTACCTCAGTCTTTAAACTGCAAGTCATAACCAATCAGTGATTTTAAAAAATCAGTTTAGTAGATTGCACATAATTATTTTTCAGAATAGAATAGAATAGGCTGCATTATGTATAAAATAAAATATTACTCAGTCCTCAAAATTAAGGAAATCCTGCCACTTGCAACAATGTGGATGAACCTGGAAGACATTAGGCTAAGTGAAGTAAGTCAGTCACAGAAAGACAAATATTGCATGATTCCACTTATACGAGGTATCTAAAATAGTTAAACTGCTAGTTAAGCAGAGAAAACAGTAGTAATTGCCAAGGGCTGGGGAGTGAAAGACATGGAGAGCTGTTTTTCAATGGGTATAAAGTTTCAGTTATACACATAAATAAGTTCTAGAGATTTGCTGCACAACATAGTGTCTACAGTTAAAAATACAGTATTGTGGGGGCGCCTGGGTGGCTTAGTCGGTTAAGCGTCCGAATTTCGCTTAGGTCATGATCTCGCGGTTCGTGGGCTTGGGCCCCGCGTCGGGCTCTGTGCTGACTGCCAGCTCAGAGCCTGGAGCCTGTTTCAGTCTGTGTCTCCCTCTCTCTCTGACCCCTCCCCTGCTCACGCTGTCTCACTCTCTCTCTCCTAGAAATAAATAAAACATTTAAAAAAAACCATTAAGGTTTTTTAAAAAAAATATAGTATTGTGCACTTCCAAATTTATTAAGAGGGGAGATCTCACATTTAATGTTCTTAGCACAAAACAACAACAACAACAAAAAACAAAGGGAAACTCTACAAGATGTTGGAGATGTTATTACCTTGATTACAGCAATAGTATCACAGGTGTTTGCATGTGTCTAAAGACATTAAGGGGCGCCTGGGTGGCTTAGTTGGTTAAGCGTCCGACTTTCGCTTAGGTCATGATCTCGCGGTTCGTGGGTTCGAGCCCCGCGTCGGGCTCTGTGCTGACTGCCAGCTCAGAGCCTGGAGCCTATTTCGGTCTGTGACTCCCTCTCTCTCTGACCCTCCCCTGCTCACGCTGTCTCTCTCTCTCTCTCCTAGTAAATAAAATAATAAATAATATTTTACTTATAAAATAAATAATAAATAAAATAATAAATAATATTATTAGGAGATAAAAATAATCTAATAAATAAAACATTAAAAAATTTTTTAAAATAACGACATTAAATATGTTCAGTTCTTTGTACATCAATTATACCTTAATAAAGATGTTTTTAAAAGAAAACATTGGAGCTCATCTTATTAATAGCGAGGGTAGATTTCATTTCACTGAACATTTTTCATTTTACGCCTACACACACATGTGCACAGGCACATAGACACACATGTGCACAGGCACATAGACAATATGCTCTGGGTCACAAGTTTGAAACCACTACACTAGTAAAACGACAGCAGGATCTATAAACATAACTTCATTGAAGGTAATAAAGAAGAGAAAATTTCCTTAACAGCCTCCAACGTTTTTGCTCAGAGTGTAATATTCACGTTCTTCAGAGTTTATCATAGGCCTTCTTTACTTCCCCCATTCTATGCTTTCCTCCTAGGCAACTTCATATTATAGCAGGCAGCTGCCTGCTAGTCATGTTTGGTGACAACGCCCAGAACTCTCTAGGCTGTAGACCTACAAATATACAACTGATTCCTGGATATTTTACTTGTTTCTCATGTAAACACAACTCAGTCTATCTCCTCTCACACACCCTCTAATGCTCTTTCACTCAGTGCATCATCAGCCACCACCCACGTGCCCAAAATGAAACCTGGGAATCATACTGACTTTTCACCTTTCACTTTCACCTTACCCTATCTTGTCTGAAGTTGGGTTTTCCAGAAGTGGAGTTTTAGAAATGAGTTCTTTTGCAAGTTATTTACTGGAAAGAGTATTCTCAGGAGAATGCAGCAAGGGAAGAAGGAGCTAAGCAAGGATGTAGCCTCAGCTGGAGACACCTTCTCATAGGGAGCTCTGGAGCACAGACAGCACAGCAATGCTGACCCTACCTTGAAGCCAGGAGGCCAGGCTTTAGTACCCTCACATCAGTCAGTCTTTCTATAAGTTGCTAATGGGAAGAGAGTTGCATAATCGCCTAGATAAGATAGCTCCTGTTCAGATACAGTCATTGCACCAGAAAAAGTGTCACTGTGAGAACTTAGCAGTCAACACTCACACCAGCTGGGGTATGGATGCACTGATGCAGTATGGATGGGGTATGTTAAAGGGGATCTCAGCAAGGTACTAAAAGCAAAGACAATGCTTGCTATATCTAATTGATCGTTAGTGTGTGTGTGTTTGTGTGTGTGGTGTTTATATTCTTTTTTTTTTTTTCAGGAATAGAATATAACACCCCATGCTCATCCAACAAGTGCCCTCCTTACTGCCCACCACCCATTTAGCCCATCCCCCAACGCCCTCCAGCAATGCCCAATTTGTTCTCTGTATTTAAGAGTCTCTTGTGATTTGCCTCCCTCTCTGTTTTTATCTGATTTTTCCTTCCCTTCACCTATGTTCACCTCTTTTGTTTCTTTAAAGACTATTGATTTATCTCCTAAATATGATTTTAATCTGTCTACTTCTTTCCATCTTGAATGTCATATGAAGTGCTTTCGCACCTCTGTTCTTTTACGTGGTCTGTTTCCTCTGCTATGAATGTTTTTGTCCACAAGTAAATGCTTGGACTATTGAGTCAAAGTTCATATGTCAGCTCATTTCTGTAGTTTTTGCTGATTCACCTCTCTTTGTCCTTCAGAAATAGCCACTCAATTGTGTTCCCCACTCTACTTTATGTATTCCCCAACTGCAGGAATTAGACTTAAAACAGATAACTATAGTACAATGAATGATTTTCCCTTTAGATGATGGTACAGCATCTTCTTACATCAGAGATGGTGCTTATTCATTTCTATATCTGTGGTGCAGAATACAGTCCCTGATATAGAGCAGATGCTCAACTGATGGCTGAATGTAACTATACAGTGTATGTCATAAGTGATGTGCATGAAGCTAAATTGGAGACATTTGTCAATAGAAATCCTGAATTGGGTAGGGAAGAAATCTAGGTACAGACACACCACTTTTTTTCCATTTTCTCCCCAAATGCTATCCACTGGTAAAGGCAAGATGAACTGATCTGTTCTCTAACTATTCCATCTCTCACCAATTTATTTCTTTTCTGACCTCTTAGAAAATTTCAGAATGATACCACCCTATGTTTCCTAGGAAAATGTACTACAGTCTTATATAAAAGCTCTAATTATTTCATGTGTGACCCCTTGAAAGCTAGGGCCTTATTTTATAACTCTATGTATTGTATTCTGTGCAGTGATAAACATCAAGGGCTCAAGGAATTCTTTCTGAATTGATTATGGCAGGAATATTTGGAGGTGAAGTTTGTGATATTTGGAAGAATTGGTCAAAACAGAGGATAGTTTACAGAGAAGATAGCTCATCAACATCAATTACTACCTTCTGGCTGTGAAATGCCTGCATTCAATACAGCTGACTGTGAACTCCCTAAGCTATCTGATCTAAGGCAAGAGACATACCTGATTTCCTTGTTGAATAACATAGCTGCCTACCGCAGGAAGTGCTGCTACGACCACATGGTCTTTGTTGAAACTTATGACATAGAGCAGTCCTTCCACAGTTGAAAAGAGAGAGAAAAAGAAAAAAAAAATAATCCCATAAACTTGGAAACAGCACTGCACCCTGGGATCCAAATTGATTTTTTTTCTCTCTCTCATCTGAGTCTGCATGCTTCAGGGCCAGCATGCAGACAGGGATCAATAAGACATGAGTCCTCTATTAAAGACAACATAAAACATATATTTTTGAAGTGGGGTGGGAGAGTGAGAATCTGATGTGTGTAGGATTGAGAGACTGATGAATTCTATAGCATGAAGACAATGAGAGCAGGTCCTTTTCTGGGATCCTGCCCACACCCTTCCTCCATGCTATGGTTTACATGGCCCATTACTCAGAGAGATTCAAAATTTACCCAGTGGTCCAATAGCTAAATCTGAACTGGCCTGTTGTAGAAGGTGTGTCAAGGTTTTTTGTTTTTATGTTTTTGTTTCTGTTTTTCCTTTTCTTTTTTTCTAGCATCCATATACCCCTACTGAGTTTGGGATTCTTTGTCTGCAGAATGAGGATAGTCGTGCCTAATTCCAGAAAACAACAGCACAGTAAGATTCATGAGCATAGTCAGTGTTTAATACATGTTAATGTCTCTTTCCTTTCTCCTATTCTTGTTAGAAGTTCAGTCCTGGTTTACATGTGTTTACATGGAACTCTGCTTCTCTCATTCCGAGTTTAACCTCAGTTTAGATTGTTTCAGTCTATTTCAGCTTTGCCTTCTTTGGAATCATGTAGCATTTGAAGTTACAAACACCACTCAGCACGTGATACTGGACCCTCGTTTATTATAGTCCTGTTGCTTCATGCAAGTAGTTTTGACCTCCTCAGGTAAAGTCCAGGAGCACCCTCAAATGGCAGATATGGTTCACTAGGGAACATAAGCTCCATGAGTATGTGGACCATGCTCATCCGGTATCCCCAGCTATGAGAGCTGTGACCAAGAAATATTTGTTGAATAAATAAATGGCAAGAGAATCTGGCTTTATTTCAAGGCTTGAATGTGGAGAATACCATTTAAATAGTAGAATTTGGGAGTACTTAATAGCCTTTGCAGAACCAAAACGTGAAATAGCTTTGTTGTCTGAAAAAAATTAATATCCAGGATGACTAGCTTCGTTATGGGCACTTTGGAAACTTTAAAGCTCTATACACATGTAAAGTAGCATAGTTATTTCTAATTGTTCATATTTTCAATAGTCATGAATTGAATTTAATCTGATTTTGTTGTAAACAACCACAACCACAGAAAAGAGCACACTGAACTGAGCTACAGGGGACCAAGGTTTGAGATGCATCTTGGTTTCTACCGATGCATGTGATTTCCCCTCTCTTGGTCTATTTCCTTCTCTATAAAATACTGGTATCTAATATTTGTTTGGTATCTAATATCCAGCTTGGGAGCTAAATTCAACTTGTCAGCATGTTTCAGACTGAAATTTTTTCAGTTTTCCATTCTTCCTTTCTGGATGTTCTAACTGCCATGAGACATTTGTCACCAGATGACAATGTGAGATCAAGATGTGAAGCATGGTGTTCTTAATATCAAATAGTACCCAAAATCTGGATTTGCAAAAGATCCATCCAATTAAGTTCTACTGCAGTTATAATCTCAAATCTCTACATGTTTAGTCTCTATATTATATAAAGTTAGAATGCTCCTGGGAACCAGGAAACTCCTAGAGCAACCCCTTCATTTTATAGATAGGACATGGTAGACAAGGGGTGAAAAATGGCTTGTCCAATGTCACAACATAGGTTATAAAGCCACGACATCTCCTTACTTCCTAGCCAATGCCCTTTCCACTCATTTCTTATATGAATGTGTGTGTGTACCCAAAAGTCTGTGTTTACCATGAGCCTACAGAGATTTATCACCATACCACATGAATACTATGTATTTCTTTTGTTTGTTTGTTTCCAAATGAAAGTAGCCATTTTCACTGAAAAGCTTTGGAAAAATAAAACATAAAAATGGAATTAAAAATATAGAAACCATCCATTAACATGCTAGAAGGTCCCATCACATCTGTTTTTAAATATATACATTTGTACATAGTCATATATGTACTAGATATGTACTTGTCTATCTTGCTGTTGTTATTTAAATTATGTTACCAGTTTTTCACGTTTTCCTGTTCTACTCTTTATAAATACCATTTTAATTATTACATAACATTCTGTTAAATGGATTGACCAGTTTATAGAAACATTCTTTACTTGTTGAGCATTTAGGTTGTTTATAGGTTTTAAACATATATAAGTAACACTGTAGTGAACATCTTTGTGCATGTGTGTTTTTGACTTTTTAAAGTATTTCTTTAGCATAAATGCTAAGAAGTGAAATCATTAGCTTAAAGGGTGCCAATGAGCATTATAAGGCCCTTGATAATTTTCAGTTAAATTGCTTTACAAGAGGGTTTGTGACAATTTCACTGCCATCTACAATGTATTAGAGTGATGCTCTCTATATTTAAAAAAATGTGAACACCCAACACAGAGCAAAGAACCTATGTATGTAATGAGAACATGCACAGAATTTTCTCTAATAGACTTGAAAATGCTCAACCTCAGGAAACAATTGCTGATGACATATTTCTGGGACCACAAAGTGGAATGTATAAGTAACAAAGCAGAAAAGTATTTTACAAGCACAGTTTAAAAGACTTTTCATGGAGTGCCTGGGTGGCTCAGTCAGTTAAGCAGCCGACTTCAGCTCAGGTCATGATCTCGTGGTTCGTGAGCTGGAGCCATGCGTTGGGTTCTGTGCTGACAGCTCAGACCCTGGAGCCTACTTCAGATTCTGTGTCTCCTCTCTCTGCCTTTCCTCTGCTCACGCTCTGTGTCTTAAAAAAGACTTTTCATATACTGTTTTCTCCATAGATAGAAATATATGAAATTATTGAATTTTTCTAAAGATTTTTTTTTTCTTTTCAGTCACAGGACAAATGAATTGAAGAGGCACTTAGATAAAACATCAGTGGAAAAAGCAGTAGTATTTGTCAGGCAGAGGGTATGGAGAAACCTTGTATTTCCAACCATTTGTACTGACCAGCAAGGGATAGCTTGTATGGTCCCTGCTCCTCTTCCCCTGCCCCACTGGGTTAGGAAAGCTCTGCAGGAAATGATTGGCTACATCAGTAAGCCTGCCACAGACTTCCTCTCTCTTCCAACATCTGTTCTGCTCATCTACCTTCCCTAGAGTACTGTACTCGCCTTGACCTCCTCCACAGCTCTCCTGACTATTAGCAGATCCAAGTACTGTTGGTAGACACAGATTGCCCTGAGCCTATACCAGAGTCTATACAAGAGGACAAAAAGGGCATCACAATATCAGAATCTACAGTAAGTCCTCCAGATTGGGCTCAGCCCAGTTACATATACTTGCTGAGAGGGGAGAGGACAGAGATGTGCTTCTACTTCTTTGCACATGGATTGAAAATAAAGGAGTATAAATATTTACCCAAATCATGCCAAGACATTTCTAATTTGATCCCTGTCTCTACTGTATATTTTGTTTAGATATGATACCTTAATTCAGCTCACATATGGCATGCAGGTTTTTTCTTTATTATATGACATTTTCAGTTGAGAGTTGGTAGAAGACACTGGTACTTTCAAAGGTTATGACATGTAGGAACTGAAGAATAATATATATAATATATTTTGAACCTGAACTTGGATTTGAGATGAGAGTTCTGATTTATATATGTTAGAGTATAATAGTGTTTTACTCTATACATAGAGTATATAAAACATACGTAAGTCAGTAGAACTCTCATCTCAAATCCAAGTTCAGGTTCAACACAGCCAAGCTATGCCAGATGCCAAAGGCTAAAAAAGCCTATGGAGAACCTAGCTTCTTTAGAAAACATCCACTGAACGGAGTCCAAAATATAACCTTGATGCTGATCCTTTGGTTGTATAGAATCACATATCTCTCATACGTGGAAAAGGATAATGTACAGACTTCCAAGTCCCCCCAGCCTACCAGCTGATATCTTTCTCACTCCAGGGTGCCAAGGCTGACCTTTTATCCAGCTGAGAGTGCTCTGCAAGCTTTAATGAGAAGTCCCTCCTCTCTGCTGGCACTTAGAGGAGGTAAGGAGATTTGTTAATAAATGGCGTCCAAGGGCTGACACAAAGTCAGGGGAATCTGGGCATGGTTATCTGTGGACATCAGATGGTGATGGCCAGCTTTTGACTTCTCCTAAGAGGCCATTCATCTCCATCCACCTTCCCAAGAAATTTTCTGAGCAACCCTCTCGGTACCTTGATCTACAACTTGTGGGAGATTCCCCAGATCACCATATAGACTCTGACTTCAGGTCAGCCTGGGATCTAATCGGCCCTGGCTTCTTCTTGCTTCTGTCTTCTTTGCTAGCAGCTAAGCTGTATTCATACGGGGGAGGAGATCTCCCTGATCTTTGAAAACATTAAAGGAAAGAAGAAATCAAAGGACTCACATCTGAGCTATTGTTCATGGCCAAGTACTCCACTGATCTGTCTAACTGAAGAGGGACAGGTACACATCCATGCTGAAAAGAGAGAGCTCTGGGGAGAGGCTCCAAAGATTCCACAGCTTAACATGTGTTTAAAAGGAGGAAGAGAGATTTAGAGAAGTACTAAGGACAACTTGCCTGCGAAGGAAATAGTTACAGATCATAAACCATTTCTTTATACATCAGTTCATTCCATAATCACAATTATGCCAGGTGTTCTGCTTTCCTTCTTTTGTTAGATAAATAAATTGAGGTTCTGAGAGATTGTCTAGGTCTTAAAATACCCCCAGATCGGACTGGTTGCAAAGTCATGCTCTTTCCATGGATGTATTTAAGCATGGCATCAGTCATGATGAAATGGACTTGCTTCATGGTCATATCACTAGTGGCAAGAGTGCCTCTTTACCTAAAGCCTTCCCTCCTTGGCCACAACTTATGCTAAAAATGAACTGCAGACATTGCTCTTTCCAGCCACAATTCTCTATTCTAATAACAGAGAAGTGTTTCTACTTCCTTGCACATGGATTGAAAATAAAGAACTATAAATATTTATCCAAATCCAAATGCCATTGACATACACATTTCTAATTTGGTCCCTGTCTCTATTGTTGGAGGTTATTTCAGTCTCCGAATGTTTCTACACTCTACTCCAGGAGAGACCCCGACTACACACTAGCAGAATTTATCTTTATGTCTAATCCAGCCATGCATTTGTCAAAGAGATTTAGCCTAGAAAATTCATCAGTTAACCCCAGTCCCAGTATTTCTTTCCCCTACCTTTAGTGTATGTTTTTCAATTTCTGCTTGTGAGGTCTACAAAGGACTAAAGCTCTCCCACGCTGGGAGTACTATCTTGCTTTCCAAAGACCTTGCCTTCCCAAAGATCATCCTGCTTTCCTTGGAACTTGACACTATTCTGGTGGCCTTAGCCCTTGCCCTCAGGACTCCCAAAAGCTAACTTGCCTGATTGGCCCAAAGCTGTTTCTTATTACCTTATGTTTCTGTGCAACACCTGTCAGATCAAACATCCAGGAATCATCCCTACTCAGGGCTGCAGCCAGGTCCCAGTCTCTCACTTACCTCTAGGTCTGGACACATTGACATAGGATAAGAAAATATAAGAGTGTCTCTGTTCATGTTTCCAACTCATGGTTAAGATAAATGTAGGCAATTCTCTATTGCCATCACATCCTACTGGCTCCACATAGAGTTGGTCATGGACTGTTGGTAGCCCAGAACACAGAATTCATCTTGTGCCTGACATGAATGACAGTCACCCAAGACCAGCACCATTCTTGCAGCCCAATGTCTTCTGATTCTGTGAAAGAAATATCACACCTGCTAGCAGGAGCAATCTTCACAGTAGAATTTCCTCCTGAAACTGAGACTCAGTTTATATATATAAATATGTACTCTATACATGAGGGTAAGGGAGAACTTATTTGTGTATGTGTGTGTGTGTGTGTGTGTGTGTGTGTGTGTGTGTGTGTGTGCACGCCTGAATGTATTCACATTGTAAGAGGAGTGTGGAGGATTAGTAAGTGCTACAAAGCATAGAATTGGGAACCAGGACCATGTGAGGTGCCTGTCTGGGCTCTGGATTCTCTGCTTGGACTGCACTGCCAGACCCAGGCATCAGAGAGGGACTTAGAAAATGTTAAAGAAGCCTTTTAAAGTGTAGATTCCCCTGGAGTACAGGTCTTGAGCAACAGCCCTTCTTACCCAGGTCTGAAGACAGTGTCATCTAAGCAGGACTTTCTGCATTTAACTTACTTCTCCAAACCTTGTCTTCATTGTAACATATTAAGCCTGTTACCAGCCCTAGAGTAAACACTGAACATACATTTTTTAAAATTGGATAGAATCCTGAGTCTTAAGAAATATTGTAAAAGGCAATAAAATCCAAAGTGGGCCCACATAACCACAGCAGGCCCTGATTGAGATCTCATTAATACTCTTTGTACTTATCCTCAAGAATTAGCAAATACAACTCTATCCTGCTATGAAACACTTCCTACCTCTAGGGCTCAAGTAAAGTCTCAGAAAGAAGAGCCAAAGAAGCCTAGTTAAATGTATCTTGGAATCCAAGCATTGGAAAGCATCTCTAATAAGCCCTCTTAGGTTTAATGGGGCTTTCTGATAATTCCTTATTCCAAACTCGCCTATATGCTTTACCGTTTACCTCTTATAATTCCCTATAGTAGATAATCAGAGTATCACATTCAAAGTCATTTGAGTTTGAATAGCGTTTTCCAATGCCCTTTGAGTGCTTAAATGTTTCTTATCTGGTATGCCTGTGCCTTTCGGGGAGCTCACTGCCACAGCATTGGTTGGCACAGACTCAAATGCAGGGAAGCTCACGTTCCTGGAGAGAATCTTCTAAAGAAAATCTAATGCAGTCTCCAAGGGGCAAGCAACTGCCATCATCTACCTGGTGACCAGAACTAGCCCATCAGTAGCCATCTCTACTTCTGTAGCATCCTAAACGTAGGAGTCATAAGGAGATTTTTGTTTGTTTGTTTATTAAGAGGAGGAGGGACCTATTCCACAGCTTACTTTGCCTCAGGCAAACTATAGATGCATATTCTCATGACTTTTCTTTGTGGTTGATGAAATTAATCTCAACTAGTAGCTATCCCAAATCTTTCCCCCTAGGAGGTCCAAAATTGATCCCATCCTGGGGAAAGTTCTAGGCCATTAGCTAGCTTATAGCCATATTTCTCACCAAGACACAAACCATCTGATGGTGTCTGAATATGTTGGAAAAAGAGACATTTAAAACATTTTTAAAATGTTTTTATTTATTTTTGAGAGGGAGAGGGAGACAGAGCATGAGCATAGAAGGGGCAGAGAGAGAGAGAGACATAGAATCTGAAGCAGGCTCCAGGTTCTGAGCTTTCACCACAGAGCCTGACGTGGGGCTCAAACTTGTGAACTAGGAGATCACAACCTGAACTGAAGTCTGACACTTAACCTACTGAGCCACCCAGGTGCCCTGGAGAGAGACACTTTTTTTAAAGAAAGATAAGGGGACTTTGGAAAGAAGGTGAATAATTAATATCAGATAAATCAATTAGTCTGAAAGCCCAATGCCTTAAGACTAGCTGAAGCACCCACAGACTGACAGAACTTTCACAAGCAGCTGCTCTGTTGCTGAAGAATGCTGCAAGAACCAGTGCATCTACACCACACTTGCTGTGAACTCTCCCTGATCTCAGATGTCCTCTTGGTCTTGAGCTCTTACATTTAGTCCTGCACCTCTACACGTCTACTTGCTCACCCTGAACCAATCTTGGGGATAGAAGGGCATCCCTAGAACCTGATGCATTAGTTGCTAGGGCTGCCATAACAAAGGACCACAGACTGGGCATTTTAAAACAATAGACATTTATTCTCTCACAGTTCTGAAGGCTGAAAGTCCAAGATCATGATGTCATCAGTATTGTCTCTTTTCCAGAAGTTCTGAGGGAGAAATAGCTCCATGTCTCTCTCTTGGCTTCTTGTGCATGCATGTATCCTTCAGCATTCTTTGGTTTCTAGCTGCTTCATTCCAGTCGCTGCCTCCATTTTCACATGGCCTTCTTCTTTGGATCTCTTTTGTGTCTTTGTGTCTGAATCTTTCTCCTTTCTCTTATAAAGATACAAGTCATTAAATTTAAGGCTCACCTTAATACAGCATAATCTCATTCTAACTAATTATGTCTGCAAAGACCCTCTTTTCAGATAAGACCACATTCCATGTTTCCCAATGGACACAAATTTTGGGGGGACCCTAGACGAACCACACTTGGACTGTTAGTGTCACTGTTTATTGTCAACAATGACTGTGCCAATGGACCATGTACCATATAATCAGGACATTATCCAAATTCTTATTTGGCTCACCAAAGAGTGATATTAATGCATTGGCTCTAATTCATTCTCTGCCCACTCAGACATGTTTCTGACCTTTTTCTGTAGGCCACTGAAGGGATCATACCCTGCCTTGAACACCACAGCACATGCAAGCCTGCCATGTGCTGGTATGGTGGACCTATAATGAATAAATGAATTAAATATAAATACATAAATGAGTGGAAGCCTATTCTAATCTGACACTAGTTAAAATGATGAAATAGGTAAAACTGAATAAATGGGGCCCAAGACTCCATTCTGCTCCAAGCTTCCAGAGTGTGTAAGCTCATTCAGACAATATTCCATCACTGCATCTCTTCTGATATCCTGTCTTCTCTTTCCAAAATGTTGCTCAGGTTACACAAAGGGGAACTACAGCCATTTGATACATTTCTTCATACTACAGTATTTATAGCTATCAATGGATTTTCAATTTTAACAGAGACTTTTGAAACCATAGCTGAAACAGGCAAGTACTCTGGGTATTTTCACCAGTCTAGGGACTTATGGACAATGACGTGGGCCAGGAGTAGCCCCATTGTATCCTACCCTGGCTCAGCCACTATGCCTGCCTCATGCATGGTCAGTTATGGGCCCTCCCTCTGCTAATGGGCATGGCCCATATGCTCCTGTCTTCCTGCCTACTTGCCTATTTGTCCAAATGTTCTGTTCCTAGTTCTCTCTCCTTTAGGTTAGCTTATGCCAACTTTTCATCTTTTCTTCAATTCCTCCATTCCTTCCCTAGGCCTTGGATAATATTCCTTTCATATTTAAAAAAAAAAAAAAAAAAAAAAAAAGGTCTACTGTTTTTTTTCCCCTTAAGAAAAAAATTTTTGTCCCTTAGGGGAAAATTTTATAATTCTAATCATCAGGGACAATGTTAACACATTCAGAATATCTGACCTTTAAAACTACTTTTGAGACAGGCTTGCTATTTTATTTTCTCCCCAGAGACTTAATGATCTGTAGTTCCCAGTTTTTATTCACTGTCCTTTCAGTCAATTCAGTTTCGGGAATTAATTTTTTAGTGGCCACTAGGGGAAAGGTCAGTAAACCAGACAAGGAAGGGCCATCACTGAAATGCATTTTATGGCATTTAGTCCTTCAGGACCTTCCTGGTTCTATTTTCTGGCTCAGGGCTTTGTCTTATCCAGATAGGCAAGCAATAGGGTGAGCCTCCAAGTGAAAGAGGGAAGCCTGGGACTCTCATGCTAGATTCCACGAACAGCTGTCCAGTCAAAAAGACATCGGTGCTCTTGGCACTGGTAAAACAATGGAGTCATTTTTTCTGAGACACACCTGGATCCCTTGCCAGTCGAGGTCTGAGACAGCTGCACCACTGACCATCCAGGTTTTGCACATGTCTTCCATGTGCAGAAAGCATACAGGTCAGTGGCTGCACAGATTCCATAATGGTGTCCATTAGTCAGCTTCTGCCAAGTGACCAGGGGAAGGCTTTATCATCACCAGATATGTCTGGTTGGTCTACTCCTTTAAGTAGATTTATACACAATCCATGTCATTATTAGTTGTCTGAGTCTTTAGTGATGCTACCTGGATCTGGTTTTAAAACAGAGATGCAGGATATCACCTTCATTCTGTTTCAGGTAGTTGTGGCCCATACATGCTGCCTGACATTCAATCTCTAGTTCCATTGTCAAAAACCTTAGACCCTCACATGCCCATCACAGAGGACTTGTTTATTTCATACAGAAGTATCAGTAGGTATAATGACCAAAGACTATATCCTCCAGCCAAAGGCCCCAGTCAATTGAAGCAGACAGTGGGGAAGGAGCATGGTACCAGGGTTTCAGACCACCTTATCTCTGGTTCTGCATCCCCTTGAATTAGGATCAGGACTTCTGACTTGGAAGTCCTAAACGACCAATCACATGAAGGCAGTTAGCACTGCAGAACATTAGCAAGAAAATTGTATGCCACTGGTCTGGTAACAGCCAGAATCAGGGTTATGAGAAGATTTATAATGGGATCAGAGCTGGAAATAGTAAGGGGAGACTTAGAGTTTAATCTGAACTTGAGGAAGCAGACACAACAAGATGTAATTTTAAAGAAGAAGAAAATAAGGCAAGCAAGAAGTACTCAATATTTCAGAATGAATACTGAAGCAAAAGCACAGTATTTTATAGGAAGGAAATTCAGAAGTCAGAAAGGCAGATCAGTGTGTGAAATGCCTCCATGTGGAGACAAAGAGCAGTATAGTTATTGACAGTGTAAAGAGTGTGTAGTCTTGACTGCCTGACATTGAGCACCCGCCCTACACTTCCTAGGCATAGGAAGTGTATGCCCTAGGTGACATAAGCAGTCTATGTCTTGATTTTCTTATCTGCATAATGGGAATAATGAAAGTCACCTTTTAAAAGAAAGTTATTGTGATGATTACATCATAAAAAGAGAAGGCGTAAAAAGGCCTAATTGGACCTAAAGCTCCAAATCCACAGAAGACTGACAGTGTCCAAGGATGAGCAAAGGCCTGGCTGGGCTCTGCTCTCCTCATCCATAACTTCCTCCTCTCTGGAAACAGCAGCTCCCACAACTGGCTGACTTGGAGCATAAGCTTTGGATTTACACTGGCTGATTTGTCTTGATACATATATATATACACACACACACATATATTACATACATATAATTCATATATTTGTATAAATATTACATATATACATACATATACAATGTACTTAGAATTATTAGAGGAAATTGAAAGTCAGTAAGGATTCTAAGAGAGCAAGTGGCAGAAAGAAAATAGTCAACTAAGATAACAATGTTCTGGGTTTGGGATGGATAGAGAACAAAGAGTGTGGAACAAAGAGAATGGCCAGGAGGTATGTTGATCTGGTCTAGACCATGTGCAGGCAGCAGTAGTTATGGTCTAGACAAGTTCTTTCCATAAGAGTGGAATGAAAAAACTAGGATTGATATTTGCAAGGGGGAAGGAATTGTAAGGCTCTAGGGAAAAGTTGGTGTCAAATCCATAGAATCACTAAGCTGAAAGTCTCCCTTAGAGATAATCAATTTGACCTTCCTCTTAGGAGACCTTAGCCTTCCACAATATTGAATTAAGACAACTACAAAGTTAAGAGCTTGGGTAGGAGATCATGGGCTAATGAAGGTAATTATAAGTTTTGAAGTAAAAGAAAGAATTGAGTGAGATGCTTAACTCTAGATGCCATCTATTTCTGGATGGCTTAGAAAAGTTGCCAACCTGATACAGAAGCTGATACTTTCGAGTACCTTTCAAGGAGTAAGATGATTTCATTTACTCTAACAAATATAATTTTATATAGTTTAAAACCAGAGAAGGAAGGGTAGTGAGGAGAAGGTATGACATAACTGGAGCAAAAGCTATAGATGTTACTAATGTAAAAATTCCCCTTGTTATCCAGCACTCTTTCTCACACTTCTCTCCCACTCCATTCATCATGAAGATATTGAAGTTTCCTGACTGGATCATGCCCTCAAACTGAATAAACTCTCTGCCCGGCGTTTCTTCCCTTCCTTCCCTTTCCATCTTTGTCTAAAAAACTCTTCTTTATACTTCATGTCTAATTAAAGAATCACCCCTTCTAGGAGGCCCTCCAGATTATTGTCCACTTTTTCTCACCCCAGATCCATTTTCTGACCTCTACCCTGCTCTGTGCCTGGGTAGCTGAACCCTAGAGAGCACATTAGGTAGACTCCTTTGACAGTCAAGCTCAATTTGCATTTTGCTGATGGGCAATAACAACAGGAGATTAGAAGGAGGAAGTAAAAGGAGTATTTTTTCCCTGCTCTCAGACACCTGCTTTAGCCCCTATTATCTGATATCTGCAGCTTTGGAGGGATGCACTGCTAGCTGGCAGCACTTCCATAGTTCTAGCTGTCATGGTCTCATGTGTCCCTTCTTGATCTTTTCAGCCCAGGGTGACAAGAGTTTTCCATGATTGCTGACCTCTGGGTGCCTCAGCATCTCAACATCAGGAAATACCCTGCCACAACTCTCTAAAAATCCCTTCCAGAAAGTTCACTCAGTTGAACCTGTGGTATGAAGCTGATATGCTGCCAAGACCCTGACTTCATGGTCTTCTACTTGAGCATCTTTGATGTGTGCTTATCTTTTCCTTCCTGCAGTACCCTCTTAAATGCATCACAGCTACTCCACTTGTTCATCTCCCTTCTTGGATTGTTAGCTCTTTAAAAACACTTTTCTGCTTATTTTGGCTGGTACATAGTATTCAATGAATATGTAGATCCATTCATTTTTGACTTAAAATTTCTGAATCAATGCTATAATGTTTTATTCAAAAGCACCTAAAGGTGGTGGGGGGGACTCTTGATATAAAAACTCAATAAATAATAATATGAACATAAAATTGTGTAACTTTTAAGTTTTGCACAGTGCTTTATATCCATTGGCTTAATTGTCATAACAGCTTTATGAAAAAATACACTCAGCTAAATGATAGAACCAGTTGCTGCAAAGTCTATAAGTTAATGGAACCCAATGGTCAAGGACTGGGCCCAGGAAACAATCAGCCAGGATTAAAACACTGGTTCTAATTCTTTCCAGTGCTTTAACTTCAGACACTACCTAAACTCTCTGTCCTTATATCCCTATCTTTACACAAAGGAGAATAATAGCTAAACTGATGGGGTAGTATAGGATCAGATACACAGGAAAACCCCAATAAACATCACTTCTTTATTCTTGATAAAACATTATTCTCATGAAGGTGTTCAAGAAACTACTTCTCAGCTCTGTAGCATTAACGGCTTCTCCTAAAGTAAATGCCTGTCTTTACATCCCAGGAAGAAACATAGATAAAACTCCCTGAGGAAGTTTGAGTTGAAAGTTTTCTAAACTCATAAAAGCACCCCCTACCCTACACTTCATGTTTTCTTCACACAGATCTCAATACTACTTCAGCATTCTCTCAGCAAACATTTATTAAGCACCTTCTTATTGGCTGGTCCCATGGGAGGTATTACAATCACTTTCATCACAAGAGATGAGGAGGGAGACTGAGATGGGGAGGCAGACTGTCCTGAGTCTAAAGCCTGGCTCTGTCCTCTTGGTGAGTGAGTGTGAATAAGCCAAGTAAATCTTCTAGGCCACACTTCAGTTACCTGAAAAGCAACAAAAATTGGGGTGTGATGAAGAGTGCTTAGACACCAGTGCTGCATAGTTGCAATCCATAAGTGTCAGAAGAGGGCCAGGGCCATACAGAGGGCCCTCTTCCCTGCTCTGTCTGTGCCCAGCAACACTTGTCTTCCAGAGCATTCTTATTTTGTTTTAACTTCCTTATCACCACACCCCTCAAAAGAAGGAGAGAAATAAATGAATTCACCTTAGTCCTCAGATTGCAGCTTCAGTTACTCTTCCCCATCTCAAACACTTGTCCTAAAGCCAGACCAAGCTAGGCAAGAAAGTCTGCCCAGTGTGAAGTTTCTGAGCCTAAGCAAGTTGTGGAGAATGGCCACACAGTGGATGAAGCTGTGGAGGTGTTAGAACCCAAGCAGAGTGAGATGGAGGTCTATGTGGGGTGGCTGGGATGAAGAATCAGCCGGAACAGGTAAGGAGGGTGTCCCAGAACGGGACTGGTCAGTGTGTGGGGTCAGAACCCAGGCAGAGGGAGGAGGGGGTCCACATTAGGGATGGCTAGTGTGAAATGTTAGACTCCAGGTAGATTAAGGAGGGCGCCCATGTTTAAACAGCACAGTGTAAGGTGTTGCACCTGAGGAGGCTGAAGGGGCATGCCCCAGGACAAGATACTGGAGCTGACACTGGGTGAGATGGTCACTCACAGTGAGAAAGGAGATGACACCAATGATTATAGATTGGTCACATACCATATACAGGAGAATAAACAAGTACACAAATATATTATGGATAATAGAGTCCAGTTTCCTTGCTGGAAAAAGATGAGAGTTATAGTATGGAAAAAAAGATTAGAATGAACCCTGTGATGTTGGTTTGCAATTAGAAATATTAATGTGGGCGTGTTAGTTTTCAGATACTGACAGTGTGTGTGTGTGTGTGTGTGTGTGTGTGTGTTCCTAGCCCAGCCCACCAAGAAGTCCTGGAAGTAGTGACACCTCACATAGCAGTGTATGCCACTGATGCCCACTTCTTGACTTCCAAATGCTATTTTTCACTAAAAAATGCCATCGACTCAGGTAATGATCTTGCAGTTTGTGGGTTTGAGCCCTGTGTCAGGCTCTGTGCTGACAGCTTGGAGCCTGGAACCTGCTTCACATTCTGTGTCTTCCTCTCTCTCTGCCCCTCCCCCCACTTGCACTCTGTGTCTCTCTCTGTCTCTTTCTCTCAGAAAGAAATAAACCTTAATTAAAAAAAAAAAAATGATGGTGATAACATGTCACATGCACACACAAACCAGCTTGAAAGAGCTCTCACTGGCCAAAACTGGGACAATTTGGTCATCAGAATGAATAATGAAATAAATGGATTCTTAATGTGGACCCTCTCCTCACTCTGCCTGGGTTCTGACCCCATACACTGACCTGTCCCATTCTGGGACACCCTCCTTACCTATTCAGGCTGATTCTTCATCCCAGCCACCCTCCATACTAACTTGGGTTCTAACATCCTCCACAGGGTCATCCACTGTGTGGCCATTCTCCCCAACTTGCTGAATCTTATCTTGAGGAAACATAAGACAAACCCAAACTGAAGGAAATTCTAGAAGACAATTGGATTATAAACTTAAAAAGAGTCAAGGTCATAAAAGTCAAGGAAAGATTAAGAACTATTCTAGATTAAAAGAGACTAATGAGTCGTGTAAATGCAACACATGATTCTAGACTGGATTCTCTTGCTAGAAAGGCTATAATTCAGCAGCTGCAGAAACTTTATGCAGTCTGAGGATTAAATGGTAATCATGCTCCACTTACAAGATGAATGAGTTCTGGGGACTTAATGAACAGCATGGTGACTATAGTTAACAATGCTGTATTGTATGCTTGACAGTCCCTAAGGGAGTAGGTCTTACATGTTCTCACCAACAACAATAAATGATAACTGTGTGAGATGATTAAAGTGTTAACTGACATTGTGTTAATCATTCACAATATCAAATCATCACACTGTACACCTTAAAGTTACACAAATTTCTATGTCAATAATATCTCAATAAATCTGAAAGAAATGGCAACCATATACCAATGTCAATTTCCCAGTTTTGATGGTTATTTAGAAAAATGTCCTTCATAAGGATTTTGGGGTAATGTGGCATGAAGTCAGCAACTTGCTCTTAAATTGTTCAGTTAAAACAAGTTATTTTACTTGTGCTTAAAAATATTTTGTACATTTGAGATTTTTTCAATTTTAAAACTTATATACTAAAAAAAAAAGTCTATAGCTAAAACTGTAAATTCTGTCCATGGGAAAGAGTGGTGAGCCCTGCCTTTCACAATTATATTATATCTTAAAGGGTTTGTTTTCCCCCCTTATTCCATTGTGCTAATATTAGCTGGTGATGTGTGTTTAATTTTACACTCTGTGCTGAGAGTGTTTTAAATCAGATAAGAAGGCTCAGAAGGCAGAGTAGGAGTGAAATAATATACTCCAGTGATTTTTATAGATTCCCAGGGCCCTGAAAATGCAAACACTTATTATGTTGACCTCCCCAACTTTGCCCATAACTGAAGGTATCATGGCTACTTAAGAATCTGGCTCAGTAATTGCTACCATAAAGCATGCACTGCAGCCCTTGCTAGACACATGTGGCTCTGGCTACTGGCACAGCACACACGAATCCTCACAAGGTCCCATCAGCAGAGCAGCCTCCAGGTGAATGCCTCCTGGTAGGACATTCTAAATCTGAATCTCATTTTTATTTCATCTTGAAAGCAGCTGTCATACTCATTGTCTCTGACCCCAAAACCATTCATGAAAAGGGAGGTTCCCAGCAAATCTATGACACAAGCAGAGGAAAGACCAGGTTGAGATTCAGAGGAAAACCCCCAAACATCACAGTTTTCCCCTAAATGTGTTTAATTTGATCTGTGGTCCTGGGGCCCAGAATTTAGGGGGAAATCCATTTCCTGCTTCTGCCAGCTCAGGATTGCTTCTGATCAGGCCAATAGTGGGGAGATATTTATATATTTATATATGTATGTATGTAGTTAGACCTCACAACATCAGAAGAGAATTATTTCAGTATTCAAAGAGTAATTCAGAAATGAGAGAAATGGAATATTTAAATTTAACAACTTTAACACAGAACTTATGCTTCCTGTGATTTACTTCAATTTGAATCAAACAACAAACAAGAACTTGCCTAGAGTCCCTATTCTGAACAATACACTAGCTCTGCCATTTACTAATGACATTCAACGATTATTTCAATATTTCTGAGTTTAAATTTCTTCAACTGTAAAATGAGAATTTCATTAATACTATTTGCTGTTTAGAGTGGTTAAAATATTTTACAGTATTAAATATATAAAACGCTTATCAGAGCAATTGACTCATAACAGGCATCAGCAGATATGAGTTACTATTACAATTATTATTGTATCATTTTATTAGTCAGGATAGAACAGGCTATGCTATACTGACAAATAAGCCCCCAACTCTTAGTCTTAACATAATAAAGCCTTATTGGTGTGAATCAGGCAGCCCTCCTCTATCATGTAGTTATGCCATCTGGGACACATAGCCTCCAAAGTCGCTGTGACAGAAATAGAGATAATGAAGGAGTTCTGAGTGCTGACCTGAAAGTGGTATGCATCATTTCTGCCCATATCCCATTGACAAAAACTCAGTCTTGTGCACTTATTCTAACCACACAGCATATAGTCTCCTTTTGTTCCAGGAAGATAAATGTACGTCAGCACATAATATTTCTTCCACAACAGGCAGTAAGCAAGGGTCTGTAAGCAAATAAGATTAATAAGAAAAGGTCAGCTGACTTAAGGACCTTGAACAGCATAGGAGACACTTATGTTTAAAAAGAACCATAGAAAAGACAGAATATAATCAGCACCATAAAAGTACATACGCACTGCTCTGGGAACCCAGAAAAAGAGAACTATCTTCAAATTGGGAGCAAAAGAAGTATTTCATTGAAAAGAAAACATGTAAGTTGGATTTTGAATGACATGTAGGAATGAACACATTGGTGAGAACTAAGAGGTGCTCAAAATGTGTGATTTTAGGTGAACACTCCCACAGCCAATCACACAATTCACATTTTTTTAGCATCTTTCTCAGTGGAATGCAGTTTTACGGAGGAAATCCAGAATATCCACTTAATTTCACCCAATATTAGTAAGAGATAAGGAAAGCTAAAATGATGCTGAAGGACCTACTTAACATATGGCATTGAGCAGGATGTCAGCCTTCATAAATTTAACTACTGTTTACATGTTGATATGTAGCCTTTGCCTGAGTGGGGGAGAGGTATCAAGAGGAGACTAGGGAATTTTCTGGATATTCTACTTATTTATTTCTGTGCAATAAACTACCCAAAACTTAGCTGTTGGGAGCTCAAGTTGGGTTCATGTGGATAATCCATTTGTCCTGTGCCCATAATGAAGGCCACTTACTGGTGTTCAGTTGGCAGATGGGCTGATCCACAAGGTGCAACAGGGCTTCTCTCATGTGTCTTCCACCTTTGCGGGGATGTCTAGGAGGCTTGGCTCAGCTGGGACTGCCCACCTAAGTGGGGTGTCTATCTTGGCCTCTCTGGCATGGTAGCCTTGAGGTATTCACACTTTTTTCATGGTGACTCACGGCTCCAAGAATAAATTTCCCAGTGAAGAAGATGGAAGCTGCATGGCCTTTACAATATCTCAAGTCCACCATGTTCTGTTGGTTTATAGCAAACCACTAAGTCAGTCTATGCCAGCTTCAAGGAAATGGGTATTGGACCTAATCTGTTGATGGGAAAAAGGTAAAAAAAAAAAAAATTGTAGCCATCTTTAATTGGCCACACTGGGGTTTGGAAGTTTCAAACTATAGAGAGTTATTTAAAAAAGGTAAATCATCAAGTATTTCTCAAGCCTATCCTGTTTATAGGGCATGTTGCTAGGAAATCTATACGAAGCCTGATGGGAGGCAGTTTGTAGCAAAAGTTCAGTCAGTAACACAGGGTCTTGTTGCTGATTCCAAATAGCAGAGTGAGGCCAGTCAAGTTACTTCCCTTTTCCATATGTCAGTGTCCACATCTGTTGTGTGGGTATGGACGCTCTTGCCCCGCATGATTGAATTCATGGAAAGCGAATCAAATGGAAAGGACAGAGCTTTGAAAAATGTGAACTGCTATATAGCCAAGCACTGCATTATTACCAGTCATGGAATCCACCCTTAGGGAACTAATTGTCTGGTTGGTAAAGGGAGACCTTGCTGGCATGGAAAAAAGAATGAGGAAAATAAGAGAGCGTGTGATCAAGTCTGCGCTGTGAAGTTCTGACTATAAACACCGCAGGAAGGAGGAGAAGAGACGGACTAGTATGAGCCACTGGGGAAATCAGACTTCTTCTTTGCCATTGAAGAGATAGGACGGATTTGCAGCTCCACAGGAAATTTGGGAATTAACATTCTTAACATGCTTACACATTGCTGTTTTTATTCCAGGACAATGACTATTTGCAGCTACCTTAGATGAATTAGGGGAGACCTAGCCCTGCTGCCTTAAACCCACATGCCCCACCTCTGTGTCACAATACACAGCAACCACACACGAGAGATGCTGTGGCCAATAGTCTTGATATCACAGCAGCTTTAAAAAAAACTTCAGATCTCCACACTGTCTGCCAGTCCTCAGCTTCACTGTCTTTGAAGGAAGCTGAATCTAACAGGCCCCCAAGCCTCTCCTTGGGCCTTCTCTTTGATCTCTGGTATCTGCTTCCCAATGATAGCTCCTGCTGGTTGTATAACCTTTGTCCAGACAGGAAGAGCTTGGCTCTTGGAGACCAGCTTCACGCATAGCCCTATTGCTGCTGACTGCTGGCCAAGCTCTCCCAAGAGGCATCTGGGCAGGGCTAGAGACCCGGTGACTCCGGTCTGGGGGAAGAGCAGGAGCCAAAGGTTAGCCCAATGGTCCCCTTCCCTGAGGCACTACCTCTGCCCTTGGCTCTCTGAAAGTTTGCACATGGCCTGCAGAGGCTAGACAGACACCTCTGGGAATGCACCTCTGGGCCTGAGTTCAGATCTCTAACTGACTCAGGGTCTGCTGCTTTGAGGTTCTTCTCATAAAGGGGTGTACAAACCCATGCTGGTTGGTGCTCACAGCCAGTTTCCAAAAGAGGACTAATGTTAATGAACGGGGCCAACACTCAACACCACCATCCAGAGGAGATAACTAAGGCTCTGAGAGGGACCATGACTCTAAAGTCACAGAGCTGGCATGGAGAGGAAAGCAGACTGCTAGAGTCATGCAGCCACTCTGCCTGGCATGCCTTCCAGCTGAGCTGACCCCTGATCATTTTTGTTCTTCCTCTGTTTTGCCCCCTCAATAAAGATTGAGCTCTCTGTGAATAGGCTCCTTACTCAAATCTCCTATTTTGAGTACCACGTCCCTTGTTAGTCTGCATTTCCAAAGACCTTTGGGACTTCAATGTTCTTTCTCTATATTTTTCCTAGTCCTAAATATTAAAAAAAATATGTGTTTAACATTTATTCATTTTTGAGAGACAGAAAGCAACAGAGCAGGAGCAGGGGAGGAGCAGAGAAAGAAAGAGAGACAGGATCTGAATTGGGCTCCAGGCTCTGTTCTGTCAGCACAGAGCCTGACATGGGGCTTGAACTCACAAACCACGAGGTCATGACCTGAGCTGCAGTTGGCCACCCAACCGACTGCACCACCCAGTGCCTCCCTAGTCCTAAATATTTTAAGTGTTCTTGTCCCATCCCTGCTTGACAGTCTTCAGCAAGACTGTGCTGCAATTTCCCTCTTCTTTAGGACTCTGTTTCTTCAACACTAAAGTGTAGATACCAGCTTCTTGTGTACATGCACATGCATTAGAAACTTACTATCTTTTATTAAAAGTCTCAACAACTTTTTATTACTTTGTGACCACACCCTTTTCTGTGGCTTCGATGGTGTTTTTGCCCGAGGGACTAATTAGTGGGCCAGGCACTGTTATGGGCCAGAGAAAGCCTGGCTAAGTCCTTAAAGCTCTCCCCTTTCTCTTATTACACTGTTTCCTTTTTGTATACATTTTCATGGAGGCAAAACTAGTCCTGCCAGATGGAGACCAACCTGAGTTCTCCCCTAGAACCATTTACCTTCCTGTGTAGAGGACTTCCTGGGGAAGAGGGCATGTTTGGACTTCCTGAAGCTGCTGCACATGATCTGGACATTATGACTTCTGAAAGCCACAGTGATACCCATAGTCCAGCCAATTTCCTTAAGGTGCCATCTGCCTTTAACTCTTCCAGGCAAAATCCTTTGTCTGCCTGAACTTCACCATGATGGCCTGGTGGTGAACCACTTACCACTGACCAGATAGGTCCACATGCAGGGTGTGGACAGTTCTGTCCAGTGGTGTTTGGTCTCATGTCTGCAGATTTCCTTGCTGGCCAGTTGAACCATATGATCACTGCCTCCAGGCCGTATGGAAAGAGGGCTTCAGAGTCATGTCATTTCCACTGAGGCTACCCAGGCCCTCCCTCCAGGAATACCTCTGAGCAGAAAGAAAGCTCCCATGGTTTCTGTAAAGGTAATAGAAGAACAGTAAGATCCCAATCAACAAAAGTTGGGAATCAGTGTTACTATTACTATTATTGCTCTCAGGGTAGGGGTCTTACTTTAAAGTAAGATGGTAGCCTTTGGACTCAGTCCAAACTGAATGTGAATCCTGACTCAGACATTTACAATACTATCTTGGATGAGTCATGTGGCCTCTTGGAATCCCAATTTTCTCTTCTGTAAAGTGGCACATATGTGCCAAACTCGTGTGGTTTTGTGAGAAAGAAAGGTAACAACAGATGTAAATTGCCTAGTAGAGTGGACATTCACCAGAGGTAAACTGCCTCCATCCCCCAGTGGAGTGTAGTTTCCAGCAGCCATATCTACTATCTACTTGATAGGCACAAAGAGCCGCAGAAGAGAGCTTAAGACACACTACATGGGCAATCTTGAGTCTGCCAGCTAGCCCAAGGGAAGCTGCCCAGCTTTCCAAGGACCCATGATTTCTCCTCCAGAAGCCCTGCAGAGACTTCTAGCCCTCCCCCACTGGGACTCAGTGAGGAGGGTAGTATTGTCCTAATTTACAAAGGCCAGATGAGTCAGCCAGGGAGTATATGGGCACAGACCTAGAAAACTTATTGTAGGGGCACCTGGGTGGCTTAGTCGGTTACGTGTCCGACTTTCGCTTAGGTCATGATCTCGCGGTTCGTGGGTTCGAACCCCGCATCGGGCTCTATGCTGACTGCCAGCTCAGAGCCTGAAGCCTGTTTCAGTCTGTGACTCCCTCTCTCTCGGACCCTCCCCTGCTCACGCTGTCTCTCTCTCTCTCCTAGAAATAATTTTTTTTAAAAAAAACATTTAAAAAAAAAAGAAAACTTATTGTAGCCAGGAGACAGAACAAACCAGAAAACACCCCTTGAAGTGAAGAGTCTGGCCAGAAGCTGGAGCCAATTCAGGTATACCCTCTAACCAGTAAATTAACTGAGAGAGACTCTAGGGACTGTAAAAGTGAGTTTCTGGAATTGTTAGTCTCCCCTGAGCCTCGGTTGGATCTTTGGTTTTGTTGGTCTCCCCAATGAAAAGTGAATTTCTCCAGGGCCAGAACCTTGCCGCTCCACCTCCCCAGCGCCTCCCACAGTGCCTGGCGCAGTGGAGACACTCGGAAAATATTTGCTGAAACAAACGGACAGACATTGGTGGTGCTGCCACTGCTGAGTCTCAGGACTGAGGAGCAGGCTTTGAGTGTGGAGCATCCCAGCTGCCAGATCTCACTTCCTTCCCAGAAAAAGCCTGGCAGGGGCTCCTCTCCATCTTCTGAGGTTCCCTTATGTATAGGAAAAGTAAGAGCTTCCCTCCCGAAGCTTATTAACTTCAGTGCATCTAATTATCCTCTGTACAGTTGGGTAAGTTTGAATCGCCTGGCCTCCCTACATCAGTTTCAGGGCTTTAAACGATTGACAGCTCCAATTAGTTGTAATTAGAAAGGATTAAAACCATCCATCAAGTGAGTTTTATAGATAGACCCTATGCTTCTTATATCTTCATTTGAGATAGGGGTTGCGGGGGACAATTTCACATTAGTTTCTCCCTCTCGGTCTCTCTCCCTCTGTCTTTAAAGCAGAGCCCAGGAACCTAGATGGTGTTGGTGGTAGAGAAGACACTTCTTGCTCATGTGAGAACCAGCCCTGCCTTGGTTTGCATTGTGTTGGGTTTGGCAGCTGATAATGGCAAGAAAGCTGAATTCTAACTAGAGAATGAGGTGGGGAGGGTGTGGTGGGAGGAAAAAAGTCTTCAAAAAGGAAAAATCGCAGAGGCTGTAATCCCTATTGCAAAGGCTCACTAGGAGTGCAGGCATAATGAATCTGGCTCTCTAGCACTTTATCCTGCTTTTGTTTACCTAACAGTTTGACAATGCATATTTATGCAAATCGGCAGTGGGGCTGTGTTGGCTGTTCATTAATTAGCATCTGATTCCTCCTGTGTTAGCCAGGCTGCAAGAATTCCGCTAATTTGATAAACAGTTGATTTTCCCCCTCAAAGGTCTTTAATGTGGCACCTCAGTCTGGTTTCAATGTGAATGGCAGGGCTTGGCCCATGAGGCAGGAATCCCACTGGCAGACGAGAGAAGAGGTCAGGCAGAGGTTGCAGAAGCCCGCGGCCTGAGGGACTTTACAATCCAGGAGCAGGAAGGCTCCTGAGAGATGGCCAAGGCTGACCTGGGATTAAGGTGCAGCAAACATTTGTTCAGACCCCACCTTGATTCGCTTTTGGTGTTTTGGAATGTTCCACATGCAGTAGCCACGTTTAGTCCGCACAAAGGCCCAACAAAAAACACTAACGGAGCATGATCTGATCATAATAACTGTATTACTAGCATCATTCCATTTTACAGATGTGGAAACTCTGAGTTCAAGGAAGGTTGGCTAAAATGGCAGAGCTGGATTCCAAGCTGACAAGATTCCATGTCCTTCATCCTTTTCCCAGCTTTGCTAGTGGAGAGAGGCTGCGAACAGCAACTTCAGAGCTCAGAGAAGCAAACTGACGGAGGGTGCAAATGCCTAAAGTAGGGTGGTAACCCTGGAGGGGCTGATGTCACACTCCACTATCCTGCCTGTATAGAAACTTCATCACAGCTGTTGGGAAGGAACAGCAGGAAGAAACTGTGGGGTCTGAACTGGAGGAGAGGGAGACCAGCACAGGGCAGCTGTCAGTGTGGCACAGAGTGACCGGTCTGTTGGTATTTTATTCTGTGATATCTGAGCACAGAAACCACAGGTCTATGGATGCCACCGAGATGTTCCCTGAACAGCGGTCTCAGAGCCCTGCTGTTCCCACCTGCAAACACCCATTTGCTCCAGGCTCTGGGTAGCCTGCACCTGTGCTGGTACTGTGGTCTGACCCCCTACTCTCTCGGTTGCCCTGCTATTTTTGAAGCCCTTTGCCCTTCTTGTGTCGGACCACACACGCACGCACGCACACATGCACACACATGGCCAAGCACATTCATGCACATATGGCAACACCCTTGCACCAACCTTCCTCCCACTGTGCTATTCTGAGCATAGGAACCTGGCTCAGCCCACAGCTGACTGCCCCTCTGGCCCTGCTCCAACCCACGCTTTATTAATATATCCATCCAGTGTGCATCCCACTGAAAGAACCCTGGTATGTTGCTGTTTTTAGCCACATTCAGGAAGGGAGCAAGAAAAGAAAAGCACAGGAAACCTCCATCCCTGCAGAAAATCCAGGAGTCATGCATAGGGCAGCCTGGGGCTCACAGGGCCTCCACCTCAACCCCCAGCAGGGGGATGCTCCTCCTCCAGACGCCTGTCTCCTGGCCTGGGTATGCTTCCAGTCAGATCTCTAATTTAGGAGATTGCAGCCCCCATTTTCAGAGGTAGACTGTGACAATATAAATTGCTGGCTGGTATTAAATGAAGTCACATTTTCCCGCTCAAGGCTCTGGAAAACACCACTGTGAGTCCGTTCAGGTGGTTTCTCTTTTCTTGATTCACATTATTATTATTTTGTTTGCAGAAGGAAGCAGAGCATGAGCAACCGCAGCCAGTCTCCACCGCAGGTTAAGTCCACTTACCTCCCCAAGCCAATCTGGTCAGCAGCCCCAGCCAAGTGTCCCTGTGGGCAGCAGAGCCAGCCATTAGAACTGAGCTGCTCATTAACAAACAAGCAGTAGCTGCCTACTTCCCTGCATTCGTTTTGTCCTCTCCCAGGACCCCAACACAGCCTTTGTTTCAGAGGGAAGGAAAGCAGGTGGCCTGGCACCAGGCAGTTCCGGATGAGGTTCTCCACCAACAAATCCAGAGGGTGGGGCTGGCTGGGATAAATTCTTTGAATTTCAAAGTGATAAACTGCTATATGAAGAAATTACCATACTAGCCCCTCTGAGTCCTCATGCTGACCAAAGCCAAAAGGTTTCATCAAGTCCTGACTGTGTGCAGAGCAGTGAAGTTGATGTCCTTTGAAAGATTTGAGCTAAGAATGAAAACAAAAAAAAAACAAAAACAAAAACAAATCAAGCCTGTGATCACAGCCCTGCTGTGAAGAAGTTCATGACCACATTAAGAGGCTAAGCTTTAGCCCCTTGGAGGAAAACCTGGCTTGGAATCCCAATTCTGCCTCTCGCTGGGTAACTTGGGGGCAAGAGATCAACAAACCCTGGACAAGGCCCCCTCCACACTAGCATCCTACAGTCCTAATCACTCCCATTTTATTAATAGAACCCCCACCCGTTCAGCCCTCTTAGCTCTTTCGTAGCATTTCTTGTCAGGTAGGGAAAGCAGGGATTACAGTTCCCAATTAGCAGATGAGACTCAGAGGATCAGAGAAGTTGAGTGATTCTAAATTTGCCGAACAAGAATGCCTGAGCCGGACTACACATTGCCTGAGCCAGCCACCCCACCCCTTTAAGACAGCTTCACAGCTGTCCCCAGCTCTTCTTTATAGAAGTTCCCTTGGATTGGCCCTAGAATGTAGTTTATAACAGACCTTGGTGACTTCTGTCACCTTGACATTTTCCCCACCCCAAATCAGATCCTCTCAAAATGTTGCTTTTAGAGAAAGGTAGGTTGCAGCAGAGCTTCCAGGCAAAATGTGGCCTCCCTCCCTGGTCACATGTCCTTCCCACCTGTCCCTGGAGAGCCTCTGTTCTTTTCTGGGCTTTACTACTTGTGGCTTCAGAGGGCCTTAGGCTGTCTTCCATTGAGCACTCTGTTGACTACATTCTGTCTTTGTGCTTCTGAAGCCCACAGAGGGTGGGAAAACCTCCTGGGCTTTGAAAAGACATCTGAGAAGACCCTCCTCTGCTTCCTTTGGCCACCACCCCTTCCCTGAAGGATGAAATGTACTTGAAAGAGATTTCCAAGCCCTGGCTACAGCTTTGCCACAGCTAAAACATGGCCTCTAGCTATTCTAAGGCTTTGTTACTCACTTACAAGAGATGTTGCTCAACTGCAATCCACTCAGAGCCTCATTTTGATGTAGCACCACAGCTGAATAAAGTTCTGTTCTCCTGGGTTACCGCTCAGCCTTTCACAGGTGCCTGATGGCCCCAGGGGTTCAAGGCTCACTGCCTCTTTCCAGACTTAACTCATTCATGCTTTGTTACTTGCTTTTTGTTCATTTTGTTTTTTTCTCCCTTTAAATCCAGACAGGAAGAAACATCTTTCAATTTCACTTAACTTCTGCTCCCAACACAGCCCTCCCCTCCCCACTCCACCCCACCTACTCACACTGCCCTTGCCAGGAACATCATCTTCTGAAACTTTTGAAACAGACCCTGAAATGAAAGATCAACAGGAGCATCTGCTCCTCCCCTTGAGTAAAATCCCTGGGTGTGTCTTAGCCAGAATGAAATAACTCTCTGCTGAGGTTTCTCTGAACCTGGCCAAAAAAAAACCTCTCTCTGTTTCAAGAGGCTTTTATAGATCGATAGAATGTGCTTGTGGCTGTTTTATTGTACCAAAGTACTCTCAGATATGTGGCGTCCGCCCCCCCCCCCCCAAAAGTGAGAGAGATCAATAACGCAAGGATACCAAGAGCACATTAATTATCAGGAAACACTGTTCAAACCATCGCTGGGGCCACTGTAGTCCCAGGAACTCACTCTGGGAGAGTAAGAATGGCTTGCTTCCCTCACACCTCCCACCCCATTTGTCAGCTTGTGGCAAATTCAGATGTTTTTAGTTTTCATTCCTTTATGGGAATGTCTTACCTGTGTGCATTGGTAGGGTAGGTCGTCAAAATTAGGATGGGGAAACAGTGACCAAGGGCACAGCCTGTGGGAGTAGAGGATGAAGAAGGCCAAGGCTCTTAGAATATTGTCAAAGTAGGATTTATGGAGCCCCAATTAACTTGAGGGCTCAGGGAATAGTAATTATATCTGCTACCCTCTGACAATATCTCTAAAATGCTGAGTGACCATATCACTTGTGAAAGAGGGTACTATTAATAATAGTATTATATAATATTATATTATAATTAATAATAATAGCAAAGCATTTCCTTTAGGAGAAGATTTAGTTCAAAGAAACACACACACACTTTGAATCAAATTCTAATTATATATGCTCAAGATGATGAGATTTGGCTCGGCAGCACTGGGATAAATTGAGCAGAGTTGGGACTGAGCTCAACAGGATGGGATGGTGAAATTCTGCCCTCCATAAGCAATAACAATTAGGAAGCAAGACAGGTGGAGGATCAGTCTTACCAGCATTCGAACATGCTCTAATCTTTCCCATTAATAGTCATAATAATAATATATATATTTAATTCTAGATTTTATACCATCCTTTGGCTAAGTCTACAGTTCTCTTTCTTTTCACAGCCAAATATCTCAAAAAATTTATCTTTGTGCCTTCATTTCCTCAGTTTCCATTCATGCCTCAATCCACTTCAATCTGACTTCTACTCCATCTTATCACCCAAAGAGCTCTCATTAAAGTCACCAACAACCTCCATACCACTAAACCCACTGGACAGCTTTCAGTTTTCCTGTCATCTGTCCTCTTACAGTCTTTCAACAGCCCCCTGTTGACCATTCCCTTGCTCCTTCTTTAAATACTCTTGTCTCTTGGCTTCTCTGGTACTATAGAAAATTCTCCTGATTTTCTTTCTTGTCGCCTTCCTATCAACCCCATTCCAGCCTCCTAATCCTCTAACCCAACATTTACCTGTTAGCTTTACTGAGCTCTCCCATGCCCATTCCTCTTCTTTCTAAACTTTCTCCCAAGATGAGTCCATACTCCCCATGACCCCAATACACCCTACACACCAACTTTATATCTCCAAACTTAGAGCCTGAGAACCATACACCCAAGGGTAACTTGGAATGCTTTGCCAGAACACTGTCTAGCCTGCATACCTCAAACTCAAGATCTTGCTCTGGTGAGCCCCATCTCAAGAAAGCATCAGTCCCCAGTCCTCCAAGTTAGTCATGATGAAAACTCAAGACACAGGCTTTGGATGTCACTCTCATATATTTCGGATGTCACCAAGTCCAGTTTTTCCTTCTTTCTCAATTTCTTTTAATACTAATGATTTTTTACCACCTCTACTGACATAATTATACTCAATTCTTCACCTGGACTAATGGTGAAGTCTCCTTTCTTGTCTCCTGTATCTACCCACCCCCTGAATAATCATAATCTTTCTCTATAGATAGACATAATTATGTATCTACATAATAATTGCTTTTTCCACTTAAAACCTTTCAAAAACAATAAACTTACTATGATCTACAAACTCCTACATGATCTAAGATCCTATCTCCAGCTCTAATCTCAATCCACACATCCCTCTCCCCAAGTCATTATTTTCCAGAAACACTGCTTTTTCATTTCCTCAGACATTCCAACTTCTAACCTCAGGGGACCTTTTTCTCTGCCTCTAATCCTCACTCTGTCATCCTCACTTCAGCTGATTCATTTTGACCTATTCTTCCAGACTCAGCTTTAATGTCTCATTTTTCTGCCCTCAATTAAATACCTTTGCATTTTGGTCCTATGGCATCCCATAATTCCACTTTGTTGCACATATAATAACCTTGCTGAAGAATTATTTGCTTATAGGGACGCCTGGGTGGCTTAGTCAGTTAAGCATCCAACTTTCGCTTAGGTCATGATCTCGCGGTTTGTGGGTTCGAGCCCCGCGTCGGGCTCTGTGCTGACTGCCAGCTCAGAGCCTGGAGCCTGTTTCAGATTCTGTGATTCCCTCTCTCTCTGACCCTACCCTGCTCATGCTGTCTCCTAGAAATAAAAAAAAAAAAAAAAAGAATTATTTGCTTATAGATACCTCTCTTAGGAGACTATAAACTCTATGATAGCAGCACTTATTCACCTGTATATCCAGTGTCTACCATAAGTTCATTAAAAACTTGATGAATGAATGAATGTTACATTTTCAAAATAATGGGAATAAACTGGAGTCTGTTCAAAAAGAGAGACCACAGGGCAAAGAGATCTTAAACAAAGCCATGGTAATAGAAAACACTTCCACAATACTTACTCTGATGTGAGGTGCTATACTAAGAACTTCATTTATACTGTCCTGAGTAATCCTCCTAGAAAAGTTTTAGGAGGTTCTACAGTTCCCATCTCTTATATGGGAAAACTGAGGCAAAGCAAGACTAAGTTCCCTCAAGGTCACACACATACAATTAATAAAGGGGGCAGCTGGGGCAGCCCAGACAGGTAAGGCAGTTCTTACCAACTCCACTACACCATCCCTGTAGGAGAGAAAAGGAAACTTTCTTCAAACACGGGAAGTGCTGACATGTGGAAATGAAAAAGCAGCTTGTTTTTTATTGATCCAGGGGATAGAATTAGAACCAATGATTGACTGAATATAGGAAAACAAATTTTGACTCAATATAATGGGAGGAATCTTACGATAACTAGATCTGTCCAAAAATAGAATAGGTTGCCTCAGGTGGAAGAACTTAAAGTGCAGGCTAGAAACCAATTGGATGTATAGAAGAGAGACAAATATTAAGTGGGCAGGTTGATTAGAACATTTGATGCCTATCACAACGCTGACAGTTGGCACAATTTATCTCCACACTTTATACATTTCCATCTATTGTACTGAACAATGATAAATATTTTCAGCACATGACCATGAATCTCGGTTATCAATATAAAAAGGTACTATTAATTTACTATTTAATAAAGTGGCTTCCACAAATTCTTTTTGAATGAGGCAGAGTCTGACATTTTTTAAATAATTAATTAACTATTGAGACAGGGGAGTAGACTCATTCTGGCACAATTTGCAACAAAAGAGAGACTTCCTGGACTAGCCATATCCAATCGGAAAGTCAGTTCACCAGGACAAACACTCTCCCTCATTGCAGTTAATCCAGGTTTTCACATAGAGCCTTTTCCTCCCTTAGTCTTTCAGCCACTTGATGGTGGTCTGAGGGTGGTTAAATTCTGTATCAATTTACATGTTTGTTTACAAAATACATCATAGACTAGGGAAAAAATCTAGCCAGTCTAGCCTGTTGTTTCTTTGCTTCTAGAGTAATTTTGTGGTGGGCGGGGATGGGCTGGGGGAGTAGGCAGTGTGGAAGAAATAAAAAAGAAAGTAAGGGGAAAAAAAACAAAGGGGCTGGTGGGAGAGGCCTAAACACTGCAATTTTCCAACCATTTTCATCCAAATTGGCTGCAATTTCCCGATGGCCCAGGCTCCAAATTGCGAGTGAATGCTGCCGCAGTAATCCCGGCTGGAGCCCAAGCACTGTTGCCTAATAACAGCCTCGCCGACAACAGAACATTCAGACGCACACCCTGCCAAGGCAGAGTCCACGTTTAAGGCAGGGTAAGGCCAAGGAAACGTTGCCCAGATCCTTCTTCTCACTCTCTTGCTTCTAGGAAGAGTCCTTGGTCAGGTTTGTAGGGATCTGCGTCAGGGGGGTCTGTTCCAGACATTACAAACTCCTCTCCCCCATTCCCTCTACTCCCATCCCTTTACAGATGAGAATACTGAGGCCCAGAGGAATCAAGTGACTTCCCTGAAGCCTCACAGTGAGTTACTGGAGTAGTAGGACAGAGACTTGGGGCTGTGGATACCACTTCTTTCTCTGCCTCTTCCTCTCTGATACAGACAAAAATCTTGAAGGAAGAACCCATCTCTTTACCAACACACCTTACCTGTCTATGTGAAAATAAAATAAGAAGTAAAAGTAGAATCTAGAAAACTTCATGATCTTTACATATGAAAGTCACCTCAGGAGGACTCTAGAGACTAAAATCCATCCATGAATGAGACAGAAGCCATAGTTAACTGGATATGACCGTGTTGAACCATTGAAAGTTCATTAAAATTCATAATGGAACTGATAATTAAGCGCATAAATATATGTCATGGCAGGCATTAAATCTAATTATCGCACCTCTAAAAATAAATTTGTGCACGCAGTTATTAATTTGTGGTTATCATTAATTACCAATGACAAGATCAATATGCAGCTATTTCCTGGCTTCTACCGTACCCTGTCAAAGGAATGGGTTCATACTAAAATTCTGGCGACATTGGGTTTTCTGGAAAAATCAGTTATGAGCTGCTATACCATGAATCCGGTCAAGTAGAAAGAATTCTGAGCTATGACTTAAGAGATCTAACTACCATGAAGTGACTCTACCACTGGCGTGGTAGAGGTGTGTGTCCCTTACTGGTCTTTGTGATTCCCTGTTTACATATGTGACACCTGGGGACAATTTTAATGTCACCTACCCTGTTCCACCATGTCCAGTGCTGGAGTTAGTTAGATGCAGGTTCCAATCTCCATGCCACTACATCGTATCTGTGAGATACCAGGTGGGTTACTTAATCCCTTTATTTCCTCATGGGAGACAAAGGGCATCAAAAACATAGCATCCAGAACAGGGCCAGGCCACATAGCAACCGCCATTATTTTTTACCAAGTTTTATCAGCCTACTTTCCTGTGAAGGTAAAATTTTATTCATAATAATCACAATAAATGATATATACAATAAATGAAAGCTATTATTATCCTGGTTATTCCAACCTCTCAAGGTTGCTGTGTGGACAAGAAATCAGCAACAAAATAACATAAAACAAAGCCTTTTACTAACTAAAAAGCACTTTAGCCACTGATAATGAACAATTTTTCCTAGAGAGGGAGGTAACTTGAGGGCCTGGGCTCAGGGCAATCTCTTTCTCTGCTGAGTACTTTAGATGGGAAAAAGTAACTGGCCCTGTATCCTGTGTAATGCTTTCTGGGAGGGCATCTTTGAATCTGCAATGTTTAAGCCCTGGAGCCAGCCTGCTCCTTGGATGAGACTATTGCCCATGTAAGGAGAATTTAGGTGGCAGAAAAAGGTTACTTCCAACCTTCATAGTACCTTGGCCGAGTATTTTCTGATAGGGAACTTATTTCCAGGAGTAAGAGAGGAACACAAACACCCTAGTGCTAAAAGGCATTGACACTAACATGTAAGTGACTGTACCCACTGTCTTAGAAAATGGAAAAGACAACATAAGGAGATGACAAGACTTCCTAGGGGAAGCTGGAGGGCTCAAATATTAACTTCGCCCACACCTCAGTTTTGTGTGGGTGACTGTTAACAGATGTCTACTTGACCCACACAAGGCTCTGCTACGTGTATCCTTCGAATAGATCAAGAACACATCCTCCTCACTTCCAGCCCCTCCTCTTCCATTCAGTCCTGGACATGGACATGTCTCGCCAGCGAGGAGTTTCTGGAGGGCACACATCCAAGCTAACAAGTAACAGTACTCGCAGAATGCTTGGTATTGCACAATGATCAAATTGGCTTTCCTGGAGTACCCAGAGATTAATGAAGCCACCCACCACCTCCCTCTCACCCCCTGCCTGAAAAAGATTTGTTTGATTGTTCACTTCAGGGGAGGAAAATGAGAGAGATGTAACTTCACATGGAGCTAAAACACTTGTCTTAAATCATCTCCTCCAGACACAGTTCACTGGGGCTGCACACAGCTTCTTCATCCAAGAACACTAGAAGGCTGGGCTGAAATACTTTAGCAGCACACTTTGCTCACTGGACTGCTCTGAGTCTCTGGCTTGAAGATTTTAGAGTGCAGTCTCTTCCACCAGGAGTTACATATTACCTAGCATGCTGGCCCAGTTTTCTTCTTTCCTGCAAAAGAGTGAGAGACAATTCTTGCAAAGTGCTCTGCTCTGTTTGCAGTGTCAGAACCTAGATTTTTCTTTGTACCTGTTCATAGCTTGTTACAGTTTATGCATTGGAAAGAGTTTCTCTTTTAATTGATACCAAGGGGCTGCTTGCTCCTTTAAAATGATTTAGGAATGGCACTGCTCATTAAAGAAGAGAATAGAAGGTGGGACTGAGATGTAGCTAATTATGTCAGGCTTGCGAGAGAGGGCAGGTGAAGGCTTTTCATCTGAGACCTTTGCAGATTGCTAAATTAAAAGACTGTCTTGTGCTGAAAAACAGGTTGCAGCCAGGCAATGGAGCACAGCTATTGGGAGGTCAAGGCCAGGGCTGGTAGGTGGGGGAGGGGCAGGGTTTGTTGTCACTCTAGGCTCTAGGAGGTGAGGAGATAGGAGCATGGAGGAGAGGGGGCTTGTGAGGAGTAAATTGTCCCTCAACTTCCCTGCCCCCCTAAACACAGACATACAAGATTTTTTTCTTAATTTTTTCTTTTATAGTTTATTGTCAAGTTGGTTTCCATATAACACCCAGTGTTCATCCCCAGAAGTGCCCTCCTCCATGCCCATTACCCCACTTCCCCTCTCCCCCACCCCCATCAGCCCTCAGTTTGTTCTCAGCATTCAAGAGTCTCTCATGGTTTGCCTCCCTCCCTCTCCCCAACTATATTTCCCCTTCCCCTCCCCCATGGTCCTCTGTTAAGTTTCTCCTGTTTCACTTATAAGTGAAAACATATGGTATCTGTCCTTCTCTGCCTTATTTCACTTAGCATAACACCCTCGAGTTCCATCCACGTTGCTACAAATGGCCAGATTTCATTCTTTCTCATTGCCATGTAGTATTCCATTGCAGACATACACGTTGTATTTTATCTTTTAAAATTTTTTGTTAGTTTTACTTGTTTTTGAGACAGAGAGAGACAGAGCACGTGTGGGGGAGGGGCAGAGAGAGGAGGAGGTACAGAATCTGAAACAGGCTCCAGGCTCTGAGCCGTCAGCACAGAACCGGATGCGGGGCTTGAACCCACAAACCATGAGATCATGACCTGAGCCACCCAGGTGCCCCTACATATAAGTTTTAAACGCATGGACAGGAAAACAAAGGAGCCAGCCAATTCTGAGCCACAAGCTGAAACAAGCCTGCAGACTATTTATACATACTGTAATATTGGGAGGAGGAGAGCCATGGAATAATAAGAAGAAATGCTATTTCATGATGTGAAAGTTAATGCAAAACTTAAATTTCAGTGCCACAAACAAAGTTTTATTGGAACACGTATCACTGACACATTATTTGTGGCTGCCCCTGTGCTATGAGAGCAGGGTGGAACAGTTGCAACAGAGACTGAAAGCCTAAAATACTGTTGACCCAGGAACAACATAGGGGTTGGAGTCAATACGCATCAGTCAAAAATCTGTGTAGAACTCTTGACACTCCCCAAACTTAACTACTAAGAGCTTACTTTTCACCAGAAGCCTTACCAATAACATTAACAACACATATTTTGTATGGTATATATACTATATACTGCATTATTACAATAAAGTAAGCTGGAGACAATAAAATGTTACTAAGGGGGTGGCTGGGTGGCTCAGTCAATTAAGTGTCTGATTCTTGATTTCGGCTCGGGTCATGATCTCATAGTTTGTGAGTTTGAGTCCTGCATCAGGCTCCAAGCTCACAAGATTCTCTCTCTTCCTCACTGTCTCTCCCCAACCTCTCTCTCTTTCACTATAAATAAATAAACTTTTCTGAAAAATCATAAGGATGAGAAAATAAATGTATAGTCCTATACTATATTTATCAAAACTTTCACATATAAGTGGACTCAGAAAGGTCAAATCCATGTTATTCAAGGGTCTGGCCCTTTACAGGAAATGTGATGAGGCTTGCTCCAAAGTAAATGACAACAACCAGGGTGAGTTGGATGATAACTATGAGGTGTAGAAACTGCTTTGAACCTGGGTTAGATCTGGGTTTGAAGCCCATCTTCACTTCTGGAAAAAAATCACATACTCCTCTGAACACAGGTATTCCCATTTGTAAAATCAAAATAAGCAATGCATATTCCGTGGATGTTAAGATGAGATATATGAGAAGGAAAAAAAAATGGCACAATCCTTAATATAAAATAGATTCCAATAAATAATAACAGGCAGCATTATTCACAATAGTCAAAATATGGAAAACAACTTAAGTGTCCATCAATAGATGAATGAATAAAGAAGATTTATGTGTACACAATAGAATATTATTCAGTTATGCAAAATAACAAAACCCTGACATCTGTGACAACATGAATGGTCCTTTAGGACATTATGCTAAGTGAAATAAGTCAGACAGAACAAGACAAATACTGAATGATGTCACTTATATGTGGAATCTTAAAAAGCCAAACTCATTGAAGCAGAGACTAGAACTGTTGATTAGTACCAAGGTCTGGAAGATGGGAGCAGTGGCGAGATGGTGGTCAAAGGGTACAAAATTCCAGTGAGATGAGTAAATTCTGGGGATCTAATGTACACCATTGTGATTATAGATAACAATACTGGACTATATGCTTGAAAGTTGCCAAGACAGTGGATCTTAAATGTTCTCACCACAAAAAAAGAAAAGAAAAGAAATGGTTATTATCATATACCAGTATATATGTGTATCAAATCAATGCTTTGTGTACCTTAAAGTTATACAATGTTATTTGTCAATTATATCTCAATAAAATTGAGGAAAGGACAACAGAATCAATAAAAGAATAATTTTATTATAACCTTTATCAAAAAACCTGCATGTACTTAAAGATCCCATTTTTGGTTCTATTTCTTCAGGAAAGTTCCATAACTTCCCAGCCAAGCTTGCCCCAGATGATTTTCCCTACCTCTGAATATCTTCAGTGCTTATCAACTTCTCCTTTTTACCTCTATAGGACTTCTTGATATTAGTTTTTATAAGCATCTAGCTCACTTTCTTCTTCAGATTGTCAGCTTAGTCCCATGCTGATACATTGTCTGTTGTCCAGAAACTAGTTTAGAAGATGTGCACGTGGCACCGCTAAGTGAAAAACACCAAGAATGGTGCTGAGACAACACGCTATAGTATTTCATAGGTAAAGACTTTACAGAGGTGCGCCTGGAGCTGAGCATGAACATTCATGATTTTGCTTGTTCAGGTCTCCTAGATAGAGAGAAGTGGCATAGAACATTCTAAGCTGTAACAATAATGTGTAAACCAAGGTGTGGAGACTTGTTTCAGGAATGGAGCAATCAGATTACAGTGGAAGATGGGGACTCGTAGCAAACGAATTAGGAAGTGTGGCGTTTCAAGTGACAGAAAACCAAGCCCAAACTGGATTAAACTAAAGAAAAATGTATTATCTGAAGTAACTAGAAATCCAGAAGTAGAACTCCAAGCACAGTAGGGCTCAAGTTCAGATTCTGTGTCATTTCTCTTGACTCTGTCCATCTCTTTGCAGTCTTTGTTCTCAGGCTAGCTTCCCATGGGGTTCAGGATGGCTGCCAGCAACATCTGAATCAATATGCTACCTTGTTCACATCTAGCAAAATAGAGGGGAAAAAATGATCTCCCTTACCCCTGGAATGAACACCCTTTCCTTCACTCTCATTGGGCCACCTGGGATCACATGATCACCCCTAGACCCATAGCAAACTGGACTCCTGAATGAGTCTCTGGCAAATGCCAGAGGTAGTGGGATTACTATGATTAGCTTTGATAAACACTGAAGCCCAGGGGCGCCTGGGTGGCTTAGTCGGTTAAGCGTCCGACTTTCGCTTGGGTCATGATCTCGCGGTTCGTGGGTTCGAGCCCCGCATCGGGCTCTGTGCTGACTGCCAGCTCAGAGCCTGGAGCCTGTTTCAGTCTGTGACTCCCTCTCTCTCTGACCCTCCTCTGCTCATGCTGTCTCTCTCTCTGTCTCCTAGAAATAAATAAAACATTAAAAAAAAAACTTCAGATAGTATCTTAAAAATAAAAATGGCTCCTTGTGATTGCTCTCTGCCACGAACAACTCATGCATGGGTTTATAATAGCCTGAACAAAACGGGAAAAGCTGAAATATTGAAGAGAGGAGGAGGCAGAAATAAGTTGTTATAAACCAGATTTCACTTTGATTTTCTGTGCAGCATAGACAAAAATCATGTCTGAAGGGCTTGACTCAGCAACCTTGTTATTGGCCCGAAAGGTAGCTCCGGTCTTTTCATTACTACTACCCGGGAAAATACTGCTCTTTTTGGCTTTCTCTCTACTGGGGCTTACCGAGAATAGCACACTGCATATATTTTTTTAGAAATGACAGAAAGATTCCTGGTGCTTGGGTTAAGTAATTAAGATTTGCTGTGGGAACATCGAGGAACCCCATAAAATGGCTTCGTGGCTTGGTAAATGAATTACTTAGTGTTTAATTACTAAAAATTACTATCAATTACTAAATGTTACTGCAAATTACTTGCAGAATAGACACATTTGTTTGTGGCTATTAATGATTTCAATTACTCCTCATAGGTAATTGGTTTCTGCACACAGAAGGGCACCAACTGTCAAATAGGAGCTCAGCAATAGAAAATGCTTCTCCTCTTCCAGCTTCTCTCAACTAAAAGCTGAGATGTTACAATAAACATTGGAACCATCTTTTCTCTAGGTTTCTCAGCTACTTGCACTACTTCCTTGGGGCTCTGAGAGCTGGAGAGGACCTTGAAGACCTCTTCTGACATGCACAGGGGGAAGTAGACACAAGAGGCCTGTGTTTTTTGTTTGTTTGTTTTTTTAATACCACAGCACTGATGAGCATCAAAACATTCTGCTAAGTCAAAGATTCTAGTCATAAAAGACTAGAGATTGCATGATCCCATTTATATGAAATGTCCACAATAGGCAAATCTTTAGAAATAAGAAGTAGATTAGTGGCTGCCTAAGGCTGGGAAAGAAGGAAAAGTGTGGGGAGAGGAAGAAGGCATGAGAAGGGGCAGGTAGTGACCAGGAGTGAGTGTTAAAGGGTACAAGGTTTATTTTGGGGCTGACAATGATATTCTAACATTGGATTATGGTGATGATTCTAATGCTCCATAAATATATTTAAAAACATTGACTTATATACTTTAAATAGATGAACTTTACGGAATTAAGTTACTTTTCAATACAGCTGTTAAAACGAGTATGCTTAGTCATTCAATTAGATGTTGGGAGAGGTAGGTTAAACATCCAACACCCCAACTCCCACTTTTTTGCTCTTTCTTCTAGCCTATCCTGTTTCAACATATGCCCAGCTTGATAGAAGGCATAACTCCCTGAAGAAGACAGCTATTTAGATTCATTGTTAAAATCGTGGTCTTATTTATGAAGGACTCGTTTCTAGTTATTTGTGTATTATTAAAAGGCCATAAACCAAGTTCATTAAAGCAGCACACAATGCAATCAGAAAATGAACTTAATGGCATAAAATTAAATAAATAATGTCTAGTTTGGGTTCTCCCTGAAAAAACAGAGCTTATGACAAAAGTTTGTCGACAAGTAGGTTATTTTCAGAAGTGAACATAGGGAACTGAATGGAAAGAATGAGTAGATTAAAAAGGGAAAGGAGAAAAAAGTCAATCCCATGATGCATTATTGAGTAGACTCAATAATTGTGAGCAACCAGGACTCAATGCACTAGGGATCTCTGAAGAAGTGTGTACACTGTGTTGCAGAACTGTGTGCCCAAGAGATGGATAGGGATATATTCAAGCACTGGCTCCTGACCCCATTGGTAAAAGGAATGTCTATGGGGTTGTGTAATTCCTTTGCTCTACCAAATTGTTATGTAAGTTAACACAGTTTAACAGGATCCTATAGCATTCTCCAAGGTATTGACAGAGAAACCCAAGAACAAAGAGTAAGAGGTAACCTGTGCAATTCAAGTGGGCTCTAGTCAGGCTGCAGGTCCATGCAAACTGTTGCCACAGCAATTGACATAACTGAAAGGGGAGCCAAGGGACTTCATTAAAACTAATAACTTCTGGTCTGTGAAAGACAATGCCAACAGAATGAGAAGACAAGCCATACATTGGGAGAAAATATTTGCAAAACACAAATCTGATAAAGGACAATTATTCAAGATTTACAAAGGACTCTTAAAACTCAACAATAAGAACATTATAAACTCAGTTTTAAAACGAGCAAAAAGTTGAACAGACATCTCATTAAAGAAGATATACAGATGGCAGGTAAGCTTATGAAAAGATACCAGCATCATATGTAATTAGGGAATTGCAAATTAAAACAACAATGAGAAGCTACTATACACCTCTTGGAATGGCTAAAATCCAGAATGCTGACGCCAAATACTGGCAAGAATGTGCACTAACAAGTACTCTCTTTCATTGCTGGTGCAGCTACTTTGGAAGTCAGTGTAGTACTTTCTTATAAAACAAAGCATACCCTTACCATACGATTGAGCAGTTATGCTCCTCAACATTTACCCAATTGAGTTGAAAACTAAGATTTCCACAAAAACTTGCACATAAATGTTTGTAGCAGCTTTATTCATAATTGTCAAAACTTAGAGCAATCAAATTGTCCTCCCGTAGGTTAGTAGATAAATACACTGTGGTACACCCAGACAATGGAGTATTATTCAGTGCTGAAAAGAAATAAGCTATCAAACCATAACAAGGTATGGTTATTATTATTAAATGTATTATTAACTGAAAGAAGCCAATCAGTAAACGCTACATACTGTATGAGTCGGACAATACAACATTCCGGAGAAGGCCAAACCATGGAGACATTACATTAAAGGATTAAAGGTTGCCAGGGCCTAGCTGAGAGGGAGGTATCAGCAGGCAGAACACAGAGGACTTTTTGATCAGTGAAACTATTATATGTGATGCTCTCATGCGGGATACATGTCATCATGCATTTTTCCAAACCCATAGAATATAAAACACCAAAAGTGAACCCCAATGCAAAGTATGGACTTTGGGTGATAATGAGGTGTCAGTGTAGGTTCATTGGTCATTATAAATGTAGCACTGTAGTGCAGAATATCCATAGTAAGGGAGGCTCTGTGTGTGTGTGTGTGTGTGTGTGTGTGTGTGTGTGTGTGTGTGTGTTGTGATGAAGACGGGGTATATGGAAACTCTCTATACACTTGATTTTGCTGCAATCTTAAAACTGTTATAAAAATGTTTATTAATTAAAAAAAAAACAAAAAGAGGTGAGTCAAGAGGGTGAGATGGGTTATCAAAGAGGTCCAATAAATAAATATTATACTATCAGAATTATATTGTATATTATAATAATAGAAGCTACATCAGGAACTCCAATAAGAACTATATTTAAGAAAAACTTAGTTTGGGGGCACCTGGGTGACTCAGTCGGTTAAGCATCTGACTTCAGCTCAGGTCATGATCTCACAGTTTATGGGTTCAAGCCCTGCATCGGGCTCTGTGCTGACAGTTGAGGGCCTGGGGCCTGCTTCAGATTCTGTATGTGTGTCTCTCTCTCTGCTTGTCCCCTGCTCACGCTCTGTCTCTCTCTCTGCTTGTCCCCTGCTCACGCTCTGTCTCTCTCTCCTTCAAAAGTGAATAAACATTTTAAAAAAGGAAAAAAAGGGAAAGAAAAATTTGTCACTGGAGGACCAGAAAGAACCTTCAGTTTAGAAAAGTAGATCCAGAAATTTGATGGTATCCCAGCCTTCCAGCACTCTGGGGAATTTACATTAACCAAAGGTTCTACCTACATTCTTCAAATCACACTTAAAAATGAGGACTTACTATACTCTTTCCAGTCTCCAGCATCCTCTAGTATCTTGGTTACTGTTTGATCTTATGTTCTGAAAACTTTTCCTTAGGCGGATCAATGCTAGGCCACATCCATATCTTCTCTCACCTCTGCACACGTCTTCCTCCTGCCTCTGTGCCTCCACTTATGTTACTGCTCATCCTAGCATGCCCTCCTCCACTTTCTTTTCTCTCTCCCTGGACAGCTGAATTTGGAAGGGATTCACAGGTCTTATCTTAGTTAAGCCTCATCACAAGCCAGTTAGGGAAGTACTCTGACTAGTTCCATATTATAGGAAATGATGGCACCTAGAGGTAAGCAACTTGTCCAAGATAATAGAGCTATTTAAAACTAAGTCAGAATGTTGTTAAGGAAGAGAATTCAACTGAGAAAAGTTGAAGATCTAATTGGCTTTATTAAAGTGATCCATGAATTGGGCAGTATCCCATCTGGGAAATAGAGAGAAGTTCTAAGAAGTTGTACAAAATTGACTGTTTACATAGAAAGGAAGGTAGGGCAGGGAAGTTAGCCAAAGAAAGGAAGAGGGTCTCAATAGATGGATGACCTCATCTTCCTTCGGGGGGATGGAGAGAGCCCATGTGACAGATTACCTCATTGGTGCTGACCAGAAAATTCCTGACTAACCAGTTAAGACTACATTTATAGGGGACGTTGAAACTATAATTAGTAAGGTATTAAGTCCCAGTTTGGTAGTATGGTCTGGCACAAGTGACTCCATTCTTGGTCACGCAAGGGATTTTTTTGTTTTGGTTTTTTGTTTTGTTTTGTTTTTTAACATTGTAAACATAGACAGTCGGACTGCAGACCCTAGGGTCTCCAATACCCAGATGTCAGGGAGACCATTGAATGTTCAGGAAAGTTTAATGCAGGAATTGTTCACAAAGTTCTGAGAAAGGTTAAGGGAATTCAGCAGAGTGAAATAGCCTAGGGCAACAACAGCTGTTCCCACCCCTCAGCCATATGGGGCAAAGGTTACTGGTTAGGAGAGGACAGTTCTCTGTGGGAGCTCTGGCCTTGAATGAGAAATCACTCTGCCAATCTGAGAGCCAGGAAGGAGAGAATCAAAGGAATAAATACCTTAACCTGATTCTCTGGTCTCCTGTTGGTGTCTCCCACTGGCTGGAGCCAAGTGGAAGCCAGAGGGCAAAAGATGTTGGTGCTGTTCCTAGAGATCAGTGTCCCTGGACACACAGCAGGGAAAAGGCTGGAAAAGGAGTCTGGAGGACAAATGAAAAAGATGCAGCATCAAGTCTCAGCTAAGATTCAAACACTGGTCTGATTGTAGTGCTGCAGTTTTCTGTTTTGTTTTTCTAGAGGGGCTCAGAGGGGACAGCCGCCCCAATCCTTTATCCAACTAACCAAAGCCAAACCTAAAACAGGAGCAGGTGCAATGTCTGTCAAGACCATCACTAACAGGCATCATCAAATATTCTCTTCTCCAGCATGGTCGTTCTAGCCTAGCAATAATGCCCTGGCTGCTTCTCCTAACATAGACATGCTTTTGAAGATTTTGCTCACTCTGATGATCACAAATGGCTCTGATGAACAATCTCTAAAACATAAGGCTGACCAAAATACCTGTATTGGGCACAGTTCTCAAGTTCCATTCTGATGTGCACAAGAGAGGACTTCTAAGCTTGACTATGCAAGCTAATTTACATCGCTTCATGTCAAAAGACTGGCAGGGAATTATTCTAAGATACACCTTGTAATCATATAAATGTTTCCTATTCTAACGTGAATGAGTCAAAATATGGAAGAAATAAAAAAGCAACCTGACCACCATGGTTTTCTCTGAGCCCCAGGAACTATGAAGCAAGCAATGGCTGCTTATTTTGTACTAGGCACAGTGCTGAGTGCTAATTAGCATTGGATGCCACAGCCCTCACTGCAACCCTAAGAAGAACATACTATTTTCAGTCCCACTATGTGAACAGGAAACTGAGGCTTATGATGATTATGTCAGAGACATCATCTATGTGCCACTTACTAGACTAAGATTAAGACAGAATGCACAGATGAAAAATAAAAAGTCAATGAACTTAAACTCTAGTTCAGGGGAGAAAACTCTCACTTAAAAAAATCTGTGAAAAGTGTAGGAAAAAGGGTACAGTGTCTAATGTTTCAGAAAGCAAGCAACCAGAGTGGACTGGGTGGTCAGGGAAGCTTTGCTGGGGTAGTAGAAATTGACCTGAGGACCAGGAGAAAGGGAAGGGTGGAATGGGACTGGGAAGCTGTGGGGCATGCTGAACATGACCAGGATAGCAAGGAAGTGGACATCAGGAAGAGAGGCATCAGGGGCAAGTGGGAAGATCAGGTGGGGCTCTTGACTGCACTCCTTGGTCCACTAATTGCCCACTGCCCTGTACCTCAACCTATGAGCCTCACATAGCCTGGGACCAGCCTTACTGCCCCCTTTCCTACCTCTTGAAGCCCTGACCAGTACCAGATTGCACACCTCCCACTCCCTGTAGGCTCTGGCTGACGGGTTGTAAATAGCCTGTTTGAAAAGTAACTGCATGTTTGGGGCTGGTGCTTGCCATTTGTAATTGCTCACTCTTCCCCCATCCACTTTCTCTCTTCCTATTCCTTAGGTTTGTTTCTCAGGAAGTCACTCCAGAAGCTTTCTGGGCAAATGACTTGAGGAGATAATGAGGCCCTCTGGGCCACACAATTCAACCAGACTTTGCTGACCAGGGAGCCACTCTGAACCTACTACCTGCCTCTAGCTGTAGGACAGAAAAGACTGAATGAACTTGTTTCCTACTAAAAAATTTCTCTGAGAAACAACAAATTGGCCACAAAGATGCCTACCCCAATCCAGGACACATGGACCCTCCTTTGGCCCAGCACTGGGACAAAAGAAGCCCACTGTCCAATGATGTCTATCTACTACAACCCTCTTGGCCCCTGCTCCCCTATGTCCTTCAGATATCAAATAATCAGTATTTATTTACTGAACACCTACTATGTGCAAGACCACCCCAGGTGTTCTATTTGACATATTTTCCCTTCAAAGTAAGGCAGAATCTTTTTTAAAAAAAGTTTTATGTGTTTATTTTACTTTGAGAGACAGAGACAGAGAGTGAGTTGGGGGAGGGCAGAGATAGAGGGAGACACAGAATCTGAAGCAGGCTCCAGGCTCTGAACTGTTAGCACAGAGCTCAATGCAGGGCTCGAACCCACAGACTGAGATCATGACCTGAGCTGAAGTCTGATGCTTAACTGACTGAGCCACCCAGACACCCCAGGCACAATTTTATTAACCCCAGGCTCTATACCTAGCACTGCCACCCCCACATCTCCTCACCTCTATTGGTCTGGTCCTGCATAGAGACATCTAACCAACGATAGAGCAAATCTTACTGAACCTCATTATTTCCATACACTTTGGAGCAAATTCCAACCATTGACACCTGAAACACTCTGACTTCTGTAGATCACTTATGCTAGAAGTATCAAGGAACTAATGCCTATTGGTGCAACTCTCAACCAATGGCTGACAGAAGATGGTGGATACATGTCCTTCCTTCCTCACCTCTTGGACAGGATAATGTTGAGGCACATAGTGCATGGTGGCTTCTAGAACTGCCCAGCAAAAATGTGCTCCCATCGCCCAAAATGGAAACTTGTTTGAAAATACAATCTTCACTGGCATTCATCCTTTTAATGTCTACTTCCCATTTACCCACCAGTGTTGCTAGTGTCTCCTTAAAATACAATGTTTTCACTTGTATCTTTGTCTCAGTATTGTCTTCTTGGGAAATCCATATTAAGTCAGTTGGTACCAGAAATGATATTAGGAAGGATGTGCTCAGAATTCAGAATTCTGAAGTTAGATCCCTTGCTGGCCAGGTGACAAGGATCCCATTACTGGTAATGAATGAGGTGAAATAAAACATGTTATGGTTGTATAAATTTCAAAACCCTGGGAAAGTCCTTACCTGCTGCAGGTAGAAGGAAGACTGTTGAAAATCCGGCCCATAATCTGACTCTCAGATGTTACAGAAATACAAATAGGGCTGAAATCACAAGGTTGGTAAGTTTTCTATGTAAATTCAGAGAAGGAGTGGGATTCTGAGACCTAGATAGGGACGTCTAGGCAGATGCATTTGAATATCATACTAGTCAGAACCAATGAGCAGGAACTCAGGGCGCCTGGGCAGCTCAATCAGTTGAGCATCTGACTCTTGGTTTTGGTTCAGGTCATGATCTCACAGTTTGTGAGATCAATCCCTGCTTCAGGCTCTGTGATGACAGTGTGGAGCCTGCTGGGGATTCTCTCTCTCTTCTCTGTCTGTGCCCCTCCCCTGCCCCATCTCATTCTCAAAAAAACAAACAAACAACTGATGAACAAGAAGTGGCAAGAACTCTGGATACCCTGGAAAGACATAAGTGCACCAATTATTGGCAAGTAACCCTGCAAAAAGAAAGGCCCTACTATGTCGCTAAAAATTATAGGGATTGGAGAGAAAAGGAAGATGATGACAAAGTAGGAGGACCCTAGGCTGGTCTCATCCCAAGAACGCAACTAGATAACTATCAGATCATCCTAAATACCCCAGAAATCAACCTGAAGTCTGGTAGAACAAACCCTGCAACTAAAGGGAAAGAAGAGGCCACATAGAAGAAGGAGCAGAAGATAGAACTGGCTTTTCTAACACCGAGAAGAAGGCAGAGACTCAGACAAAATTTGAAGACAGAGGAATTTATCCCAAATGAAAAAACATGATATGGCCATGGCCAAAGATCTAAGTGAAAGAGATATAAGTAACATGACTAATGGAGAATTTAAAGCAACAATCATAAGGATACTCACTGGGCTTGAGAAAAGAATAGAAGGCATGAAGGATACCCCAAAGATTTTAGGGGTCTATTGGTCTGCAGCATGTCAAATTGTCCTCTCCAAGGTAAAGTTTGAGTTTCATAACTTGCACCATGTAGAGAAAGGCCCAGCCCTTGGCAGTTGCCTTTGGATTTTTGATGGCAACACATACTACTCTTAATAATACTGCTGTGACCCATTTATCCAGTGACTTAGAAGATTGTCTATTTTGAGTAGTGTCCAAAGCAAAAAAGGGCTCTGGAACACTTGTAGCATATGTGGCCCTAATGCCTGGCCAATGTTACTTTTCAGCTCTCATGTCTTTTAGAGATATCCATGATAGATACGGGTATTTATGGCATTCCTAAAATCCCAAACTGCAGAGATGAGGTGCCAGAATTACTCATCATTTGAAAATCAGTGCTTGGCATGTTACTACAGTCACTGGACTATGGAATATCAATGTCTATGTTACTATCAGTGCCAAAGATGAGCTGAATATTTTTAGATCCACTAAGTTATAAGGTTGAATGATCACAGCAACAATCATACAATGGAGGCAGCAAACCTCTCTTTGCTCAGGTTACACCTGTGGCCTCTCCAGCTGACTGGAGAGAACAATACCCAGGCTTGGTTCATGGAAGGATAAGCTCACTTTTGAGCAGTAGCTCGAGTTTGCTATTGGCATGAAATGGACTGCTGCCAAAAAACACTCCCCACCCTCAAGAATAGTCCTGAAAGATAGTATGAGTGGAAATACTTCCAGTGGGCAAAACTTTGAGGTAAATTTTTGTATGAAGAGTGAAGCGGCTTGAGTTAAGATTTTATGTATGCTTCTAGGCAGTGGTGAATGGATTAAATTTTGCTTGGAGTCCTGGAAGGGGCCATTTTGAAAGGTCAGAGACAGAAGCCTGAGAAAGAAGCATATGTTTTGACCCCCAAAATAGGCACAGAGTGTGTGGAGAAGAGAACACAGATTAGGAGTAGCAAACAATAAGCAGATGTATAGGAAGACCTATCCAGCAGCAGTCCCTGGACCCCAGCCACTGGATTGCTTGCACAATGGACCCATGAATGGAGCAGTCATGCAACAGAAGCAGAGGCTAAATAGGGACCCAACAGTATGGGCTCCTTCTCACCCAACTTGATAGTTACTGTGCTTTGGGGTGTCTGATCCATTAGCATTAAAGATTGATGCAGCACCCAGGTATGATGATATCCCTTAAGGAGACCACAGAGCCACTTGGTGATAAGTTCATCACACTGGATTCATTTTTCCTGGAGGAGGCAGTGATTCCAGATAAATACACTTCATACACATTTTGGCTATTGCAATGCATTGGCACCCACGGTGCATTGGCCATCTCTACCATCTGAGACCTCACAGAGCATCTGATGTTTTGTAAGAAGCCTCCTAACATTGCCTTAGACCAAGAGATCTACTTTATGATAAGGGAGGTAAGACAATGTGCACAGGACCCCTGAGGAAACAGGCTGTAAGCCTACATAGCCAGAAATGACATTCGAAACCCTCTCCAGGATGGTCTGGTAAGGACTAACTGCCACTATGAAAGCTCAGATGGCAAACTGGCTGGGACCATGCTGCTGTTGCTGTTGGCGTAGACAATGGTTGCACACAGAATCAGGGCATCCCTACAACCTCTCCCATCACCAGCCACCTGCTGCCCCTGTTTCTTATCTCTCTACCTCTACCTGTGGGATCAAACCCACAGCACTCTTATTTGTCTGACTGCATCTACATTGTTGTGGGGGAGGCCAGAAAACCAAATGTATGCCATTTTTAGATTCTTGGCAGAAATAGGGCTCTAGTTTCCACGAATGTTTCATAAGATGTGGAATTCCTCAAACACAGAAAGGGGTTTTAGATGCTGAACAGCCAAAATAAATGACAAATGTCCAATATATATGTTTAAACTCAAACCAACTCAGTGTATTATATATCCCTCAGGGTGTCAGTTCCCTCCTCGGTGAAATAGGGATGTGTGACTGGATCAAGCTTACACAGAAAAGTAGTACAAGGATTTAAGTTCGGTTTTCTGATTGCAAGTCCTTTGTTCATCCCATGACATAGTGCTGCCTTTTCCTTTGGGGCTTTCTCCCCTTTATCCCTCTTGTGAGCAACATTCCTGGCTCTGAGGTATATTCCCTACCTAGTCTCCTCCTCCCTTGCCCCAGAATGGGTAACACAGAGGAACTGCAGAAGTAAAAACCAATGACAGAGTATACCCAGCTCCCCAACAGTCTGAGGAAAGCTTCTCTGAGTCTCTGCAGTACTGAGTCCATAGACAGGGCTGTGGGCTTCTTTATGGGGTGCGCTACTCCCTTGCTGCTAGTGAAGGCTGTTTCCTTGCCACTCAGTATGGTCTCTGCAGTATGTAAGTTTTGTGGCCAAGGTTCATATAACTGAGAGTGTATTTATGGTGGTCCATACTCTTCCTTAGGAAAATATTGATTTTCTAACAGCAGAATGACTCTAGAGCCATTAAATCAGACTAGACTATCATAAACTCCAGGATTAACAAAAGAGTACTTTCACCTTTTCTTTTAGTTTCTCATGAGCAATCAGGAGCAGATGCATTCGCTTAAGTGGGACAGGATCACCGCATTTGTTACTCGATTTCAACAAACCACCACAATTTCCCTCTTTTATTTCTGGATAAGTAATTAACTATACTGCTCTTATTTTAAAGAATAACTGACAGGAATGAGAGAGGCTGATTTGTATTTTTAAAAAATCCAAAGGCTCCTAATGGGAGCTGCATCCCATTATCCAGGATAAGAGTGAAAGGGGAGTGGATTATGCTGGCAGTGGGGGATTGCTCTCCAGTCCCTGCCCTGACCAGAGCATGTGTGAGCTCATTATCCGCCTGTTAAAGTCTTAGTTAGAAGAGCAGTCAGTGAGGTGAGGATTTCTTTTTTTCCTTTTTGGAAAGATCTCTATCTTTCTTCTTTATTGATTGCTTGCTTTTCATTTTATATCCTTTCTCCCTTGCCTGAAATGAGAAAAATGAGCCCTTGCCACGGGCTTTAAACTTTACACCCAGACAATATCTCCCCCTTATCTAATGCCAGGAAAGAAGCTTCAGCCCAGAGGACCCTGGGTAATGCTACAACAGATTATGTCATAAAATGGAGAGATAAGCAAAAGAGCCAATCTAAAAGACGCAGCAAAATTTACCTTTCCACTACCCTCTGCTCCCCTTATAGAAGAAGGCTTTAAATCAATCTGTCTTTGCCATAAATTCTCTTTCTAAAATTTGATAACAAGTGCAATATTTTCCTTGGAGATTGGGTTCTAATAAGATGGAGGTTGAGGGGTGGGGAGCAAGCAGGGTTTAGTAAAGTAATAAAACGCCATGATTGATCCTGGTCAGTGGGGTTGCTTGGAATTACCGCTATTCTTGGCTGGCAAGCATAATCCAGCCAAGTCATAAATTTTGTTTCTTCCAGTAGACAGTTGAGTCTCTGTATTGATCCCAATTTGTTGTTCTGTTCTCATGTAATTGCTCCCAGTGATTAAGACTCCAGGTTGGGAAGGAAGTCTGGCTAGGCCAGGAGTGTAAAGGGAATAAACACAGGACTAGAGTTTACCCTACCTCCCCGCAGTGGATGCTGAAGCTGGGATGTGGGAGCTGAGCCACTCTGGAGGCCCAGAGTGCCAGGGGCCAGTCTGTGGAGTCAAGACCCTGTTCTGCTGGTCACCCCTCCTCCAAGTACTGTTCTAACCAAAGCCCTCACTGTTCCACATGTTCTTCACCTAAGTGAGATTCCTCAAACACACATGAGATGTAGCAGCACACAGTGTGTGAGACTTCACCTTACCACAGACAGAAAAACTGATGTATGGGCTGGACAGGAACTAGTCCATGGTCATACACTATGCAGAGACATCCCTCACCCAATTACTTCATCCAGAAACTAAGCCTTGCAGCCCAGATTGAAACCTGGCCTAAGAGAACCTATGAGCAGAGGGTTAGGGCCCCTAAGTCTCCAAGTTTGGAGCTTGAATATCCTGGGTTACTCATCTGTGAAGCACAAGAGTTTGCAGCCACATTATTTATAGATAGGCAAGACTACAAGCATACTCATGTATCTCCACCCACTAGCTATGTGACTTTAAACAAGTGGCCTAACCTATCTGGGTGTCAGCACCTCATTTGCTAGCTGGGAATAAGAGTAATACCTGCCCCATAAAATTTTTGTGAAGATTTCAATGAGATAACATGGGAAAGTACTTGGCAGAAAAATGATGATGATGATGATGATGATGATTACTCCCAGCTTTAGCTTGTGCAAAGAGCCCTGCAGTTCCTAATAGATATAGAAGACAGTGGTACAGAGATATTTGGAAATTTTCTAAGCAAAAGAGGCTTTTATAGTAGAAGGAAATGTGTATTTCGATAACTTGGAGTGTCTTGGCCAAACCCTGGGAAACTAATTTAAAATAAGGTTATGCGGGGCGCCTGGGTGGCTTAGTCGGTTAAGCGTCCGGCTTTCACTTAGGTCATGATCTCGCGGTTCGTGGGTTCGAGCCCCGCGTCGGGCTCTGTGCTGACTGCCAGCTCAGAGCCTGGAGCCTGTTTCAGAGTCTGTGTCTCCCTCTCCCTCTGACCCTCCCCTGCTCACGCTGTCTCTCTCTCTCTCTCAAAAATAAATAAAACATTTAAAAAAATAAAATAAAATAAAATAAAATAAGGTTATGCACCTTAAAAAGAACTCAAATAGATTCCTTAGCACTGCACTGTCAAAAGTCAGTTCAACTTTATTTAGTTCCAGTCTTCTCAGAGATGGGAATGGGAATTCCTCACTCCATGAACTCAACAATATTGCAGCTAAATCACCTGTATGTGATCCGTCTGTCTGGTGGTGGGTCCATTTGACTACATGCTTTAACAAAAATATTCCTCAAAACTAGAGTGATTTTCTTCTTCCTTCCTTTCCTTTCTCTAACTGAGAGATTTAACCAAGGTGATGGTGGAGACTGGAGCTGCCAAATCAGTCATGACTTGTCAGGACAATCTCTCTTACATTCTCCAGGTTAAGATAAGGGATCGGCAGCTTAGGTGCTGGGTCCATCCCAATCCAGTATCAAGGAAAAGAGCCCTTGACTCTGGGTCCCAGCGACCTCTCCTGACTTCTGCCCCTTATTACAGCCCCCAGTTCCTACCTATCCATCAAATCTTGCTTAGAAAAACATAGGCTTTTAGCTTTAGGATAGAGAAGTAGGGAATGGACTCAGACTGTTGGACTCTCAAACCTGATTCTGACATTTATAAACTATGACACTTAGGGCAAATTAACCCAACTTTTTTGTGCCACAGCTTCCTCTTCTACCAGATCCAGACAATAATACCACATTTCCTATTCCATAGGGTTGATGTGAGGACTAAACATGTACTTTAAGAGCCTGAGGCATGGTAGGCACTCTCTAAAATGCTAGGTTTGGGGGCAGTTGTGGGAGAGGAAGTCAGGCTCCCAAAGTTTAAGGAGAGAATGAGAGGTAAGTAGAGGTGGTGGGCAGAGAAGTTTCTTTCAAAAATGTGGATGTGAACGAATGAGAATGGCCATGGTTTGCCTCTCCCAGGGAACCCAAATTGTTCATGCAATGCTTTTTCCAACTGGTCTTTTTGTCAGGTGAATAATTTCTAAAAATGTCTGAAAAGGAAGAGATTTAGGGGAAATATTCCAGTTGTGTTTAACCTTCTCTCAAAAGAATTGCAAGTTATGTGGCATTTTTCTTACTCCTATGCTTTGATGAGGAGAATATGTGAATGAGAGCATGCAGGAATTCTTAGAATTCATGGAATGAACATACTGGATATAAAAATAAAAAATGTTTTCTGCCTTTATTTTTCCTTATCCTCCATCCCCTATGGATAACATTAGAAATCATCTAGGATAATCATCTAGGATCTAGCACTCTCAAATCTGGCTGTTCACCAAAATTATTTGGGGAGTTAGTTAACTATAGATGCTTGTCACCTCTCTGAAAATTCTCATTCAGTAAATAGGGTGGGCACCAGAATTTGCCATTTCTCAAAGGTTGTCATTTTCTTGGTGACCAAGCAGTTTCAAGGACAATATTGATGCAACCCCTCATTTTAAATGTAATCTGGCAAGGCAAGGCCTAGCTAGGCTATGAGGTATATGTGGGAGATGGGAAACAGAGGATTCACTCTTAAAATGGTCTCTGTCTGGAGCTGAGGGGCGTTGCCCCTTAAGCACAGTCTTTCACAGAGACCCTGTAAGACCATCAGGAAACCTTCTCCCATGGCTTCATCTTCCCCATACCACAAACCTAGCAAAATCCGTGATGGTGAGAAGACTGATGTCAAGAACTGCACCAGGTGGAAGTATCCAAGGCTGTATCCATTATGCCACTTTATTTCGTCCCCTGCCTCTCTTGCTCTTTCATTAGTCTCCTAGATTCCTCCTACATCCTCCAGTCCATGCCTCAGATCCCTCCATTACAGCTCAAGAAGAATAAGGAATGTTTGCTTGTTCCTTCTCTCCCTCTGACAAACTCTGAATGCCTTAAGCTAAGGAGACTCACTTTGTACATGTGTGGTGCTCAAAGGAAGGACTCCGGCCTCAAGCATGAAGAAGATGTTGAGTGCCTCACTTCTGCTCAGGCTCCCTACCAGCAAGATCTATGCCTAATTTTCTCACCAATTACCACAGAAGCAACCACCTACCAAAGCAAGTACTACTTTTTAATGGCAATAATGTAGTCCAATTTCACATAAGGGATATGTGTTGTTCCAATTATCAAGGTTTTGACATGCCCCTTGTGAAACCATAACCCCACTATTATTGTGCTTATGGAGGAGTTCTCATTCTTCCCACTTTAAGGGTTACTACAACAGCTGTGAATGTTCTATTTTAGCCATCTAGTGGTGATAGGCCCAGTTAGAATATCTCTAACACTTAAATCTCTACTATAATGGAAGAGGGATGGGAATTTCCCAGTTTACTGCATCACATACGAATGAGGCATTAATGAACATTAAAGTCATGTGAGCTATCCAAGTTCATACAATTCATCTCCAGCTGGCCTAACTTCTGGTTCCCACAGCCTCCCTGAGCCTTGATAGATGATGAGTTTTCTCTGGTGTTGCTACAAACAAGCCAAGAAGCAGAAGGAGCCCATGAGGGCACCCTTGCTGAAAGCCCTGACTTTGCTTGCTTGCTCCCTTTCTGGGCAGCCAACTGGTTGTCAGGATTGGAGACCACAAGAAGGAAAAAAGAGAGCATTTTTGCTCCAATTTGAAAGGCAACAGCACTACTTCATTTGCTTATTCAGCATCCTCAGTGAGGAGCTGTGTTCCTTCAGTGGGGCTGCAGACAGACTTCAGCCTAAACTAGGCATCCAGATCAAGCTAGGCATCTAGAGACAAAACCACTAATACCCTGGATTCTGTTCAAAATCATGCTGCCATAGGCATTTATCCCAAAGAAGTAACAATTTTTGTTCACACAAAAACCTCTAATGAATATTCATAGCAGCTTTACTTATAACAGTCAAAAATTGGAAACAACCCAAATGCCCTTCAGTGTGTGAGTTGTTAAACAAACTGTGGTACATCCATACCAGGGAATACTGCTAAGCAATAAACAGGGATGAAATATTAATACAGACAACAACTTGGATGGACCTCAAGGGAATTATGCTGAGTGAAAAGAAAGCCAATTCCAAAAGGTTATATACTGTATGATTCCATTTATAGAACATTATTGAAATGACAAAATTATAGAAATGGAGATAGATTAATGATTGCCAAGGGCTGGAGGTGGGGAGGGATAGCTGGGGCTATCAAAGAGGCAACATGAAAGATCCTTGACGTGATGAAACTTTTGTCTTAACTATGGTGCTGGTCACACAAAACTTCATATGCAATGACATCATAAAATCACATCAAACTAAATACACTCATATACACATGCATATGCATACACCAGTGAGTGTATGGAAAATGGTGACTTCTGAATAAGATGGTGGATTATGGCAATGCCAATCTCCTCATTATGAAGCTGTATTGTAGGGTGCAAGATGGGTGAGCAGTATACAGAATCTCTCTGTATTATTTCTTACAACTGCATGTACATCCACAATTATCTCAAAATAAAAAGTTAAAAAATACTGTATCAGCTCCAGCTTAATTCCTTTCTCCTTTACTGTGGGCTGGATTTAGTGGCTTTCTTTGGAAAAAACAAAGTATGAAAAAGAAAAAAATAGTGACTTTGCAGTGAAGACATTTGGCAGTCACTACCTTAAGCAGGTGATCAGGTCAGCATTACCAATGGAAATCATTTTGGCCATGTACACCCTACTGTGAGTGATGAGAAGGGTGCTTCACCTCCATGGTGTTCTTCCCCCAAATCCATAATCTCAGTGTAATCATGAGAAAACATCAGACACACTCAAATTTGTAGGTCCTTCTACAAAATACCAACTCTTTCATGACCTTAACATTTCTGAAAACAAGGAAAGAATGAGAAACTGTCAGAGATCAGGATAGAATAAGGGAACATGATGTCTAAATATAGTGTGGTATCCAAATTGGATCCTGAAATAGAGAAAGAACACTAGTTGAGACACTGGTGAAATCTGAATACAGTGAACAGTTTAGTTAATTACATTGAGACAATATAATACAATATTATTCATCCTACCAGGTCCACCTTAAAATATCCCTCCTCCAAGAAGGCTTTCCTGATCACTGATGACCCACATGGCTCTCTCCCACCCTTATAGTGAGGAAATACAGAAGCTGATGAGTCATTTTTTGTCCCTTCCTCTGAGACCCTAATGCCCATCTAGCTGGGGTTTTACTATACTTTTATTTTAATCAACTAAACAAAAATAGTGTATGTAAAAGACTGAGCTAGCTTGTGTAAGGCCACAAGTCTAAACGTCTAAACCAAACTGACTCCATGACAGGCTTTAAGTTTCCCCTCTAAACTAGAAGGCCTGAGTTTTGGCTTCCCCAAAACTATCAGGTAGTTACACATTGCCCAAGGCAGGAGTAACCACCCTTGCAACACCCAATCAGGAAAGGCCAGCGACCACCCTCCACGTTGTTAAGGGAGAGGCCTGGAGATAGAAACTATAGATAGGACCCTGTTACCTAATGTTAAAGTTAACCTGTTAGTCGCCGAACAAGACCCTAGGCTCGCTCTGTGATTGGTTGAATTTAAAGGTACTCTAAATGTTGTAATTGGATCCTGCCAAAAGTAACGAATACTCTAGACAATATGTATGGTCAAACCCGCTGTCAATGATGTTGAATAATTATGATTGGATCACTGTTCCCATGTCACAACTTCTGTAACTCCCCCGTCTCAAACCCCATAAAAACCCTACTCTGCCCTTGTTCGAGGCTCTCAGCACGGACCCATATGCTGGTGAAGTCTGTGAGCCCGAGCTTAAGCCCGTAATAAAGCCCTTTGCCTTTGGATGCATGACTCGGTCTCCCTGGTGGTCTCTGGTCGGTGAGGATACTGCGATCTGGGTATAACACTTGCTGGATGATGAAAGAACTATGATCCATTCACCCATATCATCCCTGAAATACCCTGCTACCAACCACACATATGAGTGAAATCATCTTAGATCATCTAGCTCCTAGCCAGTATGCTGACTGAACACAGACATACATAAAGATCCCAGGAGATATCAGCTAAGACCAGCAGAGGAACTGTACTCCTGAGTCTGGCCTAATTACCAATTTACAGAATTGTGAGCCAAATAGGTGGTTGTTCTAGGCCATTTAAAAAAGATTAACGAGCATGTTCAGCCCCTGATTACAGTTATATATATAGATTTTTTTTAATGTTTTATTTATTTCTAGGAGAGAGAGAGAGACAGCGTGAGCAGGGGAGGGTCAGAGAGAGAGGGAGTCACAGACTCTGAAATAGGCTCCAGGCTCTGAGCTGGCAGTCAGCACAGAGCCCGATGCGGAGCTCGAACCCACGAACCGCGAGATCATGACCTAAGTGAAAGTCGGACGCTTAACCGACTAAGCCACCCAGGCACCCCTAGATTTTTATCTATATCTACTTATTAGATATAATGTTGAACTTTACATCTATTGTATCTTTCATTTATTTCCCAAAATATCCCCGTGAGGTTTGAATTATCATCTCTATAGGTCAGAAAGAAGAATGAGGATCAGAAAGACTGAGTGACTCGCTTAAGACTGCACAGGTAGTAGCAGTGCTGAGAGTTGAATCCAGGTCTTCTGAGAACAGGCCCAGTGTTATTCATGTTTCAATCCCTTCTTATCTGCTATCTTATATTTTAATTTATTTTCATTAGTGTATCCTGTTTTTCCAACTAAACAAGAAGATATTTCAATATAACTCGTATCTTAATCTTTTTATCATCTTTCATAATATCAAGCACAAGTAGGCCTCAGCATATGTTAGTTAATTTGAATTAAATTAACCTCTCAAGAGGTTTATTTTCTCCTCTCTCTGCATCCTATCAGAGTGCTTTGTCTGTGGTCAGTTACTGCTTGCTAGAGATATTGATGATATCTGTAATGTATTCTAACCTTTGAGCTATTGGGTACAGAGAGGTCAGAGCGTGGCCATTATTCAAAAAGAGGAGGGTATTATTGGATCTCTCTTTCCTTTCATAATGTGGAAGGAAATGTGGCTAATTAGCCTACATCTTTCTGTCATTGACCAGAGCTGTGAGGAATGGACACGTGACCACCACAGTGGGAGGTGGGAGCAAGCAGCCAGGAGGTCACAATGTGGTCCCCAGGAGGTGGTCCAGTCAGCCCCCTCCTCCCCACAGAGGGGTCTTATGCCAAAATTTCAGAAAAACCTGGTTGACCCAGCTTAGGCTTGAATGACAAACAACCTGGGTACAAATCTGGACTGTGCCACCAGTTGGCCAGGTGACCTTATCTGGTCACTTCAGCTCTCTGGGCCTCAAAATCCTCATGTACAAAATGACTGTGAGAAGGGAACTGTGCCTACTGTGGCCTGGCACACAGTCACTGCCCTAACATCACGATTCCTCTCCCCTCCAGCACTCCTGCAAGTGTGTCACATCCTCGTTTATCCATTATAAACAACTTTTTCCTCATTTTGTCTTTTGAGTAGGTTCAGATTTCCATATGCAATAGCCAAGTGTCTTAAAGTGAGTTTAGTAATTTTTCCTTTCTGATTTGATTTCCAGAGTCAAGAGTTGGGATGTGTCTAGGATCAGACTCTGAAGACCTTGAGTGCATATACCAAAAGCAAATACTCTTGGCTCCTAAGCCGAGCCCACTCCAGTGGTGTGAGAGGAGAGCCCACTGCAGCAGGTGGGAAAATAAGAAGGTCCGGCCTGGTGATCAGGACACCAACTGGTGTGCACACATCCAGTAAAATCTGTAAATTTGACAAAAATTTGACAAGACAGGGCAGACCCTTTCACTTCTTGCCAAATGTCTCTTGCTGTCACTGACTGAAATCCTACCACCAAGATAGCTGTTCTTTTGGGTCTCAGAGCTATGTTGTCTTGAAAGTCTTACTGCAAACCACAGAACCCTGGAAATGTGTGCCCCCAGGACTTTGAAATGGCACCCTGGGCAGAGCAGGGTCGGGGAATTGTGTTTGTTTGGAGGAAGAGGGTGATGCCAGAGCAGGAAAGACTGAAAGGTCTTCTGAGAGGGAAAAGGCATGGTACCACTTACTTGCTTGATATTTTCATCTAGAGTGAGCCTAGGAGACAGGGTGGGCCCCATGGGACAGTGAGAGTGAGAACAAGAGTGTGTGTATTCAAAGGAAATTTGAGAACAGAACTTCTCTTGATTTTTTTTTTTTTTTACTGTGTTAGGAGTCAGTAATCAGCCAGATTTTTCTAGATAACTCTGAATTCATACTTCCTATTACACCATATTGACTTTTTGTCATTGTTTGGAAAATATGAAGACAAGGAAAGCTACAAGTTTTCTGCATTTAGGGACCTTATCAATGTTGCTCACCTCTATGCCCCCAAATCCAACTCTTTGCCCAAAGGATAGCAGGAACCCAACCAGGTAGGTGTTTTTGAACTGCACTGAACTGTTGAACTGAACTTCACTAGAAGGGAACAAGATCGGTTTACCTACTAGAGGCCAGTCCTTGGGAAGCTGTGTGACTTTGGTATGCTGTGCTCCATTCTAGAGATGCAAGCTGCATCCCCAAGAGGGCTGTGGGTAAGAAAGTCCTCAGATAAAGCAGTTTCCTCTGAGATTTGCTCGCCAGCACATCTCTGCCCCAGACCCGTATCATGGGCTGCAGCTGTCAGTAAAGAAGCTGCCAGAACAGTGTCGGGATGGCTGGACAGCCGCCTGGGGCTACCCTCTAAATCATCTCAGCCAATCAAGCACTTAATGTTCTCTGTTCCTCAAGAATGTTGCACCTCAGCGCTGCCCATGTATCTTTCAAGTTTTATCTTCAACATCTTATAAATCATCCATTAAATACCTCCCAACTAATGCACACTGCTGTTGTTCTCAGCTAGAGCTGAAAAGTGCACAAATCAGTTTTACTGCATATTAGTCCTGCCCAGTGGGCTCTAAGAAAAAATAAGAGAAAAGCCAGAGAAGGAAAATGCATCTCTTGGTGGCCCTGGTACAGCTGCTGGTATGAACTGGAAAACTAGTGATAGAGGGTGATAAAACAAGGTATTGGCACCAACACCATATCACAGGATTTCTTCTGAATACTGATGCCAGGGAAGCTTGTCCTGCAAGGCAGTGGCCTATGGAGCAGAATGCAGCTGCACATGTAGCTGCTGGGCACTGTTTTGACCAAGCCATGGGAGATGTTCTTTGCTGGGAAGAAATGGCACTGGCCTTGGAGATAGTTGTGGGCACAAACTTTCACTGAACCTCTGACTCATTACCCTGCCTTCCTACACTTAGTTTCTGCATTTCTAAAGTGGGAATAACTCATATCTCATAAGGAATTTATGATTTTAATAGAATGATACATATGAAAATACAGTATCCATAATAAAATAAGTGTTCAGTTAATGAAATCAAACACCAGTCTTGGTGTCAGAAGCTATGAACATGCTAGATCCCCACCCCAACTGGATGGATGCGCTGGGTTTGGTCATTAGCCACATCTTACTCTATGATGGCTTCATCTTTCACCTCTACCAAGACTATGTGACTTTAAACAGGCCATAAGCATGTTAGCCAATAAAACCTCCACCTCAACCCAAGGTAAATACTGGATAACTCTTTCTAATGAGTGTTTGTGAAGAAAAGAACTTAAGAGTAGCAAAGTTACTGAAATCCAGCCCAAGAGATAGGGTTGAGCCTCGTTCCATGTGATCCTGGGGAAGTCACTTTAACTTTCTGAGCCTGGATTTCAACAACTATAATATATGAGCATTCAACTACATCTCTAGTTTAAAGAGAATAGTTAATCCCAGAATTCTTATTATCAAAAGAAATTTTGTGGAAGCTCAATACATAAAACAGTAGAACTAAATTCCCTGTAGTTAATATTGCTTGGGAAGTTGGAGGCCCCACATGTTGTTTCTTTCCCTTGGAGACCTCCATAACTCCTCCAATGAATCTCCTCCAAGCTCAGTTTATAAACCACTGGTCTAGAAAGAATCTAAATTCCCATTACTATGGGAATTGTTCAATGAGTCTCACTGTATCTATACAATGAAAGACTACTCAGCAGTAAGACAAATGTGACTATAGCACCACAGAAAGGTATGTCACTAGGTGAGAAAAGCAAGATGTAAATAATACATGCAGCAGGTGGACCCCATTTGGGACACAAACATGCACAGATGCTCACAGAAAAAAAGTTTGAAGTATATACACTAAGCTTCTAACCACAGTTTCCTCCGGGTGTGGTGTGGGGAGTGCTAATGAAATAATACCTTCATTTTGGCTCTAGTGTCTGAGGTTTTCTTTTTACCAAAAAAAAAAAAAAAAAGAGTTTATATGTTATATGACTTTAGAAACAGTGAGGACTAAAGGCCTTTTCAGTTCTATGACTCATCTGGTTGAAGTGAATTCTCGAGCACATTTTCCTTTTCAATATCATTTCTGAAATGAGATATTGTTGTGGAAAGCCAATACCAACACAGAAAGCACCCAATTTTCACTAACTGGAATTGTGGAGAGCCTTTATCCTGGGCTGAATGTGCCTCTCCTTGGGCTGTGTGATTTATAAACTAACAAAGAGCCCATAGTCTGGCAACAGCTCTTCCACGAGCCTTTAGGTGAGGCCAAAATGCCTTCCATTGGGGCGCCTAGGTGGCTTAGTCGGTTAAGTGTCCGACTTTCGCTTAGGTCATGATCTTGCGGTTTGTGGGTTCAAGCCCCGCGTCAGGCTCTGTGCTGAAGGCCAGCTCAGAGCCTGGAGCCTGTTTCAGTCTGTGACTCCCTCTTTCTCTGACCCTCCCCTGCTCATGCTGTCTCTCTCTCTCTCCTAGAAATAAATAAAAACATTTTTAAAATGTCTTCCATTGTGTGAAACCACTATTTCCACTGGGGCTCCATGAAATTGCACATGATAGCAGGAGGCTCGGACAAGATAAACTCCCATGAACCAGCATGGATCCCATGTTATATTACTGGGAAAGGAGACAAGAAAGTTTGGGCAGCAAAGCCCTCTACAGAAACTCTAAATGAATGACTTAAGGATGAATCTGGCAAAAGACAGAGAAATTGCAATTGTCTTCAAATTATTGTTATAGTATGGTCCACATGTGTACTGAGAAAACAGAGGAACTATGCTTTAGAAGAGAGCTGGCCTAGGATTATGAGGTTTTCCACAACAAATACATATATTTAAAAAAAAAGTTTCCCCAGATGTAAAGTTAACAAGATGAAATTGTGAAGAAATGTGCAACTTTCTGAGAAGTCATTGATTCAAAAGAAAGGGGACAGTTACAATAGAAAGAGATGAGACATATCAGCACACATTCACGAGAGGCTGTGGGAAGAATTCTTCAAATTTATCTCAAGCAACATTTATTAAGCAGCTATTATGCTACAAGCCCCGTGCTAATCACTGTCACGTATGCTTTCTGCCTAAGTTTCTTTATCTCTAAATGCAACAAGAAGCCTTTTAGAGCAGAAATACCTCAGGCACTTCACAGGATTTTGTGTGCCTAGAAGAGGAAAAGAATAGGTATAGACTCAGGGACCAGGGAAGACTAGGTTCAGAGATGTTCAACCTGAGATCAGAGGATGAATTTTGGACCCAAAATGCGGGGGGGGCACCGTGTATCCCAATATATCAGTTAAGGTTAGGTTTAGTAGCAAAGAGAGACCTGGAGAATAACACTATAAATGGGATGGAAATTTATATTTTTCTCCAGGAAAAGAACTGCTAAGGTAAGTAGTCTGGTGTCATATGGATTCTGTGTAATCATCAGGGACTCAGATTGCTTCCAGCTATTTGCTCACCATTTCTATGGCCTTACCTTAGTGACTGGAGTACTTTCTGAGTACCATGATACAAACAGCAAGATGGAGAGAGCAAGCGTGAGAAGTTTCACACAATGCTTCAATTCCCATCTTTTTGGTCAGAACTTAATCACATAACCACATCTAGCGCCAGGAAGCTGAGGACAGAAGTCTTTGTGCTTTCTAGCTGTTTCCTTCCAGAAATGTGTCCAGCTAAACACAGATCCAGGTCCTGCTTTTTGGCAGTCAAGGGAAGATTGAATATTTGCTATTTAAAAAGCAGAGCCAGCCATACTCAGTAGCCAGGAGCTGAAAGATATAGCTTTTACCTGGTACAGAGAGGCTCATAAACTGTGCATCAGTATGAACCAAAATAAATAGGAGGAATAGAGGGCTGAGGTTAATGACCCCCAAAAGTGTGACTTCTAGGTATGAAACCTAAGTTTAGTATTTTGGGGCATCAAGAGGTAACCCACTCAGAGATAAAACCAACTACAAACTTTCTAAACTTTTTGTTTAAAGTCTATTTGGTGGGGGAGGGTCAGAGAGAGAGAGAGAATCCCAAGGAGGTTCTGCACTGTTGGCACAGAGTCTGACACAGGGCATGATCTCATATGAGACCTGAAATCAAGCGTTGGACACTTTACTTACTGAGCCACCCAGGGACCTTCCAACTACAAATTTTATGTTTGAGGTATGTGTTGCCCTGTTTTCTATTTCACAGGTTTTTCATGGAGATCCCAGTCTTCACAATTAGATGCAGGTCTTCTCTGATAACAGGGATGTGTGTCTTTAACAATCTTGGTTGGGATTTCCATCTTCTTGGAAAATGCCCATTAGAAGATTCCCACCACTGGGGCACCCGGGTGGCTTAGTTGGTTAAGCGTCCGACTTTCGCTCGGGTCATGATCTCGCGGTTTGTGGGTTCGAGCCCCGCGTCGGGCTCTGTGCTGACTGCCAGCTCAGAGCCTGGAGCCTGGTTCAGTCTGTGACTCCCACTCTCTCTGACCCTCCCCTGCTCACGCTGTCTCTCTCTCTCTCTAGAAATAAAATAAAAACATTAAAAAAAAAAAAAAAAGAAGATTCCCACCACTGTTTCTTGGTCTTGAGTATGAATGGAGCCTCATGGCTTCAATTCTGCAGGAACCTGGAAACCTCCCGAGTCACTAGCAGCCCCAGGTTCTACCTCCTCAGTCCATCATTAGACTCGAAGCACCATGAATCAGAGACCTTATCTTGTTTTACTGTCTATTGTTCTTAGAATCTAGCACAGTGCTAGGCGCCCAATAAACTTTGAATGAATAAATGAATCCATTCTTTTAGCTACCAGCAAATGGATCCTCAAAATGCTGTGTTTGTCATATTACTATACTCAGGGGTATCCAAGTGACTCCCTATTTTGCAAATAAAATTTATACCCCTCATTTCCATTATCTGGGCGTCCACTATGACAAACTCCCCATCCAACTCCTACTACGCCCGTCAGGCTGGTTTCCTCCTTGCCCCTCCTCATACCAAGTTGAGAGCAGAACCGAGTCTTTATTTATGACTCTTCAGAACCGAGTCTTTATTTATGACTCTTAATCTCATCTTCCCACCAAGCTCCTTCCCTATAAGGCCCAGCACATGACAATTTTATGCTCTTTTCCATCCCTAAGTTCAGCCGATAACAACTTGCCCTCATTTTAGACTAAAATCAGAATGTTTCTTATTTGCATTGTTCTTTACTAGTTACATAAGGCCCCCTTACATTTACTATTCCATTAGGTTGCTTTCAAATTCTAGCTCCATTCTTCAAAAGAGGCTCAGAGAAGTTGAAGCTCTTGCTCTTGGTTACATGTCAAGAAGTGGAAGGGCTGAGACTCCACCTTTGGCCATTCGATTCCAAGAGCCACATCTTTCTACGACGGCTCCTGGCACTAGTCCTCTTGGGTGCATTGGTTCTTGGTCTGCCTGTCTTGACCTGAAGCCCATGGCTGGAAAACCATTCTCTCCATTTCACACGCACATACATGCTCACAAATAGTTTGTTTCCCTCTCCTTGCTGATGGCCCTTTCTTTCTGCTTTCTCATCATCACCCATTGTGAATAATGCTATTGAATACATGGAACCTACTGCACATTACTTGTCAAGTTATGAAATCACAGTGTCAGCAGCAAAGGCAAGGGTCCATATTCTTGTTTACGAACATAGCAGGTCACTACAGGAAGCTGTCCTTAGTTAAGTGTAGCAGAAATGGATAATGAGTCTGCGAAACAGGATACTGAAAAATGCACTGCTGAGCCTGCCACCAACCAGCTAGATAACCTTAGGAAAGTTACCTTGTCCCCCAGGGCCTCAGTTTCTTAATCTGCAAATAGGGGGGTTGAATCAAATATCTCTCAGATCCTCTTTTAACTGAAAGATGACTTCTGTTATTGATATATGTTTGCAGTGGCTCAGTGTCCCCCACTAGGGGATATTACCAAATCAAAATCACTGCTGTATTCAACACCTCCCCTTCACAGTCCCCACACCTTCAAGAATCTGGATGCATACTCATTTCCAGACTCTACCAACCTGCTTCACAAAACACTTCTCTAGTCAGCCTCTGTGAGATGCCAGAACCCACCCTCCCCCTCAGCTCACGAGCCAGATAGTCCTCAGAGAGGGGCCCAGCGGTGCACACTGGCTTTCAGGGCTGTACCGTTTGCAAGTGCTGCCACCTCCTGGATCTTCCATCTCTGGGCACTCCAGCTGGAGGGTCCTCCCAGATGCGGGCTCTTAGAGCTCCCTGGGATGAGCAATGCATCATGGCAAGTGCACTTGTTTGTTATTTACACTATCGTCCCCAGGACCCCATCTGTTACTCTGAACCCTCTTTCTGATGTAATTGAGATTTTTTTAAAGTTAGATGCATGAGAGCCCCATGTCGAATCACTCACGCTGCATGCTCAGGCTCCAGGCCAAGGTTCCACAAAGATAATAAATACCAGGCACTAAAGCTAGCCCGTCAGGCCCTGGGACAAGTGTTCTGGGTGCCAGGGGAGCCTACAGTTTGGGTCTAGCAGGCTTTTCTCATGTCTCATCCTGGAGCTGAGGCTGGGCAGCTTCAGCTATTTAATCCTGCTGACAACTTACTGGAAAGCCACAGAGAGGGAAGCAATAGGGGGTAGCTTCATCTCATCCACAGCTGTCTCCAGCTCTGCCTTGATTAAATCCATAATCACCTTCTCACCTAGGGAGGCCCTGACCTAAATTCTTAAAAGATATGGGTAGTGTGAGATGACAATTACAGAAATAATAAAATCTCAAAATGTTAGAGTTGGAAAGAATGGTAGAGATCATCTGGGTTCATAGAATACAGATGAAAATCCCTCAAGAGGTGAGTAACTTTCCAAGTTCAATCAGCCAGTTATTGGCTGAGCTGGAGCAAGAGCTGGTGTTGTGATACAGAACCCAGTGCTTTTGCCCACTGCTCAATGATAACTCACGTAGAGGCAGTAGGAAGAGGTGTCACAGAAGAACATGACAATTCAAGAAAACCTGGAATGCAATCTCATTGAGTGATTTGTTGCTCATTGAGCTTAGTTCCCATATATGTAAACTGTATATGATACAATCTTACACATAAGGTTGTTAGGTATGCTAAATAAAATAACAAATATAAAGCACTTAACATAATACATTTTACATAGTAAATGTAGAATATATATATGCTTTTATCATTTACTTATGATACTAAAAAAACCCACCCATCTAAATGCCAGTGCCTCAAAAACATTAATTAGTTAATAAAAAGGAAGGACTCTCATCATTCTATAAATAAACAGGGAAGAAGCTACAGGGATCCACATGTAGCGGTTACCCAATAAGATGACAGTCCCTCCTAGGTAGCACAAAACAATAACCCAAACTCAGATGTGAGTTCTAGCTCAGTGCCTTTGAGCTCAAACAAGGAAAATGAAAGTCTGTATTCAATCATCATTAATTCTATGATTGGATTCTGGGAAACCAGGAAAAGACATCTATTTAACAAAGAATTACATAGCACTTACTACATGCCAGGCACTATTCTAAATGTTTTACAACAATTAACTCAATTAACCAACCTAACTTAATTCAGTGAGAAAATTAAAGCAGTAAGAAAAGAATTTCCATGAGCTCCCACCACAAAACTATACATTCACCTGCACATACCCACTCTGCTTTCTCTCCTGTCACTGTGGATGAGCCACCTGTGCTTCTAGCTGAGGCCGTTTCTTCCCTGTGTGCTAGATCCCATCACCTCTTAACTAAAATCATTGCCCCAGAAATTCTCCCCTCTCTACTCTGTCATGCTGGATCTTATAGATCATTTCAAGTAGAAAAATACATGCCATTTTTTCTCCCTTTGAAAATCAAAACAAGCAAAAAGCATACACATACACACATAAACACACACAACACACACACATGTACACACCCACTCTTGGCTCCACTTAGAGCCAAATTTTGCTTCATTTCCCCCCCTTTGATCAGAATGCCCTAGAAGAGTTCTTTGTGTGCATTGCCTCCAATTTCTCTTGTCAACACAACTCAATCATTCTCCCACTCCCTATGTGCTACCAAAACTGCTCATCAAGGTCACCCAGGACTTCTTGCTTCAAGGGTCAATTTCAGTCTTAATCTTACTTGATCTTTAACAATATTTGACACAGTAGACCACTCTAGTTAGAACACTTTCTCCTCTTGGCTTCCATGGTACCACATTATATACTTATGATACTAACAGTCCTACCCATCTAAATACCAATGCCTCAAAAAACATTGATTATACAGGGAAAAGGAAGGTCTCTCATCATTCTATGAATAAATAGGGTAGAAGTTTTCCTCATACCTGTAACTGCTTCTTTCAGACTTGTTTGATGTTCTTCATTATCTCAAAATGTTGATAATCTGAAACAACTACATGGCTTCACTATCACCAAAAAGCTTGTAGATGCATATGCTTATCAGTGCATATGCTTATCAGTGACCTCTCTCTGGTCTTCAGATTTTCTTTTTATCTAACAGTCTTAAACACCTACCTTTAATATGTTCAAAAATTAAACTCCTGGGTGGCTTAGTTGGTTAAGTGCCCAACTTTTGATTTGGCTCAGGTCACAATCTCATATGAGTTTGTGAGATTGAGCCTGCTTGAGATTCTCTCTCTTCTCTCTGTGCTTCTCTCTCTCTCTCAAATTAAATAAATAAATTTAAATTAATTAAAGCCCTAAAATCTGTTTTCTCATATGATTCAGCCACAGGCTATGCTGGCTGTGTCTTCATCCAATTGCTTCTCATCTAACTCAGAGTAAAAGTCATCTACTGTGATCTATATGGCTATACAAAAACACTACTTGAACTGATAATGAATTTAGCAAGGGTGTTATATACAAGACTGATGTTAAAAAACAACTGTTTTTCTGTATACTGGCAATGAACAATTAGAAAGTAAAAATTGGGGGGGGGCTCCTGGGTAGCTTGGTCGGTTAAACTTCTGACTCTTGACACTGGCTCATGTCATGATATTGCTGTCTTGAGATTGAGCTCCTCCTGGGACTCCACGTGCTGGGCATGGAGCCTGCTTGGAATTCTCCCTCTGCCACCCCCTTGCTTCCTCCCTCTTTCTCTCAAAATAAATAAACAAACGTTTTTAAGAAAAAGAAGGTACAGTTTTTAATAGCTTCAAGGCTATAGCATAAATAGGAATAAGTTTAACCAAATATATGCGCTGAATAGTATAGACCATTGCTGAGAGAAAATTAAAAATGACTTAAATGAATGAGCAGGTATATTATGTTCATGATTTGGGAGACTCAATATTGTTAAGATATTATTTCTCCCTTTGGGGCGCCTGGGTGGCTTAGTCATTTAAGCGTCCGACTTTCGCTTAGGTCATGATCTCGCAGTTCGTGGGTTCGAGCCCCGCGTCGGGCTCTGTGCTGACTGCCAGCTCAGAGCCTGGAACCTATTTCAGAGTCTGTGTCTCCCTCTCTCTCTGATCCTCCCCTGCTCACGCTGTCTCTCTCTCTCTCTCTCTCCTAGAAATAAGGAAAAATATTTAAAAAAAAAAAAGATGTTATTTCTCCCTTAAACTAATCCATATATTCAGCACAACCTCAGTTAGAAGCTGAGAAGTCTTTTTGGTAGAAATTACCAAGTCCCAAAGAACTTAGCATAGTAAAACAATCTGAAAAAGAGAACTAAATTGGAAGGCTTAAACTTCTTTCAAGACTTACTATAAACACTAGTAATTAAGACAATGTGTCATTGGTGAAAATTTGACTTCTTGATGAATAGAACAGAACAGAGTTCAGAAATAGTTGCACATTTATGGTAAACTGACTTTCAGCAAAGGTGCTAATGTATTCAATGAGGAAAGGATAGTCCTTGACAAATGCTGGAACAACTCCATATCTGAAATGTAAAAAGTAAAATGTAACCCTGAAATCACACCATATGCCCAAATTATCTCAAAATGGATCATGATCTAAAGGTAAAAAATCCAAACTAAAAACAAACAAACAAACCAAAAGAAAATCTAGAAGAAAGCAGAAGAAAATCCTTAAAATTTGAAAATCTTCAATACATAGACCAAATTTTCTTAGGATGCAAAAAGCATTAACTATGAAAAAGATACATTTTACTTCATCAAAAACTTTTAAAATGTACTCTTTGAAAAATAACATTAGAAAAAAAATTGGTAAACCACAGACTAGGGAGAAAATATTCATAGAATACAATCTGAAAAGAGACTATATCTAGAAAATATAAAACTTTTTTTCATCTTAAGTTTTTGAGACAAAAAACTCAATTGTAAAAACAGACAAAAGATTCAAACAAGCGCTTTACAAAGGAAGATATGTAATGGTCCCAAAGCATATAAAAAGACTCAGCATTATTAGCCATCAAATTAATGCAAACCAAAACTTCAGGGAGATACTCTTACACAGACACTAGTATAACTTAAATTTAGAAGACTAACAATAACAAAGGTTGATGAAGATATGGAGCAACTGGAGCTATCAGACATTGTGGATGGAGGTGTGAAAAGGCACTACCACTGTGGAAAACTGCTTGGCAATTTCTTTAATGTTATAAATGTACACTTACTCCACGGACCCAGCAATTTCACTTCTAGATATTTATGCAAGATAAATGAAAATATATGCCCCCAGACACGCATACACAAAAGCATTGCACACAAATATTTACAGCAGTTTTACTACTACTAATAGCCCCAAATTATCAACTACTAACATGTCTATTAATAGATGAAAAATTAAGCAAATTGTGGTGCATCCACCCAATGGAATTCTTATAATGAGAATAAAAGAGAATAAGACACTGAAACTAGCAACAACATGGATGAATCTCAAAAATATCAGGTTGAATGAAAGAATCCAGACACAAAAGAGTACATATTGTTTGATTCAATTTATATGAAATAGTATAAAAAGCAGGCTAATCTATGACTTACAGCATATCAGTGTATGCATGGGGCCAGAGATGAAACAGGGATTGACTATGAATTGGGATGAGGGAACTATTGAGGGGGTGATGAAAATACTCTATCTTTATTGTATATTTGTCAAAACACATCTAGTAATGCACTTAGAATGACTACATTTTATTTTATGTAAATTATACATCAACAAAGTTAAATGCAGAAAAAAAACAAACCCTAAGATCCTTACTATGACCTAAATGGCCCAAAGAATCTGGCCTGACCACTACCTCTCTGATCTCATCTCCTACTACTCTCCCCAACTTCAGCTACCTGCTATTCCCTTTTCCTGGAATGCTTTTTATGTAGGTATTTACATAGTTAGATCTCTCATGTCCTCTAAGTATTTGGTCAAAAGGTCACTTGTTTAGAATGGTATTCTTTGGCCACCCTATCTAATTTCAAACCCAACTCCATGCTGCCTATTAGCTCCTCATCTCTGTGTAACATACCGCTTTGTTTTGTTTATTGTTTGTAATATCCCATGGAGAATCTGAGTTTCAAATTCAAGAATTTATGCTCCATGAGGACAGATATTGTTCTGTTTTGTTCACTGCCATATCCTTAGTGCCTGAAATAGTACCGAGCTGTGGTATAGATGCCCTGCTATCCCCCAAAGTTTCCCATTGAATAGATTTAATGCTGTACATGCCCAGCAAGACACTGCATTTCCCAGCCCACTTCTTCTTGGTGGGGGCGCAGGACAATTCTTGACAATGGGGTCATAATAGAAGTGATGTGTGTCACTTCTACATGGGGCGCCTGGGTGGCTTAGTAGGTTAAGCGTCCGACTTTCGCTTAGGTCATGATCTCGCGGTTCGTGGGTTCGAGCCCTGCGTCGGGCTCTGTGCTGACTGCCAGCTCGGAGCCTGGAGCCTGTTTCAGTCTGTGACTCCCTCTCTCTCTGACCCTCCCCTGCTCACGCTGTCTCTCTCTCTCTCCTAGAAATAAATAAAACATTAAAAAAAAAAAAAAGAAGTGATGTGTGTCACTTCTACGTGGAGATGGTTAAGAAGTGGGTGGGGTGTGTTTTTGTTACCCTGTCTTTCCTTAATCACCAGCTGGAAATGAGGAAGTCTAAAGACCTAGTGGGTAGTGAAACCACAAGATGGAAAAAACCTGTGTTTCTCAGTCACTACATGGAAGGCCACCTCATGAACAACCTTTTGGACTTTGGAGCAAAATGTTAATTTTGTTTTAAGCCATAAAAGTCATTTGCTATAGTAGCTATTATTATTCTAACTAACAATAGGCACAGAGTTGATTCTCAGTAAATATTTGTTTGATGAATTAACAGATGCCATTAAAAAACAATATGGCAGTTTGTACAAGTATGGAATCTGGTATCACACCATAGAATAGCACGTGCCATAATGCATACAAATGATACACTACCCACTGATGACTGTACCTGGAAGAAGAAATGGCTGTTTCATAAATTAGATTGTGTTTGGTGAAAAATAATCATGTGTTAGCTTAACTTCAACTTTGTGCCTCAATTACAATTGTTAGGACATTGAAGTATAGCATGATACTAAGGTACAGTGAAAATAAAATGTAATAATGATAATACTTTAATGCTTTCACTATTCATGGATCCCACTGCCACAAAACAAAGCAGAGAATCTATTTAAAGCCCCAAGATCCTATATCAGATGGAAATAAAGACAGCATCCCCCACATTCTAACCATTAGTGGTAAGAGTGGGGAGTTATGTGGATTCAATTACCTCTTATTCAAACATATACCCTATGCCAATTTTAAAAATTTATTTATTTATTTTGAGAGTGAGAGCACAAGCAGGGGAAAGGCAGAAAGAGACAAGGAGAGAGAGAATCCCAGGTCCTGTTGATAGCATGGAGCCTGACTCATGGCTCAGTCTCATGAACTCAGTCTCATGGCTCAGATCATGACCTGAGTCCCATGATTCAGATCATGACCTGAGCCAAAATCAAGAGTCAGGCGCTTAACCAACTGAGCCATCCAGACACCCAGATCTGCCAAATTTGAAAGGACCCCTGTCTCCACCCCAGCACAGTGTAGCATAGAATTTACTTTGTTCAGTTACGGCCATGAAGGGAAGTTTCAGGACTTTGGGATACAAGAATTAGTCAAAGTGATTTTACTGTGCCTTCGTTTCTATTTGAAATAAAAGATAACCAAGACTCATAATATTGGCACTGCTCCTAGTCCTTGCTGAAATCGAGATTATTTTAAGTCGTCTCATCTGAGGTCAAAATATTTCAAGGAAACCCTCTCACATTCCAAAACCAAGATTCCTGGGAATGATGTTAAGGCCAACTGTTTCAAAGGGGATAGATGTCTGGAGTCTCATTCTTATCTTCTCCAGACAAAACCCATAGGGCAGAGGTGATGACCAACTACCAACTCTTTTACCCTGTTTGAAGCACAAAATTGTCTATATTCTCCAACAGAAACACTAAAAGGGAACTGAAAATAATCTAGACAGAGGACTTCTGTCAGGAATTTTGCAAATCTTCCATATTCTTTCTCCTTGTTTCATTTTTACATATATTCATTTAAATGGAGTTAAATGATGGAGATTTTGTGTCTGGGAAATTCCTGAGATCATTGAAAAAGTAACAATACATAAAATTCTCTGATACGTAAAATTCTCCTAAGCATTTTCTCAACTGTTAAAGTTCACTCCCACTTGTGAGGATTTTTTTTTTTAACTAACTTGTTTTTTTCATACTTCACTCTGTCCTTTCTGGGGGGAGTAGATTGGTAATGCTTGAGGAGACTATATCCATCTACCTTATAAGGCTGTTTGAGCGACTGCCCATCAGTGAACATGCCTCATGACCTTGGAGAGAGATTCTGAGCTCTTGGATCAGATATATTCACCAAATACTCCTTTCAGAACTATTACAGGTGTAAGTGACATCATGTGGCTAAAAATCCGAACTGTGAAATTGTGCATAACAAACATGCAAACATGCCATAAAAACTTAATACAATTTAAATAAAATCTCTACATTAGTGCTGAAAAAAATATAAATATATATATAAACATACATACATTAAGGAAGGGGCTCCATGGACCTTAATGAGACTAACTGGAAAAAAAAAAGAAAGAAAGAAAATAGTTTGTGGATACCATATCATTTCCATGTGGAAAAATTTATATATATTATTAACTACATGGGAGCTGTTGGTGGTGGGGAGGTGTGGTTCATGCCCATAAATTGGGATTCTTTCAGGCTTTCCCTTAAAATGAAGTTGCATTAGCAAATGTTGAGGGCAGGGACAATATTTCATATCTTGTATGTTTTTCTATAGAGCCTAGCACAGGATTGGAACCAATAAGTTCTTGGTAAATATATATGAATGGATGCATTCACATTTATGACCAGTCATGTTGTTAACCTTCCAACAGTAGCTGTCTAATATTTATGGCTCAGGAGAATTCACTCATTTGTTGGTGGTGCTTTGGTGTACAGTTTCTTCTAATTATTTTCTAATTGGGCCTTGATCAGAGATGTCAGGGCATGAAAGTATTTGTCAAGTCTGCATCCTGGGGTGATGTATAAGATGTGGATGACTCTACACCCACATGGAACACAAGCAGCATTCATTGGCTAAACATCCATAACAAAAGTGTAAACTCTTCCTTAGTTAAAAACCTGGAAAGAGCCTAAGTGTCCATCAACAGATGAATGGATCAAGAAGATGTGGTTTATCTATACCATGGAATAATACATGGCAATGAGAAAGAACGAAATCTGGCCATGTGTAGCCACATGGATGGACCTTGAGGGTGTTATGCTGAGCGAAATAAGTCAGGCAGAGAAAGACAACTATCATATGTGTGCACGTATAGGAGGATTAGGAGGAGCTTAACAGAGGACCAAGGGGGAGAAGAAGGCAGAAATGGTGGGGGAAAGGGGGAGAGGCAAACCATGAGAGACTCTTGAATGCTGACAAAAACTGAGGACTGGTGGATGTGGGGGGAGGAGGGGTGGGCATGGAGGAGGACACTTGTGGGGATGAGCACTGGGTGTTATGTGGAAACTAATTTGACAATAAACTATTTGTAAAATAAAAATAAAAAATTAAAAAATTAAAAAATAAAATAAAATAAAATAAAATGTAAAAAAAAAAAAAAACCTTCAAAACCAAGTCACAACTTATGAATTTCTAATAGTCTTTGTGAATGTATCATTGGTGAAATATCACCAAGATCTTATTTATCCTTGCAGATAGAAATAAAGTCACAAAAAAATCAATAAAATGGAGTTCTTACCCCCTTCACACCCATTCCCAAGAATCTCAAGGGGCCCCAAATAGAAATTTACCTTTGCTTAGGGACCTGAATGTCTGGCCCAGTTCTCAAGAGCATCCAGCATGTTCTCCCTGTTTTACAGAAGACATTTTCAGGAAAACCATTAAAGACCCTCATCACTGCCACAGCTGAGAGTCTTTTCCTGAGTCTACGCTCCACTTTGTTCTGTGTTTTCCTCCCAGACAACCCCAAAATCTGTCCTGAAAAAATATTTGTTTTGCTTTTTTGCCCCAACTCTTCTTAAGGGCCTTTAGGTATTTCCAACAAGTAGGGCAGGAAATGAGCCTGATGCTTCCTCTTCCTTTCCTCTCTCCTCTCATAAAGACAATTCCTCTCACCTTCTTCAAACAAAACAAAAGTTCTATGGTTGATGCAGGCCAGGGAGGGATCCTGAGTCATTCCCTGCCCAATGACGGCTTTTCCAGAACATGTGGTTACAGGTGCAAATGGAACAGTTGCTTGTGAAACACATGTCTACAAGTGGTGACAGCCAAGCAAAGTCCTAGCTTCAGGATCCTGGCCTCACCAGGCATCACTGCGCAGAGAAAGCCACAGGGAAGACTGACTACTTTCCATGCTTTCAACAACAAAGACTGATCTCCTGATCATCACTGAGAAGATAAAGGAAACATCTATCTTCTAGGACTAACTGACCTCTTCTTCCTGCGACCACTTCAACTACCTGTGACGCAGGAGGTAGGAGAGGTCTCTTCAATCCTGCACCTCTGTTTCTTAGGGATCTGTAACTTTATATTTGCCTTTCCCTATGGTCCTGTCCCATCCAGGCCCCATCCTCCGACACCTTCATCTGACCCCACAGCTCTCCCCTCCTTCCTTGGCTGTTTCACATCTCCTCTGGAAGAGGCTCCCCTCTAGGCCTTTCCACCTGCTGTCATCTCCATGGCTGTTTTCCTCTCACTCTGCCAGAAAGGCTCTATTTCTCTCCGTCTCACTGGTTTCACAAGTACAGTTGGTCCTTTTCTTCTTATTTCCTAGAAACACTCAATAAATCCTCAATGCTTCAAATAAATACCAGGTGCTAAACACCCTTTATGGCCAGCATCACTTTATAAGGCTGAACCTCCAGGTAGAATAAAGTGTTTGTTGCTCCCCATTACTGTCTCTCACTCTTGCCGCCTCTCTGTTTCATCACTACAGTTCTACTAGATTTTGGCAGTTTAAGGACCCCCTTGCTGCTGCTTCTGAAGATGAAGAGGATGACTTTAAAGCAGGACCTTTGACCAGAATTCTAGCATTCTGCTAAGAAAGCCTTGGTTGTAATTAAACACTGCTGTAAAGAGGAGGACAAGTTCCCACGCATATGTGCTCATTCACACACACATACCTGCCTTGCAAAGCCAAGTGCAGCAGGCTAATGCCTCCCTGAGCTGGGCTGAGCTCCCAAGTGACAGGGGACCATCTCTCATCCCTGACACTTGCAGTTCATTTATATCTGCTCATGCCCTGCGACAGAAAAGAAAGAATACAAAGAAGAACTTCCTTCAGAGTTTTGACGTGGGAACATTCTTCTGTCCTGATGCTTAGGTTCGCAACCTGCATGAGGAAGAAAACAGGTAGCATTTAGAGTCTTTAAAGTGATATTCAGGATATTTTTTTTATGTGATACACATTCTAACACTGAGCTGTTTATTCAGAAAACTGAACTGTAGCTAGCAACTTTTTCAGGGACACCCTAATCTATGATGATTACAAAGGAAATACTCAGAACCTAACACCAAGGTCCCTGCAATCTCTGTCCAGGGCTCTTTCCAAGACAGGACACACCTAGGACAGGCAACTCCCAGGCCACTGACTGACTTGCCACCTCTCTACCTTAGCTGCTTAGGAATGGGGGGATGCTGGCCATTCACATGTACAAGAGTGGCTCTATTCAAGCAAATCTAGTTGATGAAAAACCACATGGAAGAAGAAAAAGTTGACTTGCTAGAGGCTAGCTGCCTTATACAAGAATGCTCTGTAAAATGATTCACCTTAGAATTTCCTTAAGTAAAAACACTTCCATTACATTAAAATATCCTACTTACCAAAATTCAAGTATCATACAAAATTTCAAGAACATGTTATTATATAGGGAAGCACAGAGATGCCTAAATAATGCCCAGAGTATCCCCAAGGTAAGTTCGGTTGTAGAACCAAAGTGAATTTTTATCTGTAAAAGGCGCTCCAAAATATATTCAAAGGGTCTTAATCCGACCTGAACTGATGGTTTCTTACCAAAAATTAGAACTTTCACTTGTAAATAACTTAGATAAACTGCAGTATTATTCTCCCTTCAGAGCCAGAAGACACTCCAAGAAGCAGTTACAAGATCAACTTGTGCCACATGAATGGAGTCAGGAGCAGGCCCAGCACCCAAAGTGAAGTGTTCTTTCCAGACTGAATTTTATCTGCATCCCTCTCTCCCTCCCCCGTGGGACATACTTCGTCAACAAGGGATGGTGCCAGAGGTCCATAGTGGGCAGGAGAGCCATGCCTCTTCACAGCAGGCAGGGGGGCCATGGCTCTCCACAGCGGGGGGGGAGGGGGGGATGCCTCTCCAGAAAAAGGTGGGATGAACAGTGTCAAAATCTCCTGTGCCCAGCCTGCTTCTGATGCCTGCCCTGAGCTGAGCATGGACAGGGGCTGATGGGCCAGCAAAGAGCCTTCCTACAGGCTGGGAAGCCATACGCCGTCCCTGCTTCTGAGTCCCCAGGCCCAAGGATAAAGCCCAGGCCCAAGACTGGAGTGAACAGTGTGACTTCTCATTCTATTGCCATCTCTTGGGTCAATGGCAGCCCTCTTCTCCCAGCCATCTTTGCAATCCTGCACCCACAAAACAAGCCTGACCTGGGAGGCTATGCGTCTTCCTAGGCCACCTGAAAAAAATCCCCTGGTTCTTGGTTTGGGGTGATGGGCATCCTATAGCCAGACCTCTGCAAGCTCATGTGCTGCCTCTGCCGGCCTTGGTGGGGCACTGGATTTAATTGTGTGTTTTTCCCAGCTTTTGCGGCTGGAGCAGCAGCTTCTTAGCAGTCTCAGTCCAGAAGAAATCTTTTCATTATGGCTCACAGCTGAGATCCTCAGGTTAAAAGAAATTACTCATGAAAGGGCAGCCCGGGGTAGAAAGGAGCAGATCAGAAGAAAGCCAGACTTCCAAGGGAGAGGGACTTCAAGGGTTTATTGACATGAGGAAGATCACAGCTCTGGCTTCAGGCCCGGCTGCTGACATTTGTGATAGATTTAGGCACTGCAGTTTGGCTTGGAATTATTTTTTAACTCAAGCTAAGAGGTCGGAGTGAGGTGTTCTGATCTGATCGTGATGGTCTCGCTGGTGCTCATGCAGAATTAACAAAGAACAATGAGAACTGTTTCCTCTTCCCTCTTCCCTCATGCCTCTTTGTCCCTTCTCCCTCCCACTTCCCTCCCCCATTCTCATCCCTTCTTGTAACCTGGCTTCTTGTCCCTCTTCTCCTAGTTCCTCTATTCTCACCTCCTGCCCCTCACAGAAAGTTTTCTGGAGTGACCCCAAGGAAAAAGCAGAGCAAAGCCACTCACAGGTGGCCAGGGTCTATGTTCAGCCCTCACACCAGCTTGCCTGTTAGACCCTGACACCCTGACCAGCACCCAGCCCCAGGCATGGAGGACCCAACATGAGAAACAGAAGGACCCATATTGCTTCCTTTGCATGGTGCTTCTTATTAGTCTTCCCTAAAGTTTCTGTACCTTAAGAGCTCCATACAGCCTTACCCCAAGTAAAGCACTAAGGATGTTGATGTTTCCATTTAACAGAGGAGCCCACAGACCTTAGGAAATATTCACAGAGCTGGTAGAGCCAGACTTCCTAGGAGAGCCAATCACAGTGTTGGATCTGGTCTGTCTGGTGTTGCAAGCCTGCAGTCAGAGACTAAAGTGGAAGATACTTTCTGGATTAGCTACCACTGCTTCTCACTTTCCAGGAGAGGATGGTGTGCTCAGAAAGGAGAGTGATTTCTCCAAGGTCACATAGTGATTCTAAGATAAGACTAAACCAGAAATCATGTCTACTACTGGGGAGAGGAACACATATAATTTTTCTATTGTTTTACTACTCTTTAAGCATGTGAGGGACTCCACTATTGGCCATCAATACAAAAAGAGCTAGTACTAATTGAGCAACTGCTAATGCCAGGCATTAGGCATGTTCAGGGACATCAACTGTTCTGTCCTATCTCCTACTCCCTGTGCTATGAATTATATTCTACTATCATTTTTTTTTTCATCTGAAGCTCAAGGCTATTAAATGACTTGTCCAAGATCTCAAAGCTAATGAGCAGAGAACTGGGACTCAACCCCAGTCCTTTCTGTCTCTACTATAATTCTCTGCAAGTTCATAGGACTGGGGACAACAGTAACAGCTGCCCATCCAAGGGATGCTCCAGAAGAATGTTTATCTCTCAGAACAAATTACTCACCCCTGAGCAAAGCCAGGCATAACTCTATTTAGAACCCACAGCACTGGCTGGTTGGAAAGTGGCAGCTAGCTCCAAACAAGTTCAACCCCTACTCCCAGATCTTGCTTCCAGTTCTCAGGAAAGAGGCATTGGATGGGTCAGGGTGAATGTCTTCTAGCTGAGCTGCTAGTGAAAATGTCTTTTCAGGTTGCATTTTGACGCTCCTCAGTGCAGTGATTTATGGGATGATAGAAAAAGATCGTTCTTTTTCTCTAGTGGATCCTAAGGATTTGGTAAGAGCTGCTGGAGCTGTTATTCAAACAGATTTTTCACACACTGCCCCAGCATTTCATGCTATGTTCATTGCTACGGATTGCCTGAGTGCATGGCTGCAACTCCTCTGTCAGGGAAAGGGACGTGGGACAGGGCTATAAGCCACACCCAAGGAGGGTTTCCCTCTGCCCTGGGCCCCTCTCTGAAAGCCAGTGTCCTCTCAACAAGTCAGGCTACCGAATAACTATTTAAAAAGCTATAAAGTGGTGACTATGCAAGAAAGAATAAAAGAAAATATTTTTTTGCATCTTCTCCTTACTTCCCATTTCATTTTTTCCCCAAAATTTGACATGCATTAGGATCTCCTGGAAAACTGGTTTTCCTGTCCTCCCAGTGATTTAATTGAGCAGGTCTGGAGTAAGACCAGAAAACAGCACTTTAATAAATGTTCCAGTTAATTCTGATCAGGTATCTGAGGAGCCACAGTTTAAAGACCTACGCATGAGCAATTTGAGTAGGGAAGCTGGGTTTTGCTGTGTTGGAAAGTAGCAGTGAAGAATGCACTGGACTGCTGTCAGGAGGCCCACGTCCCATTTCAGCTATGCCCCTAGCGGGGACTCTAGGGAAGGAGGGGAGCCTCAGAAAAAGAGGGATGGACCTCTCAGGGTCTTAGTCTCCTCATCTGTAAAATTCATGCTGAGTGTCATGTCTCTGAGTCTCTTGCAGCTCCACCAGACCGGATCCTGAGCCTCTTCATCCCACTAGAGAGCCATAGTAATCCTCTAGAGCTGCAAGTGTCATTGACAAGCCAGGTTAGGGTCAGGGAGGGAAGGAAGAGCAATTATAGAATGATTTTAAGTGACAAGTGCTTACATTCATGGCCTCAACTAATCTCACAAGCCTACACAGTAGTGCTGTGGGTGGAATGTTTGTGTCTCCCTAAAGTCCATATATTAAAGCCCTAATCCCCAGTGTGATGGCACTTAGAGGTGGAACCTTTGGGAAGTAATTAGGTCATGAGATCAAGCTCCCATGTTTGGACTGGTGCCCTAATAAGGAAGAGACATTAGAAAGATGATCTCTCTCTCCACCATGTGAGGACACAGAAAGAAGGTGGCTCTCTGCAAACTAGGAACTGGGATCTCACCAGACATGGACTCTGTGCATACCTCAATCTTGGACTTTTCAGCCTTCAGGCTGTGGTAAATGAATTTGTTGTTTAAGCCACACCGTCTGCGGGATTCTAAGGTAATAGAAAATAAATAAGCCCCCAGTTCTTGGCACAGAGCTCTCAAAACCCTTATAATATCCTAAGTGGCAAGAGTACTAAGGTCATATTCTATTTTAACATATGCTCTTTAACTCTAGTTCCTAACACAGAGTTTCTAAATCCCTTGGAGTTTCCTGTTAGTAGTTTCTGTTTTACAGGGGTTTTTTTAGTTTATTTATTTATTTTGAGAGAGAGAGAGAGAGAGAGAAAGGGAGAGAGAGGCAGAGAAAGAATCCCAAGCATGCTCCACACTGCCAGCATAGATCCCAATACAGGGTTTGAACTCACAAACCACGAGATCATGACCTGAACCAAAACCAAGAGTTGGACACTTAACCAATCTCTAAACCAACTGAACCATCCAGGTGCCCCTAGTAACTTCTTTTTTTTTTTTTTTCTAATAAAGTAACTCTTGGTGGGCTTCTGTATGGGACCTGGTCACCTGAAAGACCAAGCCATAATTAGAAGCTTAGTATTTTCAGCCTTATCCCCCATTCTACAGAGGGGGTAAAAGTCCAGAAATGAAGTTAATGATACCTCTTTGGTGAAGCCTCTAGAAAAGTCCCACAAGTACAGAGTTCAGAGAACTTCCAGTTTCATAAATACATCCATGTACCAGGAGGATAATGCACCTAATTCCACAAGAACAGAAACTCCTGCACTCAGGACACTCCCAGACCTCACCTTGTGTATCTCTTCATCTGCCCGCTCACCTATATTCTTATCATATACTTTAATAAACTCATAGATGTTAGTAAGTGTTTTCCGAGTCTTGTAAGCCAATCTAGCAAATAATCGAATCCAAGAGAGAGGAGGTCATGGGAACCTCTGATTTGTAGCAAAGTCAAAGAGAAGCTGTGGGTAACTTGGGGACCTACTACTTGCCACTGGCATCTGAAGTGGGGGACAGTCTTGTGGGACTGAGCCTTTAACCTGTGGAATCTGATGAGAGTGAGAGAGTTGAGTTAAATTATAGGAGACCCAGCTGGTATCACAGAGAATTGTGTGGTGTGGGGAAAACCCTAAACATCTGGTGTCAGAAGTGTTGTGGATATGCTAGAAACCCAGGAGGAAGGCTCAGGTATTTTTTATTTACAAGTATTTTTGTTGTAGCAAAACTGACTAAGACAGGTAGGTATCCTTATCAGCGTTTTGCTTATGAGAAAACTGAAACTCAAGGAACTTAACCAAGGTCATAGAGCCAGTAAGTGACAAAGATGGAATTGAAAAATAGGCATGATTTCCAGTGCAAATATTCCTTCATACAGCTATTCTTTCATTCATACCTTCAAAAATATTTACTGCACATGCACCATGTGCCAGAAACCATTTTAGGCCTTTATAATAGAATAAAGTCCTTGCTCCAATAGATCTTAACTCCTTGTGTGGGAAGACAGAGCATAAAGAAGTAAAATAATTAGACAATTGCAGATAGTGATAAGGACTATGAAGAAAATAAAATGCTTTCAATGTGGGTGACATTTAATTTGAAATATAAATGGCAACACATGCCAAGATCTGAGGAAAAGGTGCACCACAGAGAGAGAACAGACAGTACAAGAATTCTTTGAGGCACCTGGGTGGCTCAGTCAGTTAAGTGTCCAACTCTGCTCTTGATTTTGGCTGCTTGAGTCACGACGTCACCATTGTGGGATTGAGCCCCATGTTGGGCTCTGTGCTCAGCTGGAGATTCCCTCTCTCCTCTCTGCCCCTCCTGCACAAGAATGCATGTTCACTCCCCCTCTCTCTCTCAAAAGAAATAAACTTTTAAAAAAAAGAACCCTAAATCAGGACCCTATGTATTCACAGGAAGAAAAGAGACCAGTGCTGTTGGAGTGAAGCAAGCAAGAGAAAGACAACAACAGAAATGAGGTGAGAGATTTGGGCATGGACCAGAGCTCATAGGCTTAGAAGCTGGGGGAGTCTTAGTCTGTGTGTGATGGGGAACCAGCAGGTGGTCAGGAACAAGAAAGTGATAGAATTGAAGTTATCTTTAAAAAGCTCATTCTGGCTTCTGTTTAGAGGACCCTTACAGAGGAACAAAACAGAATTCGGGAGACAGGCTAAGAAGCTAGAGAAGTAGCCCAGGCAAAAAAGAAGTACCTGTGATCTAAGAAGTGGCGACTCTGCTATGTAGACTGTCTACATCCAAAACTGCTCAGCCTACCTCCTCCCACAGGTGTACATTAGGTTATCCATTCTCAAAGTGTGGTCCAAGGAACCCTGAACATCCCAAGAGTCTTTTGGAGGGCGCATAGGATCATCCTTTCCAAAAATACATATCTGTGTGAGGCTGTGTTTTTTTCATATACTTCAACCAAAACAACATATTATGCAGATTGCGTATGGAAGCAGATATAGGAGCCAGCTGTCTTCTATTAAGCCAGGCATTACAGAAATTTGCAAAAATGTGAAACAAAACCACTCTTCTTGCTACATTCATTGTTTGCTTTGGAAAATAAAGTTATTTTCTATAAAAAAGTATGCTATTTATGTTAACATGCAAGCGATTTACTGTTGCTATTTTAAAATGAATTAATAGGGGCCCCTGGGTAGCTCAGTTGGTTAAGCATATGACTTTGACTCAGGTCATGATCTCACTGCTCCTGAGTTCGAGCCCCACATGGGGCTCTGTGCTGACAGCTCAGAGCCTGGAGCCTGCTTCAGATTCTGTCTCTGGCTCTCCCTGCCTCTCTCCCCACCCAAATAAATAAACATTAAAAAATAAATAAATAAAATGAATTAATAAATTGTTTCCATTTCCTTAGTTTTAATCTCTAATATAACAAATACTGACATAGATACTCAGCATAAACCCAAGTGTTTTGAATCTCCAATAACTTCTAAGAATGTAAAGAGGTCTTGAGACATTAGAACCACTATCTTAATTACCTAAATGATTCTGGACCAGGAAGAGGAGTGGCCAGGGACATCAGACAGCCAGCCCCTTTGAAAGACTCCTCTAGGCACCTTTGGAATTCCTCCCTGACTGATCATGAATTACATCAAGAAGTTTCCTCTTCAGCTAGGAGGGGACTGGCTGCTCAATCCCCAGCCTCATGGGTAGAATGCCTGTTGTGCTGCTGAAGTGTGTGGAGGGGAGCGTAGCAGGTAGCTTTGCCAAGGCAGATGAGCTATGCCGGCCCCTCTCACTACAAGGCCGGCATATGTTCAGCCACATGGCTCAGCAAACAAGGAAAGGAATCACTGCCTCCTGTAAGGTGCCCCATACCCTGTGCAAGGGCCGTCTGCACTCCCGGATGATAATGAACCCTCAGGGCATTTGTTACCACTTAAACATTTCCAAGGTGCATGCTGAGCATGTAATTGCTGTGCTGAGGAAGGCAAGGGACTGAATGCTAAGTGCAGCTGGATGCACCAGGGAGTAACCAGGCTCCAGAGATCATTCCGTTGCTATCCATATCTGGCAGATTTACAAGAGGTAGGGCTTCTGACGATGCTATGCATTATTTACATGTGGCTTCTGATCTGGCCAGAGTTGGGGGCAGAAGTTAGGAGTGTCTGATGAACAGAAGTCCATATTGCCAAGTCATCCTTCAGAAGCTCAGTCCAGGTTTCTGGACTAAAAAACAAAGTCCTGAAATGTTAGAGCCAGATGACCCTGGAAATCATCCTGCCCAGCTTTTGCCAAATGTTTTCCTCATATCATCAATCCACCCAGATGCTCCATGAAAAAAAAAAGAAAAAGAAGAAAAACAAAATTCTGTGTTCAAAGAAGTTTGAAAAACAAAGGATATATGCATTCTCCAGTTGGAGATTCTCTGTTCACATTAACATACTAGTGTTGCTAAGAAATGTTGCAGTGAGGAAACTCACTTAACTCTACTCTGATACAAACACATACAATACAAGAAGAAAAGGATTTGTCCACAGTCACATAGCAAAATTCAGAATTAAAGCCCAGGACAGACAGATGGGCAAGAGATATAAGAAAAGATATACAACATCACTCATTATCATGCAAATCAAAACCACAGTAAGATACCACCTCACACCTATCTGATTGGCTACAATCAAAAAGACAGGAAATGACAAGTGTTAGAGAGGATGCGGGGAAAAAAGGAACCCCACTGTGCTCTTCGTGGGAATGAAAACTGGCGTGCCACTATGGAAAATAGTATAGAAGTTCCTTAAAAAATTAAAAATAGACATACCATAAGATCCAATAATTCCACTACTATTTACCCCACCCCTCAAAAACACCCCAAAAATGCTAATTTGAAAAGATGTATGCCCCTGTATGTTTATTACAGCTTTATTTTCAATAGTCAAAATATGGAAGTAACCCAAGTGTCCATCACAGATACATGGATAAAGACATAATACACACACACCATGGAATATTACTCAGCCATAAAAAAGAAGGAGCTCTTGCTGTTTGCAACAACATGGTTGGACCTAGAGGGTATTGCGCTTATTGGCTTATTGTGAAATAAGTCAGAGAAAAACAAATACCATATTATTTCTCTTATATGTGAAATCTAAAAATTGAAACAAACATGTAACAAGAAAAAAAGGCAGAAACAGGCCCATAACTGACGGGGGATGGAGAGATGGGGAAAAGGGGGGAAGGGGAGTGGAAGATACAGGCTTCCAGTTATGAAATAAATAAGTCACAGGGATAAAAGGTGCAGCATAAGAAATATAGTCAATGGTAGTTTAATAGTGCTGTATGGTGACAGAGGGTAAGCATAGCATAACATATAGGCTTGTCAAATCATTATGTTATGCACCTGAAACTACTGTGTAACATTGTGTGTCAACTAAATTTCAAAAAAATTTTTTTCTTAAACAGGTCTGTTGACTCCCAGCTAAGTACCATGGTAAGCAGACTTCCAAAGGCCTTTGACCACTGAGATTACAGGCAGAGATCAAAGTTAAACTATCAGCTTAGATCATCCAAATATTCTGGCCACAGGCACCTTCCAGTGCCTGTAGTACATGAGGGAAATAGGAGTGAAAGGAAGGGATGAGGGAAGGTGTCAGCGGAAAAAAGGTCTACCTGCACTATTGTCTTCTAGCCCAAGTTGCAACCGTATATGGGCATAAGCAAATTTTGTCTCTAAGGACATCATCTGAGATTCTTTTACCAACACGTAACTGTCAAAAAGCAGGCTGGAGAGAGATGATTTGATTATGTTGTGAATTAGAGTTTTACAAATATGCATTTAATTTAGAATTAACGGAATGCATTTTTGTGAGTTAATTGAAAAAAATGATTATTAAACACAAATTCACTGATGTTTGACAAGTTGGTAGTAAATACCCATTTTGAAAATGGCAGTTAATTCCCAATAAATATGTTTCTTTCAATAACCAGCTGGTTTTCATTTAACAAATAGATTGCTGTCTGGTAAAATGAGAATGGAGAATCGGGAAACCTTCATGGATAGCAGGGCTCAGTACCCCTCACCATCTGCCCTGTAGACTGCATGGATGAGAGAAGTCCAAGGAAAGCCTCTGGGAACCTGTCCTCCATCCCATCCCCAGTACAATTCCAAGCAGCCAAGGGGCAGACTGACAAAACCTCTAGGCTGTGTGTGTGGTGTCCTTTCCATCAGAAATCCCCTTCCTCACAGTCACCAGTGCAAACCTCTCAAATATCAAGCCTCATCTCAAACAGTACTTCTCTTGAGTAGCCATCTCAGATGCCTTCAGAGGAAGTTAAATTTCTCCCTCCTGAGTACTCTCACATCACACTATGCATCTTTCAAACATTCATACCGCTGCATTCAAACCTGGAAATTCTTAATGGGCAGGCTCCTGGCACCTAGCAATAGCAACTATAAAAACAATAACAACAACCCTTGCCTTCCCAGTGGCTTTCCTCCTTTATAGTTGTAACAGAGCCTGGATTTTACTGAGAACAGGTATAATAAGATTACATTTTCCAGCCTCCTTTGCAGACAACTGTGACCATGTGATTAAGTTCTGGCCAATGAAATACACACGAAGCATTGACTTGAAAGATGGCTCCTTAGGAAGTTGACCAAGAAGTGGTCTTTTTTATCTTCTTCCTGCCATGCCCCTGACCTGACACATGCCTATGCTGTTCACGACATGGGTGTGACAGCTAGAACTCCAGAAGTCATTTTGGAGGATGATGTGATTTTGAGGATAGAAGCCACACATTGGAGATATCAGAGCAGAAACAGAGGTGGAGCCCAGGTCCCTGGTGACTTGTGGCACCACCTTATCATTCTTTTTTTTTTTTTTACAATTTTTTTTACATTATTTATTTTTGAAAGACAGAAACAGAGCACAGTGGGGGAGGGGCAGAAAGAGAATGAGACACAGAATCCGAAGCAGGCTCCAGGCTCCAAGCTGTCAGCACGGAGCCCAATGCAGGGCTCAAACTGACAAACCATGTGATCATGACCTGAGCCAAAGTCGGACACCCAATTGACTAAGCCATCTAGGTGCCCCTATTCTTTTTTTATTTTAATATTTATTTATTTTTGAGAGACAAAGACAAGTACAAGTGGGGGAGGGGTAGAGAAAGAGGGGACAGAGGATCTGAAGTGGGCTCTGAGCTGACATCAGAGAACCTGATACAGGGCTCAAACTCACAAACTATAAGATCATGACCTGAGCCAAAGTCGGATTCTTAACCAACTGAGTCATCCAGGTGCCCCACCACCATATCATTCTTGGACTGCCTGTCTCCCTACTCCGTTTATGAAGAAAATGAATCTGAGAGTTTTAAAGCCACTATTATTTAGTTACATACAACTGAACTTATTTCTAACACATACAAATAAGAGCCCGAAACTGTTATGAATGCTTACAGTTTGTGATTAAGTATTTATATTTATTCTAATCTCACTCATACCACAACCCAATGAGGTCAATATCTCTGTAAACAAGTGAGAGAAATGGGGCCCACAGAAGTTAAGTAGTAACTCCAAGATCACACAGGTTAAGTAACTGATCAGGTTTGAAATTGCATTTATGTCTGACTCCAGAGTTGGAATTTGTAATAATCATAGCCTTTCAAATCAACAACACAGTGGCTGTTCAGAGGACCCATGAGCCTGAGAATGTTCTAGGACCAGCTCAGCCTTTAAGTGTCCTTAGACAAATCATGTCACTTTTCTGTGACTCAATTTCCCCAACAGTAAAATGACAATGTCTACTACTCTTTACTGAGCACCTTCTATTTTTCAGGAATTCTTCTAAGCACCTTACAGGCAAATAGCTTTGGCAGGTGGTATGTAAAAGCATAGACGACAGGATTCAGGTCCATCAGTCTCTCCTACTCTATGATTTGCTCTGACATCTTCCTTCCAGATTTCTCACAATGTCTAAGCATTCCTCTTGTACACACAAGGAAATGGGAGGCCCAACTACTCAGTGATGGAGTGAGGATTGCGAACTAGGCTTATTTAACTCAAGTCAAATATTTTATCAAACTCCATCAGTGAAGGAAAATGTTTGACAAGTCAGTATTTGAACACAGAGACTGTGCTGCATCCAAAGGGCTCTGAGTCCAACTCTGGATATGCAGGGGACACACCCTCAGCCATGGCATTGAAAGAAAGGGAAGTGAGGTACAAGGTTGTGAAATTCTCCCCACTCACAGCTGAGCCTTCTGGAGCCCTCTAAAGACACCTTGACAAGCTCACTGAGCAGGGTGGCCACAGGGGCCTCAAAGACTACTGTATCTGGAAGAGATCCTAACACTTAATGAATACTCCCAGGATTGTATTCATTTCCTGTGGCTGCTATAACAAAGCAGCACACACCTGGTGTCTTAACAACAGAAATTTATTTTCTTTCAGCTCTGGAGACTAAAAGTTTGAAATTCAGGTGTTGGGAGGGCTGGGTTCCTTCTGAAGGCTCATGGAAGAATTTTTCCTTGCCTCTCCAACAATCCTTGGTGTCCCTTGGCTTATAGATGTACCACTCTGATCTCTGCCTCTTTTTTTCACATAACATTCTTCCTGTGTGCATCTCTGTGTACCCTGTCCTCTTCTCACAGGGACACCAGTCACTGGGTTAGGGTTCACCCTAATCCAGTATGACTTCACCTTAACTTAATTACATCTCAAAGACCCTATTTCCAAATAAGGTGACATTCACAGGTACGTTAGTTTGCACTTCAATATATCTTTTTAGAAGACATAATTCAACCAACTGCAGACTATTTGCTAAATTTAACTGAATATGCTGACTTTCTGCAAAGGGATTTATTTCCCTGCAAGGGATCACAAGTGCTAGCAGTCATCTTAGTGTTGATATGTGAAAACCTCCCACACACAAAAAATCATGTGTGTCTCTCTGTGTTTATCTGTGCTTGTCTGTGTGTGTCTCTGTGCGTATGTGTGTCTTGGTGTGTTTGTGTCTCTATGCATGTCATCTGTGTGTGTGTTCCTTGCAGCCTGACATTAAATGGAATTCTACTCTTAGAGATTACTTCCTTGGGTCCTCCCCTAGGAGCTTAGTCATTAAGTTAACTGTCACTTGCATTGAACTTGAATTATCAGGGTGTATTTGCAGAGTGAGAGACACCGAAAAGATGACAAATGTGACAGGGGAAATCAGAGGAAGATTGCTGCCCCTGGTGATACAAGTCTGAAGAGGTTTTGTAGTGGATACTTAGGAGACAGTACCAGGAAGGAGTGAGGTCTAATAAGGAAATGAGGGCTTAGTGACCTTTAAGATACTAAAATCTCTTTGACATGTGAGGCATTCTAACCCTGATATTTCTTGTGGTGCTAGGAAAGAGTTGTGTTGGGTTCCTAGTCAATATGGTCAGAGGTTGTGATAGGGTAGTGTTCAGGAAGGAGAGGTGGGAAGGGACAAGGCTGGGCTTCCAGGCCCAACCCTTCTCCTTGGCAGCAGAGAGAACTTACAGGAATCACTGTCTCCCTGACCCTCCTGCTACCAGTAAAATGAGAACCTTGGGCATAGTCAGCCAGGTCTCTCTCAGGTCTGGGCGGATGTCCAGACTGTGTCTCATACTGATCCACCAGCCAGATACAGGTCCAGTGGCTACAGTGTATTTATTCCCTATTACCCTTTTAAGAAAAGGGCTCTGAAGTAGTAGCTTCTCTGAGCAGGAGAGCAAGAGAAAAGAACAAGGAAAACAAAACAAAACAGAACAAGAGAAAATGATCACAGAAGTGAGGCCTCAGAAATTTGCTTCCAGTTGTGGGGAAAGCAGAGCAGTAAAGGGGCCTCCATCAGGAAAATGGCTCTCAGCAGACAGAGGAAGTGGTCCAAATTAACCCTGATAGCAAACTTAGCTCTCCACACTGCAGAATACACATCCGGAGTGAAAGCCATTTGAAGATTGTCTGCCACCAAATCAAACCGTTCACTTCCCATTAACAGCCCATCACATGCAGTAGGTATTCTTGGCCCGTGCTATTATGCCTCTGGGTTATTGTTTTAAATTTGAGTCATTACAACAAATTACTGTACTTAGCCCTTCTCAAGGAGCTCTGAGGACTTATTGCTACTCAGACGTCCTCCTCTCCTGGCTCTCCTGAAGCTGTGCTGCTAAAAGTGGAGGAGAGCCATTCCTGTCTAGATGCTCCCAGGCACTCCAGGGTTTGGGATGGGCTTTGGGGATTGCCCTTGGCACACTCGTTATACATCTTCGTTTGCAGAGTGTCTAAGCTAGGTAGTCTTTGTCCTGCCCTTTGGGAAAGAAGGCATTAGAAGCCAAAATAATTTTAAAAAATCTGCCTCATACCAAATCCATTCCATGTGGCAAGTACTGAGTTGAGCTAAGAGCTGCCCATTAAATGCAAGAATTTAAAAAGAGGCCTGGATTTGATGTGCCTGAGGATGCTCTGGTGCTATCTTTGAGCTTGTGAGGCTGTGAGCTGTTGGGAGCCATTCTGAGCCCACTAGTCAAGAAAACTCCTGGTGAGGATAAAGCAAGTTTGCACGGTCTCTTGCCAATCAGATGACGACCGATATCCACCCCCACTCAATTATTTCTGCTTGAGCACTAACCCCTAGGGTACCTTGTTGATCAATATCGGGAGGGACTTGTCCCCTTATTCCGGCCCTGGTATGATGATTGCACCTTGTGAAGAAACTTATTGTGGGAACTTCTTGTTTCGAATATGGGAACAGACATCATGTCTCCAGCAGGTCCTGTTTCCCTCCATACTTTCCCTTGAGCTATAAACAGGCTAATGACCCTTACTCATAAAAGATTGACCTTTACATGTACAATTCTGTTTCTACCATTGCGTTAGTCCAGGATGTTCATACAGCTCAACATGTAAATCAACTAACCAAAAATGTCTTTCATGCCTAGCTATTCAAGAAATCCTAAAACTAGACACAAAGGTAAATGCACTCAAAGAGGCTATTCCATGTATTGGAAATGAGCTAAACTCTTTAAAGGTATGGTTGGCTCTCCGGTGCCATAAAGCATACAACTGGAAAATCAAGTCTTGCCCAGAGATAAAGAGCCTAACTTAGAGAGAAGGAACAGATAAGGGCAGAAGATAAGTTACTACATACACCTTTGCTAACTGATGGTGTATAGCAGCCCCTTCCCTAAGGCCTACATTCCACAAACACCTTCCCTTACCCTGGCAGTTCTGATGAGGATGGATAAGAGTATCTACAAACCTATGACTTAATCTTAGTGTTATTAAAATGTGAACACCCTGTTATTTTCTTAGTTACTCAATTGGGGCAGTTCTGCAAGAAGACTTCTATAAAATGTTTCTGTACATTTCCAAAAACATCTTATCACAGAGAGCTATCCATTGTAAAAATTCCATTTCCTGATGCCATGTTAACATTTGACCTATAAATAAAGACACCAAAACCAACAGGACAGAGATGCCTGCCTGGTGATCAGAAAGGATCTTGGGGCTTTCTCACTCCCTCCTTCACCGACACCATCCATCCTTCAGGGACCCCTGGACCTGCTGGAGCCGGCCTCTGACAGTGAGCTCCCAAATATGGGCTGGGCATAAGGTGGGGAGAAACAGAGGGAGCTATAGTCTGGAAATGGACTCCCACCAGAAGGCTAAGGTTCCACCTTGAGGCCTGCACAGGTGTACAGAGACAGGGCCCTCTCTGAGATCAAGCGAACACCTCCTATAGTCCTGAGATAGTAGGTATTATAAACTGCAGTTAGGCAGGTGATGTTCTACAGTAGGTGCTGGTGGTGGGGTCCATAAGTATCCCATCCTCTCCAAGGACTGAAAAATGAGGCAGTGTTTGGGCCTTGAGTTTGAACCATCTAATTTAATGATTCCCTTTGTTAACTTTGCACATATATACATACATACTACTTTTATATTACCAATTTCAAAAATACTTCTTCTCAAATGGATTAAACACTAAATTTATTTCTCAACAAATATTATTTACAAATAACATAGTAACTGACATGAAGGAATTTACCTTCTTTTCCACCTTTTCCTAAGTATTTACTTAGCTCTTACTGTCTGATATCTTCTACACAGTATAAAAATATGTCATTTTAAAACTCGTTAAAGTCAGTACTGTGATTATCCTCATTTCACACATAAGAAAACTGAGGCACACAGAAGTTAAATAATTTGCCAAGGTCACACAACTACTAGGTAGTCGAAGTGGGATTTGAACCCAAGCAGTTTGCTTTTCTCTTTTTTTTTTTTTTTAAGTTCATATATTTATTTTGCATGGAAGACAGCATGAGCAGGGGAGGGAAAGAAAGGGAGAGAGAATCCCAAGCAGACTCCATACCACCAGCATACAGCCCAACACAGAGGTGAACTCACAAACTGTGAGATCATCATTTGGGCCAAAACCAAGAATCAGATGGTTAACTGACTGAGCCACCCAGGTGTCCCAGGCAGTTTTCTTTTAGAGTCTGTGTGTTTAACTACTATTCTATGTACACTGCTTCTGTATTTATTTTCACAAACCAATGAAACCCAAATGATCATTCTTTCTGCCCCCACTCTACATAGTGAGCTTTATCCCCGGCTTTCTCCCAGCTCATATTATGTAAGAGCTTTGCTGAGCTGCTATGGATATAGGAGACCACACAGGTCTTTGTAAACTGTAAAGTGCTTTGTAAATTGTAAAGTGCTAAACAGTAAAGGTATTCATCACTACTGTCATCTTACACATTTCAGCATTGTTTCTGGAACAGAGAGGCTTTATCTCAAGAAAAGTATTTCTTACTCCTCCTCTTCTGCCTGTTTATAATCTAAAATCCCATATGTCTTTTCTTTATAACTGGAATATATCCACATTTTCTTTTCCTGAATCTCTGACAAATGGCTCCAAAAGTGGTTCTCTGGGGAGTGTTCAGAGCTATCCAAAGGTGCCATCCCCTTCTGTCTATGTGCCTTTTTCCTAGGCAGACACAGTTTCTTGTACTCTGATACCTTTTAAATCTCTCACCAGAAGCTTGTTAAATATGCTCTGCATGCATCTCTGCTTTTCCATTCTCTCACCACCCCTAGTTATCCAGTCTAAGAATCAGTATCCTAAAATTCTTCTTTTTTCTATTCTTCATCTTTCCTTCCACATTTTTAATCTCTCCCTTTCCCTGTTCCACATTTCCAAGCAGTTAGCTTGGCATTTTCAGCACAATATGCAAGGGGCAGGAGACAGGGGATTTGGTCATCATCACTCTGCTACTGCTTACTTAAGGGCCTTGAGCAAAAGCTCCTTCCCCTTACAGAGCAAGGTGGGATACTTGGGCTGACTTTCTAGGGTCTTTCTCAATTCTAATGCTCTATTCTTTCAGGCTTTATGATCTCAAACTAAAAGTACTTTTCTTTCCAGTCTCCTCCAAAATGCCATGAACCTAGTTTTCAGGATCCTTTCCAGAGGATTCATCTGTTCTTTATCAGTGCTTCACAACTGATGTCCTACCAAACAGCATTCCATAGCATGTTACTATGTGGACAGGAAAAAAGGTGCTCCCTGTTGAAATAACTTTGGGAAGTGCTGATAAAAGAAAGACAGTACTTCTAATTGTAGTATCTAAAAATGCTTCATCTATAAACAGACATCCTGACACCCCACAAGGAACTGGAGGAGTGGTATGGCCCCAGATTATGTGACCATAACTTCTGAGAAATCCCTCTTAACATCTCCCACAGGGAGAGTCTCCTAGACACAACAATCTGAAAAATTTTGTTAGAATCATATTCCCACATCAGTAGGTATCTCTCTTCCCTCCTTTCTCCCCAGAAAACACTCTGGTTCCCCAATTGTGCACTGTTCCATTATCCCTTAGGTGAAAAGCATATGACCATTTTAAGGGGTTAAGACCAGATCCTTTCCCTGGATCAGGTAGACCCTGTAACTCACCACCACAGGAAGTAGATAATTCCAACAAAATAGGCACATGTATCAATACCTAGTAAGACATTCTCTCAAAGATATTTTCATAGATGTTACAGCTACTTTTTCACCAACCACCATGAGAGAGGAGGTCAACATAAAGCTGTGGGCAAACTTTTCTGATTGAACAACACACACACACATGTGCACACACCCACACACATATGGAACTTTCAGAGTGTAGTTAGCTCCTTGAGAAAGGCAAAGAAACATAAACAAGGCAGGTGGCCACCTCAGAGCTGCTTGAAAACTAGAGGGCAATATGAAGTCTAGAAGGGGAAAAAAAGACTTTTTGTCATGGAAATATGCAGGTGGATATTGAGTCATTTACTTAAAAACACCTGCTTTAAAAACATCTCTTGGGAAGAACTTCCATCTATATTAGAATTCATAAAACAAAAACTCCCTGAATGTGTTATTAAAATGTTAACATCAGAAATTGTATGAGAGAAATCAGGGAGACTCTGATTATCCGGAGTATCCTTCTTCAAAGGAGGAAACCCCTGAGCAATTACAATCCTCAATAAGGTTTTATTTTTATATGTAAAAATAAAGCAATGGTTGGAAGATCATAGATACCCAGTTTCATTCAGATTGTTGGGGAGAATTACGGGCCCAAAGAACAGTAGGAGAAAGACAGGGGAAGGTAGAAAGAAAATGAACCCCAGCTAAGATGTCCTATAAAATGTGCTAGGAAACCAAAAGGGGACATGTTATGCCGCCCTGGCCATAAGCCTACAAAGCAGGTAGGCCAGGCCCTTTCACTAGATGTGGAAATCAAGCTTCTGAGAGGCTAAGTTGTTTATTCCCATAGTGAACATCTTACTCCAGAGGAAGCATGCTGTGTGACTCTCCTACGCCAGCCAGCAGGAGGGCTAGAGCAGAAACTGAATGGGCTTCCTGAATGGGCTCACCCTCATGGCATACTCAAAGCATTGAAGGAGCTTCGATGGTGGCCACTTTCTTGAACAAGAGAGTACGTGTGAGAAATGGACCATGAATCTCAGGTTTCTTTAATATATTTATGTTGATTCTGGATAAGTCAAAATTGAGGAGGAAGACAATTGTTCTAGACCCTCATCTCTGAAACCTTTTAGTGTAGAAAAGAGAATATGAGCTTTGAAACCAGATATAACCTAGAGTATGAGTCCCAATTCTGGTACTAACTGGTTAGGTGAGTTCAACCTCTCTGGGCCTCAGTTTCCATTTTGTAAAGGCTATGTATAGTTAAATTGATAATATTAATAATAGTTAACTCTTATTTAGCACTTTTTATGTGTCAATTTATTTCCTACATTTTTGCATATACAAATATACTAAATTTCTGATAATAACTCCATAATGAGAGTGTTCTCATGCTCAGTTTACAGATAAGGAGACTGGTGTGCACAGCTGTTAGATGACTTCCCCAATGCCATATGAATAATTAGTAGTGGAGCTAGAGTTTAAAGCCAGGCAGGCTGGAGCGCAGCTATGCACCTATGTACTACGTGCCACAGGATGAGGTAATGTTAAGGCAGCACCTAGCACAGGGCAAGGCCCTTTATGTTGGATATATTAGTGGATCTTTGCACTTTCTCCTAATTGTCCCTTTTTAGATTTGCCTGCTTTTATCCTGAGTGACTAAGGCAGGAGTTAACTCAATATATGAAAATCTGAGTCAAATGGTTGCAAAAAGAAATCTGGTCTAAGAATTTCTATTATTGTTACAATCTGACCACAGCTGTGTACTTCTGTCTAAGAGGGATGACAGATCATGATGGGAAGAAAACTTGGAGACTTCTAGTCCATTTTGACATTCATCAGTTAGGGAAACAAAGGCCCAGAGAGAAAGAGCAACCTATCCCACTCCACACAACTTATCTATCACTGAAGCAAACCATAGCAACACACTGTATTGGAGGGTTCTTACCATGGTCCCTGTGGAGAAGACACAGGACACAGGGAGGACTTGGAGATGGGCCTTTTTTGGGATTTTAGGAGCTAAACTGATGGACGTGTAGCCAAACTACCATGAGTACCCTGAAATGGCCTCCATGAGAGATGGAATGAGCCTGTAATTCTCAATCCAACCTTCATTTGTGAAAGACAGTTTCTTCCAGCAGACTGACCAGGATGGCAGATGTTTGAGTTGCAAACACCCAGCTGCCCACTACTTCTCTATCCCACACCCCATTTCCAAAGCAGAGCCATATCAATGACTTACTGTCCTTGGCATCAGAGGGATTTAAGATAAAAACACCAAACTCTAAAAAATTATTCTCACTTAGCACCAGCTTGTTCCAATAAACCTACAGTATATAAGTGGAGTTAAAACCATCTCTTGAGGCCCTGAGGCCCAAAAAATACCTAATACACATATACCTTTTATTTGAAATGAATGTAAATGATTAGAAGATACAGCTGTGTCTAGAAATGGCTGTAGGGTCAAGGGGCCAAAGAGAGGTCAGTCACACACACGCGCGCGCGTGCACACACACACACGCACACACACACTCCTTCAAATTTTATAACAAGAAAAACACTATAATTAATAGCCCAGACAAGGGCTTCAGAAGATAGGAATTTTGTATATGATTTTAGTAAAAACATGATCATTTAGGAAAAAAGACTTAATGCGATAATAATATCCATATAAATTGAAAAATAAGAGACCAACCAAAGTAACTAAATCCACTGCTAGTATTTCCTGGCTTTATCTTCCTCAGTCTTGTCTATCTCTAATGAATCTGTGATGTTTTTTACTCTAATGGCTCCTAGTTATTCATGTTAGACCTGTCCTTTCTACCTTGTATAAGCAGAATAACAGCCAATAATGTTAGAACCTAGCATGTTATGAATAATATATACTATCTTTTCCCTGTATTATCAGAAGATTCTAAGAATTCAAGAGATGAATGACTCATTCAAGATCGCACAGCTGATGGCAGATCTAAACGGAGCCCATAATGAGGGTCTTCCCCCTCTGTCTCCCCGCCTTACATATTTACTAAGGTTATTGTACTTTCCTGAATTATGTACTCAATTCTCTCTTTCTCTTTCTTCCTCTCTCTCCTTCTTCCCTCCCTCCCTCTCTCCCTCTATGATATTCAGACAGATATAACTCAACTGGACAGGTTCCCAATTGACAGCTTGAGCTGGTCAGACCCAGTAATTCATGTATCTACAACACTGAAAATGCACAAACCAGATACGTGGTGAAGGGCCCCGGATTTTAATTATATCTTATTTCACAGCTGCAGTCAATTCCTGCTACAGCTTAATAACCAGGTTGCATGAGCCGTGAACACTTTTTGTTGTTAATTTTGCTCAGGAAAATTGAGTTTTTACTACCATTTTGGCAGAAATGCTTATCATAACAATTATGATAAAGTGATGAGGATTAAAAACATCTGCAGGAGTGAACTTAAGAGACAGAAGGATGTCAGTTAGTCTGGATGTGCAGGAAAACATGCTGTAGGAAATTCAGGTTATGGCTCTGTCACCTGCTAAGACCAATGGGATAGATAAAGGGCCCAGGCCTCTCCCATCCCACTGCTAGGATGCCAAGGAATGCTGTAAGCCTTTGATGGCATGGACTGACTCCACTGCAGTGCCCACATTCTGCTCCAGCTTTGGGGCAGATGTGAAATGAGAAGATGAAAGATCAGCCTGGCTTAGAACAAAGAACCTTAGAAAACACTTCATCATACAGATGAGAAAACTGAGATGAGGGGAGGAGTGACTTGAGATCTCAAGATCATACAACTAATGAATATCTGAGCCCACTAGCTCCTGTGCCACAGTTCCTTCTCATATGCCTAAGATAAACCCAGTAAAGGCTCAAGTAAGGGAATGAATGGAATGCCTTGGGATCCCTGGGAAGAGGAATCAGACTGATTGTGCAAATCACAATAAATGTATCACCGTCTGTGGCATTGTTTGGGAATCAGGAAACAGTCTGTACCAGGGATGCAGGTTATTGGTATCAAAGAAAAATCTGGGGTGCCACCAACCTGGATCAATAAAGAGGAAAATAAATGTAACTATGCCAAATCCCTTCTTCCTAAAAAGCCCTGAGTATCTGTGTGTTTCACTATTGATGCTATTGAAGAGGTTCATAAGAAGGGAACTTACTTTTCTCCTCCTGGAAGACATCTGATGACTCTCACTAGAAGTTATTTAGTGCTACACAGTCAATTTTAAGACTGAACTACCAGACTTTCTCAATTCTTGGACACTATCAGTTGATAAGATGCAACATCAATTTAATAAGAGGTTTTGAAGAACAAAACAAGCACTACAATAAATGTACACATCCATCATGGGACAGAACACTATTTCAGAAATGTGAAAATAAGAAAAAGTATTCACTTTACTGTAGAATCAAGGATATACAAAGTATTGTAGTCAAATCTGTCAGTATGAAATAGATTACCAGGAGATGAAAGAGGGACAAGAAGAAATACTGGCTCCAGGAAGACTATGGAAAAATCTAGATAAATAAGTCAGGCAGAGAACGACAGATACCATATGTTTGCACGTATAGGTGGATTAGGAGGAACTTAACAGGGGACCATGGGGAAGAAGTAGGGGTAAATAGTTGGGGAGAGGGAGGAAAGCAAACCATGAGAGACTCTTGAATGCTGAGAACAAACTGAGGGCTTATGGGAGTGGAGGAGAGGGGAAGGGAGGTGATGGGCATGGAGATGGGCACTTGTTGGGATGAGCACTGGGTGTTATGGAAACCAACTTGACAATAAACTATTTAAGGAAAAAAATTAAAAAAATAATAATTTTTAAAAAGAAATAAAATGGTGCTGGAATACAAAAAAAAAATCTAGATAAAAGCAGACACTTGCTGGAATTTCTTTGGTAGCATTAGAAATGAAAAAAAGGAATAAATGTATTGCTGTACAACAGACTACCACAAACTTAACACCTTAATATAATATCTATTTATTATCTAATAGGTCTAGTCTATAAGTCAGAAGCATGGATAGGACTTATCTGGGGTCTCTGGTCAGGCTATCACAGGGCTGAGATCAAGATGTCAGCTGGGGTCTCATCTGAAGCTCAAGGTCTTCTTCCAGGATCATTTGTTTGCTGGAAAAATTAATTTCCTTGTACCTATGAAACACATCAAGACTATATCTTTAAGGCCAGGAAGAGATTTCCCATACAGGCTGTCAAGATGGAGTGTTATATAAGCTAACATAATCACAGATCCTAAACATACTCAAGGAAAGAATATGGACTTATGTACCAAAGGCAGGAATTTTGGGGGCCATCTCATAATTCTGATGACTGCAGTGGGAGAGTTATAAGGAATAAAAGATTAAAAGGACTTTGCTGGTTGGATGGAGGGAGTGTAGCACTAGCCCTGATAATTAGAAAATCTTATGGACATATAGGGACATTAATATTTTAAAGCAGTTTCATGCATGTGAATTCTTCTGACCCTTGAAATAATCCTATAAAACAGATAGATAAAATATTACTACTTTTGTATCACAAAGGGGAAAATGGAGTTCCAGACAAGTTAAATCATTAGCCTAAGGTCACATGATATATCACTGGCCTAGCCAAAGCCAGGATTGTAAAGTCAGTTTCCTACTTATGATTACAAAACCACTTCTACACCATTCTGCATAATTGCTGCTGATTTTTCTTAGAAGTACTTTTATCCATGAAGTCTTTTCTTTTCCTTAAGGCAACTCTAGTCCAAGCATGGCTAGACCACAGGGACCACACCCTAAACATTTCATGAGAGGAATCTGGGCTCAACCAAATTAGTCTGGCTCTATATTTCCCTGTTACACTGATGCTGGTTATGCTGGAAAGCACAACTCTCTTTCTGCATTAGGAGTCCCTGGCTTGATGACACATCGCAAAAGCTTATCTCTAAATACCAGCTTTACACAGCAAGTGCAAAGACCGTGACTTGACTCAGATGATGTTATGACAGAAATGATGAGGCCACAACCTTGGTATACTTTTGATAGAGTTATTTATAGTATTTCCAATATAGAGAACCTCATTTGGGAGTTTAGTTCATGATGCATGGACCACTAACTTCCCTAAGCTTCCTAGAATGTACAGAGTACTCTAGACAGCAGGAATCAATTGACAGACAAAAAAGGAATCACTCATGCCTGGTCTTTGGACATTCACAGACACATGCACACATACAGACACACAAGCACACATCCATGCATGCCTGGGTCTTAGTCAAGGTGGTTTATAAATAATGAGTTATTGGAAAAACCTTGCCCTCCTTACCTTCTATAACCATCTGAGCACCAAGCTGCAACAATTTTATCATTTCATTAAATGTACATCACTTAAAGAAACCTGTCATAAAGGGGATTCAAACTACATTAACAGCAAAATCTCTGTGATCAAAACATATCATTAAAAATATGAAGGATAGAGGAAGAAGATGAAAGGATTGCCTTTTTCTCTTCAGCTTCCTGTGGCTCTGGACTGAAAAATGAGAGGAAGACACTTTTTTTTCCTGGGCCTAAGTTTGCTCACCTTTAAAATACGAGGGTCTATTGGAGGAAGGTACCAGATGGAATTAATGAAATAGGTTTTGTAATGAAATTAATATGTTCTGCAGTGTATTAATACTGAGACTTAAGGAAAATTACTTATTCTGTCATAACATCAGTTCCCTCACCTATAAGTAAAAAGTACTTAAATCATAAGATTATAATAATTATTTATGTCAATATATATGGAAAAAAACATACAGAGTATGGCATATCACAAAAATTCAAAATATGCTAGTTTCTCCTTTTCATTCTCAAGGTCCATTCTTACCTTTTACATTTTTTCTTAATATTCTATAATCATCAATCTTTTTCTCAACACTTAAGTAATTCAAAGTGTTAAAACTCCATGAAAAAGTTTTCCTTACCATTTCTGATAGTCTGTATGTGGCACCCTGACAGTCTCCCTCTTCCTATCCCCTCTCTTGGAATTATCTAGTAAAAAAATACAAATGCATCTGTACATATTTGTCAGGATCAAGATCAGATGCTCCTTCTGGGAAGTTAGATCCATTCACTGTCACTGGTGTCATGCACTGAGAAGAGGTGAACAACACATTGTCATGCAAGATCCAGACAATGGCTTCCACAAGGGTGAACATTTAGCAACTTAAATACACCTATCTATCATGACTATTGAGGGTGATCTTGAAATGTTATGATTTACATTGTCAAGGCAGAATTAAATCCTACTTCCTAGTCTAAGGGACATAAATAGAGGAAAAATGTATACATGTGGCCAAGGGTTTAGATTAAATAAAACATAGAATTAGCATATTTTTATGAGCTATTTACTGCTGGCCTTTGACAAGAATTGAGATAATAGAAGCTGTAGGGATGATGTTAAGGGTATCAGAGAGATTTTTTCAGGAGTCTGATAGTCCTGACTCTTGGAATGCTTTTCCCATTCTGAAACTCCTCATGACACTAAAATTATAAAGGGTCATTATTATAATGGGACTTCTCCTTTCATTTTCTCTTCAGTTTAAAGATCCTTGGGAAGTTCATTTATCTATAACAACTACCATAAGTAATAATGCTGCTTACTGGAGCCAAATATCCTGGGAACTTGGGAAACAAATCCTCAGGCTCAAAATTAATCCATTGTCAACTTTGTCATTACATAAAGCCTTTCTATAAGAAATTTATCCTTTGGGCTTAAACAGTAACATGTATAAATTAGCAGCAATCATTACCATCTTAGCATGATTTGTTTATCATATTACTTCCCAGAGTCAAGTAGCCAAAAATGGGGACCCGTGTGCTCAATATGAGACAAACCATGTTTCATAGAAAATAATTAGCCCTGGAAACTGATCTAGAGCAAAAGGACAGCTGTCTGCAAAGAAAAGGCCAGGACCCACAATTATGGAGGGGAAGTAGTGCTGAAAATCCAGCTCTCAGTTCTACAGAGAAGAAATGGCACTATACTCCATACTAAACCAGGTATGACTCTACCACAAAGCTAACATTTTATTCGTGATTTGTCCTAGAGCTGCCAGACCTAGTGCTGTCCATGGTTCTGAAGGCTTTTTGTGGTTTTCATCCCAAATGTTTTCCCCCCTCTTCTTCTTTTTCCTCCTTTTAGTCTACCTGTCGTACAGTAACTGTTAACATTTAATGATCACTCACAAAGTGAATGATGTTGTATACCGCGTTGTTAACTCACTGACCAATGCATAAATACACTGAACCCCAAAATGTTTAGTCTGTGCTTTGTAGACTAATATCATCAGAGCCTGAATTCAACAACTCAGCATTTCCTTTAACCTTTTATCCACTCTTCCATTCATCCATTTAATACTTATTAAGCTCCAAGTATTAGGCAAAAATATGAAAATGAGTGAATGGCCCTTACCTCTGGCTCTATAACAGAGTTGAGAAACAGCATAAAAATCTTTTGGGGACTTCTTCCATATACAGTTGGGAGAGATGTGGAAGAGAGCTAAAGGCCCAAATCTTACTGGAATAAAAATCCTAAATAAATTCAAAGAATATAAAAAATGTTTAAAATATTTAAAAATTCATTATGCAAAAAACAAAAACATCTACATGAGAGGAAAACAACATACAACATTAAAAGACAAATGACAAATTTGGAAATATAATTGAAGTACCTATTAAAGATATATAGGGGCACCTGGGTGGCTTAGTCGGTCGAGCGTCCGACTTTCACTTAGGTCATGATCTCGCGGTTCGTGGGTTCAAGCCTCACTTCGGGCTCTGTGCTGACTGCCAGCTCGGAGCCTGGAGCCTATTTCAGAGTCTGTGTCTCCCTCTCTCTCTGACCCTCCCCTGCTCACGCTGTCTCTCTCTCTCTCTCCTAGAAATAAATAAAAATATTTTTTAAAAAAATAAAGATATATAAATAATATAATAAGAAGAGGATAAAGTTGACAGAAAATATTATAGAAAGAAAATATTATAATTCTTAAGCATGGGAATGAATGCTCAACTTCTCTCCTAATATAAGAGATATATGTTTAAATTACACTATGATACCATTTTCATCTGTCAGATTGGTAAAAATCTAGAAGTCTTAAAAAAAAAGCATTAGGATGAAAAAGCTATATAGGAAAACAAGTACTCTCACAAAATGTTGGGAGGGAGGTATATTACAATTTCTACAGTGGATAATTTGGCTGTATCTATCCATTTTAATAAATGCACAAAATATTTGACCCATTAACCCAATTTTAGAAATTTATCTTATGGATACTTTCACATACATGTGAAATGATACATTCATATGATTGTTCACTATAGCATTTTTGCTGGAGGGAAAAAAATGGAAATAAAATAAATAAACTTCAGTTATTTGTATTTATAATAATTATATTTTATAAATATATAGATTATATTTTATAAATATATAAAATATATTTTATAGATATATAAATTATATTTTATAAATATGTAAATTATATTTATAATAAATTATAATGCATGCATACAATAGAATGTTATACTGGTATAAAAATAACAAGAAGCATCTGTATATACTGATATATAATAATTTCTCAAATATATGTTCAGTGAAATAACAGTATAAATAACTGTCTAGAAAGAATACAGCAAAGGGTAAGAAAGATTATTTATATGTATTTGCTTATAAAAGCACAATACATTTCTGCAAGGTTAAGAAATTGATAACACTGGTTGCTTCTGGAGAAGAATATTAGAGAACTAAAAAGTAGTGATGTGGGGGAAGCTTCCTCTTGTGAACTTTTAAGCTTTTGGTATTTGAGCCATGTACATGTTTACCTACTTAAAGAATTGAGATTATTCTTAAAAATCAAAGTTATCTTAGAATGTGATGTCATCCCTTATGACTTCAGTATTGATCTCTACTTCATCTGCTCTTGCTTTTAGTGTTTATACTATCTAATGTACTATTTTTCAGTGTTTGTATCGCCATAATGATAAGTTTCTCTGCTAAGTGCTATCCCATACTACTTAAACATATATAATATCAACAAATGATGTTGTGAAATTGGGTGATTTTATTTTTCCATTTTTACATGAGTATGTCTTTTCTTTTGAGTTTTTTTAGCTGTTTCTCTGAGTAGCATATGGGGGGAAAAATTAACAGTCGTTGAGTACCTTCTGTGTACCCAAGTCCATTGTGAGGTCTAATTTAATCTCATAACAATCCTAGTCCTGAACTGTATCCCTCTTCTTATTATACAGATGATAAATCCGGAGCACAGAGAGGATAAATGGATTTTCAATGATAACTCAGCTAACAAGTGACAGAGATAAGACCTGAGTGCATTTTTCTTGGTCTGCTCAATACTGCCTCCTTGTGCAATAGAAAAGTAATGGTCTTTGTAGTTTCGATCTTGGACCATTTTCTTAACCTATCAATGCTTTAGTTTTCATGAATGTAAACCAGACTTCATACATTTTGAAGGGAAGGATTGAGAATTAACATAAATGCACATTGCACTGTTCCTGGCTGATAATACATGTTCCATAAGTGTTGGCTTCCCTTACTTTTATATTCTGGTTCCTAGAAGATTACTATACATTTAGTTTTGGACAAAAGTAAAAGCTAACTTTTTTTTTTCTAAATCAAAGAAATTGGAGTAATAGTTCTATTGTAATTGAAATATCCCAGAGGAAACATGCCAAAAGTAATCTCAAAATGTGTTATGGTAGAGTCTCCTTGGGATAGAAAGGGCGAGTTTGTTATGCTCTGAGATGTCCTGTTCCCCTCATGGTTTATGAGCTAAAAGGATCCCTTAAAGGGATCTATCAAGACTGACTTTATAGTTTCATCTAGGTTGGGCATGAGCCACTTTATTAAGCCAAAGGCAGAGGCTTATTGTGCCAGCTAAAATTGTACTGCTTGCATCCAGAAACAGGCAGAAGTCAAGTAATGTTTGAAATATAAATCCACTCCAACCCACTGCTTCAACAGAGAAGGTAAATAGGTGACAGAGGGCATCTACAGAGCACCTGTAATTTCACATAATTGGCCAAAGTATTTCATTGTTCCATGATGCAAATGAAAGATCATTAATGGGCAGTGAAAAGGGGTGGAGGGTGGGAAGAGTGCATAACAGAAGACACTTAATGCTTTCAGGGTAGACTAACACATCAGAGCTCTGCTGTAATATGCAGTTGACTAATTTCACTGAGGTATTGAACAAATGATAGATGAGGATAGTTAACAGGCACCATGACAGCAATAATGAAGATACTCCCTGCCAGCAGAAGACCTCTGCTCCCAGTTCCCATTTAAATGACTTCTCATGCGGCTGAATACCTACTTGTCAAAAGTACTGGTTACCTATTCCCTCATGGCTCAGGATGAGATGCTTTCATTCCAAAGGACCATCTGGCTATCTACCACCAGTCTCCCCATACCCCCCTTTTGCTCTATTAATGTGATTTACTTAGGAAAGAGCAAAGCTAGGAAATTGAGCTACAAGGAAAATTGAACTTAAGAGCAGTACTGCAATTTCTACCCAGTTTGATGCTTTTCATTGCTTCTAAGTGGCTAGCAGTCTTCACTGCTTTCAGGGCACCACAATGTCAGGACAGATGCCTTTATATTTAATTGACTGTCATTATGGTGTGGTGTTTATGCCTCAGGAAGGTCAGATGAGATGTATAAGGCCTGTGTAAGGTTTTCTAGAGACAGAGACCAAGGGGAATAGGAGAAGGGAGCAATGACATGGGACTGGGACAGAGGAGAGTTGTGCTAGGATTTCCAGCCTTCAGAGACTGATTAGTAGGAAAGTTAACGACTTTCCTGATGACTTGGAAGGGAAGCCAAGAATAAATACTTCATGAAATTTACACATACTTTGACTTCAGAATCATTTTAAGAGTCATTCAATTCGACACCAGATTTAATAGGTGGACTGCATTTGTTAACCTTACAACCATTTTAATTTTCCCATTTCTCTTAAATATGCAAGAATTCTATGATCTTATCTAGACAATAACTATGCAAAAAATACTATATATTTGCATATTGCCATAGCACAAAATTATATTGAATAAAAATCCTTATATTATAAAAAGAAAGCTGGAAATGGCAGTTTGATGCATGACAAGGAGAGTAAAGGTACATTTTAGACCTTTTCAAGCTTAAGTAACTTAAAAAGGCTCAAAAATGAAAGGTAATAAATGACCAAATGGATTATTAATGATATAGCCTTCCATTTGGGAAACACAAAGTTTAGTGTTGACTTAAATCTGAGTGAAATAGAGTTGGGAGGTCAACATTTAGATTTCAGGGAACTTATTTAATAATGTGAAGAGGAATACCAAAAATCATAAGAAAAAATCCTAAATTTTCTTCTCTTTGCTCACCTACCTGGCCAAAGGAAAGCACATCTATAAAATCTCCACTGTTTAGGGATGGCTGCAATGGGCCAGGAGTTTGCCATTATTTGGAAATTTCATGAGAATTTTGAGAGGCAAGTATGAATATTCCTACTTGGTCCTTGAGTGCTGGGAGCCACACTGGCCTCGCTGGATGACAGTCACAGAGAGAAAATGGTAGCATCTGCACAGCTCCTGCCATGAGAAACAAAAACTGGTATCTCCTTCTGCTACTACTGGCTCATGTTGGAAATGAGGCTGCTGGTATTGACCAGGCCTCATAATATTCCAGGTCTGACCAAGATTCCCCACACAGATTGCTCATAAGGAAAAGCATATTCATGCCTTTTCCAAAGAGACTTCAGATGAAAGCATTGTGGATGATTGTTTAATGGCTCTTCCTAAGGGCCTTGAGGATCCAAGACTTACATAATAAAGGGGGCTAAGAACATAGAGTTACAATTGAGTCTGGCCCTGAGACAAAGAGCCTAATTTAGAGTTAAGGGCAGATATCCACCCCCACCCATTTGTTTCTGCTTGGAGCATTTTCTGGCCTTGAATATGCTGATACTCCCTGTGAAGGAACCTATTGAGGAACTACTTTTGTGATTATGGGAGCAAAGGTGTTTCCTGGAAGACCTGTTTTTCTTGAAACTTCCACCTTAAACAAGCTATTGAGCCCTGCCCACAAAGAAGTAACTTCACCCTTTTATGCTAAAAACTTTGTCTGGTATGCTATAGATACCTTCTTTCCCATAGGATAAGCATCTCAATCACTATTGATAAAGCTTATGCAGAAGTCTTCTACAAATCTATGTTCTGGGAAATTCTTACATATCGAAGAAGTCTATTATCAGAAATCATTGTCTAAGGCAAATGCCACTTCTGTGCCATCCCCCAAACACTTAATGATAAAATAAAGTTGAGCCCCAGTCAGGGTGGAGAGGGCTACCTGGTGACCAGAAGGACTCTCCAGCCTTTTTCATCTCCCTCGCCAACACCGTCCATCCTTCAAGAACCCCTGGACCCTGGCCGGAGCCGGTCTCTGACACTTGAGAATCCTAGAGTTTAGAGAGGTAAGTTGACTTACCTAAGGTCATTCAATTAATGAATATTTCAGCTTGAATTTGAGTCCAGCTCTATATCCAAAATTTGTTCATTTATAGTGCTGTACATACGGCAGTGCCAACATGACTAAGAAGGCCCATATGTCTCTGATAATTTTGGTGACCTAACTTCCAGGGATTCTTGATGGAATAGTTTGTACTCCACCCAGAGCGCTCACAGTAATTTCTCCCTGGAAACCAGCATCTTTCACTGCAACCACTCGTACAATCTGGGGGCAGGGGGTTGCAGGGTTCTCTTTCAAGACCACCTTCTCTCTAGCCCATGTCTCTGTCCTCTCTACTATGGCCCTTCCAGCTCAAGATAGGTAATAAAAGATCATAAACATGTACTCAGAGTGTGAAAACCAGGCATAGATTAGGTTTGCAAAGGTTAATTACTCCAGCTATTGGAATATGGACTGGATGGGGTGGTGGTTTTCACACTTACTCTCAGTTTACCTTCATTAGCAGTGGACCATATACCCATGCAGTTCATCATTTGTTCGTGGACCTCCTCACTTTACTGCTCATGAAGAACCCCACAGGCAGACTTCTGGTGGTGCAAAGGCCAAGTACAAATCTATGAATCCAGGATTCTTTCTTGAAAAGGGTTTACTATCTAGAAACAGATTTTATTCTCTGGGGTCCTAGGTCCTTCTTTGAGGCCCTTGTCAAAATCAGGCCCTTATCATCTTCTCTGCAGAGTTGTTCCAGAATTTCTCCTGCTTATCTTTGCTCTTTTGCTTCCAGCTTTAGGCAAATGAGAGGTGGTATAAAGCGGAGGTGAAGCATACTTATTTTGCATATGTATTGGCCAAGCAACCTGGGACAAGTTATTTAAACACCTCTAAAACATGGTTTTCTCTATTGTTTTCAGTAAGAAAAACAATATAGTATCCACCTCATGAGTTTGTTATGAGGATAAAAATGACATACATTTAAAATACATCATGCTTGGCACATAGGAAGCACTTTATAAGGGACAACTGACACTCTTAATATTATTATTATCATTATCCAAACAGGTCTCTCTACTTCTCCCTCCCCCTTGCTCCTCTCTCCGACTTCCTTAAAACCTACCAGTTCTTTACAACTTCCTGTCTTTCATCCCTACCCCCCAACTCCCACCCTAGCAGCTCCCAATCTATCCTGCTGGGACTGTAAATCCTCCTGCCCCACCTCTCCAAGCTACTTATCTCTGGGACTATTGTCTCCTCTCAATAACCACATTAGCATAAATGTTATTATCTCTAAAATCCAATTAATTTCAATTACTGTGGCCCCAGACAGATTGCCACTGCTATCAATTCAGGAAAGATTCTAAGAAAGTAAGGATTGCCTCTCACTTCAATTTTATATGGCTATGAGGACCAGAGGAAACAGATTGAAAACCAGATACAGACCACCTAAAATCCCATCTACCCCATCATCCCCATTGTTTTTTCTAGGTTTTTTCTAGAGTGAAGACTTTCACAACATTGCCTGGTTTCAACTGGTCTTTGCCTGACATGGCCATACATTGCAAACAAATAAAATTTTTAAAAAAAAGGAGAGAGAGAGAGAGCAGCAAATGAGCAAGAAGAGAGATTCTAGGTGATGATCTAGAAGCATGTAAAAACTAAAGAAGGAATAATAAAGAACTGGATATGACCAAGTTTTGAGGTGATGGTGGAGTTCGTGGTGTCAGAAACTGATGGCCAGGAAAGAATTCTTGAAGAAGTCTTTGGTGCAAAAAGGTGATTTTATTAAAGCATGGGGACAGGAGCTTTGGGCAGAAAGAGCTGCACTGCAGATGTGGGGGAGGGGAGCAGTTCTTGACAATTTTATGGAGATAAAGCCCAGGAGCTTCCAAAGAGAATTTCACATGCTAAAGACTTACTGGAGGCCTAGCTATTGTCAAGCTAAGGTTGTTTTTCCTTCCAGCAAAGCATTAAGACAGTAGGGAGTTCTTCCACTTTAGGGCATAAGTGGAATTGTCTTTTTCTTGTAAACTGGTGGACTCATCAGTTTAACCATTTGTTGCTTTGTCTTTTCCTGTTTGGGGTAGCCTGGAGTGTCCAAGAAATATCATGCATATCCCACCTTGGGGGGAGGGCGCAGGGTGGTGCCATTAGTCTGCACTTTTGCCCTCCGCTTACCCCATGCTCCCTCATCAGCTATATGTGCACATGTCTGTAAGATCCTAAAATTGCAATTTTGATCAACATATTCAATACCAAATAATCAAATCTTGATTAGTCCTATCTGATCTACTTTATGAATTTATTCAACATCTGTCCATTCAGTGAACGTCTCCTGTGCACGCACCATGTGACAGGCATTCTCTTCTGGGGCTAAGCATGGAAGAGGACAAACAAGTCCCTCCCAAGCTTTTATTTGGTGGAGAAGATAAACAATCAGAGATATTTTGGCTATTATTTTAAGTTATTAACACCTCTCTCTGATCTTTCTCATAAACATTGATAACAATAGATACTTAGGTCTTTCTAAGTGTGTTTGTGTATCTCTCTCTCTCTCTCTCTCTCTCTCTCTCTATATATATATATATATATATATATATATATACACATTGCACATAGGTGAAGAGCAGCTTTGTTAACAAATTATAAGCATAAAATTTATTATTTGTAACTCATAATATAAGCTACAACCTAGTCTTCTCAATCTTAAAAATAAAATATTCTTTTTAAAAAAAAATTTTTTTTTTAAATATTTTTATTTCTTGGAGAGAGAGAGATCGAGACAGCGTGAGCAGGGGAGGGTCAGAGAGAGAGGGAGATACAGACTCTGAAATAGGCTCCAGGCTCTGAGCTGGCAGTCAGCACAGAGCCCGACGCGGGGCTCGAACCCACGAACCGCGAGATCATGACCTAAGCGAAAGTCGGACACTTAACCGACTAAGCCACCCAGGAGCCCCTTTAAAAATTTTTATTAAATTTGTTTATTTTTGAGAGAGAGGGAGTAGGAGAGGGACAGAAAGAGAGGGAGAGAGAGAGAATCCCATGCACCCTCTGCACCATCAGCACAGAGCTTGAACATGGAACTTGAACTCAAGAAACGATGAGAACATGATATGAGCTGGAACTGAGAGTCAAGACGCTTAGCCACTGATCCACCCAGGCATCCTTAAAAAAATAGCTTTTTTTCTATGATGTAAAACCTAGATTTCCCTTAGACTTTTGAAAATGATTACATTTTGATCCCTGAGAGTTATAAAAAGGGAACTAGACTCCAGTGACATCATTTGCCTGATAACTGGGTCTTAACTGACCTCTGTCCACAAAAACTGGTCCACAGCCAACTGCCATGTCCTTCCCATATAGTTTTTACAAGAGGATCAATATATTTATTTGTTGATTCAGACTCAAGTTCAATATTTGTGTGGCATAATCCTGAAATTTCTTCTCTTTTTCAGCTATAAGAGCTTCAGTAAGTCTGAATAAGGTATGAATATGGTAGAATAAGAACTTTATGCTCTCATTGATAGCTTAATATCTCAAGGTTATGTGTAGCCTCTGAGGCTATGGAGGTCTGTGGGTAGTTCTAACCCACAGGTTTGGGTTATGTTAAAAAACAAAACAACAGACCCAAAATAGAGTCACTTATGTTATAGCCCACATCACCAAACCAAGACTTAGAGTTTTAGCCTCTCCCAAAACTGGAATCTTAAACCAGTAAATCAGTAACTACTGATGGCACTAGTGAGATAATCTGCTTGATAGATGCCTGCCATTCCCTAAAAGAAAATGACTTTGCCATAATCAGTCCATTCTTTGGTAACATAACTTCCTTGTCCCACTCTCTTCTGCCTAGAAATCTTCCATTTTGTACATCTCCTAAGAGCTTCTTTCTTTTTCCTTTCCTTTCCTTTCCTTTTCTTTTTTTTAAGAAACTGTTTATTTTACATCAACCTTAATTCCATTTTATTTGCCTTTGTGGAACAGCAGCTTAAGACCACTCAGTGGTTATTCCTACCCATTCAGTGGCCTGAGCGCTAGGAGCTGCAGACTAGTCTTCAGTGGCAGGGTGAGCACACCGGTTATCATTAGGGGACTGTTGAATCGACACAGAGGGCACCTGCATGCCTTTAGACCAGTCTGCAACTTCAGATTGAAGACCAGTGAGCTCAGAAAGTGGAGCAGCCCATTCACCCTAAAATTCTTCCTTGGTCGCAGCATTTTCAGCAGCATCCCGCTTTTCCTTTTCAATCTCTTCAGAATCTCTGTATAAGTAGAGTTCAGGCATGATCTCCCATGGATGCTCATGAGAAATGGTGCCAACCCATACACAGACCTGCCAGACCAGCCTCCACCACAGCAAATCCACAGAGTGAGATCTCTCTTTGTTGCAAGGGATGTCAATCTCCATATAGTATAGAGACATGCTATGCAGGTTAACAAAAGACACCTCTGTGAGAGGATGGTGGTCAGCCTTGGATTAGTAACAAGAATTGTCTGATCATGAAAGGCTGCCTATCTCTGGTTACTGAAGGTTTCAGGAGCAAAGTGGCCAGCAAGAGGAGTGCTTCCAGGAGCAGCAGCAAACTTCAGCACAGCTCTCTGGTCAGTATTCCTAGATAATATAATACTGACATCAGCTGGGTTTCCAAGGGCAACAATGGCATGGGCTGCCAGAAGAAGCTTCTCCCAGGTTCTCTTCATTGTTTTTTTGAAAATAATATATTGTCAAATTAGCTAACATACATTGTGTACAGTGTATTCTTGGTTTTAGGGTACTTCCTGTGGTTCATTTCTTACATACAGCACCCAGTGATCATCCCAAAAAGTTCCCTACTCAATGACCATCACCCATTTGCCCTTCCCCCCATCAATCCTCAGTTCTCTGTATTTAAGGTTCTCTTATGGTTTCCTCCTTCCCTCTCTGTTTGTAATGACTTTTTCCCCTTCCCTTCCCCCATGGTGTTCAGTGAAGGATCTCAAGGTCCACAAATGAGTGAAAAACATGTGATGTCTGTCTTTCTCTGACTGACTTATTTCACTCAACATAATAACTTCCAGTTCCATCCATATTGCTGCAAATGGCATTATTTCATTCTTTCTCATTACCAAGACATATTCCATTTTATACATAAAACACATCTTTTTAAAAAATTTTGTTTATTTTAATTAAAAAATTTTTTTTCTTTCATAGTTTATTGTCAAGTTGGTTTCCATATAACATCCAGTGCTCATCCCAACAAGTGCCCTCCTCCATGCCCATCCTCTCCCCCACCTCCATCAGCACTCAGTTGGTTCTCGGTATTCAAGAGTCTCTCATGGTTTGCCTCCCTCCATCTCCCAACTATTTTTTCCCCTTCTTTCCCCCATGGTTCTCTGTTAAATTTCTCCTGTTCCACTTATAAGTGAAAACATATGATATCTCTTACTCTGCCTGACTTCTTTCACTCAGCATAACACCCTCGAGTCCATCCATTTTGCTACAAATGGCCAGATTTCATTCTTTCTCATTGCCAGGTAGTATTCCATTGTATATATAAACCTCATCTTTTTTTTCCTATTTTTTAAAATGTTTTATTTATTTCTAGGAGAGAGAGAGAGACAGAGTGAGCAGGGGAGGGTCAGAGAGAGAGGGAGATACAGATTCTGAAACAGGCTCCAGGCTCTGAGCTGGCAGTCAGCACAGAGCCCGACGCAGGGCTCGAACCCACAAACCACAAGATCATGACCTAAGCAAAAGTCGGACGCTTAACCAACTAAGCCACCCAGGCGCCCCAAGCCACATCTTCTTTATCCATTCATCATTTGATGAACATTTACACTCTTTCCATAATTTGGCTATTTTTGAAAGTGCTCCTATAAACATTGGGGTACATGTGCCCCTATGAATCAGCACTTCTGTATCCTTTGGATAAATTCCTAGTAGCGCCATTGCTGGGTCATAGGGTAGTTCTATTTTCAATTTTTGAGGAACCTCCACACTGTTCTCCAGAGCAGCTATACCAGTTTGCATTTCACCAACAGTGCAAGAGGGTTCCCTTTACTCCAGATCCATGCCAGCATCTGTTGTTTCCTCAGTTGTTAATTTTAGTCACTCTGACTGGCGTCATGTGGTATCTCAGCGTGGATTTTGGCTTGCATTTCCCTGATGATGAGTGACATTGAGCATCTTTTCATGTATCTGCTGGCCATCTGGATGTCTTCTTTGAAAAGTGTCCATTCATGTCTTCTACCCATTTCTTCACTGGGTTACTTGTTTTTCAGCTGTTCAGTTTGGTAACTTCTTTATAGATTTTGGATAGTAACCCTTTATCTGATATGTCACTTGCAAATATCTTTTCTCATTCTAGCAGTTGCCTTTTAGTTTTGTTGATTGCTTCCTTTGCAGTTCAGAAGCTTTTAATCTTGATGAGGTCCCCATAGTTCACTTTTGCCCTTAATTCCTTGCCTTTGGAGATGTGGGAAGCAAGAAATTGCTGCAGCTGAGGTCAAAGAGGTTGTTGCCCGTTTTCTCCTCTAGGGTTTTGATGGTTTTCTGTCTCACATTTAGGTCTTTCATCCATTCTGAGTTTATTATTTTGTCTGATGTAAGAAAGTGGTGTAGTTTCACTCCTCTGCATGTTGTTGTCCAGTTCTCCCAGCACCATTTGCTAAAGAGACTGTATTTTTTCCGTTGGATACTCTTTCCTGCTTTGTCAAAGATTAGTTGGCCATACATTTGTGGGTCCCATTCTGGGTTCGCATTCTATTCCATAGGTTTATATATCTGTTTTTGTGCCAACATCAGATACTGTCTGGATGATTACAGCTTTGTAGTAAAAACTAAAGTCTGGGATTGTGATGCCTCCCGCTTTGGTTTTCTTTTTCAACGTTTCTTTGGCTATTGCTTTTCTGTGGTTCCATACAGATTTTAGGATTGTTTGCATTAGCTTTGAGAAGAATGCTGGTGCAATTTTGATTGAGATTGCATTGAGTGTGTAGATAGCTTTGGGCAGTAGTGACATTTTAACATTATTTATTCTTCCAATCTGTGAGCATGGAATGTTTTTCCATCTCTTTGTGTCTTCTTCAATTTCCTTCATAAGTTTTCGATAGTTTTCAACATACCAATTCTGTACATTGATTTGGTACCATGTGACTTTGCTGAATTCATGTATCAGTTTTGGCAGCCTTCTGGTGGAGTCTTCAGGTTTCCCAGGTAGAGTATCATGTCATCTGCAAAAAGTGAAAGTCTGACTTCTTTGCCAATTTTGATGCCGTTTATTTCATGTTGTTTTCTGATTGCAGATGCTAGGACTTCCAACACGATGTTAAACAACACTGGTGAGAGTGGACATCCATGTCATATTCCTAATTCAGGGGGAAAGCTCTCAGTTTTCCCCCGTTGGGGAAAATATTGGCTGTGGGCTTTTCATATATAGCTTTTATGATGATTAGGTATGTTCCTTCTATCCTGACTTTCTTGAGGATTTTTATTAAGAAAGGAGGCTGTATTTTGTCAAATGCTTTTTCTGCATCTATTGACAGAATCCTACATTTCTTATCCTTTCTTCTATTAATCTGATGTATCACATTGATTGATTTTTGAATATCGAACCAGCCCTGCAGCCAAGGAATGAATCCCTCTTGATCATGGTGAATAATTCTTCTTATATGCTGTTGAATTCGGTTTGCTAGTATTTTGTTGAGAATTTTTGCTTCCATGTCAATCAAGAATACTGACCTCTAATATTCCTTTTTTTGTGAGGTCTCTGTCTAGTTTGGTAATGAAGGCAATGTTGGCTTCATAGAATGTGTCCAGAAGCTTTTTATCCATTTCTATATTTTGGAACAGCTTGAGAAGGATAGGTATTAACACTGCTTTAAATGTCTGGTAGAATTCCCCTGGGAAGCCATCTGGCCCAGGATTCTACTTTGTTTGGAGATTTTTGATAACTGATTCCATTTCTTCACTAGTTATAGGTCTGTTCAAATTTTATATTTCTTCCCACTTGAGTTTTGGTAGTGTGTGGGTATCTAGGAATCTGTCAATTTCTTCCAGGGTATCTACTTTCTTGGCATATGATTTTTCTTTTTTTTTTTTAATATTTTTATTTCTAGGAGAGACAGAGAGACAGCGTGAGCAGGGGAAGGTCAGAGAGAGAGAGGGAGATACAGACTCCAAAACAGGCTCCAAGCTCTGAGCTGGCAGTCAACACAGAGCCCAATGCGGGGCTCGAACCCACGAACCGCGAGATCATGACCTAAGCAAAAGTCAGACGCTTAACCGACTAAGCCACCCAGGCGCCTCTGGCATATGATTTTTCATATGCCATACAATTACTTGTTTTCTGAGGGGCTGGTTGTGATAAATCCATTTTCATTCCTGATTTTATCAATTTGGGTCCTCTCTCTTTTCTTTTTGAGAAGTCTGGCTAAGGGGTTATCAATTTTGTTTATTTTTTCAAAAAGCCGGCTCTTAGTTTCATTTCTCTATTCTACTCTTTGTTTTTGGGTTTTATTTGTTGATTCTATGTTCTTTATTTCTGCTCTGATCTTTATTATTTCTTCTTCTGTTGGCCTTGAGGTTTCTTGCTGTTGTGCTTCTAGTTCCTTTAGGCGTGCTGTTAGATTTTGTATTGGGGATTTTTCTTGTTTCTTGAGATAGGCCTGGATTACAATGTATTTTCCTCTTTGGACTGCCTTTGCTGCATCCCAAAGGGTCTGGACGGTTGTGTTTGCATTTTCATTTGTTTCCATATATTGTTAAATTTCTTCTTTAATTGGCTGGTTGGCCCATTGATTCTTTAGTAGGATGTTCTTTAACCTCCATGCATTTGGAGGTTTTCCAAACGTTTTCCTGTGGTTGATTTCAAGTTTCATACCATTGTGATGTGAAAATGTGCATGGTATGATCTCAATTCTTTTATATTTACTGAGGGATGTTTTGTGACCCAGTCAGTGATGTATCTTGGGGAATGTCCCATGTGCACTCAAGAAGAATGTGTATACTTCTGCTTTGGGAATAAAAGTCTGACTATATCTGTCAAGAGCATCTGATCCAGTGTATCATTCATGGCCATTGTTTCTTTATTGACTTCCTGTCTAGATGATCTGTCCGTTGCTGTAAGTGGAATGTTGAATTCCCCTGCATGTACTATGTTCTTACCAAGAAAAGTGTTCATGGTTGTGATTAATTGTTTTATATATTTGGGAGCTTGCAAATTGGGTGCATAAAAAATTTACAATTGTTAGCTCTTCTTGATGCATAGACCCCATAATTATGATAGAATGCCCTTCTTCACTTCTTATTATAGCCTTTGGTTTAAAATCTAGTTTGTCTGATGTAAGAACGGCTCTTCCAGCTTTCTTTTGACTTCCAGCAGCGTGAAAGGTGGTTTTCCATCCCTTCACTTTCAATCTGAAGGTGTCTTCAGGTCTAAAATGGGTCTCTGGTAGACAACAAATAGATGGGTCTTGTTTTTTAATCCATTCTGATACCCTGTTTCTTTTGATTGGAGTATTTCGTCCATTTGCTTTCAGTGTTATCATGGAATGATATGGATTTAGAGTCATTGTATTATCTGTAGGTTTCATGGTTATAGTGATGTCTCTGATCCTCCATAGTCTTTGCAACATTCCATTCACAGCCTCCCCCTTAGGCGCTCTTATGAGGCTGGGTTAGTGGTGATGAGCTCCTTCAGTTTCTGTTTGTCTGGGAAAACTTTGATCTCTCCCTCTATTCTGAATGACAACCTTACTGGATAAAAGAGTCTTTACTGTTTATTTTTCCTACTTAGTCCATTGAAAATCCTGTCAGTCCTTTCTGGCCTGCCAGGTTTCAGCAGATAGGTCTGCTACTACCCATATGTATCAACCCTTGTAGGTTAAGGCCCATTCATCCCTATAGCTCCTTTCAGAATTCTCTCTTTATCTTTGTATTTTGCCAGTTTCACTATGATATGTTGTGAAGAAGATTGATTCAAGTTACGTCTGAATAGTCTCTGTGCCTCCTGGATTTCAATGTCTGTTTCCTTCCCCAGATTTTGAGGAAGTTCTCAGCTATGATTTGTTCAAGTATACCCTCTGTCCTTTCTTCTTCTTCTTCTTCTTCTTCTTCTTCTTCTTCTTCTTCTTCTTCTTCTTCTTCTTCTTCTTCTTCTTCTTCTTCTGGAGCTCTTATGAAACAGATATTATTCCGTTTCATTGAGTGGCTTAGTTCTCTAATTCTCTCCTTGTGGTCCAGAATTTTTTATCTCTTTTTCTCAGCTTTATCTTTTCCCATAAATTTATCTTCTATTTCACTTATTCTCCCCTCTGCCTCTTCAGTTCTCAGTGTCACCACCTCTACGTATTTTGCACCTCATTTACAGCATTTTAAAATTTTCATGACTATTTTTTAGTTCCTTGATCTCTGCAGCAATAGATTCTCTGCTGTTCTTTGCTTTTTTCAAGCTCAGCGACTAATTTTATGACTATCATTCTAGATTATTGGTCACTTCTATTGGTTATATCTGTTTGGACCAATTGTTTAGCTGCCATTTCTTTTGAGAATTCTTCCATTTCATCATTTTGGCTAGTTTTCTGTCTCTTTTGTGTTTTAACAGCTTGTTATGTGTCTTGCACTTGTGAGCACTACTATATTAAAGAGGGGTCATGCACTGTCAAGGGCTTGCCCTTCAGGAGGTTTTTTTTGGAGTGTGTTGCTTGCTCTCTGTTGTGACTCTGGTTGCTTTATCTCCCTACTCTTAGTGATGTTTTGGACCCTCTACTAGGTGTGGTTTGATTTGTTCATTGAAGTAGCCCTGTTAATAAAACAAAAAACAAACAAAAAAACCCCAACAGCGTGGTGGCATTGTTGATGGAAGAGGCCTTATTCCATACAAAGAGAGAAATGACAGAGATGGAGAAAAAGCAAAGAAAATAAATTGATTAGATAAAGAAACTAAAGGGCTTGAGAGAGAGAGAGAGAGAGAGAGAGAGAGAGAGAGAGAGAGAGAAAGAAATATAGAACAGGTATAAAGAGAATACAGTAAATATGTCTGCTTAAGGAATCCAACAACCAGAATAACCAGTCTAGAGGTGAGTAGAGGTAAGAAGGAGAAAGAAAGATAAAAATTGTGTATATATATATATATATACTATATATATATATATATTTTTTTTTTATATATAAAATAAGAATTTTCCAAAGTATCCAACATCTAAATGAGGAAATGCAAAACCATTGGGTGTCTTGTAACCAGTAGAAGGTCTTGAGCTCTTGTTTGGAGGAGGGGCTGTCTGGTTCATCAACATCAACCCTGCTCCAGGAGATACACAGTTCCCAGCTGCCAAAGGATGTGGTTTGTTGTTGGTGGGCCACATCCACTGTGGCCCTGAAGCTCCACCTTGTTGATTAGTGGAAGAAAACTGGAGACACCCCAGTCTCTCCTCCTCGGACCAGATGTCCTAGACCACTCTTTTCAAGCCATCCTTATAGTGCAGAGGGCATGATCAAGGCAGTTTGTCCCATTCTGCCAAGTCCTTTGCCTACCTGGTTGCTTGGTTGGGATTTAACCTTGATGTCTTAAATGGTACCACTCTGTGTGCCCCAGTTATGGGGAATTGCCACTCTGAGCTGGTGATATATGGTCGCTGGCTGGTGGGTGCTGGCAGGGTTCTTTGTCCTTTGGACGGTTATATATCTTCTTCTCACAGAATTTCAGGAATGGGATTGCTTTATCTCACTGCAGACTGTGCCTCTGAACTGGAACCAAGCCCAGGTCTGGCACCCCTCCTCCCCAGGTGTGTGAATAGGGCAGCTGGCCCAGTCTGGAGTAACCCCTTAAGTTAGAGATTGGATCTTTCTCCATCCCAGGCCATTTTTCTCTTGTCCAGATATGGTCCAAACCCCTAGCCTCTTTTCTCTTCCTTTTGTCTCTCCAGAGAAAGGGATCCCTCCCATCCCTGCGTATGTACTTTTCTCTCCCATTTCACAATCACACACCTATAGCCTGCCAGATTGTTCCTGTGGGTCCCTGGAGATGTCTCTGTCACTCCACAGCCTGGACTCTTGGAATTCAAAGTCCTTTGGCCTCAACATTGCTGTGTTTGAGGGATGAGGGAACCCCAGGCCCCCCTAATTCTCTGCCATGTTGGATCTCCACTTCCTCTCTTCTTTAAAGGAAAGTAATTTACCATGGTGCTAAATTCAAGAGGTATATGAAGATACCTATTGTAAGGCTTCCTTCCCATCCCCGATTCTAAACTATCAGATTGTTCTCCCTGGAGGCAACCAACGTTAACAGTTTATTGTGTATATATCCATAAAGATATTTTATGCTTCTGCAAGCAAATACACATAAATAACTATTCATTTTCCTCTTGTTACATATGTAGTACCTGGCCATACAAAGCACTCTGTACCTTGCTTTTATTTATGTATTTATTCATTCATTCGTTCACTTATTTAAATTTTTTGCTTAGAAATCTATCTTGGTGGGGTGATTTTAAAGATACATCCACAGATTGTTAGATACTTGTCTCCTCAAGAGGTCGACTTCCCTCCTCTTGGCTATGGGGTGGAATTGGTGGCTTGTTTCTAGTACATAGAAAATCAACAGAATTGATGGGGCATCATTTTTGAAAATAGGTTCAAAACTACTCCTTTTGTTTTGGAAGTTCTCTATTGCATCACTTATCTGGGGAAGCCAGCTACCATGTCCTCGGGACACTCAAGCAGTCTAGAGACCTGTGAGAGGAGCAGCTGAGGCTGGCTTACAACTGTGTGAGTTCAGACTTGCTGACAACGACAGGACTGGACCCAGGAGCAGATCCTCCCTCGTCAGGACTTGAAATGACCCCAACCCCAGCCCCAGCCGTTAGCTTGCTTCCAGCTTCATGAGAGACCCTGAGCCAGAACCACCCAGCCAAGCTGATCCCAAATTCATGCTCACTGAAACTCTGAGATAATAAATGTTGTTTTGAGCTGATGAATTTGTTGTATAGCTATAGATAATACACTTGGAGATCCTTCCATATGACTTACATAGAGGGTGTATCTGTTCTTTTCACAGCTATTTTGTATTCCATTGTCTGAACACAACATTGTTTATGCTATCTAGGTCCCTATAGATGGACCTCTCAGCTATTTCCAAGCCTATTTTCTTCAAACCGTGCTGTGATGAAAAACATGGTATGTATGTTATTCCACATGTATGTGAGTACATCTGTAGGTTAAATTCCTAGAATTGGAAAAGCCATGACAAAGGGTTCATGTTTTCCTTATTTTCATAAGTCCTACCAAGTTGCTTTCCATGGATGTTGCACCAACTTACGACTCTATTGGTAGATGAAAGAGCTGGCCTCCCCACACCATCAGCATCTTCTGTAAGCCTTCTGGAACAGAGGATATAGGAGAGACTTAATATGCATGGCAACTGAATGATATCTTCCATATCTCAAAAGGCAATGAACCAAAGTACTCATGATTAGTTTTGGATCCCAGAGGTTCTCTGGTCTTGCCCAGCAAATTCAGTCTTTGCAGTGAGTAGTAATAGCAGCAAAGGCAGCAGTGGATAGTGGCAATAGCCTGGTGCAGAAAAAAGTAAAATAAAATAAAACCAGAACAAGCCCAGTCTTTTTTCAGTTCCTGCTCACAGTAAGAAGGGAAACACCCAGGGGCCTGAAAATCCTATGCTGTGGAGATGCAAAGGGAGATCTGTAGTTTGCAGGTGTCTGATGACATTCCCATCCCCATGGGGAGTGTGGGAGGGCGCTGCTGGTGGTCTCTGAAACTGGTGAGGCACTGGGCCTTCAAAAGCCTTCGCTCTAGCTTTTCTCTCTAAGTGGAGCTGCTGCCAGGGGCTCCCACGGCAGGAGGTGCTGTATCCTGGCGGCAGGAGTGCGCCTGTGAAGCCAGCTCAGAGCTGATTGAAGCAGTGAGGTGTTGGCTGTCACCTGCAGGTTTCTGCTTCTTCTGGCTTCTGGCCACTGGGCATGGTAGTCTTCTTCCAAAGATACATAGGCTTCCTTTTCCTTGGTCGAAGAAGGTGGAAGAAGAAAAAGAAGAAAATATTAGCCTCCTAAATCCTGAGGAGGAGAAAACTTCAGTGGTACAGAGTTACCAGGAAAGCAGGAATTCTATGACCTCTTCTGACATCTAGTATGCAACTGGAAATGAATGGCTCTGTATATGAGACTTTTTCATATACTCAGTCATTCAACCACCCAAAAATTACTTGACTCCTACTATGTGCAATGCACTTGCTAAGTGCAAATCTCCAGCTCCTTCAAGATCTGTTCCCACTGAAAACCCAGGATCACTACTCATTGCTAGATGTCAAGGACAATCCTCCATGCACTCTCCTATTTATTTAAAAACATTTCTTAATGTTCATTTTTGAGAGAGAGACACACAGACTACAAGCAGGGGAGGGGCAGAGGGAGAGGGAGACATAGAATCCAAAGCAGGCTCTGAGCTGTCAGCACAGAGCCTAATGTGGGCTCAAATCCATGAACCACGAGATCACGAACTGAGCCAAAGTCAGACGCTTAACCAACTAAGCCACCCAGGCTCACCATGTACTCTCCTATTTGAAAGAACTCCCCACCACACCACACCCCACTCCTGTTCTCTATTACACTTAGAACAAGTCTTAGCTGCTCCACCTGCCACGGGAGCCTTGAATGCTCTGGCTCACAGTTCCTTCCCCAGGTTTCTGTTTTGTCTTGAAATCTGCAATCTAGCCACATTGAATTTATATTCCAATTTGTTCACTCAGGTACTCAATAATCTATTCATTCACTTTTATCATGTACAATATGCCAGGCTCTGTGTTAAGTGTTACACATGTATCTGTGAAAAAGGTAGTGGATCTTTGCACTCAGGGGACAGACTTCTGGTTTTGAAGGAAGATGATAAGTGAGCAAATAAGTACCCAAAGCAGGTTGTGATAATGCCTTGAAGGGAATAATTAGGGTGATGAATAGAGAAGAATGAAGAAGGCCGGCCAGGGAATGTCTTTCCAAAGACAGGACATTTAAGCTGAGGCCAGAGGCCTAGAAAGAGGCAGCCATACTTAAGATCTTCAGGACTTATTTCTAGGAAAGGGGAAAGTTTGGGCGAAGGCAACACCTTGTTATTTTAACCCCAAGGCTTCATTCATTGTTGAGTTTTTTTCTGATACCCTTCTAAGGCCAAATCCTATTCATTCCACATAGATGCCTCTTCCTTTAGGAAGCCTTCTTTGATTACTAATCTGGGTGAGCTGCTTCTCTTCTTACTCATACACCATGCTTCCCCTCACCCTAGGTGATGCTCATTATACTGAAAGTACTTGCCCTTTTACTTTGTAAATTCCGGACTAGCCAGAACTATGTTTGACTTGGTTACTATTAAGGCTGGTTGTGGGTTGAATTGTGTTTTCAAAAACGGTCCTAACTCCTGGTACCTGTGAATGTGTCCTTATTCAGAAACAGAGTCTTTCTTTCTTCTTTTTCAAATGTTTATTTATGTATTTTAGAGAGAGACAGAGAGAGTGTGCATAGGAGGGGCAGAGACAAACAGACAGACAGACAGAATCCCAAGTAGGCTTGGTGCTGTCAGTGCAGAGCCAGACATGGGCTTGAACTCACAAATCGTGGGATCATGACCTGAGCCAAAATCAAGAGTCAGGTGCTCAATCGACTGAGCCATCCAGGCAACCTAGGAAGCAGAGTCTTTCAGATGAAGCTGGTTACGATGGGGTCATCCTGGATGAAGGTGGGTCTTAAATTCAATGACTTGTCCTTGAATTCAATGACTCCTTGAATAAGGAGTGAGAGGTTAGGAGATAGGGGCAAACAGCAGGAAGAGGGTCCTGTGAAGATGGCGGCAGTGACCAGAGTGATGTAGCTGCAGGCCAGCCAGTGTCAGGGACCGCTACAAGCCAGAAAACTAGGATTGGGTGGAGTCACATTCTTACTCTAGGAGACTGACTATAAGAAGAATTCTCCCCTGGAGTCTTTATGGGATTGTGACCCTGTCAACACCTTGACCTCAGGCTTCTAGGCTCCAGAAATGTGAGAGAACATGTTTCTGCTGTTTAAGCCACGTTACCTGTGGTAATTTGTTATGGCAGCTACCAAAAATGTAGCTTAGTCAGGGAAGGTTCTTAATCAGCATACTGCTTTGTTGGATGGATGAACACCACCTCCTATGTCCTGTATGTGACCTCTGCATTCCCAGTGTCCAGCCAGGGATCTTCACAGAGCACAGGCTGCTGGGCAGGAAGAAGTCACATGCCTGGATCATGTTTCCATATGTAGAATCCTTCCTGGCATTTCTCATGGAGATTCTTTTTTTTTTTCAATCCTGAATCCTGAGAAAACTCAGTTGAAAATCATGAAAATAGGAGAAAGTCTTATAAGTCTCCTGGGAGAATTAAAGTTTACAATCCACATACATACCTTGCAGTCCTGGAGGAGTCCACCAAGATTCCTAGGGTCAAAAGCACTAGCAGGAAACGCTAAGGTATGGAGCTGATGGTTAAGGAGGATACTCTGGTAGCTGGGACAGGGGCAGGCAAGAGAAATGAGGTCACAGTCTGATCAAGCTGTCTTGCTTATAGTCATTGCCGAGTTAAAGGTGTGCTTATGGCCCTGTCTACTGCTAAGGGTGAGTCACTTATGCAAATATTATTAAGTATATATGTGTGGGATACTGTACAGATACTCTGAATGATGTCTTAAGAAATAGTAAGTTTGGGAAATAAAATAAGTCCTTAAATTGACAATTTGACATATATATAATTCTATGTGGTGCTGTCATTATGGCTGGGAGACCAGGATTCTGTGTTATTTGAATACTACCAAAAATGTTCTCCTGTGTTTTCTGGAGTTTGAATATTCACTCTAGGCTACAGTACTTTGCAAATATAACAAAACTGAATTTTCATTGTTTACTAAATAGCTTCCTTAAGAAATATATTCATAATAACAAAGAGTATGAAGAATATTGGAAGTATTTTAAAAATAATATGATTCGGAGAATTCTGATTTTTTGCTTCCAATCTAGAAGAGTAATATGTTTGGAATTTGGAAACACTGAAGTCCCACTTTAGAAATTACTGCCACACCTCAAATAATGGCTGGCTGAATCCCAAAGCCTTCACAATCTCAATCTCATATTTGGGACTGAAAGTGAGACTATGGAGGGGCCCCAGAGTGCTTGCCCAGGTGGGAGCCCAGCTGCTCTTAGCCAGCTGTGTGACCTTAAGCAAACCATGTTACCATGCAGGCAGCTTCCTCATCCCTGTTGTGCACTACATGGCTGGTTAGGTAATCTCACTCCTTACTCTAGCCCCTATTGCTTTAGGCTGCATTTTTAAGTGCAAATATTTTGTAACCTATTTTGAACTCAATTGGCTATGGGCAGGCTTTCCTTAGTGTCCAAGGAGTACCATTTAGGGAAGATCTTTTTGCTGCTAACACCACGGAAATCCCTTGTTTCATCCTCATCATAACTCTGTGAGGGAAGCTTTATTATCCTATTTTACAGATGAGAAAGCTGAGACTTGGAGAAGTCATGTATTGTGCTCAAGGTCAGACAACTGGCAGATCAAGGGGAAGGGGCAGGTTGGGAGGGGTCTTGGGAAATGACCTCTGGGCTTGCGCAGAAATGGGCTCCTGTGAGAGCCCTGCTCCTTCTCTGTTTGTATTTCTTGCCATCTGTGCAAAAGGAACCTTGTGGAGGGCTTTATGGAAAAGAGGGAAATTTACATCATGGGGGAAATGCAGGCTTTTCTAACATTGTCAAAATCTTGGTTTCAGTGCCGAAGAGAGAAGAAAAATTTGGTGAAGATTAAAGTACGTGGTGGGAGTGTGGATTGCTGTGTCTTTTCTCTACCCCACAGGGCTTGGTAAGGGAACCCTGTGCATTGGGGCCTATGTCAGGGCCCCAGGAAAGAAGTGGATCAAGTTCATCTCTCCCATATGGGCCCTGTGGTGTGATGGGAAGAGGTAGGAGAGGACACATTTCTCTGGCCATGCAGAGTATGGCTGAGTATGGCTGGAGAACACTTTTAAGCTAGAAGGAATCCCCTCTTTCACTCTTCTGGCTCAGTGTCCCTTTCTGTAAAATGGAAGGGTGGTTCTGGACCACATGGGGAATGTGTTCCTAATTTGCATTGTCCAGTTTACATGATTAAAATAAAGTTATCTTTATGCTCCCAGTTTAAAAAAGTCCTAATGCCAAACATTTTATGTTATAGCACAGATAGCCATAATATTTACATTAAAAATTGATTCTTCTCTTGGCCAGAGGATTATGCAGCTGTCTGTGGAGAAGAAAGCTTCCCTATGTTATGAACTCGTGTGTCCTCCCCAGATTCTTATGCCAAAAGCCCCAGCTTTCATTGTGACTATATTTGGAGGCAGTGCTTTTTAACAGATAAAGGTTAAATGAGATTAAAAGGGTGCGGCTCTACTCTGGTAGGATTATAAGGATTTGTCTTTCCATACCCACACAAAGAGGAAAGGCAACATAAAGACACAAGAGAAGGTGGCTGTCTGCCGACCAAGGGGCGAGGTTTCACTAGACACCTTGATCTTGAACTTCTACTTTCCTTTACTATGAGGAAATAACTGTTGTCTAAGCTACCCCGTCTATGAGCCCAAGCTGCCTTGTCCATTTGAGCTGTTCTAACAAAACACCCTAGCCTAGGTGGCTGAGAACAACAGAAATTTATTTCTCATAGTTATGGAGGTTAGAAGACCAAAAGCAAGGTGACAGCTTGGTCAGGTGAGGGACCTTTTCCTGGTTTGTAGCTGGCACCTTCTTGGTGTGTTTTCACATGGTAGGAGGGATTAGGGAGCTCTGTGGGATCTCTCTTACAAGGGCACTAATCTCATTAGTGACTGGGTAACTTAATTACCTCCCAAAGGCCCTACCTCCTACTATCATCATCTTTAGGGGTTAGGATTTCAACATATGAATTTTGGAAGACATAAATGTTCAGCCCACAGCTTATACTCTTCTTGTCTTGAAGGCATGTGAATATGTTTTGACTTAATTATAAACATAAAGAAGACATGTGTGTGTGTGTGTGTGTGTGTGTCTGTGTGTGTGTGGAGTGTGCATACACTCTGTTACTTTAGAAAAACACTCATCAGATGAGTGACAGACTCATTACTGAGAGTGAAAGGGCCCCTTCTCTGTGCCATAAGGGTCTCATCATAGAGAAGCTCCCTTCTGAGACCCGGATGGTATCTGTGACCAGGGTTCACGTGTTCTGCTTCTTGGCCCTCCCTGCCTTGTTCTCTCACACCTCAAAACAGACAGGCAATGAACTGGTCCAGCTTAATCCCTGTATCCTAGCAACCATCCTTGGAAGGTGAAAAGTGAATGGTGAGGTCTGAAGTTTGGGCTCGGTCAGTAGGACAGGCAGGAGAGCAGGGATTTGGGTGCTACTCCTGGAAGCCCACATCCTCAGGGCTAGTCAGATGCTTTCTCCTTGGTGTAGTTGTGAGGTGAGGGGTGGCATTCATGATTTAATTGTGTAATTTCTGTTGACAGAATGGATGAGAATGTTTCATCAAGCAGATACACACAGGTATCTGACTTGTTCAAAATCACAAGGTGCCAGCCAACAAAAATTAATGTATATGTGTGCTTGGGCACTAAGTGTTTGCCTCCATATTTAATGAAGGAGAACTCCCATTCTCCCTCTGAGTTAGAAAGAGTTATTTTCCTGTCAAAATGAGCACAGTTCAGGGAAGAAGTGTCCCTTCCCTCTGCCATTCATGCCAGTAAGAATCTCCTGGTGTCCTGGTCTGTCTTTGATACCTTGGGAGCCTCTTACTTTGGCCATTTCTGGAGATACTGGATGCACAGACAACCACATTCTGTCTTTCCCTGCTTTTGATGTTCATCTTAGCTACAGGTCACCTGGAGGGTAAATAGTGTCATGAAAGTCTGCTTGTGACTGGGAATCAGAGAGCAGGTGGAACATATAGAAAGGCTGTCTTCTTGCCTGCTTCACCTAAGTAGTAAAAAGAGCTTGTTCTCTATTTCTTTCCCTTTTCTCTTTGCCTCCTTTTCATTTCTTTCCCTCTCCTTCTTCCCCTTCTTCCTCCTCTTCTTCTTCTTCTTCTTCTTCTTCTTCTTCTTTTTTGAAGAAGGGTTTAAGGAGGGAGGTTTTGTGATCACATATAAGTTTATGAATATTAGTAGCTACATATGGGAGCAACAGTCTTGTTGGGTGTAAAGGAACAGGGTTGGGAATCAGTAGGCCAAGGTTTCTATTTCCGACTTTGCTACTGGGTTGCTGTGTGATCCTGATAGCTGGGCTTTGGCTGGCTCACTTCTAAAGCACAGGGGTTAGAGTAGATGTTGTTCAGAATCCCTTGTAGCTCTGACATTCCAGGACTGCCCCTGGCTGTCCCTCTCAAATATCAAGACTTGGTGTCTTGGGCCTCCCTCAGTGACTGTCTGCCATCACCATAGCAATGTAAATATGAACAGGGTAAGGGGTCAAGCTGACTGTGCCGATCAGTCTTTCCCCAATGGCTCCTGGAAAACACTGGGCAAGGGAGCTCCAGGTATAAGACTTACTCTTGTTCTCTCACCCCTGTAGATTTTCCCCAAGTGAACTATCTTTATTATTATAATTAGTATTGAATTGTTAAAGTACACCTACATGTTGTAAAAAGAAATCCAATTAGAAACATATTCCCAGTGAAATCTTCCTATAACCAGGAGATTCTGTATATGTTTCCAGAATCTTTCAAAAACACATATATAAATATGAAATACATGAGTTTTGATCAGTGCAATTTTAATTCTTGCTGTGGTTTTCTGATACACTGGCTGCTGACATGCAGACTGCCAGTAGTGTCATGGGACAGGAAGAGAACAAAGCAGTCTTTTGTGTGGGGAAGCAGAGAGAGGAGCTGTCCCCAGCTGCAAGCCTGATCTTGTCTTTTGGCACCAGGAGTATCCATGCTCTCTCCTAGTGCAGGTTGTATGTAAATGTCAACCTGAAGGAAATTGAGACCTTGTGGTGGTTAATTTTATGTGTTAACTTGACTGAGCTACGGGATACCCAAATACTGGTTAAATATTATTTCCGAGTGTGTCTGTGATGGTGCCTTTGAATCAATAGACTGAGTAAAGAAAGTTGCCTGCAGCAATTTGGGTGGGCCTCATCTAATCTGTTGAGGGCCAGAATAGAATTAGATGGCAGCCTGTGGGACTTTTTGACCTCCATAATCATGTGAACCAATTCCTGTAATAAGTTTCCTCTTACATCTATCTATATATATCCTATTAGTTTTGTTCTCTGGAGAACACTAAAAATTCTGTTCATATATTCTCACAAAAACATGGTTAAACCTTCACAAAGCAAGCCTAAAACCAGGTTGTTGTTAGAGCAATGAGCAGAATCTCCTGGGATTGCTATTTCTTTCTCTCTTTCTTTTAAGAAACTTAAACATTATAGGGCACCAGGTGGTTCAGTCAGTTAAGCATCTAACTCTTGATTTCATCTCAGGTCATGATCTCACGCTTTGTGAGTCTGGGCTCTGTGCCGGGTTCTACTTTGACAGTGCAGAGTCTGCTTTGGCTCCTCCCTCTTTCTCTCAAGAATAAATGAACATTTAAAATAATTTAAAAAAAGAAACTTAAACATCATAAAACATAGGCCTTTTAGTGTGAAGAAATAATAAAGCAAAGAAGTATATAAAAATGTATTTAGTGTTCTTTACAAAGAGTATTTACATTTTTACACACATATGTTTGAATAGCCGTTTTAGTCATCTTGATGTTGCAATTTGGACATAGCTTGAGGTGATAGGTCATTTTTTATACCTCCTGGGACTAGACATTGAAACCACATTCATTCATCCAGACTCTTGGAATATGGAGATGAATATAATCTAGGTTCTTGCTCTGGAGGTTCTCACAGTACAATAGAAGAATGGTCCCCCTTAATAACTATAGTGTAGTATGGGGCATGCTAAAGTTTAGAAATATACTAAGCATCATGAGAACAGGAAGGAATAAGTTATTAGTTGAGTAGATCGGAATCTGGTCAATTTTGAGGTTATTGAGATAATTTTTAACATCTTCCTGCTCACACATTAATCCCAAATAGAAGCTATTTCCTTCCATTCTGAGAGCTTCAAAGGTGATCATATGTGAATTTGCAGACAGGGGGCTCCAACATTTACTTTCAGCTGTTTGAGACAGAGATATGGGCAGTGACATTTTATTTTCTCTCCATAGAAGCCCTGCTTTTCTTGCCCTCCATCTCATAAGTGTGATATGGTAGGTGACATGGAGATTGAGACCTTCTTACATAGGTACTAGCAGACTGTGCTCATGCCCAATCCCAGATGACCTCTCCCAGCTTACAAAGAGTTGACGTTAGGTTGGCTTGATTTTATGACTTGGTAGATATGACAAAGCCTGAATCATGATGGACCATGATGCCCACACTCACATAGTCCATCTCTATTAGGGCCTCATGGCAAGCTAGATCCTGCCTTTCAAATAAAATCTCTGTTGCAGATGGCATAGTCTTGCTCCAAAACCCTAAGGATCACATTATGATTCTTATTCTGGCTCATCATCAGCGTTACTTGATGTTTCTTTACCAAACACAGAAACTTACAATATTCCAAGGTCTGCAGGTTGTATGGCCAAGTGACAAGACTACTTGTGCCAGAGCCTAGATCTGCTAACGAGCCTATTCTAAGCCTCATTTAAAGCTGGCAGCCTTTCATGTCACCTGGTAAGTAGGTCAGAGTAGTTTTCCAAGTATAGAATATGCTGCCTCCAGAATCCAAAGAAACCAAAAAGCATTGTGCTCCTTTCTTAGTGGTGGGAGGTGTAAACTGCAACCGTTATTTATTTGGGAGAATGTCCTTCTATGCCCCAGACCATTGGACACTAAAAACTTCACTGCTGCGGCAAGACCCTAAAACTTTGTAGAGTTCATCTATATTTTCTGGAGTACATATGTTTTCCCAAGGACCCAACATATCTACCCTTTCTTACTTACTTGGTCTAATTAGTATGATGTCTCAAAGATAGTAGACTAATTTAGTAGTCTCTGGAATAGACAGATACTTCAGTTTTCTTTGGTAGAGGGAAGGTGAATTAACAATACCCTCAGACAAAACCATAAATGTACACTGTGGCTTGTAAATGAATGCTTCTTTTGATCTTCCTTGAAAAAGGGAGGCTAAAGAATACATTTGTCAGAGTAGTAGCTGCAAATCATGTACTGGACCCTGTGTTAATAAGCTCTAACAAGGTACCATATCTGGATTGGTAGGTATAATTGAGGCTGCTTTTTTGGTTACTAGCAGTAGTCTATTGTCATCCACCATGATCTATCTGGTTTTTGAGATCCCAGCATTCCCACTGCTATCTTAGCTGACCAGTTCTGTAATAGCGTCTCTTACTGTCAGCTCCCACTTGAAAGAGGACAGACACATTGAGCATCTTAATGAACATTGTGTCACTTTCCCAGCATATTCCTTATCACTTTGGTACATGAAGTGTCCTCTTAGCCTGCCATGGAACATAGTCAGCTGGTACATTTTTTGCCTATGTCCACACCATCATCCCCACTATTCTGAGACTTTGGGCCCATCTTCCATCATCTGAGAGGGAAGTTCTAGTATATTTATTTCATGTGAACCATTGTATTTCTAAGCTTTCCAGGGTCAATCTGGCAGTTTATTAGTACTTTCTCCTGGGATTCTTGCCAGAGTGCTAAACTCTGTATTATGAAGCGATATTAATATAATTGCAAGCTGAGACACTCTCTTTCAACCAACTTTGTTCCTCCCTTGATCCATCACCCTTAGGATCTAGTCCAATCCACTCCCAACTCCTATGTTTATTAGCTCCTCTCTTCCCTTAGCTGACCTTATTAGCTGTGTCATGATTTGATCATGATTTTGACTGTGATTCCTATTGGTCTTATTAACAGAAAGGTGGATTGGAGTAGGGATGCCGAGGGGAGCCAACAAAGTCTTGTGAGGTACCTGACTCATTTGAGGCCTCTGACTGATATTCATAAGGGTGGAGGAGGGTGCTCATAATCTTCTGTCATGGGGAAAAGGCCACCTCTTCCGTTTCCGCAGGTTTGGGAGAGGTGGGGAGTTCAAAATTCTCAACTACATTAATCCAGATAACCGCATTCTATGCCTCAAAGTCCTACTCTTTTTCTGTTATGGACTTGACCTTGGTGATAAGAGACCAACAGTGTAGGAGTTCAACCTCTTCTGAAACTCTGTTGCTTTACATGATTAAGTCCTGAACCTAGTCCTTCACACTGATGGTCTTTTGCTCCAGGAGTTCAAAATGTTCTTTAATGCAGCCAAGGAAACCCTGTTTTCATATTTTGCCTTGAATTGTCAACAAATGATCATGAATATGATTCATCTGTCTTTAGTGAGTGAATCAATGATATAGCACAGTCACCAATTCCATGATTATTCTAGTTACTATTTCCCTATATGCCTTTCCATTGCCAGAGACATTACCCTAACCACTGCATCACCTTCCACTGGTATCCAAACACATTTAACTTTGGTAAGTAATTTGCAATTGCACTGTGACAGCACATAAGAGACTATCCATATTATATCAACCATTACCTATAGTGTCCACATCTCCAGCTGGCCAGAGAGTAATCACCTCCAAATTCCCATTTTATAATCCACTTTCCAGGATCACTCCTGGTACTACTTGGCTTAGATTGAGTTCTCTGGAAACAGACTATGAGATAGAAAATTTAATCCAGGATTTATTGAGAAATGCTCTTGGGAGAAAAACCTGTCAAAAGAAAAAAAAAAAGAGGAAGGCAAGATTAATAAAGAAGAGGAAGAAGAGGAGGAACTGATTTCAATTGCAGTTTCAATTGAGAATTCAGCCAATTCCATGGAGAGCTTTGAGCTAGGGTGACCTTTCAGTGTTTTCCCAGTTGAGGCAAAGACGCTGAGGCTTGGGAGTCTCATATCAGCTCATTATTCACTATAGCTTGTCTCTTTGGGGTGAGGGGTGATGATGGTGGTGGTGGTGCTATAACCTCGGGAAGCCAATTGATTGTGGCTGAGAGCAATTTCCAGGGAAAGATGCATCTGTAAATTGTCAGTAGCCAGTGTTCTAAGCAGATGGACACGGGACCAAACAGCTCTGATGAAGGGATCTGAGAACACCTGTCTACTGGAGGTACCCTATGCTCATGCTTCCCACTGAACAACCAGGAAAAAAACAAAAACCAAAAAAACTGGATTTAGGAAAAATAGAAGAGGATAGATAGTATAGTATTAGTGGTAATGTCAATTTTATACCTGCCTAGGATTAGAATCAGACATGATTCTGTTTGATTTTGGACAAGTTATTCAGCTTTTTTTGGTGCCTAAATAATCTCTTGAATTCTAGAATGGGATTACTAATGTGTAAAGACCTTGAAATTGTGCCTCACATAGTTAGCAAAAATGTTGTTGCTGTTGTTATCAACATTATTTCTCTTCTTTTTTAAAAAATTATTTATTTTGAGAGAGAAAAAGAGAGAGTGAGTGGGGAAGGGGCAGGGAGAGAGAGAATCCCAAGCAGGCTCTGTGCTGTCAGTGCAGAGAGTGACCCAGGGCTTGAGCTCATGAACCATGAGAACCTGAGCCAAAATTGAGTCAAATGCTTAACATACTGAGCCACACAGGTGCTCCAGTTCTTTTTTTCCCCTTAATGTTTGTTTATTTATTTTGAGAGAGAGAAAGAGAGAGTGAGAATGGGGGAGTGAGACAGAGGGAAGGGGAGAGAGAGAATCCCAAGCAGGCTCCACACTCAGCATGGAGCCTGACAGGGTCTCTATCTCACTACCATGAGATCATGACCTGAGCTTAGATCAAGAGTCAGACACCCAGCCAACTGAGCCACCCAAGCACCCAGGTATTGTTTCTATTCTTACTATTTTTCAGCAACTTAAACTTATTTCAAGCTGTATTTCCCTTTCCATCACCCCCTAACCTGGTCCTTCACTGTTTTTCTCCTAAAATGAAGCTTGCACTTCTATCTTGCTAATTTCCTTTGTTCCTGAAAGATGTCCCGCACTGTGCTTACACCAACTTCTTTCCTAGACTCTCTGCCCTCGTTGGCCTCATATAAGGCTGCCTAATCCATCTTATCCTTTGAAGGAGTGAAAAGAGCATCTGCTTTAATTCAAGAAGTATAGGTTTAATTCTCAGATCCTCTACTTACTTAAGCTGTGTGACCTTGGGTAAGCCATTGATCATATCTGAGGATTGATTTCCTCACCTATAAATTAGGGATAGCAGCACTTCTCCACAAGCTCATTATGAGGACTAAATGTGAAAACTACGTTAAGCTCCCAGCGCAGTGCCAGGCACACTTAGTTGATCAATAAACAGTAACTATTGGCTCTAGTAGTAAACCTATTAACACCTAACCACAGAGTTATTCAAAGCAGAATTATTCAAAGCCCATGATGTACAGGTACCTGCTGGAGACGGAGATTCAGAAGCTACAGCTCCTTCCTCAAGGATGATAGGAGTTTCCCAGGTTTCTCCAGCTTCATTTGTGCACATCTCCCCTCTCTAGCCCTCCCTCCTTGAAACACCAACAGCAAAGACCCACTCAGCCTCTGAACACCAATCTTTTTGTCACTGTTCTTTACATTTTCTCACATGTTAGTTATGTCTCTCAAACCAGACTGTGAGCTGCCTGAGGGGAGAAACTCCTGTATTCCTTTTATCCACACACACATCTAACATAGAAATGGGCACATGCCCAGTGCTCTCTAAATGTTTGCTAGATAAATTAATAAATATTTCTAATTCTTTATAATAATCGTAACAGAGAAGCTTCCACGTTGCAAGTAGAGACCTGCTAGTCATGGCATCAATTTGTAGGCTGGGGCATAAAAATGCACCTAGTATGCTAGAGTAGTGTTTGGTGAAACTTTTGTTTCAGTTTTGAATATGTAACAGGCTGGTTTGTGGCACAAAAATGTATTTCTTACTGTGGATCATGGCAAAAAAAAAAAAAAAAAAGTTAAAGAAACTGCCAGAGCGTATGCCACAATGTTCCAGGGATGCTGAGCCCCTCATGGACAAAACTAAAGAAGACCCTGGGAACCAAGACTGGCAAATAGGAGAAATAGTAACAAGGTTCAGAAAGGCTTTTCTGCGGATGGTAGGGATTAAAGAAGACATGGAGTCAAGGGGAAGAGTACTCGGGGCCCAAACACAATCCCTCAAACTGCTTATTGTCTGGATAACAAACAGGCACTGCAGGCACGCCTTCAAACCTCAAGCGCCTTCCCTCAGAAAGACACAATGTACTTAATGCCCTGAAATCACTCAAGATTTTCCTCTTGGAATCCCTGTTTTCTCTAGAGGTTTAGATAGTAATAGAAACTCTGTTGCCTACATTCTCTCCCCACTTATTAATTGCAAAAGTTAGATCAGAATCATTAACCTTTGAAGACTTAGTGATAATTTCTTGGAGCAAAATTCGTACACAACGCTTGACAACCATGAGGGGACCATGGGACAACGTCCCATGAAATTGAAATTGCACTGGAATTCTATGACAGCTGACCTTCCCCTCTACAGAGCTCCTATAGAAGCTTTGAGATTGCATTCAAGTGTCTGTGGTCCGGGACCTCTGGGAGTTGGAAGCATTGTCCCTGTGGGAATGTTCAACTTCATGCCCTTGAATCTTACCTTCCTGAGTCTGTAGTGGTGCAGCTTGAATTCTGGTGCTCTGTTCTGCACAAATCCTTCCCACCTTTTTTCCTGGAGCATGGGCCTAAGGCCTGTCTGTCTGCTATTTGTACTTTGAAAAGTGCTTTAATTGGGAAAGTAAAATACAATATCAAATGTTTTTTTTGTGCCTTGTGAAAGTCCTCTAAAGCTTAGCTTAACTCAAAGAGCTTAAATCAATAGCACTGGCCCATTTTCTAATCAGAAGGAATTTAATAGTGATCAGAAAAGCTATTGTCAGTCTGATCAGTGGGACTGTTAGGACTTTAACTCTTGGAAAACAGACTCATGTCAAAATTACGTACTGTTATATTAAATGTCACTCAGAAGGCTATTAAAATCCTTTAGAAAGAAAGTGTTACAGGAGCTCTATCAAAATTACTTTATATGCTGATGAGTTGTCTTCTGGGGGAGAAAGCTAAGGCAAACTTGGAGGTGGGAAGGAGGGAACAGTTCCCTTTTTACCACAATACACCAAAATCAAGAAGGGAGGGTGTTGGTGACTACATCTCTAATTCTGGAAGTCCCCTGAGACACCTCAGTCTAGGGACTGTAAAGTTTACTCTTATCTCTTAAAGCCTAGAAAACCACATGGGTCCATCAGGGGAAGAGAAGCTCACTCCAGGTCACTCCAAGACTCCTTGCAAAGTGTAGGACTAGCTAGCTGGCTCTAGAAACTTCACCCATTAATTATCAGAAGTCCCATGATGATGGTGTTTTCCTCATGTTCATTCCCAGCCACATGCATTTTGGAGGTTCTGCTGAGGATTCAAATCCCAATTGCCCATGGAAAAACAGTTGAGCCTTTGTGAATTGGACCTAATGCTGTTGTTTTAAGGATTAAATTTTCAGAGAGAGAATCATTTAACTGGGGCAAATGGTTGGCCTTTAATGAAACCCTGGAGGAAATGGGGAGGGATGTGGATAAGAGGGAATAAACAAAACAAAAGAAGACCTAATTGAAAAGCTAGAAAAGGAGGAGGAGCAAGACAGTGTTTTTCCTGTCAGTACAGCCAGGCTACCTGCCTGTCTGCACGTGAGGGTTCTTGCAGCAGCTAAAAACACGTGTATAGACAGGGGCATAATGAGTGTGTCTGAGCTTAGGGGAGCCTGTACCTCCAGTTGTATCCTCATATCAGACACTATCCCCCCATCACAGGGCAGCTGGCTTCCTGGAGCCCCGGGTCTTTCCTAAGCCACTGCCACTAAGGCCAGCACAGTTCTAGATGTGAAACCTGCATCCTGAGTCACCATCTGTTGCGGGCGGGAAGCAGCATGTCTACTTGGTACAAATGGAGATCCCATTTCCCCTTCAATTGTTTTAGGAGTTAAGACTTTTATTATCATACTTCACAGGTTTTAACAACTTTGGCTCTTTGAGAAGGCTTTACCCTCATAATAAATGATATTACATGTAGAGCAGAGGCCAAAACACTGATTTTGGTTTTGTTTTTATTTTTGAGAGAGAGAGAAATGGGGGGAGGGAGATCCGAAGTGGGCTCTGAAATGACATCAGTGAGCCCGGTCTGGATCTTAAACTCAGGAACTATGAGATCATGATCTGAGCTGAAGTCAGACACTCAGCTGACTGAGCCACCCAAGTGCCCCCCAAACACTGATTTTATATATTCAAAAATTCACACTCAAAGGCAGTAATTGAGGACGGCTGGCAAGTGGCACCCTGAAGCCAGGACACTGGCTTGGGGTCTCCTCACAGCTTGTGTGCTTAACTGTCTTCATGTACAAAGTGAAGAATCTGATCCAAGCCTTGTCATCTAAAAAATGAGTGACCCAGGGAAATGTCACAATCCCTCTAGTCCTCCCTTTTTTATTCTGTAAAATAAGGACAATAATGTCTAATTCGAAGCTCAAATGTATGTGATGTTTCTAGCATAAGATCTATCACTTTAAGTACTCAGTGGGAAGTTTTACTAAAATGCTTACTGAAAAACTACAAGAAAAAAAAATAGCTCTTGAAAGAAAATTGGGAACACAAAGGAACCAGGAAATATGGCCCAAGTTCTAATACTTGGTCTACAGCAGATGGCTGCTTGTGGGCAGTAGGGTATGCCATGGTCTTGGGCATGACGATGATATCTGGGAGGAGAGGGCCACTGATAGTTAAAACACTTATTATATATACCAAAGGGCCAAACTTAAACATTAAAAAAACATAATTCAACTAAGTAAATTTTAAAAACCTTACTGGCTTTATTCAATGATTCATGAATTGAGTAGCATGCATCTAACAGACAAGAAAGGAGCTCTGAACCTTTCCATGCTCTACATGTAATATACATTTATTTTTTTAATTTATTTTTTATTTTTATTTTTTAAATTTCTTTCTGAGAGAGAGAGAGACAATGTGAGCAGGGGAGGGTCAGAGAGAGGAAGATACATAGTTGGAAGTAGGCTCCAGGCTCTAAGCTGTCAGCACAGAGCCCAGCGCAGGGCTCGAACCCACAAACGATGAGATCACGACCTGAGCTGAAGTCGGACATTTAACTGACTGACCCACCCAAGTGCCCCTGTAATACACATTTAATAGGAGTCTAAAGCCTTCTGAAAAGCCAAAGAGATTAAAACCTGTGAAATGTGATGCTAAAGGTCTTAAAGTCTATCCAGGGAGGGATCTGTATGGTGCTATTCCTTGTCCCTATTGTAACTTAAAAGGAAGCTTTCCAATGCTCAGAGCCCTTGTTGGTCTGCAAATAATAGAGGAGGATGTCTTCAAATTCCTTTCAGCAAAAACCCACTTGGGTGGCCCTAACGTTGACATCCAAATGGAAAACTACATCCACAAAAGGAAAAGTGATGATATCTACATCATAAATCTGAAGAGAACCTGGGAAGCTAAAGATTGAACATGATGGAGAAGAAGGGGGACCTGAAGTTCCCTCATCCTTCAAACACAGCAGTGTTAAGGCCAAAAGACTTTGAATTCCAAGAGTCTGGGCTGCACAGTGATAGAGACATCTCCAGGGGCCCACGGAACAACCTGGCAAGACATAGATGTGTCATTGTGAACCAGAAGAGATAAAACAGGCAGTATAGGCATGGAGGGAAGGGATACCCTTCTGTGGAGAAACAAATGGAAGAGAAAGAGAGGCTGTGGAAGTATAGGACTTGTATTTGGACAAGAAAAAAACCAGAGCTAGGTACAGAGAAAGATCCAATCTCTAGAGATTGGGGCCAGCTGCCCTGCTTGTGCACGTGGGGAGGAGGGGAGCCAACCCCAGGCTCGGTAACTAGTTCAGAGGCACAGTCTGTTGAGGGAGAATGCAATCCCCACCCTTGAGTGTTGTGGGAAGAAGGTATATAATCATTCCAGGGACAGAGGACTCTGCCTGCATCTGTATTTATCAGTGGGACAAAGTGGCACTTTCCTGTAACTGGAAAACATGGAGTGGAACCTTTTAAGACATGGGAGTTTAAATCTCAGTCAAGTGCCAGGGAGGCACAGGAGTCAAGGGAGTGGGATAAACCACCTCGTTTGTGCCCATGAGGCACTGTGAAGACACCGTTTGGTGGTGGCACTTCCCTGGAATTGGGGCATGCAGAGTGGGACCCTTTAGGACATCTGCTTTTGAACCCCATAAAAGCCACAGGGAGGTTGTGGAGTGAATAACAAAACAGACAAACGGCCTACTTCTGCCACACAGAACTGTGAGGACTACCTAAAAAGAGTGATTTGAGACACCTGATATGGGGAGGAGAGACTGGGGTGTCCCCATTTTTCTCCCAAACACCAACAAGGCAGGGCTTCTGGAAATGGACAACCGGCCCTCAATGGAGGTGGGACCCGCCTACAACAAACCACACCCCTTCTGCCTGGTAAGTGCATATCTAGTAGAGCCTGATGGACACTGAGGAACCAGACAGCTTCTACTCTGGACCAGCGCTGCCACCAGTTCCCAGACACCAAGAAGCTTTGCATTTTCTGATTTAATTCCTTGACAATTCTTATATAATTTTTTAGGCATTTTTCCTTATTTCTTCCCTCCTCTATTCTGGTTATTTTGGTTCTAGGTGGGTTTAAGCAGACATATTTAATCTATTCTCTTTATACCTGTTCTACATCTCCTTCTTTATTTTCCACGCTTTCTCTCTGTATTAAGCCATATAGTTTCTCTACCTGGTCAATTTTGTTTCATTCGCTGTTTCTCCATGCCTGTTGCTTCTCTCATTGTGTGGCATAAGGACTCTTCCATCAACAATGCCACCACCCTGTTGTCTTTTGTTGTTGCTATTTTTTATTAACAGGGCTACTTCAATGAACAAATCAAACCACACCTAGTAGAGGGTCCAAAACATCATTAAGAGTAGGGAGATAAAGCAACCAGAGTCACAACAACAGAGAGCAAGTAACACACTCCAAAAAACACCTCCTAAAGGGCCAGACCCTCAACAGTGCTTGACCCCTCTTTAATATAGTAGTGCTCACAAGCGCAACACACATAACAAGCTTTTAAAGCATAAAAAGGACAGAAAACTAGCCAGAATGATGAAATGGAAGAATTCTCAAAAGAAATTCCAGGAAGAAATGACAGCTAAAAACTTGACCCAAAGAGATATAACCAATAGAAGTGACCAATAATCTAGAATGATAGTCATAAAACTAATCGCTGAGCTTGAAAAAAGCAGAGAACAGCAGAGAATCTATTGCTGCAGAGATCAAGGAACTAAAATATAGTCATGAGAATTTAAAAAGCTGTAAATGAGGTGCAAAATAAGTAGAGGTGGTGACACTGAGAATTGAAGAGGCAGAGGGGAGAATAAGTGAAATAGAAGGTAAATTTATGGGAAAAGATAAAGCTGAGAAAAAGAGAGAGAAAAAATTCTGGACCACAAGGAGAGAATTAGAGAACTAAGCCACTCAATGAAATGGAATAATATCTGTTTCATAAGAGCTCCAGAAGAAGAAGAAGAAGAAGAAGAGAGAAAGGGACAGAGGGTATACTTAAACAACTCATAGCTGTGAACTTCCCCAAAATCTGGGGAAGGAAACAGACATTGAAATCCAGGAGGCACAGGGACTCCATTCAGATGTAACTTGAATCGATCTTCTGCACAACGTATCATAGTGAAACTGGCAAAATACAAAGATAAAGAGAGAATTCTGAAAGGAGCTATAGGGATGAATGGGCCTTAACCTACAAGGGTTGATACATATGGGTATTCAGCAGACCTATCTGCTGAAACCTGGCAGGCCAGAAAGGACTGACAGGATTTTCAATGGACTAAGTAGGAAAAATAAGCAATAAAGACTCTTTTATCCAGTAAGGTTGTCATTCAGAATAGAGGGAGAGATCAAAGTTTTCCCAGACAAACAGAAACTGAAGGAGCTCATCACCACTAACCCAGCCTCATAAGAGCGCCTAAGGGGGAGGCTGTGAATGGAATGTTGCAAAGACCACGGAGGATCAGAGACATCACTATAACCATGAAACCTACAGATAATACAATGACTCTAAATCCATATCATTCCATGATAACACTGAAAGCAAATGGACGAAATACTCCAATCAAAAGAAACAGGGTATCAGAATGGATTAAAAAACAAGACCCATCTATTTGTTGTCTACCAGAGACCCATTTTAGACCTGAAGACACCTTCAGATTGAAAGTGAAGGGATGGAAAACCACCTTTCACGCTGCTGGAAGTCAAAAGAAAGCTGGAAGAGCCGTTCTTACAACAGACAAACTAGATTTTAAACCAAAGGCTATAATAAGAAGTGAAGAAGGGCATTCTATCATAATTATGGGGTCTATCCATCAAGAAGAGCTAACAATTATACATGTTTATGTACCCAATTTGCAAGCTCCCAAATATATAAAACAATTAATCACAACCATGAACACTTTTCTTGGTAAGAACATAGTACATGCAGGGGAATTCAACACTCCACTTATAGCAATGGACAGATCATCTAGAAAGGAAGTCAATAAAGAAACAATGGCCCTAAATGATACACTGGACCAGATGCCCTTGACAGATATAGTCAGACTTTTATTCCTAAAGAAGAAGTATACACATTCTTCTTGAGTGCACATGGAACATACCCCAAGACAGATCACTGACTGGGTCACAAAACATCCCTCAGTAAATATAAAAGAATTGAGATCATACCATGCACATTTTCACATCACAATGGTATGAAACTTGAAATCAACCACAGGAAAATGTTTGGAAAACCTCCAAATGCATGGAGGTTAAAGAACATCCTACTAAAGAATCAATGGGCCAACCAGCCAATTAAAGAAGAAATTTAACAATATATGGAAACAAATGAAAATGCAAACACAACCGTCCAGACCCTTTGGGATGCAGCAAAGGCAGTCCAAAGAGGAAAACACATTGTAATCCAGGTCTATCTCAAGAAACAAGAAAAATCCCCAATACAAAATCTAACAGCACACCTAAAGGAACTAGAAGCAGAACAGCAAAGAAATCTCAAGGCCAACAGAAGAAGAAATAATAAAGATCAGAGCAGAAATAAAGAATATAGAATCAACAAATAAAACCCAAAAACAAAGAGTAGAACAGAGAAATGATACTAAGAGCCGGCTTTTTGAAAAAATAAACAAAATTGATAACCCCCTAGCCAGACTTCTCAAAAAGAAAAGAGAGAGGACCCAAATTGTTAAAATCAGGAATGAAAATGGATTTATCACAACCAGCCCCTCAGAAAACAAGCAATTTTATGGCATATGAAAAATCATATGCCAACAAACTAGATACCCTGGAAGAAATGGACAGATTCCTAGATGCACACACACTACCAAAACTCAAATGGGAAGAAATATAAAATTTGAACAGACCTATAACTAGTGAAGAAATGGAGTCAGTTATCAAAAATCTCCAAACAAAGTAGAGTCCTGGGCCAGATGGCTTCCCAGGGGAATTCTACCAGACATTTAAAGCAGTGTTAATACCTATCCTTCTCAAGCTCTTTCAAAATTAGAAACAGAAAAAAAGCTTCTGGACTCATTCTATGAAGCCAACATTGCCTTGATTCCCAAACCAGACAAAGACCTCACAAAAAAAGGAGCATTACAGGTCAATATCCCTTATGGACACGGATGCATAAATTCTCAACGAGATAGTAGCAAATTGAATTCAACAGTATATAAGAAGAATTATTCGCCACAATCAAGTGGAATTAATTCCTTGGCTGCAGGGCTGGTTCGATATTCAAAAATCAATCAATGTGATACATCAGATTAATAAAAGAAAGGATAAGAAACGTAGGATCCCGTCAATAGATGCAGAAAAAGCATTTGACAAAATACAGCCTCCATTCTTTTTTTTTTTTTTTTAATATTTTTATTTATTTCTAGGAGGGAGGGAGAGATAGCGTGAGCAGGGTAGGGTCAGAGAGAGAGGGAGTCACAGACTGAAACAGGCTCCACGCTCTGAGCTGGCAGTCAGCACAGAGCCCGACGCGGGGCTCGAACCCACAAACCGTGAGATCATGACCTAAGCGAAAGTCGGACGCTTAACCGACTAAGCCACCCAGGTGCCCCAACAGCCTCCTTTCTTAATAAAAACCCTCAAGAAAGTCAGGATAGAAGGAACATACCTAAATCATCATAAAAGCCATATATGAAAAGCCCACAGCCAATATTTTCCCAACAGGGGAAAACTGAGAGCTTTCCCCCTGAATTAGGAATACGACATGGATGTCCACTCTCACCAGTGTTGTTTAACATCGTGTTGGAAGTCCTAGCATCAGCAATCAGAAAACAACATGAAATAAACGGCATCAAAATTGGCAAAGAAGTCGGACTTTCACTTTTTGCAGATGACATGATACTCTACCTGGGAAACCTGAAGACTCCACCGAAAGGCTGCCAAAACTGATACATGAATTCAACAGTCACAGGGTACCAAATCAATGTACAGAATTGGTATGTTGAAAACTATCGAAAACTTATGAAGGAAATTGAAGAAGACACAAAGAGATGGAAAAACATTCCATGCTCACGGATTGGAAGAATAAATAATGTTAAAATGTCACTACTGCCCAAAGCTATCTACACACTCAATGCAATCTCAATCAAAATTGCACCAGCATTCTTCTCAAAGCTAATGCAAACAATCCTAAAATTGGTATGGAACCACAGAAAAGCCCAAATAGCCAAAGAAATGTTGAAAAAGAAAACCAAAGCGGGAGGCATCACAATCCCAGACTTTAGTTTTTACTACAAAGCTGTAATCATCCAGACAGTATCTGGTATTGGCACAAAAACAGATATATAAACCTATGGAATAGAATAGCGAACCCAGAATGGGACCCACAAATGTATGGCCAACTAATCTTTGACAAAGCAGGAAAGAGTATCGAACGGAAAAAATACAGTCTCTTTAACAAATGGTGCTGGGAGAACTGGACAACATGCAGAGGAGTGAAACTACACCACTTTCTTACATCAGACAAAATAATAAACTCAGAATGGATGAAAGACCTAAATGTGAGACAGAAAACCATCAAAACCCTAGAGGAGAAAACGGGCAACAACCTCTTTGACCTCAGCTGCAGCAATTTCTTGCTTCCCACATCTCCAAAGGCAAGGAATTAAGGGCAAAAGTGAACTATGGGGACCTCATCAAGATTAAAAGCTTCTGAACTGCAAAGGAAGCAATCAACAAAACTAAAAGGCAACTGCTGGAATGAGAAAAGATATTTGCAAGTGACATATCAGATAAAGGGTTACTATCCAAAATCTATAAAGAAGTTACCAAACTGAACAGCTGAAAAACAAGTAACCCAGTGAAGAAATGGGCAGAACACATGAATGGACACTTTTCAAAGAAGACATCCAGATGGCCAGCAGACACATGAAAAGATGCTCAGTGTCACTCATCATCAGGGAAATGCAAGCCAAAACCCACACTGAGATACCACTTGACACCAGTCAGAGTGACTAAAATTAACAACTGAGGAAACAACAGATGCTGGCATGGATCTGGAGTAAAGGGAACCCTCTTGCACTGTTGGTGAAATGCAAACTGGTATAGCTGCTCTGGAGAACAGTGTGGAGGTTCCTCAAAAATTAAAAATAGAACTACCCTATGACCCAGCAATAGCACTACCAGGAATTTATCCAAAGGATACAGAAGTGCTGATTCACAGGGTCACATTTACCCCAATGTTTATAGGAGCACTTTCAAAAATAGCCGAATTATGGAAAGAGTCTAAATGTCTATCAACTGATGAATGGATAAAGAAGATGTGATTTATATGTACAATGGAATATTACCTGGCAATGAGAAAGAATGAAATCATGTCATTTGCAGCAACTTGGATGGATCTGGAAGGTATTATGTTAAGTGAAATAAGTCAGTAAGAGAAAGACAGATATCACATGTTTTCACTCACGTGTGGACCTTGAGAAACTTAACCAAAGATCATGGGGGAAGGGAAGGGAGAAAAATGGTTACAAAATCAGGAAGGGTGGCAAACCATAAGAGACCCTTAACTGCAGAGAACAAACTGAGGGTTGGTGGCATGGTAGGGGAGAGGGAGAAATGTGTGATGGGCATTGAGTGTGGCAGTTTTTGGGATGAGCACTGGGTGTTGTATGCAAGAGATTAACCACAGGAATCTACCCCCAAAACCAAGAGCACACTGTACCCACTGTATGTCAGCCAACTTGACAAGAAATTATATTAAGAAAAAAATAAAGAGAGGAAGCAATCATTTAATTATTCCATTAATATTATGGAGCATTGTAGAGCAAGGCCCTAGGGCATGTCCACATCCTTAAGGAATTTCAGTCACTAGGTAAATGATTTTCCAGTATGGCTGAACCTTTGGGAAACAATTTCTTTTCAAATAAACTGAAGGTCAATTGTACATCCACATAAAAGACCCCATGTAGGTGCTGTTGGAAGACTGTGGAGGTGAAAAATGCTTCTGTGGAACTCCAGTGTAGTGCAGGATCAGCAGAGAGTAAGGGGGGCAGGCCATTTGTGGAAGAAGGGACCAAAGTTGGATTGTGGGAATAGTAGAGAGGAAAGAGGGGCTTTGGGAAGATTGGCCAATATAGTTGGAGGTTTGTGTTCTTAGTTTATTACTTTTCCCTAACTCCTTCACTCTGTCCTTGGCTCCTCTTGCTTTGAAGAGAAGCCTGTGTTTCTACCTGAGTCACCACATGAAAATGAATACTAGATAAAACTTGAGCTTCTGTGTGCTTCTGATCTAGAGAAGTCATTCTGATGCTAGGAACAGATATCCATTCATTTCAGATCAAATGAAAAGGAGGTTTCCTGAGAGTTAAAAGAGTCTCGAAGAACCCAAGTAGAGCTGAACCTAGAGACATTAACTTGGACCTGGACAGTTGTAATTCAAGATCTCTCTCCCGGGGTACTTGGGTAGCTCAGTCGTAAGGTCATGACCTCACGATTCATGAGTTTGAGCCCCATATCTGGCTTTGCACTGATAGTGAGGAGGCTACTTCAGATTTTCTGTCTCCTTTTCTCTCTGCCTCTCCCCTGCTCATGCTCATTCTCTATCTCTCAAAAATAAACACTTAAAATTAAAAAAAAAATCTCTTTCCTTTCTCTCCTCTCAGGTTGCGATGTCTTTTGGACTGCCTCTTTATGTATATCTGTGGCATGTCTCCCCTGTTGCCCATCTATTCCTTTTTTTTTTCTAAGTTTATTTATTTATTTTGAGAGAAAGAAAGAGAAAGTGCACATGAACGGGGGAAGGGCAGAGAGAGGGAGGGAAGAGAGAATCCTAAGCAGGCTCTGCCCTATCAGCTCAGAGCCCGACACAGGGCTCAATCTGCTGAAACTTGAGATCCTGACCACAGCCAAAATCAAGAGTCAGGTGCTTAACTGACTGAGCCACCCAGGAACCCCAAGCCTATCTCTTCTTGATTTGTTTTAGTTTCTGCTTACCTGTTATTTTGGGTTGAATTGTGCCCCCTGCCATCCATATGTTGATGTCCTAATGTCCAGTACCTCAAAATGTGACCTTATTTGAAGATAGGGTCAGTACAGGCATAATTAGTTAAGATGAGGATATTATAGTATATATAAGCTGTGTCTTTATAAAATGGGAAAATAAAGGCAGAAATTGGGGTGCTGAAGCAGAAGTCAAAGGATGCCAAAGATCACCAACACACCACCAGAAGCTAGAATAGGAGCATGGAACAGATTCTCCCTTACAGTCCTTAGGAGGAAACAACCTGGTTAATACCTTGAACTTGGACTTTTGTCACCCAGAACTGTAAGAAACCATTAAGCCACCTGATTTGTAGTATCTTATGGCAGCCCTAGCAAACTAATTCACTCTTCATCTTGACTTGTTCCTAGCTTTGGCTTCCTTGGTAGATCTGCTCATCCTAGAGTGGAGCACAGACTGACCATGGACCCTGAGTCTGTTAGCTTACATTCCCACAAGAGAATCTGATAACCTAAGCTCACCTGTTTGTGGATGACCCACCACTGAGCCTGGGCTCATCGGTGTGAGGGGAATGGATTGCATCCTCTGCCTAAACTAGTCACCCAGTTTTCTGTCCACTATTGGGGTTGTGTGTGGGGCGGGGGGCGAGGCAAGTAGCCAGAGAAAGGATGGAGCATCCAAAAATGTAGCCCCATATACAGCATTCTTTTCCTTTTAACATATTCCCAGAGCCCCAGTTCTGAGCCTGAACAGGAGAATAACTGAGAGAAAAAGAGATATTTACAGAAGCCCTCACTGCTCAGTTCCCTTATCCATGAAATTTTTAAAACATGTAATGTGATAGGTCTCATGCTAGCTGCTGGGAATATAAAGCTAAAGAAGATACTACTTTTCTAAAGGAGTTCACAGCCAAGAGAGGGAGACAGACAATAAAAATAAACATTTGTTTTACTAGATGCTTACTGTTCCTGAACTGCTTTACAAGCATGACACAATATGATCCCCTTAGCATCTCACTGGGGTAGGCCTCTCTATCTCTCTTTTATGTATGAGGAAGCTGAGCCCCACAGAGATTAAGTGCACCTTCTGGAGAGCACCTTTCTGGCATCAGTGGAGGGTACAAGGCAAAGTAGGCTCTTGTGGAGAAGGCTGGACATGAAGTGAAGGGTCATGTGGAGGGGTCAACAGCCTTGAACATCAGGCTGAGGAGTATGGAGTGAGAATATTAGGGACCACAGACATTTTTTTTTTCCACATTGGCATGATCTAAGCTTACTTTAAGAAGATTCCTCCAGCAGCCTTATGAAGATGAAACACAGGTCAGAGATTGGGTGCAGGAGAATATTATGGAGAGTTGAAGCAGAAAGAACTGAATCAAGGGAGTGACAAGGGACTTAAAGACAAGAAACTCGGGATATAGGATAAAGAAGATATTTTCTATGTAAAAACCAGGGAGAGAGAGGAATGGAAACATCTGGGGTCTCCCCTGCATTTCTCCTATAGGTGGCTCTAAAATGTGACTCTAATCTAAAATTCCCATTTCTAATCCCCACCGAGCCCCACCCCCAGATTGGCCTGTACATACACACATGTGGACACAAACACACTACTCTGACCTATTGTGGCATCTAGTACTTTTATTTTACTGGAACAGTCTCTTTGACATGAAAGAAGGTAATCAGAATATCTTTATCAGGAAGGCAAGAACTGTTTATATTCTTGACCTGATTCCAAACACCCAGCAAATCCCTGGAGAGCAATTAATTAAATGGTTATCTGTGTGTCTGGCTTAGAGATTTCTCCCATCCTCTCTCTCAGTCTTTGTCTCCGTCCTCCCTAATCTTCCCTCTCCCCCTTCCCCCACATTGTACCTGCTGGTTAAGAAGCTAAATTTTATTTCCCTTGGTGGTGGAACAGTGCTTTGTTTTTTAAAGACACTCACAATCTAAAAGCTTTATTTTTTTTCTCTTTGTTAACTGCGTTGTTGCTATATTTAGTAATTTTATTAAGGAGATAATTTACATAAATTCCATACCAGAGCCCTGCTGAGTAGCAAACTAACTAATTCTATTCTTCTTATTAGGGAAAATAGACAAACCAAATGAGATTTAAAGACTAGACAGATGAATTTGCGTCTGAGCTGAAGTCAGGCCTGGAACCTCAGGACACGTGTCTGGGGATCTGAACAACAGAACACTATGTTCCATATACCAGCAACAGTTGAAAGAAGGGGAATAGATTTCAATAAAGGGATATAGAAATGCAGCATCAAGAATTCACCTGAGGCACAGTTGGACTCTCTTTCAGAAGAGCATCCACAGATCTAAAATGGAAATGTCCATCTTTTATTCTCCCCCGAGCAGGTCACAAGCACAGTTCACAAGTGCCAACGGAGAGAGGGGTCTCGTGGTCTCCCCAAGTGTTTCTGCGTCTGTTTGCTTCAGAAGCACCACCCACCCCCTATGGCAGAATGGACCAGGTCTGTTAGACAGACTCCTTGAATCTCTGTGTCAACACTAAGTCTATATATGTGGGCTTCTTTTTTTTTCTTTCATAGTTTATTGTCAAGTTGATATCCATATAATACCAAATGCTCATCCCAACAAGTGCCCACCCCCCTTCCTAAGTACAAGGGAACCCCACTCTCAACGAAGCCAAGAAATGAAAAAAACTGATTTGTATCAAAGACATCAAGGGGGGTTATTAGCTTTACAAAAAAGACAAACTAGAGGATTCTTTTAAATGCCCAGCTCCCTCAGTGCATTGGAAATAAGATTCAATTTAGAAAAAATTCAACTGATACACAACTTTTGAGAATGCTCTGCTGGTGAAAAGAAGGCACAGCAGGAACTAGACACTGATGATGATTAAGAAAAGGAAGCAGACATAATTTTCTTCCTTCCCAGTAGGACTGATATTAACATGTAGTAAGGGCCCAGTACATGGCAAGTACTTTCAAATACCTTCAGCATGTTGAGTCCTCATGGTAACTCTGGGAGAAGGTTATTTGCTTTTCCTTACAAATGAGGAAACTGAGGCTCATAGAGGCTTACCTATAGGCAGTGAGGCAGAATTGGAACTTGGGTTTTTTGCCTCCTAACCCCTTCTTCTACTCCACATTTCCCTCTTCCTCAGAGACACCTTTCCATAGAAATTCAAGGCCAGTTCCCCTTCTCTAAATAAACCCAGGAACTGACATGACAAGCAAAGTCCCCTCAAAGTCAATATACTCTTCTTCCAGAAAAGCAATTGGATCATCCAGGACCCATTCTCCACCCGAACTATTAAAGGCTTTTAGGAATTTTACAGGTTCCTGACTTGTCTAGGCTCACAATCCAGGTCCCTCCCTCTGACTTGGATTTACCCTCATTCCTCTTCCTTACCTCCTTTCCCATCATCTCCCAGATGTACTAGAAAGGAAGCCCCTGGCCCACTATTATACCTATATTTTCCTTTCCTCAACGGACTGGGCTTTCTTGGGCTCAGACAAGAACTTTTCATCCTTCCCATTTGCTGAATGGCTGGTGTTCTTGGCTAGTCTGGATGACCTCAGATGACACTGTGGTTCTCCAGGAACTAAGAGGGAAGAATATTTGCTCGCCCACCAGAGCTGAGGCTGGGATGAGGCTAGAGAGGTGCCAAAGATGCAAAGTTCAAGGCCGTATTCCTCTGTGAGGCCAACCCTATGTTTATGTATCCCTGAGAGAAAAGCCTCCTTCAATTTCGTGCCATAGTACCTCTCTTGCTTCAATCACCCCAACTCCATGATGGACACCCATATCTCAGATATCACATGCTCTTACACCCAGAAGTGTCTTTAAAGTTTGTTTGTCTAATGGCTTCTAAACTTTTTCAGCAAACCAACATTTTTGTGGAAGCCCAAGTAGGAGAGTTTCTCTGATGACTAAAACCTGTGGTCATGATATACAACCAAAGTCATTACTGAATAAGGATGGAGCCCCAAGCCTCCCAGGCCACTGTCACAGCAAACCCATCCTCTACTAGCCAAGAAACACTCAGGTCTCTGTTGCTGAATTTTATCACATAGAGGAGACATGGGCTCCCTGGTACACAACCAGGTCTATCTGAAACACAGTCTCCAGGAGACAATCACAGGAGTGAGGGACAAAGTCAGTGGGAAATCCATCTTTCCTGAAATACTTCGGAGACACTGCCTCCTGTCAGCTCTCAGTCAGCTCCAATATCTTCATTATGAAGGCTTTAGGTCTTGCTGTGTTTTCCAAAAAGGGTGATCACAAGGAATGACAAAACAGGCTTCCATCCTCTGCAAGGCCTACATGCCTGGCTCCAGTTTCCAGCCCAGGGACATCACCCTCTCCCCATGTTCCCTCCCAAGATAGCTATAAGCCAAACAGTAGGGGAAACCATACAGCCTTGTTTTTTGTCATTTACTGAGAAACATTATTGTTATCTTATTTCCCAATCTATTTTAAAACTATTTGTGAAGGCTGTTGAGCCATCTGAGGGAAAAAGAAAACATTCCAGCAACAGCTAATCGACTCTTATCCTTACTGGCTTTACGCTTTTCTGTTCAAGCAACATTACTTTTTGTTTTGTATTGGTTTGTTTTGTTTTGTTTTAACTGAGCTATGGAGGGGCAAGAACAGGGCTCAAAGAATTTAAGCAGGAAACTAGAGATTCAAGGCCTGGGAATAATAGCTCCAGCTCTCTCTGCTATATGAAGGAGATGCTTTTCTGGGCAAAGCATTCCAACTCTTTCTGCCTGTGTGTCTCCCTGAACAAGCCCAATTTTTCTCTCAGCAGAGGCGTGGCCGCAGTTGACCCTCACAACCAACACAGAAGCTTTGAGTTTAGGTCGGGGGAGGGGGGGTGATACTGAGCAACTGGGTTGTGTGATAATCCCTCAGTTCAATGATCCCTTCCCCTCTCAGCCAGAAGACCTGGAAGTTTTAAGGTGACCTCAGTTTGAATCTAGCCCTCATTTACCCATGATCCCTGGTCGGGGGCCTCAGTTTCTTCATCTGTTGAGGAAGGGAGAGCAGGCATCTGCCCACAAGCAGAGAGTACAGGAAACTTTTACTAAGCACGTGTATGGTCCTCAACATTCACTTTACTTGTTTTGTTTTTTTTTATCCAACCTTCATAATTTTATGAGGACAGCATTATAATCTTCACTTTATAGGTAACAGCTTTGAGGCTCAAAGACATTACACAACTTACCCATGGGCTTACATCTATTAATCTCAAGACCTTCTTAAAAACTCTTTGAAGTCAGGGACACCTGGGTGGCTCAGTCCATTAAACATCCAACTTTGGTTCAGGTCATGATCTCACAGCTCGAGGGTTTGAGCCCCACATCAAGCTCTATGCTAACAGGCCTGGAGCCTGCTTCAGATTTTGTCTCTCCTCCTCTCTCTCCCTCCCCTACTCATGCTCTGTCTCTCCTTAAAAATAAATAAAAAATTTTTTTAAAGTTCTTAAAAGTCACAAGAATAATAACATATTACAAAATAGATCTAGCCCAGTGCAAACTTTGGACTGCATGCAGTCTCAGCTTCCCATGGTTGTAAGCTTCAAAATCCAAATGGCCTTTCTCTGACAGTTTTTTCTTTTCTTTTTTTTTTTACAAATAGTTTATTGTCAAATTAGTTTCCACGTAACACCCAGTGCTCATCCCCACAAGTGCCTCCTCCATGCCCATCCCCCCTCCCCCCCCACATCCATCAGTCCTCAGTTTTTGTCAGCATTCAAGAGTCTCTCATGGTTTGCCTCTCTCCCTTTCCCCCACCATGTCCGCCCTTCTTCTCCCCCTTGTTCCTCAGTTAAGTTCCTCCTAATCCTCCTATAAGTGCAAACATATGATATTTGTCCTTCTCTGCCCTCTGACAGTCTTTTCTTACCCTTCCCCACACCCCCTCCACCAGCTTATGGCACCTGGGAACCTCTGGGAGCAGTGGGGTGGCCTCAGTAGAGTCCAACTATACTTCTCTATGTTCCTGAATTGAGGGAAAGACTTCTGTGGCTTTGAATAGCCACCAGCAAGTAAATTTGGGGACCTGGGTCCAGAGAATAGATTTTCTACACTTTTGTTCCTATGGCTGTCTTGGCCCAGAATTCCCATTTTCTCCTACCAGCCTGACCAAGTGACCTCCTTCAGGACGAGACTCACAAAGCAACTCCTCTGGGAAGTCACTGCAGGTCCCTTCCCATTGGGCCCTGGCCCTCCTGTGACGTCTAGGGTAGGCCTCTTCTGAGACAGTCAGATGTGGAAGAGAGAACCAAGTACATTGGAATGCCCTTGATGCTACAGCAGGGACAGTGGTTTACTTTATTTTTGTAGAATCAACCTGTAAGAGGGGAGCAAACATCACCTGTGATGTGGAGGAACGGATTTTGAACATAAAGGCAAACACATGGCTTCTAGACACAATGGGATTTCTTACAAGCTGTAGGGCCTCTCCAAACTCCTTCACCTGTGAGGACTTTATCACCGAAGAAGCAAAAGGAATTTGAAAAATACTGTAGTCTTTTGAGAAGGATACCTACAGATATTTCTGTTGGATATAACAGGTGTTCAGAGGAGAAAGGGTGTCCCTTCTTGTGGAGTAAGAATTGAAAACATGGTTAGTGAGAAACTCATGAAGAGATGGCCTTGAATCAGACTTTAAAGCACATGTAGGATTTATAAATGCTGACATGGGGATAGGGTGGAAGAGGAGGTCAGGTGAGAGAGTAATGAGACCAAACATTGAGAAACTGTCATCAATTTTGTCATCACATTTTATTGAGCAACTATTATGTGCCAACCACTGTAGTGACTCAGGAGACACCATCTATTGTAAAGTGAGGTACATGGCTTGTAGAGCTGAGGCCTGGAACCAGAAGAGGTGCTGTCCTTCCTCATGGTCCCAGAGTACCTTGTAGGGTCCCCCGAGTCACTTACTTTAAAAAAAAATTGCCTCCAAACATTTCTATCCTCCCTAAAACTCCAGCCAGGAAAGTTGGCTGCAAATGCCAATTTGATGTGAGCTGTTCAAGAGTGAAGTATAGAAGCAACAATTCTCAAGAATCTGCAGGTCTGAGCCCCTTCCTCTCCCTGCCTGCCCTCTCACACCTCTGGACCCGAGGCCATTGGTGCATTCCTCGGTAACTTGCAACCACCACAGTGCTTCCATTTGTACCTCACTTTATAACAGATGGTGTCTCCTGAGTCACTATCTCCTCACTTTAACCCAAGAAGGAAAGCTAAGCAGTAATGGAGACCCCATTCTACAGATGAAGAAAACAAGTTTTATCTCACAGGTGGGGGTGTTAGTTCCAACAGCTTGTGAGGGGAGGAGAAGATCCAGTGCCACCTTGTCTTGCCAGCATCTCTGTTCTTTCTCCCATACCTTCTTGGACTCACACCAGTTGGCCAGGAAAAATAAATAAATGCTAAATTTTCCACTAGTCTGGAAACATTTTTGGCTCTTTCTCTACACAATGCCAACAAGATGAGAAGAAAAGAAATCATTCCATCAATATCTCTGGCTTCCTTGAGTACAATTCTAATTAAAGTTAGACTAACAGGGGCCTTCTGGAAAGGGCTAAAAATAAACTAAGGGCATTTTTGATGGGGGGAAGACTATTTGAGAGGGATGCTGGGATGGAGGGGAGTAGAGTGGAGGGTCCCAGGCCCTAAGGTGACAAAGATGGTGGTGACTTTCAGCACAGGCAACAGCTGCCCCTAGCTTCCATCCCCATTTATTTCTTTTCCTCCTCGTCTTCTCTTTGAATAATGTGTTTTTGCTGCTACTTCAATCTCAGCCCCTGCTCTCCACATTAACATGTATATTGCTTGGTTAAGGGCTATCTGGCCAGTCGGTTCTAAATAACTGGAAAATGACAGGAAGGTGATGGGGGCAGGATGAATGAGTGGCTCATCAAAAGCTCCTGACTGCCTTTGTCATTTATAAACAAGTGCCCAACTGACTTCCACAATTCCATCTTCAACTGCACTCCTTTAAATAGAGTAGGTGGATTAGGAGGAAGTTAACGGAGGACGAAGCGGGAGAAGAAGGGGAAAAATAGTTGGGGAGAGGGAGGGAGGCAAACCATGAGAGACTCTTATATGCTGAGAACAAACTGAGGGCTGGGGCAGGTGGGAGAGAGGGGAGGGGGCTGATGGGCATGGAGGAGGGCACTTGTGGGGATGAGCACTGGGTGTTATATGGAAACCAACTTGACAATAAACTATGAAAAATAAATAAATGAATGAATGAATAAATGAATGAATGAATAAACAAACAAACAAACAAACAAACAAATAAATAAATAAAATAGAGTAGGGACAGCCCAGCCAAGTTCGCCTCCACCTCCATGATCTCTCTCTCCCCGGCCCCAGCCCCTGACTGAGCTGTACTTCCTTCCTCTTTCCTCAGGGCAAAGCACTGAAGGTCACAGCCACTACGCTCAGGTAGCTCACAGTCTCTACAGAGAGATACTAAACCATTAAACCACAACTTTATGTTTGGTGCATTAAGTGCCCAGACACTGCATGGGCAGGGTAGGGCAAGGCACTCTGGGAACACAAAGGGACACTCCATCCAGATGGGTCCTGATCCAGGAAGACTTCCTGGAGCTGACTCCTGATTGGACTGAGAATAAGCAAGTAAATGTTAGCCTGATGAATTAGTACTCCAAACCCAGTATCCTCTCACCCCAGGGGCCATTACATTATGCTGTTCACTTCCCCTCATATCATTTTCCACTTATACACACATACATACACAAACTAATAAATAAATTCAAAGTACGTACATATTTTGGTTATTTGCTTTTTCTAAGCTGTATCTCTCTCTGCTATAAAGTAACCTCCAAGGGACCAAAAACATTGTATCTGGGGCTCCTGGGTGGCTCAGTTGGTTAAGCATCCAACTTCAGCTCAGGTCATGATCACAGGGTTCATGGGTTTGAGCCCTGTGCTGACAGCTAGCTCAGAGCCTGGAGCCTGTTTCAGATTCTATACCTTCCCCTCCCTCAAGAAATAAAATAAAAACATTTTTTAAAAAACATTGTATCTTATTAACTGATATAACTTTAGCATCTTGCATCATGTCTGCCATATAGGAGGAGCTCAATATTATTTTATTTTAAAGGAAGGCATTTCTATTTTTTATGTTTATTAATTTTTTGAGAGAGAAAGAGATTGAGAGTGTGAGGAGGGAAGAGACAGAAAGACAGGGAGACATAGAATCCAAAGTAGGGTCCAAGCTCTGAGCTGTCAGCACAGAGCCTGACATGGGTCTGGAACCCACAAAATGCAAGATTATGACCTGAGCCGAAGTCAGACGCTTAGTGAACTGAACCACCCAGGTGCCCTTCTCAATGTTATTTTCTGAATTAAAGGATAAACAGATGGGTAGGAGAGAGTATTGGAGGCAGAGGGACCAGCATCTCCAAAACCAGGCCCTGCGAGGCAGTGTCGGGCACTAGGGAGTCATTCAGAGCATTCCTGTGGCTGGGGTGAGGCACTGGTAGGAAAAGAAGCAACTAAGGTAGATGTGGGCCAGAGTGGGAAGACCTTGTAAGCTATTTCAAGTTCAGACTTCAAGACAGGGCAATGGGGAGCCATTGAAGGATTTTCAGCAGGGAGTGACATGATTGGGTTTAACCTTAGGAAGACTGGAGGATGAGGAGAGGATATGTTGGAAAGCAAACTGTCCGCTGTTTGCTGTAGTGCAGGACAGAGGCTGAGTTCTGGACCATCTCTGTCTTCCTCCACTGGTGTAGTGGATTTTGAGGAGACAGTGCTGGGCTAGGAGTCAGGGATGACTCTGGGAGGAGACCCCATGCAACCTACAAATCCGTGCTGGTCTGAAAGGGAGAGAGGAGAGTATAGAAAACAACAATTCCCACTTGAGAGTGGGCACTTTTACCTCTGGTTTGATGTCTGCTTGTCTCTTTTTTGCCCTCTGTGGCCAAAATGATCACAATATTAAACAGTCCTAAGCACTCTTTCTGTGTCAAGTTACATGTTCCAGCCAATTGATATGTCTGATTTAATCCCCACAACACACTCTGAAAGCACCAGCTCCACAGTCGGCTCTCAGGACATAATAACTGTGCAGCCATTCCCAGTGCCATCACTAACATTACTGGCTTATCATCATCCATCCTTACAACAGACATGTGAGCTAAACAGGTTGATGTTACCTTCCCTCACTTCACAGGAATAGAACTGAGGTCAGAAGGATCTGTGACTTTCCCAAAGGCACACAGTTAACAAGGAACAGAGTTAAGTGTAGAATCCAGGGCTACAAAGGGAAGGACACTCACAGGGACCAGGCGCTGAGCTACACACTCCCCCATAGCTTCTATTATGCTTCACAAACAAGTAGTGTTATTATCCCCTTTTGGTTTGCAGATGAGAAAATACATTTAGAGAGGCTAAGGGACTCACCCAAAGTCACACAGCAAACACAAGGAAAAGCCGATATTCAATCTCAAATTATTCTGCCTCTAAGGTTCATGTTTTTTCAACTCTGTCACAGTGCTGTGATTCAGTGTCCTAACTCCCTGAATCCATCCCTTCAGTTTACAATTGGGGGGATTTCACCCCCACCCCATTCCTGGCATAAGGTCTAATCCTGAATATTTATTCCCACCTCCTCTGATATGGTATAGAGGAGAGGATGTTTCTGGCTGGGTTGGTGGTCCACAGTGGCTCTGATTTGGGGAGCTGGAATGCCCAGTTGGCCTGCAGAACAATGCCAGGGGCCTTCCTCCACTTGGGGAGAGGAACAAGATAGCCATGTTCACTGGCTTCCCAGAAGAGCTATTGCTGCTTGTGAAATATTCTCCCTTGAAAACTTCAGGCTATGGGTGCAATGCTGATGTTAATTTTCCAAATGCCTACACTCCCTCAGCTCTCTGCACTTGCCACCAGGCAGCACGGGACAGAGCATGTAGTGCTCTCAGTGAAACTGCATATAGGTTCAGACCCAGATCCTCCTCCATGAATCCTGGGTATGTCACTTTACCTCTCTGAGCCTCAGTGATCCTCCTCGTAAAATGGAGGTGTTGAGGCACACTTCCTTGGGCAGAGGCCCACTGGAGTTTACTGCAATGAATTTCTGATCACATGTAGAAAGGCCTCATTAATGAGGCCCTCATTTCTTTCCTTCCTAAGAGATTTAAAGCCTGTAAAGAAGACCCATACTTGTACAAAAGCAGTGCTCATTGTCCATAAGACCAGGATTTGGAGGAGCAACTCCATGCCAGCAATGCAAGCCTGTTCCAGGGCAAACAATGTGTCTGAAGTTCAGCCACTAACCAGCTGTACAACTCTGGGAAAGCTTTAAGGTCCCTTTGTTCTCCTCTCTGAGACAGGAGTCTGGGGCTGATCTCTGTAGCACCTATCAGCTCTCAGGACCACCTCCCGAGACCAGGGACAGGGGTGGTGAGCAAGCCCCAGTAGCTTTCCCCTCCCCTCTTCTTTTTAAAAAGAATATACTCCTGGGGGAAGAAATGCACTACCTCATCATCTATTAAAGATGTTTTCACATCTTATGGGCCACCCTCCTTTCAATCCTGCTACTCAGAAATGTTCAAACCAAACAAAGAGAAAGAACAAGCTAAAGGAAGGAATCCATAGGCTGTTGGATAGAACCATGAATGGTTCATCCTTTTCACTTCCCTCACATGTTGTCATCAAGAAATGTTTAATGAGCACCTGCTGGGTACAAGCTACTTTGCCAGGTACAAAAGAGGTTCCCCAGCCCCCAAAAGCTGATATTTAAGACAGAGCAGTAGGACATATTTTCATGAAGAAATTGCAAATGTAAAACTCAATACCTCCTGGGTGAGTGATAGAGCTATGGAGACAGAAGCATGGGTGGGTTTAGAGTCTTCCTCCCTCTGATCTCTTCCTCCTCCCTCTACCCCTCTTCCTCCCATCTGTCAGCAATCCTGTCTCTCCCTCCTCCCTCTGCTCCTCTCACTCCTTTCTCTGCTCCTCCTTCCTCTACCCCGCCTCCTCCTCCCTTTGCCCCCTCTCCCTCCTCCCTCTGCCTCTGCCTCCCACCAGCAACCCTATCTCTCACATTCTCACCTACCCCCAGAGACTGAGGGCCTCCCAGCTGACTCCCTGCCCAGCCCACCCCTAAAAGTTCCCACAAGGAAGTGCATGCATCCAATCTTGTTTCTCCCATCCTGGTATAGTGTCTCATTTAAGAATAAGGTCCAAATTCCTTAGCAGCTTACTTGTCAAGAAATCCTACTGTCACTGGAGACTAACCTAACCATGAGTGTGCCTCTATTCATTCTTGTCCATTCAGGCTGCTATAGAAAACACCACAGACTGGGTGGTTTAAATAAGACATTTACTTCTCATGGTTTTGGAGGCTGAAAGTCTAAGATCAAGGTGCCAGCCGATTCAGTGTCTGGTGAGAGTCACTTTCTGGTTCATACCTGGTGCCTTCTTGCTGAGTTCTCACTTGGCAGAAGGGGTGAGGGAGTTCTGTGGGGGTATCCTTTGTAAGGGCACTAATCCCATTCATGAAGGCTTCACCCTCATAACCTAATCAGCCCCCAACTAGAATCTGATTCAATGGGTCCAGGGAGAGGCTTGAAATTCTGCATTCCTTTTTTTTAAAATTTCAAGTTTTTATTTAAATTCTAGTTTGTTAACAACAATAGCAGCAACAGAATTTTTGCTATTTAATATTTTTAAAAAGGGGGGGTCGCTGAGTAGCTCGGTCAATTAAGCTTCTGACTGGCTCAGGTGATGATCTTGTGGTTTGTGGATTCTAGTCCCACATCAAGCTCTGTGCTGACAGCTCAGAGCCTGGAGCCTGCTTCAAATTCTGTCTCCCCTCCACCTCTGTCTCTATTTCTCAAAAATAAATAAATATTTTTTAAAAATTAAATTCTAGATAGTTTACATATAAGGTCAGATTGGTTTCAGGAGTAGAATTTAGTGATTTATCACGTATAACACCCAGTGCTCATCACAAGTTCCCTTCTTAATGCACCCACCCCTCCGCCCACCTCCCTCCAACAATCCGCAGTTTGTTCTCTATCATTAAGAGTCTCTTATGATTTGCTTCCCTCTCTCTTTTTTCACCCTTTCCATATGTTCATCTGTTTTTTTCTTAAATTCCACGTATGAGTGAAGTAATATGGTATTTGTCTTTCTCTGACTGACTCATTTCGCTGTAGCTCCAACCATTTCATTGCAAATGGCAAGATTTCATTCTTTTTGATGGCTGAGTAATATTTCTGTGTGTGTGTGTGTGTGTCTGTGTGTGTGTACACATTTGGGCTCTTGCCATAGTTTGGTTATTATTGATAGTGCTGCTATAAACATTGGGTGCATACGTCCCTTCAGAGATTCTGCATTCCTAATAAGTTCTCATGTCTGCCATGCTGCTGGTTCACTCATTTTGAGTAGCAAGGGCCTAGGATACATATAGTGAACAGCTTCCCCCCACCTTTTTAAAAATTCTGTTGCTGCTGTTATTGTTGTTGTTTAACAAACTAGAATTTAAATAAAAACTTGAAATTTAAAAAAAGGGAATGCAGAATTTCAAGCCTCTCGCTGGGCCCATTGAACCAGATTCTAGTTTTAACAAGATCCCTCTTTAATGCACAATAAAGTGTGACAAACTTTGTCTAAGGAACATCTTGTACACAGTGCCTTGCATACTGCAGTCATTCAGAGAGCATTTGACAAGTGAATAAGTGAGTGAATATGGAAAGGGTCATCAAAGGGCACTCACAGCATCACCCACAGCTCTTCCCAAGATTTGGAGATCTTTCTTAGTTGCTTAAACAGAGTCATATACAGAGAAGAAGAAAAAACCTCCCACACTCTCCTCTAACTTTATTTCTCTACCTCCTCCTCCAGAATCAGGCACCTCCAACCTCCCATGGACAGTCATGTCCCAAGCTAAAAAATGTAATTAGAAAAAATAGTTCTTACGGCAGCTCATCCATAACCCACCCCAAAGCCGTGCCCGAGCAGAAGAGGCAGTCCATCAGGGGCTGTGAGTGATGGTCCAGCCAGCGGGCCAAGCGGGGAGGGAGCCCCACTCCCATCCATCATCCATTCTCTTTTGAGAGCTCTGCAGACCTCACAGCAAGGCAGGAATGGCCTCTTCCAGGTCTGTAGGCAGGCCGCTGCTCTTCATCAGCCTCAGCACTGTTTCTCCTCCATGCATCACCCACCTATGCAATTTCCAGGGTCAGAAGACAAACACAAAACCTGCTGGGAAAATCTCCATGAGATACGCCTGTCACCAGGGTGTAACAAGGACGGTGAGTAACCTCTTAACCACCTGCTCGCCACCTGTGATGGTTAATTGTGTCAACTTGACTGAGCTAAAGGATGCGCAGATAGCTGGGAAAACATTATTTCTGGACGTGTCTGTGAAGGCATTTCCAAAAGAAAATAACATTTGAACCAGTAGACTAAGTAAAGAAAATAGTCCTCCCCAGTGCAGGAGGGCATCATCCAATTTGTGGAGGGGCCCAAATAAAACAAAAAGGTAAAAGAAGGATGAATTTCTCTCTCCTTGAGCAAAGACATCCGTCTTTTCCTGCCCACTGACATGGGTGTTCCTGGTTCTCAGGTCTCCAGGCTTGGCTTGGAACGACATCACCAGCTTCCCTGGGCCCTCAGTTTACAGACGGCAGATTATGGGATTTCTCAGCTTCTGTATTTGCATGAGCCCATGCCTCTAATAAATCTTTTTCTATATATCTCTATATATCATTGGTTCTGTTTCTCTGGAGAACTCCAGCACATCACCACACTCTTACCTCAAGCACCTGAGAAACTATATGTGAATTGTTTGCCTGATTATAGAACAAATTGTAATCATCATCCAAAAATCAGCCAGATTTGTGGACCTTTAAAGAGTTACAAAAGTCAGAAGTTATTAAGACCATAGCCCCACATTTATAATAAACCAGTCAACTTATACCACACATTATAAAGAATTTAAAAAATGATGTGATTTATATTACTTTGACTTTTTAGAATCTTTTATCCTTTTCAAATTGCTTTTATATCCATTATCTCCTGAGCTAGGCTGGCAGGAACTATTACCACCATTTCACAGATAGAGGAGCCTGAGGCCCAGAAAGGTTAAGGCTCTTCCAATTTCTTTTTTTTGTAATTTATACCCATCCTATGTTCAGAAAGGATTTTTAGTGACTTAAAATAAAACCATTTAAAAATAAATAAAAATAAAACCATATTTACATAATGATTAGCATTTGAAGTTTAACTATAGAAACATTTCCACATTTGGTCAAAAACTACATGCTGAGAACATGTTAATGACAATTTAAGTGCTGCAATTTATGAAGAAAATCACCATTTTCAGGTTTTATTTGCTCAATAAAATTATATTGAACATTTAAAAAACATTTAACTACTCATACACATGTGAATATAAGATAAAGTATAAAAGAAATCCAGAGCTATATAGGCAAAGGAGGAAAGTTTATGCTGAGAAGCAAGAATTAGCTGTTCACTATAACTAGCTTTAATTTGCCACTGGACTTCCTAGGAGGGAATGTAAAGACGTGAACAAAATGTGTTGCAACTTTATTGTTAGATGAAAGAAAGAGATCATACTTTTTCAGAAGAAACAAATTCCTAGCATTGAGTTGTAAACATTTATCAGTGGAGTATTATAAAAACAGAATTAAGTATGAGGTGAACTCTTCAACAGTTCATGCAGATGACCCACAAACATTCTTCATCTTAAAATCAGCTTCAGGGGGCGCCTGGGTGGCTTAGTCGGTTAAGCGTCCGACTTTCGCTTAGGTCATGATCTCACTGTTCCTGGGTTTGAGCCCCGCGTCGGGCTCTGTGCTGACTGCCAGCTAGGAGCCTGGAGCCTGTTTCAGTCTGTGACTCCCTCTCTCTGACCCTCCCCTGCTCATGCTGTCTCTCTCTCTCTCCTGGAAATAAATAAAACATAAAAAAATAAAAATGAAAAAAAAAGGAACTTTCTCCTTTAAAAAAAAAAATCAGCTTCAGTGCCTTGTCTCAGAATAAATATCTCATAGAGACGTCATAGATCCTTTGATTCCATGTAGCTCCTGACTAAACTCCCTCCTTCCTTTCTCAACCAAAAGTCTGTAAGGATAGTCCACATTTAACTGTGGAGTCATTTCCACACCTACTATTCATTCTTTAATTTGCCCAAACCAAATCCCTGCTGCTACTCTTCCTTGAAGACAGCTCTCCGTAACAACATTCTTACCACCACCCATAGGCATGTTTATACCTTTTATCACTGGATGCTCTCAGTTCCATTCAATATGTTCCTGTCCTCGGTTTGGGGACAGCCCACTGCCTTGGCTTCTTCTTTTCCTGGTACTGTGTGGCTATTTATTCTCTGACTCCTTGGGGGCTTCTCTCTCTCCTGGTGGTGCCCTTGGCTCCCCAGGGGAGCTTAGGCTTTCTCAGGGCATGAACTACTACCCTAAAGTAAGGAGTTCCAAATCTATATCTCCAGCCTGTGTTTTCTGCTTACATCTTCGATAGATTTGCATCCACACAACTGCCCACTGGACCTTTCCAACTGGAGTCCCCAGATCCCTGACTCAATCTTTCCAAACTAAATGACCACTAACTCTGCCCATCTCTGCCTCCCCTCCTCCTTATGCACATCCCTGGGTTCTACCAGAGTCTCTGACTCTGCCTGGGTCTTCCTTTTTTTTCCTTCCATGGAATCAACCAATAAGTGCTGCTACTTTCACTTCTTAAACACTCCTCAACATTCCATCCCCACCCCACAGGGACTACTGCCACAGCCTCCCAGTTCATCTCTTGGGTTCCCTCCAAATCCATTCCTCAGACTGATGCTAGAGAAAATTTAAATCACAATGCATACCTGATACCTTTAAAATTTTGAAATGGCTTATCCCTTATAAGATAAATCCCAACCTTCTCACTGTGGCCTATGAAGTACTGTATTATCTGTCCCTAAATCATCTCTGAGCACTTCCTGCTTAGGATAGCAGCAATAAATCCTCACACATGCCCATCTTCACCAAGAGCAGCCATCTTCCCCTGTCAGGCTTATGCCACACACTTTCTAGCTGCCTGCCTTTGTTTTGGTGGCCTCCAAAAACTAGTATGGCCTGCTTCTTTCTACTCTCCCAGATAGTTTCTGTGACTTAGGTCAGTGGTCCCTCCTCAAGAAGTTTCCTCTAGCCCTCTAGGCAAGAAAGGGGCCTCTTATATTGTTCCATCCATCCTACATCTGTCAATCACCACACTACCACAGTGCCTTTTTTGCTTGTTCATGTGTCTATCTGCGTAAGACAATAAGCAATCTCTATGCTAAACTGCTCAACTGTCCTTTATTCATCTCTGTTATCTCAAGTACACATGCACATGTCTGACGAATGAATGAGTGTGTGAGTGATGAATGAATGAATGAATGAATGAATGGTTTCTTTATAGAGGATTTGGGACTGGAATCCAGATCCCCTTCATTCTACTTCAAAACTCTTTCTCTTCTACTCCTCTGAATTACAGTCCATGCAGCCACATTCTCTCTCTCTTCAACTCTTGCTAGAGAAGGGGAAAGGCAATGTGTAGAGATCAAAGGGATAATCAGGACAGGAAATGTTTCCCCAGCCTAAGCAGCACCCCTAGAAGACTCAGACAAAGGTAGTAATAGTCAACCCTGAGTGGAATAATAGAAAAGCCAGTCTAGCACTCTGGGGACAGGAAAACCATATAAAAGACTTCAGGCAGGAGAGTACTTTGCAAAGCAAGGGAAGAAGGCAGAACTCCAAAATTTGAGAAGCTGTTTAGGAGAAGTTAGGCTAGTTTCAGGAGAGATGAAAAAAGAAATCATGGAGAAGACAAGTCTACAGCCTGAGGTGGGCATTATAGGGATTTTCAAAAGGGAAGTAGAACACAGGGAGGCAGGTGCTTTGGGGACAAGTGGCCCAGAGAGAGAACAGTAGCTTGGTCAGGTGACCACAAGAACCATGAAAACAGAAAAAACTCATGTTCAGCAAGGCATTACTGATAGCAAGGAATTGCCTTTTTAAAAAATCCATCCTCTCTCTTTTTTTTTCTTCCTTTTACTCTTTTTCTTCTTGTTCTCAGGAAAAATGTAGTCAAAACCTGACTGCTTCCTGGACTCAGTTTTAGTAACAAAACTATACTCATAGTATACGAGTTCTGAAGATGGGATGCAAAGATGCATTTGGGAGCATTTGTGCTTTAACGAGTATGTAGCTGAGGGGCCCTGGGTGGGGAGCACAGGGCAAGTGAAGAGACAATGACTGTCACCAGGTACTCTGCCTTTCCAGGAAGCTCCTTCAACCAGCTGTCAGCTAGACACAAAGCTATTCAGGGCTGAGAAGCAGAGAACTAATTTCAGGTTGGAGAGATGCCCTGGCAGGCTGGGTAGAAACTGGGAAATAAAGGAAATACTTCCTCCAAAGTCTATCCTTTCTCTATGACAGTGGCCATCAATCCAGACTGAAGAAATTTAATTCCAGTCTTGGTTTTTCCAATAATTTCCTGTGATCACAGGGGCCCTTTAAGTTTGCATGAATAAGATGACATTACTACTGCAATACCTCCGACTTTGCTATGTTGTGGGGAGGGTAAAGGGAACTGTTGTGAACATCCTTTGAGAACTGTGAGTCCTTGCATTTCTCAGAGTTTATCACAGTGGCTGGTGTGGTCCCTGATCTTTTGGTCCTGAGACTTCCTTTGTGAGTCCTAATAAAGGACCCTGTGTAAACCAGGTTGAAAGCAAGTCTCAGGTCTCAGAGCAGTCTGGATGGCACTGCAACATCAAATTCATTACCAGTGACGATAATATTTTTTATAATTGATTGAGTTTAAAAAGAAATGTACAATTGTGAGCTTCTCAGACCCTCCTTAGGGCTTGAAAATCTTAGGCTCATCTTAACCAATCCCTTCCTGGCATGTAAATTGAAGACCTTAAGCACTGAGATTCCAGCAGACTAAGCTTCACTGTTATGCTTGTCCTAGGATCCATCCACTCTGAAATTTAATTTACCAGGTTTCCAACATTGTGTGAAGCCTGTAGGGGGAGGAACACAGAGATGGGCTCACCAGCTGGGGATGGAGATGACATAGTGGACCTATCCCAAGGACTGAGAAGTGTTGGTCAGTTGGTGCCAATGACTGAGGCCATTGGAGACCAAAGTAGATCAGTGAGGGCAGGATTCCCGTGAGGGGGATTTGTGGAAAAGAAAAAGTTGCCTTGGGTCTTAAAGAATATAGACAGGAGAGGAGAAGGAAAAGAAAAAACAAAAAACAAAGCATTACAAAAAAAGAGAATACGCTCAAAGAAAGGCAAAACATTTCAAATGAAAACCTATTTGAAGTATTAGAAAATGAGAATGGCTGAGTAGGATGGAGCTCAGTTACAAAAGGCTTTAAAAGTTAGGCATGGAACTGGGAGACCCATGATTGAGAGGAACATGGAAAGAGTGTTGGTTTTGGACTTGGCTCACCTAGGTTTGATTCTTGCCTCAATTTATGGATTGGATAGATTTGGGTAAGTTACTCAACCTCAGTTGTTTACTCTCAGATAAGCTCTTGATTTTGGTGTGGTTTATTTGAGATGCCTTGTATCTTATTGTCCCCTGCTTCATTCCCACAGAACAACTCAGCCAACACACAAGACTGTTGGGAGCCATTCTGAGCCCACTAGTCGAGAAAACTCCTGGTGAGGATAAAGCAAGTTTGCACGGTCTCTTGCCAATCAGATGACGACCGATATCCACCCCCACTCAATTATTTCTGCTTGAGCACTGACCCCTAAGGTACCTTGTTGATCAATATCGGGAGGGACTTGTCCCCTTATTCCAGTCCTGGTATGATGTTTGCACCTTGTGAAGGAACTTATTGTGGGAACTTCTTCTTTTGATTATGGGAACAGACATCGTGTCTCCAGAAGGTCCTGTTTCCCTCCATACTTTCCCTTGAGCTATGAACAGGCTAGTGACCCTTACTCATAAAAGATTGACCTTTACATGTACAATTCTGTTTCTACCATTGCGTTAGTCCAGGATGTTCATACAGCTCAACATGTAAATCAACTAACCAAAAATGTGTCTCATGCCTAGTTATTCAAGAAATCATAAAACTAGGCACAAAGGTAAATGCACTCGAAGAGGCTATTCCATGTATTGGAAATGAGCTAAACTCTTTAAAGGTATGGTTGGCTCTCCGGTGCCATAAAGCATACAACTGGAAAATCAAGTCTTGCCCAGAGATAAAGAGCCTAACTTAGAGAGAAGGAACAGATAAGGGCAGAAGATAAGTTACTACATACACCTTTGCTAACTGATGGTGTATAGCAGCCCCTTCCCTAAGGCCTACATTCCACAAACACCTTCCCTTACCCTGGCAGCTCTGATGAGGATGGATAAGAGTATCTACAAATCTATGACTTAATCTTAGCATTATTAAAATGTGAACACCTTGTTATTTTCTTAGTTACTCAACTCACTATAATTGGAGCAGTTCTGCAAGAAGACTTCCATAAAATCTGTTTCTGTACATTTTCCAAAAACATCTTATCACAAAGAGCTATCCACTGTAAAAATTCCATTTCCTGATGCCATGTTAACATTTGACTTATAAATAAAGACACCAAAACCGACAGGATGGGGATGCCTGCCTGGTGATCAGAAAGGATCTCGGGGCTCTCTCACTCTCTCTCTCGCCGACACTGCCCATCCTTCAGGGACCCCTGGACCTGCTGGAGCCGGCCTCCGACACAAGACAGATTAGCTCCTGGTCTCTGGGTAAGATGAGGCCATCTGGGACCCTGGATGAAGGGAGAGTCTTGGGCTGTCAGACTTACTTGCCCTCCAGCAGATGCTAGACAATTTGAATAACAAAGAACGTCAAGGGTCTCATTAAGGAAGTTCTAGTTTAGAAGCAATGGTAAGGGCCTGGACTTTAGGCCAGTTTACCGAAATAGTAATGATGGTGATGTGATGGTGTATCAATAATAAAATATCCTGTACACTTAATGTGTACCAAGCACTGTGCTAAATATTGCACATTATGTCATTTAATCCTTAAAAGCACACTGTCATCTTCATTTCATATATAAGAAAACTAAGTCATTAAAGGGATTAAGTAACTTGCTCAAGGTCACACATCTCAGATGCATCAGAGATAGATTTCAAACCCAGGCAGTCAGACTTTATACCTACACTTTTAACCACTGTGGTTTATAGATCACACCAGAGCTGGACAAGGTTTTAAGAATCTTTTAAAACCTGAAGTTTCTAGGGTTTCCAGTTGCAGTGAACATTAGCTGTCTGGACCAACCAAGTACCTATCCCCTTACCTTTTTACCTTATCCTATTAGCAGTACTCCACACTACTATTTAGAACTACCCCTCCCCCAGCTGACCCATTTGAGTTGAAGAGAGCTGCCAGTCAGTGCTCACTACCCATCAACCTTGGACTTTCCCAGCCTGGACCAATCAGAATCCTTCTCTGGGATTTTCATTAGTTGAAGGTTAAGAAATTGTTCTTTCTTTCTTCCTGGGATTTCCAGGTGCAAAGTTATTACTCTAGAATTGCCCATAGCTATGTCCTTAATTAAGAGCAGAGATGGAGACTGACTTAAGACATGAAAGGAGAGAGAAATAAAGTTTGAGAAAGTGGAAAAGAAAGAGATTTCTGTGTCTTTTATTATCTCTATATCTGCTTATTTGAAAATCAGTTATATATATATTTTTCCTTAAAATAGTATGAAGTAGGTTTCTGTCACTTGAAACTGTAAGAGTCTTTTTTGAAAATATAATTTATTGTCAAAGTGGTTTCCATACAACACCCAGTGCTCATCCCAAGTGCCCTCCTCAATGCCCATCATTAACTTTCCTTTCTCCCCCAACCCCCATCCACCCTCAGTTTGTTCTTAGTATTTATGTGTTCCTTATGGTTTGCCTCCTTCCCAGTCTAACTTTTTTCCCCTTTCCCTTCTCTATGGTCTTCTGTTATGTAAGAGTCTTGGCCAATATGTCAAACTCCCTAAAATGCTTAAGAGGGGATTCCATACCCAGTTTTTCCAGGAAGTATATCATGATAGAACTCCAATTTTTGTTTTAATTTATATGGCTATCACATAGGAATATAGACTTTTCAATGCTTTTTTAGAGAACAGAGATTAAAATGATCTGCTGGAAGGTAATTCACAATTGTACCTTTGATTTTGATAATAATAATGATACTGTTGATTATAGTAATTTTATTATCACTGACTTGTTGAACACTTACTACATACCAGCTACTATACTCAGACTGTGCATGCTTTATCTCATATAATTCTAATAGTCCTGTAAGTAAAGACCTATTATTATCCCCACTAAACAGATAAAGAAACTCAGGTATGTGGGGGCGGGGGGGGGCGGTTAAGGAACAGCAAGCAAGTGGCATATCTGAGGTTCAAATTCAAATCATAGGACTCTACAGAGTTCCAACACTTACACATTCAACTGATCCACTTCCCAGATATCATCCAAACATAATGTTACACAAAGCTTATGATAAGCACAAAGCTTATGAAACAGAAAAAACAGTCAAGGGTGTAGGTCAGCTGTCACCTTCTGATGGTCTAAGAAAAAAAAAAAACCCCAATGAGGAGCATCTTCAAAAACCCAAGCTCAGGAAACTAAACATTACAATAAGCTTTAGAAAAAGACTATATTTTGGAGAACCTGTTATTTAAACAGTTGTTATCTTGCAGAGCCAAATGTCCAATTATGGGATATCGATTCTGTCTCAGAGATCTGTGACAAAATGGACTAAAAGCAATGCCATCAAAAAGTTTCCCTACTCCAGCTTTCTACAAATGCCCAACAATAAGATGTATGCGTACTCAGATTTTAAACACCTTCACCATGAAATCAAAATGATCTTACTCAGCTGGATGTGGAGGTAAGGATCAAGGAGGTGGGAAGGGAAACCATCTGACCATGACCATCCCATGTCATGGAGGAGAGACTGTTACAGATCATTTCCTGGGGTGACAAGACAATGCCCCTCCCTTACTTGTGTTCTCCTTCCACCTACCACATATACGAGGGGCCTCCTCTCCCTACCACTGTTATGGCATGGTTTAACCACTCCTGTCACTCCATTTCCCCACACCTGGGGCTTGTGTTGGCTTCTATTACTGTTGACTTACTGTAAAAAGTCATCATGTGTTCTCACAGCAGTCCACAATCCATCAGAGCCTTCCATGCTTTGGCAGCCTGGAGGCAAGATGGAAGCAAGGGTAAGGACCCATTCCCATGTAAAACCCTGGGGCCTTTCCTGCATCCTACATGTGCCAAGATACTGGATAGACCATTTAAAAACATCTGTAACTAGCCATCAAGGACACACCCTTCTCCAATACAGCTCAAAAGAAGAAAAAGCAAGGGGCGCCTGGGTGGCTTAATCGGTTGAGCGTCCGACTTTCGCTTGGGTCATGATCTTGCGGTTCGTGGGTTCGAGCCCCGTGTCGGGCTCTGTGCTGACTGCCAGCTCAGAGCATGGAGCCTGTTTCGGTCTGTGTCTCCCTCTCTCTCTTACCCTCCCCTGCTCAGGCTGTCTCTCTTTCTCTCTCCTAGAAATAAATAAAAAAAAAAAAAAGAAGAAGAAGAAGAAAAAGCAAGACTGTTAGAATCACATCATGAGATTCAGAAGCTTTTGCCATCAGGTAATACTCACCATTTCTTTGTTGCATTTATTTATAACCTCTTTGCCTCCATCCTTTCCATATCCTAATGGATATCTTCCTCCTCTCTCCTGGTGACTTCTGTCTTCACATACTTGATCCAGTAAATACCTAGTTTCTCAGTGTCTGATGTCACTGCCAGGCATCAGCTCAGTAATCATCTCAGTCCATCTCAGCCAACTATTCCCATGTCCATAGCCCAGACTGTCATCACTAACTGTCATTTCTAGTATCCTCACATCAAATATCCAACTGACCATCATCACCAGTATTCCAGTTTACTCTGTCTAGTGCATCTACTTCAACATTTTTTGATCCTCCAGAACTTCCAGATCATAAAATATATACTCACTATTTATACTTCTTTTCATGTTTTCACTCCATCTTCCTTTTAAAAAAATCAATCCATTGGATAAGCCATCAGTTCTATTGTCTCCCTTGCTCTCCATCGTGGAAGCCGTCCTAGATGCCTCCAGCTCTCCATCTACCTCATACCTGTATCTAGCTGAATGGTAATGATGAAAAACATGCAAACACTTGGACTATTCTCATCCTAAATCCATGACCCTAGACCCCAAGTAGAACAGTGTTCTTACTTCATTTTTCTATTCATTTCAGGTAATTATTTCACAACTTTTCACATTTCAAATCTCCAACACCTTTTTTACTTCTTCACTCTTGGATGATGGTCTATTTCTTTAAGAACACAGAAGAAATCAGAAAAATTCATAAAGCCACAGTTCCCAGCTTCTGTGAAATGAGCTCTACCTTTTCTTCCTCCGCCAAAATTCTTCCTAGGGATCAACCTTTCCACATCCAGAGGATCCTGTTTTCTTCCACCTGAAAGACTTTGTCCCTGTAGTTATTCTATCACTCACTTTCTTCACTTCCACCTCTCTAAGAACAGTATATCACACACAAACATGATGAAATAACACACATCTTAAAGCAGCAACAGCAACTCTCACAGCTACTACCCTATTTACTTGTTCTTTTTATAGTAAAATTTCTGATTTTAAAAAAGTCTTCTTTATTAATTTACCTTACAATTTATCTTGATCTCTCTTTGTAGAAGACTGCCATTGTTCCCAACAATTGGCTCCTCCTTTCTATAAAAATTGTGTCCCTAGTGGTTGCCACATGACCTGCAGTGCCTTCTGCAGGTAGAATATAGCTTCCTCAGCCATCAGCTTGATCATGTGGCTGGCTTACCCAACAGAATCATAGTAGACATGATATGAGCTGTATTTGAGTAAAAAGCTTTAAAAGGCATGCTAAGTTGCCACCAGATATCTTGCTCTTCCCCTAAGCTACAATAACTCCAAACCCAAGATTGGAGCTTTCCTTCAGCCTGAGTTTTAAAATTAAAAGTTATAAGGACCAGAATTATAGCTGACCCACAGCTGTCACCAGGTAACATGAACAACAGCAAGACACGTTACTGTTTGACAAGTCCTTTAGAGTTGAGAGTTGATCCTTATGGCAGCCTTACTGAACAAATTCTGACTTTCCAAACAAGCTTGTGGTCCCATCATTCCATGGAAGAATTGCACTTATCAAAACCATTTCCATATTGCCAAGTCCAGTGATTGATTAATTATTGGTCTCTTTATTGAACCACTGCTCTGTCATCCTACTTAAAACCTTTTCATGTCTTGGTATTGGGAACCCCACTTTCCCTGTATTACTACCGCTTCACCATCCACTCTGTCAGTCGACTTTACTGGCTCCTCCTCTTCTTGAGTTCTAAATGTTGAAATCTTAGACTACCTGTAGATCTTTTCTCTACCATTTTCTCCATATCTGTGGCTGTGATTTCAAAATTAGTATCTCTTACTCCTACTTTTCCCCTGATCTTCAGGCTTGAGTATGTACTTTCTTACTCAGTATCCACAGTATCCACATGCATGTCTAGAACAGTACTCTTAATTACCTCCAAATATCACCAAAGACCTGTTCATCTCTACTCTTCCCTATTTCACCACTTCACACCCAGTTGCTCAGGCCAAAACAGACTTAATATCATGTATATTCTCCTCTTTCTCTCACTCCCACTTTAATCTAATTCCAGATTTTGGGATTACCTCTTGTCTGGACTACCGCAGTAGTCTCCATTCTGTACCACATCCCTGTTTCTACTCTTGTCATCTTGCACTCCACAAACTGAACATCCAGAATAGTTCATTGTTTATTAATCTAAATTAGACATCATTATTGCTCTTACTCAAAACCTTACAATGGTTTGCCATAATTCTTCAGACAATAGCCAAAACCCTTATCACGTATGCCAAGGCCCTACAAGATCTAGCCCTATCTTTCCAATTCTGTCTTCTGCCATTCTTCTCCTTGTTCATCCACTCATAAACCAACCATCTTGATGTTCTTCAAACCCACAATACTTTTCCTATCTCAGGGCTTTTGAACTTGCTCTTCCCTCTGTCTAGAATTCAGTCGTTCCCTTGATTCCTTCAGACTGGTTTCCTACTCCACTCAGGTTTTGCTTAAATGTTTTGTCTTTTTAACCATCCCAATTAGCCACCTCTTCTCTATCATGTTTTATTCCCTGATTCATGTTCTTTGTAGCCCTTTGTAGATAAGCCCTTAAGAGACAGTATAGATTAGGAGTTAAAAACAGGCTCTCTGGCTTTGACAACTAACCTCTCTGTGCATCAGTTTTCCCACCTGTTAAATGGAAATCAGAGAAATATCATTTATCCTTTAAAACTCTACAAAGCTTAAATGAGTTAACACCTGTAAAATGCTTAGTAAAAGGCATGGCAGGATGCAATGATTTTTGGCTGTAACTGACATTGAATCCTCTAAATGTACATTATTTATCTCCCCATAGAATAAGAACTTTGTGTTTATGGTTCACTGCTATATTCCCAATACATGGATGATGCAGAAACTGTGTTGACAGAATTGTCTCTGCAAACCCATTTTAAGGAAATACTTCATTTTGGGTACTAACTTTTTTAAAATTTAAAAAATATTTATTATTTATTTTTGAGACAGGGACAGAGCATGAGCAAGGGACAGTCCAAGAGAGAAGGAGATACAGAATCCAAAGCAGTCTCTAGGCTCTGAACTGTCAGCACAGAGCCCGACAGGGGACTCGAATCCATGAACCATGAGATCCTGACCTGAGCCTAAGTCAGATGTCCAACCAACTTAGCCACCCAGGAACCCCCATGGTGGGTAGTAGTTTAAAAAAAAAAATCTTATTTAAACTGTATTTTACTTAGTCTGACTCACCTTCCCCCAATTTCAGTGTTACTTTATCATTATTTTAAATTGATCTTTAATTGATAATTTTTCACATGAAAGTTTCATCTCTTTCTTTCAATATTAAACAAGATAAGATCAGGAAAACTGATAGTTAAAGTTCTCTGAAATAATCATTCCCTAATGTGTCTGTTTATGAGAGTTTCAATTGTCATCTATTTGGTTTACATAAGATGGATTATATTACCATTTGGACTACTGTAACCTGGCTGGGGTCAATGAAAGTAAATGCCATATGTTACATGATCACTTGTGAGTTCCTGAATCTTTCACTGACTTCCTGAATCTTAATTACAACCTTATCTTAATATTAACTAATAATTATTATTAATAATTTATAATAATCCCACAAATAATAATAAGCCCTTATAATAACAGTGTATACAAACACAATATTTGCAAAACATTATTTATTTCATGTTCATCACTTTCCTGGAGCACATGAAGAGGCCCTTGCAATTATATTCAGTCCACAGAGATGAGAAGGGTTCTGACTTATTTCATTTGGAATAAAGTACAGTGCCAAGAAAGTAAAGCTATTTACCACAGCTGGCCTCAAATGGAAGTTCTCCAAAGACAGGAACTATAGAGAAACTCACAAGTTACTATAAATCATGTTCAATGCGATGCTGCTAGAATTTGCACTCTTCTTTCATGGCGCCCTAGAACCAGAAGCTATTAAGCTCTGAAGGACCTTAGAAATCATTCTAACTAGCACCCTCTTTTTCTCCATATGAGCATCCTGAGTATATTAACCAAGGGTAGGCTAGTTGTTGTAATAGATAAACCTTCACATCCCGAGGGCTTCACGTAATGAAAATTTCTCTATCACAGTGGTGATTCTGGGACCGAAGCTCCTCTATCCATGGCTTCACCATCACCAGCATGTGGCTTCTAGGGTTGCTGTGGGAAAGCAAAGAAGATGGAGGTCATGGGTGAGAAGTTCTTAACGGCCAGGCCTGGCATCAGCACATATCACTACTATTCACATCTCACTGACCAACACTCAGTCATTTGATCACCCTAACTTCAGAGAGGCTAGGAAATTCAGTCTAGCTGTTAACCAAAAAGGAAGGGGGAATGTGACTGGTGAACAGCTGGTGTCAGCCATACCAAGCAGATACTGCAACTTTCCTGAGCTGCATCCACTCAGTCTATAAGTAGTGGCTGAGGCTTTACCCAGCCCTTCTGTTCCTGGATATGAGTGTCTTGCACTTAGCTACCCTTACCCTTCTCTCCTGCTATCCTTTGCATACCAGCCTTTATTATACAAGTTCTTTATTGTTTCTAATCTCATGTTTTCCTTGACTTTTACTCCTGGGGATAGGAAAAAGAAATGAGAAGAAGGAAACAGTAGCTATTAGTTATCCAGTGAAAGAGCACCTGAAAGGAGAGACTGTTAGTGATAGATAAAAGGAAGTTGTTCTTTTGGAATTATCCAGGATCCTGCTTCCAGCTGTAATCAATTCCCATGTTTCTCCCTATGGCCCAGGTAGTAATGTTGGAACTGAAAGGACCTCAGAAACAGCTAACACAAAGGCAAGAAGCTGCCACTGTTATTAATATGTCACGGGACCTGAAGCAACACCCCTGGGACTCTCAGTTAAAAACCTGAGGTAATGCTTCACATTAGGTTGTCATAAAGATTTAATGTGATAATATTACACAAAATTATTGGGCCCAATGCCTGGAACACAGTACGTTCTCAATCAGTGTTAGTTGGGTTTGAATCTGAACCAAGTTCAATGTTGTCATGTTACAGAATGTTTTGTGCCACCAACCAGATGAGATTAATTTGGTGCACAGTCTTTTAGGGTTCTCAGGTCCAATTCCAATGGGGAGGGAGGAGGGTCCCCACACATACAACACCCAAACTTTTTCAGATATCAGCAGAATTCAACTCCATTCTGATACCATCTACAGGGAGATAGCACCAGATTGAACAGGTTAAATGTTGAGTACTGTAAAACCAACCCTCACTTCAGAAGCCAGTTGCAAGCCTCAAGCTGTTACCTGCGTTTCTGACTGGCTACAGTTAAGGCATTCCAATGATTTCCACTTTAGGTTCAATTAACTTGTTAGAGCAGCTTACAGAACTCAGGGAAACACTTGCTAACCTTTACCATTTTATTAAAGGATGTGATAAAAGATATGAATCAGCATCCAGATGAAGAGATACACAGGGCACAGTTCTGCACAAAGAAACGTCTGTCCTCACGGAGCTTGGGTCCCAGCTCACTGGCATATGACAGCGTTCTGATTCCCTACGCATGGACGTTCTCTCTGACAAAGGACCAGAAAGCTGTCCTCTTGGGTTTTTATGGAGACTTCATTATATATTCATGATTGCTTGAGTCATTGTCACTGACAATTGATTGAATCTCCAGCCCCTCTTCCCTCCCAGATATCATGGTATAGGATGGAAAATTCCACCCCTCGGATCACACAGTTGGCTCCATTGGCAACCAGTCTCCTTCCTTAGGACTTTCCAAAAGTTGCCTCATTAACATAACAAAAGATACCTCTATTACTCTCAACATTCAAGAAATTCCAAGGGCTTTGGGAGCTGTGAGTCAAGAACTGTGAACAGACCAAATATATATGAGAAATACATATATTGATTATCTGAACGATTACATGCATTTTTCTTATAAATCACAAATATCACAATAGGCTAGGTATGATCTGTTAAATGACCCAAGTGCTGTATGTAGGAAGCCTCAGTCACCTGGAGAGATTCAGGAGCCGGCTGCTGGGAATGACAACAAAGGCTGTGCCCAGCAAGCTACTTTCACATACCTGCTTATTATACCAGACCTAGCAGCAATCCTGGGTCTCACCCTGCCCCACTCTTCCTCTCTCTTCCCATCCTTCAATAGACTCAAAGCCTAGGAGGCTCTCTCTAACTAGCACCACAAGTCCATCGTGAAACTCACACCAATCACAGATAAATTCTCATTTGCATTTCCATTTCCTTGCTATATGATTTTAGACATTTAATAAATGGTAGCTATTATTTTTATTATTGAGTGAGTTCATTATTGTTTCTAGGGCACACTGATGTTACCACCCTCTGAGGGTCTTCACTGCCTCTGGAAAATGCATTCTGTCCACTACCAAGACATATGAGAAAGGCCAGTCCATTAACACTTGGTGCTGCTGAGCATCAGATCCAGCCAAACTTACCACACATATTCTCAAACAGGTCTCTGAAGCAGGTAAAGATGACCTGAACAAAGATGAATTATTTCTCTTGACAGAGGTCTCCAGTGTCTTGATGATGTGTGCAGTGAGGTCACGGACCAGGAGAAAGGGACCTGAAAGATGATGCTAAGATTATTGACTCTTGCACTGGGACTTATGAAGTTCTAAGAGATGAGGAGGAAGAGAAGACATCATGGAACTGAAGCCCATGAGCTCAGTGTTACCTGCGATGACAGTTCCAAAACATGAGGAAACATTTCTACACAGCTCCTGCACCAGTGGGCTCCAGGAGGCCATAGTTATGGCAGCACACTGAAAGGCTTCATGCTCTTTATGCTTCATCCTTGACCAAGTCAATGGCATGAGCTCTGTTATGTGTGCCCAAGATCCTTACAACTCATTCCCACCATCCCAAAGAAGATGCAACTAATTTTTCTTTCAGGTTCCCATAGGATTTTTATACACCCATCTTACTATACATTAAAATGTAACTGTTGATTTTCTTGCCTTTCTCCCCATCTGTCTTACTCCTTATCTGGGATAAGCAGGTGTTTAATAAATGTTTTTAGACTAACAACTGGTCTCTTTTGCCAGATACCTATGTTCTCCTGACCCTCGCCTCTCACTTGACATTGGACCCCATCACCCTGTTGACCTGACTCCCAGGCATGCCCACGGCCAGCCTTCTCCTGAGCCTAGCCTTGGTATTGAGGAAGCATGGAACTCAATCTAACAACAGAATTTTACTGTCCTCCTGAACTCTGGGAGTGCCCTCCCTCATCCCAATAGGCCTTACCACCTCCATATTTGAGACTTCTCTGGCAGGCTCAGACTTTTCCTGCATCCCTTGCCCTCATAACCTGGACCCAGTCAGCAAATCTCATGGGACAGGCACAGCATTTAACAATGAAAGCAGGGGTCCATCCCCACATTTCCCAGCTTAGGAATGATGCTATCTGTTATAAACCTACCATCGCCAGTCCTCAGTGTCTTTCTTTCTTTCTTTTTTTTTTTTTTTAATATTTTTATTTATTTCTAGGAGAGAGAGAGAGACAGCGTGAGCAGGGGAGGGTCAGAGAGAGAGGGAATGACAGACTGAAACAGGCTCCAGGCTCTGAGCTGGCAGTCAGCACAGAGCCCGACGCGGGGCTCGAACCCACGAACTGCGAGATCATGATCCAAGCGAAAGTCGGACGCTTAACCGACTAAGCCACCCAGGCACCCCAACAGTGTCTTTCACAAACGGACGAAATGATACCAATCTCAGAGGAGAAATGAGAATGAAGATAGAGGTGAGGGGACGTTGAAACAGAGTTCAGTCAGCTCTGCCTTTGCCTACAGCAGAGAGCCGAAAGCATTTAGACATTTCACCTTCACCAGTGTTTACATAAGGCTGCCTCCATGGGTCCCTCCATCCCTGGCCCACACTTCAGTCCAGGTGAGGGGGCTGCTAGCAGTGTGCCTCTTGCATTGACGTTCCTTAGACTGCAGAAATCCCCACAAGTGGGCAATCCAGGCAGGAAAGGTAGGTGTAGATGCTTCTTAGGCACTGTCAAATCAGTGGATCAACAAAATAGAAAGTGGCAGAGAGCAGAGCCTGTCTGTGTTATTTCAAGCTTGTGATCACATCTCACATGCTCTGCTGAGCCAGTGAACAAAGCAACCCTCGAAAGCTGGTGGTTGGCATGAGAGGCGCTCAGCCAAACTGCCGGCAGCCCTAGCTCTGCCCCATACACTCATCAGTGAACCTGACCTCCCCTGAGGGAGTCCTTCACTAGCCTCAGTGTCCTTGGGGCTCCTCCGGCACATCTGTTCAATTCAACACTTGCCAAGGCCAAGCATTACACTGACCCTTTGAGAACTACAGAAAACAAAGACCCACCATCCCTATACTCAGTGACCTCCCAGCCATGAGCCATAGTCAAGAGTTTTCTCAACCACCACTTCTACCGGGTCATTCTCCTCCTCAAGAATTTGCAATAGCTTCCTATTGCTTTAGATGAAGTACAAACAGTTTGCCTGACTTTTAAGTACCCACCTCCAACCTAACTCTACTTCATTTTGCTAACTATAGCATAAACCCTCTATTCCTGCTAGTAAAATGTCCTAATTGTGCCAGGCTCTTTCTGTCCTCTCCAGTCATGCTGTAACTGTTTCTTATCTAAACTTTCAAGACCAAGCTCAAATTCCACCAGCCTCTACATGATCTCTGATTTTCTAACCTCCAGTTCACTGATAGCAAGCCACTAAATTATTCTGTAATTGCTTCACACAGCAAACACCCTCCCCCACTAGATTATAAAGTCCTGGAGGGCAGAGACTCTTCAATTAAGCTCAATTCAATAAATATTTTTGAACACCTACCATTATCCACTGCTTGTATCCATTGATGTGTTGATTGACAGGCGGGTCCATGCTCTAGGCTTCTCCAGGCACATGAACAACTTTCATGAAAGAGAGTGTAAGTTAAAACTTTATGCAAATCTTGGCACTGTGCCCTTCCCTTAATGATCTCAGAGCATTCTGAAATAAGACGAAACTTCAACCCATCTTCAGAGCCACCTTGAGAAATTAGGAAATCATTTGTTCTTCCCTTGTAAGGCCAAGCATCTTGAGAGTCACACCTGAACACAGAAGTAAGTACATGTGGGAATGCCCACCTCACCCAGCCAGGAGAAATTGGAGCCCCAGGGGGGCTGGGTCTCATGCTGGGCGGGAGGATGAGAAGTGGGTTGGGGGTGGCAGCCTTCTAGAGGCAGACTATCCTTGATCTCTCACAGTGCCTTGAAGTTGCTACAGACCCACCCTATTTTCCAACACAAATTCTTGCCATAGGTCCTACCTATGTGCTGGTGCCCTGCTTCTGTTCTCAATACCCTACCCCCAATCCTTCCTACTGCAGGGAGAAATGCTAAGAGAAAGGGAGACCTGACAGAATCCCGAGCTGCTTACTTTTTTTCATGTTTAACTATTGCCATCTAGTGGCCATGTGGCATAAACTAAACTTGCATCCCATCCCCCAAAACCATCCTTTTCCCCCTTTTTTCAGAGGCAAGAAAAGAGCTCTCCTTTTCAACCTCAAAAGGTCCTAAAAACTGTGGGCAAAGACTTCCAGGAGTTTCAGTTTTCTCAGGAAATCATTTGAATACGTGCCAACCTGTAGACGTTAGGATCAAGGCCCTCCCTGTGGATAACAGCCTAGACATGAAGGCTTTAAGAAGACTAAGGAGTTGCAAGAAAAGAGAGGGTAGCAGAGAGAGAAGAGGGAGAAAGTGAGCAGATGAGGAAGAAGAGAGGGGGCAAGGGCGGGGAATAACTGCAAGCCCTGGACCTGTGGCCGCAGTACAAGATGAGACGCACCAGCCCTAAGCTAATGAGGGGAGTGTGGCGGAGACAGCAAAGGAGCTCTAATCTGGAAGACAATGCAGATGCCAGGAGGGTTGCTCTTTCACCTTCACTTTCACAAAGTACACCTCCCTGTCTTCACAGAGATGTTGGTCACTCTGCCCCTGAGATAGCACACCTTCTTTGTTAGTGATATCTGAGCATCCCTGCCTCCACCCTCCATCTTTCCGTCACCCTCTTTCTTTCTGCAGCTCTCAGGGGACAAAACATCCACCTAGGCCCAGAACATGGCAGGTAGAACCCCTGGGCAATGGTGGACTTTAAGGCTCAGCCAGCCCATCCGTTCCTCTCATGCCTGCATGCAAACCTCTCCTCTCTCCTACCCTGCCTTCAAGCTCTCTAGCTCCACTTGGAAGAAATATCTTCCTCCCGGAAGAAATGAAACTAAAAATACAACCAGTCAGGGTGGTACCCTTTGCCTCATCCCCAAGAAAGTCTGCCAGTCCCCACACCCTACCTGGGAGACCACTACCTTCAGTGAGACCCACTGAGGTGATGAGGAGGGCTATTAAGCAAATTCATTATTGACTACTTCACGTTAGATTCCATTTTTTTCCCTTTGATGTCGACACAACTAATAAAAATGCACTTTATCTTCTTGGATTTATGGGCTCGTAAAGCTGCTTTCATGTACCTCAGGGAATTGGGATTAAAGGAGAATTAAATGTCTCCGGTGCAAAGCCTGCTCAGGTGAGAGAGTGGGGGAGAGAGCTGAGGGGCTGGGGGAGAAGGGAAAGAGTGATTCAAGGACAAGAAATAAACTGAAATAAAAACCTGGCAAAAATATGGCTTTAATATATTGTAAAAGAATAAAAACCTCATAAAAAGTTATCACCAGACATGAGGAGTTCGTAATGTCGCCCATTGTGGATTCTGGGAGGAACTTTCTGGGAGATGAGAGTCATTAAGTAAGAGTGAGCCAGGAGCCAGTGGGCAGGGAGAGGCAGGATGGAGGCTTGATGGAGCTGTACCCAGAGGCAGCCAGGGAGGCAGCCAGCCCCAAAGCAAGTATGTGGGTCCTGAGACAGGACTCAGGCACTTCCCATGGGGGCTCAACAGAGATGGCTATACCCAGGATGGATAGACCTCCTCTAGAAAGGAGGGAGCTAGTCCTGGCTTTCGCTAACCTAATCTCTCAGCTTCTTATTTTCTTCCATTAACCAGGGACAAAAATCCCTGGCCACCTTCTTCCCAAAGTTATGCCAAGAGCCAAATAGAACAGGGTGGTCATGTGAAAGAGATTTCATTGATTCAAACCAGAAATCTGGAAGCCATTCTTGCCCTTTCTTTTCCTTCATCCCCAAATCCAGGTCATCACCAATCTTGTCATTTCTACATTAAAAGAAAAAATCTCTTCCCTTCTTTTCTCCATCTCCAGCCCAGGTGCAAACGACTCTTATTTCTCACCCAGACTACTGCAATATCTTCCTTGTAAGCATCTTCTGAATTCATTCTCCACACAGCAGCTGGAATGATCTTGTAAAAATGTAAATCAGATTATGTCATTCCCTGCTTAAAACTCTTCAGGGGCTTCCCATTGAATTAAGGATAGAATTCAGAATCCTTAACCTGGTCTGAAAGGCATAATCTAGCCAGGCCTATGTTTTCAAACTCTTAGAGTACCTGGGCCTTCTTTCTGTTCTTCTGCTGCACTGAGCTTTGTCCTGCCTCTGGGCCTTTTACACTCACACTCATCTTTTAGAGAGCTCCCCATCCATCCCCCACCCCTGACTCTCTGCATGGTTACCTGCCTCTGTGCATTAATCTCAATTCAAGTGTCACTTCGACTTCCACAAAATGTAAGCCATGTGTGTTCTGCATCTATGATTTCCTACATCACAACAGATATGCAACCTACATCACAATTTGAATTATATATTTACTTGTGTATTTCAATTTGAGATCTGATTCTTCCACAAAATTGTAACTCTTTGAGGGCAAAGATTATGTCTGTTATTCATTACATCCCTAGGACTTAGCACACAGGCCAACTCATGATCAGCACTCAATCAATATTCACTGAACAAAAGAAAAAGAACCTTAGATTACTGCTAAATAGAGGTTCAGGGTTTCCCATGGTTGGAGTAGAAGGGAAAAGAATCTGAGTGGAGGCCTGGAAAAGCCTTCTGGGTAAGAGCCTGACAGGAGTTAGGGGAGAGGAGGTTAGGAACAACAGACAGGTGGTTAAGGCACAAGCATCTTGTCCTCAGGCCTTTCTCACCTCTGCATTGCTAACTTGTCACCGAGTGTCAAATGTCTATGACATGCAATACTTTGTATTCAATGAGGCTGGGAAATCTCAGAATTTGACACTGCCCCTGCCTTCCAAGAGCAAGAGTATTCATAGAAAAGGAGCCAGGAGCCCAGAGATGACACACTGGACATCCTAAACATAGGACACAGGCCTCTTGAATCCTAAAACTTTGTCCCAACTGCAAGGAAAGGCAGGCAGACCATTACTCAGGGCCTCACAGGTGGCCATTCTTGGCGAGGTCCTGATGCTCTGGATCAAGTCCTCAGCTTTTTGGAAAAAATTTATTTACTACCAGTGAACAGCGCTAACTTATTCTAACCAAACTTCCTGAAGACTAATTAAAGAAGCAGAATGCAGGTTTATTGACACTGGGAAACACAGTTTCCACCCAGAGGACTCGTTCCCTGGGACCAGAGCTTGCATGAGCGTTCCTTCATATCTACAATGTCACTCTGTCAGCCGTACCGCACACCCAATCATTTTAAGAAACTCTAGCACTTCAAGCTCACATTTGCCTCCTATCTTGGGCCTTTACTTAGGTTGTTTACAATGTGCAAACTACTCAGTCCTATCCCTCACCCTTCCCCTCTTGGGTAGATAATGCCAGGACTCAGTTTCAGTGCCTCTTGCTTTCAAATCCTTTTGCTGATTTACAGACTAGATTAGGTCTCCCTGCTAAATATTATTATATAGTTCCTTATGTTTCTGCTCATTACTCATCCAACAAATTTTTATTTATATTTATTTGAACAACTATGTGCCAAGCACTGTTCTGGATACTGGGGAAATGTCAGTGAACAACAACAACAAAAAAAAAAAACAGACAAAAATCTCTGAGATTTTGAAGCATAAATGTTACATACATACATAGACCAAAAAAATGGATTGGGAACATTAAATGCACCTTATTTTTCTTGGTATTCATTAGTGTATTTCTTCCTCCATTCCTAAAATATTTCTTGTAGGCCTGTTCTGAGGTCAGGCGCTATGTAAGCTCTAAGGTTCTAGAGGCATAACCGATACATGTGGTCCCTGTCCTTAGGTATATACAAGGTAAGGAGAGCAATAAACACTACAATTTAAAAAAATGAATAAACAGCAGGGGCTATGAAGAGAATGAAGGAATGTGTAAGAGAGAATAACAAGGGAAAGGTATGGCTGGGATTGTGTGGTAAGGGAAGACTTCTCAGATGAGATTACATTTAGGATGAGATTAGAAGGATGATTAGAAGATTGGGGGGATGAGGAGGAGCCAGCTATGGGAAAAGTGAAAGGAAGTACATTGTGGGCAGAGGGAAGAGCATCTCTGCAAATGTCCTTAGGCAGGAAAATAGTTGGCTCATCTGTGAGCCTGGAAGGCCAGTCTGGCTGAAAGTGGTGAGTGAGGTATAGGGTAAGAAATGAGGTGGGTGGGGCGCCTGGGTGGCTTAGTCGGTTAAGCGTCCGACTTTCGCTTAGGTCATGATCTCACGGTTCGTAGGTTCAAGCCCTGCGTCGGGCTCTGTGCTGACTGCCAGCTCGGAGCCTGGAGCCTGTTTCAGTCTGTGACTCCCTCTCTCTCTGACCCTCCCCTGCTCTCACTGTCTCTCTCTCTCTCTCCTAGAAATAAATAAAATATTAAAAAAAAAAAAAAAAGAAATGAGGTGGGAAAGGTGGCCAGAGGCCAGCTCCTACATAGCCTCATGTGTCATGATAAAGATTTTTGTTTTTATCCTAAATGCAATAGGAAGCCATTGAGATATTTTAGGCAGTGAGGAGATGATATTTCAAGGCAAATGTAGGAATGAGGAATCCAGTTAAAAGGCTTTGCAGCAGGTAAAAGGTGACAATGCGTTGGACTGGAATAATGATGTTGGAGATGGGATATTTCTTAGTGAGTGAACCCACATGTTTTGGGACTACCTAAGATGTGGAGCTTTACTGTCTTACACAATGAATATAATACGGAAGATAACAAACTTATTTCTCTGGTGCACATCAATGTTTGTAGACGTGGATGACAATTCTTCCTAATGTCCACCCTAATTCAGCTTGTAGCGTTTTATATTCCTTTTCTTGTGCCAAAGAACTATCAGTGATCCAGAGTGCTTTCAAAACTATTAGGTACATTTCCCTTTTGTGTTGACGCCAGCTTTGTTCTAAGTAATTTTAGAATCCTTCAACAAACTACTTTGCATTTGAAGTCTTACTGTTTTTATCATAATCCCTAAAGGTGTTATATTCCATCCTAAAAGTAGATGGAAGCAGTGCTGCTCTGGGGGACCTTGGGAGCCAGAGGCCTGGGACAATGTTGTTCTGAAGTAGTGTTCAAAAGGAAGGAGAATAGCTTGGATTCAGAAAAGAGACTGAGCTCCATCTCTGAGAGCCTTTGTGATCTGGGACAAGCACCACACCCACCTCTTAGAAGCGGATAGGTCCCTGTCCTTCCTGGGGCTTTCATTCATCCAGCACTATTCCTGAGCAACTACTATGTGCCAGATGCATTCCAGGTGCTAGCAATGCAATCAGAGATGACAAAGAAATCAGCTTCGTGGGTGGAATGCTTTGAAAAACTAAAAAAACTATGTATGAATATGAAGTGTCATTGTAGCAACCTCAAACATGAGGGAAGCAGAGATAGTCTAAGCACTTTGGACGAAGAACCCAGGTCTCCAGGGAATGCTCATCTGTGAGCATCTGACTGTTCACTTAACCTGTCCTTGTCCCCTTCACAGAGAGATCGTGGCTTTGAGGAAAATTTCTTGGCAATCAGCTCATGTGTGATTTAGAAGTTTATGGTTCTGGGAGGCATCTGAACATTGGGGTATAGATCTCAGTAATTAATCCTGGGAGGTCCCTAATGACAGAAGAGACTGTGCTGTGTAAAAGTTGCTTTAATACTAAACAGCTTGTGTTATCTAACAAAGGAGAACATTTCACACCCAATAAATGTCACTTTTGATAAGTGCTATTAGCCGTCATAAATCTGACAAGTAACGCGCGCAAGATCTCACCCACACTTGCCCTTCTCCTTCCCATCTTCTTTTTTTTTTTTTTTTACAAATAGTTTATTGTCAAATTAGTTTCCACATAACACCCAGTGCTCATCCCCACAAGTGCCCTCCTCCATGCCCATCCTCCCCTCCCCCCTACATCCACCAGTCCTCAGTTTTTGTCAGCATTCAAGAGTCTCTCATGGTTTGCCTCTCTCCCTTTCCCCCACCATTTCCGCCCTTCTTCTCCCCCTTGGTCCTCTGTTAAGTTCCTCCTAATCCTCCTATACGTGCACACATATGATATTTGTCCTTCTCTGCCTGACTTATTTCGCTCAGCATAACACCCTCAAGGTCCATCCATGTTGCTACACATGGCCAGATTTCATTGTTTCTCATTGCCATGTAGTATTCCATGGTATAGATAAACCACATCTTCTTGATCCATTCATCTGTTGATGGACACTTAGGCTCTTTCCAGGTTTTAGCTATTGTGGAGAGTGCTGCTATGAACATTGGGGTACATGTGCTCCTATGCATCAACATTTCTGTATCCCTTTCTCCTTCCCATCTTCTAAAGGGCGCTCTCACTCTGGGTCCTTGGGAGAAGGGCAAGGCCAGAGCCCCCCTCTGTTCCCGTGGTAATTCCTGGGGGCCAGGGATGCACAGCCAGCCACTCCATAGTGCCACAGCACAGCAACTGCATCCAGTAGAAGCTCTGCAGTTGCCTGGAAAATTTGGGTCACTTTAAGTGCCAAAGTGGATAATCCATACAGATTCATAAAGCAAAACAAACCAAAGAGAAAACTCCTGCCCCTGCTTTCTTCTCAGTTCTCTCATTCAGGACACAGCAGAGACCTTGGGGAGTTGGCTAAACTGATAAAAATCACTCCCAGCTCATCATCAAAAGGCATTTAAGTGATGAAATGTGTTTTACTGAATCAAGGAAACTGTAAAGATCCAATCTTTCCCTCTATTAGCCCAGAGGGAAGGAGAGGGAGGTCTGGATTCCATCATTCTGGGATGAAGGTAGAAACCAAACTAAACTGAAAGAGAACATAATTGTTAAAAGAGAAAGGTTCTGTATGGCTTCAACTATATAACAATCTAAGAAAGACCCCAAACCATGGAGACATTCAAGAATCAGTGGTTGCCAGGGACTAGGAGGAGGGAAGGATGAATAGGTGGGGAGCAGGGGTTTTAGGGCAGTGACACTGCTCAGTATGATACTGTAATGGTGGATGCATGTCATTATACATTTGTCAAAATGTATGGAATGCACAACTCCAAGAGTGAACCCTAGTGTAAACTATGGACTTTAGTTATTAATACTGTATCAATATTGGCTCAATTGTAGCAAATGCACTCCACCTATGCAAGAGGTTAATAATAAAGTAAATTTGGGGTTGGGGGCAAAGGGATATATGGAAACTGTACTTTCTGCTCACTTTTTCTGCAAACCTTAAACTATTCTAGAAATTAAATTGTATTAATTTAAAGGAGAGAGAAAGAGAAGTTGTACTATTCCTGGCCTCAGGACCAGAAGATTCCTTGAACATACTTATGACATTCATTTTTAGGGATCATGGCTCTCAATGACTACAAAACATAATCGTACCAAGTCATGTCAACATGATGGGGGAGGATCCAGATGACTCACAGGTGGCTTTTGGCAGGTGATCTCCCAACCCACTGACCACTTGCTTCATTTTCTCTTTCCACTTGTGCCTCTTCACACCTTACATGTTGCATTCCCCTGCTGGAGTGTGAGCTCTAGGAAAGCAAAGTAGACTTGGTCCCTTTTGTTAATTGCTGTATCATTACCATACCAGTGTCTGGTAATGTGTGTGGAACATAGTAGATACTCAGTAAGTAATTGCAGAGTTAACAAATAAGTTAATATAATCACACATCACCTATTCACCAAATATCTCTCAAGTTGCTCTGATACACTATCCCAGGAGCTGTGGAGAAACTGCATATTTATGAAATACAGTCTCTTTATTTAAGGGGCTTAGAAACTATTGGAAAGAGATCATTTGATTCTAAATTACAGTTCTAGGAAATATATGATAGTCATTCGAGGAGTCACAGCTTAGTACTCTCTGCCCAATATCATGATATATCTCTGATTGCATAAAGTATTTGATGCAGTGCCTGGCAAATGGAGGTCCCCACAAATATTCGGCAACTCCCCTTCCTAAAAATTACCTACCAACAAAGTGATTATCAAATCCTCTTTTCATGGCAGAATACTACCATGTTAGCTCCACCCTATAAATATTATTTACCATTATAAATAATAATGGTAACATTTTTTAATTGCACAGAATCTTACATTTACAAGTATAAGGTTTTTCATATATAATGTATAATATAATAAATTATATATTTACTATATTTCTGTCTATATATACTACATACTATGTATGTGTACATATATACATATACACATACACACACACACACACATATATATATATATATATATATATATATATATATATATATATATATATAACATACATATACATATGCTACATGAATTCCTGGCCCTGGATATTTTTTTAAATACTATTTTCTTTTTTTCTTTCTCTCTTTCTTTCTCTCTCTCTTTCTTTCTTTCATTCTTCTTCTGAGGGAGAATATGAGGGAGTAAGGGGCAGAGAAAGAGGGAGAGAGAGATAGAGTCCCACTCAGGCTCCACACTGTCAGCTTGGAGCCCAAAGAAAGGCTCGAACCCATTGATGTGGGGCTCGAACTCACGAACTGTGAGATCATGACCTGAGCCAAAGTCAGATGTTTAAATGACTGAGCCACCCAGGTGACCCTTGACCCTGGATGTTAAGGCTGATAGAGGATTACCTATTTGGCATTTAGAGCTATTTCAAGAAGGGAACTAGCACTAAGACTCGTAGGGTGACTAGGAGTGTCAGGCCCCGTACGAAGTGCTTCAGGCAGCTGTCTCATGTGTTCCTCACAATGGGGCACTAGAAGGCAGGTGCTATATCCAAGCTGGTAAGAGGGAACCAAAGTTTTGAGGAGTTATGACACTTTGACCTAATAAGCAGCAAAGCTGGGATTAAAATTCAGATCACTCTGATTCCAAGGATCAGATTCTTTACAGAGAGTGATTTATTTTTCCAGAGACTGATTTATCAGGAGACTCTAATGACTCTAAAATCTAGGGGTTCCAGGACTTCTTCTAAAGAAGGAGGATTTGAATTTGAATTGTACATCAAAGTCCAACTCAATAGAATGGTCATGCTTCTACTTCCTTTCTAAGTGATAAAATGTTGCCGATATCCTCTAAGAATTCCTCTAAGTGCTTACTGTGAACTAGGCACATTAAATGTACTTTATTGTTGGGGTACCTGGTGGCTCAGTCAGTTGAAGGACTCTTGGTTTTGGCTCAGGTCATGATCCCATGGTTGTAAGACTGAGCCTCGCATCGGGCTCTGTGCTAGCTGTGTGGAGCCTGCTTGGAATTCTCTCTCACCCTCTCTCTCTGCCCCTCCTCCATGCATTCTCTCTCTCTCTCTCTCTCTCTCTCTCTCTCAAAACAAACAAATAAACAAACATAAAAAAAGAAAATACCTTGAGGGCTTCGGTGGCTCAGTCAATTAAGCTTCGGACTCTTGAGTTTGGCTTAGTAATGATCTCATGGTTCATGGGCTCGAGCCCCACATCAGGCTCTACATTGGTAGTCCAGAGCCTGCTTGGGATTACCTCTCTCTCCCTCAGTCTCTACCCCTCCCCAACTCATGCACGCTGTCTGTCTCTCTTTCAAAATAAATAACCTTTAAAATTTTTCAAAAATAAAAATGAATATTATCTCTAAAAAATAAACGTATTTAGTTTCATAAGAATTATATGACCTTGATAGTATTAGTATCTCTATTTTAGAGTTGAATTAATTGGGACTTAGAAAAGCTAAGTAACTTGCCTGATTTCAAACAGTTGAGGAGAGGCTGAGCTGACATTGAACCCAGATTCTTTGACTTCATCACCTAAATGCTAGAGCCTTTACAGGGAATGATTTTTTTTTTTTTTAATCAAGATTTCAGTTCATACTAGTTAGTATTAGAATTAGTTTTGGTCTGTATAAGTCAGCTTAGACTGCCATAACAAGACACTTGAACAAAATATTTTCTCACAGTTCTGGAGCTGGAGGTTTATGATCAGTGTTCCAGTATGGTTGAGTTCTATCTACACTACAGACTGAATGTTTGCCTTCCTCCAAAATTCACCTGTTAAACCCTTAATCCCTAATGTGATATGTGGAGATGGGGCCTACTTACCTTCGTAACTAGGCCATGGTAGTGGAGCCCTCATCATGGGATTCATGTATGTCTTTTATAAGAAAAGACCAGGGGTGCCTGAGTGGCTCAGTCGGTCAAGTGTCTGACTTTGGCTTGGGTCAAGATCTCACTGTTCATGGCTTTGAGCCTCGCATCAGCCTCTGTGCTGACTGCTCAGAGCTTGGAGCCTCCTTCAGATTCTGTGTCTCCCCCTGTCTCTGCACCCCTGCTCTCTCTCTCTCTCTCTCTCTCTCAAAAATAAGTAAACAATTAAAAAAAGAAAAGACCACAAGAGAATTTGCTTCCTTTTTCTCTGCCATATAAAGATTCAGGGGGATGGTGGTCAATGAATCAAGAATCAAGTCCTCACCAGAACCAAATCTGTCAGCACCCTGATCTCAGACTTTCAGCATTCAAACTGTGATAACTAAATTTCCATTGTTTAAACCACTGGGTGTATATAATTTTTGTTATAGTTGCCCAAAGGAACCTTGCCATCATGACCTCAATGAAACTTAATCACCTCCCAAAGACCCCACCTCCAAATACCATCACATTGAAAGTTACGGCTTCAACATGTGAATTTTGAGGGGACACAGTCAGTCCATAGCACCTACCCTTGGCTTAGTCTCAGTATCCCTTGCTGCAAAACCAGGTCATTCTCTTTCCAGCCTGTTTTTTGTGTAGCCAAGAATAGCCACTTAAGGCAGGCTCTCAATGTTGCACTAAACCAAGCCTGGAGCCTGACTCATTAGGCATTTGCAGTCTTAGAAGAGTCAACTCAGATTATTAACAGGGGGAGACTATTGTCTTTTCTTTCCTTCTTTCTTTATTCTGAAAGGAAAGAGTAACAAGTTAGCTTCTGTTGTCAGAATAACAACGTCATTTTCTGGCATTCAGTTCATAAGGAAATTTGTCTTCTAATTGAAGCTTCAGAGGCTCACTGGGCAATGATGGCATCCATGGTATAAATTAGTCTTCTCTCTACATTTACAAATGTTATCTTAATTATTGCAGCTAATTTGAATATAGCCTGGCTAAATTCTTCATTTAAAATTTAGCTATACTGAGGCAACTTGGGTGGCTGAGTCAGTTAAGTGACCGGCTTCGGCTCAGGTCATGATCTCATGGTTTGTGGGTTTGAGTCCTACATTTGGCTCTGTGCTGACAGCTCAGAGCCTGGAGCCTGCTTCTGATTCTATGTCTCCCTCTCTCTCTCTCTGCTCCTCCACTGATTGTGCTTGCTCTCTCTCTTTCTCTCTCTGTCTTTCAAAAATAAATCAACATTAAAATTTAGCTATAACAGGGTATCCCTAAGGCCAGGGACAAAGTAGGTCCCAGTGTTCTGTAGCCTCACAATGAAACAGTGCTGTGGGAGAGCTAGCCATCCAGCACAGTGTCAATAAAAGCTAAGTGACAGGCTTCTTTATGAACCTGCAAAGGTCCTTTTCTCTATCTCGCCAACCAGTGACTCCTGGACCAACTTCTACCTCCTACAGACTACCCTCAGTGCAGAAAATGACCCCATCCAACTTCTGCCTTCCCTCCACAAAGGACCACAAAAGACCTGCAATGCAGCAACTTGCTATCTCTCCAGTCCCAGACCTTCGGCTACCTCAAACACCCCCAGAGCTGCCAGCTCCTTCCTTTCTTCCCAGTGCCAGTGATCCCTAGGGGAGCCAAGGTCCTGAAGCACCAGGAGCAGCTTGTCCTGCCAACAGAGGACTGGCTCAGATACTCCTGGGCCTCAGCAATGGTCTGGCAAAGAATCCAATGCTGGCAATGTTTAAGAAATTCTCTTGAAGGAAAAACGTGTGACCACGAAATCCTTTTTTTGCAATCCCAGGAGCAAAGACCACTGGCCTTCAGGCACGCAGGGAATTTTTATCTTAGAATGGTAGTACTGGAAAGTAACTGAAAAATTATCTTGTCTAATTTTTGCCTTACACAGAGAAGAAGTTTCAGGAAAGAACAGGTCAGAAAGTAACAGGTTGTGCAGTTAAACAGAACAGTACCCAGCTGTCCTAAGCCCACAGCCAGTGCACTTCCCTACAGTTTACAAAGCCACAGAGAACAGGCCAGCAGGGAGAAGTCATGCCTGCACACACACAAACATGGGGCTTCCTTAGCTATATGGGAACTCAAGTTCCCCACCTCCAGCTCCATATGCTTTCCTAACCTCTCTCTGCAGAGTTTCTTCTTCCTTCCTGGCCCCTGCTTTAAAAAAAAAGGAGCTGAAATCTGGGTTGGGGAATTGGTTTCTCTGGACTTTCCACAGGAGATGAAATTGCTTTCAGACTTGGTTTTCTTTAGTAGAACTGACCCTTTCACTAACTTGCTTTTAGCATAAGGCTTAGAAGGGATGAGAAATAAAGCAAGAAGGCAGGTCTTTCCAGAGCCCATTACCCCACCCCCTCTTTCCAAATGGGCCTGATTTGGGCTCCATATCACCCTCTAATCCATTTCAAATAGCTTAAAACCCACACTAGCAGCAATGAAGTTCTTACTAACAAATGTAACTCTGGCTCCATTGCTCACTTTTGAAGGGAAGGAGGCCCTTCCTGCTCTATCTTCCAGCCTATTGTGTTGTCTGTGTCTTGTTATGTAAAGTCCTGGATTTGTTAACAGTTTTAGTATCCTATGCAGTTAAAGCCTGTACGATAGAATAAAGATGGGCAAGGATAGTCTCTGGGCTGATGCAAATTGAAACTGAAAAGATATTAGACTGATAGAATCAGGAAGAATATAAGAAAAAAAATCTTCATAAATTGGTTCAGTGCTGCTCTGCCAAGAATGCTACTATTTACCAAAATGAAACCACATATGTGAATTTTACTACTGGCTAATGCTATCACCCTACAGCCTTTTTCCTCAGAAGGGACACATTACTGAGCACTTACTGTGTGGCAAGATCTGCTGAGTGCTTTATGTGCAATAGTTCCTTCAGGTCTCATAGCAACCCTATCCTGGAGGGGTTGTTATAATGTCCATTTCACAGATGAGTTAACTGAGGCTTTGGGATTTTTAAGAAACTAGATTTGGCTCACAGAGCTAACAAGTGGTAGGTCTCGGCTTTGAGAACCCAGTTATCCTGACAAAATGGGCTAAACCTTCACTTTTCATTTGTTTGCTTTCTCTATATAAGTCTTCAGCTCTAGTGTCTGGAGAATAGACTGAGGAAGATCCTCTGGACCTAGGACGGGTAGCACAAGCTAACATGAAGAAGCAAATCAAAAGAGATGCACTATTTTGTCATTCCATTTCAAGCTTTGGGCTCTAGTACCATCTCTGTCCTCTCTGCAAAATAATTTCCATATATGTAAATAAAAGGGACTAGTTAGAGGGTCTCTCTTCCATTCCCACTAGTTTCCATTTCTGGTCAATCAGGAAGTAATGTAAAAATGGTATTCAGGAAAGAGCGTGGGTCTGGCCATATCTTCACTGCTGCCCCAGACCACTTTATTCAAGCTGCATGGAGTGAATAAGAACTCCACACAAAAATGAGCAAAGCAGAACATAAAGCATTTTTCCTACTTCACATATTTAAATATATTGAAGTGTAGAAAGCTTTCAGTAACAAGGTTTCTTTTCTTTCATACTCACTGTTGATTAATTCCATATTTTCCCAGCAGTGGTGGTACAATATCACTCAAAATGCAGATGGGAAGACACAGCAGGGAAAGGATGAATGAGGTGCTCATGTCTCAGGGTCCTGATGACTCAAGCTTTGTTCTCATGGTTACTCTGATGTCAGAGAAGCCCTGGTGGGTGTGAATAGCTTGGTAAAAAACAAAATTACCTGCCCAGGACCTCTCAACCATCTGGATACATATTTTTACTAATCTCACAGGATCAACACCTAGCTGACTTACACAGAATAGGGACAGCTAGACAAAATAGCTATCATATTGGCAACAACATGCAGACTTCATAATAATATCATGAACTCTATCATGAATATGATAGAGTGTCCCAGTAGACAGGTCACAAAGGACCTCTATTGCTCAGTGTGTCCAAGGAGCCCTCAGAAGATGGAAAGTTTGATTACCTGATTTCCCAACCCACCAGCTGAATGTTTGAAATTGGGTTTAGGGAGATAAATAGAGATCTGTGGTCTCTGAATGGAAGGTCTGAATTTTAGGTCAATATTTCCCACCTGAGATGATTTCAGTTATGAGCATGTGTCTAGATTCTCATGGAATCACTGGTCTATTGGTTTTGCCAACAGAGTAGATAAGCCTCTTTTGTCATGTATAATGAAAGTACCATAATCTCCCACCCTTGGAGGTAGAGGGTCTCATAAAGTGGCAAGGCACGGATACAATGTAAGGAAAAACTTCTTACTGGAACAGCAGAGAGCTGAGGAGCTCCAGGGTAAAGAGGGAAATGGAGTGAGCACATCCGATGTATCACAGCATAATTATAGATTCACTAAGATTTATTCATTCATTGATTTTCTAATGCAGCACTACTATTCTGTGATAGTCACTGTGAAAGAGTCTGGGGCCAGAGCAGAGAATAAGACAGGTTCAACAACCCTTGTCCTCATAAGGCTCACAGTCTCGACGAGGGTACAGAGGGAGAGGAAATCAGCAGGCAGACAATTAAGTCTGTTTGATAAGTGATGGAAGGAGAAATGGAGGTGTTATTTAGAGGTGCCACCTAACCCTGACACAGACGTCATCAGGAACACACAATCCCACTCTGTCACCCCCCAGTCCCTTCAATCTGTTTCTCCAATATCTCTTGACCACACCTACTATTCTTTTGCCTCTACTTACTCTTCCTCAGTACATCTGTCTCCTTTCTGTTCCTCAAACACTGCAAGCACTCCGTCACTCAGAGCCTTTGCACTTACTGTCACCTCTGTCTGGAACACTCTCCCCAGACAACTAAATGGTTTGCCCTTCGTCTTTTCCAGACTTTGACACAAATATTTTCGCATGAGGCCTCCCTAGCCACTCTACTTATATTGCCAAATCCCTACTCCCTATCTCCTTTCCTGTTTTATTTTTCTCATTGGTACTTATCGCCATCTGCCATGTGCATATATTGACGCACATATCTTGTTGGCTGTTTATCTACTCCTCCTAAACATAAAGCTCCATGAGAGTAGGGATTTGGTCTGTTTGCTTACTGCTGAATCCTTAGTACCTAGAACTGCGTTTGGTAGATACTCAATAAATATTTGAATGTTGAATAAATATTGATTTAATGAAAACTAAAAAATAAGTAGATGATCCTTGCAAAGAGACTGAGAGATGACAAGGTGGAGGTGAAGGAATGTGGAGGGGGAGGAGCTCACTCAAAGGAAATAACATGGGCCAGGGTCTGGAGGGGGAGAAAGTGTGGCACATGTGAGAATGCACTCTGCTCTGTTCTGTTCTGCTCTGACTGGCTGAAAGGCAGAGTTGGCCAGAGGCAAGAAATGAGGCAGAAGGTTGAACTGAGGCAAGACTGGTAACCTTGTTGTTGGACTTGGACTTATCCTCTGGTAAATGGGCAAATACTGAGGATATGTAATTTTATTATATATACATTATACATATATTATGTTATTAAAATATTTTAATGAAAGTTTATTTATTTTGAGAGAGAGGGAGAGAGAATTAGCAGTGGAGGGGCAGAGGGAGAGGGAGAGAGAATCCCAAACAGGCTCTGCATTGTCAGCATGTCACCCAATATGGAGCTTGAACTCATGAACTGTGAGATCATAACCTAAGCCAAATCGAGTCGGACACTTAACCGACTGAGCCACCCAGACACCCCTAAAATATTTTAAATGTAAACATAAAATTATCAGATTTATGTTATAGGAAGGTCACTTTGGATATGCATGATAAGTGAACTATAACGCAGGGCATGAAGGGCAGGAAGGCCAATTAGGAGGCCATTGCAGAAGTTCTAGCAGGACGTGATGGCTACATAGACTAAGGTGGTGTGAAAAATGTAGCAACATGGATATAGGTTTAGAAGATATTCAGGAGGCAGAAGTGGTAGGCCTAATGATATATTAGATATGAGATATGAGGAGGGGGGAGGGAACCTACCTTCTATCATAAACCTTGGGTTAAATAGCAATGGCATTGTTGAGCCAAGTCAGAAGAAGAAACACAGACACCGGAAAGAGTCAGTGTTGAAGTCCCAGTGGGGCATTCCAATGTAGACGGCTGGTAGAAGTCTGGTGAGCAGTTCTAAGAGGGAGTTATACGCTGAAGACAAACATTTGAGAATCGGTACACACACTCACACAGGGAATGAAGTCCTGAGAGTAAGTGAGACTATCCAGGGAATGAAGAAATAACCCTCAGGCCCTTAGGGTTGGGCCTGAGGGATATTTCCCCAGAGAACCACCAGAAAAAGCCACCAGTCAGGATTCACAGAGTTGTCAGAGTCAAGATATTTTATTATTGTAACTAAGTCTGGCACTGTTGGGTGAGAAGCTAGAGTTGAATAGAATGAAGAATTGAGGCAAGTATAAAGTACTGACCTTGATCTTGGAGACAAGATCTTGACTTCAAATCTTGATCCTACTATTTGTACCCTTAACAACTCCATGTCCGAGGTTCCTTATAGAAAAATAGGGATCATCATACTTTCTTCATATGGACATCAAATTTGAATGAGAAAATGGAAATATACACAAAGGTGCAAGGTCTGAGCCTTTGCAAGTTTATTCAGCAATTTATTTAGTAAATATTTGTTGCACACAAAGTGCCAGGCACCAAGGAATCCATGATCCAAGCAGACACACCCCCACCCTCAGGGCACTCATAGTCTAGAGAAACTCAGTAAGAGCTTTTTACTTTCTTAGAATTTAAGGGAGGTATTGAATTGTTCCCGGGCAGGCTGAGTGGCCCCAGACAAAAGTGTGACATGGGGAAACAATTTGCCTTTACTTTCTGGGAAGTGGTGGTGCTTATGCTGCTTATATACTCCAGTCATTTCCTCTCCAGTCCTCCCACCCTGCAGCAAAGTTTGCATTTTCCTGACCACCTCCTGTCCCAAGGGCCAAACTCTCTAACTTCCTGGCCAGACCCTACCTCCTTTTTTCAAAGCCTTACTAACTGATAGAATGAGTCTACTTATTATAATTCAGTCTTATGAGGCCAGGGTTTTTTTAATTGATAAAAGTGACATTTATTTCAAGGACATAATGCCATGAAGAAATTCTCTGAGGCCAGCTTGGGAGTGGGAGAAAACCGCTCCCCCCACCCCAAAGGAAACAGGAGTTGAGTACTTCTATGCATTCCAGCTGTTCAGGGAAGGCTGGGTCAGAGCTCATAAATGAGTTTTCTGAGGCCAAGGGGTTTTGTTTGATGTATTCACTGCTGTTTACCTAAGGCATAAGTTGGGTACCCAATGAATGCTTGAATCACTGAATGCCTTGTCCATGTTAAGGCATTAAATAGCTGAAAACTCAGGTAGTTTGTCTATCAGTGAAGGAGTGAGAAAACTGAGCAATCAATACGGGGATCAAGAAATCAGTCAAAAGCAGTGTTTTGAAAGGGGACCCTCCAAGCCCTGAAAAACACAGCTGCTTTCTACCTGTGAGCAATGCCTATATGTGTATTCAGGCTCAACCAGGTGTAGTGAAAGTAAAGCAGCACCAATGAGAGTAAGAAAGTTAGTGTCATGACTGCCCATGATTTCTTCTCCCTACCTACTCCTTATTGCTTCACTTAACAAACAAACAAGGCTGCGATGTGGATAACAGTCTGTGAGTCCCCAGGGTGTGCTCTCTGACTTCCATTTATTTCTTAGGAGACATCATCACTCTCATATACAATTAGGTTTACACTGGGAAGAACCAAGAGTTGGAAAGCGGGAGCAAGTCTGACCTTCTGGCATACTGGATGGAAATCCAGCTCTGCCACTGATCATCTGTATGAACCGCAACAGCTACTGCCCTGGGCCTCAGTTTCTCAACTCTACAAAGGTAAATGGTTGCCTTGAGAATTAACCAAGATTGCATGTTTGACAGTGAATATGAAGTCTGATGACTAGAATGACACATGGCTTCATCAATATGTATACCTCTGTCCAAATACCAGAACCATTGGAAGGTATCCTGTGGTACAGGTAATCATTAGCTGTTAATTTTCACAAAATTACCTCATTGGTATTTGAGTTTTTCTATACTGTAAAGCCAATAGAATACAGAATTCAAGACAGTTGCGGGATGCTTGGGTGGCTCAGTTGGTTGAACATCTCACTCTTGATTTTTGGCTCAGGTCATGATCCCAGCGTCATGGGATTGAGCCCCACAGCGGGCTCCGCACTGAGGGTAGAGCCTGCTTAAGATTCTCTTTCTCTCTCCCTCTGCCCCTCTGCCCTGCTTGGGCTCTCTCTCTCACTCTCTCTCTCTGTCTCTCTCAAATAAAAAATAAAAATAAAAGAATTCAAGACAGCTGTATTTTTGTCTGGCATAAATAGGTACTCAATGAATAAGTTAAAGGGTTAAGTGAATGAATCAATGAATGGATGACCTCCTACTACTTTACTAATTTTATCTCTTTTTGCTCCCTTGCCCAGACTCTTGGGCCCAGAAACACTGTCTTCTTGCTGCTCCATGTTCATATCTAGCTCAAGGCCACTTCTATGATTGTGTTTCCAATGAACCAAACAATAAATATCTAATACGCTCCTATATTGTGTGCAGCACTTTGGAGGGTGGTTCATAAGGAATAAAATGGCTAATAAAATATAGCCCAATCCCAAGGAGCTTATAATTTGGTTGAAGTGAGAAATGTCAAGTGAACAAGGAAAACTTGAAGGTTGTGATATTTGAGTTGGGTCTGGAAAGACATAGGGCCTGAAAGGCTCCCCAAGCAAATGTTACCTTAAACTGAGACTTTCTATTTTTGGTCACCTAATTGTCCCTATAATAGTTGAAGCCTTTCAGCTTTAAATTTAAAGCTAAGCAGTGCAATTTAGCGATAATACACAGTTTGAATTTAGGAATTATGGCAGAGTCTACTCACTGCCTTCCCAATATCTATTTTTGCTTTTTCCTTTAATGGTAGAAATGCGGTTCTGTTTGGGGGTGGCAAGATGCCTGAGTAAAGGTACTTAATTTTCCACATTTCTTCCCAAGTAAGGGTGTCTATGTAATGCAGTTATGGACCAAAAGATAGAGCAGAAGTTACTGGGTGGAGCTTTTAAGTAGAGCTAATATTCAGGATAACCAATTTAAAAAGTGTACCTGATATAAACTACTGGAAAATATAGCCCTCTTTCCAGGAAAGTTTTGTAAAGGAACAGTCTCAGTGGCATGTGCTTTGCCATTTCACTCTTTCCTCCTCTTGCCTGGAACATGATCTAATGCCTGAAGGTACAGCAGCCATCTTGCAATAACAAAGACAAAACCTAAAGATGCTAATAAATGATAGTGCAGGAAGAGAGAGGTCTGAGTCTTCAAGAACCTTCTTGAGTATCTGCATCTGAAGACTATTTCCAGAGCGCATGTTGAATTTGATAAAGTAACTCCTTACCTATTTAAGACACTCTTAGTCACATTTTCTTTTGCTTTCACCTAAGTGGAATTCTAACTGATACAGGCATCAGACCATGTTTGAAGGGAAGAGTGTGATTGACTTTTAATTTCCATAGTGTGATTGACTTTTAATTTCCATAAAATAAAAGGATTTGTGACTTATTCTTGCCTGGATGCTCAGCTCCCCAATGCCTGGCTTGTCTCAAAAAAGTAATCCCAACACCTAGATGACCACAGAACAGAGAACCTGGTAGGGCCCAGCATGCACCTAGTCTGTGCTGTTACCACTGCATTTTCTAAGTGCCACCAACAAGTGTGCAATTCTATCCCAACAAGACAAGGAAAGACATGATTTAATTGGTGAACTGCAGGCTATCTGAACAAAATATCCTCTCTGCTTTCAGAATGTGCCAAACCCTGTCTTGAACAGTAAGAAATTATAATTTTTAACTTCCTTATTGGTTAGAAATCTGCATTTTTTCCACTAGATCTTTTTTTTAAATTATTTTTTGATGCTTATTTTTGAGAGAGAGAAAGACAGAGAGAGAGAGAGGGAGAGAGAATGAGTGGGGGTGGGACAGAGAGAGGAGGACACAGAATCTGAAGCAGCCTCCAGGCTTTCCAAGCTGTCAACACAGAGCCTAACCCGGGGCTCAAACTCACCATGAGACCATGACCTGAGCCAAAGTTGGACACTTAACCAACTAAGCCACACAGCTGCCCCATCTCCACTGAATCTTAAAAGCCCAGGGAAATAGGTCGTTTTGACTTTATTCTGTTCTGCCCATTCTTTGTAAGTCTACATCTGTGTGCAAAGACCAACCTAGTTAGAGAGCCAGCTCTGGAACTGGAAGTCACTCTCAGTTCAATTCTAACTCAGGGGAAAAGTTCAGGGGCTGAGAAAAAGAAAAAAGCATTTGATGGTCCGTAGGTAAAGGCATAGAAGCAGAGAAGGATTTAGGTTTGTGCATGGGACCTTAGGGAGAGCAGTCTTTCTAGGGTGGAGAGGACACTATGGAGGATTTGAGGAAAAAAGTCGGGAAGATAAGGCAGGTACACTGTTGGGTGCTGGGCTAAAAAGACTGGGTTTTATCGTACAGTAATGAAAAAAAGAAAGTTAAAATTATAGAATTCTTCTCAGGTTTCAAAATTCTTTCACATATTAAAAGTCATCTGACCCTCGCAACAATCTCTGAGATATGTGCAGTACTTGTTTCACTTTGAGAGAAAGGAGCTAGAGATGGTAAAGATTGTCCAGTGATCCACAACTATAAATAATAGATTGAGACTCAAAACTGAGTTTTTAGCTTCTTAATCTAGTATTCTTTTCACTCTATCCTGCTGAAAATGGGAATGACATGATTTTCAGCATAACCATGTGTTTATACAGACAGTAGAAGGTAAGTGTGGAGGCAGTGTGACCACCAAGGGTGCTTTTGTAATAGTTCAGTGTTAGGTAAAAAGGGTCGAATTAAACCTGTGTCAAGAATGTGATAAAAGAAAGAGAGAGGGTTCATGATGGTAGTATAGGAAGATCCCACACACACCTACACCCACAGAGATGGCAAATCTACAACCACATATGGAACAATTTTCTCTGAAGAAGACCTAGAAATTAGGTGAATAGGGCCTCCACAGCAAGCGACAGTACCAGGATGGATAGAAGAGACAGATACTGTCCCACTAAGGGAGAAAAAAACATACCCTAGGCACAGAATTCCACAGTCAGAAGGGAGCTTAGTGGTACAGAACTTCTCCCTGAGAAGCAAGAGATTCCAATTCTACATTAAGCACCCCAATCTTTGGATCCTGCATAGGAGATACAAGTCCCCAAAACACTTGGCTTTGAAAAACAACAGGGAATACATTCAAGAAAACTATAGAAATGTAAGGAAAGGAAAATCTGCTTTTTAACGTACTGCACACAGATTCACTCCACCTGGAAACCAGCACAAAAACACCAGACCAAAATGTGCATTAAGCATAGGCGAAAGAGACTCACTTACTAATCTTGGAGCACCTGTTTGAGAGGAAAGAGGTAGCTAGGACATCCCCCTGGGGACTGAGACACTGGTGGTAACCATTTTCATGGTCTTGTTCTGTCATGATGATTCTACTATTGATGGATTCCATTTTGGAATCCTCTCTCTGAACTGCTATCAACAGGAGTCATGCCCCAGTGACCCTGCATCTTAGCTGGGCCTTGCAATTGATAAGGTGACTCCCTCACCCACAGTAGCTGCTGCCAGGCCTCACAGTCAGGCCAAGGGCTGGCCCCACCAACCCACATGCCCACAGCAGTCACAGCCCACACAAGCTGGGACCCACCCCCACTTTCCAGCATTCTTGGGTAAATCACAGCTAGGCCTTCCAGCCAGCCAGGCTAGGGGCATCCCCACCCACCAATGCACCTACAGTAATAGCAGTCCCATAACAAGAGAATGGTGCATAGTATCCAAACAGAGTATGCCTCTGAAGTAGCTGGCTCTGGTGTCCAGAAGAAATTGTGCTTCTGGGACTCAAAGGTCATCTTTAACATAGGCCACGTTTTCTTTCTTTCTTTTTTTTTTGTAGTTTATTGTCAAGTTGGTTTCCATATAACATCCAGTGCTCATCCCCACAAGTGCCCTCCTTCATGCCCATTACCCCCATCCCCTCTTCCCCTCCCCCATCAGCCCTCAGTTTGTTCTCAGTATTCAAGAGTCTCTCGTGGTTTGCCTCCCTCTCCCCAACTATTTTTTCGCTTCCCCTCCCTCCCCCATGGTCCTCTGTTAAGTTTCTCCTGTTCCACTTATAAGTGAAAACATAAGGAATTTATCCTTCTCTGCTGACTTTTTTCACTTAGCATAACACCCTCGAGTTCCATTCACATTGCTACAAATGGCCAGATTTCATTCTTTCTCATTAACATAGGCCATTTTTTCAAGACTGGACTTTAGCTACTAGATAGAGCTGAACTACATTATACACAGAAACAAACAGAAAGCTAATCAAGGAGAGAGATGAATATGTTACAAATGGAAGAATAAGACAAAACCTCAGAAAAAGAACTAAACACAATGGAGATAGTAATCTATCCAATAAAGAGTTCAAAGCAATGGTTATAAACATGTTTACTGAACTCAGGAGGAAAAAAATGGACACAGTGAGAACTTCAACAAAAAGAAAATATAAGAAAGTGCCAATTAGAGCTGAAGAACATAATAACAGAAATGAAAAATACACTAGAGGCAATAAACAAATTTGCTGATACAAAATGACAGATCAGTGACATGGAAGATAAGGTAGTGGAAATCACCCAAACTCAATAGGAAAAAGAAAAAGAATTAGAAAAAAATGAGAATAGTTTAAAAGACCCCTGGGACAACATCAAGAATATTAACAATCACATTATATCTGTCCCAGAACAGTGAAAGAGACAGAAAATTTGAGAAATAATAGCTCAAAATTTCCCTAACAGGGGGAAGAAAACAGAAACCTAGGTCCAGGACACGCAAACAGTCCTAAACAAGATGAACCTAAAGAGGTTCACACCAAGACATATTATCATTAAAGTCAGAAATTAAAGGTAGAGAATCTTAAAAGCAGCAGCAAAGCAATTAAATATAAGGAACCCCTCCTAAAACTATCAGTTGATATTTTTCAGCAGAAATTTTGCAGGCCACTCCCAGAAGGATATATTCAGAGTGTTAAAAGGGAAAAACAACAACAATAGAAGCAGCAGCAGCAAACTAAGAATACTTCAGCCAGTAAGGTTCTTATTCAGAACTAAAGGAGCAATAGTTCTCTAGACAAGCAAAAATTAAGAGTTTATTTTCTCTAAATCAGCTTTATAGGAAATATTAAGGGGACATCTTTAAGTGGAAAACGAAAGTCCATAATTATAAATAAGAAAATATATGAAAGAAAAATTTTCACTGGTAAAGGCAAACATATAGTAAAGGTAGTGGATCAACTACTTATAAAGCTAGAATGAAGGTTAAAAGACAAAAGTAATAAAATCAACAATATCTACAAGTATATCCAGAATAAGTTAAGGGTTACACAAAATAAAAAGATGTGAAATATGACATCAAAAGGATAAAACGTGAAGAGGGGAAGTAAAGATGTAGTGCCTTTAGAATCCATTTGAACTTACAATAGACTGTTGTATATACAGGTTGCTAATAGACACACGCGCACACACACACACATACACACACACACACACACACACACACGGGGTTGGGGCGAAGAGAAAGGATTTTAAACATAACACTAAGGAAGTCATCAGATCACAAGAGAAGAAAACAAAAGAAGAAAGGAATAGAGAAAAACTACAAAAACAACCAGAAAATAATTAACAAAATGGCAATAAATACATACATATCAGCAACTACTTTAAATGTAAATGGACTAAATGCCCAATCAAAAGACTGGATAGATTAAAAAAAAAAAAAAGACCCATTTTTATACCGCCTATAAGAGACTCACTTCAGATTAAAGACACACGCAGAGACTGAAAATTAAGTGATAAAAGAAATACCCCACAAAAACAGAAATGAGAAGAAAGCTGAAGTAGCTTATATCAAAGTAACTTTCAAAATAGAGGCTATATCATTACATAATGATAAAGGGATCAATCCAATAAGATAAAATTTGTAAATATTTATGCATCCAATAGGTATAAATATACACAACAAATACTGGCATATATAAAGGGAGAAACTGTTGGGAATACAATAATAGTAGGTCACTTTAATGCTTTGCTTACATCAATGGATAGATTATCCAGATTGAAAACCAATAAGAGAAACATTGATACATTAGATCAGATGAACTTAACAGGAATATACACAACATTCCATTCAAAAACAGCAGAATACACATTCTTCTCAAGTGCATATGAAACATTCTCTAGGATAGACCACCCATTAGGCCACAACTCTCAAACTAAAGAAGATTAAAATCATTATCGTACATCTTTCCCTACCATTAGAAAATGAAACTAGTTATCAATTACAAGTAGAGGCTAGGAGAAAAACAAACATGTGGAGACTAAACAACGTGCTACTAAAAATCAATGGATCAACAAAGAAATCAAGGGGAAATCAAAAGATACCTTGAGACAAATGAAAAAAAAGCACAATGTTCTATCAATTATGGGACACAGCAAAAGCAGTTCTAAGAGGGAAGTTTATAGTGTTAAAACCAACTTCAAGAAACAAGAGAAATAATCGAATAAAAAAACTTACATTTACAGGAAGTAGAAAGAGGAAAATAAGCAAAGCCCAAAGTTAGTAGAAAGAAGGAAATAATAAAGATCATGGTTGAAATGAATGAAACTAAGAAAAGATCAATGAAACAAAAAACTTATATTTAAAAATATAAAAAAAGATAAACTTTTAGCCAGATTCATCAAAAAATAGAGAAAACTCAAATAAAATCAGGAAAAAAAGTTACAACTGATTCCACAGAAATACAAAAAAAAAATAAGAGACTACTACGAAAAATTATATGCCAACAACCTAGAAGAAATAGATAAATTCTTAGAAAGTTAAAATTTTTCAAGACTGAATTAGGAAGAAGTAGAAAATATGAACAAACTAATCAAACAAATTTCAACAAAAAGTCTAGAATTAGATGACTTCTCAGGTGAATTCAACTAAATATTTAAAGAAGAATTAATACCTATCTTTCACAAGCTATTTCCAAAAAAAAAAAATTGAAGAGGAAGGAACACTTCGAACTCATTCTATAATGCCAGTATTACCCTGATACCAAAACCAAAGATACTACAAGAAGCAGCAGCAGCAGCAGCAGCAGCAGCAGCAGGAGGAAGTGGAGTAGGTGGAGGAGGAGGAGAAAATTATAGGCCAATATCCCTGATGAACATAAATGTGCTCTCCATAGTCTCTAACGTTATGCTTTACATGTGGTAGGCAATTACTAAATATTTGTTGATTGATCAATGAACTGCCAAAGCCATTTGGATGCACTGTTGGTATCTGAATCTTTCAGAAACTTAATTCTCCCCTTTTTTTTCTTCTCCCCTGTTCAGGCAACATTTATTCTAGGAACTGGCTCGAGCTTTAAAGACAAAGGAGAAGAAAAACTCCCAGTAAAACAGAGATCATCAAAGCAGAACCATTTTTAAGTGAAATGATTTCTCTCTACCCAAACTTTACCAGAAGGCCCCATTAAAGAACTGCAGAGGCCCAGCACAAAAGAACTATAAATTATAAGACTCCAGACATCAGGGACAGAGAGCCACAATTCCCACAGGAGTTTGCTGTACATTTCTCCTAGCAAAGCATCCAAAGCAGATTGAAATCCTGGCTGAGAACCTTGTGGAGAGAGAGAGCTGAGGCAAAGGGCAAAGGCATTAAATAATATATAGATTTTCTCAAAAGATCATTTCTGCTTAAATAGCTGACTACTCACGTTGGTGGCCAGGTTCGGGAAGGATGGAGACTGGCACTGCTGACAGTGGAAGGTACAGGCCTGATGCAATCAATAGTGGCACAATGACCATGTTTCATGGGCTTTTAAATGCCCCAAAATGAAAGTCCAAATTTCTAGAAGAGCTGTAACATAAAGACAATTATCCTTGCTTTATTAATCCACATGAAAGCACTTTTGTTTGCTTTAAGATACAATCACTTATCTAGTGGTATAAGTTATAATTTCAGGCATGCCCACCCTAGCCTGGGAACACTTTCCCACCTCTAAGATTTCACAAATAAGCTCCTAAGATCTTCTATCATGCAAGAGCTCCCATTCTCCTCCCCCCTTAAGAAGACCATTGTCGGGCACCCTCCTACACTGCTGGTGGGAATGTACACTGGTGCAGCCCCTCTGGAAAACAGTGTGGAGGTTCCTCAAAAAATTAAAAATAGAACTACCCTATGACCCAGAAATAGCACTGCTAGGAATTTACCCAAGGGATATAGGAGTGCTGATGCATAGGGGCACATGTACCCCAATGTTCACAGCAGCACTCTCAACAATAGCCAAAACATGGAAAGAGCCTAAGTGTCCATCAGCTGACGAATGGATCAAGATGTGGTTTATCTATACAATGGAATACTGCATGGAAATGAGAAAGAATGAAATCTGGTCATGTGTAGCAACATGGATGGACCTTGAGGGTGTTATGCTGAGTGAAATAAGTCAGGCAGAGAAGGACAGATATGCTATATTTGCACATATAGGTGGATTAGGGGGAACTTAACGGAGGACTGCAGGGGAGAAGAGGAAAAATAGCTGGGGAGGGGAGGGAGGCAAACCATGAGAGACTCTTGAATGCTGAGAATAAACTGAGGGCTGATGGGGGTGAGAGAGAGGGGACGGGGTGTGATGGGCATGGAAGAGGGGACTTGTTGGCATGAGCACTGGGTGTTATATGGAAACCAACTTGACAATAAAGTATTTAAGGAAAAAAAAAAAGAAGACCATTGTCACCACTCTGCCAGAACTAGTGCATTTCCGGTTCTGAATGGGAACCCTGGTCAGTATAGAGAGAGGAGGACCACAGGAAGCACCCATATCAGCTGCATTATTTGATTCAGCCTTGCAAATACCTACCTGCCCATTCACCCAAGGCAAACATTGATTTATGCTGAATGTTTAGTGAGTGGGAAAGAATGATGACTCACTTTCACTGCATGACCTTTCTACTTTCATAAGGAGAAAGAAGACAGTTTAAAAAGAAGAGCGATTTGTCTTCTGCCGATTTTCACTTGTATGAAGTCCGAATTCCTCGGCCTAATATTCAAGGACCTACCTTCTAATGCATGTCCTACCACTCACTGAGTCTATACTCTCCTCTTCTACATCCAATACATCATGCCTACTTTTGTCTCTTTACTCATAGTGTTCTCTCCTGTCTGCTCTCCAAATCCATCTCATAAGAGAACCTGGTCAACCCCATCTTTACTATGAATTCTTCAAACGTTACTCTCCCCATGAACATTCACAAACTTGCTAAAGAAAGACAGAATGCTGTCAGGTATTTGTTTTCCTCCCATTGTTTGGGGAGCCTAAACTCTTATTTCTCTCTAAATCATATTTTTTAAGGGGAGAAGGGCCTGCCTTTTTATCTATGTGTCACAGTGAACACTATGGCTTATAAGACCATGAATAATTGTTAATAGCAAAACCAATCCACGCGTTTAATTTATTAGCTTGCAGAAGCCAACAGATAGTTAAGGGGGAAGATCCAGTTCATTTGAAGAGTTTGAAGAGTTAAGAGCTTTTAAGCCAGGAATGTACTGACCAACCTCCACCACTCCATCATTTGTTTGCTTTTTTAAATTTCATTGTTGTTGCTATCATTTCTGTGGCTATTTCTTTATTTGGTAGTGGTGGTGGATGATGATGATGATGATGATGATGATGATGATGATGATGAAGAAGAAGAAGAAGAAGAAGAACAAGAAGAAGAAGAACAAGATGAAGATAACAACTTAATATTTACAGAAGTGTACTAAATTTCAAGCACTGTTTTTAGCACTTAACCCATATTGTCTTGTTTTTTGTATTTAAAAGATTTTATTTTCTCATTTTCAACAACAATGATGGAACTAGTGTATTATGCTCAGCAAAATAAGTCAGCCAGAGACTGTACCATATTATTTCAATCATAGTGGAATTTAAGAAACAAAATAGATGAACACAGGAGAAAGAAAGGAAAAATAAAATAAGATACAAACAGAGAGGGAGGCAAACCATGAGAGACTTAACTATAGAGAACAAACTGAAAATTGCTGGCAGGGAGGTTGGTGGGAAGATGGGCTAAATGGGTGACGGGCATAAAGGAGGGAACTTGTTCTGATGAGCACTGGGTATTGTATGTAAGTGATGAATCACAAAATGCTACTCTTGAAAGCAATACGACATTGTATTTTAACTAACCTGAATTTAAATAAAATCTTTAAAGAAAAAAATATTTTTTTTCTATTTTTTAAGCTTCATTTAACTTCTATTTGTTTGTTTGCTTACTTGTTTAATATAATTTATTGTCAGGTTAGCTAAAATATAATGTGAAGTGTACTCTTGGCTTCAGGAGTAGATTCCCATGATTCATCGCTTACATACAGCCCAGTGCTCATCCCAATAAGTGCCCTCCTCAATGCCTGTCACTCATTTTCCCTACCCCACCAACCCTCGATTTGTTCTCTGTATTTAAGAGTCTCATATGGTTTGCCTCCCTCCCTGTTTGGAACTATTTTTCCCCTCCCTTTCCCCCATGGTCTTCTGTTAAGTTTCTCAAATTCCACATATGAGTAACAACATCTGATATCTGTCTTTCTCTGACAGACTTATTTCACTTAGCATTATACCCTCCAGTTCTATCCATGTTGTTGCAGATGGCAAGACTGAATTCTTCTCATTGCCAAGTAGTATTCCATTGTATATATAAACCACATCTTCTTTATCCATCCATCAGTTGATGGACAGTTGGGCTCTTTCCATAATTTGTCTATTGTTGATGGCACTGCTATAAACATTGGGGTACATGTGCCCCTATGAATTCCCACTCCTGTATCCTTTGGATACATTCCTAGTAGTGTTATTACTTGGTTGTAAAGTAGTTCTATTTTTATTTTTAAGAAACCTTCACACTGTTCTCCAGAGCGGCCGCACCTGTTTACATTCCCACCAATAGTGCAAGAGGATTCTTGTTTCCCCACATTCTTACCAACATCTGTAGTTTCCTTAGTTATTAATTTTAGCCACTCTGACTGGTGTGAGGTGGTATCTCAATGTGGTTTTGATTTGTATTTCCCTGCTGATGAGCGATGTTATTTTTAAGTAATCTGTACACCCAATGTGGGACTTGAATTTACAACCTCAGGATCTGGAGCCACATGCTCCACTGACTGAGCCAGCCAGGCACCCCCCCAAAATTGTCTCATTTAGTCCTCACTCAGTTACAGGAGAAAGTATCTCCATTTTAGTGCTGAGGAAACTGAGGTAGAGAACATTAGTGACCTGTCCAAGATCATTCCAGCGGAAAGGGCAAAAGTGGAATCTGGATCCAAGCGGCCCAACTTTAGAGCTAGAGCTCTGAGTGACACATCATTCCTAAGGCCTCAGACTTCATTTCACCTAGTTTGTAAAGCACTTAAAATGACAGAAAAGTCATAACCCTTTCCCCAAAGGCATTAACAATTATTTAGCATTTATTTTTTTTCTAAGTACTTTCACCTGTATTAACTCATTTGATGTTGACAAGAGATCTCTGTAGGTTGAGCCTTTCTATACTTATAAATAGATAGGGAAATGGGTGCCTTGCCCAGAGTACAAAGTGAGTCGGTAGAGTCAGGAAGTCATGGAAACAGAATCACAGAATGCTAGAGAAGGGGAAGAGTCAAGATCGTACAACCCACCATTCATTTTATAGCAAAGCAATTGAGACACCCAGAGGCGACCAGCTTAGAATATGCAGTAAATGAGGGAAAAGCAGGTCTAGAACTGGACCATGTGACTTCTGGTCTATGGTCTTCCATTGCAACACAATGGCCCTGAGCACATTCTCCAAAATGAATGATGAAAAGGGAGCCCTGGTCAAATATGCTGGGACCTATTGCACACCATGTCTTCCTCTTGGAGAGTCATAATGCACAGTCTGAAAAATTATGCAAAACACTTCATAAACTCACTTGACCAAAGAAAATTTTTAATGCCTTCCATTAATACCTCTTTGCAGAACTAGTATTCTATGGAAGTCATTTTGGGAAACGATGCATAACATATATTACAATATGAGCATACAGATAAATTTAATTTTTTTCTGCTGTTTGTACCAGATGTAAAAAGAAAAGAAAAACAGTTTCTTACTTTCCTTTCCTCTCACCTCCAAAACCTCCCCAAACATAACCACCAAAATATCTATGCATCACAATCCTCTACCTTACGTTGAAATATATATGAGAAAGCATTTTACCCACTTAGATGAAACATAAATGGAGAGAGAATTAATACTCTCCAAAGAAGGAACACCTGTACTCTTGCCTGTATACACACCACATGCACATAAATACCTTGAATTCTGGCTTTGGTTGTTGTTGTTGTTTCTTAGGGTTGTTACATTACTATCTTTGCATATGTGAAGATCAATAATATCCTCACTGTTCCTTTGGGAGTTGTTTGTTTGTAAAAGATTATATTAGTCTGCTCAGGCTGCCACAGATTGGGTGGCTTAAACGACAGAAACTTACTTCTGACCTTTCTGTATCCTGGAAGTCCAAGATCAAGGTGCTGACAAAGTAGGTGTCATTCTGAGGCCTCTTTTCTTGACGTGTAGGTGGCTATCAGTTCACTGTGTGCTCATATGATCTCTTCTAGGGGTGGTGTGTACACCAGGAGGTGGAGCGGGATGAAGAGTAAGAGGGAGAGGGAGAGGAGGAGGGGGAGGGGGAGACAAAGAGAGTGAACCAGAGCTGTCTGGTACCTCATCTTATAAGGACACTAATCTTACTGGATCATGCCTCTACCCTTAAGACCTCATTTAGCTTTAATTACTTCCATATAGGCCCTACCTCCAACTATAGGTTAGAGCTTCAACATATGAATTTTTTTTTAATTTTTTAATGTTTTATTCATTTCTAGGAGAGAGAGAGAGACAGCGTGAGCAGGGGAGGGTCAGAGAAAGAGGGAGTCACAGACTGAAACAGGCTCCAGGCTCTGAGCTGGCAGTCAGCACAGAGCCCGACGCGGGGCTCGAACCCACGAACCGCGAGATCATGACCCAAGCGAAAGTCAGACGCCCAACCGACTAAGCCACCCAGGTGCCCCTCAGCATATGAATTTTGAGAGGACATTAATTCTGTTCGAAACAAAGATGGAGGATATAATGATTTCAGCAGTTTCTGTTTGTGGTGACCAGAGAGGCCTCAGAGGTAGATTAAATGTTATTTTTAGACCTAAAGAAAGAAATTTGGAAAAACCATCCACACACTGCTGCCTCACATGCTTTTCACAAATTAAGGGGAAAAAATAAGGAGTTTCAATGGATCATAACAGCTCTGTCTGAAAATGTTAAAATCTTATGAGCCAAAGAAAGGTGGCAAATTCATATTAAGACATATATAACTGACATTCCTCCCTCTGAGCACATCTCTGTGGTAGAGAGGAAGTGGAAATCTGAAGTGAAGTAAGAGGTCCTGAAGTCACAAAGGACATACCTGCCCTCCGTGCAGCTGATGAGCTGAGGAGTCATACCATACTCTTGTGTGGACAGAGACCCAGGAGCCACTACTTCTTCATACTATACCCACCCTCGGAGCCTCCCAGAGCAGGCAAAACTGTGGGCAACCAGAGCCACTCTCCTTGGCTCCACCCCCCCCCCCCCCCCATCTGCCAAGTACAGCCAGCTGAGCAGAAATCTAAGATGTAGAGGAAAGGGCATGTGGGCTGGAAAGGGCACAGCTCTCTGGGGGGCTGAGGGCGACATTCACTAGAAGGACCTCACTGATCACTTCCTTATTATTTCAGGATTATTGTAATTTCATGCAAACACTCTTTCTTCCCCACGCAGCTTCTGATGGCCACGATTCTTGTTTGGTGCTGGCCCCCAGCAATGCTAATAAACGGCTTCCGGATCATTTTTATTCATTTTGCGCATTTCACTCACAGTACTTCATGTGACTTATGTAGCCCCTGCAGCTCATATTTCTATTTGAATTGCAGGGCAAGTAGTGAGTTTTAACATTCCAACTGCACACACATTCTTCTTTCCCTAGAAATGAAAGATCATTTGAACTTTGAATTGCATTAGCATGACATTTTTCTACTAAATTACCCTGGCTGCACTCAACAGCCTGAAAAGAAACAAACCTCTTTTAACTCTATAGGCTATGTGAGTGAATAAATACCTGAGGAAACGCCAACAAAGAGGAAGAGGGAGGGCAACCAGAAATGCTGGGCATTGCCCCTGCCTTGGGGAGCCCATTTGTGATGTTGGCCTGGCAGGCTGAGGGTCCTTCCTGTCCCACCCGTGTCAAGCCCAGGTTGGGACATCTGGATAGATGGAGCACAATGTTAATGGCTCTCAGCAGCTGTTGCTTTGTAAAAAACAAACAAACAAACAAAAAACAAGGTGCAGCTTCTCATATCATTTTTTAGAAGTAACAGTGTTTGCTTTTCCTTGTATTACAATGGTGGAAAATGTTCATTGGGGGAAATCTGGAAAATACAAGATTCCTTCCTGATCACTTCCTTCCTTATTATTTCAGGATTATTGTAATTTCATGCAAACACTCTTTCTTATACGAGAAGAATAAAAAAAATTTTAAACACCCATATTCTCACCACTTAGAGAGAGAAACTACAGCTTTTGGGGGTATAGTTTTCCAAATCCTTTTGAGGGAAGTGAATAGAATCCTATTCAATTATATCTATATGTAGCATAATTTTATTTATTTTGTATAAATTAGGTTATACATACAGATAGATATAATATAAATCAGGTATATTATTTGAGTCTTTTTTTACACTTCATTTGTGAACATTTTCCCATTTCTTTAAAAATCATGATTTGTGATTGTTGCATAATATTTCATCATAGTAGTATATTTTGAGTTAATCATGTTTTTATTGATGCCGCTTCCTGTGTTTATAAGCAATGCTGTGACGAATATCTTTTTGCACATAATAGATCTTATAACTGATATTAGCTACCACTTCTTGAGCTCTTACTCTGTGCTAATCATGATAAATGACAATTTCTAGAGAATATATTACATATATAATATTAAAATAATATATAATAATATACAAATCATAATATATAACACAATAGCCTTTGTAGTCTCCCTTAGAAGTGGTCATTATTCTCTACATTTTATAGGCAAAGAAATTGGTGCAGAGGTTAACTGACTGGTTTAAAGCCATCAGGTAGTAAGAAACAATTCTAGAATTTGACCCCAGCATTTTCTGACTCTAATATCTATGCTCTTTCACCAGGGCTCTGGGCTGTTATGTACTTCCAACTCCCAGGGCCCTTCTCTGAAGATTGCAAGAAATGGTGTTAAAGATCACCTTCACAGAAACCCAACTTTGCCTCAGAAGTCTGTATCCACAGGGGTCTGAATCCCAGGAGCTCAGAAGAGTTTGAAAACTTCCTCTATTAGGAAACAGGCATTTGTTTTCTCAGGGCAGGTTAGGAGAGTGAAGATTCTGCTTTGGACAACTACAGACACAGGGTTCCTCAGTGGCTCACCATCTGCAGTAGCAGCTAGATTTGATGAAGGACATTACAACCTGTAGAAGCTACCTGGACTGAGGCTTTAGACAACACTAACTGTTGGGTACAGGGCAAGGGTAGGCACCAAAAGGGAAATGGTAAAATAAACCATATCTTCTCAATGCCTATTACCATGAAAGCCCAGTTATATGCTTGACATTTTCTGGTTAAAGAGATCATATGGATCCTCTTGTAGGTTGACATGTAAGTGTGTTATTCCTACTGAATAAGTGGCTGGTGACTAACAACTATCTGACATTACAATTACTTTGGTTATGGCACACAGATCCATGTACGTTCATGAACCCCCATGACCAAGCTATTTGTTTCAGCACTCTCCTCTTCCCCAGAATCTACACAAGGCAGCTTCAGCCTTTCATTGTGATGGAAAGCAGGGCCCACATATCTACCTACATATTTATCTTGGTGTAGACTCCAAGACTGCACATCCCATACAGTAAGATGGGTATAGGCACTAGACATGGGGTCAGCAGGTGCTCTCGTAACTCACAGACTGTGTGCAGGGTCCCAGAAGAGCTCATCTATGTCTCAACCTCTGGGTTCAGGCTATTTCAAGATGCCTCTTTACTTCTCTTTCAAAATTTATGAGACAGGAAACAACATTTGGCACAGAAACATAAGCTTCTCCTAAGCCAGGCTGGAAATCCTCCCTGAGAAGTTACCACCAAGTTTCTGCTTGGAGCAGAAAGACACAGAGAGAAAAAAACATGCTAGATCTGGGACCTGTAGTAGTATCTTGACCCTGTTGGTTATTAGTCATGTGGCCTCAGGTAAATCAATGAACTTCTCTGAACCCATTTCTTCATCTATAAAATTCACTCACTCATTATATTAACTTATTCATTTAATTTATTTATTTACTGCCTGCTATGCTAATAATAGGTAATATCTATTAAGTGATCACTAAGTGCTGGCACCGTGATAAGTGCTGTTTAACAATGGGCAGTGAAATGGCATGGTGTCTTCCTTCATGGAATTTGCTATACAGTGGGAGGTCACTGAGAAAGCATCTGTAAAAAAGTAAGTATATAAAACAGAATGGGGCGAGTTATATTAGGTAAATGAAAAAACATTATCAGAAATATGGGGAAAGCAGAGAAGATGAGTATTGAGGTAAGGATGATAAAATACTCGGCAACACACCTGACATTGTACATAAACAATAAATGATAGTTGTGACAATGACTATTACTATTAACCTGATGTCACCAAGACCTTCTTGACCATTGAAATCTCTTTAGGGATAATTAAACCTTCAATTCCATTCTTTATGGACATCTAAAATCAAAAATCTAAAATTTGTAAGGGAAATTTCTCTGACAATCCCAACTCTGAGTTCTTGTTCACTTCATAATGGATTATTCATTTCACACATGTTCTTTTTGTAATCCTCCACACTGACCCAGATGGGAAATCCAACCCTTAACTTGGTTTCCATCATAAATAAGTGAATGACTGAATAACACTTAGACACAACAATCTATGTATTTAGTAAATGTTACTGAAGGTATATGAGAGCAGTAGAGAAGGGTTTTTAAAAAAAAAAGTTTTCAATGTTTATTTCATTCTTGAGGCAGAGACAGGATATGAGCAGGAGAGGGGCATAGAGAGAGGGAGACACAGAATCTGAAGCAGGCTCCAAGGCTTTGAGGTGTCAGCACACAGCTGGAGAGAAGGGGTTCAATGGCAGTAAAACAAAGAACTTAAAACTGAATGCTTGACTCTTCCATTCTAAAATGTTCTTGGACCTTCCGTGGGCCACTTCATTTCACATCACAGCTTTCCATCAACCTTCTTTTCAGGAAGAAAATCCATTTTTCTCTTTGATTGTCCACACAACTATTAATATTCATGTTCTCAAAGTTTCAGCTACTACCTTAGACATCTTATCAAGATTTTCTCAAAGGTAGCATTCTCCCAAAGAGAAATTCTGCTGCAAGCTAATAAAATTGTATGTATATTTTACCCGTGCTTCATTGTTATTTTCATGATTAGTGTCAGTATTAGTATCAGTACTAAGCCTGCAACTTAAGGAAAGGCTTTCATAGATGTAGTCTCCATAATTTGCTTCCTTGAAGTATAAGGGAGGTGTCATCTAGGATCCAAGACATCAAGGTGTGTCTGGTGCAGACGATAGGCATCCAGTGTTTCTGGTATGAAACCCCACATATACCATAAAATGGAGAACAAATGAGATTATGCCTGCTTCACTGTGGCTGATCTCTACACCACTGGTTCTCTCCAAGTTTGGCCACTTAAATAAGGCACCTAAAACTGTAGAGCTTGAGGATCCAGTCGTCTTTCTCTCTGCCCTTCCTTACACTAAATATTACTCCTGAATTGTGTGTGTGTGTGTGTGTGTGTGTGTGTGTGTGTGTGTGTGTGTGTGTGTGAATTCAACAGTAAGTCAGTCTAGGACTTAGTGAAGCTTTTGAAAGTCCAGAGGTTACCAGAATCACTGGGCAGGAATGCAGAGACAGGAATGAGTTCCAGATACACTGAATCCAGGGACATTAGTGAATTTCACCTGAAAACTGCCTACTGTACTTCTGCAAAACAAATTCTTCAACATTCTTTGGGAGGACACTCCTTGTCACATCCCAGACCATATGGTATGCATAAGATTTTCTCCTTGGTCTCACTGATGAGTTCAGTGACCAAACTGTTTCATTTGATGCTTGTGGAATAGAAGCTCTCTTTTCCACTGGATTTGAACCAGAGAGTATCAGGTCTGGAATTACAATCATGAGCTTCAAGAGGCCACCATGTGGATATGTGAAGAAAAGGAGAGTTGAAAGAAAGGCCAGGCTCAATGCCATTATTTAAGCCCTGAATCTAGCCATGTCTACAGTTAGCCTTATTCCTGGACTTTCTAGTTACATGAGCTAATAAACATCTTCTTTTGATTAAAATACTTTGTCCAGTTTTCTGTCCCATGAAACAAGACAAGTCTTTCTGGTACAGAGATCTGGGATCTGCTTTCTAACGTAACACTTGGGATCTAAAGGATAATCACATATGGGCCACATATAAGGCTGGAACAAGTGTCTATACATGCTCTGGAGTCAGAATTTAACCCATGCTTGTTCCAGGAAAAGAGATAGAAAGAGAAATCTGGAGGCAGAAATAGGCAGAACTTGACAGTGTGCCCCTTGGTGTGTTTGTTTTGTAATAGCATTCAAAAACTTTTACTGACTTTGGCCAAATTTCCTGAAAACTAAATCAAAATGCACCTTAAATTGCATTTGTGACTCTGCTCTCTCCAAATAAAAAGTCAGATAATACTACTTTTCATATGGTGATACCTTCCATAATTTGAGGCAATGTCCATGTGACTGAATTGGTTTGCAAAGGGTTTACAGGAAAGACTCCAACCAAACTGGAATGTTGTCGGACTTCCAAACCCAAGGTAATTTTACTTTACCATATAGAAAGGCATTGGCCAGTGGATTTTGCAGCAGTTACTGAGCTACCTTACTGAACATCAGCATATTTATTTTTATCCTAAAACGTCATAGAATCTCCTTTTTTGATTAAAATTTGGTGTGTTTTACCTTCTACCCTTTTGATGTGTGGTATCTATGCAATATTTGTGTTTACCTATGTAATAATTTTGCCTGTTCATTGGAAACTTAGTGGCCAATATTTTGAGATGTCTCCTTACAGATGACATATTCACAATATTTAGTTTTAAATACTATATATCATGACATAATGAGCCCACTTGTACACTTCTTAATCATTTTTAACAACTTTATCAAGGTATAAATTAACATGTAATAGACTATATATTTAAAGCATACAGTTTAGTAAGTTTTTACTTATCACTCATGCACCCATGAAACCATTACCCCAATCAAGTTAATAAACTCATTAATCACCTCCAAAAAGCTTCCTTCTTCCACTTTGTATTCCCTTCCTCATATAACTTCCACTTCTTGTGTCTCCAGGCAGCCACTGATTGGCTTTATTTCACTGCAGATTACTTTTCATTTCTAAAACTTTATGTAAAAGAAATCAAATAGCACATTTTTTGTGGGTATGGTTTCTTTTACACTGCATATTACTTTGCAATTCATCCAAGTTGTAGATTGTATCAGTACTGTGCTTCTTTTTATCGCTAAATAATATTCTGTTGAATGAATATACCATAGTTGATGGTATTCATTTAGTTGTTGATGGACAGATGGGCTGTTTTTAGTTTTTAGCTATGACAAAATAAAGCTACTATGAACATTTATGTACAAATCCTTGTATGGTCATGTTTTTATTTCTCTTGAATAAATACCTGGAATGGAATAGCTGAATCATATGACAGGTCTATAATTAACTCTTTTAAGAAACAATCAAACTGTTTTCCAAAGTTATTATGCTATTTGACATTCCCACTATCAGTTGAGAGTTCCAAGTTCTTCCAAATCCTTGCCGATACTTAATATGGCTAGTCATGTTAATTAGGAATATTCTAATAGATGTTCCATAGCGTCTCATTATGACGTTAATTTGCAGTTCTCTAATGATATAATAATGTTAAACATGTTTCCATGTGGTTATTCACCAAAAGTATATTCTTTGGTAAAGTGCTATTTAAATCTTACTATTTTTAATTTTTTGTGTGTTTTTATTATTGAGTTTTAATAATTCTCCATGAGTTCTGGGTATAAGTTCTTTATCAGATATCTGATTAGCAAATGAATGTTTCCATTCTATGGCTTGTTTTTTTTTTCTCTTAGCAGTATCTTTCAAAGAGCAGATGTTTTCAATTTCTGTTTATCAAGGTTGTCTTTTAGGGACCATATTTTCTGTATTGTATCTAGGGTATCCTTCCCTAATTCACAGTCATAATGATTTTCTTCTATGTTTTCTTTGAGAAGTTATACAGTTTGGGAGTTTACATTTAGGTCTATGATCCACATAAATTTGTTTTTTGTATATGGTGCAAGAAATGAATAGAAATTTTTGCTTTTGTTTGTTTTTTGTCTAGGGATATCCACCTATTCCAGCACAATTTATTTAAAAGACTATCTTTTTTCCCCCACCAAATTGCCTTTGCACCTTTGTTAAAATTCAGTTAACCATATGTGTGCAGCTTATTTGCAGACTTCATTCTGTTACATAGTTATATTAGTCTATACATATATTGCCTTAATTACTCTAGTTATATAAATCTTAAAGTCAGCTCATGGCAATATTCTAAATTTGCTTCTCTTTTTTAAAGTTCTTTTAGTCATTATGGTTCCTTTTCACTTTTCCATGAATTTAAGAACAAACTTGTCAATTTTTACAAAAAAAAGGGTCTTCTTGAATTTAATTAGGATTATGTTGACTTTATAGAGCAATTTGGGGAAAATTAACATTTCACAATATTAAGTCTCAATTTATTTAGTCTTCCTAAATATCTTTCAGCTCAGCTTTGTAGTTTTTGTGCACAGGTCAATTTTTTCAGATTTATCCTTAAGTATTTCATATTTATGATACTCTTTTAAGTGGTATTTTTAACAATATTATTTCAATTTCTGATTCTTTATTATCAGTATATAGAAATAAGTTGAATTTTGTATACCAATCCTATATCCTTTACATTTTCTAAACCCACTTTTATTTCTTAGATTTTTGGTAGATTTTGTAAATTTTCTTGGAAGATGATTATGTTGTCTGAGAAATAAGATAGATTTACTTCTTCCCTTCTGGTCTTGGTGCTTTTTATTTCTGTTTCTTGCCTTATTACCTTGGCTGAATTCTCCAAGTACAATGTTAATTGAAGTAGTAAAAGTAGATCCCCTGGCTTTTTTTATTGATCTTAGGAGGAAAGCATTCAGTTATTTGCCATTAAATATAACAGCTCCAGGTAGGTTTTTCATAGATGCCTTTTATCAAATTGAGGAAATCCTTTGCTATTCCTGGTTTGGTGAAAGCTATTGTTAATAACAGATGCCGAGTTTTAAATTTTTTTCTATATTCACCAAGATGATCATGCGTTTTTCCTCTTTTAGTTAGACAATATGGTTAGTTATATTAGTTGATTTTCAAATGTTAAACTAACCGTTTTTCTCATTATTAATTTTCTTTTTCCTGTTTTTTTTTGCATATTCTATAACTTTGTTTTCATTAGATATATGACATGATATTTGCTATGTTGTTAATGGATATTTTTTATATTCCTATTAAAATTCTTAGCTTTGCACTGGAATGTAGTTAATTGGAAATAATTTGATCTTTAGTATGTCTTGCTTTTAAGCTTTGTTAGATGAGACCACAGCAGCATTAGGTATAGGTTTAATTCTGCCCTACTACTAAACCAAATCTTTCTGAATACTCTACCCAAAGCCCTGTAAATTATGAAGTTTTTCACTTTGCTGCTGTGAATAACAATTCCCAGGGCTCTTTGCTCTCTGGTATATATTCTTCTAATTCTTTTGGATGTTGTTTTCCTTGACCTTGAGTATTTTCTTCGCACATACGCACTGATCAATACTCAATAAACCCTTCAGTGGAAATGTCTGCATATTTCTGGAGTCCTAACTCTGAGCTCTCTCCTCTCTGTACTCTACCCTGCCTACTCTTGCCTTTCTTCCCAGACTCTCAGTTCCGTCCCCTCAATTCAGGACCTACCCAGAATCTCTTTCCCTTAGCTACAATCTGGCAAATCTCTCAAGCTAGAGCAATTATAGGGCTTACCTTGCTTTTGTCCATCTCTCAGTGATCACTCTCATTTGTTGTCTGATGTTCAATGCGTTGTTTCGTATATTTTGTCCATTTTGTAGTTTCAGGAGGAAAAGAATTAATAATAGAGCACTAACCACACAGAAAGGTACTATAGTCAGTCAGTGACACACTGCAAGCAGCAATGGACAGTATAGAAGGGCAGAGACTATATAATTGCTGATAGGGAAACCACAGATCTGACCAGCAAAGAGAAAATTAGCCAACACTGGGCAATCGCATATATCCTTCTCCTTTCCCCGAACTCAATTCCAGTGAATAAGTAGAAGGAAATTGGAGAGAATCACAGCTATTAAGAATAGCAGTTAACCCCTCCCACTCCAAATTTTGGAGTCACATCCCAACCCACAAAGAGAATGGGATAGGCTTTGAATCAAAACTTAAGGTGTTTAAGTAGACAAAACTAAACCTTAGCACTCAAAATGATTCTGTTTTAAATGACCAAAAATTGTGGAATTGGATTCAGATATATTAAGGGAGCCCATTGCTTTGAGAGAAAACATAACTTAGCAACTATTGAAGAAATGTAAGTATTTTATGATCAAACCACAACAAGCTAAGAAATCTCTGTCAAACTGGTTATACATACATTGGCTAAAATTCTCTAAAAAATAAATGGCAATCAATAATTCAAACTCTATAAACAAGTTTGTACACATTGATCAGTGTTGTGCTTGCAAGCCAGCTCTCCAAAAACAAAAGAAAAGAACACTGATTTGCAACATTTCTCAGTTTTTGTAATGTAAATACCCCTACCTACCAGGGATGATTTTAAGATCACTCCCCAATGATGAGTTGGGAAAAGATTTGCAAAACATGCTCTTTTAAGTTAGTGTCACCCAGCTTCAGCACACCACTGCCTTTGATCCTTCTAAAAATTAACCCTAAAGAAAATAACTTAAGCAAGAAAAAAAAGCTATATAAACAAAATTGTCATTGAATGGTTGCTTATAATAGCAAAAAATAACATAAATAATCTACATAGTGTGTTCATCCACTTAATGGAATATTATAAAGCTATTAAAAATGAAAAAGAATGGAACAATAGAAACATTTTATGTAATATGAAGTGAATAAAGAAGAAATCAAACTTTTATGTTCACTACGATCACATTGATGTAAAATATGTACGATTATTACACAAATATAGAACCTATTTTGTTACAATATTGTGATATAAAGTAATTCTATCTTAAGAACTTGTTACTTGTTACTCTTCTTTAAAAAGCCTTTTTCTGGGGCACCTGGGTGGCTCAGTCAGTTAAGCGTTCAACTTCAGCTCAGGTCATGATCTCACGATTCATGGGTTTGAGTCCCGTGTCGGGCTCTGTGCTGACAGCTAACTCAGCACCTGGACTCTGTCTTCGGGTTCTGTGTCTCCCTTTCTCTCTGACCCTCCCCTGCTCATGCTGTCTCTATCTCTCTCTCAAAAATAAATAAAACATTTAAAAAACTCTTTTAAATAAAAAGGCCTTTTCTTTAAAGTTGTTATAATAATATTTTTAAAAATACAACAAAACAAAATTAGCAGTAATTTATTTAACCTATCTCTAAAGATACATTGGTGCACTGGATTAGGTTAAGAACATCCAGGCACTGAAATATCATTGGAAATCCAGCAAGGAAAATATTTACCAAATCTCCTATGAAGGGAACTTCCAAGTTGAGAACCCCCAAAGGGCAAGCTGAAGTAACAATGTATTGTTCAAATGCCTCTAAGGAGGCTAAATCTGTTTAACTGCACATTTTTTGTTTATGTGACTAGGTTAGAAAATGGGAGGGTTGGTTTCTTCCTTAGTAGCCCTTTGCTCACTCAGCCATCAACTTCTTCTCTAAATAGTTATTGAGAAAATATTTAATAATATCATTTGAAGTGGTGCCAAGTTGTTAGCTTTTCTGGGGGCAGCCACATGTCTTCCTCTGGCTGTAAACATAATTCCATTCAAATTAGCAGAAGTTGAGTCCTGATTTACCAGTAGACCCTGGCTAAATTTTGGGGACATGGTAAAGGATAAAGACTCAATTCCTGCCTTTATGAAGGTATTATATGCTACTAACAGAACAAAATAAAAATACATTGGTATAAGTGCTGCTACATACAGGAAGTTTACTAGTGCCTTCCTGGAGCCTCTTCCAAAGACCTTAGTGAAACATGTTGAAAGGATTTCCTGGTGCACATCAGTGAAAACTGTCCCAAGTCTATTAACCTCTTAAACTTTGTTCTCCTCCTGGGCTCCCTTCGCCCTTTGCCAAGATCTGGCCATTTCCTGCACCGATTTATTCCAAAGCAAATCTAGCCTAAAAGACTACAGCTTGCTTAGTCCAGCACCAGGTTGCCAAGGCAGCCTGCCAACTGGCAGAGTCTTCTTTGCCCTTCCTGCCCTTATCTGTCAGCAGAGCAGGTGGAAGAACCTGGCAACATGGAAAGCCCATATCGTGAGCAGACCCAAAGCTTGCCAGAAAGGCCCAGGTGTCTCTTGCCACAAGTGCAGTGAGTAGGAATAGACAGAGTTTCATGGCTCCTAGAAGCCACTGGGGCTCTCCAAATGAAAATGGCTGAAGAGAAGAATAGAAGTACTGATTCCCAACACTGGAGGCTGGAGAAAGAGAAGGCACTTAGTGATGCTTTTATTTGAAGGTATTTGATTTCTAAGTTGTGGTTCTGACCTTTGATTGTCTTCTTGACTTATCTGAACAGCCCAGCCTATGTTATGCAGGCATCTTCCCAGCCCTCCAAGGACCTGGAAAACGTAAGTTGAGGAGAGGCTTTTCTTCCTGAGGATAGGAAATTTTGAAGATAACAGTTATTCAACAGTAAAAAATAGCAGAGATTGAGTTAAGAGAGCTCTCCTACCTCCTTCTCTGAAGAGAGAACAGAGAAAGAACTCTGCAGATACATGGGGAAAGCATGGTGTTTGAGTGGATAACAAGGCAAGTACTGAACAGTGCCATTCAAATGCAATGCGATTGAATGGTCAAACCAAAGTTTCTAAAATGTGCATGTTGCTCTTAGATACATGTTAAGAAATGTGGTCTATGTCACCACCTTGCAATTCCTCTCTTAGTTATTTCTTCCCTTAGAAACTTCACCAAACTATGGTTCCTCAGAAAGATGACAGAATATCAGATACAACAAGCCTCATAGAGTGTTTTGTAGAAACTGATCCTTTCAAGTCTGAACTACAAGTGAGCCAAGTAAACAAAGAATCAGTTCCAGCAAACTCAAGTGTGTCTGCACTTGACAGAAGTTGACTGACGTTGCAAATGGTAAGTTACCTGTGCTTCCACTGAGCTTGGTAAACCAAATGAAGAACTTATTAGAAGGTACTTAACGAAACTTTCAGACTTGGGTAAATGGATTTCAATAAGATAGATAGAAGGGAAGGTAAAACTAGTTCCTATGGAAACCAGCTTTTGTCGGTCTAGGTTATCTGAAGTCTGGGACACCAGTCCTGATGGTTTTGAATGGCCCTAAATGGTACTACAAATGTGGATATAGTTGATGTCCTAAACATAATGGATTTATTTTTACATTTGGGCCATAAAGCAAGTACTTTACAGCTGCTTTCAACAGCAAGCAAGACATTAGCTGGAGATATTTCAGGTAAATCAAAGGAAGAATGCTCCTGCTTCCTCACACCCCCACAACTGTGGGATCAGAGATCATTGTACCAATGTAAGGTGTGTTATCTCTTCAAGTTATCATTTGTGTTGTTTTGTATATTTTAAGTAGAAAATATTCAACTTCTAGTCCAAGAATTAAACACTGTAATAATAATACAACGTTTTGCATGCATTCTCTCAATTTATCTTTCTAAATACCCTATACAATAAGTGCTGTTATTATTCTCCATTTGATATATAGAAAAACTGAGGTTCAATAACTGACCCAAAGTTTCATAGCTGATAAATTGTGGATTTTGCAATCCTGTGTCCCTAGAACCCATAGATATTACCCATCTGCCCAAACAATTCCCACATTTCTTTTCACTATTTCTCCTCAATTCTGACTCCACGGCTTAAAAGGTTGATTTGAGCCTTTTTAAAATTAAATTGTACGTTTAGTCAACAATAATATAGTACACGCTTTCTCTTTGCCGGGAACTGACTAAATATATATAAAAAGAACACATGGTTTGTTCCCTTAGTATACTCACAGTTTAATAAGAAGACACAGTAAAATTTTAATATACTTTTCTTCCTTTGAAAATGTTGGGCTATTGGAGTCAACTCACAGAAGTCATTTTTTGATGGGTAGCTCCATACTATAGGTAAGTAACATTTATCAGTAGCCAAGGTGATAGGCATATATTCACAAACATCATGGCATCCAAGAGTGATGGCTAACAATGTCAAGAACCACAGATATTAGCTTGCCCGGATTTCTCACCTTGCCTTCTTATACCTTAACCCCCACTTTGTTTAGAGATAGGCTGAATCCAAGATTCCCACAGTGTGATTATAATTGGTCTCTATCAGTTTACATTTTATGTTTGGCCACCACCACACCATCGTACCCTACTGCACCTAATTTCCACCCAATGAATTTTTAATCTGCCTCATCACTGTCTCCTTTCATTCAGTCATGCAGTAATCATTTATTATAGTTCCATTACATGATTACATTAACAATCCAGTTCCTACTTTCAAGGAGTAAAAATAAATGAATGCAAAAACTAAAATACTTAAATATTATGATAGAAAGGATTCAGGCAAGGTGAGTACAAAAACACATTCAGCAGTGTTTTATAGTTTTCAGTGTACCAAGTTTTCACTTCCTTTGTTAAATTTATTCCTGAATATCTTATTATTTTTGATGCTATTATAAATGGAATGGTTTCCTTAATTTTCTTTTTGGATAGTTTGTTGTTGGTATACAAAAATGCAACTGACTTTTTGTATGCTTGATTTTGTATCCTGCAATTTTACTGAATTTGCTTGTTTGTTCTAATAGTTTTCTTTTTTGTGGACTCTTTAGGCTTTTCTACACATAAGATTACATAATTTGCAAACAGATAATCTTAAATCTTTCTTTTCTGATTTTGATGCCCTTTATTTATTATTCTTGCCTAATTACTGTGGCTAGGACTTTCAGTACTTTGTTGAATAAGTAATAAGGCCTTGTTCTGGGTCTTATTTTATTTTTGTTTTTGTTTTGTTTTGTTTTGTTTTTAGAGAGAAAGAGTGAGTGGGGAGAGGGGCAGAGGAAGAGAGGGAGAGAGAGAAAAAGAGAGAGAGAGAGAGAGAGAGAGAGAGAGAATCCCAAGTAGGCTCCATGCTCAGTTCAGAGCCCAATGCAGGGCTCAATCCCACAACCCTGGGATTATGACCTGAGCCAAAATCAAGTGGGACAATTAACCAACAGAGTCACCCAGGTGTCCCTGGGTCTTGTGTTTTATTCACTAATAATAGTTAAAAATAAATAAAGGGGCTGGAGAGGAAGTGGAAAAACCTAAGGATAATAATAAAAATTAAGGAAGGCAAAAGAAAATTTTGGAGGTGATTTTTTATATGTTTATGGCATAGTTTGTGATAAAAGTTTCATAGATATATTATTATTTCCAAACTTACCAGGTTGTATACAATAAATACGTACAGTTTTTTGAATGTCAGTCATACCTCAATACATTGGTTTAAACACACATTTAGGTTTAAGTAACTAAATAGTACTACTTCTGGGAGCATTTATTTTTAAAAGACGATGGAAAGAAAACTGTCTTTAATCCAAGGAGAAGAATTATCAGTAGCATAATAACTAGGTATCATTGAACTATGAACATAATTTGGAAGACACTTGGAGAGAGCAACCTTCCCAGTAACGGCCAGCTTAGACAAGGTAAATGACTGCCTTATCAGTAAGTCTACTTTCTGAAAAATATGTGTTTATTTATTTTGAGAGAGAGAGAGAGAGAGCATGCATGCATGCATGAGCTCAGGAGGGCAGAGAGAGGAGAGAATCCCAAGCAGGGTCCCTGCTGTCAGCCTAGAGCCTGATGTTGGGCTCGATCTTAACAATTGTGAGACTACGTCCTGAGCCAAAATCAAGAGTCTGATGCTTAACTGACTAGTCACCCAGGTACCCCAGTAAGTCTACTTCTAACAATCACAAAAATTTCATTCTCTTTCTCCCTCTCCACCAGCCTGAGAGCTTCAACATCCAGTTTAGGAGCAAAAGACCATGGGTCATTTGTCCCTGGGTCAAATGAAAATCTATCTTTTGCCCCAAAGCCTCTAAGTACCAGTTTCATTGCAGATCCCATCCTCCACACTGGCCTGCTCTCAAACCCACTTCCACCTGGTGCAAGGCCTCTTTCCCTGACCTTATTTCCAGGCCCAGGTGCTTGCTCTTTGGTCATCACAAATGACTTAAACCCAAGACAGCAGTTTCAGTAATTGGTCTGAACAGAACACCACCTGTGGCCTGTATAGTCTTTGGTCTCCCTCCTGCATCCCCCTCACTTTTCAGGGCTCTCATTTGGAATTGATCTCTGAACTATTCCTTAGCCTGCTGCAAAGCCTAGGAGTTGGAGGAGATGGGGAGCACAGGCAGCAGTCATCTTTTTTTCCCTCTCCCCAGTCACTCCTCATGCCTCCTCTCTCTGCATTACTTCTAAAACTCCAACTGGGCTTTTACCGAGCCCATACTCTCCCTGCATGCCAGCCCCACTGCTCTCCCCCACTCTATACTTCTTCCTCATTTATAAGCATTTCCATCTGAAAGGGGGAGGTTTTTTCCTTAAAAAAAAAAAGTCTCTTGAGTTGGGAACATTGCCGATTGTAACTATAGTGATGCATCAATCACGTCGCAATAATTGCACAGCACAGGGTTTCCTGTTAGAGCTGAGCTACCTGCCAGAAAATGGCAGCAATCAGGCTATTGGCAGCAGACAATCAGGCATCATTTGTAATTCTTTATGGCTGCATGTTTCCCAGTCCAAGAATTGGATGCTAATCAATCAGTTGTCATAGCAACCCAGCATCACACAGCTATCAATACAGGAAAAAAGATGGCAGAAATTAAGAGGGGGGTGAGCACCATAATTCCTAGAAGGGAGTGCCAAGTGACCTTACCAGGTGCCAACCCATGAAAAGCAGTACAAAGAAAAAGCAGGAGACCCTAAGGGTAAAGCATCATAGCCAGTCCAGGAAGAACTGTTGTCTGGGCCACAAGTGTAGAAGCAGGTGCGTGATTTGTGGGGGGGTCACCTCATTTTCCTTGGATAGCTGAACATCCAGGGCCAGGCAATATAGAAGCAGTTTGATAAAAAAAAAAAAATACAAGCATTAGTTATAGAGGAGAAGAGAGATTAGTTATCCAATCAGCCAGCAAATATTTATGGAGTATACATTACACATGAGGCCCTTCACATGGCAAATACTTACTCTCTGGTCTGGGCCATGCAACATAGATAGCAAAAGCCAACCAGTGCTCACAGGAGCATTCGAGGTACCAGAAAAGTGGTACAATCTTTGAGTAATACTAGCAGCGATCAAAATGGAAATGACCAGTGTGACCATCATGATGAAGGGAATGGATCAAAACTATAGGCCAGGATTGAACCAAAAATGATCACTTATCTTATATTACCAACAACATGAGAGGTAGGTTTCACTATTTCTATCTTATAGCTGAGGATACCTTAGCTTGTAATGCTGAGTAAGCTGTCTGACATCACACAGCTGGAAGAGGTAGGACAAGACTGACCTAACGTTCAGGCCTAGCCTTCACCCAAAATCATATGGACAGTGGCCACACTGCAACTGGGGGTCTGGGAAGGCCAGATTCGTTCAGACTTGCAGAAGCCCTAAAGGCCACACAGTCCAAAGATTAGATTTAGTGCAAGACAGACTCTTTGCTAGCAATTCAGAGACATCCCCCAGAAACATCAGTTCATCTCAGTATGACCCTAAAGTAGTCATTTTATCTCTTGTGTCTTCGACTTCCTTTTCTGTAAAATGAGAATAAGAACTATGATTAATGGTGATATTCCTGGCCTGAGCAGCTTCTTCATCTCTTTTATCCTTCTTCAACTCTAGGGTATGAGGGATACCCTAGATCTAGTGGCACAGATAAGCAGTCTCCTTGAAAGGGGTTAAGATGTTGTTCTAAAAAATCTTTCTAAGCTTTCCACAGTGCCACCAGAGCAAGCTGAGAATTTGTTGGTTTCTACCTCCATAGTCTCTGGCCCTGCATTAATTTTAGGGTTTCCAGAGAAATAGAACCAACAGGAATATATATAAAGAGATTGATTATAAAGAGTTAGCTCACATACTTATGGAGGCTGAGAAGTCCCCTGAACCGCTGTCTGGAAGTTGGAGACCCAGGAAAGCCAATGGTGTGATTCAGTCTGAGTCAAAAGGCCTGAGAACAGAGTAAGATCAATGTTACAGCTCAAGCAATCAAGCAGGAAAGCAGAATTTCTCCTCCTTCTACTTTTCATTCTAAACTCAGGTCCTCAACAAATTGGGTGATGCCCACCCACACTGGACAATCTACTTTACTGAATTCACCCATTCAAATGCTAATTTCATTTGGAAACACCCTCAAAGACACCAAAAAATAACATTCAGCCAAATATTCCAGCACCTTTTGATTCAGTCACATAAAGTTAGCCATCACAGGCCTCTTCTACCTGCACTATCTTAATCTTTTGGGAGGCTTGGAAAGAGAAAATCAAATGGTCCCATACAACACGAGTCACTCACAGGCCCTAGTGCCAAGCCCCCCTCATCTCCATCAGGGCAATGTCAGAGAAATAATGTTGTGACGGGATTTCAGCTCATCAAGCAATTCCTGGCATTTTTCTGTGGTATTACAAAAATGACACTTAAAACACTGTGAGCACGAATCTAGTTACCAACTAATTATTTTACCAAACTGTTCTTATTAAAGTAATTGCATACTTCAAACTCATTTCTTTAAGTCAGATGATATCCAGGATTATCTTATGATGCACAACTTTTTTGCTCAACTCTTTGACTTTGGTGAAAATGTTTCACTGCCTGAGAAGGGGCTTCTATTAAGTAGCGTGGCAGAAATGCATAGATCTTGGATTCTATTCCTGTTTCTTCTACTAATCGTTGGTTCTATAACCTCGTGCAAGTGATTCCCTGATTCTGAGCCTCAGATCCCTCATCTATAGAATGAAGGAGCAGCATTTCCAAGACAGCTTCCTCAGAATATTGCTAGATATTTATATAACATTAGTATATACTTATATACAGATATAAATAGATGATTTGAAGAGAATGTTTTCAGGAGTGAAATGGCCAAAAACAAGTTTGGGAAACTGGATGAAGCTATGTTTTTCAGGTTTTCTTTCTGAGTGAATTCCTGGAGCTTGTTATAGGCCATTGAAAGAGCAGATCCCAAATGTAGTGCTTTCCACACTTGTTTGATCTGTAAACCATTGTTATTTTTGTCTTTATCACGGAACATCTCTAAAAGCTTGCATTCCAAGGGTCAAACTTTAGAAAACACCGAATTAAAGGCTGTTTGAGAGGCACTGTTTGCAGCGGCAACAAGGTGGAAATAGGCTGGGTGGCCAACGCTAACCTTCACTTCCTCAGGAGATGCTAGGCAGCCCTATAAAGAACAGAGCAGATCCATGTATACTGGCATGAAAAACTTCCAATATGTCTCACTAAATGCAAAGAGCAAGATGCAAACTTTATAAGATGTTCCCATTTGTGTGTGTGTGCTTGAGTGCAGGTAGAGGTGAGTGGATACAAGGGTACATATGAATGCATAATTATGTGTAGCAAGTTTCTCAGTGCATATATAAGAAACCACAGAGGATTCCTTGCAGAGTGGTACTGAGGGTGGAGATAAAGGGCATTTTTACTTTTCATTTTATATCATTAAGTATTGTTGAACTTTTTTGTTACCAACTCATGTATTATTTTTACAATTTAAAAAAATTATTTTTTTGTTTGTTTTTGTTTTTGTTTTTTCGTAGTAAATTTTTAAATAATTTATTGTCAAGTTGGTTTCCATATAACACCCAGTGCTCATCCCCACAAGTGCCCTCCTCCATGCCCATCACTCCCCTTCCCCTCCTCCCACCCCCATCTGCCCTCAGTTTGTTCTCAGCATTCAAGAGTCTCTCATGGTTTGCTTCTCTCCCTCCCCCCCAGTATTTTTCACCTTCTTATACCCCATGGTCCTCCATTAAGTTCCTCCTAATCCTCCTATATGTGCAAACACATGGTATCTGTCCTTCTCTGCCTGACTTATTTCACTCAGCGTAACACCCTCAAGTTCCATCCATGTTGCTACACATGGCAGGATTTCATTCTTTCTCATTTCCATGTAGCATTCCATTGTATAGATAAACCACATCTTCCTGATCCACTCGTCAGTTGATGGACACTTAGGCTCTTTCCATGAAAATCCACAAATTTAAAAGCTCTCTGGAAACCCTTTTAAGTCAACTTTCTTAATTTTGTGGTTTCTCGAGCCCCAAATTGAGGCTAATTTAAGCCTGTCTTCTTGATGAGAAATGGTCCACCTGGATGCCAGTTCTTTTGTATTTTTCCACCTTGAGATTGCAGGCACAGTTGGATGACTGAGCACCCTGAGGAGTAACTGACGCCTCTCTCTGGGGACTTACACTATGAACTGCATTTGGGTTTCCAAATGCTGGCCAAAGAACCCAGCCATAGGAGCAAGAATGGAATGTGGCATTCCACTGTAGGCAAACATTAACAGGCAAATCATGGCTAAGTACAGAATTCCAGAATCTAAAACATCTAAGCTGGATCTTTCTACAGAGGAGAAATCTGACACCCAAGGGGGAAAAATTGAAGACCATACTACAGATTTCAGATCTGGGACTCCTGATTCTAAGTCCAGGAGAATTTACACCACATGATGTCTTTCACACCTCACCCAAAGCCCTGAGCCATCCACAAGGAAACAGGAGAGTATTCCTGGCTTGAGGTCTTTAAAACTGACCAAACTTAGACATAGTGGACTGAAGAAACAAAGTCCAGCCAGAAAAGGCAGAACCAAAAATGAGGAGAAGGCAAATCTGTGTGGCTAATTCAGCTAATCTTGATTGTGAGGAAAATTTGGGAGAGAAGGCACCAAGATAAACTATGTGCTGGCTTCAGCAGCACATATACTAAAATTGGAACTATATAGAGATTAGCACAGCCCCTACATAAGGATGATACACAAATTCATGAAGTGACCCATATTTTAAAAAAAGAAAGAAAGATAGAAAAAAGAAACAGATGCAGACATAAATCAAAAGATCAAGACAAATTTGTGCTGTTAAGGAAACTGGTGAGAATAATTTCACCAGTTGCCTTTTGCATCTACTCTACATAACTGGGAGGAATTAACTTCTCAACTAGTTATACACATTGTAAACTTGTTGGTAACTGTGAAGCATAAGGATAGCATAGGTGGAGAATGAGCTTTTCTGTCTACGTGAATTGTCCAAAAGACAGAAGGTCTTTTTTCAATGCTGGTACTTCTGTGTATATTTACAATGTTTACGGAAATCTTTATAAAAAGCACTATATGTCCCCCAGCCTTGTTAAACAGAATCTGCTGCACACCATTTAACCTTTTCCTCAAGTTTTTGCTTATTTGTTTGTTTTTACATCTGAAAAAGAAATCCTTTTTCTGGGTTTTTGTACAGAGAGACCCTTGGAACTCTGGAGATATATTGGTTCTCCCCGCTTGTTTTCTGTTCATTACATTTATATTCTGTATAGGTTTTACAAAGCACTATTAGATCTGAAGGGATACATTCCCTTCTAGGAACAGTGAAGAAGATGTGGGAAGCAGAGGTGGCATAAGAACAAAGGATATATGAATAGGTAGAGTGTTCTCTCTTTTGACTCTCTAGTTCTGATTTATTCCATTTCTTTTTTTTTTCTCTTTTACACCAGTTTGTTATTTCTGTATAAAGCAAATAATAGAATAGAGAAGTAAAACAGAAAATAGTGTCCTGATACCGGTTCTGCATCTGACAGGAATCTGAGGGTATTTGGGGTTGTTATTGTTGCCATTTATAGATGAGAAAACTGAGGTCCCAGAGAGGCTTAACAAACTTGCCCAATGCTGCACAGGGAGTTAGTGGTAGAACCTGAGTGTGAACCTGGGTGTTTTGGTTCCTAGGCCACCACACCCTCCACCTGGCAATGTAAGCCCCTGGCAAAATTTAGCCTACCCTGAGTGCCAACCTCAGTATGTTCTTCACTGAGAGTCAGTCGACCCATATGTCTGTCTTTTTCCCCACTCTCATTATACCTTGTCCTAGCAACCTCTGCTCCCTTCTAATTTGCCATTTTTACTGTATCATGGGCTGGAAAGTCAAACCTCAACTCCATACAAAGCATACTATAGCAAAGGAGCAATAGATGTCTCTCTGTATGCAGTATTGAGGCATTTGCTCTGATAAAGGCATGAGCCTTAGTTCATGGTCAGTGGGGAAGCCCCTTCCCTTCCTTCCTCATTCCTACCCATTTACAGGTAGTTGATATTAACTCTATGATGTACCTAGAGTCTGTTCATCTGTAACCAGAGTACTCAGAAGCAAACCTAGATGAGAGTATATAGCTTTTGTGATGATCTTAACCAATATAGGAGAGAGTTAGGAAAGGTAGAAAGGAAGAAAGGAGGCAAGGTGAGATATAGGAAAACGTTGTTACCAAGATTAAGTCGTAAGAGCAGAGGTGACATTAGTGAGAAACCTAGGCAGGTGGCATGGGCAAATAGCATGGGGTAGTGGGGGAAACTCTGGTGTTCACTCCCTATATCCTTTATCAGACCGCTAGGCTACACCTAACCAGCAGATAATCCAAGTACAAATAATGTGCTGTTGTAAAATATGGTTTCCAGGGAAGGCCTTTAGCTCTCTTTTCAAAATATTGTCACCTCTAAACCCCTCCTGCATACAAATTCTGGAATCCCCAGCATTCATGAAATATGCTGGTCAGTCCTGTCTTCCCAGCCACTCTCAATTGGAGCCTCCCCAAGGACAAGTCAAGACAGGATGAGTGAAGGCTGCCCAGAGGTTTCCCAATGCTGGAGGGAGCTCACTTCTTGCTTCCACCCCACCCATGCACCAGCCTGCTAAACCCAGTCCTCCAGCAAATAAACACCAGAACCTATGGAAGTCAATCAATCCTCCTCTGTTATCTGAATCGCAGACATTTTTCTGACATCAGCACACACACACACACACACACACACACACACACACACACACTCACACTTTAGCCTAAGGCCCATGGGAAAGAAAGGCATCTGTGCAGTCCAAGGAGCCAATTTCTCCATGTGGCAGTGGTATTCACAAGGGGCAGGACTAATAGGAGATGCCTGTGTGCTATGCGATTAAAAAGATAAAATGACCTGTAAGGTTGGTAGTAACCATCCTTGTGAAGAGAGATGAGTAACACTGAAGACATCACATTAGAAAAAAGGAATGATTGCTCAAATCTTCTTACATTTACTGTCCCCACTGGTTGCAGGAACCTCAGACACACTGAGCTCAGCTGAGGTTGGTCAGAAAAAGAATGGAGCCAGCAAGATGGGTTTATTTCAGCTCAGGCAGGCATCCAGTCCAGTATTGGGCAGTGTGTCGTGGTGGTTCCCAAGCCATTATGCTTCAGAACTACCCAGGGGGCTTTCATACAAAGACACATCCTAGGGCTCCAGTCATACTTGCAGAATCAGAATCAGATGTCTGTGAATTTTTTAAGCTCCCCAGGTAATTCCGTTGCAGCTTGTCCACAGACTGGCATTTGGAAACCATGGCAGTGAGGGATATAATAGAAGTATAAGATACAGTTTGTCCTTATGGAACTTATATAAGCAAAGAGATTAGATTCATTCATAGGAAAGAGATATAATTATTCCCTCATCAATGTTCAAATAGCGCTTTTGTACATATCTCTATAGTGCTTTTGTTTCCTTGGGTTGGAAGTGTTCGTTAGTCTCTCTCCTTTACAAGCATTCTGTGAACTATATGAAAGCAGGGTTGTGTTTATTCACTGTGGATACATTTATTCACAAAATCATCTAACCACTCACTCATCCCATTACTTCAACAAATATTGAGTCTCCAGGGTGCCAGGTGCTGTTCTAGGTGCTGGCAAGCTAGCAGACTGACAAGTAACTTCCTGGAATTTACATTCTGGAGGGGCTGGTGTGGGGAAGCAATAAAATAAACCATTGAATAAGACGAATGCTACAAAGAAAATAAAAGAAAGCCATGGGAAGGAGATGAACTAGGAGGCCAGGAGGCAACATTTAATAATACAGTCTTGGGAGGCTTCTCTAAGTCCATGACATTGGAGCTAACCCCCAAATGATGATGACACTGAGTTAGTGGCATGAATATCTGGAAAGAGCATCCAAGGCAGAAACAGAAAGTACTAAGGCTTGCCTGCTGGAATGAACTGGGGTGTTGCAGAAATGTAGAGCAGGCAGGGCAGGCTGAGCCCAGTGGCTGGCAGGAGAGAGCAGACTGTGGCTGGAGAAATGGGCAGAGGACAAACAACAAGCAGCCTTATATTACAAGCCCTGGGGAGAGGAGGTTTATTTTATTTTCTATTTCTGTTTGATTCTAAGTGCAATAGAGCACCACTGGGTGATTTGTAACCAAGGTGATTAATTAATATAATCTGATTTCCTCCTTTAAAATTCACTCCGTTTTATGGAGAATGGGTTGCATAGAAGCAGGAAGGGAAGTGGGAAACCAGTTTCAGAAGAATAGACAAGAGATGATGGGTGAGGCAGAAGGAGTGGGGTGCAAAGAAGCAGCTGGCACAGCACACATCTTGGGGTGAAGAGAAAGGAATCAGAGATAACTCCTAGATTAATGAATAACCCCAACATCCAGACTATAATAATAAGCATTCAGTGAATGATTACTGAACAATTGGATAAATAAGTATGAAACAACTCAACATCAGTATCTCAAATGTAATCTCATCCCAGCATGTCTGGTACAAAGTACTCTCGGCCATCTTGAAAGATGTCAGTGTGTATTCAAATTGTCTAGGTAGTGAGATTTGAAATTTGACTAAAAAATTAGTAGCATTGGGATAGAGAAGCAAACACTGGGAGAGATTCTAGACCAGAACATAAAAATAAATCTAATATGGTTTTTTTGGAGGAGAGGTTTCTTCCTTCCTTCCTTCCTTCCTTCCTTCTTTCCTTCCTTTCTTCCTTCCTTTCTTTCTTTTTTCTCTAGGACTTCTTAAGGGTTGGAGTTCAGGGGAAGGATAAAGACAACTGTATTGGCAAAGCAGAGGATAGAGATACAGTTCATTGAATATAAAAACAGAAGAATATGAAGCCTCTTGAAAACCAGGCAGTAGTTTGGATTCAAAAAGCAATAGAAATCCATCATGGTTCGTGTCTAGGGAAGCAATGTGCTGGCAGCAGGTGATTTATGTCTTGAATTTAGACAGTCTGGGGCCGGAAGTCAGTGACAAAACACCATGAGGCAGAAGATCAGATAGAATTACAGTAATCTAAACACTGGGTTCACCAAACTATCCTCTCTGGAAAAACAAAACAAAACAAAAACAAACAAATAAGCAAATGTAATGTTCCAAGCTTGGGCTCCAATTCAGAAGACATACAGATGTTGCAGAGGTTCTTGGAACCTACTGGGGGACAGTGCAGTAGAAGAAGTGGGAGATGGTCAGTGGGAGAAAGCAAGTCACCCTGAGCCAATAAAGGAGACTCACTAAAGCTTGAAGAAGACACAGGAATTTTTAGCTGCAGGTGGCTGAGTGCCCTGGGCCAATTTGTTTATTTTCCTTCTTCAGATTCCAAATCTGAGTAGAATTCTTGGTCCTTCCCAGCACATTTGCATCTTCCACATGTGGGCCATGTCTATGGAGAACACCCCTCCTTGGTGACCAGAGATTCGAAAACCAGCCATGACCCAATCCCAGCCTCCTGGCCTTTGCAAAGTATGTGGAAATCACTCAGTAGAGAGTGGAAGAGAAGTGAGATTTTTTCTTTTAACATTCAAGATGCTGCTGGAACATGGCCTTTCCCATGATATATACAACACAAAACTAAGATTTCTTTTCCACAAATCTAAGAATTTGAGGACCTTGCCCCCATTCCCCTAACAAGTTAGTGAACTACACCTGGTCACTTAGAAGTGGAGACCACAGTAAAGGGTAATGGACTATGGAGTCAGGCCTCCTGAATGGAAAGGAAATAACAGAATTAAAGAGAATGGCAACAGGAGCCTGTGGGAGAAACTAGTCACCTTACAGCCCAGAAGTTGCTTCTCCAACCCAGAAATTCAGGGGAAACAGGGCCAGCATCCAATTAGGTAAGAATAAAAAGCCAGATTTCGTGAAAAAGGCTGGAATTGTTCCAAATGAAAACTATCTACTCAGGGGCCAGTGAAGCCTAGTTCATTGGGAATTGTTCATGGTCAAGATGCACTAGGGTCCTCTGGATGACCATGCAGCAATCTGTTACCTGTGGTTCAGCACAGATGTCAGCTTACCCTTCCCTATTTGTTTTTTGAAGCACAACAACTAGTCTCAAGGATGCAGTCTACTGACACAGAGCCAAGGACTTGTCATGTTCCTTCCCACTCCAGGAACTGCCTGTACACTATGAATGCCACATGTGAGTGCACACACTTATCAACCATCCAACATATATTTCTTGAGCACCTAATACATATCAGACATGATACCTAGAACCTAGATACACAAAGATGAATGTGACAGGTTTCCTTACCTCCCAGGGAAGACAGCCAGATGCACATGTCACACTCTGTAGAATATCATAGCATTGTTAGAGAGGAGCTCAACTTAGGTTGGGGTAGCTAGAGAAATTTTACCGAAGATGATATAGTGCTATCTCTTGAAGACAAGAGTTTTTTTCCAATCAAAAAATAGTGAAAAAGAAACTCCCAGAAAAATAACAAGCATGTAAAAGTACAACATCTGGGAGGAGTCTAGGGAAAGGTCCAGGGGTAACAAGAAGTTTCATATGGCCAGCAGCAATTGCAGAGAAAATGAAAGTGGCTTGGTCAGCTGAGGACAGATTGTGAAAGGCCTTTGCTAAGGAGTCAGGATTCCTGAACAAGATAGAGGCATAATTAACAGTGCATTAGAAACAAACAGATGCTGACATCTGATGACCAAGGACTTACAAATGCCTAACTGCACCCATCTGATCACATGTCTTCCCCACAATATTTTCCAAAGCACTTACACACAAGTGATATGATTATTGGTTATGCAAGTCCTATATTATCCCAATTCAGTATTCATCAGGAGACGTTTCACTGGAATATGTGGCTTAGGCTCAAAGACCTATGTAGGATCTTATGTTCTCACTGGACCAAACACACGGGTACGTGTGTGGGCACAAAATAAGAGAAAAAGAAGGAAATTGTGTGACGAGGACCTGCCTTAACCACAATCTTGCTACCTGTGCCGAAAGAGCTGTGGCTAGATCGCCCTCTGGAGGCAGGAGGCTAAAAAGCAGCAAATTTAGGTGCAGTGGACCTCAGGGTGGTGACTGAGATTAAACATTATCTTCAGTAACCACATAAAGAGTGACATTCTGCCTTCAGTTCTCCCCTGTGGTCTGTCAGTGTGATCTCTGAAAAAAATCCTAGATATAAACAAAGCTGTTTCTTCACCAAAGGAGCCTGTTGAGTGTGGTTCCTTCCACACCCCAAATGTGAACTAACCCAATCACAAGTCTTTCAGGTTTTCTACTCTTCCAAATTTGCAGGAGATGTATAAAAGATGCCCAACAATATCACTGCACCCCAGCACCCAACCCAGATTCAAAATAGAGAAGATATAACCAAAACATTCTAATTTCCCAAACAAAAGCTAATTCCCATTTTGTTGCCAGTCTGAAATATAGCAGAGTTGCAAATACCTATGAAAGGAGGAAAAAGAGAACCCTAAACTAATTAGGGAGAGACTTGCCATTGAGCTGCCTTGGTCACCATATGCAAATTTCATAGAAACTGAAAGCTTTAATGGATCAACTCAGGTCTGAGGCATGTGGCAACAGAAACCATCCAGGGTAGTAACCTTTAAGCTCAGTGATATGACCCCCTAACATCCAGGTATGGAAGGGACTGCAAGTGACCCTGGCTTATTAGATTAGCAATTTTCCAGATCATCTCCAAAGGCCAAATGAGAACAGTGTCCTCAAGCTTTCTAGTCCCAGAACATTGAGCTTCACTTCCCCATTTGCATCCCAAATATCTTCTTCTATCACCAGGTTTCCTCCCGCAGCAAGGCTTGACTTCCTCAGATAATAATATGACAAAACATATACCTGTCCTCATGACGTCTTTCCTGATCCTTCTATCCGTAAATAACCTCTGTTCCCACTTAGACCTTCTCTGGCCCTTATCTGTGTTTTCCTTGTAATTATGTATGTGTGTAACTTGTCTATTCTATTAGAAGATTATAAACTCCTTGAGGACAGAACTAAGAACAATTAAAATTGGAATTTTTCTTCCTTCTTTATATGGGAAAGAGAAACTCCATAGGGCACTCTCTTGGAGCCCGGGGTAATTTCACAGTTCCCACTGTTCTCAAAGTGACCCCAACCAACCTTGGGGGGTGAGACACATCTGGCAGAACTGGTCATTTATGTGCAGAGCAGGAAGTGGCTTGGGTGGTGTGCTTTGGAGAATGCAAGGAATTTCCCAATTGTGTCCCCAAACCTCCCACCTCCAATACCTGAAATTCCACCAATTTGTAATACATTCCTTTCAGTTTTTGAGGTTTTTCTCTTCTGTAGCCAGCTCTTGATTAAACTTTAAATACCCTATAGAAGGAGAGTATCTTAAGCTCTAACCATGCAATGCCTTAGCAAGAGATTCACTGGCTATTAGATGTAAACAAATTTGACAGGAGTACGTGACTGTGTGAGTGTTTCAAAGGCCAGGCTAATTACAGCAGGGATCTGAGAGTAAGGAAACACATGAGGGGAAGGCTTGTTTGGTTTGTTTACTTCTGTTACGCCAGCACCTCTTATGGTGCTGAAACATAGAAGATGCTCAGTGAATGTTGTTGAACATAATGGATGAATGATGGGGAGAAGTCCAGAAGACAGGTATTCTCCAGGAGAAGGTCAATTCCTTATTCTTCTTGTATGACTTCACAGTATCTTAGACAGCATAAGAAGTACTGAAGAAACTCACTTCAACTGAACTATCCTTGCTCTACAGTTTGGCCTGGCCCAGGAATAGCCAGCCTTGCCTGTCAAAAATAAGTTTCACCACCAGGGGGCAATGCAGACCAAATTCCAGAATTTTCTTGTCTAAACCCCTGGTGGCTGACGGCAGGGGGCCCCCAAATGCCATTTTGGACCACCAAAACCAGCATTCCCTCCCCCCTGCACACTCATTAATATAAAGATCTCATCTAAGCAGCTTTGTTTTTCAGACCTGTAATAGAGACAATACTGAAATCCACTCAATCAATAAAAATAGTGGCCTGTACTGGCGGAAAGGAAGAAGAAAAAGAAAACTGCTGGTGGTATTGAGCTCACTGTTAGGAACATTCCCTACAATAGTTTTCTAAGCAACACTATGGTATTATCCCTGTGGAGCCTAAAGCATCCCACAGATGACTTGTGTTTAATTGATAATTAATATGCAGCAAGTACCATATAATATCTATGAAAAGCACACAGAACTTTTCTCAGGATTGATGCCAAGCACTAGACCATTACCTAGTATTTGGAATCAAGCTGGATTAAGATCTTAGATAGTGGTCTGGCCCCTCCATTGTTAAACTGTAAAAAGGAGTTGAGACTAAGAAAGAGATATGCCCAGGTCAAACAAGGAAGCAAAAAAGAAATATTTATTAATCTAGATATTGCATCCTATTAGGCACATAGGGTACTGTATTTATTTAGCCTCTGCCAGGCTAACACACATTTTCTCACATGAGAAAACAGACATATAAAGGGATTACAAGACTGTGCTTTATTTTGCTTGTTCTTTTATTCAACATTCATTGAGATCTTATTTGGGCCAAGAACTATGTGAAGCAATAGGGATACTGAGAATATAATATAAGACCTAAGTTGAGTGGAACAGATAGACAGAGAGATTATTACAATTGAATGCAGGGAAGATTTAGCCAAAGTTCATCTTTTAAGCCAAGGCTTTTTATTGTTCTACATTTGCCTTCTACTACATAGTCAACATTCCCTCCCCAGGGCAGGGTCTGTCCTCTTTCTACCTCCAGTATTTAGACTAGTACTTTATTATACTCCGTAAATAAGTGGGTGACCAAGTGGATGCATGGATGGATGGATGGATGGATTGGTGGGTGGGCAGATGAACAAGTAAGTCAATTCTAAAGACCACGGGGCAAAAAGGAGAAATAAATGAAGGAATATATAGTGAGATAGTAGTAGGCTCTATACAAAATTATATTTTTATTAACTGCACAGGTGTTTGATCTCTTAGTATGTTGTGAAAAGCAAGGAACTTGGAAGCAAAGAACTCTCCCTATATGTTTTCTATCACCAACAGAGTCCAGCAGAGTGTTAAGTATCCTCCAGGTACTCAATAAAACTTTGGGAAATAAAGCAGTATCTTTCCATATTTGATTTCATTTTCTCTCCTTTGACAACTTTGGACAAGAAAGTGGGTAGAGTTCATCCACCTTTCGTGCAAAGGGAAAGACAAAGCCAAAAAAAAAAAAAAAAAAAAGGAAAGTGTCTAGGGGTCTGAACTCTAGGTCTTCAAGACTTAGCTTCTGGGGCAAGTCAATGAAAGAATATTCAGCCTTTAGAAGAAGCATTCCAGAGGTCTCAGTACTGAGGACTGAGGAGAACCTCCCAGCTGTGTCTGGAGGAAAGCTCCAGGCCTGAGTCCCTGTGAGCTAAGTGGGTCCACAGGCATCCAGGCATGTAAGAGGCAGGCCACCCATGCCACAGAGGGAAACATGGGAGCTGGGGTTGCCTGCTCTAGAAGACAGTGGAGAGGAGGAGGCAGGCCAGGGAGTGGGAGCCCAAGGAGGGGACTTGGTGGAGCAGCAAGTATATCCCTCCACAGCTAGCCCAGGAAGCTCAGAGCCTGTTCTCCTCACACCTCTCCAGTCTACCAGGGAGAAGGTCATTCTGAGGGCTCAAGATTGAATTAGAGAAAGACAAAGAGAGAATAACCACAGAAACAACCTATCCCTTGCCTATATCCATGTCCCTTTGCCCCCTTTTAATGAGACTTTGCCCCACTCATCAAAAGTGGAGTTTATCTCATTTCCTTGAATCTTGACCCCCCTCCCTCATGACTTTCTTTGATGACTAGAATATAGTAGATATGCTATAGTATGGCTTCTTAGTTGAGGAAACAGGAACTGGCAGCTTCACTCTTGTTCCCTTAGATTAGAATTCTGTCACTACCATGTGACAAGCCTGAGTTAGCCTTCTTGAGAATGAGAGACCACGTGAAGAGAGGGGCCTGGATGACAGCAGGCACTGACTACCAGACATGTGAGTGAGGCCATCTCAGTCCACTCAAGCTCAGCCATAAAACACCACATGAGAAAGTGTCAACTCTGGCACCACCTAGTAGTCTTCCGCTTTCTGTTAGGATCTTCTTCCAGAGTTGAGACCTCCCAAATTGTTGATCCACAGACTTGTGAGGAAATAGAATGGTTGTTGGTTTAAGCCACCAAGTTTTGGTATAAACCAAAGATTATAATATACGTGTATGTAGGGTTTTTTTTGTCTATGTGAATAATTGAATGCTATACAAATACCAACATCAAACTAGTTAAGTGAATGACTGCATATGTGGATTCAAAGCCTTAATATACTCTATTTTCAGATTTTGCCTTCTGAATCCATTAATATAACATTTATTTGGTAGAGCTGATGTTACTACTCTCTTCTCTTATCATTTGGAGGAAATTTACCTAGCTCTTAGGAGTGTCAAAGATGTAATGGAAGAGTCCCACCCATTGGTTTTTCTTCAATGAACAGAAGGCCTTACAGTGTGATATCAAGGAATTGAACTTAAAAGCAACGGCTACTTGAGGTCTGGTTTTAACATTTACTGATTTCTTTAGCATGGTCAGTTTCTTCTCTCTGGACCTCAGTTTCCCTATCTGTAAATGGAAGCATTAGTTTGATAACCTCTAGTCCTCTCTCACCAATAACATCCCTTGAATTGTTGGTAAGAATGTTTTAACCCTTTCATGGCATATTCCTTTAAGTTTATAAAGGGCAGTAGATATGGATGGGGGATCTATCCCTTGGAGAAAAGAAAATAGGACTTAGAAAGGGAGTTGAGACCACTTAGATTATACTGTAAAACAGGAGGGAATTCGAGCTAGAATATATATACAACACCTGCATTTTGGAGATTGGCTTGGACATCCAGGCTATACTGGGTTCCAGATCTGGAGAGTTGCATGTAATCTGTCTAACAAACAGGTTGGAAATCACAGGACATGGTGTTTTATAAGATGATCCCGAGTAGGCCTCAGAAATAGCTGTGGAAAAAGATGACTTTCCATCTGTTGTAAGTCTGATTAGAATGTACAAGGATAAATTATGCCTGCCTTTTCTGTCCTCCTTCTATTTCCACCATTTTTATGATGATAGTAACGATCAACTTTCATGGAAGGTCTATCTTCCTACCCACCTTACTCATTTCACTTTAAATTTGAAGAAATTAAAATTCAGAATGGTGAGGTAAACTGCTCAATGTCACATAATCAGAAATTTCAAAGTCAGGAAATAACCCCAAATTTGTCTGATTCTAAAACTTACAACCTTTCTACCATATCATTCAGTCCTTGGCACCATATAAGGGTCTTCTGTTTCCTGCCATAATCTTCTCCCAGAGGTAAGGCCAATCAAGTGGAGGGACTCTGCCCAGAAGAACACACACATAGCACTTGGGTCAAAGGGCTATCATGAAAACTGAGCTGTCTATGAACAGGGCCATAGCAATTCTTGATATGGCCATTTCACTTCCACCTTGGACAGAACCTGAATTGGATCTACTTCAGCCTAAATTATAACCCTCTAGAAAATTTATAGATATATATAATATTTATATATATATATGTAATATATATAATTATATGTATATACAATTGAGACAGCTATATATCTAAAATTGAGATATATATATATACATTTCCAGGGAATAAGGAAACATGAATGGCTGCAGAAGTTTGAAGCCCCTGTCTGAAGCTTCATAAGATGTGACTTCAGTCCCTCATCCCAAACCAAAAACATTCAGAGATCACTACATATTAGGCACATGTGCAAGAGCATAGTCCCCAAACCTGGGGAGATTAACCTGTAGTCAACATAAAAATACACAAAACATGTAAATGCTGAGCTTTGTGGAACTAACTTGCAGTACAAAATAATGAAAAAAGAAATATCCTTAAGAACTAGAAGGGAAAGTGAAGATTTCATGGAACAAGAGAAGTTTGAGCTGAGCCTTGAAGGAAAAAAAATTGGCCAGAGAAGAAGGAAAGGTCCTCTTAGCATTGAGAACAGCACGAGAAAAAGCTTGAGTTGGAGGAATGTCCAGGCTTATATAGAGGATAGCGAGAAGATAAAACTCTGATGCCTGGGTGGTAGGGGGATACCATGGTGAAGGGCCTCATAGTGGGCTGGAAAGCCAGAGGTGAGCAAAAGAGAGAAATTTGGCACATAGGCCCCATCCAACCCATCTATCTCACTTTCTAGAAGACTGAAGCCATGCCACTCTGCCCACACAAGCCAATAGGCAGACATGTGCATGTATGCGCGCGCGCACACACACACACACACACACACACACACACACACACACACACACACTGCTTTGTGTTTGTTCCTGTCAGAGACCAGCCTGTGAGATTGTTGTGGATTCCAGACGAGGGTGGGGAGGGCCAAGATAGCTGATCATTGAGGCTCTAATTACATATCTTTGAGGTGGAAATTTAGCAGAACCACAGACTTGGAACAACATAAAAGTACATAAAACAGTCTCATCCGTTCATTATGCAAAGGAATTGCTCGTTTATGGAGTTTGGATTACAGTAGAGAGCTCATAAAGCAAAACGATGGTGCTTTATGGAATCCCATAAGTACCAGCACATTCTCATCATGAAGAGCACACCTGTTGGATGTAGCCTAACCAATGCTTGTGGTGGGTCCCCTACCCAGTGAAGAATGGCCCCACAGTGCCATCCACCTCCAGGAATGATGACGAAGAACAAGGACCAAGAGAGGCTAGCTGAGAGAACAACTACCTATAACAATTCTAGGTCATAGGGAAAAGATCCCATCAAAGAACCATGTGTTATGAGAAAAAAATCTATAAATAGTATAAATATTGTCATGCTGGGGGCAAAGGACTTAGAAAAATGAGGTAAGAATTAGCCACCACCATATGCACTGGTAGTCACCCATTTGTGACCCATGGGATTCCCTGCAACCCGGATCCCCCACTTTAAAAAAATCTTGACTTTAACTCACCTTAGCTTTTCTACATTTCATTATCTATTTTCCTTTTATTTTACATTAAAATTGCTTTGGGGGAATGATTAAGTCACTAAAAGGGCATTTCTCAAAGTATGGTCTTGCGGAATACAAGTTTAAAAGAAAAAAAGTTGGGGTGCCAGAGTGGCTCAGTCGGTTCAGCTCAGGTCATGATCCCCCAGTTCTTGGGTTCGAGCCCTGCATCAGGCTCTGTGCTGACAGCCAGCTCAGAGCCTGGAGCCTGTTTCTGATTCTGTGTCTCCCTCTCTCTCTGACTCTATCCTGCTCACGTTGTCTCTCTGTCTCTCTCTCTCTCTCTCTCTCTTAGAAATAGATAAAAACATTTTTTAAAAAAGTTTTGGTGGATAAATACATTTGGGAAATCTCAAATTAAATTCACATTCCATACCACCCCTTCGGAATGTATAGTGAATGTTAGCATTAATGTGTTAAATTTTCTGAGAAGTCTTGCAATAAAGAAATTTAAACTTGTTTAATTTTGTTTGGTTGTTTCTAAAATCCAAGTTATTAAGACATTTTTGTTTACAAAACCACTATAGTTGACCCTTTAATAATGCAGGGTTTAGGGGTGCTGGCTAGCCCCACTTCCTTGCAGTCAAAAATCTGTGAATAACTTCTAACTCCCCAAAAACTTAAGTAATAATAGCCTATTAATGGCCAGAGACTTTACCAATAACATGAAGTTGATGAATACATATTTTGTCTGTTATATGTATTATATACTGTATTCTTACAATAAGGTCAGCTGGAGAAGAGAAAACTTAATTAAGGAAACCATAAGAGAAAATACATTTACAGTACTATCCTGTATTTGTAAAAATGTGTGTGTGTGTGTGTGTGTGTGTGTGTGTGTGTGTGTGTGTAAGTGGACCCACACAGTTCAAACCTGTGTTGTTCAAGGGTCACCTTTATTATCATCCTGAGGAACAAATGTTTTATTAAAGAAGCTTCGGGAAATAATGACCTTTCAGGGTTTTTTTTTTTTTCCAATTTCTGTCTTTTGGTATATATTTGAAAATTGTTCAGTGACTTTTCAATACCTATTGCTTGATCCTTTTGTTTTAGTGCAGCCTGCTTAAGTTCTGTCCTAATTCTCTTATAAAGAAATAAAGAGATATAATTACTCATAAAGAGATATGATTACCAGGTTTTTGGATGGAGCCAGGGGATTCTTGAACTGCTAGTTTTCTGGGACTTAAGAAGCCGTGTTGTGGTCCCCAGAGACAAGAATGGAATCAGAATGCTCTGATCAGGAACACTCAGCCACATGCAGGTAACCAAAGGAAAGACATGTTAGAGTATCGTGTGTATGTATGTTAGAAAACAATGGTGAAACTGGAAGCAACCCAAAGCCCACGAACAAGCCAACAGATACATAAATTGTAATTTATCCATACAGAGAACCGGTGCTACCCATCAATCAAATGGAATAAACTAAGACACAGACACAACATGAATAAAATTCAACAGCATTATGCTGAGTGAAAAAAGAGTATATACTGTATGATTCATACATATAAAAGTCTAGTAAATTCACATAACCTCTAGTGACAGAAAGCAGATCAATGGTTGCCTGGGAGTAGGAGTAGAGGGAGGGAAGAATTGCAAAGGGGCACCAGGGAATTTGGGGGAGTGGGTGGTGGAAATGTTTGAAATCCTAATTGTGGTGATGATTTATGGTATATACATATGGCAAGATTCATAAAATTGTATACTTATATATGTGCAGTTTGTTGAATGTAAGCAAAATCTCAAAAGAGTTGCAAAAATAAATTAAAATGAATAACAAAATATATAAAAAAAATTAAATTTTTTTCTCTAGGAAAAAAAATAAAATGATGAGAAATCTACGCCTGACTCGCCTCCGGCTAATGTTTCTGGTTATCAATGATATTCAGATAATCAAAAGTTGCTAAGAAAGTGAATGAATAAGTTCAGAACCTTCATGGGCTCCGTTTCTAGATACTGCCTTTATGCTCATTTATAGGCCACACAGGCAAAAGTGACTCTGTCTTTCATTATTTTCTCATCAATGGAAGAGGCTTTAGAAGAATTCCATCTGGTTCCTAGAAATTTCAGGAACACAGAAGAGGCCTGTCCATTTTCTTTGATAGCAAAGTTTCACCAGATCTAGTGTGGTCTAGGGGAATGAACTGAGTTGATGTCCCCAGTCAAGCCTTGGCACACCTTCCCTGGATGTACATCTTTGGTGGGGTCATTTTGTCCCTATGTCTTTGAAGAGTCAGGCACTTCAGAGATGTAACAGATGTAAAGAATTAAAAAGGCAACCCACCTTGGAGAAATTAAGGCAGTAAAAGAGTTTCTTCATTCCTAAAAATGAAAAGAGGGGAAAGTTCCATCTGATTCTGACATTTTATGATTCTTTGAATTTTTCTTTGCAACTAAGAATGACACTGAGCATTCTAAATGGGTAGATGAGTTTGAGGAAGAGGGAAGAGAAATAGATAGGAACAAGAGAAATGGATGAGTGCTAAGAGTCTGGTCTTCATTGTCAGACAGTTCTTAACTTCTGCCCTGGATGGCGACAAGCCATGGTGAGCAATTTGCAGCTCTAGTTTCCTTTGCAAACTAGAGTTATTAGTAACTATCACACAGTTATTCTCAAAAGTAAATGGAAAAAATTTTGTAAAAGTATCCAGAATGATGCATATTTTAGAGGCAAAATGTCAATTTCTTCCCCACCTTCCAGTGACAAATAGCCAAAAAAACATTTTGCTAAGAACCCTACAAATTTAGCAGAAAATGCAAGTTCAAGGTGTTCCAAATCCTCAGAACTGATTAAATGGCACAACCTAAGCCCACCTCAAACCATGAGGATCTTAGGTTTCTATCTTTGCTTAACTGAATAACTTACAGCATTTTTCCCCTGGTGACTCATTGCCTCTAGGAGGGAGCCCACTACTTAGCAGGGCTTTTTCCCCCCAGCCATGAGGCTCTCTCTTTCCGTCCCACTTTCCCAGGTTCTATAGTACTGCTTCTGGTATTTTGACTTCGATTGGCCAACACCCCCACTCTGTCTCCAACCTTGTTTCCTTTCTTTCCCCCCTTTGCTTTTTAAGTTACAGCTCAGATCCAAGACATCTCCAGAGATCAGCATGATGAAAACAGGTGGACGAGGTCAAATGAGGGGACAGAGTTTTGTGTGTCCCAGTAAGTTAAGTCTATTAGAGCTGGAAAACTCCTGAGGGTGTGTATCTGTTTCCTGTAGCTGCTATCACAAAGCACCACAGTTCAAGTACTTTTCTGTGGTACTTAAAATAACAGGAACTTACTCCCCCACAGTTCTGGAGGCCAGAAGTCTGAACTCGTGATGTCATCAGGGCCTCTCCTCTCTGATGGCTCAAGGGCTCAAGGAGGGTCGTCTCTCGCCCCTTTCATCTTCTGATGGTTGCAGCAATACTTGGTGTTCCTTGGCTGTGGACACAGCACTCTAACCTGTCCCTCCACAAACACATGGCATTCTCCCTGTGCATCTCTGTCCTTGAGTCTCTGTGACCTTTCTTTCTCTTATAAGGACACCAGTTTTATTGGATTAGGTTTAACCTAATCCAATTTATCTTAATTACATTTGCAAAGTCCCTATTTCCCAATAAGTTCATGTTCTGGGGTCTAGATGGATATTAACTTAGGGGAGAAACTATTCAACCCAATATAGCATACCGGATGTCAATTCATATCAAGAGAATAAATCCCAGAGACTAACGTGCCTTAATTTAGATTACGTGACCAATTAATTAATGGCAGAGCTAAAATTGGAATTCAGGCCTTTTGTTCCCATATCCAGGGTTATTTCTAAGGCACAAATATATGTCTCCAGGGAGCATTAGTTAGGCTCCAAACTCAGGGTGGGGAAAAGGGATGATTTAATTTAGGAGGCTTTCCTGCACTGGACTAGGGATGTCAAAATAATAGCCAGTATGTACTAGGCTTTAGAGGTATGGTCTCTAATCTCTACCACAATGGTTAACATACTCATAGAGTTTACTATGAACGAGCCACTATTTTTAGCACTTAAAAATATATTAACTTAGGGGCGCCTGGGTGGCTTAGTCGGCTAAGCGTCCGACTTTCGCTTAGGTCATGATCTCGCGGTTCGTGGGTTCGAGCCCCGCGTTGGGCTCAGTGCTGACTGCCAGCTCAGAGCCTGGAGCCTGTTTCAGAGTCTGTCATTCCCTCTCTCTCTGACCCTCCCCTGCTCATGCTGTCTCTCTCTCTCCTAGAAATAAATTTAAAAAAAATTTTTTTTAAAGTATATTAACTTATTTAATCTTCCCAACAAGCTGAGGTCTGTCTGAATCCAAAGCCCATGTTCTCCCTGTAGTACCAAGCTGCCCTAATGAGAATATAGAGTGAAAAATGGCACTCTAGACAATCCCTCTCCACCCCCACTGAATGCTTATGAGTAATTTAAAGCTCAGTGGAATTTGAAAATGTCCACCTAGGCTGAGAATCGGGATACCACAAAGGACAGGTTTTTTTTTTTTTAATCCAAAAGCCAGCTGCAAGCCAATTATCTGGGAACCTCCCAAAGCCAAATCGTTAAATGTGCCTGTTGACTGAGACAAGGAATGTTCAATCAAGCCCATTCCAGCTGATTGCTGTGGTTTCTGGCCATGGCAACTGACAAATGTGCATCAGCAGCCTCTGCCAGTCAGGATGCAGATGTGGAACAAATCTCTCTGGCATGATGCTTCTCTAAAATAAGGAAGGGCAAAGAAGAGGATAGCAGCTCAGGCCATCACTTCAAACAGCTCAGATTTTAAGGACTGCTGGTTGATCCCAAAGGCACTGGCTCACCACTCATTACATGTTGGGGGGCTACAGGCAGTAATTAATGATTTTCCAATGACATCTTTTAAAAACAAGAGCTCAGTAGGATGTACTGACTCTCAGAGCGAGAGAGAAAGAGCAGAAAGAGGGGAAAGCCATCTCTTCCTGGGCATTTGAGCATGGAAAGTGCTTGTGGATGCCACAGGGGATTTAAAAAAGGGACTGGAATTTTCTTTGCCTCTGCCACTCCCTTTGTAATGATAGTTCTTGCTTGAGGGAAAGTATATGTGAAGGATTTGGTCTCTGAAGTGGACTTATTTTAAGATCACACCCCGGGTGCTGAACAAGGTTTTTAGAGAAGTCTGCATATACTCCTACTTGTCTGTATTTGACACATTAAAAAAAACAGAAGTACTTCTCTCATTAGTAAGGATACTTAGGAAGCAGCAAAGAGCACTGACCTGGAGCCTTGAGACCTGTGGCCCCATAACAGCTCTACCACTCCCTTACTATATGACTTTGGATAAACCCTTTAACTTCACTGTGTCTGAGATTCCTTTCTCAAGTAAGAATTATGATACATGTTCTTTACTTCTTCGTGGGCTATTATGAGACTCAGATAGGACAATATACACAGAAGCATTTTGAAAAGCACGATTTTGGTAGTGAGAACAGAAATTACTGATGACTAAGAGCCTAGAGGAGCCACTTAGCCACCAACTAACCAGCTATGGGAAACTGGGAAAGTCATCATAAAACGTTAACAGTGCAGGGGCGCCTGGGTGGCTTAGTTGGTTGAGCGTCCGACTTTCGCTTAGGTCATGATCTCATGGTTCGTGGGTTCGAGCCCCTCGTCGGGCTCTGTGCTGACTGCCAGCTCAGAGCCTGGAGCCTGTTTCAGTCTGTGACTCCCTCTCTCTCTGACCCTCCCCTGCTCACGCCGTCTCTCTCTCTCTCCTAGAAATAATAAAGATTAAAAAAAAAAAACTTTAACAATGCATTGCAGCCTTGGCTCATGGAGTTGTTTTTTTTTTTTGCAATCTATGCAAAGCACTGAACCTAAGGTCCCAGAAAAATGTCCAAGTAAACAATAATATTTGCACATGACTTCAGAAGCTTCCTGGCCTTTCTAAGACTATTCATGAGCCTCAAGCAAGTCCCAGGATCCCAGATTAGGAACATGGCAGTAGCAGCCCAGATCTGGGTTAATATACCTTGAGAAAGAATGTTGCAGTGTCATTGGGGACCATTCCCAGGAGACTGAAAGTGAGGAAATGTATTATTTCTTGTATTTACCAGGATCATCATGAAAGCAATTCTGCATGTGATCTATTTTTCAGCCAGTATTTAAGAATAACCTGCTACACTTTCCTAAGCATATTCTAAGACGTAGCTTTTTCCTCTCCAGTCTATCCTTCCGTATGTTCTCATCTACATTCTGTCATTCAGAGATTCATCAAAATTTCTGGGCACCAAGGGCCACCCCTGCTGTTCTCTGTACAGTCATGGATTGATTTCCTTTTTATATCTCTGCTGTTATCTCAGTGGGATTTGGGAAGCAGGGAAGACAAATATGTAAACTCAGGGCTTGAGCCAAAAGTTCCTCACTTCTTTCCGATGATATAAATCTCCACCACTTTCACCCCTGGAAGGTCAGACGGAAGGTACTGCCTTGGTTTGTTTTTGCAGTATCATCTCAGGCCAGATCATCTACCTAAATTATCCATCCTGAAATTTGAGTGCCAGCATCCATGCAAGGCACCATCCCAGCCATCATGAGCCAGGACAGGAGCAGGAGTTACAGCAGCAGCCAGATCTCAGCTGATATAACTGGAGCAGGAACGTCTCAACATCACAGGGGACCATTCCCAGCAGTGTGCATGTCTCCCTGTGGCTGAGTGATTGGTGCACTCTCCTGAGTGACTATGTGGCCTCTGCTATTCAGGTAGGTATGAGCATTAATTTCATGTCCAGGTATGTGGGTTTTCACCTGAGAGTCAGCACAGCACAGAAGTCAAGAAAGCAGACTCCAGAAGTACTCACTAGCTACATGATGTTGAACAAATCTAACCTTTTCATGCCTCAGCACTGTCAACTGTAAAACAGGGGCAATATTAATATTAACTTCATGTTGCTGCTATGAAAATTGAATGAGTTAATACATATAAAGTGCTTAGGACGATGTCTAGCAACCATAGTAAACACTCAATAAAGGTTAACTTATTTGAGGATGGTGATAAAGGAGTGTTATAGACTGAGTGTTTGTGTTCCCCTAAAATTCATATATTGAAGCCCTAGCCCCCAGTGTGATAGGGATTGAGAGATTTGATACATAATTATGTCTGAGTGTCATGAAGATGGAGCCCGCATTATGGAATTAGTGTCCATAGAAGGGGAGGAGAGGCCAGAGCTCTCTTTCCACCATGTGAGGACACAGTGAAAAGGCAGCCATCTACAAGCCAAAAAGAAGGACCTTACCGGGACAGAATCTGCAGAAACATTGACCTTGGACTTTCCAGCCTCCAGAAGAGTGAGAAATAAAAGCCTATTATTTAAACCATCCATTCCATGGTATTTTGTTATAGCAGCCAAAGCTGACCCATACAGAGGGTGTATCAGAGTTCTCCAGAGAAACAAAACTAATAGGATATATGTGTGTATATATATATATATACATACCTTGTTTTATTGTTCTTTGCTTTATTGTACTTGTCAGATAATTGTGGTTTTTACAATTTGAAGGTTCAAGACTACAGTGGAAATAACTGGATGTGTGGGGGAGAAACGGCAAGAGAACCAGAACTGGAAGAAGAACCTAAAGATGGTACTGAGTCACCACCATCGCATGATCAGACTTGAATGGATGAGGAGTTGCTCCTTCTGGATGAACAAAGACAGTGGTTTCTTGAGATGGAAACTACTCCTGTTGGAGATGCTGTAAAGATGGTTGAAATAACAACAAATAATTAGGAATATTACATAAACTTAGTTGATAAAGCAGCGGCAGGGTTTGAGAAGATTGACTCCAACGTTGGAAGAATTTCTACTGTGTGAAAAATGCTATCAAACATGCTACAGAGAAATAATTCATGAAAGGAAGATCAGTGTGGAAATTTCATCACTGACTGTATTTTTCAGAAATTGTCAGAACACTATCCTTCAACATCCACAGCTCTGATCATGAAGCATACATCAAGATTGAAGCAAGACCCTCCACCAGCAAAAACATTATGATTCGCTGAAAACTCAGATGATGGCTAGCAGTTTTTAGCAATAAAGTTTTTTTAATTAGAATCTCTACAGTTTTTTTAGACATAATGCTATTGCACACTTAACAGACTACAGTATAGTGTGGACATAACTTTTAGATGCACAAGGAAACTAAAGCATTAATTTGACTCATTTTATTGTGATACTCACTTTATTGTGGTGGTCAGGAACTGAACCCACAATATCTCTGAGGTATGCCTGTATTTAAAAATCAACTTATGTAATTGTGGGGCTGGCAAGTCTGAAGTCTATGGGATAAGACCATATGCTAGAGACCTACAAAACTATTGATGAGCAGCTCAAATCCAAAATCAATCTGGAGGCAGAATTCCCTCTTCCTCAGGGGATCTCAGTCTGTTTTTTTCTTAAGACCTTTGACTGATTAAATGAGGCCCACCACGCTACAGAAGGAAATATGTTTTACTCAGTGTACTGATTTAACGTTACCTCATCTAAAAACTATCTTCACAGTAACATCCAAACTGTTTATTGACCAATTATCTGAGTATTGTGGCTTTGCCAGATTAATGCATATTAGCACTAGAATTAACCATCACAAGGATAACTATCACAAGGATGACTGAAGGTAATCAATATGCAGGTACACATGTGCACATCTGAGTGTATTTCCTCAGTAGCAGACTGGACACATACCATATACTTAAAATGCCAGAGAGACCAAGGCTGTCTCTGGATCAGGGGGCTCCTGTGTCTAGATTTGCTGAAAGTAATTGCAGAGGGCTCTGTGGGCCAATGTCATTAGCACACTTGGAGCAGCAGCTTTTAATGGAAACCAGATAGCAGGGGTCTGTGTTGAGGGTAATCATGGTCTCAGCATTGTGCCTTGGATAGGGTCCAAGGGGCTGCCACCTAGACCTCCCAGTAATTGTTTTCTGCTTGGTGCTTTGCCTACATTATCTCCTTTGGTCTGCATGGCCACCAGGGAAGAAGGCTGGGTAGGGATTCTCATGCCTATTTCACAAAGGAGTGTTTAAAACTAGAGGCTACCACCTAATAAGGATAGAGTCTAGACTTTCACTTTCCTGACCTTATTTCACAGCATTTTTTCAGTATATCAAAGGGTCCTCCAAGTCAACAAATGGGGTCAGCCTGTGATGTCGAGGGGAGGGAACCAAAGAAAACAGACAATGTTATTATCTCTAGCAAGTCAGTTCACCTCTCTGAGCCTTAGTTTCTTCATGTGCAAAATGACACAACTAGAGCATAAGTTCTAAAAGAATAGAAACCTTATCTTTCCCCTCATAGTATATCTCTGTCCAGTCCTATATAGTAAGCATTCGGTATGTTTGTTTAATAGAAAGGGTAATAGAGGACTGTATTGTTTGGTAGGTCTGTCATAACAAAATACCATTGATTGGGTGCCTTATAACATAATTTATTTTCTCATAGTTCTGGGGGATAGTAGTTCAACATCAAGATTGGTTTCTTCTGAGGCTTTTTTCCTTGGCTTATAGATGACTGTCTTCTTCTTGTGTCCTCACATGGTCTTCCCTCTGTGTGTGTCTGTCTTAATCTCCTCTTCTTATAAAGACACCAGCCATAGTGGATTAGAAGTCAGTTTAACAACCTCATTTTAACTTAATTACCTATTCAAGTTCTAAATACAGGTACTAGTGGGGGTTAGGTCTTTTAACATATAAATGGGGCGAGGGGCATAAATTAGCTCAAATCAGGGACTTGCTTCTCTCTAGAGTCATTCTAGCTCTGACATTTGACTTCTCTGATGGTGAATGAGAAACTTTGGCTAGGCCTTCTTCCCACTAATAAACAGTTCCTGGTAAAAATAAATATGTTAAACTCAACAGTAAAAGAACAGAGAACCAAATTTTTTAAATGGGCCAGAGTCCTGAACTGACTTCTCATAAAAGAAAATATACAGCTAGCCAATAAGCATGTGAAAAGACAAGATGCTTAAGGAAATGCAAACTTAAGCAACAGTGAGACACCACTACACACATATTACCTTGTCCCAAACCTGGAAATCTGACAACATCAAATGTTGACAAGGATCTTGAGCAACAAGAACTCTCACTCATTGCTAGTGGGAATACAAAATGGTACAGCCACTTTGGAAAATGATTTAGTGGTTTCTTACAAAACCAAACATACTCACACAATCTATTAATTGCACTCCTTGGAATTTACCCAAAGGAGTTATGTCCACACAAAAGTCTGCACATGGGTACTTATAGCAGCTTTATTTTATAATTGTCAACACTTAAACGTGACCAAGATATCCATCAGTAGGTGAATGGATAAAGTATGGTACATCCAAACAATGGAATAGTATTTAATGCTAAAAGAAAATGAGCTAGTGGTGTGTCCGGGTGGCTCAGTCACTTGAGCATCTGACTTCGACTCAGGTTCGTGTGTTTGAGCCCTACATTAGGCTTGGTGCTGTCTGCACAGAACCTGCTTCAGATCTTCTGTCCCCCTCTCTCTCTGCCCCTCCCCTGCTGGTGTTCTCTATCTAAAAAAATAAATAAACATTTAAAAAAGGAGGAAACCAATTTTTAAAAACTGAGGTATCAACCCATAAAAAAATTTGGAGGAAACTTAAATACATATTAGTAGTGAAAGAAGCCAATCTGAAAAGGCTACATTCTGTATTCCAACTATATGACATTCTAAAAACTATAGAGACAATAAAAAAAATGAGTGATTGCCAGGGGTTGAGGGGAGAGAGGGATGAGTAGGCAGGGTACAGAGGATTATTAAGGCAGTGGAAAACTCTGTATGACAAAATAATGATGGATCCATGTCATTATACATTTGTCTAAACCCATGGGATATACAACACCAAGAGTGAACTCTGATGTAAACTATGGACTTTCAGTGATTATGATATGTCAACATTGGTTTATCAATTGTTAATGAACATAACATTCTGGTGGAGGATGTTGATTAATGGGGGAGGCTGCATAAGTGTAGAGGCAAGGGGTGTATGGAAACTCTCTGTAACTTCCTCTTAATTTTGCTGTGAACCTAAAATTGCTCTAAAAATAAATTCTTTAATATTTTTTTAGGACAACACCATATTGTTTCTATAATCAGCCTGGAAATATGTAAAATCTGGGGGGAGGAGAGAAGGGAAGATGAGTGCATAGTCCAGTGATGTTTTGCGTCCAGCAAAAAACCATGTCAGTCAGCCAGACAAAACATTCAGGCTTTGAAAAAATAATGAGGGGAGCCTGTTCAGTATAATTTATTATTAATAATAAGAAAACAACACCATTTAAGGTATTTAAATATTTTAAAATCATGTAAAACAATGTATTTATGTTTATAGTTTGTCAAATAATTTTTTTAATGAGCATGTCAGGGCACTGTAGACATGCATTAGTGTCTCTTTCTAGACATGGATGCCTTGACAGGTGGATATCTATTCAGTGGATAGCCCTCAACAAGAAAATGGTGTGAATTATCAACACATGCAAATACATGTTGTTTTCAACCAGTAGCAATCATGGCAAGGACTGAGGACTGTCCATTTGACGCAGACACAATTGTGTAGAAGATGTAAAATTTCTTAACTCTCAAATGGATACAGTGCTTGTTTTCTTAAGTTGTAAATTGTTTTCAAAACTAAGATAGTTACATTATCAAAGTAAATACTGAGTGTGAGAAGCTGACAAAAACCTGTTTGCTGTATGATTTCATTTACATAAAATCTAGAAAGTGTCAACAAATCCAGAGTCAGGGAAAACAAATGAGTTATTGTCTGGGCAGGTGGGTGCAGACAGGGATAGGAGGGCAGCTTACCAGTCACATGAGGAATATTTTGGAAGTGATGGCCATGATCAGTATTTTGAAGTTGGTGATAGTTTCACAGGTATACACACTTGTCAAAACTTATCAAAGAGAACACTATAAATATGTGTGGTTTATTTTATATCAATTATGCCTCAATAAAACCACTGAAAGGAGAAGCTAGAGGCTGGGCAACCAATTTATCTTACAATTTGAGGCTTATAGAGAGAATACCAAGAAGATGAGAGACAATTTGCCTATAGATTCCTAAGAGATTCCAGGAGCAGGGTAAGAGGAGATGGTGAAAACAGTAGGAGTAGATGAAAATCCATACACAGAGCATGTGACCCTCAGGTCCCTGCCCCATCCCATGCACAGTAGTGCCTGCTTCTCCAGGACTGGACTAAGGACAACATGACCCAGATTCAAGTTCCTGGAGGCTGGACTCTGGTATCTGAATTGAGCGAAATTCATGTCAACTATCTTTATTTTTTTTTTATTTTTTAATTATTTTTTTATTTTTTTTACAAATAGTTTCTTGTCAAGTTGGTTTCCATATAACTATCTTTAAAGCTGGGTGAAACCAAATTGTCCATCTGTGTAGTCTATCAGGATTTCCTCATCTTTTAAGTAGTTTGACAAAAGGAGGCCCAGAGGTCCACAGTGAAACCTGGCTGAGAGGCTCCCCTTCATGAAAGACAGTACCCCCCACTGTCCTATAAGGAGGCCAGAGCTTCCTCCAAGGCTCTGCCTGGGATACTGGCCATGCCTCTCCAGGGCCTCCTGTCTAATGTCCACTGTCAATTTTCTCTGTAACATCGTCAACCAGCCGCTCAAGGCCCAGGAGAGGGCAGGAGCATGGGCCCCTAACTCAGCCCTTCTAGTTCAAATATGGGCTGCTGTGGCCTTACCCAAGAGCAAGCTTCCTAACCTGTGTGATGTGTACTCATCTGAGGCAGGGATAATAACAACCCTGCCACTAGGCTTTGGTGGCGTCAGCAATTAGAACACTGCCTATACCCTGGGAAGATCTATAACTGACAGCACTTTGGTCTTATTTGAGGGAGATGTCTTTCATAGATGTCCTTTTCTTTTTCCTTCTGGTTTAACTGTATTTTCCCTTTTAGGTCTTCGGACTATGGGGCTTTTTTGTGTCTGTCTCTGGCTCACCACCAGCTTCTGAGTTTCAGTCTGTGCTCATTCCACCTCCTGAACTCCATCGAAACGGCTGCCCAAGTAACCGGCTACAGATCTTCCAGGAACTTGGTGTTCCCTTTCTGTTTGTTCCCCTTCCCCACCAGCCCTGCCAGGTGCATCCATGTCCAAAGCTCCCACCCAGACCTCCAAGCATCATAACCCCTAAGTGAACATTTCATCCTGGGCCCCCAGGACCCACGGAGAACGGGGCCGCCTCTGCTGGACACACTTCTCACCTTCATATCCTTCATTAAACACCCATTAGCACACCTAGTGTCTAATTATATTTTGATTATGTCTGTTTGCGATTTCAGATATTTTGTTGTTTAGTTTTAACACCCAGGATTTGGGGGAAGGTCTTTGTGGTCATGAAACTCACTATTAACTGTAAACTAGATACCATTGCTGTCAAATAAACAGATCTGAGCATTTGTGCATGATGTTACCTGATACTTTAAAGAGGAGCTCAAGGGATGGCTAAGGGGCTGAGGGATTGCCTTTTATGAAGCTGTAAACACCACAGCTATGTCCAGCCAAACACCCCACATTAGCATTTGCAAACTGACCTGGGGAGAGGAGATATGGGAAAGAAGGAGATAAGGTGCTTGACAGACTCTACACAAACTTTCCTTCAGCCCTCATCTACCCTCAGTTTATTCCTCATGATTGCACAGGATTGTTTATAGTTTGGAAGTGAGAGGGAGAAGTGGAATAGTAGAAGGCAGGTGGGTAGATGCTGGAGTCACATTACCTGTGTTTGATACTGGCTCTTGCTGCCTAATGGCTACAGACCTCAAGCAAGGCACTTAACTTCTCTGGACCTCAGTTTTCTCATCTGCAAAGTAGTGCCATTAACTATATCCCTCTGAAAATTATTATAAAGAATACATGAGAGGGACCACTAAGTAGTTCAGTCGGTTAGGTGTCTGAGTTCAGCTCAAGTCATGATCTCACAGTTCGTGAGTTTGAGCCCCAGGTCCGGCTCCGTGCTGACAGCTCTGAGCCTGGAGTCTGATTCAGATTCTGTCACCCTCTGTCTCTGCCCCTCCCCCATTTATGTGTGCATGCCCTCCCTCCCTCTCTCTCAAAAATAAACTTTAAAAAAAAGAATACATGGGATAATCCTCACTCTTTAAATGAGCTGTTCATCTAGTCCCACTTTTTTTTTTTTAATTTAGAGACTGAGAGAGGAAGAGGGAGAGACCCCTTACCAAGGTTAAAGAGCTAATTGTGGCACAGGGACTAAATCCAAACCTCCAAGACTCCTTGCTCAAAAGCTTCCCTATAGTAGCACATTAATGGTCCTGAGCACACTCTATTAAAATGCAAATGTTCTCCAGAAGGCCTAACTCCAAGTCATTAGCACCTTAATGTTAGTGATGTGCATTTGTTTAACATCTTCTTTTCCTTCTTTTTAATTGAACTCAGCCTGGTTGGAAAGGAGTATAGAAAGGGGATGCGGAGGGCCAGACTTGATGCCTGCGATTTTGGCAGCCCCTCACACTACAGGTTGCCTCAGAAAAAAAAGCTGTCACCTCTCCCACCATCATGGAACAAGGTTGAGATGCAAGTTTGAGGATCAGACTACACAATGAAAAGTGCTGCTCCCAAACACTCTGCGTCTGTCGCCTGACTATCTCAGAGAAGGAAACTGGGAACAGCCTGTGATCCAAAACTGGCTTATGACCTTGCAGGCAAGAGAAGGAGGCACACACCACTTCAAAGTCCTTAAGATGCAGGCAGGACAAGGCAAAGATTCACTGTTTCATTAATTTGTTCATTCACTCAGCCACATACTATTGAGCACCTATTCTGGGCCACAAATGAATGACATCCCACACCTCAGGGAATGGATCCTCTGATCATTGTTGACCGCTGGCAGCATTATGGGCTCCTGATGGTGTGAGGAATGTTTAACCCAGGCCTCAAACAACCCAGACCAGCACTATCAACCAAACAACCCAAATGGAGGTATAAAACCTGTTGATGGTCATGCAGTGCCCTCCTTCAATGAAGGAAAAGCAAGGGCTGCATAAATGAGACTGTTTCCCTCTCCTGCTTCTAGAAAAAAATAAATAAACATCATAGGTTATTTTTCTTCTTAATTAAATCCTATAAGCTTATGCCTGCTTCTCTGAGATCCTTATCCAAGGAAAGGTACACTAGAAGAAATACAAGATGGAAGATATTCTGGCAAAGAGAGGATGCCATGTTTTCATATTCAACTCACATTTTCAAGGACTTACTATAGCTTGAAGATAATATTGCATTTGATCCTTATGAACTCTAGGGAAACTAAAGATTATAGACATATGTTTACTACCCAAGGTTGATACAAGGGGCAGAACTGGGATTTGAAGCCGGTTATCCCAGAGGAGCCCAGACTCTTTCCAGCATGCAGCTTAACATGACTGACTCTCCAGAGCCCCACCAACTGGTCTCCACCCTCACAACCCAACCCAGGCACTGGTTCCTTAGCCTTCTTTCCTCAGATGCATAGTGTCTTGTATCCATGAAGAAACCCTACCCTCCAATAGAGGTTCCCCACACCCATCTTTTAATGTTATCAAATCACTCAGGATCTCCACCAAATAGTCTCTCTTATTTAAGAGAACTCATCAAACCAAAAATTCAATGTGAATACCTTCTTTTTTTCATAATTCTTTACGATTGATTCATATTTTTAAAAAATTTTAATTTATTCATTTTTGAGAGACAGAGCATGAGTGGGGGAGGGGCAGGGAGAGAAGAAGACACAGAGTCTGAAGCAGGCTCCAGGCTCTGAGCTGTCAGCACAAAGCCCAACACGGGGCTTGAACTCACAAACCATGAGATCATGACCTGAGGGGAAGTTGGACGCTTAACTGACTGAGCCGCCCAGATGCCCCCAATTAATTCATATTTCGATAATCACAAGCACATCTACACATGTTTGAAAAACAATTTCACAGGGAACCATTACCCATTCACTCTGACTAAAATATTCCTTGTGCTATGAAGTAGAAAATCCCTTGATATAACTCACCTTGAAGTCCCCAGGGGTTCTGACTGGCTAAGGATACTGCTTTCCATCTCACAATCTCTTCTACATGTTGAAACAGCAGAGAAATCTGATAGTTGGAATATGCCTTTTGCTTTCTTTTCTTTTCTTCTTCTTCTTCTTTTTTTTCCTTCCTATTTATTATAAGCTAGAATTGCTAGAATAGACAGTCCATGCTGTCTAATGCCCTCCTAGCCATCACATTCAGGCCTAAACTTATTCTGACCATCTCTTCTTTTCATAACAATAAATAACACAACAGAGAAAACATTTTCTAGTACCTGACAGTCTACATGTCACATTTACTCTATTAATTCATTTAATACTTCAGTCAACCCCAGGTGGCCTCAAAACCTGAGGCTCAGAGAGATTTAAGCAGCTTGCCAAAGGTAGCCCAGTTCATGAGTGTGAAAGCAAGACTTCAACCCTAGGGTGAGCTGTTCTCTCCCCTTCAACATACCCTCCCCACCTACCCTTCCTCTTACCCTGCCACGTCCTTTACAACCATGGCAATGGGAACTCCCTAGCTGGCTCAACACAGGTATCCTATTTTGGCTGTATGGATGGAATGCCCACGTGCCTGCCTTCACTCCCCACTTGGCCTCATTCTCCAGCCCATTTTCCTTCATGGGCACTACCCCAGCATGAAATGACAACCCTGTTGGTAATAGGACTGTTCTGCTCTCCATTTCCTGCCCCCAAGAGGCTTCAGGTGACATAGGAGCAGACTTTGCAAAGAGGGAATAATTGTCTCAGGGAACAAAGGCTCATGGGAGCAGCCCCAGAAGAAGAGCAGCTGCAAATGGCATTCTGACCAGCTCAGCTCTTAGAGGTTTCCCTTTTACTATGGGCCATTTACTATGGTGTGATTTCCTAAAGGCTTGGACCAGAGCTCACAGTCTGAGGAAGTGCTTCCTTCCTTCTCTCTGGGCTTGTCTTCCCCTCCAGGACATTCCTTCCAAATGGCTTCACTTATAGCTGAAACTCTACCTGTGGCATCCAGGGATCCAATATCCCCAGCCAGCCTGCCTCCAAGGATTCTGCCCATCCACACTCCAACCCCACAAAGGTCTCAGCAGCAGAGCTGGCTGCCACACTTGGGTTAATCGTGAGTGCCCTCCAGGCCCCTTAGGTTAATTGCCAAACAAACAGTTGCCTAATAAAGAGGTGTTTCTCCTCCTCTATCCAACATGACTGAGGGTGGGACACAGTTTGCACCATCAGGCCCAAAGGCTGTGGCCCATCTGGTCTTTCTCCCTCTCCTTCCTGCACTAAACAGTTTCAGGCAGGAGATGGCCAGCTGGGCTGAGGCCTCTGAGGCCTCTGGAGACCACCCCCCCTAAGCTTACCAGAGTGAGAACCCACCTTCATTCAAGAGCTGACAGGAGCCATCTGTGCCTGAAATCCAGGAATTGGGCAGGCAGTGCCCTGAACATCCAGAGCCCTCCCGAGCTGTAAGGAAATCTGCCAAGTCCCCAACTCCTCCCCCGCAGCCCCTGACACCAAATACAACCAGCAGTTCTCCTGCCTTCCCCCACCTGCCTGAACCAGAGAGCAAGTGCCAAGCCAAACTGATTTCCTGCAACCCCCAGCCCTGGGGAAATGAAATTGCTTCAGGGCAGGAAAGAAGCTTTTGGCTACTGATTCTACAGCTCCCGTATCCAGACAATTCATGCAACTGACATAGGAGAGATGAAAAGGAAGCGTAAGGAACAGAAACCAGGAATAAGCCTCCAGACCAACCTTAAACAAAAGGGGTATTAGCTAATATTGAGAGCTTGGAACAAAGAAAAGGAAGCCTGCAATTTCAGGGACACAACTTCACCTTTTATAAAATTCAAGAGCAAAACAGTAGATCATACAGTTCCTTGAGTCCAAGCCTTTGATTTTACAGATGAGAAAATGAAGCTCAGAAATTGGTGTGGCATTGGGGTGCCTGGGTGGCTCAGTCAGTTGGGTGCCCGGCTTCAGCTCAGGTCGTGATCTCGCAGTTTGTGGGTTCGAGCCCCACATCGGGTTCTGTGCACAGAGCCTGGAGCCCCCTTCAGATTCTGTGTCTCCCTCTCTCTCTCTGCCCCCTTCCCCACTCGTGCTCTGTCTCTGTCTCAAAATTAAACCAAAAAAAAAAGAAAGAAAGAAAGAAAGAAAGAAAGAAAAAGAAAAGAAAAGAAAAGAAAAAAGAAAAGAAAGAAAGAAAGAAATTGGTGTTGGTGGCATGGTCACAGCTAGCTCATGGCAGAAGCAGGACAAGAAGCTATCTCTCCTGAGTCTCGAGCTAGCACTCTCCCCACTCCTCTCTCACTGGAAGCTTCCTTCAGCATAAGTCCCATGCCTTAGGCTCCCCGTGTATAAGCATTCTGCTGCAGAAAGAAGGATACATAAAAGACTTCTGTGGGAGATGGTCCTGAAGATGGCTATTCATGAGTTCCCCATCTGTGTACAGAGGGAACACGTCTAAAGGCCATTTTTTTTTCCTCCTGCAGCAAGTGAAATTGGAGTCCTGTGGTATCTAAGGCAGTGTGGTACTGTGAGGAAAACACATAAACAGAGCAGTTGGGTTCAAACCTCATTTTTGACATTTATCAGCTCTGCAGCCTCAATATATAGCTTTACCCCTTTGATCTCCTGATTCCATATGTAAAATATGTACAGAAAAACCAATTTCAGCATCATTGTGAATAGTGTATCTGTTTTAAAAGTACTGCCTTGACAGCTATTCCTTGAACCTGTCCTTCATAGTATGCTTAGTGATCTGAGGTTTTAAGAGTTCTCTGTTATCCTATAGATACAGACATCCGAGCTATCCCAAACTATGAGCAGGCCTGTATATGAATGTAAACGATATATAATCCTTTAGACTGAGATTATCCTCAGGAGGTAAAGTTGCTTTCTTTAGCTGTCCTAATGGATAAATATAATATGCTCATTCTTTTTTTTTAACATTTTATTTATTTTTTTATGTTTTATTTATTTCTGAGAGAGAGAGAGAGAGAGACAGAGAGAGCATGAGCAGGGGAGGGTCAGAGAGAGAGGGAGATACAGAATTTGAAACAGGCTCCAGGCTCTGAGCTAGCTGTCAGCACAGAGCCCGACGCGGGGCTTGAACCACGAACCATGAGATCATGACCTGAGCCGAAGTCGGACGCTTACCCAACTGAGCCACCCAGGCGTCCCTATAATATGTTCATTCTTACACTGGTGCCTGCCCACCCCCTGAAATGTTCTCCCTTCCACTTGTTCAAGTGTGCCCCATCCATAATTCCCATCTCTACAGTGAAGAGCCACCCAGAGAATACTCTAACCCTCCTCAATATTCTCTAAACTCTCATTGTGATTCAGCTTCTTGTTTTCTATCATCTTGTCTTTTAATAAGATTGAAAGTTCCTAGAGAGCAGAAATCATATCTTGTTTATTTTTAAATCTCCTTTATGGTGGTCTAGTTCAAAGCCAAATATATGGATTGATCAAAGGGTCTCAGTTTGCAAAAAAGATCATTTCCTTTCTTACCTTGGTGCTCCTGTTATGGGTTCTTCTATATGTACGCAAAATGAAAGTATAGCTCCAAGAAGACGGGTACAAAGGAGAATTTAGCCACGTGCCTGAATACCTGAGGTTATCTATGTTCATTTCGCTTATTTCTTTATTTACTGAGGTGGGAGTACCTATATCTGCCAAGTATAATTCTTCCTCGATGGACTTTGTCCAGAGATGGACACAAACCTGGAACACTCAACCAGACCTTGAGATAGAGTCCTTATATCAAAACGAAGTACTAGAAGCTTTTCATGCATTAATGATTCTAACCTTATAAGCATCTTTCAAAGCAGGGCCCATCACTATCTCCCCTTTGTAGATAATGAAACTGAGGCATAGTAATGTTAAGTCACTTGCCCAAGGTCTCACGTGAGTAAGCTACAGAGTCAAATCAAAGCCATGGCTCAAAGCTCATATGCCTAAGTATTCCACTGCACTGCATGTCAGGTAAAAGTTACAGGGTGTCTGAGGGTGGAAGCACATGAGGTTGTTGACAGACTGCAGAGCCCTGGTGAGGTAGAATGATGAAGAGCACCAGCACCTCAGTATGAGCCATCCCTCATGCCCTGTGAGCCCTCTCCTTAAAAGGATATCTTCAGCCCTTCCTGTGAGCACCACTTGGAGCTCAGCTGATACAGGGTTTATGAGAGGCAGCCTGGCATTCCTGTCTGATTGAGATTACCCAGGCCCCCAAGACAGATGTCCTTGACTGCCACAAAATCTACCCTTTACATTTCTGTGCAATTCACCCTGCTCTGATCTAGTAAAATCTCCAAAGATGAAACACACACACACACACACACACACACACACACACATTCAGATCACCTAGTAACAACCACAGAGTCTGTTTCCTCTGTTCTGTGGATATAGTTGCATTGCAAAGGGAAAAGTCCAGTGAGAACATGAAAGATAATCAGAATATGCTAAAAAAAAAAAAAAAAGAGTGGCTCATCATAGTATTAATTGTTGAGAAAATTGCAGTTGCAGGCAAGGGGCCCACAACTTGTTGGGCAGGTAAGGAACCAAGCCTCTGGTGGGAATCCTTAATGAGAGGAAGGAGAGAAGCTCAAAACTATGCCTAAAGTGATATTTGGAGCAGTTACAGTTGTGCAGTACTGCAGAATGAAGGCCACTGCTAACAGTTATGGCTGAGTGAATGGTGAGGCATGGAGTGGCTGCAACATAGGACCCAGGAAAACCTATGTGCAAGCGGAGATTGCTGACGTCACCAAATAGATGTCAAAAGCATTAATTCCTGCAGAAATCTTTACAAGTTGGTTCTATAGTCACTTGTGGACCCTTTTCATCTCAAATTGAGTGTAGGTCCAGAGATATCTTAAGCCCAAGCCAGCTTCATGCCTAATGGGTATGATATTAGCTGACCAGTAAGCAAGCAGAAGTGGGGCTTGAATGAAGAAAACCAATGGAAATAAAAGCACAGTCTCTTCACTCCATCATCCCCTTGTGAGCTTTGACAGCTCAGGTGCAGCTCACTAATGGGAATCACCCAAACTAGTGGGAGTGGGGGATGAAGATGGATTGTAGTCAATAGTGCTTACTCTGGTATGGCAGGTGGGTATTTTCCTCAGGATTTTCCAGGGCCTCTCAGGATCTAGCCCCCACTACGTCTCTGACTCTCTCCCCTACCACTCTCCCCTGGCTCATTTTGCTTCAGCCACACTAGCCTCATTGTTATTCTTTGAGCACATCAAGCATGCCTCAGAGCCTTTGCATTTGACATTCCCTCTGTCTAGAATAGTCTTCCCCTCAGATATCTAAATAACCACCTCTTCCTTTTGGTTTTCTGCTCACACGTTACCTTATCAGAAAGGTGACTTGACCTCCCCATGAACACGCACCCTCCCCTAGCAGCACTCTTGTGTACCCTTAACACAACTTTCTTTTCTCCAGATACTTACTGTTACCTCATGGCGCTCTCTCTCTCTCTCTCTCTCTCTGTGTATGTGTTTATGATCTATTTGATCCTGATAAAACACAAGTTCTGTTAGAACAGACCAAGTTTTGTTTGTTGATGTATTTCTGTACCCAGAATAACGCCTGAGAGGCACTCAAAATACTTATAGAATCAAAGTAAATTCTCCTCTCTTCATCTCTGAATAATGATTTCCTTTTGAATTGGGCCTAGTGATTTTCTTTTTTGTTCTTGATGTTCTTTATTTGTTTTCTGAACCCATAAGTAAAATGTAGAAGATGCTCTTCCTATAGTCGTGGGGTAATCAAAGCCCTTGAAAGCAAGGCTTTACTTTTATTCCTGCCACTCCCCAGTGTCGACCCTCTGCCCCACCACATACTTTTCTGACTCATTCTTGCCTCTGGGCACCAGCTGGCACTGTGCTCACCACCAAATATGAACTCTCTTCTGCTTATCTAAAGCCTAGTCAAACTTCCAAATTACACTCTAACCTTTTTTTTTTTCACTTTATCTGCTCACTGATTTTCCTCTCCTGCAAGGCCTTACGTCTTCCATGATGTTTAGCACTAAAAGTTTATCATGTGATAATGTTGGGGTGTCTGAGTGGCTCAGTCAATTGAGCATCCAACTCTTGATTTTGGCTCAGGTCATGATCCCAGGGTCATGGGATTGAGCCCCATGTCAGACTTCATGTGCATCGTGTAGTCTGCTTAAGATTGTCTCTCTCTTCAGCAAACCATGAGAGACTCTTGAATGCTGATAAAAACTGAGGACTGGTGGATGTGGGGGGAAGGGGGATGGGCATGGAGGAGGGCACTTGTGGGGATGAGCACTGGGTGTTATGTGGAAACTAATTTGACAATAAACTATTTGTAAAAAAAAAAAAAAAAGATTCTCTCTCTCTTCTTCTGCCCCTCTTCCCTGTTCATGCTCTCTTCTCTTTAAAATAAAAACTTTTTAATAAAAATAAAATAAATAAAATATGATAATCTTATCTCCCTAATATGACTGAAGTTCTCTGGGGACAGCAATATGCTCTCTACATCTTCTGTATCTTCCTGGGATGAACACCTTGCACGGAGGGAGTGCTTCTGTGTTGACCAATTTGTCAAAAAATAAATAAAATTGTAGGGCATTGTGGAACTGCATTTGTCTTTCTTGCTGATGTGGCTCCTGCTACCTCTATGTTGATATCTTTTAGATAGCTGAGTGAGATAATGAAAAGCATGGGAAAGGAAAGTCTAAAGCGGGGATACTTTGCTCATTTTGTCACTTAGTCAATAAACATTAATTAAAGGTCCAGCACTGTGCTAGCCAGTCTGAAGACAAATTCTGCAGTCACAGAATATTGTGCTGGAAGGAACCTTGGAGATCATCTGGTCCAAACTGTGGCATCAATTAGGGTACTTAGCTGCAAGCAACAGAGACTGACATCGCTTCATTGGGCAGGAAAGGAATGTGTTAAAAGGAGGAACCCAGCTTAGAGCTGTGCTTCCAGGAGTAAAGCCCAACATGACAGTCATGTGAGAAAATAGTGGCCAGGCTCATGGACACTGGACTTTGAAGCTCGAACTGTGGCTGCTGTTGCCTGTTTACAGAGCTGCCACCCCCAGGAGGGTCCTCCACTGTCCTTTCTTCCTTTTGATTCAGACTCTGGCCAGTGCATGTCTGATTGGGAGAGCTTAGGTCATCAGTCTCTACCCTGGTGTGAAAGAGGACAGAAAGCAAGCATATTTTCACATTCTTTAGTGAGATGCAGGCTCTGCTTCTTCTTCTTCTTTTTTTTTTTAATATTTTATTTATTTCTAGCAGAGAGAGAGAGAGACAGCGTGAGCAGGGGAGGGTCAGAGAGAGAGGGAGTCACAGACTGAAACAGGCTCCAGGCTCTGAGCTGGCAGTCAGCACAGAGCCCGACGCGGGGCTCGAACCCACGAACCGCGAGATCATGACCTAAGCGAAAGTCGGACGCTTAACCGACTAAGCCACCCAGGCGCCCCAACTCTGCTTCTGAACAAAATTATTTAGGTGGAAATTCCCCAAATGAAGAAAGGTATTCAATGGCAAAGGGTCCACTTACCTCTCATGCCACAGTGGAGGCAATAGTGATCCAGAGAGATAGAGCAAATGCCCCAGGTCACATCATAAATTGCTAGTAGCTAGGATAACAATCCAGGTCTCCTGACTCCATATCTCAAATTCTTTCCACTTATCTCTGTGTAAAAGAAGCAATTAGTAAAAAGGTTAAATGCAAAGTAGTACAAATAATAGGGAGCAAAATAATCAGTGGCCCATGTCTCTGGCATGGTAATAACCATCTCTTAGATTTTACCACTCTTTGATTTTCAATATTTGCTCTTCACAGCAGCCTGATCTCAGACATTACCTCTTCTAAGGAACTTCTCCTGAATCATCAAGACCCTTGGTTCCCTGATTTAACTCTACTGCAACCGTATTTATATTGCAATATGTACTTAATGTATCTGACTTCTCACCAGGCTATGAGCAATTTGAAGTGCAATATTGGCCAAGAAAGTATTATGGGGAGAAGCATCATCATGAAATGTGCATAGAAAGGTCTTGCACAATAGTCTTATTTAAGACAGTCCCCATCACTATAATATTAACCCCTTCCTAGGTCAATACCATACCTGTCATTCACCTCTTATTTCTAGGGTACCTAAAATCACCTTCTTCAAGGTGATTCTTATCAAGAATCCCAGTGATGTGACACAAAGCATAAATGCCAAAGGCTTGCACCTTTGTGGCTTCACAAAGTCTTGGTTAGGTAGTGGTAGAAAAACTAATGGCAGAGTTGGCCAAGCAGGTCTGTGAGCACAGGACACTAAGGTCTATGTTGGACAGTTTCTGACAGAACAGAAAGTGTAGGCAGGTGCCTCATGGCAGGAATAGGCTCTTGGCACCTCAGGTTCCTTAGAAACAACAGGAACAGGCCTGCAGAGACTCTGAGTCAGCAAGGCAGATGTCACAGGAATGAGGTAAGAGCTCCCTGGAGGGACATGTGGCCTTCACTTAACCTTGAAATGAAAATATTTTAATATTTGTTTGCAAACCTTTACAGGTTCACGGTAACAATCCCTAACTATCCAAGTTCACCCAACCTCCACACTGACCCACACATGACATTTGCATTGTCATCTCTGTGGCTTCCCCATGGCTGTTGCTGAGCTCAAGGAATCTTTTCGAATTCTCACATCCTGTAAAACCCAGTTCAAGTACTATATCCTCCAGGAAGCTTCTGTGTCTATACCTAGTTCTTTGCTGAAATCTCAGGGCAATACTTATTTCTACCATTGGGTTTGACATTTCTTTACTGTTGTAGTTTATACTATACAGTGTTCTAAATATAGGACATGTATTCTAGACTAGATACGTTTTTTAATGGCTAATCATGTCAGAAATTCCTTTTTCCTCCACAATATTTTGCACAATATTCTGCACATAACAAATATTATAAACAAAACAACCCACTGAAATGATATCATCAAATTCTATATTCTATAATATTTGGCCTCCATTTTAGATGACTTAATGGTTTTTGTTAACCTCTTTTTAAAATTTAAGTAGTACATATCACATGTAGGCATACATATTAGATGCAAAATAATACAGACACCAGAGGTTGCTCGACCAAGCATTCCTAGACATTTCTTCCTTTCTGCCTGTAGTTATGAGGCTGTAAAAGTTAAGATACTCAGTTTCCCAGTATCTTTAGCTTCCTTTGGAGCTAAAGAAGGGCAGAGGGCACACTTTCCAATTTTGACCAACAAGACTGAAGTGGTGGTCTCTTTTGTCCCCCACTTTCCCCTTCTTTCTTTCTGCCTGGAATGCTTACCGCTAGAACTTCAACAGCAATCTTCTAGCTTAAGTGATAAGTATGAGAAAAAGCCATAAAAATCTTAGAGATGCTGGCCATCCCTCATATTGTCAGGATGCTGAATCAGGACTAAACGCCATCCTTTTTCAAACTTCTAGGAAATAAAGGAGAACCCATTTGATTAAACCACTGAAATCCCATTTCTATAGAGCATTCCTACTGATATAGGCAGCCAAGAGCTGCTAAGAATCTTCCTAACTGATATACATGTATATTGCCAAAAACAGAAAAGCATACAAATGGAAAACCACCTGCCTGGTTTATTCCACATAATTCCATTTTCTCATAAGTGTGTATGAACAATATTCTTCAATAAAAAATTAAATCTTTTAATTATATTGCTTTCCCTAATTATTTAACCATATATCATCCACATTAAAATTTTTTTTAAAAATCTTTATTTATTTTTGAAAGAGAGACACACAGGGTGCAAGTCAGGGAGGAACAGAGAGAAAGGGAGGCAGAACCCAAAGCAGGCTCCAGGCTCCAAGCTGGCAGCACAGAGCCCGATATAGGGTTTGAACTCATGAACTGCGAGATAATGACCCAAGCCAAAGTTGGAGGCTTAACCAAATGAGCCACCTAGGCATCCCTATTATCAACATTTTAAAACCTTGCCTTCAAGAAGTATTTCTGGGGAGTGGCCAAGATGGCAGGGCAGCATGGAAGTTCTCTGCTTCTCTTGTCTCTGAAATGCAGCTAAATCAACATCAAACCATTTAGGACACCTAGAAAATTTGTCTGAGGACTAACACAACAATCTGCCACTAAACTTGGCAGGTACATGGCACAGAGAAGTGAAATGGGGGAGAGAAAATCCATGCTGTGTAGGGATCTGGTTTTGTTGTGGAGAGGACAGAGGTGGGTGGGGGAGAGTCCAGGAAAAGCACTCTTCCAAAAAGCATCTAGAGAGAAAGAGAAAGAGTGGAAGCACCCACCAGAAACTGAGCAAGAAAGGTAGACAGGATAAAGGAGAGGGTTTTAATAGCATTAGGACTCTATAAATAGGGGAATGCAGAGTCAGAAACTCTGTAGCTCAATACCTGGCAGTGCTCTGGTGGAAGGGTGAATTCCCAGCAGCAGACAGCGAGGTCCAAAGGGTCCTAGGGACACAGGAGGAGATATGGTTCCCCTTCTGAGAGGACATTTGGTAGAGGCTGTACAGCCTCCCCACAGACAAAGGTCCCCAGAAGACCACAGATTACAGCCATGTTTGCTGGTGTTGGAACAAGGACACTAGAATGCAGTTAAGCCTGGAGCCAGATGTGTGTTGTGATTTACCTTAGTCCCTGAACCACTGTTGCTACACAATTGTGCAAAAATTTTCTGAGGTGGGCTGGCACCCAGCTGCAGTCTCTGGGCGTCTAGCTACATGGTCGTGTGAGTGTCCCCACGGTGAGCCAGCATCCAGCTATTGTTCAGGAAGACCTTCTCCCAGAGAGTCAAAGTGGGTTCAAGTCACAAGGCCCTCAGAAGTGAGGGGTTTGGAAACATAGCTCTATCCAAGATAAAATTTGGGAGGGAGGTGCCACTTGGCAGGCTGAGAGCTTGGTCGTGGACAGTGTAGAAGCAAGAAGTGGACAGAAGCTGGAGACAAAGGAGGGGTGCTTGATTGCCAATTGGTAAGAGCACAGATTTCTGATGCTAGAGATTGGGAAGCTGGGTGACACCATTTTCACCTCTCCCACGCATGTGCATATCACTGTCCTGTGCCACACTGATCCACCGTAGCATGGCCACCTAGTGGAACACGGAGCCGTTACACCAAGCCCCATCAACTAAACCAACCAAGCCCTAGAGGAATACCACAAGTCTCTCTGCCTGCTTAGCTTACAGACTATAAAGTCATAGTTTGACTTCAAAGGGAAACTGGATGCAATTTCATTAGAATTTCATTCTGTTCACTGGTCCATTTATTCATTTTTTTTCTTATTGTTGGATACAGAAAGAAAAATATATGTTTATTTTTCATTTTTATAAAAATATTTTTCTTTAATTTTTTCTAGTATATTTTTATTATTTTTTGTAAATTTTTTAGTCTACTTAACCTTCTCCATTTCACTTTATTCTGTTTTACAGTATATATATTTTTTAATTTTTAAAGGTTTTCTTTCATTTTTCTGTTTTTAAAAATTTTCTTTCCCTTGTTTTCTATTCTATCAAGTTTTCTTTAACAGCCAGACCAAAACACACCTAGGATCTTGCTTCCTTTATATGATTTTTTGTGTGTTGTTTTTAATTTTTTAAATTTTATTTACTTCATTAATTATTTATCTTCCTCCAAAATGACAAAATGAAGGAATTCACGCCAAAAGAAAGAACAGGAAGAAATGACACCCAGAGAATTAATCAACACAGATATAATCAAGATATCTGAATCTGATATCAAGATAATAAGAATGCTAGCTGGGGTTCAAAAAAACAAAGAATCCCTTTTTGTGGAGATAAAAGAAGATCTAGTCAGTAAAAAATTAAAAATGCTATAACCAAGACACCTTGGTGGCTCAGTCAATTAAGCGTCCGACTTCAGCTCGGGTCATGATCTCGCGGTTCGTGGGTTTGAGCCCCGCATCAGGTTCTGTGCTGGCAGCTCAGAGCCTGGCGTCTGTTTCAGATTCTGTTTCCCTCTCTCTCTGCACCTCCCCCAGTCATGCTTTGTCTCTCTCTGTCTCAAAAATAAATAAACTATTTAAAAAAAATTTTTAATGCTTTAACTGAGATGAAATCTCGAATAGATGCCACGACAGTAAGTATGGATGAAGCAGAGCAACCAATCAGCGATATAGGAAAAACTTATGGAGAATAATGAAGCAGAAACAAGAGGGAAACTAAGGCAAAAGATCATGATTTAAGAGTTAGAGAACTCAGCGACTCATTTAAAAGAAATAATATCAGAATTATGAGGTTCCAGAAGATGAAAAGAGAGAAAAGAGGGTAGAAGATTTCTGTGAGCAAATCATAGCAGAAAACTTTCCTAACCTGGGCGGAGGGGGGGGGGGGTGGATACAGACATCAAAATCCAGGAAACACAGAGAAATCCCTATAGATTCAACAAAACCGACCAACAAGGCATATCATAGTCAAATTCACAAAATTCACAGACAAGGAAAGAATTATGAAAGCAGCATGGGAAAAAAGACCTTAATCTATAAGGGAAGATAGATCAGGTTCATAGCATACCTATCCACAGAAATTGGCAGGCAAGAAAGGAGAGGTAGAAAATATTCACTGTGCTGAATAGGAAAAATATGCAGCCAAAAATTCTTTATCCAGCAAGGCTATCATTCAAAATAGAAGGAGAGATAGTTTCCCAAACAAACAAAACTAAAGGAGTTTGTAACCACTAAACCAGCCCTGCAAGAAATTTTAATGGGGACTCTCAGAGGCGAGGAAAGATGAAACAAAACAAAAAATACCAAAAGCAACAAAAACTAGAAAGGACAGAAGAACACAACAGAAACTCCAACTCTACAGGCAACACACTTTCAGTACTCACTCTAAATGTCAATGGACCAAACACTCTAATCAAAAGACATAGGGTAACAGAATGGATAAGAAAACAAGACCCATCTATATATTGTTTATAAGAGACCCATAATAGACCTAAAGGGACACCTTCAGATTGAAAGTAAGGTGATGGAGAACTAGCTATCATGCTAATGGTTCTGAAAGAAAGCAGGAGTAGCCATATTTACATCAGACAATCTAGATTTTAAAATAAAGACTGTAACAAGAGATGAAGAAAGGCATTATATTATAATTAAGGGGTCCATCCACCAAGTAGATCTAAGAACGTAAACATTTATGCCCTCAATGTGGAAGCACCCAAATATATAAATCAATTAATCACGAACATAAAGAAACTCATTGACAATAATATCATAATAGTAGAGGACTTCAACACCCCACTTACAGCAATAGACAGATCATTTAAGCAGAAAATCAAGGAAACAATGGCTTTGAATGACATACTGTACTAGATGCACTTAACAGATATATTCAGAACATTTCATACCAAAGCAGAAGAATACACATTTGTCTAAAACACACATCAAACATTATCCAAAATATATCACAAAATGGAACACAAATCAGCCCTCAACAAGTCTAAAAAGATTGAGATCATACTGTGCATTATTTTCAGACCACAATATTATGAAACTCAAAATCAACCACAAGAAAACAATTGGAAAGACCACATGTTCGTGGAGATTAAAGGACATTCTATTGAAGAATGAATGGGTTAACCATAAAATTAAAGGGGAAATTAAAACATATATGGAAGCCAATGTAAATGATAACACGACAGCCCAAAACCTCTGGGATGCAGCAAAGGCAGCCATAATAGGGAACTATATAGCAATCCAGCCTTCCTAAAGAAGGAAGAAAGGTCTCAGATACACCTTAAACCTTAAAGAGCTGGAAAAAGAATAGCAAGCAAAACCCAAAACCAGCAGAAGACAATAAATACTAAAGATTAGAGCAGAAAGCAAAGATATCAATAAAAGAAAAAAACAGTAGAACAGATCAATGAAATCAGGAGCTGGCTCTTTGAAAGAATTAACAAAATTGATAACCCCCTAACTAGTTTGATCAAAAAGAAAAAGCAAAGAATCCAAATAAATAAAATCAAGAATGAATGAGGAGAGATCACAGCCAACACTGCAGAAATACAAACAATAATAAAAGAATATTATGAGCAATTATATGCCAATAAATTGGGCAATCTGAAAGAAACGGACAAATTCCTAGAAACATACAAACTACCAAAACTGAAACAGGAAGAAATAGAAAATTTGAACAGACCCATAACCAGTAAAGAAATTGAATTAGTAATAAAAAATCTCCCAAAAAACCAGAGTCCAGGGCTGGATGGCCTTCCAGGGGAATTCTACCAAACATTTAAAGAAGCATTAACACCTATTCATTTAAAGTCACTCTAAAAAATAGAAATGGAAGAAAAAATTCCGAACTCTTTCTATTAGGCCAGCATTATCTTGATTCCAAAACCAAAGACCCTACTAAAAAGGAGAACTACAGAGCAATTTTCCTGGTGAACATGGATGCAAAAATTCTCAGCAGATACTAGCCGACCAGATCGAACAACACATTAAAAGAATTATTCACCATAATCAAGTGGGATTTATGCTTGGGATGCAAGGCTCGTTCGATATCCACAAGTCAATAAATGTGATACATCACATTAATAAAAGAAAGAACAAGAACCACATGATCCTCTCAATAGATGCAAAGAAAGCAATTGACAAAATGCAACATTGTTTCTTGATAAAAACCCTCAAGAAAATAGGGGTAGAACAATCATACCTCAAAATCATAAAAGCCATATACAAGAGACCCATAGCCACCCACTGCTAATATCATCTTCAATGGAAAAAACAGAACTTTTGCCCTAAGATCAGGAATATGACAAGGATGTCCATTCTTGCCACTGTTATTTAATATAGTATTGGAAGTCCTAGCTTCAGTAATCAGACAACACAAAGGAATAAAAGGCATCCAAATCAGCAAGGAAGAAGTCAAACTTTTCACTCTTTGCATATGACATCATACTCTATGTGTAAAAATCAAAAGATTCCAACAAAAAAATACTAGGACTGATCCATGAATTCATCAAAGTCGCAGGATATAAAATCATTGCACAGAAATTGGTTGCATTTCTATACAATAATAATGAAGTGGCAGAAAGAGAAATCAAGGAATCGATCCCATTTACAATTGTACCAAAAACCATAAAATACCTAATAAAACACCTAACCAAAGAAGTGAAAAATCTATACATTGAAAACTATAGAAAGCTTATGAAAGAAACTGAAGAAGACACACACAAAAAGGAAAAATAGTCCATGGTCATGTATTGGAACAACAAATATTGTTAAAATGTTGATACTACCCAAAGCAATCTACACTTTAATTCAATCCCTATCAAAATAACACCAATACTTGGGGTAGCTGGGTGGCTCAGTCAGTTGAAAGTCTGACTTCGGCTCAGGACATGATCTCATGGTTCATGAGTTTGAGCCCTGCATCTGACTCTGTGCTGACATATTAGCTCGGAGACTGGAGTCTGCTTCGGATTCAGTGTCTTCCTCTCTCTGTGCCCCTCCCCCACTCATGCTCTGTCTCTCTCTCTCTCTCTCTCTCTCTCTCAAAAATAAATAAACGTTTACCAAATAAATAAATAACACCAACATTCTTCACAGAGCTACAAAAAACAACCCTACAATTTACATGGAAGTAGAAAAGACTCCAAATAACCAAAGGAATCCTGAAAAAGAAAATCAAAGCTGGAAGCATCTCAATCCCAGACTTCAGGATGTATTACAAAGGTTTACTCATCAAGGCAGTATGGTACTGGCACAAAAACACTTAGATCAATGGAACAGAATAGAGAACCCAGAAATGGACTAAAAAATGCATTGCCAACTCATCTTTGACAAAGTAGGAAAGAATATCCAATGGAATAAAGTCAGTCTCTTCAACAAATGGTGTTGGGAAAACGGGACAGCAACATGCAGAAGAATGAACCTGGGCCATTTTCTTACACCATACACACACACAAAAAAAAACCTCAAAATGGATGTAAGACATAAGGAGAAGAGGTAAGATGGCCGAGAAGTAGGGAGCGCCATACATTTCACTCACCCCATCTCTCAAACTGAAGCTTGAAGCCATAGGACACTGAACTGCAGGAGTTTGAGAGGAAGGGAAACAGAGTATGCTGACAAAACAACCTCATAGGCCCATGAGTGCGAACTGGGGAAGATAAAAATGGGCTGGGACCCAGAGACACAGAGGGAGGGGAGGGAAACCCCTTTGTGGGGAGCCGTGGTGAGTCTAGGGGAAAAGAAAGAGCAGCTGAAACTGCTCATAGAACTTTCCCTGGAGAAGAGAAAAACCTCAGCTCAGGATGGAGAGTGATCCTGATTCCAGCCATGGTGCTGACTTTGGGCTGGGTGCCCGGGTCCAAGGTGGTGTCAGGAGAAACTGCTCTGATGCTCCGCAGCTGGGAGGTGAGCCAGGCTTGAAGCTGCTCCACTGCTCTCCTGGCTCCATTCCTAGCTGGGAAGGACCGGGGCCGTGAGCTTATATTTTGGGTGGTATCAATAAAGTATGTGGACTAAGATCTGGAAAGGAGGCGTGGCTTGGGACATAGAACATGGCCCACCTTGGCTACGCCTGCAGCTCAGGGAGCTCAGACCCAAAACAGTGATTTGCAACACTTGGTTGGAGAAGGGACTGGGGAACCACCATTTTTCTCCCTACTACCACAAGGGTGGAACCTCAGGGAGCTGCCTGAAGGACACAGTGGAGAATAAGACCTGCCTACACCAAACCATGCCCACCCTTGCTAGAGAGCTAATTTTTTTTTTTTTTACCGGAGCTAAGAGCAAGACCAACATGGATGCATTGCCATGATTAATTCTAGATCAATTCTTTCTAATCAGATATATTTTCACTTGTCTCATTCATAACCCTCCCCTCTGCTGGACTGGGCACTCTGGTCATTGGTTTGCTTACACAGTAACATTTAATCCATTCTCTAGTTGTATATTCTACATCTCCACCGCTACTTTTCTCTCTCTCTCTCTCTCTCTCTGGAGTACTCAGACTATATAGGTTCTCTGAGTAACATTATCTTTTTTCTTTCTCCTCACCTCCTACCATATTCTCTTCTTTCTCTCTCTGAATTAAGTCTCTTAATCTCTCTGCCTGGATGTTGTTCACTTTCACTTTCTCCCTGCCCTGTCATTTCTCTCCTTGTATATGCTCTTCGATCAGCACTACATACACCCTGCTCTTTATTTATAGCTGGGAATTCTGGTTTTATGGTTTTAGACTGTCCTTTGTCTTTGTGGTTTCTTTCTCTTTTCTTTTTTTTTCTTTTTTCTTTTTTTTCCTTCTTTTTTCTTTTTCTTTTTCCATTTCAGTATGCTTGTTTGTTGGATTTGTCTGTGTGTTTGCGTGCCTTTATTCCCTGTGTGTTCGTCTGTCTGTTTTCTTTTCCAGGGCTACCTCAAGAAACAAGCCAAAGTACACATAGTGGAGAGTCCCAAATACCACTACAAGTAGGGAAATAAAATAACCAAAGTCTCAACAAGAGAAACCAAGAGGCACCATTAAAAAAACACCTCCTGAATGAACAGGCCCTGGACATCCATGAGCCTTCTTTAATATAGCAGTACTCACAGGTGCAGAATACAGAACAAGCTTTTAAAACTAACAGGAGACAGAAAGCTAGCCAAAATGATGAAACAGAAGAACGATTCCTCTAAAGAAATTCCAGGAAGAAATGACAGCTAAAGAATTGCTCAAAACAGATATAAGCAACACAACTGAACAAGAATTTAGGACAATAGTCATAAAATTAATTGCTAGGCTTGAAAAAAACATAGAAGACATCAGAGAGGCTATTGTTACAAAGACTATGGAGCTTAAAAATAGTTGTGATGAATTAAAAAGCGCTATAAATGATGTGATTAATAAAATGGAGGGGTCGAATGCACGGATTGAAGAGACAGAGAAGAGAATAAGTGATTTAGGAGACACACTTATAGAAAAAGAGGAAGCCGTGAAAAAGAGAGATAAACTGACACAGGAACATGAAAGAGAGTTCGAGAGCTGAGTGATACAATCGAACGGAACAATATCCGTATCATAGGAATTCCAGAAGAGTAAGAGAGAGGAAAAGGCACTGATGGAGTCCTTGAACAAATTATAGCTGAGAAATTCCCCAATCTGAGGAAGGAAACAGACGTTGAAATCCAAGAGGCACAGAGAACTTCCCTCACACGTAACTTGAATCGATCTTCTGCATGACATATCATAATGAAACTGGCGAAATATAAAGACAAAGAGAATTCTGAAAGCAGCTAGGGATAAAAGGGCCCCAACGTACAAAGGGAGACCTATCAGAGTACTTACAGATCTATCTACTGAAACTTGGCAGGCCAGAAAGGAATGGCGGGAAATCCTCATTGTGATGAACAGAAAAAATATGCAGCCAAGAATCCTCTATCCAGCAAGCCTGGCATTCAGAATAGAAGGAGAGATAAAAGTCTTCCAAATCCACAAAAATTGAAAGAATTCATCACCACTAAACCAGCCCTACAAGAAATCCCTAGGGGGACTCTATGAGAGAAATGTTGCATGGAACACAAGGTACCAAAGAGACCACAACAAGCATGAATCCTGCAAAGAACACAATGACTCTCAACCCATATTTTTCAATAATAACACTGAATGTAAATGGACTAAATGCTCTATTCAAAAGACATAGGGTAGCAGAATGAATAAAAAATAAAATCCATCTATTTGCTGTCTACAAGAGACTATTTTAGACTTGAGGACATTTTCAGATTGAAAGTAAGGGGATGGAGATATATCCATCATACTACTGGAAGTCAAAAGAAAGCTGGAGTTGTTATATTTATATCAGACAAACTGGTCTTTAAAGTAAAGGCAGTAACAAGGGATGAAGAAGGGCATTATATAATATCTACAATAATAATAATTATAATTGTCAGGAAGAGCTAACAATTATAAATGTCTACACACTGAATACAGGAGCACCCAAATACATAAAACAATCACAAAAAGAAACAATCTTATGGATAAGAATGTGCTAATAGCAGGGGACTTTAATATTCCACTTACAGCAATGGATAGATCAACTATCTATCAACAGAAAATCACTAAAGAAACAATGGACTTGAACGACACATTGCACCAGATGGATCTGACAGATATATTTAGAACTCTACATCCTGAGGCCATGGAATTCACTTTCATCTCAAGTGTGCATGGCACATTCTCCAAGGTAGATCACATACTGGGTCATAAAGCATCCCTCAATAAATATAAAATAATTGAGTTCATACCACGCACACTTTCAGATCACAATGCTATGAAACTTGAAATCAATCACAGGAAAAAGTCTGGAAAACTTCCAAAAACATGGAGGTTAAAGAACACCCTACTAAAGAATGAATGGGCCAATCAGCCAATTAGAGAAGAAATTTAAAAGTATATGAAAATGAAAATACAACACTCCAAACTCTTTGGGATGCAGCAAAGGCAGTCCTAAGAGGAAAATACATTGTACTCCAGGCCTATTTCAAGAAATTAGAAAAAGTGCAAGTGGAAAATCTAACTGCGCACCTAAAGGAACTAGAAGGAAAGCAACAAAGCACTCCAAACCCAGTAAGTGAAGAGAAATAATAAAAATCAGGACAGAAGTAAACAATATAGAATAAAACAAAAAACAGTTGAACAGATCAATGAAACCAAGAGTTGGCTTTTTGAAACAATAAACAAAATTGACAAACCTCTAGCCAGGCTTCTCAAAAAGAAGAGAGCACCCTAATAGACAAAATCATGAATAAAAATAAGCTTATTACAACCAATCTCTCAGAAATACCAGTAATTATCAGGGAATACTATGAAAAATTATATGCCAACAAACTGGACAATTTAGAAGCGATGGACAAATTCCTAAACACACACGCACTTCCAAAATTCACACAGGAAGAGATAGAAAATCTGAACAGACCCATAACTAGTGGAGAAATTTAATCAATTATCAATAATCTCCCAACAAATAAGAGCCCTGGGCCAGATGGCTTCCCTGGGGAATTCTACCAGACATTTAAATCAGAGTTAATACTCATTCTTCTCACGCTGTTCCAAAAAAAGTAATGGAAGGAAAACTTGCAGACTCATTCTACGAAGCCAGCATCACTTTGAATCCCAAGCCAGACAGAGACCCAGAAAAAAAAAAGAGAGAGAGAGAGAGAGAGAGAGAACTACAGGCCAATATCCTTGATGAATACAGATGCAAAAATCCTCGATGAGATACTTGCAAATCAAATACAACAGATATAAAAAGAATTATCCACCATGACCAAGTGGGATTCATTCCTGGGTTACAGGGTTGGTTCGATATTCACAAATCAATCAATGTGATACATCACATTAACAAAAGAAAAGATAAAAACCATATGATTCTGTCGATAGATGCAGAAAAAGCATTTGACAAAATACAGCATCCTTTCTTAATAAAGACCCTTGAGAAAGTAGGGATAGAAGGAAATTACTTAAATATCATAAAAGCCATCTATGAGAAGCCCTCAGCTAACATCATTTTCAATGGGGAAAAACTGAGAGCTTTCCCTCTGAGATCAGGAACACGACAGGATGTTCACTCTCACCACTGTTGTTTAACATAGTGCTGGAAGTCCTAGCATCAGCCATCAGACAACAAAAGGAAATAAAGACATCGGAATTTGCAAAGAAGAATTCAAACTTTCACTTTTCACAGACGACATGATACTCTACATAGAAAACCCGACAGACTCCACCAGAAGCCTACTAGAACTGATCCATGAATTCACAAAGTTGCAGCATACAAAATCAGCATACAGAAATCAGTTGCATTTTTATACGCCAATAATGAAGCAACAGAAAGAGAAATCAAGAAACTGATCCCATTTACAATTGCACCAAGAACCATAAAATACCTAGGAATAAACTTAACAAAAGGTATAAGAGATCTGTATGATGAAAACTATAGGAAACTTATGAAGGAAATTGAAGAAGACATAAAGAAATGGAAAAACATTCCATGCTCATGGATCGGAAGAATAAATATTGTTACAATATCACTACTACCCAAAGCAGTCTACACATTCAATGCAATCCCAGTCAAAATTACACTGGCATTCTTCTCAAAGCTAGAACAAACTATCCTAAAATTTGTATGGAACCACAAAAGATCCCTAATAGCGAAAGTAATATTGAAGAAGAAAACCAAAACGGGAGGCATCACCATCCCAGACTTAAGCCTCTACTACAAAGCTGTCATCATCAAGACAGTATGGTATTGGCACAAAAACCCACACATAGACCAATGAAATAGAATATAGAATTCAGAATTGGACCCACAAATGTATGGCCAACTAATCTTTGACAAAGCAGGAAAGTGTATCCAATGGAAAAAAAGACAGCGTCTTTAGCAAATGGTGCTGGAGAGCTGGACAGCAACATGAAGAAGAATAGAATTAGATCACTTTCTTACACCATACACAAAAATAAACTCAAAATGGATAAAGGATCTGAATGAATTACAGCATTATTTTAGGTGATGAATATCATAATTTATTTTATTAATAACTCCTTTCTACTTGGTTGAACATAAGGTTTCTTCTGAGGCGTCACTTTTAATGACTGTTGTAGAAATATCCTGGTAGATAAATGTTTGCATAACTTCATAAGATTGCATTAAGATTTTTTCTTAGAAACAAAATTTGGACTCAGGTAAGTGATTCTTCATTTCAGCTCAGATCATGATCTCATGGATGTAAAATAGAGCCCCAAGTCAGGAACTGCACTGGGAATGGAACCTGCTTGAGAATCTCCTTCTCCCTTTGCCTTTTCACAACTCACGTGTGCTTGCATGCATGCACACACATTCTCTCTCACTCTAAAAAAATTTGTAAAAGTTTGCATATCTTTAAGGAAGGTTTCTGATTCAGTATGTTAATTTTTCTTCTACAAAGTAATGTAAGTAATATATTATTATATTTTTTTCTACAAAGTAATATGAATTATTTTCCTAATAGCACAAATGATAAAACATGAAACTTCAAACAAAACATTTGTAAGTAATGAAAGAAAAATAAATGTCTAAAATAACATCAAGCTAAATAAGCAAACTTTACAAGTCTGTCAGAATTAAAAATATTTATGTAGGGATTCAAAACTTTATCCCACCATCACCATATGTGGAATTGGTTCCACCATGGCTTCCATCTTGTCTATTTTAAGAGGAATACATGGACAAAATCCAAACAAATGGATTCCAGAGATAAAAAGCAGTCAAAATGAAGATGAAATACACTTCCTAGGGAGTTTCACATGGGAAGATAAAGGGGTCAAGTATTTGAAGCACATTTTTCTTGAAGGACATGGCCAGATTGAGAGAAATGGCAGAGAGGGGAAATGTTGTGGAGGTAGGAAAACGTGGAGAGTAAGATAGTATTCTTCAGAGGATGGGTTATAGGCTCCCCGGAATTGCTGAGCATGAAAGAATAGGTGAGGAGAAGGGATGTTAATAAGAGATTCTATGAAGTGCACTTACATACCCTTGAATAACTGTGAGAGACACCAGTAAGAATTTTGTCATGCTTGGATTGTTGTTCTTTAGATGTGACATAGCTCCATGAATAGACTATGTGAGATAAGACTTTAAAAAAAAAAAAAAAGGTTATTTATTTATTTTGAGAGAGAAAGAGAAAGTGAGCAAGCAGGGGAGAGGCAGAGAGAGAATCTCAAGCAGGCCCTGCCCTGACAGCCTGATGTGGGGCTCTATCTCACGAACCATGAGATCATGACCTGAGCCAAATTCAAGAGTCACACACTTGACCAACTGAGCCACCCAGGTGCCCCTGAGTTAAGATTTTTAAAAGGGTCACCCAAGATATGTTTTACTTATCTTTAGCTAGTTGCCCACTACAGCCATCTATATTTTCTATTCTCAACCTCATGATGTCAGAGACCATTTTAGGACTCACTCCACAAAGACTTCTAGCATTCAATGCCTTCACCACCTCTTCAGCCAACACATCATACAGGAAAATGTACCTGTTTTGTTGATGTAAGGATTTCCACTCTTCTCATTCCTGATGTTAATTTATGTCTTCTCTTTTTTAAATTTATTTTTAATTTTCTAAGTTTATTCGAGAGAGAGAATGAGAGAGAGAGAGAGAGAGAGAATATGGGAGGGAGAGAGAGAGAATTCCAAGAGGGCTCCACACTGCCAGCACACAGCCCAATGCAGGGCTCAAACCAATGAACTGCAAGATCATAACTTGAGCCAAAACCAAGAGCCAGACGCTCAACCAACAGAGACACCCAGGAGCCCCTATGTCTTCTCTTTTTTATTTATTGAGATTCTCTAGCTACAAGTTTATAAATTTTTCTTATCTTTTTGAAGAATAAGCTTTTGTTCTGTTTTGTTGGTTTTTGCTTCTTCTATTTTTTCTGATTATCTGTTACTATTTTTGCTATTTATGTGCTTCTATAGGTATTTACTTCAGGTTTAATATACTAACTTTTTTCATAACTTCTTAAAGTGAAAGTGTAGCTCATTTAACTGAGTTTCTGTTGTTATATCTTCAAGTTAAGTAATCTTCTTTTGCAGTGTCTCTAAATTTCTATTCCATCCAGTGGGTTTTTCAATTCCCATTTCTATTTTTCTTATTCCTAGAAGTTCCATTTGTATCTGTTTCAATATATTTTCTTTTACTTGTATGTCCCTTCAAATTATTGAGCACATTTACGTTAGTTGTTTTAAAATTTCTAATCAGCTAATTCCATCATTTCTTTCACTTCACTGTCTATTTCTATTTTCTGATTTTTCTCCTGATTATGGGTCACCTATTTTTTTTCACATATCTAGTGATTTCTGATTGAATGCTAGAGATCATATTTTATATTTTTGTACACTGTATTCTTTTTTTAAGGTAGTGGAAGATTGGAGTTTAATCTGGAAAAGTTATATTCCTTGTGGATATGCTAGATCCTTTGAGAGCTTGTTTTTAGTTTTAAGAGAGTGGGTTTAAAGAAGCCCTTATGCTTGCACTAGTTTAGCATCACTATTAAGGCAGGACACTTCTGGAGTTTCCACTGTAATCTCTGTGTGCTCAGTGAAGACTTTCAACACCAGCTGATCAGAAGTAAAACACTTTCCAGACTGTGTTTGCTTTAGTGTTTCCCTGAATTGTCCTTTGGCTGGTCTGATAGAATTTTACTCTATGTATGTGCAATTTAATATTGAGTAATAGATTTAAGGGCACTACTATCTAGATTTATGAATTTCATTTTCCATTCAGCACCATCTCTGGCACACTGTTTCAGAAATTCCAACCACTTTAGCCTTCCCAAACTCTATTCTGTTTGCTCCACCCAGAAAGACTGCTGAGCTCTGTCTAGGACATTTTCCTTGTGCTGACATCCAGAAAGTGACTCCAGGTAGAAAGCTTTAACAATCTTAGAGCTCACATTTATTATTATTATTTTTTCTTTCTCTTGGGACTAGTCCTAAATTATCTATTGTCCAATGTACAAAAATATTGCCTTTTTTTAGTTTTCTAGATCTTTACAGCAATAAGTGATCATGTTCCCAGTTATTACAACATAGACTGATTTGGAAGTCATGTCTATTTCACTAACTAAGCCACAAAACCTTCCTAGGTCTGAGAAACAAAGAGCTCAAGAACAAGCACCCAAAGATCCAGCATGAATCTAATGATAGGATTTAATTTTGAGAGACCACCAAGAAGATAAAATGCAGGGGAGAAAATTCAGGGATGCTTTTAAAGTCATCTTTTTTACTTTGAGAGGTTTTCTTGGCTAAAACTTTAGAATTCTCTGTACAATATTTGAGTTTCATAGCTCTGACAAGCACTGGATTTCAAACATTCAAGAGCAAATAAAGAAAATGAATTGAAGCCTTACTAAGTGGAAGTGATTCCAAAATTTATATTGTTATAGATACAAATTATGTATTTATATTTAAATTAAATTACGTATTTACATTTACAATAAAATGATTTCAAATTTATTTTTCCTTGCTTAATGAAAGTCCTTCTAATTGATTCTTTACTTCAACTTAACACAAGCTGTCTGCTGGAATCCCTTCAACTGAGATCCCTTCGATTCCCTTTCTTGAGGATCTCATAGAATAAAGGAGGTATGACCAATCTTCATTTCTGAAGTAGCAAAAAGAGAATTGACACTGTGTTTGGTCCCTTTGGTCTAGTTATACTGGCCTAAACTTTAAAAGTCTATCTCACTGCTATCACCCTATCTTCTCCATCACCTTACTCCTGGACTATTGTCACCAGTCATCAACACTCCAATTCAATCTCCTTATACTGTTTGGTAATATTGCCTATAATTCAACTTTAATCACAGCATTCCCAGCTGGAAAACTTTTCTAATTCCTGACTGCTACATTGTTCTCTATAATTAGGCCACCACTTCCTCTTCCAGTATTCTGTCTCATGTTTTTCCATCACTGCATTCTAGCTAATTAATTTCTGGTTCCTATTCATGTACTGTAATTTCACAGCTTTCTTCTTCCTCTCTCAGTTCACAATTTCTTTCCTCTCTCTGGAATCTTTTCCTTACCCCAAATATTTTAATATCAAAATGCTATATATCTTTAAAAGCCCCACTCTAAAACAGTCACATTCATGAAAACTTAATCATTCTTAGAAGAATTCTCTCTTTCCTCTCCGAATAATATTTAATATAAACCTTATTTATCCCATATATCACCGTCTACCTTGTATTATAGCAACTTAAATAAACCTCCTGAGCACAGTCTGTGTATCATACTTTTTTGTGATTTCTTAATTTTCAAATGGACTGAATTACACATATGGGTGTTCAATAAATGTTTGGAGGAGGAGTGAGATTGAATGCCTGTATCTATTCCTTGTTGCTCCCAATGGTTAATTTCAAATGTATTAGTTTGAACCATATGAAATTGCTGTAGATTCAAAAATAGTCAAACATCAGCAATTTAATATGATTTAATCTTGTACATTTTCTTCCCATTTTAATGTGAACAATGCTTTCACAAATGGTATTACATTATTAAAGTCATAGGATGTCTAAATTAATCAAGGACAAAGAATTTTCACTAATGAAATAAAATATCAGAAATAATTATTGATGAGAGCACAACAGAGCATAAAACTAACATATATCTGTTAAAGAGCTTGTATGTGCAGAAGAATAGATATACACTCAAATCAAGCCAGATTCCAAAAGAGAAGTATCAACAAGATATTGGAGAATCTCATGTTCTGAATAAGGGGGCCTTGGTAAGGGTAAGAACCAAGGTAGTTTTGAAAGCCTCAGCGGCAAGAGTTCCTGGTCATTTTTGGGAGCGCCTGGGTGGCTCAGCCAGTTAGGCATTTGACTTCGGCTCAGGTCATGATCTCACGGTTTGTGGGTTCGAGCCCCACGTCGGGCTCTGTGCTGACAGCTCAGAGCCTGGAGCCTGTTTCCCATTCTGTGTCTCCCTCTCTCTCTGATCCTCCCCTGCTCATGCTCTCTCTCTCTCTCTCAGGAACAAATAAAAAAACATTAAAAAAAAAAAAAAGAGTTCCTGGGCTTTTACTTTTTTTTTAACCCTAGTCTGTTTTTATTTAAATTCCAAATTCCTAACAGTTAGTATCTGAGTGACTTGGCAGGGCAAAGTTAAAGTGGGAAAGTTGTTTGGAGCCTGGCCCTAAGGACTAGTAGGTGGAGAGGGGCAGTAGGCATAGATACATGATTTTTTTTTTCTAGGAGAGAGAGAGAGACAGCGTGAGCAGGGGAGGGTCAGAGAGAGAGGGAGACACAGACTCTGAAACAGGCTCCAGGCTCTTAGCTGGCAGTCAGCACAGAGCCCGACGCGGGGCTCGAACCCACAAACCGCGAGATCATGACCTAAGCGAAAGTCGGCGCTTAACCGACTAAGCCACCCAGGTGCCCCAGATACATAATTTTTAAAATAAAATGCATACAAATACAAAGACATTTGTATGTGCCATTCCTGGGGGGATGTTTACTCTGCTTTGCCTTTTGGAGAAAAGTTGAAAAGTCTGAAAAGTTTACTCTGCTTTGCCTTCAGGAGAAAAGCTTCAAGCTAGATCATTTCTATGGTATTTTCAAACTCTGAACATTTTCTCAGTCAATAAATCTTCATATGTAGCCAAACATTTTCTTTTTCCTCCTCCAACCGAGCTTGTGGTTTTTCAAGTTCATGTAAGTGGCTAGTCTGCTGATTTTGAAGTCTGAGGTGGCAAGAGATAAGAGAAGTTGAATTACTGACACAAATTGATAGTGGGACCAAGAGAGCTCATTTTGGCTCAGTTTATAATAGATTTAATTAATATTATTTAGCTTCTACTCTACAACAAAATTTAGCATTTGACAATACAAAAATCTTAATGTCCACCATTGCTAGATACTGTGAGAGATACAAAGGAATTTAAGGAATAGTTCCTATAGCCAAGAAAGTTATGATCTGATTAGGAAACACAGAGGCAAGATTAATAACCATGCAAGCTTAATGACTAAGGGTATAAGTGTGTCTTCTCAGATGCAAGTGCTAACATACGTTATTTCATTGTAAAATGTTGAATAAACATGAACCCAAAGAATCATTTATTGTATGGTATTATTTGTTATAGAAAACTGGCAGTAACCAGATCAAAAGAACACTGCATTTCTGAGTCATTTGCCAAAATTTGTAAATAATGTTCTTCAAAGCTCACCTTGAAAGGCAATTTAACTTCTGTTATTTTATGTCCATCCCACCCTCAATGCTGAACAATAGTGACTTGGGTCTAAGGTTTGAACTGCCCTACCATCCCTTCCTACCAAAGAGAAACAAGCAAGTATTCCATAGTCTTTGTACATTCACAGCCTTTGAAGAGGAAATGAAGGTGGCTCAGTGGGTTAAGATCCAACTTTTGGTTTTGGCTCAGGTTATGAACTCACATTAGTGAGATCGAGTCTCAGAGGCCCATGCCCAGCATGGAGCTTGCTTAAGATTCTCTTTCCTCCCACCACCCCTCATCATGTGACTGCATGCACATACACATTCTCTCTCTGTGTCTCTCTCTCAAAATAAAAATAAATACAAATATATAAAATAAAGTGAGGGAAATGAGACATGCAGAGGGGAAGAAGCAGACTAATGAGTTGAAAAAACTCATGAACCAGGAGACAGAAAACTTGGCTCTGGTGTTATCACTGTTCATAACTTATTGCCATGCTTTGAACAAGTCACTTAACTTCCCTATGCCCTACTTTGAGGACAAGTATAAACCAAGAAAGGTAGGAAAAGTTTTATTTATTTATTTTTTAATGTTTTATTTATTTCTGAGAGAGAGAGAGAGAGAGAGAGCATGAGCAGGGGAGGGTCAGAGAGAGAGGGAGATACAGAATCTGAAACAAACTCCAGGCTTTGAGCTAGCTGTCAACACAGAGCCCGATGCAGGGCTCGAACCCACCAACCATGAGATCATGACCTGGGCCAAAGTCGGATGCTTAACTGACTGAGCCACCCAGGCATGCTGGTAAGAAAAGTTTTAAATTCAGCAACTTTTATTTCCTTGGGAGGACTGTCCCCCAAGGAATTACCCTTAAATGTTTCCATTAAATGCCTGTGGACAAATTAAAAACCTGATTTTAAATCACAGACCACTAGACCACCTAATAACAGACAATTAATGGTAAAACATTTCCCCCTTTCCAAACCTAGCTACATATCTGACTAGACAGACCAAATGCCTCCCATCTCTGATGCAGTGAAATTCTTTGCAAATAAACTAAAGGAAAAAAATCATTTGGGGGACTTGATCATGACTCTGACTGAATTTTAACTTGTTGACAACCATCCCTCGCTAAGGCATTATGAGGATTTAATGTGATTCTGTACACAAAAGCTCACAAACTAATCTGGCCTATAAAGAATTTCTACTAAAAGTTTATTGTTGAAAGATGTGGGCTTTGATAAATTGTTACTCAGGGACAAGTCCTTCTGTTCTAAAACCCTGCTCCATTTTTTGCCTGTTTATGCTCTTAGTTCCGGTGCCTTGCTTGATGACAAAAAAAGGGTCAGTTCTGACTCACAACAGCACTGTAAATATCCTGACCCTTGTGGGCTACAGGGCCTGAGATGTTTATTTCATTTCCCTTTCATTCCATACTCAGCTGGGCTCTCAGAGATGGAAAGGGAAGGAAAGCAGCCCACACTGACTAATCAGTCCAAAAATATTTACTGAGCACCCTCCAAGTACTGTGCATGATGAGGAAACATGAAGACATAGCTCAAGCCCAGGGCTTCAGAATTGCTCCCGGGCTTCGTGAGGACCCCAATTCTAAAAAAGAACACATTGACCCTTGGAGTGTGTGGGCTGAGGGAAGGGCCCAGGATAGGAGGTTGCTAGAAAGTGCTTATGACCTAAGGGCTTTAGTGCATTAATGCATTTAAACATGTCCCCAGAGAGGACTGATTTCTCTCCAAATGTGATGACTTGGAGGGTATAGTGAGTGTCCTGAGGCAGGGCAGCAGAAATGTAATGGAAGCAGCTCTATGGCGCTTCTGCTCTCCTCTAGCCTCAACTCCAGACCAACTTAGAAGTCTAAGACTTGGGAGAACTAGAGTTACTATTTTACATGTTTTAAGGACTGGGTTAGTTGCTTTTCCCTATCAGAGTACTCAGGGTAGCTGATTCATGGAGAAAGGGAAGGGGAATGTTGCAAGTCCAGCCCAGTAGGAACAGCGCAAATAAGAAGGTGTGAGGCTTAGCTCTAGGGCATGTCCTCACCATATTATCTCAGGTGAGCTTTTGGCCAAGTCTAAAGCAGAAAGAATAAAAGCTTCTGCCAATTCCAGACTGCATTCTAAGGGCCAGATGTTATGCTAAATGCCTCAGTTGCATTATCTCATTTAATCTTCACACCACCACTACTCTCTGCCCCTCGTCTCTCAGCAAGTTATTACTACTTAGTAATGAGGAGAACAGTCTCAGAGGCATTCAGTAATTCCTCTGCGTTCACACAAGTAACAAGAATAAGAAGGCAGATGCTAATACAGGTTTGTCTGAATTCAAATTCTGTGTTCCTCAGTAGCTGATATGGTTTGCCAGAAAAGAAGTTGGAAACTCCATGAAGACAGTGGAAGTGGGGAGAAGCAATGAGAGAAAGAAGCAGGGGAAGACAGAGAAGGCCGTTTTCCTAGTTCAACATGGCAAGAGCTTCAGGTTTCATTTCCTAGAGGTGGCATTTTGGTCCATTCTCAGTACAAAGTGATAGGGAAATTCTTGTAGACCAAAGTCTTGGGCAGAGATTCTCCAGACATGGAGGGCTCACAGTAGGACCTGTGAGAGCTCATGCTTCGGAGATACATGGAAGATCTCTAACTTGTCTAGGCAGAAGCTTACACTGAGGCAAGATACAGTGCCCCTGCACCTTGGCAAGCAACGGTGACAATAAGAGGGGACCTAGACAGGGCTAGATCTGTGGTACAATTCAACTGTGAGGGTCTGCAAAAGCTATAGGCATGGAGGGGAAGTGACTGGCTTTCCAGTGCCTGTTGTTTTTGGTATTTTTTAAAAATATTTTTATTTATTTCTAGGAGAGAGAGAGAGAGAGAGAGAGAGAGAGACAGCGTGAGCAGGGGAGGGTCAGAGAGACAGAGGGAGACACAGACTCCAAAACAGGCTCCAGGATCTGAGCCGGCAGTCAGCACAGAGCCCGACGTGGGGCTCGAACCCGCTAACCACGAGATCATGACCTAAGCGAAAGTCAGATGCTTAACCGACTAAGCCACCCAGGCACCCCGAGTTTTTGGTATTTTTTAACCCAAGTTCCCTAATAAAACTGTAAAGGAAGAAGATGAACATGAGGAAGTGAAAACTACCTCTGCCTGATGCAGTCTTCAGAAATATCATTAAGAAATGGAAACCTTTCAGGGCGCTTGGGTGGCTCAGTCGGTTAAGAGTCTGACTTCAGCTCAGGTCGTGATCTCACATGATGAGTTCAAGCCCTGCATCGGGCTCTGTGCTGACAGCTCAGAGCCTGGAGTTGGCTTCGGATTCTGTCTTCCTCTCTTTCTGAGTCTCCCCTGCTTACACTCTGTCTCTCTCTTTCTCAAAAATAAATAAACACTGAAAAAGGCAACAAAAAATAAAAAGGAAACCTTTCATTGTTTTCAATGCTATTAAGTCTTGTTAGGTGAGAAAGCTCAACCCAGCGCAAAATCAATGAAGTCCACTCCTTTACACATTCATACATTGTACAACGAAGCATGAGAAATAGACTCTGCCTTTAAGAAGCATACACAAATTTGTTTGTTTTGTTTTCTTAACAACTCTATTGAGATAGAATTCACATACCATACAACTCAACCCAATTAAAGTTTACTATTCGATGGTTTTTAATATAGTCAGAGTTGTAAAGCCAACATCACAATCAACTTTAGAATATTTTGTCTTTCCAAAAGAAACTCTGTTCTCTATATGTAGCCTCTCTATTACCCATTAACACCCTACCCTCCAACCATAGGAAACCACTAATCTTTCTGTCTCTATATATTTACCTATTCAGTACTTCATTTCTTTTTATGGTGAATAATATCCCATAATATGAATATACCACATTTATTTATTCATTAATTTATCATTTGATAGGCAGTTTAGTTGTTTCCACTTTTTGGTTATGAATACTCATGTACATGATTTGGGGTGAATATAAATTTTAACTTCTCTTCAGCCTATAACTAGAGGTGAAATTGCTGGGTTATATGGTAGCTCTATGTATAACCTTTGAGGAACTGCCAGACTGATTTCCAAAGCAGCTGTACCATTTTACTTTCCCATTAGCGATGTATGAGATTCCAACCTCTTCATATCTTCACCAATATGTATCATGATCTCTTTTTGATTATAGCCATTCTAAAGAGTTTGGTATCTCATTATATTTTGATAATATTTTCTTCAAGACTAATTATATTGAGAAACATTTTATGTGCTTATGAAGCATTTCTATGTCTTCTTTGGAGAAATGTCTATTCAGATCCTTTACCAATTTTCATATTGTTTTCTTTTATTATTTTAATTATAAGACTTCTTCATATATTTTGGATATTCTTATGTCCCTTGTCAGATATATGATTTGAAAATATTTTCTCCCATACTGTGAATTGTAATTTTACTCTCTTCATGGTATTGTTTGTAATACAAAAATTTTAATTTTCTATTTTTTAATTTTGTCAACTAGGCATTTAAAGCATTTAGTATCATATCTAAGAAATCATTGCCTAATCCAAGGTCAGAAAGATTTGTACATATGTTTTCTCCTAAGAGTTTTATGGTTTTATTGTGTACATTTAAATTTATCATCACTTTTGAGTTCTATTTCTTGGTATGGTATTAGGCAGATGTCCAAATTAATTTTTCTGAATATGGATATAGTTGTCCCAGCAACATTTGTTGAAAACACTATTCTTACTCTCACTTAATGCCTTAGTACCCACGTGGAAAATCAATAGCTCAGTTTACCATCTTGTTTGAGAAGCAAATTGCTTAACTGAGGACAAGATACTCTATGAGAATTAATATAGCTATAGGTATTGCTGATATTAGATTTAACAGAAAATATTCAGATGGTTTATTTTAATTATTAACCATTATGTTATTTTGGGGACATGTTCAACAGTGGTAAGAATGGCAGAAGGTTTAGAGTAGAATAAACTGGATAGCTTACTAAAAGCAAGCATAATAATGTGAAGGGTTTTATTGGTTTATTCATTTTCAATGTATCTCTAGAACAAAAACTAAGGAAAAGAAGGAATAGACTCCCTGTTTAGGAACTAAGTCACATAGTATATTTATTAAACACCAAGTTTATAATCCTATATAATACAAGTTCTCCCACATGGATGGTGGACAATTCCTCCTCACCTCAGATGCTTCTTCCACAGGGAGGTGTGATACTCTTGGTCTCTCCTACTTCTCACCTCCCAGAGGAAAAGATATAACTTAATTGGATTAGTGAATTCAAAGGTAATAAACTAGGAATTCTCAATTCAGCTCAGTTCTTCCCTTTTCCCTCTTGAGAATGAGTTGACTACAGGGATTTGCATTTCTCTTCTACTCAACACTAGGTCTTATGTCTTGGGGAGAAGAGGAGTGGTAAGGAGTCCTCACTTAGATTGATATTTTCTGTTACTAGTTTGGTATGTGTGTATAATTCAGGAAGTCAGAAAACTCACTTGCCCACAGATATAAACCATACCTCATAACTTTGTCTTTATCTGCATCAGAGGTGAGGTGGGAAAAAGAGGTACCATTGATTGAGTCCACTGAGAGACCACATCATTTGGTGCATAGGGCAAGAAATTGAAATTTCAGACCAAAATATATATGGGAAGTCTTTTCGTGGGACCAGGATGTTAAGGGAAAAAAAGTATTCATTCTGGTACTTGTCAAAGAATGGTAGAGCAAACTTTATGGAGGGGGGGGGGACGCTATTACAATAGGTTACAGGGATTACTACAATAGGGTTTTGCTGTAGGGGAGAGAGATAGGGCTCAATTCTGAATATAAGAAAAAGTGGGGCTTATTAGCCAGAAAGCAGGGTAGAGCCAGTGGATGGAAAATTACTAAGATGAAACACAAGGAGTAAGGGGAGATTTTGGTAAATCATCTTAATGGGATTCTTGCTGTAGCCTGACCAAGATGATCATGTCACCTGAGGGATGACATAGGATGAAGAAACTGAGTAGATGTCAAGGGTGATCAGATATCAAGGATGGGAGATTCTGGATAAACTGACTTAGCAGAATTCTTGCTAAAACTGGGCTCTTGAGAACATACCCAAAGACCAAGCCTAGTTGAAAAACAGCTCAGAAGAGCCTGAAAAGATTTTGGTCAAGGAGACACTATTTGTCTGGGGTTAGAGGATAAAGACAGTCTATATTGTGATAGTTAATTGTTCTATCAACCAATCAAGCTTTTTATTTTTATTTTTATTTTTTTCTTACTGCTTTTTTTCTTAAATAGTTTATTGTCAAGTTGGTTTCCATATAACACCCAGTGCTCATCACAAGTGCCCTCCTTTATGCCCATCACCCCCTTTACCCTCTTCCCCACTCCCAATAGCCTTCAGTTTGTTCTCAGCATTCAAGACTCTCTCATGGTTTGCCTCCTTCCTTCTCTCCAACTATTTTCCCCCTTCTTCTCCCCCATGGTCCTCCGTTAAGTTCCTCCTAATCCATCTATAGTGCAAACAACAATCAATAAAACTAATAAGTAACCGATGAAATGGGAAAAGATAGTTACAAATGACATATCAGATAAAGGGCTAGTATCCAAAATCTATAAGGAACTTACCAAACTCCACACCCAAAAAACAAAGAATCCACTGAAAAAATGGGCAGAAGACATGAACAGACACTTATCCAAAGAGGACATCCAGTTGGCCAACAGACATGAAATGATGCTCAGCGTCCCTCATCATCAGGGAAATGCAGATCAAAACCACACTGAGATACCACCTCACACCAGTCAGAGTGGCTAAAATGAACAAATCAGGAGACTCTAGATGCTGGCAAGGATGTGGAGAAACGGGTACCCTCCTACACTGTTGGTGGGAATGTAAACTGGTGAAACCCCTCTGGAAAACAGTGTGGAGATTCCTCAAAAAATTAACAATAGAACTCCCCGATGACCCAGCAATAGCACTGCTAGGAATTTACCCAAGGGATACAGGAGTGCTGATGCATAGGGGCACATGTACCCCAATGTTCATATCAGCACTCTCAACAATAGCCAAAACATGGAAGGAACCTAAATGTCCATGGATGCATGGATCCATAAATGCATGGATCAAGAAGATGTGATTTATCTATACAATAGAATACTACATGGCAATGAGATACCATATGTTTGCCAATCAAGCTTTTTAAAAGTGAGATATTTGAGGTTTGGTGTTGGATTAAACTCCTGAGGCTCTGAAGGAATTACAGTGAGAATCCAAGATACTAAAGGAACCCCAGTTCAACTCAATCATCAGGAAGTTCCCTGAGTCTAAGCACAGTAAGAAATTGAAGAGGATGAATTTTAAACTTTAATTTCCTCGAACTTTAACTCATAAAAGCAAGTGAATTTGATTATGGAGATTAGCTTCTTTGAACTTTGACTTGGCAAGGAAATTTAGTCTTTGAACTATAAATTCCCCCCTGCAAATTTGATAATAAGGGTCATTTATATTAAAATCTGGGACAGTCTTAAATTGCTGACATTTTATTATTGAATTGTCTTAATACAATTTATAATAGGAAGATCTTAGTGGGGCATTTAATTCCATTGAAGAAATTCTGATAAATGTTGGAAAATGTAATTAGGTATAATTTGGGATGGGAAAGGGAGTCCATTTTCAACCATGAGTACAAAGTAGTCTTGGGTTTATTTACCTAGGGGATTGCTTTGATACACTTCAGAACCTTTAGGGATAAACTAAACTAACCTGATACTCAGAGAAACCATAGCTGGTCCCCGAGTGGGAACTGGGGGACAACACAACTACTCAAATTTAAGGCTGATCTTCAGCCTTGAAGAGGAAGGACATATTCTTTGTTGATTCAGCTTAATGGCTAAACCCTGTGGGTTAAACAACTAGAGTTGTTAGAAAGAAATACTTCATCCTCATTCTTGGTGTTTCTTTTAATGTGAAGTGTGGTATTCCTGATTTTTATCTATCTCCCCACAGAAGGATTTCTTTGTAGAGTGAGAATTACATTTGCAGGGCACCTGGGTGGCTCAGTTGGTTCAGCAACTGACTCTTGATTTCAGGTCAGGTCATGATTTTACCTGAGATTGAGCTCTGTGGATTCTCTCTCTCCCTCTCTCTGCCTTTCTCTCCCTAAATAAATAAATAAATAAATAAATAAATAAATAAATAAATAAATAAATATTTTTTAAAAATAAGAGTTACATTTGCCCACTGACTCCATTCACATTCCCCAATCTGGTCTTTGTTAGTAATAAAGGTGGTATGTCAATTTTTTAACCACAGCCACTTTTTCTTTGTCTTATCAACATTTGGGTGTGATGCAAAGTAGAAAAGAATGGTGCTGTTCAAACCCCCAAAACAACATCATCTTATATTGCTAGTAGTTTACAAGGCTTATTTCACATATGCATATATACACATTTGTGTGATATACAAAATATAATTTTATAAATCGTAGAAATAAAATATATTTTATAACATATTTCCACATATTATGAGAAATAATTTCACAAATTATGAAAATATATATTATGTTTACAGTTGTCCCTTGAACAAAATGGGTTTGAATTGCTTGGGTCCACTTATATGCCTTTTTTTTTTTCAATAAACAGAGTGGAAAATTTTTTGGAGGTTTGCAACAATTTGAAAAAACAAACTGCAGAGCCTAGAAATGTTGAAAAAAAATTTAAATTAGATATTAGTGTAAGAATATAATAGATAATTAATACATATAACATACAAAATATGTGTTATTCGACCATTTATCTTATCAGTAAGACTTTTGGTCAACAGTAGTCTATTAGTAGTTAAGTTCTGGGGAGTCAAAAGTTACACAGGGATTTTCAACTGCACAGGGTTTTGTACTCCTAACCCCCATGTTATTCAAAGGTCAACTGTATGTGAAATGTACATAAGAATTTTATATAAAATATATACATATAAATAGATTAACATATATATACAGATACCACACACACACACACACACACACACACACACACAGTTTTGTCATTTACCATTGTAAACATCTAGAATGTACATCTATTTGAATTCTATGCTGGTTTGAAATATTTGCAAAAGTAAAAGTGGCTCTGATTCTCAGACTGAAAGCAGTGATTCTCAAACTAAGCATGCATCAAAACCTCTTATTAAAACACAGATTGATGGCCTCAACTCCGGAGTTTCAGATTCTGTAGGTGGAGGTAGTGTCTGAGATTTGCATTCCTACAAAGTTCCCACATTTGTAGATGACAGGGCAATATTGTCAATATATTGATACTCCCCAGATACATCTATCTTTGGATAATACTTAATTTTTCTTTTTAAGCTTTTATTTTATTTTATTTTATTTTGAGAGATAAAGAGAACATAAGTAATGGAGGGGGGAGAGAGGATCCCAAACAAGGCTCAAACTCACAAACTGTGAGATCATTACCTGAGTTGAAGTCAAGAACCAGACACTACCAACTGAGCAATCCAGGCACCCTGAATAATACCTTCATTTCATACTTAAAAGACTTCTTTTGTTGTATTGATCTTAACATATATTGTAGTATATATAACTAAGTTCTACTTTCATGAAAGTCAGCCACTAGTTGACTTTACCTCCATTCATTGCTTGCTAGCAACTAGAGAAGTAATTACATTCCATGTTTGAAGTAGCAGCCAATGAACACTTGGCTAGGTACCATTTTTAATGGCAGTCTTCAAGTTTTGCAGAAACTATAAAGCTCTCTCCAAACAAAGAGTGCTGGAGTGGCTAACCACAGGGACCACAGATGTACATGTCTCCACCTTTTCAGAAAGCCAGCAGTCTCCCTCCCTAGTTGTCTCTCAAAGGCTGGACACAGTGGCAAGAAGAGAATCTGAATGCCTGCCAGTTCTACCATAAGTTCAGACAATATCTTTGTTGATGCATAAGACATACCTGTTATAGCAGGCATCATTTAAAGTACTAAATATCTTCTACCTCAAGTGACAAATGTTTGGGATCATGATTCTTGCTCTCACCACACACATGAAGAGGAAAAGTGAAATTGCTCATTTTATAAGGGACGGGCCAGGTCTGAAACTGAGACACAAAAGGATAAAACTCAGAAAACAGAAATTAAATATTTTAGAGAATTAAATCCCAGTATAAGTTAGGACCCAAACTAAGAAAATGAAACATAGTACAAGTAAATTGTGAATTGCTTCATTTAAATTTAAAAAATTAATCTGGTCTGACTGGACAGTAGATCATATAGATTTGAGGGGATCTCAATGCAGTGCATCTGGTAAAAATCAAACTCAGTCTTACCTTGCTTTAACAGACATTTAGTGTGTTGAGAGAGAGAATGGGTGGATGGGGGAGGGGGTGGAAAAAGAAAAAGAGAATAGCTTCACTCTAATTTGAACAAATACTTGGACTAATGTGGCCTCTTTAGGGCCCCACGCTTTATAAAGATGCTAACTAGACATCATATGAGCACATAGCAACAAGAAAGGTTAGTGGCAGCACAGATTAGGTGTCCTTCCCAAACTAGTTCCTAGACATCTATGTACCTCCTATAGTACCTTGCCACACCTTATTTTATTTGTTTAATGACCATAGTCCCTAATAGACTGTAAGCTTCAGAAGACAAGAACACCTCCATCCAAGAACACATTCACTGTTCTGTTCCTAGCACCTAGCACAGTGATGGGTATGGTTCAAATACTTGAAACATCTTGAAATATTTGTTGAATAAATGAAAAATCCCGTTGTATGAATAATGGTAAAGTAAAATGGGAACATTAAATTTGGAAAGGAGTTTTCTCCTTTTTCCAAATCTAGTTTTCTCCACTAGATTGTGGACTCCTTACACTAGATTGTGGTTTTCAAATATCTGCAACATTTTCATGTAGAAGAGGGATAGGCTTAGTAAGGTCTCAAGTAGGCAGAATTAGCATGGTGCTGGGGATAAGAGAACCAGACTGGCAGTCAGAGCCAGAGCTCACTTTTCAACTCATGGAAAACTTGTTACTTAGACCAGAACCATCATTTCATCATTTCTAAACTCTGCTAAGGCTTCACCATTCAATGAACCATTAAATGGTAGATAGATATTACTGGAAGAGAGATTTTTATTTTAATTTCATGAAATTCCCCAACATTTACAGATGTCAAAAATAGAATGGCTTATCAAAAATAAAATGGTTTGTGACTTCTCCGTTAATAGAAATCAACAATCAGAATTGGCTAACTACGTGTTTTGTGTGTTGTAGTTAGGATTCTTGCTCTGGATGAGATGTTGCATAGGATAGCTTATCCCCATCAAATTCTATGAAATTCTAATTATAGGGTGAGTTTTTCAGCTTGGATGTCAAGAATATGAACCAAAGAAAGAAGTGGCTTCTGTTTCATTCTGCGGTTTGTAAATTATGTAACTTAATTTTACAGAGCCTCAGTTTTCTCATCTGTTAAATGGGGATAATAATACCTGCTCTTCCTACTTTAAAAGATTGGCAAAGAGCAAATGAGATAATGTTTGCACTTCAAAAGTATAAAGTACTATACAAATATATTAAGTCTCTACTCTGGAGGAAGAAAAGGAAATCCTGAAAGACCATGTCTTCTGATGACCAGGTCAAGATTCTGTCAACCTAAAGCAAGACTGTTTTTCCTCAAACCCCCCCTAGACATCTTAGACATAGTTTGCATCTCTCTTTCTCTTTCTCTGCTTGGGGATTATAGGGCTGTTAACTTGTATTTTAGCTGTAGTGATTTCACTTGCTATGTAAATGTCAAGTTTCACTTGACAAGAAGTTAATATATAATATCTTCCCCTTTCCTCATGAGTATAATTCTGTTAAATTATCTCTTTATGCTCACATTGATTTTTTTTTCTTTTCTTTTCTTTTCTTTTTTTTTTTTGGCTTTTTGGTTTAAGTCCTAAAATAGCATAGTCTACCCTACTGCTTTACTGTTTTTAAGGCAATAATGATGGTGCCTGGCATTGTGGGAGTTTAATGCAAATCATAGTGAAGTTGGCTGTGCTTCAAGATAGCAAGAGTACTGCCAAGTGGGCATTTATCAAGGATGCCTGACAACCCCAGGAGTCTAAACTACCTCACATTTGCAGCCTTTCTTTCACAATCCGCCATCACCTTCATGCAAGCCAAAGGGAAAGCAAGTTTTATTATCCCCATTTTACTGAGAGGAAAAGCTAAGATACAAAACAATTAAGTGCTTTTATAAACTCATGTGGCTGGTGCTGGACATGAGCTTACAAATTTGGCTTCCTGTTGGCACATTACTCTTACTACTAAGTTTTTAGACACCATTAGATATTAGATGATTCTGTCTGTCCCATGGGTTAATTCTACTTCTAATTCACTTTTATGATATGGCAGGCAGATCTTTCAACTACTGGCCACTTTTGCTAGGAAAGGCTCTAACCTTCATCATGGTATCTTTTCAGGCAACCTGAAAGAAGCCCAGGCTAAGAAAGGGTCCTCAGAACAAGAAGAAATAACTAGGAGAGAAAGCTTGTCCTTGTTATGAAATTTCAGTGTCTGGTCCTTAAAATCTTATTGGGAAATGAGTATATACTGGGGGCCTAAAGTCTACATGGGTTGGGGACAGTGAAAGGGATGCAACTGCCATGTATATACAGTGACTTGATGTTTAAAAGCATTTTTATGTTGTCACGTGATTTGGTTTTGGTGACAACTGAGTTAGATATATATGACAGATGTGGGGAGTACTCTCTGTACTTTACAGATAATCAGCTGAGGTTAAATGACATGCATGGCCACGTAGCTAGTAAACATCAGAGCTTCCCATGAACTCTGATCTTCGGACAACACTAGAGGATTTTGTCTCACTGTAGATGAATCTCAAGTATTGACTCTCACAGGAATATATTTAGGAAAAAAGTCTCTTTTGGTCTCCCAGAAATAATTCCATAGAGGTAAATGCTGCCCACTATTCTCCCTTGTAAAAAACAGAACCTACATTATTAATGGTAGCTTCACTCACACATTACCTCTTCAAGGCCAGGAAGGCCCCTTTTCTCTAGATCTGGCTTTTTTATGAGGGCCCCAAAGAGAGAGTGTGTTCTTAAATCAGCGAGAGACCTACCCAAGACCAGAGGGAGAGGCACTTTCCCAGAAAGCACTCTTGCTTAAGAGCCCCTTCTTTTTGGTTTCTCCCTCCCCGACCTGCACCTTAATGGAGAGTTCCTCACCTTTCTCCAACATGCCTTCATTACCAGAACAGCCAACCAGCCACCCTGCCAGTGCATACCTCCTGCCTTCTCAGCAAGCATCCTCTTCTTCAACACAGATTAGGGCCAGGGGCAGGCCACTAAAATCAGGTCTAAGGGTGGGGGGATTCTGAGAAGCTCTTGTGAGAAGCTGGGAAACAGCAGAGGTGGCTACAGAAAGCCCCTTCCCCCTCCCAGCACTAGGCTCAGCCCTGCAGCATCGACAGCAGGGATCCTAAACACTGCAAGTTGAAACAGGACTCCCCGCCTCCCCTCTCAGCTTTAAATAGTATTAATGAGAGAGAACATTCTAAACACTGCTCTGAGAGGTTCCAGAACAGGCAGCCGGCTATTTCCTCTCAAGCTGCCATTTTGGACAGGGTCCCCTGGCTGCCTCCCCCTTAACTTTGAGCTAGCTCTTTTGTTACTAGCATCCTAGCTCTGCTAGGAACCTAACTTTGGGATCTCAAGGACAAGATGAAGTCCCATTGCCCTCCCAGGGGCCTCCTCTCCCCACTGCTAGTGCCATAGAGTTCGCTCTTGCCTCATTAGATTATATTCCTTGATAAAATTCAAAGATTTTAGGAAAGGGGGTGGGCAGTGGAGCTAGGAAGGAAGCAATGTAAAGGTGTTGCTGTCAGCTTAGTGTGACATGCTCCATTCTATAGCAATCACAGTATCCCCCCAAATTTTAGTAAACATATTTTAATCTGATCTATATTTGTGTGTGTGTGTGTGTGTGTGTGTGTACACCTCCCTGTGGAATTATATTGTTAATACTTCTCAAAAGTGTCAGAAACTGAGGATATGGGCAAGAGATTTGGCCAAAGTTTCCCAGCTGGGTTTCTGATGGAGGGAGGAGAAGTGGCAAAGAAAACAGTAACTAAAGGAGTTTTCTGTATGATAGGTGTTTTGCTAAGCATTGTGAGGTAGGTACTAGTACTAGGAAACCTCCAGCAAACTGATGTTATTTGACATTTTGCCTTGATTGTATCATGAAAACAAAACTCCTCAAAGTTTACCAAAAGCCTCTTCTGGATGGAATGCTCACTTGGCTGCTGTAACAATCCTTCTTTTTTGTTTCTAGCAAACTTAGCTAAAAAGAGTCACATAATGGGGCTCCTGGGTGGCTCAGTCAGTTGAGCATCTGACTTCAGCTCAGGTCATGATCTCATGGTTCGTGGGTTTGAGCCCCGTGTCGGGCTCTGTGCTGACAGCTAGCTCAGAGCCTGGAACCTGCTTCAGATTCTGTATCTCCCTCTCTCTCTGACTCTCTCCTGCTCACGCTGCCTCTCTCTCTCTCTCTCTCTCTCTCTCAGAAATAGATAAAACATTAAATTTTTTTTTAAAAAGTCAGAAAATGCTGGAAGTAAACTCAGAGAATACCTGGGACAGCTACCCAACACCTCCACTCCTCTGTCCCTTTCCTTAGCCCCTCTATTTCTTGCAAGCAATAAGATTGAAGCCTTCTCATGGTGCTTGCAGTCAGTCTGGGAATAGAGCAAAATATGTGGTCAACATCTAGAGAGTTTCACACATAAAGTATAGGGAGTGAGGTTAACCCCAGAAGACCTAAGGGGAGAATGACAATGCTTGTTGAGAGGTGCAGTGACCTGGAGGATTCAATGAAAATGCCAGGCATGCCAGTAGGAGACCAAGGCCAGGGTAGCAGCTCTTCCCAGAAGGCCAGTATCTGATCCTACCAACTCTTAAGGTACAACATTGGCCTTTCTGTCTAGGACACCCCAACCCCAACAGCTTCCTGAGAAATGACTGAGTAAATGTGTGAATTAAATTTCAGCACACAAGGTCTAAAAAGCCTCTGTTATCCCCACCACCCCCGCCCCATGAGGGAAAGAAATAATCATGCCAGCATTCCCCAAAGGGGATCTAAATGATTTCCCAGAAGTCATGGTCTCATATGCTCTGTTTGTTTAAAAGAGTTCAGGGCTATGAGTAAATGTGAGCTTGACAGGGTCCATTTGCCAAAGGTCTCCCTCAGAATTGACAAAGGTCATGTCAACTTCTTCATCTGCATGCCCTTCCTCAGCCCGAGGGAGAAATTATCCCAAAGTCAATTAGTCTGTTAGTCACCACCCATGTGCTCACTGGCAGGCTGAGTGTTATTAGGGATATAGAAAACTAAGAGGTGCTCCCTGCCCTCATTTAGTCATTAAATATTTGGTGAGTGCCTATCATGTGCCAGGCACAGGGCTGAGCACTTAAGCATCTACTAGGAAAACAAGATGTATGCACCTGAAATGATGGAATATAAGTTACAAAGTGCACAATAAATGAAAGAATAGCAGGACATAGGGTGTGCTATTTGATAGGACTTCAAAGGAGTGGGGGTGGGAGATCCAGAATGACTAAGTGAGGGCTTGGAGAGGGCCTTGAAAGACTAGATTATGCTTTGAAAGAAAGCAAGGGAAGAGAGGTGAACGTGACTTTGATAAAGGTGGGGAGCAGTGTAGAGCGAAGGAGACATACATGCTGGGGAAGAGGGAGAAGTTGAAGTGAATAGGTAAGGAAGGGGGCATATTGGGAGGTGCAGGAGACACTAGAAAGCTATTTTACCTCTTGTGTTTACAGTGGTTCCTGGAAGGCTTCAATTCATTTTGGGGGTCTCTAGCCTTGGGTAGAGCTGAGAAGAGTCAACCTGGAAGTCAACTGGAAGGGATAGCCTGGAACAGTAAAGAGAGCAAAGGCTTTTGATGAACCTGCATTCCAGTCCTTTTTCCTCCACTTATGAGTGGTGGGATTTGGCGTACATTATTTAACTTCTTCATTTGGAAAACAGATGATGATTTCCATGATTTTTAAGTAAGATACTGTAGATAAAATGCCCAGAAAAGATGAGGTACATAATAGGAAAGCAATGACTGTTTTTCTCCATGACTTCCTTCTTTCCCTTGGAGACAAAGGTGAAATGTACAGGTATGTTCCAGTATCTATTCCACTCCAACCAACTGGTCAAAGCCAATGATAGTATTCTCCTTGAATATGCCAATGATTGTTAGATAATGTTTCTAATCCTATCCAGTGTCAGCTGAGAGTCTTCCAGGAAAGGTTTCCTTGATCTTAAGAAAGAGATGCAGGGGAAAAAAAGTCCTTTATTTCTCAGCCCATCGCTGGTTCTAGGTATGACAACTAGACTGGCAGCTCCGACCAAAGTCATGAAGCAAACATCCTGAGGGCAAAGCCCATCTCCTAAAATGGCAGAACAGAGAGATGCAAAGACCTCAACTATGATGACATTGTGAAGCCAAGGTATGAGCTAACCTGGAAGCTAATCTCTTAATATATTAATTCATGAGATTTTTGTTACCTATTGTTTAAGCCAGTTTGATTTAGGCTTTTTGTACTTATGAGTGGAAACATCCTCCTGATTCACAGTTTGAGACAAACTAGTCAAAACCACAGAAGAGATAGATTCCAAAACAGGTAATGGGCCAGACCAGAACTAGAAATAGCCTATTATATCCCACCGAAAATGGTATTTGAAGCGAGGCAAGTCATGTCAAATCATAATACTTCCTTCTATTTCTTTGTAATCTAGTTCAACTCTGTATTTATATTGAAGGATTTCCTAGAGGATTATTACACGAGCCTTGGCAGCTGATGGATGAACAAAGCCTATTCACCCTAGAAGCTAGTTAGTGCCATTTGAGCCCTGGTTTTGCATTAGCTAACGTGGCTTGTTCACTGCTCTCTGCTTTAGAGAAGGCTGCCTGCCTGTGGTCTCCACTAACCAAACCAAACCACACTCAGGCACTGTATCAGTTACAAGGTTTCTGAGGCAGCAATACCTTGGGGTCCCAGTTTCAGTAAAGCTAGGCCAACTTCTCACCTTGCTCTTTGACTTAGTTTTCCTTTCAGTGAAAGAGTGGGATGGACAAAGTTCATCATTTAAGTTGTAATAGGTGAAAGTACATTGAGAGAGGTATGTCTAGTCCAGAAAGGCTGTTAGATTAACTGGTTCATGGGCCTGGTCCTATGTGGTCAATCTGAGATCTAAAGATGAAGAACAAAATGATAAGCCAAAATGGCACACTACTTGAATCTCAGGTGATGAACAGATGAGGAGGGCAAAGAATTTTTTACAAAAACATGCTTTGTGACCCATCTTTCCAGACTAAGCTCAGGCAAAGGAGAGCCTGAAGGATGCAGAGGTCCAGATGGGACACCTGGGACCCAGTAAGGGCAGTGACCCTTCACCAAGCAAAGGAAGAGGAGCCACACTGAGAATCCTACCAGAGGTGTCAGGAGCAGACACGGCGAGTCCTTGTATTACCATACCCAACAGCTGAATCGGGGAACTAATTAAGGCTTTCTACTTCTGGAGGCCACATGCTTGAGGCTTTTAGGAATACACACACACACACACACACACACACACACACACACACAGTACCATGGCAGCTCTACTCCCCTTATTCTGATTCCTTACTTTCACCCCCTCTTTCAATGCACCTCATTTTATCTCTGAAGCATCCCTTGCACAAGGCTTTTCTGTTGTTTCATACTGTATCCTGGTTCCACCAACACACTGCCCATACCCTTTGCCTAACTCAGTCAATATAAGAGGGCTAAATGTCATGCTTTATCTTCCAGCTAGAATGTCTCTATCAGAGAACCACAGTTTGTCTGTGCTGGATGAGTGTCCTTAAAGAGTCTCAACCAAACTACTGCAGAGGAAGAAACTGAGAACTAGCCAGGTATGTGGCTCATCCAGGAGCATGTATGTAGTAACTGGTAGGGCCAGAATGAGGAGCAGGCTTCCAGGACTTCTTTCCCATTCCATGGAATTTCACAGCTAAAAACACAAAAATTAGTTTGTGAAATCTGAAGCCAACCCGATCCCTTATTCTACCTACCTTCCAAGATTCTACCTTTTTTTTTTTAACTGCTGAGATGTTTGACCACTCAGCAAATGTTTCTGAGAAGCTCTCACCTGTGAGGCAGCACATGCCTGTGAGGCAGCACATCCAGTCCCTGACTCTACATAGCACATAGTCTAGGGAAACACAGATCTGCAGTCATAGCCACCATGCAAGCAAGCATGTATATGCTATGTCAGTGAATGGGACACAAGAAGCATGGAGCTTTAGAGAAAGGAACTGTCACTTTGACTGAGATGACCGAAGAAGGTGTGAATAAGGATTGCATTTTAGTTCTCAAATTTTGATAGGTAGAGAAAGGATTCTCAAACTGAGTGACAAGTATACACAGAGGTGAAAAAGAAGAGGTGATGTTTAGAGAAGGCTGAATAGCCATTGGAACTGATACAGAAAAGGTTGTAATGTTACTTGTAATAGCTACCATGTATATGTACTTACTACATACCAAGGATTCTTATTTAATCCTCACAGCAAACCATTAACTAGGAATTGGTTCATTTAACAAGTAGTTATTGAATGACTACTATATGCTAGCCAAGTTCTAGGTATTGAGGACACATCTGTGAACAGAGCAGACCAAAAGAACAGAACAAAAGAGAACAAGTCCCTGCCCTCAGGAAGTTTACATTCCAGGAATTGTTATCCCCATTTCATAAATGCAAAAAAAAAAAACAAAAAAAACAAAAAAACAAAACCCCACCAAAACCAAAACCAAAAAACCAAAAACAAAAAAACAAACAAAAACCCCTGAGATATAAAAAGGTTAATGCTCTAGCTCAGGGACACAGAGAAGATAATTAGCAAAGCCTGTCTGTGCTCTTAAACTTCATGTTATATTGCTTTCCAGGAAGCCTGGAATTGAAAGGTTTAAGAGTCAAGATCTGGAAGTAATAAAGATCCCTTACAAGGTTTTGAGCAGTGGGGTGGCCGAAGCAAAATGGTGTTGCTTCTGTTTAGGCTGTCTTCCCCCATTCTACTTATAATCAGAGATCAGCCACTTCCATCTTCCCTCCTCCACATATACACACCTCTTTTGGCTAAGGGTGACATTCCCTGGGTAGAGCCATGCCTGGTTTTAGCAGATTAGTCTGGGTGAACCCTCAAGATCAGAGCTTCATGCCACACCCAGTACCCCATTTAACTGGTCTTTTGTCCTACCAAAGCTTGTAAATTTGGTTTCCTTCCTAGCTCAACTGCTAGAAGTTAAAAGTGAAGGTGGTAGAGAAAATGATAGCGTTAAAAATGTACTGGGTGAGATTTATAGCTATAAACTTGAAACAGGCCTCAGCTTTCACCTGAAACCTAGTCCCCCGGAGGGAGCTGGAAAAGTTTGCCTTTGAAATATCTTAGGAGTGGGAGTGCCAGTCAGTGCTCAGAGCTCAAGTCTATAATCCTAGCATGGTGAAGCAATGCCCATCATCAAGGTTCCAGGTCGCTCTTTGAACCTAGAAATCCAGCCTTTTCACGGGACTTGGAGGTTGCTGTAGGGAGACGGTGCTGGGGAAAGGAAACTGGTGAGTAAGGAGAAGGGGTGATAAAGAAAGAGGAATACGGGAAAAGAGGAGAAAGCGAAGGAATGGATGCAGGACACCTGAAAGAATTAGAATGTATTGCGCATAGTAAACGGCAAAAAAATGAAGGGACACGAACAAAATAGAACAGTATGAGAAAGGGAAGGACGGCTGGGGTGGAGGGTGGGGTGGGGTGGGGGTGAGTGGCGAGAAAGACTCAGACAGGGCCGCCCGGCGGGGTCTGCTGGAAGTGAGAGCTGAGAGCTGGGGGACGGCGGACGGCGGACGCCGAGGAGCCCGGAGGTCTAGAGCAGCCCCAGCTGTCAGCAGTGAACAAAGGCCGCCGAGCAGCAAGTGAGAGGCTGTGGGCTCCGCCCCAGCCAATGAGCGGCGCCGGCGCTGGCCCGCCCCGCCCCGCCCCGCCCCGCCTTCGGCTCCGGGACCCCGCGCGGAGGCCAGCGCGCGGAGAGCTGGCGGGCAGCGGACGCGCGGGGAGGCCGAAACTTTCTCTGCCCGCCTTGTCCAAGCTACCCGGAGCAGCGAGTTGCGGCGACGCCGCGGGACCCGCTCGGCCGGCATCTCTGGGAAGACAGCCGGAAACACACTGCGAAACACAGTGAAAAAAAATTCTCAAGTCAGCCCGAGGCTCAAGGGGGCAGGTAAGGTGCAGTGGACGAGGGGTGTCCCTTGCTCCGGAGAAGTGTCTGCAAGCCGCGGCACCGGCACTGGGGCTCCCGGGGGAACTGCTCTCCTCGCGGCGTGCCAGTGCGTCCGTCGGGCTTTGTCTATGTCAGGTTCTGTCTAGGTGTCTTTGTCTCTGCATGTAACTGTCAGGGTCTCCCCCTCTGCCAGGGTGACTGCTGCTGGTCTGGTCCCAGCCTGGAGAAAAGGATGCCGCGTCTGTTCTTCCGTCTTTGTCTCTGTCTCCTTCAGACTGCCTTTATCTACTCCGAGCCCCGAATCTGATCTTGATGGGTATTAAGTGATGTCTGAGATGAGGAAAAGGGGGGTGTGCGTGAGCCCTGAAGGGGCCTGGTCCCAAACACAGAGGCTGACAGCTGGGGTCTGGCCTCTGCACTCTGCCTTCTGGAACTTTGGAGATGGGCTGTGTCCGCACTCACAGTATGGTAGGGATGCAATGCAGTTAGGTTTGTAATGTTTCACTGAAGGAATATGTCACAGGGGCTGAGGTGTATAGAGAGGGAGTTGATGAATGCAGGTAAGTGGCTGCTTCGAGTTGTGGGTCACCAGGATCAGTCCTGGAGTTGGCCATTAAGCCAAATTAACACACACAGAGTCCCACGTCCACACACACTACATTCACTTCTTTCACTCACCCACCACAGGCAGCCAGCCCCCCACTCCCTCCACCCCACACCATATCCTTTAACATGCTTAACTCTAGCTTTCAGAGCATGCAAGTCAGCAGCACCAGGCACCAAAACACCGCAGGCTACGTGATCTTTCTCCTTCCTGCTCCATCTGGAAAGGAGTGAACTGTGAAGCAAATGAGTATTCTGCTTGCCTACAAGTATGTCAGGCCTAGGAAAGTGCTTGCGACTTGTTAGCTTTAGAGTGCTCTGTTCCCCTGGAACAAAGAGTGCATAGGGACCTGAGCATCAAAAGTTCCTGAGTCCCTCCTCTTCCATTCCATCCACACCCTCCTGCAACCATCAGACCTGGTCTTGGGTCTTGGATGCTGGCAAACTAGTTGTGGAGGCATTGAGTTCTGGAGAGCTCTTGGCGTCTCCTGCGCCGCTGGTAGTGCACTCTAATCGCAGTCATGGGAGCTGAGTAGCCCAGCCACAGAGAGGTGAACTGTCTGCTTGGCAATTCTTCCAGCACCAGATACCCTTGAGGCAAGTCTGTTGGTAGGAGCTAGAGTTTGTAACCTGAGCTTCCTCTAAGTTAAAAATAATATTCAGTGGGCATTCTGTGAAAAATACAAGTGTTGGAAGTATGTATATATTTGTACACACATGAAAATGGGTATTAGAGACCGCGTTTGCAGGCAGGAAAGGTGTTTGTGTTCCAGGGTGGAGAAGAGCAGAGTGTGTGGGTGGGTATCTGTGGGCAGAGGCATACACACTAATCAGGTGTGGCATTTACACCTTATATTTATCCAGTGCCTTTCTTCTGAGGTGATTTCTACACATCACAGACGTTATCTCATTTGTTATCTCCTTTATCCTCACAATGTAACTACTAGGCTGACATAAAGCAAATTCTCTGTGTCCTACCAGTGAAGAAACCGAGGCACCAGAGGGGCAGGGATTTCCCTGAGGTCCACTGCTAATGGGAGCAAAGTTAGGCCTAGCAAGTGGAAGTCGAAGGATAAAACTCTCAGCTGAGAAGGTGTGAGTGTGGACATTCATTCTTCATGAGGTGAGAAAACCCAGGTGGAGAAAAAAAGATTGTGTCTCAACACTGTCTGTAGCAGAGCAAGAAGGAGGACGGGACATTTGAGATGGTTGTTATTTAACATTTACGGCAGCCTCCGTGCGCTTCATGAAGTAAAACCTGCTTTAACAATCCGTGTGTGCATTTGTGTGTCTGCAGGAGGAGCCCCTGTCTATCTGTGTGTGCCACAGTAGGTGCGTGTTGAAATAGTTGCTCTCAAAGGTGTGCTGCTGTGGAGTGTGTGTTGGGAGACCCAATGCTTTGTGAGGGCAAGATTTGTCATGCAGTCTTGTGAAGCCATGTGTCTGCCTCTATGGACAAAGAGGCAGATGGGTTCCAGCCATATAAAAATGGCTTTCTAACCCTGAAAATGTATTTATATGCCTTTGTTTTTATTCATAATTCACTTAATAAATATTCATTAGATGCCTACAAAATGCAAGGCTCTAGGCCAGGCAGTGAGGCTACAAAGACAAATAAGATCATAAGAGCAAACCTATAGTTAACCAGCTTATAGTCGGGTGTAATGGGCAATAGCTAACATTCACTAAGTATACTATGTGCATAGTACTTGTTAGGTATTATCTCACTTAATCCTCAGCACAGTGCTGCAGGGTGTATGATTATTAGACCAGGAGAGTTAATAGCTAGGGTAGAAAATGGAGGAGCAAGTGATTGAACTCTGTTCAACTCAGCCCTGGCTTTTTTTTTTTTTAACTTTTAATGTTTACTTATTTTTGAGAGAGAGAGACAGAGACAGAAACAGAGTGTGAGTGGGGGAGGGGCAGAGAGGGAGACACAGAATCTGAAGCAGGCTTCAGGCTCTGAGCTGTCAGCACAGAGCCTGCCACAAGGGCTTGAACTTATGAACCACAAGATCATGACCTGAGCCACAGCCAGAAGCTTAACCGACTGAGCCACTCAGGTACCCCCACCCTGGCTCTTTCCATGTTCTTCTGCTTTAAAAATAGAAATATATGTTTCCTCTCTGCAAAATATTCTTGGCCTGTCCCTCTACCTCCACCTAACAAGCTCCCGCTTGTAATTCTAGTTTTAACCATGAGAGTCAACTCCTTCAAGAAAACTTCCCCTCTCCTTTGCCTGAGTTTGGGTCACATGCCTTCCTCTGAGTTCTTACTATTCCTCATGTTATCCCAGCATTTACTCACTAGTCCTGAAGAGCCTACAAAATTCTTAGAGACAGATAGTGTCATGAATGCCCAGCTCAGGGTATTGTGTGTGGCTACTGTGATTAAGCCCTTAATAAATGCTTGTTTAATAAAGTAATGAGAAGGGAAAGAGCTGTCAGAGACCATTGGCAGGGAGCGTTTTCCCAACAGCAGATTACTGCATGGACACAGTTTGTTGGTGTGGCCTCTGCTTTCCTGACTTTATTATTGGGTCAGCTCCTTCTGGGCCTCTGCCTAGACAGGGCTCCTCCATCTCAGTTCCTGACTCCAGTTTGGGAATTTAAGGAAAATCTAGCTCCCAGCCACCCTTCCAACCTAGGCACTCTATGTCAGGGTCAGTCAACCAACAAATATATATATAAGTGGGAGCTGATAGGTATGGTCTAAAATTGAGGTTTTAAAATTGTGCATTTGGAACCTCAGGAAGGTAGTGGTTCCAGGGCAATGATGTGGTGTTTCTAGGGGTTTGCCAACTAAGTAGTATCTACTGTCTGGGGAATCTTTAGGCAATGTAAATGGTAGGACTCAGAGGTTGCTTTTGAATAGATCTTTATGCTGCTACAGTTTGAAAACCACTGATCGAAAAAGACACTCTTAAGCTGCTGTTGGGAGTGTGAATTGCTACCATGTTTGGGGGAGTTAATCTGGCCATGATTTGCCCAGGGTCAGGTGTACAGTCTGGTGACTTCCTTTCCCCTTTACACCACCACATTAGTTCTCAAGGGTTGCCACATGCCTTCTCAGGGGTCTGAGATTATTTTAGTTTTCCTAAAACTGCATTTCACTATTTATTAAAAGTTTTATCCATGTAAGTTTCCAGGGAAGTGGGGGATTTTAAGAAATGTTTCAATAATGCCTTGAGAATAAAATTTGTGATGATAATTGAAAAGAAGAACCAGCAAACATGAATCAATAACAAGTACATTGAAAATTGGATTGTACTAACTTCAAACACAACAGCTGCTCAGTGTGAGGGAGGTGAGCTCGAAGACACAAGGGAAGAGGTGGTCATGAACTAAACCTTGAAGTTGAACCTCAGGAAGGTGTACAAAGAGTAGACATAGCAGCAGCAAGGTCATAGTTCCAAGATGCAAGCTGAGACCTGAGGAGATGGAACTTTTTTTTCCCAAGGGGAGTCCTGGTGGGAGCCTGTTTCCTCCTTCCATGCAACTCAGCAAGCCACTGAGAGCAGACAGAGCTGGGAAATGAAAGATGGGAGGAGCTCACCTCTAACAACTGCCTCCAGCAAAATGAGTGTGCAGAATCACTTTGGATCCCCTTCTCCAAGGATTTAGAGAAGGGGGTGGGAATGTGTCAAAAATCAAGCTTGGTCACATTGGGCTTCAGGCTAACTACCATTTGGCAAAGCTGCATCTGTATCGTTATCTGTAATCTCCATCCTGCTTCTGTCACTCTCTTGCTTCCTGCCAGACATCAACTTCCACCTGACAGCCTATCACCATCCCTAGGCTTCCTATAATAACAATTTTAACAGCTCTTTTGATTTGTACAGGACTGTCCACTTGAAAAGGGATATTAATATTGTTGAATATTGTTGTTGGTGATGGTGTTATTACTATCATCATCATCAACCCTGTAAAAAGATATCTTCCACAGTTAGACACATGGGAAAACTGAATGAGCCTATCAGAGGTGGAGGAGCTCACCCAGGATTTTAAGTGGAATGCTGGAATTTGAACCCAGTTTTCCTGTCTCCCAGTCCAGGGCTATCACCACCCTACTATCAGGCCTGATGGCACACAGAATGTGAGGGTGTATGTGTGTTAGCTAACAGCTGAAACTGACTGTTCTAATCAATCCAGTAGAGTGGTGATTTTTCTTATTAAGTGACAGGCCAAACTGTTGTCTAAACATACATGATGTGGGTTTTTGTCCAGGACCTGGAACAAAGGCAGTAAGGAGCTGCCCTATCCAGCATAGATACCCATAGGTGCCCTATCCACCCATAGAATTGCTTTCAAGATAACTGCCTTAAGGATGACTGCTAGTGCACACACACACACACACACACACACACACACACACACACACACACACCATACCAAATTCATTCATTCATCTCTCCCACTGAGACATGCTTTCCTCTGATATCCACACTCACTGTCACATCCCATAGCATGAATCCTTGGACATTCCCAGATGGCAGGACCTAGAAAATCCATACCTGAGTCTACTTGGGTTGGCCTCTCCATGGCATGATCTGAAGTGTACTTGGGCAGACCCCTTCTTGATGCTACAGAACCTCGATTTCTGCCCTGCCCAGAGCAGTCGTTTTTGAATTGCCATCAGCCCTTCAGAGCTGCAGAAGCCCCCAGGCCATAGCATCAACCAGAAGAAAAGGGACCAGTCTAGGTGAGACTCTCAGACTAAGGGGTACACAAGGACACAGTCCCCTCAAAAGTGTCAGAGTGGAGCTGAGATCGGGGTTGAAGGTGGGCATTGCTCTGAAAATGAATTGATGTTGAAGGACAGACCCTGTCCTTTGCATGAATGTAACTGCAATGCATATAGACTGCCAGGTGGCTGAGGCAATCCCTGCCTGAGGCACCAGGGCAGGGCTGTGCACTTGGCTCACTGGTCTGTTGGCTTTGAGGGTATCTTCACTCTCCTTGCAGTTGCAAAGCCATTTGCTGCTAAATCACCCTCCTCCTGGCATCCTGGACTGCTAAATTGGTCTCAACTTGCTGTACTTCCACCCACCACCTTAGTCATTATTTGTTGGCAGCGTTCAGAGAGTGGGTGTAAAGCAGCTGAACATTATATTCCTGCTGAAGAGAGAATTGAGTATAGGCATGCAAGGGAAGGAGGCAAGAGAAAGCTAAGGAGGCAGGGAAGCAAAGCTTTTGTTGCCAGAACCTTTCTCCAGTAACTCCAATAACTTTGGACTCTGGGGTGGTAAGCAATAAGTGAGTATGTCCTGGCTTGATAGGAGGAGACATGAGGGATACACTCATTACTGAGGGGCTGTACCTGCTTGGTCTGGAGGGAAGAAAGGACATCAACTATGGAAAGGGAAAGACACCCCCCCCCCACCACCATTGGTTTCCTTTTCCTTAAATTCTGCAATATGTACTGTCATACTCATTGAGCATCTGTTCCCATGTATTAGTATTTAGCTTCTCTATCCTTCCTCCCTGCCTAGATTATAAATCCCTTGAAAGGAAAATGTGTCATGCCTCAGGTATAGAGCACCAGGCTCTGAATTTAGTTAGGGCTCAGCCGCAAATAGCTGAGGGTAATGGTGGTGAGGCCTACAGTGGCCCTTTCTTCTCAGCCATTTTGGAACTCCCTATGGTGTCCAAGGGCCACAGAGTTTGAAAACCCAAACAGGCAAGAAGAGAAGGAATAACAGGGGAACTTTCGAGGCTGGGTCTGCCATCTCAGTGAGGAAGCTTCAGGGAGTGAAGGGTTATACCACACAAGAACAGACCAGCTAGGGAAGCAGAAACTTAAAGACTTTCTGTCCTGGTATAGCAAGGCTCTGCATGATCTCCAGCCAACAGATGGGGCACTCTTTGTTAGCTCCTCCAGTGCCCAGGATTGCACTGAGGCTGGTGGGAGGTGGAGAACAGAGTCAGTTCTCATGGAAGACAGCAGAGACAGCATCAGGCAGAACAGAATGACCTTGACAGGAGGTTCTCTGAGTCACTGATAACATTTGTTTGGTCTCCCAAGGAGAGGTTGGAAGGGGAACACAGCACCAACACAAGCTGGCCTGGAACCTGATGGATCCCCCAACCCTGGTTCCTTCCCTCCCACCCTCTTCTCAAGGAAGATAATGGGAAAGCCCTGAGAACAGAAGCCACCACACAGCTAGGGAGGCAGGAACAATGGGGAATTAACTGAGCATGTCAAGGGATAGAAGTCTGCGGGGAATGAGCAGTTGCTCTTGACCTTCTGCTACTCACTAAGAGGCAGTCTGACCAGAGTGTCTGGTGGATACCCGTGCTGGGTCTTCCCTGGCCACCTCAGCAGCAGCAAGATCAGGGGCTACAGGGTTTCAGAAGGACACTTTAAGCACTTAGAGAACCTCCCATATTGATGGCAACCTTCAAACATTCCAGCTTCGGCTCTCTTCTCTTTCCCATTGAAGGGCATCTCAGCAGTGCACTTGCAGAGGAGGCCAGGAAGGATTAGACTGTGCTCACATCTTGAGAAGACAACCTCCCCCAGCTCCAATGCCATAGTGGCACCATCAGGCAAACAAATTGCAAGCAAGTAGGGAAAGCAAAAACCACCAGGCAGAGCCCCAGCCTATACCTGCATTAAAAAGCCACCACTCCACTCAAGGGAGCCGTCTGCTTCTAGCTGCCTGTGTTTCTCCCCTCCGTGGGCCTTCACCTGCCCTGCTCAGAGGCACTGCACTGGCTAGGAGCGGGTATGGGCAGGATGCTTGCTCTTCCTGAGACATTTCCTCATATACCAGGAGCACCAGGCTTTCAACCTCCCCAGGATTTAAAAACTTCTATGGAAATAACTGGAGTTACTTCTATGCTAGAGCTACAGACAAGACCTCTAAGCCCAAGGCTCCAAGATTTATCAGGAAACTAAAGAGTCTGTACTAAAGAAATTTCCGGTGTTCTGCATAGAAACACAAAATCTCAGAGTTGAAAGGATCCTTAAATTCTATTCTATCCACTCTTCGCACTCCCTCCGAAACCCTTGTTCCCCAAGTTGCTGTCTTTACTCACCTCCAAGAACTCCTACTCTGGACCCCTGGAACCCAGTTCTTTCTATTTCAGTTGCATTCTTTTAAAGTTGCATATGCTATGTTCATATCAAGCACTCTACCAGATTCTGGCAGGAGCAACAAATGAGACAAAGACTATTCCAGACAGGCTTGGTATTAGGGGAAACAACAGATGCTTTAGAAAATATCCCTATACAAAGCTAAATCGGTCTAAAACGTCTTCCTGGAAGATATAGAACTTGAGAAGCACCCTGTGGTCTGGGTGTGATTTTATTTTTGAAATGTTTATTTATTTATTTTGAGGGAGAGAGATCCCAAGCAGGCTCCATGCTGTCAGCACAGAGCCCCATGCATGGCTTGGTCCCATGAACCATGAGATCATGACCTGAGCTGAAATGATTGCTGGACACTCAATCTACTGAGTCACCCAGGCACTTCTGGGTATGATTTTAAGAGATGGAGGGAGGGTGGCAAAGATAGGAGACAGTAGGTTGTGGGGAAACAAAAGCAGGTTGAATCAGATTGAGAAGGGCCTTGTGCACCCCTTGGGAGTTTGCATCTTATTTAGTAGGCAGTGGGAAATGATGGAAGTAATAGGTAGAGGAGTGTCTTATAGTAAACCTTGGTTTTAAGAAGTTAATCCAGCAATGGAAAATAGAATATATTTGAGGATGGAGAGACTTCTTTCTAGAAATAACATTATTTAGTAGAATGACTTTCTCTCCTCCTTCCAATCTCCTGATGATAGCACATGTTCCCAGATATCTCACACAGCATGGAAATGTGGGGTAGCTAAGGCTTCAACTAGAAGAAACTTCCTCATCTAACATCAAAGGTTAGGGGTCAATGTGCAGGGTCTAGGAATTTATTTATAAGAAGATACATGGTGGGGGGCGGGCGCCTGGGTGGCTTAGTTGATTAAGCGTCTGACTTTCGCTTAGGTCATGAACTCGTGATTCGTGGGTTCGAGCCCCGTGTCAGGCTCTGTGCTGACTGCCAGCTCAGAGCCTGGAGCCTGTTTCGCAGTCTGTGTCTCCCTCTCTCTCTGACCCTCCCCTGCTCATGCTGTCTCTCTCCCTCTCTCTCTCTATCTCTCTCCTAGAAATAAATAAAACATTAAAAAAAAAAAGAAGATACATGGGTAACACTTTGCTTTGCACTGCTTTAGAGCTGGAAACAGTCACAGGGAGCCTTTTTGCTTTGTTTGTTTGTTGTTGTTTTTGTTTTTTTTTAGGTAGATGAAAACATGGAGGCCCACACTGGGAAGGAACTTGCTCAGGGTCCCACAGCTGGTTAGCTGCAGAACTAGGATTGGTGCTCCCGCTTCAGATTCTTTACACTAAGAAGCTGCTAATTGTAGACAAAGATGGAAAGGCCAGTAGAATTCATTAGGTCCTCAAATCTTTAGTGTTAGGCAGGTTTGCCCCAGAGGACACATGAGACTGTTCAATAATGGAATGTTCTCAGTCTTTGTGGATTTCTCACCACCCAAGAGAGTGCCTGGACTTCCACTGAATGGACCTACAGCCTCCAATTTTACCTGCATGGCTTCCTCCTGGGGTTTCTCTGGGGTCTTTAGATGTTTGATTCCCTTTTTTTCTTCTGCTGTTTCCTTTGTTCTAAGAGTTCTGAGAAGCTCCCATATAATGTGATAGTGAAGGTTTACCATGCCAGTCACAACTGTGACCAGTTGTCACCTTTCCAAAATGAATCAAGTTTGCTATTTGGGTCTCAGTATGTGCTCAATTTAAATCAAACTTGAACAAAACGAGAAGGCTGTGGGTGCCACTGAGCTATGCTAACCACCCAGAGAGTTGATGCCACATTGGGAGAGATTCCCAGCCAGGAGGCAGGTGTCCATTCCAGTGCTCAGAGAGGCAGGTCTCGTCAAGGAAGGACCTTCTTCAATCTCAGAACTGGATGCCAAGGGTCCTCTTGTCCACGGCTCTAAAGATCTCACATCATCATTCCCTATCTTCCTCTACCTGCCCAGGAGCTTCCCTTGTGTTTGCTAAAAATCTGACTAGGCAAGGGAGGATAAGGCCATGGCAGTTTCCTGTGACATCTCCAGCCTCCAGTGAGTCTTTCCTCAGGAAACACTTCAGCTCATGCCATGTGCCTTTAGTCTCCCAGAGAAGCTTATCCTCACCTGGATGGTAACCTACAGCCCTGGTAGAGCAGATGAGCCCCAAAGGTGAGGCTTGAGCTTTTTCTTTTTTTTTTTTTTTCTTTTTTAAATTTTTTTTAATGTTGTATTTATATCTAGGAGAGAGAGAGAGACAGCGTGAGCAGGGGAGGGTCAGAGAGAGAGGGAGTCACAGACTCTGAAACAGGCTCCAGGCTCTGAGCTGGCAGTCAGCACAGAGCCCGACACGGGGCTCGAACCCACGAACCGCGAGATCACGACCTAAGCGAAAGTCGGACGCTTAACTGACTAAGCCACCCAGGCGCCCCGAGGCTTGAGCTTTTTCATGTGTCTCAAGCCTTCAGGCAAATTTGGGAGTAGAAAGCAGAAAAAAACATGGTTTTGGGTATCAGATAGATCGGTGTTTGGCTCTGCTATGCAACAGCTGTATGGCATAAGACAAGTCACTTAGCCTCTCTGAGCCTCGGTTTTCCAATCTATAAAATGCTTTGTGTCTCAGGTAGAATTTTTATGAAAATTACATGACCCAATATAAGTAAAGGCACATGAAACATAATAGGAGCTCTATTTGTGTTAGCCTCATCTCCTTCCTGTCAGCCAATGGAAAGAAAGCAGGCATGAGACTAAGCTGTCCATGCAGGAAGGCCATGAGCCCTTGGTATAGACATATCCAGGATATCAGGAAGGGGAATCTTTGGAGTCAGGCAATACTGTGTGACAACTTTCTCTCTCTCTCTCTCTTTAAAAATTTTTTTAACATTTATTTATTTTTGAGATAAAGAGACAGAATGTGAGCAGGAAAAAGACAGAGAGAGAGGGAGACCCGGAATCCAAATCGGGCTCCAGGCTCTGAACTGTCAGCAGAGCCTGATGCAGGCCTCAAATTGAGATCATGAGCTGAGCCAAAGTCGGACACTTAACTGAGCCACCCAGGTGACTCCCTTTCTTTTTTATAATGCTTTATTTTTTTGCTTGTTTTAATATTTATTTATTAAGTTTATTTTTTTGCTTGTTTTAATATTTATTTATTAAGTTTATTTTTTTATTTTGAGAGAGAGCATGAGTAGGAGAGGAGCAGAGAGAGAGATAGAGAGAGAATCCCAAGTAGGCTCTGCACTGTCAGTGTGGAGCTCAACGCGGGGGTTATCCCACAAACTGTGAGATCATAACCTGAGCTGAAGTCAACTGACCCACCCAAGTGTATCCTGACAACTACTCCCTTATTTGCTTACTCTGGCAAAAAGAGGCAGAGTAACTAAAGTTTTAGTTTTTTCATAACTAAAAACAATATTGGGGGAAAACACTTCCACCTTTGTCACTCTGCTTCTCTAGCTACATTGTCAATTTGACTAAATTAAAATTGGCTAATGAAATTATGTACAGCAGATGGGTGTGGCATCACTGAATGTCCTGAGACAGAGACTCAGTGTTGAAGTAGATCTCTTGCTCACATTGGCTTATGCCAAATGTGCGGAGGATAGGAGGCAAGGGATGGGAGGACTCAGAGACCCTGAAGGGCCCCTGGGTTTTCCCTCTGCCCTCAGGAAGACCCCACAACACCATCTGGAGCATGTGGAATGGAGTTAGAGGAGGAAGATTTCTCCTCAGGCTGATAGCTAGATATGAGGGTTTTATACTACACCTCTTTCGTTTTTCCTCCTGCCTCTTGGTTCAAAGCCAATGGCTTTTCCATCTGGACCATTTTCTGGATTATGTAGCATATAAGGTCAGGAAAAGGGGAGAAAGAAAAACAAATAAAATGAAACTTCTCTCTACATTTAGTTCACTGGGAGATGCATAGATGCAAGAAGGCCCAAGTTTGGCTGAGTCTCACATAGGAAAATGAAAAAGGCTGAAGAGTCCACCTTTACCTTGGGAAATTAGAGAAATGTTATTCTCCCTAAATAGCATCATTAGCAACATGAGGGCAGGCAGTCTGGGTGGACCAAGGCGAAGCTGCTGCTGTGCTTGACACACATTCTATACCAGGGGCAGATACATGGCTCGTCCCACATAAAATGAGCAGTCTGGCATTTAGTGCACCTTCCACCTGCCTTCTCAGCTCTTTCTCTGCCCTTTTTTTTTTTTTTTTTTAAGCAGGGTAAACTTTTCCACTTTAATGGCATGGTCCAGAGAATTGAGGTGGTTTATTCCATGGCACAAGCACACAGCTGTTAGGTCTCTGGTCTGACTTTAGAACCTACATCTTCAGAGTCCAGCAATTTCTCCATTCTAGGATGTTGGTATCTGCTGGGCAGACGGCAGTGCCTCCAGGGACAAGAGGCTATCGTGGCTTTTAGGAACATCAGGGAGAGGGGACGTTAGCTCAGTTGCAGGACCATCTGATTCTAGGGCCAGGATAGCTTGAAGAGATCGTAAAGAGCTGTCTAGGGAAAAAGGCAGCCTCAGGACTTCCCTCCAGCAGCCTCTGCCCTCCCCCATTAGACAGTGGTGGGAACCTCCTGCCTGCAGAGGAAGACAGAGTTCAAAGGCACAGTCCCTGGGACAGCAGCTATAAACTCCCACTTGACTGCACTTCATGGATTCAGAAGCTGATGAGAGATGTGGAACATGTTAGAGAAACACAAGGCAGCCCTGAATTAGGCCTTATTCTCATCAGCATAAAGTGATTTCAGAGAAGTCTGCCAAGGGCAAAAAATAATGGTGCTATGTTGAGGTCCCTACTTAAGATGTCTCCAGGGACAAGTGGGTCCCTAGAGAGGTGAATCCCAGGATAGGAAAGCAGGATGAAGGGATGGCGACACAAACCAAGAACTCTCTTCTTTCTCTCCTCCTCATACCTTTTTGCCAGATACTGAGGACCTTGCTCCAGGGAGGCAAGTGGGATTTCTGGGATCTGGTCTAATTGCCGTGCTGTCTCCCTGCTATGCCCAGACCTGTGCTAGGTGCACTGCACTTTTCAGGCAGCCAGAACTGGAGTCTTCAGGGACACAGTTGCAGGAAGACCCCAGGGATCAGCCACTTCTCTAACTCTTTACGGGCAAATATGTTTCCACTTTGAATCATAGAAAGGTACCAGCAGAAGGTAGAGTCTGGTTTCTAGGACTGGTGACTGTGAAGGTTTCTTTTGCCCTAATACCAGAGTGCTCAGTATGCACCGGATCCAGTGCAAGAGTGGGCATTGCTTGGTGCAAACTAGCCCCTGTGCTTGTTCCAAGCCACTAAGTTGACATCATCCCTTGGATTCCCCCACTCTCTCCTCTAGCTCCTCCATGGACTTAGGGGAAAAAGACTCCCCATAGGTGCTCCTGTTTAGTTTTCCTCGAGGAGGTGGTGGCAGAAAGTGTGGACCGAACAGTAGCAGCAAGAGATATGATAGGCCAACGTCACATGCTTTAGTTTAAGAAGACTTAAGGGCCAGAGACCCACAGAAATGCTTCTGGGGAAGATAGAGGTGTCTGACCTCATCTACACCCTGGGGCCAGGCTGCTGTTGGGTAACTGTGACTCAGAGAACACACAGGGGAATGAGGAGACGTCTCTAGCTAAAACCACCCCACCACTAGCTTAAAGGATTGGGTCTGCTCCCTGCATTCATACCTGTGCTTCTGACTATCTGCTCCTTTCCTTGAATGTACTGCGTTCTGCTGGGCAAGACTCTGTGCTAAGCCCCAGGGATACTTGGTATCCTCAGGGACTTTACTATCCATTTGTTAGATTAGTGATTTCTAAGAACTTTTAGAGCAATTCCTACAAAAAAAAAATTGATACATGATTACCCATGTTTGAAAAATATCTAATCTCTAAAGACTCCAAGTGGAAAGGTCCCCAGTTCTCTAGATAATGAAAGAAAAGTAGAACCCAGAGAACATCAAAGTTGGAGAAAAATATATCAAGAGTTTAAGCCTAGAATAAAAGCACAGAAATGCTTTCAGTCACCAAGTTCTTTGTTAAAATTCCAAAAGACAAACCTAACTGCCATTTACTAAACTCTTAATTATATCCCACATCCTTCACAGATAAAACCTCACTCTATATATATACAGAAACTTTGTGAGGTAGGTACTTCTGTTAGCTTCAATTTACAGGTAGGAACAGAAGCTTGGAGAGGCTGCAGTGGTACTCTAAGACTAGCGGTGCAAAGGACTAACAAGGATTATAGACTGAACCCAGAGTGTAGGAGGAGGTGAAGGAAGGGTGGGGGTCAGAGGGCAGAGTTGGGGTGAGGTCTGGAGAATCAGGTAAGCCTGCGGGAAGAAGGTTGAGCAAGGGGGCGGGGGAATCACTGGCTGGTGGTAAGGTCTACAGAGCACCAGTACCAGTAGGGGTAAACAGAAGGTGTGTGTGGCTAAAGCACTGTTGATGGCAGCCTCGGTTCAAAGCCAGGCATTTTCCTTTGCTGGATATAAAACCTGAGACCTCATTTTCTGCAATATGAGAGTTTCTGTAATATGAGAATTATAATAGTGTCCACCTCTCAGCAGCTTGCTCTAAATCATGTATTGTATAGTCCTTCATCCAAACCTAACAGATGGGAGCTTAAGAGGAACTCTGTCCCCCAGATTACATCCAAGAGACCTGGACTCTGCTATTTCAGCTTGGGCATTTATCTCTGGCCAGATGCAGTGGTAAGGTTGGTAAACTATCTCCCCACAGCCTTTCCTGGGCAGCGGCAACCCTCTTCTTGAGCTGTGGGAGGCTGGCCTCAGCCTTTTCAGAGGAGACTCCTGACAGCATCCAGGTCCTGTTTCTTCAAAGAGGTGGAGACTGAAGAATCCCTCAGCTCTACTGGGGAGAGAACTCTGCACAGGGATCTGCCAACAGAGATAGTTTCTCTCTTTAGAAAGGAGGAAAGATCACTTCTCGGCCTTTTGGCTAAGATCAAGTGTAGAAAGGAGGCAAGACCTTGGAGGCTGAAATGGAAGTGGAGGAGTCAAGACCAAGTCTTGGGGACAAAGAGAGGTAGAAGCTGAGGCATACCAGTCTAGCTTCCCCCAGCCCCAGCCTTGAGGGTCTTTCCAGGAGTATGTGAGCGGAGGAACTGTCACCCTGCTGGTGGTAGCCCAGTGCTGGTGGCCTGAGGGAGAGGAGCAAGTCTTTGGCTCCACCACTGCATCGCATTCTGGGAGCACTGCTGAAGCCACTTTGCTGAAACCACCCTGCAAGCCCCATCCTAAAGGTAGCATCACTCTGCCAAGTAGGGGAACAGAGTCAAGAAATAGGCAAGTTCAAGAACACTCTTTAGAGCCAGGAAGGAAAAGAGAGTAGAAGGTAAGGAGGGAGGGAAAGTGTAGGTTGGCAAGTTCATAGATTTAGCTTCTGTACATCCACCTTTCTGCCTCTGTGAATACCTCTCTCCCTCTGATCCCCCTGTGACATCAGACCAATTCCTTGTTCCCTCTGAGCCTTGTATAGTCATTGGCGAATTGGGAGAAAGAAACACCTCCTGGGGTCATTGTGAGAATTTTTTAAAGTGAAAATTATATTGAAGTGCCATATTCATACACAAATATGCACAATCATGGATGAACAAACTGATGAATTTTAAAAATTTTTACATAGATAGAACCCAAGGCAAAAGATAAGAGTGTTAAAAGTACCCTTGAAATCCCTCTGGTCCCCCTACTCTCTGCATCCTGACACCATAACTTTGCCCTCTTTATCGACATCTTATTAATAGGACCACATAGCATTTGCATTTCAAAATACAAGGTGCTGGAATTTTGATTGGTATTATATTGATTCTATAGATCAGTTTGGAGACAATTCAAATCTTTACAATATTGAGTTTTCTAATCCATGAACCTGACCTATGTCTGCATTTGTTTAGATTTTCTTCATCACAATACTTTACTTTAAATAATTTAAATAATAATTTAATTTATAATTATATAATTTAATAAAATAATTTAAATAATAGTTTAATTTAAACAGTACGATTTTCAGTGCAGAGACCATATATTACTTCAGTTATTTAAAAATGTGTATTTTTAAATGGTAGTTTTTAAAATTTCTTTTTCTGCTTATTTGATGCTAGTATATAGAAGTGCAATTGAGTTTTGTATACTGACATTGTATCCAGAGACTTTGCTAAGTTTATTGCAAGGATTAAAAGAGATGATGGATGAACCCTAAGCACATTGCTTGGTGAGGGCTCACTAACTTTGATATGTGTGCAGAAGAGCTGAGACAGGTCAGGGACTCAGTACTAAGGGTATGCTTAGTGAAGGAAAATATCAGAACAGGAAGGTCATTGAGCTCTGGAGGGAAGGGTTTGTCTGGCTAGTTAAAGGAAGGAAAATCCCTACAGAGAGAAGTAACAGGAGAATAAGAAAACAATCTTGAATGAATTTTGAGAGAAATTCAAGAGCTCTGAATAGGTTCTACTATTGGTGTGCACTTTACAGTTTGTAAAGCCCTTTCACATCCATTGTGTCATTGATTCTCACTGCACACTTATGAAATCACCACATATGAGATGTTTATGGCATTTTTCAGAGAGAAGGAAAGGGTATCAGAGAGTTAAGGGGTTGGCCAAGTTCTTTCTCTGAGGAAGTACTGGTAAGTTAGGTTTCAAATACATGCCTTTTGACTATATTACTTAATGGGAGAGTTTCCCAACACTGTCAAATGGTAGTGTTGGTCTTGATGAGGTAGGCCATGGGAGAAGGAAAAGGTTATCAGGAAGATTAGCGTGGCAAGTGTTGAAATCTGTATTTAGAAGGCCTTTGTGCAGAATGCGTTAGTGCAAAGAGAGGAGGCAGGCCTTCTTAAAGGTTGTCACCACATGTTAGGCATGAGATGATGTAGGCCCTCAGGAAGGGAAGGGAGAAAAAGTGCAGAAAAAGGAATCACAGTGGGCCAGGAACCCATGGATCAGGTCACAGCTCCCCATGAGCAACACATATAAGTGAGGAACATTCCTTTGTGACTTTTAGATCTCAACTCCCTCCTCATTTAAAAAAGAGTGAAACTGACATGTGTTTACCCTTTCTTGGCTAATCTAATGATTAAAATTGCAACCAACTCTTTCTTCCTCACCTGTTCTGTTAGACCCCCTCTCCCAGCTCCTATTATACACTAACTTTGATAAACTTTGGAGATCAGCTCCACTCCAGCTCCTAAGAGGTGGCCCACCTTGATCTGTCCTCATACTGGGAGCTGAGTCCTTTCAGCCAATGACTCCCATTCAGATGGTTCTGATAAGGCCTGTTTTCCTCAGCATGAGGCTGAACTTGGTGGTGGGAATGCACCAATAATTCTTTCTCTCTTCTCAAAGCATGTTTGCTTGCTGATCTCACCATAGCCTCTCAAAGTCTTCCTTGGAAAGAACAGTTGCAGTGCTGCCTAAGAGCAGATTGAAGGGGAGCCCCACAGAGAATACTCACTCAGGACCATACAACCAGCCAGTGGCCCAGAGGAGCAATTCAAGACCTGAGTCCATTGTCCTTTCTACTTCACCATTTAAAAAAATACCTAATATTGAGTTGCTGGAGTGCTGGGTGAGTCAGTCAGTTGAGCGTCTGGCTCTTAATTTCAGATCATGTCATGTTCTCACAGTTCTTGGGATCGAGCCCTATATTGGGTTCTTCACTGACAATGTGGAGTCTGCTTGAGATTTTCTCTCTCCTTCTCTTTCTGCCCCTCCCCACTCTCTAACTAAATAAATATTTTAAAAAATTGAGCTGGGGTATCTATAGCTTGGACAACTCTGAAATTTCCTATTTTGGGTCAGTTTTACCTCTCACAGAAGCTAGAAGCTGACTGTAGACTTGGAAGATTTAAATCTATCTATCCTAGGCCTGAATGAAATACTACTTCTGGAGACTTCTGTCCTTCCTCTGTTTTCCCACCCTAGTAGAGATTCCTAGAGTTGACCAGGTAGAATATGGCAGTTGCAAAGCCCAGATGCACTGAGGGCAAGAAACCTATCCGCTGGGGTCTACAGTTACAGCCAGCTTCCTGAGTCCGTCCTTCCTGTGCTCCAGCCAAGCTAGTGTCTCAGTAGTATCTTCCACATTCTCTCCTTGCTCGTATAAACTGCTTCTCTACATAAGCCATTCTCCTGCATCTGGAATGGGCCGTATCTCTCCCTAGAAAACCAGGTGGGGAAGAGCACATTGAAGCACAAATGGGCAGCCTACTTACCAAAAAGGCTCTCTAGGGAAACTCCTGAACTCGTGTCCCTGTGTGCCTCCAGCTACATCACTCTTCTCCCCTGAGACACTTTTTAAAAATATATTTTGTTTTTTAATGTTTATTTAGTTTTGAGAGAGAGAGAGAGAGCATAAGCAGGGGAGGAACAGAGAGAAAGGGAGACACAGAAAGTGAAGCAGGCTCCAGGCTCTGAGCTGTCAGCACAGAGCCCGATGCGGGGCTTAAACTCACAAACTGTGAGATCATTACCTGAGCTGAAGTCAGACGCTCAACTGACTGAGACCCAGGCTCCCCTCCCCTGAACACTTCTAAGACACACTTGAATGTCCATAAAATGTCTCATCTGAAGCCATTGAACGCCGTGGAGAGATCACTGGGCTTAGACACCTTCTACTGAGCTTCCTTCCTAGAGTCACCCCCCATTCTACCCAACTTTTGAGGCCCCAGGGACATTCCATGGTGGGTGAAGATGGAAGAAAAAGTGCCTAATTCTACTTAAAATATCTGATGGGACTAATATTTATTGATTCCTTATTATATGCTAGATGCTGTGATAGATGCTTTACATATGCTATCATATTATCTAATCTTTAGAACAACCTCAAGGTGTAAATATCTGGTTTTCAATTGGGAATGAGTTTACCCCCAGGGAACATTCAGCAATGTCCATGACATTTTCAATTGTCATAGATGGACAGGGGAGGGGGGCAGAGAGTGGGTGTAATTGGCATCCGATATATATATGGGGGGAGAGGAAATAGTCTCTCACTAAAAAGAATTGTCTAATCCAATTTGTCAATAACACCAAGGCTGAGAAGCCCAACTGAATTTACAAATGCAAAAAGAAAACTGGGGTTCAGAGTAGTGAAGTAGCTTCCCAAAGGCTCTTACAGCTAGTCAGTGATGGAGTTCTGTTGCAGTCCACATCTATCTGACCTGAAAGCCTGTGTTCTTTTAGTTACAAAATGCCCCTTTCAAAAGCAACTGCCTTCCAGGTCCTCTCTTTTCTGGGAGAGAACAAATGTCACTGTCTCCGAGTAGGCAAGCAATTTGCATCTGTCTAATCAGAAAGAAGCCCAGTAAGCTCAGGAAGCAACTGCTAAGGTGCAGACTTTTCCCTCAAGGTGCTCTGCGGGGTTACAGAGGTATGAGTCCATGCCTCTTCCCTCTAAAATCTCAGATCTCATCTGAGTATGGTATGTACACATGCAGAGTGCCAATTGAGGGTACTTCCAAGAAGCCCATGGGCATCAGATTGACAGTGGGTTCTGGCTGGGGACAGGGAATGTCTCCCTTATGGAAAGGCAAGGCTAGATTAGGTCCTGCAAGGCTTGGTATTGAGATTTCAGTACTAAGAGGAGAATTGCTCTGCTTCTTGGACCAGGATGAGGAGAGTGGAGACCGTATTTTGGTGGATAGGTGATAGACCATAATGAAAGCACCACCATTCCACTGGCTCTTTTCTCTTGTATCTCTCACTTCATGGTCTTACTTTTCCTATGCTTCCTCTAATGATTTTCTTCATCTTGTTAACTATTAGCTTAAAAAAGGTTGAAAAAGCACCATTTTTGGTGAGTTGCTGTGGTAGAATAACAGTTCTTCATGCCATTGCAACCACTTGGCTCCTAAGCAGTGATTAGGAAAAATATATAAGCAAAGTATAAGCTAAAGATCATAGGACCAGACCTTCTTGGTGGGAGTAGAATTCAAGGAGGACATAGCAGATAAGACAGGTGCAAGGTGCTTGAGAGCTGTCTTCTGGAGAACCTTGAATGCCAGGCTAATGTCTAAGAGGAAGGCAGAGACTGGATCTCTAGAACTATCTGGCTCTGGGAGGAATGTGGAGGGGGAAGGGGCCGGGAGCAGTAACTGTCTGGAGTGATGTAGCTGATGGTGTTTTAGAGACAGGAGCTGCCAGGAACACCCCCACCCCTTCCTCCCTGGCTGCTCTGCAGAAGCTGCCAATTCTCCTGGTACTTCTTGAAATAACATTAGTGCAGTAGACTCCCCAGCTATTAGAGGGGGAGGGCAGTCCCACATTCAGGCAGTACTGCTCCTTATTTCAAGTGTCCTCACTGCTAATGGGAAGTGAGGTCTGAACACATGTGCACGTGCTTCTATGCATGTGGCAGTGAGAGGAATTATCCTAGTGAATGTTAATGAATGGACAGGGACAATGAGGTACAGTGAATGATTGAGTTGAAAGGGGCCTTTCATGAGGCCTGAGTGACAATTGATCTCCAAAGGAAGGATGCCAGCAGGAGCAGTATCCACATCCAGAAAATTAGAGAGGACTTTTATACCTTACAAAACAGGGCTGCAGAAGGAGCTGAAGTCCCTTCAGTTACACCATTACTGGGCAGATTAAAGCAGGAGGAAGGGTATACCCTTAGTATGGGATGTATGAGAAGATCAGGGCCAATTCCTAGAAATTCTAGAGAGGACTAAGAAAAGTAGTGGACTTCCATCTCATCTCTACTCTGATGACATATGGTGGAGTGGGGTTTGCCTAACGGGATGAGAACATTTTCCTTGGCCAAAGATCCCTTTGCTCTCTTCCTGTGATCAGTGGCAGTTCTACTGCTTGTGATGGAAGGTGGTTGGGGAAAAGGACTCAATGCCGATTGCAGCAATTTCTAAGGCAAACAGCTAGGTATCTGTCATTTTATATTTTCCTAACATCATTCCCCTAACATTCCTTCTTCCAACTACTTTGAGCTTCTCTGTCTTACTTCCCTCCTTCATTTAACAGTCATTTAGCTGAATATGTGGAGACAAATCAAAGTGTGAGTCTTCAAGAACCCGAGCCTACTGGGGTGATAGACAGATAAATAACAAGTGACTTGAGAGGTGACATGAGATCAGTGCTGCCATAGCTTCAGTCTCTCTCTTGTGAAATCACCGACAAAGAAGCAAGAAGAACAGGAAGGCTTCATGGAGTAAGTGATATTTGAGTGGGACCTTGAAGACTGGATTATCACAAGCTTGGGTCATAGAGACAACTTGTGAAAGAAATTCTAAATTAAGCCAACAGCCTGAGCAAGCAAAGCTCTGAGGATATTATGTACTGAGTGGTATTGAAGGAAATGGGGTGAGGAACCAGTGGAGGGTGAAGTGGGGAACAGAACTGGAAAGGGGGCTTGGGACTCGGGTCATGTAGAGTCACAAATGAGAGTGCAGGTCTCTGAGGAAGGAAATTAAGACAACTTTCCAAAGGGGAGAAGGTGAAAAGGACTTCAACATGAACTGATCATGTTGTGTTTTAGTAAGGTAACTTCCAGTTGCTTCAGTGTGGAAGATCTATTTGAGCTAGAAGAAATGGAAGTCAAGAAGTTCATTCAGTGAGCATTTACTGAGCTCCAGCTGTTACCAGGCATTGTGCTAAATGATACAGTAGTGAGTGAGACATTCCAAGGGACTCACAGCTGATAGCGTTATTTCTTCAATGCGTTCCCAAGGCACCCCAGGACACTCCTGATTGCATGGAGGAGCTTCACACACATTCTCCTATTTCCAGCTTCCCTCCAGTCCCAGAATTCCCCAACTTTGCACCAAGCCAGAATTGGCAATAGACAGGGATAACCCCCCTGGGAAATTTCCAAGATGCTGATAAATACTGTTGTTTTGGATCTTGCACAAGATTCTTGTCCCTGTGAAAGGTAGAAACAGAGAAAAGTATGCTTTTAGGATAGTTTTCCCACCTGGGGTTGCAGGAATTTTCTGCCACTCTCCTCTCCTCCCTTAAACTCTCTAAGGGAAAATCCTCCTGAAGTAGAACCTTCAAAATGAATATTCCCAATTAAAAGCCCCATTCTTTTGTTTTGTTCTGTTAAAATTAATACCAGCTTTATATGCGTACTTTCAATCCTGAAATCCTATCCTGGGCCCCCTTTAACAGTCCTTAGTTCCCTTTTCAAGGCATTATATGTTAAAATGTATAACACAGAACAAATCTATCCCAGGATTATATTATTTCTTGATAACCTGCAGGAAGTTTTACACTTTTTTCGTTGGTGGTAGTAATGGGGTTAGGGGTAAGTGCCTAGTAGCTTTAAATACGGTTTTTCCTATTAAATGTGCTCCAGTCCCATGATCTCTTCTACTATGCTAAGATGCATTCAACCACATACCTCCTTGCTACTAAGCCCTGACTTCTCTTAGTTAATAACAGTTCACCAGGCATGTGACACTTGCACAAAAGAAATCAGATCTCCATAACCGACAGCTATGATATAATCTTTGCCTTCATCTCCACTGCTGTTTCTGCACAGTACCCTCTGCCTTCTTATTCAGCTCCCACCCCCTTCCCAGTCACTGCATTTACATCACAATGAAGGCCCTTTCTCCTCCTCTTGCTGCTGTCTACTTTCCATCTCCCCTCTTTCATACACTCTTTTTCATTCTCTTTCCCTTCTCCCGGATTTCCCTTCACCCCTTGGGATCTCTCCTTCCCAAATCCTTTTAGACCTCCTCCTCTTGCTCAGGCCTTTACTTACTCCCTGCTCACTTTGCTCTGGGGTCCACAGGAAAGCAATGAATTGAGGAGGAATGGACTGGGCTTTGCCCTCCACTGTTGCCCTACAGACACTTCCTTTAACAAGCCCAAGATCACATCCCTGAGGGGTAAACCATTTGAGACACACACACGTAGCCATTCTCTCTCTGTTTTCTATAGCGTCAGCCCAGGGAGCCACCCAATGAGAAGCCAAGGGCCAGATCAAGGTGTCACTGAGGACTAATTCAGTCTTCTTTGTGCTAAGCCCAATTTCCTAACTAGATAAGGCCATCAACTCATCTGGGTTTTACTGGGACTTTCCACATTCTAATACTGAAGTCTACTATCCCAGGAATTTGCACAGTCCCAGGCAAATCAGCACAATGGGTCTCTTCACAGATTCTCTTTATAGAATGGAGCTCAGAGTACAGATGACTTGGAAAAATACAGCATCAATAAAGATGTTGAATCTAATGCATAATCTTGGCCCCAGCAGGTTAGGTCATTTAACTGTACTCTTACCATGTGAGGAAGGTCTAACACACAAGCCTTCAAATACCAACACATCCAAGGCCCTGAACCAGACTAGGGAGCCACTGAGGTACAAGTGCCACACAGAGAAGCCTTCTCTAAAGCACACTGGCGCCTAAATTGTCATAGATAGATTCCAGGCTACCCAGTGTGTTCCAGAAGACCCCTGGGCATGGGGGTTAGGGATGAAAAAGTTTACAAATGTGCACTGTGTAGTGTCTTGTGGTGTTCTTGCTAGGAACGGGTAGTTCATGAACCCATGGACCATAAAATGGAATATGGTTTTTATTTTTTATTTTTATTTATTTATTTTTCTAGAATATGATTTTTAAACACATACTTATCTATCTCTTCAACAAACATTTATTGAGCTCTGGTCTGGGGGAACAGTGTATAAAATAATCTGTTGAGAAAGGGGTATGACTACAAAGGACCTGCACTGCAGTGTGATTAACACTGTTAAAAGACTAAGCAGAGGGTGTATTGAAGACATAGGAAAGCCTCCGTGTGGAAGCCCTGTTTCAGCAAAGTCTCAGGAATTTAGGCCTATAGAGCAGGGAAAACCTGGGAAGTGGGTCAGTGGAATACTGCACATTTATAGAACTCAAGTCAATCAAAATGAATGGAGGGAAGGGTGAGGTGAGGGAAGGCATTGATGCCATATAATATGGAGATACAAAGAGGAATAGTTCTAATCATGAAGGCCTTCTTTGCCATGTTAGGAAATTTTAATTTTATTTTTGGGCAACAGAGAAGCTTTGGGAGGGTTGGGAAAGAGCAAATAACAGGCCTATTGATATCCTAAGGGAAGTATGATAGAAACATAGATCATAAGACGGTGGCAGTGGAGTCAGAAGGAAATGCTGGTTTTTAGGAAAATCCGTAATAAGAGATCTTAGCAAGTGGTCAGGTATCAGAGTGAGAAGGATAAAGGCTCTGAGCTTGATCAGGTTTCTTAGAAGCAGATTCTGGCTTGGTCACCGTTGTACTATTCTCTAAGACTAAGAGCCTAGAGGGAGAGACATGCTGGGGGAAGGTGGGTAATGGCAAGGAAAAGAAAATGGTGAATCCCATTTCAGATATGTTGAGTTTGAGATGTGGCGGCCCATCTCAGTAAAGATGGCCAGCAGGCAGTTGGATATTCAGGTCAGGAGCTCAGGAGAGAGGTTTGGCTATGGACACAGATCCAGTTATCACCATGTGGATACGACTGCAGCCATGGGAAAAGTATGGGCCAACCAGGACCAGAGGATAGGGTCCAAGATGGGATCCTGAAGAACACTAACCTTTCAGGTCAAAGGAGGGAAACGTGACAGAGAGAGAAGCCACGGGGATAGGAGGAAAGCCAAGGATCATAGTATCATATAAGCCAAGGAAAGTGTGTCTCAAAAATAATAGAGTGAGAAAAAAAGAACAAACAAACATGAAGTGACTGAGAGGTTGAGTTTGTAACTATTAAAAAGTGTCAGTTGGATTTATTAACATCCCTGGAGAACATTTCTAGTGGATTATCAAAGACAGAAAACCAAGCTTCTATAGACAGAGGATAAGTGGGAAATGAGCAATTGACAATAGTAAGTATGGCCTTCTCTTTCAATAAGCTTGTCTGTGAATAGGAGGAAAGGCAGTGATTTCTAGGTGGGGTGGGGGGGATGGAGTTTAGGAGCTGGTGTGTTGCTTTTCAAATGGCAGATCTGCACACGTTTAAGTGCTCATGTGAGAGAATAATAGAAAGCCATGGGGCACCTAGGTGCCTCAGTCTGTTAAGCATCCAACTCTTGATTTCAGCTCAGGTCATGATCTCGTGGTTTCGTGAGTTTGAGCCCTGTGTAGGGCTCTGCGATGGCAACATGGAACTTGCTTGAGATTCTCTCTCCCCTTCTCTCTGCCACCCCCCTCATGCTGTCTCTGTCTTTCTCAAATCAATAAAGTTTTTAAAAAATTACATAAAAATAGAAAGCCAGAACTTGGAGAAATAGAAGGAATAGAACATAATTCTTAGTGCCAGACCTCTGAGAAGGTTGGGGTTGATGGAATCACACCATGGCTAGAAGAACGATTAGCCTGATGTGAAGACATTCCATTGTGACAGGTACAAAGCAGGCAGGAATCACTTCAACTCCAGGTAAGTTTATGAGTTCAGAGAGTTAAGAGAGTTTGATCCCAGTGCTTCTATGTATCTCTGTACTGTAGAGATGAAGTTATCTTCAGGGAGTAAGATGCAGAGGTGGTACAGAGCTTACACAGTGGAGAGGTTTTAATAGATGTGACTTGAGAAATACAAAAGGCAGCAGTAAAAGCCCAAGTGTGCTATGGGATCTTGATTCTTTGCTGTGGATATTAGCATCTGGGCCCAGAAGGAGTTTATCATCCATTTAGGTGAAAAAAGCACTACTTAACAATACACAGTGTTGAGCAGAAGGCAGGGAGGGGTGGATCCAGGAGGTGGGGGGGGGGAGGCACTGTGCCTCAGATAAGAGGGCACAACCCAAGGAAAGGCATGTAGAAGGGGAAGGACTAGATGGGCCTCCGAGAGCAATCAGGGATGCTAGCAAGGAAGACATTCTAGATGTCAGATGCAACCCTGAATGTCCATGACCTTGAATTCTGGGACCAGTTGGGAAGAGTGTTTCACTGGCAAAGCTTGAGATAGCAGGAGGTGAAGTGAGAAGGCAGGTTAAGGTTAGAGTGTATAGGACGTTGAATGCAAGCTAGATCTGTTATGTGTATAGTGGCTGACTCCATTCTGTTCACTGCTGTGTCTATAGACCCCTGATAGTAACTACACATAGTAAATGCTCACCCAAATACTTGTGAATGTCAGACAAAGGCGCAGATACTCTCTATATCTGTCAAAGTGACTGCTGGTACATGTACTAGGAGGTGATACATAGCTGTGCCTACCCTCCCAGGCATTTCAATCCTGTTTTCACCTTGCTTGCCCCATGACTAGGCTGTGTGAGGCAATAGATGAGCTCTGGCTTTTGAACCCAAGTCCTGGGTTCTAGAATCAGTTTTTCTAGCTGTGACACCTGGAACTCTGCTTACCAATATATGTCCAGGGTGTGGTCAGCACAGATGAAATAATCCAATTCAAAGATGATTGAGGTATAAGGTCTCATAGCACTCTATGTATCACTATAGATAAAGCACCTGGTAAGTGGTCCATTTAGCTGGACTTACTACTTCCTAGTTGCTTCCTGTTCCTTGTTTTTTAAATAGTCAGCAGAGGGGATGGGGGCCAAGAGATGCAAAAACTCCCTTCCTCACATCCTCATCCACGGCCTGGCCCTCATGGGAAGAAATAATGGCTGATACATAAGGTGACCATATGCCTCAGTTTATGTCTGATGTTCTGATGTAATTGATACTAGTGTCTCCTTTCACTCTTAAAAGTGTCCAAATTATATGATCTCCCTCCTATAGCCTGTATTGTGTTCACAGTTTCTGTGTTCCCTGGGAAAGCTTATGTTTGGAAATCATTGGCTTTAGTTGGGCACAGAGAGAACCAAGTCTGGCTTGGCAGGTTGACTAAATAACATGTTTATGCAACATATGTATGTCATTGGCCACAATCACTGCATCTTCTAGTTATACTGCCCACAGGGCAGAGAGAGGGAGCCCCATAGCCAGTATAGCAGAATGGGGAAGGTATTAAAGGGAGTTCTCATACCCTATACTCTCTTCCACTTGGCTATAATGCAGTGGGTCATAGTGTAAGCAAGATACTCAGAGCTGTCCTTGAAGGACTCTGTGTACAAGGGTTTGGGCCAGACTTCTTTGCCCTGGTTCTGCATTTTGAGAGATCAACTCCACCTGAGAAGCTCCTAGAAAGTTTTTAAAGTCTTTGCAATGTTACTGGTGCAGAGACAATATTTCATACCCCTGATCGAAACTTTTTTAATATCTGGAGTTTTCAGACACTCCATAAGTACCTCTACTATTACTCTACACTCACTGCCAATTTCATGAACCCAAAGTGGGTACTGGGGAAGATGGAAGTAGGGGAGGAAGGAAATAAAGGATGCAGGAATGAATGAAGGAAGATGGTTTTCTTTTACTGTAGGCAGGTAAGATTTTCCTCACGGCCTTGGGTGGATGAGAAGGTTGAGGGGATCAAGGGACAGGATCAGGGAAGAATAGGAGGTTAGAAATTACTCAGATGAAGTCTAATTAAAGTGCTCACCTAAGTCAGATTCACAAGGACTTACCCAGCATTTCCTCAGAATATAAAACAAGGTCCCTACCCTCAAGGAACTTACAGCGAAAATTCATGTCAGGCTATGATTAGTACAATGCTGGAATACAAAGAAAATAGCACAATAGTGGTTGTCAAACTTTCGTTTCCTCTGGAAGTCTGTTAAAAGACATTGTATGGCCCCAGAAACCTGGATTGGGGTGGCCTGAGAATGTGCAATTCTAACAAGGTTTGTGCTGAAGCTGTTTTTGGTGGTATGGGGGCCACACTTTGAGAACACGATCCTCTGAAGAGGATCTAGAGATTGACATGTCTCAATTTTATGTGGGAAGTTCTACAGAGGAGGCTACACTTGAAGTGGGCCTTGAAAGATAAATAAGATTTGGAATATCAGATTATGATAGCTGACAGTTATTGAGTGCTTACAATAAGCTGGATGCTGAGTCTAAATGCTCTACTTGCATTGTTCATTTACTCCTTAGAGATATGGGATGAAGTAGACGTAGATATGGTTATTGCCCCCAGAGGTACTGAGGGCACCCAGTGTGCTATGCCAGATCAAAATATTTAAGGGACATAGCATAGGAGATGTCACCAAGGGTTGCATAAGAGCCCCCAGCTGGAAATCCCCTCCTTCTACCCAGATCTCAGCTTCTTCTCCAGGCCCCCCAGTAGAAGCTGTGGGATGCCCAATCCTCTCCCTCCCCTAAAGTGTAGGTAATGGATATTTGTGGTCTTGGGTTTGATTTTCTAGCAGGGACTAGGACTGACATTTCTTCCTTATGACACAGCTAAGGAAGGCAGTAGGAGGTGCTTCTCCACCTTTCCCTGTGATGCAGTCAAGGTCGGGGTAGGGGGGTCATCCCTGACAGAGAGGGTGTCTGTGAAAATCACTGAGTGGTAAGGATGGCACGTTGGGGAGCCATGAGCCACTTAGCATCACTGGAACATGATGGGAAAGGAGGGACAGGAGCAACACTGTAGTCACCCTCAAGTCCCAGCATCTTTGAGTAGCACTACAGAGTACCCTTGCCAGGAGGTGTCACAGAAGTGGTAGGGACAGTAATGAGAGATTTGGGGCATCCATGGGCCATCCTTCAGAACCTCTGGGCTTTGGAGAGAGGTTAATTATCTCACTCTCAGAACCAGTGGGGGCAATAGGCTCCAGGAGAGCAGAGATTGCCTGAAGTTCACCAGAGGCTCCTTTGCAAGGTGTTAAGGCTGCAAGTTCACTGACAGGAACACTCCCTGGAAGAGGAAGCAGGAAAGTTGAGAAATCAGGGCAGAGGTGACACAGAAGTCAAAATTCCCCCAACCAGACACATCTAGTGGTACTGAGAGAAGATTAACTCAAGACACATGGAGGCTCATCAGGAATGGTCACAGGATTCCCATGTGCACACAGATCCCAAGAGACAGATTATGCCATTGAACACTCACAAACACACTGAGATATACATGGACAACTCCAAATCCCAAAAGCCACACTCCCTAAAGGACCAGGTTGAACTCTTCAAGCCTCTCTAGGTCATTTCTGGCATTCAGAGTCAGGAATCTGAGCTTGGCCCTCTGCCAGGGCTTCCCAGTTCCAATCCCTTTCTGAGTATCAAAACCTTGCAAGCATCTTCCCTGCCCATTAAGACATACTTACATATACTGGATACAGTCATTGGGTATAAAAGTCAGTCCGTGGTGGGGATGAAGGGGAAAGGTGAGGAGGAAGGGGAGCTTCTTTAGGACAAACACTCACATGCTTCCCCAACTTCAGCCACCCTCCATCCTTCTCTCATGCCTCCTCAGCTTCTGGAAGAGTCAATGCCTTATGTTGTAAGATCTTCCTCTTCTGTTCCCTAAATGGGGCTCTCCCAAGAGTCTTATAGGTGGAAAAGTCTTTCTACTATTCCTACTTCTTTCTACTCTGTCTTGTTACCTCCTGTTTCTTGTCACACCCTCCCGCCAACCATACTCATGAGCTCTACTTTTCCTCTGATTTTTTTAGGAACAATACTGCTTCTCACCTGGCCTCAGCCTCTGTTTACAGCTGGTTATGACGCGTGAAGTCATGGGTTGCTGGGAAATGTGGATTTGATTTCATCTCTGATTTGACTTTTTTTGATCTGAGCACTTTTAAAGAGTATATCTAGGTATAGAATAATTCACTCCGGCCCTTTCTCCTCTCTTATTTAACAAAGACATAAGTGGGAAGAACACCAGCTAGGAAGCCAGGAGGCCAAGTGCCTAGCCTTAACTCTGCTACTCTCTTGCTGTGTGGCCCAGAACAAATCATCCAACCTCTCTGGGCCTCAGTACTCAGTAGCCTCTTACTGTGGAACATTGAAGCAGCACCTCTGGGCATTACAAGCTTTTTCCCTTCTGTTGTTCTACCTATGATCTAGTACCAACTTGTTTCTTATCCTGATTGCCCTAGCCTCCTGCCCTCTGCCCTCTTAGGATGGGTTTCATGCATAAGTAATTAGATAGTTGTCTCTGTGATGCCATTGAAGGGGTCTTAAAGCCCTTTAACTGTTCAGGTGGCCCTTTCCCTTCCGCTGGCTCCTTGGATGAAATGGAGATAGTTCACCTGTTGTATTTTCCTATGACCAAGGAAGTTGGTTTAGAAAGTGAAGAGACCACAGTATGGAGCTGGGGATAAATGAAAGAGTTGGATTTTTGGTGAGGTGGTGCCACAAAGGCATTCCATAGAGTTAGAAATCCTGAGAGAACCTCAAACATCTCCCATCCAATTCAAGATGTAGGCTGTCTGATTTGCCAAAGTCTAACCAGGTTCTAGCTTTGGTACCTGGACCAGGGATGTCATGTAGCTAATGGTGTGTCACCACACTCCTTTCCTAAACCATGGTCCTCATTACTAATTTATTACAGATTCTTCCCTACTGAACCTAAACTTGACCTCACAATACTTTAGGCAGCCACAGAGATGGCAAATAGGCAAAACCTGTTTCAGTCGCCATCTGAGGCTCAGTTCTGACCATCAGTCATTCAAAGACAGACCTAACTTCAAACCCACCCTTCCAGGAAGTGCCCCACTCAGTGTGCACTCTAGGGTGGTAAGGTTTTGGCAGGAAGGGGTGGATGTTTGTCTCTGGCATTCTGGCCTCCGAAGTCCTAACTGGTCCTCAGCTCCTTATGTCTGATCAGGTGAGATGGGAAGGAGCCTAAGAAATTTCCCAGCCCTCCTCTGGATACCTGACCGAATCTCTCATTTAAGATCTGAGCCACTGTTTTTTAGATGCTTCCCCCTTTACCTAGAAGAGAAGTGACTTTCTTCACTGGGTGCTGCCCAGCTCACATGGGCCCTTGTGCCTAGTGGCACCTGAGTCATGAATGTGGATGAGGCTTGCCTTCTGCTTTCTCATGTGGGAGCAGCTGCTGCACTAAAAGCAGCAGGGTTAAATTTGCATGAGCTTTGCATGTAACTGTGGCTTTATTTTTGGAAGAGAGAAGGGCAAGTTGGGATTGGTGGGTAATCATGTTCCTGAGGAGAAATGTCAATCATCACTGCTAAGACACAAGCTGCCCACCAGGATGGGGGAAGGCTCAGCCACAGCTGAATATTGACGACCTGCACGCAAAAGGCTGCCAGGCAGAATGGCTTCTGATTCCTCCTGAGCAGTGGGAAGCAGAATTGCTTCCGATTGTTCACCCTGATGAAGTGACTCAGCCTGCCAGTGATTTCCCTTTCACTTTCTGCCTTTCCACAGACCCAAGTGCACCTAATTGAGAGCTGCGTGGGCTCTGCTCCCAACCCTCAAGCAACATGCTCCCCCTCAGACCTCAGCCTCTCCTCATGCTGCCCACACTCCCTCACCCTCTTTCTCCTTCATTCTCGCCTCCTTTTCATTCACCCATTCACTCAGAAAATATGTACTGAGCTTTGCACATGGAGCCCTCCAGGCGTTGGCAAACCAAACTTCAGCAGGTTAACAGACTGAGATGATTAATCTGCCCCAGCCCTGGCCCCAACCCCAGCCCCTGACCCCCATCTAGAGCAGCAAATGGGAGGAGAGGTCAAGGACAGGAATACAAACATTGGAATTCTAGATAAGGAAAGTTGTATCAGGCAATGTACTAGGGGGAGGAACAGAAGGTCAGGAGGAGAGTCATCTTGAAAGGGGAGTCAATTAACTCTGGGCATGTGTCCCATTTAGCCCCAGAGAGACCTCTGCTGGGGAGCTGGCTAGGGGCCCACCCACCAGCCTGGTGCAGCCAGGATCCCCCTCCCTGCCCCCACCCCCAGCTGGCAGATGCCATGGGGCTGCTCTCACATCTCTGTAAGCCCCAGCTGCCCTTTGGGAGGCAGAAGGTAGGTCTAGCTGCTGCAAGTCCCCATGAATCCAGCCCTGCCTGCCATAGAGAGATGGGGGTGGGAGTGAGGCCCCTAAAGGCCTGCTTTAAAAAATTTTTTTCTTTTAATTTGAGTGTAGTTCACACACAATGTTTCATTAGTTTCAGGTGTACAATATAGTGATTCGACAGTTTATACTTACCCAAGTATAACTGCCTTGTGTCACCATACACTGCTATCACAGTATCATTGACTATTTTCCTTATGCTGTGCCTTTTATTCCCATGCCTTATTCATTCCATAACTGGAATGAAGCCTATATCTGCCTCTTACTTCACCCACTTTTGCCCATCCTCCCATCTCTCTCCCCTCTGGCAATTTTCAGTTTGTTCTCTGTATTTTTGAGTAAAACCTGCTCTTTTAACTTCAAGATGTGTAAGGATCTAGTTCTAGCATTTTTCCACACCGACTTATCATTTCACAAGCACTTGGTTTAAATTCATCCCATGTGTACCATTCTGCTTACTAGGGCCAAGCATTATCATATATGTGATTTCATTTAATCCTGTGAATACCTGCTCTGTGAGGTAGGTATCAGCTGCCGTGCTTATCTGACACATAAAGAGATAGAGATGCTGGAAGATTAAATCTCATGCTGGGTGACAAAACATATCCATCAATCTGTGAACCTTTATTGAGGGCCTAGTGTGATAATGCAGGTTGAATACACCACCATGTAGGGGGCCTAATGAATGGTACCTGATGGTTATTCCTATGGACCCACAACTGTGCAGACATAGGTGCTGTCTTTGGGGAGTTTGATTAAAGGAGCAAACAAGTTACAGCAGGTAAGGACAGAAAGTGAATTGTGTGTCCCAAAACTTGGGTGAAGCAGAACTAGAATTAGAACTCCACTTCCCTAACTTCCCACCAAGATCTTGCCATTATAGGACTCTCCCCAAAGAATAGCAGGTCTGTGTACTTTGGGACTATCAAGACCATGCAGACAGAGAAGCAGTGGGGAAGACTATGAAGACAATGCCAGAAATGGGGTAACCTAATAGCTTAGGCAGTGTTTTCTGTCAGGGTGTCTGGTGCATGGGGAGGGGGTGAGGTGTGGGTGGTTAGCTCAGGCCACTATAACAAAATACTACAGACTGGAGGGCTTAAAACAGACACTTATTTCTCACACTTCTGGAGAGTGTGAAGTTCAGGATCAAGGCACTGGCAGATTTGGTCTCTGGGAAGAGCTCTCTTCCTGGCTTGCAGATGGCCACCTTCTTGTATCTTCCCATGGCAGGAAGTGAAAGGAAAATAAAGGGGGAGAGAGATTGAGAGAGTGTGTGTGTGTGAGAGAGAGAATGAACAGTGAGAACTTTCTGGTCGCTTCTTGTAAAGACACTAATCCCATCATGAGGGCCTTATCCTCAAGCTCATCTAAGCCTACTAATGTTATAATTACCTCCTAATAGTGTCAGTCACATTGGGGGTTAGGGCTTCAAGATACAATTTTTGTGGGGGCACAAACCTTCAATCCATAACAGGTAGATATAGGGTAAGAACCTTTATCTCACTTCTATACAAAAGAAAAAAAATTTAAGAACACTCGTGTGCTGGAGGTAGAGAGCAGTGGCTCTAATTCAGCAAACTCCTGCCCGTCCCTCCTGTGTTTCCAGTTAAACCAATACTGCTTTTTAGACTCTTTATTTAGGTGTATTTGTCTTGTCTTTCAACCAGATCCTTAAAAACAGACACTGCCTTATATTTCTGTGTCTTGGCCAAAAACTTTGGACAGGACTTGGCAGGGAGGGGAGGGGGTGTGTGAAGGAGAGGGTAAATTTACTCTGCCCCAAGTGACCATTTGACTCAAAGTCTAAGAGATGGAAATTTGGATTGAAACCAGATTTGGATTCTAGTCTATCATAGACTTGGCTTCCTATCTACCTGTTGTGGGACCTCAGTGTATGTTGTATGTCCTCCCTGTGCCTCATCTTCCCTTCCGCAAGCTCGCTCAATAAATCCCTATGTTCCCTGTAAGCTGATTTTATTAAGAGTGTACTGACTACCTTCTTTGTCTTTAGCACTGTGCTCAATACTATAGGGGATACAAAGAAGCTTCAGCTCCATCCTTGCCTTCAAGAAGGTTTAAAGATAATTGGAGAGATAACTGTTCATCTCTGAAAGATTAAATGCTGTAGGAGCTGTCATTGGGCCTTAAGGACTGAGTGCCTAGTGAGCCAAGCACTGAACTGTAACTGTGGGCCCAGCAGAGAGGCTTCTGGTGGTCTGCAGGTCTCCCTGTAGGGTCACACTAGCCAGACCTGGCAGAGGACCATATTCTTCCTTTGAAAGGAAGCTAGGTTTCACTACCAAATCAATTTCCTTGTGAGAGGCCTTGTCCCTTTTCTTTTCAGCACCCAACATGATGCTTGACATTTTGTCTACCTTGAGGGACAATGTAAATGAATAATAATGTGAAGTTCTCCAAGCTCCATAGGTGGAATAGAACATGAGGATGCAAAGATCCTCATGATTCTCAAAATTCAAAGTTAACTTAGACTGGTGATACCTCACCAGAAGGAAGGAGGCAGCTGGAGGCAGAGCTCTGGTACCAGCCTGGCTGGTCAGCAACCCTATCCGTGGTTGGAGCCCATACAGAGCCCGCAGTGGCTTCCTCTGTCTTCTCAGTCACTCTGCCCACTGAGTGATCATCTCTAAAGGGTACAGCATTGCCACCCCACAGGAAGGAATCCCATTTGTATCAGGCAGCTTTACATACACACATACACTCCCGATAAACCCTCTTTACATGTGTGGAACACATAGAGTTCCACCCTGATCTGGAAAATGGAACCCAGTTGGCCCTATTCTACTGATAAAATGGAAAGGATGCAATTTTGAGTCCAGGACTCAGGATGTGACCTGGGCAAGGCCCTTCTCTACTCTGGGCTTCCATGTAGCCATATGTAGTAAAGGAGTTGAGGTAAAGAATCTCTGAGGCCCTGTTATTTCCAGCATTATGGAATTTTGACCATTGAAGATGCTGCCCTTATTGTGCATAATGCCTCAGAGCAGGGAGGCCTTCCATCACTTGCAGCAGAACAATCTCTCTGTTTGGTCAAAGCTCCTTTACTCCACCCTGTCACAGAGTTTCTGCTTCTTGCTTCTGCTCTGCCAGTGGCCCTATCATTAATGACAAAAAGGCACCCCTCCCCCAGCCCAGTATAATAGGTGAGTGTGATTTGGGGTCTCTGTCCCACTCTTACTGCCCTCTTGTGATGTATTAACCAACAAGCGTCTCGGATATCACCTCTCCTAAAAACTAGACATCTAAGACTCAAAACTAATCCTAGAAAAATTCCCACCCATGTGAAGAAGTAGTTACATATAAAAGGGTTTTAGCAACAAAATGAAAACATCTGAGTACAGAGTGATGAATGAAATGTAGTGGGATACTACTGCACAGCAGGTCAGAGAAGGAACATGAACTGATCCCAAATATAAAATGTTGGATAAAATAATCAAGGTGCAGAATGATAATACAATAGCACACTGTTTATATAAAGTAATAGAAACAAAGCAATGCATATAGAATTCTTGTGTGTAAAACATGTTTAATGATTAAAAAAAGGGTCCACACAAAATTCATGATAGGGTTTCCTCCTGGAGAGAAAGATATAAGAGAGAGGAGAAAGGGATTTCAACTTTGAGATGTTTTATTTTTAAAATAAATAGCATTTTGGCAATTGTCAATTCTGTGCAAGTTACATTGTCTATTTTTATAGTATTTCCATATTTTTAAAATAAATTAAAATTAAATAAAAAAAGAGAGCTCTAATAGTGGCATGTCAGGTACCAGAGCAAGCAAGGGTGAAATACCTTGCCTGGAGGGAGCCTGTTCATCACAATCTAGGTGGCTAGCCCCTCCAACTGCCTGCTGCCTTTCACCTTATGACCCTCTTTGAAGTATGTTCAAAGTCTGTCCAAGTCTTAGGAAATAGAGTTGCAGGAGCCTGGAGTCTGAGCATAGAAGGGTGGGGTGGAGGAGGTGCACACAGGTGATGCAACACAATTTCTCTACTTTGATTTCCTCTTCTTCCTCCCACCGCTCTAGCCCCTCAAGGGAAGCAGGGAGTCATTAGGTAAGTCAGTAATCTAAGATCAAGCTATTTGTTCCTCCCCAGGGACCCCAGCAAGCACTGGGCTTTGGCTTCTCAAGGGGAGGGTGCCAGGCAGAGTGCAGAGAGGCCCCACAGCAGGGCAGTGGGTTCCTGCTGGACCTCCCTGTGGGACCACTCCCTGGGCAGTGACTGGGAGGAGATGAGAGATGGAGGGATGGAAAGAGGGAAAGAAGATGGGAGTGGGAAGGAAAACAACCCTCTGGAGGCTGAACATTGCTGATCTTGTGAGCGAACTCTCCAGAATGGGTGAGAGAGGGAGAGGAGGAGGATGGGCATAGATCCTCACTCTCCCCAGGCCAGAAGTCTGGATTCCTGTGGGCAAGGCCAGAACTGCTTTTCCCCATGGTTTGAGATGGGAAGGTGAGAAGTGCTATTTCTCCCCTTCCTGACTCTAAAAGACCCCCTTTCTGCTCCATGTCTCTATCTCCATATTCCATAAAGGTGATCAGAGAAATGTGTCACTCTGGCATGAGTCCTGGTTTCCTTTGGGAAGGAGAGGGCAAAATGGAGTGAGGGAAGGGGCAGCCATTCTGGGAGTGGAAGCAGCTCAAAATGGTGTGTTTCCCAGTATTTCCAGTTCTGTTGCAGCAGCCATACTGGGGGCAGTCAGTTAGGGGAGGGAAGAGGACTGGTACTGGGGAGAAGTCTCCTGAATTCCCTAGGGCCAAATTCTGAGAAATAGGCACTAGGGGGTCCTTTTCTACCAGCTGTTTTTGACTGTTTTGTTTGTCTGTTTGTTTTCTTTTCCTTCTCTTAAACCTGATATCTAATTCTTGCTTGACTCTTTCTAGAAAGTCAGTAAGAGGTCATGCAGGAGAAAATCTATAACGTGCTTAGTGAGAGGTTCTATGGCTCCTTTATTTTTCCTCTCCTGTCCGTCTTCTCTCTTTCTTTCCCTTTCTTGAATCTCCATGGTCTGTGTGATTGCTTATTTTCACTGCAAGCACATATAGTACTCCAGGCCAGGAAGGTTTTGTTTCCCAGTAATACAAATGTGCCCCTTTGCCTTGTCCTTCCTGTGGGCAGAGGTAGCAAGTCTGGCAGGAGTGGGTGGGTAGGAAGACCTAGGGTTTGGGAACTAGGATGGATCCACATTTCTGTGATGCTCTCTCCAAGTTGAAAACTGAACAAGCCTAGACACTTAAAGGTAATTAGTTCAGCTTCAAGTGGATCTGGGGATAATCTCAAATTTCAAAACTCCTCTGTATGTCAAGACCTAGGAAGTGAAGAACAGAGGATCTGGAGCTACAGGACAGGAATAAACTCAGAGGACCAGAGGCCACCATCCTAATCCCACTCCTCTCCTGTGCTCCCTGCCATCACTTGTCTTCTTCCTCTCAATCCTCTAGAGCCTAGCAACAGTGCTTGTGCATCAGAGGTGATCCAGACGGCTTCTCAGGTGAACCAGGAAACTTACCTGTCTCTAAAACCTTATTGTCATCTGCCAAAGGGAAACAAAACTATAGCTAGAGGCCATGGACCTTGATTTCTATTTCAGGCTTTCTTCCATCCCTGGAAACTTACTTTGCCATCCTAACATCTCTGAGCCTTACCTACAGTTCCCCTGAGCATTGTGCTGTTGCAAGGAGATCATGGAGTTTGGGTATAGGTTCAAGTCCTAGCCTGGCCACATCGTGTGGCCAATGCCTCACTTCCTCATTTTTGTTCTAAGCTATAGATTTGAAGTCTTAGCTTTCATAGAGCTTATATTCCTGTGGAGATGCACATAATAAGCAAAAAATAAGATTATTACAAGTTAAGCAATTGTTATGAAGGAAATAAACAGGCTGGAATAGTAGAGAGTAATGGGGGACATGAATTTTTTTTTCTGGCATAACCATAGAAAGCCACATTGCAGAGGTAATATTTGAATTGAGAACTGAAGGATGAGAAGGATCGGCGTGAAGAGGTAAGGAAAGAGAATTGTCAGCAGAGGCAGCAGCAGGTGTGAAAGCTCCTGAGTGGGAAAAGGCTTGGTGTGTTCACCAACAGAGGAGAGATAAGTCTGGCTATACTTGTGAATGTGAGCAAGGAGAGAACAGGGTGAGATAAGATTGGAGCAGTAGGCAAAAACCAAGCCCTGCCCACTGCCTTATTCTGGGAACAATTAGAATCCTTGAAGGGTTTCCATCAGGAAGCATGACACTGACATTTCAGATGCTTGGGAAGAACAGACTGGGGAAAGACAAAGGTGGAGGTGGTCGACCTGAGAGGGAATGGTAGTGGAGCAAGAGAGACATAAATCGATTCATGTAGTTGTCTGCCCAATATTATAGTTATACTCCAACTATGTTATATGCTTCTTAAGAACACCACCCTCATCTTGGCCCTCTGTTGATCACACACACACACACACACACACACACACACACACACACACACACACACACACGTCTGCAGAACACTGACCATGTGCCAAGCACTGCACTTGACTTGTTAGTTTGCTTCATCCTCATATTGGTCCTGTGAAATAGTTATTGTTTCCATTTTATAAGCAAAGAAACCTCAGAGAGGTTAATTTTGAAATCCATATCTGTCTGATGCCCTAGCCAACTGTCATATCTCTACAACATTGTATATATAAATGTTCATAAATGTGTACTGGGTGGGTAAAAACCAAGTTACCCATTGCCCAAGTAGTATAATGTGCAGAGTGCAGGAGAGTCTTTGGGCCAAAAATAGCTTTCCTACATATGGACAACTTCTTAGGATCTGAAGGCCCAGCTGAGCAAGAAATGGATGATGTGGGGGATGAAAAACACATTTTGTCATTGTCAGCTATTAAATTAACAGAGGAATTCTGTATTCCTAAGTAATGCTATGGGGATTGGGATGCAGGAAAGTTGCATCTGAAATGGAGAGCACTAGTTCTGGAAAATGAGGTGAGGGCACTGAAGATAACATAGGGGTGATGAATGCTGGAGAGATCAATGATAAATAACAGTGAAAATACCTACCAGTTATGGAGTGCCTGTTATGTACTGGGCATTCAGTAGACATACCATACCTATTACATTATTTTGGTGCTCATAAACTTCTCATAACAATCCTATCAGGTAGGCATAATTGTATTTCCTTGATTCTAAAAGGCTATCAATTTAATAATAAGCTTTTCAAAGAAAACATAGATTACACATACACCATGATGTTTTGTTGTGTTAGGCTTCACTCATGGAATATAGAATGTATTTATTCATAACCTAACTATTTTATAATTCAGGATAACAATGCAAGTTTGAGTTCAAGCCTTCATATCCAGAGTCTGAAGAGTCTTCTCTATATTTTTGGTGTAGATACTCAGTAGTGAGATTACTAGAATTTGCATTCCTGTTACTTTTAAAAACATTTTAAGTGTGTTTCAGAATCACTTTGCAAAACTAAAGGCACCTCTCAACGTTTGGGAGTACAATTATTTCCCTCCTTTTTCTCTCCTGAACCCTCTCCTATAAGGTCTTTCTTTCTACCCCTCCACCCAAACTGCTCTCATCAAGGTCAGTGACAATGTACCTCCACCTGGCCAGATCCATTGACCAGCACAGTCATCATTGGCAGCACTTGACACCATGAAACACTTTCTTTCTTAGATCTCCTCTATCAGCCAGAGCCTTCTCAGTTTCTCTTCCTCATTCTTCCTCACCTTCCTGACCTCCATTAACCATCCTCAGACTTCCCTTATCTTCCTGCCTTTACTTCTGTAGTGATGTCACCTAGTCACCTAGCTGGCTTCTAGAACAAACAATTTTTACATGGAAATCTGTAGCTCCTCACCCATCCTGCTTCGTACCCTACAGCACTCTTTGGATGTCTAATTTGCTCTGCAAGCTTAATGTCTTAAACCAAAGTCCTACTTTCCACCCCATCTCATCCTAAACTGACTCTTTTTGTAGTCTTTTGTACCTCAATAAGTGGCAGCTTATGTCCTCTAGTTGCCTGTATAAAAACATTGAAGACCGTGTCTGGATGGTTCAGTCAGTCAAGCATCTGACTTTGGCTCAAGTCATAATATCACAGTTTGTGAGTTCAAGCCCCACGTTGGGCTCTGTGCTGACAGCTCAGAGCCCGGAGCCTGCTCTGGATTCTGCATCTACCTCTCTTTCTGCCCCTCCCTTGCTCGCAATCTGTCTGTCTGTCTCTCTCTCTTTGTCTCTCTCAAAAAATAAATAAACATTAAAAAACAAAACATTGAAGTTATCCTTAATGCCTCTCTTTCTCTAATTCCCTGCATCCAGTTTGGTAGCAAATCCTATAAGCTCAACTTTAAAATTACACCTATGATTTCTAGATGAATGGATCAAGAAGATGTGATTTATCTATACACTGGAATACTACATGGCAATGAGAAAGAATGAAATCTGGCCATTTGTAGCAACATGGGTAGAACTTGAGGGTGTTATGCTGAGCGAAATAAGTCAGGCAGAGAAAGACAGATACCATATGTTTTCACTTATAAGTGGAACAGGAGAAACTTAACAGAGGACCATGGGGGAGGAGAAGGGGAAAAAATAGTTAGGGAGAGGGAGGGAGGCAAAACATGAGAGACTCTTGAATACCAAGAACAAACTTAGGGCTGATGGGGGTGATGGGCATGGAGGAGGGCACTTCTTGGGATGAGCACTGGGTGTCATATGGAAATCAACTTGACAACAAACTATAAAAAAATAAATTACAAAAAAATTTTAAATAATAAAAAAATAAAATTACACCTAAAGTCTAATCCACTGAAATGTTAGTCACTCAGCTAATGTAACTGCCCGCCACTTCCTCCAGGGCAGTCAGAAGCACTGTCTCCACCCTGTAGCCAGAGTGACCCTCCACAGCCTAAGTCAGATCCAGTAATAAGCTGCTCAGAGCCATGCAGGTACTCCTCATCTCAATCAGAGTAGAAGCCCAAGCCCTGGGGCCAATCGGGCTCTATGTTTCTTGGCACCTGCTAGTTCTCTAACTTCTGCCTATCGTACACCCCACATTGCTAACTATCCTCCAGCCAGACTAGTCTCCTGGTTGGTCTCACATATGCCAAGTACAATCCACCACAGGGACTTAGGGCTTTTGCTCTTGGAGCTTCTGAGCTTCTCTTTCCCCCAGATTTCCACATGGCTGCTCCCTCGTTTTCTTGATGTTTCTTCAAGCAGTACCCCAACAAAGAGGCCTCCCTTGTGCCACCTGTATAAAATAATGACCTCCCAGAATTCTGTGCTGCTCACTCTGTTTTATTCCCACCCACCCCCCTCCAGCACATATATCCCTAAGGATAGTAAATATCAATTTGTTGCTGGCCTGTCCAAACTACACTGAACACAAGCCCCATGAGTGTGGGGATAATAGCCATGTTAGTCATTACTGTATCCCAAGACTTAGAGAAGGGCCATCCCAAAGGAAGGTCTCACTGAATGTTTGTTGAATTAGTAGACAAAGGAAGAATGAACAGAAGAGTTCAGTAACAGAGTCAAGGCTGAGCTTTCATTAGGAGAAGGATACATTTCTCTACTGCTCAGATCTGGCCATCAAAGCACCTCCTCTCCAAGTCACCATTGAGGACTGTGCCATGGCTTGCTCATCTCAGGCTGACTTCTACCTCTTGTCCCCTTCCAGGTCTACAGCTCTCCCAGGTTCCGTGAGGCTTCTGCTATGACCGCAGCTTCTTCTTGGTACCAGGACTGCCCCTCACTGCCACAGCCACACCAGATCCCCACTCTGCCCTGTCTGTCTTTGACCCCGAGTCAGCATGGGTAGCGTCAGTAGCCTCATTTCTGGCCACAGCTTCCATGGCAAGCACTGCCGGGCTTCACGGTATAAGCTGGGCAAGTCCTCCCATCTTAAGAAGCTCAATCGATATTCAGATGGGCTGCTGAGATTTGGCTTCTCCCAGGACTCAGGCCATGGAAAGTCCAGCTCCAAAATGGGAAAGAGTGAAGACTTCTTCTACATCAAGGTCAGCCAGAAAGCCCGGGGCTCCCATCACCCAGATTACACTGCACTGTCTAGTGGGGACATAGGCGGCCAGGCTGGGGTGGACTTTGGCCAGTCCACCCCACCCAAGCTTATGCCCTTCTCCAGTCAGCTAGAAATGGTAAGCAAGGGTCTCTGGTAAGGGCGGGTGGGTTGGAAAAGCAACAGGGAGCAAAATGGGGGTGAAGAGAGTGGGGGCAAGTATGGGAATAGAGGCAGTGATACGAACATTTAAACCTCCAAGAAGCCAAGCAGTAGTGGTGAAGGTGGAAGTGCTCAGTCACACCACAGAGATCAAAGGCTGGACGAGGGAATCAAAGTATTGGTCATTCCCCTAAACTAGAAGTCTTGAGTAAGCCCTTATGCAAAGAACAAAAGGGAAATGAAAGCCTTTCTGAGCTCTACTGGAATGTAACTGAATTGTCAAAACAGGACCAACAGCAGCATTTTCAAGTACATGGCAAGGAGAGGGAGGTTTATTATCATCTGGAAGAGTCAATGGAGAGTCCACTTGGAGAGAGCTAGCAGCTTTGCTGCTAGCAGACTCCTGGAGGTGGGCCTTTCTTTCACTTGCTGCTGTCATGGTGCAGCAGCTCCTCACTCAACCTGACCTTGAAAACGTCTTCAGCTGGATAAAAGCTGAGTTTGTTCTCATCAATTTGACAAGGTCAAAAGAGCCCTACATACTCAGAAATCCAGCCCTTATGCCAGGGCTCTCATAGGTCCAACCAGTAGACCTTAAAACAATTGTTCTAGTTAATCACCTGCCCCCACTTGGAAGGATGAATCCATAGCTTTTGTATTCTAGGAAATGACTGGCTTAGTTTGCATTGAACTTTAAGCTTGTCAGATTTAAAGGGCTTATAGACTGCAATGTATTCTCCCAATGAAAGTCACAGTTTTAAGCAAAGGATTGTTATTGCAAGTAGTCTACCCAGCCCTTCAATACTGGGCCCAGCCGGTATGCTTGCTTCTGGCCTACTGGAAGGGGCAGTGAAGGTGAAGAAGGGATTGACCTCTGGTAAGGACATCATAATTTTTGAGGCTAATGCACTTATCCTATACCACACAGAGACCCAAAGCCAGAGCCCTGGGCTAGGGATCTGATTCAGGCAACCAAAAGATGTTATTCATCATCTCACAAGGGCTGGGACAAGTTCATGACACGTTGGTAGCTTATAAAACAAAGTACCTCAGTGATCCTTAAGGACATCCCCTAGCCACAAAGGAATTCCTCCTTCTTGAGAGAGACTTACCATATTCAGCTGCTTCACAGCAACAGGCAAAATTGCCTATGGTTATTACCAAAGAGGATGCCATGTGCCCAGCACACGTACCCAGCAAGGGAGGGGGAGGTGAGAGGGGAGTTGAAGGAAGACATGGAATCTATATGGTTGTTTTCCTCACCAGGGGTCAGAGAAAGGTGCAGCGAGGCCCACGGCGTTCAAGCCTGTGCTGCCACGGTCAGGAGCCATCCTCCACTCATCCCCTGAGAGCACCAGCCGCCAGCTGCACCCTGCCCCTCCAGACAAGCCCAAGGAACAGGAGCCTAAGCCCAGCCTGTGCTCTGGGGCTCTGTCTGATTCTGGCCGGAACTCCATGTCCAGCCTGCCCACACACAGCACCAGCAGCAGCTACCAGTTGGACCCACTGGTTACACCAGTGGGGCCCACCAGCCGTTTTGGGGGCTCAGCCCACAATATCACCCAGGGCATCATCCTCCAGGACAGCAACATGATGAGTCTGAAGGCTCTGTCTTTCTCTGATGGGGGTAGCAAGCTGGCGCACCCCAGCAAGGCGGACAAGGCTTCCTCATGCATCCGGTCGCCCATTTCCACAGACGAGTGCAGTATCCAGGAGCTTGAGCAGAAGCTGCTGGAGAGGGAGGGAGCACTCCAGAAGCTGCAGCGTAGCCTTGAGGAGAAGGAGCTGGCCTCCAGCCAGGCGTATGAAGAGCGGCAGTGGCGCTGCAAGGAGGAGCTGGATGCCCTGGAGCAGAAGTGCAGTGGCAAGTTGAAGCAAGCCTCACAGAAGAGCCAGCGCACGCAGCAGGTGTTGCACCTCCAGGTGCTCCAGCTCCAGCAAGAGAAAAGGCAGCTACGGCAGGAGCTTGAGAGCCTCATGAAGGAGCAGGACCTGCTAGAGACCAAGCTCAGGTCCTATGAGAAGGAGAAGACCAGCTTTGCCCCTGCACTAGAAGAGACCCAGTGGGAGGTGAGGCTTACGGTGTGGGCTTGGGGTGGTCAGCTATTTGATGCCAGTCACCACTTGTCCTCCAGGTTCTAGCCCATGGCATGTGTACACAGATTGCCCAGGCAAAGTGAGCCGGAGTGCCAGCCTTGTGGCCCAAACAAGGGGCTCCGTGGTGAACCATGCTGGGGATAAAATTAGTGTGAGCTTCCTCCTGTCTCCCGCCTCGGGGCCTCAGGGCCTCCAGAACTGAATTTGCTAACTGAGTCATTGACTGAGGAGGCGGAACTGAGAGAACAGAGGCCTCACTGGGCTATCTGAGGGCCAACCCACTTCATGTGCCTTCAGAAAGCTCAAAAGAAACACAAGCCGTGCCTGAGCCTGAGTTCGTGCTGGTTCAAGCGGCCATAAGAGAGCAGACTTTGTTATTTTTGAGAAAAGGAACCCCACCCACTAGTAAGAGTGACCTCATTTGTGGGCAGGTGCCACTGACAGAATGGGCCATTCTGCACAGAACTGTAAGTGGGGATTCTATTTGGTGGGCGGTAATGGAAACATAGAAGAGCAAGAGAAGAGCACACCATACCTGGAAATGAGGCATCTGGACCTGGCTTAACTGGAGAACCAGCTTAACCCCCACATTCTGCTCTCCAGAAAGTAGCTTTTCTCAGCTGAAGAGCCTCTCAAGGTGGCACTGGGGCATGGAGGGGTGTGGGCATGGTGGTTCTGTTATTCTCCCCAGTCAAAGACTCCTACCCTGGAAAGGAACCGAGGAAGCATTGTGTCTGGTTAGACCAGTGCCACCTCAGGAAGGGGTAACGCATCCTTGGCAACATAGGCACCTGTTTGCACTGGAGCTTTCTGTACTTATTCTAGAAATTAGAGTCACAAATGTTATCAGGAGTAGAGAGGAAAAGGATCCTTTCTATGGAAGAGATGAATGGGGGGACCTGACAGGTGAGAAGGGAAAATCACTTATTTGCCAGGCTTCCTACAGAGGAAAGGATGGTGGCCATGGGAACAGTGCCTTTCCTCTTTCTCACTGATGATGGCACAGCAGACCACCGCAGCCATCATTTCTCAGCCAGGGCTCAGAGACACTTTGGGGCACCTCAGAGATATAAGCTTGCCCTGGTGCTAGGCATCCATTCTTATTTGTCCAGTTACCAGGTAAGCTAGAGATCACTGTTACCTCATTCCCAGATTGTCCAGTCAGGCTAGACAGTAAAACAATAAATAAAATAAATATTTATAATAACACATAAATATATTGCAAACATATTTAGAATAATAATAATTTATCAAGTGTTTATTAAGTGCCAAACCCTAGGTTTAATCCTTACAATAACCCTATGAAGTAGGTACTGTTACTAATCCTTAATTTAGTTAAGGAAACTGACAGCACAGAGACAGGTTATAGTAGCAAACGGCTAGTTAAATGACTTGCCCAAGGTTACCACATAATAGATATCAGAGCCAGGATTTGATCTTAATAGTTTGGCTCCACAATTCATGTTTTTAATCACTACTCCATATTGTTTACTAATGTATATCACCAAGATCAGCCAATCTTATCATACATATGTGGTTGATTCAGGATTCAAAGACAAGCCCATGCCTCAAACATGACTCTATGCTGCTCTTTCCACGAAACAAATACAGGCTTTGCCTTAGAAAGGCATCCCTGGTCCCACACAAGCATTGTGGGTGAGGTTATGCATTGCTTCATAAGTGGTTCATGACAGCAAGGGGTTGGGGGTTCCTACTGTGAGAGAAGTGAGGAAAAATTAAGGTGACTTCTGGTCTTGTTCCAAGAATCCATTCTGTAGAGGCCTGGGCCCTGACCTTCATTCTGTCCAGCTTTCCCACAGGCCAGCAGGAAACATTCTTGTGACACAGCCAGCCAGACTGGTCTTGGTCTTCTTGTGAGCCACACATGACTCCAGATGACCAAGACCCCAGAGACACATGGGTCTGAATTAGTGCCTTTGGTTTTGCTGGCTGCTCTTGGCCAACTTTGGAGGGGAGTAAGAATAAAAATGGTGGAGGGGTCAGGCAGGGGGAGAACATAGTAGCTCAGCATTTGGCAGATCTGAATTGGACACTGTCTCTGAGGCAGGCGTGTTGCTGGTTATTGGCATGTAGCAGTTAATGCCTGAAAATAGGCTTTATCCCGGTAGGGAGGGAGAGGAGCTGGTTTGCACAAGGGTGAGGTCAGAAGATGTGGGCACAGACGTGAATGACAGAGGTCTGACAGACATGGAAATCAAGATCATTGATATTAAGTGTGGATGATGGAGCTACAAGTAGTGGGCATTGATTCACACACAACCATGGGTTTGAGTACAGATTGAAATTTAGATTCTAATATGGGGATGAGACAGGCATGTGAACAGACTAAGACTACAGAATGACAGAAACCTTAGAGAGGGTCTTGGCTTCACGGGTCACCCAGACAGTCATGCTTGGGAACTCTCTTAAGACACCATGTCAGGCCCAGCCTAATTCTTTAGGCAGTTAAGATGTTACTTCTCCCGGGGCGCCTGGGTGGCTTGGTCGGTTAAGCGTCCGACTTTTGCTTAGGTCATGATCTTGCGGTTCGTGGGTTCGAGCCCCGCGTCGGGCTCTGTGCTGACTGCCAGCTCAGAGCCTGGAGCCTGTTTCAGTCTGTGTCTCCCTCTCTCTCTGACCCTCCCCTGCTCACGCTCTCTCTCTCTCTCTCTTCTAGAAATAAATAAAAATATTAAAAAAAAAAAAATGTTATTTCTCCCAGATAAGGACCTCTTATATCTTAGCACTTTCTCTTCTCCCCCACCCAACCCTCGGCAGGTGTGCCAGAAGTCAGGTGAAATCTCTCTCCTGAAACAGCAGCTGAAGGAGTCCCAGACAGAAATCAACACCAAGGCTAGTGAGATCCTCAGTCTGAAGGCGCAGCTGAAGGACACACGGGGCAAACTGGAGGGCATGGAGCTGAAGACTCAGGATTTGGAGAGTGCTCTGCGCACCAAGGGCCTGGAGCTAGAGGTCTGTGAGAATGAGCTACAGCGCAAGAAAAATGAATCCGAGCTCCTCCGAGAGAAGGTGAACCTGCTGGAGCAGGAGCTGCTGGAGCTGCGGGCCCAAGCTGCCTTGCAGCGGGAAGCTGTGTCTCTGGGGCCAGGGCTAGGGCCGGGGCCTGGGACTACCTTCTCTGAGGACATCCCCGCCCTGCAGCGGGAGTTGGAGCGGTTGCGTGCAGAGCTGAAGGAGGAGCGGCAAGGCCACGACCAGATGTCCTCAGGTTTCCAGCATGAGCGGCTGGTGTGGAAGGAGGAGAAGGAAAAGGTGATCCAGTACCAGAAGCAGCTACAGCAGAGCTACCTGGCCATGTACCAGCGGAATCAGCGCCTGGAGAAGGCCCTGCAGCAACTGGCCCATGGGGACGGTGCAGGGGAAGCCTTTGAAATTGACCTTGAAGGGGCCGACATCCCCTATGAGGACATCATAGCCACTGAGATCTGAAGGGGCCTCCTGGGAGGAGGAGAGTCTGGGACCTAGCATTGGGATGCAGGGGTACAGAGTCTGTCAAGGAGGGCTCCTCTCCCCACTGCCCTGCTCAGTAACTCAGGTCTCTGGGAGAAGCCTTCCCCAAGGCACAGACCCGGGACTGAGCAGGGGAGGAGAGAGAAGGAGAAGGACTGCTACATGACCTTTCCAACCCTTGCCCACATTCCAGCATTTACCATCCCTGCAGCCCATCAGACCTCTAGCTTTCCCAAGAGATGGGTCCAGGGATCTCCATCATTTGGTTAAGAGATCCTAAACCTTACTCTTTGTTTAAAAATATTTAGACACTCTCCCAGGAATGATGGTGACTGCCATACTGGCCAATGGCCACCCCATAACAGAAACTCCCTTCTGCGTGTTCCCACAACTGCTTTTCTACCCCTGGACACATTGAGATGCCTTGTGAATAGAAATAAGCCATCTGTGACCATAAGCCTGGGAGTCTGACCTGGTTATATCCTGAGCTATTTTCCTCTGGTCTCAGAGTTGTAGGGGTTTTCGTGGGGGATGGGGAACCTTGCTTAGCAACATCAGAGCTAGCCCAATTCTGGAAAACCACAGAAAGGAGGGGAAATCTGGGGGAGCGAGGAATGACTAGGCTCAACAAAGCCCAGAGGAGGTCAGAGGAGAAGCCAAGTAGTAATGGCCAGACCCTGCTGGGCCCTGCTAACTGGAGGTGAGCAGCCTTGGACAACTGGTAGCCTTTGACTTCAGTGGGCATTCTTCTTACAGCCATTGACACTGACGCCCTGGGAGGAGGAGATTAAAGGCACCTGACATGGAGTGGGGGTAGCTGTGACTTTCCCTTTGTCCCAGGGAGAGCCTCCGGATCTTTTGTCATGGGGCAAGAGAGAGCAGTTTCCCCACCTTGTTTAAGTTGGCCAGTGGCTACTCTGAACTTTTTTCTTCTCAAAAAATCCAGCCTTAACTGGATCCAGAATAACTTATGTACAACTAAAATGGTGCAGGGATGATCTGATATTTCCCCCCCTTTACTGGTGGCTCAATTTAGTGGCACACCCTTTACCCTTTGCATTTCCAGTTCTAAAGTCAGATAAGAGTCCTTGTAGGTCAGGAGCAATCCCCAGAGCCCCAGGCAAGGAGAAGAGGCACAAATACAGCCTTAATGAACAAGCCCCAGGGCCACCGTTAGCCTCCCTCCACCTGGGCCCCATAGGAGCCCCCAGCTGTAAAGAATCCAGAGAGCTTCAGCTTGCTGGGGGCTGGGCCAGTGCCTGGGGTGGGGGGAGTTTCTCTTCTGAAGACGTGCAGAGCTAGGGGAAGAGAGAATGGTGGAGTTTCTCAGTTGCTTGGTTCAGAGAAAAAAAAATTTTTTTGGTCTTCTCTCGTCTTTTTTTCTTTCTTGTCTTTTCAGAAACAAGCCAGATCTAGCAGGCAGCCAGAACTGTTCCATGTTCTATTTTTGACTCAAGCTACAGCTGCTGTTCTTTCTTAGGACAGCCAAGCCTTGCTGGATTCCTGAGCTTCATGCCTGCTTGCTGAGAGGGGTTCACTGAGGTAGGAGGGATGAGAGAGTCTGGGTATTTAGCAATCTGAGACCAAACTCCCTGGTTCTGCCTCGATGACCACAGTCCTTACAGGACCCAGAGTAGGAGAGGGAGCTGCTTTTCATAACCCTCTCCCCACCCCAACTCCAACCCCTATTCCTCCAGACCCACCACATTCTTTCTCTGAGTCTGGACTGAGGGCAGGGCCACCTTCCCTGCAATTGGCTCTGCCTTCTGGTCCCTGAGGTTAAGCTGTTCCTGTCCTGCTGCCTTCACGTGACAGAGGAACTTTTCTGGAATTCCAAGCAATTACTCTTAGTCATAGGCTAGATTTAAACCTGAGATGGATAGGCTAAAAGCCTCCTTCCTGCCTGAAGGGCAGTATTCTCCATTGGGTACAGTGCAGACCCTCAAGTCAAAGATATCCCATTCCCTAAGCCACACTATTAGAAAGTGGGACAGAGATGATAAAGTATCCCCCAAACTGAGAAGGCACTTTGAGACCAGAAAACAAAGCAGGTAACTCCATTCAGTTTACACAGGGTTTTATTCAGGGTAATGTACTGACAGGGAGAATTGGGTGGGGGATCCAGGCGCTCTACACAGCTATTCTCCAGCGAGGTCTGGACCTTAGTCCATAGGTTTTATAGAGCTAGGGGACACACAGAAGGGCATTATAGTAAGATCAAAGGGTTTGCATGCACCTAATTGACAGCTAACCTTTAATTAGACCTTGTGGCACCACCTGTGCATCAGGAAGAGGAAAGACTGTTCTCTCTAACAGATTCATGGGAGGCCAAAACAAGCCTCCCCAATCCCAGCCTTGGAAGGCATTTCTGAGGTATGTATGTTAATCTCTGAGGGGCCCTGAACACGTAGCCCTAAGAGAGGTCATCAAGCGAACACGAACAGGATGGAAGGCCACAGATGGAGTCTGTATTGTCAGCACTCCTACTCACAGCCCTCATTCCCTCTATTTTCACCAGCCTGTGCCTTGTTTGAGTCCTTTTCCCCAGTGAGATTGCCATGAGATAAAGGGGCTGCCGTTTCTTCCCCAGGCTGGAGATGCCCCACCACTCCCCACCCCCAAAGAGCAGCCAAAAGCCCAGTGCCCTGCCCTCAAGACCTTGCCTGAGAAGAGGTGGGTGCTAAGCCAGGGGAGGGGGCTCAGGGGCAAGGTCTGCACTCCACCATGGTTTGACGCTGCCCTGCACTCTGCATCCTGACCTAAAGCCAAACCATGGATGCCCTCCCTGGGCTGCCACCAGCCCAAGGCCCCAGAGTAGCCCAAAGCGGCACCACAGTGCAACAGCGTCCTGTAACATAGCGACCTCACTGTCACGTGGTTTTTCTTCCCTTCCCTATGGAAAAACATCCCTACTATTCCCGGACCATGCCACACTCAGCCTCTCCGGAAGGAGGCTCTAAGCAACAGAGGCTGAGCAGGGATTGGGAAGTCAGAGGACAGGAACTTCAGAGCAGACGGCCGGGCCCAGGGCCAGCCGGCAGGAGCTGGCTGCCCTTCTCTCTGAATACTCCTGCTGCCATGCTTGCTCATTCCGTCAGATCCACTGGCTCTGCTCTTCCGAAAGATGCCTGGCCTGAAAATGCTGTGGCTGCCTACAAAGAGAGAGCAAGCAGCATCCAGCGCCACTTCACCAAGAAGGAAACACTGCCTCTGGACCTTGCAATGACCAGACTCTCTCTGAGTTCCCCCTGGGGTTATTATCTCTTCTGGCCGCTGCGTCTTCAGGTAACCCCTGCTGGGTGCACGCTGGCTCCCACAGGCACTGAGCTCTACAGAGACCAGGGAAGGCTAGCTCTCCCCTGAGAAGCGCTTGCTGAGCCTCTGTTCCTTGCCCTGCTCTTGCTTCTGCCCAGGGGAAGGCAGGCTGGGCTGCTGGAGCAGCAGCTTTGGGAGAGGGCTTTCCCTATGGGTCCCAAATTCTCCGGAGCCAGAGCTGCCATGGCAGGAAGCTGGGCACCCCGCTCAGTGGATGCTTCCCTTGCCTCTTGTGTGGACAGTCTTGTGCTGAGTCCACAGGCAGAGCTGGAACCTCCAGCCAAGGCTTGCTTTGGACAGACTGGCATTTGGAAGAATATGCACATAGTTATTTTTCTCTAGGTTGTTTCTTGGTTGGTTGGTTGGTTTTGCTTTTGTTTTATTTTTGATGCCCAAAAATGGCCATGTAAACTATTTCTGATAATTTTATGTTTCTATTTATGAATAAAGAATGCCATTTCTCATGCCCTCCAGAACCATTTTTGTCTCCTCAAACTACCCTGCTTCTCCAGGCTGTGGCATGGCAGCTCCTTGGGGCCTCTCCATGTGGAACAGGAAAGATGATGTCTCAACCTGCCAGTGAAAGAGGTGCAAACAGCTTTGATGAGGGCAGGGTTGGCTGGCGGGAAAGCACAGGCCTTGGGATCACGTGTACTTCTGGCCGGTCTCTACTACTCTCCAACCCTGTGGCTTTATCTATGCATGGACCCTGGACTGACCCTGAGGAAGAAAGAGGAAACTAAGGGACATGGTTGTCTGCAAGGCACAGGATCCTCTCCAAAAGAGAACCCCTCCCCCAACCCCAACCTTAGGCCTTCCCTCCCTCACGCTCTAGCTGCTCACCTCACCAGCCAATTCCTTGGCCTGTATTGAATCCAGCCTCTTTGGCAGCAGACCAGGATGGCTCTTGTTGCCACTACCTCAGAGCCTCCCAGCTTGGAAGATGCAGTCACCACAGTGGCCATCTGTCCAGCCTTCTCCGGGCCAACCTGCTTCGTTCACTTTGACAAGCTGCTCTGGACTCAAATCCTACACTCAATGGGCTTCTACTCAGGGGGCGGGAGACAGAAGGGACACGTAAAAAGAAAGCTGAAAACACAAGGCAGCTTGTGGAACACATGAGGGGTAGATGGCAATGCCTCAGGGGTGGGATATGTCAGGGTGTCTGGGAAAGAAGGCAGGCAGGACAGTGCCTGGAGAGCAAGCAGGGGACAGAAGAGGCACCGGCAGGAAGCGAAAGACAAAGCCCATCCCAGGATAGGTGTTCGCACCTGCCCGTCTATACAGGTGGCGGAAGCAGCACTGGAGGTTGGAGAAGCAGGAGGCCAGGATGCATGGACCTCTAAAGCCAAGGAAGGTCAGGCAGCTGCGAAGTGACCCAGCCAGGACGGGAGCCTACATCCGTGTAATTTCAATGCCCAGTACTGGGACAGAGCGGTCATCTCAGGCCTGGGGTAATGCTTCCTGTTTTTCCTCCTTGACGTGGCTCATGGTGGGTAGGCTGTTGCATTGGTGACGCCCACTGCAACGTGTCTTCCCCTAATCACACCCTGGGGTGGCCCCTCCACTTTAGTTCTGGCAGGCCCTGGGACTGACTTTAACCAATTAAAGAAGTGATGCCCTATCCATTCCAGCCTAAGCTTCAAACGTAGCCTGATCTTGGAAGCTTCCAATTTTATATTCCTGGGGGCCCTGGGCTGCGAGGCAAAAAGCCCCTCTGGGATGCTGGATAGATCCCATGGAGCAGGAGGAATCCTGTTGTCCCAGCTAGGCTCCAAGTACACCTGATCCAGCAGACCCCCTTTGAACAGGGATTTGCTTCCCCCATCCTGCCTTTCCAGAATCCTGGCCTCAGGACCATGAGCACATTAAATGGCAGTGTTTTTAAGCCACTAAATTCATGGTGATTTCTTATGTGGCATAGAAATAGATAGCCGGACATTCTCTGGTAACCCTGTTACTTGCTGCATCAACAAGCCTCTCTCCAATGGGCTAGAAGTAATAGAAAAGCAGGACTCCTGGAAAGGTGTGGGGCCATGGCAAAGACTGCTTTAGCTGTGGGAGGGGCAGCAAAGTAGAGAACAAAGCTTTCCTGCCCGTCTTCCCCTGGAGTGTTCTTGAGGACACAAGCCTTTTCTTAACTACTCTTATTAACTACTCAAATCTACTTATTATTCTAGACAAAAACGAAACAAAAGGGAAACGAGAGTGAGATGGAAAGAAAAAAAGAGAGGGGCTCCTCCTCTCCAAAGAACAAGCAGCTGGAGCCTCAGCCTGGCCAGCACTAAGAGCATAGTCTCAGGGTCCTCATCAAACCAGGAACAGAGTGTGCGCACTTGTGCCTATGAGGTGGAAGGCAGAGCGGCCACTGTCTCCAGCCAGCCTCTGCAGCAGATGCTTGCTGAATTATATGAAGAAGGTCACACTGGCTCCAAACTTCTCCCCAACCCAGGCATCACAAGTCCTGAAATATCACTAATTCATTCATTCATGTGAACATACATATATTTATTCAACACACATTTATTGAGCTTCTACTTTATGCCAAGTTCTGTTCTAGATATCAGAAATACAGAAGTGAACAAAAATAGTGAAGGGTCTTTCTCCTTATGGAGCTTATACTCTGGAAGTAAATCAGATAATTTTCAGCTCAGAAAAGTTCCATGAAGGAAATTAACAGGGTGATATAAGCCAGCTGGGCATTGGAGAGGCAGCATGGGGAAATGCGTATAGGGAAAGGAAAGTTGGAGAACCAAAATGTCCTCTTATGTCAACATTTTGAGAGACTGGGCCAGTCATCATCCTTTCCTAACTTTGTACTCCCATGCCCACCCCAGCTCCCTCTTCTGGGAATCGCTCCTTTCCTGGGGGCCTCCACAGACACCTTCTTAACAGGGGACTTAAAGTACTTCACCCACCTCGCCTTCTCTCTTACTGCCCCAAACACCTCCTACAACAGCCCCAAGCAGCCTATCGCCTCACCTTCCTCTCCCTTAGAAACGGTTCCTCCCATCACTTCCAGTGAAGACCACTGAACAGCCTGAAACATCAAACATTGTCCTTCCACACATGAAAATTAAAAAAGAAATTTTGGGTTGGGGCACCTAGGTTGCTCAGTCTGTTGAGTGTCCGACTTCAGCTCAGGTCATGATCCAGCCTATGGGTCCGAGGCCCGTATTGGGCTCTGTGCTAACAGCTTGGAGCCTGGAGCCTGCTTTGGATTCTGTGTCCCCCTCTTTCTCTGCCCCTGCCCTACTTGCACTCTGTCTTTCTCTCTTTCAAAAATAAACATTTAAAAATTTTTTTCAAACGAGAAAATTTTGGGAAATGACACAATCTTTATATATCCCTGCCAAGTTTAAAGCTTCAATCAATTTATCCTTATGCACATTTTTAAACTTGTTTTTGGTGGGGGGGGGGGATCTGCTTTGCTGGGGTTCCAAGCAGAAGTTTATTCCAGATTGTTCCCCCAAGATATCTTTCTTCTACCAATCTCTCCTTACAGTTTGGAGCTGTCCTTGATGCACTGCTTTCCCATCATCCTCTCTATCCAATCAGATCCTAGATCCTGTAGAATCTACCCTTTAAAAAATTTTTTTTAATGTTTATTTTTGAGAGAGTACACACGAGTGCAGGAGGAGCAGAGAGAGGAGACAGAGAATTCAAAGTGGGCTCCATGCCATCAGTGCAAACCTCACATGGGGCTCAAACCCACAACCTACAAAACATGATCTGAGCCAAAGTCGGAAACTCAACTGACTGATCCACCCAGGCACCCCTGTAGAATCTATTCCTTAAAGTTCTCCCCTCGATCCTCTTTTCTTCATGCATCTACTGTCCCAGCTAAGGTCACCAAAAGTCCCAGAGTGCCTAAGACATCTTAGACATCTGGTGCTTCTGGGTGGCTCAGTCGGTTAAGCGTGCAACTTCGGCTCAGGTCATGATCTCACTGTTCGTGGGTTCGAGCCTTGCATTGGGCTCTGTGCTGACAGCTAGCTCAGAGCCTGGAGCCTGTTTCAGATTCTGTACCTCCCTCCTCTCTCTGACCCTCCCCTGCTCACGCTGTCTCTCTCAGAAATAAATAAAACATTAAGAAAAAAAAAAGACATCTTAGACATCTAATTCCAACTACTTCACTTTTACAGATGACTAAAGAGAGACCCAGAGAGAAGAGAGGACATCCTCAGGGTCACACAGCTAGTGAGTGATAGAGCTAGTCACATTGACAATATAATAACCCCACTGGTTTCTTTCCCCCCACTCTGATCCATTAATCATTTGTGATACAAGATACGGACTTATCGCTGCTCCCTACCACCCCGCACAGTGCTTCTCTCACCATGCCTCTCCTTTGTTCCAAACCTTCAGGGGCTCCCTCCTGACCTTCAAATAAAGTTAAATCTCCTTAGCTGGCTTCAAGTTTTTCCACTTTATGGTTCTAACACCCACTTTGGCAAACCTAAAGCACATTCCCTAAAACATTACTTCTGCCATCAGTACGACCTCAATAAACACCAAGATATCCTTCTTTTCAGTTATGAGAAAAACCAGTGTTCTGTTGCCCAGCCCTGTGTTCTACCCTGAGACCTGGCCACAGGAACCTCAGTGGGGTGCAGTGTGGCAAGGGATCGAGTGCCCAATATGCAGAATCAGAGCTGAGTTCATCTCCCAACTACACCACTGCTGAGCTAATGACATTGGATAAGTTACTTAACCTCCCTGTGCTCCAGACGGTTGTTTTTAACAAATGGTATTATTATAACAAATAATACCATTATTATTATTTGTTAATATAATGTCAATGATTCCAGCTATGCTGAACTACACTGGTGCCCAAGACTCTAAGAGCCTCAGCAAAACCCCACCCCTTGGGGAACAGCTGACTGTCTCCCCCACCCTCAGCTTTTCTCCCCAGCTCTGAACTCCAGAAGGCTGGCTTATGGGACAAAACCCCTAGGAGAGACAGAGGGTACAACTTGGAGAAGAAAGGAACAAAGAGGGATTTGCTAGGGGTTGTGGGGGAGCAGGTCTGGGCTGGAGCCAGTCTGTGACACGGACCAAAACCCCATAGGTTAAAATCCTATTCACCATCTCGTTAAGTGCAGTCTCTCCTTGCACAAAGCACCAGCCCCAGCTCCAGCACACACTTATGCACACACCCTAAGTCCACATTGTATTCTCCCTTCAGCACCCACCACCCCCTACTGCCTCAATAATGGCTGAGTTGTAAGTAGACTTACGACAGCTTTTGAAATCAGTGACAGGTGAGACAAATTAAATTCCTTACACCAAAAGTAACAGGATGGTTTGAGCTGTCAAGACCCATCACCTGCTGACACTCTCTCTTGGGCAGTAGGGGCCCAGAGCCAGGAGGTACACAATAGCATGAGTGCTCAAGGTCCAAGGTTACCTCTTGATCAGTTCTTCCAGGCAAGAAGACAGGGCAAGATGGGAGGTGAGGACAAGTGGGACGTTGCCCCTGCTAAGCAGAAGGGAAGTTAACCTTTACGGGGCTGGGGTCTAGATGGCTTCTCAAGCTGGCATCTGCATTTACTGCCTACAACCGTGCATTTTACATATGATAGAGCTGTGGCCCCCAGTGTGTGGGGCGTAACTGTGGCCACAACACAACCTCTCACTTTAACATTAGGCTGCTGCTTCTTTCTACCTCTGTTGTAGCCCCTGGATCCAACTGTCCTGCCTAGTCATTAAAGGTTGTATTCTGAGCTGCTGTTCCCTACTGTCTCACATACTTAAAGAGGCCCCACCGTCCCCTGAATGCAGGCCCCTTCCATCAGAGTCCTGAAATTCCACTGTTAGAAATGCACCTCTTTGGACTGAGCTTTCAGAAGTATGAATATCACAGGAGAGGTGTCACTTGAGTAAATGAATGTCTGAAGCATTTCCAGATTTGGGGTGGAGGGGAAGGTGGGTGTAGGTACAGCAAGGCAGCAGGCCTAAGTAGACAAATGTCACTTCAAGGTCACCTTGCTTTTCTCCTCCACTGCCCATCAGAGTGGCCCAAGGTCTGTAGGGCCACTCATTCTCCTGAAAATGCCAGTCTGAGCAGTGAGCTTGGCCTGCTCTGTCCCCAGGTTTGGTCACTACCAGACTGCAGGGTCAGCCTAGGTGGAGCCTCACGACAATCCACCCAAGCCCTTCATGTATAGACAGGGAGTCCGAGGGAACCCTGTCCATTCCAGGAAAGAAACAAGAAGGGGGCTGAGCACACCCTCCAGTCCCACCAGCCTCCTGTACCGGCTTCCCTGGCTCTGCCCCTGTGGAAGCAAATGCTTTCCAGGGAAATTCTGGCTCAGGCTCTCATTTGACTTGGCCTCAAAAACTGTACTTAGAAAGTGGGAGGGTCCACGGTGATGCCAACTGGCCAGCTCCAAGGGAGAGTTGGCATCACAGAAAGACACAGCTACAGGAGAATCAAAGTAAAACCCCCCAGCCCAAAGCTTTGGTTTCTCCAATCTTATTACCACCTCTCTCCTCCTGTTTCCTGAACCCAAGAAAAGCAAAATGTTCTTAGGTTCAATTTCATACTGCCATCTTTAAAATAGTTTGGTAGGGTATTTTTCTACTTACTGATTCTCAAATGGCACAACTATATCAGAAAAGGAAAAAGCCTATGAAGGTCATTTGCTTTTCTTACACACATACACGTATACATACACATATGCATAGACATATACATACACATAGAAAACCAATAAAAAATACGGTGCTCCTTTTCTCTAGTTTCTGGATGTTTTTTAAGTTGATGTTGACATTTAGGACTTGATGTGTGTGTGTGTGTGTGTGTGTGTGTGTGTGTGTGTGTGTGTGTGTTAATACCATGTTCCTTCCTTTCCCTTCTCCCCCTTCTCCCCGTACCCTTATTATGCCCCTCGCCCCACAACGCAGCACCACCAACAAAAGCATTATAGATGGCGTGATATCCATCTTAGTTCTAGCTGTCCCAGCCTCCAAGTCCTCATGGATGGCATCAAGACCAAGCCAAGAGTCCGGGTAAAGCTGAAATAAGGGCTACATTCACAACTCCCTTCTTCGTGATTCCAAAATAAAATTGTATAGATGTTCAGTAATGCTTACTGCCAAGAACCAAACTTGTTTATGGACTTGGACAAATTACAAAGGAGAGAAGGAACATTTGTTAAGTATCTCCAGTGTGCCTAGCTGACACACATTTTTAAGGATCCCTGGATGTCTCCAGCAATTCTCCAATGGTGGAACTTTAGGCGCATGCAGGGCAGCTGGTGCAGCCAGACCAGGGTTAGGATTGGTAAGGGAAGGAGGTCTAAGGAGGGCTGTGCTGTGTTGTGTTGTTCTGTGCATTGCACAGAGCCAGCTTGCCAGTTCACCTGTAGTTAACCTCTGAGCAGTGGCCCCACAAGGTGGCCCAGCAGCACCTCTGCCACAGTGGGTACGGCCTGGATGGGGAGTCAGACTTCCCATGGGTCTCCATTGCCAGTTCCCCCAAATGACCTTGAGCAAATGCCTTAACTCCAAGGCTTCCTGTACCCATATGGCCCTGGTGATCTGGAGAGTATGTGGAAAGTCTCTCACCCTTCGACTGCCTGGTAAAGCCATCCCAGGGAGTAAATGGCAGAGGAAGTAGACATTTCCAGACTATTGTGCTCTACACAGAGGAAAGGAAAAAGGTGTGGAGACCAATGGCTGTGACAGTGGGGAGGGTGGCCTGGGGAGAGCTGAGGGCTCTCCACTCAACAGCCTAATTAGGCAAGTAGAAATCATTAAGGCTGCGTCAGCATCCTAGAAAGAAGGCTGGGGCAGGCCTGGGCTGGGGATGGATCTCCTACTTTGTGTCACAAAAAGGTCAGGCACAATAACCGTCCCTCATTTCTCTCAGAGCCATAGAGATGAGGGAGCCCAGCAGCTCTGAACCCTGTGGGGAAAAGCACGTTGGCTTATGTGGCTTTGGGTCCATGTCTCACAGGAGCCATGGCAATTGTGATGTATGCTATCCCCATTTCACAGGCACACTGAATGATGGGGACACTGCAGAGGTCGCCCTCATGGCTAATGACCTTTGGAACAACACTTTCTCCTGGTTCCCCTTTGATCGTCTCTCTCCCTTATTTGCTCTAATCTGCATCTCCTGAGCTTATCCAACCTGGCTTCCATTCCCTGGGATGCTGATGGCCAAAGTTTCTGAAAGGAAACTTTGATGAGGGCTGTTCCATGGTCCTAAGGGGGCCTGGGTTGTGGGTGGGGATGCCATTTCCCCTATCCCTTGGATCCCACCATCCTTCCCTCTGACATGTTAGGTCACTGACTGCCATGGGTGGGGTGGGTTGAGGGGTCTTACAGTAGATGTCATTTACAGATGGCACAGCCCCTCACACCCCAGGTCAGCAGTGCTGTTACTGCCCCATTTTCTTTTCTTTTCTTTATTTATTTTTTTAAAAAAAATTTTAATGTTTATTTATTTATTTATTTATTTATTTCTAGGAGAGAAAGACAGCGCGAGCAGGGGAGGGTCAGAGAGAGAGGAAGACACAGAATCTGAAGCAGGCTCCAGGCTCTGAGCCGGCAGTCAGCACAGAGCCCGACGCAGGGCTCGAACCCATGAACCGCGAGATCATGACCTAAGCAAAAGTTGGACGCTTAACCGACTAAGCCACCCAGGCGCCCCTACTGCCCCATTTTCTAGAGGCCATAAGGAGACAGCCATTTTTCATCAGCAGGGCCTGATGAAAGGTCATCAGAATTCTAATGAAAGGTCATCAGAAATGACCTCAGGGTCCGTGCTCTGGGCCAGGACAGGCCTTGTTATTGCTGCCTCCCCACTGTTCATGAGCCTGGAAGGAGTCTAAACACACCTTCCTTCATAGTTTCCTCTAGACTGTAAGCTCCTTGAGAGTGCTAATACCTTTCAAGTCCCAACCACACCCCCTCCCCCATAAGAGAGGAAGCCCATGAGCGCTTACTGAGCAGAGAAGGAGCAGGGAAAGAGGGGGAGGCAGCTTCTGCACTCAGGGCCACTGTTGTTAGGCTGAGACCCACACAGCAATAATCAGGAGGCTGACTTTACAGACAGCTGGGGTAGGGGGCATCCTGGGAAGGGAAAGATTGATCTGTCTCTTCTTTCCATTTCATCATGTGGTTTCAGGGTCCTGGTCACACCTTAATTCGCATGGGGCTTAGTCATGGTGGTGGGGGTGTGGAGGTGGCACCAGGGCTGGTCTCCTATAGCCACAAAAGACTGCTCTGAGCTTATAGGAAGGTCCTTGAAAAACTATGCCAGGAAGAGTGGTGTGTGAACAGCAGAGGCCCCACAACTTCAACTTCAGCCCCCAGGGAGTCCAGAAAGTCCTGGTAGCTCTCCAGCTTGTTTCCTCCTTAGTTAAACAGTTATAATGCCACCCACCTTTTAGGGGTCTATTACTGTATTAGGGCTGCCTAACAAGCACCCCAAACTGCATGTCCTAAAAGAAAGGAAATTTATTTTCTCACAGTTCTGGAGGCCAGAAGGTCGAAATCAAGGTGTCAGCAAGGCTTTGCTCTGAAGCCTCCAGGGGAGGACTCTTCCTTTTTTCTTCCAGCCTCTGCTGGCCCCAGGTGTTCCTTAGCTTGAGGCAGCATCACACCAATCTCTGCTGGCATCTTCCCGCAGCCTCCTCCCCTGTGCTTTCCTGTCTGCACATGTCACTTTCCCTGTCTCTCTCCTCTTCTTTAAGAACACCAGTCATATTGGATTAGGGGTTACCTCACCACAACTAATTACATCTGCAATGATCCTATTTCCAAATAAGGTCACATTCTAAGGTACTGGGGGTTAGGACATTAGGACGTCAATATATCTCTTTGGGGGACACAATCCGACCTATAACGAGGGGTGTTGGGGGGACTGATATCAAAAGGCATTAATACGGGACTGGGGGGAGGAGGGGATAGCTAACCACCAGAGCCCCTCATGCCTAGCGCAGACTGAAACAGCCCCCCATCAAGGAGAGCTCCAAGACAGAGGAGGGTCCTGGGGAGTGTCTAGCTAGTGCGCTTTACCGCCGGGTGTTGTTTAAAACCGCCCTCCTGTTAGGAAGGGGGTGGGCCCCAATGGGTAACTCACTCAAAGCAACTTGATTTTCCCCAGAATAGACCCAGGTCCCAAGAGTGGGGAACTGGGGCCTGTCGCCCTTTGAAGTGCAAATGCCGCCCCCTCAGTGCAGCCCCCGCCCTGAATAATCAGTGCCTAGCATCTGCCACCGCCGGTTCTGCCCCCGCCGGAAGTGCGCCCCGCCAGCTGCTCCTGCGCTCCTCGGTGCCCCACTGGCTGAAGTCAGGTGGCTGGAAGGATCAGCCCCCAGGCAGTCCGGGTAATCACCACTTAGTGGGAGAGGGAATTAAGAAAACAGCATTTAATGTGCTGGGCGGCAGCTGCGGTCCTGTTTCACCATTTGCTTAGATACCTGCTGTTCTCGCCGGACTGTGGTGATGGGGGAGGGGAGGAAGGGCGCTAGGGGCTCTTTGTTTAACCGGCAGCTTACTTCCAGGCAACCTTGGGGACATAGGAGCTACTTTATAAGAAGGGGACAGGGTATTGGGTGGTTTTGATAAGAATCAGTGAGTGAACTTGGCGATAAGAAGGCCCGGAGGCCCCGCTGGCAGAAGGGGCACTCTAGGGACACCATTTGACTCCACCTCAAACCCTGGGGGCCCAAGTCAGCACCCAAGACAAGGCAGGGATTGGCTCCAAAAGGCAGGGACTAGGAATCCGTGCAAATATGGTGACCGTTGTTGGTATTCAGCTTCTTTGGAGTTTGGTCAAGGTAGCTATTGTGAACCTCAGTTTTCTCATCTGTAAAAGAGGAATCAATGTCTACTGATCGATCATGAGCAAGCATATATGACACAGCGCCCATCAATAATAACCTTTAACAGGCTTTTTCCCCCTAGGATCCAGGGGGCCTCAGGAAAGGCTTAAGTCCCAGCACCACTGTTGCAGGATTCTTTACCTCAAAACCCGGGGTTCCTTGTCTTGCCGTTTGGAAGAATAAAGAGGTGGACACAATGAGCAGCGGGTGAAGGTTATTAGAGTATAAAATCAGAAAGCAAGAAGAGTAGGAAAGCTCTCCTTACAGAGAGGGTACCTTTGAAAGTGAACACCCACGACTGCAGGTAAGGGTGCTTGTTTTATAAGGTTCTGCTCAGCACCCCTTCCATTCCCCCTCGTTCTTTCTCAGCTCCTACTCTTACTGGCTGGATAACTCTAGGTGCTGGAATGTCCATTCCTGATTGGCTTGACTCCATCGTGTGAGGAGTCAGCCTGGTCATATGTCCTTCTTATAAGTTTTATGGTTTACTTTTTTTATCTAGGTATTTTGATTGTCAAATTTCTGAGGGGAACCTGAGCGGGAGTAGATGGTGTCTGTTACGTTCTGAAGAGGGACTTTATGCCTGAAGATTTTGCTGTAGTCGAACGCTTCCAGCATTGTTCTAAAAATATGTGTTTTTCCCCCGCCCAGGGGCCTCAGGTCCTAACCTTTCCTTCTCTGCCTATTTTTTTTTAAATATTTTTATTTTATTTCTAGGATAGAGAGAGACAGCGTGAGCAGGGGAGGGTCAGAGAGAGAGGGAGACACAGACTGAAACAGGCTCCAGGCTCTGAGCTGGCAGTCAGCACAGAGCCCGACGCGGGGCTCGAACCCACGAACCGCGAGATCATGACCTAAGCGAAAGTCGGACGCTTAACCGACTAAGCCACCCAGGCACCCCCCTTCTCTGCCTATTTTATCCTATCTTTCCCTATTATACCACCCCTGGAAGGTGGGCTAAACAAAGTGTGAGTAAAATGTGAGGCAGTATAGGTCTCGGGCTTGATGCTGAGACATGCAGGAGACATGATTATTCCCTTCCTTCTTTCTCCTACCATCCCCTTCATCTGTTCCTTCTCCACCCTGGTCACTTTACTACTTGGCAGGGTCACTTGCCTCTTTCAGGGTCATGGTGCACATCTGTCTTGGCTGAGGTTAACAGGGCATGGTCCCCTAACAGCTCCCGACCTGGCACTATCTGAAATGCAGAGCCCACCCAGTATTTGATGATCAAACCATGAGCAGTAGTGAGTGTCTGGGGCTTGTGGTCTAAGGACCCAGCCAGAGCTGGGAACAGGGCTCCCTCTCTTGGGCTTTCCAACTGCTGCCTAGGGCTGGGCCAAGGCTGCCTTCTGAGAACTTTTTCTTGGGGAAGGGCACCCTCTCTTGGAGGGGACAGGGCTGTGCCACTAAAACTCTCTGTAGCCTGTAAAGTCTTCCTGGAGCTGATTGATATGTGCTCTTGTGCCTTCCTGGGCCCCTCAGGAGCCACAGGATCCTGTCTTGCCTCGAGGCTATGAGGAGTCCATAGTCATTGCCACCTCTGTCCACTGAGACCTGGTCCTCAGTGAGTATCACTAGCAGAGATGAGAGGTCTTTTTGGTCAGTGGGGTAGTTGGACCTCCCTGGTCCCACTCAGATGCCCCCATGGCAGCTTTCTTGAGATTTCTCTGCTGTGGTGGTGGGTGGGGAGAGAAGGCAGATTCACTGTGCTTTGCTATTTTGTTTTCCTCTTTAGCAAAAGTTGCCACTCCTGACCACCTTTCCCCTCAAACAGCTTTATTTAGGAATACAATCCTAAACAAGCCCGCTGAAAAACTGACATGACTCAATTTTACGGCTCTAGGTCTCATTTTTCTAACAAGACTTAAGTTCCTGTTCATGACGTTCTTATCAAAAAAAGAAAAAAAAATTGTCTTTGGAGAACAAACTGTGAGTTAAACCCAGATCAGTTGTGTACTATCTATGTGACCTTGGGCAAGTTACTTAATATCTAGCTTCAATACTGACATTAATAAAAATGGAAAGAATCTCACCAGCCATACAAGGATGCGTTAGCTTCCCCTGAACACTTAAGGCTTAAGATCACAAATTCTTTTACGAAACATGAAGTCTTAATAGTTCTATGCTGTTTTGAGATCATGCATTATAAAGTAGCTTTCATTTACTTTTGACTTCTATTACCACCTGATGACTATAGGGATGGCCCCTACTCATATTGATTGATGTACAGCTGAGGAAGCTAAAAGAAACTAATTTAGTCGTTGAGGTATGGGCATTGAATTTCCCCATAGCTGCGAATCAGTTGGACATCAATGAAATGAGTTTTTCTTTCCTTTCCTTTCCGTTCCTTTCTTTTCCTTTCCCTTTCTTTTCGAGTTTATTTATTTTGAGAGAGAGTGATCACACATGCACACGAATACGTAGGGGAGGGACAGAGAGAGAGAGAGAAAATCCCAGGCAGGCTCTGTGCTGTTACCTGACTTGGGGCTCAATCCCACGAACTGTAAGATCATGACCCAAGCTGAAACCAAGAACCGGATGCTCAACCACTGAGCCACCTTGGTACCCCATTTCTTTTCTTTTTTAAATAAAAGGTGTATTATTATAGATATAGAAATGGAGGGACAGAGATTAAACAATATTTCAATCAGTAAGAAAAACACACAGCCAGGATTCAAACCTAGATATTCTGCTAGGTATTTGGTGGTGTTTTCACTTAATCCAACAGTTTAAAGTAGGTATCATTCCCATTTATATGATAAATAGGGTCAGAGATGGTAAATAACTTGCCTAAATTCTTGTAATTTGGTGGTAGAACATAGATTTCCTCTTGGGCCTGTTGTTCTCCAAAGCCCATGATTATCCACACTTGGCTGCCAGAGTCTGAGGACTCCTAGCCACAGCAGAGGTACAGAATGACATAAAGTCACTCAACTAGATTTCAGGATCCCTGAGTTCCAATCCCTGTTCTAGCAGCAAATGCAAGTAATTGTTTGACTTACGTGCTTCCTGGATAAAAGGGAATAATGTTATCCTTATCTATCTTGGGATGGTTGTAAAGACCAATATGATATGGTGGGTTTAAGTGGGGTTGGGGATAGTGCTAAAAACAGCAATATACTTGGATCTTCCAAGAGTTTCTGAGGAAAATCCTATTCCTTATTTCTTCTCTTTAAATGGTGGCAGCAGAGAAATAAGTGCTCTAGTCTTCTGAATTTGTGGTGACATCATTTCTGGTATGTTAATTCTTGGGTTTCAGTGTAAGAGGAAGACCAGGAAACCCAACAGATAAGGCAGGGTTGGAGAAAAGTGCCTGATATTCTGAGAAAAGTATTCTGTGTTCCCAGACCTGGGAAAATAGGAGTTCACCCATTCCAGGCTTCTGCCCAGGTCTGTGGGGACAGAGCAATGGCTTCTTAAGATACTTATTCTATCCTGTTTTAGAAAGGAGTTCACCACTTATAGAAAAGTTGAACCCTCCTACACTGCTGGTGGGAATGTAAACTAGTGCAGCCCCTCTGGAAAACAGTGTGGAGGTTCCTCAAAAAATTAACAGTAGAACTCCCCAATGACCCAGCAATAGCACTGCTAGGAATTTACTCAAGGGATACAGGAGTGCTGATGCATAGGGGCACATGTACCCCAATGTTCATAGCAGCACTCTCAACAATAGCCAAATCATGGAAAGAGCCTAAATGTCCATCAACTGATGAATGGATCAAGAAGATGTGGTTTGGGGCGCCTGGGTGGCTTAGTCAGTTGAGCGTCCGACTTTCGCTTAGGTCATGATCTCGCGGTTCATGGGTTCGAGCCCCTCATTGGGCTCTGTGCTGACTGCCAGCTCAGAGCCTGGAGCCTGTTCCAGTCTGTGACTCCCTCTCTCTCTGACCCTCCCCTGCTCACGCTGTCTCTCTCTCTCCTAGAAATAAAAAAAAAAATTAAAAGAAAAAGAAGATGTGGTTTATCTAGACATTGGAATACTACATGGCAATGAGAAAGAATGAAATCTGGCCATTGTAGCAATGTGGATGGAACTTGACGGTGTTATGCTGAGCAGAATAAGTCAGGCAGAGAAGGACAGATACTATATGTTTGCACGTATAGGTGGATTAGGAGGAACTTAATGGAGAACCTCCCATGGGGGAGGAGAAGGGGAAAATAGTTGGGAAGAGAGAGGGAGGCAAACCATGAGAGACTCTTGAATGCTGAGAACAAACTGAAGGCTGATGGACGTGGGGGAGAGGGGAAGGGGTGTGATGGGCATGGAGGAGGGCATTTGTTGGGAGGAGGACTGGGTGTTATATAGAAACCAACTTGACAATAAACTATTTAAGAAAAAAAAAAGAAAGAAAAGTTGATCAGGAGTAGATCCATGAGTTTAGCTGTGGTCTTAGGTAAAATGTTTCATTCATTGTGTGAAAATTCTATTACTGCCTTAGAATCCTGGAGTGGTATCCTCTGAAGATTGGCTTGATGATATGTGAGGGGCAGGGGAAAATATCATTACCTAAACAAGATGATAAGAAAGTCCCAGTGGGGGTGCTTGGGTGGCTAAGTCGGTTAAGCGTCTGACTTCGGCTCAAGTCATGATCTCACAGTTCGTGGGTTTGAGCCCCACGCTGGGTTCTGTGCTGACAGCTAGCTCAGAGCCTGGAGCCTATTTCAGATTCTGTGTCTCCTTCTCTCTCTGACCCTCCCCTGCTCACTCTCTCTCTTTCTCTCTCAGAAATAAATAAAACATTTAAAAATAAATAAACATTTTAAAAAAAGGAAATGAACACTCATATATGGATGGTGGGACTATAAGTTGTCCTAAATATGTTTTAAAAGCAGTTTGCCAATATAAGTCAAGAGCTTTAGTAGTGTTTGTTCTCTTTTTCCTATACTTTTGGAAATCTCTTAAATAAATAGCTCACAATACAATTATTTATATGCCGACAAATGCATCACAACATAAGTGAGAGTTAAAATTATCCCGTGTTAAACAATAGAGAAAATATGGTCTATTTATGATAAAGTATTATATAGTCATTAAACTGAATGGTTGATAAGCACAGCTTCACAGGCAATTAAGTTAAAAGGCAGGCTGCACCATTCATGTGTCTTTAATTTCTATTGTACTTAAGGAGTTGGTCTCAGAGTAAAGGCCTAATTTTTAAAATGGCATTAAGTACATCTTTAAAAGCACAGTAAATAAGAATTCTAGAAGTTACTTGCTTCTCAAGCAAACTAAATTCTTTGGTATTAAAACTCCCACCCTCACACACTGCTGGTGGAAACGTGAACTGATGCAATTGATTTGGAAAAGAGTTGGGTAATTCCTCAAAAGATTAGACAGAATTACCACGTGACCCAGCAATGCTACTTCTAGGTTTATGCTCAAGAGAAATTAAATAGATGTCTACATAAAGACTTGTACATGAATGTTCATAGCAGTATTATTTAGAAGAGCCACAAAGTGGAGACAACCCAGATGTTCATCAACCAATGAATGGATAAATCAAATGCAGTATATCCATACAATGTAATATTATTCAGTAATAAAAAAAGCACAATACATGCTTAGACATGGATGAATCTTAAAAACATTAGGTTAAGAGAAAGAAGCAGTTACAGACGACCACATATTATATAATTCCATTTATGTAAAATGTCCAGAATAGGCAAACCCATATGGACAGATAGGGTCTGGGGAAAATAGAGAGTGCCTTTTCATTGGTACAGGATTTTTGGGGGGAAATATCAGAATGTTATAAAGTTGATTGTGGTGATGGCTGCACAACTCTGTGACTATACTTAAGAACATTGAACGGCTTATATTCTAAGTGGGTGAATTTTATGGTATGTAAATTCTCAGTACAGCTGCTATTAAAACACACACACACTCGAGTAACTGTTCTCTTGCATGACCTATAACCACATGACCTGCAACAGTCCAGGGCACATTCAGCACTTCATGTAATGATCTGTCAAAACAGATTCTCCTGTAAACCATGGCATGCAGCCTGAAGCTGTGATTAAATTTCTCCACGCCAGCCCTTATTGGCTTAAAACATCTTTCATACTTGTGTTTTTTATCTTTCAGAATCCTTGGCAAAATACATAGGTAACTGCCTGACATTGCTGAAATATTCAGGGGTACATTTCTTGAGCCAAGTCACTCTCTGGATGGCCCATAAATAGCGTACAATCTTTCAGGTTTTACCCTGCTACTACCCCTGACTTCAGGTAGAGTGGGGGCCTCTAGTTGTACTGGAACCTCAGCCTGCTTTCCTTCCCCACCCTCCCACATGGTTCAGCCTGGCCACCCTGGTTCCTAAGATCTCATGATGGGAAAGGGAAAGAGAGCATAGAAAGCAACATAATGGGGGCCACTTGGGTAGCTCAGTTGGTTAAGTGTCCGACTTCAGCTCAGCTCATGATCTCATGGTTTGTGGGTTCAAGCTCCATGTTGGGCTGTGTGCTGACGGCTCAGAGCCTGGAGCCTGCTTCAGATTCTTTATCTCCCTCTCTCTCTGCCCCTACCCTGCTCATGCTCTGTCTCTCCCTCTCTCAAAAATAAACATTAAAAAAAATTAGAAAGCAGCATAATGGAAAATAATTTCCTCAGACCTACCTGTGGCCTTGATCAAAGCAGTTGAAGGAGACAGTAGTGGACTAATGAGAAGGGCCTTTTAAGAAGTACTGTGTTCATGATAGTTGAAGAAATCCAAACAAACGAACTTTATTTTGAAATTATTTTTGTTTTATGCACTGTGCTATTTTAACCACTTAGATTAAATCACATAGCTATTTTGTAAGTGTATGCATTAAGAGTTTGTAGCTTAAACACATCTCTTGTTGACATTACTCCCATAATCTGATATAGTCTCTAGGAAAAGAAGTCATACCTGTTAAGAGATTCTATATGACAAACTGTTAAGTTTCTTCTGAGTGGTAGGATTCTTATTTCTCTGTACTCATCTGTACTTTTTGAGTCGTATCTGAACAATGAGTATCTATTGGGTAAACCATTAATGAAACTCCCTGGTGCTTGGGTTCCACCTGAGTGCTACTGAATAAGCAGATCCTGGGGGAAAGTACAATGGAACCAGAGAACAGAATGTCTTAGTTCAGAGCATATTGAGATTTCCAGTAACCTAAGCTTGAATCAGCATGCTAGCCTCAATGGGAATTGGTCCCAAAGATCATGTTCAGTGTTTCCATGATTTCAGTTCCAGAGACGACTTGATTCTTGGGCTAAGTTTCTATGTTTTGAAACTTCTCATTCTGGGGACAATATAAAGCTCAGAACAGAAGTACAAAGATTCCTGTTCTAGAGGGTCAGATGTGGATCTAATTCTATTAAGATACTGAAGAGGTGAAAAATCCCATCACCCATAAAGTGAGGGGTCAACTAGAAAAATTTGAAGACTTAATAGTGGCAGTTGTCTTCAGAGCAGTGTAGAGTTACCACATGGAAGAGCCCTTGGGGACGGGCCAAGGTTTAAAAAGAGAAAAGGTAAAGTTATCCAGGTGTTTTACCTTGATTTGGGTACATCCCAACCATCAGGGAGGTAAATCCTTAAAGTAGACTGCCTCCTAAGACAGTTCCATGTTCACTAGAACCGGGGTTTCCATATTTCCGAAGCTTAAAAGGCCTTCAATTATTAGGAGAAAGTTGGACCATATAATCTGTGCAATCTTTCTAACTTAGAACTTAAGTCCAGTCAGAAGTTGCTCTTTGCACCAATTTTGCTTTGTTTTGGTTTATTTTTATTACAGCATGGTTCCTTGCAGTCCCCAGGCTAATGTGTAGCCCCAAAACACATTTGATTCAATGAGTCATTGATTATTCTGCTGCTGCAGGTAAAAAGTGTCCCCATTTTGGAGCTCGGTGTTTAGCCAGAGCATGGCTGTTGAAGAGCTGCTGCCCTCTTGTGCAAGCGAAGAATACAACTGCTTAAAAGTAATGAAGATGCACTTGAGGTTCTTGTGAGCTCCTCCTATACCCCTGTCTTACTTCCCCTCAAAAAGCTTAACTTTTCGATGTAAGCCCTGAAATTCCTAACTCTAGCCCTTCCGGGCCACTCCTTCTGAGGATACAAAGCTCAGTGAGTGATTAGTCACTGAAAGAAATTTCTTATTATTTCTAAACATAATCACCTGCTCACTGTAGCAGGGCTTCATATAGAGGAAGGGGCAGCTGAAGAAACCACACAGTTCGCTTCAGCACTATGTAGGTGTTCAGCCCCAACTTGGTAAAAGGATTTGGAATAAAACTACAGCTGGTAGCTAAGCAAGGCACATAACTTTCATTTTTAAAATCCAACACACAATGCTTTGTTGACCTCAGACATCTGAAAATAAAACAGCTTAGTGAGGTATTTATTACATTAGTCTGAAAACATTTTTTTACTTATATGAAATCTCACAAAGTGAAGTGACAGTCAACTGCAAGGAATGTTTAATGAATCACCTAGTTAGCCTGGCCTTTCATGATACTTTTTCTCTTCCCAGATAGTTTAAGTTGACTGAAATATTTCCTTTTTAAAATTACATAATTACTGCGAGGGTCCATGTTAAAGCCTCATTTTAACTGGTCCTTTAATTAAGTCTTATCACTGGTACAAAAAGGTACATTAAGAGACACCTGACTAGCTCAGTCAGAAGAGCGTATGACTCTGGATCTTGGGGTCCAGAGTCACTTAAATAAGTCAACACTTAAAAAAAGGTACATTAAAATTTTCCACCAAAAAACACCAAGAAGGGTGCTAAGTCAATGTTTCCCAAGTATTATATAATAATAAGCAGTCAAATCTGCCTCAATAGGGTTTGTTAATAAAAGTAGCCTACGATGAGTGCCTACCAGGAAACAGGCACTGGCTCTAGTCCTTGTAACAACCCTAAAAGGAACACAGGCAGAATCAAATTTTTAAAAGACTAAACAAGGTCCTATGGATACTGGCAGAACAATAATTAAAACACAGTTCTACCTAGTTCTTGCCATAATTGAGCCTTTTCCTCTACGTCTCCTAAGAAATGCCTTGAATTGAAGAGGGGCAAAAAATAGAGGCCTCCATACCACACGGTCGTTAACTACCTTGTTTTCTTTATATTCTGGATGTCTATTTAAGATATTATTTGAAGCAAGTTTTGGTTTGCTTCAGTATGTATTTCATTTTCTATTTATCATCGTCTTTCATTCATTGCAGATAGGTTCTAGAGGTCTTAAAAATGTTTGAAACAATGCTATAAAACACTTGTAGTAACTCTCAAGCTTGAATCAAAATACAGTGTGTTGGAAGATATATTACTGTGGAAAGAGCTTGGAAGGGTAGAAAGGTCAGCCTGAAGAGAGAAGGATATAAAACATGGGCCATGTCCCTGTGACACAGGAGGCTGGTTCACAACACTGGTTATGATGTTCAAAACTAAATTGAAGAGGTGATTGTACTTTATATATCCACTTGTTGTTATTGCTTTTCTGATTAGAAGATACAGAGTCACTTGAGGTAGCTTCCATTTAATTTAACATTTATTTTCATTTTATATCCAGATGTCACATTTTCTACATTAAAATATAATCATGCTGACTCCCCCCACCCCCTACACCCTCAGAGAAAAAAGTGAAGAATTTTACACAACTTGAAAGATGGAATGCACAGAGTTGCTATTGCACCCAAGTAACAAAGAACACAAAGAGACCAAACAGTAAACATGGCAAAAGTGCATAGAAGACAGCTCAGGGCTCACAGCAGGAAGGAGCGAGAATTAAAAGGCAAAAGCTTTTAAATACTATCACTTGTATCACAAGATTAACCTGAAAAGGCAGAGATGGGTCAGAAAACAGGACCAATTAGGGGATCTTCCAAAAGCTGCTCTCTAACAGAGTTTAAAATATCCATACACAGAGGAGCTTTCTCCTCCCCACCTTGCCCTCAGCATCTGGTAAACACTTTAGAAACTTAAACCACTGTCAGCATGTCAGAATGTAGAAAGATATGTGTTTTTCCTTCTTCTTTTATTACACCCCAACTCTTTCCAAGCAACAGTTCTATTAGCTATTTTAATTATGACTCCTCTGCAGGGAAACCCAGTAAGGATCATTAAGACAAGGCATCTCACTACCATCTGACTGATGCCAGCTGTGCAAAAGCTGCAGGATTCTGTGTCACTCAGAAGGAGGAAGAACAGTAAGACACAGGAGTCCCAACTCATAATGGACTAAAGACAAAAAGCAAACTCCTTTTCTAATCCAGTCATTAAATAGGAAAAAGCAGGTGGACAGTAAAATCCATCTGCTAAGAGCAGCAGCACATACCTATGGGCATAGCAACAATTGAAAAACAAATGCTCAGGGGCTCTTGGCTCTTGAGAGAGGAGGCTTCTTTTAGACCTGATCCTGGCCCTAACGTAGAGATCAAAGCGTTATAACTTCAGACAATGATACTCTTGAGGGGGCTGAGAGGTAAGGTCGAGGAGACCCAAATAATGAAGACATCATTAGGCAACTAACTACACCACTATGTACAAACACACACATCAGTAAGAAAAATTCACCTCCATCCCTGCGGCCACAGGTTTTCTCAACAGGGGATATTTTAAAGTCTGTTAGAAGTTTAAAACATTGCAACACTGGCACATTATGTTACCTATTCTTTGTTTTTAATTACAGGGTAACAAGGTAAACTCCAACACAGAGATGGGGGCACGGGGGAGTGCAAAAGGGATAAAGAAAACAGAACCAGTATTTCACAAGTGTATCGAGCCAGCGATGAAGTAGCAGCTAATGCTTTGCAGAGTCTCGAGGATAAAATTCACTCAGGGTGCTCTGAGGGATTCTCTTCAGCATTTCTTTGGGGAAGATTCGGAGCAGTTGCCAGCCAATGTCCAAAGTCTCATAGACAGTGCGGTTTTCATAAGGACCTTAGAAAAAATTGAGATTGAATGAGTAAAGGTAAACTACTTCCCACTTACCAGTGTTACTCATTATTTAAGCCACAGAAGGGCTGTGAGCATCAAGTATAAACAAAAGAAACAGAGACAAAGCAGTTAAGTCCCCTAAGACTGGAAGCAACCGAATGCCTAAATGAGGGTACAAACAGTTAAATACCACCGGGAATCAGAGAAAAGGGAGAGAAGCCTGCAGGCAGAGAAGGCAGTCTAGTGTGCGGCAGACAACTTTTTGGATAGCCAGGTAGGATCTAAATACTTGGAGCAATGGAAACTAGACCCAGTGTTCTGTCTAGGGATGAGTGAGAAAGGCACTTTTCCAAGAACAGCGGATGAATTTGAAGGAGGTTAGTACACACTGAGAAAACCTTAAATGTCAACTAAATACCCTGAATAGGTAAGTCGTTTTCAAAGTTGTTACTAATGATTTTTAATACCAGAATCACTCTTATCCTCAAATAAATTTCGTATCTTGCTTAAAGAATCAGAGAGTAGCTAGAGTTCTGGGTTCTTTTCTCTACCAGAAAAACTTCATTTTTATCTTTTTAAGGTATTATGATTCTGCATTAAAAAAAATATATTTTGGGGGGGTTTAATGTTGATAAAACATGCACCACAAATGAGTGCACAGGTCCTAACTGTATAACATGATGCATTATTCCAAAGTAAACACACCTGTTGTAAGTACCACTGAGGTCAAATATAGAGCATTAGCAGATGGCAAGGGAGAGACCAATCAAAACACTTGAAATCCTACATGTGATATGTAATGAAAACCATTATAGCCTTTTCACTGGGGCAATCAATAAAATTAGTAATAAATTTATTCTAGCAATGAGACGTAGGGAGTCAGAAAAATGATGAAAAAGCTGGCGCTGGTAACTAGGTTGATGAGAGAAGAGTTTGGACTAGGCCTTAAGATTCAAAGTGTGGTCAGAGATCAGTAGCTTTGACATTACTCAAGAACTTGTCCAGATAGAGAATCTCTAGCCCCATCCAGATCCACTGAATCAGAATGTGCCAGCTTAACAAGGTCCCCAGTTGATTCAAAAGTGTATTAAAATTTGAGAAACACTGGACTAAGGTACTGTACTGGAAATGAACCCAGAATAGGATATCTTATTTATTAAATGTTTATCCATTTATTCTGAGAGAGTGTGCACAAGCAGGGGAGGGGCAGAGAGAAAGGGAGAAAGCCAACTCCAAGCAGGCTCTGCACTTAGGAAGATATTTTAAATAAGAACACCACAAATTAATAAATATTTGGTCACTGAAGAATAAATGAATAAAAGTTAAGAACAACACCCAATTACTGAGCTTGGACTAAGTAGGGCAATGCTCATGGCAAGAGACAGACAAACTAAAAAGAGAACTGCTAGGCAGGTGTTCAGCTTGAAAAAAACCCCTGGGTTCTGACCATGCAAAGCCCAAGGAGATGGCAGCATAAACAAAAGTATCTTCATTGGACATGTAGGATTAGAGCCTCAGAAAGAGGATGAGGATCCTATATAGCAATTTAGTCAATAGCATAGGGGAAAAGTTAAAGCTAGGGGAAAAAGAGCACAAAAAAACAGGGAGCTAAGCCTCTGAGAATACAATTAAGGAGCAGGAAGGTAAGAAATCAGAAAAGGAGATGAAAATAAGTGAATCAGAAGAGCTCCCAGCCCCCAAAGCAAGAGGAGATCATTGCAGAGGGGTTAAGAGGAAGGAGAACCAGCAGTGGAGGCAGCAGAGCAGAAAGCCAGGTGAAAGGGAGGGAAAAATTCAGCTGGGAGCTGAATGGTTAATGGAGTTGAAGGCAAAGGGAAAGGAGTCCAAGGGCTAAGTGCAAAAAGACATGACAGGCAGTTGGAAGAACCTCTTCTCTAATCAGAAGAAGAATCATGTGGGGCGCCTGGGTGGCTCAGTCGGTTAAGAGTCCAACTTCGGCTAAGGTCACGATCTCACAGTTTGTGGGTTTGAGCCCCGCACAGGGCTCTGTGCGGACAGCTAGCTCGGAGCCTGGGGCCTGTTTCAGATTCTGTATCGCTGTCTCTCTCTCTCTCTCTCACAGAAATAAATAAAACAGGTGGGTCAGTTAGTTAAGCATCCGACTTTGGCTCAGGTCATGATCTCATGGATCATGGGTTCGAGCCCTGCATCGGGCTCTGTGCTTACAGTTAGCTCAGAGCCTAGAGCCTGTCTTCAGATTCTGTGTCTCCCTCTGCCTCTGACCCTCCCCTGCTCACGCTGTCTCTCTCTCTCTCAGAAACAAATAAGTAAACATTAAAAAAAGTTTTTTAATGAAGAAAACATTTTAAAAAATGTAAAAAAAAAAAAAAAGAAGAAAAATCATGTAGGGACCAATGTAAATTCTCTCAGATGGGAAAGAAGTCTTCAAAACTATATATAAGGTTTTCATATTTGTAAGAAAAAAGTTATCTTACCCTGAGCAATAAAGTTCCTCTCAAACTTCTGTAGAAATTCCAAGTAAAGAAGATCATCTGAGGTAAGGGCTTCTTCTCCAACCACGGCTTTCATGGCTTGTACATCCTTACCAATAGCATAACATGCATACTACAGAGAAAACATGTTTATATGAACAGAGATAAGATTTTATAAATGTTAACAGTAACCTGGGCTATATACTTAACGGTATTTCTATTGGTATCTTCATGTAAGAGACCACAGAAGGAATTTCACATTATTTACAAACAGAATTCACATGAAGTTCATATGAAAGTATCAGGAAGATTTTATCATAAAGTAGTCTCATTGAGAAAGGAGTCTTCTAGCATGCAGTCCATACGCACTACTAATACTCTCTAAAACATACACTTCCTCAACATTCAATGAGCTTACATTTTATACAGCATGTGAACTCAGAACTCATACCATGAAGAAATCCATCTCAAAGTTCAGAAAAACTATTTGCAGTAGGAGTAGGTTTACATTTTTTTTCTTTTCTTTTTAAGTATTACTTACTTCTTGAGAGGGAGAGGATGAGGGGGAGGAGGGAGAGGGAGAATTCCAAGCAGGCTCCATGCTGTCAGCATAGAGCCCAGTGTGAGGCCCAAACCCACAAACTGTGAGATCGTGACCTGAGCCAAAATCAAGAGTCAGATGCTCAACTGACTGAGTCACCCAGGAGTCCCTAGGTTTACCATTTCTACTTTAAGGTCAAAAGTATTTGCTTTAGGGGCACCTCGGTGGCTTAGTCAGTAAGCATCCTACTTCGGCTTGGCTCAGATCTCATGGTTACTGAGTTTGAGCTCTGCATCAGGTTCTGCGCAGACAGCTCAGAGCCTGGAGCCTGCTTCAGTTTCTGTGTCTCCCTCTCTCTCTATCCTTCTGCCACTAGCGCTCTGTCTTTCAAAAATAAAAAAATGTTTAAAAAATTTTTTTTAAGTTTTTTTTTTAATTTGTGCTTGGTGTACAATCTCATACAACTGTAAAAAAACAAGGACTTTCCAGAATATATAAAGCTGTATTCCTTAGTGTGCTGGTGATTGCTTAAGATCTTAAAGAATTGGAGTATCTTTTCAGGAATACTCAATAATTATTACTAAGGTTACTAATAATAACTTAAAATGGCCTATGGCTGTTTTTTTTAAATTTAGGAACTATCTTGTACAGCATTAGACATGGGTTTCAAGCATATGATTTTTAACCCCCTGGCTATCAGCATCTGTCCTTATGGGGAGAAAAAAGGCTAAGTGGTTCTAATGAATGATTATATATTCCACATGCAACCTTTACTAAAATTCTACTTGGATTGGGAGAGAAGTACAGTGATATGGGAGCAAGACAAGAGGTGTAAGACAACAAATGGACTAAGAAAGGTAAACATTTCTTTAAACCCCATCCTTAAGAGGATATACGTACCAGCTGATTAGATACATCGGCATGATCCTTTCTGGTCATACCTTCTCCAATAGCAGACTTCATTAACCGTGATAAAGAGGGCAGCACATTAATAGGTGGGTAAATCTTGCATAGAACATAAGGGAAAAAAATGTAAGTACAAAATTCAAGATTTACTACTAGTAAAGAAGCATTCTGAAACTCATTTATAATCCCTTAAATTATATAAAACTGCATTATTTGTTTCCTAGTTAGGTTCAAGTACCTTTACCTAGTAAGAAAAGGAGTGAGACTTTATGGGACAGTATTTTTTTACAGAATCAAACTCAAAATAAAATCTACAAAAAATAGTACAAGAGTATATTGAAAAACTGCAATTTTCAACATCTGCCTACAGTATCAAATCAACATCTGCCTCTGAGCTGTTTCATATAACCACATACAAAATAAAAACATTAACTACTAGTAAGTAATTCCACCTAAAAGCTAATATTTAGAAGCCACATCTATTACAGAATCATCTATCTTTTTTTGATTATTCAGTCATTAAAAAAAAGGAGAAATCTTGCCATTTACAACAACATGGATGGCTTTGAAGGCATTCTGCTAAGTGAAATAAGTCAGACAGAAAAAGATAAATACTATTATTTATCTATTATTACTATTATTCTCACTTATATGTGGAGCCTAAAAAACCCAAGCCCAAAAAACTGTGAACTTACAGGTATAGAAAGGAGACTGGTGGCTACCTGAGATGGGTACTGGGCCAAATGAGTAAAAGGGGTCAAAAGGTACAAATTTCCAGTTACAAAATGAATAAGTCATAAAGATGTAATGCAGAGCACGGTACTACAGTGTGTACAATAATACTGTATTGCATATTTCAAAGTAACTAGGTGGCTGGATTTGAAAGTTCTCATCATAAAGAAAAAGTGTTTTATAACTATATGTACTGATGGATGGTAACTGGACTTACTGTGATCACCTTGCAATACATATAAATATCGAGTCATTACTTTGTATACCTAAAACTAATGTACTATCAATTATACTTCAATAAGAAACAGAAAAAAACATACTTTTTGTATTAATAATAAGATTGGTAGATGGTACTATCATAGAATAGAATACCCAAAAAAGTTCTTGGAGACCACTAACTCCATTTTTAGGCACAATAAAGAAAAATGGAAACTTCATTCTTAGTATTGGCATTCTTATCTACAATAGGATTTTGGTGTACAGAAGTGACAATTTTATAACTGTATTATAAATAATTCAAGATGATATTTTCTAACAAAATAATTCCTAAAAGCAAAGTCAAAGTCACTAAAGAGTAATTGAAGAGTAGATCTGTAAGCTTTATAGCAATGCTCAAATGTCAAATACCTGTCTATTGTGCAGCTGTCTGTCCACATAGATCTGCCCCTCTGTAATATATCCAGTCAAGTCAGGGATGGGGTGAGTGATATCTACCAGAGGAAGACATCTGACATTAGTTAAAGTGTCCGTATCATATGAAAAAATCCACAGGAAGTCAGTGTGCACTACCTATAGCATTACATAAAATAGTGCTCTTTACAATAATTTTCCATAATAGAAAAGTTCTGTATTTGTGCTGTCCAATATGGTAGTCACCAGCCAAATGTGGCTACTGAACACTTGAACTCTGGCTAATGTAAGAGAAAAAAGTTGACTTCAAATTTTATCTAATTTTAATTTACTTTAGAATTTAAACAGCCAAATGTAGCTAGAGATTATCATATTGAATGGCATCATTTACAGAATTGTAGCACAGTTAGACATGTATTGGGCATATAAGGTAAAATAGCTGCATTCAGAAAAGTATCATTTCTTCTAGTTATTTCTCTCCAAAATATAAATAAAATTCCATTTTAAACACAAAGTTCCCTGGCAGAGGTTTACCAATTTAATATATACTGAGAGAACATGCTTAGTTCATAAGCTATTTCAGGTGGGTACACACCATTTCAACACAGAAAGTATAGGAATGTTAGACAAGCAAAACACAACTATGCAGGCAGCACCAAAAAGTTCCACAAAGCAAGATATTTCTAAGGTAGTTAAACTGCATAAAGTAATTTTGTAGGTATTTTCTTGTAACAATTTTCATGTGAGAGGCAGTATAGTGTGAATTATACATTCAGACTGCCTGGGTTCTAAAGTTATCACTTCTTAACTTTTAATAGGTTACTTTATACCTCCCTGTGCCTCAGAGTAAAATATTTACCTCAAAGTTGCTATGAGGATCAGACGAGGTAATACTTACAAAACACTGGAAACAGTGCTCACAGTGAGTAATTGCTGATTCTGAAAATACCTTGTAAAAGTGCTTTTTAAGCACAGACGTAAGGACAAAAAGGGCAGTAACAGAAGAGAACGACTGAATGGTTTCACTCCCAAGCATACACTCAAAGAGGCAATGCAAACAGAGTCCTTTCTTTAAAATTTAAATTCCAGTTAGTTAAAATAGTGTAGTATTGGTTCCAGGAGTAGAATTCAGTGATTCATCACTTACATACAACACCCAGTGCTCGTCCCAACAAGTGCCCTCCTTAATGCTCATCATCCATCTAGTCCATCCCCTCACCCATCTCTCCTCCATCAACCTTCAGTTTGTTCTCTGTAGTTAAGAGTCTCTTACGGTTTGCCCATCCCTCTAAAAGACTCATTTGTAAGCAGCCTTTGGTGATCATTCTGTCGCTAAAGTTTTGTGGCATTTCCTATTTATGTTCTTTATTTGGCATTTAAGCTACCTTAACTTACTAGTGCACATACATAAAAAATACCCAACTAGATTCAGTAAGTTACATTAGACACTGAATTTAAAAAACAGAAGGCGTTCCTTATATCTAGATCTGTGTCCCAAAAATAGCAGTCACCCAAGAGTAATTTAATAAATGAAAACTGAAAATTTTAATTACAAAGAAAATTGTTTTTCTTCTTCCACAAAAGGATGATTATTATAGGCAGTTATCAAATGAAAAATTTCATTTAGAAACAAATTACTAAACTCTTGGAGGACAGACTCTCAAAAGGATTTCAATTTCAAAACAAATGAACACAGGGGGAAAAGAGAGGCTAACCAAGAAACAGGTTTTGACTACAGAGAACAAACTGATGGTTATGGGAGGGGAGGGGGGGAAATGGGCAAGTTCTACATCTGAAAGTAATACTGCACTGCAATGTTAACTAGCTGAAATTTAAATAAAACCTTTTGAGGGAAAAAAAGAATTTCAACTCAAAAAGGTAAATGTTCTTGGAATCAAGTCCTTACAATGATCAGGTCTGCTATAATCCAAAGACCAAAAGCTTACCATCATTAGGCATGGTGAGAATAGGGATTTGAGTAATGGAGCCATTTCTACCTTCCACTCGACCAGCACGTTCATATATTGTGGCTAAATCTGTGTACATGTAACCTGGGAAACCTCTTCGACCAGGAACCTCTTCCCTGGCTGCTGAAACCTGACAGTTAAGTCAAGAAGGAGAATGTCACAACTAGAATATGAAAAGCAAGCTTAGTTAGAACACGTTTGTTTAAACATGCCCAAGTTGAAAGTATCCTCTTTTAATTTTAAATACAGTCTCTAGAAGATGATTTTAAAACCTAGCAACACAAGTTCAGATTATTCTGTAACAAAAATGTTGACAACTGAGGCCCAGGTTTTTTTGCTACGATCATATCACCATAATGTAAATCTTCAAATAGTTTGATAGAAAAAAATCTGCTTGCAGTTTTATAAATCAAAGGAAGTTATTTTAAAACTAAGAGAACATTCTTCATTCACAAGATTTATTTCATGCCATGGATCCTCCCATATTTACATAAGCTAATGCTAAGAAGGTCAAAGGAAAGGAAAATCATACCAGGAATCACTTGATGCAGTTTATATATTTAATTTAATCCTCACAATAATTCTATGAGGAAGGTAATGTTGTTAACCCCAATTTACAGTTGGAATCAAGAGTTGGCTAAATAATTTCCCAAGATAACAGAGCCAGGGGTCCATTCATTGCACAACATAAAACAGCTATAGTCTTTCTCTTAGAGACATGCACACTACAATATAGGCATATAAATTAACCTACAGCCACCAAGAATTCTAAACTATTAAGCCCAACTTTAAGGTGTTACTTTGGCACCTCCAAAAAAGTATGCTATAGCAGTGCTATTCAAACTGTGATCAGCAGACCAGTTTTTATCAATGTGTAAGGAAATAACACAGAAAGTAGGAGAAGTATTTAAAAAACTCTGATGGCAATCTGACAGAATAACCTTAGTCTGCTGAATCTAGTAAAAATAAAATTCCAGGTTTGTAAGTTCTATATATTCTTGCTAATAACTCATCTTAACTGTACTTTAAAAAAGTACTGGTCTGTGATGGATGGAAAAAAAAAATCCTTCACTGAAAAAGCACTACAGTAGAATGAGATGGTGATGGATCTCAGGGAGTTTTAATGAGCTGGATATTTATACAGCATGTCTCTTCAGAAGCCCCTTTTTACATGTTTAAAAAAAGTAACTTACTCAAAATTTCAGTAACTTGTATTAGAAAAAACACCCCAAACTTCTGGCTGATAACTGCAAGAATCTTAACAGTTTTCCTAAAAAACACTGAGTTTTCTGAAGGAAAATGTTCTAAACAGGGTGCTATCAGAGTATGCTGTTTTATTTAAATACTAACATTATTAAGAATGAGATTCTGAAAATGGTTAAAAATTGACAATCTCGAAAAAGAACATCCTGGGAGAATAACTGAATAAACAACTTGCATCATTTGCTTTCTTTTAGAATCAAGTCTTAAATGCAGAGATGGTGACAGTATGATAACTAGGCTAACAATTTAAATCTAATCCTATAATCCTTTCAAATAAGCTGACCAAAAAAGTTAGGTTTTCATTTCCAATTAAGATATTTTATTAAGATATGAGTGATAAAGCTTTAAAAAAATGATGAAAGAAAAATGAAAACTTGTAAAGAGACAAGATAAGTCTGAAAAGTAATCCATCTTGAGAAAAAAGTTACCTCTCGAAGTGCTTCAGCATAAGAACTCATATCTGTTAGGATAACCAATACATGTTTTTCACACTGATAGGCCAGAAATTCAGCTGTGGTTAGAGCCAAGCGAGGAGTGATAATTCGCTCAATACTGAAATGGAACAGTAAGTCCTTTGTTACTCAAATAAAAAGGCCAAAGACAAAACAACATGATTCTGTAAATAACAGTACAGTTTCCCTTCAAAGTTTTAAATAGATTGCAGAGGGTAAAGCAATTATTACTTTAAAAGTTCTTAAGTAAGCAATTATTTTATGTATTTTTATAATAAGAATTACTTAATGCTACAAAATTACATTGATTATTTTAGAAATGGGACCATTAATTTCTCAGAACTCTATTGCTCTCAAAACAGAGAGAGAGGGAAGAAACAGGAGAAGAGCTAGGTTTCTCAGGTCAGAGGAAAAGATCATTTACTGAGTATGGATTAGGTACTAGGTAACATATGTATCTCACTTAAAATGCACAACAGTATGAAAAAAGTATTATTTGTCATATTTTATGAAAGAGAACTGATGTCCAGAGCCTAGGTGATTTACCCAAAGCCAAGTTACCAGCAGGAAGAACTGAATTTAATTAAAGACAGTTCTCCCATTCCTATCCCCATGTTGTTTTCACTGTAACATTTTACTTCCCTTGGTGTAGTAACATTTTTGATCTGAAGCCTGAATGAACAGAAAGAAATAACTCTATTTACTTACGTTGGGTCATTAGCCAAGTTCAAAAAGAGGCAGACATTGTCCATTGAGCCATTTTCTTCAAAGTCAGATTTGAAGAACCGGGCAGTTTCCATGTTTACCTAAATCACAATGACTTCATCAGTGCAGGGAGAAAAAAAATTCTCAGTATTTATTTCTGATGAAGGGTGGCTATGGATCTACACTGTTCCTTCTTTTAAGTTTCAAGTACTCCCAAAAGAGTACTTCAGAAAAGCCAACAGAGTAAAAAGTCTGCTTTGGGCATAAAGAAAATTATTCTTAAATTTTGCAATCAAGTGCTAAATTTTATCCTGAGTTTACCAAAATGCAAAACTGCAACTTTTTTACCTAGAGATAAATCCAATGATGTATGTATTGTTTTCTACATTGTTCTAATAACATAAACAATTAATTTTATACATATTAAAACAAAAAAATTATACTTACACCCATAGCAGCAAATACAATTGCAAAATTTTCCTCACTGTAGTCCACTACATCTTTGGATTTCTTTACCAAACCAGCCTGGCGACAGATCTGAGCTGCAATCTGATGACAAGTACAAAAGAACTGAGCTGAAATCTAAAATAAAATTTCTACAACAAAATCAACTTTTATCCTAAACTTTTTGGGATTGGAATTATAAATGAAACTATGTTCTAAAGGACTTTACCCAAAAAAGTTTTTGTACTTTTTGCAAAGATTTGTTAAGAATAAGCAATATAGATCTTGCGCATGGAAAAACATGGAGTACTGTGGAAATGGGTATTGGGTACAAGTGAGTATTGCTGAAAACCCTTTATTTGGTTTCCTACTAACAGTGAAGCATTTGGAAATTCTCCCTTGTGATGGGGCACCCTGGTGGCTTGTCAGTTGAGCGTTCCAACTCCTGATTTTGGCTCAGATCACGTTCTCAGTCTGTGGGATTGAGCCCCATGGTGGGCTCTGCACTGACGGTACGGATACAACCTACTTGGGATTCTTTCTCTCACTCTCTGCCACTCTCCCCACTTGCAAGCACAAGCTCTCAAAATAAATAAACATTTAAAAAAAAAACTCCCTTGCCAAATTTCACACAAAACAGATCCTAGTTCTCACCTCATTGTGTGGTAAGCCAGCGGCAGAGAAGATTGGAATTTTCTGCCCTCTAGCAATACTGTTCATGCCATCTATGGCTGAAATGCCAGTCTGAATCATCTCCTCTGGGTAGATTCGACACTGAGGATTGATAGGCTGGCCTAAAGTATTTCCAAAAGATAAAATTTTAATACATTAAGACTACAACCATGTAAATCATTTCTTTCTACTATTAAAGAATCAGTTATTTTTGAAAATTTGAGATTGTTTAAGTAACCTTTCCATTAAGTAACATCCAGTCTTTGGTACACACAAAATATATGGTAGCAGAAGTCAAGTTCCTAAAATAAAAGTATAGCAAGTAAGAGAGAAATCCCAATTTCAAAGTCCTTTACATTTCAAAGCTATTTATATTTCAGATATACCCTAGTGATATTTTGTAATATCTTAACATATTTTATACAAAATTTTAAGATTTCTATTAAAAAATATAAAACAATATGTACCACACTGTCTACTTAAAATATATTTTAAAAAATCACTCTCTATATGACAAAGGTATAAAATAGAGGCTATTTTCTTTAAAACACAGAAATCCATCTACTGCCCCTACCCATGATGTCAAGGAAGTCTTCAGCCAGCACAACAGGACCTCTATCGATAGGTTTTCCTGATCCATTGAATACCCTGCCTGTAAAACAGTAACAAGACAGTAAAGAGTAGACTATGACTCAAATAGTCACAATTTTTAAGAAAGACTCCATGGAAATATGTTTAAAAGAAAACAGATGGCTGGTCGGAATGCATAACATCCATTTACCAAGCATATCCTCGGACACCGGTGTTCGGAGAATATCCCCAGTAAACTCACAGGACGTTTTCTTGGCATCTATACCTGAAGTCCCTTCAAATACCTATTGAGAAAGAAAAGTAATAGGAAGAGTAAAAGGAATTTAGATCATAAGTACTTAAATACTATTTTTGTCTGTTAAACAGCCAAAATAAGGTAAAATATATCAATTCATACTACTTCCATAACGCACAGTGAAATGACACTGGTGATGAAACAAAAGGCCAACCTCTAGACAAAGGATCGTGCCTCTAGGCTAACACCATCAAGCCAAGAATGTTGTTTACATATTTATATTGTTTAAAAAAAAAAAAAGGAGGAAAAGAAAGGAAGAATAAGAATATGCATTACAGACCTTAGGCGGCTCCACAAAGCCTAAAAACTTTACTACGTAGCCCTTTACAGAAATTTTGCTGACCCTTGCTCTATATTACTTTTTAGAGGAACATGTTATTTGAGAAAACTTGCATTTCCACATTAAAAACTAGGTATTATTAAGAGACAATGTAAATAAACAGACTCAGATCTTGTTTTGGTTTCATCCCATAAGCTATAAATTCTGTCTTTTCATCTCTCTCCTTCCATGTGATTATCTGCTTTGATTTAAAAAAAAAAAAAAAAGCCATTTTACCACTGGAGCTTCTTGGCTAGAATGGATATAGGTGGCTGACATTTGGGAAGACAGCAAGAAAAATTTTTTTTCTCCCAAAAGCGAGTAGTCAATCTCTAAAGATATACTTACTCAATAACTGCCAGAAAAGAAGTGTCCCTTAATGTTTTTGTTCAATTGGGTAGGTTTTGAAAATGAGGCTTACCTGAACCACTGCTTTGGAACCACTAACTTCTAGAACTTGCCCACTTCTCTTCGTGCCATCCGGTAATGTCAAGTGGACAATCTCAGCATATCTGGGAAACTATATAGGAAAAAACAAAAGATCAATAACCAACTCTACAAGCTCTCCAAATCCCTCTATATACTTTATCCCCATCATAGCATGTATGCATGTAAAATCTCCCCCACAGGTATTTACTGAGAGTTTATAACATCCTCAGGTAGTTTACATCCTTTAAACACTTAGTACTTGGCACATAAACTGGTAAGCACAGCATAAGGTACAGAGAAAGGTCTTAAATCCATAAAACACAGCAATTAAATTTTTCTCTTCTGTGTATACGTTTTAAACTCTGAAACTAAAGAAAGACACAAAACTTACAAATAACCACATTCCCAGTACTCAGAACTGATGTGTGCTTCTGGCCTGTGTGTACTCACCCTTATGCTTTGTGGGGAGGGGATAAAAATGCCAACTGAAAATAATCACTCTCAGTTAAGTTCCTCCTAGTCCTCCTATACGTGCAGGAACTTAACTGAGGAACGAGGGGGAGAAGAAGAGGGGAAATGATGGGGGAAAGGGAGAGAGGCAAACCATGAGAGACTCTTGAATGTTGACAAAAACTGAGGACTGATGGATGTGGGGGGGAGGGAGGGATGGGCATGGAGGAGGACACTTGTGGGGATGAGCACTGGATGTTAGGTGGAAACTAATTTGACAATAAACTATTTGTAAAAAAAAAAAAAAAAAAAAAAAAAAAAGAAAATAATCACTCTCATAAGAAGATAAATGTTCCCTCAAATTCTCCTAATCAAGTATATATGCCTCTTCCACTGTTAACATTTTATTTTTTTACATTAAATTATTTTTGAGAGAGAGAGAGAGTGCATGCATGAGTGGGGGGGATACAGAGAGGGAGAGAGACAATCCCAAGCAGGCTCCGCATTGTCAGCACAGAGCCTGCTGCAGGGCTCCAACTCATGAACTGAGCTCAAAACCTGAGTCAAAATGAAGAGTCAGACGCTTAACTGAGTCACCTAAGCACCCACCACTTTTAATATTTTAGAATGCAGATTTCCCAAAAATACATTTTAGTGTCTTATTTACATAAATGGCAACCTACTAAATATATCATCCTGCAGCTGTCTTTCTTCATTTGACCTTATGTTTTAGATCTGTCATGGTAATACTTACCTCTTTTATCAGCACAATCTATTGAAAAGTGCGTTGCTCCCTGTGTGATGCTGAAGGAAAACATTTGTCCACTAAACTATGGTGCACCACCGATTTTCAAACACTCTTTTCAAATTTTATTTAATGTTTTTATTTATTTTTGAGAGGGAGAGAAGAGAGAGAGCATGCGAGAGGGGGAAGGACAGAGAGAGAGGGAGGCAGAGGATCTGAAGCGAGCTCTGCACTGAGAACAGAGAGCCTGATGTGGGGCTTAAACTCATGAAGTATGAAATTATATGACCAACCTGAGCCCAAGTTAGATACTTAACTGACCAAGCCACACAAGTGCCCAGAAGACACTTTGATTATGGAAATACTAATGTGAATCAGTGGACATCTCAGAATTAATGTTAAAACAAAACTAACGTAGTTAAAATCAAATGACATTTTATTCAAGGTTATTCCAAATTTACACTAATACAAATATGCTAAGAGCATTCTTGCATGTGGCTCCTCATGCAAGTGGGTTTTCCATAAGGTATTTGGTTACCAAGTGGTGGGCTACAGGCTGTGCCCATTTTCTCCGAATTTTCATATTACTCTACAAAGAAACTGCACTTATTTAAAATCTGCCTAGCAGTATACAAAATTATCATTTCCCTACATTTATGCCAATTTCTTATTATTGAATTTATATTTTCCCATTTTGATGAAGTAAAAAATAGCATCTTTTCAATATGTATTTTCCTGATTCTTCTAATATGGAACAGCTTTTTACTTCCACTGACAATTAAGACTTTATTACTTACAATTGGCCTATATCTCTTCTACACTTTTCAAATGGATAAGCACTGGATATTAATCTTAAGTATGTGTTTCCACTGTTTCTTGTCTTTTAATTTTGTTTATGGTATCATATCAAAACTTATTATGTAATAAAATGAATTGTCTTCCTTTATGTTGGTGCCTTTTGTGTCTGGTTTACGAAAATCTTCTAAAGTCGTACAAATAGTCTTCAATTTTGTCTTCTAATAGGTTCTTCAGGTTTAGGCCTTTAATCCAATTGGCTTTGTTTGTGGTAATCAATTTTTTTTTCTCATTTTCATTCTTTTTCACAAAGCCAATTACCCCAATAATATTAACTAAGCAGCACAAAATGCCCCCCCACTCATTGATTTGCAATGCTGCTTTTATCATTTACCAAGTCACACTCTCCAGTGTGCCAAGAGTTGGTTTGGGGGAGCTTAATTTTGCTCCACTGATAATAACTGCTTATGCCTGCACCAAATCTTTACTCATCTCTGATTCTACTGCCTGGGTAGAATCAGTATCTTTACCATTCTGAGTCTTTCCATTTGTGATCATGAAATCTCCACTTATTTTAAGTCTTCCTTTTTGTTTTCCAACAAAGTTTTATGGTTTTTTGTAAACAGTGAGTTCTGGCACATACAGCACTCTTGATTTCTACAGACGGCTTCCTGTATCCAGCAACTCTGTGTTATATCACTGTTTCTAGTAGTTTGCCCACTGAATGACTTGGGTTTTAGTTAATTGTATTACCAAGAAATAATGACAGCTGTGCCTTTTCCCTCCTAATACCTTTATACTCTTATTTCTTTTAGCCACAACACTGGTTAGATTCCAAGTACAAAGATGGATAGTGGTGGTAACAACTAGGCACCCTCAGCTTGTTCCTGATTTAAATGGGAATGTTATTAGAGTCTCTCCTTAAGTACGTTGTTTGCTGTAGGTTATGGTGAATATCCTTTAAGAGGTTAAAAGTTGTTCTACTCTTTATTTCCAAAAGACCTTTTGGGTTTTTTTGGTTTTGTTTTTTTAAAGATATGAGTAACTTTATCACTTTTTCTTTATTTAGAGGAGCATAAGCTCTTTCTAGTTTAATCCATAAATGAGCTAAATTAAATTAAATGACTGATATATTTCCTAACATCCAATTATCTTTGTATTACTGGGACAAACTCTACTTTGTCACAATTCTATTGATTTTTTACATAGTTATTTTTGCTAATCTCCAATACACGAGTATATTTTTAATAAAAATACACTCATGTAAATTAAAATATATTTAATATTTAATAAATTTATTAAAAATATACTCATGTATTTTGGAATCCGTGTTTATAAGTGAGGATAGTTGTCTTTTTCTTTTCCAGTACTACCCTTTGTCTGGTATGGAAACCAAAGATGTGACAATTTCATAAAATGAATTGAGCAGTCTCCATCTTCTATTCTGACACAATCTGTATATTTGTTTCTTGACCTTTAAATTCTAAACAAAAGCTACTCTAAATGTGGTGTTATAAAGCCATTCCTACAACTACATATATTTACAGTTTTTCCTTAGTTGGAGCAAACACTCAATAAAACTTTTTGATCACTCTTACAATTATTTCCTAAAAGATGTTTTCTAAAGTCCTTCTTGGGGTGCCTGGGTGGCTCAGTCAGTTAAGCGTCAGACTCTTGATTTTGGCTCAGGTCATGATCTCAACAGTTCGTGAGACTGAACTATAAGTCAGGCTCTATGCTGACAGCGGAGCCTGTTTACGATCTTCTCGCTCCAGCTCTCTCTGTCTCACCTCAGTATGGGTACATGCATGTGCTCTCTCTCAAAATAAATAAACTTACAAATAAAAGTCCTTTTTGTTACTGACTCTCATAGCATCCCACACTTAGCCTTCATAGCACTTACTAATTAGATATTTATATATGTGTATTATATTTGCTTCTCCACTATATGATTCTCCATGGGGGAGGACCCATTGTTCACCACCATATCTTCTGTTCTGGGCTCAGCACTTAACATAATTGAAATGTGAATATTTTTAATTGTTTTCAATAACATATTTACTAACAAAAAAGTTTCGTATTTTTAAAATGAGCCAAAATTGTACTCTAATAAAGATGGGGGGAAAAGGAAATAAAGAGTTAAAAAAAAAGAAAGCCTCCTATCTTTCCTCAACAATAAAAGCGTAGGCTCTGCTCTTTCACAAAATATTAATGGGCACCTGCCCACACCCGGCACAAACTGAGTGCAATAAATTAAGGCTTTAAATCAAATTGCAGACTAGCATGAGACTGTGGCCAGGAGATAAGTCTCTTATGCTTAATCTTAAGGTTAAAACTTGTATAGGTACCTTGCCATACATAAAAAAATATAATCACAGTGATAAAGCTGAAGAGACAATGCACTTTACCCTTTCTTGGAAGAAATGTTTTTCAATTTATTTTCTGCTTTCAGAGGGGTCACATGTCAAACATATTTCCACTATTACTTCTCTCAACAAACTAGTAATTGTGTGCCTCTTCCCTAAGCCACCCCAAAACCAACCAATACAGAATTACTGTTATAAAGAGCATACTATATAAATTATTTTCTTCGAAAATATTTTGATCATAGAGCTCAGGTAGGAGGCTTTCCTTAGGACATTCAATTACAGTCTATATTCTATGCCTCTTTCTCTATGATAACAGTAACAGTGTTTTTAATTCTTAAGTATAGGTGTAGCTAAATAACCAATATATAACTAAAGATCCTTAAAACAAACTGAGTAAGTAAAAACTGTTCTTTAGGGTTTCAGTCACTGTTGAGATAATCTGTTCTTATTTATTGTTTCTTGAAAACCAGTGTTAGGCCCTCAAAGATAAAAGTAACTTTTATTCAAAGATCTTAAAATTTAGTAAAGAAAACAAATACTATTAATAAGTATAACACATGGCAGTTTATGACAAGAGCCAAAAGATATCACATAGCTAATAATAATCTACAAGTTATAAAGCACACTCATGGATTACTGTTGTTTCTCTTCAATAAGCCTGTGAAGTAAGATTGACACTGCCCCCCCCCCAGTTTTTGTTTGTTTGTTTGTTTGTTTTTAAATTTTGCAGACGAGGAATTCTAGGCCAAAAACAGAATCCACAGTAGATCCAGCATTGGGATCCAATCTTCTACCTTTTTATTTTAAAACTAGTCTCCTAGATAGCACTGACATTCAGACCAAAGAACGGCTTAAAAATCATACCATAACATTTAAAGTGTGCTGAACAGGACTTAATGCCATGTTTTTAACTACGTAAATGGTTAAATGATAATCATAGTGGTATTACCTTAACGTGATCTAAGATCACTAGTGGACCATTGACTCCTGATACTGTCTTGTACGCTGGAAAGAAACACATCAGAGTCAGCTTTAAGCAAACAGGGCAACAACCTACAATTGTCTCTGTAATATTACCAAAAAGCTCCTGTCTCTACTACATCTACTATAATATGGAGAACTGTAACAGTTAAAAAAATTTTTATTGACTTTATGAAATATGCCTGTGCCTACACAAGTTTTCATAATCCATCCTTATCCAACCAAAACCTTTTTGCATTCTCACTGTAAGTCACTTTATTTTATGGACCCAGGACACAAAAACAAAGATGGCATAGAGGGGCAGAGCTCTTTCAAGAGTTCCCAGTTTTATATGAAGAAGGGGGGAGAGTTAAGGGCCATAACAGAGGTAGACAGAGGGTGTGAGCAGAGGAAAAGCCTAGCAGTAGTTCTTACCTCAAAGAGAAAAAAGATAATGCTTTAAATAAAAGGTGGCACTTAGCAAAGTAGATAAAGAAGGGAAAGGAAGGCCTCAACAACTTTAAGCAGAAGTGACAAAACTTAAAAGGAAATGTGAGAAAATGTAACTGTGTGGTAAAAAGCCATAGTTAAATGATGTCATAAAAATTACAGGGAAAAGAACTTTAGAAAGAGGGGAAGTAGGCAATGGAAGAAGTCAAATAAGATCTTTAAAAAAAAAAAAAAGTAAAACGTTACTCTCAGTTTAGAGGCTTGTATTTTTCTACCGCAAATTATTCTCTAGGAATAAATTACTAGCCTATAAGATGCTACCCAAGTCTTCCATGTTAGAAAGGAGCCAGCTATCCTAAATCAACAAACATGTAAAATGTAAGGATATTTAGGTATAAAACAGAACACACAGGAGACTAATTCTAATATCAAAATTAACTAAATTTTGTAATCAGAACAGCTGAGAAAAATGAAATAAATGTTTGAAGAAAACTTAATACAAGGCTTTAAATACATTTTAAGAAACTGTCATCTAACTGAGAATTTTTCATTTGCTTAACTTCTTGTGAGGTCTTGGGATAGAGATTTTTGGCACAAATGTAGATTTCTAAGAGTCAGGAAATTCATTTAATATAACTAGTCTGTCCACTCAAGGGGCTTAAGAATTTGAAAACAATTTCTTCAATCAGGAAGCAAGCGCCCTGGGACAAATGCTGGGAACAGGAAAGCACTATCAGGAGCACTTGTCTTTCATGCATTCATGGGACATTTAAACCTGATACCTCATATTTGCTTGAATTTCTGTAATTGTAATTATCTTAACAGAGGGCCCCAAATGACTTTTTTAACGTTGGATAATAAAAGCCAAGTCACAAATTTAAAAAGTTAAGTTACTTGAATGGATGGTAATGTAAAAGAATTAATCATTCATTCCCTCTAAATTACAGAAACAGAAAAATGGGATTTTTATGAAAATCCTCCCATCTATATGAAAATAATCTGATACTCTTAAAAATAATTCCTACTCCCAAAAAATTTGTTTTTCTTATTTTGAGTGAGTCTGAGCATTCAGTTTTTCAATGATTTTCTAAAACTCCTATGTGGAAATGCAAAGGGAGCTACATCTGAAACAGGTTTTCTAGAATATATCTCTCTCAGAATAAATAAAACATTAAAACAATTTAAAAAATAAAAACAGCTTTTAAAGATACAGGAACAGCTTTTAAAAAAATAGGAATAAACCAACTTGACAATAAACTACTTGTAAAAAAAATAAGAATAACATATTTTCAAAACCTTCACTTAAGTCAGGGATAAGAAAAGGGTGTCGGCTGGTGGGGGTGAGGTAAGGAATCTAGTTTTGAGTTTCAGAGGCAACTGGTCTTTTTGGCTTTTTGTTTCTTTGTTGTGTTTTTGTTTTTGTTTTTATTTTTTAATGTATATTTTGAGAGAGAGCGCACGCAAAAGCAGGGCAGGGGTATAGAGAGTTGGAGCCACAGAATCCGATGCAGGCTCCAGGCTCCACGTTGTCAGCACAGAACCCTAACACAGGGCTTGAACCCACGAACTGTGAGATCGTGACTTGAGCCAAAGTCGTGACTTGAGCCAAAGTCTGAAGCTTAACCAACTGAGCCACCCAGATGCCCTAGAGGCAACTGTTTTGAATAAAACGTAACCAACAAAATTCTTCAGATTCTGAAAATTCTCTCTACTTTTTCACCAAGATTTTTATCACCTCTGAACTTTTAGCCTCAGATGCTTCAGAATCTGTTCAAATTCAAGATCATTTTGAATTACGAAGTTTTGCCAGTCACAAGCAAAAGCATGACCAAGAAAAAGAAACATTAGTCATTGTTTTTGCTGGAAACAGTGAATCAAGTTAACTTCTATCACAAAAAATTCTACTTCATCAAAAGCAGTCTCTAAATCTGCAACAATGTATGTACTTTAAAAAGCCTATAAATAACCATTCAAATTAATTATTTAACTGACTGAGCCACCTAGGTGCCCCACTCAAACTAACTGTTTAATAACAACACCACCAATATACATTTAATAAGGACTTGTCAGGAATTCTCCCTTAATCTCCATAACAGATCTATGAGTTAACTAATATTATTGCAAGTTTTAGAAGAGAAAAACACCTCTCAGATATCAAGTAACCTGCCAAGGATCTGAACTTTTAAGTTTATTTAGTTTGAGAGAGAGTGAGTGAGCATGAGGGACAGAGAGAGAGAGAGAGAGAGAGAGAGAGAGAGCGCATATCCCAAGAAGGCTCCGTGCTGACAGTTCAGAGCTGGAACCCAGGAACCCTGAGATCATGACCTGAGCCGAAATCAAGAGTTGGTTGCTTAACTGACTGAGCCACTCAGACGCCCCAAGGATCTGAACTTATATAGCCTGGCCCCAGAGTCACTTGTTCTTTTAACGCTGTACTGCAGCTCAAATTCCAAAACTGAACTGGCTGTTTTTCTGTGGTCTGGTACTCTTGTAATTATTAGCAAGACTTACGTAGCTATACTACTCAAAATAATTTCAGCAGTCTGCAACTTTAGCTATGAAAAAGTAAGTTCTTTTTGCTATTTAATGCACTGGACAATACTTCTCTTGTGTCATTACTGCTAAACAATCCTTCTACAATGGCATATAGTCACTGGAAGAGTTTTTAAGCAGAGAAGGGAGAATCTAATGGAGATGCTTAGTTCAGCAATTTCCCCTCACTGGAAAGCTTGAAAAATGCAAGGAGACTACTTCAGATACAAATCAGAGCTTAAGCAACATCTTGAATTAAATTAAACTGACATATACAAACTGAATAAAAGCTATAAGCCCTAACTAAATAAAAATATTACCAAACTTTATATTTAGAGAGCGTTTCACACTTATACAGAATGTCTTCAAAGAGGTTACCTCATTTCAGATTCACAAAAAGCTGTGAGATCAGCAAGGCTGATTGATACAGCCACTCTACTCTTAAGTAAGGCTCTGACAAATTTACCACTAAATGGGAGAACAGGACTTAGAATTGAATTTTTGGTTTGTTTGGCTTTTCTCCCCCCTAATTCTAAGGTTGGTATTCTATGACTCTATTTTTCTGAACTTAGTCTCCTACATAATTTAACAAATATAGAGGTGACACAGTTCCTAAGCATTTTGACTACAAACAGGTACTATAAGACAGTTTATATATACCAACTGTAGCTCTTTTCCATAGTAAAATGACTTTTAAAAAATACAAGCAGAGAAAATGATACCAAACACTACTTTTTAACTCTCAACAGTATTTATCCAGTCTTCTTCGCCATTACTCAGCCTAGAGCAGAGACAACAGTCGAGAGTAAGGCTGCCAAAGACATTAAGCTGCTCTACGAAAAGTCAAAACCTATTCACAAATCGTATAAACTTTTCTATTTATGAAAATAATGACCACTCTTATGAAAATTCCCAGATGAGAACATTGGGTCTGCAGGGGATATTCAGAACTTCTGACAAGAGACATACATGTTTACATTACATGGTGAACACATTACATCTTTGATCTTGAAATATCAAGCAGGTAATAAATATTTATGGAGTAATATTTTAAAACCAAAATCTACAAAGGTTTTAAGAAGCACATATTTTGTCAGATGACATCCTCTTCCTCCAGCAGGATATGAGATTGTTCAACACTAGTAACGCCACTTAATGATTGTGAAATTTTCAAAGAGAAAATTAGACAGCCATTGCACAATATGAGATCCAGTGCCCTAGACTCCACCTTATTAGCAAAACAAAAACCCCAAGGAATTATCTTCTATTGTGCAAGAATAGTAGAGATCCACACCCTGACAGGTGGGTACTGAGAGAGAGGTTCTAGAAAAAGGCCAAGCTGTTAACTCCTTTACTTGACTTTTCACTAAGGCTAACTCTGCTTTATGAAATAAGAAACTTATGGTTAGCTCTGATCTAATGTCTTAAGAACAAATGAGATTATCGGGGCGCCTGGGTGGCTTAGTCGGTTAAGCGTCCAACTTTCGCTTGGGTCATGATCTCGCGGTTTGTGGGTTCGAGCCCCGCGTCGGGCTCTGTGCTGACTGCCAGCTCAGAGCCTGAAGCCTGTTTCAGTCTGTGACTCCCTCTCTCTCTCTGACCCTCCCCTGCTCACGCTGTCTCTCTCTAGTCTAGAAAAAAAAAAAAAAAAAAGAACAAATGAGATTATCTAATTCAAAGTGTTCAGTGTCTAAAAGCTCTGTATGTATAACTGAATTTTGCTCACAATTTAAGAAAATTAAGTTTTCTTTCCTTGTGACTTTAGAAATTCAACTAAAATGCTCAAGATTACTTCAAGGCTGCATATCTCACTTTTCATTTCTTGTTAATAGATCCATAATTGTGAAGTTGTTTTAAAACAGGATCAAATTTTTACAGTGGAACTGCCAAATGAGTTTCATTCCTTTATTCAAAAAGCACACATTAAATTACTATAATAGAATTATCACCTAAGATGGAATAATCGATCTTTATAAAAACTAATAATTAATCAATACTTATTCAGAAGCAATTAAAACTGTGGGACTAGAATCAAGAATATGGCAATAAGAAAATAATGATACTCAAAGCTGTTAGCCTAAATTGGGTATCACTTATACTTTTTATAATAACCCACACAGAAGAGCGACTCAAACAACTGTCCCAACTCCCTACTCTGATTCCATCCACATTAAGATTCTACTAAACTATTAGAACAAGGGGTTTAAATGTAGGTTATCAAACAATTACAAGACATCTTCTATGTGTCAAGCACCTTGCAGGCACTGAGGATAGAAAAAGGATTCCTGAGGTTCAGTATTAAGCATTATTTAGTAACAATTTTGTCAGGAGGCATCTCATCTGGAGTTCTTCAGCCACTAGCTAAGCACACAAAGAATAGTGAAAAACCATACTCATCTCTCTTAAGGATTAACAATCATGTTTAAAATAATTTTATTATTTCAGTCGATACTCTTTGAATTGACACTGAATGATTATATGGAAACTGACTATTGCACCCTTATCATCTTTTCCTAGAAGTCACTAATGTTTACTGCTCTACCCAGAAAAGCAGAGCATGCAAATACAATTCATAAAAGATAATGTGTAATTGTTAGGTACAAATTTATTGTCAAAATCTCTTTAAGAATGTAGTATCTGGGGCACCTGGGTGGCTTAGTCGGTTGGGCGTCCGACTTTCGCTTGGGTCATGATCTCGCGGGTCATGGGTTCGAGCCCCGCATGGGGCTCTGTGCTGACTGCCAGCTCAGAGCCTGGAGCCTGTTTCAGATTCTTTGTCTCCCTCTCTCTCTGACCCTCCCCTGCTCGCGCTCTCTCTCTCTCTCTCTCTCTCTCTCTCTAGAAATAAATAAAACATTAAAAAAAAAAAAAAGAATGTAGTATCTGTTGGGGCGCCTGGGTGGCTCCGTCAGTTAAGCGTCCGACTTCAGCTCAGGTCATGATCTCCAGGGTTCGTGGGTCTGAGCCTCGCATTGTGGGCTCTGTGCTGACAGCTAGCTCAGAGCTTGGAGCCTGCTTCAGATTCTGTCTCCCTCTCTCTCTCTGACCCTCCCCTGCTCACGCTGTCTCTGTCTCTCAGAAATAAAACATTTTAAAAAATGTAGTATCTGTCAATTTCTTGAAGCATTCACTTATATAAACCTCCAACAGGCATTCTCTAATTCAGATAATTCTCAGTGTAAAAGGTCCATTTTAGCAAACCATGGAATCAACTATGTTTTCCTTCCTCTCACTGCAGTGCTGTCATATGACCTAGTGACAGATCAGGATGGGATTAGTCAGACTGGAGAGCGCCTAGACTGAAACCTTTCATCTGAAATTTTTTTTAAACAGTGAGCCGCCCACAAACAGACATTCTGGCAATTAACCAGTGCAAATACAGTCTCACCACCTGGGGAAACATCAGGTGCTTTCCCAAGTTTTAAAGAGTCTATTTCCAGGGCTGATCCCCAATTCCTAAGGAAGCTGTGAAGATATCTGATGCTACACGACTGTATTGTTTAGTTTAAAAAAATCCTTTTGGTAGTCCACTTAAAACCTGGTTTATTAAGGCAGGTTTTTTACAATCACAACAACACTTAAACATGCATATGATATGCTTTGCACATATACTATATAATATGGGCAAAGATGCTTGGCTTTTCCAAGATATCCTTGCACTCTATCGTGTTAGGTTTAACTCGTCAGTAAATGAAAAGACAATGGTTGAAAAGGGCCCAGATAAAATTAAGAAATGGAATCTGAATTCCTACTCTGCCAATCATTAAGTGTTTAAAGTCTGAAGTCGTGTACCTCCCAGACCGTAAGCTTCACACTGTAAAACGAGAGCGTTAGACTAGATGACCTGCAGGGTACGTTTCAGCTGTAGCGTTCTCTGATACCAGTGTCCTCCTGTGGAGCAGGCCTTCCACAAAACATCTCCCTCTGGCTGTGGGCCTGACCTCCATCATCCAGCAAAGGCCAGACCTCGTCAGCGATGGCACTAGAGTCTCCCTGGGCAGGAACTCCAGACCAGCCCTGAAGGTCTACCCCAGAGGGAGGAGAGGGGAAGGGGCGCTCTCTACATCCCTACATATCCAAATGAGGTCGGGGCACATTAAGATTGAAGTCACAAGAAACGGCCTTCCCTTAGAGGCAAGAAGCAAGTGCCTTGACTATGCTCCTATCTAGGGAAGTTGAAGAGGGCGGGGCAATTAGCCTGGAGCCCACCAACCCCAGGAAAAAGTTGTGCTCGGTTCTCTTGCCCTCAGCCTACCTATGTTACGAAAACGCTAGGTACACTCGAATCTCCTTCTAATGACATACTTTTGGGTCAGGGTAGGAACGATGAGAGAGGGAAAATAAATGCCCCCTCCCCCGCTAAGCAAGTGAATGGGCGCAAAGGACTGGGTAAGAAGCAAAAACAGGATTCATCTTGTGCTCTGATACTCACTGAGGCGAGGCTGGGAAAGGTAGTTCCGACTAACTGCCAGCGCTTGCTCCCGAGATCCCACCACCGGCCCACTGGTGGGCATGGGTAGCTCGGGTGCGGCTCCGTTCACGATTCCCCGCATCGCCCGCAGCGCCATCTTGTCTCCTCCGTCCCGACTGGCCCTGCAGCCGTCCCGCGCAGGCGCAGATATAGCAAGGGCGGACTGTGCGTCTGGCTCCGCCCACGCGCGCTGCGAAGCCCTGGCCTCGCCCCGCCCGCTTGGCCGCCTGCCCCGTCGCTCACCGCCCGCAGCCTTGTGACTCGGGCTCCGTGTGGGCGGGGCTGAGCCCTCACACTGGCCGGAGGAGCTGACCAGCGTGCTGCGAGGGAAGGCGACGCGCCGGGGAGAGGGAACGAGAAGCGGAAGTGGGTCCCAGAAAGAAAGGCAGGATTGAAGAGCGAAAGAGAAGAAATGAGGGAAAAAAGGGATCCACATGAAGGGAAGGAGGCGGAAGAAAGGCGAGAATGTACAAGAAAAGGTTAACTGATCTCATTTTCATGACACTGAATGAGGGAACTCAAATTCTGAAAAAGCACTTTGAAAAACGGAAAAAATATTAAATCTATTCCAGTGATTAACATACGCCGCTATGTGCTATTATTTCTTGCACTTTACTATCTTCCTGTCCAATTTATTCGCTCATGTATCTATTCAAAAAACATTTGGTGGACCGTTCAGGACGGTGATAGTGTGAAACACGTGTAACATACTCTAGTACTATTTAAGAGATAGAGGCTCACCTGGGTGGCTCGGTTGGTTAACATTAGACTTCGGCTGGGGTCATGATCTCACAGCTCCTGAGTTCCAGCCCTGTCTAGCTCTGTGCTGACAGCTCAGAGCCTGGAGCCTGCTTTGAATTCCGTGTCTCCATCTCTCTTTCCCCTCCCGGTCTCTCTCTCAAAAATCAATAAACTTGTTTTTTTAAAAAAATTAAGAGCTAAAACTAATACAAGAATGACTAGCTGGCTGTGGAAGGTGACAGCCCAGACTTGGGGCCTGCGCAATTGAATTAATTGTGGTGCTGTTTGTAGGGTGGAAAATAGAGAAGAAAATGTGGAACTTTGCGGGTGGTGGTGGAGGAGAAAAGCTAATTGGGGATCTGTTTACTTGTTTCCAGTGGAATATTCTGAATATGATTTCTATTGGATTTTATAGGTAAATAGTTCACAATAAGACATATAGGCTGAATTGAGATAAAAATTTGTGACATCACCATGTAGGTAATATGGAAATAAAAGAAGTAAGTCAGAGAGTGTGTGTACTGTGAGGAGATGCTAAAGACTGACTTTCAGGGATCACTAAAATTAGGGGATAAACAAACGAAGAGTATCTTGCAATCAGACTTGGAACTAGAGTTGGAGAAAACATAAAGTACATGTCCTAGAAGCAAAAGGAAGAGAAGATTTTTAAGAAAGATTATTGTATAATACCAAAAACTGAAGAGAAACTAAACGATAGAAGTACTACAAATATACATTGTATTTAGCCCCTAGAAAACCATCTGATATAACGGGAGATAGATACTTAATGGAGAACAATAAACTTTTTCACATATGTGAAAAATGTCATGATCGTATACTACAAATGAAGTGAAGACTACCTGGTTATTTAAAGTCTATTTTAGGTGAATCTCATTTCCATGACTTTGGTATAAATACCCACCGCTCTTTTGAACCATAACACTGAGGCAACCATTCCTTAATTTTGAGTGACATTGAGTATCATTCAGTATGTCTTAATAATTAAAGACAGAGAAAACAATATGAGATACCATTTTGTTTTAATTTGTGAGAATGACAACATTTTTAAACTAATGTCCAAAGCTGGTAAGAACATAAGGAAACAAGAATTTTCATATTTTATTGCTAAAAGCATAATTGGCATGATAGCTACAAAAGCAACTTGGTGGTGTCAGACTCATCTATCTTTCTATCTATCTACCTATCTATCTATCTCAGTATATGTGATAAATATTTTAAATTACATATATACATCACATATATTATTATATGATGTGTAATCTATATTGATCTAAATGCATTTACATGAATATATACAGACATATTTGTTGTAACATTTTGACATAGCAAAAATCTAGAAATAATAATCTAGATGCCTATTATGGCAATTTGTAATTTAAAAGCAATTACAAAGTGGTAGGTAGAATGGATTAATTTGTATACATTTAAGTATACAAATATATAGTATTTTAAGTATATATGTATATATTTATATAAGTATAGGTGGAGATATATATAGAGACATAGCCATATGTGTATATAAGTGTATGCACATAGATGTGAGAAAATTCTACTTTTAATTCAACGATCTTTCTGTGTGGTTTCAATCTTTTAGTAAGTATTTGCACTGATTTTTTTTTCAAAATATAACGTAGGACAGCTTCTTTTTTTTAAATAAAAATTAGAGTTGTGTCTTCTCATGTCAATTTTTCACAATAGTAGGTATGATTCAAATATGAATATCAGGCTATTAGCTATTGTCATACCTGTTTTTCTTGTTTTCCAAAATTTAGTTTTTGATCAAACAAGTAATACAGCAATTTATTCTAGTTTTGTTTTGTTTTTTTAATATGCCCGATATAAATAAGTCCAAAGTTCCTCTTGATCCCTACCCAATTCCACCCAGGGTGAGCCACTTTTGTCAGTTTGATAGGTATCTATCTGGATTAGGGGCACATGTGTATATATTTAATATAAATAAGATCATGTTGTGCATACCATTCTGTGTTCTGTAACTTGCTCTTTTCATTTAATAATAAATCCTGGGCATCATTCTATATCAATACATAAAAATTTACTTCATTGTTTTGAAAATGTATGCATATTTCCATAGTAGAATCTACTGTAGTTGATTTAGCATCTTCTATTAATGGACATTTAAGCTGACTCTACATTTCGAATAACGAGAAAATACATGTGAATTAATATAATTGCACTTTTTTTTTCTTTTTACCTTAGGACTAGTTCAAAATTTTTGCCTTTTTAAAGTTTGTTTCATTTATTTTGAGAGAGACACAGTGCAAGTGGAGTAGGGGCAGAAAGAGAAGGGGGAGACAATCCCAAGCAGGCTCTATGCTATCAGCATAGAACCTGACACAGAGCTCGAACTCACAAACTGTGAGATCATGACCTGAACTGATATCAAGAGTCGGATTCTTAACTGACTGAACCACCCAGGCACCCCTAAAATTTTTTACTTTTTAAAAAGTTTTCTTCTATTGTTTATGTGCAAGACTCAGTTATGGTCTACAGTGCATGAGCAAAGTATTAACCTCAACATTTATTTAACATTATTTAAACAACATACGTGTACTGGATACTGTTCTAAGTCCTAGAGACACATCAGTAAATAAGCAAAGTCTCTGTCCTCATGGCATTTATAAGAGTGGGAAAACCGGAAAACAAACAACACATTAATGAAAGTGCTTAGTGACAAGTATGATTAAAAAAAATAAAACAGGGTGAAGGATCAATTTTAAGTAGTGTGGTCAGGGTCTCAGCCATCTGAGACCTAAATAAAGAGAGAAAGATAGCCACAGTCAGAAGATGTGTGGTTTGGGAAGACACAAAAGTAAGTGGAAAGTCCTGAGGCAGAATTAGAGTGGAGCTAGAATGAATTAACCCAAGCGGAGAGCAGTAGGAGAAAGGGCTAGGCCAGGTCAGGTAGAGCCTTGGAAGATATGAATAAGTGGCTTGAATTTTATTAGTGTGAGTGGAAAGTTTTTTTGAAGGAATAATGTGATCTGGTTATGCTTTAAAAAGACCTTTGTTCTACCAGACAAAAAATGAACTGGGACAGAAGTCAAGGGCAAAAAAATGAACTAAAACAGAAGGCAAGAGAAAATTTGAGAGATCAGTTAGGGTGCTGTTGTAATTGGGTGATTGTTGACAGCTCAAACTAGATCTGTGGCTCTCCAACACCTCCGCAATTCTTCGGCCTTGTCTCTGTCCCAGGACTCAGTGCTGTAATGACAGCACTGATAAGTGTCCATTTATATTTTTCTCCTCTACTGTTCCTCTCTGTAACCTCATATAGAACAAGGCGATTGGCAAGAGATGTAGACAAGAGTGTAGTTAGGAGAAATATTTTGAAGGGAAGAATGATAGGAATAAGTCTAAGACTGCTATAAAACAGGTGTCATTACCTGGGAACCCATGGAAACCTGTGAATCCTTATGCAAAATGAATATTATGCATATGGGCATTTTCCAGGGAGATGACCCATAGATTTTTATCTGATTCTTAAAGGAACCTAAATCTCTTGTTCTTAATTATTTGTTTATTTACTTTGAGAGACAGAGAGGATGAGCAGAGGAAGAGGCAGAGAGAGAGGAGAGAGAATTCTAAGCATGATCAATGCTGTCAGTGCAGAGCCTGATCAGGGGATTAATCCTACGAACTGTGACCTGAACCACAATCAGGAGTCGGACACTCAATGGTCTAAGCTACCAGGACACTCCAGAACCTAAAACTCTTAAAGAAAAGAAATAAGTAAGCATAACTGAGTAATTGGGTAAGTGACATATCCATTTATAGAATCATAGGTGTAATCAAATTTCCATATAGTACTGTCAGATAGTATTACTTGCATCATCTCCAACGTCTTGGACAATTATAATTATTTTTATTTTATAATTTCTTAGTGACAGCTCAAAAATATTAGTCAATTGAAATTGAACATGATAGTTTCTCAGTTGTTTAGAACATTAGCATTTAAATACTTTAAACATGTTTTTAAAATATTTAAAAAATTTTTTTTAATGTTTTATTTATTTCTAGGCGAGAGAGAGAGACAGCGTGAGCAGGGAAGGGTCAGAGAGAGAGGGAGACACAGACTCTGAAACAGGCTCCAGGCTCTGAGCTGGCCGTCAGCACAGAGCCCGACGTGGGGCTCGAACACACGAACCGTGAGATCATGACCTAAGCGAAAGTCGGACCCTTAACCAACTAAGCCACCCAGGCTCCCCTTAAAATATTTTCTTTTTAAAAATTTATTTCTTTAAATTCAAGTAGTTAACGCACAATGTAGTATTGGTTTCAGGAGCAGAATATTTTCTTAATATATAAAAAGACAAAGGTTAAAACAAATATTTTACACATAGAAAAATGCAGGTAGGAAATTATGGACGAATTTTAGTTGCCCTAATAATGAAAAAATTCAAACTGAAATAACCATGAAGTTCTATTGCATTTGTTAAAATTAAGAAAACTAACCAAATGATTTTTTTTAAGTACTGGCAGGATTAGGGACTAAGAAGTGCACCAACACATCTCTTGTAGTTTTATAAATTGACCAGGCCTCTACAGAGCAACCTGTATGGGTTAGGGATCACAAAACTGTTCATAGTGTTTGATCCAAAATCTGAGATCTTGGTAATCTCAAGAATAGGATTATTGGGGTGCCTGGGTGGTCCAGTCGGTTAAGCATCTGACTTCGGCTGAGGTCATGATCTCATGGTTCGTGGGTTCAAGCCCCGTGTCAGGCTCTGTGCTGACAGCTCAGAGCCTGGAGCCCGCTTCGGATTCTGTATCTCCCTCTTTTTCTGACCCTCCCCTGCTCACGCTGTCTCTCTCTCTCTCTCAAAAATAAATAAAACACTTAAAATTTTTTTTTAAAATAAAAAATAAAAAGAATAGAATTATCAACCAAAGGACTATGTTTATAGCTTGTTATAGCTATACTATTATTCATGATAGCAAAAATGAAGTAATAACCTAAGTAACAGTAGTATTCTGGACAAGGAATTTGTATCTGTATCTATATATGACTTTTAACAATTTTATTTTTAACTTAATTTAAAAAAATTGAAGTATAGTTGACACACAGTGTTAACATTAGTTTCATGTGTATAACATCGAGATTCAACAATTTTATACATTATGCTCTGTTCACTACAAGTATAGCTACCATCTGTTACCATACAATGCTATTATAGTACCATTGACTATATTCCCTACACTGTACCTTTCATCACCGTCATTTATTCTTCTCATAACTGGAAGCCTATACCTCTCACTCCCTTTCACCCATTTTGATCATCCCTGCACCCCTTTTCCCTCTGGCAACCACCAGAGGGGTTTCTGCTTTTTTGTTTGTCTGTTTTGTCTTGTTTTGTTTTAGACCCCATATAAATGAAATGATATGATATTTGTTTTCTCAGTTTGACATAGTTCACTTAGCATAATACCCTCTAGGTCTATCCATGTTGCAAATGGATCTCATTCTTTTTTATAGTTGAGTAATATTCCATCACACACACACACACACACACACGTCATATCACATCACATCACATCTCTATATCCACTCATTTAATGATGGATCCTTAGCCTGCTTCTGTATCTTGGCTATTGTACACAATGGTGCAATAAACATAGAGGTGCATGTATCTTTTTGAATTAGTGGTTTTGTTTTCTTTAGGTAAATATCAAGTAATAGAATTACCAGATTGTATGGTATTTCTAGTTTTAATTTTTTGAAGAACTTCCATATTGTTTTCCATAGCAGCTGTACCAATTTACATTCCTACCAAGAATGCCTAAGGGTTAGTTTACTATATATCCTCACCAACACTTTGTTATTCCTTGTCTTTTTGATATTACCTATTCTGACTGGTGTGAGGTGATACCTCATTATGGCTTTGATTTGCATTTCCCTGATGATTAGTGATGTTGAGTATCTTTTCATGTATCTGTTGGCCATCTGCATGTATTCTTTGGGAAAATATCTATTCAGGTCCTCTGCCTATTTTTAAGTGGATTATTTGTTCTTTTGGTGTTGAGTTGTATAATTTCTTTGTATATTTTGAATATTAATGCTTTTTTGGATATGCCATTTGCAAATATTTTATCCAAAGTTAGTAGGTTGTCTTGTTTTGTTGATGGCTTCCTTTGTTCTATGAAAGTTTTTTGTTTTCCTGTAGTCCTAATAGTTTATTTTTGATTTTGTTTCCATTTTCTCAAGAGAAGATCCACAAATATGCTATTAAAACTGCTGTCGAAGAGATGACTGCCTATGTTCTCTTCTATGAATGTAATGGTTTCAAGTCTCACATTTAGGTCTTTAATCCTTTCAAGTTTATTTTTCTGCATGGTATAAGAAAGTGATCCAGTTTCATTCTTTTACATATAGCTGTTCAGATTTCCCAGCACCTTTTATTGAAGACACTGTCTTTTCCCCATTGGATATTCTTCTTTCCTGTGTTGCAGATTAATTGATCTTATAAATGTGGATTTATTTTTGCACTCTTTATTCTATTCTATTGACCTATGTGTCTATTTTTGTGCCAGCACTATACTATTTTGATTACTATAGTTTTTTAGTGTATCTTGAAATCTGGGATTATGATATTGCCATCTTTGTTCTCCTTTCTCAAGACTGCTTTGGCTTTTGGGGTCTTGGTATCTCCCTACAAATTTTAGTACTATTTGTTTTAGTTCTTTGAAAAATGTCATTGGTATTTTGATAGGATTGCATTGAATCTGTAGATTGCTTTGGGTAGTATGGACATTTTAACAATATTAATTCTTCCAATCTATAAGCATGGGATATCTTTTCTTTTTTTTTTTTTTAATGTTTTATTTATTTCTAGGAGAGAGAGAGACAGACAGACAGCGTGAGCAGGGGAGGGTCAGAGAGAGAGGAAATCACAGAATGAAACAGGCTCCAGGCTCTGAGCTGGCAGTCAGCACAGAGCCCGACGCGGGGCTCGAACCCACGAACCGCGAGATCATGACCTAAGCGAAAATCGGTCGCTTAACCGACTAAGCCACCCAGGCGCCCCATTCATGGGATATCTTTTCATTTGTTTATGTTATTTTTGAATTCTTTAATCGGTGTCTTATAGTTTTTAAAAGTACAGTTCTTTGACCTCTGTGGTTAAGTTTATTCCTGAGTACAACTGTAAATAGAATTCTTTTCTTAATTTCTCTTTCTGCTACTTCATTATTAGTGTATAGAAATACAACAGATTTCTGTATGCTAATTTTATGCTCTGTAACTTTAGTGAATTCATTTATTACTTCTAATAGATTTTTCATAGAAGGATTCTATATTTAATGGATATTTGTATGCAAATAATATATAGCTAGTATATTTTTTAAGGTTTATTTACTTATTTTGAGAGAGAGAGAAAGAGAGATAGGTAGAGACTGAGAGAGATGGAGAGAATCCCATGCAAGGCCCCATGCTGTCAGTGTGGAGCCTAATGCAGGGCTCCATCTCACAAACCATGAGATCAGGACTCGAACCAAAATCAAGAGTCTGATGCTTAAATAACTGAGTTATCCAAGGGCCCCTAGCTAGTGTATTTTATGTAGATGGAACTATTTGTACAAAATAATAGTGAGTAAAAAGAGCTAACACAGATATAGACCAATTGCAATAACATAAAACACCTTTGTACATTGATAAAAATCAGGAGACATTGTGCAGTGATATAAATAATTGATATTGCCATTTTTTAGGAGGTATCATTATGTTCTTTTTAAATGACATTAACTACCCAAACTCACATACATTCACATATACAGCTTAACCCAAGGAAAGGGGTGGAATACAGTATTAGGGTAAGAGGCTCTGGAGCTAGACAGATTTAATTTAAGTCCTGATTTCATTAGTTCTATGACCTTGAACAAAAATTTCTTTGTTTATTTATTCTTTCTAGGTCTCATTTGCAAACTAAGAATCATAATACCATCTTCCTAAGGAATACTCACTTGTATACTGGTTATTATCCTCTTATGATTTGTTGAAATCCTGTCCTGACTTTACCCACAAGGAATGCAAGACCAGCTGGCCCTAGCAGTAGGGAATCTGGTCAGAACATGAGACTCAGAGTCACCAGCTCCAGTGTGAGTGTGGACTATCTCCTAACACACAGGGTAACTGTGGGCTGATCCCCAATTCCCTTTGTCTCTGAGCCTCCATATGTCAGTTGGGAAGATTCTATGTGATAGTTCTCAAGGATTTAAAAGAAAGGCTTTATAAATCAACATTTCAGAAAAAAAGGCAAAAGCTTATTCTTTTATTACAAAAGATTATTGGGGAAGAAAAAGAGAAGGGAAGTGAAAAAAAAAAAAAAAGCTAATGCTAGTGACCTAATTTTCCCCATAGAAGGTGTGTCTCTTTTCATTTGCTGGAAAATTTTGATCAAGGAAATCATTAGTAAGACAAACCACAACAGATTAAAAAATCAGAGCTGTACATTTCCATGTAACAAGGAAAAAACTACTATGAGATCGTCAATATCGAATTTGGGGCATCAGATGAGAAATTAATTCCTGCATATGTGTGTGTGTGTGTGTATTTTCTGTTTCTTGTTGTTAATGTTGGTTATTTTGTAATTCTGACCATCAGATGCAAAGTGAGCTTTATAGGCTAAAAACTGTATTGACCTTCTGAAAAAAGACCTCTGGTTCTATTCTATATTATTTTTATTGTCACTAGGATCACTGATGTGTTGTGGAAAGAGAAGGAACAACAGAGCGCCACCTATATCAGAATAATGACTAATGAGCAAATGGTGCACATCTTTAAACTTATGAATCCAAGACAAAGACAATGGTTGGAAGTTCCTTTACAAGGTACTGCTTGTATCATTGCCTAGTAGTGTAAAGTGGAAGAAGTTTGAAACTCCAAGTACCCTTTATCAAAGCCTTTCTTTTGTTGCCAAATCAAAATGGCCTTTTCTCATCCCAAATGTAGCCAAACAGCAGTTAGATAAATGCTGATCTGTCTATTTGATGGGATATTATTCAGACACCAAGACAGATAGAAAAATGTTTTAAGCATGGGAGAATTTTCACAAAACAGTATTAAGTCAAAATTCTATATGAAATGGCATACACAGTATAATCTCTATTATCTGTATGAGTATACATACCCTCAGAGAAAATATTGGAAAGGAATGTATGCACATATTAACAGTGACAGTCTCTGAGTTATGGAAGGTTTTGTATTCTGTCAATATACTATATATATTATATATACGGTATATACATATGTATTTTTTTCATGAGCCTCCATTACATTTTTTAATCTGAAATAAAATTAAGAATGTTAAGATGCGTCTGTTTAAAATGGCACAGTTTTCATTTTAAGACGCAGATTTGACTAGTGGTAAAATAAGCATACAATCAGGCAAATGTAAAGTTCTATATTATAGAGATATGAAAGGAAGCTGGGTCAAAGAAAGTAGTGACAGATAACACAGGGTCAGCATTTGATGAGAACTCATTGTTTTACCTCAAAGATTAGAGGTCTTGGAATAGACTACGAATCAACTAGACTTAACTCTTCAATTTACAGTGAAGAAACTAAAGCTCAGGGAAGTTAAAGTGATTTTTCCAAGTTCCAGAAGCAAGATAGTAGAACGGCTAAGACCTTTTATTTTCCTAGACCTTAGACCATCCTTGTTGGGGTTTTGTTTGTTTGTTTGTTTGGTTGGTTGGTTTCTTGCTCCATAGCTTCCATAGCTGCCCAGTTCTGGCTCTATCATCTGTATATACATTTCTTTTAAGTCTGGCAGATTCCTTTTGATGCAGGAAAGTTACAGATGGTCTATTCTATCCCTGTTTATGGGACTTTTGGGAGACCAAATTAATTCTAAGAGAGGCGGGGGATTCTGATTCTCTGAAATAAGAATCTAAGACCCAGGGACTGATCTGGTGTCTGTCTGAAACCCCTACTCTTGTTGCAAAGATGACCTGGGGACAAGCTAGAATTAGAACATCTGGAATTCTCAGGAGAAAATCTAGGGACTTATTCCCTAGATCCTGCTCTGGATCAATTCTAATTTACCAGTAGTTGTCATGGCAGTGTGCCTGTACTATCTCAATGTCTGAATCTGACCATCACCAGGAAGGCCTTATGTCCTGGCTTACTTACAGCATACTCATTAGAGAAGTACAGTTAAAGCTTGAATGATATTTTTTATCAACAAGTGCATGTTAAATGAATACTGATAATAAACTCAGCATGATTATAGGCACTGGAAAACCTTGGAAGAACTAGATATGTTTCTGCTCCCAAGTGGTAAGTGCATTGAACTGAGCTTTGTGCTTTTAGGCAAACAGTTTCTTGGTCCTGTATCAGATCTTTAAAGCAAAGGTGACATATTTGTAAAATCTTATTTATAAGAATCTAAAGGTTAAATTGTGGAGACAAGATTAACACACTTGATTCAACAAAAAGAACATGCAAAACAGCATGAAATGTCATGCTGATTGTCTAACTAGTAAGAGAAAAGTCATCTAAGATATGCTTAGGTTATATTGGTCTCCACAGAAAGGCAGACCTTGAGAGGATTTGGATTATAAGAATGTTAATCAGGTGTCTGATGTGAGTCTTGAACAAGGCACATAAATTCTCATGGTAAGCAAGAAATAATCGCTCTGAAGCAGTGCATGGTAGATATTCAATTTAGAACAGAAATTTATTTTAGGGAACTTAGTGTTTATAAATCCCACCCCCAAGCAGAGTTTAGTGTGAGCAGAGTCAATATTTAACTGTTTGTTTACATAAATAAGTTAATAGAATCTAATATTATGTGTCTACAATGTGCCAGACACTCTTACAGGTATTTATTGCTAATCTACTCATTGAACCTCCACACAAACTCTATAAGTTGGCAAACCAAGGCACAAAGAAATCAGATAGTTTGTTCAAGTCACATAGCTAGGGAAGAGCAGCAGCAGGACCCAAACCCTGCTAAGTCAGGTGCTTCTTTTCGACTTCCTGGTGTTTATAGAAAGATATTTACAGAAAATATGGCCCTTGTTTTTAAGAGATAATACCACTGGCCTTCATACCCTACTGAAGTCATGAATATTTCTACAGACTTTCTGATCCAGTGCAGTGGTGCATAAGACAATAGATTTTCCATCTCTGGTCTATGAATTAAAGTTAATAAGGGGCTAATGCTAAGGTCAAGATCCCAAGGGTCAGTGGTGGATTTCAAAACTCCCCTCTGCTTGTGGAATTCTGTTCATACAGTCAAGATGGGTGGGATTGGAAGCTGAATTCCATGTAGAAGGTGGAATTTTCTTATTATGTTTACATAATTTTTTTGAGAGAGAGAGAGCTGGGGAGGGAGAGTAAGAGAGAAATCCCAAGCAGGCTCTGTGCTGTCAGCTCAGAGTCACACATGGGGATTGAACTCATGAACCTTGAGATCATGATCGGAGCAGAAACCAACAGTCAGATGCTTAACAGCTTAACCAACAGAGACACCTAGGTGCCCCTCTTTATTTCTATTCTTAAGCAATGAGGGTCTGGAAAGCGCAAGTCTCCTTCAGGATATCTAATACCTTGCCAGTCTTATATGATGCTCAGTGAGGCAAAAAAGTTCATCAACATGTCATCATTGTTATCATCAACAGCAACCACAAATAGTTATATCAAGTACTTCAACTGGGGAAGATGCCAGATGCTATGTAGAATGCGAAGACAAGGAAGATAAACCTCTGCCCTTAAGTTACATATAAATTCTAGAAGCAGATAATTGCAATGCAAAGAAAAATGCCACAAGTGTAATAAAGTAATATTTCTGCTTCTGGCTTTTGGCAGTCTTGTTCTTAAGCAACTCCTGCATGGTTGTGGGCACTAAAAAAAAGGAGATAGAAGCATTCATTGGTAACTGTACTGGGGTTTCATTTCCTAAGCATGGTGAGTTTGAGTCACACTGGGCAGAGATGATACACGCTGATAATTTGGGAAAAACAGCCAGGCTGAAACTTGATAACAAGGGAAGATTCTTGAGACTTATTGAGAGGCAATAAAAAAAAAAAAACTAGAAAGAAGGGAGGGACTTCACCAGGTTAAGGTAAAAGTATGTAGAAAGTGTAAGATAGGCAGGCATGTAGATAAGAGGCTTAGGTCTCTACTGAGGAAACAAAGGACAGAGGTAGCAGGTGAGAAGCAAAAGCCAGAAAAGCCCCTTAAGGGAAAATTCTACAAAGAGAATCTACCACCAAATTTTGCATTGTAATGGGACAGATGCACGTTTCTCCCCGTAGCCCGGCTAAAGAAAATCCAGACTGAGCTTGAAGGCATCTGGCTCTAGGGATAAGGAAACTGGTTTCACAGGGGCAGATTTTCTACCTTCTTTGGTTATAAACATTTCTGAGTTTACTATCTCCATAGACAAGGCTATGTCCTCAAGAGCACTAGGGATCAAGAGATGTTGGTTGGGAGTGGGGGAATGCTGAATTTCCCTATCTCCAGTGTACTTACTTATTTAGTATCCACTTTGCCACCAGGGTCCCTACAATACAATTATTCAATGAAGTCCCAGCTTATTTTAAGTTTGGTTTTAAACCACCTCATGTCCCTTGATCTGAAACAAGCTCTTTCCTTACTTTACCAGGCATAGCAATTCCCTGCAATTTTGGACACAAATCCACCCCTACAGGGTCTACAGTGCCACGTAGATCATAGCCATAAAGTAACATCTTCCTGGCCTTCTTTTCAGAAGCCTGTGACAGAAACCAAAACCCTCTAGTCTGAGCCTGGAATGATGACATATACTTGATGTAAGAGGAAGTCTGAATGGATTTTTAAGTATTTCAGCAGTAAGAAAAACAGGAAGCAATGAGAAACAAAAGTACCCTCTAGGTCTGAGCTAGAGAACCATCTGCTCTGGCAGTCCATGTCAGTCACAATCAAAGGTAACTATAATTAGGTTTTGCATGTTATTTGTCTGGAGAGCTGTCTGTCTGATGATGTTGTATGCTAGCCACTTTAACTGGAGCGATAACAGAACCACTCTCAAAGAGCCTCAAACATCCATTTCCATCCCAAATTGCTCTCAATAGCCTGCTCTGACTAGAAATCATTAGTCTGTATCAAGGACTCGGAGTTCACCAGCCCAAATGCATGTAGACTCGTGACTTTTTATCTTTACATTTTCTACTCTAATTTAGATAATAAAGAACCTCCCATAATTTGCCATTTAGTATAACCACTAATATAATTTCAGTATATTTATCCTATGTATATGGAGTTTTATACATATATAATTACAATATACATAAAGTTTTGAACAGTTTTTGGTCATGGTAAAATATACATTAAGTTAATTATCTTAACATTTCTTAGACAGGCAGTTCAGTAGTATTAAGTATATTCACATTGTTGTGCAACCAACCAACCTCATTCTTCATCTTGCAAAACTGAAACTCTATATAAGTTAAACACCAATTCCTCATTTCCTTCTCTTCCCCAGACCCTGGAAACCACCAGTTTACTTTCTGTTTCTATGAATTTTGCCACTCTAGATACCTCCTCTAAGTGGAATCATATAGTATTTGTCTTTTTTGTGACTGACTTATTTTATTTATTAGCATAATTTCCTCAAGATTCACCAGTAAGATTAGCCTGTGTCTGAATTGCTTTCCTTTAAGAGGCTGAATAATAGCCCATTGTATGGATATACCACATTCTGTTTATCTGTTCCCATATCAGTGAACATTGGGGTTACACCTACCTTTTGGCAATTGTGCATAATTCTGCTATGAATTTGCATAAAGGGTTATGTCCTACCTTTCACTTCCCATTGTATCTAGGTATATACATAGATAAATTTTTCTAGGTTGATATAGTTTTCATAATAATCTTCTCTTCTCTATTTTAACAGCAACATGATAGTTTTTCAATCCCATGTACTTAAACATTAAAAAAAAATAATGCTTATTTATTTTTGAGAGACAGAGACAGAGTGCTAGTGGGATAAGGGCAGAGAGAGAGGGAGGGAGACACAGACTCTGAAGCCAGCTCTAAACAGCCCAGAGCCCAACACGGGGCTTAAACCCACCAGTCGTGAGATCATGACCTGAGCTGAGGTTGGACACTTAACCAATTGAACTTGATGTTTGACATTTCCAATTTCCCCCTAAATGCTGTGGCAAAAATTTTGTAGTTATCATGTTCTCTTCATTTTTTAGCTTATTTTTTTTAGAATAGGTTTCTTAGAAGTGAAATTATTGGGTATAATACATGAGTATTTTATGAATTAAAGACAAAAGTTAGAAACCCAAATTGCTTTCTAAATAATTGTATCTGTTTGCATAGCTGCTAATAATATATATGAATTTATATTTTATTATGCACACATCAGCTTTATTTTTTTACATAAAGAAATTAAAAAGGACAATGAATAACTACCAGAACTGATAAATGAATTCAGTAAAGTCACATGATATAAAATCCAAACATAGAAATCCATTTCATTTCTATACACTTATAATGAAGCAACAGAAGCAGAAATTAAGTGAATAATTCCACTTACAACTGCACCAAAAATAATAATATACCTAAGAATAAACTTAACCAAAGAGGTGAAAGACCTGTACTTTGAAAACTATAAAACACTGTTGAAAGAAATTGAAGGTGACACAAAGAAATGGAAAGACATTCCATGGTCATGAATCATTAAAAAAAAAATTGTGAAAATGTCTATACTACCCAACGTAATCTACACATTTAATGCAATTCTTATCAAATTATCAATAGCATTTTACACAGAATTAGAACAAACAATCCTAAAATTTGTATGGAATCCCAAAAGACTCTGAATAGTCAAGGCAACCTTGAAAAAGAAAAATAAAACTGGAGGTATCATAGTTCCAAATATATAATATATATTATATACATATAATATAACTTCAAGTTATATTACAAAGCTATAGTAATCCAAACAGTATGGTACCATCACAAAAACAGAGACATACGTAAATAGAACAGAATAGAAAACCCAAAAATAAAACTACAGTTATAAGGTCAATTAATCTTTGACAAAGGAGGCAAGAATACGCAATAGGAAAAAAGACAATCTGTTCAGCAAATGGTGTTGGGAAACTAGAGAGCTACACATAAAAGAATGAACCTGGACCACTTTTTATACCATACACAAAAATTAACTCAAAATGGTTGAGGACCTAAAATGTCAGACCTGAAACCATAAAAATTCTAGAAGACAGCATAGGCAGTAAATTCTCTGACGTTGGTTGTAGCAACATCCTTCTAGATATGTCTCTTGAGGCAAGGGAAACAAAAGCAAAAACACTGTTTGGACTACATCAAAATAAAAAGGTTCTGCACAGTGAAGAAAACAACCAATAGAACTAAAAGGCAACATACAGAATGGGAGAAAATATTTGCAAATGCCATATCTGAAAAAAGGTTAGTATTAAAAATATGCAAAGAACATATACAATTCAACATCCCCAAAACAGGTAATCCAGTTAAAAAATGGACAGAAGACATGAACAGACATTTTTCCAAAGAAGACATCCAGATTGCCAACAGACACATGAAAAAGATGCTCAACACCACTGATTATCAGGGTTATGTAAATCAGAAGTACAAGGAGATGCCAGCTCATACCTGTCAGAATGGCTAAAATTAAAAACTCAAGAGACAACAAGTGTTGGTGAGGATGTAGAGAAAAATGGACCCTCATGCACTGCTGGTGGGAATGCAAACTGGTGCAGCCACTATGAACAACAATCTGAAGTTTCCTCAGAAAGTTAAAAGTAAAACTACCTAGGTCTCTCTAGAGAGAGAGAGAGAGAGTTAAATGAGTTTGTGCCTTGCTGCTGACTTTGAAGGTGGATGGAAGGTGCAAGCCAAGAAACTCAGGTCACCTCTAGAAGCTAAAAGAGTCAAGGGAACAGAGTCTCTCCTAGAGCTTCCAGAAGAACTGCGTTTCTGCCAGCATCTTGATATTTAGCCCAATAAAGCCGGCTCTGGAGTTCTGACCTCTATATTTCTAAGATAACAAATATGTGTTGTTTAAAGCCATTAAATTTGTGGTTATTTTTTATAGCAGCAACAGGAAACTTATATGCTCCCTTAATATCTTTGCCCCCTACCCCTTATTTCTCTTTCCAGGTTTCCTTTAAAGCACTTTCCTTATTTTTTGGCCCTTAATTGGAAGTCTCCAAGTTATTTAAAACAATTAATAGGAGCCATAAAGTGGAAACCCTGCTGCTGCTCTTGCTCTTTTGTAAACTGTTAATGTTCTTTGCCCCACTGATGACTCTTAATGTCAGAAAAATATAGATCTGTAGTACTACTCCAAGACCCCACAGTGAGCCACATTCTCTCACGTAGCCATTCATTCAGTCATCCATCCAAGAGATATTTACTGGAGGCTACTATGTGCCTGGAAATCAGCTAGCATGTATATGCAAAGATGGCAGCATGAGCTATGTCTTTACAGAGGCCATAGAGGTTGGATTTTTATGATTTGAGAACAACTTGCATAGTTTTGGGGTTTTTGTTTTGTTTTGTTTTGGTCCTGTGGATTGTCCAGAATTTGTTTCTTTCCAAAAAGCAATTGGGGTATATGGAGTCTCTTTGACTAAGTAGCAAGGGACAGAAGCTGTACTGTGGCTTCATTCTATCTCCAATTTGCATTCAGACCCAGGCAAGAGTTAATTAGTTCAATGATAGATAAGCACAGATGAAAAACAGCACAGCGCGGCCCATCTTTGCCTAAGATAATTTCTCCTCTTTATCCTCTCTAGTACTGCTTTCCTGCTTCTGACGCACGGAACAAAGGGTCTGAATGAAACCTGTTGGAGGTTCCAATTAAATCTTTGTGGACAAAGGGCTCACATGACATCCTCAGATAACAGGTGGCAATAAATCCTTCAGCAGATCTACTCAACAGAATCCCTGCTGAACAGCAAACAGCTGCCAATAACTCATTGAATACTTCACACAAGATGGACTTTAAGGTAAAATATTTCTCTTCCTTAACATATTTAATCCTTCCTTTTAATTTGTGTCTCTCGACAGAGAATTTTGACTAAAATTCTCTAGTAAACTAAGTTTACTGCTGATTTGTTGGCAAATTCTTGATTTCTCTAGTAATTCTCTAGTAAACTAAGTCTAGCATACTAAGTTTACTACTTTGTTGACAAATTCTTGATTTAGTTTTTGTTTGGTTTTGTTTGATTTGGTTATATTTTTTTGATCTGTCTTTATAGTACTTATTCCATTTTACATGTAGTTTTCTATTGATTTTTTTTAAGTCTCTTATTTTCTTTTTTCTTTTTTCTAATTTTTTTTTTCTTTTTTATTTCTAGGAGAGAGAGAGAAACAGCGTGAGCAGGGGAGGGTCAGAGAGAGAGGGAGTCACAGACTGAAACAGGCTCCAGGCTCTGAGCCGGCAGTCAGCACAGAGCCAGACGCGGGGCTCGAACCCACGAACCGCAAGATCATGACCTAAGCGAAAGTCGGATGCTTAACCGACTAAGCCACCCAGGCGCCCCAAGTCTCTTATTTTCTTCCTTATCTATCCTAGGTTAAATTTGTATTTAGAAATGCTTTATTTATATAGAGAAATGAAGGATCTTAAATGATTACATGCATTTTCTGGTTAAAACTTATCTGGGAATTTGGTTCAGTGGGGACCTCTTGGTCACTTAGAACTCTCATATGGATGATGTTTTTCTCTTAGCTCCAGTCTTAGAACAGAACAGAGTAGCTCAGTACTTGGGATACTCTCAACATTTAAGGCCCACTGTTGAACTCCAGTGGTAACCATTTAAAATTATCTATTTCTTATATTATGAAAGTAGTTTAAAAAATTAGAAATTACTGGGGCACTTGGGTGGGTCAGTTGGTTAAGCGTCTGACTTTGGCTCAGGTCATGATCTCGCAGTTTCTGAGTTTGAGCCCCATGTCTGACTCTGTGCTGATAGCTCAGAGCCTGGAGCCTGCTTCAGATTCTGTGTCTCCCTCTCTTTCTGTCCCTTCCCTGCTCACACTCTGTCTCTCTCTCTCTCTCAAAAATAAACATTAAAAAATTTTAAAAATATTTAGAAATTACAGAAAAGCAAAAAGAAAATAATTTAAGTCAATGATTATAATAGCTGACACTCAGGTGTATATCTTTCTAATCTTTCAAAATATGCACATATTTTATTTTTTATATAATTAAGGTCAAGCTGCAAATACAGTTTAATTTTGTTTTTTAACTGTATTTTTAAGTCATTAAAATCATTTGAAACAATGATTTTAAGAGCTGTTTATGTTCCACCATTAAAATGTTTTATTTTTTATTGATATCAATAATCAGCAATTAATAATTTTAAACATAAATCTTTGGCTGCACTTCTGATCTTTTTCTTAAGATAGGTTTTAGAAGTGGGGTTACCAAATTAAAGGTTACATAATTTTAGAGCCTGATACATTTCATGACAGTAATATATTTTAAAATTTATCTGATTGGCATTGTTGATACCACAACAGAAGCCACAAAAAAATAAAAGAATTCCCAGAAACTGTTATTTTCTGAAGTTTAAAAAAAATACTATGACTTAATGTTACTTAATGCTATAGAATCCTAAGGAGAGAACTAATTGTGACAGTATTTTATTTACAAACAGTAAGACACCTTTCTAAGCAGAGATTTATAGCTCAGACAAAATAGAAATGCTTCAAGTACCACAGAGCAAGGGAAGATGGTGGAATATAATCCTGCAAGTTGAAAAACTTGGAGTTTTATTACAGTTTAATACTAATTGTGTGACCTGAGACAGAGCTCCTAACCTCCTGAGACTCAGATTTCTCATCTGTGAAATGACAGTGTTGGTCTAGGTCAGGGTTTCTCTGTGGGCAGGACAAGTAATGCTTGTGGCACATGAGATATTCTGGGGTGGGACAGACCATAGGCTATAATTTTGGATTGGTACATAGGCATAAACCATACGTTTTTCAAATATTTTTTTTACTTTTGAGAGAGAGAGAGAGAGAGAGAGGGAGAGGGAGAGGGAGAGAAGGACAGAAGATCCAAAGTGAGCTCTGTCCTGACAGCAGAGAGCCTGATGTGGAGCTCAAACCCACAAACAGTAAGATCATGCATGACCTGAGTTAAAGTTGGATGTTTAACTGACTGAGCCACCCAGGCACCCACCATACTTTTTTTTGGTATGGCATATTTATTTTTTAAGACAACAACAGTATTTTGGTTTTTAAAAAGAGTGGACTTAAAGGAAAAGACTAAACAAGTGATAATACAAGTAGTCCTCATATATTGACATAAACCATTGAAGTGATAGGCAAATGTCTAATATTTGGGAAAGAGAGCTGGGTGAATAGAGCTAGAATCTGCTTAATGTCCTAGGTAGAATTTAAAAAAAAAGCAACAAAAAACCCGAAATCAAGTAATTGTCCCATTTACAATTGCACCCCAAACCATAAAATACATAGGAATAAACCTAACCAAAAACATCTCTACTCTGAAAACTATAGAACACTTATGAAAGAAGTTGAAGTGGACACAAAGAAACGGAACAAACTCTGTGCTCATGGGTTAGAAGAATAAACATTGTTAAAATGTATATACTACCCCAAATAATGTACACACTTAATGCAATCCCTATCCTAATATTTATGTAGAACCACAAAAGACTCAATAGCCAAAGCAACCCTGAAAAAGCAAAGCAAAGCTGGAGGCATCATGATTCTGGATTTCTAGCTCTTACAAAGCTGTAGTCATCAAGACAACATGGTACTGGCACAAAAACAGACATGTAGATCAATGCAACATAAGAGAACCCAGTAATGGACCCACAACTACATGGTCAACTAATCTTCAACAAAGTAGGAAAGAATATCCAATGGAAAAAAGACAGTCTCTCAACAAACGGTGTTAGGAAAACTGGACAGCAAAATCCAGAAGAATGACACTGGACCACTTTCTTACAGCATACACAAAAATAAATTCAAAATGGATGAAAGACTTAATGTGAGACAGGAAACCATCAAAATTCTAGAGAAGCACATAGGCAGCAACTTCTTTGACCTTGGCCATAGCAACTTCTTACTAGACACGTATCCAGAAGCAAGGGAAACAAAGGTAAAAATGAACTGCAGGGACTTTATCAAATATAAAGCTTCTGTGCAGCAAAGAAAAAAACAACAAAACTAAAAAGTAGCCTATGGAATGAGAGAAGATATTTGCAAATGACACGTGTGATAAAGGGTTAGTATCCAAAATCTATAAAGAAGTAATCAAACTCAACACCCAAAAAAACAAAAATTCAGTTAAAAATTGGGCAGAAGACATGAATAGACATTTTTCCAAAGAAGATAACCAGATAGCTAACAGATACATGAAAAGATGCTCAGTGTCACTCATCATCAGGGAAATGCAAATCAAAACCATGATGAGATACCACCCCACACCTGTCAGAATGCCTAAAATTAACAACACAAGAAACAACGGGTGTTGGTGAGGCTGTTAAGAAAGAGGAACCCTCTTTCATTGTTGGTGGGAATGTAAACTGGTGCAGCCACTCTGGAAAAGAGCATGGAAATTCTTCAAAAAGTTAAAAGTAGAACTACCCTATGACCCAGCAATTGCAGTACTAGGTACTTATCCAAAGGATGTAAAAATACAGATTAGAAGGGGTACATGCACCTTGATGTTTATAGCAACATTATTAACAGTAGTCAAACTATGGAAAGAGCCAAATGTCCATAAATTGATGAGTGGATAAAGAAGATGTGGTATATATATATATACATATATATATATATATATATATATATATATATATATATATATAGGATTATTACTCAACAATCAAAAAGAATGAAATCTTGGGGCACCTGAGTGGCTCGGTTTGATGTTTGATTAAGCGTGTAACTTTGGCTCAGGTCATGATCTCATGGTTTGTGAGTTCAAGCCCTGTGTCAGACTCTGCACTGGTGTTGTACTGATGGTCCACTGGTGATGCAGAGGCTGACGGGGACTCTCTCTCTCTCCCTCTCTCTCTGCTCCACCTCTGCTTGTGGTCTCTCTCTCTAAATAAATAAACTTAAAACATTTTTTTTGAAGAATTAAATCTCACTATCTGCAACAATGTGGATGGAGCTAGAGAGTATTATGCTAAGTGAAATAAGTCAGTCAGAGAAAGATAAATACCATATGATTTCACTCATTTGTGGAATTTAAGAAGCAAAACAGATGAACATATGGAAAAGGGAAAAGGGGGGGAGGAATGAACCACAATAGACTCTTTATGATAGAGAACAAACTGAGAGTTGATAGAAGGAGGTGGGTGGGGGATGAACTAGATGGATGATGGGTATTAAGGAGGGCACTTGTTATGATGAGCACTGGGTGTTGTATGTGTGTGAGGAACCATTGAATTCTACTCCTGAAGCCAACATTGCACTGTATGTTAACTAAGTAGAATTTAAATAAAAATTTGAAAAAAAGAGAAAAAAATGTACTTAGAATTCCAGATATAAAAGCCTGATAAGCAGTACTTTCCTATAAGGCATTCTGGGAACCAAGTAGTGTTGTTGAGATGTATAAGAAGTGAACAGAGACACAGGAATTAAAATGGTTCAAATACCATCCTAGGATCTGCAACTACTTGTACTTTTCATTTTAATACTGAGTTCCACTTGTCTGAGCAGAATTTCTTCCCTCTTCTATAAAGGCTGCAGAAGACCTATAGCTGTAACAGGACCTTCCATAAGAAACTGGAGAAGACACCTCCAGCCCAGCTCTTACCATGCTCAGGGTGGTTTTGGATGCTCCTTGGAAGTTGCTCAAGGAGGGGAGAGAGTCTCGGAAACTAGTACTGGTGGTGGTGTTTGTTGCTCTGCTCCTGGACAACATGTTGCTTACTGTAGTAGGTATGTTTGGATGTCTCTGCACTGGGGGTTAATTTGCTCTGGGTCCCAGTAGGGAGCACAGACCCTGCTAAAATTTAGCAGTGAGTGGACATGAGGATTTTTCTTTTTATGCTTGAAAAATACAAAAGATAAATGAAGTTTAGAGCTGTTCTGTGACTTGCCTGAGGCTTCCCTACTAACAGGTGCTAAGCTGGGGTTCAAGTTCTGTCCAACTGATCCCAGAGCTAGAGCTTCTTGCACTATACTTCCCTGACCCTACCATTTCCATGCTTTGCCATCTCTGTATGAAAGATGAAACAGTAAAACAAAGTTTGCCTTGTTGAACTTCAGCTGCGAAAGTGAGCATCTGGTAACTCGAAAATTTCCCCACTCTGTATGTACGTCTGACAAAACTCTATGAATATTGATTTTGTGATTAGAAATAAATGTTAGCAAGTAGGTGATTGGCCAATACAGAATCCAAGAGTAACAAGGACCAATTTTGTGTTAGTTGGAATTTACTGAATCTAATAGGATAATTTGGACAGCACAGTCTTTTAGTAGGCTTCAAATCATGTCACTCAGAGCATGAATATAAAGCTCATAGTAATGCCCCTGAACCAATTAGCATTAAAAAGTATTCTCAGCCCTCATCAGTTGTCCTTCTTGACTTTCAGTGCCCATTGTACCCAACTTCCTATATGCCGCAGAGTTCAAAGAAATCAACGCTCCTCTGTATGTTGGCACCACCACAATTTCCCAGCATGCCCTTACTTCTCGTGCCTTTTCCACGGTCTTCTTCTTTGATAACGACACCATGGCTATTAAAGAAAGTGCACCCAGTGGCGCAGAATGGACAGGTCGCACTTCTGGTACCATCCCTCCTCTAGTCACTGGAGCCATCTCAGCACAACAAAACAATTGCTTGCAAGGCACAGAGTTTTTGGAGGAAGAAAACATACGGGTTGGGGTTCTGTTTGCTTCAAAGGCTCTGATGCAACTTCTGATCAACCCATTTGTGGGACCTCTCACCAACAGGTATCTCAATAAGTACAGTGCTCTACATGGTACTCTCTGGCTCAGAAGTAAGAGGATGAGCTGTGGTATCATAAAAGTAGTTAGAAGAAAAAAAGAAGGAAAACATACTTGTCTATCTCAGGAGAGTCGGCTATTTGGAAAGCTGGTTACCCAAAGGATTACATGGTATTGATGAAATGCCATGGAGTTCAAATTTTCTTAATGATGTAATGACCATTGAGTACCAAGAAAAGAACAAATGGTCAGAAGTATACTGCTGATGTTATTTCAGTGCTCTGGAACATGTCTCGAAGGCAGAACTACTACAGTCTAGAACACTGGTTTGCTGGCTGAGTTTGGGATTACCCTGATGTTTCAAAGGAATATATACTCTGACTAGGCATCCTTCCTGGAAAAAAAAGATTTTGGCCCTGGTCTCTGGGTAAATTTGGATATTTATTTATTCGCTTATACACATTCATATGTCATATTCATCTCTCAATTTGCCTTCAAAGATATGTTTTTCCATGTACTCAACAGCAGTTCTATTCTCAATTATAAGAAAAGAATATAGTCCAAGTATATTGTTGCCTATTGAGACTGTATCTTTTTCTTTTTAATTCTGTTTTAGAATTGGCTATCACATCCCCATGTTTGCTGGCTTTGTTATCCTATTTCTCTCCACAGTTAGTAAGTAATTTGCTTCCTCTTTTATTTCATTCACTAGATTACCTTTGGTTTTATCACAAGCACTACGGTGAAGAGAGTAGGGTCAAGCTAGCTAATTAGGCATCTGACTAAATGGCCTATGACACTGATTTAAATGCTTTGCTGCTTTTGATATGGGGACTAGAACAGTAGTGGCAAATCATTTTACTTGGCATTTGTATATTCTGCTATAGAAGAACAGACACCTCACTTCCAACAGCTGGGAAAAATTGGAAAGACTTTTTAAATAAGTGTGCTATAGTGTGTGTGTGTGTGTGTGTGTGTCTATCAGTAGTCCCTTGAAGGAGTTTAGTACAAACCTCTCATCTTTGTGAAAAGGTTGTATTATTTTGATACACAAAGGTAAAGGGCCACCAGCAAAGAATCTAAATTGGACAATAGCCACTAGATAATATGAAAAAGTCTACTGCCTTCAAGTAAGGACATTAAAGATTATAGCTTACAGAAATAATTTTGCTTTGAAAACGACAAGAAAAAGAAAGACAAATAGTCTATACAGTATAAGATGAATGTTCTAATAAAATAGAGATGGAATAAGAACAGTAAATGAACAAACTATGTCTGGAAATTGACCCTGAAAATTAAAATAAGAAGGAACGAAGGGGCGTGGGAGGTTACTGCAGGATAAGGTAGCCTGCCTCTGCTGACTCCGCTTCCAGTAACATTATTTCCTTCTCTCTCCTGTTTTCTTATAACCTTTTTGTTACTTTTCTGCTTTTTCTATTGCCCCACCTCAAGTTTTCTTCCCTTTCAGCATAGGTCTTAACTCTTATCATCCAATAATTAGCAGAAATTTGTTGCATTCAGGGTTGGAAAGCTGCAAAGAGCAGAAGCTTGATGTGTGAAGTTCTGAGAATTGCAGCTTACTTGTGAAAAATTCTAGCTAAATCAAAGAAAATGAGGAAATTCAAGTTAGAAATGTTTATTGAACTTCTAGAATAGCCCATGCCAAATGGTAAATTAAAAATGAATAGGATTCTCTCTTTTATCAAGTGAGACTCATAATTCTCTCCAAAAAACTTAATGGAGCACACATATTATGTCTTGATGGCAAAAGCCATTGGGGAAAGTTAAAAAATGAAGTGATATGGTTCCAGTCCAAGAGTTTGTGATGCATGCCTGGGGAGATAAAACAAATACCCAGCAGATTAAGATAATGCTATAGTATTCCAAACTCTTTACTATAAGGTCCTTTCTTGATTTTCTGCAATTAAATAATGATTATTGTTTCCATGCTATAACCAGTGTTGCTATACTGAATTTGCCTAATTCTAGCAAATGTTTGGTCTTTAGGGAATCTTATGTGGCATTTCTTTAGGGTTTTTAGATACTAAAAAGAGGTTGCTGATGCCCATTATTACTCTTAAGGGACTCCAGCTGGGACCTATGCTTAATGTAATTAGGAGTGAAATGGCAGCCCATGTTTAGGGGCAAAGTGAGAAAGAACTTTTTTTGGTTTTCCTACATAGGGTTACCAACCATTCTACTTTGCCTGAGATTCATGGGCCTCCCAGAATACAAAGTCCTTGGCAAACTGAGACAAGTTGGTCACTCAGTTATCAAAGGACATAGGAATAGCCAACCTTGAATGGACTGAAAATCAGAAGGCTTAGGAGAAGGCATTAGAAACCCAGCAAAGAGAGACCAAGTCCATACATGTTTGGGAGACAGTGTGATCACATCAGAAAGTAATGGGAGAAAATTATAAGATATCAAACAACCAAATATATCTGTAATGAAAGGGCAAATGGATTACAATTCTGCTGATTCAGATACTTTGGGAGGGAGTCATCTTTCTTTCAGGGCCATTGTGCTGAAATGGAAGTGAGACATGTCTGGATTTACCAAGCTTACCATCAATACCCTATAATTTAGTTTTTGATAATGTATTTCTGTTTGGTACTCAGTTTTGTGTATGCTAGTCTTGAGTATACTTAAAGGGCATGAACTGGATGCCCTTCCTTTATTTCACATCTGCTGCAGAGTCTATCTAGTATAGTTGTGTGTTCGGTATTACTTAATACATACTCACTTATTTGATTTGGTTAAAAGATCTTCCAGTAGGAAGAGGAAATACCTAATTGGATCACAAGATATTATTTTCTACCCAATGCCTATGGTCCTTCATTTACATATAGCTTTTGTCCCCTCGCTTTAGATGACCCAATGGAGACCAACAATGGCAAAGGTCAAATGTGGGTGTTGAAAATGAAGGATTGAGAAGTAGGATCTAAAGGCATTAAACTTTTTGGACAGCCATGATTCCAGTGGACAGGATGTTGATCTTTGGACAGGAAATGTGAAAATTCAGCCTTCCATCCACTGTGTGGTGAACTGGTTTATACTTCTGTGGTTTCTCAGTTTTCATGTCAATGAAAATGCAATCCTGATTAAGGTGTGGGAGATTAGAAAGACATCTCCAAAAACAGGGAGCAGTGATCATGCTTTATTAAAACATATATTTAATGACTTAGATCTATAATATCATGAGCACATTTTCTGGTGGCCAGGGATAAAAACAATTTGCTAACTGGAGCATGCTTGCTATTCTCTTTACTCAGTGTTTGCTTTCTCTGGTACCTATACCCTACTCTTTGTGGCTCGAACCCTTCAAGGCATTGGATCTTCATTTTCATCAGTTGCAGGTAATACTGACATCTTACACACACACACACATACACACACACACACACACACACACACACACACACACACATCTCTTACTATCTTCAGACCCTATAAGTTTTATATGAATAGATAGGAAAGTATCCCAGTAGGCAGAAATTATGATTCAAAAACAAGATAATTGGGGGCACCTGGGTGACTCAGTCAGTTAAGTGTCCAACTGTTGATTTCAGCTCAGATCATGATCTCATGATTGTGGTATTGACCCCCACATTGGGTGACAGCATGGAGCCTACTTGAGATTCTCTATCTCCCCCCATATCTGCCATACCCCCTCTCAAAAATAAAATAAATAAACATTAAAAGACTAAACAAAAGCAAGATAATTATAGTTATTGGCAGTGTTATAAATCCTGAAGCCTGACATAACTTTCTCTGACAATATTTAGATATAGCCATCTTAGGTCAAATAAGCTCAGTAAAACCATGGAGTAGGCCATGTATTTAAGGCTACTCTATGATCTTTTCTCTGTCCCTCTCTTAACATTTTATAGGAAAAGTAATGTGAATACTACCAACAACCCTATCACACTTTGCTAAGTATTATCAAATATAACATTTAATGTAATCCCACAAAGTAGATATTTTATGCCATTTTGCACATGAATAAATGACATGAGAGCCCAGCCCATGCTCTCTTCCAGATACTCTGTGCTTTCGTCTTCCTTGGGCACCTCCATTGAATCTAATAGTGTTCTGTGTTTATAGATTTTCCTTTCTTTGACCTACTCCATATCCATTAATTCAGGGAAATATGGTAGGGAATGATAAATGCAATGAAATGCAGAATCAGTGGACAGTGATATTCTATATTATCCTTCCCAGAGACTTCTAAACTTCCAACAATATTGTGAGCAGGAGCAGAGAGCAATGTGGGAGTTTGGGGAACCAGTGAGGACAGTATTTATAAAATACTATAGTTTAAGTTTTATAAAACTCCTCAAACTGGAACTCTAAGTAATATGACTCCTGATGATATAATAGCGATAGAAGACTAAGAACTAGTAGACCAAGGGTTCAGTGAGAGAGGCAGACAGAAGGCTCCTGTATGCTAACTCCATATGTAACTCTCCTTTTAGGTCTTGGGATGCTGGCAAGTATCTACACTGATGACTATGAGAGAGGGCATGCCATGGGCATTGCCTTGGGGGGCCTGGCTTTGGGACTTCTGGGTAAGTGGAACCTGGACCCAAATCTAGGTTCAGAGGGTAGGGTAGTGCATACTCTTTGAAGATGGCCCCCAGGAGGCAGGTGTTTCCAAGGTCATGGAAGACAGTATTTTCTTTCCTTTTCTGTCCAATTATATTTTGAGTCCTTCTGAAATGTTTCCCCCAAAAAAGGCAAAGTCTCTTTCCCCTTAAGAAGCTTAATAGACCTGGGAATGGTCCAGAAACCTAGTCTATTCAAGTGATCAAATATCCCCATGTTAGCAGCCACTATCTCACCTCCACTTTAAAACATGGCCAGTTCTTTCAAAATGAGAGGAGCTCCTTGCCAGAGTTTGTGCTAAATGCATTGCAAACATAATCTCTCCTAATCCTCACACCACTATGAAGGAGGAATGATTGTCCTCATTAAATAGATGAGGACTAAAATGTTTAAATTACCGTCCAAGATTACATAGCCAGAAAATGCCATAGCAAGGATGTAGACTCACATTTTCTGGACTAAAAACCCAAGCTGTAAACCATAGCCTATGTTCCTTTCAGGTTCATCCCTCATATGATTTAATTGACTAGTCCGAGAAGTCATATATTTTATGGACACTTACTACATGCCAAGCACAATGTTAAGACAGAGGGATATAGGTAAGAAGCCTCACATATGGTTCCTTCCCTCCTTGCAGTCTAGTTGAGGAGAAAACACCAAAGGTCTCTTCCCTGGTCCATACCCCACCTCCCACCACAACCATGGGAGAGGGGGGAACAAAAACCCTGTTCTTTGCTAAAATCCATTTTAACGAAATGGATTAAAATCCACCCAAGCTAAACTTTTGGTACATTTGGTCTCCTTTATCACTTCTCACTTTCTTTTTTTTAATGTTTTATTTATTCCTAGGAGAGAGAGAGACAGCGTGAGTAGGGGAGGGTCAGAGAGAGAGGGAGTCACAGACTCTGAAACAGGCTCCAGACTCTGAGCTGGCAGTCAGCACAGAGCCTGACGCAGGGCTCGAACCCACGAATCGCGAGATCATGACCTAAGCGAAAGTCGGATGCTTAACCGACTAAGCCACCCAGGCGCCCCCATTTCTCACTTTCAAACGGAAGAGCCCATTATATTCTCTATAGCCACTTCCTCAAGGTTGGTTCCTCATCACGTCTCAGTTGGAACCAGCCTACTGCCTGATCTCTTTTGCCTTCCCTTCTTCCCCCAAGTGCCACCATAAAAAACTTCCTATGCTCAGAGGTAGTGGCATTTCTCCCCTGCTAAAAAGCATGTTTCTCCATAGCCCACAAGGCCAAATACATGCTTTATCTGGATATATGGGGCCCTTGACTATTTGGCCTCAACATTCCCCACCTCTACTTTTTCTCTCCCAAATACTCATATTCTAGTGACTGAACACTGAACTGACTTCATTCTATTTCTTCTACAACCACAGTCTCTTTTATTACACCTCTATGCTCTTCATTTATGCTTCTTCCCCACCTGCATTGCCCACTTGACAAAGCCCTTGTAGCCACCTGAACTCACTGCACTGTGTTTACACAGCACTTTGTAGATTGAACCTTTACTGTTGAACTTTACTTTTCACCATGTTCTAATTATTTGGATCACCCCACACCACCCCCATCACATGCATTTTCTCTGTTTGAACATAAGCCTCTGGGAATTAGGTCTTCTTCATCTCTGAATCCCCAGAACCTCATGTGGAGCTCAGTGCCTAGTAGCTCTTTTGTAAATCTTATTGGGTGTATGTGGGCAAATCACACCAACTAAGAATTGACCCTTATCTCTGAAATCCATGCCTGTTTTGCCTTTCCAGTGGGAGCTCCTTTTGGAAGTGTGATGGATGTGTTTGTTGGGCACTCTTCACCCTTCCTTATATTGGCCTTTCTGGCACTACTGAATGGAGGTAAGTCATCATAAGAGATCACCAGACAGATGATAGCTTAAGTCAGGTTGGCAATGTACTCTGCTATGGTGTCAGTCTTGACATACTCAAAAGATCAAGGACTGCACTATTCTAGGAAAAAATGAAGAAATTTAGGGAGTTAGATCTCTACATTATAGGATGATAACAGTGTGGCTGTTACTGAAGTTTCCAACTAATCAGTGGACAAACTGAACTGTCTCTTTCTCTGCCTCTTTCTTAGCACTCCAGCTGTGTATCCTACAGCCTTCCAAAGTCTCTCCTGAGGTAAGAAGGCACCAAGCTCTATTCCCAAGGGATATATAGAATGGTTAAGTGCTAAGCCCCAGGCTCCCTTAGGTCATCCCTATCAAGCCATAAGAAGAAAGATAAGAGGAGTGGAGTGAGGGAAAGTGAAAACTATACCTGGATTCCAAGATAGTGCCATATTTATGGTACTATTGGGGATGGTGAGGGAGAGTCTGGTTTGATGTTGGACAAAAATGGAGGAAAGGCCTTATGAAAAATGAAAGAAACATTACAGAATTTGTATATATAAACTCAGAACAGGAGACAATGACATTGGGACCTGTGAATTCATGGTTATAACACCTCAGAGCTAGAGAAGACCTTAGATGCTATTAAATCTCTCCCCTAAGAGCATTTTGCACACTATCATCCTATCATGATTAAATATCAGAGTTGGTATTTGTCTGACTCCAAGCTAAAGATGGCTGTGAGAAATTTGTATCAAACCACATAGAATGAAAGACAAGGAAGTACAGAAAATGTGGGAAAGCTTGGTCTAAAAACCTGGATTTTATAGCCACATCAGACAGATGTGTGGGTAACATGGGAACACATTGCTTACAATTGGGGTATGAAGTGGAGGCAGTCTTGTTGGTCCAAGCCCTTAACCTGTGGGGTCTGTGCTAATTCCAAGTAGTTAGTGTCAGAATTGAATTAAATTCTATGACAACCAGTTGGTGCCCACAGAGAACTGAAGAATTGCTTGGTGAAAAAGCCCACACATTTGGTAACAAAAGTGTTGTGAGAGGAGAAATTGTTTTCATTTAATATCTTTTTGAATAGTTTTGAATTGGATGGTAATGTTCTATATATGCAAAAAATTCAATTATTTTTCTGGCTGTATGAAATGTCATTGTGCATGTACCATATTTTATTCAATCTCATACATTTGAACATTTAGGTAGTTTCTAGTACTTTGCAACTATAAACAATGCTACAATTAATAACCTTATATATATGCATTTTTATAACATTGGAAATAATCTATAGAATAAATTGCTAGAAGTGGAATTTTTGGGCCAAAGGGTTTATTGGACTTCTTTATGTGTATTTTATGATTTAAATTTGTCTCTTTAATTTGAATTATATATTTAGTTTTAGTATCTCTGAATATTTTAATCCACCCCTGTGTGTAGGCAGAGATGATTATCATATCAAAACTATTAATTATATTACAAGATAGGATGTAGGACACAAAGTTCAGGAAGTTGGAAAGAGGGAGAAGTTCCAGCTACTGAGTCAGGGAATACTGTGGAAGAGAAGGAGCCACTTAAGATTGATTATGAAGAATGGGTAGGATTTGGACGATTTGGACCTGTAGAGAGAAGGAAGATAGGTTAGGCAAAAATGACCCACTGGAATGCATGGGAGGAAGGTGGAGTGATTGAGTTTAGCTGGAGTAAAGATTTTCTGAAGAGAGGGGAAAATTAGAACTCAATATTTAGGCTCACATTTTATTTTTATTTATTTATTTTTTAATTTTTTAAGATTATTTATTTTGGAATAGAAAGAGACCATGAGCAGGGGAGGGGCAGGGAGAGAGAGAGAGAGAAAGGGAGAGAGGGAGAGAGAATCCCAAGCAGACTCTGCACATCAATGTGGAGCCTAACATGGGGCTCAAACTCAGGAACCATAAGATCATGACCTAAGCTAAAACCCAGAGTTGGACGCTTAACAGACTGAGCCACTCAGGAGCCCCTAGGCTCACATTTTAATCTAGATATTCAAACATGTTTTGCTACACTTGTCTAGTATGGCTCAAAATGGTCAGAATAAAGCATTCAGAATGCTTGAGGAGCTTTCTAAGTTATCACTTCTGTGTTCACCTTTGGGATTCAGCACCTTACCTGTGGTTCTTCCAGGGCAAAAATTAGTGCCAGTGAGATCTAATGGTAAAGCCCAAGACCAGTAGTCCACACATCCATTGTCCAAGGCTGGCCTTGCTGACAATCCACTCTCATTTGGTTGATGATCGTTTGAAGGCAGGAATCATGTGTGGAATATGTTGTCCTCCTCTCTGTGACTACTACATTATCTGCCTTACAGACAGGAGGTAAACTGCCAGGTGACTTTGTGACATTAGGAAAGTCACTTTATCTCCTTTAACTTGTCTGGTCTCTTCAGTAAAGGGGCTGACATAGATGGTTTCTAAGGTTCTGTCTTCATATTCTCAGATTCTATGAAAATAAGAGAGATGTACACTGTACAAATGGAAATTTTTTGTTGTGTATGTTCTCAGAGTGCTAAGGGGACTCCACTCCTTACGCTTCTCAAAGACCCTTATATCCTGGTGGCTGCAGGTAAGCTGACAATGCCTCTCTTTGGGATAGGAAGAGTTTGGGCTTCCAGGTAGCCATGGGGGCTCACAGAAATGTCTCTCCAGGCTCCCTCTGCTTTGCTAACATGGGAGTGGCCATGCTGGAGCCGACATTGCCCATCTGGATGATGCAGACCATGTGCTCCCCTGAGTGGCAGTTAGGTAAGTGACCTTGTTCCCCAACTTGGGCTTGGACAGAGGTTTATGCCATGGCCCTTTCTAAGGTAATTGAGAAGCATTATCAGCCTCAGGTCTTCAGGGTCACAATGTGCTTCCTTTGTCACAACTTTTCTTTTCTTTTTCTTTTTTTTTTTTTTTTCATTTGTATCTTCTCTTTCCACACTTAAAATTGAGCCTGAGTGGTCAGGCAGTACCTCCAAGAAGCATCCTGAGATGGGTGGGGTGGGAGGGGTTGAGAGGGGCTATGGGGCAGCAACATGCCCAGCTATGTCATAGAGTGATCAATAGTTTTGAGTTAAAAGACCTAGGTTTTAATTTCAGCTCCATTGATTGGCTATGGAAACTTATGAAAACCACATCAATTTTCTGAGCATCAGTTTTTTCATCTCTGAAAAGGGCATCGAAATACTGTCTAGTTCAAAGGGTAATTTGAGGGATAAATGTTATAACTTGTGGAAATGCTTTGCACCTGTGGAATATTAATGTGCACCACCATTATCATCCACTCTTTTCTCTCTTCAACTCCCCTTCCCTTAGATTGCCCTTTTCCTATCTTTTTACCTCTAACAAGGTGCTTATGGAGTATATTGTTCTGTGATAAAGGCCTCTAGCTTCCTCTGCTTCATGGTGAGACGTCCTCATGACTCATCTAAGCTTAGATGAGCTTGGCCTCAGGAAGCCTAAGAAAAGGGAACATAGAAGGCTATGTGCCATTCAGTCACTATAGGGAGGAGAAGCTTATGAGGCCAGATGGGGAGTTGATATGAACCTGACATAACTCAGTATATAATAAAAAGTACTAAATCTAATTTTTTAGAGGACAATTCTAAACAAGGCTCCAAGCTGCACTCCTAGCCTCAAATTGAATTTTTCTGAGCTGCAACTCGCTCTGACCATGACAATTAATTGAGTTAGTTGGTGCTTGGTACAGAACAGTGTCCTCTGCCCCCAGGCTCTTGTAGCGCAGGCTCTTGGTGCAGCTGGGCAAATACAGCTCAGAACAGCTCCTCCCCAGCCTTTCTTCACCCTACAGAAGAGAATATTAAAAGCAAACCAGCCTTTAATAACTGCTGAATTATTGACTTTGGGTTTAATTGTAATTGTCAGGACAATTTCTATTAGGCAGCACTGTTTCTTCTAGGTACAGAAAAGCATAGAGAGGCTAGTGAAGCCAAAAGAAATTCCCTGGGCTGATTCCACGCAGTCCCTTATGCAGGTGAGGCTGCAGTAGAAAGCCCTCTGGAGAGTAAGTCAGAACGACAAGAAGACTTTGTCTCCCACTATCCTTTACAACTTTCCTCAATCTTGGGGCACCTGGGCAGCTCAGTCAGTTAAGCATCTGACTTCAGCTCAGGTCATGAACTTGCACTTCATGGGTTCAAGCCCCATATTGGGCTCTGTGCTGACAGCTCAGGGCCTGGAGCCTGCTTCATATTCTGTGTGTGTGTCTCTCTCTCTTCACCTCCCCTGCTCATACTTGCTCTCTCTCTCTCTCTTTCTCTCTCTCTCTCTCAAAAATAAATGAAGATTTAAACAAAACAAAAAACAACTTTTCCTCAAAGCTATCTGCATCTGTAAGTCTAGCTTCACAAGTTCTTACATCATCTGGAGAGCTTGTTGAAATTCAGAGTGCTGGGCCCCACCCAGAAATTCAATAGAATCAAGTTTGAATTTTTATCAGTTTCTTAGTGATGCTGATGTGTTATCAGTGACCACATTGAAAAATATTGCACTACATAGAGACAACCTCTCATGGTTGTTGGGAGTTGTAGACAGCACTTTTGAGAGTGCTTTGTCGTCTGTGACTGGATACTTTTTAAGTGACCCAGTACTCTAAGTGGAGGAAACAGCACAGGTTTTGGAAATAGGCCCATTTGGGTTTGAATCATGATTACCAATTGCTTTTGACCTTGGATAAGTTATTTAACCTCTTAAAACACCACTTTTTTTATTTTTTAAAAAGGGAGATGCTTTCAGGATTGTTTTCAGGATTAAATGGGTCCATGTATTCTAAATGGATTAGCACTGTACATAGAATACAGTATAGTTATACTCAGTAAATAAAAATTATTTCTATTTTCACCATTATTTTTCTAGAAATTATTTTGACAGTCACAGATATGTGTAATTTTCTGCTCCTCAGAAGATATGCTGTGAAAAATATATATTTGTCCATTGACATATAGTTTGGAACACCTATTTTACACAAAATACTACTGAAATGCAACCTACACCCAGATCCTAAAGAACAAGCCTCATTAGTTGAGGAAAATTTCATTTAGAAAGTTCCACATCATTCAAAGCAATGTTAAAGAGATGTATTTAAGTGGCTAGTGGGCTTCTTAGAGGTGCTTATTTCCAGATCTCAGGTAAACAATAGAGTAGGTATACTAAATTCTTAAAATCAATTAAAAATAAACAGCTGGGGGGGCGCCTGGGTGGCTTAGTCGGTTAAGCGTCCGACTTTCGCTTAGGTCATGATCTCGCGTTTCGTGGGTTCGGGCCCCGCGTCGGGCTCTGTGCTGACTGCCAGCTCAGAGCCTGGAGCCTGTTTCAGTCGGTGACTCCCTCTCTCTCTGACCCTCCCCTGCTCACGCTGTCTCTCTCTCCTAGAAATAAATAAAAAACATTTAAAAAATAAAAAAATAAACAGCTGGGTACAGTTTTTCTGCCCTGTACAGATAGACAAATACACTAAGATATGCTTCACTTCCACCTCAATAAAGAGAATATTAAAATTAAACAAGCCGTTGACCGGTAACTGGTGAATTGTTGACTTTGGGTTTAATTGTAATCATCATGACAGTTTCCATTAGGAAACACTGTTTCCTATAGATACAAAAAGGCATAGAGAGGCTAGTGAAGCTTGAAGAAACTCACACTGCTGATTCTCTACAGTCCCTTATGCCACAGCCATCTGTGCTCTCACGCTACTGGTATGGGTAATGGAGACACATGAAGCTGGAAGGAGAGGGCCTGGGTTCAAGTCCTGACCCTGCTACTCACTGGTTATGATGTTAACAGTTAAGGCTGGTGCTCTGAGGGCACTTATTCTGTCCCAGACACTATGCAAAACTGTTGGCATGCATTATCTCAAGGCTCACAACCAGCCATCTGGTAGGAATTATTATCACCATATTTCATATGGGCAATAAGGAGGGCACTTTTTGAGATGAACACTGGGTATCGTATATAAGAGATGAATCACTGGGTTCTACTCCTGAAGCCAAGGCTACACTGTATGTTAACTAACTTGAATTAAAAAAAAAAAACAAATTTCTTAATCTGACCTAATTCCCTATCTCCCCCCTCCAAAACCTCCCTGGCCCTGTAGAACCTCCTGTTATTAACACATGTCCCCATCTTCTTCTTCTAACACATGCCTTCATCTTCTTCTCCAAATACTTCCTTCATCTTATTGGCCTGAATCCCTAATGTTTCCTGAGAACACGATTTTCCCTCTTGATGGAAATCCATGTTCCTCTAGATTTTCCTTACTTTTGCTGCTGCTGGATCATTTCTTCTTAATTCTCCTGTAAAGACCCTTACTTCCAGGGCGTCTGGATGGCTCAGTCAGTTAAGCATCTGACTTCAACTCAGGTCATGATCTCACAGTCCATGGGTTCAAGCCCCACATTGGGCTCTTTGCTGACAGCATGGAGCCTGGAGTCTGCTTCAGATTATGTGTCTCCCTTTCTCTCCGTCTCTCCCCCACTCGTTCTGTCTCTGTCTCTCAAAATAAAAGAAACAAATAAAAACATAAAAAAAGAAAGCGTTGTTAATTCCTTTGCCCTGCTTTTCTTCTGAGGTTGTCAGCTGGCATAGCATTAATTCTGGTTAAGCTAGTCTGTTTGCCTACTCCTTGCCTGCACATGAGTAGTGGATTGGGGCTGTAGGAAAACATACAACTAGGTTATCAGTTTAACTTTATATTTATGGCTACAAATCTAAAGGAGGTTTTCGTCAGAGCACCTGGGTGGTTCAGTTGGCTAAGTGTCTGACTCGTGATCTCAGCTCAGTGTCATGAGTTGAGCCCCACATTGGGCTCAATGTTGGGTGTGGAGTCTACTTTTAAAAAATTGAAGTCAGTTTTCTTATTACCCAACAATCTTTCTCTAAGTCCCCAGTTCTGTTCTCCTTCCAACTTTCTGAAATGGTTATTTTACACTTATCCATTCAAACCTCCTCTATACCCTCATTTCTTTATCTTCATCCTTCTCACCTCCTAGTCATTGAGAAAATAGAAGCAATGAGATGAGAACTCACATGTTCCCATGTTCTCTGCATTTGTACCTACATTCACTGCCTTCTCTTTATGGTTGAAGCCTCCCAACTCTCTCAGAGGCCAAACCACTTCTACTGCACTATTACTACTACTACTACTACTCCTTTTACTACCACTACCACCACCATCACCACCCCCACCACCCTCTGCCCCCAGTACCACTATTACTACTTTTTCTTCTTCTTCTCTTCCTCCCCCTCCTCCACCACCTCTTCCTCCACCTTTTTTTCTTTTTTCTTCTTCTCTTCCTCCTCCTTCTCCTTCTCTTCCTCTTTCTTCTTTTACTTCTTCTTCTGCATTCCATCCCTTCTTAACTACTTCATTGGCTACTTCTTATCACCTTTGTTAGCTCCTATGCCTTTGCTAACTTTTAAAGTTAAGAGTCCCTGATGGTTCAGACTTTGGCTTTCTATTCTTCTCCATCTGATATCTCAGAGGTAATCCCAGCCCTCCCTATGGCTTTAAGAACCATGTGTAAAACAATGAGTCAAACACTTATATCTGTGCTTAAGATCTGTCCTTGGAAGTCTAGACTTATACACCCACTGCCTGACATCTCCAGTTGGATATCTAACACATATTTCAAACCTTTCATGTTTTCCCCAAGCTCTTCCTCTATCTCCAGCCATGAAATTGAGTAAGACAAAAAAGAGAGATCCTTGATTTCTCTCTTTCCCTCACTCCCACTATGCCCATGCCCAATCTGACAGAAAATTCCACTGACTACCGCCATAACACTACTGATTTTACTCACTTCTTTCCATTGTGATCTCTAATCTGAAGCATTGTCACTTTCTTCTTGGGTTCTACAAATAGTCTTCTGGCTTCCACGCTAGTCCCATGATCCCATTCTTCTAACCACAACCAGAGGACTCTTAAAAATGTAAATTAAAATATGTCATTTCCTTCCAAATTTTCCATTACACTTGGAATAAATTCCAAATTCTAGGCCTATATTTACTTTTCTATTTTTATTTAAATTCAAGTTAGCTAGGATACAAGTTAGTCTTGGCTTCAGGAGTAGAACCCAGTGATTCATCTCTTACCTATGACACTCAATGCTCATTCTAAAAAGTGCCCTCCTAAGCCCATCATCCATTTCACCCACTCCCCATAGACCTACATATTTTTTTATCACTCTTCATTTTGCTCATTGTGTTTCAGCAGCACACAGACCTCCTTTCTTTCCCTATAACAGACAAATGGTTTCTTCTTTACGTTATTTGCATTAGATATTTTTGTTTGTTTGTTTGTTTGTTTGCTTTTCTGCTTGGAATGCCCTGCTTTGGTTTTTCAGGTCTCAGTTTTAATATCATCTCCTCAAAAATCTTCAACTCCCAAACTGAAGTTAGCCTTGTTCCTGATCACATTTCCATGTCATCACATTAAATTTTCTTCACAGAACTTATAGTTTTTCAAAATTATCTTTTTCTTTCATTTGTTTTGTGTGTTTATTATTGTCTGACTCCCTCCCTTGGAATGTAAACTCTCCAAAAACTAAGATTTTTGTCTATCTTATTTACCTTATCTAATCCTAGAACACCTGAGACATAGTAAAAGCTCATTAAAAGTAAACTGAATGAATGAATGAATGAGAGGGTAGTTTGCCTAAGTCACAGAGCTAAAAAGTAGCAAAACCACAATTTGAACCCAGAACTGTTGGCTCCAAAGCCCATGATCTAGAGCAATGTGACTGGTGCTTCAGTTTACAAAATACTTTTACATATGGTATCCAATTTACTTCTCAGTGTAAATTGGTCTGATAGAGTCATAGCTTTGTTTTTGCCAGATGTGGATACCAAAGCTCAGAAAGATTTAGTAACATATCCAAGATCATTACCAGAGTAGTAGGAAGAAGGGTGAATAGCAAGGTAGGAATTTCATTTCCCAAAAGATATGTATTTCTCTCTCTAAGGCTAATGACGTTCTTGTGCTCATAATCAAAAGGATTTTATATGTGAGAATGGCTCATTATGGCCATTCTTCAAGAAGTTTAAGTGGGGAGCACATTGTATGAAAGCTAAACAAAGCCCTACTCCTGAGGTAAATGGAGGTGAGAGCCTTACGTCAACTGCTCTGGGTTTGCACAAGGATCTCCAAACCCACAAAACCAAGTGTTTTGGGATCCTTGAGGGTAATAGGGGGGACTTCACTGTCTTGTAGGAAATAAAGTATATAATAGTTAACTAGGAATGTCCTAAGATTCATTTGTCTTTCTACAGGTCTAGCTTTTTTGCCTGCCAGTGTGTCCTACCTCATTGGCACCAACCTCTTTGCTGTGTTGGCCAACAAGATGGGTCGGTATGTAGCCTGGGACTCTGTGGAGAATAATAGGAAAGTAGGATGAGAGAGCTTTTTGAGATTATCCCTGCACTTAGGATAATGAACAGCTTCTCTGAGATTTAAAGTTTAGAACAAGTACACATAGATTAAAGCTGCCCATAGGGAGGATGAGGGTAGGTAGGTGGTGAGGACAGTATGGAGAAATGATGGCCCTGAGCTGGTTGTGAAGGATAACCTTTACTTTCCAGACATTTGTTGTCTAGTGTAAGTACTAAAACAACCCCACAGAGAACATGAAAAAGCCCAGTACTTTGGGGGCAGTGATTATCAGACTGTGTTCCATGGATCCCTAGAGTGTATTAAAGAGGTGCCTGAGAGGCCACCAAGTAAGAAAGGTTGAGGGCTAAAAGATATGAGTATGGATTTTGTTCAATTACAATGAGAACAGCTTTAATTTTATCTTTGGAGCTCAGCATAAAGATTTTTAAAATAAGTTTTTAAAAATCCTTGCTCTTAGAAGTCAGAAAAGGAAAGAAGTTTGGTATTTTCCCTGGCTTCTGAGATGGACCTTGAAGACCAGATAAAATATGAATAGGTGATACATAGTCTGAATTGGGAAGTTGCATGAATTAAGTTTGAGGGTTACTCCCAAGGGGCAAGTACCTTCTGAGTAAGCTGATTCCTCTTCTAGGGGAGGAAAGAATATGTTCCGTTCCACCTACTCTGCTTCTCCTATTAAAAGAGATATGGAGCCAGGAAGAGAAGAGGGCAAGGAAAAGACAGGGAAAGGGCTCACCTGATTATAGACAAGTCATATAGAAATGTCTTCATCTTCTCACATCCTAAGGGGTTCCTGGAATTAGGGATGGTAGAACTGATCAGTGTGGTTGAGATAGGGTGGCTGGTGGAAGGGATTTCTCCCTTTAGCACTATTTCTGATGGCTCTTTTCTTCCAGGTGGCTGTGCTCCCTGATTGGGATGATGGTAATAGGTACCAGCTTGCTTTGTGTAAGTATAAGGTCTAGGTGTGTGTATGTGAGAGAGAAAGAGAGAGAGAGAGACACCCAAACATTTAAAGACTGTTTTCCTTTAAAATGAACAGAGGGTTAACTTAGCAATGATTGCTAAATAGGTAGGAATTTAGCACTGGGGAAGATGCCATCAGGCATACCATTAAGGGAGGAGGGAAGGAGGGGGAACAGTAATTGGGGCAGCTGTAGCCAGAGGTCTGAAGCCCTATTTATGGGAACTTGAAACTATCCATGTTGGTATCTATTTCTGGGCCAACAGAAATAGATACTTCAAACAGAGTGGTGAATTTTATGACTTAATTTATTCATCCCACCCTGACAGGACCCTAGGGGAACCATCATCTGAGTTGCAGGCTCTGGTGCCAGAATGTTTGGTAGAAAGAGAAAGAAATAAGAGCTTTTCTGTTTTCAAGATTCCCCTTCAAACTCTCTAAGCCTTCATTTTCTCTTCTCCATAATGGGACTCATCAGCACACTTGTCTTCTAGGCTTGAGAGAGTAGTGACTAGCACTGTAAAGCACTGAGTACAAGTGCTTCAAGATAGGCTGGAGGTCCTGATCAGGAACTTGAGCTCCACAGTCATCCCCATCTTTTCCACTTGCTGCTGACTTGCTGTGACTGAGCCGTAGCGACATGTCACCTCTTTTTTCTTAATATCCCCATCTGTGTAGAGAGCATTCTGATAGCATTTCATAGGGTTGTGCATATAAATTGCAACAGTGTTTGGCACATAGTGAGCCCACAGTAAATATTAAACCAAACTGCTGATAAAATATAAATACCCCTTCGGAATAATCCCTAAAATTGTGTTTAGCCACTGACATCTAAATGGTATGTTAAACCTCTGAGGGGTAAATGTTTTGGGGCAGGTGTAGATAACAGCTGCTCAAGGAGGGAGGGAGGTAAAGAATCATCAGAAGAGGAAAGGAAGTCTTTCAGTGGGGAATTGGGAAGGCAAAAGAATAAGTTTCACAAGCTTGCTGGTGCAGCATCCCACACCATGCCACCTGCCTCTCTAGAGTACAGGTAATTGGTTGTTGGTGTCTTTTGTCTTGCTCCAGTGGCTATCAAGTTAGAATTTAACTAAAACCTTTGAATGTTTCTAATACAAAAGGGAATAAATTCCATTCAGTGAACAGTGAGGACAGAAATGGGTCTGGGGAAGGGGATTAAAGTAAGGGGAGAGCTCAAGCAACAGAAGAGGACCATTGTTATAGTATAATGGAGTCAAATTTTAGGTTTAGACTTAATCTTACCACTTATTAGCTTAACTTTGGATAAAACATTTAACCCAAATGGCACCAATTGAGCTTTCATATCTTTAAATTGGAGGTAAAGATTCTTCTTCATAAGGAGATGTGAGAATCCAGATACTTAATACATGTGGTACACAGCACACGGATACTAAGTGCATTTCACATGAAAACTCTTTGTTTCTGAGGTGGCTCAGGTGGACTCCTGATGAACTCTTCTCCTTTCCCTGTTGCAGGTTCCTCTGGCTCATAATATTTTTGGCCTTATTGGCCCCAATGCAGGGCTTGGCTTTTCCATAGGTAAGAGTACTTTAAAGGAGACAAGAACCTCCTGAATTGTGGCTTTGGGTCGGATAAGAGGAGGTATATGTAAAGGCAGAAGGAGCAGGAGGGCAGCTGGTAAAGATGGGGACTCCTAACTCCTGCCAGGAGTAAGTGTGAGGGCCGAGTGGGAGGACAGCAGGCAAAAACACTAACAGAGGATAAGAAGCAAAGATGCCACAAAAAGGGAAGGGACTGTGAGTAGAGCTGACTGTCCTGTTTTCTCTGGCCACAGGTATGGTGGATTCCTCTATAATGCCCATCATGGGACATCTGGTGGACCTGCGTCATACCTCAGTTTATGGGAGTGTCTATGCCATAGCTGACGTAGCTTTTTGCATGGGCTTTGCGATAGGTATGTTGGCAGGGGACAGGGGAGTACCCATTGATCTGGTGTCCCATTTTCTCTTATCTATTGTTTACCAGCTGGAAATAGAGTCAGAAGGCTAATTCTCCGGGGGTTCTGAAGACATTTGACTTTGGGACATCCTCTGGGTCACCCATTGCCCCTTGTATGGTGTCTTCTGTGTGACCAAAGCTCCAATAAATACTTGTAAATGTGGTTTATTCCTCACAGGCCCATCCACTGGGGGAGCCATTGTGCATGCCACTGGCTTCCCTTGGCTTATGGTCATCATTGGGGTCATCAACATCATGTATGCTCCTTTCTGTTACTACCTGAGAAGCCCCCCAGCTAAGAAGGAAAAGCTGGTAAGGTTTTCTGACTGGTGCTAAAATGATAATAATCTTCTGGGATTTTTTTCCCATCTGGCTCTCATTTTGTTGTCAACCTATGCTATTTCCTCCCTCTTTGAATGTTTTTCTGCTTTGCCATGTTTTCTGATCTCATATTCACCTTTATCTTTCCTTTGTTCTCTTTGTTATTTTCCCTTCTCTACATAACCACTTTGCTTCTTACACTGGGTGGTTAAGAAGGATCCTAAATAAAGAAGAAAAATGAGAGGCTTAGGTTCAGGGGCCATCAAAGGCATCCTGTACTTTACTTAGTAGAAGAATGTGAATTACCAAATTATTTCCCCAAAGTAGGCAAAATTCCACCAGGCTCACTCATTCATTCATTCATGTCTGCCATTACCTTTACCAGGTCATCATTTAAAGTACAAAACCTCAGGGAAGAGAACCACAACATATGATTTTAGTTAATATGGTACTTTCCTATTATTGAAGCATGAGTACCCTAAAGGTCTGGGTGGCTTAGTGATGGTTGTGGGGGGTGTTCAAAGGGATGAAAGAAGACAGGTCTGATAGCGGATGGATCCAGTTTCAGCTGGCTCCCTGCTGTAGCTTGTATTACCATGTCAAGATTCAATTAAAAGCATGCCAGATATTTCCCTTGACTAGTGTTGCTATACCTAAGTGTCTTGGGAGGCCTGTGCCTGTACATGAAGCAGAAAAAGAATTCTACACTGTTTATTGAGTCTTTCCTGAGAAACACTAGATTTGAATGAGGTAGTGAGGGAAGGGAACTGGGAGACTGGTAAAAGATATGCAGTAATTTCTCTTCCTTCCTCTTGTTTTAGGCAATTCTGAGCCAGGACTGCCCCATGGAGACTCGGATATGTGCAACTCAGAAGCCCACAAGGGAATTTCCTCTGGGGCAAGACAGTGATGAGGAGCCTGGCAGTAAGGAATAACAGTGGAAGGTGGTCTCTGAGCCTTGTCACATGTGGATCCATGAGTCTTGGACTTCAGTGACCAAAGAGTGACCACCTCTTTCCCTAATCACCAGATCTCTATGGGCCATACAACAGGCTTCACTTCCCTCTCCTCTGGGTAACTCCTTTCTTCCCCTTCCATGAGTGCCATTCCCTGGTTCTCTCCTCATCTATGTAACCTATAGCTCTTCAACTATGTTTTGCTGCCTCAGGTGGCTCATCTTTTATGGGAGGACATAGTGATGCTTTCTCCTAGGCTGTTGTAAGGCTGAATAAACTTAAGCTGTAGTGTTCTGCAAGGTTCTGCAAGCTGAGTTCTGCAAGGAGTGACTCATTCCACGGAAACAGCTTTGAGTACAGATGCCTTGAAACCAATGGGGGGTGGGGGTAAACCTCATTTCATCTGGTATCTGATTTTCTTTGACACATCCCCAGTAGATCATAAAAATTTTGTCCTCTATCCTTCCATTTGTTCTTTCCTGAGTATTCTCAGCTGTGTTGGAAAAAGGTCTTCAACATTGTATTGCTGCCAAATTGCCAATTTGGGAAATTGTTTGCCTGGCTTTTAGAAGCTGAGTGGTTTTTTCTATGGCTAAACCTATAGCTGCTAAAGTGATTTTGTCTTCAGTGAATGGGTGACTGGGTTTCTACCTTTCCTAAATCTCTTTGACTCTTAGAAATAAAAGCAGGAGGGGGCGCCTGGGTGGCTTAGTCGGTTGAGCGTCCGACTTTCGCTTAGGTCATGATCTCGCGGTTTGTGGGTTCGAGCCCCGCGTCGGGCTCTGTGCTGACTGCCAGCTCGGAGCCTGGAGCCTGTTTCAGTCTGTGACTCCCTCTCTCTCTGACCCTCCCCTGCTCACGCTGTCTCTCTCTCTCCTGGAAATAAAAAAAAAAAAGAAAAAAAAAGAAAAAAAAAAAGAAATAAAAGCAGGAGGACAGAAAATAGAAAACAATTTATTAACTCCAAGATTTTATCAGAGGAAGTGAAAAGAAACTTTCCTGAAATCCCTTCAAACAGTGGATTTCCTAATACAAGGATTATAATGAGGAATAGTTCTCACTTGTTAACGAATCAGTCATTAGCTAGTTCAGACATAGTAAACTAGATGTTATTTTATAGCAAAAGAGAATGTGTGGGCAAATACATAGGTTCTATAAATATTTTGACATTTTGTTGCCTTCTTCAAACAGCTATTAAATATAGGGCTTTAGAAAGATGAGAGTCATGGTACCCACTTGTAAGTAGCTTGCCATATATTTTAGCAAACAAGATATACACACTATAAAAATGATCAGTATTGCAAGTTAGTATACATTCTGTGTTAAAGTACAAAGAGGCAGAAATGCTCATAGTCTGGAGGGGAGGTGGAGGCAGAAGTAAGAATGCAAAGACCCACAGATGCAGGCTGTGGGTGTACTTGGTTATCAGATTGAGATGTTCAAGCTCTGGAATGGTATCTGTCTCTGATCATTACACTTCTTTGCAGGAGTTTGGTGGGCTCAGTATGAACTCTAAATTACTGGAACAAATTCAAGCTGAACTTTACTGAATCCTTATTACTTGGACAATGGATATCTGATTTATGGATATGTTTTTAAAAGGTTAGAATTAACTAGACTTATCTGATTTTCAAAACCAGATGTGCTTATATTGTCATTTAGTCAAGATGATAGTGCCTCAGAATTTGAAGAGCCCAAAGGTAAAATTAGAAAATCCTATGTCAGATTATATAAGCTGTAACTAGAAATGAACAGAGTGAATAGCCACTGGCTCCCTGTACAAAAGTGGGAGTGATGTAAGGTAGGGTGCAGAAGAGTCAGGGGTACTGACTATGATACACTCTTATTACATGTGGAGGAGGATTTATAATAAAGAGTGGGCTTGTAACAAAAATTGTTACCCCATTTATAAAGTAGGAAGAATTTTTAAACTTAAATTTTAGTTAGTTAACATACAGTGCAGTATTGGTTATAGGAGTAGAATTCAGTGATTCATCACTTACATACAACACCTAATGATCATCACAAGTGCCCTCCTTAATACCCATCACCCATCTAGCCCATCTCCCACCTACCTCCTTCTGTCAACTTTCAGTTTGCTCTCTATCATAAATAATAAATTAATTAATAATAAAAGAGTCTCTTGTGGTTTGTTTTCCTCTCTTCTCAAAATAGGAAGAAATTTTTTAAAGAATCCATCCCAGAGGCGCCTGGGTGGCTCAGTTGGCTGAGCATCCGACTTTGGCTCAGGTCATGATCTCACAGTTTGTGAATACAAGCTCCATACTGGGCTCTGTACTGACAGCTCAGAGCCTAGAGCCTGCTTTGGATCCTGTGTTTCTCTCTCTCTCTGCCTCTCCCCAGATCATGTTCTCTCTCGCGCGCTCTCTCTCTCAAAAATAAACATTCAAAAAAAAAAAAAAAAAAGAGGAACCCACCCTTGACTTGTCAGTTAGCATTGTTTAAGCAATATAAAGCATATACTTAAGGGGAAAACAATGGATATAATTTATTGTAAATTATATTTTATTATACAAAAGTCAACAACACATGCTACAAAGTAAGTCAAGGAGCATTTTTTATTTTAGATCACAAATAGATCATAAACATAGTCTATGTTTAGAAGAGTATAAAAATGAGAATCCCATAAAAATAGAAAATGGGATTGTTCTTTATTTGTGGCTTTATATATAATATGAAGAAAAGAATGTATTATAAACTTTCTACATTCATAAGTGATACTAGGTTCTTCTAAAAATGAAAATATCAATCCAGTAAAATGAGCCACAATATGTATTTTTTTTAAGTAGCATACAATGTCAGATGACCTCCCCTGTGGAAAAGAAGAAGATGTCCATTTTCTCCTTTAGCAAGAGAGGAGTTGAAGAGACCATAAACGTGTTTATAAGATGATGGGCTCTGAACTACCAATTATGATGCAACAGAAAAGACAGCTGGACTAATGAGACATTGTGGTCAATAGGCCAGTGAAATATTTGGGCATTCTTAGTAAGAATGTTGGAAACAAACCAAAAGACACTTGCTTCCAAAGTACAAAACCTGGATGGAAGATACAGCACCACAAATTAAGGCAGTGACTCTGGAGTCAGAGAAAATGCAGAGGAAGCACTAATGAATGGGTGGCAGGGAGAGTGGTGTGGAGAAAGACAGGATTTTTTTTTTTTTTTAAGTAGGCTTTGTGCTCAGTGTGGAGCCCAATGAGGGGCTTGAACTCATGACTCTGAGATGAAGACCTGAGCTAAGATCAAGAGTGACATATTTAACTGACTGAGCCACTCATGTGCCCCAAATCAGGACAATTCTTACAGGGAGGGACCCAAATCTGAGGGGATATGATTAAAGTAGCTAAAATATTTAAGAAAGTCCCAGTCTTAGTGACCACAGGGTCTAAGAACATTTCCACAAAGAGCCACTCCAAAAGTACTAAAAAGCTGAGAGTTAATATTAGGGAATATTTATCTTCCACTGTGTTGTCTTACGAGATTCATTATTCCAAGATATAGCCCAGACTGACTTGACCCTATTCCTGGTGGCAGCTCTGAAATGCTTGTGTAGGTCTTTCCTTTGAGGGTGACATGAAGGAAGGGAAATGCAATACTTCCACCTAGCATCCCTGAGTGGTCCTAGATGAGAGGTGGCAGATTACCTCTGTTGTCTTTAATACCTGTTCGTTCTCCCCAAGCAAGCTGAGCTTTATAGGCAGTGCACCAGAGCCACTCTTACACAACTCAGGCCCGCAGAGTTCATCCCTGCAGTCTTGTCTGTAGGAGAAAATCTTTTTCTGGAACACAGGAAAATTCAAACAAGGTAGCTTTGGGACACAGCACTCTCCACACTTGCTGTGTTGAAGGTCTTAAGAGAGGAATGGTTGGGGCGCCTGGGTGGCTCAGTCGGTTAAGTGTCCGACTTCGGCTCAGATCATGATCTCATGGTTCAGTTCGTGGATTCAAGCCACGCGTCGGGCTCTGTGTTGACAGCTCGGAGCCAGCTTCCGATTCTGTGTCTCCCTTTTTCTCTGACCCTCCCCTGATCACGCTGCCTGTCTCTTTCTTAGAAATAAATAAAAAACATTAAAAAATTAAAAAAAAAAAAGAGAGAGGAATGGTTGTGGGTTCTAAGGTGATAGAAAAATCAAGTCAGGAGTAGACAGGCCTAATCCTAATTGTCTAGCTCTCCCACATTCTAGCTGCGTGAACTGAAATGGATCTTTCATACCTCTGGGCATCCCATATGCAGAATTTTTATGTTTCCTTCCACCATTGGCTCATTTGGGGGTACCTTCACTGAGGGCCAGGGGCAGGGCTTTTGAGAGCCTGAGTCAAAGGTAAGAGGTCACTCCAATGTTCCACATCACCTCAGAAATACAAATGTCACTTGAGGTTTGAATTTCTGTTTTCAGGAAATTACTGGAAATAAAATGTGATTCTTCTTCCTCCTTCTTCTCCTTCCCCTTTTTGCCTTTATTTTTCATCCTCTGTAGAGTGAAGAGCACAGTGAAGAGCACAGAAGCAAGAGGAGTGATCAAGGACTATTTGCATTTATCCTCCAAAGTAAGTTATCATAAAGTATCCTGGGATCACAAGGGAGAAAAGTGAAGTTGGATAGAATCTGGCTTGTTTTGGTTACTCAGACTCGGCCCAGTTCAGTAACTGAAAACTGTTCTTAAAGGAAAGATTGCAAAGTACTGTGTGTGTTGTGGGTCAGCAGACAGGGTGGATGACACAATACGTGGCTTGGGAAATCTTCACAAGAAAGGAGGAAAGTAAGGTGTAGTGCATGACAATGTGGAGGTGGCATGGTGCTCACCTAGATCTACCATGGAATCATGTCATGGAGTGTCAGGGACCTGGGGAGAGGAAAGCAGTCTTACAAAGCAAAACAGTGGTAGAACTCCACTACATAAAAGCAAAGTCATAATAGAAAATTCCTTATTTGTTAGTGGGCTCCTCTATACTTTGGCTATTGTAAATAATGCTCCTCTAAATATAGGGTTGTGTGTATCTCTTTAAATTAGTGTTTTTGGACTTTTGGGGTAAATACCAAGTAGTATGATTTAATGATCACAGTATAGATCTACTTTTAATTTTTGAGGTGGCTGCACCAGTTTGTACCTTCACCAACAGATCACAAGTGGTCCTTTTTCTACACACTCTCCAACACTTGTTGGTTTTGGGGTGTTGAATTGTATAGTTCTTTACATATTTTTGATACTAACCCTTTATCAGATGTTTTTGCAATATCTTCTTCTATTTCCAAGGTTGCCTTTTAGTTTGTCTATTGTTTTTTTTTTTTTTTTTTGCTGTGCAGCTTTTTATTTTGATGTAGCCCCAATAGCGTATGTTTGCTTTTGTTTCCTTTGCCTCAGGAGACATAGCTAGAAAAATGTTGCTATGGCCAATGTCAGAGACGTGACTGTTTCTGCTCTCATCTAGAATTTTTATGTTTTGAAGTCTCACTTGAAGTCTTTAATCCATTTTGAATTTATTTTTGCATATGGTGTAAGAAGGTGGTCCAGTTTCATTCCTTTGCATGTAACTATCCAGTTTTCCCAACACTATTTGTTGAAAAGACTTTTCTTCCATTGCTTCTACTTGCCTCCTTTGTCAAAGATTAATTGACCATATAACCTGGGTTTATTTCTGGGTTTTCAGTTCTCTTCCATTGAACTATGTGTCTGTTTTTGTGCTTATACCATACTGTTTTCATTTTGTAATATAACAACATGAAATCTGGAATTGTGATACCTCCAGCCTTGTTCTTTCTCTGTTGTTTCGGCTATTCAGTGTCTTTTTGTTCCACACAGATTTTAAGATTGCTTGTTCTAGTTCTGTGAAAAATGTTATTGGTATTTTTATAGAGATTGCATAAAATTTGTAGATTGCTCTGGTTAGTATAGACAATTTAATAATATTTATCTTTCAAATCCATGAGCAAGTCTTTCCCTTTTTTGTGTGTCATCTTCAATTTATTTATTAATGTTTTATAGTTTTCAGAGTACAGGTCTTTCACTCCTTTGGTTAAGTTTATTCCCAGGTATTTTATTATTTTTGGTGCAACTCTGGATGAAATTGTTTTCTTAATTTCTCTTTCTCTGCTTCATTATTAATATGTAGAAATGCAACAAATTTTTGCACACAGATTTTTTTATCCTGTGACTTTACTGAATTAATTTATCAGCTCTAATTTTCTGATGGAGTCTTTGGGGTTTTTTTACATAGAGTATAATGTCATCTGCAAATAGTGAAAGTTTTACTTCTTCCTTCCTTCCTTCCTTAGATATCTTTTATTTCTCTTTGTTGTCTGATTGCTGTGGCTAAAACTTCCAGCACGATGTGAATAAAAGTGGTGAGAATGGACATCCTTGAGTTGTTCTTGACCTTAGCAGGGAAGCTCCCAGTTTTTCCACGTTGAATATGATGTTAGCTGTGGGTTTTTCATCTATGGCCTTTATTTATTTATTTTTTAAATATTTTTTTAATGTTTTATTTATTTATAGGAGAGAGAGAGAGAGAGAGAGAGAAAGACAGCGTGAGCAGGGGAGGGTCAGAGAGAGGGAGTCACAGACTCCGAAACAGGCTCCAGGCTCTGAGCTGGCAGTCAGCACAGAGCCCGATGCGGGGCTCGAACCCATGAACCGTGAGATCATGACCTAAGCGAAAGAAAGTCAGATGCTTAACCGACTAAGCCACCCAGGCGCCCCCATCTATGGCCTTTATTATGTTGAGGTAGTTTCCTCTCAATTTACTTTGTTGAGGGTTTTTATCATGAGTGGATGTTGTACTTTGTCATATGCTTTTAATGCATCTATTAAAATGATAATAATGGTTTTTACCCTTTCCTTTATTGATGTGATGTATCATTTTGATTGTTATGCAAATATCAAACTGCTCTTGCATCCTGGGAATAAATCCTAGTTGATCATGGTAAACGATTTTTTACAATGTATTGTTGGATTCAGTTTGCTAGTATTTTGTTGAGGATTTTTGCATCTATGTTTATCAGAGATATTGGGCTTTAGTTCTCTTTTTTTGTGATGTATTTATCTGGCTTTAGTATCAGGGTGATACTGGTCTCATACAATTAATTTGGAAGTTTTCCTTCCTCCACAATTTTTTGGAATAATTTGAGAAAGATAGGTATTAACTCTTCTTTAAATGTTTGATAGAAATTGCCTGTGAAGCCATCTGGTCCTGGACTTCTGTTTGTTGGGTATTTTTTGATTACCAATTCAATTTCATCGCTAGTAATCAGTCTATTCAAATTTTCTATTTCTTCCTGTTTCAATTTATCCTTCAGAAATGGATGAATTCCTAGAAGGATATAACCTTATATATAACCTTATATTTATTGGACAACTGAGAATAAATGGATAAATTCCTAGAATATATAGAAATATATATAGAAATATTCTAGGAATTCATCCATTCCTTCTCAGTTGTCCAAATTATTGGCATATATATTTTCATAATGTTCTCTTACAATTGTTTGTATTTCTGTGGTGGTTGTTATTTCTCTTTCTTAATTTTATTTTGTTTCTTTGGGTCCTGTTTTTTGTTTGTTTGCTTGTTTGTTTTTTTTTAATGAGTCTGGCTAGTTTATCAATTTTGCTGATCATTTCAAGGAAACAGCTCCTGGTCATTGATTTGTTCTATTGTTTTATTAGTTTCTATATCATTTGTTTCTACTCTAGTATTCATTATTCCCTTTCTTCTACTGGGTTTCAGTTTTGTTTTTTCTCCTCTTTCCTTTAGATATAAGGTTAGGTTGTTTATTTGAGATATTTCTTGCTTCTTTATGTAGGCTTGTATTGCTAAAAACTTTCCTTTAAGAACCACTTTTGCTGGCCATCCCAAAGATTTTGGAACATTTTGTTTTCATTTTAATTTGTTTCTATGTAATTTTTTGTTTCTTCTTTTATTTCCTGGTTGACTCAGTCATTGCTCAGTAGTAAGTTATTTAACCTCAATATACTTATGGTCTTTCCAGATGTTTTCTTATGGTTGATTTCTAGTTTCATAAGTGTTGTGGTCAAAAAAGATGGTATGACTGGTATGACTTTGATCCTTTTTAATTTGTTGAGATTTTTTGTAGGCTGATATGTGGTCTATTGTGGGGAATGCTCCACATGCAAATGAAAAGAATGTGTATTCTGTTGTTGGATGGAACGTTCTGGATATATCTGTTAAATCTATCTAGCCCAGTGTATCATTCAAAGCCACTGTTTCTTTGTTGATTTTCTGTTTGAATTATCTGTCCATCAAGGTAAGAGGGGTGTTAGGGTCCCCTATTATTATTGTATTACTATCAATTAGTTCCTTTATGCTTGTTATTAACTGTTTTATATATTTGGGTGCCTCTATGTTGGGTACATAAATATTTACAACAGTTATATCTTTTTGGATTGTCCTCTTTATTTTTACTTAAGGCCTTCTTTTTCTCTTGTTACAGTCTTTGTTTTAAAGTCTATTTTGCCTGGGGCACCTGGCTGGCCCAGTCAGTACAGCATGTAACTATTGATCTCAGAGTTGTAAGTCTGAGCCCCATGTTTTGGGTGTAGGGATTACTTAAAAATAAAATCTTTTTAAGCCTATTTTGTTCGATATAAATATTACTACCTCAGTTTTTTTTTTTTTACATCCATTTGCATGATAAATGTTTCTCCAACCCCTCACTTTCAATCTGCAGTGTCTTTATACCTGAAATGAGTCTGTTGGAGGCAACATATGCTTGGGTCTTATATTTTTTATATAATTTTTTAATGTTTATTTACTTTTGAGAGAGAGAGTGTGTGAGTGTGTGAGCAGGGGAGGGGAAAAGAGAGAGGGAGACACAGAATCCAAAGCAGACTCCAGGCTCTGAGCTGTCAGCACACAGCTCAACACAGGGCTCAAAATCACAAACCACGAGGTCCATGACCTGAGCCGAAGTCAGACACTTTCCAACTTAACCACCCAGGCACCCCAAGATTGGGTCTTATTTTCTTGACCACTCTGTCACCCTATGTCTTTTGATTGGAGCATTTTTTCCATTTCCATTCAAAGTAAATATTGAGAGAAATGTATTTTTTGCCATTTTGTTTCTTGTCTTGTGATTGTTTATGTAGTTTTCCTCTGGTCCTTTCTTTGCTTTCTTTCATGGTTGTTGGCTTTCTTTTGTGATATACTTGGACCCCTTTCTCTTTATTCTTTGCATATCTCTTACTGGTTTTTGAACTGTGGTTACCATTAGGTTCTCCTATAACATCTACATATTGCAGCCTATATTAAGTTCATATATTAAGTTGATGATCACTTAAGTTTGAACTCATCTTTTATTCTTCCCCTCCCCATGCTTTAGGTGTCATATTTTATATCCTTTCATTTATTAATTCCTTGACTGATTTTTACTGAAGTACTTATTTTTATTGTTTTTTTTTTTAACTTTTCATACCTCATTTATGGTCTTTCCTTTCCACTGAAAGAGTTCCTTTTAATATTATTTTGCAGGGCTAGTTTAGTGGTCATGAACTCCTTTAGTTTTTGTTTGTCTGAGAAACTCCTCACTTCTATTCTGAATGATAACCTTGCTGAGTAGAATATTTTTGGTTGCAGATTTTTTCCCTTTCATCACTTTGAATACATTATGTCACTCCCTTTTGGCCCTCAAAGTTTCTGATGAAAAATCTGTTTATTGCTTTGTAGAGTTTCTCTTGTATGTAACTATATTCTTTTCTCTTACTGCTTTAAATTTATTTTCTTTAGCACTACTTTTTGCCATTTTGATACTATGTATCTTGGTGTGGACCTTCTTAGTTTGATTTTGTTGGGAGTTCTCTCTGCCTCCTAGATCTGGAGATCTGTTTCCTTCCTCATATTAAGAAAGTTTTCAGCTATTATTTCTTCAGGTAAGTTCTCCACTTCCTTTTCTCTTTCTTCTTCTTCTGAGATCCCTGTAATGTGAATTCTTTAAGCTTAATGGAGTCACTGAAGTCCCTAAGATGATTCTCAATTTGCATAATTGTATTTCCTCCCCTTTGCTCAGCTGATTACTTTCCATTACTCTGTCTTCCAGGTCATTAATTTTTTCCCTGTTTCATCTAGCCTGCTATTTATTCCATCCAGTGTATTTTCCTTTATTTTGCCATCACATGTATTTTTATTTCATTTATTATATTCTTCATCTCTGATTTGTTCCTTTTTAAAATCTTCTTGTTAGTGGTCTCACTGATGTCCTTTACTCTTTTTCAAGTCCAGTGAGTTTTTTTTTTAATTATTACTTTAAATCCTCTATCAGACATATTACCTATATATAGTGTGCTTAGGTCTCTTACTGTGTTTTGGTTCTGTTCTTTCATTTGAGACCTATTTCTCTGTCTCTTCATTTTGTCTAATTCTCTGTACCTGTTTCTCTGTGTTGGGAAAGTCATCTAATTCTTCTCTCAATGATTATAACCTTATGAAGAAGTTCTGTAGTGTCCCGCAATGCAGTGCCCACTGTTCTCCAGGGCCTGATGCTTCAGGGAATGTCTCCTATATGTGTTGCTTGTGCTCTACTGTGGAATCTTGTCCTCTCTTCCCTTCAGTCCAGTTGACTGCAGAAGCTCTCTTTGCCTATTATGGCAGTGTTTGATTCCATAGTAGAGGTTACCCAACCTATTTTAACAAGGTATGTGGTAGTCTGCTTGTGAAATGAGACCTACCCCCATTGCCATCAGCACTGAGATCCCACAATATGTGCATGTGGAGAGATGTGGTGTGGACAAGGTTTGTACTCTTCTTCTGAAGGAGAAAACCCATAGCATTGGGACTAAGGAAAGCATGACTAGGAAAGGTGGATTCACTGAATTGCAGGGGTGGGGGATTTGCTGTAAGCAAGTTTGTGTGGGCACAGCACTGGTTCCAGAAGATAGCCATTGTTTATGCTGGGGGATGGGGGAAGGAAATGGCAACTGTCAGCTCCTTTGTTCCTGGAGGTATCTCCCTCTGATCCCTATCTCTTTACACCAAGCTCTGAGATGAGTGAATCACTCTCCCTCCCATCTTCTCCCTGCATTTTTCAAACTGGTTGTTCTATGCTGTAACTGCACAGGCTGTTTGTCCTGATGTCTTTTTAAGGGCAGGGACTCTGCTTCCTGATGCCCTCTGGGGTCTCTCAGAGCCAAGTCTACTAATTTACAAAATTCCAGGTTTTGAGTCTCACTGGTTGTAAGAACTCACAAAATTTGACCCCTCTCACTTTCAAAGGCAAATGTTATGAGGATTCATCATCCCTGTTCATGGGATCCCTGATGTGAATGTGTTATTTGCTCTTCTCTGCACCACTTGCCCTCTTTCCACCATGTACAGCCATGGTCTGTTTTGCTCCCAAACTGTGTCTTTACCTTTTCTGACCTCTTGATGTGGTCAAGAGGCCTCTTCTTTATCTTTAGCTGTGGAGTTTGTTCTGCCAGTCTTTGGATCATTTTCTGGGTTATTTATGCTGATGTGAGTGTTATCTAGTTATATTCATGGAACAAGAGGGCCATTATTGTGCCATCCTTTCAGACTTCCCCCACGAATATCTTGATTTAATATCTTTTGACATCCACTATCTTCCTTTAATGGCAGATAGAGATTTAATATTTTTACCACCTGTTACCCTTTACTCTAATTTCCAGTATGATTATACCACAATTTATTAAATTAATAATAAGTATTTGCATTATTTTGACCGTATCAGTATTACTCACTGCAGAACGAAGGATGGTATTCTGATTTCATTACTTTTTTCTACAATATTTTGTCTTTTCTGGAATTGGTAATGCCTGCTTCACTTTTCCAGATGGCTGTCACTCAGTTTTCTCAGGTCCTCCAATAGATTTATAAAACCCCTATGACTAATAATCTGAGCATATTGGATAATCTTTCAACTTAATTTATTTTTGGAGACATAACTATAGCCCTATATCCTCTGGACTGGTTTTCTAAGCTGTCTGCAAGGTTGTTCTTTAGGGCCTCCCCTATACTGCTTTCTCAAATTGGATCCCCTGTTTCCTGGATTCAGTTTCTTCCTCTTTCTTGATTTGTTCTTTTTTTTTTTTTTTTTTTTTTTTTTTTTTTGTGGAGTACATCTTCCCATAACTTCCTCAAATAGGTGCATGGGAGATAAATAATTGCAGAGTTCTGGGCTAAATATAATTTTTCCTCAGACTTTGAATGCAGCCCTTTGTCTTCTGATTTCAATATTGTTGTTGAGAAGCCCAGGACCATTTGATTCTCAGTCCTTTGAATGGATCTACTGTTGCTTTTGAATTTTAGGATCTTATTCCAGATCTTCTGAAATTTCACAATAGTGAGTCTTTGTGGAGATCTCCTTATTTGTGCTGCATACCCCATGGAACTTTTCAATCTAGAAAATTATGTTCTTTTTTTCTGGGAACTTACTGTACTATCTTTGTTATAGTTTTCTTTTATGCTCACCTTTTGCTTCATTCTGGAAATTCTGTTAGTTTACTGTGAGCTTCCTGAATTGACTGATTATCCTTATCTTCCCTCCTATTCAAACTTTTAAACTTTTTTTGTTTAATCACTCTACTATGAGAGATTTCCTCAATTGTATATCCATCTGTTCTTTTTTTTTTTTTTACTTTTTAGCTATCATAATTTAATTTATAAGAGGTCTCTAAATTTATAAATACCCTGCTAATTTCATTTCATGGTTGTAATATATTTGTCTCTCATTGAGAATGGATCAAGCTATGTTTTTACTCCCTGTATTTGTATGTTTTTCCAGTTCCCTTGCTTGTTTTGAGCTGTCTTTCATCAGGGAGATTTTCTTCAAGTGTCTTATAATGTATTAAGAAGTTTCTAAAGGACCACATGATGACTAGTGCTTATGAACTCCTGGGGTGACTGTGTGTCAGTTGATCCATTTTTGGGAAAATTGCCCCATATCAGTGTCTATTGGTCTTGTCTTTAATTTCTCCAGTAAAAACTTTTCCTCCCAGTGGTATGTAGGGGATGGTTGAAGTTAATGTTGTTAGATCATAATGGCCTAAGTGGTCTCAGGGTGAGAAAGTGGACATCTATTGAGTCACTCTTACTATTTTAGGCATGGCACTGCCTTCCATTGTGAGTAATGCCCTTAGTTTTTGCCTCTTTGGTTCAATTTTTTTCTTCCCAGGAGGCAGGTATGCTACTGGCAGGCTTTAGAATATGGTGGATGGAACCTAGATGTACTTACACAGGCTTTTTTCCCTACCAATTTGCCTTTTTTCATCACTTTATCTTATACTATCTTCAATTCCTAATTACTTATGAGGTTCAGTAATATAAATTGACTTTCTTTTAATTGTGTTGATGCAAAAAGAATAAACTTCTCTAAAAGGAATTTTTATTCTGGGAAATATGATCTTCACGAGGAAGAAACTGATCCATAGAATAAACAGTTTTCACAAGGTTATATACTTTTTTACATTTTACAAAAGCTCAAAAGGTTATAGATTAGCATATAGGCAGGAAATCACTAGTTTTATCATAAAGACATGCAGGGGGTCGGAGCATTGATAGGTACCTTAAAGACAAAATGATTTTCCTTTAGGCTACAATTTACAAAGCAGATGTATAATGCATCATGTTGGGCCATAGAATCAGGCTTTTGGTTTGAACAGTTTATATACAGTCATGTTGACTCAGAAAGAAATCTAAAATGGCTTCCCTTGTGTATCAGGACTTTAGAGTTTTTCTCTCATTAATTGTCATCTCTTTTTGTTTGAATTTGCTATTGGACATCCCTCTTTTGCTAATTTTCCCATCAGTTTTTATTAAACATTTTAATCTCAACAATTTCCAAAAAATTGTTCCTATCTCTTATCATCTACTTTCCCTAAATCTTTCTTTTGAATCCTTAATAGTGTAGCTATTACAGCTTATATGAGCCTTTACTCAAATTTTTCCAGGTCCTTCAGGTGAAGGTGGGGGAAAAGATACTCACAGTTTGAATTTTTATATAAAGACATTGAAAAAAGCAGAGTTGAGACAAGTATATTAGAGAGTTTGGTCTGTGTGCCTGTATTTATTTTTTATATCTCTTAAAGTAGTCTGAATGAAAGTGATTTATTTTGTGAATTGACATGACTATTCTTGTTAACAATTAGCTTAGACAAAGCCATGGCTGAATTTGCTTTTGGCATGCACAATGTCTGGCATGCAGGCTGTGAGTGAATGATGTGGAGGAATCACCACTCTGTGTTGATTTCTGTGTCCAGAGCACTTTCCAGAAATTGTGGTAGCAGCATATCTTATATGTCCAACTCCACTCTAGCTGACCTCTGGTTGTCTTGGCTCCCATCTCTCACTGGTCTAAGACAAGAATTTTTAAATGGAAGTAACTTCCACTTACTCCTACACAGGCTCTGCTTTCTCATGGTTGAATCATGGGATGGTCTACTTTTTCTGCATTCAGTCACATTAGTATGCGCAAAAATTCTTTGCAGTCTCTATGTGTGGATGTCTCTTCCCATAGCTTCCAGAACTGATACAGATAATTTAGTAAGCCTTAAGGAAAGGGAGTGTAAGGTGGGGCAGACTTAAACATGTTCAGATCACTGTCCTGACTTAAGTTCTAGGACTCCCCCACCAACCAGTTTTCATAGTCATTTTTTTCCTTCTCATTCTTTTCTGTTTTTCTCTTTTCTTCTTCTTTTTCTTCTATTTATCCTCCTCTTCTACTTTTGCTTCCTCCCCATCTCCTCCTTTCTTATCAAACTCAACACCCAAAAAATAAATAATCCAGTGAAGAAATGGGAAAAAGACATGAATAGACACTTCTTTGAAGAAGACATCCAGATGGCCAACCATCACATGATAAAAAGCTCAACATCACTCATCATCAGGGAAATACAAATCAAAACCACAATGAGATACCTCATCACACATGTCAGAATGGCCATCATTAACAACTCAGGCAACAACAGATGTTGGCGAGGATGTAGAGAAGAGGATCACTTTCGCATTGCTGGTGGGAATGCAAACTGGTGTAGCCACTCTGGAAAACAGTATGGAGGTTCCCCAAAAAATTAAAAATAGAACTATCCTACAACCCAACAATTGCACTACTAGGTATTTCTCCAAGGGATACAGGTATACTGTTTCGAAGGGGCACATACAACCCAATGTTTATAGCAGCACTATCAACAATAGCCAAAGTATGAAAAGAGCCCAAATGTTCATCGATGGATGAATGTATAAAGAAGATGTGGTATATACAATAGATTATTATTCAGCAGTCAAAAATAATGATATCTTGCCATTTGCAACTATGTGGATGGGACTAGAGGGCATTATGCTAAGGGAAATTAGTCAGTCAGAGAAAGACAAATATCATATGACTTCACTCATATGAGGACTTTAAGACTCAGAACAGAAGAACATACGGGAAGGGAAACAAAAATAATATAAAAACAGGGAGGGGGACAAAGCATGAGACTTAAATATGGAGAACAAATAGAGAGTTACTGGAGGAGTTGTGGGAGGAGGGATGGGCTAAGTGGGTAAGGGACATTAAGGAATCTACTCCTGAAATTTTTGTTGCACTATATGCTAACTTGGATATAAAATTTTTAAAAAAATTTAAAGATTAAAATAATGGAATCATACAAGAAAAAATAATTGTGTATCTTATAGCTATACGAAAATGCATTAGTCCTAAGTGTATGTGGGGGAAAAAAAAATATATATATATATCCATGTAACTACTACTCAGATAAAGATGTAGAACGCTTCCATCACCTCGGGAGGCTGTCTCTTCTCAGTCAAAACTCTCCTCCTAAAGGTAATCAGTAATGTGACTTCTAACTCCATTAATTGTTTTTGCCTGTTAACGAATTTTACAATTATTTCTCCATTTACTCAGGTCTTTTTTTATTTTTCTCATTATAATTTTATAATCTTTTTCCACTAAACTCCATAAAAAGAAATCTATGACATAGTGACCCTCCTAAATATGTTGTCTTACTCCATCCTCCTGGGGTAAGCATTTCTGTCTCCATTTTATAAACAAGGAAATGGGCTGAGAGTTTAAGTAATCAGCTTAAGTGCACATAGTCACTTTCTCATGTAACAAGCAGTAAAGGCTATATTTAAACTCAGGTTGCTATACTTCTAAAGTCTGAGCTCTTTTTGTTATAAACTAATAACTTAACAAACATTTTCTGCTCATGCACAAAACTTAATACAGGACTCTTCTTTTTTTTTTTTTTAGCTTTATATTATCAGTAAAGTTTGAACATAGAAACTTTTCTGCATTTCTAGAAATATGATACTTGACTTCTGGGGAAGATGACGGGGTAAAAAGACCTTAGGCTCACCTCGTCCCATGGATACAACAACTAGACAACACTCAATCAGTGTAAATAACATAAAATGAACAAAAGATGGGCACACATTAAAAATAAGAGGCCATATCAAAAAGGGTAGGAAGAGTAAAGATGTGGTCAGGAGCTAAATGTACCCACAGGATGCTCCAGTCAGTGGGGGAACACTGGGCATGGAAAAGGGAGAGAAACAGACCCCACACTGGGGTCAATAAAAAGGGAAGATGAATCCCCAAAACGTTTGCCTTTGAAAACCAAAGGGGTCAAATTTCGAGAGTTCTTATAACCAGTAGGACTTAAAACCTGGAATTTAAAAAATCTATGGACTCAGCTCTGGGAGAGCTGGGAGAGTGAGAGGAAACTGAGTTCCTCCCTGAGCACAAAAAAACCTCTCACAGACATACAGCAAATAAGCAGTAGTTCAAAAGGTGCCTGAGGCATACAGGAAGAATTATATACTCATCTCAGAACCTGTCCCAGAGGGACAGAAGTTGCTCAAGAACTTCTCCAGGAAAAAGGAACTGGCAGGCACTATTTTCCTCCACTGCCTCCCAGCATAAACACACAGACACCTGAAGGACTGCCTACCTAACTTGACAACACTACCACCTGTCTTCGTACTTACACCAATTCCATCCCTCCCAAAGGCTCATCTGAGTCCCTCTTGGCATGGGCCTTCTGTGAGAACTGGGGACACACAAAGCTTGTTAGTACTGGCACCCTGCTCCCTGCTCCCTGCTTCCAAGGAAGGTACCTCATTCCTGGTACTGTGGGGCTCCTCCCATGGCACCTAAGCTCACTAGCACTGCTGCACAAACCCCTAGGCAGTGCTTTGGGGGATTCACCCTCTCCAATATGCTTCTGGCAAGAGTCCACACAGGGTAGTGCCACAGGCCTGAAAGTGTGTAAGAAACCCCTACACAGGCCAGTACCACTCCAAAGTGACTCTTGCCCTAGTGAGAGGGAAAGATAACCATATACCAGTCAAAAGGAGCCTCCAGTAGTGTGTTGGAGGCAGACAACTGGTCTGACTACAGACCCCACCCACCAATAAATTCTTCTCAGGGGACAACACAAGGAAAGTACCCTGCAGTTTGGTGTTACTGCATTTCTGGCAAATGCTTGGTTTCACTCAATACAAGACCAAGGAATCCCCAGACCAGCAAGGGGACCAAAAACTGCACCCCCAAAATAAAGAGAGCCATTGCAGGTGGCAGGACTGAAAGAAAACTGGTTCAGCTATAGCACCAAGGCACGCTCATCACACATAGGAGACAACCTTGAAGTGCCAGGTTTGTTGAAGAGATGAAACTACACAGCAAGGTACTATAGGACCTCTTCTTCATAGGACCACTATTTTCCAGTGCAGGTTATATGACTGTCTTTCCTAACACAGAGAAACAGATACAGAAAGTTAGACGAAATGAAGAGACAAAGGAATATGTTCTAAATGAAAGAACACCACAAAATCACAGCAAGAGATATCAGTAATATGTCTGATAGAGAATTTAAAGTAATGATTACAAAGATACTCACTGGATTTGAGAAAAAACTGGAGGACATCAATGAGACCCTTAACAAAGAGACAAAAAACAAAAGAGACCAACCAGAAATGAAGAACATGAAAAAATGAACTAAAAAGTACACTTGACAAAATTAATATCAGGCTAGATGAAGGAGAGGAACCATTAATGACCTGGAAGGCAGTGTAATGGAAAGTAATCCAGCTGAGCATATGAGAGAGAAAAGGATTATGCAAATAAGAATAGACTTGGAGAACTCAGTGATCCCCATCGACCATAATAACATCACATTATAGGGATCTCGGAAGACGAAGAGAGAGAAAAGGGAGAAGGAAATTTACTTGAAGAAATAATAGTTAAAAACTCTCTTAATTTGGGGAAAGAAGCAGAAATGAACCCACAACTATATGGTCAATTAATCTTCAACAATGGAAAAATATCTCTTCAACAAATAGTGTTGGAAAAACAGGACAGCAAAATGCAGAAGAATGAAACTGGACCACTTTCTTACACCATACACAGAAACAAATTCAAAATGGATTAAAGATCTAAATGTGAAACAGGAAACCATCAAAATCCCTAAATATATCTCCTGAGGTTAGTAAAACAAAAGCAAAAATAAACTATTGGGACTACATCAAAATGAAATATTCTGTGCAGTAAAGAATACAATCAAAATAACCAAAGGCAACCTTCGGAATGGAAGAAGGTATTTGCAAGTGACATATGGGATAAAGGGTTAGTGTCCAAAATTCATGAAGAACTTATGATTCGTTTTTAAATGGGCAGAAGACATGAACAGACATTTCTTCAAAGAAGATGTCTAGATGGGCAACAGACACAGGAAAATATGCTCAATATCACTGATTGTCAGGGAGATGCAAATCAAAACCACAATGAAGTATGACTTTACACCTGTCAGAAAGATGAAATTAAAAACAAAATAGCCAAAAAGATGTGGATAAAAAAAAAAACATTTGTGCACTGTTGGTAGGAATAAACTCTGGTACAGCTACTGTAGAAAAAAGTAAGGAGTTTCCTCAAGAAAAAAAAAAAAGAACTACTCTATGATCTAGAAATTGCACTACTGGATATTTACACAGGAAATATAAATACAAAAACACTAATTTGAAAAGATATATGCACCCCTATGGTCAATGCAAAATTATTAACAATAGCCAAATTATGGAAGCAGACCAAGTTTCTATTGATAGATGAATGGGTAAGGAAGGCGTGGTACAGTGGAATATTACTCAGCAATAAAAAGGAATGAAGTCTTGCCATTTGCAGTGACATGAATGGAGCTAGAAAATATAACGTAAGCAAAATGAACAGTCAAAGGAAGACAAATACCACATGAGTTCACTCAAATGAGCAATGAAAAAGACAACAGGACAAGCCAAAAATACAGACTCTTAAGTTTGCAGAACATATTGATGGTTACCAGAGATGAGGTGTGTAACAGGTGAAGAGTTCACCTAACTTGATTACCACTGAGTAATTTATAGAGTTATATTGTACATTTGAAACCCATATTACACTCTATGTTAACTATACTGAATTTAAAATAAAAACAAAACAAAACTTACACAACTCATATACATACACATAAAATATGATTTAATATTTTTAATGTTTATTTATTTTTGAGAGAAAGAGAGACAGAGTGTGAGCAAGAAAGGGGCAGAGAAAGAGGGAGACACAGAATCTGAAGCAGTTTCCAGGCTCTGAGCTGTCATCACAAAGCTGGATATGGGGATTGAACCCACAGACCACTAGATCATGACCTGGGGTGAAGTTGAATGCTCAACCAACTGAGCCATTCAGGGACCTCACAAAATCTGATTTAAAAATCAGGACCTTAATATACACTTTTGTTTCCAAAGAAGGCATCACTTCACACCAGTCAGAATGACTTGTGTCAAAAAGACCAGAAATAACAAGTGTTAGTGAGGATTTTGAGAAAGGGGAGCCCTTGTGCACTGTTGATGGATGTGTAACTTGGTGCAACCACTGTTTAAAACAGAATGAAAGTTTCTCAGTAAATTAAAAATAGTAATACCATATGATCCACTGGTCCACTACTGGTAATTTATCCCTCCAAAATGAAACACTAAATTAAAAAGATATATGCATTCCTATGTTTATGTCAACATTATTTATAACACCCAAAATATGGAAGTAGCCCACATGTCCACTGATAGATGAATGGGTAAAAAAGATGTGAGATATATATATATATATATATCTACAATTGAATATTAGTTATGAAAAAGGAGATCTTGCCATTTGTGACCGCATGGTTGGACCTAGTGGGTATCTTGCTACATAAGACAGAGAAAAATACCATATGATTTCACTTATATGAGGAATCTAATAAACAAAACAAATAAGCAGACAAAAAGTTCTCCCTGGCAAAAAGAAACAAATTTAATTAATAAGATGGGCCAATCCTTTGATATCCAGACTTTAATCCAGTTCTTTGGGAAATTAGAAACAGCTGTCTTTATCTTACAACTCTCTACAAAACCAGAACTACAACTCTAGAAACAAGTTAAAACCTACCTATCCTTACTGATCTCCAAATCTTGCATATTCTTCTCAAAATGTTTGTGGATATTATAAAAGATCAGTAAAATAGAACCAAATTGTTTCATACTTTTAAAAAAGGATAAACTTTAAATACCAAGTACTCTGAAATTCTAGAAAAAAAAATTCTTCACATTTTTTTCTCTGGCTTTTAAAATTATAAATCATATCATGTCTTTGTGTTTTTTAAGTAGTCTCTATGCCCAACATGGGGATTAAACTCATGACCCTCGGATCAAGAGTTGCATGCTTCACTGACTGAACCAGCCAGGCACCCCCTTATCATGTCTTTGAAATATAAACACAGCCAACAATCTCCTGAGACTGAAGGGGGGAAAAGGGAAAGTCCTTTTTAAAAAACAAACTGCTCAGGGGTGCCTGACTGGCTAGTTGGTTGAGTGTCTGACTTTGGCTCAGGTCATGATCTCATAGTTTGTGAGTTTGAGCCCCGTGTTGGGCCTACTGCTAACAGTGCAGAACCTGCTTCTGATCTTCTGTTCCCTCGTCTCTTTCTGTCTCTCCCCCACTCATGCTCTCACTCTCAAAAATAAATCAAATATTAAAAAAAAAAATAGGGCGCCTGGGTGGCTCAGACAGTTGAGCATCCAACTTTGGCTCACGTCATGATCTCACAGTCTGTGAGTTCAAGCCCCACATCAGGCTCTGTGCTGACAGCTCAGAGCCTGGAGCCTGCTTCAGATTCTGTGTCTCACTCTCTCTCTGCTCCTCCCGTGCTCATGCTCTGTCTGTCTGTCTCTCAAAAATGACTAAACATTTAAAAAAATGTTTTTAACTAAAAAAAAAACACCCCACTGCTGAAATAGCTTTTATGCAAAGACTCCAGCACCTCTGATAACAAACAGGTAGATATGCTACTAATATCCACCTTGGAGAAAACTTAGATCCTTTGTCTTTTCCATTGATATAAATGTATACCCCCATATTCTCTTGGACCTAAGAGCCAATCTTTGACATGCAAATTCTAGGGAAAAGATTTTCATAAAAATAAACAAATGGAAATGTTTAAAAATTGGGTCTATAATATCTCTCTACAAATATTAGTAGAAACAAAGCTAAGATTTTGTTTACATCTTGTCTGTGTTTTATTGTGTGTACATCCATGTGTTTTGTAAATGTGAAATTTCTTTACCTCCAGATGGTATTGCTAAAGTTAACATGTAAAACAGTTCTGTTTAGTTGATTTAATGGCAAGTGATTGTAAGGATGTACATTCTAGAATTTAGAAAGATAGGAAATAACTCAAATATTTTTCAAGTTCTTATGATCTTGGAAAATATTTTATATTAGAGCTAATAAAAGTTGTTGGTTTAATTAATATAGACATGTCTTTAGAGTTATCAACATTAAATGTAAAAAAATATAAGTTTATTGTTGAAAACCTACACTCTGAAGCTGGAATATAATGCAAACACAAAATTTGGGTATAAAGAGGATTGGTAGTTTTATTATGTTGCCCAGCAGAGGAGGCTGCATCAGCCTCATGACTTCAGAATTGAAGATATACCCAGGATAAAAAGCTGAGGGGTTTTATAGGAAAATACAGAATCTGGGTGTTTTTAGGAATCTGGTATGCACAGCCACCGACATTTGTCCTATCTTCAAGGTGTTCTCAAGTATACATTAAGGTCAGCAAGGTGTAACTATCACTATTGAGTTTTTGGAACAAAGGATTCTACAGAAAAACAAGTGAAGTGGATGGGAGGCTTCAAGAATAAGAAAGTCCAAGAGGCAGGATGGTGGAGAAGTAGGGAGCTCTCTGTACATTTCACTCACCCCCATCTCTCAAACTGAGAAGGCCTGAAGCCATAGGACACTAAACCACAGGAGTTTGGGAGGAAAAGAGACAGAGTCTACTGAGAAGACAACTTCAGAGGTGCATGAGTGCGAACTGGGGAAGATAAAAATGGGCCAGGACAAGAGACGTGGAGGGAGGGGAGGGAGCCCCCTTCATGGGGAGCCACAGTGAATCGAAGGGAAAAGAAAGAGCAGCTGAAACTGCTCATAGAACTGTCCCTGGAGAAGAGGAAAACCTCAGCTGTGGTGCTGACTTTGGGCAGGGTGCCCCAGTCCCAGGCAGTGCCAGGAGAAACTGCTCGGCTGCTCTCCCAGCTCGATCCCTGGCAGTGAAGTGGCCTGGCTTGAAACTGCTCCTCTGCTCTCCCGGATCGATCCCCGATCCCCGATCCCCAGGTGGGAAGGGCCCGGCCTGCGGGATTATATTTTGGGCAGTATCAATAAAGCGCATGGACTAAGATCTGGAAACGAGGCGAGGCTTGGGACATAGAACATGGCCCACCTTGGCTACGCCCACAGGGAGCTCGAACCCAGAAGAGTGATTTGCAATGCTTGGTTCAAGAAGGGACTGGAGCACCGCCATTTTTCTCCCCACTACCACCAGGGAGGAACCTCAGGGAGCCGCCTGCAGGTCACAGTAGAGGCTAAGACGTGCCTACACCAAACCACACCCATCCCACTAGAGAGCTGCTTTTTTTTTTTTATCGGAGCCCAGTGCAAGAACAACATGGATGCACTGCCATGATTAACTCTAGATCAATTCTTATTATTCAGATATATTTTCCCTTGTCTCATTTGTATCCCTCCCCTCTGCTGGACTGGGCGCTCTGGTCATTGGTTTACTATTCTCTAGATGTATTAAATCCATTCTTTAGATGTATATTCTACACCTCCACTGCTACTTTCTTTCTCTCTCTGGAGTATCAAACTATATAGTTTCTCTGAGTAACATTATCTTCGTTTCCTTCTCCTCACTTCCTACCATATTCTCCTCTTTCTCTTTCTGAATTAAGCCTCTTAGTCTCTCTGCCTGGTCATTTCATTTCCAATTTCGCTTTCTCTTTTCATATATGCTCTTCCATCAGCACTGCATACACCCTGCTCTTTATTTATAGCTGGGAAATTTACTTATTTTTAGACTGTCCTTTGTCTTTTGGGTTTTTTCTTTCTTCTTTTCTTTTCTTCTTTTTTTCTCTTTTCTTCTTTTTATTTTTCCCTTTCAGTTTGCTTGTTTGTTGGATATGTCTGTGTTTTGCGTGCCTTTTTTCTTTGTGTGTTTGTCTCTCTGTTTTCTTTTCCAGGGCTACCTCAAGAAACAAGTCAAAGTACACATGGTGGAGAGTCCCAAATACCTCTATGAGTAGGGAAATAAAACAACCAAAGTCTCAACAAGAGAGACCAAGAGACACCATTAAAAGAACACTTTGTGAATGAACAGGCCCTGAACAGTCAATGAGTCTTCTTTAATATGGCAGTACTCACAGGTACAGAGCACATAACAAGCTTTTAAAACTAACAAGAGACATAAAGCTAGCCAAAATGACAAAACGGAAGATCTCTCCTCTAAAGAAATTTGAGGAAGAAATGACAGGTACAGAATTGCTCAAAACAGATATAAGCAACACAACTGAACAAGAATTTAGAACAATAGTCATAAAATTAATCACTGGGCTTGAAAAAGAGATGGAAGACATCAGAGATGCTATTGCTACAAAGACAATGGAGCTTAAAATAGTTGTGATGAATTAAAAAATGTTATAAATGAGGTGCATAATAAAACGGAGGTGTCCAATACACAGATTGAAGAGACAGAGAGGAGAATAGGTGAATTAGAAGACATAATTATAGAAAAAGAGGAAACTGAGAAAAAGAAAGATAAACTGATCCAGGAACACGAAAGGAGAGTTCAAGAACTGGGTGATGCAATCAAATGGAACAATATCTGTATCATAGGAATTCCAGAAGAGGAAGAGAGGAGGAAAGGCACTGAAGGAGTCCTTGAACAATTTATAGCTGAGAAATTCCCCAATCTGGGGAAGGAAACAGACATTGAAATCCAAGAGGCATAGAAAACTCCCCTCAGATGTAACTTGAATTGATCTTTTGATGACATATCATAGTGAAACTGGCTAAATATAAGGACAAAGAGAGAATTCTGAAAGCAGCTAGGGATAAAAAGGCCCTAACATACAAGTGAGACCTATCAGAGTATCTACAGACATATCTACTGAAACTTGACAGGCCAGAAAGGAATGGCAGGAAATCTTCATTGTGATGAACAGAAAAAATATGCAGCCAAGAATCCTCCAACCAACAATCCTGTCATTCAGAAGGAGAGATAAAAGTCTTCCCAAATAAACAAAAATTGAAAGAATTCACCACCACTAAAGCAGCTCTACAAGAAAAGTTAAGAGGGGTTCTAAGAGGGAAATGTTGCAAGGAACACAAGGTACCAGAGACACCACCACAAGCATGAATCCTACAAAGAACACAATGACTCTAAACCTATATTTTTCAATAACACTGAATGTAAATGTACTAAATGCCCCAATCAAAAGACATAGGGTAGTAGAATGGATAAAAAACCAAAGTCCATCTATTTGCTGTCTGCAAGAGACTATTTTAGACCTGAGAACACCTTCAGGTTGAAAGTAAGGGGATGGAGAAATAACTACCATGCTACTGGAAGTCAAAAGAAAGCTGGAGTAACTATACTTATATCAGACAAACTGGACCTTAAAATAAAGGCAGTAACAAGAGATGAAGACGGGCACTATAAAAATTACAGGGTCCATCCATCAGGAAGAGATAACAGGGTCTATCCATCAGGAAGACCTAACAATTGTAAATGTCTATGCACCAAATATAGGAGCACCCAAATACATAAACAATTAATCACAAACAGAAACAGTCTTATGGATAAGAATGTGCTAACAGCAGCGGACTTTAATACTCCACTTAAGGCAATGGATAGATCAACTAGACAGAAAATCACTAAAGAAACATTGGATTTGAATGACACATTGGACCAGATGGAGTTGACAGATATGTTTAGAACTCTACATCCTGAGGCTATGGAATTCACTTTCTTCTCAAGTGTGCATGGCACATTCTCCAAGATAGATCACATATTGGGTCATAAAGCATCCCTCAATAAATATAAAAGAATTGAGATCATACCATGCACACTTTCAGATCACAATGCTATGAAACTTGAAATCAATCACAGGAAAAAGTCTGGAAAATCTCCAAAAACATGGAGGTTAAAGAATGCCCTACTAAAGAATGAATGGGCCAATCAGGCAATGAGAGAAGAAATTTAAAAATATATGGAAACAAATGAAAATGAAAATACAGCACTCCAAACTCTTTGGGGTGCAGCAAAGGCAGTCTTAAGAGAAACGTACATTGCACTCCAGGCCTATTTCAAGAAACTAGAAAAAGCGCAAATACAATATCTAAGAGTGCACCTAAAGGAACCTAATAGAGAGCAACAAGAGCACCCCAAATGCAGTAGGAGAAGAGAAATAATAAAAATTGGGGCAAAAATAAACAATATAGAATTTAAAAAAAACAGTCGAACAGATCAATGAAACCAAGAGTTAGTTTTTTGAAAAAAATAAACAAAATTGACAAACCTTTAGCCAGGAGTCTCAAAAAGAAAAGAGAGAGCATCTAAATAGACAAAATCATGAATTTAAGTGGATTTATTACAACCACCCCCTCAGAAATACAAGCAATTATCAGGAAATATTATGAAAAATTATATGCCAACAAACTGGACAACTTAGAAGATATGGACCAATTTCTAAACACACACTCACTACCAAAATTCACATGGGAAGAGATAGAAAACTTGAGCAGACCCATAACTATTGAAGAAATTGAATCAGTTATCAAAAATCTCCCAATGAATAGAGCCCTTGGCCAGATGGCTTCCCTGGGGAATTCTACCAGACATTTAAATCAGAGTTAATACCCATTCTTCTCAAGCTATTCCATAAAATAGAAATGAAAGAAAATCTTGCAGATTCATTCTACGAAGCCAGCATCACTTTGATTCCCAACCAAGACAGAGACCCAGCAAAAAAAAAAAGAGAGAGAGAGAGAACTATAGGCCAATATCCAGATGCAAAAATCCTCAACAAGATACTTGCAAATCGAATGCAACAACACATAAAGAGAATTATCGAGAAAGCTGGGACAGAAGGAACTTATTTAAACATTATAAAAGACATTTATGAGAAGCCTTCAGCTAACATCATCCTCAACGGGGAAAAACTCAGAGCTTTCCCCCTGAGATCAGGAACACGACAGGGATGTCCGCTCTCACCACTGTTGTTTAACATAGTGCTGGAAGTCCTAGCATCAGCCATCAGACAACTAAAGGAAATAAAATGTATCAGAATTAGCAAAGAAGAAGTCAGACTCTTACTTTTCGCAGACGACATGATACTCTGCTTAGAAAACCTGACAGACGCCACTAGAAGCCTACTAGAACTGTCCCATGAATTCAGCAAAGCTGCAGGTGAAAAATCAACATACAGAAATCGGTTACATTTTGATACACCAATAATGAAGCAACGGAAAGAGAAATCAAGAAACTGATAGCATTCACAATTGCAAAAAAAAAACCCATAAAATACCTAGGAATAAACCTAACCAAAGATATAAGAGATCTGTATGATGAAAACTATAGATAACTTATGAAGGAAATTGAAGAAGACACAAAGAAATGGGAAAACATTCCATGCTCATGGAACGGAAGAATAAATATTATTAATATGTCATTACTACCCAAGGCAATCTACACATTGGGATTCAGTGCAATCCCAATCAAAATTACACTGACATTCTTCTCAAAGCTAGAACAAATTATCCTAAAATTTGTATCGAACCACAAAAGACCCCGATTAGCCAAAGTAATATTCAAGAAGAAAACCTTAATGGGAGGCATCGCAATCCCAGACTTTAGCCTAAACTACAAAGTTGTCATCATCAAGACGGTATGGTATTGGCACAAAAACAGACACATAGACCAACGGAATAGAATAGAGAACTCAGAATGAGACCCACAAATGTATGGCCAACTAATCATTGACAAAGCAGGAAAGAGTATCCAATGGAAAAAAGATAGCCTCTTTTACAGATGGTGCTGGGAGACCTGGACAGCAGCATGAAGAAGAATGAAACTAGATCACTTTCTTACACCATACACAAAAATAAACTCAAAATGGATAAAGGATCTGAATGTGAGAAAGGAAACCATCAAAACCCTAGAGGAGAAAGCAGGAAACAACCTCCTTGACCTCAACTGCAGCAATTTCTTACTCGTCACTTCTCCAAAGGCAAGGGAATCAAGGGGAAGAATGAACTATTGGGAGCTCATCAAGATAAAAAGCTTATGCACAGCAAGGGAAACAATCAATAAAACTAATAGGCAACTGACGAAATGGGAAAAGATAGTTGCAAATGGCATATCAGATAAAGGGCTAGTATCCAAAATCTATAAGGAACTCAGCAAACTCCACACCCAAAAAACAAAGAATCCAATGAAGAAATGGGCAGAAGATATGAACAGACACCTCTCCAAAGAGGACATCCAAATGGCCAACAGACACATGAAACTATGCTCAGCGTCCCTCATCATCAGGGAAATGCAGATCAAAACTACATGAGATACCACCTCACGCCAGTCAGAGTGGCTTAAATGAACAAATCAGGAGACTATAGATGCTGGCAAGGATGTGGAGAAACGGGCACCCTCCTACACTGCTGGTAGGAATGTAAACTGGTGCAGCCACTCTGGAAGACAGTGTGGAGGTTCCTCAAAAAATTAACAATAGAACCCCCCTATGACCCAGCAATAGCACTGCAAGAATTTACCCAAGGGATACAGGAGTGCTGATTCATAGGGGCACATGTACCCCAATGTTCATAGCAGCACTCTTAACAATAGCCAAATCATGGAAAGAGCATGAGTATCCATCAACTGACAAATGGATCAAGAAGATGTGGTTTATCTATACAATGGAAGGCTCCATGGCAACGAGAAAGAATGAAATCTGGCCATGTGTAGCAACATGGATAGAACTTGAGGGTGTTACGCTGAGCGAAATAAGTCAGGCAGAGAAGGACAGATACCATATGTTTGCACATATAGGTGGATTAGGAAGAACTTAACAGAGGACCATGGGGGAGGAGAAGGGGAAAAATAGTTGGGGAGAGGGAGGGAAGCAAACCATGAGAGACTCTTGAATGCGGAGAAAAACTGAGGGCTGATGGGAATAGGGGAGAGGGGAAGGGGTGTGATGGGCATGGAGGGAGGCACTCTTTGGGATGAGCACTGGATGTTGTATGTAAACCAACTTGACAATAAACTATTTAGGAAAAAAAAATAAGGAAGCGAAAGATTTGTTGAGGTTGTTTATTTTTTTTCTGTTTCTTTTTAATGTTTCGAGTTATCAAAATTCCCCATATTAGGGATGTTTTCAGCTATAATTTGCTCAAATAAGCCTTCTGCCCCTTCTCTCTCTTCATCTTCTGTGACTCCTATGATACAAATGTTATTATGTTTGAAGTGGTTGCTGAGTTGTCTAAGTCTACATTCATAATCCAATACCTTTTTCCTTCTTTTCATCTTCATTATTTTTGATAATTTTGTCTTCTATATCACTGATTCATTCCTGTGTTTTGTCAATCCTTGCTCTCATAGCATTTATTTGGATTTGCATCTGGGTTGTATCATTTTAAATTTCAACCATATTAGATTTTAGTTCTTTTATCTCTACAATAAAGGATTCTCCAGTGTCTTCTATGACTTTTCTTCCAAGCCCAGCTAGTATCCCTATAATTGTTATTTTAAATTCTAGTTAAGACACCTTACTTATATCCTTATTGATTAAATCCCTGGCTTTTACTTTTACTCTCCATTCTTGCTCTTCGGGTGAATTCCTCCATCTGGTCATTTTGTCCACACACATACATGCACGCAAAAAGGGAAACTAGATCCTTGGGTGTGTTTTAATCTGCATGTCACAAGAAGTTAGATCCAAGACATTTTAAAAAATAATAAAATAAAATAGTTTTTTAAAGTTTATTAATTTTGTTTGAGAGATAGAATGAGCAGGGGAGGGAAACAGAAGGAAAGAGAGAATCCCAAGCAGGCTCTGCACTGCCAGCACAGAGCCTGAGGTGAGGCTCAAACCCACGAACTGTGAGATCACGACCTGAGCCAAACCAAGAGTCAGATGCTTAACTGACTGAGCCATGCAAGTGCACAAAATAAAATATTTTTTAGCTTAGATAGTAGGAAAGAATCACCAGAGTCTACTTCGGAAATCATTATTGCACTATATGATTTGGATGCAAATTAAAAAAGATAAGTAATAAAAAATTATATACATAAATATATACATGCACTAAATCCTAGGTGTGTTTCGGTGTGCTTTTTGAAAGAAGTTAGATGCAAAAAAATTAAAAATAATAATTAAAATAAACAAAATAAAAAATAAAAAGGATCACCTGCATGGCTCAGTCGGTGATGAGACTCTTGATTTTGACTCAGGTTCATGAGATTGAGCCCTGTGTCGGGCTCTGCACTGACAGTGTGGAATCTGTTTGGGATTCTCTGTCTCCCTCTCTCTGCTGTGCTCTCTCTCTCTCTCTCTGTTTCTCTCAAAATAAATAAATACACCTTAAAAATTTTTAATGAAAATAAAAAATTAAATACATAAAAATAAAAAATAAAATAAAATAAGAAGGGTCTCAATTCTATTTCCCTTAGAGCTGAAGTTTTGCAGCACTCTATGATCTGTGGACTTGGTGTGTGTGAGGGGTGTGTTCTGGTATTCTGGGAGAGGGGCCCGTCGCACCAATTCTCGTGGGAACTTGCCCTAGTGTAGATGCACCCGCCTGGCAAAAGTTGGCCAGGCTTGGTGTAAGTGGCTCTGGCTTCCCCTAGGTGGCGCTGAGTTTTTTTTCCCTGAAGCTTTCAGTGCTGATGGGTTGGGTGTAAATTGTATTGTCTCCAGAGCAGGGAGCTCTCATCCACCACCCTTCAGAAAGCCCTTACAGAAGAGCAATCCACTCTTCTGTGTCCTCAGCCTCTCAGATCCTTGCCTTCACCTTGCCTTCATCTGAGCTGTCCACCCGCCAGGCGCTGCAGGACTCTTCTACTTTATCTCAGGTGCGCAGCTGGGTTCCAAGACTCCAAATTTTAGAGAGCTGTAGGGTGCGGACCTGCGCCAATCCCTTGGGGGAAGGCCACCACCTGGCAGTTTGTCTCAGAAATCAGGGACCTACCACACAGCAGCTTGGAATATATGGCAAAATGCAGCTGACCAAGACTCACTGCCCTCAGCCAGCGCCGTCATTCTTATGCTAGTGAATAGGGCAGCTCAGTGGCAAAAGATGGGTGACTGGCTCCCAGAGAGATCACGTTCCCTCTCCCAAAGGCACTCCAAGCAGGGGAGTCCAATTGTGTTGCCTCTCCCCGTCCAACCCAGTGGATCCGGGGATCCTCAGACCATGCTGCCTGTTCTCTCCACCCTCATTCTCCATCAGAACACTGCTAAGCCCACCAGTTGCCAACCTGGTGATGTCTCGGACTTCTGCAACTTTAGACTCTGCACTCTGCTGTTTATAAAAGCTTGTGGTAGTGGTAGTCCTCCTGTCTCCTTTTCCTAGTCGATGGTTTTGGGGAAGAGTTTTTCTCGTGCAATTCCCAATCTCTCTCTCTCTATCTCTCTCTCTCTCTCTCTCTCTCTCCTTTCTTCACAATCAGGACTCCTTTTCCATCACAGTATCCATAGCTACTCTCTCCCTCAAATCACCTCTCCACAGTTCCTACCTTCCACGATGTGGTGTTTTTTTACATCTCTAGTTGTGAATTTTTTGCTCTCTGTCTTCAGATCAATGTCTTGGGTGTTCAAAATGAGTTGATATTTATATATCTGTGTTTAGGGGACAAGGCAAGCCAAGGGTCTCCCTACTCCCCTGCCATCGTGACTCCTTGTCCAGCTCAACTTTCAATATGTGATACTCCCATGGAAGTTTCAGATGCGGGACCTGAAGGAGTTCCGGGAAGCTCCCTTATCTCCAGCCCAGAATGTGCCACTTTGGCATATGGATCATTTTGAGCTGAAGTCACTTGAGATCCTGTAAGCTCAAAAGAAACTTCTGTCCCTCCATTAACCTCACAGGAGAATCTAAATTAAGGGTCTTTCCCAGAATAAGAATTACTCACAGATATAAATTTTATCTGAGTGGCCCAACTGTATGTCAGGGCAAACATCTAATCACCAGATATATGCTGCTCTTATCACCTTGTCAAGTGCATTTCCTTCCTCTGAAATCCTAGATCCCACCCCATTTTCCTTAGTTTAGAATATCATTTATATCTTATTTTACCTGTCATTGGTATTTCTATGTCTATGTAGGTTCTCCAAAGGTATGCCTATTAAATTTGATTTTTTCCTTTTAATCTGTCTCATGTCAACTTGATTCTTACTGCAGCTAGAACGATCTTTCAGGAGACAGGTATTTCTGCTCCCCAACCAATTTTAGGGTCTCAACTGCCTTCAGCTCAAAATAATCTTTCTGTAAAGTGGTCCATTTCTGGGTAGCATGCCCTTGGCCCTTACACAACTATAAAATTGTGTGTGTGTGTGTGTGTGTGTGTGTGTGTGTGTAGTTTTAAGCCACTATATTTGTGATAATTTGCCACAGTAACAATATAAAACTAAAGCACATACATTAGTTGATGAAGGAGAGAATGTTGAGTAAATGGGGAAGAGGATGGAATTAGGAAAGATTCATTTCATAGAGATCCACCAGGAGGAGCCCTGACCACACTATGGAAACCTAGCTCCAATCCTTGGAAACTTACAGCTTATTCAACTTTAGGGAGTTTTCTTCAGGCATAGAAAACTGTCACTCCAGAAGAAGGCTCAAGGGAAAATTATGAAGTGTTTGTTTTGATAATTTTTCTTTTTTAAATTCAGAATGCACAAGCATCCAGAGGCTGTGTATAACCACTCCCATTTTTGGGATTGGGGTCAGCTCTCTGTTGATTCTTACCTGGCCTGGGGTTCCTGAGGCAGCTCCCCAGTGCTAAACTGCTAGCTGGATTTCTGCAAAATAAAACTTAAATAGTCCTTTCATTTAAATACTACTGGTGAACAGGGGCACCTATGTGGCTCATTAGGTTAAGTGTCTGACTTCAGCTCAGGTCATGATCTCACAGTTTGTGAGTTTAAAGCCTTGCATCAGGATCTGTGCTGGCAGCTCGGCTGGAGCCTGTTTGGGTTCTGTGTCTCCTTCTTTCTCTGCCTCTCCCCGACTTGTAATCTTCTCTCTCTGTCTCTCAAAAATAAATAAATGTAAAAAAATTAAACACAACTGGTAAACAAATAAGCTAAATTATGCTACCTTGTTCATTGCTTCTGCTTCCCCTTTGATCTACTTCCATCTCTCTTTTGTCCTTCTTCATGAAAGCTCTTAAAAGAAAAATTTAAATACATTGGTTCATTCACTCATTCATTTATGTATTTTCATGATCATCATTATTGTTTATTTGATTCCTATGATGTATCAGTGACTGTACTAGAAAAACAAAGTTAGACAAAACTTGACTCTTACCTATCCAGTAACTCATTAAAGAGGGTCTTGGGGGTGGGGTTCTCTTAGCAGAAGGATTACATTGTTGAAGATGCACAAAGGACACTTCAGTTAAACCATTCTTGGGAGAGAGAATCAGAGGAGAAGAGAGGGACTTGGCCAGAGGAATTGATATTTGGATTGGACCTTGAGGGATGGACAAGAGTGTGCTTCTGAAAAAGGGGAAGTGACCACCACAGATGGGAAGGCATAGCTTCTCAGGAATGATAGGTTCTAGGGCCTAGAGGGCTGGGTGAATGGTGAGATTGGTTGCAGGCCATCCAGCAAAGGACTGTACAGCAAGGGTCCTTGTAAAGAGTCTTAAAGACCATTCCATGGAATTCTGATATTAACTTATAGTAAGTTAATATCTGAATAATCAGGATTACTTAAAGCTTTTGTCATGTCCTGATATGGCCATGTTTATACTTTCAAAGAATCTCTGATAGCCACGTAGAGGTTCCACTGAGGTGGAGAGATATGAGCAGGAATATCAGCTGGGAGTCTCTTTATTACAAGTGGGAAAAAAGAACTCAAAAGGGGCAGTAGCAGAGACAGCAGAAGAGACAGGATGAGTAAAAAAAGTAGAATTTATAGGACTTAGTGTGGATGAATGTGGACTGAGGAATAGAAGGAGGTGTCAAAAAATATGGCTTCCTGCCTCGTTTATGGCATGGTTTTCTATGGTGGTGTCTTTGGTCAAGAGTGAGAAGAAAGAAGGAGAAATAGCAAGGGGATAGACTTTAAATTAGAGCCATTCAGACATGCAGGCAGAGAAGAGGGAGAAACAGACCGCCATCAACAATTCTGAGGAAAAAACAAAATTGCCTAAAATTGAGAAAGAAGACAATGTTCAATGAAGTGGTGATCAGTAGCATTGAATGCCATGGAAAGGCCAGGTAGTAAGAAGGCTGCAAAAATTCTATTATACGTACAACTAAGAGTCTCTTGGGAGGGCTTGATTTAGTGAACATGAGGACCAGTCGTAGGAGGATAAAGACATATAACAGCACTGTGATATGTGTTGGAACAGTGAAGAGAAGGCTGTAAGGAGGGATAGGGAGACAGGCAGAAGTATGGAAAGGTGTTGTTGTTGTTGTTTTTAATGGGAAGAATTGAATGCTTTGTGGGGACTGAGGAGAAGCCAACAAATAGGAAGAGAGTGAATGCAGATAAATACAATGTAAACAGCCAAAGAAACAATTATGATATGATTATCAGCAGGCACTGCTGTCAAGCCATTGAGGGAAACTTTTCAGTCAGCAGCACTCCTGAAATCCTACCAAGTGGGCCATGGTCTCCTCCTTGACTGAATGGGTAGCCCTGGTTCTTGCATGTCCCAGAGGAGGGGATTGATTGAGGGCTCTGATTTCTGGGAAAGACCTGAGAGAGAGGTGGAAGCTTACACACTTGGGTCACCATCCCTGTCCTGCCAATAGTTACACTAGGTAAGCCAAGTCACCTTTATGCCTCAGTTTTATCCTGTGGGAAACTGATATTAACATCTGCTTTTCAGGGGCTGGGGTGAGGTTTAACATCATGCACCTGAAACATTACCCGCTGATGTGGCAAGCAAATTGTAGGCTTCTTATTTTCACACTCATTCCTAATGAGGAATTCCTGACAATAAGATTTCTTCCTTCGTGGAGTACCTGTATGGCACAGTAGCTAAAGTGCTTGATTCTGGATTTCGGCTTAGATTATGATCTCATGGCCTGTGGGTTTGAGCCCTGCATAAGGCTCTACGCTGGCTGCACAGAGCATGTTTAGGATTCTCTCCCTCTCTCTCTGCCTCTCCCTTGCTTGTGGGCTCTCTTTCTCTCTCTCAAAATAAATCAATAAACTTTAGAAAAAGATTTCTTTCTTTTCAAGTGTTGCCTGTAGTCTTGGTGGTGTTTGCTCATTTCCATGTTTAAATGTACCTGTAGATCCTCTCTATACACATCCATGTCTGAGCTCTTCCCAGCCACGAAGTGGAGCCTCTAGTTACTGCAGTTTGCTTGATATTTAGTATAGAATTAGATAGGTTGAGTGTTCAAAAACTCAGCTAGAACTCTCTCATTCAGTAGGCTTTGGGAGGGAGTTGGGTGAATCAGCCACAAGAAAAACATCATGTTTACTATTAGAAAAATACTCGTCCTGCCATCTTTCTTATAAAGCCATCCCTGGTGAGTTAGTACATTAGCCTGTATTGATCTCCCATAGGAGCTGAGAAGCAGACTCTTCTGGCATAGGCCTTGCAAATTTTCACAGTTCCTGGTGTCTGGTAGTATTTAGCTAACCTAAATTTCTATTTTCCAAATTGAAAAACCAGTATGCTGGTTAGGAATCTTTCCTAAAAATTTCCCCCTTCTTGTAAGGATAAGTCTCCAAAATTTTTCTTATTGAACACTTAAACTTAATTCATCCAAGGAATTGTGAATGAGGTAAGGGCAATAGGAAATTTGAACCTAAAGTGTGCTGACAGTGGGTGGGGCTGACAGGGAGAAGAAAGTGGCAGCTAGCAGGGCTCTCAGGTGCTCTGGGAGTTATCTCTGAGACCCTCACAGCACTTGCTGTGCTTTGGACATAGAAGTTACTCAAAACATGTTTGATGAGGAAGTGAATACGTGAAGGTATGAATGAATGGACTTGGCTCATTTACTCAAGAGGCGAAGACCAACATGGAGTAGCAATGGAAATGGGCTTGGAATGAGATATACTGGTAGCTCATAGTGGGGGACAGAGTTGGGTAAATATGTGGGCCAGCATGTGTGTTTCAGTATGTGTCTAAAGCCCAACAGCCTTGGAATTTGGTGTACTCAACCTCATAGAATTCCAAATGCCTCTGTCACACATCTTTCACACCCACTGATATGACGTAGGAAAAATGGAATTTACAATATTGAGAAAATCATTCCTAAAAAGACTTCACAGTGCCTGTCTTTGGCTTGGAGAGGCCAAGTAGGGAATTATTCTAGGAAAACCACCCACCAGACTTGCTCCTTTGGGACATATAAGCACCACTTGTCAAACTTGGGATTGAGAACAAGAGCATCCTGGGAATCTGTGGAATTGGCTTATACAAAGGTTGAATAGAGCAAGTATAGTATTAACCTAAGTTAAAGGCTATTGTAATTCATTTCTGGTGTTGTGATTTGTTTCTCTTTAAGAGTTTCCACACTTAGTTCAGTGAGTTGGACTGAATGTTTAGTGGCTATATATGCAGTGGGCACCACCAGGAAGCTAGATCACGTAGTCTAGAGAGTCTGTGCTAGGTGTCTGCAGCAGGAAGCAGCAAACTATAACAGAGTCTAAAAGGTGTCTCAAACAAACCGCAGGATGCTTCAGTCCAGAAGCATCAAGTTAGTCAAGGTCCTTGATTTGGGGGAATTTATCTCCAGTTTTATTCCTCTGTGGCCCTGACCAGTTGAGCTTTTTCATAAGTAGCCTATACACAGATACACCTTGTATCTGCCACAAATAAAAGGGCCCACTTTCCCCTCCTTTCTTCCTGAGAGTCTAGGGATATATTTATTACTTTTAGTGTAGAGAGATCACCAAGACCACTTCACTTAGACAATTATTCAGCTGTTCATTCTCTCGGTTTAAAAATCTCATGAGTTGCTTTAATTCTTATACATAGCATCTTAACTTAAGCATGGAAAGGTATGCCATAAAATGTGTGGAAAAATATCTTCAAATTTCCTAGGAAATTGCCAGTAGGCCCAAAGCCTTTCAAATCAAGGACAGTTGCATCTTGGGGACCCCGGTTCTCCTTTTCAGAGCCATTTCCCTAGCACAGTGAGTCTCTGGGCTTCCCTAGGAAAGATCAGAAGCTCCCTTCTTCCCAGTAATCTAGGGCAACAGTGGCCTACCCCATGTGAGAGATATAACTGGAATGAGAGAGATTAGTGGAGAGGATCAGGAATAAACACAAATGTGAGAAACATTGGAAGCATTGAGCCCCAAGCCTGGTTCTATAGCAAAGAGAGTAAAGAATGTGGGTAGCATGATTGTAGGGAATCCCTCACTGATATAATGAGGAGAAATGGGAAGGGGCTCATTGGGAAGAGACACTAACAGAGAAGAGCAGGAGTTGTGCATTTTTGTGCATTTACATTCCACCCACTATATAATGGAACTACTTTTTTTTTCCCCTTGTGGAACTACTTTTGAACTAGTATACTTAGAACTTCAGGAACGAAATTCCCCTCATTTGCAATAAAAAAAAGTCTACTAAGTTATATCTTACAACAAATAATATCTGAGTGGGATTTCAGGTGAGGAGATTAGTATTTGTTATCTAATCAAGCCCAAACTCATTGAATAGGCACATATGCAGAGTGCTGCGTTAAACATAGCAAGGAATATAGAGTTGAAAAAGGTATGATCTCTTCTCCAGGAGCCCTCAGCTGGTAAGTGAGCAAGATCCACATGGCAATAACCAGAAAAAGAGCAGAGTAGTTAAGAAGACCCAGGCTGAAGCAGTATGGTGTGGAAGTATGATGATGGAGAGATCAATTCCAGTGCGTGTGATCTGCTAAGGCTTATGAAAGGAAATAGCATCTAAACACAGCTTTGAATGCCCTATTTTGCCAGATTCAGGGCAGGGATTAGGGTAAGGAGAATAAAGCATTTTGACTAGGGTACAAAGTGCAAAAGAGTGCTATTAAGAAACTCACTTATCAGACAAGTGAATAAGGAAATATATATACATACATATGTGTACAATGGAATATTTTGCAGCCATAAAAAAGATGAGATAACATGGATGAACCTAGAGGGTATTATGCTAAGTGAAATAAGACAAAAACTATATGATTCCACTCACAAGTGGAATCTAAAACAACAACAACAACAAAAAAACAAATGAATAAACAAACAAAAAGTAGACTCAGACCTATAAATACAGAGGGCAAACTCATGGTTGCCAGAGGAGAGGGAGGGGGGAATGGGCAAAATGGGTGAAGGCAAGAGGGAGATCCAGGCTCCAGTTAGAGAATGAGTAAGTCATGGGAATAAAAGGCACAGTGTAAGGAATACAGTCAATGATAATATAATAGCAATATATGGTGACAGATGGTAGCTAGACTTGTGGTGAACATACCATAATATATAAATTTGTCAAATCACTAAGTCACACACCTAAAACTAATGTAACATTATGGATCAACTGTACTCCAAGAAAAAGAAATGAAAAAAGGAAAACAACGCTCCGTTATTAAGATAAATAATATTTTAATGAAATATTTTAAAAATTAAACACAAAAGAGCCCACGATGAACAGAATATCGACATTTTTTTTTATTCCTTTTTGAGAGACAGACAGCGTATGAGCAGGGGAGGGGCTCATGCCTCTCCAGAGAGAGAGGGAGACACAGAATCAGAAGCAGCCTCCAGACTCTGAGCTAGCTGTCAGCACAGAGCCCGATGTGGGGCTCGAACTCACAAACTGTGAGATCATGACCTGAGCCAAAGTCGGGCATTTAACCGACTGAGCCACCCAGGTGCCCCTATAAAGAAACAATATTTGTTTTGTAATTCTGCACTCTTGTACACTGGGAACAGTAATTTTCAATCAGCTCCTGGTACCAAGTCCCCTACCACATAAGTTTGTGATGATTGACAATGACCTGCAAACAGATTGGGACACACAAAGCTTTACAGATAGTCAAGCTTTTTGATTATAGAGATTTTATTAACTTTTCCATTTGATTCCAAATGTGAGGACATATTTTGATAAGGTGTGTATTTGTCCTTTTGCCTTTGACTCCAATACAGCTTCAAACAGCACTGGCCAGGTTGGTAAAGAGGGAAAGGACATGTAGAAAGAGAATAGCTTAAGCAAAGTTAGGAAGCACTAGAGCGTGTTCAAACCCAATGGGGTTATGGATATCATGTATGAGACGTTATAATAAGAGAGGAGCCTGAACAGGTTAAAGAAGAGAAATTGTGGAGGGTTTTCAAAATTGTTCTGAAGATGTTTGGAATTAATGTTGTAGACTCTTAAAGGACCATCCAATGTTTCTGAATAAGGATGCTGAGCACAGTACAGTCATTTGGGAACAATAGTGCAGGAGCAGTAGAGAGCAGTGGTCAGAGAGGCAGGAAACAGAATCCTCAGAGAGCAGCCAGTAGAGAAGGAGAAATGGGAGGGCATTCCAAATCAGGCCTAGGTCCTCAGGTTAATAGGCTGAGCTCTTAATAATACACTTTCTAGGGATAACATCTGCCAAACTAACATCTACTTGTGGACAGAAAATGCATTGTGGTCTTTTTCCCCATCAGGGAACAGCAGCCCCACTGAATTAAGTCCCTTGTCTAATACTTACACACTTATTTTCATCAGCTGCTGACATCTCTGGGCCACCTGGTCTTCCTCAATTTCTGGGTGGAAGTGCAATAAGTTCCCAGAAATCAGTCCGTTCCATCTTGCTATTCTTGGAATTGTTTCTGAACACATTTCAGAGAGTCAGAACCCAACTTCACATGCAGGAGAGAAGTGGGAAACAAGCCCTCAGCCATTTTGGGTTTTTTTTTTTTTCCCTTTTCTTTTCTTTCTCATATAGTAGTGAACATGTTAAGGAGAAAATAAAGCTTTTGCAAAATGTATACTGATTAGGAAAAGAAAACCTTTATTGTAAAATGCTTACATTGTTAAACCTCACCAATTCTGACTTGGCTTCCTAAAAAATCACAGTGGTTCAGGATGAAGGATAAACTGACATTAACCTTTGTGATTATGAAGAAAGGGCTCTTGTGAAGAAATCGTGTAAACAAGATAGCAGATTGGAGTTTCAAACTATGTCAGAAGGATGAAAAACCAATATAACTTTTATCAAGAGTAAGGAACACACATGAATATCCAAATTACTCAGAGAATTGGCAAATAATTTCTATTTATACATTCAAGTCTCAAAAAGAAATTTTTGAACAACATTTTAAGGAAACATTATTCTCTTTAGGATATGGTCTTGAGGATAAAAACTGGACCTCTTGAGAAGCACCTGGGTAGTTCAGTCGGTTAAGTGCTGATTTTGGCTCAGGTCGTGATCTCACAGTTCCTGAGTTCAAGCCCCCGTGTCAGGCTCTGTGATGACAGCTCAGAGCCCGGAGCCTGCTTTGAATTCTGTGTCTCCCTCTTTCTCTGCCCTTCCCCCACTCATGTGTGTGTGTGTGTGTGTGTGTGTGCGCGCACACACACACACACACGCGTTCTCTCTCTCTCTCAAAAATAAACATTTAATTTTTTAAAAAAACTGGACCTCTTGAATTATTTTCAGAAACCATACTTCCATAAAGATAGATCTTTCTTCAATCGGTTTAAAATATTAAGTTGAATTCAAAAGAGACCAACTAATATTTTGAATATCGAGCCCTGGGGGGTATATTAAGGTATTTAAGGCCTTGATCTCCAGGAGTGTAAGCTATCCTGTTGGAAAAATAAGGACGTAAAACAAGAGAAAAAGTTACCCAGCAAAAGACTTAAAATATTTGTCTGAGTTAGCTCAGGCTGCCATAACAAAATACCATAAACTAGCTAGTTTAAACAACAGAAGTGCTATTTTCTCCCAGTTCTGGAGTCTGGAAGTCCTCCTGAAGATCAGGGGCTGGCATGGTTGGGTTCTGGTAATGACTCTCCCTCTGGCTTACTGATGTCCATCATCTTGCTTTGTTCTTACATACCCTTTCCTTAGTGCCTGCCTATGGGGAGGGGGTAAGAAGGAGGTGTGGAGGTGGGGAGAGGGAGAGAATAGAGAGAACTCATGTCTTATCTTATAAAAGCACTAATCCCATGAGACTGGGGTACCTGCCCTCAGGACCTCTTCTAACCTTAATTATTTCCCCAAGGCCCCTCTCCAAATACCATCACATTGAGGGGTAGGACTTCAACACATAAATTTTAGAGGAGTGCAAACTTTCAGTCCATAGCATTATTAAAGATTGCAGTTATGGGAGAGTGACTGATTGAAGTGAAAAATACAGAAAATTTTTGAGTCATAGCAATTTAGAAAGAATAGAAAAGAATAGACATCACTTCATGTGAAGGAAGATATTATGGAAGTTACAAGGTTTGAGCAGCACTCTCAAGAAGCAGCTGATTTCAACTGGGCTAAAAAAGCTCAGAAATATATCTTCAGAAAGCGAAACAGATATTTTGAGAAAAACTCCGGTGGCAGTGGCAGAGAGAGGCAATGGGAAAGGAAATAAGTCCATATTAAGCAAAATGGGAGCCAAAAGAGCTACATGCTGGCCCTGGGTTATAAGAAACTTCAAAAGCCAGGTTGGGGAAAGTTGGCTGTTATCTTACTGGTGGTAGGAAAGGGAGCTCTGTAACAATTATCATCCATGAAGATGATGTTGGCAGTGCTATGCAAGACAGAGAGCATCCTGGGGAGGAGGCCGCAGGAGTTCCCCTCCCCCACCCCACCCCACCCCCACCACCCCCACCCCCGCCATGGGAGCAGCAGAGCCTGAAACGTGGTCTCAGATCTTGCACTGCAGTTGCCATATTGTAGCTGTTAATCCCTGACTTCGTTTTCTGTCAGAACTGAGGAGATTGCAAAATTTGGTACAGGGTGCAGAAGTCCAAGGAACTCTTTCAAAATTTTTATCTTGTTTGGACCAAGAAAATGAAAGAACAGCATGAGGAGAGCCAAGAATCATCTGATAGCCAAGAGAGACCATAAGCAGATAAGCCAAACGTGCCAGATACATACAATTTTGAGGAAATATACTGCATTAGAGAGATCACTGTGGGATTAAAGGACTCACTGGTGGAAATATTTCTCTGTATAGCAGGAAGCATGAAGACACTGAGAGTATGTCTATGTTTTCTCCCATACACACAGGGAAAAGGAACTAGAGAAAGCAGAGGGAATTGGTCTAGTTTTGTAAGATTTACTTTTCCACTTAAAAGCAAAACAACAGCAAAATATACCACATTCCCTTTCTGTCCAAACAGGATATCACTGGATCACTCTTTCAAAATCATTTCATAACTCACAGTGCTAGGCCAAATGTTCCTAAAATATATGACCATGTCTCCCCTGGGAGCTGTGGTAAAGGCATTTCATTATATTTGGCAAGGAAAGCTAGAGACACATCCTTTTAGGTGAAAGAGGACCTGATCAAATTCTCCACACATTTCTGTAAGACCAAATCAAGAAACAATTCTAACCAACAGCAAGCAGTATCTGCCTTGATTTTTCCCACAAGTCTGCTACTTTAGTGCCCTAGATGTGGTGAAGACATAGTCATTCCTAACACTAAAGTCAATGGTTTCTGATGTGCGGTCCAGGTGGAATTAGCCTTGACATGCAGAGCCCTGGGACAGGAAGTTGGCTGAAGAGCTGCCTGGCCTGAAACTGGGTCTGTTGGAACAGTAACATTGTATCATGTCTTATGTATGTCAAGCTGTGTTCAGATCAAGAGAGAGGGTTCTGTTTCTGGCAGTCTCTGCTGAAGCATCTTGGGTCACACAACACATTCAGTTTTGGGGAAGGGAACTATAGCACATTCTGGCAACCCCCTATCTCCTTGTAGATCTGAGACCAGCCTTAAAACCACAGACAGGGTCTCCATTGGTCTTGGAAAATACAGAAATTTAGTATAGGATATGCAGATAAAAATTCCTGATGGAAAATAATAATATCATAAAATTTTTGTGGCATTTGATTCAGTATGAACAGGGCAGGTGTTCTTCGCTCTACAAATATGTAAATGGAGACACAGACATTCCATGAGGCTCAGTGTCATGCTCAGGTCATTTAACTCATGGATGGCTGAGTCAGAATGCAGACCTAGGTCTCCTTATGCAGTCCACTAAACACTGAAGATTCTGTAAAATGAACCTATTTCCTTCTCTGAGTAAACAATCAGTAAAAATGATGGTTACAAAAGCCATTTATAACACATTTTACCTGATTTTTATCCAGATGACAATCATCATTTATGATTGCCAAAAAATACTTGATTTTCTGTTTTTTTACAATCCAGCAGAAGGAAAGGAAAGAAGCTCTGAGCTAAATTTACTGTACTACTTTCTAGAAAAATTATCCTTCAATGCATACCTCTATATTCACAAACATTCAAAAACATACCTGGAACCATTTCTAGATCATTTATCTAAGTGAAAGACAAGATCCAAGAGTTCGGAGAAAGAAGGGGCTGGCATGCATTCATTTCCTTTACTGAATTCATAGGATTTGCTTCTTTAACCAGTTCTCTGCAAAGAGGCTCTGCTCAATTTCCAGCCTGAAACAGAGTTCTAACAACACATTCCTTAGAATGAGCTTCTAGCAAAACAAATCATGAATATTTTAGGTTGTCACAATAATATTAATTTGGGTGGTATCTACTTCCTTTTAGAATCTGCAACTGGAAGATCCTTGTAAAATCTTCAAATTATTCCCTTACTCCTGGGTTACATTCTGTCTTAAATCATGTAACCGTCCTTTTTAAGTTAAGTTAGCAAAACACATACATATGTACATACATGCACGAGTAACATTTAAAAAAGCAAACCTAGCAAATATATCTGAAAGTCTGGGGATATGGATCAAAATATGCAAATGAAATTCTAGATGGTGCTAAAGAAAATGGTATTAGAATCAGTGATCAGAAGTGCTGGATAAAATCTTGCTGACCATTCAGCCCAGTGTTGTGCAGTGTTTTCTCTATAGATCTCTTTTGATAAACATAAAGATCTCATAGCCTGTTTCTAGGTTAGTCAAAATTTAAAACTATTCCCATGAAAAGCAAATTAAAAAAAGAATAATAAATAAATAAAAGCAATACATCAAAACTCTGCTTTGTATTTATTTTCATTTCATATTCTTAAAGTTTTTCCTTTAAATTCCAGTTAGTTAATATACAGTTTAACAGTAGTTGCATGTGTACAATACAGTGATTGACACATTCATATAACACCCAGAGTTCCTTGCAGCAAGTGCACTCCTTAATGCCCATTATCTATTCCACCCACCCCACCCCCATCTTCTCTCTGGTAACCATCAGTTTGTTCTCTAGAGTTAAGAGTCTGTTTCTTTGTTTGTCTCTTTCTCTGTCTTTTTTGCACTTCACTTGTTTGTTTTGTTTCTTAAATTCCACATATGAGTGGGATCATATGGTATTTGTCTTTTACCGACTTAATTCGCTTTGTATAATACTCTCTAGCTCCATCCATGTCACTGCAAATGACAAAATTTTATTCTTCATCCGTTCATCAGTTGATGGACACTTGGGCTGTTTCCACAATTTGACTATTGTGGATAATGATGCTGTAAACATCAGGGTGCATGTATCCCTTTGAATTAGCATATTTGTATTCCTTGGGTAAAAACCTTGTAGTCCAAGTGCTGGACTGCAGGATAGTCCTATTTTAAACTTTTTGAGGAACCTCCATACTGTTTTCCAGAGTGGCTGCACCAGTTTACATTCCCACCAACAATATGCTTTGTTTTGAAATCTCATGTAATCTCCCCAATTTTTGATATGTCTCTTAGAATAAAAATAATTTGAACCCAACCAGAGCTTTGCATAATAGAGGAACCCAGCCAGGAGAAGGACAGTGAACTGGTTGGCGTTGTGACCTAAGAGAGGCCTGAACTGGAGGATCAGATACTCCAATCAGGTATAGATCCTCCCTTTAGCCTGCGTGATCCTATAACTACCTCAGTTTTCTCACCCCTATATGAATTTAAACAATAACAACCTTGTTTTGCTTCTTTCCATAATAATCCATCAAGATTAAGACAGATAATGGACATAAAAGCCATCTGAGAAGGAAAACAAGAAAGTATTTGCATATGATATGAGGGATGCTCACCATTTACTCAGAAACAGTGATTATTTTCTATTATAGTTTGAAGTGTTAGAAAACCTATGTGGGGAACATTAAGGGAAGTTCCATATTCTCAGCTCTGAAAAATCACTGTGCATAACCAACTTTCAACTAACATTTTCTTTCACTAAGTCGGAAGTGACTAAAAATCTAGGGCTAAATGTATAATGACAGTGCCAAGCACTGGACTCCTTTAAAGAAAACCATGGAGAAAGTATCTTTCAATTAAAGTCTGGTTTCAAATTAAGTGGTCACAGAAATCACAGAAAAAGTAATTATTTCTCCAGTAGGGGGGTTTCCTAATACATTTGGTTTTGGAGACTATCTCTCCATCCCACAGTTTATTGTTCAACTTTCCATGACGCTTTCAATTCTTTTCTGTGCAAGTCAGCTGTTCCAAAGCCTCTAGACTCACCACATTTTTTCCTGTTTGGACTCCTAAAATTCTCTCCACAAGATAGAAAAGTTAGAAGCTGAAAAAAGTCATTTCCTTAAAACACACACACTTGGATGTGTGACTCTGGGATATGGGCAGTGCTGCTTGAGGCCTAGTGACAAAGGTGCACTGAGCTGAGAAATGTCTCCTTCTTGCCCTGGAACCCAGAGCAGTCAGGGCCCTCAGAAGAGAAAAAAACAGGAACAGTAGCAGCAGCAGAAGTACCCAGCAGGATACAGAGTTAGAGAAGCAGTATTTTTAGGGAATGATGATGATATAGAACCTCCTACAAAATTTGCCTTCTTAGACACAGACCTCCATAAAGAAAGAGCCTCAAGAGAACATGAGTCCAGGGCACCTGGGTCAGTTGGTTGAGTGTCTGACTCTTGATTTTGGCTCAGGTCATGATCTCATGGTTCATGAGATCAAGCTCAGTGTTGGGTTCTGTGCTGACAACATGAGCCTTCTTGGGATTCTCTCTCTCTCTGCCCCTTCCCAATTTGCACTCTATCTTTCTCAAAATAAACAAACTTAAAAAAAAAGGAGAGAGAGCATGAGTCCTATTAACACCAACTTGAAAGAGTCTCCAGTGGCCAAATCTGAGATGGTTATAGAACCCATGGTATAAAATAAGGATCCTTATGTCCATACTAATATAAATAGAGAATCATTAAATAAATGAGGGAGAAGAGAAAGCTCATTCTTAGTGTAGGATTCCAATTAACAAATGTAAAAGGACTGACAGAAATAAAACGACTCCATTTGGCAAACACAACAGTGATTACTGTTACAGGCAAGAAACATCAATATAGGCTATATTTAATTGGCAAAGGTGTGATGAAAACATGATGTTTACATGTTCTCAAAATATCTCCCTACAAGATATTTACTAATCACAAAAGGAAAAAAATAGTAACTTTACTATGAAGAAACTAAGCAGACAACACTGTAGCAAGCAGTCAAAATTAACATCATCTGTCAAGGGGCAAATGACATCGTGTGTGTCTTCATATGCACTGAGAAGGTAAACATCACTTCTGTGATAATCTTGCCCAAAATGCATAACTTGAACTTAAATCATGAAGAAACATTAAACAACCCCGCATCGAAGAACACTGTACACAGTCAGTGTTCTGCAAAAGTATCAGGGTCGGGAAAACCAAAGAAAGACTGCGGAACTGTGTCAGATTCAAGGTTACTAAGGAGAAGTGACAAACAAAAATGCAATATGTGATTCTGGACTGGATATCGGAGCAGAAAAAGTTACACTAGTCAGTTATTAATAGACTAGATAACAGTGTCATTTATGCAATGTTAATTTATTCACTGTGATCATTGGACTATGTTAACATTTGGGGAATATGGATGAAGTATACTAGAATTCTTTGCATTATTCTTGTAACTTCTATGTAAGTCTGAGAAGTTTGAAAAAGTAAAAAAGAAAAGGAAAACACGAGTACTTGTGAAACTCTCCAGAGTTTCAGAAATAACTAGAGTTGTGGGTAGGGGTATGGTTAGGATCTTTGGTAGGGCGTGGAAGAGTGAAGAGGGTTACTACAGTAGAAGTATCTATTACCTTTTGGATATTATATTAAATGTAAAATTTCAAAGTTTATATGGCTATTTTGGGGGTAAGTAGAAGAGTGCATATAAAATGCTTAGAACACTCAATGGCCCAGCGTAAGTGCTTAATAAATGCTAATTACTACTAATGTCATCTTAAACTTTGCCATCATTGTTACAAGCTGGTGATGCCTAAGGTGTTCTGGTTAAACACATATTTTACTTGGAAATTTTCACATCTGCTATACTTTTTTTCCTAGTTAGATTTCTCTCTCAATTTGACTCTTACTCAACTGTACCACAATTTGTTAGGAAGTTAAAAACAAATTGATTGATTGATTTATAAATGTGTCTTTAGATATTTTGTAAGATTGACAGAATTAGAGAATGAATTTGAGTTTACTAAACCTTGGATGGAAGTGCTGGTAAGTAGAGAAACAGCTGAATCAGTAGTGAAAAGAGGATGAGAGAGTTTTTCCACAAAATGAGGGAAACTTACAGAACATCAGTTCTACCCAAAGTGTTTCTCTAGAAGGAATGAACGTTCACATTCAAAGTGGTGGCATCATTACACAACCTTTCATCCTACATCCCCATGTCTGCTGTCTGTGGGAGACTTAACAGGGTGACTGCGGAATTTAATTTTGAGAGTGGAATGGGTGCTAAAAAGAATTAGCAGGAATTAATTGCTCTAGAGGAGGTGTAAACCAAGACAGCCTGGTGCAAACATGATATATACCAGCACTTCTCTATAAAGTGATGCTACTTCTCTGCTCCTGCTCCTGTGCAAGTACTAAGTCACATGTGAGGGCAGCCTGCATGCCTGGTCAGACCGCAGGCAACTTCTTCCACAAAACATTGCTAGCATTCAAGCAGGACAGACAAAATGACTGTTGATTCTCCACCCCACCCCACCCCCGCCTACACACACACACACACACACACACACACACACACACACACACACACACTTCCCCTTCTATGCAGTCTTAGCACTCTGTTGGGGAAGAACCTTAAAGTCCCATTCAGATTATGCAATACCATGTTCATGGTCCCATCCACACCTAACCCTCATCTACCCTTCGTCCTGCCTCTGTTTTGGGAGGGGATGTAGCTGGTCCAGTACCCGAGGAACTTTCTGCTCAACATGGTTATGCCTGGTGCTAAAGGAATCCTGCAGCCCTCCAAATAGTCCTTCACACTCTCCTGTTTGCTTATCTTTGAAATTCCTTAACAGAGGATAAAGCTTCCGTCCAGGAAATAGGGAGATGGGGGGAGGAAGGAGTATAGGAAAAAGACCAATAAACTTGGAAGACATGGATTTCAGTCCTAGCTTGCAGCTTTGATGTTTATCACTTGCCCTTTTGAGAGCCCTTTAACTCTCCCAGTGACAGGTTTTGCTTGTCTAAAGAGCAGACAGTGAAACTTGCTGTGGATATCCCAGGAGCTTCTTTGATGGTTTAATGACCTAACAGGTGAAACTGCTGGGTGCATGTGAGGCGGCATTGTCCTCATGAAAGCTGGTGATAAAATGTACCTACCTATTCCTGGAGGAAAGGATATATTGAAATTACAAATGATGGAAAGCAGTCAAGCTCATGGTTGGAGAATTGGATGCTAGATATTATACTTAGAGATATATTTGAAAAATGCTTAGAAATAAAACAGGATTTGAGTTGTTTTCAGAGCATTAAATAATTAACATTTGTACAGTTCATACATATCAGTTGTAAAAAGTATAATATGGTTTATCCCTTTTTCCTGCATCCCATGAGACTTATAACAGACCAAGAAAAGAAGATAAGAGCAAATTTCCCTTGGTTTCTGGCTTCATGATTCTCTTGCTCATGTTTATGGAGTGCCAGGTGATTTTCAGGTCTTAATCTTAATAAGATGTTCTGAAGGGAAGCAACATTCATTAGCCAGGGACTAACTAAGAGACAGATCCCACAGTCATTTGAATACAGAAAGTTAAATTAAAGAGTTATTTACTTTTTTTTTTACAAATAGTTTATTGTCAAATTAATTTCCACATAACACCCAGTGCTCATCCCCACAAGTGCCCCCCTCCATGCCCATCCCTCCTCCCCCCCACATCCACCAGTCCTCAGTTTTTGTCAGCATTCAAGAGTCTCTCATGGTTTGCCTCTCTCCCTTTCCCCCACCATTTCCGCCCTTCTTCTCCCCTTGGTCCTCCGTCAAGTTCCTCCTAATCCTCCTATACGTGCACACATATGATATTTGTCTTTCTCTGCCTGACTTATTTCGCTCAGCATAACACCCTCAAGGTCCATCCATGTTGCTCCACATGGCCAGATTTCATTGTTTCTCATTGCCATGTAGTATTCCATGGTATAGATAAACCACATCTTCTTGATCCATTCATCTGTTGATGGACACTTAGGCTCTTTCCATGTTTTAGCTATTGTGGAGAGTGCTGCTATGAACATTGGGGTACATGTGCTCCTATGCATCAGCATTTCTGTATCCCTTGGGTAAATTCCTAGCAGTGCTATTGCTGGGTCCTAGGGGAGTTCTATTGTTAGTTTCCTGAGGAACCTCCACACTGTTTTCCAGAGGGGCTGTACCAGTTTACATTCCCACCAACAGTGTAGGAGGGTGCCCGTTTCTCCACATCCTCGCCAGCATCTAGAGTTCTCTGATTGGCTCATTTTAGCCACTCTGATTGGCGTGAGGTGGTATCTCAGTGTGGTTTTGATTTGTATTTCCCTGATGAGGAGCCATGCTGAGCATCGTTTCATGTGTCTGTTGGCCATCTGGATGTCCTCTTTGGAGAAGTGTCTGTTCATATCTTCTGCCCATTTCTTCACTGGGTTGTTTGTTTTTCGGGCGTGTAGTTTGGTGAGTTCCTTGTAGATTCTGGATATCAACCCTTTATCTGATATGTCATTTGCAACTATCTTTTCCCATTCCGTTGGTTGCCTATTAATTTTCTGGGTTGTTTCCTTTGCTGTGCAGAAGCTTTTAATCTTGATGAGGTCCCAACAGGTTATTTTTGCTCTTGATTCCCTTGATTTTGGGGATGTGTCAAGTAAGAAGTTGCTGCGGTGGAGGTCAAGGAGGTTGTTTCCTGCTCTCTCCTCTAGGGTGTTGATAGTTTCCTGTCTCACGTTCAGGTTCTTTATCCATTTTGAGTTTATTTTTGTGCATGGTGTGAGAAAATGATCTAGTTTCATTCTTCTGCATGTTGCTGTCCAGTTCTCCCAACACCATCTGTTAAAAAGGCTGTCTTTTTCCATTGGATATTCTTTCCTGCTTTGTCAAAGATTAGTTGGCTGTATACTTTTGGGTCCACTTCTGAGTTCTCAATTCTGTTCCATTGGTCTATGTGTCTGTTTTTGTGCCAATACCATACTGTCTTGATGATGACAGCTTTGTAGTAGAGGCTAAAGTCTGGGATGCTGATACCTCCCGTTTTGGTTTTATTTTTCAGGATTACTTTGGCTATTCGGGGTCTTTTGTGGTTCCATACAAATTTTTGGATAGTTTGTTCTAGTTTTGAGAAGTATGCTGGTGCAATTTTGATTGGAATTCCATTGAATGTGTAGAGTGCCTTAGGTAGTAATGACATCTTAACTATATTTATTCTTCCTATCCATGAGCATGGAATGTTTTTCCATTTCTTTGTGTCTTCTTCAATTTCCTTCATAAGTTTTCTATAGTTTTCCTCATACAGATCTCTTGTATCCTTGGTTAGGTTTATTCCGAGGTATTTTATGGTTTTTTGTGCAATTGTGAATGGGATCAGTTTCTTGATTTCTCTTTCTGTTGTTTCATTGTTGGTGTATAAAAATGCAACCGATTTCTGTACGTTGATTTTGTACCCTGCAACTTGGCTGAATTCTTGGATCAGTTCTAGTAGGCTTCTGTGGAGTCTGTCGGGTTTTCGATGTAGAGTATCATGTCATCTGCGAAGAGTGAAAGTTTGACTTCCTCTTTGCCAATTCTGATGCCTTTGATTTCCTTTTGGTGTCTGATGGCTGATGCTAGGACTTCCAGCACTGTGTTAAACAGCAGTGGTGAGAGTGGGCATCCCTGTCGTGTTCCTGATCTCAGGGGGAAAGCTCTGAGTTTTTCCCCGTTGAGGATGATGTTCGCTGAAGGCTTCTCATAGATGGCTTTGATGATGTTTAAGTAGGTTCCTTCTATCCCAACGTTCTCGAGAGTCTTTATTAAGAAGGGATGCTGTATTTTGTCAAATGCTTTTTCTGCATCTATTGACAGGAACATATGGTTTTTCTCTTTTCTTTTATTGATATGATGTATCACATTGATTGATTTGCGAATATTGAACCAGCCCTGTAACCCAGGAATGAATCCCACTTGATCTTGGTGGAGGATTCTTTTTATATGCTGCTGGATTCGATTGGCAAGGATCTTGTTGAGAATTTTTGCATCCGTATTCATCAAGGATATTGGCCTGTAGTTCTCTTTTTTTGCTGGATCTCTGTCTGGCTTGGGAATCAGTGATGCTGGCTTCATAAAATGAGTCCGGGAGTTTTCCTTCGATTTCTATTTTTTGGAATAGCTTGAGAAGAATTGGGATTAATTCTGTTTTAAATGTCTGGTAGAATTCCCCAGGGAAGCCATCAGGTCCAGGGCTCTTATTTGTTGGGAGATTTTTGATCACTGATTCAATTTCTTCACTCGTTATGGGTCTGTTCAGGTTTTCTATTTCTTCCCGTGTGAATTTTGGTAGTGAGTGTGTGTTTAGGAATTTGTCCATTTCTTCTAAGTTGTCCAATTTGTTGGCATATAATTTTTCATAGTATTCCCTGATAATTGCTTGTATTTCTGAGGGGTTGGTTGTAATAAGTCCATTTTCATTCATAATTTTGTCTATTTGGGTGCTGTCTCTTTTCTTTTGGATAAGTCTGGCTAGAGGTTTGTCAATTTTGTTGACTTTTTCAAAAAACCAACTCTTGGTTTCATTGATCTGTTCAATTGTTTCTTTGGTCTCTATGTTGTTTATTTCTGCTCTAATTTTTACTATTTCTCTTCTTCTACTGGGTTTAGGGCGTTCTTGTTGCTCTGCCTCTAGTTCCTTTAGGTGAGCTGTTAGATTTTGACTTGCGCTTTTTCTAATCTCTTGAAATAGGCCTGGAGAGCAATGTACTTTCCTCTTAGGACTGCCTTTGCCGCATCCCATAGATTTTGAATGGTTGTGTTTTCATTTTCATTTGTTTCCATATATTTTTTAATTTCATCTCTAATTGCCTGATTGGCCCATTCATTCTTTAGAAGGGTGTTCTTTAACCTCCATGTTTTTGGAAGTTTTCCAGACTTCTTCCTGTAATTGATTTCAAGTTTCAAAGCATTGTGGTCTGACAGTGTGCATGGTATGATCTCTATTCTTTTATATTTATTGAGGGCTGCTTTATGTCCCAGTACGTGATCTATCTTGGAGAATATGCCATGAGCACTTGAGAAGAAAGTAAATTCCCTGGCCTCAGGATGTAAAGTTCTAAATAGATCAGTCAGGTCCATCTGGTCCAATGTGCCTTTCAAGTCCATTATTTCTTTAGTGATTTTCTGTCTGGTTGACCTATCCATTGCTGTAAGTGCAGTATTAAAGTCCCCTGCTATTAGCACATTCCTATCTATAAGCTTGTTTCTATTTGTGATTAATTGTTTTAGATATTTAGGTGCTCCCATATTCAGTGCGTAGACATTTATCATTGTTAGTTCTTCCTGATGGATGGACCCTGTAATTATTATGTAGTGCCCTTCTTCATCTCTTGTGATTGTCTTTAATTTAAAGTCCAGTTTGTCTGATATAAGTATCGCTACTCCGGCTTTCTTTTGATTTCCTGTAGCATGATATATATTTCTCCATCCCCTTACTTTTAATCTGAAGGTATCTTCCCGTCTAAAATGAGTTTCTTGTAGACAGCATATAGATGGGTTTTGTTTTTTAATCCATTCTGCTACCCTATGTCTTTTGATTGGAGCATTCAGCCCATTTACATTCAGTGTTATTATTGAAATATGTGGGTGTAGAGTCTTTGTATCTTTTGTAAGGTTCATGTTTGTGGTGGTGTCTCTGGTATCTTTGTTCCTTGCAACCTTTCCTTCAGAGCGTCCCCCTCAGGATTTCTTGAAGAGCTGGCTTCGTGGTGATAAATTCTTTCAATTTCTGTTTATTTGGAAGGGTTTTTATCTCTCTTTCTATTTTGAATGACAGGCTTGCTGGATAGAGGATTCTTGGCTGCATATTTTTACTGTTCATCACATGGAAGATCTCCTGCCATTCCTTTCTGGCCTGCCACGTTTCAGTAGATAGGTCTGTCACCACTCTGATAGGTTTCCCTTTGTATGTGAGGGCCCTTTTCTCCCTAGCTGCTTTCAAAATTCTCTCTTTGTCCTTGTATTTTGCCATTTTTATGATGATATGTCGTGCAGAAGATCGATTCAAGTTACGTCTGAGGGGAGTCCTCTGAGCCTCTTGTATTTCCACATTTACTTCCTTCCCCAGGTCGGGGAAGTTCTCTGCTATAATTTGTTCCAGGACTCCTTCAGCACCTTTCCCTCTCTCTTCCTCTTCTGGGATTCCTATGATATGGATATTGTTGCGTTTGACTGTATCGCTGAGCTCTCGAATTCTTCTTTCCTGTTCCTGGATCAGTTTGTCTCTTTTTTTGTCAGCTTCTTGTTTTTCTATAATGGTGTCTTCTAAATCACTTATTCTCCTTTCTGCCTCTTCAAGCCGTGCATTGGAGGCCTCTAATTTATTATGGATCTCATTGATCGCATTTTTAAATTCTTCATGCCTATTTTTATTTTCCATTCTGTCTGTAGCCATAGTTTCTTTGATGTCCCCTATGTTTTTTTCAAGCCCTGCTATTAATTTTACCATTATTATTCTAAAATCTTGTTCACTTATGCTGCTGATATCTGCTTTGAGCAGTTCATTAGCTGTCATTTCTTCTTGGAGTTTCTTTGGAGGAGAGCTCTTTCGTTTCGTCATTTTAGTTAGCTTTCCGGCTCTTGTTGGTTTTAAAGACCTGTTATGCTCTCTGTTTCTATGAGCGCTGCTATATCCAAGAAGACTCTTTGACTTTCCAGGGCCTATCCTTTCAGAGATTGTTTTTTGAATGGTATCCCTCTGTCTCTCTTGTTGGGACCTTAGTTATTTTATTTTCCTATTCGTAGTGATATTTGGGACTCTTCACCTTGTGTACTGTAGCTTGTTTCTTGAGGTAGCCCTGGAAAAGAAAACAGACAGACAAACACACAGGGAGCAGGAGCACACAAATGCACGGGCTAATTCAACTAACATGCAAAGCGAGAGGGAAAATGAAAAAGTTAAGAGAAGAGACGGAGGAGGGAGGGCGAATAATAGGGAGCATAAAATACATAAAAGGGTCAAAAAAGGGGAAAAGAAAAGGAAAAAAGAAGAAAACCGATGGACAAAGAACGGTTTAAAGCATATACCTGGATTTCCCAGCTACAGTTAAATAGCCGTGTGTATGCAGTGCTGGTTGAAGAGCATAGAGAAAAAGAGAGAAGGCAGGGTGAGACGAGGCAGATTTGGAAATAGAATGAACAGGCAGAAGGGATAAGAAGCTTTTTTCAAAGAGGTAAAGGGTAGAATATGGTTGGATAGGTGAGAGAAGGATGCTGGAATTATCCAGAGAAACTATATAGTCTAATTACTCCTGAGAGAAATAGCTGAAAAGGTCGGTAGGTGTAGAATTTACATTTACAGAATGGACTTGTTGTGATTGTTTAAGCAAGCTGGCGACCAGAGTTAATCAGGTCAGTGTTTTGGGGAAAAAAGCGAGAAAAGAGAAAGAAGAAGAAAAAAAGAAAGAGAAAAGAAAGGGAAAAAAAGAAAGAAGAAAAAAAGGGAAAAAAAACAAAAAAAGGAAGGAAAAAAAGGAAAAAAGAAAGAGAAAAAGAAAAAAAAAGGGGAGGAGGGCACCTCTCAGGCAGGGATGGGCATGGCGTGATCCGATGCCTCAGGCGGGGGTTCTGCCTTCACAATTGTGGGGAGGAGAGTGAGGGTGCTCCAGTCCCTTCTTGAACCCCGCGCTGCAACTCGCTTTTTTGGGCGTGTCAACTCCCCGTTCCGGGGACGCAGCCGAAGTTGGTTGCACTCTTCAACCCAGGCCAGTTCCAATCTCCAAATCCCAGTCCGCGCGCCCCGCTGAAGTTGCCTTAGACACAGCTTCCCAGGCAACCCCCTCGGGCTATTCCAGGCTCCCTGCTGAGCTCTGGGGGCGGAGTCAGAATCGCTGCTTCCTTCTCTGGGTCCGGCTGGTGCGCATGCGCGGGGGCTTGCCTGCCGGGTCCGCGTAGCCTGAGCCCGCTGGAGTGAGGAAAACCAGGTCCCTCTATGGCTCGTCACCCGAAACATGAACTCACAGGCTAATTTCCCAGTTTTTAGCTCTTTGCCTTCCCTCTCGAGTTCCAGCCAGCCAGGAGCGCGGACGCCTGGTGTCAGCGCGTCTCTTTCAGGGGTCCCAGCCGCCCTGGAGCTACAATGGCGGCAGGCGCACCGCCGCTCTGAAATCGAACCTCCAGAAGCGGCACAAAGAAGCAGTTTGTGTGCTCAGCCTCCCCCAGGACCAGTTGGCTCGAGGGGACCTGGTGTGCAGGTATTTGGCAAGTACGGTCTTTCTATGCACCGAGCGGAGGTTTTTTCCCCCCCAAGCAGAGGTTTTTCTGTTTCGGACTCTCTCCTTTTCTCCTCTCACTCCCCGTAGAGGGTAGAGGGGGATCGCCTCCCACCCTGGAGTCTCCGATCCCAGCCCGATTTTATTTTCCCTGGTTCGCACTCACGTTAGAAGGTTTTCTCAGTGGATTCTGCGTCCTTTTTCTCCCAGTCTCTCAGGTTTTGTAAGGTTTCCAATGGCTTCAGATCTTTTCTGTGTGATGTATGGGCGCGAGTGCAAGTACGGAGCTCCTTACTTCTCCGCCATCTTGCCCTCCTCTCGAGTTATTTACTTTTTTAAGTTTATTTATTTATTTTGATAGAGAAAGAGAGCATGTGTGTGTGCATATGCGCCAATGAGTTGGAAAGGGGCAGAGAGGGAGAGAGAGAATCCCAATATGGGGCACAATCTCACCAACTATGAGATCATGACCTGAGCCAAAATCAAGAGTCAGATGTCTAACCAATTAACCTACCCAGGTGCCCCTAAAATAAAGAGTTATTAACTATGACAAGACATTGAAGTTATGGGGAATTGGTTAGTAAGGAAGAAAGAGAACTCTGAAGAATATAGGATTGCAGATATCAAGAAAAGTCACTCTCCTTATGGCTGAGATCCAGACCTCCTGGATGGAACAGCCATGACTCCCTGGAGGGCCATGAAATTGCTCAGGTAACATGCTGGTCAAACTTGCTGGAAACCTGCCCTCTAGAGTGCCAGGGAGAGCTGCTTACAAGAAGGTGTCATGCTTCAAAGCTCATAGCAAAGCTTCCCAGGGAGTTGCCAAGGAATGCTACTGGGCATTGGGCCCTGCAGGAATTGGGTGCTGAAGAAGTCATTCACTGCGGGAGTTAGATGTTGGACAGACCATGCACTGCCAGAGCTTTGAGAAAGGAGCACTCTGGAAACAGTAAGAGGAAAAAAGCCCTCCTCTGGCAGTGTCTTTCCAGCATTTTCCACTAACAAAAATTAACATTGTGCCAAGTGGCAAAAGAGACATATTTTCAGGATCCAACTTCATTTACCAGAGTGATAAAGGGTGAATTTTAAGCTGAGAGGCAATACATTGATAGCTGATATAGTCTGTGATATATTACAAGAAACATTAGGCTGTTCTAGATCCAGTACCATGACTCACTGGATGTAGGGTCTCAGGCAGGTTCAACTCTGAGCCTCGAATTCCATGACTGCAAAATGGGATCCTACATGCTTATCCCTCGGGCCATCATGAAGGTCAAATCAGATAGGGGAATTGCATATCACTAGTAAGAAGAGTAGCAGAGTCAGTATAACTTAGTGCTTTAAATGATGGATTCTAGTGACAGATTGCCTACATCGCTGTTCTCCACTCACTTGCTAGGTGACCATGGGCAATCCACTTCCCTTCTGGGCCTTATTTCCTTATGTGTAATGACGACACCTACCTCATCATTTCATTCTTGTGAGAAGTCAAAGGGATAACCCACTCAAGAGTGTTTGTACGTATTAATGCAAAATAAACTTAATTGTTGTTCACTTATGTTAAGCAATCATTTCAAATAATATAGTTATATGTTTCTTTTCCCTTACTATGTATTCACTCACTTTTATTTATCATTGTTTACTATTTGTGTATATTATGCTAAGTGTTGCTTTAGAGGCCCTAGAACAGAGACCATTTTGAACAGTGGGAGGTACAACATTTTCAGGGATGTGCTTCCTTAGCAGGAAATGCTGTTCATTTTTCTCAAGACCAGAAAACCCATATTTAATTACTTGAATTTCTAAAATTAGCTCAGTGCGGCTTCTGTAATTCCAAGCATTGAAACTCAAAACAAGCTTTTATTTTGGAAGAAAGTTTTGCAACAAGAAGTTTTCAAAATATTTTCTGGATTGAGGTTTTTCTATGTTTTCATTAATGTAGCTAAGTATGAAGTATGCAAACAATTCCTTTGCAGGTATGAGGTCCACTAGGACTTTCAAGCCTTCACTGATACCATTCTGCTTTTGAACAGCATATGCTGGAAGGAGATGTCAATTGGAACTATGTTAAAACATGGTCAGAACCCACTTTGTCTGCACTAGTCTTTTAAATCATTTCCCTGATCGTAGTCTCTTTTTGCCCTTTAATCCTTCTAGTGAAGGGATTTCCAATCTTGGCAGTATTAAAATTTTGTGTTGGATTATTCCTTGTTGTAGTAGGCTGTTCATTGCATTATAGGGTGCTTAGCAGTATCCCTGGCCAATACTTCTAGATGCCAGTAGCACCTCCTGTGCCACTCTGACACATAAAATCTCCAGAAGTTGTCAAAGGTATACTGCATGCAAAATCACCCCTGGTTGAAAACCACTGATAACTTTTAAGACTCTTCTTGAAGCAAGACTTTTTAACAGCCCGAATGATGTCCACATTCTTTAGCTTGGCACTCAAGTTTCTTCAGCAACCTGACTCCTATATTACCTAGTCTGATCTACTTTCCCTTTGACTCCAAACAATAAATTTGCCCAGGGTTCCCAGAATGTTTCTTTTATAGGTCTTTGATCTTACTGTCCTTTCCTTTTCTCTCTGCTCCAACTACCCAAGGAATATTTGAATTCCTTGTTTGAATAAGTGGAACAATATAACTTGTTTTGGATTTTAAAAAACTCTATATTGTAAAGAGATCAGGTCTCCTCAAAATCAATTATAATTAGTATGATCCCAGTAAAAACACCAAGAAAATGTTTTTATTTTTATTTTTTTTAATGTTTTATTTATTTTTAAGTGAGAGAGAGAGAATGACAGAGTGTGAGTGGGGGGAGGGGGCAAAGAGAGAGGGTGACACAGAATCCAAAGCAGGCTCCAAGCTCTGACATTGGGGCTCAAACCCACCAACATTGAGATCATGACCTGAGACAAAGTTGACCACTTAACCAACTGAACTACCCAGGCACCCCAAGAAAAAGTTTTTAGAAACTAGACAAGCTTCTCTTAAATTTTAATATAGAAAATAAACATATGAGAATAACTAGGAAAAATTCAAAGAGTATCAAGGTACAAATCTTACCAGTTATAAAGTTATAGTAACTAAAACAATTATGGTATGATGTATATTTATAGATCAATCAATACAATTAAATAGATGTTTTAGAAATATGGCCTAATATATGTGAGAATTTAACATATAATAAAAAAGGCATTCCAATCATTGGATGAATGATGGTTCATTCAATAAATGATTTGAAGACAACAAGCTAGCTATCTGGGAAAAATAAGTCCCTACCTTACTTCTTATATTAAATTATTTCCCTGGTGGATCATAAATATAAACATTATAAATTAAATCACAGGTACCAAAGGAAAAAAATGGGATTATTTTGTTAGGAATTTCTAAGGAAGAAGCAAAACTCAGGACCATTAGAGGAAAATATTGATGATTTATTTAATAAAAATGTTTGCTTTATGAAAACATCATAACAAAGTTAAAATACAAAAATAATTAGCAATGAATGATATTTGTTACACATGTGGTTAAGCAAAAAGTTAATTTCTTAAAATATAAAGAGTTTATAGAGAAATAATAATCAAATCAAATATAAAAATGAGAAATAGGCATGGACAAGAACTGCAGAAAACAAGGAGATAAAAATCTTAGATTATTCTCAAAATCAGCCTTATTATAAGAAACAAATTAAAATAATGATGTTCCATTTTTATCTATTAAAATGTCAAAGTTATTCATAAGCAAAATTTTTATATGAGTGTAGGGAAATAGTACACTCTTACATTGCTACAACTTAATGGAAGAAGAATTTGGCAGTATCTTTCAAAATTCTAAATGCACATGCCCAGCCATTCCATTTAGAAGAATTATCCTACAGATAACCCATATGATACATGCAAAGGCATACTGTGTAAAGATATTCAATGAAGGACTATTTAGTGATTAGTTAATAGCCAAAGGACCTGAAACCATTCATCAATATGAGGAATCATAAAGTAAATGATGATATAACTGTATGAAACACTACAGATGTGAAAAACAATGTGGTTGGTTTATATGTGTTGAAATGGATAGATTTATAAAATATATTAATATGATTCTTAAGAAAAAAGGAAAGTGTAGAGGTTTGTTGATTGTATTTGGTGTATGTGTGGGTCTGTGTGTGCACGTGTGTGTGTGTGTGTGTGTGTGTATATAGAATATTTCTGGAAAATGAGATGCATTAAGTTTACCTCTGAGGAAGAAATGTCTGGGAATCTAATCAGGGAGGAGGATTTACTTTTAATTTCTTACTCTTGGGTTCTACTAATTTTTTAAAATGTACATGATTTGCTTTGTTTTATTAAAAAATAATAAAATTTTGTCATTAAAAATAATAAAAAGAAGAATAAGAATAAAGTCTTCTTAAAGCATTTTGCAATTGCCCTTGCCCACAGTATTATCACCCTCATCTGTGTTCATGGCACATTTACTTATATCCCTAATTTTTAATTATCAGTGTCATCTTGTGAGTTCACATATAATTGTTCATTTATCTCTATTCTCACCCAATTAAATAATTGAAAATTTTGAACTCCTTTGGATTTCCTGTGATACTAGTATGGGAATCTTAAAAACAATAAGTCCTCAAATGACATGTTTGAAGGATTATGACCACTTCTTAAACATGATAGTATGTTAAACTCTGAAATAATCAAACATTTCACAATACTAGGCATTTAGAGACTAGGAATTGGAAAGAAGATTATCAACGGAAAATAAAACATCAGACATGGATACCACCTAGTCACTTTGCAAATAAGAAAGTAAGGCTTAGTTAAACAAAATGAGTTACCCAAATTACCCAAATAGTTGGTAGCAGAATTGAGACTAGAACCCAGGTCTAAAACAACAATAGTGACAACAATAACAATAGTAAAACAATCTCTACTCTGAGAAGAAAGACAAAGGACACATGACAATAATTTTTAAAGAATTTTTTGTACAGTTATAAGACTATCAGAAAAGCAAGCACCTTATGTTTCTGAATCTTCTCCAGCTGGCAAATTACATTTTCTGCTATCTCATTGTTTTCCAAACCTGTCTAATGATAAAAATTACTCAGTTCTCTGGAAAACGTAAGAATCTAGGTAAATTGGTATTTTTTTTAAACAAGCAACTCAAGTAGTTCTTATGACTGAGCAAGCTTACAAAATACTGCTCATTTCATCTTCAACATAAGCCTATAAGGTAGACAAAATATATACTTTCAGTCTCCATTTTACAAATGAGGAAAGTGAGGCTCACTAAGGCTCACTACTCTTTTGTAGTCTAACTTAATTATTTACTTTCAACAATTAGAAAGGAAAATATTTTGTGATGCTAGAATATCTACATCCTAATTAAAGTTGCTACTCATGGGGTACCTGGATGGCTCAGTTGGTTAGGCAGCCGACTTCAGCTTAGGTCATGATCTCACCATTTGTAAGCCCTGAGTCAGTCTCAGTGCTGACATCTCAGATTCTGTGTCTCCCTCTGTCTCTGTCCCCCCACCCCTTTCATACTCTGTCTCTCTCTCCCTCTCTCAAAAATAAAAATAAATGTTTAAAAAAAAGTTGCCACTCATAACTAGATGAAACTCTGTTCTTTATAGGTTGCAAAGAATGAATTATTGGGAGGGGGGACACGAACCTAAATGTGTACATAAATCCCATCCAACTGTTTCCATTTCAGAATAAAAACACAGAACAAAAAGCAGAAAGGGAAATTTTGTGATTCAATGAGCTAATCCTGACCTGCCACTAAATTACTGTAGTAATCGCTTTTTTGTTCTCATTTAGAAGGTCTTTTTTAAGACTTTGTGGGAGGAGGAAGTAATTGTATGAGTCATGAATCATGCTGCTCCTTGACTTTTAAAAAAAAAAGAGTGAGAAATAATTTAAGGAGAAAAGGGGAAATTGTGCCTTAAACCTACACATGTCCATCATAAATTGGGACAGAGGTTACAAGCTAAACTTGTTCAGGATTATCTAGACTGGAGAAAACTCCCCTTTGGTCATACTCCAAGAAACCTTTCATGGTCTTTTCTCTTCATCTTTAAAGTGTAGTCAAATTTTGAATAGTAAACATTAGGAAATTAGCCATTTCTGAGAGCCAATTTTAATTTTAATGGGTGAAAGTCTATGCCTTTAAGGACTAAAATATGAATATATTCTAGATACTTTGCATAGAAATCAGTTTAAAACATATGCTTTTGTACAGCAGACTTTTGTACAGATGGCATTGAGCAGATCTAGCTTTTTCGTATCATTAAGGGTCATCACCTCAAATACCAACCCTAGTAAATTGCTGTGAATATAATGATTGTAGTCAGATTCTAAAAAGTACATTTGAAATTATAATGATGGTCTTTTCATCCCTAAACTAAAATTGAATGGTCTTAAATTGATGTATCTAGTTTTTGAGTCACCTTTGTTTCGAAAGATTTTAGTGTCTAATGAACTTAGGAATACTTTTTTCACATGACTTTTTCCTGTAGTGAGACCGAAAGTTCCTAAAAGGCAGACTATGCACTGAGTCCTGACCTACAGAAATTGTAAGATACTATTTGTGTTTTTTTAAACTGCCAAGTTTGTGATAATTTGTTATGCAATGGAGGAAAAATAATACATTCTTATTATTAAGTTTCATGAGGACAGAGATCTTTCCTAGTTATCTTCACGGATATAGTCCAGACTTTAAGGACAGGTACACAGTAGGTCTTCAAAAAAGTATTTGTTGAATGGATGAAGGAATAAGGATATTAGAATGGTACCAAATTCTTAACAACACCTTAAAAACTTAGCAAGAAAAGAATATTCAGAAGCCAGAAAAGTACAAATGAAATAGCATCTCTCTTTTGCCACTCTCATCCAATTTAGGTTTTCAGGGCACTTAACACCACCTCACATAAAATTAATTCCCCTTTGCCTGGGTCGCTCAGTGAGTTAAGCATCCCACTTCAGCTCAGGTCATGATCTATAGTTTGTGAGTTCAAGCCCCACGTCTGGCTCTGTGCTGACAGTTCAGAGCCTGCAGCCTGCTTCAGATTCTGTATCTCCCTCTCTCTGCTCCTCCCCTGTTCACCCTCTTTCTCTCTCCCTCTCATGCCCTGTCATGTGCGTGCTTTCTCTCTCTCTCAAAATTAAATAAATATTTAAAAAATTTTAGGGAAAATTGTCACTAAATGGTTATGTGAGGGAAGATTCATTCACTTACTCATTTAACTCATATTGAATTCAATGTATTACACACTGTACTGTGCACAGAGGATAAATCAAGGAACAAAACCTAAACTACCTAGAAATAGCCCTGTCTCACTGACACTCATATTCAAGTGGAAAGTGGAGGAGACTTCAAGGAGAGTTAATTTTAATGTTTTTTAAAATTATTTTTTTTTGAGAGAGAGAGAGAGAGGCAGAGCATGAGTGGCAGAGGGGCAGAGAGAAGGAGACACAGAATTTGAAGCAACTTCAGGCTCCAAGCTGTCAGCACAGAGCCCAACACCAGGCTTGAACTCATGAACCACGAGATCATGACCTGAGCTGAAGTGGGATGCTTAACTCACTGAGCGACCCAGGCAAAGGGGAATTAATTTTATGTGAGGTGGTGTTAAGTGCCTTGAAAACCTAAATTGGATGAGAGTGACAAAAGAGAGATGTTATTTCAGAAAGGGTGCTCAGGGAAGCCTCTTTCATAGAGGGTACTTGAAAAGAGACCTAAATAAAGGAAGGGAAGAGTCAAGCAGATATCAGTGGTAAGGGATAGGAGCAGAAGGAAAAGCAAATTCAGGCTCTCCAAGGTACAGTCTTGCTAAGAATGGCCAATGATTACAATAATACAATTTCATCCCTGTTCCCTCAAATCAAACTCACTAGGAACACAACTGCAATTGTATCTGTTGTAAGTTACCAGCCATAGGGATTGCTTATGAGTGAGTTGGAAGAGCAGAAATTAGGTTAACAAGGCAGTTAAGGTAAGGTCATGTGAAGGTCGGTATAAAGGGCTTTGCATTTTACTCACAGTGAGGTGGGGTGCCACTGGACCTTCTTAAGTAGAGGAGTGAAATCGCCAGACTCATATGTTTTCAATGTTTGAATATTTTTAGTGTTTATTCTTGAGCTATATGAGGAATAAACTGAAGGAGGAAAGTGGAAACAAAGGGACCATTTATAAGGGTATTCCAATAATCCTATGGGAGTTGATGGTGGCTTATACCAGGATATAGCAGTGAGAATAGAATTATTTGCCTTCTGAATCTACTCAAAGATAGAGCAGCAAGAGTTGCTAGTTGAATGGATGTAAGGTATGAAAAAAAGAAATCAAGCATGACTCCAAGGTTTTTAGCCTGAGTAGTGGAAGAATGGAATTGTGTTTTCAGAAATAGGGATGACTAGATGGGAAAGGGAAAAATTGGGAGATTACTTAAGAATTCAGTCATGCACATATTGTTTTAAATGCCTATTAGGCATCCAAATGCATATACCAAGAGATATATAGTTGGATGTCACCAATCTGTAGATGATATTTGAGGCTATGGGAAAGAATAAGATCAAGTGAATGTTAAGAGAAGCCATCTAAGGGGGCACCTGGGTGGCTTAGTCGGTTAAGTGGCCGACTTTCGCTTAGGTCATGATCTCGCCGTTCGTGGGTTCGAGCCCCGCATCGGACTCTGTGCTGACTGCCAGCTCAGAGCCTGGAGCCTGTTTCAGTCTGTGACTCCCTCTCTCTCTGACCCTCCCCTGCTCACGCTGTCTCTCTCTCTCTCTCTCCTAGAGATAAATAAAACATTAAAAATTAAAAAAAAAGAGAGAGAGAGAAGCCATCTGAGAAGCCACTGAGCCCAGAGCTGCTCCAAATCATGGAAGTAAGGAAAATGAGGAGGAACCAGAAAAAGAAGCAGAGACAGACTAGCTACAGAAATGGGAGAGTAGCCTATCTGGTAAGTCAAAAGAAAATGATGAAAGAGAAGTAGTGATCAATTCTGCAGATTAAAGTTGAATACTTTATGGATTGAGAATGTTTGAACTTTGGATTTGACACAAAAATGCAGTTGGTAAAATTTGGAGAAAGTAGTTTTCATGGACTGGAGGAGGGAGGTGAAAGTCTAATTGCAGTAGATATAAAAGAAGATCATAGAAAAAGATGGAATGGGAAAAGTTGTAGAGATAGTGTTTATGGACAGCTATTTCAACAGAATTCTGTTGAAGGGGGAGCAGAGAAATGGAGTGGTAGCTAGAGAGGGATGTGAGGTAAAGAAATTGTAATTGATAATGTGATCCAGTAGTAGGAAAAAATGATAATGTTAACAAATAGAAGGAACAACTACACAAGTAATGCCATTGGACAGGGAAGAAGGGACAAAAAAAATCTAGTGTGTGGATGGAGTACAGATGGAGCAGTTGGTGGGAACATGAACAGTTCATTCATTGGATCAGGTGGAAACACAGCATATATGTGTGGGTACATTAATAGCTTTTGTAGTATAGCCTTGGCCTTATTGACTGACCAAGATTTAGTTTTTTTCAATGGTTTGCAACTCTAGGTACATATTAGAGTTGCATGGGAACATCAAAAAATACTTAAAAGAAAAAGTTTTTTAATACTGATAAGAAACACAAATCAAAACCATAAAAGATAGTACTACACATCTATGAGAATGGCCATGATGGAGCATACTGACCAAAAGAACAAGAGCAAAAACAACAAAACACACTTACAGATACAGAACAGATTGATGGTTGCTAGAGGTGAGGGGGTAGGGTTGGGTGGGGAGGGATGAAGTGGGTCAAAAGGTACAAATTTCCAGATATGAAATACACAAGTCATGGGGATGTAATGTACAGCATGGTGACTACAGTTAATAATACTGTATTGCATATTTGAAAGTTGTTAAGAGAGTAGATCTTAAAAGTTGTCATCACAAGAAAAAATTATAACTGTGTATGGTAATGGATGTTAACTAGATTTATTGTGGTGATCATTTTGCAATATATACACAGAAGTTCTACATTGTGTACCTGAAGCTAATATAATTATATGTCAATTATACCTCAATAAAAATAAAAAGTTCTCATCACAAGAAAAACAAACAAACATGCTGACAATACCAACTTCTGGCAAGGATGTAGAGCAACTGAAACCACCACACACAGTTGGTGAGACTGTACAGCCATTTTGGAAAACAGTTTGGTGGTTTCTAATTATACAACCCAGCAATCCTACCCTCAGGTATTGATCCAAAAAGAATAAAAAATTTTCACAATAAAACCTAGACATGAGTGTTTATAGCAGTTCCATTGCTGATCATCAAAAATTATAAATATTCCAAATGTTCTTCAACAGATAAATGGATAAGTAAACTGATATATCCATACAATAGAATACTACTCAGTAATAAAAAGGAGCAGGCTGTTGATACACAACCACTTGGATTGATCTCAAGGACATTATGTTGTATGAAAAAAAAAAGGCAGTCTATATGATTGCATTTATATCACATTGCCAAATTATAGTTATGGGGACAAAGTGGGTGACAGTGGGAGGAGGGTGTGTCTATAAAGGGGTTCCTGAGTTACGTGGGGGTAAGGGAACAGTTCTGTGTATGCATGTTAAAACTCACTGTTGTACACCAATTTAATATGTCAATTTTACTGTATACTAATTTTAAAAAGACCCTTTTACTGGTAGTATGGGCTGTGGGGAGCCACAGTGAGCAGACTCAGTTTTCTGGTGAAGGTGGCAATGGAGACATCCTTATCTCCAGGGCAGCTCCCAGGAAGGAGGATTGGGCTTTGTTCTTAGCTGTCCAGCTGACCCACCTGGTGCTCTGACTTTCTTGGAGATCCTGTACACTACCTAATATCCTTTAAGAAGCCCCTACCTGTTGAACTCCTTAAAATATTTTTTAATCTTTATTTATTAAGAGAGAGAGAAAGAGAGACAAATTGTGATCCGGGGAGGGGCAGAGAGAGAGGGAGACAGAGAATCCGAAACAAGTTCCAGCTCCAAGCTGTCAGCCCAGAGTCTTATGCGAGGCTTGAACTCATGAACCATGAGATCATGACCTGAGCCAAAGTTGGATGCTCAACCGACTGAGCCACCCAGGTGCCCAAGAAATCTTTTTTGATAACTATAAAATAAAAATTATATGTGATAACAAAGCATTGTAGCAAGACTTATTTGGCAGTTTTCTTTCCTTTAAGTGGTACATAGGATGCCATAAAATTGAACTTTTAGGAAGTGCCCAAACTCCACCCCACCCACCCAAATTCTGACTTAATTACTGGGGGAGAGGAGATGGATTTTTAAATTAAAAAAAATTTTTTACACACTTTACAGACAATTCTAATATGCAGCTAACGATTAAAACCACTGAGTTAGCCCAAGAAAATGAAGGTAAAGTTCAGGAAGGGTTTAAGATTAAATGGCATTTTCCTGATGAGTGGCAAGAATCTGCAGAGGACATTACGCAAGACTAGGGAGTGTGAGGGTTGTCTGGGCAAGGGGCCGTGAGAGGTGATCTGGTGGCATTTGTTTTGCAGACTAACTGGGACCAGTCGTCAAGAGATCGGCCGTGTTGGTTTTTTGGCAGATTATAGCAGCGAGGCTGTGAGTGTTGAGGAGGTAGCAGGGGTCCGTCAAGAAGCATCAGAGGTCTATGGATCTTTCCTTAAGCTACTCTAATGGCTGTGCGGTTGGCAAGAAGGCACGCGGAATTTGATTGATGCTCTCTGTCAAATCAACAACAGAGGACATGAGGAAAATGGGAATATCTTGCCCTTTACCTCTAATAATAATGGGAGTGGAAATGTGGTAATGGAAACTAATATGATTAAACTTATATGATGAATACAGGAACACATTTTAAGTACTTAAAAACAGTGCCTAACACATAGTAAGAATTTAACAAAGGTTAAAGGTAAAATAAAAAGGTTACGACTCTGAAAACGCTTTTTTCCCTGTGTATCAGTGTAAGAAGTTGTTATGTCCTCAAAGATTATATGCAATTGGCAAGACCACTTTTTTACCCGTTAGATCTATTTTCCCAAATCTCTTGGGGCCCTGGGAAGAGTCCATGATTTGGCACACTCTCAGAATAGCTCTGTTTACAGCAAAAAGTTTTCTGCAAATACATTACAAAAGACCTATGACTCAGAAAATATTTCTGGGACTCTACATGGTTGAAAACACAGGAAGAACACTTCAAAAAAGTTCCACTGAACCCTTCCAGGCTCTCCAGAGTTTTGGGTTTACTAGTTCAGAGCATGTCTCTCTCTACCTCTCACTTTTCCCTTTATTTCACTTCCTTCATTCCCTTTATCCCAGCAGAATTCTGTGAAAGGATCACTCCATGAGAATAAGAACCAAGGAAAGAATGTATCCTGATGAACATATCAGATGGTAAAGTTTCTTGTTGAACACCATAAAAGAAATAAATTTTAGGTCTGCTTTGGAGATAATCTAAGGTGTTCACTGAGAAATAACTCCTTACTGTGTGCTAGATTCTGTGCTTTGCTGTTTCACCTGTAATATTATTATTTTTATGACAATCTTGTGAGGTAAATCAGGTGAGTAATAAAGATTTTATAGATGAGGGAGCTAAGGCTCAGAAAAGGACTTGACTAGGGCCACAAAGTTGTTGGAAGAGCTGGTATTTCAACTCACCTCCACCAACCTTTCCTTTCCCCTAAGTTCTGTGATCTATAGTCTTACTCTGAAATACAGTAGTCAGTAAGTTACTGTGAGCAGTAAATGTCCCCAAGTGTCCTAAGTGTTTGCTTCCTCTTGGAGAGGGACATCTGGTAGAGGTCATCTTTAGTTAGATCTGCTATCAGCTCTTTGCTGTGCTACCTCACCCATTTCCCAGGGCTTAAATGTCCCAAGGGTTTGGGAGCTCAAAGTGATGCATTGGTACACACACATCCTTGCTCCCTAAAATAATGTGTCTCTAGGCACCAGATTTCTGAAGCCTGCTGTATTTGTGTTTCTCATCTTCTGTGTCTGTCTCAGAGGCAGGAAGTGGGGAAATCACTGACCTTTGAAATAAAAGGTCTAAAATGTCTGTTACAGCTGGATATAGAGGATGCAGTCCAGTTTCTTTGTTGGGATTCAGCTTTCCTGTATCTTGTGAACTCCCCCATCTGAATGGTGAAAGGCTACCTTTTACTGAGGTGTTTAGAAATCAGATATGGGATTTTAAAATTGAAAGAGGTCATCTTATACAATTCACTCAGGAGACCTAAGGAGGTCAGTCACATAAGTAGGAAAGGTTGGGCTAAGAATTAGAACTGGGTCTCATATCTCTTTACTCTGTGTTTTTACTGATAAGACTACAAAAGACTATTTTTAGAAATGTTAAATTTCTATCTAGAAAGCAAGGTAAGATTTTCCAAATAATGGATTCAGATACTTATCCCTTTCTGTGAAGTCTCCAAAGCTGGGTCAAACTTTGAATACATAATAATTTCTTGTACTGATATGTTAAAAGCGTTTTCAAAGATATAATCTTTTATTTCCTTTCTAATTTTTATTAATCTCTTAATATGTTCTTGGGACTGTTTTAAGTACTTAAATGTGTTAACACATTTAATAATTTAAATTTTATCATGTCAGTTTTGACCATATTAAAGATATTATTGGTAAATAATAATGCTAGCCAGCACTTATGAACAAATGCTGAGCTAAGCATTTTATACGTTATCTAATTTATCCCAACTTCACTGAGCTCTAGTCTCAAATAACCATCTTTTATTTCAATATCTCTCTTTGTGGGTTTCATGGTACCTCAAGATCAACAAGTCCTAAAGCAAGCACACGATCACACCCCCTCCCCAGCCCTCACCATTTTAGATCAGTGTTCCTCACCTCAGAGAATAGCACTTATTACATACTTCCTAGACCCAGGAGTAACCCTTGACTCCCTCTGCTTGCTCTGCATTTCCAACACATCACCAATTTCTGTGGATTTTACCTCCTAACATTCTCTCCAATCTATTATATTTCTCCATCTCTATCAGACTACCCTATTCAAAAATACCATTGTTTCTTACTTACATTTTAACAAAAGCCTCCCAATTTGTTTACCCAAATCTACCCTCATAGTCCTTACATCTGCTTTACAAATTGCACACAAGTTAATCTCTTTAATAAGACAAATCTAAACATATTCTATTTCTTAAAACATGTTAACAACTTCTCATTGCTTTTAAGATGAAGACAACACCTTGGTATAATTGACAGGGGTCTGCACTATTGGCTGCTGCCTCCCTCTCTCAATTTCTTCCATATTTCCTTCCCATTTCAACCACATTGTCCTTCTTTTGGTCTTGTTACATATAATGTTCCTTCCAGTCACAGAACCTTTGCACATAGTTTCATTTATATGGATTGCCTCTTTCCCTTATCATTAAATCTCTCATCCTTCATATATTGGTCTTCCTAAACTTTTCAGAGTAATTAAAAACTCCCCCATTCTATCTTCCCAGCACCCTGGGCTTCTTATTTATAAGATTTGTCATAAACTTATTATTTATTTATTTGTATGGTTCATATCATTTCTCCTTACTGGACAATTTTCATAAAAGAAAGTATATCTATATTGCTCAAAATTGTACATTCGGTGTCAAGCATAGTTCCTAAACTATAGTGGACATTAATTTTTTAGACATTATCTGATAGATTAATGAAATAAATAGATTTTTCCAGTATGATAGAAATCTTACTGTGTTGTCATTAGCACTTCAGTTCATCTTATACTAACTATAGTCTCTTACATGTGATGAAATCACAAACTCAAATGCTCATAGCATTATGCAAGTCCTAATGGGTAGCCATCATCTCAAGGGAGCAGCTGTGGGAAATATAGGTTCAGATTTTTCAAGAGAAACTTTATGTGCAATTTTTAAGAATGTTGCTTATAGATCATAAATATACTGAGAAGATTGGTCAGAAAGATAAGGGGAAGGAGTGGGGAAAGTTTGTTAAATGCCACTATGAAGGTGTAGTGGTTGAATTGTCTGCCCCCCAAATTCACATCCACCCAGAAACTTGTAATGTAATGTGACCTCATGTGGAAATGGAGTCTTTCCAGATATAATTAGTTAAAGATTGAGATGAAGTCATATTGAATTGAAGTAGACCCTAAATCCAATGACTAGTGTCCCCATGAGGATAAAGAAGACACAAAGACACTCAGAGAAAAAGCCCATGTGAAGACAGAGGCAGAGATTACAGAGATGCCACCACAAGCTAAGGAAAGCCAAGAATTGCTGGCAACCATCAGAAGCTAGGAGAGAGACATGGGGTAAATTCTTCTTCAGATTCCTAGTAGGAACCAACCTCAATGACACCTTGAATTTAGGCTTTGGGACTCATAAACTGTACGCCAATAAATTTCTGTGGTTTTACATAATGTAGGGTTCTCAAAATATTAAAAATAGAACTATCCTACAGTCCAGCAATCGGACTACTAGGTATTTACCCAAAGAATACAAAAATACTAATTCAAAGGGATATATGCACCCTGATATTTATAGCAGCATTATCTACAATAAATAGCCAAAATATGGGAAGAGCCCAAATGTTCATTAACTGGTGAATGGATATACAAGTTGTGGTGCGTGCGTGTGTGTGTGTGTGTGTGTGTGTGTGTGTGTGTGTGTGTGTGTGTGTGTAATCAATGGACTATACTCAGCCATCAAAAAGAATGAAATCTTGCCATTTGCAGTGATGTGGATGGAACTGGAAAGTATTATGCTAAGCAAAATACATCAGTCAAAGAAAGACAAATACCATATAATTTCACTCATATATGGAATTTAAGAAACAGAACAGGTGAACAAATGGGCAAAAAATACAGGCAAACCAGTAAACAAACTATAGAAAACAAACTGAGGGTTGCTTAAGCGGAGGTGGGCAGCACGTGGGCTAAATGGGTGGTGGATATTAAGGAGGGCCCTTGTAGAGATGAGCGCTAGGTGTTGTATGTAAGTGAAGAATCACTAAATTCTACACCTGAAACTAATACTACACTGAATGTTAACAACTTGAATTTAAATAAAATTTGGGGAAAAAAGAATAGTGCTGTTTCAGTGAATGAATGTGTTTATCAGAACGTGCTGCATTAAAAATACTCTGTAATGACACATGTATAAAAGAATGTTTCTACAAATGTTCATTGCATTTTTTAAGGAAGTTCAGTGTAATTTTATACAAACAATATGACAATGTGTCTCATATGTCACAATCATATGAGTAAAAGACTTTCTAAGAGTGATAGAAAAAAAATTCTGTTGTTTTAAGACACTCAGTTTATGGCAGCCATAAGTAACTAAGCAGAGAAAGAAAAAAAATCCTAGACTAAAAGTTAGCTGGGTAAGATTTGGGCATATGGAGGTCATCAGAGACCCTAGCAAGGGGCGTTTCAGAGGAGAGTTTTGAGAAGTGAAAGAGAAGTGAAAAGGTGGATATCCTATGTCTATTCCTGACCCAATTCACCCATCTGTCCACCCCTTCCACAAATCCATGTTGTGAATAGAAGCTTCTAGGGCAGAAGAATGCCCTGGAGCACTTGCCTGCCTACAGTCTGACGGCAGGTCTGTCTGACGTATACAGGAAGAAGGAACTTTCAGTCCTTGGCTACTTTTTGGGGAACACATGAGACTGCTGGGCACAGGACCAAGAGAGTTTGGCTCTGCTCAGGGCCAATAATGTGGTAAGTGGGAGGAGTGGAGGGAGGCCTGGGAGGAAGAGCACAGAGCCAGGTAGGGGCAGAGTCCCTCCATATGAGGGTTTGGGAACAGAGAACAGCCAAGGAAACCCATGTAACTTCAGAGGACAGTCCTAGCACATGTGGTCAGAGAGTCCAGGCCTTTTTCAGGAGGATGTCAAGGTCAGGAATTGCTCATAAAAGCACATTGGTAGGCCAGGTCAGTCAGTGAGGAAGCCGGCAGGAGATGATAAGAGTTATCCTATGAAAGTACCTTGTTATTCTAAGAATTGTGTTTATTCTTGGCTAGTAGCTGGAGAAATGTGGACCAGGATAGAGTGCCCTGATAGAGGAGAGTGGTAGGGAGGGGTCTGGGTCTAAGGTTGGCCCCTGAGCCCTTCATTCCATGATATTATTCCATGATATTACACACTTTTAACCTGACTCTACGCAGCTCATCTCCAGCTGTGTCTCTCAATTGTGCTTACTGTTATCACTTAACATTCTCTTATGTTTCCTAAACTTTATTTAGCTTGTATATTGTTTGCATAACTGTTTCTATAGGATATATACCTTTTTATTTCTCAATCTTGTACCTACAAACTCAGTAAGTGCTCAGTAAACTGTTAGCAATTAATTTCAACAGGATTGGCCTTTACAGAGACCTCAAACCAATGGTCAGAAATGGCCATTTCCCAGAACCCTGAAAAGTAGGATTTTAAGAGAATTATCTTTATGATTGTTCCTTCCTTGTCTATATGGGAATAATGACAGTATCAGCTCAATACTTCCATAAGCAATAAACTATGTAATTCTCATGCCACATTCCTTCAACAGAGCCCAGTTTCTACCGTTTAAAGCATAAATAAAAACAATAAAATTATAGGGGCGCCTGGGTGGCTTAGTTGGTTAAGCGTCCGACTTTCGCTTAGGTCATGATCTCGCAGTTCGTGGGTTCAAGCCCCGCGTTGGGCTCTGTGCTGACTGCCAGCTCAGAGCCTGGAGTCTGTTTCAGCCTGTGACTCCCTCTCTTTCTGACCCTCCCCTGCTCACGCTGTCTCTTTCTCTCTCCTAAAAATAAATAAAAAACATTAAAAGATTAAAAAAAAACAATAAAATTATACTTCAATGAAAATTATTTTTAATGTGCTCATTGTTTCCTTGAGCACAGACAGTGCTTTTCTGTGGGCTTTAGTTCAGAAATGGGGCAGCCACTGGGTATAGTTTAGCAAATGGTAAAGTGACACTAATTAGGAAAACCCTCAACAGATTCATTCATTCATTTATTCATCCATTCATTCCTTCCAACAGAAAGTGTTCCTTAAGTGTCTACTATGTGCCTGGAACTGTTTTAGGTACTGTTATAGACTGAGAAGCTCTTGCCTTCAGGGAACACAGACAGTGAACACAGATGTGAATGTCATATACCATAGTGCTAAGAAAAAGTTACAGGATAGAGAATTAGAGTGAGTGGTATTTTAAATAAGGCATTCAGTGGAGGTCTCTATGAAGAGGTAGGAGCCAAGTGAGTAGAAACTTGGATGAGGTGAGAGAACAAGCCAGAGATACATATTGGAGAAGAGGGGTCCAGCTGGGGGTGGGGGGGCAAATGTGAAAGCATTGGAGTTTCTTGGCTTGCTTGAGAGCAAGCAAGCTGGAGAGTGGGGTCATAGAAGAGAGTTGTAGAAGATAAAAGTAGGGAAGAAATCCAGAGGCCAAATTACATAGGCCAGAACAAGGGCTTTGTATTTTATTTTACATGAGAGGGAAGCCTATGCAGTTTCTCAGCTGAGTAGTGATATGATTTGACTTAGATTTTGAAAGAATAATCTTGGGGCACCTAGGTGGCTCAGTCAGTTAAGTGTCCAACCCGTGGTTTTGGCTCAGGTCATGATCTCAAGGTTTGTGAATTCAAGTCCCACATTGGGCTCCACGCTGACAGTGTAGAGCCTGCTTGGGATTATTTCTCTCTCCGTCTCTCTCTGTCCTCCCCCTGCTCATGCTCTCTCTATCAAAATAACTAAATAAATGCAAAACAAAGTAAAAGAATCATCTTACTGTATTTTGGATAATACATCGTTAGGGGATGCAGGGGAAGAAAATTTTTTCTGTCTACCCCTCCAAATTCTGTGCCTTGTCTAACAATTAAAATGCATAAGACAGAGTAACAGGAGAAAAAAAAATGTGTACATGTAGTGGAGCCCCATAAAGATATAAGTCTTAATAGACAGTCAACAATTGAGGCTTCTATATTTCTGTACTTCTGAGCTAAGGAAAGGAGCAGGAGTCTGGGGCTATAGAGGAGGAAGGCAATTCATAGGAAGATGAGAGGAGGAAATGTCACACAAACAAAGGGTGCCCTGCCCTACAGTTTAGTTTCTTTGGTTTAAAAAAAAATCTTATCTTTGGTGATTGCTCTCTTCCTGGTACATGTACATTTCTTCCTTTCCATGTAAATTTCCTTTATAATTGCAGATTCTCCCATATATGAGGAAATTTGCATTTCTTTTAGGCAGTTCAAAATGAAGTAAAGAGTTTTTGCTGAGTCTGATAGGTTTTGATTTCCTTTAGCTCTAAATAAGCCTCCTGCCAAAGTGTCATATTTTGGGGGAGAGGGGCTGCTTTAAACTCCTTCGGAGGCAAGAGTGGTAGCAGAGAGACCAGTAAAGAGACTTTGCTGTTGTCCAAGGGAGAGATGATGGTATATGACAACAAGGAAGCAGCAGTAGAAATGGTGAGATTTGGCTAGATTTGAGATATAAGTAAAATTTTATAGTGAGTTGTAGTTATAGTGAGCTGAATGGCGCCACCTTCCCCCAGAGGTAGGGGGAGTCCATGTCAAATCCCTGGAACCTGTGTTACCTTATTAAGAAAAGAGTTTTTGCAGATGTAATTAATGTAAGGATTTTGAAATGAGGTGATCATCCTGGATTGTCTGGGGAGGGAGTCCTAAATGTGATGACAGATGTCCTTATAAAAGATGTATAGAAACTTGGCACACAATAAACCCTCTTGCCCACACTTCCCCTATCCCCACTACTTCTGACTGACACTTGTGTTTACTCCTGTGGCCCTTCAACGTATAGTGTGCTCCTTCCACTGGGAGCTGTGAGTACAACAAACTGTCTTTTCAACTGCAGTCATTTCTTGGTCTCTTGGGCCTTGTCATACCTAAATGATAATAAAACCTATATTTAAAAACAATAGGTGCAGTGAGCAGGGAGGTTTGGCCTCAGACTGCAATGACATAGCACTAAACTCTTCTTGGCTTACTAACTGGTTTCACTAGATGGCAACAGCACCCTGAGAAGGTACCTCTGCCTGCTGATGTGCATTTGTGTTGCGGCTGAAAATGCTATTTGTTTTATTCGCTAGGTGTTGCCTAAATTCAGAAGTCAAAAGTTGAGTCTTCCTTGAATTCTGAGCTGAGCTGAGCTACTTACCTAGATTCAAGCAGTCAGTGGTGAAATGTGGTAGGGAAACTGAGTTGCTATTCTCCCATGCAGTTCAGCCTGCCTGGCCAAGTAAAACAGAAAGTGCTCTTCAGAAGTACTTGTGAGTTGTGAGCTGTACATAGGGTCAGTATGAGGGCATCTACCTCAGAAACCACGGCTCCTTGCAAAAGGTATTGTTTTGGATTTAAACTTTCTGTGGTTGCTTGCCTTGCAGTTGTTGCAATTTACCCCCTAACCAGGGGAGTAGAAAGGATCACATTCTTGCAGACAGATGGCACAATGCTTAATAAAAAAAAATTAAAACGGGAATATTTTATCCATGTTCTACCTAAGACCCTTGAGGATTGATTTGATTCTCGGCCTGGTCTTTTTTTTCCACCCCTATCACTTCTCTCTTTGTATGGGATAAGATTTCTTCTTCCTCCTGCTTTTCTTTTTTTTTTTTTTCCAAGATTACTTCTATGAACACATCAAAGCATAACTGGTGGAAGGTCTAATCAACCACTGTGGGCAGTGAGATAAAGTAACCAAAGATGCAACAACAGAGTGCACACAACACACTCCAAAAACACTTCCTGAAGTGTCCAGTCCCTGGACAGTGTTTGACCCCTTTTTAAAATAGTAGTAGTCACAGGTGCAGGAGTACTAATAACAAGCTATTAAAACACGTTAAGACAGAAAACAAGCCAATATGGTGAAATGGAAAGATTCTCTTCAAAAGAAAATCCAGAAATAAATAACACATAGAATTGCTCAAAACAGATAAACAATGTATCTGAACAAGAATGTAGAATAATAGTCAAAAGACTAATAGCTGGGCTTGAAAAAAGCATAGAAGACAGCAGAGAATCTATTGCTGCAGAGACCAACGACCTAAGAAATAGTCACAATAAGTTTAGAAATGCTGTAAATGAGACGTGAAATAAACTAGATGCAGTAACAGCAAGTATGAGAGAAGCAGAGGAGAGAATAGGTGAAATAGAAGATAACATTATGGAGAATGATGAAGCTAAGAAAAGGAGAGAAAGGAAATTACTAGATCATTAGGGGAGAATTAGAGACCTAAATGATTCAATGAAATGAAATGAAATAATATCCATATCATAGGAGTTCCAGAAGAAGAGTGAAAGGGACAGAAGGTTTATTTTAACAAATTAAAGCTGAGAATTTCTCTAATCTGGGGAAGGATGCAAACATCCAAGTTCAGGAGGCACAGAGAACTCCCTTCAAAATCAACAAAAACAGGCCAACACCATGACATATCATAGTTAAACTGGCAAAATTATTAATTATTATTATTATATTATTTATTATGTTATTAATTAATTAATTCTGAAAGTAGCTAGAAACAAACAAGCCTTAACCTACAAAAGTAGACACATAAGGGTAGCAAAAGACCTGTTCAATGAAACATGGCAGGCCAGAAAGGAGTGGCAGGGAATATTCAATGTGTTGAATAGGAGAAATATGCAGCCAAGAATCTTTATCCAACAAGGCTATCATTCAGAATGGAAGGAGAGATAAAGGCTTTCCCACACAAACAAAAATTAAAGTTCATAACCACTAAACCAGCCCTGCAGGAGATCCTAAGGAGGACTCTGAGTGGAAAGCAGCAAAGACTACAAAGGACCAGAGACCTCACCACAAGCATGAAACCTACAGATAACACAATGACACTAAATCCATATCTTTCAATAACCATTCTGAATGTAAATGAGCAAAATGCCCCAATCAAAAGACATAGGGTCTTAGAACGTATTTTTAAAAAGATCCATCTATATGCTGCCCACAAATGACTCATTTTAGATTGAAAGTGAGGGAATGGAGAACCATTTTTCATACTATGAGAAGTCAAAAGAAAATTAGAGTAGCCAAACTTATATCAGACAAACTAGAATATAAAACAAAGACTGTAACAGGAGATGAAGAAGGACATTATATCATACTAAGGTGTCTAACCATCAAGAAGAGCTAAAAATTATAAATGTTTATACTCCCAACATAGAACACAAATATGTAAATCAATTAATCACAAACATAAATAATGTATAGATAACAATACCATGATTGTAGGGGACTTTAATACCACTTACAGCAATGGACAGTTCACACTGCTTCATAGACTTAATCAATGCTGAGGCCCAAATTATAGTTATACCTAGGGATACCACTAAATTTGAACATGATACCTCCTATAATCTTAAGGAAGTATAAAACAGAGAAAAAATAGGTATGACTCAGGGTGCCTGGGTGGCTTAGTCCGTTAAGCGTCCGACTTTGGCTCAACTCATGATGTCATGAGTTCCAGCCCTGCATCAGGCTCTGTGCTGACAGCTCAAAGCATGGAGCCTGCTTTGATTCTGTGTCTCCTCTCTCTATGCTCACCGTGTGCTCTCTCTTTTTCAAAAAATAAACAAACATTATATATATAATCAATAAATAACCATTATATATATATATATATATATATACATATATATATATATATGACTCACTTTAATTATAGCCTTGCCTAGATTTCCCATAGCCATAGTAACTATTGCTCTAAAATGTTACACAATAGGCATGGACATTCTAAACACCATGAATAATAAGGTAAAATTAAGTCAAATCTTCTGCACTCAAAATTGTCTTCATAAAATGGAACTCTAAAGACATCCAGTCAAAATGGTCCAAATTAATTATAATAGAGGCTTCAAGAGTTAAAATTATTATATAAAATCTGACTAATAAAAGACCAGGTTCTAACCTGGAAAAAATAAATGTGACTCATGGTGGATTACTAAAACCCTAATGCTGTGGTCCCCATACACACTCTTCACTATTATTAAAGTTACTGACCATTAATCCACAACTGGCACACATCTTGCTGATATAGACTTGGCTGAAATTGTCCTGTTCAGTGTCCATTTAACAGGCTGTCAGCCACAGTTTGCCTTCAGCTTCAAAGCTACATAATATATTCCCAGGCTACCTCTGAGGTACCTCAACAACTCTGTCATGGCATACAATTTTTGCAAACAAGATCTTAACTGTACTCACCTCGCCCAAAAGCACAAGAATGCCATTACACTGGTTAACTTGTCCTCTAAGGAGATCCATTTGACAGATGTATTAAGGATATAGAAGTCCAACATCATTCAGTCCTTTCTGGGTTCTGATGGCAACATATTCCTCATTTACAAATTTACTTTATCTTACTAACACTGCCACAAATCAGCCCACCTTAAGTGGGCCTCCTTAGAACAAAAGACTTAAGATCTGTCCCAACTGAAATCATCATACACTCCCATTTGTGCCTCAGAGACTCCTTCACTATGAAGGCTTTGAGCACGTTTTCTCACTTACATTTCAGGCCACTTATGATGAGCCATAGGTTGCCCAAGGGCTTCTGATGCAAGAAACTGCCCTCTGCAGCCTCATGATATACACCATCAAAAATAAACAAACAGGGGCTCCTGGGTGGCTCAGTTGGTTAAGTGTCTGACTCTGGATTTTGGTTCAGGCCATGATCTCACGGTTTGTGAGTTTGAGTCCTGCTTGGGATTATCTCTTCCTCTCTCTTTGCCCCTCCTCTGCTCATGCTCTCTCTCGTTCTCTTTCAAAATAAATAAGTAAATGTTAAAAAACAAATAACAAATAAGTAAACAAAACCCAAATTAGTTACTGGACTTTGCTAGAAGTAGAGGGTCTCATAGACCCTGAACCTCTGTCCCTTCCATATCTAGTTGCCCATTTTGCTTTGGGTCATGAAAACAGTACCCACAAGCTCACCATGACTATCAAGTTCTCTTTTATACATAATGGAGCCATACATGAGGTTTCTTGCATATTCCATCTATAGGAGGAGTTTGGTTTCCTTTGTGTTCAGTCCTTTGCCCAAAGCCATAGTGCTGGAGGAGGTCATTTTTGCCCTAGACCTCTTGGATACTTGGAGATTCCCTTGAGATTAACTAATTGAACAGCAATGGGAGTTCATAAACTATACAGATTGTACTGCTAACCATCAAAAATAATGGAGTTCAGTGGAATATTGCTACTTGCCATTCCTTAGCCAGAATGTCCCTGATAAAGAAGAGGATCCAAGGATCAATGTGATTGGCCAAACTTTAGGCATTCAGTTATTTTAGCATTGGATGCCCCTAAAAAGATCTCCACCTTGCCCCAGGCCTTATTCTCTCTTAATCCATGATCCCTTGGATGGTTTGCATTGAATACCGACTTTAAAATCTTTCACATAATCTTTCCCTATATGTAAAGGAGGAAATGTCTCACCTCTGTGTATATAAAGACTCAGTATATATGAGATTCTTTGTCTTCCTCTCTATGTTTGTTCTCTTTATGGCTTGCTCCCATCTCATTAGGACTGAAGATCAGATGGAGAATGCATATGATTATCCTGGGACCCATTGACCATAGATTGCCCCATGACCAAGGTAGCTGGTCATCTAATATGGGACCTATTTGAGCATAAACTTCCCCCTTACAAAGTCAAGACAAAACAAAACTGTCAAGAGCAGCTGCACACCCTTCTGTTGACTGTTGATCTCATTATCATTGGTCTGCTTGCTTTCATTGGTTTGAAATCTGGGGGCCCAAACCTTTCAAGTAAGCCATTATTTTAATCAGACATGGCAAATACACATGGCCCATGTGTTTTCTAGTTTGGGTAAGACCAGCCCTATAACCCAAAGACTGTCACTGATGAAACCAACCACTGAGGCAAAGGGCCTGCAACTATCGGCTAAATTTGAAAGCCTGCCTACAGACTAATGCTGGAGCTCCAACCTCAGCCACAGATATTTTAGTTGCCAAATAATCTAACACCCTGTTAACAATAAAGTGGCCCTCCCAGCTCTATGAAAGGTAGTAAACAATTCACTCTGAAAGGGCTTTTCAAAAGTAAACTAGCCAATCTAAAACCCACACCTGTAGCCACCTTTTTTTGGTCAGGCTCTCACACTCTGAGCCGCAATCCACCTGTCCTAATCATCTCAAGGCCAGGTACCACACAACTAGGGACTGCCCCTATGCACCACCACCTGCTTAAATTATTCAAACCAGACAATCTAAAGCCTGTTCACCCTGCCTTGCTTGTTCCTTCCCATAGAAACTCCGTGTGCCTCTTAATCAACCTTGGTACTTCCCTGTGTGACATCATGTAGCATGATGATGGGCCCCCTTTTCTTGGGATTTGTGAGAATAATAAATTATCTTTTCAATGACACTGATCTGTTGACCTTGTTGTACCTAAATGATAATAAAACCTATGTTTAAAATTACCCAAGCCATAATCCTAGTCACTCTACCTTTCAGTTTCATCAATGGGAGAGCCCCATGGCTATCTCTCCAAGGTGGTAAGATGAACCTTCTGTCCACTCTACATGGGGGCCCACTGGTGGCCCTACTGCCTCTTCCCTTGCCCCAGTGCCCTCCTCTCCTACCCCAGCAATGCTACACCCTACCTGGAATACTATACCCTGAGCTAGGAAGAGCCTCTTCCTTCTATGGTTCTGAGGATGGTTGTGAGGGTGGACTTAACTGCCTCTTGTTTACTCAGCTCATGTGCCTAGCTTCTCAGTGAAAGGACCTACCAAGTTGGAGGAAAAGGAGTCTCAGAATTAGGATTTAATCTTGAAACAAATACACTCCACCATATGTCACATCTCTCCAAATTTAAAAAGACCTAATCATACTTTTAATTTTATTTAATTTTATTTTTTGATAAGTTGATTAATTATTTGACTGCAATCTGTAATATCTAATATGGAGTTTTCCCCCAGTTTTATTGAGAAATAATTCACATAAATTACTATATAAGTTTAACATGTATAGTATAACTGTTTGAATTCTTTTCACTCTAAAAGGCAGAGCCTGATTTTTCTATACTACAAATAGCCTTCATTTATTCCCTTGAGATATCTGATAGCAACATAAAGAGACCACCCTTACATAGGGAAGTCATCTCTCAGACCCTTAAAGTTATTTTGTTCATCACTTTTATTTTATTTTTTTTATTATAGAGATCTTTTTTTTAAATGTTTTATTTATTTCTAGGAGAGAGAGAGACAACGTTAGCAGGGGAGGGTCAGAGAGAGAAGGAGTCACAGACTGAAACAGGCTCCAGGCTCTGAGCTGGCAGTCAGCACAGATCCCGACGCGGGGCCCGAACCCACGAACCGCGAGATCATGACCTAAGCGAAAGTCGGACGCCCAACCAACTAAGCCACCCAGGCGCCCCTCTTCATCACTTTTAGAAGGTGACATTGTATATGTGTATATTTTATTTATTCACTCTTGCCTAAAGGCTGATAAGATAAGAAACTTTGGTTTTGGTCAAGGTAAATTAAGTAAAGTGGATAACTATGATATGTTCACCACCACTAACACAACTAAGTGCTAATGATGTAGGCTATCTACATCATAAAGTATGTGAATCTATAATAGTAGAGTGCTGGTAGGGACTAGTTATTACCTTGGTCAGACTATTCTTGCCCTTGAGATTGGGCTGTGCTCTTTGAAAATGATTCATTTATTATTTTTTCATCATTTTAGTAATACCACAGGTTGCCTCTAATTAGCTTGTTATGAAACTCTAAGTCTCTAAATGGTAGACTATTGGAATTTTAGTGTGGATTGTACCACACAATTCAGCACTGAATTATTTCTAACCTACACTGGTCACCATGGATCCCTCTACACTAGAATTAACTTCTTATCATTTTGGTTTTGGTAGAGACTTCTATTTCTCCTTTACAGCATGAACAAATACTAGGTGCTCATTAAATGGTTAGAAAAGTATGTAGTCTGGTCTTTTATCAACTCACATAAACAGAATCAGTTACAATATCTGATGTATCTTTGGGGTAAAATCATATAGAATAATGTCAACAGGTCATGGGTTTACCAATTGAGTTAAGAAGTTAAGTTCTATTGGGGCGCCTGGGTGGCTTAATCGGTTAAGCTTCCGACTTTCGCTTAGGTCATGATCTCGCAGTTCGTGGGTTCGAGCCCCGCGTCCGGCTCTGTGCTGACTGCCAGCTCAGAGCCTGGAGCCTGTTTCAGTCTGTGACTCCCTCTCTCTCTGACCCTCCCCTGCTCATGCTGTCTCTCTCTCTCTCTCTCCTAGAAATAAATAAAACATTTAAAAAAAAAAAAAAGAAGTTAAGTTCTATTGTCAAAAATGTGTACTTGAGCACATGATGTTGAAGTATGAAAAACACAATCAGCCATTCATTATTCTCTTCATACATTAGTAGCTTTATGAAAGTTATCATTACATTCAGGCTGAGTTCCAAATGCCTCTGCTCTGAATGGCCTGTGGGAGAGATGGCATAGGAGACTAAGTTTCTCCCATTTCTCAACTCACATCTGATGCAACCTCTCTATTAGGCAAACAAGCAAGGGAATCAGCAATAGCTCACCCAAAAGCAAATCCATTAACTTTGAGATAAGTGTATCTCAAGTTTCCTGACCTTTTTTGTTCATGTGTTTTCTTACACCCTTAACAGTTAGGCTACCTAGGCTCTAGCTGTTCAAAGTGTGATCTATGGACGAGTAGCCTTGACTTACTCCAGGGGGTTGTTGGAAATGCAGAATATCAGACTCCCTAGCCCCACACCGACAAAGTCAGAATCTGCATTTTAATAAGATCCCAGAGTAAAGTAGATATACATCTAGTTTGAGAAGCACTGTTCTAAGAGAACTAAAATAAAGAATCCATTTTCATCTTGTGCAGTTTTTGCCCTTTGGGGATTTTTTATTTGGCCAGATTTTGGAAAAAGAATTTTGGGAAAAGAATGGGGGTGGGGGGAGATGATGGAACGTTTAGTCCGTTGAGTTGTTGACTCTAATCTTAGCTAAGTCAATAGTGGTTTCTCGGGTGAAGTTTTCTGTACAATAATTGAAAGAAATAAAAAGGATTGGATTTTTATTTCAATGAATACTACTGATGTGGAACAAGCAACTGTAAAATCAAGATGATCAAGTATCCCCATATTCAAGAAATTAAAAAGTCCCTTGCCATAGTAAATCATTTATAAGATCCTCTCCTTTTCTACTGAGTCAGCAAACATTTATTGAGAATTTGTTGACTTCTCGATCTATAAGAATGAATAAAATGCCCGCCAGTCTTGAAAGCTTTATAATATAATTCAAACTCAAATAATTTTTACACAAAGTGTGCACCAGCTAGTTCAAGAATAATAAGAATTTATCATTTCTTCTCTGGTAGGTCTCACATAGGTGCTGACTTTGGACTATGTAGAATGTATCCCCCAGTTGGAGAGATAATGGCATGGGTTACATGTGGGCCCCTCTACGACGACTTTAGTCATGAATCCAGAGCTCACACCCCACTGTGGTAGCATTCTTCTTGCTAGAAGTGGTCAGACAATAAAGGAGCAAGAAAGAAATAGGCTTGAGATAAATTGATGGGTTTTTTTTCTAGTGTGTGCCATAAGCACAACTCTGGGACCTAGCACTTGATTACTAATGAGGACTTTGGAATCAGACAAAACTGGTTCCAATTTCATTTGATTTGATCATAGACTATGGGCATATAATATGTTATATTGGAGGAAGTTGATGGAATAGTACACAAGGACACTGTATACTATTTTTTTGAAAAATTTGGTGGGAAACAATTTCAAGATAAAACATATGTATGAGAGAATCCAATCTGATATTTACTACTATAGATCCTAACATAACTTTGCTTTCTGAATCTCAATTTTCTTCATTTTCTATAAAATGGTTACAATACTATAAATCATAATAGCTATAGTAGCATAACTGTATATACCATGGTTGTAATATATATACACCAGACCATAGTCTAGTATATATCTGTAGCTTTTTAAATTGATGAGTATGCATTCCCCTATTTTCAAGAAATCACTCATTTGTATTTAATCCTGATTGCACTATCAGTTAATGGTCTCTGCTCTCTCTTACACAAGGTCGTGAGTTTGGAGGGAGATATGAATCAGATTAAACCAATCTAACAGTATCAGATATCCGCTGGTATGTAATATACCGCTCTTAAATTTAACAATAAAACAACAATATTTGTTATTTCTCAAAATTCTGGATGGGCAATTTTTCTGCTGGTTTCACCTGAGTTTACTCATGTGGCTGAATTTAGCTGGTGAATTAGAAAAGAATTGGGCTTATGTTGGACAGCTTGGCTCAAGTGTATGGGCCTCAGCTGGTAAGCCTCCCTCTTCTGAGCTCCTTTTCCTTTCGTAGGACTTGTTAAACTGAACAAGGCCCTTCTGGGCCTCTTCACAGCATAGTGGTATCAGGTTCCAAAAGAGTAAAGGCAGAAGCTGCAACGCGGCTTGAAGCCTTGCTCTGGCACTTATTTCCACGATATCACTTCCACCACCTCTAACACTTAATGAAAGTCACAGCCCAAGTTTAAAAGATGATGAAATAGACTCCAACTTTTGATGGGAAGAGCTACAAAGAATTGATGGCCATGTGTAATCTATCACGTCAAGTTCCTCTCTCCTGGGATTTGGAATCTGGGGCAGAGTGCTGTAAAAAAGTGATGAGAAAAGGCTAGAGTTAATTCATTTCATAGGGGAAATTCCAACAAGATAGTACATTAATAGTTTCTGCTTCCAACTCCTACATACTCTTTCCTGACCTTTTTACACCTGTTTATTTGTCTAGTCCTTAGATTCTGTGAACTCCCCCATATCTTTATTATAAATTCTCCTTATGCTTGATTTGGATACAGTTGGCTTCTGATGCCTATATTTTAAAAACCTGTTATGAATAGCTCCTTCACAGAGCTGCAGTGAGGATCAAATTAGATAATATCAACAAGGCATTAAGCAGAGTCTAGACCCATAAGAAACTCCCAATACACTTAGTTACTGTGATTACAGTGATTTGAACTTTGGAGGGGTGACTAGAGAGAAAAGTAAAGAAGAATGGTATTAAACAGTCTTGCTTTCTTTCCTGGGGTCACCAGAAGCTTTGGAACTGAGGGTGAACCTAGCTCTGTGAGTCAGCCCTCTTTTTATGACTTTTAAGACCCCCAACAGACATAGGCAATCTTGATCCAGTCACTGGTAAGTTTTATATTTATTTTTATATGATTCCATAATGAATTTACTCTGTATAAAAGAAGAGCCAGTTCCTGCCCAGAAACTTCCACCTCCTGTAGCGCAATTCCTATAGCATATTAAAATAGATATTAAAGTAAATAGCAGGGACACAGGAACAGGGTCATGTTGGCGATAGTGATCCTGTCAAGGTATCATCCTCTTTTTGTTTTCCTTCCAATGATTTTATATTTTCTGGTGAATTCACTTGTTGGAAGTTACAGTCTTCAATGACCTGACATGTACTCAATGCAAATGGTAATTCTGTATATGATAAAGATGGCATCTCAAAATCGGGAGGGGGAAAATACTACTTGATAAATGACAAGTGGGTGGCCATTTGGGGACTAAAGAGTTAGGTCTATGCCTCAACCATATGCTCACATAAATTCCATATAAATTCAATATTAAAATGTAAGAAACAAATTTACTAAAGGACTAGAGGAAAAAAATTTATTTTTATGTCTTTCAAGTAGAAATTCCTATATAACCGTGACTCAAAATCAGTAGAGATAAAAGGTTGATAAATTGACAATATAAAATTTTAGAGAGTTGTGTATGATTAAAAAATATATACACATATGCCATAGACAAATCCAAAACACAAATGTCAAATTGAGAATATTTTTAAAATCATATCACAGACACAAGGCTAATATCCCTAATTTTTAAAAAGCCTAGAAATCAATAAAAAAAGAAAAGGAAAGCTTGTTAGCTAGAGGAAAAATAAAAAATAAATGATTCCTATATATCATTAATTTAGGAACTTGTTAAATATATATACACAACTTAAAGCTATACTGAGATGGCATTTTCACCTCTCAAATTGGCAAAACCTTCAAGATTTTTTGGCAGGGGTGTGGTGGGGAAATGGGTACTCTCAAACATTTCTTCTGGTAGAATAAGCTAATACAATCCTTATAAAGGCCAGTTTGTCAATTAATGTTAAAATTATAAATGTATCACTTCTCCACCTGGAAGTCACATTTTTAGAACATTGCCCTATAAATATATTCACAAACATATGAAATAGTAATAGCAAAGATTAAAAACAACTTGAATTTGTATCAATAGGCAGCTTAAATTGTGGTATCTTCATAAAATAGAACTCATTTGGTCACACTCTGTCTCTCCCTCCCTCTCTCTCTCTCTCACTCTCAAAAATAAATAAACAATAAAAATTTTTAATTAGAAAAAAAGGAAAACATTCACAAAGGAGGAGAAGTTGACCTCTGTGAGATTGACACAAAACAATTTCTGAAATGGTAGGCAACACCTACTTTCCTCTTCCAGGGATAGAAATGTGTAAAATCTAAATTACTCAGAAGACCCCTGGTTTGAGGCTCTTATTCTACTGTTAAAAGGTTAAGAACTATAAGTGGTTCATATATTGTTAGGATATGAAATAGTATTAAGTACCATTTCAGAGTACTAGTAATTAACAATACTCTGTATTAATAATAGTAAAACTATTAAGTGTTAATGTGTGTGTGTGTATGTGTGTATATATATATATGTTGGTGTGTGTATATATATATATACATATATATATATATGGGTGTGTATCTCTATCATCTATTAGTGTTAATGTGTGTGTGTGTGTATATATATATGTTGGTGTGTGTGTATATATATATATATACATACATATATATATATATATATATATATGGGTGTGTATCTCTATCATCTATTAGTGTTAATGTGTGTGTGTGTGTGTGTATATATATGTTGGTGTGTGTGTGTATACATATATATACATATATATATATATATATGGGTGTGTATCTCTATCATCTATCTATCTACCTACCTATCTGTCATATATTCATATGCTGATGATTGGGGAAAAAGGGATGGGGAAGGGAAGTTTTATATTACACAAGCAGTGTCATGGTGTTTTACAATGAATATGTGTTTCCATCTCCAAAGCCAACATGCAAAACAACCCTTTTTATCAGAAGGAATGCTGAAGTCGCAGAAAACACAACTGTAAGGTAAGATGACTCAGGTTGGGAGAGACATGGGGGCACAAGGAATAACTTGCCAAAGTCAACAAGTGAAGAAGGAAGCTGGCATTTTTGTAAAGAAATTAAAGACAGCGAAGCCTCCATACAAGTTTTAGACTGAACTTTGAGTATGTATCTATGAAAAGAGAAGGGATACTATACCCATGATAATAAGGGACCTGAGAGTATACCACAGATTCAACCTGGAATAGGATGAGAAAGAACCTAATTAAATAGGCTCTGGGGTAGGGGGTCGGAGTAAGGGGATTAGCAGGATTGAGACAAGATATGGAGATAGGGCGCTAGAATGAATCCCAGCAGTTTGGCTAAGGAAGTTTCATGAGAACACTTGGAAATTTATGTCAGAATTACAGTGACTAAGTTTTATAATCACACACAGTCACTGCTCATTATTCACAGTAGTTACGGCCTGCAAAGTCATCACAAACAATCAATAAACACAAACCATTACACTCAGGGGAATTTGGGGGTAAGTTCCTGTAAGCTTCTAGTCACAACTGATTAGCACATGACCTTGTTTTCTGTGTGTTTGTGTTTAAAGACCTCTTATTTAATATTGTTGATTCATTCATACTTATCTCACATCAAACAGCTCTATAACCCATGTCAGAATGGAACACATCTAACATATAAATTTTTTTCCATAAGGCACATCACAGCCTTCTTGCATTTAAGCACACTAAATACTTCAGCACTATGCTCATGGGATATTTTAAACAGTGAAATAAACAACAAAAATCACAAAAATGCAACCCCTGCCAAAAAAACCCCAAAACTGAACCATATAGACCACAAAAGGGACACTTGGTTACAGTATGAGAACGGAAACAAGAAGACACTTTTTCCTTCTTTGGTCTCAGCTGGAACATGTTAGATAACTCAGACTTTTCTAAGTAAGCCTTGTGCATATCAACAAAGACTGTGAAAGTGTCATGATTGTAGATTTGGGGTTATAAATAAATTTTAGCAAATACATAAATTTATAAATATATAACCATAAATAATGAGGATTTACTGTATATGCATAGCTTAGTCAGTGTGTGTGTGTGTGTGTGTGTGTATGCATATATGTATACATATATATAGTAAATGTATAGTATCTAGTTCTTAGTCTAGAATGTAGTCTTCATTAAGCCCATTCAGGTATCATATATAGATTCCAGACCTGGGTAAATTCATCCTGACTGTTCATATCAAGCCTTAGTTGCCCAGAGTGGCCAAGATTAGGTAAACAGAATATGTTCACTAAGGCTTACTTGGGCCTGGGTTCATTGACAACATACTCATGTACATTCATCAATGGGACCTTAAGACCAAATAGATGTGAGTCAGTGTAGTCAGACACGTGGCAAATTCATCTCCATGTGGATTGATGCAGCCTCAGGTGAAAGTGGTAATCTAGGAGTTGGAATTGTCTGAACTAATTTTTTAGTATTGCTTCAAAGGCCCCCTTAAACAATCTTCCAGTACTGAGGCAGTATTAGCTGCAGAATCACCTGCTACCTGGGAAGCAGCATAGAAGGACTCATCGCTGCTTTTGGTTTCCATTATCAAATTGCTTCGGCTAAGGGCTGTTGCCTCCCACTAGTTGCATCCATAGCTCTTTGGCTGTGTCTCAATGTTGCACTACCCAGGGCCCTGAAAAGCCAAAGCCAAATGGTATTCTAAGCAGAAGTAGGAAACTTCTTTTTTTATTATTATTATTTTTTTTTTAATTTATTTTTAGGAGAGAGAGAGACAGCGTGAGCAGGGGAGGGTCAGAGAGAGAGGGAGTCACAGACTGAAACAGGCTCCATGCTCTGAGCTGGCAGTCAGCACAGAGCCCGACGCGGGGCTCGAACCCTCGAACCGCGAGACCATGACCTAAGCTAAAGTCGGACGCTCAACCGACTAAGCCACCCAGGCGCCCCAGAAGTAGGAAACTTCTTTGTGTTAGTTTCTCAAGGTTGTCATAACAAATTATCACAAACCTAGTGGCTTAAAACAACAGAAATTTCTTCTCTCACAGTTCTGGAGGCCAGAAGTCTGAAATCCTGCAAGATTGTACTTCTTCCAGGAGCTCTAGGGGAGACTCTTCTTTGTTTCTTCCAGCTTTCTGGTGGCTACAAGCATTCTTGGACTTCTGCCTCATCATTCCAATATTGCCTCCATTTTAATATCACTGTCTCCTCTGTGTGCCTCATCTCTGTGTGTCTCTGATAAAGACAATTTTCATTGGATTTAAAACCCACTCAGATAATTCAGAATGGAGATTCTTTACTTTTGCAAAAGACCCCTTTTCACATTCATAGTTCCCACAGATTGACATGGAACACACACGTGTGTGTGTGTGTGTGTGTGTGTGTGTGTGTGTGTGTGTGTGTGTGTGCCTGTAGGGGGCACTATTTAGCCCTCTGTACTCTTCCTTTCACATATTCTTTTTTTTTCCCACTTGGGCACTAAAGTAGTCCCCTGGCCTTAGAGTAAAATGGAAATACAAAAACCCACAAACCCTCTTAGTTTTAGCCCAAAAGACTTTATTTCCCAGTTCCCAGATGAGTTCCACGCTAGGCTGAAGGATCAGTCCCTGATATCTGTCCCTCACACCTCTTCCACTCAGACCTTCACGGAGTTAGCTAAGGCATTAATTCTGGTGTCTCTCCACTGTCAGCCATATCCCTAGGCGTAACAGTTTTCCCAGAATGAACACACCTGAGGCAAAGCCAGAATCTCCTCTCCATTCCCCACCATCCCCAACCATAGATGCATCCCTAAACCAAAACCTAGGTGACTATTTCTGTCTAAAATTAAACCATACCAATAGGCATTGATAGAATGACTACTCAATAAATGTCGATTGAAGAAGTGAATGAACTGTAACTATAAACTGTAAAATGTTTTTTATAATCAAATCTTTTATAACTCCCCCTTACTGAACTATAGCCTACTGAAATTATTGAGCACATGAAATATTTCTGAATTGAAATGAACCAAATCTGAAAACAAAACTGAGATAGACAAATAATATAAAATGAAATGAACCTATTGTAATGGTTAATTTTCTGTGTCAACTTGGCTAGGCAGGCCATGGTACTCAGATACTTGGTTAAACATTATACTGGATGTTTCTATAGGTTGTTTTTGGATGAGATTTGCAGTAAATAGATGGACTTAGAGTAAAGCAGATTACTCTCCGTAATGTTAGTGGGTCTCTGAAGGCAGGAAGAAAGCAAAAACCTGCCCTCCCCCACGTAAAGGGGAATTTTGGCAGCAGACTGCCTTAGGATTTCATATGCAGTATCAGTTCTTCCTGGTTTGCCTGGACTGCCTTTGGACTAAAACTGCAACTCTTCTCTGAGACTCCAGCCTATTGGTCTCCCCAATCAGATTTTGGACTTGCCAAGACTCTGCAATTGCATGAGACAATTCCTTAAAATAAATTACACACACACACACACACACACACACACACACACACACACACTATTGGTTCTGTTTCTCTGCAGAACTCTGACTGATGCATCCATGCTATACCAAAGGCCAAAAACCAAACCATGGCAATAACACTGATTTTTAAAAATGTTTTATTTATTTATTTTGAGAGGGAGAGCATGCAAGCAGAGGAAGAACAGAGAGATGAAGAGAGAAAATCCCAAGCAGGTTCTGCACCACCAATATAGAACCCAGCATGGGGCTTGATCCCACAGACCACAAGATCATGACTTGAGCTGAAATCAAGAGGCAGACACTCAACCGACTGAACCACTCAGGTTCCCCAACACTGATCTTTTTAGCCTGACTAGATTAGATATTGCTTTACTCACTATTGAGTTAAAAGGGTTAGCATTCCTAAGTGATGGCTAGGATATAGAGAAAAAGGAAGAGATGCAAGAGGTTTCACTGTTGGTTGGAATGTAAACTGTTGCAGCCACTGTGGAAGACAATATGGAGGTTCCTCAAAAAGTTAAAAACAGAACTACTTTATGATTTAGTAATCACACCACTGGGTATTTATCCCACAAAATACAAAAACACTGAGGTGCCTGAGTGGCTCAGTGGATTGAGTACCTAACTCTCTATTTTGGCTCAGGTCATGATCCCAGGGTCATGGGATCAAGCCCCGTATTGGGCTCCATGCTCAGATTCTCTCTCTCTCCCTCATCCTCTCTCCCCTCACTCATGCACTCTCTTTCTCACCCTGATGTTTATGGCAGCAATATTTACAAAACCCAAATTTTGGAAGTCACCAAAAGTCCATTGACACATGAATGGATAAAGGATGTGGTACATATATACAATGGAATATTATTTAGCCATAAAAAATAATGAAATCTTGTCATTTGCAATAACATGGATGGAACCAGATAGTATAATGCTAAGTGGAATAATTCAGTCAGAGAAAGATAAATACCATATGATTTTACTCCTTTGTGGAATTTAAGAAACAAAACAAATGAATAAGGAGAAAAAAAAAAAAGAGAGGCAAGCCAAGAAACAAACTATAGAGAACAAATCAGTGGTTACCAGAAGGGAGGAGGGTAAGGAGATGGGTGAAATAGGAGATGGGTATTAAGGCGTGCATTTGTCAGCATGAGCATTGTGTGGAATTATTAAATCACTATTGTACACCTGAAACTAATATAACACTGTAGGTTAACTATAGTGGAATTTAAAAAATAAAACAAATTTAAATAAATTTAATTATTTTTTTTAAAAAAGAAGGTGCTAGTGACAAGGGAAAAAAGTCTTAGTATTTCTAAAAGTCATGTTGTGAAGTTTATTTTTTATATTCCACAATCTTGAAAAACAAACTCAGTTCATTTAACCACATACTTTATTTTTATATTTAGTTGGTTGATATAAAGTTTTCTCGTGTCTGTGATTGGCATCACTATGAAGTTTTATAAGAAGGAAGAGGAGATCCCACTTCAGATTTGCTCTCAATCAGTGGTTCTCAAAGTATGGTCTCCAAGCAGCAACATAAGCGTCACCAGGAACATGTTAGAAATTCATGTTTTCAGGTCCAACCAAGATCTATTGAATCAGAAATTCTCAAGGAGTGACTTTTAACAAGCTCCCCCAGGTGATTTTGATGCAAGCTAACTTTTGAGAATAAATTTCCTCAACAATGAAGGTCAAAGTACACTGCCAATTACCTATTTTGACTGGTAGGGTCCTAAATAGAATCCTTCCAGATTAGCTATTGGAAAAAATAATTTTGTGTAACCACAATTGCAGATAGATTTAGAAAACAGTTCCAACCTGACTTTTGTTTCACCTATGAAATTAGCAGAAGTGTTAAAAACAAATTTTTATCAGTGCATGACACTTACCCTTCACTTTAATTAGACTCATTCCTGCTTCATTCCTGTTTCTGTGGCTTCCTGCATTCATTATCCTGTCACCTAAATTACCTTAACCTCTCTCCAATTCATTGATTAATCATTCGAGGCCCAGCTAAGGTCCCATCTTTCTCATCATGTCTGCTACACTGCTCTCTCTCTTTACCAAATACTTAGTTGGATTATTGCATTTTTTTCATTTGTAACTCATTTCTCAGTGTAACTTAGCATTGCATTGTATTTATATTTATCTCTTCTCCCTTTCCTGGGCTCCACAAAGGATTAAAAACCTCTGAAGGGAAGCATGTACAACTTTAGGTAGTTAAATGTGCCTATCTTGGTCAGCTCAGGTTGCTAAAATTAGACACTACAAAGTGGGTGGCTTATCAACAACAGAAATTTATTTCTCACAGTTCCGGAGCCTGGAAGTCCAAGATCATGGTGCCAGTAGTTCTGAGCTTTGCCATTAGCTAACTGCATGATTCTGGGAGAATCACACCTGTGGGTTTCAGTTTTCTCCATAGAACAAATAGATCATCTAGCTACCTTTAAGACCCTTCTAGTTTAAATGTTCTATTATTTGTGATTTTACTGTGATCTTATGCCTGTTTGGTACCAGTTTCTAAGCATCAATGTCTTTGCCTCAAAGTACTATGTCCACCTGACTTGCTCAAAACTGTAGCTAATTTCTTATTATTTTCTGCATTCTGGAATTTCTTGTAAGTTCCAATATCAGTCTTTTTAGGTTGGTTTATAAAGCATGCAACTTATTTCTAGTTTACTCTGCTTCAACTGCTGTATCTCATAATCAACCCTACTTATCCAAACTGTAAGATCAAATTTCTAAACCATAAACAAAGCAATTTTCATAATTAGTACAGTCTATTCATGGGTGGACTCACTAAAATTTGGGGGTTGGAACTATTGAAGCCCAAGTTACTCAGACCTGGAGGTCTCCAAGGTCACCTGGCCCAGAATAGTTGGTATTTTTAGAAACTGGTATAGAGTTTCTATTGAGAAATATGAGTGTGATAAAATTACTTACAGCAGTATTTCTTGGTTGAACTGAATAATCTTGAAGCTTGTTTTGTGTTGTGATAACAAGGTGAACAAAGTATATAAGAATATGGGGTTTAATGCATTCAGATCTTTTTTTCTCGCAAGCGTCTAATTGAAGCTGATCCTAAATACCAAAAGAGTGCACATTTTTCTTAGGGGATTTTATAATATCTTTGGCAACTTGAGGGTTGCAGCATCAGCAGTACAGGTTTCTCAATCTAGGGTCTCAGGAGGACTCTGTACGTAATGGTATTGTAGGCGGCCATGTCAGTAGTGAGGAGAGAAGGAAGACCTTGCTGCTCTCAGGGCTAGGGAAGGAACATAGAGATATGAGGTCATGATAATCTAAAAGGCCATATTTAGATGTTCTTAGGTTAATATGCCATACATTCTCATAGAAAATATCAGAGAACTTTAATAAGAATTCCTGGTTTGGTGGGGCTATTCTTGTTGTTCTTCTTTTCTGTGTTAGGCCATTTTTTCAGGATCCAAGTTTCCCATTAACAATCTATCGAGGACCTATCATAGTCTACACCTGTGATTTCTAAAACAATAACAGCAAGAGACTATTTACATTTAAATTAATAAAATGAAAAATGAAAAATTCAATTCCTCTGTCACACTAGCCACAGTGCAAATACTCAGTAGCCACATATGACTAGTAGCAACTATATAAGACAGGTCAAAATAAGGAATTTCCATTATTGCAGAAAGTTCTATTCAACTATGATACAGGCACTCTCTATATGTCTTATTCTCATATCTCTAAATGGGTATTATTCCTGATCCTCACACATCTCTATAGTATATATTATTACCTCATTTTTGCTGCTAAGGAAACCAAATCTCAGAGGGGTTCAGTGATTTGGCCAAGTTCATGTACAAAGTGGCAGAGGTAGGGTACAATTGTAATTTGGCCTGGTTCCTAAGCCCCTATTTCCCTCTTTGTACCATGATTCTTAATTAAAGTTTCTCATCCTGAAACCTTCTTTTCAAAAAGTCTTTCAAAAGAATATTCACCAAAGAATAGAATTATTATTGAGCTATTGAGAATTTAAGTAGACTATATGATAAACTACCAAGGTGAATGGTTATTTAAGTTGTTAGAAAAATAGGAGCTCCAGTATGGTTATGTGTAAAAATACTCTATCATATTTAGGTGTAAGTAAGGCAAACCAGATTTGGAAGCTGTTAGACTATATTCAATAGCTCATCATCCAAGAAACGGATATAGACATCCTTGAAGAAATCATTCCAAAGTACTCCTAAAGTCAAGAAGCATCAACCTGTCATTAGATACCACTTATAAGCAGTGAAAAATAAGCAGAAAATGTGACTCTCTTAGAGAAATTTATGTTTGTTAAGGCAGGATGATTGTGTATCTAGTTCCAGAATACACCTTAAGAAAGTCTTAAAATAGCTGTATAGAAAGATTCCAGGGGCGCCTGGGTGGTTCAGTCAGTTAAGCATCCAACTTCAGCTCACGTCATGATCTCATGGGACTCATGGATTTGAGCCCCATGTTGGGCTCTATGCTGACAGCTCAGAGCCTGGAGCCTGCTTCAGATTCTATGTCTCCCGCTCTCTCTGTCCCTCCCCCATTCACACTCTCTGTCTCCTTCAAAAATAAACATTAAAAAAAGAGAAAGATTCCAGACATGGGGAACAAAATGTATTAATGTAATAGATACCCTCTAGGAGAAAGGAGAAAATATGAGAGTTTTTACCAATAATCCTGCCAATAATAAAAGCAGATTATTACTAGAGTAACTTGTCACTATGTTTCTCAAACACAGGGCCAGATTTTGTTGTTAATCTCCTACAGCACATTGCATATTACTGGCATACAGCTGTTGCTCAAGAGTTATTTCTTGAAATGAACCAATATAAGAATTTCTGACCCCACAAATCCTAATGAAATAATTAGAATAATAGAATAGATAAAAGCATGTGGCATTTTGGTCAATATTTGGATTAGAGCAGCTTTGATCATCTACACACATTTGTCTTTGACACTGTGTTCAGTTTATGTGGCTGACAATTATTATAGTTTACCCTCACAAACTCCCTGTGAGAAGACAAGTTTATATCTCTCAAATTTGCAGACTCTTAACTGAGCAGAGCTTAGTTCCAAGGGAGTATGTGTGCCCTACATACTCATGATGCTCATATGATGATCTGAGTACAGACCGTGAGTCCTTGAGGCTTGGGTGTCTGCCCTGGAAAGCAAACTGGACAGAGATGACACCAGCTGACCTCAAACACAAGAGGACAATGTGTTAATGACACATGGAATAGGAATCAAGTCAGAGGGCAGTAGATGGAATGGAATGGCCAGAAGGAAACACTCTGTCTTGCCAACATTTTTCTACCGCTAGGCAAGCAGTCATCTTCAAAGCTACTTCAAATCAAGGTTACAGTGATAGGAGGTAGATCCTGCCTTACTTCTTTATTCTATGTATACTCATACCTTATATTAATAGAATATTATCAGCCCAGGTGTTAGGTTCTGTGATTCACAAGAGAACAAAACAGTGGTACATGTTGGGTAGTTAACTCCCCAATAGTACAAATTCCAGAGCTGAGAGTTCCTGCTCTGAATGTAGGCAGAAAAGTTTTAGTAAACTTTTTCAAAAAAGCCTGCCTTGAGACATGAAAAACCTAACTGTATATTCTCCAAGCCAGGAAATAAGGCCTGGGAATTGATCAAGGAGTGACTTACTGGTTTCCTATACTTTGGGTTAGATAGGGCATTGATTTAAAAAAAGGGTGGGGGGGGGCACCTGAGTGACTCAGTCAGTTAGGCGTCTGACTTCATCTCAGGTCATGATCTTGGGGTCCATGGATTCAAGCCCTGCATCAGGTTCTTTGCTGATATGATAGCTCAGAGCCTGGAGTCTGTTTCAGATTCCGTGTCTCCCTCTTTCTCTGCCCCTCCCCAGCTCATGCTCTGTCTCTCTCTGTCTCAAAAATAAACATTTAAAAAAATTTTTAAAAAGGATCAATACTAGCACAGAGAATATTATAGGGATGGGAAGAAAGGAAAGCACTCTTTAGCAACACTTAGTCCCTAGTAGTTTTTAAACTCCTCCATTGAGCACTTTTGTGCCAGGTCAATGCATTTAGAAAGCTGTCTAGTCATGTTGGGAATGGTGCTTCAATTCATTTATTTAACAGGTATTGAGCCCTAATTCAAAAGTGTTTGGTCATGACAGACCTCTATGATCACATGAGAGAGAGCCTAAACTAAAATGGGGGTGGGATATGGAGATCTTTCCTCAAGGGAAAGATTTCTGAGATAACGATATTCACAAGGGCAGTAAGTAATTAAAAACAAAGCAAAACAACCTAGAGGAAGGTTTTTCTTTGTCATGGGAGAAGTATATACAAATGCCTATAGGTGTATATAAGAGCATGAATATTCAGGGAAGAGATTCACAGTGATTAGAGCACAAAACATAAAGTGGGAGCAGTGTGAATGATGATGGAGAAGGGGAAAGGTGAGATCAAACCCTGTTAACCACAAAGGCCTGGTAGCTCACATCAGCTGAGCATTGGTATGAATCAAACACTTTGCTTTATGTGTATAATTTTATTTATTACTCACAATAGCCCTAGGAAGTAGTTATAATTATTTCCCCCAATTTTAAAGATGAGGAAAGTGGAGCTTAGTGAATTTATATGACTTGTCTGTGACCATTGTTCTGTAGTTAATTAATGAGAGCATCAAAATTTGAACCCAGGCAGTCTGTCATCAGAATAATTTCAGGATTAAGTGACAAGATTAAATGACATAAGTCTGAGTTCTAGAATTGTTGACCAAAACTAGATGTTACCATGACCACTGAGCCACTGTGCTTTATAATTTGGTTAAAAGGATTACTAATTAATATTAGAATTTTTTTAAAAATGTTTTATTTATTTTTAGGAGAGAGAGAGAGAGAGAGAGACAGCGTGAGCAGGGGAGGGTCAGAGAGAGAGGGAGTCACAGACTGAAACAGGCTCCAGGCTCTGAGCTGGCAGTCAGCACAGAGCCCGACGCGGGGCTCGAACCCACGAACCGCGAGATCATGACCTAAGCGAAAGTCGGACGCTTAACCGACTAAGCCACCCAGGCGCCCCGTAATTAATATTAGAATTTAATGATATAACATTCATTTATTCCTTCAGTGATGAATCACCATATATTTATGGAGTTTCTGCTATGTGCTAACACTATTGTAGGAACTAGAAATAAACCAGCAAATGAAACATAGAAAAATGTTTTGCTTTCACAAAATCTGCATATCTAATGAGGAGAGTTGGGCAGTTAACAAAAATTACAAAAATATAATAAATAGAATTGGGATTTCTTTCAATACACAGAATTCTTTAATGTTAATATAGTTAAATATATTTTTATATGATCAATTCTTTATATATATCATTTAAAAATGTTTTTCTACTTTAAAATTTAAAAGATATCCATATATATTTTCTACTATAGTCTTCCGCCAACATTTTATTTTTAACTACTTCAAAACCACATAATATCATAAGAGAGTACAAGGAACGTCCATATACTCTTTACCTAGATTCAGCTCTATTTATGAATTGTTAATATTTTACCATACATAAGAATTACTCCTAGTATCACTGCTATTATTATTATTTTACTGAACCACTTGGAAATAAGTTGCAGACATTAAACACTTTACTCTTGAATAGTTCAGCATATGTTTCCTACATTCTCCTGCATAACCACAATACAACTACAATACTCAAGAAATGTAACACTATTTTATTATCCAATATGTATTTTATATTCTAATTTCTCCAGCTGTATCAAGAACATCATATATATATATATATAGCACCCAAGGGCAATAAGCTATTTCTACTATAGCCATGCACTAGGTTATTATTTCCTTTAGTGAAGACTCAGTACATGAACAAGTGAATTCATCTCATTAACCTAACCTTTTCCTTGAGTTCTCTTTTATAAAACTTATTCAAATGTTTCCTTCTCCAGGTAGAGGTCTTCAGAATTTATATATGTGTAATATACCATTATAAATATAATTATACATATTGTATATTATATATATTTTTATTTTGCTGTATTTTGATGTAGAGTCTAATCAAGGATCACATGTTCATATTTATTTGTCATGGTACTTTAGGCTTTTTAAATCTAATACCACAGCATCTTTTAACTTTTTTTTTCTTAAATAGTTTATTGTCAAGTTGGTTTGCATATAACACCCAGTGCTCATCCCAACAAGTCTCCTCCATGCCCATCACCTCCTTCCCCTCTCCCTCACCTCCATCAGCCCCCAGCTTGTTCTCAGCATTCAAGGGTCTCTCATGGTTTGCCTCCCTCCCTCTCCCCAACTATTTTTCCTCTTCTTCTCCCCCATGGTCTTCCATTAAGTTTCTCCTAATCCATCTATATGTGCAAACATGGTATCTGTCCTTCTCTGCCTGACTTACTTTGCTCAGCATAACACCCTCAAGTTCCATCCATGTTGCTACACATGGCCAGATTTCATTCTTTCTCATTGCCACGTAGTATTCCATCATATAGATAAACCACATCTTCTTGATCCATTCATCCGTTGATGGACATTTAGGCTCTTTCCATGTTTTAGCCAAAGCTAAAGAGAGTGCTTGTTGAGAGTGCTGCCATGAACATTGGGGTACATGTGCCCCTATGCATCAGCACTCCTGTATCCCTTGGGTAAATTCCTAGCAATGCTATTGCTGGGTCATCGCGGAGTTTTATTATTAATTTTTTGAGGAACCTCCACACTGTGTTCCAGAGGGGCTGCACCAGTTTACATTCCCACACTGTAGTAGGGTGCCCATTTCTCCACATCCTCGCCAGCATCTATAGTCTCCTGATTTGTTCATTTTAAGATGCTCCAAATCTTAAAGCCCCCCATATGAAAGAAAATTGTTAGAGAATTACTTAAATTTGACAAAAATTTTAGAAATTTACATTACATTGTCAACAAAAATTGTGAAGCTGAATGAAACCTTTGTAATAATTATGAAGAACAAGATCGTTCACACAAAAGAAATAATGTGTGCATAACCTTTTATATTCTGTTTCTATTCTCTACTATAAAATTATTGTATAAAAGTAAATCAGAATATGGGGTCCAAAACATGTTTAAAAATTAGAAAAAAGATATTATACAATGTTATCTGTTAGCTGATAAAATCATGTTATCTTTGGATTTTGTAATATTTTTTAAAAATTTGTAAATTATTATGTTTTTAAAATTTTAATATACTTTCTTTCTGCACTAATTTTATATTTGGAGTTAATATTATTTCTTAAAAGATCTCTCTTCTCTCAATCTTATAAGCTCAGGCCTTCAAAACTGGATCTGTGTGGAAATGTACAGTCTCACAAATATGTCTTCTGATTGCCTTTGAGAGTGCTTCCTTATTCAAAGAATGTTAAATATAAGAGTGATACCTTAGCTCTTAATAGATTAATAGGTATTAAGCACCAGAGTTACTAATTCTAAGACACTAGGGCACAGTACACTGAATTTAGTGGAGTGGGAGACATAAGATGGAATCAGATGTATCAGTTTGTGGTGCTTCCTACATACCGATGGCTTCATGCACATCAAAGACTGTTTATGTCTACTTTAAACAATATTAATTTTAAATTCATTAATGTAAACATTTAAAAATCCTAGTTCTTTTTAAGCCTAGTTGTACATAAGCTTTATGTTCATTCTCATTATCGATTTTTAAATACAGTGAATTTTAGGGTGTTTGTGTGGCTCAGTTGGTTAAACAATTCATTCAGGTCATGATCTCACAGTTAGTGGAATTGAGTCCTGCATCAGGCTCTGAGCTGCCTGCTTGCGATTTTCTCTCTCTGCCCCTCCCCGATTTGGGTTCTTTCTCTCTCCCTCTCTCACTCTCTCTCTCAAAGTAAGTAAATAAAACTTTTTTAAAAAACAGTGAATTTTAATGATAATTTTAAGAAAGATTTTGATTGTCATTTATCAAATGTTTATACCGAACATTACATCCTAAATAATCAACCTATATACAAATTAATTATATTTTTAAAAACATTTTAAACTACTTTTATAAGTCTAAATATATTTGATTTTTTTGAAGGACTAAACCTAAACCTAAAAAGCAAAATCTTTTGTACCTAGCCGCTCCTAAATCTAAATAAATTAACATTTAAAATATTGTGAATCCCAAACTTCCTTAAACATTCCACTATTGTTTACAAACTTGATTTCTTATCCTTTTCACCTAAAAAGACAAACATAAATTATTAAAAATACATTATTGGAATCACAAAGCTAATATTTCAGATATACATGAATATACAAATTCTCTTAAACGTAACACTAAATGTATAAATGATTCCTAAATTTATCCCTAAAGTATCACAGAATATTTTATTAAGTATCTCTCTATACACAATTCTAAGCCTTTCCAGGGATAAGTTTGATGATCCAAGGCAAATTGGGGTTGCCAGCTCTAAGCATAGATTTTGAGCCAGGATAAGAAACCTTGTGTGGTAATCATTCTTCAAAGATGGCTCTCTCTATAAATCATGGCTCCTGCAATCCACACCCCTGTATAATTCCTCCCTTCAGAATCTGACTTTCTTGTAACTACTAGAATGTGACAGAAATGAAGTCTTTTTGCACCCCTCAATCTCTTTGAATGTTCGCTTTGAAGGAAGCCAGATGTCACGTAAGATCTGACAAACAGTTTCTTTTGCCTCAGAAAAGCCCAAACTACCTACAAGCAGAGGCCAGCTTGTCCTCTCTCAGCCCAAAACAATTTACATCATCCCAACTGGGGTCCTAGATATTGTGCTTCTGAATCAAATCATCCCTGGGAAATCCATCTGAATTCCTGACCTATATATAAATTTGTGAAATATAAAAATAGGGGGTTTTTTAGCCACAAAGTTTTAGGGTAGTCTGTTATATGATAATAGATAACTAGAACACCTACAAGGAGATTAAGTCATCAAATGACCTGCTGAACCCCTTTTTATGGTTTTTATATGGTAGGATTCCAAGCCGATCTCTTTTATAGTTAGGATTTCATCCTCCTATTTATTTATTCCACTATCCTATTTATACTATTATTACCTAAATCTTCAAAGTTGATTTGAGTCAGTCAGCAACCAACCTGAATTTCACAGCAATTTCCTTCATCACTTGGTAGGATGTTACTTTTGTTAATTAATTTATTTTCTTTTTGTCTGAACTAAAAATTTCACAAAATTAAATGACATTTCACTGGATTCTTTATCCCTTTGTTAGGCTTCAAGACCACAGAATGAACATCTGCTAATGAAAAGAAGACTTGTGCCTCTGACAGTGTGTAGAATCCCCTAAACCAGCATTTCAGGGCACTTCTTCTCTGAAATAGCATTTACCTCAGCTCTGATCCATTGCTGCCATGAGACCAGGCAGCCAGAGGACTACTTTGCTCATAAAACACTAGAGCTATAGTGCTTAGGGACTTGAAAAGCTTGTTAAGGTTTGAGACTATAGAATAGATTACTGGCTTCAAAATATGCTGATGGAGAAATATTTAATTAAATGCCCACAAATACCTTCTTCCAAAAGAATTCCAAGGATGGGAATGCTCTCTCTCAGTATGCCCCCAAGATCCCTACAGACCTCTATGCATTCCAGGACCAGCTCCTCCTCCCCAGGAGCATATGCCACAGCTCCATTCCAGAGAAAGTTGTGCGTTTCTCAAACCTCAGAGTTTAAGGTCCAAACACTGTTTGCATAAAACCTGTGACACTCAGTTCTTCTCACTCCCCAGTCCATGGTCTAGAAAGGTTTTTCTCTTGTGAGAACTCAGTGCCATACTCAACCCCTCTCTCTTTCTCTCTTTTTTCTCTCCACAGAAAGAGTTCCATCCTTTCATGGCACTATAGTTTTTCTCACCCAATTCAAGTCCATGCACCTCCCACCAGCCACACTGTCTCCCTCCAACCTTGGATATCCTTCTGCTGCTCTGCAAGTTGATATCCTGGTGTTTCAAGTAATCCGACCTCGATACAGCTGTGTTGTGGGGTGAGGAAGGCCCAGGGTCCCCGTACTTCTCTGCCATCTTAACTCATTTAATCTTTTTTAAAGGCCTAATTTTGAGTTAATTTATTAGTTATATTAATTTTTTGTTTTCCCACTCATTTGTTACTTTTGTGGTTTTATTATTTCTATGTCCCTTAGGTTTATTTTATTATTTTTTCTTAACATTTTTTTTAAATGTTTTATTTATTTCTAGGAGAGAGAGAGAGACAGCGTGAGCAGGGGAGGGTCAGAGAGAGAGGGAGTCACAGACTGAAACAGGCTCCAGGCTCTGAGCTGGCAGTCAGCACAGAGCCCGACGCGGGGCTCGAACCCACGAACCGCGAGATCATGACCTAAGCGAAAGTCGGACGCTTAACCGACTAAGCCACCCAGGCGCCCCTTTTTAGCTGAATTCTATAAGTACTGATATGTAATGTTTTTATGATTGTTATATTCTAGGATTTTGTTATTTGCATTTTATTTTTCTCCTAAACCAAAGAGTTCTGTGAGAAAGTTTTTGTTTTCACCTCCTTATGGTCAGTTTTGTTTCTTTCTTTCTTTTTAGTTATGTTATTCATTATTGACTTTATTGTACTATAACCATGGCTGTTTGTACCATGTCTACTTTTTGGAATTTATTAAGATTTGATTAGTGGCCTAGTATTTATGGTCAGTTATTTTTATAATGTTTCACTTGACAAGAAGATGCTTTCCCAATTTTAAGGAGAAATTACAGAGAAAACAATAAGAATGGCCTCATCTCATTTAGATATTTTATGTCATTACCTAATTTTTGATCATTTGATTATTTATAGGTTGAGAAAATGATTTAAAATCTTCTATAGTCTAATTTTTAATTTCCTATGGAGCTTGCTGTGTGAATAGTATATTCTATGAATAGAATACAGAATAGAAATTCTATATTATTTGATATATTAGCAACTATTAGATTTTTATTTTAGATTATTCATCTTATTATGAAAATATATCTGTCTCAGTGTTTTGGCTCTGAAAATAATTTGGTCTGCTATTAACCTTATAACTCCTGCTTTTTGTTTTTAATTGCATAGTATACTTTTGCCAACTCTTTTATCTTCAACATTTTTGAATTCTTTTGTGGTAAATATTTCTCAGGCACGCTGTACAAAGTTTAATTTTTTCCTTGTGATCATAGCTGACTCATTTGCTTTTAATAGGTGAGTTTGGGGGCACCTGGGTGGCTTAGTCGGTTAGGCGTCCGACTTTCGCTTGGGTCATGATCTCGGGGTTTGTGGGTTCGAGCCCCGCGTCGGGCTCTGTGCTGACTGCCAGCTCGGAGCCTGGAGCCTGTTTCAGTCTGTGACTCCCTCTCTCTCTGACCCTCCCCTGCTCATGCTGTCTCTATCTCTCTCCTAGAAATAAATAAAACATTAAAAAAAAATTAAAAAAAAATAGGTGAGTTTGTATCAAACATTTGCCTTTACTAAAGTTACAACATGGAAGATAAATTTCTAGTTGGTTTAAAAAATGTTTCTGTAAAAATATTCAAACTTTTACACTATAAAAGGTATGACAAACCAGTTTTAAAATTTTACCCAAGAATACTGAAGAACAATTTTGACATATTTGAATACAAGAGTTCTGAGGTATATTCCTGTTCAGTTTTCTCATGTTTAAAACAAAGCTAAATATATAAAATATATCATAAATTAACTGAGATGTGAAAATATCTGACATTGATATATTTGTCAACATTTATATATATAAATATATATATTTTAGATTTTATTTTTAATCAATTTTAAATCCCCCAATATCTTTACAAAATCAAAATGTAGCATTTGGCTTAAAAATCAAATGGAACAGAGGACTTATAATGAAAAATGGCAATACTCTGCCCCGGAGGCAACCGCTTTGAATCATTTTTATTTTTAGTTCCTTTTTTAAAAATTTTTTTAATGTTTCTATTTATTTTGAGAGAGAGAGAGAGAGAGAGAGCATGAGTAGGGGAGGGTCAGAGAGGGAGATACAGAATCTAAAGCAGGCTCCAGGCTCTGAGCTAGCTATCAGCACAGAGCCCAACGCGTGGCTCAAACCCACAAACCGTGAGGTCATGACCTGAGCTGAAGTTGGCTGCTCAACCAACTAAGCCACCCAGGTGCCCCTTTTAGTTCCTTTTTAAAAAATAACTGTATCTTCAAATTTCTATACAATACCTTTACTCAGCTATTTCTTTGTTTATAAGTTATAGACATTATCAATTGAATTTTTATTTTGGCAGATGAAGGTTTTGTTCATTTATACACACTTCTTTAGCCCCCTCTATACTCCCAGGATCATTGTTCCATTTTATTTAGTCTTTTTACTGATTACCTTTGTTAATCTTATTGTTATTGTTTGTATTAGTTGTTTATTGCTGTGCAACAAATTACACTAAAACTTAGTGACAAAATAGCAATAAACATTTATTGTCTCACACAGTTTGTGTGGGTCAGGACTTGGTGAGCAAATTATCTGGGTGGTTTTGGTTCATGTGATTGTAGTCAAGATGTCAACTGAAACTACAGTTATCTGAAGACTTGACCAGAGCTTTGAGAATCTGCTTCCAAAATAGCTCATTCACATGAATGGTGAGTTGATGCTGTTTGCAGGAGACCTTTTTTCTTTGCCATGTGGACTTCTTCATAAGGCTATGTAATTGTCTTAACTACAAGACATTAGGTTCTCCCAGAGTAAGTGATCCAAGAAAAGACCAAGTGGATTCCTCTTTATGTTTTATGGCCGGCCCTTGGAAGTCATACAGCATCATTTCTGCAAATCTTGATTATACAGGCCAGCCTTTTTAATATGGAAGAGGACTATACAAGGTCAAGAATAACAAAAATGGGATCACTTTGGAAGGTGCCTCCAATAGTCTTCTCTCCAGTCTCCCAAGATTCACATCTCTTATATGGAAAAAGAAAAACAAAATACCCCTTATCCCTTTAGAGTACCTACTGGAAGTTCAGAATCTTGCCATTTAAATTAGGTGTAGGTGTAGATGAGGGTACTTGAGTGTAGGTCCCAGAGCCAATTCCTGTTAATCTGAAGACCTGGAAAACTAGAGACAAATTATCTACTCCACATAGCCAATGTACAATGGTGGAACAGACATAGAATAATCACAATAAACTCATTCAAAAAGGGGTGAAAGTGATCATTTGTCCAAAACATTTTGAAATCCACTTGGAATTTTCTTGCCTTAAAAGTTCCTTGATTTGGTCCTACTCTTTTTCTGGAATAATTCTCTATGATTGTGGCTCTGCTTTCTTATTTACTGTAGCCATCCTCTGGATTATCCTATATTTTCCATAAAAGATTGTCTGTGTTTCTAGCTGAATAATCTCTTTACTTACTTCCTGCCTATAAGTTGGTGATTCCAGTCCTTGTTTTCCCCATGTTTTTTTTTTTTTCCTTTCAATCCAAGCTAGCAATATTTCTTCTGGAATAATTTATTTTTGGGGATTCACTCCATTGAGCAGAAGATATGCACACATTGGGGTCTATTTGTGATAAGTTCTTCATCTTGATTTTCAGCTAACACTGTTGAGAGACAACACCCTTAAGCTTCTTAGAAAGCTCTATTGCTTGAAGTACCATCACTGATCTTTCTGGGATGTTAACTGGATTTTATAGCCAAACACTTGGATTTCTATACCTTAGAAACTGTTTTTCTGACAGTGCCCAGGATTGTAATGTTTTCCTAGAAGCCATATCTTAATTTAGCATTGTTTTTTACCTCAGGAGGTTGGAAAATTTCAAAACCTGATATCATCAAGTTTTGGCTTCTTTCTGTATAAAACTTCTTTTCCTAGCTTATCTTTTTCCTCTTATATTTCAATATAAACTGTAGGAAGAAGGAACCCCATGTCTGGAAATCTTCATTAGATCACTCAGTTCATTAGGGACATTTTTTGTTTTCCATATTAATTCAAGCAGCAATATTGTTACTTTCTGTCACTATATAACAAAGATTCCTATTTCTCAGTTTTCAGTAACATTCGTTCCCTTTAAGCTCTCACCAGCAGCCTCCTCAAAGGCTATCCAGGATCTACTAAAAGTCACTTCATGGCTCTTTAGGTTTTCACTAACATTGTTTTTAAAGTCGTTGCAACTTCTACCCACTGCTTAGTTCTGAAGCTATGCTCACTCTTTAGGTATGCATTATGTCATCTTCTAGTAATAAAGTAGGTATCAGTTATCTATTGTTACTTAAATAATTGCCTAAAACTTAGCTTAAATTAAATTTAAATCAATTATACTTCCTTCTAACCCAACAGTGATCAAAATTATGCCATCTGTTAATACCTTTTTTTATTTAAACCATAATTTTGCTGTGCAATTTTAACTTCCCTAAAGTTTGATTATCCATTTTTTTTTATCATTAGTAGAAGAAACCTATGCCTTCTAAATACCTCCTTGTCCTTACCTTTTCTCTCTATTGATTCAGTCTGATTTTTATATTGTTATGGATATACCTATTCAGTGCTTTCAGCCTCAAAGAACAAAAAACACAACTAAAACTGACCTAAATAACTGAAAATCTAAAGTAAGATGTCTTTTCAAGGATCTGTTTTTGTTTTTGTTTTCATGGATATTGAGTAGTTACTTTCACTTGGAGGTGTTTACTTCCTCATTCAGTTAAAATAGAGAGTAACTGCCAGAAGTTTTTCCAGAAGAATAAGGAATGTTTCCAAACCACCCATGCAAACTTTTCCTACTGCCTTAGTGGCCTGGATTATTGCTCTGCATGACCATTCTCGAACTTGTCACTCATGAAGAGGTTTACTCTGGTTGGCATAGGCCAATAAGGGTCTGTTCCTGATACTGGAAATACAGCCATAGTCTTCTAAATCATATTAACTAAGTGGAAGTCTAGAAAACTGAATATCAGGCTTCCCTTAGGAAAATGCAGGGAGTTGTGAATTCTGGGTAGACAATTAATGATATAAATTGTTAAATGGATGGCTTTTTATTGTCTTTGGATTCATTAGGTTTGGAATTTTTTCAGTGATGCTTTAGAGTGAGCTCTTTCCTTTATTTTACTTGGCATATAATAGGCTATTTTAATTTAAAGTCTTATGCTTCCCTTCAGCTACAAAGTTTTTTTTAGTAGTTTATTGTCAAGTTGGTTTCCATATAACACGCAGTGCTCATCCCAAAAAGTGCCCTCCTCCATGCCCATCACCCTCTTCCCCTCTCCCCTACCTCCATCAGCCCCCAGTTTGTTCTCAGCATTCTGGAGTCTCTCATGGTTTGTCTCCCTCCCTCTCCCTATTTTTCCCCTTCTTCTCCCCCATGGTCCTCCGTTAAGTTCCTCCTAATCCTCCTATACGCAAACATATGGTAGCTGTCCTTCTCTGCCTGATTTATTTTGCTCAGCATAACACCCTCGAGTGCCATCCATGTTGCTACATGTGGCCAGTTTCATTCTTTCTCATTGCCGTGTAGTATTCCATCGTATAGATAAACCACATCTTCTTGATCCATTCGTCAGTTGATGGACACTTAGGCTCTTTCCATGTTTTGGCTATTGTTGAGAGTGCTGCTATGAACATTGGGGTACATGTACCCCTATGCATGAACACTCCTGAATCTTTGACAAAGCTACAAAGTTTTTTGCATTATTTCTTTGAAAATATTTCTCCCATGATCTTTCTCTCTCTAGGCTTCACGTCAATTATCTGATTTGTCTTTGTGAAGTAAATGACTACCTCTACTGAATCCTTGTTTTTGATCTCTAGTTTCAATTTAGATATTCTTTTCATTAACTTCCTCACTGAGTTATTTACTAAAACTCTACTAACAACTATTACATAATAGGCACTGAGCTATGTGCTCAAGATGTAAATATAATTAAGATATTCGCCCTGCCTTCAAAAGGCACATAGTCTAGTGAGGAAGATATACTTTTAAATAAGGGCAATGATATATGCAGTGCTGTAGTTAAAGTATGTGAAAAATAGAGTTGAAGTATAAAGGAAGGGGTAAAGGAGCACCTGGGTGGCTCAATCAGTTAAGCATCTGACTTGATTTTGGGTCAGGTCATGATATCACAGTCATGAGATCAACCCCGCACTGGGCTCTGCAGTGTGTGTGGTACCTGCGTCAGATTCTCTCTCTCTCTCTCTCCCTCTCTCACTCATGCTCACATGCATACACACTCTCTCTCTCAAAAGAAAATTTAAAAAAATGAATTCCATTAAAAAAACAAAAGAGTGGCTGGGGCGTCTGGGTGGCTTAGTCGGTTAAGCGCCCGACTTTCGCTTAGGTCATGATCTCGCGGTTCGTGGGTTCGAGCCCCGCGTCGGGCTCTGTGCTGACTGCCAGCTCAGAGCCTGGAGACTGCTTCAGTCTGTGACTCCCTCTCTCTCTGACCCTCCCCTGCTCACGCTGTCTCTCTCTCTCTCTCTCTCTGTCTCCTAGAAATAAATAAAACATTAAAAAATAATAATAAAAATAAAAAAATAAAAGAATGGGTAGAATATTCAATGGGCAGTGAACAGAAAAGATTTTGTTAAGAAGGCAATACTTCGGCTTCATCTTGAAAGATGAGCAGGTACTTACCAGCTCAATGGTGGGTAAAGACTCAGGAATTTCCAGGCAGGAGAATCAAAGTAGCAGGATGCCTTTGGAGAAATTTGAAAGAGTTTGAGATGGCATAATTGTAGAGTTATGGTAGTATAGAATAAGGAGGGAGAATGAAGCAGTACCTAAATCACAGAAGACCTTATATAACAGAGTTTTGACTTGATCTTGTGGGCAAGGAGATTCCATTAAAGGGTTTTAATCAAGAGAGTAGCATGATCATAATTTTGTGTTAGATATATTAAACTGGTTATGGTATAGAGAATGGGTTGAAGTATTAGAGTGTGGGAAGCTAGTTACATTACTGTCGTTATATTTCCATTGTGGAATAACGATTACATGATCTTGTAGGAGATCAGAACATGCCATTCAAAAATATGCCACTGTGGCATAAGGATTATTTTGAGCTCCAGGCAATTGAGAAAATGGGCACAGGATGACCTCTCTGCCTTCTTATGATCTACCTGGAAACAAGATAATAAAGTCTCCGTGTGAAGATGTCCCCCCAACCCCTACCTGTACCAGGAAAAGAAAAACAATTTTATCACCAGAGATGAGACAGCACTGAGAGCCTACACAAACAAACCATACTACTTTTTTTTTTAAAGGTTACATTAAAGGTCTTAATTTAAATTTTGTTAATGTTTATTTTTGAGAGAGAGAAGAGAGAGAAAGAGAGAGAGAGCAGGGGAGGGCAGAGACAGGGAAACACAGAATCTGAAGCAGGCTCCAGGCTCTTGAGTTGTCAGCACAGAGCTGGATGTGGGGCTTGAACCCACGAATTGTGAGATCATGACCTGAGTCAAACACTTAACTGACACTTAACTGACTGAGCCACCCAGGCACCCTACTAACTACTTCTTATCTACAATTAGTTTCCCATTTATTTGCCTTTCTGCAATTTACTATTCTTATAAGCTCAAAGTTCCTTTCTTTTCTCCTGTTAGTTCTCTATATAAATTTATCCTACTTTATTCAAATGTTCAAAAGTTCCAAAGATTAGCCATTTCTTTGGAAGTTTTCTCTTCTTTCAATGATGACCTCCTTGTCCCACCCAGTGCCACATAAAACTTTTCACATAAAATCAATGTATATACCTCTTCTTCTGTTAATCTCTCTGTTGTCCTGCTAGAAAACCTAACACAATAAAGATTTTTTTTTCTCCTCTACAATCTGAAGTCACAGGAAACAGTATGAAGAAATATGAATGATGTGATGAAGGTCATATAAATGGAACACAGTTAGATATGGATGAGTATAAGATAAAGAGATATCCAGAGTGATAATCAAGTTTCTGACTGAATGAATGGCTTGGCTTTCATACCATTCACTGAATTATCAAAGACAGAATAAAAAACAACAGAATATTTCAAGAGAAGTTAATGTATTTGTGTGTGTGTCCTGTTTAATTTCACAGGCCTCTAGGACATTCAGTAGATATTTAGTAGATAGTTGTATGGGCTTCTGCATGCATGTGCATGAGCACACGTGCACACACACACAACACAGAGGAAGGTCATTGACTATAGATAAAGATTTCGATTGAATTTAGCATATATGTGTTAAATGAAGACAGGAAAATTGATGAGATCACCCAGATACTGCATAAAAAGTTAAAATTAAAAAAGTAAAGGATCAGAATGGAAGCAAGATGGCTGAAAAGTAAGGAGCTCCTTACTTGCACTCGCGCCCATACCTCACACAGAAAACATCTGAAGCCATCGGAAACCTTACAAAACCTGAGAGATTGGGAGAAAAAGGACGCAAAATCCAGAGAAAGCCTTCTAACGTGAGTGCGAACTGGGGAAGATAAAATTGGGCGGGGATCAGAGACTCCAGGGTCGGAGGCGATCCCCCTCTGCAGGGAGTGAGGGGAAAAAGAATCCAAAACAGAAAAACCTCCACTCAGGGAAAAACCTCCGCTCGGGGCGTAAAAAGACCCTGTGTGCCAAATACCTGCACGCCAGGTCCCCTCGCGCCAACTGGTCCGGGAGAGGCTGAGCGCACAGACTGCTCCTTTGTGCTGGCTCCTGGCGGCTGCACTTCTAGGGTAGCGGCGCGCCTGCCGCCATTGTGCTCCTGCGGGCTCGGGCCCCTGGAAGAGCCGCGCGGACACTGGGCGCCGCGCTCCTGGCTGCCTGGAGCTCTAGAGGGAAGGCAAAGGGCTAAAAACTGGGAGATTTGCCCGAGAGATCGTGTTTCGGGTGACAAGACATAAACCTGGTTTTCCTCACTCCAGGGGGCTCGGCGCACCCAGCAGGCAAGCCCCCGCCCATGCTCACCAGCCCGACCCAGAGATGGAAGCAGCGATTCTGACTCCGCCCCCAGAGCTCGGCAGGGGGCCTGGAATTGCCCCGAGGGGTTGCCTGGGAAGCTGTGTCTAAGGCAATTTCAGCGGGGCGCACGGACGGGGATTTGGAGATTGGGACTGGCCTGGGTTGAAGAGAGCAACCAACTTCGGCTGCGTCCCCGGAACGGGGAGTTTACACACCCAAAAAAGTGAGGTGCAGCACTTGGTTCAAGAAGGGACTGGAGCACCATCACTCTCCACCCCACAACCGCCAAGACAGAGCTCCTGCCTGACGCATTGGATCACACTACGCCCGTCCCTGCTTGAGAGCTGCCCTCTCCCCCCCCTTTTTTTTTTCTCTTTTCTTTCTTTTTTCCCCAGAAAACTGAGCTGATTAACTATGGTCATTGGCTTGCTTAAACAATCACAACTAATCCAGTCTGTAGATGTAAATTCTATGCCTACCGACCTTTTCAGCTATTTCTCTCAGGAGTAATGAGACTATATAGTTTCTCTGGATAATACCAGCGTCCTTCTCTCACCTATCCAACCATATTCTACCCTTTAGCTCTTTGAAAAAAGCTTCTTATCCCTTCTGCCTGTTCATTCTATTTCCAGTTTTGCCTCATCCCCGCCCTGTCTTCTCTCTCTTTCTCTATGCTCTTCAACCAGTACTGCATACACCTGGCTATTCAATTGTAGCTGGGAAATCCGGTTATATGCTTTAAACCGTTCTTCATTCAACGATTTTCTTCTTTTTTCCTTTTCTTTTCTCCTTTTTGACACTTTTATGTATTTTATACTCTCTATTATTCGCCCTCCCTCCTCTGTCTTTTCTCTTAACTTTTTCATTTTCCCTCTCGGTCTGCATGTCAGTTGAATTAGTCTGTGCATTTCTGTGCTCCTGCTCCCTGTGTGTTTGTCTGTCTGATCTCTTTTCCAGGGCTACCTCAAGAAACAAGCGAGAGGACACAAGGTGGAGAGTCCCAAATATCATTACAAGCAGGAAAATAAAATAACCAAGTCCCAACAAGAGAGACCAAGAGATACCATTCAAAAAACACTCTCTGAAAGGATAGGCCCTGGATAGTCAAAGACTCTTCTTGGGTATAGCAGCGCTCATAGGTGCAGAGAGCATAACATGTCCTTAAAACTAACAAGAGCCGGAAAGCTAACTAAAATGACAAAACGAAAGAGCTCTCCTCCAAAGAAACCCCAAGAAGAAATGACAGCTAATGAACTGCTCAAAACAGATATCAGCAGCATAAGTGAACAAGATTTTAGAATAATAATGGTAAAATTAATAGCTGGGCTTGAAAAAAGCATAGGGGACATCAAAGAAACTATGGCTACAGACAGAATGGAAAATAAAAATAGGCATGAAGAATTTAAAAATGCGATCAATGAGATCCATAATAAATTAGAGGCCTCCAATGCACGGCTTGAAGAGGCAGAAAGGAGAATAAGTGATTTAGAAGACACCATTCTAGAAAAACAAGAAGCTGACAAAAAAAGAGACAAACTGATCCAGGAACATGAAAGAAGAATTCGAGAGCTCAGCGATACAGTCAAACGCAACAATATCCGTATCATAGGAATCCCAGAAGAGGAAGAGAGAGGGAAAGGTGCTGAAGGAGTCCTGGAACAAATTATAGCAGAGAACTTCCCGACCTGGGAAAGGAAATAAATGTTGAAATACAAGAGGCTCAGAGGACTCCCCTCAGATGTAACTTGAATCGATCTTCTGCACGGCATATCATAGTGAAACTGGCAAAATACAAGGACAAAGAGAGAATTTTGAAAGCAGCTAGGGAGAAAAGGGCCCTCACATACAAAGGGAAACCCATCAGAGTCGTGACAGACCTATCGACTGAAACGTGGCAGGCCAGAAAGGAATGGCAAGAGATCTTCAATGTGATGAACAGTAAAAATATTCAGCCAAGAATCCTCTATCCAGCAAGCCTGTCATTCAAAATAGAAGGAGAGATAAAAACCTTTCCAAGTAAACAGAAATTGAAAGAATTTGTCACCACGAAGCCAGCTCTACAAGAAATCCTGAGGGGGATGCTCTGAAGGAAAGGTTGCAAGGAACAAAGATTCCAGAGACACCACCACAAGCATGAACCCTACAAAAGATACAAAGACTCTAAACCCACATATTTCAATAATAACACTGAATGTAAATGCGCTGAATGCTCCAATCAAAAGACATAGGGTAGCAGAATAGATAAAAAAACAAAATCCATCTATATGCTGTCTACAAGAAACTCATTTTAGATGGGAAGATACCTTCAGATTAAAAGTAAGGGGATGGAGAAATATATATCATGCTACAGGAAATCAAAAGAAAGCCGGAGTAGCTATACTTATATCAGACCAACTAGACTTTAAATTAAAGACAATCACAAGAGATGAAGAGGGCTCTACATAAAAATTACAGGGTCCATTCATCAGGAAGAACTAACTATCATAAATGTCCACGAACAAATATGGGAGCATCTAAATATCTAAAATAATTAATCACAAACAGAAACAAACTTATCGATAAGAATGTGCTAATAGCAGGGGACGTTAATACTCCACTTGCAGCAATGGATAGGTCAACCAGACAGAAAATCACTAAAGAAATAATGGACTTGAAAGACACACTGGACCAGATGGATCTGACTGTTATATTTAGAACTTTACATCCTGAGGCCAGGGAATTCATTTTCTTCTCAAGTGCGCATGGCACATTCTCCAAGATAGATCACATACTGGGACATAAAGCAGCGCTCAATAAAACAAAAGAATTGAGATCATACCAGGCACACTACCAGATCACAATGCTTTGAAACTTCAAATCAATTACAGGAAGAAGTCTGGAAAACCTCCAAAAACATGGAGGTTAAAAAACACCCTATTACAGAATGAATGGGCCAATCAGGCAATCAGAGATGAAATTAAAAAATATATGGAAACAAATGAAAATGAAAACACAACAATCCAAAATCTATGGGACGTGTCAAAGGCAGTCCTGAGAGGAAAGTACATTGCTCTCCAGGCCTATTTCAAGAGATTAGAAAAAGCACAAGTCCAAAATCTAACAGCTCACCTAAAGGAACTAGAGGCAGAACAACGAGAATGCCCTAAACCCAGTAGAAGAAGAGAAATAGTAAAAATTAGAGCAGAAATAAACAACATAGAGACCAAAGAAGCAATTGAAAAGATCAATGAAACCAAGAGTTGGTTTTCTAAAAAAATAAACAAAATTGACAAGCCTCTAGCCAGACTTATCCAAAAGAAAAGAGAGAGCACCCAAATAGACAAAATTATGAATGAAATGGACTTATTACAACCAACCCCTCAGAAATACAAGCAATTATCAGGGAATACTATGAAAAATTATATGCCAACAAATTGGACAACTTAGAAGAAATGGACAAATTCCTAAACACACACTCACTACCAAAATTCACACGGGAAGAAATAGAAAACCTGAACAGACCCATAACGAGTGAAGAAATTGAATCAGTGATCAAAAATCTCCCAACAAATAAGAGCCCTGGACCTGATGGCTTCCCTGGGGAATTCTACCAGACATTTAAAACAGAATTAATCCCAATTCTTCTCAAGCTATTCCAAAAAATAGAAATCGAAGGAAAACTCCCGGACTCATTTTATGAAGCCAGCATCACTCTGATTCCCAAGCCAGACAGAGATCCAGCAGAAAAAGAGGACTACAGGCCAATATCCTTGATGAATACGGATGCAAAAATCCTCAACAAGATCCTTGCAAATCGAATCCAGCAGCATATAAAAAGAATCCTCCACCAAGATCAAGTGGGATTCATTCCTGGGTTACAGGGCTGGTTCAACATTTGCAAATCAATCAGTGTGATCCACCACATCAATAAAAGAAAAGATAAAAACCATATGATCCTGTCAATAGATGCAGAAAAAGCATTTGACAAAATACAGCATCCCTTCTTAATAAAGACTCTAGAGAAAGTCGGGATAGAAGGAACCTACTTAAACATCATCAAAGCCATCTATGAGAAGCCTTCAGCTAACATCATCCTCAACGGGGAAAAACTCAGAGCTTTCCCCCTGAGATCAGGAACACGACAGGGATGCCCACTCTCACCACTGCTGTTTAACATAGTGCTGAAAGTCCTAGCATCAGCCATCAGACAACAAAAGGAAATCAAAGGCATCAGAATTGGCAAAGAGGAAGTCAAACTTTCACTCTTCGCAGATAACATGATACTCTACATCGAAAACCCGACAGACTCCACCAGAAGCCTACTAGAACTGATCCAAGCATTCAGCCAAGTTGCAGGGTACAAAATCAACGTACAGAAATCGGTCGCATTTTTATACACCAACAATGAAGCAACAGAAAGAGAAATCAAGAAACTGATCCCATTCACAATTGCACAAAAAACCATAAAATACCTCGGAATAAACCTAACCAAGGATACAAGAGATCTGTATGGTGAATACTATAGAAAACTTATGAAGGAAATTGAAGAAGACACAAAGAAATGGAAAAACATATCCATGCTCATGGATAGGAAGAATAAATATTGTTAAGATGTCATTACTACCCAAAGCAATCTACACATTCAATGCAATTCCAATCAAAATCACACCAGCATACTTCTCAAAACTAGAACAAACTATCCTAAAATTTGTATGGAACCACAAAAGACCCTGAATAGCCACAGGAATACTGAAAAATAAAACCAAAACGGGAGGGATCACCATCCTAGACTTTAGCCTCTACTACAAAGCTGTCATCATCAAGACAGTATGGCATTGGCACAAAAACAGACACATAGACCAATGGAACAGAATTGAGAACTCAGAAGTGGACCCAAAAGTATACAGCCAACTAATCCTTGACAAAGCAGGAAAGAATATCCAATGGAAAAAAGACAGCCTTTTTAACAGATGGTGTTGGGAGAACTGGACAGCAACATGCAGAAGAATGAAACTAGATCCTTTTCTCACACCATGCACAAAAATAAACTCAAAATGGATAAACGACCTAAACATGAGACAGGAAACTATCAACACCCTAGAGGAGAAAGCAGGAAACAACCTCCTTGACCTCAACCACAGCAACTTCTTACTTGACACATCCCCAAAGGCAAGGGAATCAAGAGCAAAAATGAACAATTGGGACCTCATCAATATTAAAAGCTTCTGCATGGCAAGGGAAACAATCCATAAAACTAACAGGCAACTGTCAGATTGGAAAAAGATAGTTGCAAATGACATATCAGATAAAGGGCTAGTATCTAAAATCTAGAAGGAACTCACCAAACTCCACACCCAAAAAACAAAGAATCCAGTGAAGAAATGGGCAGAAGACATGAACAGACACTTCTTCAAAGAGGACATCCAGATGGCCAACAGACACATGAAACGATGCTCAGCATTGATGATGAATCAGGGAAATACAAATCAAAACCACACTGAGATACCACCTCACGCCAGTCAGAGTGGCTAAAATGAGCAAGTCAGAGAACTCTAGATGCTGGCGAGGATGTGGAGAAATGGGCCCCCTCCTACACTGTTGGTGGGAATGTAAACTAGTGCAACTCCTCTGGAAAACAGTGTGGAGGTTCCTCAGGAAACTAACAATAGAACTCTCCTATGACCCAGCAATAGCACTGCTAGGAATTTACCCAAGGGATACAGAAACGCTGATACATAGGAGCACATGTACCCCAATGTTCATAGCAGCACTCTCAACAATAGCTAAAACATGGAAAGAGCCTAAATGTCCATCCACGGACGAATGGATCAAGAAGATGTGGTTTATCTATACCATGGAATACTACATGGCAATGAGAAACAATGAAATCTGGCCATGTGTAGCAACATGGATGGACCTGAGGGTGTTACGCTGAGCGAAATAAGTCAGGCAGAGAAGGACAAATATCATATGTGTGCACGTATAGGAGGATTAGGAGGAAGTTAACTGAGTAACAAGGGGGAGAAGAAGGGGGAAATGGTGGGGGAAAGGGAGAGAGGCAAACCATGAGAGACTCTTGAATGCTGAGAACAAACTGAGGACTGATGGATGTGGGGGGGAAGGGAGAAGATGGGCATGGAGGAGGGCACTTGTGGGGATGAGCACTGGGTGTTATACGGAAACCAATTTGACAATAAACTACTTGTAAAAAAAAAAAAAAGAAAAAAAAGAATTAATGGACAAGAGAAAAGAATAAAAAACCCAAAATCCTATTTATCAGGAAAAGAAAATTTAAAAATTAAAAAAAAAATAAAAAAGTAAATGATCAAGAACATACTCCTGGAAGCACTAGCACATAAGTACCTGACACATTTATTTTCAATAAATGCATTTTAACCTACATGGCTTGCTTGGCCAATTTAGAGGATAAACACAACCACGTTTCTTTTATTTTTCATTTATCTTGAATTCTCACGTGGCTTTATTAGCAAGTCTAACATGTACACCAGAAGACTCTCCCTAACATCTGAATTTAAGTATAAATCTTAATTTCCTCCTAGAAGACTCTTGGACCCCACCTGTACCATTGTCTATCCAGTTGCCTAAGCCAAAAAAAAAAAAAAAAGAATCTAGGAGTCATTCTTAATTCCTCTTTGTTCTTTATCCCCCACTACACATCTAACCCAGTAGCAAGGTCTATTAACTCTACCTCTAAACATATCTTAAATGTGTTAATTTATTTTTTCCCATAGCCTCAACTACCAGGATGCTATCAGCTCTTGATTCAACAATTGCAATGGCCTACAAATTTTCCACTTTTACTCTTGTCATATAAAATTCACTTTACATGTAACAATCAAAATTGTCGTTTTAGAAAGGTAAATCAGATCATGTTATTCCTCTGCTTAAATACCTCCGTGCTTTACATTGTATTTTGAATAAAATCTGATATCTTACAATGTGCTACAAAACCTTCATGATCATTTCTCTACTTCTTTTTTCTCAATCTCTTCTAGTACCACTGGACTGTGCTCTAACCCTACTCCGCTCTCTAGTTCAACACTTCTGGAAAACACCACGCTTGTTCCCTCATTAAGATATTTGCACCAGCTGCTCCCACACTCCACCTAGAGGACTAGTCCCCTTGCTCTGTCGATGGCTTGCTCTCTTCTATTATTTAGGTCTAAGTTTACATGTCATCCCCTCACAGAGACCTTTCTTGACCACCTAAACTAGAATAGCATCATGTGTCCCATTTTATCATAGTGCTTAGCACTCCCTGTTATCTATAGTCAAAGACAAAAGACAGCAGGCAACGAAGTAGATAATTTTATTTAGGGTATAACAGTAGACAAAACATTCATTAATGAGAAATGTTTCAAAGGAATAGAAGAGGGTCTGGAGTTTTATAGGGGTAGGTAAACAAGAAAGTCTACTGTGAGTCTTAGAGTAATGAAGAAAGAGATAGGGGCATATGTGAGAACGGCATTGACATTTGTGGCTGGCTGTTTCTCACAACACAGAAAAATGTCTCAACATTACTGCTTTCTGTGAGCACCGGACTTAAAGTTCAACATTCTCTCCCTCTATCTCTCCCCTCCGCTTTATTTATCTGTTTAATAACAAATTTATAGATATTTGAAATAAAACCTTTAATAGTTTCAGTAGAATTAGATTAGATGCTCAAGAGGTCATTTTTCTGGCTTAAAATCAAATTTTAAAATGCTATATTGGGTATCTTCTTATTATCTACTTTGAATTAAGGTTTACCTACATATTACAGATCTTTGGATTAATATGACATCTTGAAATGTTCCATGATATATCCAGAGATTAATCTAAACCTGAGTTTTGAAGGAAACAGTGGAAACTTAAGCCTAAAAGACAAACCTTCAAAGGACTCAAATATGATAGGAAGTCAAATTTCCAAAATAATAGCATGGGTAATTACATAAAATCATAGAACATTATAACTGTTGGAGATCTCAACTGGTCCAAATCCCTAATTTTACAAATGAAGAATCTGAGTCCCAAAGGAAATGAAATTACTTGTCCAAAGGCATATAGGACAGAGAGGAATCTCTGATTTCTAGTCCAGCGTTCTTTTCAGTATATTATTTAAACACAGGAAAAAAAGTCAAGAACATTGTTTTATAGGCTGTTTCTTCTCAAATAAAAATTAAATCAAATTATAGTCATTTCAAGCTAAGAAAAAGAAAGGTGGGTGAATCCAATCGGACTCTTCTTATCTTTAAACTCATATAGACTTAGGCAAGGTTGTTGAAATAAAGTTTATTTAAGCTTTTAAGTTTTATTTCTAACTTATAGACTCTTTATGCCCATAAGAAATTTTTCCTTGGACAAATCATTCTGAGAGCCCATGCCCCCGATCAAGTCTTTGCCCTGCTGACACGTTTATTTTGGCAGCCAAGAGTCCGGCTTTTAAAAAACTTTTAGGGTCGGGTCGCCTGGGTGGCTTAGTCGGTTAAGCGTCCGACTTTCGCTTAGGTCATGATCTCGCGGTTCATGGGTTCGAGCCCCGCGTCGGGCTCTGTGCTGATTGCCAGCTCAGAGCCTGGATCCTGTTTCAGTCTGTGACTCCCTCTCTCTCTGACTCTCCCCTGCTCATGCTGTCTCTCTCTCCTAGAAATAAATAAAACATTAAAAAAAAAAAACTTTTAGGGTCTTAGATTAGTGAATACATAAAAATACTTTTAGTTAGAATGCTCATTTATTTTGAAAAATTGATCCAAAGAAGTTATAAGTATGATACTTAGAAATAGTTATCTTAGATAAGTACGTAAATGGTTTAAAAGACTTCCCAGAGATGTTAGTTAAAATACTAAAAATATTTTCTTTATATACTTAGATAAGATAATTTAGCCTCAGAATCAGGGCAGTTCAAATTAATGAGCTTTTATAGTCTTTTCAATATGTAATCTATATTATACCTGGCATTTTTTTCTTTCATAGTTTATTGTCAAGTTAGATTCCATATAACACCCAGTGTTCATCCCAACCAGTGCCTCCTCCATGCCCATCACCCCCCTTCCCCTCCCCCTATCCCCATCAGCCCTCAGTTTGTGCTCAATATTCAAGAGGCTCTTATGGTTTGCTTCTCTCCCTCTCCCCAACTATTTTTCCCCTTCTCCTCCCCCAATGTTCTCTGTTAATTTTCTCCTAATCCTCCTATAAGTGAAAGCATATGTATACCTGGCATTTTTAAAGGAGCAAAATCGAATATGCCAAGTACTAGATGTGTTGTTGACATTTAAAAAATATCAAAGAGAACAAGACCACTTCCCACTAAAAGAATAATTTGGATTATAACCTTTTATAGAATTGTTTTCTTCCCAAAATGAATTAATAAAAGACCAAGATTCTTTAGAAGAGTTAATTTTTGAAACTCTTAAGAAAACAAGAAATTCAAATTTTAATTTATACAGTTTTTATATTTAAGAACACACATCAGGGAAAAAAGTCTCTTTATAAAAATCATGGTCTAACCAACTAGTATCTTTTGAGCATTAACTATTTATTAAGTGTTGTCTTAGGATGGGCAGAGAGAGAAGTTGAGGTAGGTATGACTGAAAGAGAGTTCCTAACTTTAAGAAGTTTACATTTCGCTAGAGGGGATAAGACATATGAAGAAATATCCTTAATGCAAAATAATTATGATGTGTCAAAAGACAGACAAAATCACAAGGATATGATATTTCAGAAGCAGGCAACAGGGATGCAGCAGCAAGCAAAACAAAATCCCTATTTATAAGGAGATTTCATTTTATTGGGAAAGTTACATTGTATACAAGTAATCTATATCTATATCTATATTCATACTTATTTATATGTGTATATAATGTCAAATGCAGACTGAAGTTAAGAGAGAAGAGTGACACTATTTTTGATGGGTGTTCTGGAAAGGCCTCTTCTGATACTGTACTATTTGAGACTTGAGAGAAGAAAGAAAATGAATCAGCAGAATATCTAGGAAAGAAGAGCATTCTGGGCACATGAGAAAAAAATTCCAGAAACATTTCAGTGTGTCTAGAGCTCAGTGTTGGAGGAAGTAGTCACGAGAAGGTTGGTTAAGCAATGTGGCTGGAAAGGTAACTGAGGCTAGACCATCACCGCCCAATGGCAAGGACTTTGATGTTTCTTGAAAGGACACAGACTTTTGCTCTGAGTAAGATGAGAACCACTGGAAAGCTTTAAAGCAATGATAGAATGACTTGAGTTCCAAAGGATTACTCTCATTGCTATGGGGGACAAGTACAGAGGAAGGAAGACCATTAGGAGAATGTATTAGTTAACTAAGACCATATAACAAATTGCCAGGAAAAAACTAGGTAGCTTAAAACAAGAGAAATGTATTCTTTCACCGTTTTGGAGACTAGAAGATGACCTTAGAGTTGACTCCTTCTGGAGGGTCTGAGGAACAACCAATTTCACACCTTTTAACTTCTAATCCTTAGTGTTTCTTGGATTGCAGACATATCACTTCAATCTCTTTCTCCCTTTTCATAGGGGCTTTCTTTCTGTGTCTATATCGATTCCTATTTTTTTTTTGTCTCTGATAAGATTATTTGTCTTTAGATTTAAGACCCACTCTAAGCCAAGAAAATCTCAAGATCCTTAGCTGAAATACATTATCAAAGAACCTTCCTCCAAATAATGTTATATGCTTAGGTTCTGGGTAGACATGTATTGTGGGGTGACTATTTAGCCAATTGCAGGGAGTGTTTGAGTATTTCAAACCAAGGGCAATAGAATTATATGTGTGGGGTGGATTCAGATTCTAAGGTTCTTGAAGGCAAAGAGGGGAGTGTATCTATTTTGCTTTGTGTCCTCAGGCAACAGAAAAATGCCTGGCACATATGAGGTGCTCCACAAATGTTTGCTGGAATAATCTGTATTATACCCTCCACTCATCAGAAGGCCAGGACATCAACAATAGACCAGGTCCAGGACAACCCCTTGCTTCACTGAGGTATGCCAATTTAGCTCATGCCCTTTCCCACGAAGTCCTCAATGGCTCTTCCTGTCCCTTCTTTAACCTCCTTTAACCCTGACAGCCTTCTCAAGTGAGCACTTGTGGTGTTAGGGTCTCTGCAGGAGCCTTCTATCTCATGTATTTTTCTCAGTTTATTACTTGTCTGCAGAGGGCTCGAGGAGCACTTCCTACCTGTGCATTCAGCAAAACAAAAACTAGCATCCTATGGCTATAATCCCTTACAACTGAATTGACTGACTGTTGATTGATTTTCTGGACAATCCAGAACAGCCTAGGAAGCTAGAGATCTTTGACCTTTCTGATTGTCCCTGTAGCTAGAGGAGGTGGGGTTCATGTCTATGACTCAAAGATACCTGTGTCTAATAATATGGTTATACTTGTAATCTGTGCTGAAGGTTTTATTTTCTCATTTATGATTTCTCTCTGAATTGGGGAGGAAGCTGGCTCTATTTCTTAATTCTTATGTTTTTAATTCAGTATCATCATTCCTGGAAGCCCTGTTAGGACAATGATTATTAGACTTGGCTACACATGGATATCACACATTTTTATCTAAAAATAATGACACTTGTGTCCTATCCTTAGAGATTTTGATTTAGTTCATAGAGGGTATGGCTGGGCACTTGCATTTGTCAAATCTCCCAGTTAATTATATACAGTAACGTTTGAGAACCATTGTCTTTATGGGGTGTATAGAACAGGCTTCAGCTGATATCAATTATTTATTTTGGTGGGGCCTTTTGCTGGCCTTTGCACTTTTTGTATGAAAAGAAACCCAGCAAGCTAGATAATTCTACAGGGAACTCCCTAATGCCAAACCCACATGTTACTTTAGAGCCAGCTGTAGTCACATGCAAATCACACTCAGGAATTATGAGAAAGAATTTGACCAAAAGTAACCTTCCTCTGCCCATCCACCCACTACAGCCACTTGGGAATTTTACTGTTTAAACACTATTCTTCATGCTCAGTCTACAATAAGTAAATGACTTGATCAGTTTTCAGGAGAGACAGCCAATACAAGCTAAGAGAAGCTAAGAGATGTTTTTTGGCAATTTAGGCTTTGTTGTTTGGCAATTTAGGCTTTGTTAGAAGGAGAAAACGAGGGAGGGGAGGGTCTGACCTGGGCCTACCGCGGTATACTGAGATCCAGAATTAGTGTGTAGAGGCAAACATTGGGATTTCATGGTTTCAAGTTTCCCAAGGACAAAAAAATAACTATGTTCTGCTGCTCTCTAGTAATAATCCTAATTAGATATAATTGTACACAGATTACTAACAAAAATATAATTTTGTAATTTTTAAATTGTACTGGATATGTTTAATTATTCAACAAATCATCTAGCGCTGTATCCCAGTTCCGAGTCTCTCTCTCTCTCCCATACCCATGACTCTCAGCATATCTGTTAGCTAGGCACATGAAAGCTTTACAAGTCTCAGATTAGGAGATAGTATGTCTTTGAAAGTTTTTAAAAGAATTTCCTTAGGAGATGCCCATGTTCCTTACCAACACTGAAGGATATAGGAAAAAATAGAAACTATTCACAAGAACTCACATATGCTTCAGGAAAAAGTATAACTGAACTAACATGAGTTTTCTCCTTGGTGAGTTACAGATAGAGACTACACCATGTGGAGTTGTCACACAAAGGAAACTTTATTTGCAGCAAATAAGGAGATCATAAGAAATAATTTGCAAAGCCATAACTCCTACAGCAGGGGTGAGTGGGTTCCTTTTATTCATGGTTAGGATGAATATTCAAAAACTGAAACTTTGTCATGATATGTAGATGTCGACATAAAATGATGCATGCCTCTTAAGGAAACATGCTTATATACACACCATATGTTATGTTAATGAGCTGTATGCTCCTCCTTGGGTGGAGAGGTGGAGATTTTACTTTTTATTTTTTTCTTAAATAGTTTATTGTCAAGTTGGTTTCCATACAACACCCAGTGCTCATACCCACAAGTGCTCTCCTCCATACCCATAACCCCCTTCCTCCCTCTCCCGCCTCCATCAGCCCCCAGTTTGTTCTCAGCTTTCAAGAGTCTTCATGATTTGCCTCTCTCCCTCTCCCCAACTATTTTTCCCCTTCTCCTCCCCCATGGTCCTCTGTTAAGTTCCCCCTAATCCATCTATACGTGCAAACATATGGTGTCTGTTCTTCTCTGCCTGACTTATTTCGCTCAGCATAACACCCTCAAGTTCCATCCATGTTGCTACACATAGCCAGATTTCATTCTTTCTCATTGCCATGTAGTATTCCATCATATAGATAAACTACATCTTCTTGATCCATTCGTCAGTTGATGGACACTTAGGCTCTTTCCATGTGTTGGCTATTGTTGACAGTGCTGCTATGAACATTGGGATACATGTGCCCCTATGCATCAGCACTCCTGTATCCCTTGGGTAAATCCTAGCAGTACCATTGCTGGGTCATAGGGGAGTTCTATTAATTTTTTGAGGAACCTCTACACTGTTTTCCAAAGGGGCTGCACCATTTTACATTCCCACCAACAGTGTAAGAGGATGCCCATTTCTCCTCATCCTCGCCAGCATCTAAAGTCTCCTGATTTGTTCATTTTTGCCACTCTGACCAGCATGAGGTGGTATCTCGGTGTGGTTTTGATTTATATTTCCCTGATGGTCAGGGACGCTGAGCATCGTTTCATGTGTCTGTTGGCCATCTGGATGTCCTCTTTGAAGAAGTGTCTGTTCATGTCTTCTGCCCATTTCTTCACTGGATTCTTTGTTTTTTGGGTGTGGAGTTTGGTGAGTTCCTTATAGATTTTAGATACTAGCCCTTTATCTGATATGTCATTTGCAACTATCTTTTCCCATTCTGACAGTTGCCTGTTAGTTTTATGGATTGTTTCCTTTGCCATGCAGAAGCTTTTAATCTTGATGAGGTCCCAATTGTTCATTTTTGCTCTTGATTCCCTTGCCTTTGGGGATGTGTCAAGTAAGAAGTTGCTGCGGTTGAGGTCAAGGAGGTTGTTTCCTGCTTTCTCTTCTAGGGTTTTGATGGTTTCCTGTCTCACATTCAGGTCCTTTATCCATCTTGAGTTTATTTTTGTGTATGGTGTGAGAAAATGATCTAGTTTCATTCTTCTGCATGTTGCTGTCCAGTTCTCCCAGCACTATCTGTTAAAGAGGCTGTCTTTTTTCCATTGGATATTCTTTCCTGCTTTGTCAAAGATTAGTTGACCATACATGTGTGGGTCTACTTCTGAGTTCTCTATTCTATTCCATTGGTCTATGTGTCTGTTTTTGTGCCAATACCATACTGTCTTCATGATGACAGCTTTGTAGCAGAGGCTAAAGTCTGGGATGGAAATGCCTCCCATTTTGGTTTTCTTCTTCAATATTACTTTGGCTATCCGGGGTCTTTTGTGGTTCCATACAAATTTCAGGATAGTTTGTTCTAGCTTTGAGAAGAATGCTGGTACAAATTTGATTGGAATTGCATTGAATGTGTAGATTGCTTTGGGTAGTAATGACATTTTAATAATATTCTTCTTCCAATCCACAAGCATGGAGTGTTTTTCCATTGTGTCTTCTTCAATTTTCTTCATAAGTTTTCTGTAGTTTTCATCGTACAGATCCCCTATATCTTTGTCTAGGCTTATTCCTAGGTATTTTATGTTTTTTTGTGCAATTGTGAATGGGATCAGTTTCTTGATTTCTCTTTCTGTTGTTTCATTATTGGTGTATAAAAATGCAACCAATTTCTGTATGTTGATTTTGTGAGAGGTGGAGATTTTAAACATTATAATGAGGTAAAGGTAATTGTCAAGACACTCTGTTGTCCATTTGCGTAGGTGTGAATCAGTCCAGCTCAAACTGGTCTAGGCCACTGGAGCTCTTCCTGTTGCTTGCCTCTAAAGGTTGAAGTTAATATATTTGTGAAGAAGGCGGGGGGGTGTCAATTAGAATCTTGCTCATGACAGTTTTAACCCCATTATCCCTATAAGTATGATTTCAATCCTCCAAAAGTAACCCTAGAACATGTGTTAGGTCAATCTTTACTCTTGAACAGCACTGGGAGTTTTGCCACTGATTTATTGCCTCTGATATGTTCAAGCTATTTCCTGGCCAAGTAGAGACTGTTAGTTTTTGCATTCCCTTTGTTCACTTAAAATCCTTAACTACTGACGATTTTGCATTTCTTTGTTCTAACACCTCCTAGGAAGTTCTACAAGAAGTGTGCTCAGGCAAAAACTGCCAGTATGACATAAATCGTGGAAAATAGCTGGAAGTCTAAAATGACTTCTCTTGTGTCATGAAAGCTATGTCTCATATTTATTTTCCTGGGGACTCATAACTCTGTCTACCTACACATTTATTTTCCATGGTTGCTTGTTTGTTCTGAAGCTACCATTTTACATTACAAGCTATCATTTTACGATGACTGAAGAAACTCAAATGTTAATTTTCCAGTTAGTGGTAATCTTGATGAGGGAGCATAAGACAGGCTGAGAGCAAAGTACAAGCTAGCACATACACCCACCCCCCAGGTGGGATACGTGTGATATCCCTCCAACACTCCTAGCTGCCCCCAAACAGGAAAGGACCCCCCCCCCAAAAAAAAGGTTAAACTGGTAAGAGTCTGCCAATTTACCAAAAAAAGAAGGAAATCCCATCAATAGCATAATGTCCAGGAATTCCCTCCCTACTGTCTCAATATTAATGCTTTGCTAGAGAGAAAAACAACCTTAACTTGGAATGTTCCCTTTGGACTTAACCTCCCCCGAGTCCATAGTATATAACCAGCATTCTTCACAATACCTGTGCAACTCTTTCTGCCCACAGGTCCTGTCCCCATGCGTTAATAAAATCACCCTTTTGCACCAAAGATGTTTTCAAGAATTCTTTCTTGGCCATCAGCTTTGAACCCCCACCATCTCCCCAAAACATCATCATTTGGTGTCTTTATATGAAGCTTCGAGTATTTTCATCTGGACTCTGAATCAGTGAAAACTTGGTGAGTACTTTCTCTTTTCTTCCTTTTCTCTCATTTCAGGGGCTTTTCAAGAAGTATGGTCTCATCAGAACACTTTCATGTCAATTGCTCCTGCTGCAATCCTTTAGCCTGTGGCTACTCTATTGGGAGGAGAAAGCCTGCCTTTTGGATGGAAGTTAGTACACTGGCTGGAATGTTAATGAGACCCAGAAACTTGATGCCCTCTCTTTATTCTTGTCCTTATACAAAGTTTTCTGTCTTGGGCACAGGACAGCCACCTAAGTCACCAGGATAGCTGCCATTCTTAAGACTCCCATGTGAGGTTTCCTCTTCATTGGTCTAATGTGATTCCCCTCCACATCCCTAGTCTAGCCACTCCCCTGGGAGCCAGCTGAAGCCCAGTACCTGATTGAATTAAAATCCTACCAGGGACCGTTTCCTAGGAAGTTGGCTGTTAATACTATATGTGTTGAGATGTCACTTTAGATCATGAAGGATTTCTATCTGTGCTGCTTTCTATCAATGTCCTCTACTAACTAAAATTACAAAATTGAGTAATTCTCCTTTATAAAACTTTTCCAGTACTTTCCATGAGTTGAAAACGGTGGTTTCCTCATGGCCTTCTCAGCAAGGCAAACTCGATCCATACTCTGGCACTGATCTATAGTCTAAAATGCAATGGGAAAGCAGGGGGATGCTAACATCCCTCCTCAGGGGCCCTTAGAGGCTGGTCAGTGATCATAGTGACTTTATTAGAGACATGCCTCAGGTTGTTTTGACATCAGGAACCTCTGACATATCTTTTGTGTGGGATATCACTCAGGATTCAGGTGGTGGTGGGAGTATTCTCAGGGTAATTGACCTTTTCTTTTTCTCTAGGAGAAGCATGGGAGCTTCTCTTCAGTCTACAAGGACTCTCCCTTGGGATGCCTTTTTAACCCACTGAAAATAATTTGGATCGCAAAATGTAGAAAAGGACTGATCTCCTGTAACACTGCATGGTCTTAGTAAACAGGGCAAATGGACGGAGGTACCCTAGGCCCAAGCCTTCATGGCTCTACCTAGACCCAAGGACCTCTTGTAGAACAGGTCTGGTCAGTAATCAGGTCAGCAAACTCCCTCCTTATTGGATGGGATGATAATTATCTAAATAGGCTTCCTCCTGAAAGGTTTTGGGGTCATAATGGGGTCTGGAGCTGATGGCCAAGAAATAATTCTTGAGATGTCTTTGATGCAAAAAAAAAAAGTGATTTTATTAAAACCTGGGGACAAGATCCATGGGCCAGGAAGAGCTACCCTGGGACCCTGAGGAGAGACTGATTATATACTTGGGAACTGGGGGAAATAAAGTCAAGGGGAAGGGTCCAAAGAGATTTTCATATGCTACAGAAGACTAACTGGAAGCCTAGCAATTGTCAAACTTAAGTTGTTTTTCCCTCTTGCAAAGAATTACCATTAAGACAGTAGCGAGTTCCTAGAGAAATGTTTTACTCTGCCTGGCTCAAATATTTGTCAATGGGCTACAGGCTATAAGGAAATTTAATATTATCTGCCATTTCCTTCTGCTTTTGTTCCCACATCACTGATAGAACTCAGGCACTGGAGGAAACACAGGCCATCCCTAACAAAAAGGATGCTGACCCTTTCTCTCTCTGTTCATCCTCCTAATAGATCTGAGGGCTTCTACCTCATTCATCTCCCCTGTTAATGGCCCTGATATTTGGAACCAACTGTGGTTAGTCTACCTCAGGATGGGTACTGTAAGGAATATTCCCAAATAGCTGACAAAACTCCATTTGTTTTGGAGCAGTTCCCTACCTTCTCTTGCCTGACATGGACTGCCTAATTCCACTAGTTGGTGGGGGGCAGGGGAGAAGACTTGGTGTCTGTTCCTCTATCTTAACTAAGGTTTAGAACCTGTCTAAGACAAGATTTAGAACTGGGAATTATCTCTGGCTGCCTTCTGCTGGCATCTCACGTCTTCTGCCTTTCCCTACCCTTCTTTCTGTTTCTGCACCACCTTGGATGTGGCCTACATAACTGGTTCCTATACCATCCTCAGTGCCTCAAGCAGCATTGACTCCTTCCACCCTCAATGCCTACACAAAGAGCACCCACTTGGACCACCCACTTCAGATTCCCCACTGGTGTCCAGGTAAAATCTGACAATGGGGAACAGATTGTCTTTTCAGTAGACACAGGTGAAACATACTTGGTGTTTAAACTAACTTAAGTTTGTTGGTTTAATTAAGGTAGACATGTCTTTAGAGATACCAGCATTAAGTATGAAACTTATTCTATCTATGTTTGCTAAAGGTCAAATAAGCTCATATTTTCTCTGTTCCAATTTGTTAGCAAAAAGATGACTTAATGGTTAATTTTGTCTGTCTTAAAAGTTTTCATGGGTAATTGTTAAGATAGTTTTCTAAGTCTTTGGTAACCTGAAACTTTAAACTTTCACTTGCATGATAAATGGGATTGAATTCATTGGACACCTAGGTCTTTTCCAAAGAGGATAAAATACTAAAGCATTGATTACTGAACATAGGTTTGTGCTTTCGACTTACTGCAGAGTAACTAAGTCTATTTTAGGTCTGTTGGCAAACGTGCTTTGTGCTTAAGTGGTTCATAAATTTGCCATCTAAAGAATTCTGGTGTAACAGTTTATAGTTGGTTACTACCTAGTTTTCACGGAAGACTAAGGTTTCTAAGAGTTAATTCTGCTGAATGAAATTAAGACTGATGGAAATGGGAAGGGAGGCAAGATGGCGGAGAAGTAAGGAGCTCCGTACTTGCACTCGCGCCCATACATCACACAGAAAAGATCTGAAGCCATTGGAAACCATACAAAACCTGAGAGACTCGGAGAAAAAGGACGCAGAATCCACTGAGAAAGCCTTCTAACGTGAGTGCGAACCGGGGAAGGTAAAATCGGGCCGGGATCGGAGCCTCCAGGGTGGGAGGCGATCCCCCTCTACCCTCTACGGGGAGTGAGAGGGGAAAAGGAGAGAGTCCGAGACAGAAAAATCTCCGCTCGGTGCATAGAAAGACCGTACTTGCCAAATACCTGCACACCAGGTCCCCTCGCGACAACTGGTCCTGGGGGAGGCTGAGCACACAAACTGCTTCTTTGTGCCGCTCCTGGAGGTTGGGTTTTAAAGCAGAGCGGGTGCGCCTGCCGCCATTGTAGCTCCAGGGCGGCTGGGATCCCTGAAAGAGACGCGCAGACACCGGGCGTCCGCGCTCCTGGCTGGCTGGAACTCGAGAGGGAAGGCAAAAAGCTAAAAACTGGAAATTTGCCTGTGAGTTCGTGTTTCGGGTGACGAGCCATAGAGAGACCCGGTTTTCCTCACTCCAGCGGCGGCGCGCCTGCCGCCATTGTAGCTCCAGCGCGCTGGGACCCCTGAAGGAGACGCGCAGACACCGGGCGTCCACGCTCCTGGCTGGCTGGAACTCGAGAGGGAAGGCAAAGAGCTAAAAACTGGGAAATTTGCCTGTGAGTTCGTGTTTCGGGTGACGAGCCATAGAGAGACCCGGTTTTCCTCACTCCAGCGGGCTCAGGCTACGCGGACCCGGCAGGCAAGCCCCCGCGCATGCGCGCCAGCCCGACCCAGGGAAGGAAGCAGCGATCCTGACTCCGCCCCCAGAGCTCAGCTGGGAGCCTGGAATAGCCCGAGGGGGTTGTCTGGGAAGCTGTGTCTAAGGCAACTTCAGCGGGGCGCGGACTGGGATTTGGAGATTGGAACTGGCCTGGGTTGAAGAGTGCAACCAACTTCGGCTGCGTCCCCGGAACGGGGAGTTGACACGCCAAAAAAAAAAAAAAGCGAGCTGCAGCGCGGGGTTCAAGAAGGGACTGGAGCACCGTCACTCTCCTCCCCACAATCGCCAAGGCAGAACCCCCGCCTGAGGCATCGGATCACGCCACGCCCATCCCTGCCTGAGAGGTGCCCTCCTCCCTTTTTTTTTTCTTTTTTCCCTTTTTTTTCTTCTTTCTTTTTTCCCCCTTTCTTTTCTCTTTTTTTCTTCTTCTTTCTCTTTTCTCGCTTTTTTCCCCAAAACACTGACCTGATTAACTCTGGTCGCCAGCTTGCTTAAACAATCACAAGTCCATTCTGTAAATGTAAATTCTACACCTACCGACTTTTTCAGCTATTTCTCTCAGGAGTAATTAGACTATATAGTTTCTCTGGATAATTCCAGCATCCTTCTCTCACCTATCCAACCATATTCTACCCTTTACCTCTTTGAAAAAGTTTCTTATCCCTTCTGCCTGTTCATTCTATTTCCAAATCTGCCTTGTCTCACCATGCCTTCTCTCTTTTTCTCAATGCTCTTCAACCAGCACTGCATACACACGGCTATTTAACTGTAGCTGGGAAATCCAGGTATATGCTTTAAACCGTTCTTTGCCCATCGGTTTCCTTCTTTTTTCCTTTTCTTTTCCCCTTTTTGACCCTTTTATGTATTTTATGCTCCCTATTCGCCCTCCCTCTTCCGTCTTTTCTATTAACTTTTTCGTTTTCCCTCTCGCTTTGCATATTAGTTGAATTAGCCTGCGTGTTTGTGTGCTCCTGCTCCCTGTGTGTTTGTCTGTCTGTTTTCTTTTCCAGGGCTACCTCAAGAAACAAGCTAGAGTACACAAGGTGAAGAGTCCCAAATATCACTACGAATAGGAAAATAAAATAACTAAGGTCCCAACAAGAGTGACCGAGGGATACCATTCAAAAAACAATTTCTGAAAGGATAGGCCCTGGAAAGTCAAAGAGTTTCTTGGATATAGCAGTGCTCATAGAAACAGAGAGCATAACAGGTCTTTAAAACCAACAAGAGCCGGAAAGCTAACTAAAATGACGAAACGAAAGAACTCTCCTCCAAAGAAACTCCAAGAAGAAATGACAGCTAATGAACTGCTCAAAACGGATATCAGCAGCATAAGTGAACAAGATTTTAGAATAATAATGGTGAAATTAATAGCAGGGCTTGAAAAAAACATAGGGGACATCAAAGAAACTATGGCTACAGACAGAATGGAAAATAAAAATAGGCATGAAGAGTTAAAAAATGCGATCAATGAGATCCATAATAAATTAGAGGCCTCCAATGCACGGCTTGAAGAGGCAGAAAGGAGAATAAGTGATTTAGAAGACACCATTCTAGAAAAACAAGAAGCTGACAAAAAAAGAGACAAACTGATCCAGGAACAAGAAAGAAGAATTCGAGAGCTCAGCGACACAGTCAAACGCAACAATATCCATATCATAGGAATCCCAGAAGAGGAAGAGAGAGGGAAAGGTGCTGAAGGAGTCCTGGAACAAATTATAGCAGAGAACTTCCCCGACCTGGGGAAGGAAGTCAATGTGGAAATACAAGAGGCTCAGAGGACTCCTCTCAGACGTAACTTGAATCGATCTTCTGCACGACATATCATCGTAAAAATGGCAAAATACAAGGACAAAGAGAGAATTTTGAAAGCAGCTAGGGAGAAAAGGGCCCTCACATACAAAGGGAAACCCATCAGAGTGGTGACAGACCTATCTACTGAAACGTGGCAGGCCAGAAAGGAATGGCAAGAGATCTTCAATGTGATGAACAGTAAAAATATGCAGCCAAGAATCCTCTATCCAGCAAGCCTGTCATTCAAAATAGGAGAGATAAAAACCTTTCCAAATAAACAGAAATTGAAAGAATTTGTCACCACGAAGCCAGCCCTACAAGAAATCCTGAGGGGATGCTCTGAAGGAAAGGTTGCAAGGAACAAAGATTCCAGAGACACCACCACAAACATGAACCCTACAAAAGATACAAAGACTCTAAACCCACATATTTCAATAATAACACTGAATGTAAATGGGCTGAATGCTCCAATCAAAAGACATAGGGTAGCAGAATGGATTAAAAAACAAAATCCATCTATATGCTGTCTACAAGAAACTCATTTTAGATGGGAAGATACCTTCAGATTAAAAGTAAGGGGATGGAGAAATATATATCATGCTACAGGAAATCAAAAGAAAGCTGGAGTAGCGATACTTATATCAGACAAACTGGACTTTAAATTAAAGACAATCACAAGAGATGAAGAAGGGCACTACATAATAATTACAGGGTCCATCCATCAGGAAGAACTAACAATCATAAATGTCTACACCGAATATGGGAGCACCTAAATATCTAAAACAATTAATCACAAACAGAAACAAGCTTCTAGATAAGAATGTGCTAATAGCAGGGGACTTTAATACTCCGCTTACAGCAATGGATAGGTCAACCAGACAGAAAATCACTAAAGAAACAATGGACTTGAAAGATACATTGGACCAGATGGACCTGACGGATCTATTTAGAACTTCACATCCTGAGGCCAGGGAATTTACTTTCTTCTCAAGTGCGCATGGCACATTCTCCAAGATAGATCACATACTGGGACATAAAGCAGCCCTCAATAAATATAAAAGAATAGAGATCATACCATGCACTCTGTCAGATCACAATGCTTTGAAACTTGAAATCAATTACAGGAAGAAGTCTGGAAAACTTCCAAAAACATGGAGGTTAAAGAACACCCTTCTAAAGAATGAATGGGCCAATCAGGCAATTAGAGATGAAATTAAAAAATATATGGAAACAAATGAAAATGAAAACACAACAATTCAAAATCTATGGGATGCGGCAAAGGCAGTCCTAAGAGGAAAGTACATTGCTCTCCAGGCCTATTTCAAGAGATTAGAAAAAGCGCAAGTCCAAAATCTAAGAGCTCACCTAAAGGAACTAGAGGCAGAGCAACAAGAACGCCCTAAACCCAGTAGAAGAAGAGAAATAGTAAAAATTAGAGCAGAAATAAAGAACATAGAGACCAAAGAAACAATTGAACAGATCAATGAAACCAAAAGTTGGTTTTTTGAAAAGGTAAACAAAATTGACAAACCTCTAGCCAGAGTTATCCAAAAGAAAAGAGAGAGCACACAAATAGACAAAATTATGAATGAAAATGGACTTATTACAACCAACCCCTCAGAAATACAAGCAATTATCAGGGAATACTATGAAAAATTATATGCCAACAAATTGGACAACTTAGAAGAAATGGATAAATTCCTAAACACAAACTCACTACCAAAATTCACACGGGAAGAAATAGAAAACCTGAACAGACCCATAACGAGTGAAGAAATTGAATCAGTGATCAAAAATCTCCCAACAAATAAGAGCCCTGGACCTGATGGCTTCCCTGGGGAATTCTACCAGACATTTAAAACAGAATTAATCCCAATTCTTCTCAAGTTATTCCAAAAAATAGAAAGTGAAGGAAAACTCCCGGACTCATTTTATGAAGCCAGCATCACACTGATTCCCAAGCCAGACAGAGATCCAGCAAAAAAAGAGAACTACAGGCCAATATCCTTGATGAATATGGATGCAAAAATTCTCAACAAGATCCCTGCAAATCGAATCCAGCAACATATCAAAAGAATCATCCACCAAGATCAAGTGGGATTCATTCCTGGGTTACAGGGCTGGTTCAATATTCGCAAATCAATAAATGTGATACATCATATCAATAAAAGAAAAGATAAAAACCATATGATCCTGTCAATAGATGCAGAAAAAGCATTTGACAAAATACAGCATCCCTTCTTAATAAAGACTCTCGAGAAAGTTGGGATAGAAGGAACCTACTTAAACATCATCAAAGCCATCTATGAGAAGCCTTCAGCGAACATCATCCTCAACGGGGAAAAACTCAGAGCTTTCCCCCTGAGATCAGGAACACGACAGGGATGCCCACTCTCACCACTGCTGTTTAACATCGTGCTGGAAGTCCTAGCATCAGCCATCAGACACCAAAAGGAAATCAAAGGCATCAGAATTGGCAAAGAGGAAGTCAAACTTTCACTCTTCGCAGATGACATGATACTCTACATAGAAAACCCGACAGACTCCACCAGAAGCCTACTAGAACTGATCCAAGAATTCAGCCAAGTTGCAGGGTACAAAATCAACGTACAGAAATCGGTTGCATTTTTATACACCAACAATGAAGCAACAGAAAGAGAAATCAAGAAACTGATCCCATTCACAATTGCACAAAAAACCATAAAATACCTCGGAATAAACCTAACCAAGGATACAAGAGATCTGTATGATGAAAACTATAGAAAACTTATGAAGGAAATTGAAGAAGACACAAAGAAATGGAAAAACATTCCATGCTCATGGATAGGAAGAATAAATATAGTTAAGATGTCATTACTACCTAAAGCACTCTACACATTCAATGCAATTCCAATCAAAATTGCACCAGCATACTTCTCAAAACTAGAACAAACTATCCAAAAATTTGTATGGAACCACAAAAGACCCCGAATAGCCAAAGTAATCCTGAAAAATAAAACCAAAACGGGAGGGATCACCATCCCAGACTTTAGCCTCTACTACAAAGCTGTCATCATCAAGACAGTATGGTATTGGCACAAAAACAGACACATAGACCAATGGAACAGAATTGAGAACTCAGAAGTGGACCCAAAAGTATACAGCCAATTAATCTTTGACAAAGCAGGAAAGAATATCCGATGGAAAAAAGACAGCCTTTTTAACAGATGGTGTTGGGAGAACTGGACAGCAACATGCAGAAGAATGAAACTAGATCATTTTCTCACACCATGCACAAAAATAAACTCAAAATGGATAAAGGACCTGAACGTGAGACAGGAAACTATCAACACCCTAGAGGAGAAAGCAGGAAACAACCTCCTTGACCTCCACCGCAGCAACTTCTTGCTTGACACATCCCCAAAAGCAAGGGAATCAAGAGCAAACATAAACTGTTGGGACCTCCTCAAGATTAAAAGCTTCTGCACAGCCAAGGAAACAACCCAGAAAATTAATAGGCAACCAACGGAATGGGAAAAGATAGTTGCAAATGACATATCAGATAAAGGGTTGATATCCAGAATCTACAAGGAACTCACCAAACTACACGCCCGAAAAACAAACAACCCAGTGAAGAAATGGGCAGAAGATATGAACAGACACTTCTCCAAAGAGGACATCCAGATGGCCAACAGACACATGAAACGATGCTCAGCATCGCTCCTCATCAGGGAAATACAAATCAAAACCACACTGAGATACCACCTCACGCCAGTCAGAGTGGCTAAAATGAGCCAATCAGAGAACTCTAGATGCTGGCGAGGATGTGGAGAAACGGGCACCCTCCTACACTGTTGGTGGGAATGTAAACTGGTACAGCCTCTCTGGAAAACAGTGTGGAGGTTCCTAAGGAAACTAACAATAGAACTCCCCTATGACCCAGCAATAGCACTGCTAGGAATTTACCCAAGGGATACAGAAATGTTAATGTATAGGAGCACATGTACCCCAATGTTCATAGCAGCACTCTCCACAATAGCTAAAACCTGGAAAGAGCCTAAGTGTCCATCAACAGATGAATGGATCAAGAAGATGTGGTTTATCTATACCATGGAATACTACATGGCAATGAGAAACAATGAAATCTGGCCATGTGTAGCAACATGGATGGACCTTGAGGGTGTTATGCTGAGCGAAATAAGTCAGGCAGAGAAAGACAAATATCATATGTGTGCACGTATAGGAGGATTAGGAGGAAGCTTAACAGAGGACCAAGGGGGAGAAGAAGGGCGGAAATGGTGGGGGAAAGGGGGAGAGGCAAACCATGAGAGACTCTTGAATGCTGACAAAAACTGAGGACTGGTGGATGTGGGGGGGAGGAGGGGTGGGCATGGAGGAGGGCACTTGTGGGGATGAGCACTGGGTGTTATGTGGAAACTAATTTGACAATAAACTATTTGTAAAAAAAAAAAAAAAAAAAAAATGACTGATGGAAATGACGGAAACAACTCTGTACGTAAAAGGGAAAAAAATAGGAGATTTGTAAAAAAGATTAAAGGAATGGAAATATGTTTTTGTTGAAGTTAAAAGAAAGTAATTTTGTGCTAAATAAGATTGGTTGTTTGGAGAGAAATGGCTTTGGACATGATTTGAAGGCAAAGGAGAGGTGTAGAAGGTTCGGGAAGGGTAATCTTTGGAAAGAAATTTTATGTGTGGTTAGGACAGACTAAGGTTGAAATGGATTCTGCTTTTCTCTCTGTTCAAAAGACTAAGTTTTCTTGGATTGGTGATCTGCTATTGATAAGAAAATGTGAAAAACGGTTTGTTTTTGTTTTGTTTTCCCTTCTGTCTGCCAAGAAAACCAAAGTTATGTTTTATCTTTTCCAGGTCTTTGATTACTTAGTTACAACTTCTCAATGTTCAAGGAGCTAAATTTTGCTAACAACTATAAAACCCTTTGGTATTTGCCTTTAGAATCTCTTATTGCCACCTTGGTTAAATAAGATTTGTAATGATCTATAATCCTATTTAGGATGTGCTTTATAGCTTTCTAAGGTTTTAACAAACTTTCCCAAGATTAAATTGTAAATGAAGTCTTTTTGACCAATTAAGCCTTATTTATGTAAAGTTAGTCTAGAAAGCATTGTCAAACAAATAATGGTAAACCTTGAGTTGTTTTGCTTGAGTAAATGCTATAACTGCTCAAATATATATGCAATTCCTAAACTTTTAATGTTTTGGTAATAAGGTCATCACTTGATTTTCTGATTACCAAAGTGTTAATAACTGGATTACCTTGTCAATTCAAGGTAATCAAACAGAAATAACTGGATTACCTTGTTAACTGCATTGTAATGAACTCTCATCAGATCTGTAACAATGTCCATTTCTGAGTTTTTGTCATTTATAATTGTTCTTATTCTCTCACAAAATGTATTTCATCTTCAAGGAGATTCACAAAAAGGACTGTTAGGACAAATACAGGTATTTGACATCCTTAAGATTAATACTGAGGTAAGAATTTCCAGAACTAAAAAGTTGCATTCAAACTGAACAAGAATTAGGAACATGGGACCAAATGAACTAAGGGAGATTATAGTTTTTGTGACTCTTGTTTTAAAGTATTGCTGGTTTCCTAAATTTTTGCTCTTCCAGATTAAGGAAACTTTCCCTTAAGACATCTATGATACACATGGGTATGATAAAGTATTCATTTATAAACAAACTGCAGTGTTTAACTTTTCTCTCTACCCGAACCCTCTGAAACTCACAAACTAATGAGTGTTCTGTCTTTCATGGCAATTACAGTTATTTGCATAAGTTGAATAAGAATCTGTTCACCTTGTAACAAGACACCATTTGAAATACTGTTTATTTTACCAAGGTTTTGACAGGAATATCATATTTGAGAGACATGCATAGACTCAGATATGACCATACAATTTTAAGGAACTAAGATTGACTGTGAAACATGGAGCTATAAAGCTCCTTGGAAAAGCTGTCCTGATACCTTGCTTACAGAGCTCCCAGCCTTACTAGATGAGTAAAGAATGTCACTTCCTGACAGGTGCAAGTACCTCAGGATATTTCAGAAATCTCATGAAGAGGAAATTCACCCAAATCTACAGGTATTGCAGGCATGTCTGATGGCAAGTACTTGGCTTGGCTTCTGGCCTAGAGAGGCTACTAAAAGTTCAATTTAGAGATTCCTTATCAAAAGTTCCAGTAAAGCAAATTTTAAAAGATCTATACAATCAATCACTACTCTTGCAAAGCTTATGTAAATAATAAGGTCTTGGTTTAACTATTTCTGGAAATGAAGGTCATTAGACAGTAAAATTATGTTTTAATAAAGCACCTTTATGGATGTGAAATTCTAATTCTGATTGTCTTTAAATGTTTGAGGTAAACTACGGAAAAATTGTCACAATAGCACAGGTATGGACAGCCTTTCTTCTTGTTATTCTGTGGTGGTGATAACAGAGCCTCATGGGCATATGATTATTTAAACAACTAAAAAATGGGATGGACTCCCCCAACAATTGTATATAAAAAGACGTTTCTAACTATAGACCTATCAGTCTGTTACGGAATCTGGTCTGGATCACCTGACAGAAGAACCAAGCGGCACTCAGAGATCTTGGAAGGCAGGAGGTTTGTTTATTTTACACCGGTGGACTCAGAGGAGATCATTCTCCAGAGGTCTGAGCCCTGAGCATCAGCAGAGGCAACATGCTTGAGAAGCAGGGTGGGAAGGAAAACCCAAAATCGGAGTCTTTAGGCAGGGACTGGAATTCCCCTATCAGTCCTGTCAGCCATCTTATAACAGATTTTTCCCCATCAAATCGATGAAGACTCTTGTGTTTTATTAAATTATTCACTTGAAGCCAGATTAATCCATAAATCTCTAAATAAATATGCAAACCATATCCTCCCTAAACCTGAACTGACAGTTACTAGAAACCCACCCCATATAAACCCAGGAGATCTGGTTTATTTAAAGAATTGAAAGTCTAATACAGCAGGGGATTTAATTCCAAAATGAAAGGGCCACTACTGAATCGTATTATATACTCCCCCTGTAATAAAGTTATAGGGCACTCTTCATGAGCTCCTATATCTAAAATAAAACCTGTACCCCCTTCACAGAAAACCAGTGAGCAAAATAATGTACTTCTTATTCCTGCAAACTTGTAGAAGACCTCAAATTTCTCTTATGTTGGTTGTACCTTTCTTTTCCATTCTTCTTTCACCTGTTTATACTAACAATTCCTTCTCACAATGGGGCATTCAAAAGGATCGCCACAGACATTAGAATTATAAACCTGAAAGACCATCTGCAGTTCCCACACCATCTTAGGCTGCTTCAAGCCTGGCATCTAAAAATTCTTGCTGGCAGCACTGTCAGACCCTGAGTTTGTAATTTGCTCTAACCATTAACTTATATTTTTCTTGTTTCTATAAAAGTACCTCTTATTAACTACTTGGTTGTTTACTAAACAAAACAGTCTATATGATGGCTATATACCACCTGTTACACAGTTAAAAGCCTTAAATGACTCTCAAAATAACATATTATTAAATAGTAAAATAATTCAAATGCATAAAACAGTTGTACAAAATAGAACAGCATTAGATGCTTTAGCTCTTGGACAAGGTGGAACTTGTGCTCTCATAAAAACAAAATATTGTGTATACATTCCAGATTACCACAAAAATATTTCTGGATTTCTAATTTATATGAATATTCAAAGTGGTGCTTTAAACAATCCCTCTTTCCTTTAGGTTAAACAACCTTAGTTTGACAACAACTAGGTCTCTGTAATCTTTGTGTCTTTAGCATATGAAAATTTCTTTGAAAACTTCCTCATAGTAACAATCAGCCATTCTTAACAACCCCTGTGCAGCTCTTCCTGCCCATGTGTTCTGTCCCCATGCCTTAATAAAATCACTTTTTGCACCAAAGACATTTTCAAGAGTTATTTCTTGGCTGGCTGTCAGCTCTGAACTCCCATCACCACCCTCCAAACTACATCAGTCTAGCCAATTTAAAGTCCTCTCTCTCTCTCTCTCTGTCTGTCTCTCTGTCATTAATTCTCTTCTGCAAAGCTTCCCACCCCTCCCCAGTGTAAATACTCATCCTTATTCAATTGGGGCGGGGGCCCGGCTTAGGTGCTGGCTTTCCCTGATGACTGCTACTGAACTTTATGGAGACTCACTCAAACTTCTAGAGTTGGTATCAAGACTATTTTGATTTTTTTTTTTTAGTTTATTTATTTACTTTGATGGGGAGGCAGAGACAGGGAGGGAGAGAATCCCAAGCAGGTTCTGAGCTATCAACATGGATGCCACAGGGCTCAAATTCACCAACCATGGGATTATGACCTGAGCCAAAATCAAGAGTCAGACACCTAACAGACTGAGCCACACAGGTGCCCCAAGATTTTTTAAGTTCTTACTTATTTTGAGAGAGACAGACCTAGAGAGAGAACAAGGAGGGAGGGCAGAGAGGGAGAAGGAGAGAGAGAAAGTCCTAAGCAGGCTGTCAGTGCAGAGCTCGATGTGGGGCTTGAACCCACAAACCATGAAATCATGACCTGAGCCAGGCACCCCCTCCCCACAATTATTTTAAAGTAAAAAGATCTGAACTAAATTCAGAGCAGAAAGAAATCTTATTTGAATATCCCTCATCAGACTAAAGCAGAGTCTCCAGAAAATATAGCTGCCGTTAATGCCCCTTGAAAGGAGTTTCCTGTGGGGTGCCTGGGTGGCTCAGTTGGTTAAGCATCTGACTCTGGATTTTGGCTCAAGCCATGATCTCATGGTTTGTGAGATTGAGCCCTGGGCCTGGCCCTGGGACTGACTGCATGAATCCTGCTTGGGATTCTCTCTCTCTTCCCCTACCCTGTTCTCTCTCTCTGTCTCTCTCTCTGTCTCTCTCTCACTTTCTTTCAAAAAATAAACATTAAAAAAATAAAAGATTTTCCTGTGAATTCAGCTGCCCTAGTGACAAACTGTCCTTTTTAATTAGCATTAAAATAAGCTCAACAGAACCTTCCACATCTTCCTATTGTACCCCTAAAATACCCCTTCCCCTTGTAAGTTTGGTCTATAAACTTTTTATCTTTGGTACAGAGACACTCATCACTGAGTACTCTGGATGCTACCTGTATGCATAAATAAACCTCACTTTTCTCTTGGTAATTGATCTATTGTCATTTAATCTACAGAACCACCCACTACTCCCACCCCCTACCCCCATACACACACACTGGACACAACTTGGAAGAGAAAGAATTTTCTTCTCCACACCTTACTTAAGTAACATGATTTCTGGACGTTACCCTCTGTTCTCACTGCATTTACTGCTGAAGAATTATCAAAGATTGTATAACTAATGATCCCTCCTGTCAGTCATGGGTGGTCTCCTTTGGGGGCTCAGGCACACTTCAATTCTCCCAGGTACTGCTTATCCTCTGGATCTCAACTGTGTAATCCAGTCAGCTCCTGGCCTAGCCTATTCTCCCTAAATTTCTGCTAAGGGTCATCTCACCTTAGAGACCTCAAGTTAAGTACAGAGTCTCTTAATTCTTGGTTACCTTTCATGTTCCCATCTGAGGCCTACAGAATTTTGAAATCAGGGAGCAAGAATTCCAATCTCCTTCTAGGCCCTTTTAGCTAAGAAGAATTGAATTGATATGAGACAGATTAACAAGAGAAAATAAAATTTAAATATTCTATGTATGGGGAATTCACACAGACATGAAAATTCCAAAGACATACAGGTAAAATGAGGTATATGTGTCACCTTAAACTAAAGAGAAGGTGGCAAGAATCTGGGACTTCAGAGAAAATGAATGCACTTCACAGGGCCATAAGAACAGCAGATGTTTCGTAACTAGATGTTTGACCTGTTACACAGGTGGGTCACTCAGATAAAATTTATCTCTGGTAATAATCCTTACTCTGGGGAGGAACTTCATTTTAAATTCTTCTATGTAAAGGAGGGGCAAATGTTTTTCTTGAGGTCACAGAGTTTTGACTGTCTTCAGCTCAAAATCATCTTCATGCCAGAGTAACCATCTTGGCACTACAATACCTCCATACAAGAGTGTAACTACCAGGGATGTAGAAGTTCTAACTCTGGCTTTTCTTCTGGTCAAGATACCACACTGATATGTCTATTGAAGATCAGAATATGCCACCCCAAGATATGTCGTATTGGCATATAGATTATTTTTAACTGAAAGCAAAAGTGCAGGAATAGTTCTGTGTCTCCCCCTATCCACCTTAATAAAGCACAAATTTCCCTTTGAGGAAGATTTGCCCCTCTCCCATACCAAAGAGAGAAGAGCAGCATTATCAAAGATGAGGAGTAGATACCAAGATGGTTTGCATTAGGCTTTACTAAAATAGTCCTTACCCTTTCCTGTATATATTTCATAGTTACTTCCTTACAGTTTATCATCCCTTCATGATTTAACAAACCTCTTTCCTATGTTAAAAGGGTATATATACACTATCCTCCCCAACCCCAGTCTAACTGCTTCTTTTACTTTTTGTCAGTAAAGTCCCATTCCCATAAAAATAAAAATTATGTTTCATTTCTCCTGTTAATCTGTCTTTTGCTAAGTTAATTCACAAGCCCCCTGCCTATTAGTCCTAAGAAAGTAGAGAAGAAGTTTTTCTTCCTAACACTACTTTGTTAAGCCATCCTATATTGATATAGGAGCAACCTACAAGATCATCTCCCAATTTTCCTAACACGAATTAAGGTAGAAGCTCCTTTGTTTTTTTACTTCTGTCTCAAGCTATCTGAACATCATTCTGAAGTTCTTGTTACTCTCTCCACCACCCCAGACCAAGGCCCAGACCAAAAGGGCTGGGAATCATTTCTTTCTCATTGAAAGGGATTTTACCTGCCCTTGTGAAAGGAACTGAAGTGATTAATCCTATCCTGCTTCTTTTCCACCATGTGAACTTTATTATAGGCAAAAGTCACCATTTCAGGTGTACAATATAGTGTCAACAATTCCATACACCACCCTGTGCTCATTTTTTAAATAGTGCATTCCTTAATCCCCATCACCTTTTTAATGCATCCCCCACCCCCTATCCACCTCCCCTCTGGTAACCATCAGTTTCTTCTCTATAGTTAAGAGTTTCTTGGTTTGCAGTTCTCTCTCATTTCCTCCCCTTTACTCCTTTGTGTTGTTTCTTAAATGCCACATATGAGTGAAATCCTATGGTGCTTGTCTTACTCTGACTTATTTCGCTTACCATGATATTCTCTAGCTCCACCCATGTCATTGCAAATGGCAAGATTTCATTCTTTGGTATGGCTGAGTAATATTACATTGTATATGTAAACCTCCACTTCTTTATCCATTCATCAAGCGATGAGCACTTCATCCATAGTTTGGCTATTGTAGACTATGCTACTATAAACATTTGGGTGCATGTATCCCTTCAAATTAGTATTTGTTAATATTAGAAGTAATTAGTATTAATTAGTATCCTTTGTGTAAATATCTACTAGTGCAATTGCTGGATCGTACAGTAGTTCTATTTTTAACTTTTTGAAGAATCTCTATACTTTTTTCCATAAGTGGCTGTACCAGTTTGCATTCCCACCAACAATGCAAGAGGGTTCCCCTTTCTCCACACACTCAGTACCTGAGTTTCTTGTATTATTGATTTTAGTCATTCCAACAGGTGTGAGGTTATATCTCATTGTACTTTGGATTTGTATTTCCCTGATAATAAGTGATGTCGAGTAGCTTTTCATGTGTCTATTGGCCATCTGCATATCTTCTTTGGAAAAATGTCTTTTCAGGTCTTCTGCCCATTTTTAATTAAATTACCTGGTTTTGGGGTGTTGAGTTTTATAAGTTCTTTCTACATTTGATACTAACCCTTTACACAATTTGTCATTTCCAAATATCTTCCTCCTTTCCATAGGTTTATTTTTAGTTCTGTTTATTGTTTCCTTCATTGGGCAGAAGCTTTTAATTTTATGAAGTCCCAGTAGTTCATGTTTGCTTTTGTTTCTTTTGCTTCAGGAGACATATCTAGTAAGAACTGCTATGTTCAATGTCAAAGAGATTACTGCCTATGTTCTCCTCCAGGACTTTGATGGTTTACTGTCTTACATTTAGATCTTTCATCCATTGTGAATATGTTTTTGTGCATGGTGTTAGAAAGTGGTCCAGATTTATTCATTTGAATGTTGCTGTCCAGTTTTTCCACATAATTTGTTGAAGAGATTTTTTCTATTGGGTATTCTATCCAGCTTTGTCAAAGGTTAACTGACCATATAGTTGTGGGTTTTCTGTTCTATTTCTATAGTTCGGGGCTTTCTATTCTGTTCCATTGATCTATGTGTCTGCTTTTTGTTTTGTTGTTCTTGTTGTTTTGTGCTAGTACTGTACAGTTTTGATCACTTCAGCTTTGTAATATAACTTGAATTCTGGAATTGTGATGCCTCCAGCTTTGTTTTGCTTTTTTCAAGGTTGCTTTTGCTATTCAGGGTCTTTTGTGGTTCCATACAAACTTAGGATTGTTCTAGCTCTGTGAAAAATGCTGGTGGTATTTTGACGGGGATTGCGTTGATTATGTAGATTGCTTTGGATGGTATAGACATTGTAACAATATTTGTTCTTACAATCCATGGGCATAAAATGTTTTTCCATTTCTTTGTGTCCTCTTCAATTTCTTCTTCAGTGTTTTATAGCTTTAAGAATACAGATTGTTTTTGGGGCGCCTGGGTGGCTCAGTCGGTTAAGCGCCTGACTTTGGCTCAGGTCATGATCTCATGGTTTGTGGGTTCGAGCCCCTCATCAGGCTCTGTGCAGACAGCTAGCTCAGAGCCTGGAGCCTGCTTCAGATTCTGTATCTCCCTCTCTCTCTGACCCTCCCCTGCTCAAGCTGTGTGTGTGTCTCTCTCCCAGAAATATATAAAAACATTAAAAAATAAAAAGAATCCAGATTGTTTTTTACCTCTGTGGTCAGTTTTATTTGTTGGTATCTTATTGCTTTTGGTGCAATTACAAATGGGATCTTACTGCTGCTTCATTTTTGGTGCAACAGATTTCTGTGAAATGATTTTGTGTCCTGAGACTTTACTGAATTATTGTATCAGTTTTAGAAATTTTTTGGTGGAGTCTTTGAGTTTTCCAAATAGAGTATCATATCATTTGCAATAAATGAAAGTTTAACTTCCTCCTTGCCACTTTGGATGCCTTGCATTTCGTTTTGCTGTTTGATTCCTGAGACTAGGATTTACAGTAGTATTTTAACAGTTGTGTCAATGGATATCCATGTTTTATTCCTGACTACAGAGGAAAAATTCTGAGTTGTTCCACACTGAGGATGATATTAGCTGTGGTTTTTTCATAAATGGCCTTTTTTATCTTTAGGTATGTTCCCTCTATCACAACTTTGTTAAGAGTTTTTATAATGAATGAATGTTGTATGTTTTTTCTGCCTTTATTTAGAAAATCATATGGTTCTTATCCTCTTTTATTAATGTGATGTATCACATTGATTGATTTATGAATATTAAACCAACCTTCCAGCCCAAGATAAATCCCACTTGATCATGATGAATGATTCTTATAATGTACTGTTGGATTTGATTTGCTAGTATTTTGTTGAGAATTTTTGCATCCATGTTCATCAGGGATATTTGCCTTTAGTTGTTTTTCTATTTTTTGGAATTGTTTGAGAAAAATAAGTATTAACTATTCTTTAAATGTTTGATGGAATTCCTATGTGAGGCCATCTGGCCCTGGACTTTTGTTTGTTGGGAGATTTTTTTTTATTATTATTACAGATTCAATTTCTTTGTTGGTTATAACTCTGTTCAAATTTTCTATTTCTTCTGATTTCTGTTTTGGTAGTTTGTATGTTTTAAGAATTTATTCACTTCTTTCAGATTGTCCATTTTGTTGGCATATAATTTTTTATCATATTCTCTTGTAATTGTCTGTATTTCTTTAGTGTTTGTTATTTTTTCTCTCATTTTTTATTTTATTTATTTGGGTCTTTTTTTTTTTTTGATAGGTCTCATTAGGGGGTTATTGATTTCATTAATTTTTTCAAAGAACCATGTCCAGGTTTCATTAAGCTGCTATTCTGGAGTCTTTGTTTTGTTTTTTGTTTTTTAGTTCTATATCATTTATTTTTGCTCCTATCCTTATCATTTACTTCCTTCTGGTGACTTTAGGCTTTGTCTATTGTTCTCTTTCTGGCTCCTTTAGATGTAAGATTAGGTTGTTGAGATTATTCTTGCTTCTTGAGGTAGGCCTGTTGTGAGGTAGCCTATGTGCTTCCTTCTTAGGACCATTTTTTATTTCATCCTAAAGGTTTGGAATCATTATGTTTTCATGATCATTATGTTTTCATTTGTTTCTATGTATTCTTTTCATTTCTTCTTTGATTTCCTGTTGACCCATTCATTCTTAGGAGCATGTTATTTAACCTCCATGTATTTGTGCTTTGTCCAAATTTTTTCTTGTGGTTGATTCCTAGTTTTGTTTTGTTGTGGTCAGAAGATTTCAATTTTCTTGTATTTTTTTTAATTTTTAAAATATTTATTTATTTTTGAGAAAGAGAGGGAGAATGTGAGTGGGGCAGGGGCAGAAAGTGAGGGAGACACAGAATCTGAAGCAGCCTCCAGGTTCTGAGCTGTCAGCACAGAGCCAGACATGGAGCTGGAACTCACAGACCTCGAGCTCATGACCTGAGCCGAAGTCAGACACTTAACTGACTGAGCCACCCAGGCGTCCCTCTTGTATTTGTTGATACCTGATTTGTGACACAATATATGATCTATCCTGGAAAATGTCCCATGTGCACTTGAAAAGAATGTGTACTCTGCTGTTTTAGGATAGAATGTTCTGAATATATGTATTAAATCCATCTGTTCCACTATGTCATTCAAAACTATGTTTTTCCTTGTTTATTTTCTGTTTAGAAGATCTGTTCTTTGGGCGCCTGGGTGGCTTAGTCGGTTAAGCGTCCGACTTTCGCTTAGGTCATGATCTCGGGGTTCGTGGGTTCGAGCCCCGCGTCGGGCTCTGTGCTGACTGCCAGCTCAGAGCCTGGAGCCTGTTTCAGTCTGTGACTCCCTCTCTCTCTGACCCTCCCCCGCTCACGCTGTCTCTCTCTATCTCTCCTAGAAATAAATAAAACATTAAAAAAAAAGAAGATCTGTTCTTTGATGCAAGTTGCATGTTAAATTCCCCTACTTACTATTATAGTATTATCAACTAGTTCCTTTATGTGTGTTATTATTATTATTGTATATTTTGATGTTTCATGTTAGGTACATAAATTCTTACAATGGTTAGATCTTCCTGTTGGATTGTTTCTTGTATTATGATATCATGCCCTTCTTTATCTCAAGTTATGGCATTTGTTTCAAATTATAGTTTGTCCTTTGTAAGTACTGCTAGTCTGGCTTTCTTTTGATATTCATTTGCATGATAGATATTTTTCCATCCTTTCACTTTTAGTCTACAGGTGTCTTTGGATCTAAAATCAGGCTCTTATAAGCAGAATATAGATGGATTTTGTTTTTGTATCCTGACACCCTATGTTTTTTGAATGGAGTTTTTACTTCCATTCACATTCAGAGTAATTATTGACAGATATGTATATAGTGCCATCTTATCATTTGTTTTCTTGTTGTTTTGGGGATTTTTTCTGATTCTTTCTTATTTTGTCAACTTTGGCCTCTGCTTTGCACTCAAAGAGTCCCCTTTAATATTTCTAGCAGCGCTGGTTTAGTGGTAATGAACTCCTTTAGTTTTTGTTTGTGTGAGAAATTATGTGTCCTTCTATTACGAATGATAATCTTGCTGGATAGAGTATTCTTGCCTGCTAATTTTTCCCATTCAACACTGAATATATCATGCCACTCCCTTCTGGCCTGCCATGTTTCTTTTGAAAAGTCTCCAGCTAACCTTACGGGTTTTCCCTTATAAGTTAACTATTTCTTTTATCTCTCCTTTTAAGATTTTTTTGTTTATCACTATATTTTGCAAATTGATTTACAATATGTTTGGTGTTGGCTTGCCTTGGTTTATTTTTGGTTTTTTTGGTTTATTATGTTTCTGTGTCTCTTAGATCTGGATGCCATTTCCTGTAGCCAAGCACTGAAGAAAAAGTTCTCAGACACTACACGAGTAGATGTGCAGTACTGCCTCTGCAAGAGAGTGAGCGGCAACAGTGGCCAACACATAGTCTTTATTTCATATTTCATTAGATAGAAGTATTAAAGGATATCAAAGCAAGGAAAAAATACAAAGGGTCTTTCGACATTAGCCAGACATCTGTCTGGTGGCTATGTGAAGGCATGTATGTGGTTTCAAGAAATGTCAGAGAGTTACAGCAGATGTTGTATCTAAACTGTCCTTTGTGGGATCATGGAGCTCTCTATCTCATAATGTTATCGTGTTCAACAGCCTTGAGACCAGAATACTGCCGACATTTCAGCTATTACCCCATTCACCCTCCAGGACTTAGAATACACTCTCTAAAAATAACCACAGTTTCTTTCTCAGCTTAGAGAAGTTTTCTTCTATTATTTGTTCAAATAAATGTTCTGCTCTCTTTTCCTTCTTCTCCTTGGATTCCTATAATACGATTATTATTATCTTTGATGGAGTCACTGAGTTCCCTACACCTATTCTATGTTGCATAATTCTTTCTCTTTTGTTCAGCTTCATTATCTTTATTATTTTGTCTTCTGGGTCACTAATTTGTTCCTCTGTTTCTTCTAGTCTGCTCCTTCCAGCTTGTTTCCAATTTCATTTATTATGCTTTTCATTTCTGTTTGATTCTCTTTAATCCTTTAATCTCTGTGGTAAGGGCTTCCCTTATGTCTTCTATTCTTTTCTCAAACCCATTGTGTATCCTATGAATGTTGCTTTAAATCCTTCATCAGACATATTACTTATATCTATTTTGCTTAGATCTCTACCAGTGGCTCTATCTTGTTCTTTTATTTGGAATAAACTCCTTCATCTTGGCATTTTGTCAAAGTTTCTGCATTCTTCTCTGTGTTAGAAAAGCCTGTATATCTCCTGCTCCTTAAAATAAAGGCCTTATGAAGAAGAGGGCAAGTAGTGTCCACCACCTGGTGCTTCAAGGAGCTTCTCTGGTGTGTGCTAGGAACACTGCTGTTGTGTTTTGACTACTCTGTCCTTCAGGCCAGTTGTCTGCAGAGACTCTCCTCATTTGCAGTGGGCAATGTTTGGTCCTTGGCTTGAATTTGGTCAGTTTTAACTAGCTTTGAGCTGGTCCACCTTTGAAATGAGACCTGATATTACTTCCATGATAGCTGAAGACCTCCAGAACTCTGATCAGGAGACATGGTGTGGGCAGGGGCTTGTGCTGGTCTTATGGGTGAGTGGACTGCCACACTAAGAATGAGGCATGCTTGACTGAGAAGGGCAGTCCCATCATAGTGTAGAGATAGGGGGCTTGGTGTAAGCAAGTTAGACAGCCAGTGTTGGTGCTACACTGCTTCCTGGAAGTGACTCTGTATTTATATTGAGAGCAAAAGAGGAAAATGGTGTCAGACAACTCCTTTGTTCAGGACAGCATCGCCCTGAACCTCTCAGGGCCATGCTCCAAAAAGAGCAAAAATATCCCCTGGTGTGCATCAGGTGTTCCTCAAATCACTGTTTCCATGCTGTCTGCCACTGGATTATTTGTCTGCCTTCCTTCCAAGAGTTAGGGCAGTGCTCTCTAATCAAGCCCACTGACCTTGACTTCAAACTCCAGGCTTCAAGCCCCCCTTATTGCAAGAATTCACAATATTCAGTCTGCCTCATTTTCCATGCCAATGGCTTTGAGGAAACATTCGTCTTGTGCATTCCTCTGTGTGCTCCTGTCTCTTGCCTTTCTCCACAATGATAACTCTCTCCTCTGGTGGCACTTGTAATACATTTCTTCCCTAAACCATGTATCTGCTCTTCCTACCTTCTTTGTTGTGGCCTCATATCTCTTTTTAGTTGTGGAGTTTGTTTTCTCAGTCTTCAGGTCAATTTCTTGGGTATTTAGGATGATTTGATAGTTATCTATTTCTTCATGTGTAATGAGATATGCCTAGGGTTCTCCTATTCTACCACCAATTTCCTTCTCTCAGCTAAACTGTAAACTAATTTGAAAATTAATTAAAAGATGCCAAAAAAGGGGAGGAGTTAAGATGGTGGAGGATAGGGGAATTCTAAGCTTGACCCTCAAACACAGCTAGATAAATAAATCATTCTGAACACCAAAGAAATCAATCTGAGGACTGACAGAACAAACTGCACATCTACACGTAGAAAAATAACAACCCCATGAAAGGTAGGAGCTGTGTAAAGTTGATTTGTGAGAGAAAAGAAAGTGAGTGCTGTGGAGGGGAGGGAGCCTTGATCACAGAGAGAGGGGTGAGAGAGCAAGAAATAAAGAGAGAGAAAAAAGCATGCACAGAGGATTGCACAAGAAAAACATTTCTCCCAAACCATTTGCTGGAAAAAGTAGAGTGACTGACTGCCACAAGTTTTTTTTTTAAGTAGAGGAGCTCATAGTTTGATGTTTTAGAAGTCCAGACTATCACTGGGGTCTTAGAGGTGCTCCACTGGGGACGGAGGGTAGAGACTAAGGAGCAGGCAGCATGGTCTGAGGATCACCGGGGTTGCAAGGGGGAGAAACAGTTCCTCTTCTTGGAGTGCACTGGGGAATGGTGGCACACCCACTCTGGGGACAAAAGAACTGGCAGGAGGCGGCGTGTCACCCTGTTCACTAGCATAGGAACAGAGACACCGGCTGAGGACAGCAAACCTTGGTGCAGGCTTTTTACTGTGCTTTACCATAAACTCCAAACTGCTGTGTGTTATGTGACTGCTTTTCTGAGACAAACCATCACTGGCCATGGTGCAGTGAGACCCTCCTTCGAATGATCAGCATGGGCTAAACCATGCAGGTCCTTCAAATTTGGTGTTTTGAAACCTGCCACATGCCTGAGATAAAACACAGAAGCACGATGCCATCCAGAAGGCAGACAGCTCAGGTGCAGACAGGGTGAAGGCAGGTATCTGACAAAAGCCTTGTACACAAGAAGGGTGATTGTTTGTTCTTCTGAAAGAGCTTTCTGAAGATTGGTGGACAAAAACTTAGTGCTCCTGGGTGAGAGCCTTGTGATGTCATTCTCACTCACCACACCAGCTCATCAACACTAACCAACTTCAGTGAGCAACACAGCCCCCAGTGGAGGCAGGAGCAGCTCATATCAAGCCCCGCCCCCTGCACAATGCAGGTGCATCTCCCCTAGGGCAAGTCTTCCTGAAAATCAGTGAAGCAGGCCCCTCCCCCAGAAGACCAGCACCAACCCCTCACTCACACCAAGTCTACTGATCATAGAGTGATGCAAAGCTTCAATTCTGGGGGATAGAATTAAAGGGTTGTTGTTGTTGTCGTTGTTGCTCTTCTCCTCCTCCTCCTCCTCCTCCTCCTTCTTCATTTATCTTCTTTTAACAAGCAGACCTAAACACATATAGTTAAAACTTGACATATAGTGGACAAGATCTAAACACCCCCCACTTTACACAAGAAAAAACTCTGCAGAGGACTGACTTGAGGGAAGGAGCAGCTAAAACACAAGAGCAGAGTACACAATCTGAAACACCACCTGAAGCGCCAAGCCCAAGACATTACAGGATCTCCTAATATAACCACTGCTCTCAAGAACAGGAATATAACAGGCTTTCCTAACTCTCTCTCTCTCTCTCTCTCTGTCTCTCTCTGTCTCTGTCTCTGTCTCTGTCTCTCTCTCTCTCTCTCTCTCTCACACACACACACACACACACACACACACCAGCGAACTAGACAAAATGACAAGATGGAAGAATTCACCCAAAAAGAAAGAACTAATGACCAGGGATTTAATCAATATAGATATATGGAATATGCCTGAACCAGAATTTAAAACAATTATACGTACATTACCTTGGCTTGAGGTAATGTATAGAAGCAAAGAAGACAGTAGAGTACCCCTTATTGCAGAGATAATAGAATTAAAAACTGGTCAGGATGGGAGCTCCTGGGTGGCTCAGTCGGTTAAGCAGCTGACTTTGGCTCACGTCATGATCTCACAGTCCATGCATGAGTTTCAGCTGACGCATGCTCTATGCTAACAACTCAGAGCCTGAAGCCCACTTTGTATTCTGTGTATCCCTCTCTCTCTCTGCCCCTCACTTGCCCATGCTTTGTCTGTCTGTCTGTCTCTCTCTCTCAGTAATCAATAAACATTAAAAAAAAAAAAACTAGGGGTGACTGGGTGGCTTAGTCAGCTAAGCATTCGGCTTTGGCTCAGGTCATGATCTCATGGTTCGTGGGTTCAAGCCCCACATCAGGCTCTGTGCTGACAGCTCAGGGCCTGGAGCCTGCTTCGGATTCTGTCTCCCTCTCGTTCTCTCCCTCTCTCTCTCTCTCTCTCTCTGCCTCTCCCCCACTAGTGCTCTGTCTCGCTCTGTCTTTCAAAAATAAATAAATGTTTAAAAACTAAAAATAAAAACTAGTCAAGATGAAATTAAAAATGTTATAACCAAAATGCAAAACTACCTGCTGGCAATGACAATGAGGATGGAAGGTGAAGAGGAATAAATCAGTGAGATAGAACATAAAATTATGGAAAATAATGAAACTGAAGAGGGAAAGAAAAGTATTGGATCATGAATGTTGAATTGGGAATTCAGTGACTTTTAAAAAAAAATATTTTTATTTATTTCTAGGAGAGAGAGAGATAGTGTGAGCAGGGGAAGGTCAGAGAGAGAGGGAGACACAGACTCTGAAACAGGCTCTGAAACAGACTGGCAGTCAGCACCCAGCCCGACGCGGGGCTCGAACCCATGAACCGCGAGATCATGACCTAAGTGAAAGTCGGACGCTTAACCAACTAAGCCACCCAGGCGCCCTGGGAATTCAGTGACTTCTTAAAGCATAATAACATTTGTATCATAGGAGTCCCAGAAAGAAGAGAGAGAAAAAAAGGGCAGAAGGTTTATTTGAGCAAAGTATAGCTAAAAATTCCCCACACTAGGGAAAAGTACGGATATTAAAATCCAAGGACAGAGAACTCCCATTAAATTCAGTGAAAATCAGTCATCACCAAGACACATCATAGTCAAATTCACAAAATACACAGACAACAGAAGAATCCTGAAATCAGCAAAGGAATAAAAATCCTTAACCTATAAGGGAAGACAGATCAGGTTTGCAGCAGACTTTCAGTTCACAGAAATTTGGCAGGCCAAAAGGGAATGTCTTGATATATTCAGTGTGCTGAAGGGGAAAAATATATAGCCAAGAATACTTTATTCAGCAAGGCTGTCATTCAGAATATGAGAGATAAAGATTTTCCCAGATGAAGAAAAAATAAAAGACTTCATGACCACTAAACTAACCCTGCAATAATTGCTAAAAAGGACTCTTTGAGTGGGGGGCACAAAAGGCCAAAAACAATAAAGACTAGAAATTAACAGAGAACATCACCAGAAACACCAACTTTATAGGTAACACAATTACACTAATATCTTTCAATAACCAACCTGAATATAAATGGACTAAATGCTCCAATCAAAAGACATGGGGTATCAGAATGGATAAAAAAACAAAAACACTAAGATCCACCTACATGCTGCCTGCAAGAGACTCATTTTAAACCTAAGAATACATGCATATTGAAAGTGAGGGAATGGAGAACCATCTATCATGCTAATGGACTTCAAAAGAAAGCTAGGGTAGCCATACTTATATCAGGCAAACTAGATTTTAAACCAACGACTGTAACAAGAGATGAAGAAGAACATTACATCATAATTAAGGGTACTGTCCATCAAGAAGTTCTAACAATTATAAATATTTATGTCCCCAACTTGAATTTCAAATATATGTCAATTAATAACAAACATAAAAAAACTTATTAATAATAATACCATACTAGTAGGGGATTTCAACACCCCAGTGACAACAATGGACATATTATGTAAGCAGAAAATCAACAAGGAAACCATGGCTTTGAATAACACACTGGACCAGATGGACATAACAGATACATTCAGAACATGCCATCCTAAAGCAGCAGAATACACATTCTTCTCAAGTCCACATGAAGCATTCTCCAGAACAGATCACATACTGGGTCGTGAATCAGCCTTCAACAAGTACAAAATGATTGGAATCATGCCATGCGTATTTTCACATCACAACGCTATGTAACTGGAAATCAACCACAAGAAAAAAATTGGAAAGCCCTCAAATACATGGAAGTTAAAGAATATCCTACTAAAGAATAAATGGGTTAACTGGGAAAATAAAGAAGAAATTAAAAAAAATACACGGAAGCAAATGAAAATGAAAACATGATAGTCCAAAACTTTTGAGATGCAGCAAAGGCAGTCATAAGGGGAAGTATATTGCAGTTCAGGCCTATCTCAGGAAGCAAGAAAGGTCCCAAATGCACAACTTTATCTTACACCTAAAGGACTTAGAAAAAGAACAGCAAATAAAGCTTAAAACCAGCAGAAGGGAAATAAAAAGATTATAACAGAAATAAATGATATAGAAACAAAAAAAAAATAGTAGAACAGATCAACAAAACTAAGGGTTGATTCTTTAAAAGAATTAATAAAAGCTGATAACTTCCTAGCCAGACCTATCAAAAATAAAAGAGAAAGGAACCAAATAAATAAAATCATGAATAAAAGAGGAGAGATCACAACCAATACCACAGAAATTTTAAAAAATCAGAAATACAAAAAGTTATGAAAATATTATGAAAAATAATATGCCAACAGACTGGACAATCTGGAAGAAAGGGACAAATTCCTAGAAACTCACAAACTATTAAAACTGAAACTGGAAAAAATAAAAAATTTGAACATACCTATAACCAGAAAAGAAATTGAATCAATAATCAAAAATCTCCCAACAAACAAAAGTCCAGGGCTGAATGGCTTCCCAGGGGAATTCTACCAGACAGTTAAAGAAAAGTTAATACTTACTCCTTTCAAATAATTCCAAAAAATAGAAATGGAAGAAAAACTTCCAAACTCCTTTTACAAGTCCAAAATTACTTTGATTCCAAAGCCAGACAAAGGCCCCACTAAAAAGGAAATAATAGGCCAATATCTCTGATGAGCATGACTGCAAATAATCTCAATATACTAGCAAATTGAAGTACATTGAAAGAATTATTCACTACTGTGGACCCCTCAAAACAATGTGACTCATAAGATGTAGTTATGGAGAAAAGCCGTACACAAAACTATATAATGATTAATAAATGATTGGTACAGCTCTCAGAAAATACCCACTGTAATGTCTCTCTGGGAAAGCGATTGATTTATGACCCAGGAGCCAGGCAGCCAGGAACAGCCTGCCGGCCCTGGGTTGAACGCCACCTGCTTCTTTTGTGTTGACTTCTCCGCTTCCTCAGAGACCACCTGTTCAGATGAAACTTATTGATTATACCTGATCAATCATAATGTACCTGCCTGAGCAAGTTCTGTTTTTTTCATGACATCATATTCTGATCATTAAAAACAATCCTGGCATTGATTAACTATCTTATTCTCAATAAATATGGGACAGCAGAGTTGTTCTGGGTGACAGTCATTCCAAACTGTCGTCCCCTGTTCCCTTTCTCTTTTACAGCTGACTTGTTTGTGCCTAATTCTTCTCCCGTGCGCCGTTATGGAAAGTGGCACACTACAATCATGTGGGATTTATTCCGTGCCTACAGGGGTTGTTCAATATTTGCAAATCCATCACCATGATACAGCACCTTAATAAAAGAAAATAAGAACCATATGATCCTGTCAATAGATGAAGAAAAAGCATTTGACAAAACAATATCCATTCTTAATAAAAATCCTCAACAAAATAGGTATAGATGGAACATACCTCAACATCATAAAGGCCATATACAAAAGACCCACAGCAAATATCCTCATTGGGAAAACCAGAGAGCTTTTCCTCTACAGTCAACAAAAAGACAATGACGTCCACTCACAATTACTATTTAACATAGTACTGGAAGTCTTAGTCTCAGCAATCCGACCACAAAAAGAAATAAAAAGCACCCAGACTAGCAAGGAAGAAGTCAAACTTTCATTATTCATAGATGACATGATGCTTTATGTAGGAGGACTCCACCAAAAAAAATTTGCTAGAACTAATACATGAATTCAGGAAAGGTGCAAGATATAAAATCAATATGTAGAAATCTGTTGCATTTCTATTCATGAATAACAAAGCAGCAGAAAAAGAAATCAAAGAATCAATCCCTTTTACAACTGAACTGAGAATAAAAAGATACCTAGGAATAAATCTAACCAAAGAGGTAACAGATCTGCACTCTGAAAACTATAGCACACTTATGAAAGGAGTAGGAAAGGACAGAAAGAAAAGGAAAAACATACCATGCTCATTGACTGGAAAATCAAACATTGTGTAATGCCTATATGACCTAAAGCAGTCTACATTCAATGCAACCCCTATCATAATACAAGGAGCATTTTTCACAGAGCTAGAATAAATAATCCTAAAATTTGGATGGAACCGCAAAAGACACTGAATAGCCAAAGCAACCTGGAAAAAGAAAAGCAAAACTGGAGGCATCATGATTCTAGTCTTTAAGCTATATTACAAAGCTGAAGTCTTCAAGAAAGTAGGATACTAGCACAAACACAGACACATGAATCCATGTAACAGAATAGAAAACCCATCAATTGACCCACAACTATATGATCAACTAATCTTTGACATAGCAAGAAAGAATATCCAATGGAAAGAGACAGTCTCTTCAACAAATGATGTTGGGAAAATTGAACAGCAATATACAAAAAAAACAAATCTGGACCACTTTCTTACACCATAGACAACAATAAATTCAAAATGAATTTAAAGCCTCAAAACATGAGACAGAAACCATCAAAATCTTAGAGAACATACCCAGCACCCTCTTTGACCTTGACCAGAACAACTTCTTACTAGACACATCTTTGAAGACAAGGGAAACAAAAAGAAACATGAACTATTGGGACTTCGTTGAGATAAAAATCTTCTGCACAGCAAAGAAAACAATCAGCAAAACAAAAAGGCAGCCTATGGAATGGGAGAAGATATTTGCAAATGACATCTGATAAAGCATTTATTGCCAAAGTCTATAAAGAACTTGTCAAATTCAACATTCCAGATAAGTAATCTAGTTAAGAAATGGGGAGAAGAGATTAATTGATTTTTTTCCAAAGAAGACATACAGATGGCTAGTAGGCACATGAAAAGATGCTCAACATCACTCACCATCGGGGAAATACAAATCAAAACCATGGTAGGATACTAGCTTTCACACCAGTCATAATGGCTCAAATTAACACCTCAGGAAACAACTGATGTTGGCAAGGATGTAGAGGAAGGTGAACCGTCTTACAGTGTTGGTGGGAATGCAAACTACTGTAGCCATTCTGGAAAACTGTATGGAGGTTTCTCAAAAAGTTATAAACAGAACTACCCTACAATGCAGCAATTGTACTACACAAAGAATAGAAAAATACTGATTTGAAGTGATACATGCACCCCATGTGTATAGCAACATTATCAACAATAGTCAAATTATGGAAAGCCCAAGTGTCCATAGACTGATGAATGGATAAAGAAGTATATAAATGGATAAAGAAGGTATATATTTTATTGTGATGTGTACTGGGTGCTGTATGTAAATGATGAATCACTAAATTCTACTCATGAAATCAATATTGCACCGCATGTTAACTAACTAGAAAACTAAATGAATGAATGAATGGATGGATGAATGAATGACACAGAAAGATGATGAAAGACATGAAGACTGCATAAATAAAATTTAAAAACTCAAAAATGTTACAGAATTCAAGGAAGAAGAAAATTATTAGATGGAATACCAACTTTATTCACTGTAAAGATTTTGGGTTATTTTGGTACTCTGGGGACCCCCAAGAAGCCACACCTTCCAGCCTTTGTGTAATCCCTATCCATACTGACTCAGAGCTAGGTAAGACTATGCCCAGTTAATGAGACATGAACAAGTAATATGCAAGCAAGGGATTGATAAATACTTGCACATTGAGGTCTGTCTTCTTGTAATGCTAGGTCTTGTGATATTCCTTGTTAGAATGCAGCAGTCCTTCTGTAAGCAGCTCTACTTAGTCATGTGGAGAAGCCATGCAGAGGAAAACCGAGAACTGACTGACAGCCCAAGCTGACCTGCCATATGACAATACAAGTTTGCTATCCAAGTGAGTGATCTTCTGGCCCTCAAAAAGATGTTCCAGCTGACATCATGTCACAGCTTGCACTCAGAGTCCACTTCAAGCTTGGACCAAATTTCAGAACTGTGAGAAAACAAAAAAAATTATTTTTGCTTCAAACTATTATATTTTAGAGATAGTTTATTATGCAGCAATTAATGGTACAAATTGGGCACTTTGAAAACTCAATAACAATGAGCATTCATGGAACCTATATTGCTGTCTTAAAATACCATTTGTAACTAAAAGAAACCAAAGCTTCTTGGAAAAATGGTTGGTTCCAGGTCCAGATAATGAAGTGTATATGATGTGTGTTGAATATCTTGATAGACCAGAGAGCAAGGAATCTTCAAAGACTAATAGGGTCATGTCAAAAAAATAGGAGCAAACTTGAAGAGGTTTCCACTGACCTAAGAGTAAACAAATTGGAATTAGGAAGTATGTGTCTTGGAACACAAAAAATATGTTTTAGTGTCATTCTAGAATGATAAGGAATTGATTTATTATTTTGAAAACTGATAAATAAAGGGAAAGAATTCAACATAATTCCTGTCTTTAATTCTACTGAATCAGTGATTCTACTCAATCACTAAATAGTATGTTAGAGAAATATTTCATGAGAGTGAAATCATGGTATTAGAGTATCACCATTTATTTCATAATTCCCAACAAATCAATGAATTTTGATGATCATCATCAAGGGTTGATAACTTCACAAAAAAGAGACACAAAAATATGGCAAATCAGGAAAGACACTCTTAACTATAGAGAGCAAACTGAGGGTTACCAGAGGGGAGGTGGGGGGATGGGCTGGGGGCTGGGGGTCATTTAAGGGATGAGCTAAATGAATGATGAGGATTAAGGAGTGCACTTGTTGTGAGGAACACTGGGTGTGTATGGAAGTGTTGAATCACTAAATTGTATACCTGAAACTAATATTGGGCTGTTTGTTAACTGACTAGAATTTAAATAAAAACTTTAAAAACTCCTATGTGTCATAAAGGCCCTGTATCTGGAACTCTGAAGACTCAATGATGAGCAAATAAACAATCATTTTTAATGGGCTAGTAATTTGATCAAATAATTCCCCAAAGATATACAAATGACAGATAAACACATAAAAAGATGCTCAACATTATTAGTCATCTAGAAGTAATGGATATGAACCTTATATTAATTATGGAGATGTTTCCTAGAGATATAAATAGTAATTAGAAGAATATTTATAAGATTAAATACTTTATTATATGAGATGTTACATATCAATGACTTTACTGTCTAGCTTAAGGAACTAGAAAAGGAAAAAACAAAATAAACCCAAAGTAAGTGTGTGTCTATCTACATATCTATACTTTACAAATTGTATACTTTAAACATGTGAAGTTTATTGTTTGCCTATAGCTAGATGGTGTGGAAAAAGAGCTGTCAAATACTTTAGTCTGCAGCCCATTTATTAGTCACAAAAATCCTCTGAAACCTTTTGCTTTTATTGTCATGTTTTTACTTAAGAGAAAAATTTGTTTTGTTTTTTTGTTTGTTTTTTAAAACTGCAAGGAAATAGTTCAGCTTATGGTCCAGTTTTATTCTATAAGCTGAGTGAACTTGAAGCTATTGCATTTATATTTTTAGGAACTGATATTTTTTGAACACCTATAATCTATTACGAGAGAGATTCCAAAGAAGTGTCAGACTTCTCTCTTCCTTAGCTCTAATGTCTGAGCAAATAAGATACACAAGGAAGGATTTTGAAGCTTTACATAATGGAGACTTTCAGGGCCAAATTAGTGATGGAACAGTAACAACTATTTGAGTTTAGGAAAAAGTAAGAATCTGGCCTTGGTCTGAAGCCTGAGGGACGAAATGTGCCTTAAATCCTTACATGCTGGGTGGAATTTGTTTGGCTCCAGAAGTCAAGAAATCAGATCATCCTACTAAGGGTAGACTGGGAATCTGAGGATAGCTGGGAAGATTTCATATTTGGGAATAACATTTAGGCAGTTCAAGTTACTGGATTAGTTATCTTTTTATACAGTATAGTTGACATATTCAGGAACACACACACACAAAGACAGAGACAGAGAAAAACAGGGAGAGAAATGTCATCTTTTCAAGGTATTTAGTCTATTAGTCATATTCTCACTGAACATATATCCTTTCATCCAGAAGAATTAAAAGGGAGTCATTGCATTCATTTCCTCATCCACAAGCTCCTCCCAATACCTTCTGAAGATCAATAACATGAAAACAAACTCATAGGTTAATTTTGCCTCAATTCAATGATGCCTCATCTTCAAAAAGAACAGATATTATATTTACTAATGTATATCCCTCATTTGTACACTACTTGATAGATTTTAATTTTAAGAGGAAAAAATGTGTATTTTTTTAAACATCTTTCACGTTGCGTTCTACCACTGGCAACTAGTACAGCTTTAGCCAAGTCTGGCTGTACTATTTTTCAGAAGACAGTTAACAGAGTTTCACTATTGTCAACCTCAGAAGAAAATCAAGCTCAGAATTAGTCATGCAAAGGCCACTGTGCTGATGTGAAAAGTCAACCATAAAGTAAACAAATAATATAGTTATTTTCAGGGATCTTGAGACTGATAAATGTATGGACTAAGTTGTGCATAGAGAAAAAGAAGCCAAATTGGTATTTTGCAGCTCTCTCCACTGATCTTCTCTACCTTCCTCTGTTCCTCATGAATTTTCAAAATTGTAGGTTTGGGGAAGATTCCTTATTTTTGGACATTTGTAAAACTATTCAATGTCTTCCATTGGTTTGGATAAAGTCTAATGGTACACAGTTCATGTGTGGCTTTGCCCCTGCCTTGTGCATCATGCTCTTCTTGTGTCTCTTAGGCTCCATAAACACTGACTTTCTCTTTGTTCTTCATTCTCCTAACAAACTTTCACCTGCCTGAGAACTTTGCATATACTGTTCCCATCACCTAGAATACTCTCCCTTTCCTATCCCAGTTTTTGCTTGAATAACTTTTATTTCTCTTCCAAATATCAATTTCTTTATTTAAACAATTTTTAATGTTTGTTTATTTTTGAGATAGAGAGATACAGGGTGCAATGGGAGAGGGACATTATGATTATAATTAACTAAATGCCTATCTCTCCATTAGACCTTCAGTTTCTTGAGAGACAGGGATCTATTTTATTCACCATTAAAACCCTAGCACCTAGCACAGACTTTGGTCATAACAGGCTTTCACATGCCTTTAAATTAATGACTGAATTAATAACTGAATGAATAAAATTTGATATATATTTCAAGCAGAAACGCAAGTAGCTAAACTTTGAGAAGTTTTGATAAAACAATTGCTTTCCTAGCCATGCTTTTCATTATTTAGCACTTAATAGTGTCTTCTTTCACCTTAAAATTTTTTAATAGTCTTTAATCAGAATAATATACAGTTCTGCTAAGTCAAATAAGCAACTGAATCCTGGATTTTAGATTCTAGACCTTTCTATGGTAAATTATCTTATGAATAGCCAGTTTTATATTTCACAAATAGATATTATAAACAGTAAGCATTGTTTATGTTTTGCCCTCACTCCAGCTTCCTATGTATGAAAAATGGGGAATCTATGGTACCATTCTGCCTTTGAGAAAAGTACAACTATCTCCAAATACTATTGGAATCCATGTTTCTCTGACTCCATATTTTCTGGAGCTGCCACAGGCTAAGACAGCTTTTCTGACAGCTTGATGAAGTAGAGGAAAGGAATAAGCTTTAATATAGGGATTAAGGAGTGTAAAATCATATGGTATTTGTTTTTCTGACTGACTTATTTTGCTTAACATAATACTCTCTAGCTCCATCCATGTCACTGCAAATGTCAAGATTTCATTCTTTTTTCTGGCTGAATAATAATCCATTGTAAATGCCTCCCTCTCTGATTTTATTTTTCCTTCCCTTTAACTGTATTCATCTGTTTTGTTTCTTAAATTATTTATATGAGTGAAGTCATGTGGTATTTGTCTTTCTCTGATTGCCTTTTTTCACTTAACATAATACCCTCTAGCTCCATTGATGTCATTGCAAGTGACAAGACTTTATTCTTTTTTATGCCTGAGTAATATTCCATTCTGTCTATGTAAACCACATCTTCTTTATCCATTCATCAGTTGATGGACATTTGGGCTCTCTCCATAGTTTGGCTATTGTAGATGATGATATTACAAACATAGGGGTGCGTGTATCCCTTTGAATTGGTATTTTTATATTCTTTGGGTAGATACCTAATAATGCAATTGCTGGATGGTAGGGTCATTCTATTTTTAACTTTTTAAAGAACCTCCATACTGTTTTCTAGAGTGGACACACCACTTTGCATGCCCACTTGCAAGAGAGTTATCCTTTCTCCACATTCCTGACAACACCTGTTGTTTCTTGTATTGTTGATTTTAGTCATTGTGACACGTGTGATGGCATTGCAATTTTGACTTGTATCTCCTTGATAATGAGTGATGTTGAACATGGTTTCATGTGTCTGTTTGTCATCTGTATGTCTGCTTTGTTTTTTGTTCTTTTTAAATTTGCATGTAATATCAATTAATTAATTTTATTTAAATTTTAGTTAACATACAGTGCAATATTGGCTTAAGGAGTAGAATTCAGTGATTCATTTCAGTGATACTTACAACACCCAGTTTTCATCACAAGTGGCCTCCTTAACACCTATCACCCATATAGTCCATATCCCACCCACCCTTCCTCCGTCAACCCTCGGTTTGTTCTTTACCATTAAGAGTCTCTTGTGGTTCATTCCCTCTCCTCTTTCCCCTTCCTCCCACATGTTCATCTGTTTTGTTTCTTAAATTCCACATATGAGTGAAATCATATGGTGTTTGTCTTTCTTATTTTGTTTAGCATAATACATTTTTTTATTTTAATTTACTTTATTTTTTTTTTTTACAAATAGTTTATTGTCAAATTAGTTTCCACATAACACCCAGTGCTCATCCTCACAAGTAGCATAATACATTTTAACTCTATTCATGGTTTTGCAAATAGTAAGGTTTCATTCTTTTTGATAGCTAAGTAATATTCCATTGTACCACATCTCTATCTATAAACATTGGGGGTGCACATGCCCTTTTGAATTAGTATTTCTTTTTATTCTTTGGGTAGATACCTAGCAGTGCAATTGCTGAATCATGGGGTAGTTATATTTTCAACTTTTTGAGGAACTCCCATATTGTTTCACAGAACGGCCGCACCAGCTTGCATTCCCATCAACAATGAAGGAGGGTTCCCCTTTCTCCACATCCTCACAAATACCTATTGTTTCTCGTGATGTTAATTTTGGACAATTTGAAAGGCGTGAAGTGGTATCTCATTATAATGTTGATTTGATAGTGAGTGATGTTGAACATGTCTTCATGTGCCTGTTGGCCAACTGGATATCTTCTTTGGAAAAATGTCTATTTATGTCTTCTGCCCATTTTTAAAAATTGGATTGTGTGTGTGTGTGTGTGTGTGTGTATTACTAATTGTTAGATATACCATTCTGCTTGACTCCATCACTCCATCTCAAAGGAGATCTAATGCCAGCCTAATGTCAGTCTAATGTCTGAGAACAGGCATTGTCTATACCCTCATTCAGCTGGACACTGAGAACTGAAAACACACCTGGTTGCCTAAATAAACATGACTTTGTGAAATTCTCTTGTATTCATTAGCACGACTATATTCTTCCAGGAGTCTCTTGTCCATGCAACTTGATTGCTCCTTGTAGAAAATTTCCAAAGAATTCAATTCTTCAATGAAAAATATCAACAAACAATATACACCTCAGGAGAGGATTAAGATAGCAGAGGAGTAGGGCAACCCTAAGCTTGTCTTCTCCCTCAAACAGCTAGATAAATATAAAATCATTCTGAACACCCAAGAAGTTGATCAGAAGTCTTAGAGAAGACAGCTGCATGTATACAAAGAGAAAAAGTGACTGGTGGAAGGTAGGAACTGTAGAGAGTTGATTTGCAGGAGAAAACAGCAGTGGTGCTGCACTGGGCAGGAATCTTTGATCATGGAGTGAGTAGGGAGAGAGAAAGAGAGAGAGAAACAGTGAAGGAAAAAAGAGTAAAAGCACCTGCAGAGGGATGCACACACACACACACACACACACACACACACACACACACACACACACTAAAAACCTCTTCCCCAAAACAATTGACAGGGGAAAAGGAAAGGGTTTTAATACTGCTTCTTCTCAATACTGTTTTTATAAACAGTGGAGCACAGATTCTGAAGTTTCAGAGGCCGGCACTTGGCGGTGGTCCTGTGTGAGAACAAAGGCAGAGCCCCAGGAACAGGCAGCAAGTTTTGAGGATCCCCTGGGTCACATGTGGAGAAGTTCCACTGCTTTGAGTGCATTTATAGAGGTGATACTACCTGTCTGTGGGTAAAAGATCCAGCAGTTATCATAGAACTGCACTTTTCACCAGTATAGGAACAAAGATATCAACTGAGGGCAGCGAACCCTGATGCTGGATGTATGTTGCAATTTATCATAAATTGAACCACTGACACTGTGGGGATGACATGACCATTTTCTGGGACAAGCCAACACCAGCTACAATGGAGTGAGACCCTCCCCTGGAGGATCAGCATGGGTTGCAAGCATGGAGGTCTCTGATGTACGGGGTTTTGAAACATAGCCACACCTAAAATAAAACCCAGGAGGGCAGTGCCACCTGAGAGGCAGACAACTCAGACACAGACAGGGTAAAGGCAGAGAAGCCAGGGAAACAAGAGGGGTGATTGATTGTACATCTGTGAGGTTACAAACTTCTTGCTCCAGAGACTAGAGAGTGGAGTGAAGCCATTTTACCTCTAGCCCACCAGCACTGATCCAACTCGGTGAGGTAAACAGTATCACCACATGGAGAACCAAGCCAATAACCCAAGCAGAGCTACCCTGTGCCCTGTAGACATATTTCCACTAGTGCAATTACACTGAGAATCAAAGTATCAGGCTTCTCCTCCAGAAGACCAACACAAACCCCTCACCCACACCAACTATACTAATCATAGAGTGCTGCAAAGCTTCAGCTCTAGGGAAAAAAGGATTTAGCCTCTTTTGAGCTTTGTTTATTTGCTTGTTTTGTCTTTGTTTTTGTTTTTCTTTCCCTTGTTTTATATACAGAAAGTAATTTTTAAATTTATTTTATATATTATTTTAAAAATTATATATATTTAATTTTTTATACTTTTCTAATTATCTTTTTATTTTCTTTCCTTCTACCATTTTTATATCAAACTTCTTGTAACAAACAGACCAAAACACATCTAGGATCCAGCTTCTTTTATGTATTTTATTTTATTTATTTTTCTTCAATTAAAAATTTTTTATTTTGTTTTATTTTGCTTTTTTGTTTTTTTCTTTTCTCTCCAAAATAACAAGACAGAGGAATTCACCCCAAAAGAAAGAACAGCAAGAAATGGAAGCCAGAGATTTAATTAATGAAATAAAGTCATTCAGTAAGATGTCTGAACTAGATTTTAAACAACAGTTATAAAGATACTAGCTGGCTTGAAAAAAAACATAGAAGACACTAAAGAATACCTTACTGCAGAGATAAAAGAACTAAAACCTAGTCACACCAAAATTAAAAATGCTATAACTGAGATGAAATCCCAAAAAAGTCCATAAAAGCGAAGATGGAGAAAACAGAGGTGCAAATCAGAGATATGGAAGTTAAATCATGGAAAATAATGAAGCTGAATGGAAGAGGGAGAGAAAGCTCATGGACCATGAAGTCCCACTTAGGGAGCTCAGTAACTTATTAAAATGTAGTATCATTCATATCAAAGGAATCCCAGAAGAGGATGAGAGAGAAAAGGGGACAGAAGGTTTCTTTGAACAAATTATAGCTGAAAACTTCCCTAATATGAGGAAGGAAACACACACACACATATCAATCTCCAAGAAGCACAGAAAACTTCCATTAAATTCAACAAAAGCTCACCACCACCAGGGTATATCATAGTCAAATTCAGAAAATACACAGTCAAGGAAAGAATCCTGAAAGCAGCAAGGGAAAAAACTCTTTAACATACAAGGGGAGACAGTTCTGGTTTGCAGCAAATCTGTCCACAGAAACCTGGCAGACCGGAAGGAAGTGGCAGGATATATTCAACATGCTTAATGGGGAAAATATTCAGCCAAGAATTATTTATCCAACAAGGCTGTCATTAATAATAGAGGAGAGAATATGAGTTTCCCAGGCAAACAAAAACTGAAGGAGTTCATGACCACTAAACCAGATCTGCAGGAAATTTTAAGGGGACTCTCTGAGTGGAGAGAAACAAAAACCAAAGCAACAAAGACTATAAATGAATAGAGAACATCACCAGAAACACCAACTCTACAGGTAACCATCTAAATTCCTATCTTTCCAATAGTCACTCTGAATGTATGTGGACTAACTGTTCCAATCAAAAGACATAGGGTATCAAAATGAATGAAGACAAAACAAAACAAAAAAGATTCATCTATATACTGCCAACAAGAGATTCATCTCAGACCTAAAGAAACGTGCAGACTGAAAGTGAGGAGATGGAGAAAGTCTATTATCCTAAAGAACATCAAAAGAAAGATTAGATAACCATACTTATATCAGACAAACTACATTTATTTTACTTATTTATTTTTAGAGAGAGAGTCCAAGGGAGGGGCAGAGATATAGGGAGAGAGAGAATCCCAAGCAGGTTCTGCACTGTCATTACAGAGCCCAATGCAGGGCATAAACTCATGTACCATGAGACCATGACCTAAGCCAAAACCAAGAGATGAATACTTAACCAAGTGAGTTACCCAGGTGCCCCTGACAAACTAGATTTTAAACAAACAGCTGTAATTAGATAGGGCATTACATCATAATCAAGGGGACTATCCACCAAGATCTAACCATTGTAGATATTTATGCCTCCAACTTGAATACATAAATACATAAATCAATTAATAACAAACATAAGGAAACTTATTGATAATAATGCAATTAGGAGACTTTAACACCCCACTTACAGCAATGAACAGATCATAAAAGCAGAAAATCGACAAGAAAACAATGGCTTTGAATGATGCACTAGTCCAGATAGACTTAACAAATATATTCAGAACATTTCATTCTAAGGCTGTAGAATACTTAACAGAGGACTGTGGGGGAGAAGAAGGGGGGAAAAATAGTGGGTGAGAGGGAGGAGACAAACCATGAGAGACTCTTGAATGCTGAGAACAAACTGAGGACTGATGGGGGTGGGGGAGAAGGGAAGGGGGTGATGGGCATGGAGGAGGGCACTTGTGGGGATGAGCACTGGGTGTTATATGGAAACCAATTTGACAATAAACTATTTGTAAAAAAAAAAAAGACAATAAACTATTAAAAAAAAAAAGAGCCACCATCAGGTCGCCTGGAAGTTAAAAACATGGACTCAAGTCCAGCTGCCTGGATAACTCTAGGAAAGTGACTTTACCTCTGGGGCTTCAGGCTCCTCATCTGCCAAATGGGGGTAAAAATTGTACCCATAGGATAAGATTGTTATGATGGTTGAGTTATTGTAGGCAGAGTTCTTTGCTCAACAATTGTGAAACTGAGTGATGGAATGATGACGGCTTATTGTACTATTACTTTCATGTCCTGTATAAATTTTTCCATAATAAATTATTTTTATAAAGGCAAAAAAAAAAGCAGCAGAATAAACATTCTTCTCGAGTGCACCTGGAACATTCTCTAGAACAGATCACATACTGGGTCACAAATCAGCCCTCAACAAGTACAAAACGATTAAGATCATACCATGCATATTTTCACATCGCAACACTATGAAATCACAAGAAAAAAATGTGGAAAGCCCTCATATATATAGAAGTTAAAGAACATCCTACTAAAGAATGAATGAGTTAACCAGGAAATTAAAGAAGGAACTTAAAAATACATGGAAGCAAATGAAAATGAAAACACGACAGTCCAAAACCTTTGGGATGCAGCAAAGACAGTCCTAAGGGGGAAGTTTATTGCATTTCAAGCCTATCTCAAGAAGCAAGAAAAGTCCCAAATACACAACCTAATCTTACACCTAAAGGAGCTAGAAAAGGAATGGCAAATAAAGCCTAAAGCCAGCAGAAGGGAAATAATAAAAATTACAGCAGATATAGACAATATAGAATCAATCAAACAAACAAAATATAGAACCGATCAACAAAACTAAGAATGAATTAACAAAATTGATAAATCCCTAGCCAGATTTATCAAAAATAAAAGAGAAAGGACCAAAATGGACAAAATCATGAATGAAAGAGATCACAACCAACACCATAAAAATACAAACAATTATAAGAGAATACTATGAAAAATTATATGCCAACAATCTTGGCAATCTGGAAGAAATGGACAAAGTCCAAGAAACTCACAAACTACCAAAACTGAAACAGGAAGAAATAGAATATCTGAACAGTCCATTAACCAGCAAAGAAATTGAATCAATAATCAAAAATCTGCCAAAAATAAGAATCTTGATAGTTTCCCAGGGGAATTTTACCAGACATTTAAAGAAGAGTTAATACCTATTCTTTTCAACAATTCCAAAAAATAGAAGAAAACTTCCACATTCATTCTATGAAGCCAGAACTACTTTGATTCCAAAACCAGACAAAGACCTCACTATAAAATAGGATTACAGGTTCATCTCTGATGAACATGAACACAAAAATTCTCAACAACTTACCAGGAAATCAAATCCAACAGTGCATTAAAAGAATTATTCACCATGATCATTGGGTTTTATGGGCTGCTGGGTTCATTCACTATTCATAAATTCATCAATGTGATACACTACATTAATAAAAGAAAGGAGGGGCAGCTGGGTGTCTCTGTTAGTTGGGCATCCAACTTTGACTCAGGTCATGATCTCATGGTTTTTGAGTTTGAGCCCTGCATTGGGCTAGTTGCTGTCAGCACAGAGCCTGCCTTAGATCCTCCATTCCCTTCTCTCTCTACCCCTCCCCTACTTATTCTCTCTCTCAATCTGTCTCTCTCTTTCAAAAATAAACATTAAAAAAATTAAAGGATAACCATATGATCTTTTCAATGGATACAGAAAAAGCATCTGACAAAACAAAGCATACATTCTTTATAAAAACCCTTAATGGGGCACCTGGGTGGCTCAATTGGTTGAGCGTCTGACTCTTGATTTCTGCTCAGGTCATGATCTCACTGTCTGTGAGATCAAGCCCCACATTGGGCCCTGAACTTACAGTGCAGAGCCTGCTTGGGATTCTCTCTCTTCCTCTCTCTCTGCCCCTCCTTCACTCACATGCACATGTGCACTCTCTCTCTATCTCTCTCTCTGTCCCTCTCTCCATCTCAAAATAAATAAACTTAAAAAAGTAACCCTCAACAAAGTAGAGATAGATGGAAAATAGTTTGACATCATAAAGGACATATATGAAAGACCCACAGCTAATACCATCCTCAATAGGGAAAAACTGAGAGCCTCTCCTACACTCAGGAACAAGACAAGATGTCACTCTTACCATTACTATTTAACATGACACTGGGAGTCTTGGCCTCAGCAATCAGACAGCAAAAAGAAATAAAAAGCATCCAAATTGGCAAGGATTATGTCAAACTTTCACTATTTGTAGATGACATGATACTCTAGTAGAAAACCTGAAAGATTCCACAAAAAAAATAGCTAGAACTAATACATGAATTCAGGAAAGTTGCAGGATATAAAATCAATGTGCAGAAATCTGTTGCATTTTTATACACCAATAATGAAGTACCAGAAAAAGAAATCAAGGAATCAATCCCTTTTACAACTGAACCAAAAACAATAAAATACTTTGGAAGAAACCTAACCAAAGATGTGAAAGGTCTGTACTCTGAAAACAATAGCACACTTATGAAGGAATTTGAAGAAGACACAAAGAAATGGAAAAGCATTCCATGATCATGGATTGTAAGAACAAACATTGTTAAAATGTCTATACTACAGAAAGCAATCCACATATTTAATGCAATCCCTACCAAAATACCACCAGCATTTTTCATAGAGCTGGAACAAACAATCCTAAAATTTGTATGGAATAACAAAAGACCCCGAGTAGCCAAAGCAATCCTGAAAAAGAGAAACGAAACTTGAGGCATCACAATTCTGGATTTCAAGCTATCTTACGAAGCTTTAGTCATCAAGACAATATAGTACAGGCACAAAAACAGGCACGTAGATTAATGGAGCAGAATAGAAAACCCAGAAATGGACCCACAACTATATGGTCAACTAATCTTTGGCAAAACAGGAAAGAATATTCAACGGAGAAAAGACAGTCTTTTCAACAAATGGTGTTGGGAAAACTGGATGGCAACCTGCAGAAGAATGAAACTGGGTCATTTTCTTACACGTAAACAACAATGAATTCAAAATGGTTGAAAGACCTAAATATGAAACCTGAAACCATAAAAATCCTAAAACAGAACACAGGCAGTAATTTCTCTGACATTGGTCATGGGTTTCTCTAGATTTGTCTCCTGGCAAGGGAAGCAAAAGCAAAATAAACTATTGGAAATACATCAAAATAAAAAGCTTCTGCGTAGTGAAGGAAACAAACAACAAAGCTAAATGGCAATTTCCTGAATGGTAAAAGATATTTGAAAATTGCATATCTGATAAATGATTAGTATCTAAAATAGATAAAGAATTTATACAATTCAAAAGACAAAAATAAATAATCCAATTAAAAATGGGCAGAAGACATGAATAGACATTTCTCCAAGGAAGATATCCAGATGGGCAACAGACACATGAAAAGTTGCTCCACATCACTCATCATCAGGGAAATACAAGTCAAAACTACAATGAGATAATACCTCACACCTATCAGAATAGCCAAAATGAAAAACAGAAAAAAACAATAGGCATTGGCAAGGATTTAAAGAAAGAGGAATCCTCAATGCTCCATTGGTGGGAATGCAAACGTGTGCAGCTATTCTGGAAAACAGCATGGAGGTTCCTCAAAAAATTAAAAATAGAACTACCCTACAATCTAGTAGTCATACTCCTGGTATGACTACACACAAACCACTCATTTAAAGATATATAAGCACCCCTATGTTTATTGCAGGATTATTTATAGTATCCAAATTACAGAAACAGCCCACGTGGCCATTGATAGATGAATGGATAAAGATGTGGTGTGTGTGTATCTGTGTATGTGTGTGTGTGTGTGTGTGTGCGTGCGCGTGCAATGGAATGTTACTCAAAAATTAGAGAATAAAATCTTGCCATTTGGAATGACATGAATGGAGCTAGACAGTATAAAGCTATGCAAAATAAGTCAGAAAAAGACAAATACAATATGATTTCACTCATATGTGAAATTTAAAAAAACAAAACAAATGAGCATAGAAAAAAAGAAGAGACAAACCAAGAAACATACTCTGAACTATAGAGAGCAAACTGATGGTTACTCTCGGGGAGGAGGTTGGGGGATGGGTAAAATAGGCTATGGAGATTAAGGAATGCAGTTGTTGTGATGAGCACTTGGTGATGTATGAAATTATTGAATCACTATGTTACACCCAACATTAATATAACATTGTTCATTATACTAGAATTAAAAAATAAAAAAAAATAAATAAAATAAAAGGATGCACAGATGATTAAACATTGTTTCAGGGTATATCTGTTGGAGGGTCTCCAGAGGAGATTAGCATTCGAATCAGTAAAGAAAATGACCTTTACCCACACTGGTGAGCATCGTTCAATATGTTGAGTGTCTCAATAGAACCAAAAGGCAAACCTATATGCTTGACCTGAGACATTTATCTTCTGCCCTCAGACATTGGCACCCCTGATTCTTGGGCTTTCAAATTCAGACCAGGACTTAAACCATTGGCCCCCAATTTTCAAGCCAGATAGACTGGCTTCTATCACCTGTTTTCTAGGTTCTCTAGCTTGTAGACAGCAGACTGTGACACTTCTAAGCCACCATAACTGTGTGAGCCAACTCCTATCACAAATCTCTACATATCTCTATTTCTATAATTGTCTCTATCTCTATCATCTCTATCTTGTAATGTCTCTGTATATTCTCTTGATTCTGTTTCTCTTAAAGGATGGTGACTAATACAGTGCTCTTCAAATTAAGATTAGACCCATCTATTTTTAATTTTTGGAGAGTTTTATCATGAATGGATACAAAATTTTGACAAATGTTTTTTCGCCCTCAATTTTATTATGGTTGCAAATAATTTCAATTAATGGGCATATGTGTTGTTCACAGATTTGCTATAAAAACAAAACTGTGATGAGTGGCACTATGCTAATATGTTTTTGGTGATGTGAATCTTCGAGATAAAATTCTTAAAAAAATTTTTTTTGTTTATTTCTTTTTCAGACAGAGACAGAGTACAAACAGGAGGGGGGAGAGAGCCAGAGAGAGAATCTGAAACAGACTGCAGGCTCTGAGCTGTCAGCACAGAACCTGATGTGGGGCTTGAACCCACAAAACATGAGATCATGACCTGAGCCAAAGTCGGACACTTAACCGACTTCGCGCCACCCAGGTATCCCAATAAAATTCTTAGAAACAGAGATATTGGAGAAGGATATGCATTTATAATTTTTATAGGAATTACCATTTGCCCACCATGAGAACTGTACCAATGCACAGTCCTACCACAAATGTAAGAGAGTTCTTATTTCCTTTCAGGGTTGCTAACAAAGTGTATCTTTAAATTTTAGAATTTTCCCAATCTAAGTTCATATAAAATGGCTTTTTGGTTTTTTGTTTATCTCTTATTATGACAGACTATCTTTTCCTCTGTTTGAGGGTCTTTTTACATTTACTTTATATTCCCATTTTTTGTGCCCTTTTTCCCTCTTTGTGTGTGTGTGTGTGTGTGGTTTTATTTATTTTTAGAAAATTGTTTTTTAATATCAACTTTTTTCATCAATTTGTTATCTTCTGACTTTGCTTTTGGTGTGTGTGAAATTCATATTTCAGCTACTCTTAAAAGGATCACATTTTTTCCATTATTTTTTCTGATTAGATTGTAGAAATGTAACATGAGACAATATGGAAAACATTGTAATTTATCAATTCCTTTGAAAAATCATCTTGAGGAAAGATGTCCACAAGTGGTTAACCTTATAATAATAGTGGACTATTTCCTATATTTTTCACAGCTTCATACCTCTGATAATATACTTGTCATTGGCATCTTAGCCCAAATTCACATATAAAGGAATCCAAGGACCTCATTTTATGACCCAGACTCTCCAACGTGGGGATTTCTGAGAGACTAATTTTCTAGCTCTTAGATAACAAAGTGCTGAATTCACAATGATAAACTCTTTATTTAACCTCTACTGTCATTGCTCTTGTGTGTGACACTATCTCACATGATGTTGGCACACACAGTAACTAAATAAAGGTTTTTTTTCCTTTTAAAATCAACACTAACTATAAAGTGTTAAGATATTAATATTTCCTTCCTTCTTTCTAACTTCTGCTTTCTATTTTTTTGTTAACCCCAACTCAACTCACCCAATCTTTATTTAGCTTTTTTAGGTCAGCATCTCAGTTCCTCTTTGTTTTCTTCTTAGGACATATGGGAAAATCTTTTCCTGGAGCTAATTATGTTCATGGTTGTTACATTCTTGAGAAATCCATTTTAATAAATCAATGAATATATTTTTAGAACATCCTAAATGTCCTGTTCCCAGAAAGAATGAATACTGGTCAATTTCTTTTTTTTTTTTTAAGTTTATTTATTTATTTTGAGAGAAAGAGAGAGCATGAGAGGAGCAGAGAGAGAGAATCCCAAGCAGACTCCACATTGTCAGTGCAGAGCCCAATGCGGGACTTGAACTCACAAACCATGAGGTCATAACCTGACTAAAATCAAGAGTCAGATGATTAACTCACTGAGCCACCCAGGTACTCCAAATGCTGGTCAATTTCAATTATACCCATTACTTGTAGAAATCTATAAAAGTAGATATATGGAGAGTGAAGTGAAGAGTTTCATTCCTAGTTATCAGAGTTTTAATAGTTATTCCTTTGCTCATTTGTTTTATTTCTTAAATGAGAGACAAGCCAAGAAACAAATTCTTAACTGATAACAAACGGAAGGTTACCACAGAGGAGGCAGGGGGTGGGATGGGTGAAATAGGTAATGAGAATTAAGGAGTCCATTTGTCATGATGAGCACTGGGGAATGTAAGGAATTGTTGAATCACTATATAATACACCTGAAACTAATATAACTCTGTATGTTAACTATACTGGAAATTAAAATTTAAAAGAATGAAGAAAAAAGTCCTTATTCATGATAGTCACCATTCATTTATTTACGTATCTATTTAACAAAGAGTTGTTAATATAAATATAAGCATATTTATTTTTATATTCTGAGGGGTCTTTTTTTAAAGTAGATATATGGTGTAATCATCATTATTAAAGAAACCTGGTATGCACCTGTGAAGGCAAGACAATGGTGTAAATTCATTTCTGGGAAAATAAAATGATGGAGGCAACATAGAGCCAAAGCACAAATATTACACAGAATTTTCTAGCCCCTACTTCATATCCAAATACGTCCCACATCTTTAAGTCTTACCTAATTTTGGTGAAGGACAGGGCAGTGAGTAAAGTCAGTGCTGACATGTACAGTGCCATTGAATGAATTACAAAACAAACAAACAAACAAACAAAAAAACATGCCCACTGTGGGCCTCTGAATTACAAAAAGGCATCCACTTCTGAGCACACGAAACATATGAAGATCCATGTCATGCATAGCTTTCCTATCTACTCCCATATGCCTGCTCAATTTTGCCATAGGTACTATGACCCTAGCACCTTACAAATTGCCTGCGTGTAGTAGAGGCCTAAGATGTGTCAGCATGAAGTGACTCTACACTTTTCTTCCTCTGTACCTCTAGCTGTTAACAATATCACTTGTCACAACTCAACACCAATGAATAGTTTAAGTGGCAGAGATGTCAAGGTTTTCTGATAGAGTCTCCACTGAAATCAGTGAAGCTTTCAAGAAAACACCAGAGACTCCTATGCATTAAACTCTACCAGGAAACTGTCTGGTCAAAGGTGCTACCAGACCCCACACTTAGAATGCTAAATCTAGCCATCCACAGATTAGTCCCTTCTCCCTGTATCTCAGGCATATCTCCATAGGGGCTGGGCTGCAAGACAATAGGAGAAACAGATGCATGGCAGAACTCAAAACCCTCTCTTTTCCATCCTGGTACCTTGTCCATGGGTTGCTGTTGTGATTGTTGTCTTTTCTTTTTCCCCCTTAGGAAAAATTTTGCCTCCCGATAAACTTCTGGTGAACCATTCTCAAGTGCACTGACATGCTCAAACAGGCTTAAAACTTAGAGGGAAAACAATGACTTTGAAGTCAGACATGAGTTTGAACAGCTTGTCCACTTACTATGAGTCTCTAATTTCTAAGTTAATTTCTCTGCCTCTCAATGTAGTCATCAATAAGGGGGAGATAAAAATACCTTTTTTAGGGGACTGTTGTAAGAATAAAACAAATATAAACAAAGTGACTTGCACAATGTATGACATATAATTAATGCAGAGAAAATGGTATCTATTGTTTTTATTAAAGCAATATCTGAGCAAATACATGCCACACTTATGCTGAAAGACCCTAGTGATCATGTGGTAATGGAAGAAAAGAGATTGAGGGAGGGAGTTCAGAACAGTGAATGTAGTCACTAAAGATACAGATATAAGGTGGTTATTCTAGTCAGGGAGAGCCATATGAGCAAAAATGTGTAAGTTGTAGTTAGAAACCTTGTTTGGGGAAAGAGTAAGAGGCCATGCTGTCTGGGACAGAGCTTCCCTATTAGATTAATGAAGAATTACTTGGATGAATTAGAGAAGTATAGGAAATACAATGATTTATTATGTCTCTACTTATCCACTTCCCTTGACTTGCAGTTTCGACCATTATATTACCATTAAGGGGCTTAAAGACTTAAAGAACTCCTAATTTTGATTTCTCTCAGCCTAATTCAGGAGAAGGTGTTGGATTTACATCTCCTGACAGCTACATTCTGGTAGTGTGAGCCTAAACTTTATACATAACATTTCCTCAGTTGTAATGGGGCAATGATATTAACCTCATGAATTATTACAAGCATCAGAAAATAAGATGCATGTGAGGGCCACCATAACTTCTAGGTCTCAGGTGCAGATCATATGCCAACCCTCAACCATCTCATCTATAACATGATTTCTGCTACCATACTATCCTCTTATAAGAAAACCACGAATAAGGAAAATTTCACATCTTTGGCTTATGCAGCTAAATTTTGTTAATTTTATTATTGATCTTATCCCCTGAAGCAAATTCTTCTGTTTTGTCCTAAGAATGAGTTGCATTTTTATTGTGAAATCTTTATGTTTTACCTTTCATTAAAGAATTACCTTAGATTAGCAATTAAAAGATTTCTAAGCCTAAAAAAGTTTAGAGATGTTGGAACCCTGTCAAAGGAATGAGAAGGTCAAAAAAAGAACTTAGGTCCAAGTACTTGCCTTAATTTCACATCTTAGGCAGGTTTCCATATTAGGTCCAGAAGCCTGGGATGAGAAGGTAAAAAACAAAAACAAAATAAAACAAAAACTTGAGCCATGATAAAATAGAGAAGTCACATGAGAATTTTTGTGCAGGCTTTCTGAGCTAGCCTGTTCAGACTCCAAATATGCTGAAAAATCAATGATTATGAGCAATCTGTGAGGAGCAGAGAACAGATTTGCAAATGCGATTCAATGGAGAAAGGGCAGACTTTGCAACAAATACTGCTGGAACAATTTGAATATGTTAAGTAAAAAAGGAAACCGTCACCACCATAGCAACAACAAAAACCCCACTATCTATAGATTGCACCATATATAAAAATTAACTAGAAGTGGGGTAAATGCAAAGTGTAACAAATTGTACATACATATACGCACACACACACATGCACATGAACACACATATTGCACACATATTTGTTCACATATGGAAATAATAATTTACAGTTTTGTTGTTAGTAGAGAGATTAAGATTTAAGTAGAGGAATGGGATGCTATACTATATTCTAAAAAGCTCATGTGGCTGTTATAGTATTACTACACCAATGGGTAACAAAAGCAATTGCAGAGAGAGTAAGGGAAGATGATTGTAATAATCCAGGTAAGACTTGATAGTGATAGCATCAACAAGAGAAAAAAATGGTCAGATTCCAGATATTTTGAAACAGACCTGATAGGATTTCTGGACTCATTGACTATACTTTGTAGAAGAAAAAAGAAAGATTCAAGAATAAATTCTAAGGTTTTCTTTCTGAAGAACAGGCAGAAGGAATTTGCCATCATTAACTGGTTGTGAAAAAATAGAAAATTAGTAGGTTTTATGATCAGTAGTTATGTTTTTAACATGTTAGATTTGAAATGCCTATTAGAAAGCCAACTGGAGACACTTATTTATTTTTTAACTTTATTAAGGAATAATTGACAAATATAACTATATATCTTTAAGGTCTACAATGTGATAATTTGATATACAAATACATTCTAAAATAATTACCAAGATCAAGATAAATAACACACCATCACCTCCAACAGATGACACAGTTAATTGTGTGTGTGTATGTGTGTGTATGTGTGTGTTGAGAATGCTTAAGATTTACTCTCAGCAACTTTCAGTACACAATACCATATTCTTAACTATAGTCACTATGCTGTAAACTAGATCCCTAGACCTTCTTATAACTGAAAGTTTCCAACTGGAGATTTTTTTAATTGTTTATTTATTTTTGAGAGAAAAAGAGAGACAGCATGAACAGGGGAGGGGCAGAGGGAGAGGGAGACACAGAATTTGAAGCAGGCTCCAGGCTCTGAGCTGTCAGCACAGAGCCTGACATGTGGCTTGAACTCACAGACCGTGAGATCATGACCTGAGCTGAAGTCAGAAGCTTAACCAACCCAGGTGCTGCTACCCCCCAAAACTGGATATATTTAATAAGCACTTGGATATATGCAATTCTGGTATTTAGAAAAGAGATACAAACTGAAGATATGAGTTTTGGATTCATCATCAGACACATGGTGTTTAAAGCTATGGAACTAAATAAGATCACTTTGAAGAAAAGGCTGAGGACTGAACACTGGCACACTCAAACTTACAAAGGTAAGGAAGATGAGCAGGAACCATCTGATTGAGGAAATTGAGAATGACTAGAAAATTAGAGAGGAGGATAACAAATAGCAGTTCCAGAGATTAATGAAAAAGTATTTCAAGGAAAGAGCAACTAGATGGATCAAATTATGTCAGGAAATCATGTAAGCAAGAGGAGAATTGATGGTGGGTTTAGCATCGTGGTAATCTTAATAAGAGTTAAGTTTGGTAGAATAAAAGTGACATCTTGATTAGATTTTGAAAATGGAGAGGGAGAGTAGAAAAAGTAAGTAAAGACAAATCAGACAGTTTTTCCTTAAAGGAAAACATAGAAAAATAGAATGGTAGTTGGAGATGGATTGGGATCAAAGAAATCTTGTTTTTTTCTTAAGTAGAAACTGTTATAGTTGCTTTTATGCTGACAGAATGGTTTAACAGAGAAGCAAAAATTGGGGGGCAGAAAAGAACACAAGCAACATTAGAGCGATGTCTGGGTAGGAGATACATAGTTGATATATGCAAGAATTGGCCTTAGATAGGGAGAGGGAAAACATCTCATATCAGGAGGCAAAGCAGAGTATATGGACATAGTAGCAGGGAGATTGGTAGATTGAGGAGTGGAATACATAGAAGTTCTCTTTATGATCTTCAGTAAAATAAGAAGTTAAGCCATCAGCTGTGAGTGAAAAGAAATGAGGATTTATTGAGGGTTGAGATGAAATAATCATCTGGGAGAGTAAAAGAATATTTGGAAATATAGTAGAATTTTAAGCAGCCATAAGGGGCATTTTGAATGATGTGGTGACAAATTTAAAGTGAGGTAGTGAACAGAGATGTGTGTATATGTGTGTGTGTGTGTGTCTATGTGTGCATGCACACATGCACTCCTGTGCACATATTTGTTTGTTTCCAGTCACATTCTGCTGTTCAGATGCAGTCATTGAGAAAGTGATAATCTGGATTTATTCAGGGTTTTCACTTTGCCCTGAGAAGTTCAATTCAGGGACAGAATGACAAGGACCTTGGAAATTTGGGCAGTAGAGCAATAGTGACCTTGGGCCTTAAAATCTAAGGTAAGTTAAGATCAAAGTGAGGATATGTAAGGAAGCAAGAGATGGATAAACCAATGAACTGGAGGTTCAAAAACATTTGAGGAATTGTTTGAGTGGGAATATTAGATTGATTAAATAGAAAGACAGGAAGTAGGGGTCAAAGAGAGGAGAACTTGAAATGGAATATATGTGTTATTAATAATGGCATGATGTAGTATATATGACTCAGGGTGTCTATGTGAAAGTAGATTGGAAGACAAAACCATGAGAGGAGAAGAGGTAAAGAAACTGTAAGGCCACAAATTGGAAGCATCATCTGTACATGTTCCAGCTATTTATTGTTGCATAGTGAATCTCCTTGAAACTTAGTTAAAATAACAATTAATTATTATCTCTCATGTCCTATGGGTTGATTAGGCTTAGCTGGACAGTTTCCCCTTGGGGTCTCTCTTGTGGTTGCATCCAGGTGCCAGCTGGAGTTACAGTCTTCTGAACACTCAATGGCTGGAAATCCAAAATGCCTCATTCACATGGCTGACAGTCAGTGCTAGCTGCTGGCTGGACAATTAGCTAGTTGTTATTTTTGTTGTTTGTCTGCTTTTACCGGAGTGTCAGCATATCGTCTCTCCATGTAGCTTCAGAAGCTACGATATTATCAATAAACTGTTATACCCAAACTGGCACAGTGCCATTCCTTTAGTAGAAGCAATGTCAGGGCCTGCACAGATTCAAAGTGTTGGAGAGAACAGGTCCCGGCTCTTGATAAGAGCAGCAAAACATTACAGAAGTATATGGGGAATGGGAAATATTGTTGTTTTTGGAAAATTGTTTTATTTTGGAAAATAAAAATCTGCCACAATGCGGATATTGAATCAGTAAGAATAATGACAAGACTAGTGTTGGAGGGAAAGAGTGTGAGCCATGTGCTAAAATACTGGTTAGGAAGAGCAACTCAGGTCTCTAGATATCTACGACTAGGAGAGATAGAAGATAACAGAGTTTCTTCACATTAACTTTAGCAAACTTGGGGTTTGAGGGAAGAGGAAGGAGCAATGCTCTAAAAGTGGCAAGGAGAAGCAGAGATATCTACTCCACCCTCAGGCAACGTGACAGAAGAGGAAAGAAAATATCTACCATTACAGAAAGCTACAGGAAAGAGGTACTCTCAAGGGACACACAAGTCTCAGAGAAAGAAGATAAACATTATGTTCAGAATAGAGGTTGAGCATACAATGGATTTTACTGATGACAAATAAAGAATCCAAAAAGAAAATGTGGAAGGCTGTGTGGGGTTGGGGAGGGTGAGAGACGGAGTTAAATTAGGGAATATACAGAGCACATAATGGGAGGAGAGTTAGGAAATGATGAATGACATAGGAATCGGGAGCTCCTTTGGTGAATAGTAAAAGTGAATTTACTGAGCATGATGGAATTAAGGCATGATGGTCTCTAAGACGCGTTATTACATTAAAGCTGCACATACTGGGGAAGGTATTCCCAAGATTCTGCTGGAGCAGATAGAGCTTTGTGAGACTCCTCTTCAATTATTTGGCCCCAGGAAGACAGGTGTTTCTGTAAGAGAAAATTTGATTTTAATATCTCTCTGGGTAAATATTATATGGCTTTTTCTGTTTTGGACAGTTTACTGAAGTCTAATTGATACACAATAAACTACATTTCTAAAGTGTACAATTTAATAGATGTTATGATAGTGAAACCAACACCACGATCAAGATAATGAACACATCCATGACCCCCAAATGCTTACTCATGCTGTTTTATAGCCCCTCTCTTTTGTCTTCCCTCCATTCAGTCTTCATGCAATTACTAGTCACCATTATGTCATTATAGATTAATTTGAAATACCAGAATTTTAGATAAATGAAACAATATAGTATGTACTCCTATTTTACCTGGCTTCTTTCACACAGCCATAATTATTTTCAGATTCATTCAGGTTGAGTGTATCAATAGTTCACTTTTTTTTTTTTTTACACATTCACATGTTGATAATTACATGGGCAGTTTCCAGTTTCCAGTTAGTATATATGGATCTGTTAAGAACATTCTTATACAGGTCTGTATGAATGCATGCTCTGATTTCTTTTTGGTAGGTTCCTAGGAGTAGCTAGGCTGAACTATATGGTAGGCATTTGTTTAGCTTTTAAGAATTTGCAAAACTATTTTCCAGCATCCATCTGTTTCCTTCTATTTTCCAAAAGTCTTTTCCTAATGAACAAAAGAGAGGTTATATCTGGACTATTTGTAACTTTCTAAATATCTTAGGAAGTCATTACAGATTTTGTAAAACCTTACTTATTTTAGTTTAAAGTACCTAGGAAAGCAAACTATATGACCCATATCACTTAGTTTTTTAATTTAAAAAATTTTTAATGAAAGATCAATACAATTGACAAACCTCTACAAAACCTGACAAAGAAGACACAAACTAGAAATATTGGAAATGAAACAGAATATCACTGAAGACCCAAAAGTTATCAAAAGAATAATAAATAATATAAGTAACACTAAACACAATATTTTTGGTGAATTACAGTTGACAATGTTACATTAGTTTCAGGTGTACAACAGAGTGATTGGACAAGTGTATATATTATACTATGCTCACCGTCAGTGTAGCAATCATTAGTCACTATGCATCACTTTTACAATACCAACGACTATATTCTCTGTGCTTGCCTTTTATTCTCCTGACTTTACACTTTATTTAACTTTATTTATTTCATAATTGGAAGTCTGTACCTCCAGTTTCCCTTCACCTACTTATCTCTCCATCGTCCTCCCCTCTGGCAACCATCAATCTGTTTTCTGTACTTATGAATCAGTGTCTACTTATTGTATGTTTATTCACTTGTTTTGTTTTTAGATTCTGGATATATGTAAAATCATATGGTATTTGTCTTTCTCTATCTGACTTACTTCACTTAGCACCATATGCTTAATCCCTCTATATGGTTGCAAACAGCAAGATCTCAACCTTTTTATGGTTTCCAGTGTGTGTGTGTGTGTGTCTTCTTTATCCACTTATTTATCGATAGGCACATGGGCTGCTTCCATATCTTGGTTATTGTAAATAATGTTGCAGCGACATAGAGGTGAATATATCTTTTCAAATTAGTGTTTTTTGGGTTTTTTGGATAAATACCCAGTTGAGTACTACTCAACTACTCAACTACTGGGTCATATAGTATTTCTATTTTTATTTTTGTTTTTTGAGGAATCTCCATGCTGCTTTCCACAGTGGCTGTACCAACTTACATACCTACCAAGAGTGCAGAGGGTTCATTTTTCTCTAACTCCTCACCAGCACTTGTTTTTCTTGTCTATTTGATTCTAGCCATTCTGACAGGTGTAAGGTGATATCTCACCGTGGTTTTGATTTGCACTTCCCTGGTGATTAGTGGTGTTCATCTTTTCATCTGTATGTCTTCCAAGTTTATCCTTGTGACTGTTGAGAAGGAGTGTTAGTCTTTCACTAAAATAGGCTTCTCCATAGGGACACTCACAACATGGTTTCCTCCAGAATGAGTGACTCAAGAGCAGAGAACGCATAAGACAACAACAAAACAGAAGCTTGTGCTTTTATAACTAATTTTGGAAGTGACATACCATCACCTTTTCCCTATGTTACTGTTCACATAGGTCAATGTGGGAGGTGACTACCCAAGGATGAGAATAGCAAGGGGTGGGAATTTTGGGAGCCAATTTAATGACTGATTCCTACACTATTCCAGTTGTTCTATATATGTGTTTGGTCTGAAGACACAGGGTTCTATGTGTATAATACTACGATAACAAAATAAAGAATTGAGGTATAATGAACTAGTTGGTATTCATGGTAGAGTGTGTACTTAATGGGAAGCTTCACCACTACATGCATCCTGTGTCAATAGTCACAAAGGGTTTAATGGGATTGATATAAATCCATCTTATCCTAGTAGAAGTCCCAGAATATATCTTCTAATGGTGAATTGATAGTGTTCTATTTGTATATGAAACAAATTTATACCTAAGCACATGTTTTTAATGTATTTGGGAGGCCAGATAGTGTAAACATGAGTTATTAACCAGTAAAAGTCAGTTCTAGTTTCATGTGTGTTCCTAATTTGCAGTATAACATCCGGCAAGTCTCTTAACATCTCTGGGCTGATTAAATCAACTGAAAAATGAGAGTATTGTATTAAGTGATTTCTAAAAAGCTGCTACTTGTAGAAATGTATATTTGATGACATTCTAAATATAGGAAATTCCCAATAAATATTCTCATTTAGAAGATAGTTATCTTTATGATAGCATTTCTACGGTATGATAAGTGCATCATAAATAGCCTGCAGTCTAACAGAATTAGGGCTAAAACAAAACATTTTTAATAGAACAAGGTTATGGCAGCATTTACTTATAACAAACTGCCATGTGTTGGGCCTTTGGATAGACAAGGCTGGTATTAGAAGATACTAGATAAACACTGCAGATTCCTTCTGTAGGGGTCAGAGGGGAGTGTCCCTAAATTATAGTTTTCATAGGTTATATATGTAAAGCTGTTGTGTGTATCCTGACAGTTCTATGCATATACATTTTTAAGAACTTTATTGAGACATGCTATAAAAGTCACCTATTTTAAGTGCCTAATATATTTTTTAGTAAAGTACAGAGTTGTGGAATCATCACCACAATCTAATTTTCATCAGCCCAGAAAGATCCCTTATATCCATTTGTAGCCAATTGTTCTTCTAACTCCTATCCCCAGGCAATGGCTAAATCTACTTTTCTTTTCTATAAATTTGCCTTTTCTGGAAATTTCATACAATAAATCATACAATATGGAGTCTTTCGCATCTAGTCCTTTCATATAGCAAAAGTGTTTGAGATTCACCCAACTGGTAGCAGATACCAGCAGTTTGTTCTTTTACTTTTCAACAATATTCCTTTGTATGAATACACCACATTTTCTTTATATCTTTAGCTGTAGATGGACGTTTGGGTTGCTCCTCCTTTGGAGCTCTTATGAATAATGCTGCTATAAACACTTTGTGTTAAGGCTTTGTGGGTATATGTTTCACTCCTCTTGGGTGTATGCCTAGTAGTGGGATCACTGGGTCATATGGGTTAAACACTATAATTAATTTTTCAAAACACTGCCAAACTATTTTCCACATTGGCCACACCACTTTACGTTCCCATCAGCAGTATATACAGGCTCGCATTTCTCTACAGCCTTGCCAACTGCTGTTACTGTTTTTCTTTTTGATTATAACAACAGGCATTCCTGTGAGTAAAATTTAAACTGGAGAGTCTCTTCTTGTCAGGGAGACCTCAATCTAGAAGACTGTATGCCTAATTAATAATGAAGTTTTGGGGGGCGCCTGGGTGGCTCAGTCAGTTAAGCGACTGACTTCAGCTCAGGGCATGATCTCACGGTTTGTGGGTTTGAGGCCCGCATCAGGTTCTGTCCTGACAGCTAGCTCAGAGCTTGGAGCCTGTTTCAGATTCTGTCTGTCTGTCTGTCTGTCTGTCTCTCTCTCTCTCCCTCCCCCAAGGATCCTCTGTCTCTCTGTCTCAAAAATAAATAAACTATTAAAAAAATTTTTTAAATAATGAAGTTTTGGGTCAGTGGCCACTGAAACAATTGGTTTCTAGATTACATTCTTCCTGATTGTACTAAGAAGCAATCCTTACTTAGATGTATATACAGCTTGTATGTTGTTCTTTTCACAAAGAAAGTTTCTAAAAAAATTCACCTTCCCATACCAAATAGTTTATTTTATTGCACAAACTCACTTTGTAGGTAACAATTAGACCTCAGAAATAAAGAATGCATTCTAGAAAATGGTCAAAAAATTTTAAATTAATCTAACATTTACTAGTGAAAAAGTAGTTATAGGCAAGGAAAATTCCGTGTATTTTATTTAGGGAAAAACATCTCTATTATTTCCTTTTATAGTTAAAGTATATCTAAGGCTTTGTACAAATGTAAATATAAAAATAAAACACAATGTGCACTGTAATTTTTAGAAGCTATACGTTTTTCACCAAGCATAGTAATTTTACTTAGCAAATTTTACTCAGTAAAAACATGCTGAATGAATCTGTCCTAAGAATAAATATCTTTTTAGGGGACTAAAACAAAACAAAATAATGACTTAGCGTTGTAATAAAATTTTGTCAATTTTATTAAAAGCAGATTCCATTTCTTAACATAGTTAATTAAGTTTTCTTTTTTAAAAAGCCTACTTTATGGTATTTTTTCATCAGAGTAAGTTGGCTCAGTGAGACTGTCACTGAGAAAGACATGTACAAAGTTAGCATCACCTATCTATAAATGCAGATAGCCACAGCCATTCCAATATATATAATCTCCCTTTACTCATACACACATATATTTACAGCTAATAAATAACACTTAAAGCCAAAGCATTGTTAATATACACATATGGTGAAGTCTGCAGAAGTCAGAGTTACTAGGCCCATACACTGATTTGATCCATATTTTCTCAAGTTTATGTATCCTTGTTCAAAGCCCAAATCCAGAAAATTAATAAATTAGCAATAAAGGGGGATGACAACAACAAATATCACAACATTTTATTTTTAGAGAAAATTCATTCCATGTTGGCTGATATTAATAACAGCATTCATCCTAATTTATATAGGCATAACCATTTTTTCAAATGAAAGGCTGAAGTTCTGGCACCTCTGGAATAATTCTACTCCAATATGTCCCAACATTGTATCTCTTGATTTTTTTTACTTTCCAAGCTATGCTGAATAATGAACATATATGCAGGGCTTCATATGTGAGTATATGTTCAGATACCCACACATGTTCACAGTTTGGATTCCCAGCAATAGCCTTTGAGATATTTTACTTCCTTATCAATTTATATTAATATAGAGAAAATCATTCTGAAAATAGAGTATCTAATTTATAAATAACTGTTCACCCACTTTTGGCTAGTTGTTAAAAACAACAACTGTCATGGCATTTCATACGGCTATGGCAATTGAAGATTCTTTTAATTGCCCACAGTGGTTTTAAGCACTGTTTATGGATATATATTTTTTCATTTCCTAACTTAGAAAAAATGGTCCATGTCTAAAATTTGCGTGATGCAAAATTTGACCTCGAACACATACCAGGAAAGAAAGAGACATGCTAAAAGTATGACTGAGATAAACCTAAAATTGAATAAGGTCTATCAGATATTAAATGACCTCAAATTGATTAATACAATTTCAGAAATCTGCTAATAAAATAGTGGTATCATTTTCTTTCACCATGGTTAAAAGTATGTGTGAGCTCGCAATAACAGGCTCATAGAAAACACAATTAAAATATAATCTTGAGAGACAAAGGAGGGAGGGAGATTAAACAATAAACTGTAAGACTGAATTGATCTAAATTTTATATTTTAAATTTATATTTCTTTTAAATAGTAACTTAGCAATGATGCAACCAACTGCAGGGATGGCTTAAAGTTTCAGAGATTCATCAACTTCATCTTCTATTCCTCTCTCCAAGTCACTAGTATCTAGTTCACTCCTGGGAAACACAGAAACCAATGGCAAGAGAAGAACCATTCCGAAACAGTCAGATATTTTGACTAGTAAGTAAATGGGTCCAACACATGCCACCAAAAAAATCATTTTCTATATTCTGACTTGGAGAAAACGTTAAGGTATCAGCCCAGAAAATGCAGAATTCCAATTAAAATATGAAATTCCACTCAACTTTAGGCTGACTAAGTTTAATATATAAAGAAGGTTTATTATTTTACCATGGGCCCAAATGGTTCTTATTTCTTTCTCAAAAGACAAAGCACAGTGATTTTCAAATCTGCTATCTTTTAATGTCGGAAGATGTGCTATTTGGGCACTATACCCTTCAAGTTGAATTAGTCACTTTTTTTTTTTTTTGTATTTGAGATTATATCCTAAAATAACAAAGCATACTGGGATTAATACTCAGAAAAATTGTCTTTGAAACACCCAAAGCCCTGGGCATCTTTTGTAAAAGTTACTTCATTCTTCATGGAATTCCTGTTCTGTTCTTCCTTCTGTAGATTTGCCCAGTTTCTGAGAAAAAGCAGAAGAGGAAGAGCAATTTATTATCTCTTTAATGTTTTACAATCCTCCCTCCTCCCATGTTCATGATATAAAAGCATTCAACTGGAAGCTCAGAACAAAGGTTGTGAGTATATACCCAGTGAAGATGTGGATAATGGATCATATGTGGATAATGGCAGGCTCGTGGGAATGAAAGACACTCTAATATCTACTTAGCTGTATCCCAGTAAAGACTATAATTTTCAGAAGACTGAACCAAATGATTTCAAACAAGATATGATTTAAAAAGATTTCTTAATTCTAAATCTTGTCAAATGAAATGGCTGATTATTTTCTTTTCTTGTGGCATGAGACTTCTAAAGAGTTACTTTTGATTAATTTAGTCATAGAAGAGAAAAACTGCAGAATGTTACAAACCTGATTCATAATTACTTCCACATAAAGTTCAGAGGCACAAAAATAGCTATCTAAATATCTGTGGTCTCAGTAATCTTATAATCAGACAAGGAATGTGCCCTTAGATTTTCTCAGATAAATTACTGTGACTTATATAAAGAGTATGACAAGAAATACTTTTAAAACAGCTGGAGATATTTCCTAATCTTTCAGGTTTTTTTTTTACATTCACATATAGGTTTAAAGTTGTATTTGATTTGGGAAGAACATTATATGTGTGTTTGTGTATGTTTGTACGTAACATAAATGCATGTTTAAAGCTTTATATAGGATTCCTTTTCTAAAAATTAAAGCAAATGCATTTCAGATTTTTGATGAGGGAAAACAAAACAATGAACCTGAGTAGAATAGTCTCTACTTAGATAAAAAATCAGTTATTCTGCCTGGCTGAATACTGTTAACTACTCCATTTCAAATTTATCTTGAGTGCCCTTATGTTAATGTGGCTTCATCTTAATGTTTACAGTACATCATAATTCTATTTTTGTAAAAAATGAAGAAAATGTGAATATTATATATTCATAGAGAAGGTCTGAAATAATATAAATTTAAATGTTAATTGGGAGTTGTCCCTGGAGGATAGAGTCCGAGTGATTATATTTTCTTTTTGCCTATTTTTTCCTAATCTACATATAATCCATAATTATCCATGGGTAAATTACATCACAAAATAGTAATTTAAAATAATAGAGATATTCCCTATAGGGTTTTTAATATGCTTTTCTGATTAGGCAATTCTTTTTTATTTTTTTTTAAACTGTTTTTTTTTTAATTTTTTTTTTTAATGTTTTATTTATTTCTAGGAGAGAGAGAGACAGCGTGAGCAGGGGAGGGTCAGAGAGAGAGGGAGTCACAGACTGAAACAGGCTCCAGGCTCTGAGCTGGCAGTCAGCACAGAGCCCGACGCGGGGCTCGAACCCACGAACCGCGAGATCATGACCTAAGCGAAAGTCGGACGCTTAACCGACTAAGCCACCCAGGCGCCCCTCTGATTAGGCAATTCTTATTCTGCACTTTTGTCTATAAATGTAACTGAGAGAAGACAGATCAGAAGCAACTGTTTTTTCTACATCTGGATGATGTTGTCCCCAGCCTTTCCCATTGTTCCTTGTGTCACTGGTGTGTATGACATGATCAAAGTTTTCCTCCTCTTTTACTTGTAATCCATTAGTACTTGGAATCTGGCAGGGGAATGAGCAGAGAAATGAAAGTGGGATAATGTGAGAATTCAGGAGGGGCTGGGGAGAGTCACATGTGAGTCTCCACTTAGTACGGACACTCTGGGAAGATTCAGCTGACAGTTGTCATGTGGATTCGTCTTAAAGATCAGGTAGGTAAGACTCAGGGGATTGTTTTGAGATGGAAAAGAGAACCATCTCCTACATCCTAATTCCATTAGCTCCCCATCTTTGGTGATTTTGAGATGGATGCTTGATGGCTGCCCCTTTGGCTCTCTGTCCTAGAGTCCGCGGCCACTTGGAGCATTAAGAAGGACTATGTGAGGGCACCTTGGCTCAGTTAGTTAAGCATCTGATTCTTGATTTTGGCTCAAGTAATGATCTCATGGGGTTTGTGAGTTCGAGCCCCACGTGGAGCTCCATGCTAACAGTATACGGGGTTCTGCGCTGACAACGAAGAGCCTGCTTGGGATTCTTTGTCTCCCTCTCTCTCTGCCCCTCCCCCACTTTTTCTCGCATGTGTGTTCATACTCTCTCTCTTTCTCTCTGTCTCTGTCTGTCTCTCATACACACACACACACACACACACACACACACACACAAAATAAATAAACTTTAAAAAAACAAGGACTGTGTATTACAGCTGATGTTTTGCTCCCCTAGATATATCCTCGGAGGGGCTACACCCACGGCCATGATTCTAACTATTGTGTCATATGCTCTGCATACAGGATCCATAAAAGTAGCAGGGATACAATATAGAAAATGCAGCAGTGAAGGTTTGGGGCAGTCCAAGAAGTAAAGTAAAAGAACAGAAAGAGAAAGAAAAAAGAGGGAGTATTGAGAAAAACAAATGGGCCAGTCTGATGTGTATATATGGAAGGGCTAAGAAAGATCACCCGCAAATTCTATCAAGAATTAGTGCAAGTCTTTAGTCATGAGATGAAAGCAATGTATGAAGCAGTGTCCCTCACAAGGCAAGCTCAGGATATCCAGAGAGCTTTAGCCCATGTTGCTTACCAGCCAGACTTTTTATTCAGGGACTTGTCATGGCATTTCACAAATACCACAGATGCCTTTCCTTTCTGCAGATGAGATACTTTCTCCCTGGAACAGAAGATTACCCTGTCGAAGAAAATGCATGAACATATCATATGGGAAAATAGAAACAACTGTTCAAAAATATATGGTTTGATCAAGGATCTTTAAATCCTACATGATCAGTCTGATTAACTGCTTTGATATTTCCAAGAGTTCACTGTTTAAAGTTAGGCCATTCTGGTCAGCAACAGATCTGAATCAGAGGGTTATTTGAGGGCCTAACCACAGCTCAGCAATAAAGGTAGTCAATCTGGACAGCTTGGAGCAACCTTAAAGTCACAAGGCTTTCACCATGACATAATACAAGATCCATTTTGCCACTTCCTTATATCTGCATTAGGGAATTCACAAACCCTCCTTCAACTGGCCCTGTTAGAGAAACAAATGCTCTGCAGAGCCTCTCCATACACAACCTCTTTTGTTTGTTTGTTTTATTTGTTATAAAAGAAAATGACCAAAGGGAAATAATTTATCAATCCTAATGTAAAGTGTCATTTTTATATACAATAATGGCCCACTATAGTTTGCAAAATCCCTATACATTTAGTATACAAGTTTTAAAACCTCTGAGGCTCTCCATGCAATTTCTTTATAGATATATGTGAGGTGGAGTTGGGGAGACAGGATGAATCTCATTCTACTTGAAAAGGTTGGTTTTAATCTTTGAACGTCAAAGTGACATCTCTCAGGTTCTTTCCACAACTGTTTTGTGCTTGCAAGAAACAGTGCTTAAAGAGAAGCTAAAATCGTCATGTCAGCTCTCAGTCAATAATTGTGACCAATTCTGGGCTTATGTTTTCTTTCCATGAAGTTTAGAAATACTATTACTTCCCTAGTATAATAATAAAAGAATACTCCTCCCCAAAATTATAGGTGTAATTATCTAGATGATATAGTTTTAAAGACAAAGCTTATAAAGTTCCACCTGAACGTTGAAGGCTCCAAGAGTATTCTCCCTAGATAATGACAGAGTGAGCCTAATGTGAATGGAAAGAAATCAATTTAATTACTTTTTTTGAGTCTCTCCTGCTTTTACTCTGATCTTCTCAATAGTAAACCCAGGGCTGCTCCACCAGTCTGACCAGCTGAAGTATGAATCGCTCTTCCATTTAAGTTTCAACATCAGCAGTTCCCCAATATCCACCTCCGTGTAAATTAGAAAGGAGTATGTCTTATTTGCAGAAACTTCAGGCCTGAATAAAAAATCAGCACATTTGGTTAGTTCTGTTTTTTGTTTTCATTTTTCTTCCTCCAAGGCAAATAAATAGCTTTATTGTTTGGGAGATATCTTAAAAATTCAAAAAACGCCCAACAAAATACTCAAGTGACGATAATGGCATTTAGTGATTTTTAGAAGACATCCACACCCTTTTAATCTACTCTAACTTTTACACTAAAAGTGTGAAGTATTTAATACAATACTTAAGGAAAAAATCCATAAATGAATCATTCAGAGACATTATATTCCTTTTCATATATCCCCTTTCAATCTATACTGCTGTGTGAACATGTTTACTTTGTTACAGTCATAGCATACACAGAATTTTCTATTCTTTCTTTGTTTACTTCATATTTTACCTTCCATTTTTCACCATTTTTACCTGGTTTTCTATAATTATAGGTTTAGAAGCTTGATAGATTTTAGTGACTTATCAAACCACAATTCATTTAACTGTTGCCTCAATGTTGCGTACTTATTTTATTTCTAATTTATGCTATTGTATGTACCAATGTAAGGAACGTATTTTGCCATAAAGCTTTTTTAAAAAATCTGTTGTGGGGAGCCTGGGTGGTTTAGTCAGTTAAGCATCTGACTCTTGATTTCAGCTCAGGTCAGGATCTCACAGTTTATGGGATTGAGCCCTGTGTCAGGCTCTGTTACTGGCAGTGCATAGCCTGCTTGGGATTCTGTCTCTCCTTTTCTTTCTGTCCCTTCCCTGCTCATGCTCTTGCTCTCTCTCAAAAAAAAAAAAATAAATAAAATGTTTTCTAAAAATTTTGTTGAATATTTCTTTTTCTACTCTTCTTCTATTCTAGGGACCAATGCAGGTAGCAGTGCCATGATAAACCCACATGCTGGAGGTAATGCCAAGTGGTTACTTACAGGGTGAAAGGAATGTTCTCACTCTCAGCCACAGTGCCATATAGAGAAATCTCAAAGACCTGGTTGGTTTGTATATCACTCTCAGTCCCAGAAAAATGTATCTTTACTTGGTAATGGAAGACTGTAGGGAGAAAATTGCAACAAGTGCTAATCAGTTTTTCTGGAAACATCACAACCCCTAAATCAGCAGGCAATTCGGAACCACAGACTCTATCTCACTAGTGATTAAATAGTAAGTGCTCACACACAACCATCACTGTGGCTTGGAAAGATTTCTTCATGTCTGCAGTATTTGTTACTAGAATTTTCAGAACTGGAATTCCACTCCTTTTCAGAAAAGTGTGGTTTTAGTGCATAAGAAGAATCCAGGTATATCTGAATTGCCAAACAGCCCTAGAGTAGTCATCTCTGATTGGGTACAAAGAAAATCAAATCAAGAAACCAAACTACACACGATTCTTCCTCCATGAACTATATCCTTCTTTGGCTATCTTGTCCTTAAGTATCTATATGGAACATATTTGGCATTTGTTAATGGAACACTGTGACTGTGTTTCTTCATGTTTTATGGGTATGTCTGACACCCTACCCTATGTGTAAATTCCTTCAGGTCAGAGGATCATGTTTATCCTCTTTATTCCCCCACCATCTAGCATAGTGTATGTATTATAGCAAGCTCACAATAGAACTTATTCATTGAATCATCAGTGAGGCCGTAAAGACTACCAGTTCCTAAAGTGTTTGGGAGATCTTCTGGAAGCAAGTACTTGAACTTCTACATCATCCCCTCCCTGCTCTCCCCATCTCTACTAAAATTCCTTATGTAGATGGGATGGAGGGAGGTTAAGGGGATAGGAAAGGTACAAGCTTAACACACAGCTACTAACAAGTAGAAGAGAAACTCTCTTCAGTGGAGCCCTTGCAGGCCTCTCCATAGACCAGAGCAGGAGAAGCTGAGACTGCTTCATTGCCCCTAAGAACAGTGATGGAGCACTGCATGGCACTGAACAGGATACCTGGGAATGAGTGATACCTGCCAAGTCTTCAGAAAAGACTTCTCTTCTCTACCTCACATACACCTTCTGATTGTGAAAAGTCAGGAAAACTAAGGGTTTCCTCATTGCTTAAAAGGTTTCTTTGAACTACTGATGCTCTACACCTCTGGGAAATTAAATGCACTTCTATAGAGGTTCTATAGAAGCACTTACAAACGGGTGCTTCTATCAGATATATTTTTACCTTGGAAAACTGTACTTCAGTATCATCCCTTCCCTTGGACTTCCCCTTGGACTCCACATAAGTTAGCTTTTCTGGTATTAATTCCTCTTGCCTGATTTATCTAATTATCTCCTTTCCTGTCTCTTCTCAGTCTCTACAAATCTTCCTCTAAATAAGTTGCCAAGTTTGAAATTCAACTGGGAACAGATTCATGACAAAATGGAAATATCTTAGAGGTTTGGTATATTCTTTCTTCCCAGGAATAGTTGAATTTTAAACTATAGTTAGCTCTTGCCTAAAGCAAACTTTAAGAGTTGGCAAACCTTTTCTGTGAAGTACCAGATAGTAAATAATTTGGGCTTGGTGGGTCGTACAGTCTCTGTTCCAATTACTTAACTCTGTGGTAGCACAAAAGCACCCTTAGTCAATACAAAAAAAAAAAAGAATGTGTGCGGCTGTATTCTAATAAAACCTTATTTACAAAAGCAGGTAAGGGGTTGGATTTGGGCTCCTGGGCCATAGTTTGCTGACCCTGGATAGATAGATGGTTTCAAGTGAGCTCTAAGCCTGGTACTAATGGACAGACTCATGCTAATGGTCACAATTACAGAGGAGGGTGGCAAGCAAGGCTATTACAGAGGTTAGTGCAGATTGTACACTGGGTCTTACTGGCAATGTGAATTGATTGCTTTAGTAAAATGGACCAGTGTAACTCCTTCTCTAGCGAGAGAAATACAGTGAGGGTTCAAGGTTTAATAAAATCATTGCACTGCTTCTGTTGTAATGGACAGACTCAGTGATTCAATGAGCATGATAAAAAATAGGATCCAACTGATTTTCCTCATTTACAACATTCTCCAGCCTACCTTTGTAAGGCATCTGAGAACGAGTTTTCAGGTACATTTTGCTGCTTCTTTTGGCTCTGACTTTATTGATCTCATAACCCAAGTTGTTGCAACGGTTTTTTCTACAACTCAGGCAGAGCCCTTTCTCAAAGGCTTCCTTCGAATTGCACCGGTAGGCCTTACTTGGGTTTTCTTCATTCAACAGAGAATCAATAAAGAGATGAATGGAGCGCTCATGGGAACACTTCACTAGCTGGTCCACATCTGGAGAACAAGAAGCAAAAAGAAAATTTAACTCCATTAAAGTCCACAATGAGTGCTTTATCTTGCATGTCTAAACTAGTTTAGGTGTGGTGTCAGAATAAAATTACCTGAGTATCTAGTCCTATAACTAACCCCTTGAGTGTAAGTCCTATTTAAGGAGGTATTCTTGATGGGAGTTTTTACCTATCTCTAGGAGTATTAAAATTGCAAATTTGCAGACAACTTTTGACTTTTCTGCTCTCTTATATTTGTATGTTTATGAGGATATAATAAGAGACATTCAAGGTGGAAGCTGACTTCTTCCAGTTTGTCACATCCTTCTCCAATACTGAAAACATAAAATGCTTCTATCTAGAAGCAACATCACAAAAGGGAGAATTATTAAATGAATAGTATTTTAACATAGACACTATGTAAAATTGGAGGTTGTGTCACTACTAGTTATTTTTGCATTAAATGAATCACATAAATGATCAGTAATGTAATAAAAGTGTATCTATCACCATAAGCTTCTACAATAATTAAAAATAGTAGCATTATGCTGTAAGTCCTATAGCATGTGTACAAAAGACCTGCAATCAATATCTATAGATAAGTTTAACTGCCTACAGAGGATGCAAAGATCTCTGAAAACAAATTATAAATTTAACACAAACATGATTATTGAAGTAAATATTAAGACAATATTAAATTATATTTTATTCTTTAAATTTTGGAGTATTTATTGTTAGAGAATGGCAATTTGTTTCTTATTTTTACTTTCTGTCTAAAAGGCTAACAAAATAAATTTGGACTAATTCACATGTCCTGTATTTTCAATTCAAAATAAATCTCCTGGTTTCACAACTATATTCAGAACATAACAACATGTGCCAGATGTCATTTTATGCTGCTATTATCCAAGGTAGTAGAGTTTTCTCGTATAGTACTCACCTTTCTTTCCTCTTATCTCTGGAAGCTCAATACTCACTGTAGTCTACAATATAACACATAAAAGAAAAAAATGTCTATCTGACCAAAGCAAGTACTAAGGCTAGAAAGGTGATTATGCTGAATATGATAGCTTCTTCAGAAACCTATCTTGGCTAAATGCATATATTAAAACTGGATACTTGTGGAGAATGGGTAGGAGACTGGGTCAATAAGAATTAAGAACAACACGTGTGTTTAATTAACTTCTAAATCATATTTACCTCCAAGACCTCTTTCTGCAATCACACGGATAGCCTCCCCAATGTTACATCCTGGTTGAAAAGTGCCTCCATTAGGATAAATGTCAACATGTCCTACTGGTTTCTGGATTCCAATACTTCGGCCAGGTGACCCTCTGGTGAATGTGTGTAAGACATCTACAAAATCTGCATCATCAGGAGAAAGGCGACTTGGAGCTTCTGCATATTCAAAGTTAGGTCCAGCGGGATCCAGGCCTTGATGGGAGGCAGAGGGGAAGGAAAAGGCCTCACAGGTTTTGTAATTCCCATTAGTTTTAGTCTCCATTAGCATTAGACAATGTAATGTTACCCTGGCATTCAATTGTTCATCATTTAAATGTAACTGGCAGCCACATATTCTTATTAGCTCCTTATTCTGTAGTGACTGGATCACTAAGTTACTGAGAGTCATAAAAGTAAGCTTAACTCCTTCTGAAAGGGATTTGAGTCTCTTAAACTAGCCATTAAATAGCAATTTGCATTCAGAACAAACTAGACCTCCTTCTGTAAATTATTTTTCAATCTGTTGAGAAGGCCTTCAAATAGTAGTGAGTTGGTTCTTTTTCTCTATACATGTCAAATCACTACAACTTTTGCCCTGGTTGACTCCCTTCCTTTTTCCAAACAAAAGCCTCTGGTGTTGGTCCATTTTCATTTTTCCCAGTACCAGTGTGAGAGGTGACATACATACCACCAAACCATAGAGCCCCAGGAGTAGGGAAATTAGCGTCCCAGAGACCATTTGGCTTTTTGTGCTTATCTTTGCTCTATTTCTCTTCTGACAGTGGGTGTAAGTCCAGGACAGCTGGGGCCGATATTCTCTCCTACTCCAGAAAAAAAGTGCTCCCATGGGATAATCAAGTGGCAGGGCAAACAAAGAGGAACACTACACACATATACGTATATTTGACAAACATTTTGATCCTCTTCCCAAATGATAGACATCTCAACTCTTCTGTGATAAGACTACTGGCCCTGCTTTCTTACCAGTAATTCTATTGACCTTCTTATTGGTCAAACTTCCTGCAACGCCAGCAGCATGGGCTCCAAGACTGTATCCTAAGAGATGGACATTGTCCAGAGGATAGTGAAATTCCTCCTTTGGAAGAGAAAAATAAAAAGGGGTTCTTAAGTTTCTGTAAAAAAGATCAAAGCTAAAAGAAAAATATTGTTTTGGAAATATAGACCATACTGAAAATTAATTCTACTTATTTAAATTTTGTGTTATAGATCAAAGAAACACTGTAGTGTTGAAATTTTCTCCTTCTTTAACAACATATTTAAGTTAGACTTTTCTCATACATCTGATATTGAAATGTATGGAAATGGGGGTGCCTGGGTGGCTCAGCCAGTTAATCATCCAACTTTGGTTCAGGTCATGATCTCACAGTTCATGGGTTCAAGCCCCGCATCAAACTCTGTGCTGACAGCTAGCTCAGAGCCTGGAGCCTGTTTCAGATTCTGTGTCTCCCTCTCTCTCTGACCCTCCCCTGCTCATGCTGTCTTCCTCTCTCTCAGAAATAAATAAAAACATTAAAAAAAATTTTAAAAAGAAGTGTATGGAAATGTGAATTTCCATTTATCTGAAAATATATGTGTGCATGTACTTGTGTATGTTTAGGTATATATTTATATGTAGATATATGTATGTGTGTATATCTATATGTATATACACATATATTAAATATAGATTTAACTTTAAACCAGTATTCCCTACTTTAAATACCTTACATCACTTTATTCTTTAAGGTTAGCCAGGAAATGTCTTAAAACTGGAAAACATTATAGCAAGAAAGGATCACAGACACATATAGTCTAGTCTCTTTATTCAATAGACGAGAACCCTGAGGTTGAGGCAGGTGATCTGATTTTCCCAGGTCCAATGTCTTGGTAAGTGATAGAGTCAAGAAAAGAACTTTTATCTTTTTTTTTTTTTTTTTTTTAGTTTTAGAGAGAGGGGCAATGGGAGAGAGAGAGAGAGAGAGAGAGAGAGAAAATCTCAAGCAGACTCCACACTCAGGGCAAGAGTCCGATGTGGGGCTCAATCCCACAACCCTGGGACCGTGACCTGAGATGAAATAAAGAGTTGGACACTCAACTGACTGAGCCACACAGGCACCCCAAGAACTTCTAATTTTTAATGGTCAGTCCAATAAACACAGCTTGTTTTTTACCTCCAAGTGTCTGGCTTAAATAATTTGGCCCTGTCAGAGTATTAGCTTCCTTTCAACCAACCCCAAGACACTTTTCAAAGATAATTTTCAAAGGATGACCTCAGAAAATAAAGTGAATAAAAGTGGCAGTTAAGTCAGAAGTCCTGACCTTTAGCCACCTCTTATCCTGTAGACTTTTCCTGCCAGTTTCTTCCTAGTTCAAATCCATCACTCCCTTAACCCTCAACAAAAATCTAGATCTTTACACTAAGGAATGGGTATTATTAATGTTTTCATGAAAGAGATTGGTATTCTAATGGGTCAAAGCCAAGATAACATTTCCATGTGCCAGCCAACTGGTAAGGAAGGACTTGGCTAACCTTGACACCTTCCCTCTGCCCTGAAATAACAAGCTTTTGTCTATTCTGCCCCTCAGTTCTTGGTTCCATCAGATCTATTCACTATGAGAATATCAATGGATAGGGAAGGGCAGGATTATGCTTTGGCTTTACAGTTTTATCATTCTTATCATAAAACTGCTTATTGACTGAAAAATGCCCATGCTTATTCTGAAGATTTGAATTGCCCCAGATGAAAAGGAACAAAGACCAGCCATTTGTCCCCCTCTGGCCAAGAGATCTGTTTTGGACATGTAAAGCTTCTTCCCCCAGTCTTACCGCCATCCAGTTGATAAACTTGGCCACATCTTCTCCCACCAGCTTGGTATATCCTGCAGACACTGGATAATGCTGCTGGGCCCGTGACAGCCAGTCCACCACAATGACATTGGAATCTGGTTCCCTCTTGTACAGGGCAGCCACAAGTTTTGGCACCCAACTCTCATACATTCCTGTCACCTGAAGAGGATGATGCAAGCTTTCTTAAAATACCCACTTACAACTTGTTATAGATATGTCAGCTTAATATACTCACACTGAATGGAAAGAAAACAAACAAACCAACCTGAAAGGATGTCCATTGGCTCAGGAAGAAAACTCAAACCATGCAAAAGAGTGTTCAGAGACTTGTGCCTGCCCCTTCTGAGGCAAACTTGAGTATGCCAAAGAAGGGTATTGAGCTGAGGAATGGCAGAGTAAGGTTTATACCACCAACTTTTAAAAGCTTGGTTTATGAATTCTGTAAAACCAATAATTTATATGAAAGATCATTCTGAATAAGTTAAAAATTTTCACTGGAATTATTGACTATTTTATAATTAATTTAATTACTTTCAACTAGGTTAATAAATTTTTCCCAACCAAATTATTTTGGAGGATGTGAATGCACTCTTTTTTTCTTATAAAGAGTCATTTATTTACATACAATTTGATGTGCTGATGAAAAAGTTTTAAGCATACTAATTCTAACAAAAGGTAAATTTGTTTATCAATCTGTTTGTTAATACATAAGAAAATGATCAATCTCAGTTCAGATTTATTTTACAGTTATCTCAAATTCTTAGTTTTCAGAGTGGAAATTAATGAGGTTTAATAGTCACATTTCTCAAATTATTAGATTGGCTCTTTTTGGAGATGAGGAAACTGCCAACTGTAATTCTTTGCCTCTTGCTTAAAAAGTCAAAAGAACTTAGAATTCTTACATTAACTCTTTTTATGTAAAATTTTAATATATGATTTCAGAGAGGACATTGGACACTTCTGCAAAGATGCACACTTTAAAATAATCAGAACACAGGGGTGCCTGGGTGGCTTAGTCGGTTGAGCGTCCGACTTTCGCTTAGGTCATGATCTCGCGGTTTGTGGGTTCGGGCCCCGCGTCAGGCTCTGTGCTGACTGCCGGCTCAGAGCCTGGAGCCTGTTTCAGTCTGTGACTCCCTCTCTCTCTGACCCTCCCCTGCTCACGCTGTCTCTCTCTCTCTCCTAGAAATAAATAAAACATTTAAAAAATAATAATAATCAGAACACATTAAAAAAAAGCACTTTATAAAATGTTCCACCATCCTTCCATGAGCTTATATGTAGCAGTAACTTGATCCAAATCCCCAAATCTTACCACCGCGACCATGACCTTATAGCAAATCATATTGTGGCCACAGTAAAGGTTACTCAAATATGTACTCAACAAAGAAGGTTCTGAAATACATGCTTAAGACAGCTTTTGAGGGGAGATCTATAAAACCTATATTCTCCTTAGAATAATTCCAAGAGCCAATCTAGAAGTCTTGAACTCCCAAACCAGTGGGCTTCATTTGGAGCTTTGATCTCATATGATGGATTCTTTCAGATTTATGCTTCCATTTTGTTTGGTTTATTTTCTAGACTAAAACTATGAAAACATGAGTTCTCGTTTCCCTCCTGACACTAACAACTGCTCACTGTTTCACCTCATTGCCTCGGTAGGAAAAAGCAAGCCTGAAACTCAGGAGATCTTGGTTCCAGTCCCAGCTCTTCCGATAATTATGTCTATGAATGTAGGCACTGTTTTAACCTTTTAGGCCACCTACAACACAAAGGAGTTGGATTCAGATGATCCTGAAGTTACCCACCACCTCATCAATGTCTTCTTACAACCATTCTGACTTCCAGACTACCTGCAGTGATATAATGCCAGCTTTAAAGCTATTGCCGTTTCAAGCATGAAGAGAAAAAATAAAAAGGGAAAGGTACAAAGGTGATGTTGGCTCCTTAGAAACTCATTTAAACCTTCTTTGAACGTGTCTCAGTGAGCCTGCTTTAAGTCTAAGCGCAGCCTGGGTCTTTGAGGGAATAAGCTAGAATACCCATCTAGCCCCAAACCCCAGTGAATTGGTCCTGTCTTCTCTTCTCTTCGAGGTTGGGGGTTTGCCACCCTTTGCGACTGCCTTTCAAGAGAGGATGATGTCAATTCTTCGAAATGCAACATTAACCACTCCTCTTTTCAGCCAGGCATGAGGGCGTCCTACCACAATGAGAAACCTACTTAGCACACTGGTCTATGAAACCTAAGCAGGTGGCAAAGCTTCAGCACAGCTGTGTCTAAACAGCTTTCTGGGATGTGCCCTATGCACATTACACGCTAAGCATTCTTCTGGATTTTCTATGGCAAAACTAAAGAACTTCTTTATTTCCCTTAATCTTAAGACTTTGAGTTGTTGAACAGCTTACCTCAGATAAGGCAGAAGAATCTTGCTTGCTCTAAGTCCCTATTATAAGTTTTTTTGTATTATCAATGTTTCCAAATTAGGCAATCTGTCAAAGAGCAGTAACCCGACTTATTTCTACAGTGACTGATACTTTTGTTAACTGCCTAAAAATGAATCTAATCCTTTCTTTTTTAATTCCACATAAAATACTGCTGTAAGTACCCCTGAACAAAGGGGTGCAAAAAACTCCTTTAACCCTAAAAAGGTATTATTTACTAGGGTTTTTTTTTTTTTTCTGAGGTTCCTTAAATCAGTATTAAGTTTTTAAGTCTTGGCTTCTCAGACTCACAGCTGAACTGAAGCCTCTCTGTGGCTAGATTAGTTACTGCATAGACCAACCAGCTAGCTCTTTATGATGAAACTTAGTCCCACAGCCTGAGCTCAGGCACTCAAAATGTCAGGACACATGACGTGAATAATATGGTGGGCTTAGTGGGTAGGAGGGCCCATGAGAGAAATTGGCACTATCTACTGATACTGGGTTAGTCATGTCATCTTTGCATGAGAAGGAACTATGATTTTTAAACATTCTTAAAGCATCAAGTCTCTCAGAGGTAAGAATGTGATGTCTGAGACATACAATTTATTGGGCCATATAAGATGTTTATTAAGCTTATTACAGTTTTTAAAAACTTGTAAAAGTTCTATATACAATCAAAATGTCTCCAAAACTACCAACAATTGCTTTTTCCTATTTATATCTCTTAAAATATAAAAAGATCCATATTAAGAATTCGAATATATATTTTATCCTAAGATATGTTAATTTATTATGTTAACTTAGTAAACAGATTTTTTAAAAATAAATATCCACCTAAATTCTGTTAGTAGTTGCCTTCATCTCCATAAAAGTTATAGAAATTGTCTTGTATTATTAATAAGAATGGAACTTAAGTTACACAGGGAAAGAAATCAATACTAGAAGTCTATCAATCACTCTCCAATTCATCTCATTAGTACTTATTTAGTATTTATTACTATATTCACAAGCTCTAAAATAATAGAAAGATAAATTCTCTTTAACTTCCCATTTTATATAACTTCTTTTTATATAAAAGATGAAATCTGCTAACTAGGGTTTTAAAATATTAAAAACCAACTGAAGTAGTTAAGTAAGAACTGAACCATGTAAGGTGACTGTCTGGCATATTTAAAGAGCACTACTTTATTCACATTCTTTATTTTGTTGTTGTTGTTGTTGTTTTCTTTTTTTTAAGTTTTAATTGAAATTCCAGTTACTTAACATATAATGTAATATTAGTTTCATGTGTAAAATTTAGTGATTCAACATTTCCATACAACATATGGTGCTCATCACAAGGGCACTCCTTAGTCCACATCACTTATTAATATTCTTTAAATGTAACCACAGTTTTCACCTTTTCTAATCACTTTGCATGACACTTCCCTGGCTAGCCTTCTGTCATGTGTAAAAAAAAAAAAAAAAATCTCTAAAGTTTACAACTGAGAATCTTAGAGGTAGATGTACAACTAGTCTAACCTCATTGTCTTACACATCAGTCAACTAAGGCCCAGGGATAAGAAGTAACATCAGTTACACGTCACAGAGCTGGAGAATGGCAAAGCCAGAGCCAGAATCAATACTTCCTCACTCTACTCAACCTTCTCCTCTCTCTGACAGGTTATTTCCCTTACTTAGGAAAGGATGTGCTTTGGCGATGTGCTGCATGAATCAGGATCATGCCAGGTGTGTACTGGTTTCTTAAAATGATAATGTACATTCTGCTTTGTAGGTGAGCAAAGTCTTGTTTTCCCACCTCACAAGAATGGCTGGTTTGGGGGCACCAAATAGAGACCATGGTAAAATGAAGGTAGTCACTATGTGGGGGAAATACTCATGAACCTGTGATTTTAGATTCCATAATCCCCACTCTGAGCCAGAATTGCCTATACTCAAGTTTAAAGTAAAGCCAGAGAAAAGCAAGCAGAAGTACAGAATATATGAAGACTCATCACGGGGTTCCCAACAAGTGGAGCAAGGTAGTCGAGATGCCTGGGCCACCCCAATCTGCTCTTTCTTAAAAAGACTGTCTTACCGTCCAGCCGTGGATCACCACAAAGGTTTTGCTGGTGTGGTTGAAACGGCAGTTAGCCACAGATTCTGTCACTCCAGGAATGAGGTGGCAAGTATCTTCAGCTATGTCTTCAGGGGTCCTTAGAGCAAATTTACTTTCGATATCTAGAAAATCTCTTCTTCCTGTAATTTCTGAAAAGGAAAAATTGGATAGGTGGCTAATTGGAGGGGTACTTGTTTTATTTGCTGGAATGGTATGTTTTAGGTTTCTAAGCAACTACCACCAATGCTATTTTTATTTCTAATTTTTTTTAAATAAGTGTAGATTGCAAGAGAATGACTAATTCTCCATTAATAATAAAAGTTGACCAAAACCAGAATCCAGGTCTCCTGGTTACAATGCAAAACTCATTCTCCTAAAGAACATTGGCTCATGTCCCTTGCATTGTAAAATTTCACTTATTTCATATATTATCCCACCTTTCTTCAATCTTGAGTACCTAAACATAATGTTTTTTCCAAAATATTATGTAATAAGCTTGAGAATGGGCTGTTTTCTTTTCAATAGCATAACTTTTAAAAATATTAGCAATAATAAAATTTAGAAGCCTGAGGAAGTTTTAATATGAAATTGCTCCTACTCCCAAAGCAAGGTACATCAGTTAAAAATATTTTAAAAAATCATTTAGTGGGTTGTTCAGAAATTCATATACTATGTGTGAACCAGTTAATATTTCACCGAAATATTTTTTCTATTATTTCTTATGCTTTTACTGTATTCTACACAAAGTCAAAGCTTACAGCTTTGTAGTTACAAAACTACAGCAAAGTAGGTTTGGGAAAGAATTCACTTTGATTCTTCATTGTCAATCCCAAAGTGAATAAGGAGAGAAATAAAACTTCATTCTACCATTTGAATCTCTTGACAATAACTCTAACTTTTGATAAATCTTCATGTAATATCACAGTGAACGCTTGAAATAAATATATTGCAAATAAAATCAAAGCCTTATACAAAGCAAACACAGTCAAAGAGAAGTTATATTAGGGGAAATTACACTTGAAAGCCATTCACCCATCAAAAATACACTCTGCTTTCCATCTTATTTCAAGAAGTAGGTCTTCCTTTTCCTTCCTAACCAAGTAGTACTCAGATGCCCTTATTATTTGCCTGACAGTAGAAAAAAACTGTAGATCTTACATCTGATTCTGCTCTAAATACCCAAGAAGCTTTTTAAAAAAATTGTTAGGAAGTGCTTTAGAAAATTTCAAATTAAACTAGTTTCACCTTGTCTCATATCTCTCCACATCAAATAACTCATCCTTCCTCAATATCTTATTTTAACATGTTTGATTACCAATCTTTTTGAAGTATAAATCATCCGAATGATCTGGCAGACATATCTCACCCACCACCTATTTGTCAAACTGATATTTAAGACTACTGCCTTTCACAATTCCAGAGGATGCCACTCACTTTGGTCTATTTTCCCCTAGAATTCTGCAACATGATGGCCCTAGAGTTGCTGGCCGTTTTGAAATAACTAAGAATATTCTCAGAAATTTTTAAATCCAGCTTCATATATTTCCATGAAAAAAGTCTAGTAAATTCATAGATCCTATACAGATTATCTGCATAACCCATTGAGACAGCCCAGTTTTCTACTACCAACATTTCCTGTTAGGTACATAACTTCTACATTTAAAAAAAAGAAAGGAAATTCATACATTCTCAAATAAATTTGTATTTGGAGACTTATTTCACTTCTCAAGGAGATTATTTTTCATTTTAAGTTACAGAAAGCATAATGAAGCATTTGACAGGAAGATTGCACCACTCTACAAGCTATGTGCTGTTTTCAATTCTATGTCAGTTCTATATATGATATCATAAATGGTAGTAGTGTGTAGAGTCTTTCTTTCTCTTAGGCATTCTGACAGAAATTTTCACACTGCTGGTGTTTGTAAGAGTATCTCAGCATCCTCAAGATTAATTTACTTTTCAAGCCTACCTTCTTACACAACTAAGATGGGTCAGCCAATACTTTAAGTTTTTTCAGTATACACTGGGGTTGCTCTTGGCTGGCAGATGAACTGACTTGACTCAATTGTTACTAAGGGAATTGCTGATTTCCATACATGAAAATGATATTAATGACTACACTTTTCTTTCTAAGGGGGATCTATCAGATCCCCCTTAGATATTAAACCTACCTTAGAGTAGTGGGAAAGGGACTGCCTAAGGTATATTCCTTTATAAGCCTTCCATCCTGAATTCAACTTATCATATCAGCATAACCACTCCAACTTGCTCCCATTGGACATGGTCTTATTCAGCACTCAGGTAAGACTTGGGTACCGGTCAAGTTACAAGTTAATGCATATCTTTACTTCTAAATTCTTAAATAGCTGAAATTCTAAGTGTATAAACAAAGACAATATATCCACTTAACATAGATAATAAGTCACAGAGATGAAATTAGATTGAGAGATGAAAGCGCATTAAAGGTAAATTTATGGAGGGTATGTTATTGTTCCTAGGAAAGGAGAAATATTGAGCATCCCAGGAAAGATATTCTAAAGGCAGTTCACAGTTATCAGATGGATGGGATAAGTGTGCATCTGAGGATGAGGTACAAGGGCTTTATTATAATGCAATTCCTTTGAAGTTTCTAACCCCCCCCAAACATACACACACACACACACACACACACACACACACACACACACACACACACAGGCCTAAAGGACTTCATCAGTAATTCACCTTCTCTCTGAAATTGATAGTCATACTTACTGACTCAAGCAGCTTCTGCAATGTGCTAAAAACCAAATTGAATGGATAAAAACAAACACAGTTTGGTGAGGGGAATAAAATCAATATCCTATTTGACCGAATTGATTAGTCTTTTCCAATGTAGACACCTAACAGACTTGCTTTTCATTTGTATAGAAAAGATGTTTGTAAAAACAGAAGCAGCAAACTATATAGCCCAATTTCTCCTCCTGAAATAAAGCAAAGAAGGAAGGCTAAGCTAAAAGACACTGCCTGAAAGAAAGTGAAAATTTCCCATTGTAACTCTTCCCTTGTGTCTGACTCCCAACTTTCAATATTACTATTCACTCATCCCTCCAGTGCTGAGTCCTACTCCATTTAAGTGGAATCTGCTATTTTGCTGTCATCACCCATCACATTTAACTCACATGTTAGCCTGGAAATTCACTATGGCAGGTCAAATAGGAGTGCAGCTAATGAGCACTGACTCATATGCTCTTTGCCTAGCTCTTCAAGTTTCCTGATGAGGCTCTGCAGAGACTGAGGTGGCTCCAAGAACAAAGAGCCTGAGGGCAGTGCCTCATATCCTCACTTTCTTCTTAGAAAAAAATCAAGAATAAGTAAAGTCAGACCCCAGAGAAGGTTCTGCTTACCATTCTCTCACACTTGTATCTTTTGGCTATGAAATTCTTACATTCCTAGATGAATGCCTTTGGAGGAGAAAAGGGGTGGAAATTTGCTGTGATGGGGGAGGCATAATATAAAGGGGCTGGTGGTGGAGTGAGAGTGGGAGGGAAGGGTAGGAGGGATTAATTTCAAGTCTACTTAAAAATGATTCCTCCCTTAATACATTTCCAGTCAGGAAAAGCATATGTTGGTTAAAGTCCAATTTATTTCATCAATCACTAAGTGTCCATTTATATCAGAGTATGAATTAGAGATGCTTATGAGAATTTTTTCAGTATTTTACTTATTTTTTAAGTAATCTCTACAGCCAGAGTGGGGCTCATACTCATAACCCAGAGATCAAGAGTGGCAGGCTCCATCAACTGAGCCAGCCAGGCACCCAACCTAAGAGAATGTTGAGTGCGGTCTGAACTCCTCATTTGAGAGTTGAGGAATATAAAAACCAGAGAAGTGACACTGACTAGACCAAGAATTTAGGGTCATGAATTTCTAAGGAGCCATCAAAAACAAACTGTGGACAACACATATTCATGTGGCTTTTATGGTAAAAGTAACATCACACCATATGAATTTTCTTAAATAAGAATTTGGAATTTGTTCCTGCCACCTTCTTGGAACTATGAGGGGAACATGACACTATATAAGATATTTAAGACTTTCTAATTGAAACTTAAATGTTTTTAAACTGATCCGACAGAAAAAGATTTTTTTATCCAATCAAATTGATGAAATATACTTTTAAAAAAATAAACCTAACAAAAATGTTCTATCACAACACACTGCTGAAATAAGCTTTCAACTGCAAAGTCATGGACAAACTTAACTATAACTTGAACCACTTGTGGACATGCTGCCTGAAAGCACATCCAAGTGACACTATCCTAACAGCAATTTTACCACGGAAGAGAGAAGAAAATGTTGCCTCCTTTTTATAACTTGCCTCAATTGGTTTTTGGTTGCTGTTGTATGTGAGGTGAACCAAAGTTCAAGGGTAGGCCTGCTGCCTCCATAGTGGGAGAGTCTGGAGCTGGGCCTTTCTCTTCTCTCCAATAAAGACATTCACATCTCTCCTGTAGCACCTTAACCCTGGCAAGCCAGGGGCTTCAGGGTGGTAAGTGAGGTTCAGGCTGAGACTCACTGAAGCCCCACGTGGTGGCGGCTGCTTCTTGAGTCAGAGCAGGACTGAGTTCCCAGGACATTAAGGGCAGCCAATTGCAAAAACAGTAATCCCCAAGTCAGCGGCCACAGACTGCTGGTCTCTTCGACAGGTTATCAGGAGGGTCAGCCCTTCCCTAATTTTTCTGGGTGCTAAGAAAAGCTGCATCTGCAAGAATGGAAGCTAGGGAGGGGTTCCTGCGTTTCTCAGTCCCCTCAGGTCATGATCTTAAAGTTCCTGAGTTGCAGCCCTGCGTGGGGCTCTGAGCTGAAAGGAAGCCTGCTTGGGATTCCGTCTCCTCTCTCTGCCCCTCCCCCATTCATGCACGCACTCTCTAATAAAGGAAGGAAGGAAGGAAGGAAGGAAGGAAGGAAGGAAGGAAGGAAGGAAAAAGGAAAGGAAAGGAAAGGAGGGGAAAGGAACGAAAAGGAAAAGAAAAGAAAAAGGAAAGGAAAAGAAAGGGAAGGAAAGGAAAGGGGAAAGGGAAAGGGAAAGGGAAAGGGAAGGGAAGGGAAGGGAAGGGAAGGAAAGGAAAAGAAGGGAAAGGAAAAGAAAGGGAAGGAAAGGGGAAAGGGAAAGGAAAGGAAAGGAAGAAAAGAAAAGAAAAGAAAAGAAAAGAAAAGAAAAGAAAAGAAAAGAAAAGAAAAGAAAAGAAAAGAGAAAAGAAAAGAACGAATGGAACCTGGGGAGCTTCCCAGCTCCGTAGGGGGACAGAGTGTTGGCACCTCAGGACTTGCTACCACCCACGCGACTCAGTACCCCACTACCCTGTTCTGGGGGAGAGCCAGTGTCCACTGCTTCTAACTTGCCCAGAAGCTTCCTCCCCTCCTCTTTGTCCCTCTACAGAAGGCGCCACTCTGTCGGAGCTCACTAAGGCGGGAGCCCGGGTCGCGGCTGCGCCAGGGTCACCTTGACCCACGTGCCTTTCATTCCAGAGCCCGCATGCGAGAGAGTTATTATGGATCTCCAGCACTTCGGTCCTTCCTCCGACCTCTCTCCGTCCGCCCCTCACGCTACCGGCTAATCTTCGTCTCTGAGCCTCCGTACCCGGAAATATGGCCTCAGCCAGATTGGAAGAATCAACGCGGGAACGACTCCAGCAAAACTCTAGCAAGATCGGAGGGAGAATTCCCTCCCTGCCCCTCCCGGACCCTGGCCCGGCGACTCTGCTCGGGCTGGGACAGTCGCCAGTGTGCATCTGCAACCCCTTCCACCTTCCTCCTCCCCGGCCTCGTAACTTGTGGAAGTTCACAGAGGGAAGTGTGCAGGTGGAGGGGAGTACACGAACTTACTGTCGTCGGCAGCCACCCCTCCACGGGGGGCGGTCAGACTCTGAAGCCATATGCCCACAGCCATCAGGAACACGGCTGTGCTCTCCATCTCCGGACGCGACTCTCCGTAGGAGCTACCGGGCTCTGGCAGGAGCGCTCCCGGAGTATTGGACCAGCGGCGCCTGAGACCAGCAGGCTGGAGCTGCGGTTCAGCGTGGGGCAAGTTGCCCTTTGAAAGGGCAGGGCAACTAGAAGTGGCAGGTTCCCTCTGAGGAGGAGAAGGAAGAACGGAGTCTGACACTGTTTCCACTGCACGGCTGCTTATGTGACTGGAAATATGCAAATAAACCTCAGCACCTATTGGCTATAAAATCAGAAGTTGGGGGGAGGGCCCTAAATTCACTTCCAAGTATTTGAGCAAACTGTAATGAGGATCAACCTCGCCAGAGAAAAGAGGGGGAAAGGGCAGAAGGGAGAATTTACTTTCTCTATAAAGTTCTTATTTGCTTTTCCTAAGGATTCTGGCTCACAAGGGCCCCTTATCCAAGCACCAACACAATTTTGTATGGACTTACGTTAAATACTCTGCAATCAGCCGTATTCCAAGGATGGGAAATTAAACTGTTAAACTTCATTTGATCAATACTTAAATTACACTTCTCTTTTGAGAGATCCTGTTTGTAACTTGCAGAGTTTTTGGTATTGTTTGTTTTCCCCCAAAATTTTCCTGGATAATGTTAATTTAGGGATCCATGGACACACATTGTTCCGTGGCTTATGCTTGCACAATCTTTTATTTTAACCTTGGAAAAAAGGATTAGCCTACCTGGTGAAGAAAAGCCCTCTTGCCCTAATTAGTTTTTAAGTTTTCTCTCGTGAAAATTATACCCAATCCTCAAACTCATAAAAGAATTCAAAGATGACATTTCATCCTCAAAGAAAGAATACTGAGGTCAAGTAACTTGAAACTAGATTGTTATGCAAACTGAAAGAAGCCTGTCATAAAAAAACACATTGTATGGTTCTATCTATATAAAATATCCACACATAGGCAAATCTTAGAAATAGAAAGTAGATTAGTGTTTTCTTGGAGATGGGGAAGAATGGAGAAGTTTGGGGGGGAAGATGAAAAAAATACCCCAAAATTACAATACAGTTTTGGTTATACAACTGGGTAATTATACTAAAAACATTGACTTCTACACTTTAAATGGACGAAATTTATGGTACCTAAATTATATATTAATAAAGCTATTTAAAATGTTGTATTGGGGCACCTGGCTGGCTCAGTCAGTTAAGCATCCGACTTGGGCTCAAGTAATGACCCCCATGGTTGGAGAGCTCTAGCCCCGCATCAGGCTCTGTGCTGACAGCTCAAAGTCTGGAGCCTCCTTCGGATTCTGTGTCTCTGCCCATCCCCCATTCACTCTCTTTCTCTCTCTCTGAAAAATAAATAAACATTTAAAAAATGTTGTATTGAGGTATGCAAGTAATAGAAGAATAATGAAATCACTTTAGATATTGTATTTTTTTGCCAAAATGTCCGTAATACATTCAAATATCTTTCTACATGTAAAGAATTTGCATTAGCATATGGGTCAGTGCTCAGTAGCTGCACTCCTATTTGACCTGCCATAGTGAATTTCCAGGCTAACATGTGAGTTAAATGTGATGGGTGATGACAGCAAAATAGCAGATTCCACTTAAATGGAGTAGGACTCAGCACTGGAGGGAAGGGTGAATAGTAGTATTGAAAGGTGGGAGTCAGACACAAGGGAAGAGTTACAATGAGAAATTTTCACTTTCTTTCAGGCAGTGTCTTTTAGCTTAGCCTTCCTTCTTTGCTTTATTTCAGGAGGAGAAATTGGGCTATATAGTTTACTGCTTCTGTTTTTTCAAACATCTTTTCTATACAAACGAAAAGCAAGTCTGTTAGGTGTCTACATTGGAAAAGACTAATCAATTCGGTCAAATAGGATATTGATTTTATTCCCCTCACCAAACTGTGTTTGTTTTTACCCATTCAATTTGGTTTTTGGCACACTGCAGAAGCTGCTTGAGTCAGTAAGTATGACTATCAATTTCAGAGAGAAGGTGAATTACTGATGAAGTCCTTTAGGCCTGTGTGTGTGTGTGTGTGTGTGTGTGTGTGTGTGTGTGTGTGTGTGTGTGTGTGTTTGGGGGGGAGTGGTTAGAAACTTCAAAGGAATTGCGTTATAATTAAGCCCTTGTACCTCATCCTCAGATGCACGCTTATCCCATCCATCTGATAACTGTGAACTGCCTTTAGAATATCTTTCCTGGGATGCTCAATATTTCTCCTTTCCTAGGAACAATAACATACTCTGCATAAATTTACCTTTAAAGTGCTTTCACCTCTCAATCTATGCTTTAAAAACAAAAGAAAACAAAACCCATGAAACCGGATTTGGAGTGGCCTGTGCTGCTATGCTGCATGTCCATCAGGGGTGCAGAGATTTCCAGGAAGGATTAACTCATAGCAGTTCAGCCTGGTAAAAAAGGAGACAGTTTGGCTCCAATCCCCTGACAAGCAGCGGACAGATGGGTGTGGTAGCAACGCACTCTCCTGATTGGCTGTTCTCAAAATGATCCCAGGCCTGAGTTGTTCTGCTGGGGCCCAAATTGATCTCCACATGTTAGAGAAGTGCCTCATTGAAACGCCTAGTCCAAACTTCAGCAAAGTTATTTGGTTACCCATAGCATGACGCTTGACTGTTTTCATAATTGGCATTTCCTTTGTAACAGATTTAAAAAGCTTCAGATTAGAAGAAGCTAAATTTTTTACAAACGTTTGACAAACCAGCTCTCTTAAGCCAAGACACTCGCTCCTAGTATAAGTTTAAAATGATGTAAATAAAAAGTGAAATGCACATACCTAAGGAAAGGACCAGAAACTCCAGAACTGTAGTGAAGTTCTATCTACATATCATCTACTATTTAGAGTAAGAGACTGCTATTTGCACACACTGGGCACTTTTCATCCCTTTCTGCATTTAATGACTACAAAAATACCCTGGACCTAATAATATTTGCATTGTACAGTTGAGGGAAGATGAAACTTAAGGAAGAATAAATAACAGTAACCACAAATATAAAATATTTCTTCCTTTGGCGATCCCAAGAAAGAAAAAATTGTATTTGATCGTTATACGTTAACCATGCTGCAATTAAAAGCTAGAAAAGGCTGAGAAACAAATATTAATTGTAAATGCCTAATTTAGGGCATATATTTTTTGCAGGCTTTTCTGTTACATTGAAATATAGTTAAATATCTAAGTGGGTTCTAAGAGAACATCTATGCTGACATAGATCTGGTCTCTATCACAAAAATTATGTTTAATGTAGAAAAGAACTTGGCTAATGAAAATAAAAGTCACAAATATAAACTCATAAATATAAAAAGGACTTAAAATCTACCAATTTTTAATAAGAAAAAATAAAACCAGCATGTTAACCAAAAATGGCCATAAAAGACTTTTCCAATGCCACTTAAGCATTGAATTGTAGATAGAAGTACGAGTTGCCTCTGTCAGGGATGGTAATGTGACAGTGAGAGTGAGGATGAAGTTGAGATCATAGGTCTGGAATGTGATGTCTGAGACTGGCGTTGTCCTACTGGGCAGTTGTTAGGTGGGGATGGTGGTCTTGTAGATTTATTTATTTGTTACCTAGCAAAGCTATGTTGAAGAAATTTCCAGTAGCAGTTCAAAAGGTAAAATTCAGAGAGAGTATGCTTTCCATTGGTGAAGTGGATGTTGTATTTTCAAAAATATAAACTACAAATAAATATTATATTTAGCCAATATATTATATTTAGCCAATTTGCTACTGTATCCTTCCTCCACCAGGTTCAAATAAAGGAACCAGTATTACTTTCTTTGCTTTGGGGTGAAGGAATTGTGGAGTGTGGAAAGAATTGCTTCAAACAATAAAAGTATGGTGTTAAATAATCCAGACACATTTTAAGGATTCTAGTTTTCTTGAATTAGGGATCTTCTACCTGTCTCTTCTTCTAAAAACAAAGAAAGTAAACAAACAACAACAAAAAGAAAAAGAAATAAACCATATTTTAACATTAACATTAAAAGATTTATCTAAATAAAGTTCAGAAGAGAAATAAGATGATTTTTAAAAGAAAGAGAGAATAATAATTTCAAAAGTTAATGCATTTCAATGACATGTCCTGGAACAAGGGCTTGTTGAAGGAGACACATCAGACATACCAGATAGATGCTGTCACTGCAGAACTGTGACTGGCTGAAGGGGTGTAGGCCTTTTCTAGAATAGAGCTCACAAAAACCATAATGGATGTCCCACAAATAACCTACTGGATTTTTAATCCATGTTCATTTATAAGTAGTTTTGTTTTAAATTTTTTTCAAAAAAAGAAAACTTAAAAATTTAAATACATGTAGCAAATAAAAGAACACCTTTCTGAGACCTAATGTAAGACCACCAGCGTTGTTTGCTTAGGACTTCACGTTCTGAGGTAACTTCAGACAAAACATCAAAGCCCTAGGCTGACAGTGAACTAAGTCAGACTCAGCACAGATATATTTGAAGTGCCCCCTGCTGACTTCCGAATGACACTAACATCTCAAAAAAGCTATTTCAAGAGGCTTCTGACAGAATTGACTTGAGTAATCATTAAGCTCTTTTATTACTTGAGGTTTTCTTGTTTATTTTGTTAAATTATATATAACATGAAGGAAAGTATTGTTTTTGTTACCTCTTTGGTACTTCCCACTGCACCTAACTGTGCTGGGAAGTGAAGAGGTTCTTGGTCAATAGTTGTTGGGTGAATTAATAACACTGAGTAATGGGGCGCCTGTGTGGCTTAGTCGGTTAAGCGTCCGACTTTCGCTTAGGTCATGATCTTGCGGTTCGTGGGTTCGAAGGAGAGGGAGTCTGTATCTCCCCCTCTCTCTGACCCTGTCTCTCTCTCTCCTAGAAATAAATAAAAATACTAAAAAAAAAAAAACAAAAAAAACACTGAGTAAAAGATGATCCAAGTGCTAAATGGGAGAGAAAGCAAGATATTTTTCTATTTTTAATTTTTACTTAATTTTGTAGTTATGTAATGCATTGTGTTAATTTAGTCTAGTTAGGCCAAAATTATTTGGGTTAGGGAAATGAAAGACAACTTTATCTGATTAGAGCTTTCTGCTGGCCTCATATATTTTTCTCCTTCCTTTTAATTAACCTTTTACTTAAAAAGGTAATGTATTCTTGATCAAAATAACACCACAAAAGACAAAAAAATTTAAAGCAGCCCAAAAGTGTGTGCAACAAAATCTTTCTCTGACCTCATAGTTTTAGTATTCTAGTCTTTTTTTTTTTTTTTTTTTTCTGAAAGAGAGAGAGAGACAGCATGAGCAAGGGAGGGTCAGAGAGAGAGGGAGATACAGAATCTGAAACAGGCTTCAGGCTCTGAGCTAGCTGTCAGCACAGAGCCTGATGCGGGGCTTGAACCCATGAACCATGAGATCATGACCTGAGCCAAAGCCCAATGCTTAACCGACTGAGCCACCCAGGAGCCTCCAGTATTCTAGTCTTCTTAAAGCAACTACCTGTAGTAGTTCCCTTTCTTGTTTACCTTTCTAGAAAAGTCTATGTATTTACAAACATAAATGTGTATATATAGTGTGTTTTATTCATCTACAATTCACATCTTTTTACAGTAATATGAGAATACCATAAGTACTGTTTTGCAATCTATCTTTTGATTTAATACTTGACGGAGGAACAAGGGGGAGAAGAAGGGCGGAAATGGTGGGGGAAAGGGAGAGAGGCAAACCATGAGAGACTCTTGAATGCTGACAAAAACTGAGGACTGATGGATGTGGGGGGGGTGGGATGGGCATAGAGGAGGACATTTATGGGGATGAGCACTGAGTGTTATGTGGAAACTAATTTGACAATAAACTATTTGTAAAAAAAAAAATATGTGACTTAGAGATGAGGTTATGAAGAAGAACTCTCTTAAGAAAATGTAATGGCCATGTAAGTTTTCCTTATATGGTTGTACCATCATTTATTAAACCAAGCATTAATAGTAGTTATTAGATCTTTTGATAATATAAGCTAGGCTATAGTGAACAAACTCTTCAAAATTATTGAGTCAAAAAGTATGAATATTTATCATCTTAATAAGTAAAGCAACTTATCCTCTAATGAAACTCACAAATTTATATTCCTACCTACAGTGTAGGAGAGTTGAGTGATTGTGGAAATTCCAGCCATCACTGTATATTACTGAATTACTTAATCTCTAGCAACCTGGAATGTGAAAAATGGTTTCTTGTTTTAATTTTTATTTTAAATAATAACAACTAGCTCTCCTATAGCACTTGGTATATGTGCCATTCTAAGAGCTTTACATATATAACTAATGTAATATAAAATACCTATATTACGATATGTCATGTATCATATGTTACATCCATTTAAGATATACAATTAAATTGTTTTTAGTATGTTCACAGAGTTGTGTGAACATGACCAATTTTAGAACATTTTATTCATGTCCAAATAAGATCTGTACCCATTAACTGCCATTCCCCTCTCCTCCCTCCCCCAGTCCCAACCTCTAAGCTCCTTTCTGTGTCTAAAGTTTTACCTATTCTAGATATTTTACAAAAATGAAATCACACAATATGTGGTTTTTGTGGCTGGCTTTTTTCATTTAGTATAATATTTTCAAGGTTCATTCATGTTGAAACATGAATAAGTACTTCATTCCTTTTCATCGGTAAATAACATTTCACTCTATGTATATAACATATTTTATTTATCCATGTATCAGTTATTGAATACTTGAGTTCCCACTTTTTGGCCATTGTGAGTAATGCTGCTAATACACATTCAAGTACAAGTTTAGTGTGAGCAGTATGTTTTTAATTCTCTTGGGTATACATGGAAGAGTAGAATTATCAGGTCATACGGTAACTAACTCTATTTCTAAGCCTTTGAAGGACTCCGTATTATTAAGTAGCTCCTTCTTTACTGAGTCTCCCAGATTTCTTTCTGAGAATTTGTTATGAGAGTTGTTATTCCCTCTGAATGTTGCAAAATTGTATTCGTTAATTGAGTATTAAACATACAATATGATGCTATTTAGTGTCTATTTATTGCATAAGATTGTGCCCTCACAAAGCTGAGGGTGAAATCTCAATCATAACTTCTGTTTCCTTAGCACTAAACATAGAATTGGGTACCAGCATAAGTAATCAAGCATTTATATGAACAAATGATTGAATAGAGAAAGAAAGGAAGGAAAAGTTTAAAAGACAAAAATTGGTACATACCGAGTCATTCATATTTATCTTAAAATTTACTTTCTAGTTTCTTTGGCAAAATAGTTAAGTAAACAATCCAGAATTAAAAAGATAAATTAAAACCTTTGAAGTCTTAAGCTTATGGGTTACTGAACATGACAGTATAATGCCATTCAGAAATGAAGTAAAGGGAAATGCAAATAAGAACCAAATTGAGGATCTGGATCTGGGCTTGTATTGTCATAAATATTTGCAATTGTATGGTAGTGCTTTCTACTTTTATCACATGACATATATGTTATAGCAACCAATATAATTTTATAAGTGATTTTTTCTCCTACTTGTATTGATATTTTAGCATAAAACTAACCTTGCCATTTTTATGATTTTTTGTCTTCATTAGTAGAGTACTATTTTATCAAAAATTATGTATATGTTGTCCAGTACATACTAGGTATTTATCCAAATAATACAAAAATTCTGATTCAAAAGTAGCACATGCACCCCAATGTTTATAGCAACACCATTAACAATAGTCAAATTATGTAAAGAGCCTAAATGTTCATCAACTGATGAATGGATAAAAAAGATGTAGTATATATTATATATGTAATGAAATATTACACAGCAATCAAAAAGAATGAAATCTTGCCATTTGCAACAATGTAGATGGACTAGAATGTATTATGCTAAGCAAAATAAGTCAGAGAAAGACATGTATTATATGATTTCACTCATATGTGGAATTTAAGAAACAGATAAACCTAGAAAAAGGGGAAGAAAAATAAGAAAAGAGAGGGAGGCAAATGATAAGAGACCCTTAATCAAATATGAGAAGAAACTGAGGGCTGCTGGAAGAATGTTGAGTGGAGGGATGGGCTAAATGGGTAATGGGCATTAAGGAGGGCGCTTGTTGGGATGAGCACTGGGTGTTATATGTAAGTGATGAATCACTAAATTCTACTGCTGAAACCATTTATTATACTATATGTTAACTAACTTAGATTTACATTTAAAAAATAAATTAAAAAATAAAAAATAAAGGAAAAAATTATAATATAGGGGCACCTGACTGGCTCAGTCAGAAGAGCATGTAATTCTTGAGTTGGGGTTGTAAGTTCAGGCCCCATGCTGGGTGTAGAGATTACTTAAAAAAAAAAAACTTTAAGAAAGGACTATAAAATAATTTATCAGCTGCTGTTCTATTAGTCTTTAGCTTACAGTTCCCTTATTTGTGAAGCTAAAATAAATAAAATTGGGGTAAAAAAATATGTATATGTTACTCAGTATCAATTCCAATACCTTTTGTTCAAGATATGTAAACAGTCTAATAATAATACATTGTGAGAAATGTGAACAGTCTTACTATTATAAAGGCTAAGGCATCATAGTCAGAATTTAGAATTTGCTTAGATCTGGACAATACTCAAAGAGCCACCAGGAAAGTCGCCACACAGAATTGTTCTTTGGGATTATTTCTAAAAGCTTTATTCTCTGACTTCACACATCAGTTGCCATATGTCCTCTCACTACAGAGTTTTAATTGACCCTTGTCCAAAATTCTGCACAGCCATCCTAAGCCTGCCGCACACACCCTACCCTAGATGCACTCTTTGGACTATTTCAAGCTACAGGTCAACCCAGTTGACTTATTACCTAAGAGCATTGAAAGAGGGCATAAAAATCTGCCAGGACCTTGAGTCCACATTATTAAGGGTTTCCTCTAGAGGCCTTGAACCCATTTTGTCTGCTTGACTGGCCAGGAGGAAATAGGCAGTCTCATTAACTCAGTCCTGCCTGAAGGCAGACTTTTCCATCTTGGACTTCAACTGTAGTAGATTTAGTGAAAAGTTCCAAGGAAAGCAAATCTCATTAGATCTTGATAGAGAAGATTGAGAATAGGTGCAAAGTCCACAGTGAAAGGAGAGGAGACACAAAAGTGGGAACTCTGGGCCTATTCCTGGCTGCTAGAATCCTGGCACAGAGATCACTGTGGCATCAGCAGTCTCAGCTAGAATGCTCTATTCACTCAAGAACTGTGAATCCTTATGTGTAATGTGCTTAAACTGACTTATATCAGCTTGCCACTAAGAGAGCATTTATACCACAGAAATTGGCAAATAGTACAAACTAAGTTTTTTAGTTTTATTTTTGTTTTTCCCCAAGAGAGTAGGCTAAATATTTACCAATACAACACTATCCTACCCTAAAATGCCTGCATGTAAAACCAGGGTTCTCTGGGTGCCCGAGTGACTCAGTCAGTTAAGCCTCAGACTTTGGCTCAGGTCATGGTCTCTGAGTTCAAGCTCTCCATAGGATTCTGTGCTGACAGCTTAGAGCCTGGATCCTGCTTCAGATGCTATGCCTCCCTTCCTCTCTGCCCCTCATCCACTTGCTCTCTGTCTCTCTAACTCTCTCAAAAATTAAAAAAAAAATTTTTTAAAAGTAGGTTCTCAACCAAGAGTGATTTTGGCCAACAAGTGACATTTGGCAATGTATGGGGACATTTTGCGTTATCAGAAGGAAGCTGGCTGGGGAGGTGTTACTGCCATCTAGTGGGTAGAAGCCAGAAATGCTTCTTTATACAACCCCACATAACAAAGACTAATCCAGCTCAAAATGTCAGTAATTTTGACACTTGGTGTAAACCTTGAAAAAATAGAGCTTCCGGATATAATATGTTCATTATTATGCTCGCTAAAATTCACATATATTCCCAGTGGTAGAACTGACTAGAATATCCCTGTAATTATTCTCTCCTTCCTCATTTAAAGGCTCACGGAGCCACCTTCAATTATTGCTAGTGTTAGTTATGTTTAAAACTGAAACTTGCAGATGCTTCACACCTGAAATGTTGTTGTCTCTTCTGCATCATTCATACCTACAATATGGCAGCCCTGCCCACTTCCCAGTGACTTTTATCTCATTGCCTTTTTCTACCAATCCCGTGACATTCTGCTACCTGTAACCACCCCTACTACTATCTTTAAAAAAAGATACAGATTTATTGGGATATAATTTACATACCATACAATTTATCTATTTAAAATAACAACTGAATGTCTTTTAGCATATTCACAAGTTTCCATGACTATTACCACAATCAATTTTAGAACATTTCCATCATCTAAAAAACAAACCTCAAATCTATAAGCAGTCAATCCCAATTTCCCCCCAAGCTCTTCATTCCTAGAAAATCACAAATATACTTTTGATTTCTATAGATTTGCCTATTCTCAATACTTAATATGAATTGAATTATATAACATATAGTTTTGTCATCATGTTAAATCATGTGTCAGTACTTCATTCGTTTTTTATGACACATAATATTCCATTGTGTGGCTGTGCCACATTTTTTTTTATCCATTTATCAGTTAATGGGCACTTGGATTGTTCCAACTTTTTTTGGCTATTTTGAATAATGCTAATATAAACATCCATGGATACAAGTTTTTGTATGGACATGCATGTGTTTTTACCTACGAGTAGAATTGTTGAGTCAAATGGTAACCCTGTGTTTAATCAGTTGAGGAACTGCCAGATAACTTCCCAAAGTAACTGTACCATTGTACATTCTGACTAGCTGTGTATAAGCATTCTAATTTCTCTACATCCTCACCAACACTTATTATTATCTGTCCTTTTGATTATAGACATCTTGGTTAGTGTGAAGTGTTACCTCATTGTGGTTTTGATTTACATGTACCTAATAGCTAATAATGTTGAGGATTATATTGTGTATGTACTAGCCATCTGTATATCCTTTGTGGAGAAATGTGCGTTCAGATCTATTGCCCATTTTTCAGTTGGATCATTTGTCTTTTATTATTGAGGTATACGAGTTTTTTTCATGTATTCTACATACAAATTCTTTATCAGATATATAATTTATTATTTTTCCTCAATTCTATGGATTGTCTCCTCACATTCCTGATGGTGTCCTTTTAAGCACATATGTTTTTTGGTTGTTGTTGTTTTTAATATTGATAAAGTCCAATTTAGGTATTTTTTTTATCTTCTATAATGTGTGCTTTTGTAATTGTCTGCCCCAAGGTTGCAAAAATTTATCCCTCTTTTCTTTTATGAGTTTACATTGAGATATGTAACCTATTTTGAATTAATTTTTATGTATGCTGTCATACAGAGGTCCCACCTTATTGTTTTGACCATGGATATCCTATGCTTCAGCAACATTTGTTGAAAAGACTATTCTTTCCCCAAACCTATTTTTTTAAATGTTTTTATTCATGTGTGTGTGTGTGAGAGAGAGAGACAGCATGAACAGGGGAGGGTCAGAGAGAGAGGAAGATACAGAATCTGAAGCAGGCTCCAGGCTCTGAGCTAGCTATCAGCACAGAGACTAATGCGGGGCTCGAACCCACAAACTGTGAGATCATTACCTAAGCCGAAGTCTGACGCTTAACCAACTGAACCACCCAGGCGCCGCACCCCAAACCTATTTAAAAAATCATTTGACCACAAATGTGAAGATTTATTTCTGGACTCTTGATTCTATTTCATCGATTATATCTCTGTCTTCTAATCTGTACTATACTGTGTTTACTCTTAATGGTTTTGTAGTAAGTTTGAAAGCAGGAAATGTGAATCATCTAACTTTATTCTGTCTTTTAACATTGGTATGGTTATTCTAGGTTCTTTGAATTTCCATATGTTATTGATTTCTAGTTTCATCCTACTATGGTCAGAGAATACTTCTTATAATTTAAATTCTTATAAATTTACTGAGGCTTGTTTCATGGAGTAGCATGTTATATCCTATAGAATACTGCATGTGCATTCGAGGAGAATGAATATTTTGATACTGCTGGGTGAAATGTTCAGTAGGTGTCTGTATCATATATATTTTTAATTTTCTGTGTATTATGATGTTTGGGCATCTTAATATTTCTGGCTGAGGAGAGACTCACTGGGATAGTCAATTCTTAGAAACAGCGAAAGATCCAGCTGGGGACGTGCCTTTGATAATGCAAACTAACCAATCTTGAGACATATTTTCTCCATCTAGCCTGTTACCCCAGGAGGCAATATTTCTGTCTTAATCATTCCCAGGCCATACACTAGGCACCTAGAGACCACGCTTAAAGCTCAAAGCCCACCAAAATTAATCAATGAGTTGTTTTTAATTGTGGTGAAATACATATAACATGAAATTCACAGTTATAAGCATTTAAAAGTGTACATTCACATTGCTGCGCAATCCTCACCACTAAGAATCTCCAGAGCTTTTTCATCATCCCAAATCAAAATTCTGTACTCATGAAATTATATATCTCAATTTATTCTTCTCTCCAGCCCTTGGTAACCACTACTATAATTTATTTCTCTGTGATTTTGACTATTCTAGGTCTTTCATCTTAGTGGAATCATAGAATATTTATCTTTTGATGGCTTATTTCTTTTAACACAGTGTTTTCAAGGTTCATCCATGCTGTAGCATGTGTCAGAATTTCTGTCCTTTTTAGGGCTGGATAATATTCTATTGTATGCATTTACCACATTTTGTTCATGCATATTTCCATCAGTGAACATTTGGGTTGTTTCAACTTGTTGGCTATTGTGAATAACGAATATTGGTATATAAATATCAATTTGAATCCTTGCCTTCAATTCCTCTGACAATATACATACCTTTAAGTAAAATTGCTAAATAAAATAGTAGTCCTATTTTTTTTAAAGAACTGTCATGCTGTTTTTCACAGAAAGTGCACCATTTTACATTCCCACCAATAATGCACAGGGTACGTACAATTTTTCATACTCTCACCAAGTAAAGTTATTTTCTGTTTCAGGGTTAGTTTATTTAGGTTATAATAGCCATTGTAATAGGCATCAAGTTTTACCTCAAATTCTCCTCTTGGATGTTCTGTTGCTGTGCATTTACCCACAATCCCTTCCCTCAGGTGCCTCTGAGTCTTAGTCTCCCTAAAACATGACTGATGCTTGTCCCTACCCGAGATCTGAATGGGGAGAAATTGAAACTAGTCCTTCATGAAGCCCCCTGGTTAGGATATAACAAATAAGGTCTTCTCTGCTTCCTTTGGTTAAAAGGAGGGATTGAGCACTGGGCTGCTGCATTCAGTGGTCTACATATGTCTTCACCTGTAATCATTTACCCCAGGCTTCTGTGGGTTTAAGTGTCACTTTAGCTTTCCTGAGCCCTCTGCCTGGGATATGAGTGAAGAAAGAGAGCAGTTCTTCAGACTTCCCCCCAAATCTTCTAAACAAGGTCTACTTTATCCCTTTCACTTCAAGGGAGGAAACTGGGAATTGGACTGCTTCATCCTTTAGACCAAGCCTGTCCACATGCAAGAGGAGATAGGGAAAAGGCAAGCAAAACATCGCATAATTTCCTACTGATTTAAATGTGTCTTTTTCTTAATTGGGTATTCACTTAGTTGCTATAGACTTGTAACTATTTTGCAGAGCTCCTATTAGTTTGTTTTAGCAAGGTTTTGATTGTATCTTGATGTCTTCATGGGAAAACAAGAACTCAGAGTTTCCTCCTGTGCCATTTTGCTGATGTCACTTCAAGATATAGAACACTTTTATCACAGCAGAAAGTTCTCTCACTCGTTGTACAAATTTACATAAAGGAAATCAGAGTATGCACTCTATTATGTCTGTCTCTTGCAGTCAGCTAATATTTTTGAGATTCATACATATTATTTTCTATATGCGTAGTTTGTTCCTTTTTATTGCTGAGTAATATTTCACTGTGTAAATATGAATTTGTGTTTACCTAATCACATGTTGGTAGATATTTGGATTATTTCCATGTTTTTGCTGTTACACATAAAGCTTTTATGAATATATATATTCTCTTGGGTATATAACTAGTAAAATAACTAGATCATAGAGAAGTTGTATGTTTAAGAAGCTATCAAACTGTTTTCCAATATAGTTGTACCATTTTGGACTCCCAGCAGCAAGTTATGAGAATTCCACTTCTCATGACTATTCTCATTTACACTTTATGTATTCAGTCTTTTAAGCTTTAGACATTCAAGTGTACAGAGTGATATCACATAGTTGTATTCTACATTCTCTGATAATTAATGATTTTGAACATGTTTTTCATGTGCTTATTGATAATTGATTATCCTTTGTTCATGCATTTTGACTAATTTAAAATTGTGTTGTTGACTTTTTTATTATTGAATTAAATTCATATATTCTGAATATGTTTTTATCAGATATACCTACTACAAATATTTTCTCTCAGTTTCTGGTATGCCTTTTTATGTTCCTTACAATCTTTTTTGAAGAGCAGAAGGTTTTAACTTTAATGAATTCCAATTTAACTTTCTGCTTCCTTATTTAGGTTTTTCTTCCTTTTTCCTTGAGAACTCTTGCCAACTGGAAGTTTACAAAGATATTTTACTATGTAGTTGTATAAAAGTTTCATAGTTTTCACTTTTTTATTAATATCTGTAATGTTTAATTTTATAAGAACAGTATACAGCTTTATTATTTTCAATGTGCTTATCAAATCATTGTATCATTTCTTAAGTTGTTGCATCATTTGTTAAAAAGACACTCTATCCCCTTGGGCACCTTTCCTTAAAATCAACTGATCTGATATGTCTGGTTTACAAATTGTTGTTTAATTTATTTGTCTACACTTATGCCAGGACTATACTGTTTTTATTGTAAGACTATAATAAGCTTTGAAGTTATGCCATTTAAGGACTCTATTTTTTTTGTAATGCTCCTGACTTTTCTTGTCAAGTTTATATCAAACACTATATTTCAAATGCAACTTATTACAAAGATATTGATAATGATAAAGAAAAAGATAAAGTTGTTTTTTAATTTTAAAAAGGTATATTATTTTGAGATCTAGTCAAATTCTTGGAAGATTTACAAATATGCATTTAGGAGCACCATGGCTCCTTCAACTTGGCTGTCCTCCTTGCTCTACTTGGCTCTTTATTAATGCTTTACCTACTCCTAACTTGCAATTGTTTTATCTTCCACTTAAGAAACCATGCACTTCTATATGTTACACTCCTCATCCCTAATTCTGAACTTAGAAATGATCCAAAGTTTATCTTGACCAATTATAGAAAGTGACAGCCAATTATAGAAAGAGACTCTCTATAGATATAAATATACACAGTATAATGACAGAACAGTGCCAGAAAAATTAAGTCATATGTCGAAGTCTACCAGTGTGTCTGCATATATCACCACACTATCTCTGTCGTCTGAAAACGGCATCTGTGAGCATTTTTTGAGATGCTTTTCAAATATCATCTAAATTTCAATTAAAAAAAATAAGCTCAGTGAACTCCAAACACTAAAGTTGTATGTATATTCTTAAATTTTTACTTTATTCTGTTTTGCTTCTTTGAATTTTGGTGTTGAAAGGGCTTTAAGAGATTGATATCCTGTTCCGTTCTTTGAATAAGAAAACCAAGCCATCAAGCAGTGTCCTGCCTGTAGCCACAGAAATTATTCATTCATATCAGAACTACAACTCAAAAGCCCAATGCTTTGCTAATTTTTATTTTTATTTTCAGTAGAAATTCTCCTTTACTCCTCTTATAAGACATGGTATATTTAATTTTTAAATAGGCTTATATTTTTTAGTTTTATATATCTAAGATCCGATTTTTCCAGATGTCTTCTTTCTTCAAAATTTCCCTCTGTTTGCTAATACACCTGATATTTTCAGCCTTGTTCCCCAGAGCTCCCTACCTCTACCCCGTCTCACATTTGATTTTTATTCTGTCTGGTTCCATCTCTCTCTCTCTCTCTCTCTCTCTCATCAATTCAATTTCCATAATTTGTTTGTGTCTCTTTTCCTTCCTCAGCATATTTTTGTTTTATTCTTATTTCTTATTTTCTCTTTATTCTTTTAAAACTGATCTTAATAACCTCTACCTCTTCCTCAGCATTCCTATTCATCTCGTCACACTTTGTATTTTTTCCTTCCTTTTTGAAAAAAAAAAGCTTATTTATTTATTTTGAGAGAGAGAGAGAGAGAGAAAGAAAGAGAGAGGAGCAGAGAGAGTGGGAGAAAGAGAATCCCAAGATCTCACAAACCATGAGATCGTGACCTGACCTGACATCAAAAGTCAGGTGTTTATGTGGAGGTTCCTAAGGAAGCTAACAATAGAACTCCCCTATGACCCAGCAATAGCACTGCTAGGAATTTACCCAAGGGATACAGAAATGCTGATGCATAGGAGCACATGTACCCCAATGTTCATAGCAGCACTCTCAACAATAGCCAGAACATGGAAAGAGCCTAAGTGTCCATCAACAGATGAATGGATCAAGAAGATGTGGTTTATCTATACCATGGAATACTACATGGCAATGAGAAAGAATGAAATCTGGCCATGAGTAGCAACATGGATGGACCTTGAGGGTGTTATGCTGAGCGAAATAAGTCAGGCAGAGAAGGACAAATATCATATGTTTGCACGTATAGGAGGATTAGGAGGAACTTGACAGAGGACCAAGGGGAAGAAGAAGGGCGGAAATGGTGGGGGAAAGGGAGAGAGGCAAACCATGAGAGACTCTTGAATGCTGACAAAAACTGAGGACTGATGGATGGGGGGGGGAGGGGGGATGGGCATGGAGGAGGACACTTGTGGGGATGAGCACTGAGTGTTATGTGGAAACTAATTTGACGATAAACTATTTGTAAAAAAAAAAAAAAAGAGTCAGGTGTTTAACCAACTGAGTCACCCAGGCGTCCCAGATGATTTTCCTCCTGTAATTCTGTTTCTATCAGATCATTTATAGCCCCTTATATTTTTAATTGAGATATAATTGACATATAATATTATATTAATGTGAAGCATACAACATAAGGATTTGATATTTGTATATATTGTGAGATGATCACCACAATAAGTCTAGTTAACATCCATAACCACACATAGTTACTAATTTTTTTTCTCATGGTAAGAACTTCTCCTTCTGCACACTCAACAGTAACAATGGTGAACGTGAATGGACACATAGCTAGAAAAGCAGCAATGGCATGGGGATGAGTATGAGCAGTGCCAAAGTTATGCATCTCCAAAGGGAATGGCACCCATCTAGGAAAGAGATATCTTTCTTAATTAAATATCGACCCAGACAAGAGGGTGGAGGCCTTTCTCAAACTTCTGGCTTGCCTACACATAAGCATTATCCACTGGGCACCTGCAGATATACTCAGCCTGGGGATGTCCACAAATTCTGAATCCCTACCAGAACTGTACCAGACTCCTCACTTGCTAAGAAAGATATGACTGTGACAAGGTTCCGGGGAGAATCATACTGCCAAAAAAGAGCAATTATTTACTAGTGCTATCATGACCTGGTAAGCAACAAGGACTATGGGACAGAGGGTCAGCTGACCTCTGGGGCATCAGACTCTGAGAGCCCTCTTTTGACTCAGGAAATGACTGGAAACTCCCCTCCAATCCTTGGAATTTGGTTGTGGACACGGCAGCCCCCTGGCCTCGGTGGGTGACTGTGACCACGTGAGAAAAGCAGCAATGAGTTAGGAAGTTGGGTCCCAGTTCTGCATTCCAATGGGCATGGGTTAAAGAAAAAAAAAGGAGAGATCTCTATCATCCCTTCATCTTCTCCCACACAAGAGGCAGGATCCTCCCCTAACCACTGGCTTCAACTACCCTCAAGCATTCTCCCTGGGATATCTTCACACACCCTTGGTGTGGGGTGGCCATAAATTCTAAAACGAACTTGAGGAGGACCCAAAGTAAAACCTTTATCGCCATCCAAAGGACACCGCCAAGACCCCAAGTTGAAAGAAGATATTACTCTAAGACACTGGCTCTGGATAAACTCCATGCAGAAACTCTTAGGACAAAAAAAAAAAAAAAAAAAAAAAAAAAAAAGGCTAAGTGGTAGAAACAAAGACACAGACTCTCAGAGTTCTTCATCACTCCTTAGATTTGGAGAATGTTGAGAATGAAGTACCCAGCACAGGCTCCTATCTATCTGCTTGGATCAAGGCATAGAAATGCCCATGGGCTTAGGCAAAGGGACCCCTCTGGAAAGGCACACCTGAAAGCCCTGTCAGCAAGAAGCCTCCTTTCATTCTTTTGGAGCCAGAGGTTTCTGGTGATGTCTGTGCCTCCAACTTTTTGTAGCAGTTGATGGAAGCAGCAGTATTTGAGGTGTTGGTCACTATTCAGTCCTACCAGCTCTTGCTCAGGAGTCTGGAACCAGGGCTTTGTTCCCTATTCCTGGAAAAGGCTCTTCCTTTACTGACCATAGCCTGGTCCATACTGCCCACACGCAAACTGTGCTTCCCCAATGACAGCAACTCAGTCACCCGGCTCAGCAAGGAAAGATGACTCCCCTTACCTCCCATACCACAGCAAGCCAAGCAACAAGCATTCCGGGACTAAAGGCCATCTTTCCTTATGAAATCAGAGCCTGACAGCTCTCCCTGAGCATAGGAGCAAAGCGGGAGTTTGATGCCTCGCCAGGGTACCAGCTGAATGAGTGATGGCTCCGTGGCTCCTAAGGGAAGGAGGAATCAGAAATGAAGCAAGGGGAAGGAACTGAGCCCAAAGGGGAGACCAAAGTTTGACATTTCCAGTGGGAATTAGGACCCACTTGGAAAGAAGATGTCTTCTTTCATTGCCCCTTGGCCAAAAGGAGGCCAGCTCCCTGCCCAGATATCTGGCCCAGACTTCACACAAACATCCATTCAGGGGCACCTACAAATCCCTGGGCCTATTCAGAGCCACATACTTCCGCAACACAATGACTTCATGCTGACAGAGCCCTGTGGGAAAATCTCTCCTGCGGTCACAAGGACTAGGGCTGACTGCCCGGTGGAAGGCAGAGGATATGATTGTGAGATACAGACTTGCATGGATTGTGTGAAGGGCCCTGTTTCTAAAAATGAGCAAAGATGTGTGTTGGGGATACAGAGGGCCAGGGCACTTCAGAGATAGGAGAGGGATTTATATGGAGAAAGAAGTGCCCAGCTCCTGCTCCTGGCAAACTGGCTATGAGAAAAAGAAGAAATACCTGAGGACTTCTGCAAAAGAGGTCTCTAGAGTCTGCATCTGGGAGCCCTGTGAGCAACCAGTCTGCCTTCTTCCCTCAGAAGGACTTACATAGCCCTGGGGCTTTGTCTGCTTCTCTTATTTTCCCAGCACTGAATGGAGTGAGCAGTGATAGTACTGTACCCATGAGATGCCACCAGCAGTTGTTGCCAAGTATGGAAAGGGGCCATCTTCCTGTAAAGGGATCTTCCTGGGCTGACCAGCTACTAGAGTCTGCCGCAGGTGTGAACAGTTTGCTTTTCAGAAGAAGACCCCTCCATCAAGCAAGCAATGAGGCAAACTGGCTCCCCTCCCCCCACCCCTTGCAACCAACAGCTAATCACCAAGCTCATGGATTGGAGGGCTCTTCTCCTTTTGGGTATCCCATCCTCATGGCTGTCACTGAGTGAGGGACTGAGTGGGCACCCAAAGCCTGTCCCTTGGTGCCATCTGCTTGAGTGCCAGCTCCGTGGCTCATAAGGATGAACAAAGACTGAGTCAGAGAGACAGTAAAGTGGAAGGCACTGGCTGAAGCCAGGACCAAAGGGAGTTCGATATGTCCACCCAATGGGAATGGGACTGGTGTGAAAAGGATCTGTTCAACCTCCTTTCTCCTAGGCCCAGCAAGGAGGCCAGCTCCACTCTAATATGCTGGCCCAGCCTCCACCCTGACAGTTCTCGGCCGGACTCCTTCAAATGGCCTAGGGCTCTGCATGTCCATGGAGTCCTGAAACCAAAATTCAGGGGCCCCTTTGGCTCACTCTGACTCACAGAAACTAGGGCTGGTCTGCATTGGACATCAGCAAGCCTGAGCTATTCTTCTCACAGACAGAATTGTATGGACCCCAAGGTGAACCTTGATGGATAATAAAGCACTCTCATGAAACTTTATACTCCTAGGTTTGGGGATCTTTACTAGGGATGAGAATTGCATGATGCTTAGAGAACACTGACAAGCACAAGAGAGGAGCAAGCAGGCTTAGCCAGGAGTCAGAAAAGTCTTTTGTGGGCATCGGCTACAAGACTACTCCGGCGGATGCCCCTTGGAGCTCTGTGAGCAAGAGATCCTCATTCTTTCTCAGCAGAGAGAGGGAAACTCTCTGTTTGGTGTGTTTCTGCCCATTGAATCAGCAGATAGGGGCAGCAGTGTCTCTGAGGTATGAAGAAGGTGCTTCCTTGCAATGATCAAGAGGTGGGAACAAGGCCTTTATGCTTTATTTTTTCAAAAGGTGTTTCGTGCACTGATCACGTCATGCAGCAAACTGCACAGGCACAGACTGACCATTCTTCTGAATGAGGGTGTCCTCATCAATTAGGAGTGGGAGTCAAGGTGGCTACCCATTCCCTGGTTACTGTCGCCTGCTAAGCACTGAGGGCTCAGGGACAGGAGTGCTAGCTGTCCTCTCAGACATCAGTATCTTAGAGCCCTGCATTGGGTCAGGAACTGCCTGGAAACTCACCTCCAATCCATGGACAATTGGTTGTGTATGGGACAGACCCAAGGCCTTGGTGTGTGAACTAAGACCCCATTAGAAAAGCAGCAAAGAGGAGCGCCTGGGTGGCTTAGTCGGTTGGGCGTCCGACTTTTGCTTAGGTCATGATCTCACAGTTCGTGGGTTCAAGCCCCGCGTCGGGCTCTGTGCTGACTGCCAGCTCAGAGCCTGGAGCCTATTTCAGAGTCTGTATCTCCCTCTCTCTCTGACCCTCCCCTGCTCACGCTGTCTCTTCTCTCTCTCTCCTAGAAAGAAAAGAAAAAAAGAAAAGAAAAGAAAAGAAAAGAAAAGAAAAGAAAAGAAAAGAAAAGAAAAGAAAAGAAAAGAAAAGAAAAGAAAAGCAGCAAAGAGTTAGTGACGACTCCCAGGGCAGTCAAAGTTCTGGGTTCAAATGGATGTAGGTCAAATCAAGGAAGGAGATGTCTATCTTCCCTACCATCTTCCCACACACAAGGCAGGATCCAGCCCTATCCTCTGGCTGAGCCTGCCCACAAGTCTCCTGCCTCGGCGCCTTCACACACCATAGGTTTGTCGATGGTCACATTGTTCTCAAACCAGACTGAGAGTGTCCCATTGCAATATCTCTCTTACCATCACAGACACTCCAGCAGGCTCACAAGCTGAAAGAAGAGAATATTCCTCTAAGACAATGGCTCTGAATACATTCCATTCAGAACCTTATTCAAAAAATTTCAGGGTAATGGGTGGACATGGAGACACAGAAGGCCAGAGTTCTTCATCACACATAAGATGTAAGAAATGTTGAGATGGAAGTACCCAGCACAAGCTCCTATCAACTTGTTGTATCCAGAATAAGAAATGCTTGTAGGGTTAGGCAAACGGAAACCTGTGAACCACTATACCAGGATCCCTGTCAGCTAGAAATCTGCATTTTTTTTTCCTCAGGAGCCTGCCGGAGGCCGCGCCGGCTCCGACAGGTGCAGGGGTCTCTGAAGGATGGACGGTGTCGGCGAAAGAGAATGAGAGAGCCCCAAGATTCTTTCTGATCACCAGGCAGGCATCTCTGTCCTGTCGGTTTTGGTGTCTTTATTTTAAGGTTCAGCAACAAGATGAAGTCATAGAAAGGAATTTCTTACAATGGGAGGCCTTTTATGATATCAATTAACAGAATGTTCATAGAGAAAAACAGCATAACATACAAGTTAAATTGTATATAGATAAGCTAGGAGTCATTCTGTCTGGCCCTCAAGAAGATAAATGTTTCTGAATTGGTTTATTTGTGGAAACTAACATGGGGGCCCTAAATGTGTCCATCTTTGCACCTGGCTTTATGTTTTAGCTACTTTTATCTATCCTCATCCCAGTTGCCAGTGTAAGGGAGGGTGTTTGTGGAATGTAGGCCTTGAGGAAGGGACTGCTATGCTTCACCAGTTAGCAAAGATATATGTAGTAACTTATGTTCTGCCCTGAAATAGGCTGTTTGTCTCAGGGCCAGGCTCAGTTGTAACTCTTGTGTTCTTAACCCCTTAAGTCTTGGATCTGCAAGGCCCATAGGAAGAGCCTTTTGACAATTGCCTATAGAGCTTTCATCTAAAGTCTCTTTTGTAAAGGCAGGAATATGCTTTTCCTTATGAGGTATCTGTATTCAGAATATGGGTCTGATATGGAATATTGTGAGGCCTGGTCAATACCAGCAGGCTCATTTCCAGCATGAGCCAGTAGTAGCAGAAGGAGATACTATTCTTCATTTCTCATGGCAGAAGCTGCAAACATTATCACTTCCTTGCCGTGATTGCCATCCAGAGAGGCCGGTGCGGTTCCCAGCAGGAGCCAGAGGTTTCTGGCTACGTCTCTCCCTCCTGCTTTTCTAAGAGTTGATGGAGGTATCAGTGTTGAGCTGTAGATACTGGGTTCTCCTGGCTGTTGCTCAGGAGTTTGGAATGAGTACTTTTTTCCCCTGCTCCTCAAAAGAGCTTTCCCTCTGTTGACCCCATACTGACCCATATCGCCCATGTGCAAAGGTGTCATGCTTCTCAGAATAAAGGCAACTAAGTCATCCAGGTGAGAGAGGAAGGCTACCTAGGCTTCCCCTTCCAGACCCTAGCAGGCCAATCGCCACACACTCAGGACTAAAGGCCTTCTTTCCTTTATTTGATGGGCCAGAGCTCTTCTGAGATTGGAATGGGAATTCTATTATCTTCTTCCCTGGCTTTGGGAAGAAACACCCAAAGGCTTAGGGATAAAGTGCCCTCTAGTGACTGCATCTGGGAGTCCTGAAAGCAACAAGCTGGTCTCCTTTCTTCACAAGGACTTAGAGAGCCCTGGACTTTGTCTGCTTTTCTCATGGTTGAATGGAGGCAGCAGTGACAGTGCTGTAGCCTGCAGGTGCCCTCAGGTCTTACTCCAATGTGTGGAAAGGGCATTGGGGCCCTCTTCTTGTAAGGGCTCTTACTGGGCTGATCAGCTTCTGGAGCCTCCTGCTCCTGTGTGAACTGTCTGCTTTTCAGAAGGAAGTCCCCTCCATCAGGCAGAGCAATGAGCCAAGCTGGTTCCTTTCCCTCCACCTCTTGCTACAAACAGTCAACCACCAAGTTCAAGGATAGGAGGGCTATTCTCCTTCGGGGTAGCTAATACTCAGTGGTGTCACTCAGCACGGGATTGGGTGGGTAGCACATGCTGCCCTCTTGGTGTCTGCTGAGTGAGTGCCAGCTCCATGGTTCCTAAGGGTGAACAATGCTTGAGTCATAAAGACGTTAAGGGAAAGGGAATGGCTGCAGCCAAGACCTAAGTGTGCAATATTTCCAACCAATGGGAACGTGATCAGTATGGATGGGACATGTTAAACTTCATTTCTCCATGGCCCTGCATGAAGGTCAGCTCGAGCCTAATACCTCTGGTCCATCTTCCACACAAACAAAACTTGGTTGGACCCCTTTCCATGCCCTATGTCTCTGGATGTCCATGTAGTCCTAAAACTAATATGCTGGCCCCTTTACCTCAAACCTGTCCCACAGTCACAAGGGCTGGTCCACATTGGATATTTGCAAGGCAGATCTACTACTGTGCAAGACTGATTTGTATGGAGCCCAAGACAAACCTTGATGGATGAAAAGCAATGTCATGAGAATTGATAAACCTAGGGCAACAGTTCCTCATGACGGATGATGCTTTGAATAAACTTACTAGCACAATATATTAGCAAGCTGGCTTGCTTAGAAATCAGAAGACCTTTTATGAGATATGGCTACAGGAGTTGTCCAAAGGGAGCCACTTGGAGCCCTGGGAGCAAGAGACCCGCATTATCCCTTCTGAAGTCGAGGGAAAGGGTGGCCTTCTGCATGCTTCTGCCCATGATATCAGGAGATAGGGGCCCTAGGGACAGTGAGATAGGAAGAATGTGTTTCTGTGGGAGGATCAAGTGGTGGGAACAAGGCCTGGTGCAGGAAAGATTCCAAAGCTCACATCCTTTTTGTGCCCTGGTCAGGTCATGGAGCATGCTGCACATTGCACAGTTTGACTCTTCTTCCACACGAGGACATATCCATCAATTGGGTTAGGGGTCCATGTGGCTGCCCATTCCCATGATACAGTAGCATGTTATGAACTGAGGGCTTAAGGACAGAATGTATAGCTCTTTGCAGCGATATCAGGCTCTGAGAGCCTTGCCTTGACTCAGGAATGTTCTGGGATCTACATGTCCATCCCTGCAACTTGCTTGCTTACAGGACAGCCCCAGGGTCTTGGTCTGTGAAGTGAGGTCAAGTAAGAAAGGCAGAAATGAGATAAGAATGACTACCAGGTGAGTTAACGTTCTGCCTTCAAAAGGCCACTGGTCAAATCGAGGAAAGAGATATCTATCTTCCCTCACCCTCTAAGCACACATGAAGCAGGATCTACCCCTAACTTCTGGCTGGGCCTGCCCACAAGTATTTTCCCCGAAACCCTTCACACACCCTAGGTTTGGAGATGGTCACATAATTCTGAAACCAACTTGAGAAGGGCCATTGCAATACGTATATCATAACTGCGAGCACACCACCAGACTCTGGTGCGGAAAGAAGTGGATACTATTCAAAGACACTGGCTCTGATAAATTCCATGCAGCACCAGTCTTCAAAAAAAAACGGTAAGCGGTGGACATTGAGACACAGACTGCCAGAATTCTTCCTCCTATGTGAGATGTGGAGAATTTTGCGAATAAGTTCCCAGCATGGTCTCCTATCAACCTGGTTGTACCCCGAATAAAAAGCACCTGTGGGCTTCAGCAAAGGGAGCCCTCTGAAGGAATACATCTGGGACTGCAATCTGGTTTTAGGAGACAGATTTCTGGCTATGTCTGTGCCTCCCACGTGTTCTATCAGTTGATGTTGGCCCTTGTTTTGAGCTCTAGGTAATCAGTTATCCTGGCTTTACTCAGGAGGTTGGAACTAGAAAATCATTCCCTGTTCCTGGAAAGGGCTTCCCCTGGGCACACCATTTCCTTGTCCATACTGCTCATGTGCAAACTGTCTGCTTCTCAGAATGAAGGCAACACAGTCATCCAGGACAGTGAAGCAAGCTGGCTCTCCTTCCCCTTCCATACCACAGCAGGCCACTCACCAATCTTCCAGGAAGTAAAGTCCATCTTTTGTTTGTTAAGAGGCTGAGAGCTCTCACTGAGCACAGGAGTAGAGTGGGCATTTGATGCCTCCCTGGGTGAGCCACCTGAGTTTCTGATAGCTCCATAGCTCCTAAGGGAGAAAGAAAAAAAGTTGGAAATGCAGCATGGTGAAGAAAATGGGCACAAGGAAGGCCAAATCTCAATGCATCCAGTGAGAATTGGGATCCACTTGGAAAGAAGGTGTCTTACTTTGTTTGCCCTTGGCCCTAAAGAAGGCCAGCTCTGTGCCCAAATCTCTCACTCAGGTGACACACAAACATTCTCTGCTGGGACCCTTGCATTGGCCTGGGTCTCTGAATGACCACATGCTTCTGGAGCTCAATGAATTAATCAAGATGGAGCCCTGTGGCCAAAATCTCTCCTACAGTCCCCAAGACTGAGTCAGACTCCCAGGTGGAAGGCAGAGGATATGACCGTAAGACACCGACTCTGAACGGATGGTGGGAAGAAGCTTGTGTCTACAGGAGAGCAAAGATGTGTAAAGGTGGATAAGGAGGGTCAGAGCTCTTCTGAGACTGAAAAGGGGAATTGTGTGGAGAAGGGAGGGTCCCGCCCCAGTTCCTGGCACCTCGCCTAAGGGAAGAAGAAACACCAGAAGCGTCAGGCAACATCGCCATCTAGTGGCCCCATCTGGGCGTCCTGAAGGCAACAAGCCTGTCTCCACCCTTCACAGGGACAGAGACCCCTGCATCTTGTCAGCTGCACTTTGTCAGCTTTTCCTGCTTTTCCCATGATTGAACGGAGTGGGCAGTGACAGTGCTGTAGCTTTCAGTTGGCCCCAGGCCTTCCTCCAAAGTGTGGAAAGGGGCATTGGGGCCGTCTTCCTTTAAAGGGTTCCTTCTGGGCTCATCAGCTTCTGGAGATTCCTGCTGCTGTGTGAGCTGTCTGCTCTTCAGAAGGAAGGCCCTTCCATCAGGCAGAGCAATGAGCCAAGCTGGCTTCTCTCCCCCACCCCTTGCTACCAACAGCCAATCGCCATGCTCAAGGACTGGAGAGCTATTTTATTTTGGGATAGCCAATGCTAATGGCTGTCACTGAGCACAGAACTGAGAGGGAACCCAACGCCCACCCCTTCGTGCCTGCCGAGTGAGTGCCAGCTCCATGGCTCCTAAGGTTGAACAAAAAGACTGAGTCAGAATTAAAGGAAGGGGAATGGCTCCAGCCTGGACCAAAGTGCATTCAATATTTCCAACCAATGGGAATGTGATCAATGTGGAAGGGATGTGTTAAACTTGATTTTCCCTACTCATGGAGGCCAGCCCCCCCACACACCCAATACCTCTGGCCCAGCTTCCACACAAACAGTTCTTAGCTGGACCCCTTCAAATGGCCTAGGGCTCTGGATGTCCATGGATTCCTGAAACCAAAATGTCTTTGGCTCAATCTGTCCCACAAGTCACAATGGGTGTTCCACATTGGACATTTGCAAGCCGGTGCTATGAGTCTGAGGAACTGAATTTGTGGGGTCACAAGAGGAAACATGGTAGAGAATAAAGCAATGTCATGAAACTTGTTCCACCGAGGCCGAGTTCTTCCTTAAGGTTGAGATTTGGGTTTAGAACAGTCTGACCTGCATGGTATATTAGCACACTGGCTTGTTTGGGCATCAGAAGAATCCTTTGTTGGCTTGGCTATGGGAATACCTCAAAGGATGCCCCTTGGAGCCCTGTGACAAAGAGATCTACATTATCCCTTAAGAAATAGAGGGAAGCTTTGGCTTCTGTTGTCGTCAGCTCATCCTGTCAGTAGATAGGGGCAGCAGTTATTCTGAGTCAAGAAGAATATGCTTCCCTGTGATGATCAGTAGGGTTTGAACCAGGCTATGGTGTGCATCATATATTCAAAACGCTGTTTGTGTGCTTATCAGTTCACGAAGCATGTTGCACATTCACAGTCTGTCTTTTCCTCCAAATCAGGGTATCTTAGTCAATTAGGGTCCGGGGTTCATGTGGCTACCCATTCCCACACTACTGTGGCCTGCTATGCACTGTGGACTCAGGGACAGGCATGCTAGCTGTCCTGTCAGGTATCCAGCTCTGAGAGAGTTCTGGATTGACTCCCATAAGGCCTGGAAACCTGAACTCCAAACCTTGGACTTTGGTCGGAATGGGACAGCTCCTTGGTATTGGTGTGTGAACTGAGAAGAAGTAAGAAAAGCAGCAGTGGAGTTGGAATCACTATGAGGTGAGTCATGGTCCTGCATTTCAAATGGGCATATGTCAAATCTAGGATAGATATCTACCTTTCCTTTCTCTTGCCCCACGTGGGAGGCCAGATCTGTCCCTAACCGGTGGCTTAGCCTACCCACCTTCAAATACCCTAGGGTTTTGGTCAGATACACATTTCTGATATTAAATGGAGAGGGGCCCTAGCAAAACCTATATCACCATAGCATGGCTACCATCAGACTCCAACTTGAAGGAACACAGTTTATCTCTCAGACACTGGATTTAAACAAAAAAACATTTTTTTCCCAAAAAGAGAGCCATGTTGTGTAAATGGTGATGCAGAGAGCCAGTGTTCTTCCTGAGAGCTGACATATGCAGATTGTTGAGAGAGAAATAACCATCACAATCTCCTATCACCCTGGTTGTATCAGGAATAAGAATAGCTGTGGGTTTAGGCAAAGGATCACTCATGCAGAACCTTCTCATCAAGAAGCCTGCAGTCTTTCTTCAGGAGCCAGAGCTTTCTGATTTTGTCTGTCCCTTCCAGTATTTCTGTGAGCTGTCGAAGGCAGCAGTGTATGAGCTGTAGCTATTGGGTTCTGCTGGCTCTTGCTCAGGAGTCTGGAACAAGGGCTTCATTCCCTATTCTTGGAAAGGAGTCTTCCCGTGCTGACCCACTCCTTGTTCATACTGCCCTTCGGCACACATTCTCAGAATGAAGGCAACTCAGTCAAGTAGGTGAGTGAAACAAGGTCACTCCTTTTCACCTTCTATACCAGAGCAGGCCAAGCACCACCCACTCAGAGGCCATCATTCCTTTGGTCTGGCAGAGCCTGAAAGTGCTCACTGAGCACAGGGCCCAAGTGGAAGTCTGTGGTCTACCCCAGGGTGCCAGCTGAGTGAGTGACAGTTCTGTGGCCCCTATGTGTCAACAAAAATGTATTTTGAAACACAGCCATGGGAAGAAAATGGCTGGACCGAAGCGTGACATTCCCAATGGGAACTGGATCAATCTGGAAAGGAGGTATCTCACTTCATTTCTTCTCAGCCCATCAAGGAGGCCAGCTGTTTCCTGCAACCTCTGGCCCAGCATACATACAAACATTCTCCACTGGGCATCTTCCAATGACCCAGGCCTCTTGATGTCCATATACTTCTGAAACCAAATGAAGGGGGTGGCCCTGTTACAAAATCCATTGCACACTCACAAGGACTTCACCACTCTCCACGTGAAAGCAGAGGATGTTCCTCTGAGAGACTCACTTGGAATGAACCCAAAGGAGAAGCTACTTTGAAAATAGGATAAAGGGGTTCAAAATTAGAGTTGACATGCTGGAGTTCTTTATTAGAAATGAGAACAGGAGACTGTTGCAAATGAAGTGAGCAGTGCAACCTTTTGGCAAGTTGACTGTCTCAGGTATTACAAACAGCCATGGGCTTTGGTAAAGGCACCTCTCTCCAGGCCACACCTGAAGCACTGTCATCACGAGGCCTCCATGATTCCTTTAACTGGAGAGGGAAAGCCCTGGCTTTGGATGTCTTTCCTGCCATCCCATTGGCAGGCGGGGGCAGCAGAGATGTAGCAGGGCATATGTGGAGCATTGGGGTATTGGGTTTGTTAGGTGTGTGGTGTATGGAAAGGGTGTGTGCATGTGGTTTGTGAGCAGTATGTCTCTGGTGTATGTGTGGTGTGTGCATTTCTGTGCATGGTGTATGTGAAGTGTGTGTCGAATATATGTGCTGTATATAGTGGGTTGGGTATGTTACATGTAAATTATGTATGTCATTTATATATGGGGTGTGTCTCCAAAGCACTCCCCATTTAAGCAGTATAAAAGTGTTGTACACAGGAGGTTTGAATGTGTGTGGAATGAATTTGTTGTGCCATGTTTTGTCTGGGTGTGATATGTTTGGTGTTTATGTGTTACCTAGGCACTGTGGGAGGTTGAAGTGTGGTGTGTCAGTGGTAGGTGTGTGGAGTGTGTTTGGTGTGTAGACACTGGTGAGTGTGGGCTAATTGTTGGTTATAATGCGGTGTATGTGAAACAAGATGATAGTCTAGTGTGTTTGTTGGGAGACGGTGTCTCAATAAGGTTGTTTCACAGGGTTGAGGACATAGCACTTTCCTTAGCATTCTTCATATAGGTTTTCAAACACTTCTAATGTAGTGGAACAAGATGTTAGTTGAGAGATGGTTTCTCCATAGTTTTATTTCAAGGAGTTTAGTGTAACTGGGTATTGTCATTATACATTTAGGCTTAGATTTTCAAACACTTCCCAGGTCGGGGAAGAAGAGGATAGTTGAAAGATGCTTTCTGCACACTGTTTGTTCACAGAGTTGAGTATATGGCTCTTTCCTTAGTCTTCCCTGCATAAGTGTTGAAACACTTCTCGCTCAATCAAACATGATGTTAGTTTAAAAATGGTTTCTCCATATTATGCTAAGTGAAATAAGTGAAGCAGAGAAAGACAGATACCATATCTTTTCATTCATATGTGGATCAGGAGAAACTTAACAGAAGACCATGGGGGAGCCGAAGGGGGAAAAAAACAGTTATGGAGAGGGAGGGAGGGAAACCGTAAGAAGCTCTTAAATACTGAGAACAAACTAAGGGTTGATGGGGGGTGGGGGAGAGGGAGAAATGATGATGGGCATTGAGGAGGGCACGTGTTAGGATGAGCACTGAGTGTTATATGGAAACCAAGTTGACAATAAACTATTTTTTAAAAAAAAGAAATAAATAAAATAAAAATGGTTTCTCCACACTGTTGTATCACAGTGTTTAATATAGCACAACTCTAAGCAGTTGGCATAGAATTAGCCACTTACATTTCAACCACATCTAAGGCAGCGAACCAAAATGTTAGTTGAAAGGTCATTTCTCTATGGCTTTTTTTTTTCAGAGTTAGGTATATGTCACTTTCTTCATAGTTGCCTGCATAGGTTTTCTAAAGCTTTTCACATAGTGAAACAATAAATTAGTTGAAAGATGGTTCCTCCACAATGTTAGTTCACAGCAATGAGTATATGCCATTCCTCTATACCTTCTGCATAGGTTTGGAAGGACTTATGTAGTGAAACAAGAGGTTATTTGAAGCACAGTTTCCTCCACAGTATCATTTAGCAAAACTGAGTATGTGGCACTTTTCTTATAATTCTTCACACACGTTTTCAAACATGTCTAAGTGTCTATAGTTGAAAGACAGTTTCCCCACGGTGTTTTTTTCACAGAGTTGATTATGGCCCTTTCCTTAGAGTTCTCTGTAAAGGTTTTGAGAAACTTCTAACTCTGAAACAAGATGTTAGTTGAAAAACGGTTGTATTTCAAACAGTTGAGCATATAGCACTCTCATTACACATTTTGGCCTAGATTTTCAAACACTTCTAACTCAGTGAAGAAGACTTTTGGTGAAAGAAGCTTTCCCGCCTGAGTTATTTCACAGAGTTGGGTCTATGACACTTTCGTTGTCATTGCCACATAGTTTTTCAAACACTTCAAACCGAGTGAACAAGAAATTAACTTCTTAACAAATGTGTTTGCAAAGTGCTCTCTTCCCCTCCCGCCCACACACAAAATTGAGTATAGGGGACTTTTCTTTAGTGTTCCTTGCTTAGGTTTTCAAACACTTCTCAGTCAATGAAACACAATATTAGTTTGAAAATGCTTTCTTCACAGTGTTGTTTGGAAAAGAGTGAGTATGTAAAACAGAGTTGAGTATAAGTTGAAAGATGGTTTCCACACAGTGTTTCATAGAGTTGAGTATATGTCACTTTCCATGTAGGCCCCACATGGGTTTTCAAACACATGGGTTTTCAGGAACTTACTGAAAGCAGGTGTTAGTTGAAAGATGGTTTCACTACACTGTTGTTTCACAGGGTTGAGTTCATGACAGTTTCTTATCACACTGTTGTTTCACAGGGTTGAGTACATGTCTTTATGGGTCCAAATGGGTTTTCAAACCCATTTAACTTAGTGAAACAAGATTTTAGTTGAAACATGTATTCCCCACAGTGTTGTTTCACAGAGTTTAGTATGTGGCACTTACCACATAGGCCGCGTATAGGTTTTCATACACTTCTAACTTTGTGAAAGGAGATGGCAATTGAAAGATGGTTTCAACTCAGTGTTATTTCAATGTTGACTATAGGGCACTTTCCGTCTAAGCCTCGCATAGGTTTTTAAACACTTCTATTTTTGTGGAAAGAGTTGGTCATTGAAAATGGTTTCAACTCAGTGTTTAACAAATTTTAGTATATAGCTTTTTCACCATCCGTCCCATATAGATTTTCAAACACTTCTAACTTTGTGAAGAGATGATAGATGATAGATGGCTTTAGCTCAGTATTGTTTCAAAAGTTGAGTATATGGCAATTTCAGCATATGCCTTGCAGAGATTTTTCAAGCACTTCAAAATTTGTGAAAGGAGATGGCAATTGAAAGATGGTTTCAGCCAGAGTTCTTTCCCAAAGTTAGGTATATGGCTCTTTCTGCATGGGCCTCGCATAGATTTTCAATCACTTCACACTTTGTTGAACTAGAAGGCAGTGTTGTTTCACAAAGTTGAGTGTATGGCACTTTTCCCTTAGGCGACGCTTAGATTTTCAAACAGTTCTAACTTTGTGAAACGAGATGGCAGTTGATAGATGGTTTCAACTATGAATTGCTTCACAAAGTTGAATGTATGGCACTTTCCTCTTATGCCTGTTCAAACACTTCTAACTTTAGGAGAAGCCATGGTAATTGAAAGATCATTTCAACTCAGTGTTGTTTCACAAAGATGGGTATACGGCTCTTTTTGTGTATGCCCCACAAATGTTTTCAAACACTTCTACCTTTGTGAAATGAGATGGCAGTTGAAAGATGGTTTCAACTCTGTTGTTTCACAAATTTGACTATATGGCACTGTCTTCAAAGGCCTCACACAAATTTTCAAACACTTCTGATTTAGTGAAACGAGATGTTAGTTGGAGGATGGTTTTCCCACAGTGCTGTTTGTTGAGTATGTGGCACTTAACAATCTAGGCATAGGTTTTCAAGCATTTCTAACTTTGTGAAATGAGATGGCAGTTGAAAGATGGTTTAAACTCAGCATTGTTTCACAAAGTTGAGAATATGGCACATTTGCATAAGTCCCGCATAGGTTTTTAAACCATTCTAACTTTGTGAAATGAGATAGCAGTTGAAAGATGGTTTCAACTCAGTATTCATGCAAAATTTGAGTATATGGCACCTTTCTTATATGCCTTTCATAGAGTTACAAACACTTCTAACTTTATGAAAAGAGATGGTAGTTGAAAGATAATATCAACTCGGTGTTGTTTCACAAAGTAGTATGTAAGGCACTTACTGTGTAAATCCTGCATAACTTTTCAAACTCTTCTAACTTTGTGAAATGAGATGGCAGTTGAAAGATGGTTTCAACTCAGTCTTGTTTCACAAAATTGAGTGTATGACACTTTCTTCATAGGCCCTGCATAGATTTTCAAACAAATCTAACTGTGAAAAGAGATGTTAGCTGAAAGATGGTTTCAGCTCAGTATTGTTTCACAAAGTCGAGTATATGGTCCTTTCCACACAGGCCCTGCATGGGTTTTCAAACATTTCTTTGTGAAATGAGATGATAGTTGAAAGATAGTTTCGGGGGAGGGGCAAGATGGCGGAGAAGTAAGGAGCTCCGTACTTGCACTCGCACCCATACCTCACACGGAAAAGATCTGAAGCCATCGAAAACCTTACAAAACCTGAGAGATTGGGAGAAAAAGGACACAGAATCCACTGAGAAAGTCTAACGTGAGTGCAAACTGGGGAAGATAAAATCGGGCCGGGATCAGAGACTCCAGGGTGGGAGGCGATCCCCCTCTACCCTCTACGGGGAGTGAGAAGGGAAAAAAAAAGAGAATCTGAAACAGAAAACCTCCGGTTGGGGGGAAAAACCTCCGCTCGGGGCATAGAAACACTCTGCGCACCAAATACCTGGACGCCAGGTCCCCTCGCGCCAACTGGTCCTGGAGGGGCTGAGCGCACAGACTGCTCCTTTGTGCTGGCTCCTGGCGGCTGCACTTCTAGGGTAGCGGCGCGCCTGCCGCCATTGTCGTCCTGCGGGCTCGGGCCCCTGGAGGAGCCGCGCACAGACACTGGGCGTCTGCGCCCCTGGCTGCCTGGAGCTCTAGAGGGAAGGCAAAGAGCTAAAAACTGGGAAATTTGCCTGTGAGTTCGTGTTTCGGGTGACGAGCCATAGAGAGACCCGGTTTTCCTCACTCCAGCGGGCTCGGGCTACGCGGACCCGGCAGGCAAGCCCCCGCGCATGCTCCCCAGCCCGACCCAGAGCAGGAAGCAGCGATTCTGACTCCACCCCCAGAGCCAGGCAGGAGACCTGGAATTGCCCCGAGGGGGTTGCCTGGGAGGTGTGTCTAAAGCAATTTCAGCGGGTCATGCGGACTGGGATTTAGAGACTGGGACTGGCCTGGGTTGAAGAGTGCAACCAACTTTGGCTGCTCCCCCTGTACGGGGAGTTTACACGCCCAAAAAAACGAGGTGCAGCGCTTGGTTCAAGAAGGGACTGGAGCACCGTCACTCTCCTCCCCACAACCGCCAAGGCAGAGCTCCTGCCTGAGGCATCGGATCACGCCACGCCCATCCCTGCCTGAGAGGTGCCCTCCTCCCTTTTTTTTTTCCTCTTTTCTTTCTTTTTTCCTCAGAACACTGATAGGATTAACTCCAGTCATCAGCTTGCTTAAACAATCACAACAAGTCCATTCTGTAAATGTAAATTCTACACCTATCGACATTTTCATCTCTTTCTCTCAGGAGTAATTAGACTATATAGTCTCTCTGGATAACACCGGCATCCTTCTCTCACTGATCCAACCATATTCTACCCTTTAGCTCTTTGAAAAAGCTTCTTATCCCTTCTACCTGTTCATTCTGTTTCCAACTTTGCCTCATCCCTGCCCTGTCTTCTCTCTCTTTCTCTATGCTCTTCAACCAGCACTGATTACACCCGGCTATTTAACTGTAGCTGGGAAATCCGGTTATATACCTTAAACCATTCTTTGCCCATCGGTTTTCTTCTTTTTTCCTTTTCTTTTCTCCTTTTTGACCCTTTTATGTATTTTATACCCTCTATTATTCGCCCTCCCTCCTCCATCTTTTCTCTTAACTTTTTCATTTTCCCTCTCAGTTTGCATGTTAGTTGAATTACTCTGTGCGTTTGTGTGCCCCTGGTCCCTGTGTGTTTGTCTGTCTGTTTTCTTTTCCAAGGTTACCTCAAGAAACAAGCGAGAGAACGCAAGGTGGAGAGTCCCAAATATCACGATGAATAGGAAAATAAAATAACCAAGTCCCAACAAGAGAGACCAAGAGATACCATTCAAAAAATACTCTCTGAAAGGATAGGCCCTGGACAGTCAAAGAGTCTTCTTGGATATAGCAGCGCTCATAGGTGCAGAGAGCATAACGTGTCCTTAAAACTAACAAGAGCTGGAAAGCTAACTAAAATGACAAAACGAAAGAGCTCTCCTCCAAAGAAACTCCAAGAAGAAATGACAGCTAATGAACTGCTCAAAACAGATATCAGCAGCATAACTGAACAAGATTTTAGAATAATAATGGTAAAATTAATAGCTGGGCTTGAAAAAAACAAAGGGGACATCAAAGAAACTATGGCTACAGACAGAATGGAAAATAAAAATAGGCATGAAGAATTAAAAATTGCGATAAATGAGATACATAATAAATTAGAGGCCCCCAATGCACGGATTGAAGAGGCAGAAAGGAGAATAAGTGATTTAGAAGACACCATTCTAGAAAAACAAGAAGCTGACAAAAAAAGAGACAAACTGATCCAGGAACATGAAAGAAGACCAACTAGACTTTAAATTAAAGACAATCACAAGAGATGAAGAAGGGCACTACATAATAATTACAGGGTCTATCCATCAGGAAGAACTAACTATCATAAATGTCTACGCACCGAATATGGGAGCACCTAAATATCTAAAACAATCACAAACAAAACAAGCTTATAGATAAGAGTGTGCTAATAGCAGGGAACTTAAATACTCCGCTTACAGCAATGGATAGGTCAACCAGACAGAAAATCACTAAAGAACTAATGGACTTGAAAGACACACTGGACCAGATGGATCTGACGCTTATATTTAGAACTTTACATCCTGAGGCCAGGGAATTCATTTTCTTCTCAAGTGCGCATGGCACATTCTCCAAGATAGATCACATACTGGGACATAAAGCAACCCTCAATAAATACAAAAGAATTGAGATTATACCATGCACACTGTCAAATCACAATGCTTTGAAACTTGAAATCAATTACAGGAAGAAGTCTGGAAAACCTCCAAAAACATGGAGGTTAAAAAACACCCTATTGAAGAATGAATGGGCCAATCAGGCAATCAGAGATGAAATTAAAAATTATATGGAAACAAATGAAAATGAAAACACAACAATCCAAAATCTATGGGATGCGTCAAAGGCAGTGCTAAGAGGAAAGTACATTGCTCTCCAGGCCTATTTCAAGGAATAGAAAAAGTGCAAGTCCAAAATCTAACAGCTCACCAAAAGGAACTAGAGGCAGAGCAACAAGAACGCCCTAAACCCAGTAGAAGAAGAGAAATAGTAAAAATTAGAGGAGAAATAAACAAAATGGAGACCAAAGAAGCAATTGAAAAGATCAATGAAACCAAGAGTTGTTTTTTTGAAAAAATAAACAAAATTGACAAATCTCTAGCCAGACTTATCAAAAAGAAAAGACAGAGCACCCAAATAGACAAAATTATGAATAAAAATGGACTTATTACAACCAACCCCTCAGAAATACAAGCAATTGTAAAGGAATACTATGAAAAATTATATGCCAACAAATTGGACAACTTAGAAGAAATGGACAAATTCCTAAACACACACTCACTACCAAAATTCACACGGAAGAAATAGAAAACCTGAACAGACCCATAACGAGTGAAGAAATCGAATCAGTGATCAAAAATCTCCCAACAAATAAGAGCCTGGACCTGATGGCTTCCCTGGGGAATTCTACCAGACATTTAAAACAGAATTAATCCCAATTCTTCTCAAGCTATTCCACAAAATAGAAATTGAAGGAAAACTCCCGGACTCATTTTATGAAGCCAGCATCACTCTGATTCCCAAGCCAGACAGAGATCCAGCAAAAAAGAGAACTACAGGCCAATATCCTTGATGAATACAGACACAAAAATCCTCAACAAGATCCTTGCAAATGGAATCCAGCAGCACATAAAAAAAGTCATCCACCAAGATCAAGTGGGATTCATTCCTGGGTTACAGAGCTGGTTCAACATTCGCAAATCAATCAATGTGATCCATCACATCAATAAAAGAAAAGATAAAAACCATATGATCCTGTCAATAAATGCAGAAAAAACATTCGACAAAATACAGCAACCTTCTTAATAATGACTCCAGAGAAAGTTGGGATAGAAGTAACCTAGTTAAACATCATCAAAGCCATTTATGAGAAGCCTTCAACTAACATCATCCTCAATGGGGAAAAACTGAGAGCTTTCCCCCTGAGATCAGGAACACGACAGGGATGTCCACTCTCACTGCTGTTGTTTAACATAGTGCTGGAAGTCCTAGCATCAGCCATCAGACAACAAAAGGAAATCAAAGGCATCAGAATTGGCAAAGAGGAAGTCAAACTTTCACTCTTCACAGATGCCATGATACTCTACATCGAAAAACCAACAGACTCCACCAGAAGCCTACTAGAACTGATCCAAGAATTCAGCCAAATTGCAGGGTATTAAATCAAGGTACAGAAATCAGTTGCATTTTTATACACCAACAATGAAGCAACAGAAAAAGAAATCAAGAAACTGATCCCATTCGAATACTATGAAAAATTATATGCCAACAAATTGGACAACTTAGAAGAAATGGATAAATTCCTAAACACACACTCACTACCAAAATTCACACGGGAAGAAATAGAAAACCTGAACAGACCCATAACGAGTGAAGAAATCGAATCAGTGATCAAAAAATCTCCCAACAAATAAGAGCCCTGGACCTGATGACTTCCCTGGGGAATTCTACCAGACATTTAAAACAGAATTAATCCCAATTCTTCTCAAGTTATTCCACAAAATAGAAAGCGAAGGAAAACTCCCGGATTCATTTTATGAAGCCAGCATCACACTGATTCCCAAGCCAGACAGAGATCCAGCAAAAAAAGAGAACTACAGGCCAATATCCTTGATGAATACGGATGCAAAATTCCTCAACAAGATCCTTGCAAATCGAATCCAGCAGCACATAAAAAGAATCATCCACCAAGATCAAGTGGGATTCATTCCTGGGTTACAGGGCTGGTTCAACATTCGCAAATCAATCAATGTGATACATCATATCAATAAAAGAAAAGATAAAAACCATATGATCCTGTCAATAGATGCAGAAAAAGCATTTGACAAAATACAGCATCCCTTCTTAATAAGAGACTCTCGAGAAAGTTGGGATAGAAGGAACCTACTTAAACATCATCAAAGCCATCTATGACAAGCCTTCAGCTAACATCATCCTCAACGGGGAAAAACTCAGAGCTTTCCCCCTGAGATCGGGAACACGACAGGGATGCCCACTCTCACCACTGTTGTTTAACATAGTGCTGGAAGTCCTAGCATCAGCCATCAGACACCAAAAGGAAATCAAAGGCATCAGAATTGGCAAAGAGGAAGTCAAACTTTCACTCTTCGCAGATGACATGATACTCTACATAGAAAACCCGACAGAGTCCACCAGAAGCCTACTAGAACTGATCCAAAAATTCAGCCAAGTTACAGGGTACAAAATCAATGTACAGAAATCGGTTGCATTTTTATACACCAACAATGAAGCAACAGAAAGAGAAATCAAGAAACTGATCCCATTCACAATTGCACAAAAACCATAAAATACCTCGGAATAAACCTAACCAAGGATACAAGAGATCTGTATGATGAAAACTATAGAAAACTTATGAAGGAAATTGAAGACACAAAGAAATGGAAAAACATTCCATGCTCATGGATAGGAAGAATAAATATAGTTAAGATGTCATTACTACCTAAAGCACTCTACACATTCAATGCGATTCCAATCAAAATTGCACCAGCATACTTCTCTAAACTAGAACAAACTATCCAAAAATTTGTATGGAACCACAAAAGACCCCGAATAGCCAAAGTAATGCTGAAAAATAAAACCAAACGGGAGGGATCACCATCCCAGACTTTAGCCTCTACTACAAAGCTGTCATCATCAAGACAGTATGGTATTGGCACAAAAACAGACACATAGACCAATGGAACAGAATGGAGACTCAGAAGTGGACCCAAAAGTATACAGCCAACTAATCTTTGACAAAGCAGGAAAGAATATCCAATGGAAAAAAGACAGCCTTTTAACAGATGGTGTTGGGAGAACTGGACAGCAACATGCAGAAGAATGAAACTAGATCATTTTCTCACACCATGCACAAAAATAAACTCAAAATGGATCAAGGACCTGAACGTGAGACAGGAAACTATCAACATCCTAGCGGAGAAAGCAGGAAACAACCTCCTTGACCTCCACCGCAGCAACTTCTTCCTTGACACATCCCCAAAAACAAGGGAATCAAGTGCAAAGATAAATTATTGGGACCTCATCAAGATTAAAAGCTTCTGCACAGCCAAGGAAACAACCCAGAAAATTAATAGGCAACCTACAGAATGGGAAAAGATAGTTGCAAATGACATATCAGATAAATGGTTGATATCCAGAATCTACAAGGAACTCACCAAACTACACGCCCGAAAAGCAAACAGCCCAGTGAAGAAATGGGCAGAAGATATGAACAGACACTTCTCCAAAGAGGACATCCAGATGGCCAACAGACACATGAAATGATGCTCAGCATCGCTCCTCATCAGGGAAATACAAGTCAAAACCACACTGAGATACCACCTCACGCCAGTCAGAGTGGCTAAAATGAGCCAGTCAGAGAACTCTAGATGCTGGCGAGGATGTGGAGAAACGGGCACCCTCCTACACTGTTGGTGGGAATGTAAACTGGTACAGCCCCTCTGGAAAACAGTGTGGAGGTTCCTCAGGAAACTAACAATAGAACTCCCTATGACCCAGCAATAGCACTGCTAGGAATTTACCCAAGGGATACAGAAATGTTAATGCATAGGAGCACATGTACCCCAATGTTCATAGCAGCACTCTCCACAATAGCTAAAACATGGAAAGAGCCTAAGTGTCCATCCACAGATAAATGGATCAAGAAGATGTGGTTTACCTATACCATGGAATACTACATGGCAATGAGAAACAATGAAATCTGGCCATGTGTAGCAACATGGATGGACCCTGAAGGTGTTATGCTGAGCGAAATAAGTCAGGCAGAGAAGGACAAATATCATATGTGTGCATGTATAGGAGGATTAGGAGGAACTTAACAGAGGACCAAGGGGAGAAGAAGGGCGGAAATGGTGGGGGAAAGGGAGAGGCAAACCATGAGAGACTCTTGAATGCTGACAAAAACTGAGGACTGGTGGATGTGGGGGGGGGAGGAGGGTGGGCATGGAGGAGGGCACTTGTGGGGATAAGGCACTGGGTATTATGTGGAAACTAATTTGACAATAAACTATTTGTAAAAAAAAAAAAAAAAAGAAAAGGAAACTGATCCCATTCACAATTGCACAAAAAACCATAAAAACCATACTTAGGAATAAACCTAACCAAAGATACAAGTGATCTGTATGATGAAAACTATAGAAAACTTATGATGGAAATGGAAGAAGACACAAAGAAATGGAAAAACATTCCATGCTCATGGATAGGAAGAATAAATATAGTTAAGATGTCATTACTATCCAAAGCAATCTACACATTCAATGCAATTCCAATCAAAATTGCACCAGCATACTTCTCAAAACTAGAACAAACTATCCAAAAATTTGTATGGAACCACAAAAAACCCTGAATAGCCAAAGGAATACTGAAAAATAAAACCAAAACGGGAGGGATCACCATCCCAGACTTTAGCCTCTACTACAAAGCTGTCATCATCAAGACAGTATGGTATTGGCACAAAACAGACACATAGACCAATGGAACAGAATTGAGAACTCAGAAGTGGACCCAAAAGTATACAGCCAACTAATCTTTGACAAAGCAGGAAAGAACATTCAATGGAAAAAAAGTCAGCCTCTTTAACAGATGGTGTTGGGAGAACTGGACAGCAACATGCAGAAGAATGAAACTAGATCATTTTCTCACACCATGCGCAAAAATAAACTCAAAATAGATAAAGGACCTGAATGTGAGACTAGAAACCATCAACACCTTAGAGGAGAAAGCAGGAAACAACGTCTTTGACCTCCACCACAACAACTTCTTACTTGACACATCCCCAAAAGCAAAGGAATCAAGAGCAAAAATAAATGATTGGGACCTCATCAAGTTGAAAAGCTTCTGCACAGCAAAGGAAACAATCCACAAAACTAATAGGCAAACGACGGAATGGGAGAAGATAGTTGCAAATGACATATCAGATAAAGGGTTAATATCCAGAATCTATAAGCAACTTACCAAACGCCACACCGGGAAAACAAACAACCCAGTGAAGAAATGGGCAGAAGATATGACCAGACACTTCTCCAAAGAGGACATCCAGATGGCCAACAGACACATGAAACAATGCTCAGCGTCCCTCCTCATCAAGGAAATACAAATCAAAACCACACTGAGATACCACCTCACGCCAGTCAGAGTGGCTAAAATGAGCCAATCAGAGAACTCTAGATGCTGGCGAGGATGTGGAGAAACGGGCACCCTCCTACACTGTTGGTGGGAATGTAAACGGGTGTAGCCCCTCTGGAAAACAGTGTGGAGGTTCCTCAGGAAACTAACAATAGAACTCCCCTAGGACCCAGCAATAGCACTGCTAGGAATTTACCCAAGGGATACAGTAGTGCTGATGTCTAGGGGCACATGTATCCCAATGTTCATAGCAGCACTCTCAACAATAGCCAAAACATGGAAAGAGCCTAAGTGTCCATCGACGGATGAATGGATCAAGATGTGGTTTATCTATACCATGGAATACTACATGGCAATGAGAAACAATGAAATCTGGCCATGTGTAGCAACATGGATGGACCTTGAGGGTGTTATGCTGAGCGAAATAAGTCAGGCAGAGAAGGACAAATATCATATGTTTGCACATATAAGAGGATTAGGAGGAACTTGACAGAGGACCATGGGGGAGAAGAAGGGGGGAATAGTGGGGGAAAGGGGGATAAGCAAACCATGAGAGACTCTTGAATGCTGACAAAAGCTGAGGACTGATGGATGTGGGGTGGAGGGAGGATGGGCATGGAGAGGGGCACTTGTGGGGATGAGCACTGGGTGTTATATGGAAACCAACTTGACAATAAACTATTAGTAAAAAAAAAAAAAGAAAAGATTATGTGGAAACTAATTTGACAATAAACTATTTGTAAAAAAATAAAAATAAAAAATAAAAAAGAATAAAAAAGCGTTTAAAATGAAAAAAAAGAAGAAAAAGGAAAGAATACCCAAAAAAAAGAAAAAATAAATAAAAAAATAAAAATATCACAGCTCATTCTGAACACTAAAAAAAAAAAAGATAGTTTCAACTCAGTGTTGCTTCACAAAGTTGAGTATATGGCACTTTCGCCATAAGCCCCACAAAGGTTTGAAAATCCTTCTAACTTTGTGAAACGAGATGGCAATTGAAAGATGGTTTCAACTCAGTGTTGTTTCACAGAATTGGGTAGATAGCTCTTTTTCCATAGGCCTCCCATAGGTTTTCTAGCACTTCTCACTTTGTGAAATTAGAAGGTATTTAAGAGACATATTCGACTCAGTGTTGTTTCACAAAGTTAAGTGTATGGCGCTTTCCCATAGGCCTTCATATGTTTACAAATTTAAATATGGCACTTTCCGCACAGGCCTCACATAGCATTCAAACCCTTCTAACTTTGTGAAATGAGATGGTAGTTGAATGATGGTTTCCACTTAGTATTGTTTCACAAATTTGAGTATATAGCACTTTCCACATAGGCCCAGTCTAGGTTTTCAAATACATCTACCTTTGTGAAGCAAGATAGTATCAACCCATTGTTGTTTCACAAAGTTAAGTGTATGGCACTTTCCCCATAGGCGCGGCATAGATTTTCAAACACTTCTTTGAGAAACGAGATGACAGTTGAAAGATGGTTTCAACTCAGTATTCTTTCATAAGTTTGAGTATATGACACTTTCTGCATAGGGCCTGCATAGGTTTTCAAATACTTCTAAATTTCTGAAATCAGATGGTAGTTGAAAGATCGGTTCATCTCTGAGTTGTTTCACACAGTTGAATTGAACGCACTTCCCTCATAGTTCCCCGCATGAATTCTCCAACACTTCCATCTTAGTTGAAACAGATGCTAGTTGAAAGATGTTTTCTCTACAATGATGTTTCACATAGGTGAGTAAATGGCGTTTTTGTTATACCTCTAGGTCTAGGATTTCAACACTTCTGTGCTAAACAAGTTGTTATTTGAAAGATATTTTTCCACAATGTTTTTACACAGCATTGAGTTTATGGCACTTTGCATAAGTAAACCATTTTTCAACTAACGTCCTGTTTCACTGCATTAATAGTGTTTGAAAACCTATGTTGGAAACTATGAGAAAAGTGATATGGACTCGTTTCTGAGAAAAAGTACTGTGGAGAAACTATCTTTCAACTAACATTCGGTTTCACTAACTTAGAAGTGTTGGAAAACTTATGCGGGGAACTATGAAAGAAATGCCATATACTAAACTCTGTGAAACAACACTGTGGTGAAACCATCTTTCAAATAACATCTTGTTTCACTAAGTGAGAAGTGTTTGACAATCTTTGCGGTGGACTATGTGAAATGACAGTGAGTTGAAAACATCTTTCAACTGCCATCTTATTTTACAAGGTTAGAACTGTTTGAAAACCTATGTGGGGTTTACATGGTAAGTGCCATATACTACCTCTTTGAAACAACACTGTTGGAAAAACATCCTTTAATGAACATCTCATTTCATTATGTTAGAAGCGTTCCAAAACCTATGCGAGGCCTATGAGGAAAGTGCCATATACTCAACTTTGTCAAAACAACATTCAGTGGAAACCATCTTTCAACTGTCATCTCATTTTGAAAAGTTAGAAGTGTTTGAAAACCTTTGAGGGGCCTGTGTGGAAAGTGCCATATACCTAACTTTCTGAAACAACACTGAGTTGAAACCATCTTTCAACTGCCATTTCCTTTCACAAAATTAGAAGTATTTGAAAGACTATGCGGGGCCTATGAGGAAAGTGCCATATACTTAACATTGTGAAAGAACAGTGATTTCCAAAAATCTTTAAACTGCCATCTTGTTTCACAAGGTTAGAACTGTTTGAAAACCTAAGCGAGGTTTACACGGTAAGTGCCATATACTCAACTCTGTGAAACAAACTTGTGGGGAAACAAACTTTCACATCTGGTTCAACTCACATCTGGTCTCAATAAGTTAGAAGTGTTTTAAAACATACGAAGGGCCTATGCATAGAGCGCCCTATATTCAACGTTGGGAAACAACACTTTGGTGAAATCAGAGGTTAGTTAAAAGATGGGTGTTTATGCGAAAGTGCCATACACTCAGTTCTATGAGTAGAACACTATGGGGAAACCATCTTTCAACTTACATCTTGTTTCACTAAGTTAGAAGTTTTGAAAACCTACATGGGGCCAATGCAGACAGTGCCATATCCTCAACATTGACAAACATGACTGGTGAAACCATCTTTCAAATAACATTTCGTTTCGCTTAGTTAGAAGTGTCTGAAAAACCCATGCGGAGTCTATGTGGATAGTGCCATATACTCAACTGTGTGAAACATTTTGATGAAACCTTCTTTCAACTAATATCTGGGGTCACTAAGTTACAAGTGTTTGAAAACCCATATGGGGCCTATAGGGAAAGTAGTATGCACTCAACTCTGTGAAATAACCCTGTGGGGAAACCAAATTTCAATTAACAGGTGGTTTAAACAAGTTAGAAGTGTTTGAAAACCTATGCAGGGTCTACATGGACAGCGTCATATATTCATCTCTGTGAAACAACATTGTGTGGATACCATCTTTCAAATAACATCTGTTTTCACTATGTTGAAAGGGTTTGAAAACTATGCAGAAAGAGCCATAGACTCAGCTCTCTAATACAACTCTGTGGGAAAACCGTCTTTCAACTAACATCTTGTTTCACACAGAACTGTTTGAAAACCCATGTGAGGCCAATACTGAAAGTGCGATATAGTCAACTCTATGAGACATTGTGGAGACTAACACCTTGTTTCACGACCTTAGAAGTGTTTAAAAACCTATGTGGGGCCTATGTGGAAAGTGCCATATACTCAACTTTGTGAAACAGTGTGGTGAAATCATCTTTCAAGTAACATCTCATTTCAGAAAGTTAAAAAAGTGTTTGGAAATCTATGTGAAACCTACAGGGAAAGTGCCATATACTCAACTCAGTAAAATAACACTGCCATGAAACCATTTTTCAATTAATATCTCATTTCACAAAGTTAGAAGTATTTGTAAACCTATGCAGGGCCTACATGGAAAGTGCCATATACTCAACTCTGTGAAACAAACTTGTGGGGAAACCATCTTTCAACTCAAATCTGGTTTCAATAAGTTAGAAGTGTTTTAAAACATATGTAGGGCCTACGCGGAGAGCACCCCATACTCAACATCGTGAAACAACACTTTGGTGAAATCAGCTTTCTTTTCTTTTTTTTTCTTTTTTACTATGTTTATTTTATTTTGAGAAACCGAAACAGAGAGTGAGCAGGGAAGGGGCAGAGAGAGAGGGAGACACAGAATCTGAAGCACGCTTCAGGCTCTGAGCTGTCAGCACAGGACCGACGTGGGGCTCAAACCCACAGACTGTGAGATCTTGACCCGAGCCAAAGTTAGACGCTTAACCAACTGAGCCACCCAGGAGCCCCTGGTGAAATCACTTTTCAACTAACATCTCATTTCACAAAGTTAGAAGTGTTGAAAACCTATGCATGGTCTACACAGAAAGTGCCAGATACTTAACTCTATGAAACAACACGGAGGTAAAATTATCTTTAAAGTACCATCTCATTTCATAAAAGCTATGTGAGACCTAAACGGAAAGTGCCATATACTGAATTCTATGAAACAACACTGTGGTGAAACCATCTTTCAACTAACACCTGCTTTCACTATGTTAAATGTGTTTGAAAACTATGTGGAGTCTACGAGGAGAGTGCCATATTCTCAACTCTGTGATACAACACTTTAGGGAGACCATCTTTCAACCAATATCTTGTTTCACTCAACTGTGTTTGAAAACCCATGCAGCATCTACACCAAATGTGCCATATAGTCAACTCTATGAAACACTGTGGGGAAACCATCTTTAAGGTAACATCCCTTTTTGCTAAGATAGAAGTGTTTCAAAGCCTATGTGGGGCCTCAGCAGAAAGGGCCATATACTCAACCTTGTGAAACAACACTGTGGGGAAACAATTTTTCAACTAACATCTTTTTTCACTAAGTTAGAAGAGTTTCAAAACCCATGCTAGGTTTCACCCAGTATATGGAAAATGCCATATACTCAACTCTGCGAAAGAACATTGTAGTGAAATCATCTTTCAACTGACATCTGGTTTTACTAAGTTAAAAGTGTTTTAAAACCCATGCGGGACCTACAAGGAAAGTGCCATATACTGAACTCTGTGAAACAACACACAGTGAAACTATCTTTCAACCAACATCTGGTTTCTCTGTGTTTAATGTGTTTGAAAACTATGCGGGGCCTATGGGGAAAGTGCCAAATACTCAAATCTGTAATACAACACTCTGGGGAAACAGTCTTTCAACTAACATCTTGTCTCACAAAGTAGAAGTGTTTGAAAATCTTTGCAGGTCCTACACATAAAGTGCCATATACTCAACCCTGTGAAACAACAGTGTGGTGAGACCACCTTTCAACTAACAGCAGGTTTCACTAACTTAAAAGTGTTTGAAAACTCTGAAGGGCCTATGCGGAAAGTGGCATATACTCACCTTTGTGAAGCAACACTCTGGGGAAACCATCTTTCAATTAACATCTCAATTCACAATGTTAGAAGTGTTTACAAACCTATGTAGAGCCTACAGGGAAAGTGCCATATTCTCAACTCTGTGATACAACCTTGTGGGGAAACCATCTTTCAGCCAACATCTTGTTTTACTAAGAAGTGTTTGAAAACCCTTGCAGGGCCTATGTGGAAAGTACCATATACTCAATTCTCTCAAACAGCACTTTGGGGGACTCCATCTTTCAATGAACACACCAAACTAACATCTTTCACACACACCACAAAATAATCAACATGTAGCTAACATGCACTAAGATCTACACACCAAACAAACTCCAGACCCATACCATTACACACCACAAAGAGCACCCATAATCCTTACATACTGCCTGTGTAACACATAAGACCCCGATACATAACACACTATCGAAACAAATCACAACAAACCTAAAGTACCACAGTCACACTTCTTACATAGACCTGTCATGTGATCTTTCTATATGGCCTATAAATCACAGACACACACTGCATGTACACTACACCAACAATTTACATGTAAAGTAGACAACACACATGCATCACGTACACAAAACATAAATCACACAGACCAAACACCACACTTACATCACACTACATACACAGCACACATATTCCATCCACATGCTTCCTATATGCCACACACAGAAACACATACACCAATGACATATTGCTTGTAAACCACATTCATACACACATCCTGGACACTAACACACCACAGACCTAGCAAGCACAACCCCTGCACATTCCACATATACCAAAATTCTGAACGGCACACACATACACACACACACTACAGTTACTACAAATTCAAAATCCACATGTACACCATTCACATGACACACCTGCCACATGTCACACCACAGCACATACAGGTTTATATAGCTAGGAAGCACACTCCACCTTCACCACACAAGAACTACACAGAAAGCACACAAATATCACACATATATTATAGACATCTTACATATAGACCACAAATACAGTACACATATATTCCATAACACATACAATACACATGCCACAGAAGTGATCTTTCACATACTCACCAGATACAAACTACACACATACCACAGAGAACACATACCTCACATCACACACAGATCCACACATACCAACAAGCATACATATGACAAACACACACATAGTACAAACATCACACAACACATTTATTACACACACTTCCAAACACCACTCAAACACTACTCACACACCACACATATCACACACACATCAAACAACCACACATATGTCAAACAAAACACAACACAAACACTACATACACGACTCACACACCACACCTACAGCACACACACATCTCATACACACAACACACTTATACAACAGACTGACACTACACGTACACTGTAGGTCTAGGGCACAGATATGCCAAATATACACCTTGGATGCACAGTATATAGAAATCACAATTTCATTGCACACACAGCACACACTACATGCATCACACTTAGAAAACATACAATTCACAAACACACCATGCACACACACATATACATAACGTATATACCACAAATACTGAACAGAGAACAGTGTCACCAAACAACATGAAACATTGGCTGCAAACACACACACACACACACACACACACACACATGCATCATACATATAACACTTACATCATACACACCACACACACCAATCAAATGTACCACACCAAGAAACACAACACAGACTCACTGCATATGCTCCCCACACACCACACATTTATCACAGACACACCACACATCCAACACACATTCACTAAGCGCAAAATACATATACACATATAACAAACACAATGCCTCAATCCTCATAATGTCAACATTCACCAGAAACAACACACACACACACACACACACCAGAGAACTCATATGCTGCACATATACTGGTCAGCACACACACTGAATACATAACACATATACACCAAACACTAACTGCTTGTTTGTAAAACACATACATGACATAGATCACACACAGACCACATATACTACATATACTCCCAGACATCCCACAAACACTACTTATACACTACACAAATATCACACATACACACACAGAACCACCACCAACCACACTTAATCCAAACACAGACGTAGCACATGCACACCACACGTCTACATCACCCATACCATACTTATACCACCACACCACACGTTGACCTCACACACTATACAAAGAACACGCATAGAATTCAAACTGACTTACTCCACCATATGGCATAGCTACACCCCACTCGTACACCATCCAATACATGCCAAAAAAATGCCACAAACAGACAACATGTATATCACATTTTCAGTGTGCCCATCACATTCGCCACATAGATAGCACACAGTTTACAAATTCACACTGCACACACTGCAGACACAAAAGCTAGACATCACACACAGTCTCACTTACACTACACAAATACCATTCCCATACACACATGTACCGCACTCATGCAAATACACCAGACATTCACAGATCATACACTCTGCATACCCCAGAAACACACATATATCTTATGCACACACCACACCCAAAACACCCATGGTACGTATACACCATGCACACACCATGCATATGACACACAAACAAGCCAGGAATATGCCATACCTACAGCACACACATAGCCTGTGTGTACCGCACAGATACCACATGCAAAACTCCACATATGCAAAACACACACTGCACACATATACCAAAACATACAGCATGCCATATTCCTCACACAGAACACATATGCCCCCATTCCCCACACATATATGATACACACATTACACACATTCCACAAATAAACCACAGAGACACCTCACAAAGTGAATTTAAACAAATATACATGACATACATAGAATAGACTCACAACCCATATACCACATACACCACACACACCACCAATACCACACACAAAGACACATACATTGATCATTTTCATACATATACTACACACATCTATGCAGAGGCTGCCTGTCTACAACACACATACTCCACACATCACACACGCGCACAGACACACACACACCACATGTGGTAAACCACACACATGACACATATACCACAAAATAACCACACAAGCCCCCCCCCAAAGACCACATGTACAACCTCTACAGCAAAAGCACACCACAGTCATACAACATATGTTCTCACATGCACATAACCACAGAAACACCACTCACATAACACAGATACCACACATATGGAAACAAAGCACCTAAGCCAACATCAAAAAGGTTAGCATACATGCCAAAAATTCATCACACACATTACACACAGAATATATATGACACCAAGAATACATATGACACACACACCAAACAACATACATACAACACAGATATATGCCACATGCACACCATATGTATACCTTCCACACACCCCACGTATACCACACCCATGCTAAGTAGACATGACACAATATAGCCACCCCAATTTTACACACACTCATATGTACCACATATAGAAGACATATATTTCACTAATATACCTTCCATACACAATTCCACAGCATATACATCACAAAGGCACTATAATATCACACCTTAAACATGTGTGTTTAAACACACATACCATATTTATATCAACCATTGCCACACAAATAATGCACATCTACACACACTGTACAGACTACACATACTCTGGATATGCTGCACATATAAACCACATTCGCAACTCATATACACCACACACATACACAGACAGTTCACAGCATACCATACCACACCATAACCAATACTCACTAAGATCTACACATACAGTGCATTCACACTACAGATATTACACACACACACACACACACAAATAGACACAAAGCACAAACCATACACCTACACTGTAGACACACTGCACATATTCAACACACACACACTCAAACACACCACACAAATACCACTCACAGGAACACATACTTCACACTGCACCTTATTCAACACACACACACACATACACACACACACACACACACACACACACACACTCCAATATACCACACAAATATCACTCACAGGAATACATACTTCAAACATACATACAACACCACCGCTTCACCACAAATACATCATACATATATGTCACACAGCACACACACACCACATGCAGCACATATTCCATACACATGTACCAGACTCCATTTATTTTCCATATATACAACACACAGAGAAAACACATGCACCATACACACAAAACGAACCCCATTCTCACCCCACTGATACACTATTCTTTCACACTAATGCACACACCCCACATATACTCCACAGAACCGCCACGTAAATACCACACACACAACAGGTACTTCACAATTTCACCACACACAGTACACATACCTCCCATGAACCACACCTACAACACTCATATTTCACAGACACTGCACACAAGACACTCTGCATATACACCACATCACATATTCACAATGTAACAGCACACACATTCCATATATACCACACACACACATACACACCATGCATACACAAATGTTATGACAAATATAGCAATGTACACATACAGCATGCATATGCCACACACATTACACATACAGCATTACCGCACATATAACATGCAGGTACAACCACACAATACACAGAACACATATGCCACACACAACATATATACCACACACACAAACAGTATACACATCAAATGATAACCAACTATATGGCACAAACTCACAAACTACACAGACACTATGTTCACACCACAGATACACTTCACACACAAATCACACATATGAATAACACACACTAAAAATTCTTACAGATACCAATAGACATAGTCTACATGTGTGCCACACACATACCACAAACACCACCCACATACACTACAAAGAAAAATCCTTTATCCCAGACCAAAGCCACATGACACATACAACACATACATTACACATACACCACAAATATATCACATACATAATAAACATCCACCAACACACACCACACACATAATTACTTCTATCACAGACATGTCACAAATGCCAACATGCACACATACATCACAAAGAACAACTACACATACACCACATATGTGACACACAAACCAAATATATCACAAGCAGTTCACATATACCACACTATGTATATACAATACACAAAATACACATATGTCATGCAAATACCACATATATTACACACACATCTCACATGCACCACACCTAAGACATGGAGACATGCACATATTACATACATCACTCCTTCAACACACAATAACGCATAACTACACACTCACCACACACAACACACAGACCACCACACACACATCACTCAATCCCTTCAAACAAGGGTTGCTTATACTACACACAACACACATACAACAAACACCAACCACACACATACCAAACACTCACACACCACATGCACCATACACACACCACATATAAGCCAGATCACTCAAATAAAACACACAACATATATATACATATAACTACAGGCATACAAACTAAACAGGCATTGCAAACGCATCACACAATACTAAACATGCATCACACAAACAGTACAGGTGTAATACAAACAGGTTTATGCAACATATGCACAATGGATAAACCACACACAGCACCCATATACACCATCCACGTGACAAATATACGCCATGAATACTTAACCTATTTACCACAATGTCACCACACTCACCAATGCACACCACAACACTGTACAAAGATCACACTTAATCCACACATACAAAAGACATACATCTCACTCGCAAACATCAGACACACACCACATAGCTATCATATGTAGGCCATACACACCAATGCCCACAACAAAAAAATCTACAGATACACTAAAAGTCCACAGATATACCAAAAACATACTACACATAGAAACTCAGCACAAACATCACAAACACACTATATATGTACACACCATACACCACATGTTAACCACACATATGACACCACACACATACACACACCACACCACACCACACATCAAACACTTATGACTTACACGCCAAAACATGTGCACATGTATCACCAATCATACATATATCACACATGACGCCACAAACCAAACATGCTACCAATAGCAAACATAGACTGCATACAGAATTCACATAGCCCATAGGTCATATTGGTAACACACACAAACTGAACTGACAGCACATATATAGCATATATAGATATATGTCACACATGCACCATAGTTACAACCACAAACACATCATATCACATTTATATCAAGCCACATGCTAAATAGACACCACACACAACATGTACAACAGAATTTTACCACACACACATACAACGCATGCACACATTGCACACATACACTATACTTGACCCACACATATACAACACATGTCTCGCACATGTACGCCACAGACACAAACCACATACACCAAAGACAACAGATCCAGCACCCATATTCCACTCATCAAAAACACATCACCCCTATCATACACACATTACCTACACACAACACACCTGATTCACCTATGCCACACTACACACATCAAACACACATAACATACACATCTGCCCACCACATATACCACACATATGAAATACAATATGCCCACATATACTGCAAGCACAATCAGATTCATGGCATGTACACCTCACACACCATACAGATAAACAACACAGATGTCATACACATGAACTCCACACATAATGCATACACCCCCCACATATACCACAACTCTTACCACACACACTCTCACACATCACAGACATAACACACCTATCCTACACACATAGAGACAACCCAAATTCACTGCACACATACCACACAAACAAACATCAAATACACACCATGCACACCACAAGACACTTCACAACCATACCTACTTCGACTCCATCCCACCATGCATATAGTGCATTTTATCACAAATGTATATTACATATATTACAGAACACACAAATACCACATAAATGTTGCACATATACCAGACACTGCACATAAACTACACATACACACAATGCCCACACCACTCATATCCTGCACATAAAAGACACATACGCAGCATGTCTTATCACTTATACTAAACACACAAAGTATATGCACAAGAAACACAACACATATAAACTCCATGCATATGATACATATACCACACCACAGCACACATGCACCACAAATATACCACTTTCACACTACACACACTACAGACACTCCATATGAACCACACACATGCACACACACACACTACATGCACTGCCCAAACCATACAGGTCACACAGAAACACACAAACAACATTCCTACACCAGACATATACCTCACATATATCACATATATATCACACACATACGTGCATGCGCACACACACATATTACATACCTGCCACACACATCTTGCATATCAAACTTCCATCACATATACCCCACACATATATTACACACTCTCACTGATACACACCACACATAGTGAACACACAGACATACCATACATATTCCAGAAACACACACATATACATCCCACACACATACTCCACAGAATACCACACACTCGCCAATCATGACACATATACATGACAAATATAGCATATATAGCACATATAAAACACATGTACCACATGGATGCCAAACATTCACGAGATGTATAACTCACAAACACCAAATGCACACAAGCAAAACAAATATCAACTTCACACATGTCCACTCACAATACATAAGACACATATACACACCACACGTGCACCACACACATACACCACACAAATACCGCACACTGAATGCATGCCATACAAATACTACATAAACACACACTACCCATGGAGAACAAATACACCAGAGATATATCATCATCACAACTCATATGCTGTACATACAGCACATAGGAACACACATAAACCTCCTACATATCACTGACACACCACACACACTCTGCACACACTACTCAAATACCATATCCACACACACACCATAATATGCCACAGATATCATACAAAACACACAAAAACACTTAAATCACAACCACATTAAACAGATATCACACACACACCACACAACAATACACTGACACACCACACATATACCACACAGACATCACATAATAACCACACATAGAGAATACTCTTTCCACAAGTAAAACACACACAATAACCTTACCAAATCCATACCACACACCATACATGTCATACATATAACATATACCTCAACACACCACACACATCACATATACACCATACCTATATTTCACACACATATTCCACATACACACAACACTTATATCATGCACATACCACACACACATACACACACACACCACACAGTCTGTCTTCACAAAATGCACACCACAAATATACCAAATACATACACTGCATCTATGTTACAACATGCCACACATGTACCACACACATAGCACATATTAGACCTTCATCATATGTACAGCACACATATGCCACACACAAACACACCTCAAGGGCAACACAGTTACAGCATATGGAGATATCACAAACACACTACACATTCACCACACAATGACCAGGTACTTACAACATTCACACACACACACACACACACACACACACATACACACACACACCACATATTTATATAGATCCATAGACATACACTACACATGCCACATGTACAAAATGTACACAGATACTCCACACATACACCACAAACAACCAATACTATTACACACACACACACACACACACACACACACACTACATAGATATACCTCACTCTCCATACACATACAACACATGCACACACCACACATATACCACACACACACACTGTGTACATACCACAGACATCCCATCTAGCACATATACATCCCATGTATACCACACATAGATACTCATTCCAATCACAGACACACATACCACATTCTCATCAGATACACACCCACATACTTATATACACACTGAACATAGAGCACACACCTCAAACATATCCTGGCAACACACACTCAGGCCACACAGAAAGTACACACATGATACATGCACCACATGCAACTACACGTACCACACTTCCATGAGAAAAATGTACCACACACATCTACCACATGAACATTAACGCACAACACATATAGCACTGCCACACCACCTATATACCCCACACACCACCCATATACCCTTCTCAGACCACACCTTGAAACCACACACACACACACACTCACCAAGCACATACATGACACAGGCACTACACAACCCACACACACAAAATAATGATACACACAGTACCACATGTACAACATACAAACCACAGACTGTATGTACTCACCACACACAAATCCAATACAAACCAGAAACACCAGAAATAATCCCACAAAACACAAATCAAATATATATCATGGAGACAACCACCCTTATCATACACATGCCACACTCATTGTACACACACTACACAGAACATGTATAGGCCAAATGTACCCCACATAGATAACACATCCACAAGAGATATATACTACACACTCAACACGCAGACCACACATTTACCATATACACAAACTACACATACACCACACACAGACAACATATAAACTATACAAACATGAAGACTGTCACAAAACACACCACCCACACAGACGCCACACACACACTACACATATTCCATACACATACATAAACCACACAAATACCACTCACACACCACACATATGCAAAACACACATATGATATATTCCCCAAACACAACATAGCTGTTCTATTCATAGACAACACATGTATCACACATATGTACTACACACACACTAGAACTGTTAAGGCACACACACTAAGTATGTGTCACTCATACAACCTGAACCCACATACCAGGTAACACTGCATATACAGCACACACATACTGCACACACTCTGCCCACTCACCACACATCAACAACATGCCCACCTGCAACACATGCAACACTCACACTGCATATAACACACACACACATCACACACAAGCCATCATGCACACACAAGCCAAGCATACACTGCACATACACATGCAACATATGATACACTTTCACCACAAAGACCACACATACATTACACATACAAGACACATATTTCAGACACACAAAACACACACACAAAAGACAAGCAACCCTTACACCACACATACCACATGCACCACAATTTCAACACATACGTATGATACTTCTAACACACACACACACACATACACACCTCACATGCACCAATCGTCACCATACAGATATCACCTCACCATACAGATAACACCATACAGATATGCCACATACACACACCACACATAAACCACAAACATGACATGCATACCACTCACCACACACAGCACACATATTCCACACAAATTCCCACACACATTTGCCACCACAAGCCACATATCACCACACAAATACCACTTATACACCGCATGAACACCACACACACGCCAGACATATAGTATCCACACGCACCACACACAACACAGAAAATGTACATATAGCACACTCACCATAGACCCCATGTTGATAACACACACAATGCATAGAAGACATGCAAAACACATCACACATACACTGTACCCATGTGTATACCACACACAAATCACAGACCAGCTATAAACCAAAAATACATACTACATACTGCACACAGACAGATAGCATGCACATACCTCGTATACAACACAAAGACCGCACATGTCACAGACTATACACACAACACACATATACCTAATATATGACACACATTTGCCACTCAAACACTACACATACATGACAGGGAAACCACGCATATATCTCACAAATACCACATATACCACATTCAGTCCACACTTACATCACACACATTACACATGCACTATGTCTGTATTACACACACACACATACATACACACACCCGTTATATGGCATACAGCACATGGAAATCATGCACTCAGCACACATACCACCACCACACAAACACAAGCACCAATGACACATATAATACACATATATCACACACATTCCACACACCACATAAACACCATACTCATCACAAAAATATTAAACAAACATACATACCAAATATATACCATACACAGCAAACACATTCATCTCTCACACTCATAACACACATGCAGCACACACCAAAAACACAGTCCACACATAAGACACTCATGCACATACACACATAGCATACCAGAAATATACCACCAACACATACAAAACAGAAACTTGATAGACTCCTCACCGATAACACTTCCACAAAGACCACAAGTAACACCAAAGGAATACATCACAAGCACACCACATATATACCAAATTCATACCACACATTCCATACACATTTATACACCAAACAGTCAACCCAAAAACTCCACACATACACCATACTCATAGTACACATTCACAACCCCACACGTTCACCATACACATACATAGCAAAGGTTTACTGCACACTCACTCACCACAGATATACCAACACACACCAAACATACACCATACACAGATATCAAACACCCTTATACACTACACACCCTTACACACCACACACACAACACAGATATAACACACACATGCAATACATGCAACACATACAACACACAAATGACACACAAATACCACATATATATCGCACACACCACATACACAAACAAACACAAAACATTTATGAAAAATACATCATACATGACCACATAGACATTACACTCAAGACACTTATAACACACATACATGCACACCCTGCACATACCACACACCTCGCACACCACATTACCCACATTAATACTATATACACACTTACATCATACATACACTATGTACACCATACATATAATACACAAACCACATACACACCACACACTCACCAGGTATATGCCACAAACATATGCAACACAGATCACACTTGCCCCACACACCACAGTTATACTCCCTCCAACAGTATTACCACACTCAGCACATACACAGCACACAATTACAAAATGAACCACCACTCATATACTACACAAACACACTACGTACACATATCACACACACCAAACATACACCACATATACAGAAGGCAGATGCCACTTCCTCTACACGTATACCACACACACTTCACAGACACAAATGTGACACATATACCACACAGCTACACTGTACCTACACTGAACTCACAGCAACAGATAGTACAAACACATACCTCACCTGGCACATGAATACCACACAAACACATCACCCACTTACCATGTACACATTACATACACGTTACTCAGATATCTTTCCACAAACTCTTTCCACAGCACACAATACACACACTACACATACACACATACACAAAACCCACACATATACCACATAAACACACTCCACGTATACATCATATACACATCAAACATATACCACACACAACACATTTATAGTACACAGACACCATATAAACAATAAGCACTCCTTGATAATCCATACATATATGACAAAAGACACCATGCACACCACACACACCACACTTGTATTACACAAACTCCACCCATATGCCACACCACAAAACCACACATATACCACATACAAAAGACACACGTCATACAAAGACCACACACAAAGATACATTATAAGTGGAGCATACACACATGACACCTATAGCACAATCACAACACATATACCACACTTACATCACACAGAAAGACACATACAGAACCTATAAATCATCAGCACACCATACACATACCATGCACACCACACAAATGCCATACACAGACAGAAACCACATATACAGAATGCCTCCGTATATACAGATCAAGAACATTCACTCAGCCACAATCACTCCAAATGTATACCACAAACACACCACACATGTACCCCCGCAAAACACCCGCCAGACGCCACCACACTTTGTGGTTTACTCCCTGAACTGAAACTGTTCTAGTGCCTTTCATGTAGCCTTTCACATACATCTCATAGGCAGTTTGTTGAAACATTCTTTATCAGTGCGTGCTGGGAGAGCTTGTATGGCAGCAGTGTAGTCTCATCTCTTGAACATAGCTAGGTAAATAGCAAATCATTCTAAATACCCCAGAAAGCAACCTGAAGACCAAGAGAAAAAGGTCCACAACTACAGGGACAGAAGAAGCCACATCAAAGAAGGCAGGAAGGGCAGAGAGGAGGGTTGGCGGAGAAATGTATCAAGGGTGCTGCAGAGGAGAGGGAGCCCTCATTAAGGAAAAGGGTGAGAGGGAGAGGAGCACACAGGGGAACACACAGGTGAAAATTTCCCCAAAGACACATGAAAAGAGGCTCGACATCATTCATCATCAGGGAAATACAAATCAAAACTACAATGAGATATCACCACACATCTGTCAGAAGGGCTAAAATTCACAACACAAGGAATAACAGGTGTTGCCAAGGATGGGGAGAAAGGGAGGCCCTCTGACATTCTTGGAGGGAATGAAAACACTCTTGGTGGGAATGCAAACTGGTGCAGCCACTCTGGAAAACTACCAAGTTGCATCAAATGTTAAGAATAGGACTTCCCCGGGGCACCTGGTGGCTCAGTCAGTTATGCAACTGACTCTTGCTATTTACCCGAGTCAGGATCTCATTGGGCTCTGCAGTGGCAGTACGAAGTTTGCTTGGGATTCTCTCTCCCTCTCTCTCTGCCCCATCCCATCTCTCCCTGCTTCCCTCTCTGCCTCTCAAATAAAATAATTAATTTAAAAAATTACCCCTTAAAACTTAGAACTACCCTATGATCCAGTGAATGCACTATGAGGTATTTATCCAAAGGATGCAAAAACACCAGTTCAAAGGGATACAGGCACCCCAATTTTTTAGCGGCATAATGAAAAAATAGCCAATTATGGAAAGGGCTCAAATGTCCATTGGCTGAGGAATGGATAGAGATGTGGTCCATATATGCAATGGCATATTACTCAGCCTTGGAATACAATGATGTGGATGGAGGTCGAGAATATGCTAAGCGAAATAAACCAGTCAGAGAAAGCCTTATACCATTATTCCACTCCTATGTGGAATATAAGAAACAAAACAAATAAATGACCATGGTGGAAAAAAGAGAGCGGCAAAACAAGAAACATACTCTTAACTATAGAGAACAAACTGATAGTTACCAGAGGGGAGATGGGTGGGGGGATTGGGTTATATAGGAGATGGAGACGAAAGAGTGCATTTTGTGATGTGCACTGGCTGTTGTGTGGAAGGGTAGAACCACTTAATTCTACACCTGAAACTATTATTACACTGTATGTTAACTGGAATTTAAATAAAACCTTTAAATAACATTCTATACTAGCCATAGGGAAAGGCCCCATGCTCAACTGCCCAGAGCATTACTGTGCTTCAAATGACACTCTTACCCCTCATAGATATATAGAGTAACGCTTTCCTCATCACCTCTCTGTGTAGAAACTTGTGCTGTACTGCTGAAAAGTACCCTTTGCTGTGAGAAGGTTTGAGAAAACTTCTCGGGAATATGTAGTCAGAAGTATTCTTAAACCCTTGTGTAGAAGCTCCAGGAAATGGCCTAGTGTTGGGTGTCTAAAAGTGCAGTGGTATTATGTAGCTTTCAGTGTAGATCTAGTAGGAACTTTTGTTTAAACCCTCTATATTCGCATGAGGAAATGTCCTTGTTCTTCACTCACAGAAAAACACTTTCCTGAAAGCATTTGTGAGTTACCTTCTCATAAACATTCAGGAAGAAATGTGCTTACACGCATCTGTTTAAGTACTAGGGAATACCCATGTGATGAACTGCCTGTTAAGCTGTGTTACAAATGAGAATTTCAAATTCCTTTTACATATATAATTACAAGTGTTTTTCTATTTGTTTGGATAAGCGCTATGGGAGGGACTTCTCTTTGACTGCCTAACTACACTGTGCTTAAAACGTCTTTCATTTGGCTTTTAACATGCATCTAGCTGGGTATTTTCTTTAAAGTCTCTTTATTATCAAATGGGAATGGCCATACACTTAACTGCCACAAACACCATTGTGGCTAAGGCATTTTTACATTACCCTCTTAGATTCAACCTATAAGAAGCATGCTTAAATCCTTCTTAGGATTTAGGGAGTGTACAAGTACTTAACTGCTTGAAAGAGCCATGTGCTCGGTAAAATCTTCAACTATTTCTAAAATACATGAAGTGACAAGTGTTCTTAAATCTCTTTGTAGAAACACTTATACTTAATGGCTTAAAACTACCCTGTTTCAAGACTGGCTAATGGCTTTCAATACATGCAAGTAAACTCATCAAAACATTCTGTTTGAAGAATAGGAAATGTCCAAGTCCTTAACTGCTTAAATGTACAGTGTTCTTCAAAGGGCTTTCATGTAGGATTTCATGTACATGGAGTAGGAACACTTAGTTAAATACTCCATATTTATGGGGCGCCTGGGTGGCTCAGTTGGTTAAGTGTCCGACTTCAGCTCAGGTCTTGATCTCACGGTTCATGGATTTGAGCCCCGCATCGGGCCCTGTGCTGACAGCTAGTTCAGAACCTGGAGCCTGCTTCAGATTCTGTGACTCCCTCTCTCTCTGACCCTCCCTTGCTCACGCTGTCTCTCTGTCTCAGAAATAAATAAAACATTAAAAAAAAATTTAAAAACCCTCCATATTTGTGAAACGGTGAGAGTCCTAGATAAACTAAACCAAAAACTTAACCAGCTTTTCCGCTTCTGGGCAAATGCCTGCGCTACGGGAAGCCATTACCTAACCAGCTCTTTCTGCTTCTGTAACAATGCTTAAGGCTTGCTTTCCCGCCACCGGATTGCCCAAGCGACTAGCTTCATGTTCCCTCTGTCACCCCACCACCCCACCTTGGCGGAAGCCAATCCGAAAAGGCCAGCGGCTACCCCCTACCTTGCTGAGGGAAGGGCCTGGAGAGAGAGATGTTAACCTGTTAGTCGCCAAACAAGACTTTAAACTCGCTCTCTGATAGGCTGAATTCAAAGGTATCCCAAATGTTGTAATTGGATCCCGCCAAAAACCTGATGGCGGGAACCAATCAGATACGGTATATGTTCACATTTGAATGTTAACCAATGGCAAACTTGTAACCATGGAAATCTCCTGTCCCTCCCCATGACTTGTTTACTTTTGTCTATAAAAAGGCTGTAAAGGCTTTGTTCAGGGCCTCTTAGCGTCACCGGCAATGAGTGCGTGGAGGTCCGGGTTCGAACCTGCGAATAAACAACCCTTGCCGCTTGGCTTTGACTCTGGTCTCTGGTGGTCTGATTTTGGGGGGGTTTTCCGAATTCTGGGCGTTTCAAGGGTAATGGCTGGACTGCATTCAACTTCCTCAAGGGAAAGGTTGTGTTTCAAGTGGCTTGCACAGACCTCTGACACAGAAAAGATGTGCTTATAGAAAAGCATTAGAGGATGGTCATGGCCTTAACTCCCTGAATCCGCAGTATGCTTAAATTCAGTTAACATTTTAGGTCAAGGTAGGAGGACGTGCTCCTAACTCCTCTGTATACAAACTAGGGAAGCTTAATTGCCTAAAGCTACTCACTGCTGAAAGTATCTTACCTGTAGCTTTCCACAGACATATCATTGGAACATTTGTTGAAACAGTGTATATTAGGAGCAGGAATGGGCATGCACTTCGCTGCCTAAAACCACACTGTGCTTCAAGTGTCATTCTTTTCCCCCTTTAAGGTTTTTTTAATTTTCCTATTTTTCCTTGAGTTCAATTTAGTTAAAATACAGTGTTATGTTAGTTTCAAGCGTACACTAGATTGACTCAACAATTCCATATACAACACTCAGTGCTCTTCATGAAAAGTGTACTACTTGATCCCCAACAATTCTTTAACCTGTCCCTCCATCTCGTCTACTCTGGTAACCAGCAGTTTGTTCTCTATAATTTAGAGTCTTTTTTCTTGATTTGTGTCTCTCTTTTTTTCCCTTTGGGGTGTTATTTATATCTGTTTCCCTTAGATCTCTGCTTGTTCTTTCATTTGAGATAAATTTCTCTGTCTTCTCACACTCTTTAAGTCTCTATGCCTGTTTCTGTGCCAAAGAATATGTGTTAGCAATACAGGCAGGCCATGTGCTTAACTGCCGGAAACATCACTGTGCCTGAAGTATCTTTGAGTGAGCTTCTTAGATGTTTCCAGTAAGGAGGGTGCTTACGTAATTCTGTATAAGAAGTAGGAGATGCCTATGTGCTTAACTGTCTGAAAAAGCTGTGTGTTCACTGGGGATACCATTAACTTTTAAGTTCATGCAGTAGCAAGTCTTCCTAAACTTCTTTGTATACATAGAACAGAAGGGCTAAAACTACACTGTGTTTAAAGGGTCTTGAGGGATTGTTTAGACATTGTTCCAATAGCAGTGATGGTAAGAGCCTGAACTTGCACTGTGGTTAAAGCAGATGTCAATTAGTATTTCAGATAAATGTAGAAAGTGTTCTTAACCTCTCTGTAAACTCTAGGGAGGGTCCTTGGGCCTAAGTGTCTGAAATTCCATTGTGCTTAGAGCATCACTCATGTAGCCATCACATACATAGCATAGGATATCTTGTTGAAATAAGCCATAGAAAATGACCATGTTCTTAGCTGCCTAGAACTACGTGGTGCTTCAGGTGTTCTTCATGTAGTCTTTTACATAAGCTCTCATAGGAGCTTTTATTGAAACACTCTGTTAGCAAAGGGAATCACCATGTGCTTCTCTATTACATTTTGCATCAAGCACAGTTCAAAAGATTTATGGATACACACAGTCGTAACTATTCCGATTCTGGTGTGGAAGCACTGAAAATGCCCTTGCTCTGAAGTATCTAAATCTACACGGTGGTTAACGCATCTTTTGTATCATGTATAACGGATATCTAGTATAAACTTTTGTTTAGGCCCTGTCTTTTTAGCCTTAGGAGGTGCTTTTGTGTTTAATTGAAGACAAAAGACTGCTTAAAGCATTTTTGAGTTAGCTTCGTGGATTTATTCAGTGAGAAGTATGGTTAAATCCTGGTAAGCACTAGGAAATGCCCTTCTGTTTTTTTAACTATTGAAATACCTGTGTCCTCGGGGCGCCTGGGAGGCTGAGTTGGTTAAGCGTCCGACTTCGGCTCAGGTCAGATCTCATGGTTCATGAGTTCGAGCCCTGCATCAGGCTCTGTTCTGACAGCTCAGAGCCTGGAGCCTGCTTCCAATTCTGTGTCTCCCTCTCTCTCTGCCCCTCCCCCTGCTCATGCTCTGTCTCTCTCTTTCTCAAAAATAAAACTATAAAAAATTTTTTGAAAAAAAATACCTGTGTCCTCAATGAGGTTTCCAAATGCCTCCTGAATAAAATGTTCTTAAACTTCATTAGAGCAGCAATAGGGAAGGGCCTTGTGTTCAAGTGCCTACAATTACACTATACTTCATTCTTTTTTTTAATGTTTTTATTTATTTCTGAGAGAGAGAGAGAGAGAGAGAGAGAGAGAGAAAGAGAGAGAGAGACAGCATGAGTGGGGGAGGGTCAGAGAGAGAGGAAGACACAGAATCGGAAGCAGGCTCCAGGCTCTGAGCTAGCTGTCAGCACAGAGCCTGACATGGGGCTTGAACCCACAAACCATGAGATCATGACCTGAGCCGAAGTTGGATGCCCAATCGAATGAGCCACTCAGGCGCCCCTGTACTTCAAACGTTCTTGATTAGCCTTCACGTTTGTCTCACAGGAACTTTTGCTGAATCACTATATATTAGCAACAGATGATGGCCATGTACTGAAGTGCCTAAAACTATGCTGTTCTTCACGTTGCTTGCATGAACCTCTTACCATTTAGTAAAAAGTGCACCTGGGGTGCCTGGGTGTCTCAGTCAGTTGAGCATCTGACTTGTGATATCAGCTCAGGTCCTGATCAGTTTGTGGAATCGAGTTCCACATCAGACCCTGCACTGACAACGTGGAGCCTCCTTGGGATTCTCTCTCCCTCTGTCCTTACCCTTCACGCCTTCCCTTGCTTGCATGTGCCCTCTCTCTCTTAAAAATAAATATAAAAACATAAAAAATAAATCTTTTAAAAAGATTCTCCCTAAATGTACTCCATAAACATTAGAGAAATGCCATGTCTTTTTTAAGTTTATGTATTTATTTAGAGAGAGGAGAGGAGAGGAGGAGGGGAGGAGGGAGGGGAGGGGGAGGGGGGAGGGAGGAAGGGAGGAGGGAGAGGGAGAGGAGAGAGGAGGGAGGGAGAGGAGGGAGGGGGAGAGGGAGGAGGGAGGAGGAGAGAGGAGGAAGGAAGAGGAGGGAGGAGAGGAGGGAGAGAGGAGGGAAGGAGGAGGGGGGAGAGGAGAGGGAGGGAGAGGAGAGAGAGAGGAGAGGAGAGGAGAGGAGAAGGCACAACTGGGGCAGGGAAAGAGAGACAGAATCCCAAAGAGTCACCACACCATCAGCACAGACCCCAGGGCCATCAACACAGATCCCAAAGCAGAGATCAAACACATGAATTTTGAGATTGTGACCTGAAACGAGATCAAGAGTTGGACGCTTAACCAACTGAGCCATAAAGGTGCTTGAGAAATGCCTTGTCTTAAAAGCCTTGAACTCTCGTGTGCTTAAAGCAGCTGTCAACGAGCATTTTAGATGAATGTAGTCAAAAGTATTCTTAACCACTCTGTATAAACCCTAGGAAAGAGCTTTAGGGTTAATTGCTTGAAACTACACTGTGCATTAAGCATCTCTCATGCAGTGCCTGAGACAGCCAGTTTGCTAGAAAGTCCCTTCATTCTCAACATTCTCCGATTCTCATCTCTTATAAAGAACACTGGTCTTCCATATATCCACTTTCTCCACCTTGCTCAATTTTCAAATGAGGTTATCCCTAGGGTCCGTTCAGAGTTGGGGTCTCTGAGGAATATCCCCTGTTGGAATTACACTTGTGATTTCCATCCCATGCCTGAAACTCAGTCTTTCAGGACACTACCTCTGGCTTACAAATGTCCAGTGTGGACCAGTCCATGTTACTGTGGGACAGATGAAGCCAAAAGAGCCCTGGCATTTTTGTTTCAGGACCACATGGACATCCAGAGCCATAGGGCACTGGAAGGGTTCTAACTGGGAGCTGTTTATGTGGAAGTTGGCCCAGACAGATAAGAAGAGAGCTGGCCTCCTTGCTGGACCTAGCTTGCTGGACCCAGAAGAAATGAAGTTCAACATCTCTTTCCACATTGATCATATTCCCATTAGATGGAAATATTAGAGGCACTTTGGCCCTGGCTACAGCCATTCCCTCTCCCTTTCTGTGTGTTTTTTAAAATTTTAAATGTTTCATTTATTTCTGAGAGAGAGAGCATCAGCAGGGGAGGGTCACAGAAAGAGGGAGACACAGAATTCAAAACGGGCTTCAGGCTCTGAGCTGTCAGCACAGAGATTGACACGGGGCTCGAACCCACGAACCAGTGAGATCATGACCTGAGCCGAAGTCGGACACTTAACAGGCTGAGCCACCCAGGTGCTCCTCCCCTTCTGTGTTCTGACGGTCTCCTCATTCACCCTTAGGAAACATGGAGCTGTCACTCACTCAGCTGTCACCCTTGGGTAAGCCGCAAACTCCCACTCTGCTCCTGTGCTCAGTGAGAGCTATCAGGCTTTGCTCTACAAAAAGAAAGGGTGCTTGGTGCTTGGCCTGTTGTGCTATGGAGGGTGAAGGGGAGCCAGCTTGTCTCCCTGACCTGGTTGATTGAGATGCCTTCATTCTGAGAAGCAGACAGTTTGCCCAAGGGCAGTGTGAACGGGGAATGGATCAGCATTGGAAGAACCCTTGCCAGGAATTAGGGAACCAAGCCCTTGTTGCAGATTCCTGAACAGGACCCATCAGAACCCAACAGGTCCAGCTCAAAAACCGTGACCTCCCTCAACTGATAGGAAAAGAGGCAGGGATCGACAAAGCCAGAAATCACTGGCTCCTCAAGAACGAATGCAGACTTTTTGCTGACAGGGCTTCCAGGTGTAGTCCTTCAGAGGGCTTCCTTGGCCTAAGCCCACAGGACTTTCTTATTCTGGATACAACCTGGTTGATAGGAGACTTCCCTAGGTACTTCGTTCTCAGGTTTCTCCAAATCTCATGTGTAATGAAAAACCCCGGTAGTGTGTGTCTCCATTGTCACTCTTCAGTCCTTTTGATGAAAGATGGTTTGCGTGGGAACTATTGCAAGACAGTGTCTCAGATTAATATCCTCTTGTTTGAGCCTGGGGTTTTGGTGGTGTCCTTTTTATGGTGATAGAAGTGTTGCATTGGGTCTTTCTGAATTTGGTTTCAGAATGATGTGACCCTCCCCAAACCCAGGGTGTGTGGAGATGCCCAGGGAAAATGCTTGTGGGTGGGCTAAGCCAGATGGTGGAGGTGGATTCCACCTCCTATGTGGGACAAGGGGAAGGAAGGGTCTGGGTCTCCTTCCTTGGTATCCCCCATGCCAATTTGAATACACAGCTTTGACTCACCTTGTTGTCATTCTTCTTCCATTGCTACTTTCCTAACTTGGTCTCAGTTCACACAAGAAGACTGTGCATCTGTCCCCTATACCACACAAGGTCCTGGTGTGGAGGTGAGTTTTGAAGTCTTTCTGAGGAAACACAGGGCTCTCAGTATCTGATATCCTAGAGGATTGCTAATCCCCCTTTTTATGAGCCCTTGGTGGTGGGTAGGCTACCATATCATGGGAATGGGTAGCCACATGGAACTCCATCCCTAATGGATGAAGCTACCCTCATTCGAAAGAATAGTCTGTGCATGTACAGCACACTCTAAGACCTGATCAGCACACAAAACGCCTTTTGAATAAATAGTGCACCAAGGCTCCATTCCCATCTCTTGATTGTCACGTGGAAGCACATTCCTCATGTCTCAGAGACTCTGCTGCTCCTCTCGATGGATACAACGGGCAGAAGCACACCAGAAGACAATGTTTCCCTCTGTTTCTCGAGGGAGAACAGGGGCCTCTTGTTCACAGGGCTCCCAAGGACATCCTTTTGAACACTCTTGTAGCCAAAGACACTGAAAGGTTCTTTTGATTCCTGAGCAAGCCAGCTTGTGAATACATTTATCTAGTCAAGTTCTTCTAAACATGACCCAATTCCCATCCTTCATGAAGAACTGTGGCCCTCCGTGTATCCAGTTTCATGATATTGCTTTATTATCCATCAGGGTTCATCTCAGGGTCCAACCAAATTAGTCTTTCAGAGTACTATCTGTGACTTGCAGATGTTCAAAGGGGACCAACCCTTGTGATTGAGGGCCAGGGGGAGCAAAAGTGGCTCTGGCCACTTGTTTTAGGACTACATGGACATCCAGAACCCTAGGTTCAGATTCTGTCCCACCAAGAGCATTTTGTGGGGGAGCTGGGCAAGACATATTAGTGAGAATCTGGCTTCCTTGCTTGGCCCAGGGAAATGAAGATAAACATCACCATGAAACATGGATACCATTCCCATTGGATGGAAATATTGAAAGCCCTCTGGTCCTGGCTGCAGCCATTCCCTCTTCCTTCCTGTATCTCACTGCATCTTCATTCACCCTTAGGTGGCATGGAGGTGACACTCACTCAGCAGGCACCTAGGGATGGGTGTTGGGTTCCCACTCAGTCCCGTGCTCAGTAACAGCCATCTCCATCACATACCCCAAAGGAGAATAGCCCTCCTATTCCTGTGCTTGGTGCTTGGCTGTTTGTAGCAAGTGGTAGGGGGAGGGGAGCCAGCTCACTCCTCGCTCTGACTGATTGATGTGCCTTCCTTCTGAAAAGCAGACAGTTCACACTGGAGCAGTAGGCTGCAGAAGTTGGTCTGCATAGAAAGAGCCCTTTACAGGAAAAGGGAACCAGTGCCCTTCTCCACACTTTGGAGCCACAGCTGGAAGCACATCCCAGCTACAGCACTGTCATTGCTCATACCAATCCATGATGGAAAAAGCAAGAAAAAAAGACCAAGTCTCAGGGCTCTGTACGTCCCTCTGAAGGAAGAAGGCATCCCTTTGCTGACTGGACTCCCAGATGGAGACACTAGAGTTGGTTGTTGCCTACGCCTTCTGATGTTTCTTCTTCTTAGGGACAGATTGCCAGCAGCTGGTTCTGGGCCCTCCCTTCTCCATAGATATCCCCATCCAAGTTCTGCAGAACTCTGGCCCTCCTTATCCACCTTGACACATCTCTGCTCTCTTGTGGAAACAAGGTTATTCCCGCAATCCATCATCGTCAGCATCTGAAGAGTCTTATCTTCTGCTTTCCACCTGAAAGTCTGGTCCAGCCCTTGTGACTGGGAGAGAAGTTTTGCCACAGGGCTCCCTTCTTCATGAATTCACTGGGTTTCCAAAGTATGTGGGCATTCAGAGGCCCAGGGCATTTGAAGGGGACCAGCAGAGGATGCTTGGTGTGTGGGCTGGGCCAGAGATTTGGGCAGGGAGCTGGCCTCCTCTGGGCTGAGGGCAAATGAAGCAAGGCATCCTCTTTCCAAGTGAATCCCCATTCCCAGTGGCCTACCTGGTGCCCATTTCCTTCCCCTTGCTGTATTTCTGACAATTTATTTTTGTCTCCCTTAGGAGCCATGGAGCCATGGGGCCCACTCAGCTGGCACTCCTGGGTAGGCTGCAAACTCCCCCTCTGCTCCTGTGCTCATTGAGGGCCATCAGGTTCTGCTCTACTAAAGAAAAGAAGGCCTTTAGTACCTGCATGCTTGGTGCTTGGCTTACTCCGCTATGGAGGGTGAAAGGGACCCAGCTTGCCTCCCTGACCTGGATGATTGAGTTGCCTTCATTCTGTGAAGCATACAGTTTGCACACGGGCAGGATGAATGAGGAGGGAGTCAGCATTGGAAGAGTCCTTGCCAGGAAACAGGTAACCAGGCCCTTGTTGCAGATTCCTGAGCAAGAGCCCTCCAAGCCCACCAGCCACAGCTCAAGCACTGCTGTCTCCCTCAACTGATGGGAAAAGTGGCCTAAAGAAAAAAGGCAGACTTTCTGCTGACAGGGCTCCCAGGTGTAATCCTTCAGCGTGCTCTTTTGGCCTAAGCCCACAGGCCTTTCTTATTTTGAATACAACCTGGTTGATAGGAGATTCTATGGGTACTTCACTGTCAACATTTCCAAATCTCATGAGTGATGAATAACTCTGGCAGTTTGTATCTCCACTGACACCCCTTAGCCTCTTTGATGAAAGAGGCTTTGCATGGAAACTCTTCCAAGACAGAATTTTAGAGAAATATCCCCTTTTTTCAGTTTGGGGGCTTGTGGTGTCCTTGTGATGGTAACAGAGATATTGCATTGGGCCCTCCTCAGTTTGGTTTCAGAATGATGTGGCCCTCTCCAAACCTAAGGTATGTGATGGTGCCCAGGGAGAATGCTCGTGGGTAGGCTAAGCCAGAGGTTAACGGTGGATAACACATCCTGAGTGGGACCAAAGGAAGGGAAGGTAGCGGTCTCCTTCCTCAATTTCCCCCGTGCCCATTTGAATGGATAGCTTTGACTCTCCTTGTAGTCATTCATCTCCCATTGCTGGTTTTCTAATTTGGTCTCGCTTCGCGCACTGAGACCATGTGACTATCCCATATACAACTGAGTTGCAAGGATTATAAATGAATTTCCAGTCAGTTCATGACCCAATGGAGAGCTCTGAGTGTCCAATGTCCCAGAGAACAATTGATTCACATGTCCCTGAGCTCTGGTTGCTTAGTAGTCCATTATGGCTATAGTAAATAATTTATCTTCTTTGGATACAAGAGTCTCCCTTGAATTGTCTGTTTCTTGCTCTTTCCCATTAGAGGACAGGGACAGCAGTGAGAAAGATGTGGCTTTTTTGGGCTCCTGGTTGATGGTCAAGTGCTTAGAAGCCTGCCTGGGTTCAGTCTTCACTTCAAAGCCCCTTTGGGCACTATGCAGGGCCTGGAGAAGAGTGCACATGCACAAACCACCTAATCTGCAGGAAGAAGGTATCTCTTTCAGACAGGGCAGGGAGGTCAGCTGGCTATCCATCCCTGCAATTACTCTAGCTGACTAAGCACCAATCCCCCAGAAACAGAAGGGCCTCCCTTCCTCTGAGATACCAACATTGAGAACTGTCAACTGTCTCAGAAACTGACTGGTAACTCCACACAAATATTTGGACCAGGGCTGCGTTCCTGACACACACCCGTGGAACCTGGAATATTCTGGTTTAGAGTACTCTTGCCTTGAATGGCTCCCACATAGGACCTAGCTTGAAAAAAATAGCAATAAAATGCAAATAGGCACCCTAGAGACCAAAGGTCTTCATTACAGGGGAGAATGGGTTCAAGTTAGAATTAAGCACATACTCCTATTTCCTGGCAGGCTGTCTGGCAAGTAAGAAAAACATGCGAGATGTTGTAAAAGGAAACATCCATTGGCTACACCTGAGAGTGAAATTCTGCAGGATGTCTGTATTCTTTCTTCAGAAACAAGGGAAACTGGATTTGGTGGTTTTTCCTGTTCTTCCCTTCAGGAAATAGATGCACCATTGATGCAGAGGCAAGGGGTTCCTGCTCCCAGAGAATTCTCAAGTGTTTGGAACCTGGACCTGATGCAGGAGTTCTTTTAAAGAGCCCTTTTTTTGCTGACCTGGTCCTGAAGCATAGAGTGCCTACAGGAACCATCTGTGAGAGAGAATGAAGGGAGGTCTACACTTCACCACACTTACCAGAGCTTGCAAAGCACCAAGCACTCAAGGACTAGAAGACCATTCTTCCTTTATTTTGAGGTAGCTATTTGCTCTCACATAGTACAGGACCATAGTGAGAGTTTAGCACCAAACTTTGGGCTCTGCTTGTGTGAAGTGAAAGCCCGATGTACCCTGAATGTGACCCAAGACTTTGAAAATAGCAAATTGGTGAGAATAGTTTCAAGGGAGACCAAGACTCTGTATTACAGATGGGAATGGGATAATGCTGGGCATGTCTATTGACCTCATTTGTCCTTGCTGCATGTGTAAGGCCAGTCCCTCCCAAACTTCTAGGACTGCCTGAAGACATCCACAGATACCCTGCTTGGCAACTTCATATGCTCTAGGCCTCTAATTGTGAAGAGAGTTCTAATAGGAAGTTACAAGTGGACTTGTTGCCAATCTATGCCTTAGTGACCAAGACTCAGCCAGAGCCCCCAGGTTAAAGTGGAGGATATTGCTCTGAAACACTGATGCTGAATGGAGACCTGCAAGATCCTAGTTTGGAAACAAAAAAAAAAAGAGATAAAGGGGGGAGCTCTAGATGCTGGCGAGGATGTGGAGAAACGGGCACCCTCCTACACTGTTGGTGGGAATGGAAACTTGTACAGCCCCTCTGGAAAACAGTGTGGAAGTTCCTCAGGAAAATAACAATAGAACTCCCCTATGACCCAGCAATAGCACTGCTAGGAATTTACCCAAGGGATACGGAAATGCTGATGCATGGGAGCACATGTACTCCAATGTTCATAGCAGCACTCTCCACAATAGCTAAAACATGGAAAGAGCCTAAGTGTCCATCAACAGATGAATGGATCAAGAAGATGTGGTTTATTTATACCATGGAATACTACATGGCAATGAGAAACAATGAAATCTGGCCATGTGTAGCAACATGGATGGACCTTGAGGGTGTTATGCTGAGCTAAATAAGTCAGGCAGAGAAGGACAAATATCATATGTGTGCACGTATAGGAGGATTAGGAGGAACTTGACAGAGGACCATTGGGGAGAAGAAGGGGGGAAATGGTGGGGGAAAGGGGGAGAGGCAAACCATGAGAGACTCTTGAATGCTGACAAAAACTGAGGACTGATGGATGTGGGGGGAGGGGGGATGGGCATGGAGGAGGACATTTGTGGGGATGAGCACTGAGTGTTATGTGGAAACTAATTTGACAATAAACTATTTGTAAAAAAAAAAAAAAAGGAGCTACTCGTAGTTCCATGTTGCTGGACTGTCAAGTGTAAATCACTGTAACTCAGATTTTTCCTTTCCTGTACTTTAGAAATTATGTTTAGAACCTAAGTAAAGGTATTTACATTGAAAAAAAAAAGCATATTATATGCTCATCTTGAACTATTAAAACCATTCAACAGGGAAATGAATAGTAGAGTATTTAATCAAATAGTGTTACAATAAAATGACAACATTTTGAAGCCATTAAAAAAAAACAAAAAACAAAGGAGAGCAGAATGAAACTGAGAAGGTCACGCCTAGCATTATCTTCTGAGAAGCTGTTGTCCATAGTATGAAACACCCATGGGCAGGGGCAATGGGAAACATCCATTGCCTACACCTGGGTGCTCAGTTAGCATGAGGCCTGCAACTTTTCTTTCAGAAATAGAAGGAAGGCTCCCGATTTGTCTCCTTTGTATGCCCTACCTCTCAGGGCATTGAAAGAGCAGTGATTCAGTGGTAGCAGGTTAATGGTGCTGTTGTTGATTTAGATATCCTAACCAAGTCATGGTGCAGTATTCCTTATAAGGTCTTTTTGGGGCTAAATTGTCCTGCAGTCTAGTGTGCATGCCTGATCCATCTACCCTAGAGGATGAAAACATTTCAATCAGCCAGACAAGCCAGCTTGCCTCCCATTACAGTGATTACCAGGGCCAGTCACACAACAGGCACTCATGGACAGGAGGGTCATTCTTCTTTGGGATAAAGTAAGTGATTGCTCTCACATAGCACAGGACCAGAGTGGTATTTCATCACAAATCCTGGATGTTGTTATGTGGCTGACAGACCAATTCCACCTGGTTGTGACCCCTGACCTAGTTAGGAAAACAGAAAATGGATGAGAAGGACTAGAAGGAAGGCCAAGATTCTACATTTTAGAGATTAGTATAAAGCTGGGAAAGAAATGTCTAGCATAGTTTCTCCTTCAATCAAAAGTAAAGCATGTTCCCTCTCAAGCCCTGACATTGCCTACACATGAACATTCTGCTGGGCACCTTCAAGGGCCCTATGCCTCCCACTGTCAACATACTTCTGAAAGGCACATAATGAGGGATCTTGTGTTCCAACCTATGCCAGAGACATAAAGACTTGGCCGGATTCCCCAATTTAAAGGAAAATATATTTCCTTGAGACAATGTCTCTGAATGGCACCCAGGGAGAAATTACTTTGCAAATAGAAAAACGGTATTCATTGAAATGAAAATAGGGAAGGCCAAAGTGCTTCATTGTTGATGAGAATGGAACAGAGATTAGAATGAAGTGTCTAGACTGACAATTTCCTGGCAAGGTTCTGTCTAAGGAGTAAGAAATATCTGTGGCCAGAGACAAAATAACCCTCCAAAGGTAAACCTCCTGAAAGCCCAGTCTGTAAGAGGTCTGCATGTTCCTTCTGAATGAGAGGGGCCGCTTCTTGCCTTGGCTGTTTTTCCTGCCTGTCCCATCAGGGGAAAGAGGCAGCAGGCATGTTGCAGGGCTCCTATGGCCCAACATATTCTGCTGTCACAATAATTCATCCAGAATCCATATTAAAATCAGAGGGAATTCTTCTAAACCATGGGCCCTAATTGGCCCATGGCAGATTCTAGTTTTTGGTTTTTTTTTTTTAATTTTTTTAATGTTTTATTTATTTCTAGGAGAGAGAGAGAGAGAGACAGCGTGAGCAGGGGAGGGTCAGAGAGAGAGGGAGTCACAGACGGAAACAGGCTCCAGGCTCCGAGCTGGCAGCCAGCACAGAGCCCGACGCGGGGCCCGAACCCACGAACCGCGAGATCATGACCCAAGCGGAAGTCAGACGCTTAACCGACTAAGCCACCCAGGCGCCCCGGCAGATTCCAGTTTTAAAAAGAGTAAAAGGGGGCACATGGGTGATTCACATAGTGAAGTGTCTGACTCTTGGTTTCAACTCAGGTCGTGATCTTTCAGTTTGTGAATTCAAGTCCCATGTCGGGCTTTGTGCTGACAACTCAGAGTCTGGAGACTGCTTCAGATTCTGTATCCCCCTCTCTTATCCCTTCCCCCTGCTCAAAATCTGTCTCTTTCCTCTCTCACTCTCTCTCTCAAAATTAAATAAATATTTAAAAATATTAAAAGAAGAAAGGATTGGACTCCTGGGTGGCTCAGTTGGTTAAGCATCGGTTTATCACTAAGATCTTGATATCTTGGTTTGCAATCTAGACCACTCACATCAGGTTCTCTCAAGTCAGCTCAGAGCCTGTTTAGATCATCTGTCCCTCTCTCTCTACCCCTCCCCCACCTGTGCTCTCTTTCTCTCTGTCTCTATCTCTCTCTCTCAAAAATAAAAATAAACACACAAAAAAGAGAAAAGTGTGAAAATAGATACGCAAAGGGACAGTGTTCCTCTGAGAGATGGGGATGGGATAAGTCTGAGGGTCTTCACCCTAGTGAAGATCTCCTGGCAAGCTGACTGTCTCAGGTATAAGAAACACATATGGGCTACGGCAAAGGGAAACCTCCATTGTTTCCAGTGGGAGCTCTCATGGCAAGATGCCTGTATTCTTGAGAAAGAAGGGGAAAGCTTTTGGAGTTCTCTGTCTTCTCTTCCCATCCTCTTGGAAAATAGAGGCAGCAGTGATTCAAGGGTAGTGGGATTGTGCTTGTGTTTAGAACTGGGCTGTAGAGCAGTAGTTCTTGAATGGTCTCTTTCAGTGCTGAGCAGGTCCTTCAGAATACTGCACATGGGTGAACCAATTGCTCTTCAGCGTGAAAGCATCTTTAAGGGCCTGCGAGGGAGACATGTTGGCTAACCATCATTTCTTTGATCAGCCAGCCAAACAGCCAGTACTCCCAGCGGGGGCATTTTTTTCCTTTGGGATATCAGAAACTGATTGACCTTGGTTAGCAAAGAGCAGAGTCAGAGCTCATTAGTAATGTCTGGTACTCACGATGTGGGGGACAGCCTCATTAGGTTTGCCTGGGACCCAAGACATAGTTATCAGTACAGCCAGGGAATTGGAATGGCTACACACAGGGCCGAAGTTTTTCATTTCAGCTGATAATGGGATAAAGCTGAGAATGGAATGTCTATCTCCATGTTTCTCTTGTCCTAGAAGTGAGAATAGCCCCCACCTGATACCTCTCTGACCCTGACTACACACAAGCATTCCTGCTGGGCACCTTGAAATTCCCTGGGCTTATCTTTGTGAATAGAGTCCTGAAAGGCAGTATATGAGGGGTCCTGTGGCCCATTGTATCCCAGAGTGACAAGAACTTGGCCAGACTCCCTAGATGAAGTAGAAGAAATGTCTCTGAGATGCTGTGCCTGAATGGATAACAGGGAGAACTTAGCTTGAAAAAGAGCCACAAGGTGGAGGAGAATACACAGAAGGCCAAAGTTCTTTATTAACAGAAGAGAAGATGGTATAACAAAACATGAAGAGACTAGCACAATCTCCTGGAAAGACTATTGTTTCAGGAGTAAGAACACTGTGTGGGCTAGGACAATGGCAACCCCCCTGCACGTTTCCATCAGAAGGAGAAGGAATGTTTCTGGAATTGGGTTGTTTTCCCCTGTCCTCTGAGGCAGTCATGACACATAGTTAGCAGGTTCTGGCTTGTGGCTGATCCTCAAGTATTTGGGAAGTGGCTCTGGTGCACTGGTCCTTGAATGGGCTGTTTCTACACATTCTGCCAGTCCTGAAGGTAACTGCAAATGGGTGGACAGTCTGCTCTGAAGAATGAAGACATCTGTAGCAGCCAGTAGTTGGGAGTTCTGCTATCTTACTCTTTCCATGCCAACTCCAGCCTTTCAAGCACCAAGTCATCAGTGACAGGGGTCAGTGGATCCTTCTGTGTATCAGAAACTGAGTGCTTTCAGTTAGCATAGGAGCAGTGTGGGAACTTTCCACTAATCCCTGGTTTTTCACTGAGTTATTGACAGGCCCACTGTGCTTAGTGGGAACCAAGATATAATTAGACAAAGTGCAAGGGATGGGGCACCTGGGTGGCTCAGTCGGTTAAGTGGCTGACTCTTGCTTTCATCTCAGGTCATGATATCACAGTGGTGAGGTCAAGCCCCACATCGGGCTTTGTGCTCATAGCGTTGAGCCTGCTTTGAATTTTCTGTCTCTCTCTTCTGCCCCTACTCTGCACATTCTCTCTCTCTCTCTCTCTCTCTCTCTCTCAAAAACAAGAAATGTTTTTTACAAGGTTAAAAAAGAAAGAAAGGAAAACAGCGAGGGAATGGGAATGGACACGTAGAGGGCCAAAGTTTTCCTTTCCTATGAGAAAGGGATCAAGCAGAGAATAAAGGGACTAATATAATCTATTTGAAGCTGGCCGTTTTCAGAATAGGAAGCACCTCTGCCCCGAGGAAAAGAAAAAACACCACTGGTTTAACCTGGAAGCCCAGTCCAGAGGAAACTTTCATCTCATTCAAATGAGAATGGGATACAACTGAAAATGTACTGTATAGCTCAATGTTTTCTTATTCCTGAAGCAGGACTGGTTTTCTCTTAACTCTTCTGAGCCCTCCTACATGCAAAAATTTCATGCTGGGCACCTTCAAATGCCCTAGGTTTCCTCATGTACCATAGTTCTAAAACACAAGTGGTGAGAAGCCCTGTAGCCCAAGGTATTTCAGAGTCCAGAGAACTTGACCTAAGTCCTCAGTTAAAAAGAGACTGAATTGTTCTTAGCATCTGGCCCCAAATGGCTACCAGACAAAACCTCATTTGAAAAAGAGACCAAAAATGGACATGGATATACAGAGCTCCAAAGTTCTTTTTTACAGAGGAGAATAGGATAAAGTGAAGAATAAAGAGACCAGCATAATCTCATGTGTAAGACACACCAATGGTTTGGGTCCAGGGAAATGTCCATTGACTACACCTGATGTCCCTACTGCAAGAAACATTCATCCAGAAGGTTGGTAAGCCAGGAATTCTTCTGGCCATGGCCATTTCTCTTACCCTTCCTGTCAGTAATAGATGCAATATTCCTTCAGTGATTCAAGGTCAATCTCCCCACTGACCTTCAAGTGTTTGGAACCAGGCTCTGGTGCAGGAGTTCCTGACCGAGCTCTTTTGGCACTGATCCATATTTGGGAGGAAACTGCCCATCTGAGAGCCTTCTGCTTTTCAGAATGATGGCAGCTCAAGGAACTTGGCAAGGGACACAATCAGGGTAAACATCATCATGCCACTTGGAGCCTGTCAAGCACCACATTTTCAGTGAAAACAGAGTAATTTTCCCTTTGAGATATCAGAAACTGATTGGTCTCGGCTAGCACAGGCAGTGAGGGGGAGCTCTCCATTAATCCCTGAGTGCCGTTTATGTGAGTGACATCCTCCATTTCTCTGGAATGAGACCCAAGACCTCGTTAGAAATTGAACAAGGGGATGGGAACCTATGGAGGGCCAGAGTTCTTTCTTTTAAGAGAGATATGGGATATCACTTAGAATGTGGTGCCTCATTTCATTTCGCCTTGCTGCAGGATTGAGGCTGGCTCCATCACTCTCCTCTGTTCCTGCCTACTGCAAATATTCTGTGCTGGGCTCCTTCAAATGCCCTATGTCTTTTGTGGCCAATGCAAGGCTGAAAGGCAAGCCCTGGAGGTGGGCCCATGTTACCCAACTTTGGTCCAAGTTGGGAGAACATGACCTGACTCCCCACTTGACAAGAGAGGACATTGCTCTTACATTCTGGCCCTGTATCCCCATAGTGAATGCCTACGTAGAAAAAGTGCAAGGGGATGGGAATCCATCCCCTTTACTTGGGGATGCCACCTTTACTTGAGGCTGGCAGAGTAAAATATTTCTCCAGGAACTCCCTACTGTCTTAATGTAATGTTTTGCTAGAGCAGAAAAAAAATAACCTTAGCTTGACCATAGTAAGGTCTCAAGTAATCTGTGAGTCTTTAGCATATGAAAGTCTCCTTGGAATCTTGACCTTGACTTTATCTTCCCCAAACCCATATTATACAGCCAGTCATTCTTCACGTTAATAACAATAATAAAAATAATAAATCAAAAGAAACACACTGAGAGCCAGAGTTGTTCACCTCATGTGAAAATGGAATGAAGCTGGGAGTTCTGAGCTGAGAACCATTTCCTAGGCAAGCTTGGTATCCTGAGAGTAAGAAGGAAACACCTGTGGGGTTTGGATAAAAGGCAGCACCAGCCACAAGAACACTGAATCCTGACCTTGATATGGTAGGAAGGCTTCTGACTCTTGCCTTACTCTTCCATTCAGCGGGTAGAGGCACTTGTGATCTATCTGAATGTTGGCTTCTTTGTGCTGGCTGTCAGCCTTGTCTATGCTTTGGCTTCTGGTCCCAGAGTCCTTGAATGGACCCTCTGCCCTGACTATGTGGGGAAGAACAATTCTCATGCTCAAAATTTGATCTTCTCAGAATGACATAACTTCACAGGGTCCATTGGGTCAGGGTAATGAACCCCCTCAGGCCAACAGAAGCCTACCAAGCACAGAGATCTCAGCGAAGGAGGGTACTATGTCCTTAGTAATCACCATGTGTTTGTTGGTTGTGAATATTGGGCACTCTTTTAGTAATAACCACATGGGTCCTGACTCTGACCTGTGATTTCCATCTCCCACAGAAGTGAGGATGGCTCTCTCCCAGTAACACTTCCCCTTTCTAAGGCATTTTGCCTTCTGTTGCTAAGATAGGTCTCACTGGTGAACCCATGGAGAACCCATTGCCCAAGTTATCCTGAATTTGGGGGAACCTAGCGGGACTCCACAATTAAAATCGGAGAGAAATACTTCCAGGCTCAGACTCTCAATCCCTCACAGGAAACCCTTGTTAAAAAAAAAAAAAAAAAAAAAAAAAAGATTAAGGGAGTATAGACAGTATATGTCTATATGACAGTATAGACATTTTAACAATGTTCGTAATTCCAAACCGTGAGTTTGGAATGTTTTCCTATTTCTTTGGGTTCATAAGTTTTCAGAGTACAGATCTTATACCTCTTTGGTTAGGTTGATTTCTAAGTATCTTACCAAGGATTTCTGGTTCAATTGTCAATGGGATTGATTCATTGTTTTTTGTTTTTTGTTTTTTCTGGGGTTGTGGGGCATGGGATAGATGGGTGATGGGCATTGAGGAGGGCACTTTTATCTTGAGCAGAGGGTGTTGTCTGTAAATTACAAATCACCGAATTCTAATCCTGAAACCAATATTGCACTGTATGTTAACTAATGAGAATTTAAATAAAAATTTGGGAGGGGGGTGGAAATGAGCAGATGATTTTGTCTTGCCATTTTCACACCTCCGTTTTGACCCTGCTATCCTGACTCAGACATTTGTGTTTTATCCTGGTTTTCATGCCTGTCTAAATTAATCCGGGATACTTAGTATACACGTGTGGCTGAACACTCCCCACCTGACACCCTATCCTGTGTTAATGGAACCTGACATCACATCCTATGGAGAACTGGATTTTGTAGTGATGTATCCAAGCTCTCATTGTACAGTGTGGTGACTGAAGTTATCAAGAGACTAGGACTGGCCCAGATCACAGGAGGTGGGAAGAGTAAAAAGGATAATCCTGGGCTCCGCCTTTTTAGGCCATGGCTCAGATCCCTCCCATCATGTTTGCTTTAGAAATGAGAGACTCTAATATTCTAGGAGGAATCATGCCCACTTGCTCTCCATTTTGGGGTCATTTTGCTATCCAAATCCCCACATGTGCACTGGCACACACATACTGATGGTGTGTTCAAGAATGAGCAGGCACTGGCAAAGTGACAAGAGAGAAAGAAGAGATTTGAGAGCTCTGTCATGGGGAAGCACCATCCATTTTCTTAGTTGCATGCTCAAAGGCTCAAACATGGGCAAGGAATTCCTGAAACTGGTAGGTTTCTTCTGGACCCAGGCCATCCTTGGCCCAGACTCCAGAGGATAGGACTAAGTTAATGCAGTGCAGCTCTATGGGTACCTGGCATTATGATGGGCTAGCTCTCCTTAGCTGAGACAATACCTACAGGGAAAAGCTTCAGTGTTCTCCTATACAGTTTTGTGTTTCTACAGAGTGACATATAATCATAAAGTGTCGACTGGCCTTTGCTCTCCATCACTGACTCATTGTGTTCTGATACTAGAGAAATGCTTTAACTTGCAAGAAATCGTTGAGAGCCTAGAGAGGCTTGGAGTCTTGGGTTGGTGAGCCCTTGGGATAGCAAAGGACATATCAGAGCACTGTACACCATACACCGTGTCTACAGTCCGGGCACCCAAGTCCTTGTTGGAGCACCCAGGGTCTTCATTAGGGGATCATTGTCCTGGCGACATGAGGATGCCTCATGAGTATAAAGTATACACTGGGGATGGACAGAGAAAGGGGAATGGCCAAAGCATGAAATCTCTTGCAAAGCCCTGAGCTTTTTCCTGGGAACTTAAAGGGCCAGTGCCTTCATATCAGCCACATAAAGGTGCTGATTTTGTTTAGGGGTCTTCATGCCAGTGGCTCCAGTGCTAGTGCTGGACCCCAGGGAACAGGCAGCTTGCTGTGTCAGTGGTGCCCACGGAAGTTTGCTGGAAGAACTGGATCAGGAAAAGGTCATGCAGAGGTCTTTTTGGATTTCCCCTACCTCAGATTCAGCAGGAATCTCCCATTACTAACAGATATCTCCACTGAGTAAACTAGTCAAACTCTAAATGGAGTGTTCCACAGTCCTTCTATTTGTTCATTCAGTAACTGTTCCAAGTATTCACGTTGTGCTTGGGGATTTGGTGGGCCTAAATGCAAGGCTTATGGTGGCAAAGTGATCCCTGCCTGCCAGGTCTTCACAGTCTGGAGGGGAGATATGCAAAGGTATGAAAGATAAAAACATTTGGGGGAAAAAGGGCAAGAACTGTAATCATGAAAAGAATGAGTGTGCTGTGAGGACAGGCTGGGAAGTCACTGAAGGAAGGGTATGAAAGACTTCAATGAAGTGACATTTGCTGGGGCCAGAATGACAAGAGGGATCCACGCTGCACATGTCTGCAGTGTGTCCAGGAGAAGATATTGATGGTGCAGAGAATAAGAGACAGTATTGAGTTTGTCAATTAGAAAGATAGAAAATGTGGCCGTGGGATCCTGGGAGGGGAGAGGCGGAGAAGAGGCAGATCATAGACCAGATGCCGGCACCTAGTAGACTTTTAGTTATCCATTCCTCTCTGACAGCATTATCCAAATACCTTGAATCTTAAAGCCACACATATTTAATAGCTCACAGTTTTTGTGGGAGAGGAATACAGGCACAACATAGCTGTGTGACACTGCCTCAAAGTCTCTATGAAGCCAGGGCTGTGGTCTCCAAGGAGACTCAAGAAGGTAATATTTTACTCCTAAGCTCAGTCACATGGACAAAGTTAGAATCCAGTTTGAACTGAGGGCCTATTTCAATCTTTTGACCTAGGAACTTATTTCTTTCTCTCCTATATAGGGGTCTCATATGGTAGTTCCTAACATAAGGGCTTCATACACCCTTTCCAGGTTTAGAGGAGAGACAGAGGGAGCAAATGAGGACAGAGGGAGAGAGGGGGGGGGAGAGAGAGAGAGAGGGAGAGAGAGAGAGAGACGGGAAGGATAGACAGAGAAAGAGGAGTAGAGAGACAAAGAGAAAGATGGAACAAAAACAGGACAACGTAAGAAGGAAGTGATAGAGGGGCGCCTGGGTGGCTTAGTCGGTTAAGCGTCCGACTTTCGCTTAGGTCATGATCTCACGGTTCGTGGGTTCGAGCCCCGCGTCGGGCTCTGTGCTGACTGCCGGCTCAGAGCCTGAAGCCTGTTTCAATCTGTGACTCCCTCTCTCTCTGACCCTTCCCTGCTCACACTGTCTCTCTCTCTCTCTCTCTCTCTCCTAGAAATAAATAAAACATTTAAAAAAAATTAAAATAAAAAAGAAGGAAGTGATAGAAATTGTGTCATGAAAAAAAAAAAAAGAAAAAGAAATTGTGTCATGATATCTGAAACTGCCGCCCCCCCCCCCGCCCTGCTTCCTCCAACTGGGTTCTGCTGGTTAGAAGGCAGTCACTGACAGCTTAGCGGTTTTATAAGCAGTGAAGTTTCCTGACTGGACATGGATCACTGTCTGCATCTCCTGGGGAAGCCCAGGAGAATGTGTTCAGCAGGCTTACCCCAGAACAGAAAACAGGAGCTGCATTTTGGAAATGACTGTAAGTGATGAAAGTCCAGCCTCCCTCATCATTAGAAATGTGAACATAGGACAATTGATTTGGTGTAATTTCTCATCCACCAAACCAGCAAAAATATTTCACCAAACTCCTGAAACTAGACCCCTTATGTGTTAGAGATAAGGGCACCCATGTTTCAGTAGTGAGAGGGGACTCAACTCTGTTACTGGAGGATGATTATCACCATGATTTCAGCTTTCATCACCTATGAGTCTTGTGGGGAGGGGTCTGCTTCTAGAAACCAAAGACAATGATTGGAGATTTGCACAAAGAATTCCTATAGGCATGTGTCACCTCTGTTTTGACACTAAGAGCCCGGAATGACAAATCTCCTCAGACAGAGAGGATCCATTTCCTATGGCAGCAGCCATATCATAAATCTATAAAGAACTTAACCAAACTCAAAACCCAAAAATTAAATAGTCCAGTGAAGAAATGGGAAGAAGACATGAAGAGGCACTTTTCCAAAGAAGATATCCTGAAGGCCAACCCAAACATGACAAGATCCTCAACGTCACTCATCAGCAGGGAAATACAAATCATGACCACACAGATATCACCTCACCCTGGTCAGAGTGGCTAAAATTAACAACTCAGGCAACAACAGATGCGGGCTGATATGTGAGGAAATGAGAACCTTCTTGGACTGTTGCAAATGCAGACTGGTGCAGCTGCTCTTGAAAACAGTGTGGAGATTTCTCAAAAAATTAAAAATAGAGCTACCCTATGATCAAGCAATAGCACTACTTGGAATTTACCCAAAGGATACAGGAGTGCTTATTCATAGGAGCACATGTCCCCAGTGTTTGTAGCAGTACTTTCAACAATAAACAAATTATGTAAAGAGCCTAAAAGTCCATCAAGTGATGAATGAATAAAGAAGATGTGGTTTATCTATACAAAGGAATACTACTTGGCAATGGGAAAGAATGAAATCATGCCATTTGCAGCAACATGGATGGAACTGGAAGGTATTATGCTGAGTGAAATAAGTCAGTCAGAGAAAGACAGATATCATATGTTTTCACTCTTTTGTCATCTTGAGAAACTTAACAGAAGGGAAGGGAAGGGGATAAATAGTTACAAATAGAGAGGGAGGGAGGGAGGCAAACCATAAGAGACTCTTAAAAACAGAGAACAAACTGAGGCTTGATGGGGAGTGGGGGAGAGAGGAAAATGGGTGATGGGCATGGAGGAGGGCACTTGTTGGGATGAGCACTGGATGTTATATGGAAACCAACTTGACAATAAACTATTTAAGAAAAATAAATAAATATGACTGTTTAAGCAAACCTATAATCAGAATACCCAGCCCAGCGGAGGGGAGAGATAAGAATGAGATAAGGGAGAATATATCTGAATGGCAAGAATTGATCTACAGTTAATCATGGCAATGTACCAATGCTGGTTGGGGAAGGGCTGTTTCCCTATCATCTTTCTGGGTTCCGGTAAAAAAAAAAAAAAAGCAGCTACCTGGCGCAGATGGGCGTGGTTAGGTGTAGGCAGGTCTTGCTTCCACTGTGGGTCCCACAGGCCACTCCTTGAGGCCCATCCTTGGTGGTTGTGGAGAGAAAATTGGCGCCCTCCAGTCCTTTCTCGAACTAACCGTTGCAAATCACTCTTTTGAATCAGATCTTATGGTGCCGTGGGCTCAACCAAGATGGGCCATGTTCTATGTCCCACCCCCTGCCTCGTTTCCAGGTCTTACTTTGTTCGCATTAATGATACCACCGGAAATGTAATTCTGCAACCCTAGGAACTTCCTAGCCAGGGATTGAGTAGGGGAGCAGTTCCTCCTGACTCCGACTGAGTCCCCTGCACACCGCCTATCCCAAAGGGAATTTCTGGGACTGGGTTACCCAGCCCAAAGAAACCTCCGCAGTTAGACATAGGATCTCTCTCTGAATGCCCTGCGGTTAGAGATGGGATGATAGGATACCTCTCTGTGCTTGGCAGAGGTTTTTCTCTTCTCCAGGGACAGTTCTAGGAGAAGTTTCAGCCACTTTTTTTTTTCTTCCCTTTGTCTCTTCACAGAGGGGGCTCCTTCCCTGCCTTCATGTCTGGCTCGTTTTTATCTTCCCCAGTTCGCAATCATGCAACTATGAGGTTGTCTTCTTAGTGGACTCTGTCTCTTTTCCTCCCAGACTCTTGTGGTTCAGGGTTCTTTGGCTTCAGCCCTTTATTGTTTGAGAGATGCAGGTGGAAAGTATGGAACTCCCTATTTCTCCACCATCTTCCCCAAGTCTCCAAAAAGAATAGGTAGTAACTCTTCTTTAAGTATCTGGAGGACACTTGTGGGGATGAGCACTGAGTGTTATGTGGAAACTAATTTGACAATAAACTATTTGTAAATAAATAAGTAAATAAATAAATAAATAAATAAATATCTGGTAGAATTCCCCTTGAAAGCCATAAAGCCCAGGATTCTTGTTTTTAGGGAGATATTTGATTACTGATTCATTTTCTTTACTGGTTATGGGTCTGTTCAAATTTTCTATTGCTTCCTGTTTCAGTTTTGGTAATTTATATGTGTCTAGGATTTATCCATTTCTTCCAGATTGCCCAGTTTATTGGCATATATTTTTCATAGTATTTTCATTTGTTTCTATTTCTGTGGTGTTTACTGTGATCTCTCCTCTTTCATTGGTAATATTTAACTGTTTGTGTCCTTTCTCTTTTCTTTTTGTAGTTCTGGCTAGGGAATTATTAATTTTTTTTATTCTTTCAGAGAAGCAGTTCTTAGTTTCGTTGGCCAGTTTTATTGTTTTTTTGTTTTTATTTGTTTGCTTGTTTGTTTGCTTGTTTCTATATCATTTATTTCTGCTCTAACCCGTAGTATTTCCCTTCTGCTGGTTTGGGCTTTATTTGCTGTTACTTTTGTAGCTTTTTAAGGTTAAGTTGTGTATTTGGGATCTTTCTTGTTTCTTAAGATAGGACTGAGTTGCAATATACTCTTAGGACTGCCTTTGCTGCATCCCCAAGGGTTTGGACTGCTGTATTTTCATTGGCTTCCGTGTATTTTTAAAAATTTCTTTAATTTCATGGTTAACCCATTCATTAGTAAAATATTCTCTAACCTCCATGTTGAGGGATTTCAAATTTTTTCTTGTGGTTGACTTTCAAGTTTCATAGCATTGTGATACAAAAATATGCATGGTGTGATATCATCTTTTTGTACTTGTGGGCTGATTTGTTACCCATTATGTGATCTATTCTGGAGAAAGTTCCATGCACACTTGAGAAGAATATGTATTCTGCAGCTTTAGGATGAAATGACGTGAATATGTCTTCTATTTTCATGCATTCTAGTGTGCCACTCAAAACCATTGCGTCCTTCTTGATTTTCTGCTTATATGATCTGTCCATTGTTATAAGTGTGATGTTAAAGTCCCCTGGTAGTCTTGTATTATTATCATGAGCTTCCTTATGTTTGTTATTAATTGATTTATATATTCATATACCAAGTTGGGAGTATAAATATTTACAGTTGTTAGAAGTTCTTGGTGAATAGACACCTTAGTTATTATATAGTGCCCTTATTCATCTCTTTTTACAGTCTATGCTTTAAAGTCTAGCTTGTCTGATATAGGTAGCTTTCTTTTGATGTCTGTCTCCTCACTTTCAATATAGGTGTCCTTAAGTTTAAAATGAGTCTCTCACAGGTAGCATATAGATGGATCTTGTTTTTCGATCCATTCTGATATGCTATGTCTTTTATTTGGAGGATTTAATCCACTTAAATTCAGAGTGATTATTGAAAAATATGAATTTAGTAGGATTATGTTGCCTACAGAGTTGATGTTTTTGGTGATGTTTTTGGTCCTTTCTAGTCATTGTGGCTTTTGGTCTTTTTTGGGGGGGTCTTATTTTGTTTTGTTTTTTTCTCCACTCAAAAAGTCTCCCTTAAAATGTCCTGCAGAGCTGGTTCCATGGTCATGAACTCCTTTAGTTTTTGTTTGTCTGGGAAATTCTTTATCCCTCCTTCTATTTTTAAAAAAAATTTTTTTAAATTTTTATTTATTTCTGAGAGAGAGAGAGACAGTGTGAGCAGGGGAGGGTCAGAGAGAGGGAGACACAGAATCTGAAGCAGGCTCCAGGCTTTGAGGTAGCTGTCAGCACAGAGCCCAATGCAGGGCTCAAACCCATGAACTGTGAGATCATGACCTGAGCCAAAGTCGGTGCCCAACCAACTCAGCCACCCAGGCACCCCTCTCTCCTTCTATTTTGAATGACAGCTTTGCTGTATAAACAATTCTTGGCTGCATATTTTTCCCATTCAGCACGTTGAATACATCTTGCTATTCCTTTCTGTCCTGCCAAGTGTCTGTAGACTGATCTGCTGCAAACCTGATCTGTCTTCCCCTGTAGTTTAAGGACTTTTTTTCCCTTGATGCTTTTAGGATTCTTTCCTTGTCTGAGTATTTTGTGAATTTGACAATAGTATGCCTTGGTGATCTTTGGCTTCTCTGAATTTAATGTGCTTCTTGGATTTTGATATATGTGTCCTTCCCCATATGTGTCCCTAAATGACAGATTAGGGAGGTTTTCAGATATAATTTGCTTACATCAACCTTCTGCCCCTTTGTCTCTTCATCTTCTGGGACTTTTATGATATGAATGTTATTCTTTTTAATAATTCATTGAGTTCTCTAAGTCTTTTATCATGATCTTTAGCCTTCGTATCCTTCTTCTTTTTAGCTTCATCATTTTCCATAATTTTATCTTCCATATCACTGATTCACTACTCTGCTTCATCCATCCTTACCATTACGTCATCCATTTGAGATTGCATATCAGTTATAGCATTTTAAATTTCAGTCTGACTAGATTTAATTCTATTGTCTGTGAAGAAAGGGATTCTCTGGTGTCTTCTGTGCTTTTTTCAACTCTAGCTAGTATTTTATATTCATAGTTTTTCAATTCTAGTTCAGACATCTTACTTATAGCTTATTTATTTCTTAATGTAAGTTTCTGTCATTATGTAAATGTTGTCATTATGAAATTTCATCTTAAAACTGCATGCCATTAATTATTTTCATATTGTGGCCTAACATATGATCTATCCTGGAAAATATTCTAGATATGCTCCAAAATATGTATTCTTTGCCTTCAGATGGAATGTTCTGTTTATGTTTGTTAGGTACATTTTTTTTCTAATATATACTTCTGATCTGTTTCCTTATTTATTTTCTGTGTGGATGATATCCATTGATAAAAGTGAGTATTAAGATGCCCTATTATTGAGGCATCTGGGTGGCTTAGTCGGTTAAGCGTCCGACTTTCGCTTAGGTCATGATCTCGCGGGTTTGTGGGTTCGAGCCCCACGTCAGACTCTGTGCTGACTGCCGGCTCAGAGCCTGGAGACTATTTCAGAGTCTGTATCTCCCTCTCTTTCTGACCCTTCCCTGCTCACGCTGTCTCTCTCTCTCCTAGAAATAAATAAAAATATTTTTTAAAAAATATGCCCTATTATTAATTTTATTTCTCCTTTTAGGTCTGTTAATATTTACTTTATATATTTAGGTGTCCTTTTGTGCATACTATTTAGGAGGATTTTAGAAAAATGCCATAGTAGGAAATCCTGAGCTCACCTTGCCCTAAAGACACATCAATGCAACTAACTCTGAAGATGACTCAAAAACTTGCATAACAGATTCCATAGTTAATCATAGAGAGGAGTCTACATCAAAAATATTAGTAAGGGTGGAGACACTGTTGGGAAAAAACCTCCAGTTAACTTAACCACAAATAGAGGGGACTCCACAAAAACATAGAGGAGAGAGAGTTGAGACCCCAAACTGGGCACCCAAGCATGAGGGACCTGCACTGTAAAGTAGTTCTTATAAAATTTGTCTTCATAAACTAGGGAGGCTAACCTTTGAGAGTTTTTACAATCAATGGGCATACCTTTGGGTACTTAAAAAATCAGTGGGTTTATCTGGAAAACAGTATGGTGATTTCTCAAAAAGTTAAAAATAAAACTACCCTAGGACGCTGTAATTGCACTTCTAGGTATTGACCCAAAGGATAAAAAAACAGTAATTTGAAGGGGCACATGCGCCCTGATATTTATAGCAACATTATCAACAATAGCCACATTATGTAAAGAGCCCAAATGCCCATCAACTGATGAATGGATAAAGAAGATGTGGTTTATATATACAGTGGAGTATTACTCAGCCATCAAAAAGATTAAAAGCTTGTCATTTGCAATAACATGGATAGAGCTAGAATGTGTTATGCTAAGTGAAATGAGTCCATTAGATAAAGACAAATACCAAAAGCATTTGCTCAAATGTGCAATTTAAGAAACAAAACAGATAAACATAGGGGAAGAAGGAAAAAGGAGAGGGAAACAAACCATAAGACACTCAACTATAGAGAACAAACTGAGGATTGATAGAGGGAGGTGGGTGGGGGATAGGCTAAAATGGTGGTAGGTATTAAGGAGGGCATGTATTGGGAGCACTAGTTGGTATATGTGAATGATGAATCACTAAATTCTTCACCCAAAAGCAATTTTACCATATAAGTTAACTGCCTAGAATTTAAATAAAAACTTGAAAAATAAGTAAATAAATATCAGTGGGTTTATCTCCAGGAAAGCTGGAGATTGGTAGGATTCCCTTAAAGAGCCAGCATAACAAATAATCCAGCTGAGAAACAACAGAAAAGCCATAGTTTGAAAAGTAAGTCCCTGAGGTATACATAAATTTTTTTTTGTTTTAACTGAATACAAGACTACAGTAGAGGAGCAGAGATGTTTTTTTTTAATTCTCTTACTTTTTATTTTAAATTATGTTTATAATGTATTTTAAACATAAAGAAAACATAGATAATAATATAGTACTAATGCCTCCCCTACATTTTTTTTTTTACAAATAGTTTATTGTCAAGTTGGTTTCCATATAACACCCAGTGCTCATCCCCACAAGTGTCCTCCTCCATGCCCATCTCCCCCGCCCCCACACCCATCAGTCCTCAGTTTGTTCTCAGCATTCAAGAGTCTCTCATGGTTTGCCTCTCTCCCTCTCCCCCCCTATTTCCTCCCTTCTCCCCAACGGTCCTCTGTTAAGTTCCTCCTAATAGAGGGGCAGAGATCTTTAAAAGGCTCTCCAAGAAACAAAGAGTTGGCAAGGATCATTCCTCCCCCTGTCCCCACACAGCTTAGATAGCAGGACTCCCTCAGGAACCAGCAAAAATTTCACCTATATTTTAAATTCAAGTATAATTAACATACAGTGTTATACTAGTTGCAAGTGTATAATGATTCAATAATTCTATACATTTCTTAGTGCTCATCAAGAAAAAGCATACTTTTGGGGTGCCTAAGTGGCTTAATCAGTTAAGAATCCAACTCTTGCTTTCAGCTTAGGTCATGATCTCTTGGTTTGTGAGACTGAGCCTCATATCAAGCTCTTCTCTGAAAGCATGGAGACTGCTTGGGATTCTCTCTCTACCTCTATCCCACTCATGGTCTTTCTCTCTCTCTTAAAATAAATAAAAAACATTTTAAAAATCTTAAAAAAATTAAAGTGTACTTTTAATTTCCTTTATCTATTTAACCATACACCAACCCACTTCCCCTCCTGCAGTCACTAGTTTGTTCTCTATATTTAAGAGTCTATTTTGTTTGTCTCACTTTGTTAATTTTTTGTTTTTTATTTATTTACTTATTTATTTTTATTTATTTCTAGGAGAGAGAGACAGCGTGAGCAGGGGAGGGTCAGAGAGAGAGGGAGTCACAGACTGAAACAGGCTCCAGGCTCTGAGCTGGCAGTCAGCACAGGGCCCGATGCGGGGCTCAAACCCACGAACCGCGAGATCATGACCTAAGCGAAAGTCGGACGCTTAACCGACTAAGCCACCCAGGTGCCCCGATTTTTTGTTTTTTAAATTATACATATGATTTAAATCATCATTTAAATCACCATTTAAATCATAAGTGTTTACCTTCTTTGATTGACTTATTTCATTTTTCATTATACCTTCTATGTCCATCCACCCATCCATCCATGTTGAAAATGGCAAGATTTTATTTTTTTATGGCTGAATAATATTCCACTGTGTGTGTGTGTGTGTGTGTGTGTGTGTGTGTGTTTGTACTAAATCTTCTCTATCCATTTCTCTATTGATGGGCACTTGGATTGCTCTCAGATCTTGGCTATTACAAATAATGCTTCAATAAACATAGGGGTGCTTATATCTTTTCTAATTAGTGTTTGTTCTTTTTGGATAAATACCCAATAGTGGATTTATTGTATCATATAATATTCTGTTTTTAGATGTTTTCCACAATGGCTGCACCATTTGTATTCTCAACAGTCCGTGAGTATTCCTTTTTCTCCATATCTCACCAACACTCTATATTTCTTGTGTTTTTAATTTTAGCCATTTTGACAGGTGTAAAGTAATAGTTCATAGTGGTGTTATTTCCATTTCCCTGATGTTTAGTGATGTTAAACATCTTTTTGTTGTCTTTCAGTTGTCTATAAGTCTTCTTGGTAAAAAGAAAACAATATAATAAAAACTTATATAATTCAATATCCAAACAATCCAGTTAAAAAATTGGCAGAAGACTTGCACAAACTTTCTACAAAGAAGACTAGCTAATATCCTTATAATTGTTGTTTTAAATTCTGGTTCAGACATCTTACTTGTATCTATATTCATTAAATCCCTGGTCATGACTTCTTCCTGTTCTTTCCTTTGGGGTAAATTCCTCCATCTTGTCTTTTTGTCTCAGTCACTGTTTTGTGTGTGGTGTGTGTGTGTGTGTGTGTGTGTGTGTGTGTGTGATTGTTCAGAATGACTTTGTATTCTTGCTCCTGTAAATAATGGCTATATTAAAAAGAGGTTTTTTAAAAAAAGGAGCTAAATCGTATTTCCCCTAGAGTGGAAACCAGTCGGTAGACTTGGTGTGTGCTTGGGGTTTGTGCTGGTCTTCTTCAGGTGGGGCCTGCTCCACTGATTCTCAGATGGATTTTCCCTAATGGAGATTCACCTACAGGATGCACTGGGACAAGGTTTGGTGTAAACAGCTCTGACCTCCACTAAGTGGCGCTGTTTTGCTCCCTGAAGTTGATCAGTGCTGATGTAGCAGAAAATTGCCTGGTCCCACTCTTGGCCCAGGAGTGGGGAGCTCACACCTGCCACTTTCAGGAAGCTCTCACAAAAGAGCTATCACCTCTCTTGTGTTCCTGGCTTCCTCCAAATCCCTGCCTTCACCCAGCCTGCATCCAAGCTATCCACCTGCCAGGTGACTCAGCACTCCTGTGTCTTATCAGGCCCATGGCTCGGTCTCAAAATTCCAAATTTTAGAGATCCAAGCAACATGGACTTACACTGACCTTTGGGGTATCGGCTGTACTGTGGCTGGTGCCTTTTTGTCCCAGAAACCAGCGGTGTGACTGCACAATGGTTTGGAGTTTATGGTAAAGTGCAGCTAAAAGTCTGCACCAAGGTTTGCTGCTCTCAGCCAATGTCTTTGTTCCCATGGTGGGGAACAGGGCAGTGCATTGGAGCTGCTGTTACTTTTAGCCCTGGGGAAAGCTGTGCTGCCACTCCCAAATGCACTCCAAGGAAGGGAACTGCTTCCCCTTGTATAACCCAAGGGATCCTCAAACCATACTGCTTGCTCCTGGGTCTCTACACTCTTCCCCCACTGCAGCACCACTGATCTCACTAGGCACCACCCTGGCAACGGCACAGACCTCTGAAACTTCAAACTCTGCACTCTACCGTTTGTAAAACCTTGTGGTATTCAGGCCCTCTCTCTCTCCCAGTCAATGGTTTTTGAGGAAAAGTTTTTCTTGTGCAGAAGCTTTCATTTTTCTCTTTCTCTCTTGCTCTTCTCTCCATGATCAGAACACCTTTGCAGCATCCTCAGCTTTTCTCTCCCCCAAATCAACTTTCCCACATTTCCTACCTTACACAATGTGGCTGGTTTTTCTACTTCTCTCAGTCCTCAGATTGATTTATTGAATGTTCAAATGATTTGATATTTATCTAGCTGTGTTTGAGGGATGAGGCAAGCTTAGGGACTCCTACTCATCTGATTAATTTAAATACCCCTCCCCCCAAGAAACTCTTAATGATAGAGAGCAACCTGAGGGTTGATAGAGGGAGGTGGGTGGGGGATGGACTAAATGGATAATGAGTATTACAAAGAGCACTTGTTATGATGAGCATTGGTGTTATATGTAAAAGTGATGAATCACTAAATTCTATTGCTGAAACCAATACTACACTATATGTTAACCAACTAGAATTTAAATAAAAAATTGAGAAAATTTAATAAAAGAAATTGCTTCATAAATTCACCTACAAATAGACATTTCTGTACTTTCATATTTCCTAATTAAGCAGTTTCATATTTCCAGTTTAAAGGATAGATTTCTAAGTAGAAAATTATTTCTAGACTCCTACCTGTTGAATACCACCTAAAAAAATAATAACAACAACTAACCAAATGTCACTCATACAAGATCATGGGTATATGTATGTGAAAAACATGGGACCCTACAAGCAGAATTATTCAGTAACGCAATCTACTTTGAGCCAGTGTCTGACAAGGATGTCTTTTTCAGATATTAGAATTTTCAAGTTAGACATACAGATTCTAATGCTTTAGATTTACTTAAAAACATAATCTGTATGCATTCAAACTGCATATGTCACAGTTAAGTGGGCCTTTCCTTCATGTCACCCTTAAGACTACCTCCAGTCTACCTCTGTATCTCTGTTCCTTTTGTGATGAGGCAAGCGCTCAGTGATAGTTCAAGTGTTTTCCAGCGCTGTTCTCCTTCCGCATGTAGAAGCTAAGGAGTATTGAGAATTTGACTTGAAATTTCAGCCTTGGCCACTCTTCTGGAGGCTAGAGGAAGTCATCAAACCCGGTGACATCCCAGGCCACAACCTCAGATGTTACTGGCCTCAGACACCAGGCTCCATGAGTTTGGTCTTACACTCCCTTAGCCCCAAGCCTGCCAATCCTAGATTCCTCTGATGGCTCTTGCTGGAGAGCCTCAAGGGCCTCTGTTACTTCAGCTAGAATGATAGAAGCAATCTTGGAATTATAAATTCGTCATCTGGATTTTAATTCCAGGTGGTAAATTTCCCAGAATCAAGGAGATAATAGCCATATTCCACTGAACAGTTCCTCTCCCATTCTTTGTGGCAAAATGGACCCAAGCCTGCATTCTGGGATTATATTCTTCCCCTGCAATGCTTTCCTAGCAAGATTTGTCCTGCAATCCATTCTTCATCTCTGCTGTGTCCCAGCTACTACAGCAGAAAATTGCTTCCTCTATACCTTACATTTAATTCACAAACATAAAACTTTGAAGGGTCAGTAGGAATATGAAGAACTGCCGAAACCCGCTAGTAATTTAGAAGTTCAAATTAAAACAACACTAAGCTATCACCTTAGACATATAGAATCGACAGACATCTGAATGCTGCTAACACAAAGTGTCAATCAGGATATGAGGGAAATGGGAGTCTTTCTACTCAGGAGGATGATAATGATCGGTGAAATTAAGTACGCATATGTCCTGTCACCAGCACATTCCATTGCTGATGTATATCCAAACAAAGTTCTCATGTCCATCTACAGGGCACATTTGGAAAGTACTCATCATTGCAGTGTTTGTGGTAATGAGGAGCTGGAGGCAACCCAAGTGTCCTTCACCAGTTGGACTAGTCAGCTAAATGGTCTTAGGTTGGTTTCCTCTAAAACTGGAGCCTGAGACATGAATTTGCATTCAAGTAGCTTATTTGGGTGGTGATTTAAGGAAGTACGAGTGTAGGGGTGAGAAACTGAGGCAGGGGCAGTGTGAGAATAAATGAAGGATACATTATGACAGGTTACCTCTATGGACAAAGAGAGTTTAGTCCCACTGGAGAACACTGGGAGACAGTGTTGTCCATGCCTCAGAGTAATGCCACCCAAGTGGGTAGAACACAGGGGTATTTATCCTCCTGTTCCCATCATGCTGTGCTGAGTTGTGGTCCCAGGTATAATAAATTGCACCCATCTATGTCATCTAGCCTGCCCAGCACAGGTCGAGAGAAAACCATCAGATAAACAGTCCCAATTTTGAGCAGCAGGACACCAGATGCATGAACTACACAATCAGTACCAAAGGAGAGCACAAGGCAACAACTGGGTCATGCAGACAGGCTTTAAAAGATAGAGGGAAATGCATAGGAAATAGCAAAAGTTATAGACCAATATCATTAAGGTAAACTGAGAACACAAGCAGGAAACAAACCACATTACACAAGTCACACTCATACCACATACGTGCACACGTTTCAGACACACTACACAGTGGCTTTGAGGGCAGTAGCAAATGGGAATGAGGATGGAGGATAGAAGAAAGAAAAATAGAAACCGAGGGGCCTCACAGAACTTGATGAATAAAGGGTGTCATAACCTGAGGATTTAAAACATCCATCTTCTGCTTCTGCTTCTGCTTCTGCATCCCTTGACTGATGCACTTGATAGAGACTCGTGATCTCGTTTTTTTTTTTTTTTTCATGTTAAGTCAAGCTTTACTACAAAAATGAAAACAACAGAAATGATGCACAGGATGATTGTATGGACACACTAGTGAGCCTCAAGTCCAGGAGATAAGTGGGAAAGGCAGCAGGGTGGCCCTTCTCCCTTCCCCACAAAGCAATGCCCAAATAGTCCTAGAAAAAAAAAGAAAGAAAAAGAAAAAAAAAGGAAAGCCTCACAAGCTGAAACAGGGGCTATGGGAAGCTCTTCTAATCGAAATAAGTGTGCCATGGTATTGCTAAGTGTGGTTAGACCTGTCACCTGTTTCCTTGACTTTAATGGCCAACCTGTCCTGTGATCTGGGCCTCAGTTTACCAGTGTGCTGGCGGCACCCAGGTACCCTGAGAAACTTATGGGATGAAGAGCTGTCTGCTCAAAGTCATTTCTAAAAAAAGTTGGTTGGGAGACTAAAGAGGAAAAAGAATGGAGGCCCCCAAATCTGTAGAGGTGGGAATGGGATGGTAAGGGAATAGAAATAATTCCATTGGTGGAAAGGCAATGAATGGGCCCTGAGGTCAGTTCTGGGAGAGAAAACACACCTCAATTTCCTTTTATTTGGGAGATACACAAAGCATGTTCCCTGAAGCTCTTCACTGGCCCCACACAACCTGGGGAGGCTTAGGGTACTGATCTCTAATTCTGCTTCAGGCTCTGCCGTGGACCTCTCACACCTGTTGAGGGTGCGAGCTGGTGCAGACCCCGTCCCTGTCCCTGAGCACGGGGGTGGGGGGACAACTATGGAAGGGTCAGGTATCATGGGCCAGGGGAAGTGGGGACGGCAAATGGAATGGGTGGGCTTGCAGGAGGTAGAGAGGGGGGTGGCCTGCAAGAGTTCTTCAATTCAGAGCTGGAGGGTTGCTGAGGGGAGGGTATTCTGAAAGACCCCCCCAACCCCTCAAGTCCACGAGGAGAGGTTTCCTTCTCTGACTCAGGAAGGGGAGAGGCTCTCAAGGCTGCCACGCTGCACTTGGTCTGGCACATCATCCTCCTTCTGCTCCAAATCAAAGTTCTCAAGTTCCTGCAGAACCTCATCCATGAAGTCACGGGAGTTGTGTTTGTAAGACACAGCTAATCGAATTGCATCATTGAAGAGCTTCACGACATTGGTGCCATCAGCAGCTGAGACAAAGTACAGGGGAAGAGAGAATTTCCTGGCAAAATTGAAGCTCTTTTGAGTCATCTTTATGTCTGCATCAATTTTATTGGCCACCACGATGCACGGGATCTCTGGCCTGAACGCCCGAAGCTCTGTGTACCAGGTGCTCAAGTTCTTGTAGGTGACTTTCCTCTGTACATCGAACACCATGATGCAGGCGTGGGCCTTGTGGTAGTAGGAGGCGTGCATGCTCTGGAACCGCTCCTGGCCTGCTGTGGCCAGGCCTGGCAGGTTAACAGATATGCTTTTCCTGGACCCCCTCAAAACCCTCAACTTCCACACTGCACACAGGACATTTGGCTTTGGGCTCTACAAGACCAGGAACTGTGTCAAATACCTACTCCTCACAACTTGTGGCCCCGTGGCCAGGGCTTATCAGATAATACAGCTCTCCACTCTTTTTTTTTTTTTTTAATATTTTTTATTTATTTCTAGGAGAGAGAAAGAGAGACAGCGTGAGCAGGGGAGGGTCAGAGAGAGAGGGAGTCGCAGACTCTGAAACAGGCTCCAGGCTCTGAGCTGGCAGCCAGCACACAGCCCGACGCGGGGCTCGAACCCATGAACCGCGAGATCTTGGCCTAAGCGAAAGTCGGACGCCTAACCGACTAAGCCATCCAGGCGCCCCAACTCTCTACTCTTTTTAAGTGAATAGATTTGAATCAGAGGTGCACAAGCCCAACCTAAGGCCCCACAACTACATTTCCCAGAGATCTCTGGGTGATTCTAACGCAACTCTGGGGGCGGAGCATTTTGGAAAGCCAGGGAGGGCACTTCCTGTACCGGTGCTGGATGTGAGAGGACTGCAGCCTGTTTGTGAGTCCTAGTGGAGGTCGGTAAGTGACTTGTTTGTGCATTGAAATTGGGGTTTCCTCCTATCTCAAATGTGGAGTCCAGAGGACTGGATACCATATACTTGCCTGAATTTCAGGTCCTAAGGTGATTCAGGAAGTTTGGCTAACTCATACTTTACATCCTTATGCCATAACTACTATACAGCATATAAGGTCACAGGCTCTTGATTCAAACTGTCTGGGTTATGGTCAAAGCCACACCACAGCCTAGCTGTGAGGACTTAGGCAGGTCACTGCATCTCGAAAGGTCAGTTTGTTCAGTTTGTTCATCAGTAAAATGGAGGTAATAAGAGAGATTAAAAAGTTGTTGTGTGGATTAGAAAAGTGTGTTAGAAGACAGCTAATGTGTATAATGAGTGTTTCAAGGAGCTGGATTTCCCTCTTGGGTAATTGAAGCAGTGATGTCCATGTCCTCTGTCCCCAGCTGGCTTTGGCCCAAAGGGCTCAGTTATTCCTGCAGTCAGTGTGTTCCTATTTCCTGCTCCTCCTGCATTAGCTGATCAGAAATTCTCTAATAATCTCAAATGCCCAGGGAGGCTGGGTTGCATTCTCTGCGATGTTTAAAGGAATTCCTGGGGGAAGTTTCATCCTGTTGGAAAGAGGCTTAGTGGGGAGAGTGCCAGGAGCCATTACGGACAAGTATCAACTCCGTCACTGGTGGCCGACTGAGGACACCACTCCCTGAGCAGAGGTACAGAATTTCATAGGGGAGAAGAACCTGCTGAGGCAGAAAACCCCAGGAGGAAGGCGCCCTATGGACTCTCCACCCTGGACATTGCTCCCATGTTCTGGCATGATTCCCACAACAACAGCATGCCCTCTGGCTCTTTTTTTAATAAATTGCTCTTTCTCTTCCGCAGGGCTCTCTTTTCAGTTTCTCAATCACGAAACAGCTGACTCCACCCTCTCTCGGCCCAAAGGAAGTTAGCTGTCAACTATTTAGCTGCATCTTGCTCAGAGATCTATTTTGTTTTTTCCTTTATAGACTTAAAAAGTTCAGAGCCAGCTTTGAAAATAAGCAGCTTTTACCTTCAAATCTGAATTTCTGCTTCTCCCGAGGACGGCAAAATCAACAAAACAAAACAAAACTCTCAGAACTTCCTGCTTCTTGCGGCTCATTCCAATTGCCTTTAGCTGTACTAACTGTCTTCGATGGGGCTTTTCAGTGTACAGTTCAAGGATGGTCTGTGGACATAGCTTGCCTGGAAACTTCTCCTTTTCCATCTGGAACATTACTGGGCTGGCCACTTGCCTCTGGGAGAGGGCTGGGTACTAGTGTTCTTAGGGTGGGCTTCAGAGCCAAAATAAGACAGAATGGATGGGATGGCAAGGGAAAGGAAAGGAAGGGAAGGGGAGATGGAAAGAAAACAAAAGCACCTAGAAGAAAAGTCATTCAGGAGCGCTCCTTAAAATTCTTCTGTTCAACTCAGCATTTCTGTTCCTAGCTACATACCCAAAAGATTTGAAAGCAGATACTAAAAACTGTACTTGAACACAAATGTTCATAGTTGTGCTATTCATAATAGCCCAAGGTGGACACAACCCAAATGCTCAAGAAATGAAGAAATAAACAAAAATGGTATATTCATGCTATGGAATATTACTAATTCATAAAAAGGAATGAAGTGTTTTGTTTAAGCAACAAACTTATTTCTTAGAGTTCTGGAGTCTTGGAAGCCGAATCCTGATTTGTACAGTTTATATGTCTATTGACATCCTACTTCCTCTGGCTGTAGGACTCTACCTCCTCAGTCCCGAGGACTGATTTCTTGTTCTATCATCCAAGGCAAAAATTAGGTAGGAAAAAAGCAGAGTGTCTTATGTCTCTTCTAAAGGCACAAATCTCATTCATGAAGCTTCCAGCTTCAAAACCTAGTTATCTTCCAAGGTTCTCCCCATTTCTTAATACTATCGTATTGGAGGCTATGTTTTCAATACATTAATTTTGGAGGAGTACAAACATTCAGCTCACAACAAAACTATTCTAGTTCTTTTCTATGTAATAAGCCATTTTGTCCTGTCTCGAACTTAGTAAAGTAATGTTAAACTACCATCTCTTCCTTCTAATTTAGGGGAATAATCTGAGACACAGAATCAGAAACAAGAAGTTTTTCTGAGACTATGTAGATAGTAGGGGAAAGAGTGAGAATTCTATCACTGGACAGAATTTTCAACTTTGATTGCACTTTAAATTTACCTGCAGAATTTTTATTTTATTTTTATTATTTTCTTTTTTACTGAAGTAGATGTATGATTTTGTATTAGTTTCAGGTATACAACATAGTGATTAAGTATTTATATACATTGTAAAGTTGTCACCAATAATTTCACTAGCTGTGACTGTAAAAATCATTACATATTATTAACCATATTCTCTACATTGTATAGTGTATTCCCATGTCTTACTTATTTTATAACTGAAAGTTGGTACCTTTTAATCCCCTTCTTCTGTTTAGCTCATCCCTCCACACCCCTCTTCTCTGAGAAACCATCAGATTAGCTTTGTATCTATGAATCTGTTTCTGTCTTGTTTTGTTTTGTTTTATAGATTACACATATAAATGAAAGTATATGGTAGTTGTCTGAGTTATCTCACTTAGCATAATACCCTATAGATAGATCTGTCCATGTTGTTACAAGGCAAGATTTTATTTTTTTATGGCTTAGTGATACTCCATTATATATATTTACCATATCTTCTTGATCCATTCCTCTATCAATGGACACTTAGATTCCTTCTATATTTTGACTATTTTAAGTAATCTTGTGATGAACTTAGGGGGCATATATCTTTTTGAATTAATGTTTCATTTTCTTAAGTTAAATACTCAAAAATATAATTGCTGGATTGTTTGGTAGTCTTATTATTAATGTTTACGGGAACCATCCTACTGTCTTCCATAGTGAATGTCCCAATTTACATTTCCACCAACAGCGCACAAGGATTCTCTGTTCTCCACATTCTCACATTATATAGTTAATAATATGTAATGATTTATGGTTTTTTTTCTTTTTAAGTAAGCTCTTTGCTCTCTGTGAGGCTTCGATTCATGACCGCAAGATCAAAAGTCATATGTTCTACTGACTGCTTCAGTCAGGCACCTGAACACTTGCTATTTCTTGTCTTTTTTTGATATTAGCCATTCCAACAGTGTAAGGTGATAGATATATCGTTGAGGTTTTGAGTTCTATTTCCCTGATGATTAGTGATGTTAAGCATCTTTTCATGTATCTGTTGCCCATCTATATGTCTTCTTTGGAAACATGTCTATTCAGGTTCTCTATTTTTTTTTTAAGTATATATTTAAATTCTAGTTTGTTAACATGGCAAATTGGTTTTAAGAATTCATTGACTCAATACTTATATATAACGCCCAGTGTTCATCACAACAAGTGCCCTCCTTAATAACCATCACGCATTTACCCCATCCCCCCTCTCATCTCCCTCCATCAATGCTCAGTTTGTTCTCTATGGTTAATTTGTTGCCCTGTATCTCTTTATTCCCCTTCCCCTATGTTCATCTGTTTTGTTTCTTAAAGCCTACATGAGTGAAATCGTATGGTATATGCTTTTCTCTAACTGACTTATTTCGCTTAGCATAATACACTCTAGCTCCATGCATGCCATTGCAAATGGCAAGATTTAATTCTTTTTGATGGCTGAGAAATATTCCATTGCATATATATGTGCCAAAACTTCTTTACCCATTCATCAGTCAATAGACTTTTGGGCTTTTTCCATAATTTGGCTGTTGTTGATAATGCTGCCATAAACATTGGGGTACATATGCCCCTTTGAGTCAATTATTTTATATCTTTTGGGTAAACAGTAGTACAATGCTGGGTTATAGGGTAGTTCTATATATTTTTAATTTTTTAAATATTTATTTGTTTTTGAGAGAGAGACAGAGTGAGAGTTGGGGAGGGGCAGAGAGAGAGGGAGACACAGAATCTGAAGCAGGATCGAGGATCTTAGCTGTCAGCATAGACCCTGACGCAGGGCTTGAACTCACAGTGAGATCATGTCCTGAGCCGAAGTTGGAAGCTTAATTAACCAACTGAGTCATTTGGGCACCCCAAGAGTAGTTCTATTTTTAACTTTTTTGAGGAAACTCCATACTGTTTTCCAGAGTGGCTGCACCAGTTTTCATTCCTGCCAACAGTTAAGAGTGTTCCCCTTTCTCCAGAGGCAAAGGAAACAAAAGCAAAAATCAGCTATTGAGACTTAATCAGGATAAAAAGATAAAAACCACAGCGAAGGATTGAATCAACAAAACTAAAAGACAACAAATGGCATGGGAGAAGATAACTTGCAAATGACGTATGGGATAAAGAGTTAGTATCTGAAATCTATAAAGAATTTATCAAACTAAACACCCAAAAACTAAATAATCACGAAACATATGGGAAGAAGACATGAATAGACACTTTTCCATATAAGACTCACAGATGGCCAGCAACATGAAAAATGCTCAACATCACTTGTCATCAGGGAAATACAAATTAAAACCACAATGAGATACTGCTCCACACCTGTCAGAATGGCTAGAATAAACAACATAAGAAAAAACAGATGTTGGTGAGGTCCTCTGTCTATTTTTTAACTGGACTGCTTATTTTTCATATTGAGCTTGTGAGTTCATTTTATATTTTGTATTTTAGCCCCTTATCAGTTATATCTTTTGTAAATATCTTCTCCTGTTCAGTACATTGTATTTTAATTTTGTTGGTAGTTTTCTTTGCTGTTAAAAGCTTTTTAGTCGGATGTGGTCCCATTTATTTGTTTTTGCTTTTGTTGCCCGTACCTGAAAAGACAGCTCTAAAACCACATTGTCCAAGTGCTGACTGTGTATGTTTTCTTGTATTAGTTTCATAGTTTGGGGTCTCACATTCAAGTTATTTTGAGTTTATTTTTGTATATGGTGTCAGAAAGTGGTCCAGTATCATTCTTTTGCACGTGGCTATTTTAAATAATGTTGCTGGAAGCATAAGAGTGCATATATCTTTTCAATTAGTGTTTTTGTTTTCTTTGGGTAAGTACCTAGTAGTGGAATTACTAGATCACATGGTAATTCTATTTTTAATTTTTTGAGAAATCTCAAAGCCTCAATGTTTTCCACAGTGGCTGTACCAGCTTGCATTCTGACCAATGGTGCATGAGGTTTCTCTTTCCTTACTTCCTTGGCAGCACTTATTCTTTCTTGTGGTTTTGATTTTAGCCATTCTAACATGTGTGAGGTGAAATCTCATTGTTGTTTTGATCTACATTTTCCTGATGACTAGTGTTTTCATGCATCTATTGGTGATCTTTATGTCTTCTTTGGGAAAATGTCTATTCATATTCAGGTCCTCTGCCCATTTTCTAATTGGATTGTTAGAAAATTGGATTGTCCACTTGTGTTTGATAATGACCTTGTGAATCTTTTACATATTCTGTATATTAACCTCTTATCAGTGATTGATGTCCATGAGCTGACAGAATTGCCACAGATTTATGTATATTAATTTTGTATCCTACAACTTTACTGAGTTCATTTATTACTTCTAATAGTTTTTTTAGGTGGAGTCTTTAGAGTTTTCTATATAAAGTATTGTATTTCCTGCAAATGGTGATAATTTTACTTATCAATTCTACTTTGATGTTTTATATCTTTTCTTTTCTGATATTGTAGCTAGAACTTCAAATACTATGTTGAATAATAGTGGCAACAGTGGACATTCATCTTATTCCTGATCTTAGAGGAAAAGCTTTCATCTTTTCACTGTAGATTATGATGTTGGCTGTTATTTTGCATATATGGTCTTCATTTTGCTGAAATATGTTTCCTCTATACCCACTCTGTTGAGTGTTTTTACCATAAACTATTTATTGAATTTAATGAAGTGCTTTTTTTCTGTGTCTCTTAAGATGACAATATGTTTTTTACCCTTCTTTTTGTTAATATGATGTATTACTGTTGTTCATTCACGAATGTTGAACAATTCTTGCATCTCTGGAATAAATCCCATTTGATCATGGTGTATGATCTTTTTCATATATTGTTGAATTTGGTTTGCTAAAATTTGAGGATTTTTGTATTTGTGTTCATCAGGAATATTGGCCTGTAATTGTGTGTGTGTGTGTGGGGGGGTGTCTTTCCCTGTTTTTTTTTAATATGTTTTTTAAATTTATTTCTGAGAGAGAGAGAGAGAGAGACAGCATGAGCAAGGGAGGGTCAGAGAGAGAGAAAGAGAGACACAGAAGCTGAAGTAGGCTCCAGGCTCTGAGCTAGCTGTCAGTACAGAACCCGATGCAGGGCTTGAACCCAGGAACTGTGAGATCATGATGTGAGCAGAAGTCGGACGCTGAACCGACTCAGCCACCCAGGTGCCCCATCTTTCCCTGATTTGGGTATGAGTGTAATATTGGCCTTCTTGAATGATTTTGGAAGCATTCCTCTTCATTATTTTGAAATATTTTCACTAAGATAGGTATTAACTCTTCTTTAAATGTTTAGTAGAATTTACCTTTTAAGACACATGGGCTTTTGTTTGTTGGGAAGTTGCTTGTTTGGTTGGTTTATTTGTTTGTTTTTGTTATTTATTACTGATTCAATTTCATTAATAGTAATGTAGTCTATCATTATCCTTTGTATTTCTGTATTACCGGTTGTAACTTCTCTCCCATTTCTGATTTTACTTATTTGGGCTTTCCCTTTTTCTTGAGATGTCTAGCTAAAGGATTGCCAACTTTTTTTTTATCTTTTCAAAGAACCAACTCTTAGTTTCACAGATCTTTTTATTATGATGATGATGATGATGATGTCTCTATTTTCACTGTGATTTTTATTATTTCCTTCTTTCTACTAACTTTAGGCTTTGTTCTTTTTCTAGTTACTTCAGGTATAAGGTTTAATTGTTTGTTTGAGGTTTTTTTGTTTGTTTGTTTCTTGGGATAGGCCCATATTGCTATAAATTTCCCTGTTAGAACTATTTTTGCTACATCCCAGAAGTTTTGAACCATTGTGATTCCATTTCCATTTGTTTTGAGTTTTATTTTTATTTCCTCTGATATCTTTGTTGACCTATTGATTGTTTAGTAGCATATTCAATTTACTATCTATGTCATCCCAACCCCCACTAAAATGTAAGATTTCTGTCGGTAAGCAAGCAGCAGATCAGTAGCAAATACACAGTACGTGTTCAGAAACTATATTGAATGAATTAATAAATCAGTGCACAAATGAATGTAAATCATTGAGTAGGAAACTTTGACTATTATTTTATCTAAAGGGGAAAGTTTGTGGGTCAGACACCATGGACTTCTTTACATAATTCTCCTGTTTATATTAGGAATTATTTGTAAACCCTATTTTGATACTGATTCAAACCTTGTCTTGTTTATCATGAAGAAAACCATATGTATGCTATTTATAATTTTGCTCCTCACTTATTCTGAATTTCCAATTTTTCATGTGTAAAATGTGAAAGAAGTGATAATAGTTTTCCAAAAGGTTACTAAGTCTAGTAAGTGAATTTATATGTATCAAAGTAATTTATACAATAAAAGCACTAAACAAAGGACTTATGATTATGGATGTTTATAACCACTAATTTCATTTACATATTAAAATACATTATAATTAAGCTAATCAAAGAAATTCAAATGTAAAAAATATATATTTGTTTCTCTTTTGTTGTTCTTCCCTTAGGGGTATCATGAACATTGAAGCATATTTTGAAAGAATTGGTTATAAGAATTCTAGGAACAAACTGGACTTGGAAACTTTAACTGACATTCTTCAGCACCAGATCCGAGCCATTCCTTTTGAGAACCTTAACATCCACTGTGGGGAAAGCATGGAATTGGGCTTGAAGGCCATTTTTGAGCAAGTTTTTAGGAGGAACCGTGGTGGATGGTGTCTCCAGGTCAATCACCTTCTGTACTGGGCTCTGACCACAATTGGTTTTGAGACCACAATGTTGGGGGGTTATGTGTACAATACTCCAGCTAACAAATATAGCAATGCTATGATTCACCTCCTGCTGAAGGTGACTATTGATGGTAAGAATTACATAGTGGATGCTGGCTTTGGACGTTCTTACCAGATGTGGCAACCTCTGGAGTTAATTTCTGGGAAGGATCAGCTTCAAGTACCTTGCATCTTCCGCCTGACAGAAGAGAGAGGAATCTGGTATCTGGACCAAATAAGAAGAGAGCAATGCATTGCAAATGAAGAATTTCTTAATTCTGATCTCCTGGAAAAAAATAAATACCGAAAAATATACTCCTTTACTCTTGAACCTCGAACAATTGAAGATTTTGAGTCTGTGAATACATACCTTCAGATATCGCCAACATCTGTGTTTACAAGCAAGTCATTCTGTTCCTTGCAGACACTTGAAGGGGTCCACTGTTTAGTAGGTTGGACCCTTACCTATAGGAAATTCAATTATAAGGACAATATGGATTTGGTAGAGTTTAAGATCCTGAATGAAGAAGAAATAGGACAAAAACTAAAAAATACATTTAATATTTCCTTGGAGAGAAAGTTTGTGCCCAAACATGGTGATCTATCTTTTACCATTTAGAGTAAGGAGTAAAAATGGTCTTCAGTATTACTTTGTGTACTGAAACTTTTTGTTATAAAAAATTAAACATATATGAGACAATAAAATAACAAGTGCTCATGTATTTATCACCCAATTTGTTCACTATCAATTACCATATTTCCTCAATTGCGTGTACAATGTATTAAAGAAAAACTCACTCTTAAAAATGTCAGCATTTATATTTACATAACATTTCAAGGAAACATAATCAGAAACTTGTCAAAATTAATAATAGTAAAGACATTTTAAGGATGGCTTATGCTTTTATTGGGTGAAAAAGGTGATTTGTGCTAGAAAATCTTCCATATTGGTTTGTGAAAATGAATGAAAGAAACCTCATTTAAAATAGAGTTGGGAAGCCAGAATGGGGAGCTTTTATTCCCTACCACTTGTCATCAATTGCAGTCCCAACAGAAAGATGTGTATCTTGCCTTCCCAATAAGAAGAAGCTTACTTTACTTCTCCAACAACAGTAAGGAAGAATTTTTCTTTGCCCCTCAACAAGCTCAGCCAATAAGACCACAACTCAGCCAATGAGAAATTGTCACTACCTTGAGTTCTTGCTTTCCTCCAATGCTTTCTCTTTATTCAAAGCAGTACTTCAGGCACCCCCAATTGCATTTTAAACACTAACAACAGAATATCTGAAAAAGAAATTCACAATAACATCAAAACAATAAAATACTTAGGAATAAATTTAACCACAAGGGTTAAAGATCTATACATCTGAAAACTAAAAGACAGTAATGAAAAAAATGAAAGAAGACACACAAGAAAAATAAAGAACACACAAATAAAAAGATAAACCACATTTATGGATCACAAGTATTAACATTGTTAAAATATTCATACTGCTCATGGTTATCTATAGAGGCAATATCAAAAATCCTATCAAAATTTTGGTGACATTTTACACAAAAACAGAACAATCCTAAAAAGTGTATGTCACTACAAAAGACCTTGAGTAGCAAAATCAATCTTGGGAAAGAAGAACAATGGTAAGAAAGAGAGAGAGAGAGAGAGAAAGAAAGAAACAAAGGAAGGAAAGAAGGAAGGAAGAAAGAAAGAAGCCAGAGGCATCATACTTCTGATTTAAAACCGTACTATAAAGCTGTAATAAACAAAACAGTCTAATACTTGCATAAAATCAAACCTGTAGACCAATGGAACAGAATCAAGAGTTAAGAAATAAACCCACATAAGGTTGCCTGGGTGGCTCAGTCGGTTAACCGTCTGACTTCGGCTCAGGTCATGATCTCACGGTTCGTGGGTTTGAGCCCCATGTCAGGCTCTGTGCTGACAGCTAGCTCGGAGCCTGGAGCCTACTTCTGACTCTGTATTTCTCTCTCTCTCTCTGAGCCTCCCCTTTCTCTGAAATAAATAAAACATTAAAAGTTAAAAAAAAAAGAAATAAGCCCACACATATAAGGTCAACTAGTATTTAACAAGAGAACCAAGAATACTAATATGGAAAGAATAGTGTTATGATGGGAAAACTGGATATTCACATGCAGGAAGGAGGGAAGGAAGGAAGGAAGGACAAAGGAAAGAAATAAAAAGGAAGAAATTGCACTTATCTTACAGTACTCATAAAAATTAACACCAAATAGATTAAGAACTTAAAGACCTGAAACCATAAAACTACAGAAAGAAAACTCACGGGAAAGCTCTGTGACATTAGTATTGGACATGACATCAAAAGCAAAAGCAACAAAAGCAAAAACCAATAAGTGGAGCATATCAAACTGAAAAGCTCTGCGCAACAAAAGAAAACTCCACAATAAGTAAATGTAACCTACAGTTAGGTAAAACTATTTGCATACCGTATATCTGATGTGGGATTATATACAAACATTTAAGGATCTTATAAAATAGCAAAAGAAAATCAAATTAATAAAAAAGCAGAGGACTTTAATAAACATTTCTTCAAAGAAATAGACAAACAAGTATTTGAAAAGGTGCTCAATATCACTAATCATCAGGGAAACGCAAACCAAAAGCTGTAATGGCAAATCATTGTACACTATTAGAATCACTGTTAGCAAAAAGACAAGAGATAGAAAAAGGTTATGAGGATGTAGAGAAAAGGCAGCTCTGATATAATATTGGTGAAACTGTAAATTTGTATTACCAGCATGGAAAACAGGATGGAGGTTTTCTTAAAAATTAGTAACAAAACTACCATATGATCCAGGAATCCCGTTTCTGAGTATACATCTAAAGACAATGAAATAACTAAAACTCCCATGTTCATCGCAATATTACTCATAAAATGCAAGAAATGGAAACAACCTGTCTATCAACAAATGAATAGATAAATAAAGCATGATATGTATTATTCAGTGAAATATTATTCAGCGCTAAAAAAGGAATCTTAACATTTTCATTAATATGGATGGACTTTGAGGGTATTATATTAAGTGAAATAAGTCAGAGAAAGACAAGTATTCTATCATCTCAGTTATATATGAAATTTCAAAACATTGAGTTCATAGAAACAGGCAATAGAATGGTGATTGCCAGTATCTGAGATTTAGAAGGAAATGAATAGATGTTAGTCAAAGGATACAAACTCAGGGATGCCTTGGGTGGCTCAGTCAGTTAAGTGTCCAATTTCAGATCAGGTCATGATCTCATGGTTTGTGAGTTCAAGCCCCGCGTTGAGTTCTGTGCTGACAGCTCAGAGCCTGGAGTCTGCTAGATTCTGTGTGTCCCACTCTCTCTGCACCTCCCTAGTTCCCACTCTCTCTCAAAAATAAATGAACATTAAAAATTTTATTTTAAAAAAGGATGCAAACTCAGTTATATTCTGGAGATTATACAACATGGTGACAACATTTAAGAATTTGTATTGTGTTTTAAGTTGCTATAAGAGTAGAGCTAATATTCTCACCATAACAGCAACATAACAGTGCCAGCAACAAAATGGTGATTATATAAGGCAAAGGGTGTGATACCTAATCTTATTGTTACAAACCTTTCACAATATAGGTGTATATGAAATCATTACACTGTATGCCTTAAACTTACACAACATTATGTCAGTTATATCTTAACAAAACTGGGGGAAAAAAGATGCAAAACATCTCCACTCGTCATGGCTGCATTCTAGGAAGGGAGAGAGCAGGCATAGAAGAAAAGTCTTCAGGGGAGGCTGGACGACTCAGTCTGTTAAGCATCTGACTTCAGCTCAGGTCATGATCTCGCAGTTTGTGAGTTTGAGACCCACATGGCGCTCTGTGCTGACAGCTTGTAGCCTGAAGCCTGTTTCTGATTCTGTGTATCCCAATCTCTCTACCATTCCACTATTCTGTCTCTCTCAAAAATAAATAAACCTTGAAAAAGAAAAGAAAAAAAATGTCTTCTTAGATAAATGGTACTAAAGAAACTTCCAAGAAGCTCTGGCCTTTAATAGCTGACAGAGAAGAAATAAGGACCTGATATTAGGTGGTAGTAGTGGGGTATAACAAAGAGGAATGTGACAGAGATTAAAGATACAGGGTGCCTGAGTGGCTCAGTCAGTAAGCATCTGACTTCGGCTCAAGTCATGATCTCACAGTTCATGAGTTCGAGCTCTGCATCAAGCTCTGTGCTGACAGCTGGGAGCCTGGAGCCTGCTTCAGCTTCTGTGTCTCCCTCTCTCTCTCTGCCCCTTCCCTACTCAGTCTGTGTCTCTTTCTCTCAAAAATAAATAAAAAATCTTAAAAGTTGTTTAAAAAGTAAAGAGGTAAAGGCTTTATTTGATGTATGAGATAAGGAGGAAAAATCATGCAAGGACTCTGGGATTTGTAATGTATCACCACCTTGCAATGGGGCCTTGTGAGGTGGGATAGGTGAGATGGGAATGTGAATGAAGAACATCTTGCCAGGAAAGGGGCTACATTTCATTTTGGACAGGGAGGAAAAAGGCAGTGGAATGAAAACAAAGGTAATTCTAATAGGATAATCAGCTCCAAAATCATAAGAGAGTTGGCTTGCAAACCATAAGCAGGTTGTCCTAGCACACTGTTTCGCTGAGAACAGAGGAACTTGAAAAGATGAAATCCACTAAAAAGGAACCAGCATATGGGGCAACTGGGTGGCTCAGTCGGTTGGGCACCCAACTTCGGCTCAGGTCATGATCTCAGTTCATGAGATAAAGCCCTGCCCTGGGGTCTGTGCTGACAGCTTGGAGCCTGGAGTTTGCTTCAGTTTCTGTGTCTCCCTCTCTCTCTGCCCCTTCCCCACTCATGCTTCACTTGTCTTTCAAAAGTGAATAAAGATTTTTAAAAATAAAATAAAGGAGCCAGTGTAAGTGGCTGTCATTGCAACATGTAGTCTTAGAAAGTGCTAGGTAGATACATTTCCATCTCCTTTTCCCATCCCTTAATCAAATTCTCCCCCACCTGAAAAATTGGAGACACTGGCCCTGAAGTGTGGCCTGAACAACCTCCAGTAGTACCTATTGCTCTCATCCACATGCTGCTACCAACAGACTGAGGGAGACATGGGCATATGCATTTGATAAGTAGTGGATGAGAGTTAGTTTAATGGAGGAAAATGGAAAGAATAATGGTTTTGAAAGGGACCAGTCATAAAACACGCTTTTGCCTGAATCCAGCCCCTTAATAAAATGGATTTGCCTTTGCAGATTGCCTACTCTAGGAATCACTTAACAAGAACTTTTCTTTGTTCCCCAGAATATTTTCACCTTTGTTGTACTCATAAAAATATAAAAAACAGGAAGAAGACAGGAAGGAATTGTGGACACAATTAGGTTCAACTCCCTCATTTTGCAAATGCATAAAATATATAAAGAACTTTGTATTCAGGAATCTACAAGTCACAGACAAGATAGTGATGTATTGAGACTTTGAAACTCTTCCTGCTGTTTGATCCATTCTATTCCAGAGCCAGGCATGAATTCTTTCTCTAAGCAGATAAAGGGTTAAATGGGTTCTGAGCTCAACCAATGAAGACACATTGCAATTGAACCGTATGTTCGACCACATAGACAGATATAAAATATTCTATCCAACAACAGAATATACATTCTTTTTATGTGCAAACAGATTATCTTCCAAGATAGGTCATATAATAGGACAGAAGACATATCTTAGTAAATTTAAGATTGAAATTATACCAACTATCTTTCTGACCACAATGGTCTGAACTACAAATCAAAAAGAGAAAATCTGGAAAACCAAAAAATATGTGGAAACTAAACAATACACTTCTGAACGATCAATGGGTCAAAGAAGAAATTGAAAAGGAAATTTAAAAATTATGTAAAAACAAAAAAAAATGGGAATAAAAATAGTTCTGAAAGGAAAGTTTATAGCAACACATGCATGTATTAAGAAACCAGAAATATCTCAAATAAACAACTTAACTTTACACCTCAAGGAACTAGAAAAGAAGAACAAATTAAGACCAAAGTTCTCAGGATGAAGAAAATAATCAGAGCAGAAATAAATGAAATAGAGGCCAGAAAAAGTCAACAAAATCAAGAGTTGAGTTTTTTTTTGAAAAAATAAAATTGCTTGGTTAATTAGGGGGAAACAAGACAAGACTCAAGTCAATAAAATTAGAAATGAAAAAGGAGGCATTAAAACTGATAACACTAAACTTCATGGAATCATAAGAGACTATAATGAACAATTAATGCCCAGAAATTAGATAACTTAGAAAAAATGGATAGCTTCTTAGAAACATGCAACCTATCAAGACTGAGATAAAAAGTACAAAATCTGAACAGACCAGTAATGAGTGAAGAGATTGAGTCAGTAATCAAAAATGTCACAACAGAGAAAACTCCAAGACCATGTGGCTTTAATGAAAAATGCTACCAAATATTTGAATAAGAATGAGCAGGGGCACCTGAATGGCTCAGTCAGTTAAGCATCTGACTCTTGATTTTGGCCTGGGTCAGGATCTCATTCACACTTTGAGCCTTGTGTGGAGCTCTGTGTTGACAGCATGGAGCCTGTTTGGGACTCTTTGTCCCATTTTCTCTTTGCCCCTCCCCCACTTGCTCTCTTTCAAAAATAAAATAACCTTAAAAATTAAAAAAAAAAAATAAAAAAGAATTAGCAATAATCTTCAAACTTCTCCAAATTATTGGAGTGAGGGGAAAACTTCTAAACTCATTTGATGAGGCCAGAATTATCCTGATACCAAAGCCAGATACAAGAAAAGAAATCCATAAATCAATAAACCTGCTATAGAGATGCAGCAATTCTCAACAAAATATTAGCAAACTGAATAAAATAACACACTAAAAGGATTATACATCACAACTAAGTAGAATTATCCCTGAAATGTGAGGACAATTCAACATATACACTCAATATGGGAATAGAGCAGAGGGGAGGTGAGATGACGACACAGCAGCAGGACTCTGGGCTTGCCTCATCTTTCAAACACAGCTAGATAACCACCACGTTATTTAACCACCACGTTATTCTGAATACAAAGGAAATCGATCTGAAGACTGAAAGACAAAATGCTCAATAGAGGAAAAGAAGAGGCCACATTGAGGAAGGTGGGAAGTTTGGAGCTGTGGTTGGGGACAGAAATGCGTCGTGGTTGCTGTGGAGGGGAGGAAGCCCTGGTCATGGAGAAAGGTGAGACAGAGGGAAGCACACAGGGATGTGCATAAGGAAAACATCTTCCCGAAGCAGTTAGCTGGGAAAATGAGAGGGGCCGATTTTCCGAAGTTTTTGCAACCACGTAAAGGCTGGAGATTTAGAAGTCCACGGGCTTGGCTGAGATAGAGCCCTGAGGGTTCTACCTTACTTCTGGAGAGAAGGCTGGCAAGCAGCCCCAGGACAGACTGTGTGATCTGAGGATGGCCTAAGGTGCAGAGGGAGAGGCTGTCCACTTCTATTGGAGTACATCTGTGAGAGATGACATGCCCAGAGATGCCTTTCAGGGGACGGAAGAGCTAGTGGCAACATTTCCTTCCCCAGCCCCTCAGCGTAGGCACAGAGACACCTGCTGAGGGTGGCTAAATCAGACACTGACTGTTAAGCCTGTTTTGATCCAAATCCCTGTGCACTTTGGCACACCTGCTCTTCTCAGTCAAACCTGGATCAATCCCAGGATGGCAAGACCCTCCACCAGAAAACCAGTGAACGTCCTTTCCACATGAGGTCCCTAAAGTTTTTAAAACTCAGGAGACTTGTTGGGATAGATCCAAAGTGCAGTGCACTGCTCCATGCAAGGAAGCAACCTAGAGACAGACAGTGTGAAAAGAGCAATCTGAAAGATGCCTGGGATGCACAAATGGAAATTATTCTAACTTCTGGGAGTGCTTCCTTGAGAGCAGCAGGCACTGGGTTCCCTCTACTGGGACATAGGAGCTGGCTGGTGCCATTTCCCTGCCCCACCCCTCAGCATGAACCGACTTCAGTACACAACACAGAGACAACACTAGCTCCCTAACCTGTTTATGCCTAGTCCCACCCCTGTGCCCTATGCTGATAGTGCATTTCTTAGGCAAGTGTACCTAACAACCAGTACAGAGGGTTCCTTCCTGAGAAAACCAGTGGAAACCTCTGTACGCACCACGACTGCTGACCACAGAGTTCTGCAAGGCTTCGGTTCTAATGGAAGTTGAATCAGATCTTCACAAGGTGCCCGAGATATCCTGAGGTTCCTGCACCTGCCAGGAAGTGACCTTCTTTCCTCACCTGTGGAGGCTGCTGGGAACTCTGTAAGCAAGGTATCAGGCCAACATTTCCAAAAGGCTTCATGGCTCCATGTATAAAGTCCACCTTAGTTCCTTAGAGCTATCTGGTCATATCTGAGTCTATGCATGACTCTCAAATACCAATCAAAGCCTTGGTAAAATAACCAGTATTCCCAATGGTGTCCTGTTACAAGATGAACATATTTTTATCAAACTTATGCAAGCAATTGTAATTGCCATAAAAGAAAGAATACTCACTGAGAGTTTTGAATTTCAGAGGACTTAGGTAGAGAGAAAAGATAAATGCCTCAGTTTACAAAAGAATACTTTATGACATTTCTGTACATCATAGATATTTTAAGAAAAAGTTTTCTTAATCTGGATAAGCAAACATTAGAGAACCAGCAATATTTTCAACAAGAGTCACAAAACTATAATCTTCCTCAGTTTATTTAGTCCCAAGTTTCTAATTCTTGTTCAGTTTAAATGCAGCTTTTTAGCTCTGGAAATTCTTACCCATTTTAGTATTAATCTTAAAGCTGCCAATTACCTATATTCATTTCAAAAGTCCTTTTTATAAATCTCTTTGAAGAAGAAACATGTTTTGTGAGAGAATAAGAACAGTTATAAATGGTAAAATCTCAGAAACGAACATTGTTAAATATCTGATGAGAGTTCACTGTGATGTAATTGACAAAGACAGTTATTTCTGTGACACATAACATTTCAAGTAATCAGAATATTATGTGATAACCATATACCAAAACTTTCAAACTTTAGGAATTACATACACATTTGGGCAGTTGCTGCAATTACTCATGCAGTACAACCTAAGGTCTACCATTGTATAATAATGCTTTTCCAAGTAACTTAGTATTCAAAAAAAGAGGGCCAAATTGGTCAAAAGACTTAATCCTAGGAAGTTTGTTTAAAAAAAACAAACTTAGGAAGTTATAAAGCACATCCTAAATACAAATCTTAAAACTTTATTTAACCAAAGTGACAATAAAAGATCCTAAGGGCGAATGTAAAGCACTATGTAGTTGCTAGTGAAACCTAGCGCCTTTATCATTGAGAAGTTTTAACTAAGCAATCAAAGGCCTGATAAAGATGAAACCTAAAGCTTTGGTTTTTTTGGCAGACAAAAGAGAAAACTTTTGTTTACATTGTCTTATCAAGAGCAGGTTAACAATCCAAGAAAACCTGTCTTTCGAACGGAGAGAAAAGCAGAGTTTTAATCTTATACCGGTGTGTTTTTAAAATTCCATTTATCTTAACCTTAGTCCATCCTAAGCACACATAAAATTCCTGTCCAAAGAACCTTCTACAACTTTGCTTTAACCTTTGCCCAAATCATTTCTTTCTAAACAACCAGTCTCATTTAGGACAAAATAACTTTCTTTTACCCTCAACAAAGATGTGTTTCCAATCCTTATATCTTTCTTATATATCTCCCATTTTCCTATATACAGGGGTGCTTTCCTCATTTCCAACAGTCTTAAGTACACTTAGCAGAATTTTAACTCTTAGGAAATCTTAGTCTCTAATTGAGGACTTAGTAACCAACTGAGAGGTGTTTACACCAGAATTTTTTAGATGGTAAATTTAGGAACCAATTAAGCATAAACCAGATTTTTCAATGGGTCCAAATAGTCTTACTCTTTCTGCAATAGAAGTTGAAAACTCAAACTTATATTCAGTAATCATGCATTCTACTTGGAAAAGACCTAGATATCCATGAAGTGCGTTTTGTTCTTTGACCTCGAGGGTGGGAGGAGGCGCCAATGCGTCTGAGGCACTGAGGAGTCAGTTATGCAGGCTGCCCCACCCCATCCCCCCACGTGGAGCAGAAAAGGAGTGGGGGAAGGGAGGGCAAAAGAGGAGAGATGCCCGCAGAAGGCAGAGAAAGAGAATTGCCAGTTTTAAATTTTGTGAGCTCAGACAGAGGAGCAAACTTCAGGTTTCTTTTTTTTATTTTACCAGTAGAATTTAGGCAATCCATGTCAGTCTTGAGAAGACAAGGAATTTCACCGAAACAAAAGGAGTTTTGGCAGCTGCTTGGGATAATTCCTTAAAAGTCCCCATTCTGAAGTAGACTAGCCATAGTTGGCTCTAATTACAGCCGTTAACCTGGGAAATGAATGAGAAGCCCTCACATCTACTAGGCAGAGGAACAGAGAGAGTTAACATCCTCTTCAGTCTGATTTTATCTCATCCAGACCAATAAGGTCTCCTTATTGCATTTCTCCTGATATTGGCTGGGTTTGGCTGGTTTGGTGGGCCCTTTCCAATTCAAGGCATTCATTCCCATGAGGTGGTGTCACAAAGACAAAGAGGTAGGGGTGCCCCCTCTAATTGAGGAGACCAGTCAGATGCCAGTCTGGCTGCGTCCCAAAGGAACTTAGGTGACACTTAGCCGTAGCAGTCTCAGCTTTGTGACTTACGATTGGAAACTATTCCAATGCCACCATAGTCTGTATGCCGTTCACTACAGTGAAACAGGATGAATGTCAGAAAGACCACCAAACGCCGAATAGAAGCGAGGCGGCAAGATTTTATTTACGGTCGGGCCAAACCTGATCTCCTGATCTCATGGAGAAATGCAGAGAATGGCTCCGAACAAAGGTAGCAGTGAGCTTATATGGATCTCAGCAAGGCAGAATATGTCATTATTTAGTTAACCAATTACATGTTACAGCATACCATGGTAACCAATTGCATTGTGACACTCAGGTATTAGTTTTGGCAGAGACCTATCAATTTTAAGTTCTTTGTCTTGAAATGACCAACTGTAATTAGACATTTGAGAAGCCCTGGGGTAGTGACTACATGACAGATCACCAGGGTACAATGATGACATGGTTTCTGTAACCTTGTGTACAGGGTGGGGGTGTGGTCAACCAGAACAGGGAAGTACATGCTTGCCTAGCAGATTCACAGAAGCAGAAAGAGCATGTTAGTATTTAACCATGCTTGAGGTTAACCTACAATACACGGAATCGCAGACAGGCCCGCTCAGACTCCATAGGCTTTTGGGGACCTTAAGGGTGCCCACCCATGGAGCCACAGAATCAAGCCCGGCAGGCAAGCTGACCGAGTCGCACAGTCACACTCACATACACACCAGAGGTTATTACATTCCCTCTCACAGAATTCTTACGGATAAGACTAGAAACAATGACAATGACAACAGGACAAAACAGAAACAGACGTGGCCATAAAACAGGTTTACAGGTTTACTGAACGGCCTAACTGACGTCTCGCTGCGACCCGGAGGCGGGGAGTAGCTGCGTCCAGCCTTCCAGTTAATCCCCCAGACAGAAGCACGTGCGCATTTAGAATTTAGATGATAAACTGCCTTACCTCCGGAGGTTTAGAAAGCTGACTCCCACATATTAACTGGGGCTGTTTTCGGGGTGGCAGGAAAGACAGAGTTTCCCTGGGTCCCAGGACGTCTTCAGGAGCCAGGGAGGATGCAGGCGAATGAGACAGGAATTTGGAGGCCTGGGGTCTCCATAATCTCTCTGGGGCCTCCAAAATGTTATGCCGAGAGACAGAGATGAACCGAGACCACTGAAGCCGAATTAAGGAAATCTTTATTACCGGCCAGGACCGCACAGGGTTATCACGGAACTCTAAATGTGCAGCCCGTAATCTATTTAAGTTAAAGGTTGTCATGGGCCTGTCTAACGGGTTTAAGGGCCTGGTCAACAAACTTTTGGCAAAGAGTAGGGCTATTTTTCATACCCTGAGGCAAGACTTTCCATTGATAGCTCTATTATGGTTGTTTAATATTTTCAGAAGGCAGCTGATGGCAATTCTGACAATCGTTTTTATATAAGGGGACGTTAAACAATCCTGTAAATCTATCACAATTATCTGATATCCATCCGATATTGCTACAGGGGATGAGAGTGTTGGTTGAAGAGAGCCCATAGTTTCCATAGTAACATTTATGGCCCTTCGATTTTGTAAAAGCCTCCATTTTCCTTTATGACAAAAGCCTTAATTTTTTCTTTGTGACAAAAATAGGAGTATTCTAAGGACTAGTAGAAGGTTCAGTATGTACTTCTTTTAGCTGTTTTTCTACTAGTTTTCTTGCTACTGATATTTTTTCAGATGTTAGGGGCCATTGTTCAACCCATATAGGAGAATGAGACTTTCAGATTATGGGGTCAGTAGCTAGTGGAACAATGGCTCCTTCTATAACCTATTTGACTAGGATAACAGAGGAGGAGGTGGTGGTTTTGGGGGCAATTTCCTGAATTTATCTATTTGTTTAAATGAAGTTTTTCTAGCCTGGATGGGGAAGGCCCAATTGTTTGATGGAACAAAATGGAAAAATCGAGCAATTTGTTGAGGAGATACCTTTACCCCTTTTTTCGTTAGCGTGTTCCATAATATATCTATAAGGGGTCTCCTTTCCTTAGACTCTTTATGGCCCATAACTTCTCAAAAACAGTTCTTTGCTTATCGACCAACTAACCCTGCTTATCTTATGCAGAGGGCCCGAGGTACCCTATGGTGGAATCCTAACCATCCCGACTAATAAAATGAGAAAGGCATAGTTTAAAAAGATTACTTTCAAGTGTCTGTTAGGGCGTTCACCATGCCGGAGGCCCACTCCAACCGGTCCAGGAGTCTCTGAAGGATGGACGGTGTCGGTGAGAAAGAGAGTGAGAGAGCCAGGAGAATCTTTCTGGTCACCAGGCAGACATCTCTGCTCTGATGGGGGCCCAACTTTATTTTATAATTAAGTGTTTGGGGACTGCACAGAAGTGGCATTTGCCTTAGACAATGATTTCTGATGACAAATTTCCCATTCCGTTGGTTGCCTATTAATTTTCTGGGTTGTTTCCTTTGCTGTGCAGAAGCTTCTGATGACAAATTTCTTTGATATGTAAGAATTTCCCAGAACATAGATTTGTAGAAGGCTCATGCATAACCTTTATCAATAGTGATTGAGGTAGGGGATTTAGATGCTTATCCTATGGGGAAGGAAGGTGTCTTTAGCACACAAGACAATGTTTTCAGCATAGCAAAGGCAAAGTTAGTTCTTTGTGAGCAGGGGTCAATGGCCTGTTTGCTTAAAGGGAAGTATTAAGAAAAACAGGTTTTTCAGGAAACCCAAATGTTTGCTCGCATAGTCACAAAAGAAGAAGTTCCTACAATAGGTTCCTTCACAAGATGGAATCAGCACATCAAGACCAGAATAAGTCACTCTGAATACCAAATAACAAGATGCCTTGCGGGAGGGGGGGGGGGCGGGGGGCGGTGTCGGTGCTCAAGCAGAAACAATTGGGCGGGGGTGGATATCGGTCACCATACGAGGGTAAGAGTCCCTGCAACTTACCTTAGCCTCACAAAGAGTTCTTTCTCACCTCATGAGTTCAGAAACGGCTCCCAACATACTCCCTTCTCCTGAAAAGTTGCTACTGAAATAACAGCTGCTAGAGTTACAGGGTTTCCCTTCATGTAGCTAGTTGCTTCTCTCTTGATGCTTTTTTTTTTTTTCCTTTTTGGAAAATGTCATCTATTTATTTATTTATTTATATTATATGATTGCATGTATGTACCCATGTATGTATGTATGTATGCATGTATGTATGTATGTATGTATTTTTAAAATGTAATTCATTGTCAAGCTGGCTAACATACAGTGTGTACAGTGTACTCCTGGTTTTGGGGGTAGATTCCTTACATACAATACCTAGTGCTCATCCCAACAATTGCCCTTCTCAATGCCCATCACCCATTTTCCCTTCTTCCCCACCCTCTCATTGACCCTCAGCTACTTCTCTGTATTTAAGAGCCTCTTATGGTTTGCCTCCCTCCCTCTGTTTGTAACTAATTTTTCCTCTTCACTTCCCCCATGGGACCTTCTGTTAAGTTTCTCAATATCCACATATGAATGAAAACATATTATATCTGTCTTTCTCTGAATGACTTATTTCACTTAGCATAATTACCCTCCAGTTTCATTCATGCTGCTGCAATGGCAGGATTTCATTCTTTCTCATTGTCAAGTAGTATCTCATTATATGTATAAACCACATCGTCTTAATCCATTCATCATAATTTGGCTATTCTTGAAAGCTCTACCATAAATATTGGGGTTCATGTGCCCCTACGAATCAGCACCCCTGTATCCTTTGGATAAGTTCCTAGTGGTGCTATTGCTCGGTTGTAGGGTAGTTCCACTTTTAATTTTTTGAGGAGCTTCCACACTGCTTTCCAGAGAACCTGCACCAGTTTGCATTCCCACCAACAGTGCAAGAAGGTTCCATTTCTCTACATCCTCACCAGCATCTGTTGTTTCCTGAACTGTTAATTTTAACCACTCTGACTGGTGTAGGTGGTATCTCAGTGTGGTTTTGATTTGTATTTCCCTGATGATATGACATTGAGCATCTTTTCATGTGTGTCTTTGCTATCTGGATGTCTTCTTTGGAAAAGTGTCTACTCATGTCTTCTGCCCATTTCTTCACTGGATTATATGTTTTATGGGTGTTGAGTGTGGTAAATTTATAGACATTTACAGACATTTGATTTGTAGACAAATTATAGACAATTTAGAGACAAATTTATAGACATTTGATTTAGAGACAAGTTATAGATTTTGGCTACTAACCTTAATCTGATATGTCATTGGCAAATACCTTTTCCCATTCTGTCAATTGCTTTTTAGTTTTGTTGATTGTTTGCATTGCAGTGCAGAAGCTTTTTATCTTGATGAGGTCCCAATAGTTCATTTTTGCTTTTAATTCCCTTAACTTTGGAGACGTGTCGAGCAAGAAATTGCTGGAGCTGAGGTCAAAGAGGATGTTGCCTGCTTTCACCTCTAGGGTTTCCTATCTCACATTTAGGTCTTTCATCCATTTTGAGCTTATTTTTGTGTATGGTGTAAGATAGTGGTCCAGTTTCATTCTTTTACATGTTGCTGTCCAGTTCTCCCAGCACCATTTGCTAAAGAGACTGTCTTTTTTCCATTGGATATTCTTTCCTGCTTTGTCAAAGATTAGTTGACCATATATTTGTGGGTCCAATCCTGGATTCTCCATTCTATTCCATTGGTTTATGTGTCTGTTTTTGTGCCAATACCATACTGTCTTGATGATTACAGCTTTGTAGTAGAAGCTAAAGTCTGGGATTGTGATGCCTCCTGCTTTGGTTTTCTTCTTCAAGATTATTTTGGGTACTCAGTGTCTTTTGTGGATCCATACAAATTTTAGGATTGTTTGTTCTAGCTTTGAGAAGAATGCTGGTGCAATTTTGATTGGGATTGCATTGAATGTGTAGATTGCTTTGGGTAGTATTGACATTTTAACAATACTTATTCTTCTGATCCATGAGCATGGAATGTTTTTCCATTTCTGTGTCTTCTTAATTTCTTTCATAAGGTTTCTATAGTTTTTTTTTATCATACAGATCTTTTACATCTTTGGTTAGGTTTATTCCTAGGTATTTTATGATTCTCAGTGCAATTTTAAATTGATTTCTGGAATTCACTTTCTGTTGTTTCATTATTGCTGTCTAGAAATGCAACCAATTTCTGTAAATTGATTTTGTACCCTGTGACTTTGCTGAATTCATGGGTCAGTTCCAGCAGATTTTTGGTGGGCTCTATCAGGTTTTCCATGAAGAGTATCATGTCATCTGCAAAAAGTGAAAGTTTTGCTTCTTTGCCAATTTTAATGCCTTTTACTTCATTTTGTTGTCTGATTGCTGAGGCTAAGACTTTCAACACTATGTTAAACAACAGTGGTGAGAGTGGACATCTTGTCACGTTCCTGATCTCAGGGGAAAACTCTCAGTTTTTCCCCATTGAGGATGATATTAGCTGTGGGCTTTTCATATATGGCTTTTATGATGTTTAGGTTTGTTATTTGTATCTCGACTTTCTAGAGGGTTTTTAGTAAGAAGGGATGCTGTATTTTGTTAAATGCCTTTATGTTAGAGTCATATGGTTCTTATCCTTTCTTTAATTAATGTGATGTATCACATTGATTGGTTTGTGAACACAGAACCAGCCCTGCAGCCAAGGAATGAATCCCACTTGATCATGTGGATATTCTTTTTATATGCTTTTGAATTTGATTTGCTAGTATCTTGTTGAGAATTTTTGCATCCATATTCATCAGGGATATTGACCTGTACTGTTTCTTTTTTTGTGGGGTCCTTGTCTGGTTTGGGAATCAAGGTAATGCTGGCTTCATAGAAAGTGTCTGGAACTTTTCCTTCCATTTTTATTTTCTGGAACAGCTTGAGAAGGATAGGTATTAACTCTGTTTAAAATGTCTGGTAGAATTCCCTTGGGAAGCCATCTGGCCAAGGATTCTTATTTGTTGGGAGATTTTTGATAACCGATTCAATTCTTTCACTAGTTATGGATCTGTTCAGATTTTCTATTTCTTTCCTTTTGAGTTTTGGTAGTGTGTGGGTGTCTAGGAATTTGTCCATTTCTTCTGGGTTGTCCAGTTTGACAGCATATAATTTTTCATTGTATTCTCTGATAATTCTTTTTATTTCTGAGGGGTTGGTTGTGATATGTCCATTTTCATTCGTGATTTTATCTATTTGGGTCCTTTATCTTTTCTTTTTGAGAAGTCTAGCTCGGGAGTTATCAGTTTTGTTTATTTCTTCAGCAAAACAACTCTTAGTTTCATTGATTTGTTCTACTGGGGTTTTTTTGGATTCTAAATTGTTTATTTTTGCCCTGGTCTTTATTATTTCTCTTCTTCTGCTGGCCTTGAGGTTTATTTGCTGTTCTGTTTCTAGTTTCTTTAGGTATGCTGTTAGATTTTGCATTTGGGATTTTTCTTGTTTCTTGAGATAGGCCTGGATTGCAATGTATTTTCCTCTTAGGACGGGCTTTGCTGCATCCAAAAGGGCTTGGATTGTTGTGTTTTCATTTTCACTTGTTTTCATATATTTTAAAATTTCTTCTTTTATTCATAATTAGTGGGATGCATTTGGAGGTTTTCCAAACTTTTTTTTGTGGTTAATTTCAACTTTCATAGCATTGTGATGAAAGTGTGCAATAGTATGATCTCAATTCTTTTATATTTCCTGAGGGCTGTTTTGTAACCCAGTATGTGATTTATCTTGGAGAATGTTCCATGTGCACCTGAGAAGAATGTGTATTCTGCTGCTTTTGGATGAAAAGTTCTGAATATATCTGTCAAGTCCATCTGATCCAGTGTATCATTCAGTGCCACAGTTTACTGATTTTCTGTCTAGATGACCTGTCCATCACCATAAGTGGAGTATTACAGATCCCTGCAACTGACACATTCTTACCAATAAGATTGTTTATGTTTGTGATAAATTGTTTTATATGTTTGGGTGCTTTCGAATTGGGTGCACAAACATTTATAATTGTTTGATTTTCTTGATGAATAGGCCCTGTAATTATGATATAATGCCCTCCTTTATCCCGTTACAGACTTTAGTTTAAAATCTATTTTGTCTGATATAAATATGGCTACTCCAGTTTTCTTTTCATTTCCAGTAGCATAATAGATGGTTCTCCATCCCCTCACTTTCAATCTGAAGGTGTTCTCAGGCCTATAATGAGTCTCTTGTAGACAGACAATAGATGGGTATTGTTTTCTTTATCCATTCTGATACCCTATGTCTTTTGATAGGAGCATTTAGTCCATTTACATTCAGTGTTATTAGTGAAAGATATTAGAGTCCTTGTGTTATCTGTAGGTTTCATGATTGTAGTGATGTCTCTGGTCCTTTGTGGTCCTTGCAACATTCCACTCACAGAGTCCTCCTCAGAATCTCTTGTAGGGCTGGTTTAGTGGTGATAAATGTCTTCAGTTTTTGTTTGGGAAAATCTTGAGCTCTTCTTCTATTCTGAATGACAGGCTTGCTGGATAAAGGATCCTTGGTTGCATACTTTTCCTATTGAGCACATTGAAAATTTCCTGCGACTTCTTTCTGGCTTGCCACGTTTCAGTAGATAGGTCTGCTACTACGTTATGTATCTACCCTTGTAGGTCAAGGCCCAGTTGTCCCTAGGTGTTTTCAGAATTCTCTCTTTATCTTTGTATTTTCCAAGTTTCACTATGATATGGTGTGCAGATCATCGATTCAAGTTATGTCTGAAGGGTGTTCTCTGTGCCTCCTGGATTTCAATGTCTGTTTCTTTCCCTAGATTGGAGAAGTTCTCCAGTTCTATGATTTGTTCAAGTATACCTTCCACCCCTTTCTCTCTTCTTCTGGAACCCCTATGATATGGATATTATTCTGTTTCATGGAATCACTTAGTTCTCTAATTCTCCCATCATGATCTAGAATTTATTTTTATCTCTCTTTTTCTCAGCTTCATCTTTTTCCATAATTTTATCTTCTATTTCACTTATTCTCCCCTCTGACTCTTCAACCCTCACTGTCACTGTCTACAGTTTATGTTGCCTCATTTACAGCATTTGTAAATTCATCATGACTATTTATCTCTGCAGCAATAGATTCTCTGCTGTCTTCTATGCTTTTTTTCAAGCCCATCAATGAATCTTATGACTATTATTCTAAATTCTTCTTATACTATTTATATCTGTTTGATCAGTTCTTTAGCTGCCATTTCTTCCTGGAATTTCTTTTGAGGAGAATTCTTCCGTTTCATCATTTTAGCTAGTTTTCTGTCCCTTATGTGTTTTAAAAGTTTGTTATGTGTCCTGCACCTGCGAACACTACTATAGTAAAGAGGGGTCATACACTGTCCAGGGCCTGGCCCTTTAGGAGATGTTTTTTGGAGTGTGTTACTTGCTCTCTGTTGTTTGTGACTTTGGTTGCTTTATATCCCTACTTGTAGTGATGTTTTGGGCCCTCCACCAGGTATGCTTGAAGAATTCCTGGAAAGGAAAACAAACAAACCAAACAATGACAACAACAAAAAACAAACAGAAAACAAAAACAAACAAAATAAAAACCAAACAGAAACAAAAATCCAAAAACACCAGGTACGACTAAACAACGGGATCAGGGTGACATTGATGGAAGAGGCCTTATCCCACACAAAGAGAGAGAGGACAGGGGCAGGGAAAAAGGAAAGAAAAGAGAATTGACCAGAGAGAGAAACTACATGGCTTAATCCAGAGACAGACAGGGGAAAATAAAGGAGATGTAGAACAGGTAATAAAGAGAATAGATTAAATATGTCTGCTTAAACAAGCCAACAACCAGAAAAACCAGACTAGAGAAGGGAAGAAATAAGAAGGAGAAAAGGAAGAAAAAATAATTATATGTATATATACATACATATAATATGTATAAACATATTATATGTATACATCATACAAATATATATATGTGTGTGTGTGTGTGTGTGTGTTAAGAATTGTCCAAATATTAAATCAGGAAATGCAAAACCAGTGGGTGGCTTAGGAATCTGTGGCAGCGCTGGTCTGGAGGAGGGGCTCATTGGTCAGCCTCAATCTTACTCCAGTAGATAAGCAGTTACCAGGCATGGAGGGGCGTGGTTTGGTGTAGGCAAGTCCGGCTTCCTCTGTGGGTTTGCAGTCCATTCCCTGAAGCCCAACTTTGTTGGTGATGGCAAAAAAAATGGCAACACCCCAGTCTCTCCTCCATGGACCAGGTGTCCAAACCACTCTACTCAGGCCATCTTCACAGTGCCATGGGTGCCAAGGAGGCTTGTCCGGCTCTGCTGACTGCCGCACCTCCGTGGCACTCGACTGGTATTTAAACCCGATGTCTTAAAGGGTCCAGCTCCGTGTGCCCCTGTTCCCGGGAAGTGCTGCTCCTGTCCGCCGATATATGGCCTTTGTCTGGTGGGTGCAGGCAGTCTTTGTCCTTTGAACAGTTATATACCTTCTTCCCACAGCACTCCAGGGAGGGGATTTGTTTCTCCCACTGCAGACTGCACCTCTGAACTAGTTACTGAACTCAGAGCTGGCTCCCCTCCTCCCCAGGTGCATGAACAGGATAGCCCACAAGTCCAGAGAAAGCCCTGAAGTTAGAGATTGGGTCTTTCTCATTCCCAGTCCGTGGTTTTTCTCTTGTCCAGATATAGTCCTATGCTTCCCCAGCCTCTCTTTCTCTTCCCTTTGTCTCTCCTTAGAAGAGGATCCTTCCCCTCTGCTCCTCCACCACCTGTTTTATCTCTCCCAGTTGGCAATCACGCACCTATGGCCCTCCAGGTTGTCCCCGTGGGTCCCTGGAGATGTCTCTGTCACTCTGTAGCCAAGACTCTAGGAATTCAAAATCTTTTGGTTTCAATACTGCTGTGTTTGAGAGAGGAAGGCTTGAAAAAAGGCATAGAAGACAGTAGAAAATCTATTGCTGCAGAGATAAAAAATAGTCATGATGAATTTACAAATGCTGTAAATGAGGTGCAACGTAAACTGTAGACAGTGACAGTGAGGGTTGAAGAGTCAGAGGGGAGAATAAGTGAAATAGAGATAAAATTATGGAAAAAGATGAAGCTGAGAAAAAGAGAGATAAAAGTAAATTCTAGATCACGATGGGAGAATTAGAGAACTAAGTGATTCCATGAAACAGAATAATATCCATATCATAGGGGTTCCAGAAGAAGAGAGAAAGGGGTGGAAGGTGTACTTGAACAAATTGTAGTGAGAATTTCCCCAATCTAGGGAAAGAAACAGACATTGAAATCCAGGAGGCACACAGAACTCCCTTCGGATGTAGCTTGAATTGATCTTCTGCACAACTTATCACAGTGAAACTGGCAAAAATATAGATATAAATAGAACTACCCTGTGATCCAGTAATTACACTACTAGGTATTTACCCAAAAAATACAAAAATACTGATATGAAGGAACAAATGCATCCCAACATTTATAACAGCATTATCAACAATAGCCAAATTAGGAAAACAGCCCAAGTTTCCATTCATTGATGAATGGATAAGGAATATACAGTATGTATATAAAGGATATATAAGGAATATATGAAGAATATATTATATATGTGTGTGGTATGTATGTATAACGGAATATTACCCAGCCATTAAAAATGAAATCTTGACATCTATGTCACATATATATAGAGAATATATATATATATATATATGTATGTATGTATATATGTATTTATATATGTACATAAAAAATACATAAAGAATATATTATATATATAGCGGTATAATACCCAGCCATTAAAAACGAAATCTTGCCAACTGCAAATGACATCTATGTAGCTAGACATTATTATGCTAAGTGAAATAAGTCAGTTAGAGAAAGACAAATACCATATGATTCCCCTCATGCATGGAATTTAAGAAATGAAACAAGCAAATAACTAAGAGAGAAGAAAAAATTAATGAATACACAGAATCTTTAACTATAAAAAACAAATTGATGGTTACCAGAAGGGAAGAGGGTAGGGGGATGGGTCAAATGGATGATGGGGTTCAAGGAGTGAACCTGCTGTGATGGGCACCAGGTGATATGTGAAGGTATTGAATCACTATGTTGTACATCTAAACTAATACTGCAGTGCATGGTAATTTATTGGAATAAGAAAAACTTAAAAATACAAGGAACCAGAAACCAATAATACATTAAAAAAATCACTCATCATGATCACATGGGGTTTATATCCTGGATGTTAGAGTAGGTCAATATACACAAATCAATCAATGTTACATTGATATGTCACATCAATAAGAGAAAGTATGAAAGAGAAACCATATGACCATTTCAAAAGATGTAGAAAAAAGCATTTGACAAAGTACGACATCCATTCATGACAAAAACTCTCAACAACATTGGTCTAGAGGGAACATACCTCAACATATAATAAAAGCCTCAGTTACAATCTGAGAGAGGGCAGGTTGGGCCGAGTTGAGGTCCTCCCTTACTACAGAGAGTGGCCCCTCTAGCTAGCTGTTTTGAAAGAGTACAATAAATATTTGTGTGTGAAGACACGCACTGGCCACTCCCATCTACCCAGTGATGATTTGCAGTCTTGTCACTATCATCTGCACTCTTCCCTGATTTCTACCAACAGAGAAAGGATGAGATGTATTTCTCAGGAACTGAGCATGTATTGGAAAGAAAGGGAATCAGCTTGACAGCCTGAAAGATGATCCATTTCAGAGCTGCAAGAATCAGGCTGGACATGATTATAAAGCCAAGCAGAGGCCTCAAGACTTAATCAAGGGGTGAAGTTGGTGCTATCACAAAATCTCATCTAAGAATATTACATGGAAGTAGTGGAACCAGACAGATTAGCTACTATGAGCTGAATGATCTCTCCGAAAATGGCCTGCTTGCTCCGAGATTATTATAAGGCTACCACATATACATTAGAATTTCTAGGTTTTTAAGTCAGCTCCAAAATGCTCCAGCTCATGACTTCAAGCCATAGTACAAGTATTTCCAAAGTTGATGGAGAAATTCTCCGCTTCATAAATACTATGTTATTTAAGTAAAAAATAGACCTTTTTGTAAGCCAAGCTATAAAATAAGCTTTTGAAATAAATTTTTGGAAGGCTTGGCAGGATTAGAAAAGGAAGCCAGGTTCCCAATAGCTAAGGGCAAAAGGAATCTATGGCAAGGTTTGAATTCATACAGGCAAGGTTTATAAAACCATGCTTACATGAAAGCCTTCCATTGGGAACTCTAGAAATTATTTTCTTTTCACTTTTATATTTATAAAATGTATATTCACACACACACACACACACACACACACACACACACACACACACACACACACACACACACATTGAACAGCTAATACCAAGAGCCAAACTGAAAGCAGCAACTATTTTTATTGACAGTGCTACTTTGATGATCATCGAGATGTGCTAGAGGTCCCAGGGAAGAGTGTTAAAGGAGAAGACACTGGGTTATAGAGAGAAATTGGAAAATAAAGTTTTTATAGTTATCTACCTGGACACCAAGAACAGCTTTCATGCTAATCTTTGGCTTGGACTCAAAATTGAGGTCTATCTTTTGCAAGTTCTGTGGCTTCCTCCTAGCATCATAAAAGCAGCATCATAACACAATCTGGAGACATTAAAAGAGCAGAGTTGTGAGTGAGGAGATATGAACCCTAATACCCTAATGCTTGGGAAAGTCCTGGTTTGTATCTTTTTTTTTTTGCTATAATTATTTTTTTAATTTTTAAAAATATGTATTTATTTATATTTGAGAGAGAGAGAGTGAGAGAGAGAGAGAGCGCATGAATTGGGGAGGGGTAGAGAGAAAGGGAGACAATTTGAAGGAGGCTCCAGGCTTGAGCTGTCAGCACAGAGACCGATGCAGGGCTCGAACCCACGAACTGCGGGAACCTGAGATTAAGTCGGACACTTAACTGACTGAGATACCCAGGTGCCCCTTGATGTTATTCTTAAAAGCATCCCCTTTCATTTTCAGAAGTGACCCAGTTTATGTTGTAAATATTATGATGGGGAACACTGCAAAATCACCCACTCCACCAACATCCTTTCCAATATGAATTTGAGCTTCTCCATCAAAAAGAGGAATCTGTTCCCTGCCTTGCATCTAGACTTACTTAGGAGTTGGTTTTGGCCAATAAAACACAGTGGAATTGATGTGTCAGGTCCAAGCCCAGGGCCCAACGTATCTTGCGTATTTTCATTGTTTCTTTGGGAGCTCTGTCCAGCTGCCGTGAGAACATGCCTGAGTGAGCCTGCTAGAAGATCACATGGAGCAGAGACAAAACCCAGATGAGCACAGGTCAGCCAACCCCCAGGTGACCTGGCAGCTGACTACAGACACGTGGATGTGCACAGTCAAAATCAGAAAAACTACCCAAATGAGCCTAGTTTAAATTTATGATCTGCAAAGTGTTAGCTAAAAAAAATGTTCATTAACATTTTTTAAATGTTTTATTTATTTTTGAGAGAGAGAGGAAGACATAATCTGAAGCAGGCTCCTGGCTCTGAGCTGTCAGTACAGAGCCTGATGCAGGGCTTTAACTCACAAACCACAAGAGCATGACCTGAGCCAAAGTTGGACACTTAACCGACTGAGTCACCCAGGGACCCCAAGAATTTGTATTTCTAACAAATTCTCAGGAGATGCTGCTAGTGCTGCGTAAGGGATCACTTTGGGAACTGCCCCACAGCTTGCTTCTCAAGCTTTAATGTGCCTCTGAGAAGGTAATTTAAACTCAGAATCCTGGTAATTACCAGGTCTAGGAAAGGGCCTAACATTATATTTTTCCCACAAGGCCCAAGGAAATGTTACTAAGTTGCTAAATTCCAAGGAAATGGTTCCCAAGCCCTGGTATGTGTTAGAATCTCCCGGGGAACATCTAAAATTTCCACACCCATTTCATTCAGAATTCTATGGGTGGGATCCAGAGCATGTAGAGCTTTTATGAAAGGACTATTTTTACTGCCATTTCCTCCCTGATGACATACATATTCTTGTGAGTGGAGTCGCTGCTTCTCAAAACTAAGGCTGACAAGAAAGGTTAGCGTTAGCCCTGACTTCTGTAGATTACGAGAAAAGGTGTTGAGGTTTAAAATGTTGAAGATCTAAAGAGATGGAACCTGATGTAGGCTTTTTCTCATCTGTAAAATGGGGAAAATAATAGAGCTATATCAGAATTTCATAAGGATTAAGTGAGAGGATCCATGTTGTTAAGTAGCCATTACAGTGCCAGGCAACCTAAGTGCTCAGTTATTACAATCCAACTACCCCCTGAGGTTTCTCTTATTTCTCAATATTGTAGCCTCCCACATGGGTGCCAGATCACATCTGACTTTGTGTGCTGTGGCCACCTTTTCGTGGAAAGCTCTCCCTTCTAGTAAGTTCTTGTAGGTTTCAATAACCACTCTTAATTAAACACTTTCGATTGCTAAAGCACAGTCTTTATCCCCCTTCCACATAGGACTTAACTTTTAAAACCAATATTCCTTAGTTCTGCCATGGTTAACCATCCGTGGTTGATGTGTTTCTACATTTCTCTCATTATATTGTTCATGTTTTTGTTTTTTTGCCATCTTGACTATTAATTTTGCATACTCTCGTTTGTTTCCATCTCAAGTCTCAAGGCAGCGTCTCTGGCTGTAGTCTCATTAGCGTAGAGCAGTGTGCTTCATCTTCCTGCGATGACACCAGTGTTTTTGGTAGCTACATCACTCTGTTCACATAATTGGGTTAAAGCTGGAGGCTTTCTTTTCTATTTGCTTGTGATGCTATGCAACACCAGATCCCAGCTTGACCTTGTAAAGTTTTTTTTTTTTTTTTAATAACCAAAGTATAAAATCTTATGCTCTTACATTTTAACATTTCACATTGTTAATTTGTCCCTTTCTCGGCCTGGTGAGATTTTTTTTTTTTTAATCCTGATTCTGTCTTTAGTAAAATCATTCTCTCCCAGCTTATGACATACACATTTTTAATAAACACATTTTTTTATAGTTTTAGTCAAGTTATTAATTGAAATGTTGGTCAGATGGAGCCAAAAGGTGAGCTTTGCAGCAGAACACTAGACATGCTCTTCCAGGGTGATGAATATTCTTTAATTAGCACCACTCAAGTGGTGACACACTCACCGACATGGATATTTCACCACTTAGCCCAGACATATTAAAGACCACATTTAATTCTTTGTTATGGCTCATATATTTTGTCTACTATTTTCTGATCTACTTAATCTTACAAAATAGGAAGTACACATAGTCTGAAATGGTTTGTTCTTGAGAAGCCATGCTGACTTCCAGTAATGTTGCATCCTTATCATTCACTCTGTAATTATGCCCAGAATTAATATCAAGCTCACTAGTCTACAGCATCCAGCACTTACACTCTTCTCTAATATTAGAAACATATATGCCAGTCTTCAGGGTTTTCTGTGGCTTACAATTTCTCAATAAAAGTTGGGTGATTCGGCAGTCTCATTGGTAAACCTCGCAATAGCAATGGAATAGAGTTAATGTAGAGGTGAGACATTATTTAGGGATGATAGTATTTTCATTATTATCTTTATTTCTCCTGGATTTTAGTTTCTTCTCTGAGGTTTCATCTTTTAATATTAATTTGTGCAACAAACAGAATATGACAAGATAGACAAAACTCCTAGCTCCAGAGGACAGAAAACTGGGCAATGAGGATTCATATTTGTCCAAATTGTGACATAACTGACATTATAACATTATATTAGTTTCAGATGTACAATATGATTCAATATTTATGTAAGAGGATTCATGTTTGAGAGTCATGGAGGGGGATTTTAGTGGAAGCCACAAGGTGCTGAAGAAGGACTGATCTCCCCCTTCCTCTCCACTCCAAGATACTTATTTCTTTGAGATTTACACATAATAGCAGTTTTCATCTCTGCCAGGCAGCAGTTTCATTTGTTATCAGCTATCTTGCTTCAAAAAGCCTAAATCCCCAAACATAAAACATCCTCTCAAATATTCACAAGTTAGGTGATTAGGGTGGAATTTTATTTTTTCATTTTCCAAGTCAACAGATTGTTATTTTTAACATTAAGTTGGGTTATAAGAACACAGATATATACACTAGGCACCATAAAGCATGAACAGCATTTGCATTTTAGAGCAGTAATTATCTTCAGTCCCTTTACCTTGATAAAAAGTGTTAGAATATGGGAATGCAGATAAATTATTGAAATTACTACAAAAAGTTTTGTTCTTTCCCTGCTTAAATCCCCCTGATGAAGACAGTAGGCCTCCTAAGTCTCATCAACAGCTTTGTGCAAACACGTTTTCCCAGAAGTCAGTGGAGGTGAGTCAGAGTTAACAACTTTTACTTTCTTACCACCTTAATCAAGAACCTTGGTGAAATCTCTCACTGGGGGCTTGTGGTTGTCTTTTTAATGCAAGAGGAGGCTTGGTGTGTTGTTTTGATTTTTAAAGGCATTATATACAGTTACTTAAATAAGCAAACAAAAATATCCTTCTAAATGATTGAAACTTGTTAGATTTATTTCTTTCTAAAGTTTATACATTTACATATATCATATACATATTTTAAGTCCTTCACTATTTCACATGATTTCTATTACATAAAATCCACTTTAAATCCAACAGGTTTTGTTGTTATAAAACAACAAATTATCCCCAGCTTATAAAAACACAGGAACAGTTATATTCATGAACATTTACACAATAGGGAAGAGTACTCTCTATATATCACAGCGTCTATACATATCAGGTGACTCGCGTGTCTGTCTACACGGTTTTTAGGTTACTTCAACAACAAACAGGGTAATATTTATATACAACTATTTTAATAAAAAATAAAGCAATTGTAAAGTGTAAACTTAATTTTCAAAATATTCTCTAAACACCTTAGCGATACCCACATAAATTACTGTTCCAAAACAAAGATGACCACCATAAATGCCATAATTTTATAGGAGATGGCATTTCTTCAGTCTGGTGGGTGATAAGGAGGAACAGGTTCCCAGTACACAATTCAGTCCCACTAGCTTACCTAAGTCTGCTAATGCTGACAGTTTGGCTACTGAAAAGGAGTAGGCTGCTATTTTGTTACTAATTACTTTCACAATTTGCAGGGAGATATGGCACCTGGATTGCAACGAAACTGCAATGATTGGTGGAGAGAACTTTGAAGGTAAAGGAATGTTCCACACTGCTAAATAGTTTGAGTCACAGTAAATCTAACCCAGTTACTAGGCTGGTAAAGTTAAAAGCTTGTTTTATACTAAAGGATACAAACTACCACCCTTCTGCCTGTCTACAGTAATCAAGGTTGACAGTATTGGTTCTCCACGAGTGTAAATTTTTGTTCTGGAAATGGGCTCCTAAAACTTGAGGTAGAAGAGAATGCAGGGAGGCCTTTAGGCCTTTACCCAACAGCTCTCATCTGAACTGAGCAAAATGCTAAGCAATAAGCTTAGTGTTTTTTGACCCTTCCCACAGAACTGAAACATTATCCATTTCCAGAAATCTGGGTGCAGAGGCAAAGATATCATCCATCCCTTGGTTAGAGCTCAATGTGCCAACCTGTTTCTTGCAAAGGCAAAATATACGGTCTTGGCTTCAGTCAAAGAACTTTTGAAATACCTCTGTCATGTGTCACCCTCAGTGACCCAGTCACTCTCAGAGCTGATATCTTTCCTCAGCAGGGTCAACCCATTAGAACAGCTGGATTCCTAAAGCTGGGGAACAGCGTTGAAACCCAGGATGTATTTGCTGCTCAGTAGAAGCCCAAGTGGAGTAGAAGGCCAGAAGAGAAGCTCCTCTTTGCAAAGAGAATACATTATCACCCTCTGCAGTGCCCCGGTATTCAAGGGTCAGAGCAAGGAGCCTCAGACCTACAGTACTGTCCTGAACTGAGCTTTCTGGCTAGGACCCTCCTATGCAAGCTCACAGGGAAACGGTCAGTGAAACCCTAAATTTCTCTCCATTAACCACCATTTTCAGGAACTGAAGTTAAGGTGCATGTAATAACACTATTAGTGAGAATTTAGCTCTTTACCCTGCATTGCGAAATATATTTTAGCTGGGTTCCTTCTCATCTCCATCTTCACTGTCACTGCTAATGGAAAAGTGCTTAACTGTTCAGCATACTTTAATCTGAACTTTCTTACCAGTACAGCTCGAAGGGGAGTGTGGACAATTCATACCAATACTCCTAGAATGTTTTGTTCCTTCTCCATTTGTGCTCCTTTCTCAAAGTAATAATCTCCAGAGCAAGCAGCAATGCCACCCTGGAAAATAGTGAACAACAGCCTTCTGAATGTCCTTATGCTACTGCAGGATGGTGGAGAATTGCTATTTGTGAATTATAAGACAGCCTTCAATTTGGTGGATGTGATATGAATCCCCTCATATATTTGTTGAAAATGCAATACTTCTCAAACTCAGACACTAGAACTCAAACTCCTCCCTAGCCCTTAGAAAACATTCCTGTGATGCAGTTTCCACTCCCTTCATTCATCACCTCTTTTACATTCTGGCCCTTTGTGTCTTAAGTTTGTATAACTTAAAACATTCACTATGTGTACATGTGTGCAAGCATATGTACACATGTGAGAGGCCCAGATATGTGAAACTTTCCCCTTACACACCTAAGGGGACAGTAATAAACTGGTTCTGAATCTCTCAGGAGCGGACGACTGACCACATATACGTCTACCCTAAATGGAAGGCAACCAGCTTACACACTCCTCTCCAAAACCCTCGGACTTCAATTTGGTCTAATTAGTCTTGTTCCTATAGCTTAAAAAAGTATCCTAATGGCATTAAAAATCAATGTGCATATATACTCTGATACAGTGTATATTACTGTCCATGCCAAATGGTTACTTGGCTTTATAACCTACATGGCTTTAGATTAAAAGTTCAAACATTTCAAATGATTAAGGCCCAAAATGAAACTTTATTTTTGCTACTCCTTTTGTATATGCTTTCTGAATCAAATGAATGTTTTTGCAAATCACTATAATTTTTAGAAAGAATACACTCTTGCAGAACAAAGACCCTGCTGATCAGTCACAGAGTCAATTCACTGCACGTCAAGAACAAATTAGTAAATATGATATATTTGCAAAAAGTTTGAGACTGTAGAGTTAGTAAAAAAATTCCAATGTAATTACCAACACACTACTTGCAGCCTAGAGCTGAAGATTAGTCTTTCATTCCACAACTCCAATTCTCTGAATCAGACATGAAGAATAGGAGACCGTATGTTTAAAAATATACTGCACTCAACCACTCACTCAAAAACACTCAGTTGCTGCTTTAAATATACCAAACATGCTGGATAATACATATTTAATCCCTTATTATCTATTTACACATTGTGAGATAAGCAGTAAGCTCAAACAACTAAGGCCAGTGGCTCTTTGGGGAGAGGCAGGAAGAGACCTAAGTATAAAAATATTAAGTAAAGATTTAACCTAGTCTATAACCTGCCCTAAAATTCTTTCACTTGTGACACTAGATGCTAATTTGTACAACTGCAAACCTAGAATATAGTACCTGATCTTGGGAAGCCCTGATATACTTTAGCAATATTCTTTAAAGTAAAAAGGGTAAGGAGGTGGTGCTAGAAGGGTCGTTCCATCTACTGTAAAATAGACACAGGCACAAAAATGATACTGTGGGCACTTATTTAATTCTTCTGAAAGCTCTATTTCTCTGGACTAATTACAACAATAAAGAAGGTGTGCTTTAAAGCATCACATTTTGTAATAAGCCCAAAATTGTCAGTTTGATTTTACAGTTAAGTGCTCAGAATACCGAAGTTGTTAAGACTGCATAGGATGCCTATTTTTTTTCTTTCTGTAGATCTCAAGTTATCATGAGCTACTTCCTTAGTATTGTACACAGTACACTGAAATAGTTTCACAAAGTTAGTTCAGGGTCATTTTCGCCCTGGTGGTTCAAAGATCAAAGATGGAGTTTTCTAACATAAAATCTTATTAAAAATCTAATCAAAATATCATTTTAAGTTTAATAAAACAGTACCACTATATATACTTTCAATAACTGCATTATATAATCAATCCTATGAGGTTTTTACTTGCTTTTAGTATCACACTGGATATTAAAAATAAATTTGATATACATACACCATACACTGATATACAGTCTACACATTGATACATATACATATACATACATACAACTATAAATACCCACAATACAACATTGGCAAATGACAGAAAGCATTTTTTTGATGTCTGACAAACTATCTATATGAATATTCTCCAAAAGCCTGCAATACTACAGATACACACATAAATTACAAAGAATGAGCCAAGGACATTTAAGGAAACTGTATATACAATTACCTAACTTGCAATATTTTCTTGCTGTTGCATTCAAGTCAACAAACTGTCATGCAGATTCAAGTATTTACTGACATCCTCTCTATGAAGATATTCTCTTTGCATGCAATGGGCATTAAGTCCTAAGCAGAATGCTACCCTGTTGGGTTTTGAATACTATAGATACAAAAGGAGAATGGCAATGACTTTGGACTTTAGTTCCCCTTTTAAAAGTGAGACATTGAAAAGGAATCTGAAAGGAAAAGCAATGACAAAGCACCTCCCTATCAATTGCCGGGATTATTTTGTGGTGAACTATTGGTGTTTAACGTCCTCTAAGTCACTTGATAGTATTAAATGTCCAAAGGCTGATGGAGATATGCCTTGACCTGAGGCAGACTAGCGGCCTGACCTGGCCTGCGAGAAGAGACAGCCAGAAAGCTTTGGAGCAAGGTATACCCAGAAGCTCATCTGCCTACAAAGCTGAACTGATCTTTTTTTCTTGTCACAGTAACTTAGATGCTGAGAAAAGCAGATGCTATTTTAACCCAAAGTCACACTATTATTCACTAACTAAACTGTACTTTTAACAAGTCTTAGGATACCACTTTGGTTCTTTGTTTAATAGTGTTAATTTTACAACTGGAAAAAATTGTCATTTGAAAAGTAAAGAGATTATTCACTGCTGAAATTAAGGAAGGTGGCTACCAATGTTATGTTAACTTAACTAAGTCCCTAGGAGCTAAAGTAAAGAAATTTGGACCTACAAGAATAAGAAACTCCCTGTGATATCTGGCTTTAAAAAAGCTTAGCTTGGAGGCAACTGGCTGGTTTAGTTGGCGGAGCATGCAACTCTTGATCTCTCGATTGTTAAGTTTGAGCCCCATGTTGGTTGTAGAGATTACTTAGAAATAAAATCTAAAAAAGAAAAAAAGCCTTTACTAATGACTACAAGAAAAAATGCCAAAGGAATTAAAATTGCATTGAAAATTAACTATATCCAAGAAAGTCTTGCTAGTAAGAATATAGAGAAGCTTCTTAAAGGTCAATTTTCTTTCCATGATCTATGATTAGGGGTAAAGGCAGAGAAGAAGTACAATTCATAGAGAAATCAGTCCCTGCCTTACCTAAGAAAAGCTTCTCAAGCTCTTTACATCAGAGGGAGTAAGAGGCAAGGGCCAGCAAAAAACTCCACCACTTTGTGCTTAGGCAGCAAAGGGCCTCCTTCACTGCTGGTTATATAAATTCTTCTCCAGCCTCAGATGCTCTGTGGTTTGGCCACAGGGTGAAATACAAACTCAAGAGACCACCTCTAGCTTGGCCTTAGAAAGCCAGCCAATTTTTCTTTTCCAGAATGAATTCTCTCATATCACTTCTGATTGAGGACAGAAGTCCTCATCTTCTGAATTAGGATAACAGAGAAGTATAGAGGGTCTTGCACAGTTGCTTTCTACCTTCCTTACCGAAGAGCAATAGGAACTACAGTTCTACCAGAGGACTCTCTAACATGTTGGTTTTACTTGAGATTAATTAAAATACATGGAAGTATTGCTTGGTTTAACTAGGCATTGCTGAGTTACCAAAATGTTTCTAAAAAGCACACTTCAAACAATGGGTATGACCTGGCAATAAAATGAGGACTCTGCATGCTAGTAATTAAGTTTTGATTGCTAACAAGGGATTTCTGAGACCTCCTGTGAAAGTTAAAAAAAAGAAAAAAAAAAAGACTATCACCAAGGTGTTTTGATGACTATCAAGACTTTTCTATATAAAAAATAATATAAAGTATGTTTATGTGAAGGAGAGTAATCATTTATCACATGGAGAGAAATCCCAAGGCTCCTGGTACTAAGGTATGGGTGATGAGTGGGGATGGGAGGAGGGGGAGTACCTTTAGATGGTAAGGAGGAGGAGAGGTCCCCCGTACTGTGAACTAGGAAGCAAGCTTGGAATAGCTGTGAAAAGAAATGTCTTCAATTTCTTCTGACTTGATACTACAGGAAGGAAATGATCACAAAGAAAAATGTGGTTGGCTATGGGCGAGACTCTTAGAATCTAGTTGAGTCAGGGGCCATTTCCTCCTATTACTGGGCAAACTCTTGGCCTGCAAGGTGCACTGATAACAGAACGAACAGAGGTATTCTCAACCTATCCCAGGCAGATGGGCAACTTCATGCCAGGGCAATCTGGGATCCTGGCTCACAGAAAAATCTTTTGCAGATGTTTTTAAAAAAGAAACTGTGCAGACACAATATACTGCAGCTTCAAAGTGTCCTTATCATCCATTTATCTATTAGCATATCCAGAAATTCCTGTAGCTAACATTAGTGAGTTGTATAATAGGAATAATGCTGTAATGCTGCTGATTCTAACTGAGCATTTTAGAACTACTCTAAATGTCAGAAATACTATAGCATGGTACCATTTCATGTCTATTACATACTGTAAGTAAAATACATAGAGACATTCTATATACACAGACACAGTCACACTGTTGACAAACACATTCAAGCCAGTCAGGGATGTTTATTTTTCTTTAGTTACTTAAGTTCAGAGATGACATGGCTAGGTATTTTTCTCTTGCTTGGTATAAATATATTATGTGGAAAACAAACAAAGCTAATTATTTGGATTCAAGGATAAAAGAAGATTCCTTTGTGCAAATCTTGGATTTGGTCAGAAGCTGCAAAAATGAATCAGGTGCAACAGGGCCGTATTGGTAATTACCTTGTTTTTCAGTTTTGACACAAAAATTTAATCACTGCCTTTACATAAACAAGACAGAGGGTTAGAATGAGTTTTTCAAAGGTGTGGTAAAATACTTCTCACAAAAGCAAGCAACTACAACCTTCGAGCAGGGTTTCTCTTTTTTGGGCACTAGCAAATATGGACATTTATATAGGTAAAGTAAATGTTAATAAATAACATTATAATTAAATGCTGGTACATCAGAACAATATACTACTAGAAACCACCATGGTTTAATAGCAGATTTTCTCTAAATCACTGGAACCATGCTATTCTTGCAGAGTCCCTGATTCTTTGGTCATAGTACCTTTAACTAATAAACTGATTAGAACTAGAGCAAATATGTGTGGGAGGTGAAAGAGTATTCAGAATGATTCCATTAGTTCTAAAGTCGTGGAGATTATAGTTTTAAGGATCACAAACTTTCAAGGTTTAAAAATCAGAAAGTCCTAACTCAGAGAGGGTTCAGTTTTCACTTTTTCTTCCTGTACAAGAGAATGTGTTGTCACCCTAAATTTCAAAGGGACCAGCACTGGAACAAATTCTTGACTGTAACTATTCTGAGTAGATAGAAAATACTGATTTAAAATTAGGTACTTATTTTTAGGAGAAAGTTCAGTAGCAGCAGAGTGAACTGGCTATCAAAGAAACCTAGATAAGAATAATCTAATTCTGCATATACAACCAGTAGATTCCTCAGTTTTCCAGCCACAATTATTTAGACATTATTACTTTCAGATTTATTTGAAAGAATCAATATTCATCTCATTGCTGAACGACTTCAGTTACTGTTTACTCTTACTTTGTTTGGTTAAAAAAAAAACAAAAGGGGTTCCATTTGCAACATTATTTTGTTAGGAAGATCCCAATATTTTTACAACCAGGAGATAATACCATGCTTATATATATAAGAACCTAATTCCTGAATGGCAGGGTACTGATGGACAGAGATGATTCTGGATTCCTAGCCTAGACCCTGTGGGAGTGAGGTAACAATTGCATGCACACCATCCACATGCCTACTGCTGCAGCTCCCCAAGAGTCAATAACTGCCACTACCCTTTAAGAAACAAAATGAACTTGGTGTTATTTTTCCACAACATTCAATGGCAAAAAGATTCCACTTCCTCTTTCCTTCTTTGGCTGAAATGGAATCAACACTTCAAGGAAGCTAATTAACTTCTTTAGTTCTCCAGGCCTCCCATCTTCACACTCCCTTTCCCTGCTTCCAGCAGGGTCAGAACTCAACAGTAAGTGCAAAGATGTATGCATACCTGCATCACAGTGGAGCATTTTGCTTCCCAAAACTGTAATTCTTAATTGAATTTCTTCCAGTGCTCAATTCCACCTCTGTGACTAAGCAATATTTCACATATAAAGGCTTATATTAACTCTGGCTAGAATTTACTCAACTACCAAGTTTGTCCAGTTAAATGTTTCACAATGATTTAAATTTTTTAACCTTAAAAAAGTGTAATAGTTGATTTGAAAATACATAAAACAACAGAGCAGAGTGCAAACAAGAAAAAAAAAAGTGACACAGAATTCATTCTGAAATCACGATCCCTTTCCTCTCACACAAAAAAGGTGCATTAGTCATCAAGTAGCAAAAATCATCAAAGCAAAGTAATCAAGAGCAAAGAGACAACAGTACAGAAACTAACAAAACTATACAATAGAAAAGGTTACTAATGCACCATTTAGTCACAGACTTTTTAAAAATATATTCACGGGTTTACCAGAAAGATCTTGAAAAACTCTATTTTGCTCCATGACCAGTACCTCCTGGTCACAGATGGATTCTAAGTAACTTTTTGCTTAATGCTTGGTGTTTCAGGTCGGTGATCTTTCCTCTCTGACACGTTACGCTTGACCTTGGCTGTGACTGGAGATGAATCCGGGTTCAGTGAAGGACTTGAATGTGACTTCTTTAGTCCTGCAGCCTCAATTTCATTGTTACTCAGGAGCTCCTTGCCTCCTTCTTTTAGAATGCTGACATAAATTTCATAACGGGTTTTCTGGAGGGAAAGTCAAAGAATAGTAGTCAGTACTCTATTCATAAATGGATGGAGAAATCATGCTTCCTGAACACTCAGGCAGAAGAATGGTATAAGCTGGCGGAGCTATAACTTCTGGTTTTGGGAAAGTGGTTGGCTCCTATGGCTCAGTGGTATAGTACCTTGAGCTTCCCTCACATGACCTGGGCCTTCGCTTCAACCTAGCTTGGATATGGTTGTTTACTCTCATTCCTACTCCCTGTAATTCTACAAAGACTCCACTTGAGGAATCTATCAATGGTGAATCTGGTCTCTGGTTTCCTGCATGAGGACAACACTTTATAGAAGCTCCTCTGGGTTTCCTGCCATTGCTTTTATGTTAGGATCACCAATTTCTCAAAGCACTATGATTTCTCACAAACTTCAAATTACTTTCTGACGCTTTTCTCAATTGTACAAAATTTTTTTCATCATCAAGTATTTCTTGGGTATCATGATTTAAACAGCTCCTTGATTCTCCTAACTCTGTGGATCTTTGTCTAAAAATAACTGAAAAGAACACTGCAGAGATCTTTTTCTCTAACCTTTATTGGTGCTTTTTTTTGGTTTGTTTTCATCTGGGTCTATAAACTAGAACTATATAGTACACTATATACTATGTATATGTATATAAGCAAATTACAGACAGTTCTCAGATTCTTGATTTGATGGAAATCAAATAGTCAAAATAAGCCTTTCACCACACTGCTTTGACACATGAAGGATTTATAAGAAAATCTAAAGTATTCTAGTTCCAAATTTTTTTAAATGTTTACTTATTTTTGAGAGAAAGACAGAGCATGCGTGGAGGAGGGGCAGAGAGAGAGGAAGACACAGAATCCGAAGCAGGCTCCAGGCTCCCACCTGTCAGCACACAGGGCGATGTAGGGCTTGAACCCATAAGCTGTCAGATCATGACCTGAGCCGACGTCAGATGCTTAATGGACTGAGCCACCCAGTCGCCCCTAAAGTGTTCTATTTCTAAACAAGATGACATGTCAGTTATAGACTGTCCCAACAAATGCAGGCAAATTCTGTTGTGATTTTAAGTCTCTTAAGGGTTTTCCTGATCAGACTGTGATTTTGTATATCTTAGTTTTAAGTTAATAATTATGAAGTTGAAGCTACTGAGGTCACTCTTTTAAGGTGTATTGTTCAAAAGTGGGAAAGAGCTGCTAGTAATTAAGCTTGCTCTGGGTTTGGTTAGTATCTATGTGGGGATGTCAAGCTTTGCTTGATGGTGATAACAACGTTTATATGGAATGCTCATGTGCTAATTTCAGGCCATTAATACAATAATCATATATTTCCTCTCTGGATATGAATGAATGAATATCTATCTATCTATCTATCTATCTATCTATCTATCTATCTAGGATGACTACTCTGACAGATACTGTTGGTTTAATCAATCTAAAGGCATTTTCAACCTCCTCAACTCCTATGTTCCTCTCATTACAAAGGTTATTCCCACTATAAAACATGAATGCTTTTGTAGCCCCTCGTGCAGCTAAGATGAGTCATGTGCTAGTCTTGCCAATGAGATGCAATGAGAAGTCTATTGGGGAGCTTCTGGGAAAGTGATTTGGCTTTCTCATAAACGGGCCAGGCTTTAAAGGAAAAGCTGCTGGTGCAAGCCCCCTTTTCTATCTCTTCCTTGATATGTGTGGGGTTCTTATAACTGTACCCTGTGAACTGGGGCAGCAGGCATGAAGACAAAAGGACCACATTCTAGCTTGAGGGAAAATGGAAAGAAAGAGCCTTGGTTCTTGAAGATACAATGAGCTGGATCCAACTCCAAGATTCCCTACCACCTCTGAATTTCTTGTTAAGTATGAATAATAAATATCCTTAGGGTTTAAGCCACTAAGGCATGTCAAATGCAGCTAAAAGCATTACTGATACACATACTAATCTTAACAAAGTAACACGGTGAAAGAATAAAATACTAAGCTTATCTCAGAAAGCTACAAAAGGCTTATGAAGGGCATTTGCTAATAAAAATGTCATCAGTATTACACATCAGTCTGTGCATCAGTGAAATCAGGGGATTGAACCAGACAATATCTAAAGGGCATACTAGTTCTAACATTCTATTCATTCTAAAAATTTATTATTTTTATCTTTCTCTAAACTGCTTGGTGGCAAGGTTAAAGTACAGGAAAGTATTCCCAGTATGAACAACCTTTGGTAAAATTATTTAAAGGCAGTTTAAAAATAGATTTAGAAAACGAGTAGAAGGCATATTATTTCATAAAGCTCGGGCATTTACTTAAAATTTTTTTTTTAACATTTATTTTTGAGAGACAGAGTGAAACAGAGCATAAACAGGGGAGGGGCAGGGGGGAGGGCACAGAATCCAAAGCAAGCTCCAGACTCTGAGCTGTCAGCACAGGGCCTGATACAGGGCTTGAACCCATGGATTGTGAGACCATGACCTGAGCCAAAGTTGGATGCTTAACTGACTGAGCCACCCAGATGTCCCCAATTTCATGAACCTGGGCATTTATACACTAAAAGGGTTATGAGAGACAAAGTTTTGAGATGACTTGAAAGAGAAAAGGAGAGAAGGTGATAAGACCAATTTTCTACTAGCCTCTGAAGGAACTGATACTACTGGGAAAATTCACCTGAAAAATACACGCAGGAAAAACCATTTCAAACACTCAAGCTGCAAAGCTATTGTCTCAATAAATTACATCAATGTGTGAGTCAACAAATAAAAGAGATAGCACTGATGAAAAACAAAGACAAAGCAAAAGCTAAGGATCAAAGAGGATCAGAAAATAAGTGTTCAGTTGTTGCTAAGAGAAATAGGGAAAATAAAACTGGTTTGTATTTATAAACTTCCAAATGGCTGTGCTTGGTTTCGGGTTAAATGGATTTACAAGAACAGAAGCTACTAAACCCAGTGATGCCGCTTTGCTTTTTAACACCAAACCAAATTGTCTTCAAAATATTTTAGAAAACACCTTTCATCTTAGAACTATTCATGGGTACTGGTTTCACCCACATTCTTCTGAGATTACAGATTCATTCAAATATGTAAAAGATTGAGTTTTTTTTCTTTTTTTTCCCCCCAACCTTTGTTGTTTTTTTTGGGCCAGCCTTATAGCTTTCTTATTTTTTGGTTTTGTTGCTGTTGTTATTATTCCCTTTCCTTTTCTATTATTTTAAGGTCAGGATTTTTCCCACTCTTTCCCCAGGATCACATTAACAAACAAATCAAAGCATACCTAGTTAAAGGTCCAAACACTCCACATTGCAAGCAAGGAGGAACACTGCAAAGGACAGACCACTGGGAAGAACAACCAAAACACAACAGCAGAGTGTACACAGCATACACCAGAAACACTTCCTGAAGTGCCAGGCCCTGGACAGCATATGAACCCTTTTAAGATAGCATTAAACTCAGGTGCAGGAAACATAATAAGCTTTTAAAACATGCCAAAGATAGAGAGTTAACCAAAATTACAAGGCAGAGGAATTCCCCTGAAAAGAAAGGTAAACAATAAATCACAGTCAAGGATGTGCCTAAAATAGATATAAGCAATATATCTGAACAGGAATTTAGAACAACAGTCATAAGACTATTCTTGGGCTTGAAAAAAGCATAGGAGACACCAGAAAAACCTCATACTGCAGAGATCAAAGATCCAAAAACTAGTCAGGATGAAATAAAAAAGTGCTAAAATTGAGACACAAAACCAACTGGATAGAGTCACAAATAGGGATGAAGAAACAGAGGAGAGAATAGGTGATATAAAAGGTAAAATTATGAAAATAATGAAGCTGCAAAAAAGAAGGACAGAAATCTATTAGATCATGAGGGAAGACTTAGACAATTTATTGATTCCATGAAACAAAACAAAATTTGTATCATAAAAGTCCCAGAAGAAGAGTGAGAAAATGGTACAGAAGGTTTATTTTAACAAATTATAGCTGAGAACTTCCCTAATCTGGGAAAGGAAACAGGCATTCAAGTCCAAAAGGCATAAAGAACTCCCCTCAAAATCAACAGAAACAGGTCAACACCACCAAATATCATAGTGAAACTTGTAAAATACAAAGATAAAGAGAGAAATCTGAAACCATTCAATGTGCTGAATGGGAAAAATATGTAGCCAAGAATTCTTTATACAGCAAGCCTGTCATTCAGAATAGAAGAGATTTCACAGACAACCAAAAAGTAAAGGAGTTCTTGACCACTAAACCAGACCTGCAAGAAATTTAAGGGGGGCTTTTCAGTGGAGAAAACAAAACAAACAGACAAAAATCAAAAGAGAAGAGGAAGACAAAGCAACAAAGGCCACAAAGAACCAGACGACATCACCAGAAACACCAATTCTACAGGTAAAACAAAGGCACTAATACATATCTTTCATTAATCACTCTGAATGTAAATAACTAAATGTTCCAGTCAAAAGATATAGAGTACCAGAATGGATAAAAACACAAGATCTGGGGCATCTGGATGGCTCAGTTGGTTAACTGTCTGACTTCCACACAGGTCATGATCTCATGGTCCATGAGTTCAAGCTCCATGTCGGATTCTGCACTGATGGTGTGAAGCCTGCTTAGGATTCTCTCTCTCTCTCTCTCTCTCTCTCTCTCTCTCTTTCTCTCTCTGTGTGTGTGTGTGTGTGTGTGTGTGTGTGTGTGTGTATGTGTCCCTCTGCAACTTGCGCTCACTCTCAAAATAAATAAACTTTAAACCTCTCCTGAAGTATCAGAGACTCATTTTGGACCCAAAGACATGCAGATTGAAAGTGAGGGGATGGGGAACCATCTATCATGTTAATGGATGTCTACAGAAAGCTGGAGTAGTCATAGTTATATTAGACAAACTAGATTTTGAAACAAAGACTGTGATAAGAGAGAAAGTGGGCATTATTCATAATTAAGGGGTCCATCCATTAAGGAATCTAATGATTGTAAATACTTATGCCCCTAACCCAAATATACAAATCAATTAATCACAAATATAAAGTCACTCATTGATAAAAATACGATAATAGCAGGGGACATTAATAGCAAACAGCAATGGACAGATTAAGCAGAAAATCAACAAGGAAACAATGGGTTTGAAAGACACACTGTACCAGACAGACTTAACAGATATATTCAGAACATTTCATCCTAAAGCAGAATATACAATCTTCTTGAGTACACATGGAACATTCTCCAGAATAGATCACACGCTGGGTCACAACTCAGCCCTCAACAAAAAGACTGAGATCAGACCATATCTATTTTCACATTACAACAGTATGAAACTTGAGATCAACCACAAGAAAAACTTGGAAAGTCCTCAAATACATGGAGGTTAAAGAACATCCTATTAAAGAATGAAAAGGTTAACCCAGAAATTAAAGAAAAAAAAAATACATGGAAGCCAATGAAAATGAAAACACATCAGTCCAAAACCTTTGGGATGCAGCAAAGGCAGTCCTAAGAGTAAAGTATATTGCAATTCAGGCCTATCTTAAGAAGCAAGAAAGGTCCCAAAGGCACAACCTAACCTTGTATCTAAAGGAACTAGAAAAGAAGCAGAAAATAAAGCCTAAATCCAGCAGAAGAAGGGAAATAATAAAGCAGAAACAGATGATATAGAAACAGAAAAAAACTACAGAACAGATCAATGAAACTAAATGCTGGTTCCTTGAAAGAATAACAAAATTGATAACCCCTAGCCAAACTTATCAAAGAGAGATGACCCAAATAGATAAAATTGTGAATGAAAGAGGTGAGATCACAACCAACACCACAGGCGTACAATTAGAAGAGAATACTATGAAAAATTATATGCCAACAAACCGGTTAATCTAGAAGAAATGGACAAATTTGTAGACACTCATACAGTACCAAAACTGAAACAGGAAGAAAGAGAAAATTTGAACAGACCCATAACTAGCAAAGAAATTAAAGCAGTTTTCAACAAACTCCAAACAAAGAGTCCTGGGCCAGATGTCATCCTAAGGAAATCCTACCAGACATTTAAAGAAGAGTTAATACTTATTCTTCTCAAACTGTTCCATAAAATAGCAATGGAAGGAAAGCTTGCAAACTTCCTCTGCGAAGCCAGCATTACCAAATCACTGATTCCAAAACCAAGGACTCTACTCAAAAGGAGAATTACAGGCCAATATCCCTGATGAACCCGGATGCAAAAATTCTCAGTAAGATACTAGCCTATTGAATTCAACAGTACATTAAAAGAATTACTCACCATGATCAAGTGGGATTTATTAATGAACTCAGGGCTGGTTCAATACTCTCAAATCAATCAGTGTGATAGACAACATTAGTTGGAGAAAGGACCTTATGATCCTCTCAAAAGATCCAGGAAAAGCATTTGACAAAATACAGCAACTACTCTTGATAGATGCCCTCAACAAAGTAGCGATAGATGGTACATATCTCAACATCATAAAGGCCATATACGAAAGAACTATCAACCTCAATAGGGAAGAACTTAAAGCCCTTCTCCTACAGTCAGGAACAAGACAAGAATGCCCAGTTTCATTATTACTATTTAACATAGTATTAGAAGTCTTTGCCTCAGCAATCAGACACCAAAAATAAATAAAGGGCGTACAGATTGGCAAGGAAGAGTCAGACACTCTGTATTTGCAGATGACATGATACTCTATGTAGAAAGCTTGAAAGACTCCACCAAAAACATGCTAGAACTAATACATGAATTCAGCTAAGTCACAGGATATAAAATCACAACATGTAGAAATCTGTTACATTTCTTCCTTTTTTAAAAAAAGTTTATATATTTATTTTTAGAGAGAGAAATAGAGAGGGAGGGAGGAAGAGAACACAAGCAGGAGAGGGGAAGAAGTAGAGGGAGAGAGAATCCCAAGCAGAGCCTCTGCATTGTCAGTGTGGGGCCGGACACAGGCTCGAACCTACCAATTGTGAGTCAAATTGACCTGAGTCAAAATTAAGAGTTGGACATTTATTTGACTGAGCCATCCAGGTGCCCCAGAAATCTGTTACATTTCTATACAGCAATTATAAAGCAGCAGAAAAAGAAATCAAGTTATCGATCTCATTTTACAATCACACCAAAAACAGTAAGATACCTAGGATAAACCTAACTAAAGAGGTAAAGGATCTGTACTCTCAGAACTACAGAAGACTTATGAAGGATATTGAAGAGGACACAAAGAAATGCAGAAACAGTCTATGCTCATGGATTAGAAGAACAAACATTGTTAAAATGTCCATTCTACCAAAAGCCATCTATATATACATTTAATGCATTCCCTATAAAAAACACTACTAGCAGTCTTCACAGAGCTAGATAAAACAATCCAAAAATTTGTATGGAACTCTGAAAGACCCAGAGTAGCCAAAACAATCCTGAAGAAGATAAACAAAACTGGAGGCATCATGATTCTGGATTTCAAGCTATATTACAAAGCTGTAATGTTCAAGACAGTATGGTACTGGTACAAAAACAGGCACATAGATCAATGGAAAGTAAGAGAAAACCACGAAAGTATGGTCAACTCATCTTTGACAAAACAGAAAAGAATATCCAATGGAATAAAAACAATCTCTTTAACAAATGGTGCTGGGAAAACTGGATGGCAACATGCAGAAGAATGAGACTGGACCACTTTCTTGCATCACACACAAAAGTAAATTCAAAATGGATGAAAGACTTAAATGTGAGATAGAAAACAGTAAAAACCTTAGAGAAGAGCACAGGCGGCAACCTCTTCGACCTCACCCATGGCAATTAGACATGTTGCCAAAGGTAGGGAAACAAAAGGAAACAGTAACTACTGGGCCTTCATGAAGAAAAAAAGCTTAGGTACAGTGAAGAAAACAATGAACAAAACTAAAAGGCAGCCTATGGAATGGGAGAATCTATTTGCAAAAGACGTATCTGATAAAGGGTTAGTACCAAAATCTGTAACAAACTTATCAAACTCAACACCCAGAAAACAACCCAGTTAAGAAATGGACAGAAAAAAAACATGAATAAACACTTTTCCAAAGAAGACATCCAGATGGCTAACAGACACATGGAAAAATTCTCAACATCACACATCATCAGGAAATACAAATCAAAACCATGGGATACCACCTCATATCTGTCAGAATGGCTAAAATTTACAGCACAAGAAACAACAGGTGTTGGTGAGGATGTGGAGAAAGGGTAACATTCTTGCAGTGCTGGTGTCAATGCAAACTGGTGCAGCCTCTCTGGAGAACAGTATAGAGGTCCCTCAAAAAACTAAAAATAGAACTGCCCTAAGATCCAGCAAGTGCACTATTAAGATATTTACCCAAAGGATATAAATATACACATTTAAGGGGGTACATGCACCCCAGTGTCATAGCAGCATTATTTTAAGTTTATTTATTTTGAGAGATAGAGAGAGAGCATGAAAGGGGCAGAGAGACAGGGAGAGAGAGAATCCCAAGCAGGCTGTGCACGGTGAGCACAGAGCCCAGTGTGGGGCTCAAAGCTATGAATCGTGAATTCATGACTTGAGCCGAAACGAAGAGTTGGATGCTTAACTGACTGAGCCACCCAGGTGCCCCCAACATCAGCATTATTAACAAAAGCTAAACTATGGAGAGAGCTAGAGTATCTATCAACTGATGAGTAGATAATGAAGGTGTGATATACAACAGACAATGGCAAATTACTCAGCCATCAAAAAGAATGAAATCTTGCCATTTTCAGTGATGTGGATGGTGCTAAAATGTATTATGCTATGCAAAATAAGTCAGTAATCAATCAATATTTGGAATTTAAGAAACAGAACATATGGGAAGACAGGGATAGAGAAGATAGGGAAACAAACTGCAGAGTTTCTTAAAGATAGAGAACAAACTGAGGGCTGATGTAGGGAGGTGGGTGGTAGATGGACTAGATTGATGATGGGTATTAAGGAAGACACTTGTGAAGAGCACTGGGTATTGTATGTAAGGGATGAATCACCGAATTCTACTTGGAATCCAATAGTGCACTGTACATTAACTGACTAAAGTTAAAAAAAAAGTATCTTCTTCACTGATATCTCCTTTTATTCTTTCTTTTTTTGGTGAGAAAAATCATACTTCTTTCCTACTATGTAACCATGTGGTATCTTCGGGGGGGTTTCCCTGCCTGCCTCCCTCCTACCCTTCTTAGAAGAGATGATTCTTATCTCTTTTTCTAAGACGAATTGTGAAATTTAAATTTGAAGTTAAAGCTGGAGGAGAGAGGAATATGAAGGAGGAGGAAGACCCTGAGCTTGCCTCTTCTGAAAAACACACCAAGGGTATAACTGCATATAGTACAACTCACTATGAGAAAGATCTGAAAACTAGCATAACAACTCTTCACAACTTAAGATATGAAGAAAAAGCCACATTAAGATGGGCATAAGGGGCAGAGAACCAAACGCCCAGCACAGTGACCCAAAATTGATGGGATGATCATAGTCCTGGAGGTCCTTCCTGGGGATTGAGGGATTCAACCCCTACATTGGGTGCCTCCTCCTGGAGGTATACACTGGGAATATGAGCCCCTATGACACCTGGCTTTGAAGATCAAGTGTGCCTTAATTCTGGGAGGGCCAGAAATGGAAATTCCACTTTTTAAAGGACTGTGCACAATATGACTCACTCTGAGATCCAGTACAGAAGTGGTAGTTTGAAAGTACTTGTGCTATCCACAAAGGACATTTATTGAATAATTTTAGGGACTATGCTGGAGTTGCAGGGATCTGTGGGAACTTTCTCCAGGAATAGAAGTGTAGGCAGGTGCTATTTTTCTTGCCTTCCTTCAACCTAGTAGGCCTGATTGACACGTGGCAGTTCTGACATAAGAATGTCAGCATCTACTTTGCTAGCCTGCTCACCCTACCCTGTTTAATCTTCCTACTCTCGCAGGTACAATTCCAAACAGCTCCCTATCATCTCTGAAACATGCAGTAAGCAGCATTGCTAGGACTGATGCCTCTCCAAAACAACTACTGGCAGGGAGGGGAACCACCCTGCCCATCAGCACCCCTGCAACAGTCAATTGGGCCTACAGCTAGCCATACCAGGTGCTAACCATATCCACCAGTATGCTTGTAATAGTCACACCAGGCCTCATAACCAGCCATGCCAGGGGCTATTCCATCTACCAGCATGCCTCTAGCAGCTGCAGCTGGACCTCTCACCCAGTCCTATGACCAGTGCATCTATAACAGTCATGGCACACACTGCAACCAGCCTGGCCAGGGGCCAGCCCCACCTATGAGCACACCTGAAACAGTGTGGCCCAGTTACAACAGGAGAGCGCATGCAGCCCACACAGGGGACACCCCTAGAATACATGGTTCTGGTGATCAGGGAGAACTGTTGGGCCCCACAGGAGTCTTCTATATAAAGTCACTACTGTGAAGACCAAGAAGATAGCTGATCTACCTAATACATAGAAGCAAACACAGAGAGTTATACAAAACAGAGGAATATGCTCCAAATGAAAGAACAAGACAAAATTGAAAAAGAAATAAATAAAATGAAGAAAAGCAAACTACCTGATAAAGAATTCAGAGTAATGGTCATAAAGATGCACATCAGACTTGGGAGAGGAGTGGATGAATTTAGAAAGAATTTCAACAAAGAATAGAAAATATTAAAAAGGAACAAGTCAGACTGAAGAATGTAATAACTGAAATGAAAAACACATTGGAAGGAATGAATAGTAGTATGTTAGAGGATGCAGAAGAAAAGATGAGAGATCTGGAAGACAAGATAATGGAAATAATTCAAACTGAGAAGCAAAAAGAATTTAAAATAAAATGAGGATAGGTTAAGGGATCTCTGGGACAACATCAAATGTACTAACCTTCACACTGAAGGGGCCCCAGAAGGAGAAGAGATTAAACGGGCAGAAAACTTATTTGAAGAAATAATAGCTGAAAACTTCCCTAACCTGGAAGGAAACAGACATCCAAATCCAGGAAGAAAAAAGAGCTCCAAAGATGATGAAACAAAAGAGGTCCACACCAAGACATATAATAATAAAAAATGTCAAAAATTAAATTTAGTTGTGGGGCAGATTGACTAGCAATGTAAGGGTTATCATGTCTATATCAGGATTCTCCTGGGGCTAGTCACATTAACCTCCACAAGGAAAATCACAGTTCTGTTAGTATGAAATAAAATGATGCTGGGAAGGCAGCAGTGTCTGTCACAATATCATATACCAGCTTCTTTGGCCAACACTGACCATGTGAACATGATCATCAAATTTTCAGTCTCTGAACTGGTACACCAGAGAGTTTAAAAGTGATTTACTAATACACTCCTTGTTAATTCTCTGCTTTGCCTCACATACTAGCTTTAACTTACCTATCAAAAATTAAAAAAAATTAAAGTATACCTGATATACAATATTAGTTTCAGGGGTTTCAAGACACTTAGTTGAGTGTCTTGATTTTTGGCTCAGGTCATTATCTTGACATTCATGGGTCTGACTCTGCACTGATAGTTCAAAGCCTGCTTGGGATTCTCTCTCTCTCTTTCATCTCTGCTCCTTCACCACCTGCATGCTTTCTCTCAAAATATATAAATTTAAAAATAAAACAAACAAACAAAAAACAATATCAGATTCGGGTGTACAACAGTGATTCAATATTTATATGTGCTACAAAATGCTCACCACAATTTAAGTGTAGTTACCATCTGTCACAATACAAAGTTATATAATAATATTGACTATATTCCTTCTGTTATACTTTAAATCCATGTGACTTATTATTTTATAACTTGAGGTTTGTACCTCTTAATCACCTTCACCTTATTTCATTCATTCCTATACCCCATACCCATTAAGCAACCACCAGTTTTTTTCTCTGTATTTATTATGGTTTCTGTTTTGTTCTTTTGTTTTGCTTTTTTAAAAAAATTATTTATTTATTTATTTGAGAGACAGAGAGTGTGAGTGGGGGAGGCCAGAGAGAGGGAGAGAGAGGATCCAAAGCAGGTTCTGCACTGTCAGTGTGTAGTCTGATGAGGGGCTTGATCCCATGAACTGTGAGATCACCACCTGAGCTGAAATCAAGAGTCAACCACTTAACAGCCCAAGCCACCCAGGCACTCCTTATTTTGCTCG